>JAJQQW010000001.1:116462475-119411642 GCA_025583905.1 Ia io | reverse complement strand
ATGGTAAATGGGATTGCCTTTTTAGTCTCTCTGTCTGTAAGTTCACTATTGGTGTATAGAAAGGCCATAGATTTCTTGGCATTAATTTTGTACCCTGCTACATTGCCGAATTCATTTATTAAGTCAATTAGTTTTTTGACAGAGTCTGTCGGATTTTTTATGTACAATATCATGTCATCTACAAATAAAGACAGCTTTACTTGTTCTTTTCCAATTTGGGTGCCTTTTATTTCTTCTTCTTGTCTAATTGCAATGGCTAATACTTCCAGTACTATGTCAAACAGGAGTGTTGAGAGTGGGCATCCCTGTCTTGTTCCTGTTCTTAGGGGAAATGTTTTTAGTTTTTGTCCATGAGTATGATGTTTGCTGTGGGTTTATCATACATAGCTTTTATTATGTTGAGGTATGAGCCTTCTATTCCCACCTTATTGAGAGTTTTTATCAAGAAAGGGTGTTGGATTTTGTCAAATGCTTTTTCTGCATCAATTGATATGACTGTGTGATTTTTATCTCTCAATTTGTTTATGTGATGTATCACGTTTATTGATTTGCGGATATTGTACCATCCTTGCATTCCTGGGATAAATCCTACTTGGTCATGGTGTATGATCTTTCTGATGTACTGCTGGAGCCGATTTGCTAGAATTTTGTTGAGGATTTTGGCATCTATGTTCATGAGGGATATTGGTCTGTAATTCTCTTTCATTGTGTTGTCCTTATCTGGTTTTGGTATTAGGGTGATGCTGGCTTCATAGAAGGAGCTTGGAAGTGTTCCTTCCTCTTGAAGTTTTTGGAATAGTCTGAGGAGGATAGGTTTTAGTTCTTCCTTGAATGTTTGGTAAAACTCTCCTGTGAAGCTGCCAGGCCACGGGCTTTTGTTTGCTGGAAGCTTCAATTTGTTTGATGACTGCTTCAATTTCGTCCATAGTTACTGGCCTATTGAGCTGTTTAGATTCTTCCTGATTGATTTTTGGAAGGTTATATTTTTCTAGGAATATGTCCATTTCTTCCAGGTTGTCCAGTATGTTGGAATAGAGTTGTTCGTAGTATTTTGTAACAATCCTTTGTATCTCAGCAGAGTCTGTTGTTATTTCACCTCTTTCATTTGTGATTTTGTTTATTTGGGTCCTCTCTCTTTGCATCTTGGTGAGCCTGGCTAGAGGTCCATCAATCTTGTCTATCCTTTCAAAGAACCAGCTCTTGGTTTTGTTGATCTTTTGTATTATTTCTTTGGTCTCTATGTCATTTATCTCCGCTCTGATCTTTGTTATTTCCTTCCTTCTGGTTACACTGGGCTTTTCTTGCTGCTCTTTTTCTAACTCTTTGAGTTGTAGGGTTAGGTGATTTATTACCATTGTTTCTTGTTTTTTGCAATAGGCTTGTAGAGCTATGAACTTCCCTCTGAAGACTGCTTTTGCTGTGTCCCATAGATTTTGGATTGTTGTGTTTTCATTGTCATTTGTTGCCATGATGTTTTTTATTTCTTCCTTGATCTCTCTGGTGACCCAGTCCTTGTTTAATAGCATGCTGTTTAGTCTCTATGTGTTTGATTTCTTTGGATTGTATTTATTGTCCTTAATTTCCAGTTTTATGCCACTGTGATCTGAGAAGATGCTTGATATAATTTTTATCTTCTTGAATTTGAAGAGACTTTGCTTGTGACCCAGAATATGGTCTATCTTTGAAAATGACCCATGTGCACTTGAGAAGAATGTATATTCTGTGGCTTTGGGGTGAAATGTTCTGAAGATGTCAATTAATTCCATCTGGTCTAGTGAGTCATTTAGGATTGATGTTTCTTTGCTGATTTTTTGTTTACAGGATTTGTCCAATGGTGATAGTGGGGTATTAAAGTCTCCTACTATGATTGTATTGCTATTAATCTCTCCCTTGATATCCTCCAGGAGTTTTTTTATGTATTTGGGTGCTCCTATATTGGGTGTGTATATGTTTACCAGAATTATTTCTTCTTGTTGGATTTCTCCCTTTAGTATTATGAAGTGGCCTTCCTTATCTCTTGTTATGGCATTTACTTTGAGGTCTATTTTGTCAGATATAAGTACTGCTACCCCAGCTTTTTTTTTTTTTTCATTTCCATTTGCCTGAAAGATATTTTTCCATCCCTTCACTTTCAATCCGTGTGAGTCTCTTGTTCTGAGGTGGGTCTTTTGTAGACAGCATATATATGGGTCATGTTTTTTTATCCATTCAGCCACTCGATGTCTTTTGATTGAAGCATTTAGTCCATTTACATTTAAAGTTATTACTGAAAGGTATTTGTTTGTAGTCATATCTATTTTTGTGTCTGTATTCCTTCTTACCTGTTTATTTCTTCTTTTTACAGTATTCTCATTAGCATTTCTTGCCTTGCTGGTTTGGTGGTGATAAACTCCCTGAGCCTTTTTTTGTCTTCGTAGCACCTGATTTCCCCTTCAATTTTGATTGATAGTCTTGCTGGATAGAGTATTCTTGGATTCAGTCCTTTGCTTTGCAACTCTTTGCATACCTCCTTCCATGCTCTTCTAGCTTGTTGTGTTTCTGTTGAGTAATCATTTGACAATCTGATGGGTGTTCCTTTGTAGGTAACTCTCTGTCTCTCTCTTGCCGCCTTTAAGATTCTCTCTTTATCATTTATATTTGCCATTGAAATTGTGACATGTATTGGTGTGGGTCTTCTGGGGTTGATCCTGGTTGGGACTCTCTGTACTTGCGTAACTTTTATCTTTTCCATATCCGAGAAGTTTTCTGTCATTATTTCTTCAAATAGATTTTCTAAACCCTGCTGCTCTTCTTGTCCTTCTGGCAGCCCTATTATATGCATGCTACTTCGTTTCATGTTGTCCCGAAGCTCCCTTAGGCTTTCCTCCTGCTTTTTAATTTTTTTCTCCAATTGCTGTTCAGATTGAGCTTGTTTCTGTACCTGATCTTCTAACTCACTAATTCGGTCCTCTGCTTCTTGTAGTCTACTGTTGAAACTTTCCATGGTGTTTTTGATTGTAGCTATATCACTTTTCATTTCTTCCTGATTCTTGCATAAGTTGTTGATTTTCTCATTCATCTGATGTATAAATTCCACTACCATTACTCTGAACTCTTTTTCGGTCATGTTGCAAGCTTCAGTTTCACTAATTACCTTTCTTGGCGATTCCTCATTTTCTTTCCTCTGTGAGTTATTTTGTCTCCCCATTCTGACTATCACCAGAAAGCTCAAGCTTCAGTTTGTGTGGACCTGGGCCGTGTGCTGTGGGGACTTCGCACCACCCGAGTTTCACTGAAGTGCTCTGACACTAGGACGTGTGGCTGCCATTGGTTGGTGGGAACCAGGCTTGCCCAGGGTCAGTGTCCCCAGTGTTCCATGTGGTCTCATGTGCACACTTAGAATCAGGGGCCCTGTCTACACCACACTGTTGGTATGTGCCAAAAATGAGATCCTTAGCATGTGCCAGGATTCAGAGTTTCCCTGTGTCAGCACCAAGAATAGAGTTTCAGAGTCTCTGTTGCCTCGTGAGGTTTCTCGTTGAGAATCAGGGTCCCTGTTTGTGTATGCACCAACAATTGGAGTCACTGGCTCTTAGTGTGAATGCGCTGTGAGTCAGGGATCCCAGGCAGCTGTGTCCGGCGTGTCAAATTCCCTGAAGTGGAGCTGCGTCCTGTGTGTGCTCTCTCTACTGAGCCCAACCAGCTAGGGCTTAGCACACTCTCAAATTACTGAATGGGAGCTGCCTCTGTGCACTCTCCCAGATTCCCGAAGGGGGGCGGAGGGCGGAGTCCATCCTGCATGTCAAATTCCCCAAAGGGGAGCCCTCTGTGTGCCCTGTTAGATTTCCCTGAAGGGGAGCTGCGTCTGTCCCACGCGTCAAATTCCCTAAAGGGGAGTGCATCCGTGCGCAGGCGCTCTGCAGCTTGGGCAAGGGGCGGGTCTATCAGTTACTATGGCGCTATCCGCGAGCCTGTGGGCAGCGGGGGAGGCTCTTTGACTCACGGAAATCTGCTGCCGGGAAGTCTGGATTCTTGTTGTCTGTTGGTCTGAAGCTGTGATAGCAGTTCTCTGTCCCCAATGGCTGCAGGGTCCTGGTTTGTGTCTGAAACCAGGATCCTAGTCTCAGGCAGCTCTGTTTCTCAAGATGGCGTGGTCTCTGCGTCTGCACCAGCCACTGAGAAGTGTCCGCTTTGTGTGCGGGGCTCCACCATCTAGGACTGCCTGGTTAGGCCGCCCCTTGGAAGACCTGCATAATCTAACTGACCCTAGCTCATACACACACACACACCACAGACGTCTATACTCTCCTCTATGGGTTCCTCACTCACACTCTCTCTCTCCCTACCTTCCTGCTGGTCACCATCTTTTTTTTTCCTAGTGTAAATCTGAGGCTCTCTAGATTTGGGGTAAAGAAGGCAAATTGAGATTTTTATACTCCTCTTCTTTGCCTCCTATATTCTAGAAACTAGTACTTAATCAGAAAGAATACCTGTCTTTGTGTTTGGAATGCCCTCTTAACCTAAAAACTAACTTTTCCTCAAATAAATTAGAATACTTGTAGGCAATAATCTCCATAAAAATCTTCCAATGGATTTTCCCCCTAAACTATTGGGGCTTTTCCTCTCAGCCTCTGAACTGGGAAAAGTATCTGAGCTTCCTTCCTATCTGTAGGTGAGGAGAACAACCAATAGGGAAACTGGAATACGGAGCTGTCTGAGACAAAATCAGTTCAAAACCACCCACATCTATGATGAAGAGAAAGAGGGAAAGAGCTGTCATTTCTCATTAGGATTATGTATATGGAGAGTCATTTTAACCCTTCTATGGGACACTAGGTTTCACAGGTTATTGTCTTGTTTATGTAACACTTAAACCCTTGTTAATTACTCCATATGGAAAGCTCTCTGGTGTCTCAGAGGCTAGGAGTTGGCCTGGTTAGGAGTAGAAAGGGGAGAAGGCTGCAGTTAGAAAGCTTAAAAGACTGTGGGGTAAGGATGCATCATGCTGAGGCCTGGGTCTGACTTCATTCTGGGCTTTCCTGTTTGTGTAAGTTCAGTTTGGCTCTGGGTATGGGTCTCTGGGGGATAAGGGCTTGCTGCCATGGAAGGCATGGAGCTCTACCTTGGACTACATGATGCTTGCAGTGTAACTCTTTTCTACTCCTGTGCTGTATTAAAGTGATGGGAACTGGGCTGTGTTACAAATAAATCATTTTGCTGTTCAAAATTTTACATTCAGTATAATTTTGTATTAGTTTCAGGTGTACAGCATAGTGTTTAGACAATCATATACTAGTACTTTACAAAGTGTTCCCCCTGATATTGCCAGTACCTGAAGCACCATACATAGTTATTACAATACAATCAATATTATTTGGCCATATAAAAGAACAAAATTTTACCATTTGTGACAGCACAGGTGGACCTACAAGGTATTGTGCTAAATGAAATAAAGTAGAGAAAGACAAATACCATGTGATCTTACTTATATGTGGAATCTAAAGAACAATATAAACAAACAAAACAGAAATAGTGAGGTCACTTTTCAATCAAAGACTGAGCTGCTCCATCTCAAAAGGTAGCCATTAATGGTTTCCAAGATAGAAATATGCACATTAATCTCAACTCTATTCTACCTCAATCCTGCTATCATTATCTAAGCATCTTTCAAAGTCAACTCCTACTATCAATGCCTAACAAAGTCCCAATTTTCTATAACATAAATTGATGATAATACTTACCTAGTCTTATAGTAATGCTATCAGGAGGTTTGGAAAGTTTTTCCTTGTTTAGAAATGAGAATAATCTGTGGATCTTTTTTACATAACCTAGCAGGGCATCTTCAGTCAGTTCAGGGTGAAGATAAATTGAACAATAATTATGTGTCTCTTAGATGACCCAAACAAGGTCATTTGTTAGTTTGCCATAACAACTGCCAAAAACCCATATATGTAAACATATAACATCATTGAAAGAAATGTATCATGATCCGATGTTGAAACTATGAACTACCTTGACCTTATAGGTTTCAAAATGGACAACAGATTGTTAGTATCACTGTGTTTGCCTTGAACTTTTAAATTATCCTCCAGTGCCCCAAGGCAACTTGGTGCACAATTTGGGAACCACAAGTATATATTGAAAAGTACATGTCTCGCCACTGCAGTCCTCATTGCTGTTTCCCATGGGTACACAGTATTAACATTTCTTTTGCCTAATTCCAGAAAATTTTGATACACAATCAAATGTAAAAACACTATACTCATTGTTCTGATCTTTGCTTTTTTGATTAATATATCCTGTAATAATTTTTAGCAAAATATACAATCATTTGTTTTTAATAGTTACATTACTAATGGAAATTTATTAAACAAGGTTTCAATTTATGTACATTTATTTGTTTAGCATTACTAACAGCATTGTAATGAATATCCTACATATATCTTTGCCCACTTGCAGGATGAGTTCTAGAACAGAATTTCTGGACCAAATGCTATGTACATTTAAAATTTGAGAGATATTAAGTTTGTTGTGATCAATTTCAATTAATTGGTACACACATACACCTACAAAAAAAAGTTTAGGCAAGAGAGGAAACTTTTATCTGGCATATTAGAAAAGACTTCCTCTAGATCAGTGGTTCTCAACCTTTCTAATGCCGCGACGCTTTAATACAGTTCCTCATGTTGTGGTGACCCCCAACCATAAAATTATTTTCGTTGCTACTTCATAACTGTAATTTTACTACTGTTAATGAATCATAATGTAAATATCTGTGTTTTCCGATGGTCTTAGGCAACCCTGCTAGCGGTTCTCAACCTGTGGGTCACGACAGTAGCAAAATAATATATAATTTCTATCTTCTTGAATTTGAAGAGACTTTGCCTGTGACCCAGCATATGGTCTATCTTTGAAAATGACCCATGTGCACTTGAGAAGAATGTACATTCTGTGGCTTTGGGGTGAAATGTTCTGAAGATGTCAATTAATTCCATCTGGTCTCGTGAGTCATTTAGGATTGATGTTTCTTTGCTGATTTTTTGTTTAGAGGATTTGTCCAATGGTGATAGTGGGGTATTAAAGTCTCCTACTATGATTGTATTGCTATTAATCTCTCCCTAGCAGGGTTGCCTAAGACCATCGGAAAACACAGATATTTACATTATGATTCATTAACAGTAGCAAAATTACAGTTATGAAGTAGCAACGAAAATAATTTTATGGTTGGGGGTCACCACAACATGAGGAACTTATTAAAGGGTCACGACATTAGAAAGGTTGAGAACCACTGCTCTAGATGGTATGTTCCACAGGACGTCAGAAAACAGGATGACATGGGCAGAGAAGCTTCTTTAAAAGCAATAAAAAAGACAGATACCAGAAGACTCTAACAAACAATATGTCTATATGATAAATTTTTTAACTTGGGGTCTTTTGGATAGAATGTAGGGGGCCTGTTTAATTTAGGAGATGGAAAACCTAAATCTTTATTTTCACTAATCTCTAAATAAAATTGAGCATTTCTTTCACCTATGAATGTAGGCAACAATTCATGGTGGTATTAACAATACTTGTAACTGTCACCAAAAGAAATCACCCATATATTCATTTTATATTACTCTTGTTGCAGGTACCTTGAAGTATATTGAAAGATCATTACTATCTATATATATATACACAAGTCCAGCAACCAGAACAGCGGAATGACTGGAACGACCAGTGGCTATGACGTGCACTGTGGCAGCCAACCAGCCTGATCTGGGCCCCAATCAGCCCCTAACACCTCGATTGGGGATGGGGCCAGCCGGCCAACCACCCGTGGCCCCTCCAGCAATGGGCCCCTATTGGGGTGAGCCGGCCGGACCCCACCCATGCACCAATTCATGCACCAGACCTCTAGGTTTTAAATAATGGTAAATATTACATCCATTGCTATATCTTGTTATATAGTAATGCATTAATAAAAATGCACAGATCACATTATATCACAAAATGTATGTATTTTATTTTATGCCATGTTATGATTTATCTATCACTGCATAATAAATGACCATGAACAACAGGCATTTAAAATCTCACAGTTTCTGTGCATCAGGTGTCTGGGCACAGTTTTGCTAGGTCTGCTGTTTCAGGATCTCACAAAGGCTACAATCAAATATGGGCTAGGGCTGTGATAGCATCCTGAAGCTCAACTGGGGAAAGATTCATTTACAAACTCACATCGTTGTTGGCTGAATTCAGTTCTTTGCTGCCTATTGATCTAAGAGTCTCGGTTTCTTGTTTTATCTTTGTCAGTCAGAGCTGTCTTCAATTACTTGAGGGTAACAAACAAGGTAGTTACTTGCTTCAACAAAGTCAGCAGAGAATCTGCTAGCATGACAGAAGTAAGTAGTGCAGTGAACTCACTCCTTAATAAACAACAATTTATCTGGAGAAAATTATAAAAGATACTCATTTAAAGTTTCTGGAAATTGTTCTAAGGGCATACAACAAATAGAGAAAATAAATTCAAGAAAATCTACTAAATCATGGTAAGAATAGTGACTCTGTGGCATTTGAGCCATCACCTGCTCTGCCCTTTCTCCTCTACCAATTCCATTTTGGAGAAAACTACTCTGAACGCTCTACTCCAGGCAGGTGCTATCAGGAAAATAGGGATTCATTTCCCCTCAACTCCCAGTCTAGGGCTACAGTTTCTCCATGGGAGGGGCAGTGTTACAGAAACTATTTTAGGTAAGTGTGGCAGAGATGTCTACAGTGCCTTCCTAGGCCAAGGCTGCATTTGTAGGGTAGAAACTCTATCCCAGGTACAGCATGCTAAATGTACTGAGCCCTGACTTCCCCTACCATGGTTCACCAGTGATGTGTTGCTTTCATGTTGAGAAAAGCAATCAAGAAGCCTATGGTACCACCACCTTAGGGAATACGTCTAAACTTGGTCTATGAGGCCATACCCAGATTGAAAAGTCATCAAAGAAAAGAAATGTATTCCACAAAGACTTCACATCTTACATCAGTGTGGTACATTTGTTATACTAATAAACCAATATTGCTACATTAGCATTACCTGATGTCATTACTGTAAATTAGGGCTCATGCTTTGTGTTGTACATTTCTATGTGTTTTGATAAATACATAGTGTCATATATCCATCATTATAGTATCAACGTAATTTCCCCTCTTTTAAAATCCCCTATGTTTCACCTATTCATTCCTCCCTCCTCCTGAACCCCTAGCAACAATTGATCATTTTATTGTCTCAACAGTTTGCATATTGCTAAGTGAAAGAAGCTAGTGCGAAAAGGCTGTGTGATTTCAACTATATGGCATTTGTCAATTATACCTCAATAAAGCTGGAACAATATTTTTAAAAGACTTAGTCAATCAGATTATCAGGGATGGGGCCAAGAAATCCATATTTTTAACAGCACCCAGTGATACTTATTGCACTTTTACATTTGAACTAGTGGTATATAGGCTCTAGCTCTGGCAACTGACAAATAGGTTTGAAATCTGGATCTTAAATCTTCTAGCTGAGTAACTGTGCTCTATTTTTTTACCCATGTGCCCCAGCTTTAATGCTCTTATCTGTAAAATGGGAATATCAATTATGCCTACCTCATAGAGTGTTTCTGATGATTAAATGAGCTATTATATGTAAAGCCCTTATCACCATGCCTAGCACTCTGTAAATGGTAACTATAGTTTATAAAGCACAAGGATTTTAGTTTTCCGTTATTTTGTGCTTATAGTTCCCAATAAATACTGGCTATTCTTATCATCCCATATACCACTAAGAGGCAGTGAGGTATAGTAAAATGAATACAGGATCTGAAGTCAAATCTGGATACAAATCCCAGCTCTGCCCTTATAGGCTATGAACATGAACAATTCACAATCTGTGAGCCTCAGTTTCCTCATCTGTAAAATGGGAAAGAAAACAGTACCTACATCACAAAGCTATGAGAATTAAATACATTTAAAGGACTTGGCATGCAGTATGCATTTATAGAATGCCAAAATATATCTATCTACCCACTCCTGCTGATCCTCCACTGTAGTAATCAAAATTATTGATTTCATAGGAATAATATAAATACTGCCTGTGAAAAATTCTGTTAGAAGTATAGCTTAGTTATAGCTACCTAGTTCAGATCAATACTTTGCTGTTTATAATTTCCTGAATGGAAACTTGGATCCTTTTACTATATGGTCCCTTCTAACCATGATTTTTGTGTTTGAAAATCTTACCACAAGCCTGTTTGTTAAAAAAAGATGAGAGTTTATGGCCAATGATTATCATTGTGTCTTACTTTTTCTGATTAATATAATCTAAATATGTTCCTATTTTAGAACTTCAGAATGATCCAAGGGTTTCATAAAACCATGAAAGCAGAAATGTTACATCATTAATAAATGAGAAACTCACATCAATGTTTAAGAAGTCATCCTTTTCTCTTCTTTTTTGCACATTCAGTCAGCAATAAAATGCATTTTTAAAATCTCCAATGTTTCAAAAGTTGCCAGTTACCTGACCAGGCAGACTTAGGCATGATCATTCTTTGACCAGTTTCTGATAGTATAGGCAGCAGAAAAAATGCTTATGTGAGAGAAATCAGGAGGCTGCAAGGCTGAGAAATCTATTTTGATACAGATTTACAAGGCATTGAACATGTTGGCAGAAGAGAAGTTATATCTAGGCATTTAGCTTATCAAGAGTTGGGTTCAGTAATAAAAGCTTCAGAGAGTGATACTAGTTAGTCAGTATCCATCTAAGAGAGGAAGGGAGATGTGAATTCAAGTCTGTGCAACACAAAGAAATACCTTGTTAAATACCATCTTGGTGATGTAGACCATACATCTTATGGGAGCTGTGAAAAAACAGAAGAGAATAGTAGGTGAAAAGTATATCAGGCTCTCCAGGAGCAGATGGACTTTGAAAAAACATTTAAGATACCTATACCTTTTTGTGATACAAATTGAAAGCAAATGAATGTCCATGATATAGTCTTGGCTAGGGTCAATATTCAGATAATAGAAAAAGAAAGTATGACTGAAACCATGAGATGGAATAGGTCATGAAGCCCTGGGAAAGGAGATAAGCACACTGGCTTGGAATCTGAAAGCTATTCTATGCATTCAATAGATATTTGTTGAGCGTGTATTAAATGCCAGAAAGTGTCCTTGGTCCTGGAGAGATAGCAGCAAGTACAGTAGATGATACCTCCCTTAGGCAAGATAGTTAACCTTTCTAAATCTCAGTGTTCTTGAGGAAACCAAGATGGTGGCATAAGGTATACACCTGTACGTGCTGCCTCTCACAACCACACCAAAACTACAACTAAAAGACAAAACTACTATCATCCAGAACCACTAGAAAGCTGGCTGAGTAGAAGTTCTACAACTAGAAGGAAAGAAAAGTGCATTGAGACTGCATAAGAAGTGCAGAGGCTTGGAAGAGCAGAGGTACCAAGGCATGTGAATTGGGCTGGCAACTAGGCGTGCTGTTTTTTGTTGTTTTTTTTTTCAATAGGAAGGGAGATACAAGCTCCAGACTGCTCTGAACTCCAGTTTCAAGTGAGACTCTTGGGACCAAGACTTCTACGGGGAGAAACTGGACTGTCTAGTATTGGGTCGTAAAGCAAGGGTGGCTTTCTTTCAGAGGTGCTCACAAGAATCATTGTTACTGTGTGGGGGTGCAGGACATGGAGATGCGGAGAAGCAGAGACTGGCTGACTGGCAGCCATCACTGTTTGCTATGCCTGGTGATTCCCAGACACCCTGCCCCACCCAATTTACAACCCTAGCCAAGCTGTGCACAGCGGCTTTTGCATATGAATGGCCAGTCCTTTTGCAGCCTAACCTAACAAATTGCACCTGGGTTAGAGAGCTCCAAAACTTCCAATCCCCAAACAAAGAGGAGAAATCTGAAGACCTCACTGTAGCTCCTGCTGGGGATCCTCAAGCAGTAGCTGACTTTGTACCTCCTTGGAGATCCAGGAGCCAGTGTACCTAGTGGTCAGTGTGAGACGATACCAGATTTCAACTCCTCACATCCATAAGTGACACACTCAAGGGGAAGACTCAGTGAGCACCAAAGCCCCACTGAAGCAAGTCCTGCCCCATAAGGGTGTCTCCAGCACAGCAGTTCTTCCATTATAGACACAGCGGGTCCTCACAGCCAATTGGCCTGGAGGTCAATTCCTCCCAGTGATACCAACAACAATCAAGGCTTAACTACAATAAGACTGTGCACCCAGTACACAAAGGGGTGCACCAAGAGTGTCCACCTCAAGTGATTGGGGAGGCTGAGCCACTGGGCCCTATAGGACACCTAGCACACAAAGCCACTCTATCAACACAGGGAAGCAGCCAAAATGCGGAGACAAAGAAAAGGGTCACAAATGAAAGAAATGGAGGAAAGCAAACTACTGGATATAGAGTTCAAAACCACAGTTATAAGGTTACTCAAGTATCTTCTAGAAACCTCTGAGAAACTTAGTGAGACCTCCGAGGAACTTAGTGAGACCTTCAAGGATCTTAATGAGAATACCAAAAATAAAAATAAAAAAATGGAAAAGGACCAGTCAGAAATTAAGCATACACTGTCTGAAATAAAGAATAATATACAGAAATTCAACAGTAGACTAGAGGATCCCAAGAATCAAATCAAAGATTTGAAATACAAGGAAGCAAAAAACACCCAACCAGAAATACAAAAAGAAAAAAGAATCCAAAAATATGAAGATAGTGTAAGTAGCCTTTGGAACAACTTCAAGCCTACCAATATCATAATTATGGGGGTGCCAGAAGAAGAGAGAGAGCAAGACACTGAAAACCTATTAGAAGAAATAATGACATAAAACCTCCCCTACCTGGTGAAAGAAATAGACTTACAAGTTCAGGAAGCACAGAGAACCCCAAACAAGAGGAATCCAAAGAGGACCACACCAAGACACATCATAATTAAAATGCCAAGGACAAAAGACAAAGAGAGAATATTAAAAAGCAGCAAGAGAAAAACAGTTAGTTACCTACAAGGGAGTACCCATACGCCTGTCAGCTGATTTCTCAACAGAAACTATGCAGGCCAGAAGGGAGTGGCAAGAAATATTCAAAGTGATGAATAGCAAGAACCTACAACCAAGATTACTCTACCCAGAAAAGCTATAATTTAGAATTGAAGGTCAGATCAAGAGCTTCACAGACAAGCAAAAGCTAAAGGAATTCATCACCACCAAACCAGGATTATATGAAATGCTAAAGGGTATTCTTTAAGAAGAGGAAGAAGAAGAAAAAGGTAAAGATAAAAATTATGAACAACAAAGTGACAACAAATACATATCTATCATCAAGGGAATCTAAAAATCAAGTTTATAAAAAGTCTGATGAACAACATTAACAGGTGAATATAATAGAATCAGGGGCATAGAAAGGGAGTGGACTGACAATTCTTGGGGGTAAGGTGGCATGAGGGGTGCGGGAAAGATTGGACAAAAATCTTACACCTATGGATGAAGACAGTGGCGGGGGGTAAGGACATGGGGTGTAGGGGGAATCAGGTAGGGGAAGATATGGGGGGAAAAAGAGGAACATCTGTAATAATCTGAACAATAAAGATTTATTTATTTAAAAAATAAATCCCAGTGTTCTCATCCTGAAAACAGGAAAAATATTCATTATTTCTTTCTCATAAGACTGCTGTGATCATTAAATGAGGACAAAGCATGTAAGGTGTTTTACAATGTCTGCTGTAGAGTAGGCATGCAAAAAAATGAAATAATTAGCCCAGGCACTATTGCTCAGTGGTTGTGCATCAACCCACTAACCAGGAGGTCACAGTTGGATTCCCAGTCAGAGCATATGCCAGGTTGTGGGCTCGATACTCAGCAGGGGCGTGCAGGAGGCAGCTGATCTATGAAGTTTCTCATCATTGATGTTTCTATCTCTCCCTCTCCATTCCTCTCTCTCTAAAAATCAATAAAACATATTTTTAATGAAATAATTAGCCTGTGGGAGCTGATATGTAGGTCATCAGCTCAGCTCTGAAGAGTGTATAGGATTTTGATAGGCAGAGACAAAAAGAAGACTTTCCAATAGAGAGAGCAGAATTAAGTCACTCATGCTAAGAACTTTGTAAATGTCTATGGCATTTTATTCATAGGCATATTCTGCTTACATTAATTGAAAAATACACACTTGGAGAGAATTATTTAAATAGTATAGACAAATCCTGCTATCATTACACTAAATTAATGTATACCCTAAATCAAATGTGAGAATATGAGGCATAAATCTGTTCTTCTATCTCCTAATGTAAACACCCCACTTTGTTGAGTGTCATTCTTTTGGTTAAAGATGTATCTTTCATATAGTACAGCCAACTACAAGTTCAAGACAACTACTTAATCTGGTGATCAAACAAAAAGAACAACCAGGTAATCTGCATCCACACTGGAGAAAATGCTGGCCATGGGGGACTTTCTGAGAAGATACCATTCTCCATGGTGAAACATTCCTAAGGCATCATCAAAAGTAATTTGACAATGTGATTTTAATTTTACATGCTGACTTTAAGATTTGTCCCATGTGTAATGAGTGACTTGTGTGTCATGATATCATGCTAGATGCTAACAATACAGTGGTCAATGAGACAAAGATGGCCTTTAGCAAGATGTTTACAAAAGAAAGGGTTTCTGAGATTGAGGTAGGAATGGAGAATTTGCCTGGCTTGGAGGACTTTATTAGAGAAAAGGCACGAGATATGCCTATAAAGGGAGGTTAGTATTAGCTGAAGAAGTCAAATGTAAAGTTAAGGGGTTTTGGAGTTCTTGATGCTATTTTTCTTCAGCTAGTTTGAGACTTGTTCAAAGCAGTGAGTGATTAAGCAACAGAACATGAAGTTTATGACAGTCTTCAAGATTTAAAAAATAATTTCCTCCCAGGAAACCATTAGTAGTGGCTGATCAAATAATTAATTTAATAATTAATTAAATAATTCATTAAATTTATCCAAATAAATAAATTAATGCTACAGCTCAAAGTCAGCCTCATATCACATACAAAAACTAATACAAAAGGTATGAATGGCCTAAATATAAGGGGAAAACACCATGAAACTCTAAGGGGAAAACAGTGAAACATCTTTTTGATCTTGAATTTGGCAATGGATTTTTTTACACATGGGAACAAAAACATGAGCAACAAAAGAAAAAAATAGATAAATTGGACTTTACTCCAATATAACAATTTTATGCATCAAGGACACTATCAAGAATGTGAAAATAGAAACCACAGAATGGGGGAATATATTTGTAAATTATGCATCTGAGAAAAATCTAGTAACCAGAATATATAAAGCGTTCACAAAACTCAACAACAAAAATAAAACAAACTAATTTAAAAATGGGCAAAAGACTTAAATAGACATTTCTACAAAAAATATACAAATGGATTTCATCTTCAGCAGGACTCAGATCAAAGGCACTGCATGAGGATTAGAAATGGTGGCAGAGTACGTGGATGCTACACGGACATGCTCCCAGGAAAAAACTGATATTACAACTAAAATACAGAAAAACTTCCTGAAAAATCAACACAAACTTGCAGGAGAGAACCCTGACACCCAATGACCGAAAGTGGAGACTGCATAGAGACTGGTAGGAGGGGTGGAGGTATTAAAGAGCTGGCTGGGCGCCTACAGACAGCAACTGAAGTCCTGGAGAAATATCTCAGATGTGGGGGGTTGCCACTGAGAACTATGGCACCTAATCTCCAAGCTGGGCCCCCTAGCAGAGAGCACCAAAACTTAGGAGGGTACCCACATAACATCTGGGTATGAAAAGTAGTAGAGTGCTGTCTGCAGAGAGTAACAGCTGAAAATTCAGGAACCCTCTTAAAAGGCCAATGCACGAAATTCCCTGTGGAGCCAACCACCTTGTGCTCCAGCAGAGGGAGTGTGGACTGGAGGTGGGAGGGCAAAAACCAGGACTGGGGACTCAGGGTATAGAGCTCAGAAGCCAGACACCACAAGTTTCCTGGGCTGAGTCATTCCCGCACCCAGCAGAGGACATCTTTCCCACATAGACATCAACCTTGCCTAAGAGGAAGATACTTGACACACCTGATTGAAAAACACCTTGCCCTGAGGTGACTTAAAAGATTAAAAATCACAACTAGCCTTCAGGCAATTGCAACTGCCCCACCCTGCTGAAAAAATCTCTCCCACACCAGCTTATGATTCTCTGGGGGCGGGAGGGATAATTCAAGTCAGAATCCAAGCAGTTGGTAGGCAGAGGTAGTCTCTGAATGCTTTGAGTCTGCCTGATCTAATTAGTCAGAAACACCATTTGACACTGTCTTGCACTAGAGATTGAGAGGCGTAGAGAATCTACCTCATACATAGTCACAAACCCAAACAAAAAGCCAAAATGAGGAGATAAAGAAACAACCCCCAAATGAAAGAACTAGATAATTCTCCAGAAGCAGAGATAAAAGAAGCAGAGATAAGAAATTTATCTGAAACAGAGTTCAGAGTAATGATGGTAAAGATGCTCAACAGCATGAAAAAAAGATATAGTAACTATGAAAAAAGAACAGTCTGAGATAAAGAATGACATAACACAAATAAAGAACACATTAGAAGGAATACACAGCACATTAGGGGAAGCTGAGGATTGAATCAGTGAATTGGAAGACAGAGTTGAAATATCACTCAATCAGAGAACCAAAAAGAAAAAAAAAACAATTAAAAAACAGGAGCACAGCTGTGGGACAATTTGAAACATAACAATATTAGAAAAGCAGGTTTACCAGAAGAGGCAGAAATGGAGAAAGGCATAGAGAAGGTGTTTGAAGAAATAATGGCAGAAAACTTCTCTAACCTGGTAAAGGAAAGAATCACACAAGTTCAGGAGGCAAAGAGAACCCCAAACAAGAAGAACCCAAACAGGCCCATGCCCAGACACTTCCTAATTAAAATGCCAAAAATTAAAGACAAAGAGAGAATCTTAAAGGCAGCAAGAGAAAAGAAAATTGTTACCTACAGAGTTCCCATAAGGCTGACACCTGATTTCTCATCACAAATTCTACATGCCAGAAGGGAATGACATGAAGTACTCAAGGTAATGGAAAGCAAGGATCTGAGACCAAGATTACTATATTCAGCAAGACTATCATTCAAAATAGACAGTCACCTGAAGAGCTTCCCAGAAAAAAAGAAAAAGGCTAAAGAAGCACATCACCACCAAGCCAGCATTACAAGAAATGCTAAAGGGATTACTGTAATGAGAAGAAGAAACAGAGAGAGAAACTTAACCAAAAATATAATGGCAATAAATAAGTACCTATTAGTAATAACCCTAAATGTAAATGGACTAAATGCTCAAATCAAAAGGCATGGGGTAGCTGAATGGATATAAAAACATGACCCAACTATATGCTGTCTACAAGAGACCCACTTCAAAACAAAAGACACACAGAATGAGAGTGGAGTGATGGAAAAAAATTTTCATGCAAATTAAAAACAAAAAAAGCTGCAGTAGCAATACTCACATGCAACAAAATAGACTTTAGAATCAAGGCCATCAAAAGAGACAACAAAGGTCACTACATAATACTAAAGGGATCAATCCAACAAGAGGATATAACCCTGGTAAATATATATGCACCCAACATAGGAGCACTTAAATATATAAAAAAACTTCTAGAGGACTTTAACAGAGAGATTGATAACAATACAGTCATATTAGCAGACTTGAATACGCCTCTGACTTCACTGAATAGATCTTCTTGACAAAAACTTATCAAGGAATCAGACACTTTAAAGAACACATTGGATCAGGTGGATTTAATTGACACTTATAGAACCTTTCACCCCAACACAACAGAATATATATTCTTCTCAAGTGCACATGGATCATTCACAAAGATAGACCACATGTTAGGATATAAAACAAGTCTCTACAAGTTCACATAATTAAAATAATATCAAGCATCTAATCGGATCACAGTGGAATGAAATTAGAAATCAACTACAGTAAAAATTCCCCCCAAAATTCAAATGCATGGAGGCTAAATAGCATGTTATCAAATAGTTAGAGGCCCGGTGCACAAAATTAGTGCACAGCGGTGTGTGGGAGGTGTCCCTCAGCCTGGCCTGTGCCCTTTTGCAATCCAGGACCCCTCACTCCTAACCACTTGCTTGCTCCTTACAGCTGGCCTGCTCGCTCCTAACTGCCCACATGGTCGCTCCTTACCACCGACTTGCTTGCACCTTACCACCCACCTGCTTGCTCCATACAACTTGGCTCCATACAGCTTGGTTCGCTGCTCTGTACCACTTGGCTTGCCACTCCTTATCACCGGCATGTTCGCTCCTTACACTTGGTTCACAGCTCCTTACCACCTGCCTGCTCGCTACTTACTGCTTGGTTTGCCAATCTGTAGCACTGCTGCAGAGGTGGGAGAGGCTCCCGTCACCTCCGCAGTGTTCACCAGCCATAAGCCCAGCTTCTGGCTGAACAGCACTCAAACAGTGGGAGTGCACTGACCACCAAGGGGCAGCTCCTGCATTGAGCGTCTGCCCCCTGGTGATCAGTGCTCATCATAGCGCCAGGTCATACTGGTCATTCTGGTCATTCCATCATAATGGTCACTGGGCTTTTAAATATATAGAAGATAAATAGGTTACCAAGGAGATCAAGAAAGAAATCAAACACTTTCTGGAAACAAATGAAAATGAACACACAACAACCCAAAATCTCTGGGACACAGCAAAAGCAGTTCTGAGAGGGAAGTTCATAGCACTACAGGTATACCTCAAAAAGCAAGAAAAATCAGCAATAAACTATTTAACCCAAGTTAAAGAACTAGAAAAAGAACAAGAAGAAAAGACCAGAGTAAGTAGAAGGATGGAAATAATAAAGATTAGAGCAGAATTAAACAACATAAGACTAAAAACATACAAAAAAAATCAATGAAACCAAGAGCTAGTTCTTTGAAAGGATAAACAAAATTGAAAAAACAAAACAAAAACAATAGTGGAACTCATTAAGAAACAAATTGAGAGGACCCAAATAAATAAAATCAGAAATGAAAGTGGAAGAGTAACCACTGACACTACAGAAATACAAAGGATTGCAAGAAAATACTGTGAACAACTATATGCCAACAAGTGGGACAATATGGATTAAATAGACAAATTCCTAGAAAAATACAATCTCCAAAAAATGAATCAGGAAGAATAAAAAAAACCTGAATAGGACAATAAAAACTGACCAAAAAAAAGCAGTAATAATAAAAAACAAACTCCCACCAATCAAAAGCCCACATCTGGATGGCTTCACAGGGGAGTTTTACCAAACATTCAAAGAAGAACTAATACCTGTACTCCTCAAACTCTTTCAGAAAATCCAAGAAGAAGGAATACTTCCAAACTCTTTTTATGAGGCCAGCATTATCCTAATTTCAAAACCAAATAAAGACTCTACAAAGGAAGAGAATTACAGGCCAACATCCCTGCTGAAAACAGATGCTAATATCCTCAACAAAATATTAGCAAATAACATCCAGCAATATATTAAGAAGATCATACACCATGACCAAGTGGAATTTATTCCAGGGATGCCAGGCTTGTACAATATTCACAAATCAATAAACATGATACATCACATAAACAAATTGAGAGGCAAAAATCACATTATCAATTGATGCAGAAAAAACATTCAACAAAATCCAACACTGATTTTTGATAAAAACTCTCCACAAAGTGGGAATAGAGGGAGCATATCTCAACATGATAAAGGCCATATATGACAAACCTACAGCCAACATCATACTCAATGGGCAAAAACTAAAACCATTACCCCTAAGAACAGGAACAAGACAGGGAGGCCCACTTTCACCACTCCTTTTTGACATTGTACTGGAAGTGCTAGCCATAGCAATAAGACAAGAAGAAGAAATAAAATGAATCAAATTGGAAAAGAAGTAAAACTGTCATTATTCGCAGATGACATGATATTGTACATGGAAACCCCCAAAGATGCCATAAAAAAACTACTAGACTTAATAAATGAATTTGGCAATGTAGTAGGATATAAAAATCAACACCCAGAAATCTATGCCTTTTTTTTGTACACCAATAATGAACTCACAGAAAGAGAAACTAAAAAACAATCCCATTTACCATTGCACCAAAAAAATTAAGATAACTAGGAATAAACTCAACTAAGAAAGTAAAAGACTAGTACTTAAAAAAGTATGTTGAAAAAAGAAATAGAGGAAGTCGTAAACAAATGGAAGAATATACCATGTTCGTGGATTGGTAGAATGAACATCATTATGTCCACACTACCCGAAGAAATCTATAGATTTGATGCAATCCCCATCAAGATACCAATGGAATATTTCACAGACCTAGAACAAACTCTCCAAAAATTCATCTGGAATAAAAAAAGACCCTGAATAGCCACAACAATCCTGAGAAAGAACAACAAAGTTGGAGGGATCACAATAACAGATATCAAGCTATGTTACAAAGCCACTGTTCTCAAAACTGCCTTGTACTGCCACAAGAACAGATATATAGACCAATGGAACTGAACAGAGAACCCAGAAATCGACCCAAGCCATTAAGCTCAATTAATATTTGAAAAAGGAGGCAAGAGCATACAATGGAGTCAAGATAGTCTCTTCAATAAATGGTATTGGGAAAATTGGACAGATACATGCAAAAAAATGAAACTAGACCAACAACTTACATCATTCACAAAAATAAACTCAAAATGGATAAAGGACCTAAACATGAGACTGGAAATCATAAAAATCTTAGAAGAATCCATAGGCAGCAAAATATCTGACATATGTCGTAGCAATATTTTTACTGATACAGCTCCTAAGGCAATGGAAACTAAGGAGAAAATAAACAAATGTGACTACAAAATAAAAAGCTTCTGCAAAGCAAAAGAAACCATCAACAAAACAATACGAAAGCCCACTGCATGGGAGAACATATTTGCCAATGTTATCTCCTATAAGGGTATAATCTCCAAAACTTACAGAGAACTCATACAACTTAACAAAAGGAAGATAAACAATCCAATAAAAAAAATTGACAAAGGGCCTCAATAGACACTTTTTGAAAAAAGACCTATAGAAGGCCAAGAGACATATGAAAACATGCTCAAAGTCACTAATCATCTGAGAGATGCAAATCAAAACGACAATGAGGTACAATCTCACACCTGTCAGAATGGCTATCATCAACAAATCAACAAATGACAAGTGCTGGAAAGGATGTGGAGAAAAGGGAACCCTCGTGCACTGCTGGTGGGAATCCAGACCGGTGCAGCTACTGTGGAGAACAGTATGGAGTTTCCTCAAAAAAACAAAAATGGAACTCCCACTTGACCCAGTGATTGCACTTCTAGGACTATATCCCAAGAAATCAGAAACACCAATCAGAAAGGACATATGCACCCCTATGTTCATAGAGGCACAGTTCACCATAGATAAGATTTCAAAACAGCCTAAGTGCCCATCAGCAGATGAGTGTATTAAAAACTAGTGGTACATCTACACAGTGGAATACTATGCTGCTGTAAAAAAGAAATAGCTCTTACTATTTGCAACAGCATGGATAGACCTGGAGAGCATTATGCTAAGAGAAATAAGCCAGTGTTCCTTCCTCTTGGATTTTCTGAAATAATTTGAGGAGCATAGGTGTTAGTTCTTTGAACGTTTGGTAAAACTCCCCTGTGAAGACATCTGGACCTGGGCTTTTGTTTGATGGGAGTTTTTTGATTACTGCTTCTATTTGATCAGTTGTTATTGGCCTATTGAGGTTTTTTGATTCTTCCTGATTCAGTTTTGGGAGATTGTATTCTTCTAGGAATTTGCCTATTTCATCCACATTGTCAAGCTTGTTGGCATATAGTTGTTCATAGTATTTTCTTACAATCCTTTGTATTTCTGTGGTGTCAGTAGTTACTCTTCTACTTTCATTTCTGATTTTATTTATTTGGGTCCTCTCTCTTTGTTTCTTGATGAGTCTGGCTAATGGTTTATCAATTTTGTTTATCCTTTCAAAGAACCAGCTCTAAAAAAAAAATAGAACCAGCTCTTCATTTCATTGATCTTTTGTATTGTTTTTTTAGTCTCCATGTTATTTTTTTTCTGCTCTAGTCTTTATTATTTCCTTCCTTCTACTTACTCTGGACTTTTATTCTTATTCTCTTTCTAGTTTTTTATGTTGTAGGGTTAAATAGTTTATTGCTGATTTTTCTTGTTTTTTGAGGTGCTATGAATTTCCCTCTCAGGACTGCTTTTGCTGTGTCAAAGAGATTTTGGGTTGTGTTCATTTTCATTTGTTTCCAGGAAGCTTTTGTTTTCTTTCTCGATCTCCTTGGTAACCCATTCATTGTTTAATAACATGCTATTTAGCCTCCATGCGTTTCAATGTTTTTGGGTGTTTTTACAGTAGTTGCCATCTAATTTCATTCCACTGTGATCTAAAAAGATGCTTGATATGATTTCAATCTTCTTGACCTTGTAGAGACTTATTTTTTGTCCTAACATGTGGTCAATCTTTGTGAATGATCCATGTGCACTTGAGAAGAATGTACAGTATATTCTGCTGCATTGGGGTGAAATCCTACCTAACAATAGACAAATATGCAAATTGACCATACCTCCAACACACCCACAAGCCATGCCCACAAGCCATGCCCACAAGCCACGCCCACCATCCAATCAGAGAAAGTATGCAAATTAACCCAAACCAAGATGGCTACAGCCACAGAGAGCAAGGTTTCCTAGGTAACAGAGGAAGCCAAGCTTTCTGCCTGCCCTGGCCAGGCCTAAGCCTCCACTCAAGCTACAAAGTTTCAATTATAGAAGGTAAACAAATTCAAACAAATGGCGGCAGAATGGAGCTTGAGAGAGCAGGCCAGGGTTGCCGCCGGCAACAGGGAAAGCAAAGCTTTCCGCACACCCTGGCCAGGCCCACCCGCTTAAGGCAACAAAGTTTCAATTATAACCCCAACACAAATGGCTGCCGGCCTTGGAGGGAGCCCCAGGCTTGGCTCCGCTCCAGGCTACAAAGTTTCAATTGTAGAAGGAAAATAAATTCCAGATACCAGGGCCTCCACTTGGGTTGCCAGGGGGCGTGGCCGGCCTGCAAACCACCACAAGCCCCTCCCTCAGGCTGCCCCACACCCCAAGGGAACCCCCACCTGATCCGGGACACCCTTCAGGGCAAACCAGCTGGCCCCCACCCCTGTACCAGTCCTCTATCCTATCTAATAAAAGAGTAATATACAGATTGATCATCACTGCAACACACAATATAGCTGCCCCCATGTGGTCACAAGATGGCCACCACAAGATGGCCAGGAGGAGAGGGCAGTTGGGAGGCACCCAGCCTGCAAGGGAGGGCAGTTGAGAAGGACCAGGCCTTCAAGGGAGGGCAGTTGGAGGTGATCAACCCTGCAGGAGAGGGCAGTTAGGGGTGACCAGACAGGCAGAGAATGGAAGTTGGGGGCAAACAGGCTGGCAGCAGAGTGGTTAGGGGGTGATCAGGCTGGCAGGCAGAAGCGGTTAGGGGCAATCAGGAAGGCAGGCAGGCAAGCAGTTGGGAGCCAGCAGTCCTGGATTGTGAGAGGGATGTCCGACTGCCCACCGGGATCGGGCCTAAACGGGCAGTTGGACATCCCTTGAGGGGTCCCATATTGGAGAGGGTATAGGCTGGGCTGAGGGACAACCCCCCTCCATGCATGAATTTCGTGCACCGGGCCTCTAGTGTTCTATAAATGTCTATTAAATCCATCTGATCCAATGTGTCCTTTAGAGTGTCTGATTCCTTGTTAAGTTTTTGTCAGGAAGATCTATTCAGTGAAGTCAGAGGGGTGTTCAAGTCCCCTACTATGACTGTATTATTGTCAATATATCTCCTTTAAAGTCCTCTAGAAGTTTTTTATATATATTTAGGTGCTCCTATATTGGGTGCATATATGTTTACCAGGGTTATATCCTCTTGTTGGATTGATCTCTTTAGTGTTATGTAGTGACCTTTGTTGTCTCTTTTGATGGCCTTGATTTTAAAGTCTATTTTGTTGCATATGAGTATTGCTACTCCAGTTCTTTTGTTTTTTTTTGTTTTCCATTTGCATGGAAAAAAATTTTTCCATCCCTTCACTTTCATGCTGTGTGGGTCTTTTGTTTTGGGGTGGGTCTCTTGTAGATAGCATATAGTTGGGTAAAGTTTTTGTATCCATTTAGTGACCCTACACCTTTTAATTGGATCATTTAGTCCACTTCACCCTCACTCTGCTGAAGCAAAAGGTGGGTGGCTCCACAGGGAATTTTGTGCATTCGCCTTTTAAGAGGGTGCCTAAATTTTCAGCTGTTACTCTCTGGCAGACAACACCCTGATGCTTTTCACAGCCAATTTTATTTGGGTAACCTCCTCAGTTTTGATGCTCTCTGCTAGGGATGGGGGCAGCTTGGGGATTAGGTGCCAGAGTTCTCAGTGGCAACCCCCCACATCTGAGATATTTCTCCTAGACTTCAGTTGCTGTCTGTGGGTGCCCAGCCAGCCTTTTAATGCCACTACCCCTCCTACCAGTCTCTATGCAGTCTCCATTTTTGGTCCTCGGGTGTCAGGGTTCTCTCCTGCAAGTTTTCCATTGATTATTCAGGAAGTTTTTCTGTATTTTAGTTGTAATACCAATTTGTTCCTGGGTGCATGTCTGTGCAGTATCCACTTACTCTGTTGCCATTTTTTAATCCTGTATTTTCATTTTGTTGATGGTTTTCTTTGCTCTGCAAAAACTTTTTAGTTTCTTGATGATAGTGCTCTTGCAAACATGTTAAATGTTCCTAAAATCCACCAGCCTTTCTATAAGAAGTGTAACAATCATCAACCCCACAAAGCAACACAGTACAAGAAGGACAAGGATTCTCTGTATGTGCAGGCAAAGCAGCGTTTTGACAGGAAGCAGAATGGCTATGGTGGGCAAACTAAGCTAATTTTCCACAAAAAAAGGTTAACAAATTGCTTTCCTCTTGCTTCCTTTAAGATTCTCTCTTTGTCTTTGATTTTTGGCATTTTAATTATGATGTGTCTGGGCGTGTGCCTGTTTGAGTTCTACTGGCTTGGGACTCTGTGCCTCCTGAACTTGTGTGACTTTTTCCTTCACCGGGTTAGGGAATTTTCCTGCTATTATTTCAAACAGGTTTTCTATCCCTTGCTCCCTTTTTTCCCCTTCAGGTACTCCTATGATGTGAATATTATTACATTTCATGTTGTCCCACAGCTCCCTTAAGCTGTCCTCCTGTCTTTTAATTGTTTTCTCTTGTTGGTTCTTTGATTGACTTTTTTTTCTGTTATTATTTATTTATTTATTTATTTATTTATTTATAATATTTGTTATTGTATAAAGTATTATATATATTAGTACATATATCTCCTTTTTTCCCCCATTGACCTTCCCCCAGCCTCCTCTAACCCCTGTCACATGCCCTCATCCCACCCCCCCAGTGTCTTGTGTACATTGGTGTGCTTATATGCATGGATACAAGTCCTTTGGTTGATCTATTTCCCTCCCCGCAACACTCCCCAGCCATCCCACTGTAATTTGACAGTCTGTTCGGTGCTTTACTGCCTTTGTATCTATCTTTTTATTCATCAGGTTATAATGTTCTTTATTTTCCATAAATGAGTGAGATCATGTGGTATTTTTCTTTCACTGCCTGGCTTATTTCACTTAACATAATGCTCTCCAGTTCCATCCATGCTGCTGCAAATGGTAAGAATTCCTTCTTTTTTATGGCAGCATAGTATTCCATTGTGTAGATGTACCATGGTTTTCTAATCCACTCATCTGCTGATGGGCATTTAGGCTGTTTCCAAATCTTAGCTATGGTGAATTGTGCTGTCATGAACATAGGGGTGCATATATCCTTTCTGGTTGGTGTTTCTGTTTTCTTGGGATATATTCCTAGAAGTGGGATTACTGGGTCAAATGGGAGCTCCATTTTTAGTTTTTTGAGGAAACTCCATACTGTTCTCCACAGTGGCTGCACCAGTCTGCATTCCCACCAGCAGTGCACGAGGGTTCCTTTTTCTCCACATCCTCACCAGCACTTGTCGTTTGTTGATTTGTTGATGATTGCCATTCTGACAGGTGTGAGATGGTACCACATTGTTGTTTTGATTTGCATCTCTCGCATAATTACTGATGTTGAGCATGTTTTTATATGTCTCTTGGCCTTCCTTCTGTCTTCTTGCGAAAAGATCCTATTTAGGTCCGTTACCCATTTTTTTATTGGATCATTTAAATTCATTTTATTAAGTTGTATAAGTTCCCTGTAGATGTTGGAGATTAAAACTTTATCAGTGATAACATTTGCAAATATGTTCTCCCATACAGTGGGCTTTCTTATTGTTTTGCTGATTTTTTTTTTTTTTTTTTTTTTTTGCTGTGAAAAAGCTTTTTATTTTGATGTAGTCCCATTTGTTTATTTTCTCTTTATTTTCCATTGCCCTAGGGGCAGTATCGGTGAAGAAGTTCTTTTGGCATATGTCTGAGATTTTGCTGCCTGTGGATTCCTTTAGTATTTTTATGGTTTTCCGTCTTATGTTTAATTCCTGTATCCATTTTGAGTTTATTTTTGTGTATGGTGTAAGTTGGTGATCTAGCTTCATTTTTTTGCATGTATCTGTCCAATTTTCCCTACACCATTTATTGAAGAGACTGTCTTGACTCCATTGTATGTTCATGCCTCCTTTGTCAAATATTAATTGGGCATAGTGGTTTGGGTCGATAACTGGATTCTCTATTCTATTCCATTGGTCTATATGTCTGTTCTTGCACCAGTACCAGGCTGTTTTGAGAACAGTGGTTTTTTTGAGTCTCTATGCGGTCTCATCTTTCCATCCCTAGTTATCAGGGCTCTTTCTAATTCACTGATCTGATCCTTGGCTTCCCCTAATCAGTGTATTCCTTACAATGTGTTCTTTATTAGTGCTATGCTATTCTTCATTTCAGACTGGTCATTTTTCAAGTTCCTAAATCTTTTCTTATGCTGTTGAGCATCCTCGTAATCATTATTCTGAACTCTATATCTGATAAATTTCTTATCTCCATCTCATTTTGCTCTTCTTCTGGCTAATTCTCTTGTTCTTTCATATGAGGCTTCATTTTTATATCCCCATTTTGGCTGTCTGGGTTTGTTTCTATATATTAGGCAAATCTTCTATGACACCCAGTCTTTTTGAATGGTCTATGGTGGAGAGATGCTTTTTTTGACTGACACTGAATACCCTGATTGGAGCTATCAGCAATCTACAGCCTATGATTCCTCTGCTGGGGCTGGGTACCTTTGAAAATGATCAGGATGCGCACCAAAATCTGCTTATCCTAGTTCCAGATCCTAAAACCTATCAGGCAAAGAACCATCCAGAGATCAGCCTCTGCTGGTGGGCTCATTGTTATTCTCAGTCTCTTAATGAACGTCAGATACTCCTCAAGATGGTGTGAGACATTTTCCAACAAAGTGGGGCAATTGCTTCCCCTCCAGTCAAAAGCTGCCTGGATGATAAAGCTGTGTGTGAGAAAGATGTCTTATGCAGTATGGGGGAATGTTTCAGTACGGGAAACCTCATGCCTGCCTGCCAAGCTCTAATCCCAGGGCCCCAACCCTGAGTTCTCCTCAGACAGCTCTATTCCACTCTGCCCTCCCTCTGCCAGAGCTCAAGGTGAGTGGCTGCACATGAAATGTTGTGCATTGGCCCTTTCAGAGGGTTCCTGTATTTCTAGCCATCTCTCCCTGGGCAGATAGCAACCCTGCTGCTTTTCACAATTGGATCTTTTGTGGGAACCTTTCTCAACTCTAGTGCTCTGAGCTCTGGATCCCAGCTTGGGATTTAGACCTCAGAGTTCTCAGTGGTAACCCCTCACAGCTGAGATATCCCTCCGGATCTTCAACTGCGCCTGTAGGATCCCAGCCAGACCTCTCATTCCTCTGCACTTCCTACCAGTCTCTATGCAGTCTCACCTTCCCATCCTTGGTTGTCAGGGTTCTTTTCAGCTAGTCTTCAGTTGTGTATTTAGGATGATTTTTCTGTATTTTAGTTGTAATACCAGTTTGGTCCTGGGAGAGTGTCAATGTTGCTTCCACTTAATTTGCTGGCAATTTGAAAAGTGTGTGTTGTGAATTTAATGGAAATTAGGTATTTGTGTGTGTGTGTGTGTGTGTGTGTGTGTGTGTGTGTGTGTATTGGACAGGTAGGAGTGCAATGTAATTATACCAAAGCACAGCACCAGCACATCAATTCATTCACTTGAGCTTCTCTTCTTAGCCCCTTCAAACATTACCTCACCATAGTCTGCACTAAATGACTTTCCTTGTATTGTTCTCTGCTTATGTCCCATCATTCTAGGCCAGGCCCTGTTTTGAACACCTTCATTACACAATTATGATAATAGTCATGCATACATTGAACAAATTACTCTATGTGTCAAACTCTACGGTAGACACATTACATAGATGATGACATTTAATCTTTACAACACACTGTAAAATTGGCAGAGAGTGATAAGAGATGATTTGGAGAAATAATAAGGAAATAGATCAAGTAGGAACTTGTTGACCATAGCAGGAGTTTAACTTTTATTCTGAATATGAATGGACATCATTGGAGATTTGTAAGCAGAAGAATGACAGTCTGTTTTATCCCATAAACTGAAACTTCTGGATACTCAGTAAAGTGTTGAGTGTAGGGGGTCAAGAACAGAAGCATACAGACCATTGAAGATGTAATTGAAATGATCCAAGCGAAAGAGAATGGTACATTTGGCCACAGAAGTAGTGATGGAAGTTGTAAGACGAAGTACCTGGATTATGGATATGTTTTAAGAAGAAAGTAGACAGTTCTTGCTAATGGATTAGATGTAGAGTAGTGAAAGAAATAAGTTTAATGATTATACCAAGCCTTTCGGCCTGAGCAACTGAGTAAACGATGATGTCATTTATTATGATAAGGAACACTGGGGGAGAATTTGGTGAAAGCATGAATATTAAGTGTTCAACAGTAGTTACAAAAAGCTTGAAAAGCCTATCAGATACTCAGAGAGTAATAGATTGGTCGGATGTGTGAGTATGGAGCTCAGGAAAATTTAACTGCTACACTTCCTGTCAGTGCTGAGGGCTAGAACATTATAGGAAGCTACTGGCCAAATATTGTAGAAGACCAAAGGAAAAAATTTGTATGAGGATATTTGTATTTCTTTGATTGGCTTATTTCACTTAACATAATACTCTACAGGTCCTTCCATGTTGTCTCAAAGGGTAAGATTAACCAAAGAACTTATATGCATAACCCAATGACACAGATAATAGTGTGGTGAAGGCCTAGGGAGAGGGGGAGAGTGGGGAAAACAGGGTCAATGAGTGAAAAAAGTGACATCTGTAAAACTCTCAACAATAAAGATAAATTAAAAATAAATTTTGTATGAGGAACTAAATCGTGCTGCCACTGGCTGTACTATATCTTAAATATCAGTATATAACAGAAGTCCCAAAAATCTAAAAGAAGACCTGGTTCTGAACTGAAATCCTAGGATGCCAATAAAAGGAAGTATGGAACATAGAGAATGTGGAAGAGGAACAAAATTATATTCTATTCAAAATGAGCCTCCACTCTAAAATTTCAAAACACATGAAAAAAATATACACTAAGTAAGACCACCATGGAAATAAACAATCAGAACTTGAATTTATTCAGGAAGAAATGATTTATGTTAAGGACTGTCAAAGATTTTTTTAAAAGTATGTTGAGGATGCTCAAAGAGATATATAAACAACTTTCATTAAAAATAGCAGAAAATTATGAGCCCTAGCCGGTTTAGCTCAGTGGACTGAAGGGTCCCGGGTTCTATTCTGGCCAAGGGCACATGCCTGAGTTGTGGGCTCAGTCCCCAGTAGGGGGCCTGCAGGAAGCATCCAATCAATGATTCTCTGATCATTGATGTTTCTATCTCTCTCTCCCTCTCCCTTCCTCTCTGAAATCAATAAAAATATATTTTTTAAAAAATAGCAGAAAATTATGAAACAAACAAGCAGAAATTAAGCAAATGAAAAATGAAACCATATGGATATGAAAAAAACAATTAGAAATCTTGGAAAGGAAAATAAAGTAATTTAAATGCAAACTCAAGAGATTGTAAACCTGGTAAATAAATAAAGTATTTTGGACCCATAGAGAAAATAGCAAGGTGTCAGACAGTATTGAGGAATTCTAAATGTAGTGCAGAAAGATAAGGACATTTTTTTAAATGCAACATAACAGTGATGAGATGTGGACTATAAATTGAGAGACTTTAACAAATATTCTACAGAGTTCTGGAGGTGGTGAAGAGGATTGCAGAGAAGCAATATTTGCTGACATGCTAATAGAAAAATTCTCAGTATTGAAGAAAAACTTGAGTCCTCAGTTCTGGAGTATAGTTTGCATATTGAGCAGGATAAATGAAAATAAATACACAGCTAGTTTCATTAAAGTAAAACTGTACAGAATTAAGATAATACTTTTTAAACTACAAGGAAAAGATTGATTACTTATGAAAGAACAGTAATTAGACTCATAGTAAGAAGACTATTATCTTGAAAGTGCTGAAGAAAAATAATTCTCAAGAGTGAGAGTAAAATAAAGTATTTTGGGGCATGAAAAGACTCAGCAAATTTAGAACACAGAGATCCTCAAAATTGCACACTTTAAAAATGGAAGGTTTGTTGTAACCTTCAATAACACTGTTCAAAACAAAAATGAAGACAAAAAGAAAACAAAAAGCACAGAGACTTGGGCCAAATTATGAAGGATTTCAGACAATAAAATGTATCCTTCCTATGACACAATTAGTGTATTTGTTACCTGGAGAGGCATAATATCAGTTTTATTGAGACATAATCCACAAGCCCTACAATTCAACCATTTAATGTACAATTAGCCACTTAATGGGCATAATTTAATGACTTTTACTGTATTTACCCAGTTGTATTTTTAATAATATGCATGAATTAAAGCAAATAATTATAATCAGGAAGAAAATATAGTACAATTTTCTTTTATAAAACATTTTATATATAATTATCATAGTTAAACGAAAGAAAATTTTAAGGTCAAAATGTGCAAAAGACACAATTTAAGCAACTACTAAATCATACAACTGATGCAAGATTTTATTATTTTGATTTTTATGTAACATTAAAATAATTAACATAATACATTTACTACTTAAATATATTTTCAAGTTCAGTGAAATATTTATTTTCAAATATTACAAAATTACCTAGAGATAGAATCAGAGCTGAAGTTAATCAAGTTGTTCTTTGTCTTCATAATCACTGTGCTATAATTTTAAATTTATAATCTACTTTTAAAACATGGAATATGTCTATTATGTTATCAATACAGACATTATAGTCTATAAATGTGCTCAAAGAAATCTCAAAGAATTCAAAATTGTTAAGAACTTGCTTTAGAAAGTTTCTTGTAGAATAAAATGATTAAAATGTGAGTTCTAAAAATCAATTCATTTGGACCTTACAAATACAGTATCCCTTATCTGTGAATTCAGTTAACTGTGGTCAGCTGAGTTTCAAAAATATTAAATTGAGAATTCCAGAAATATGCAATTCATAAGTTTAAATTGCACCTACTCCTTCCTGCTGTCCAGTGTCTCCACATTGTATATGCTACCTGCCTGTTAGTCATTTAGTAGCCATCTCGGCTATCAGAGAAAGAGAGAGAGAGACCACATTCACATAACTTTTATTACAATATATTTTTATAACTATTCTATTTTATTCTTAGTTATTGTAATCTCTTACTGTGCCTAATTTATAAATTAAACTTTATCATAGGTATGCATGTATGTATGTATGTATGTATGTATAGGATAAAGCATCCTATATAATAAAGAGGGAATATGCTAATTGACCATCACTCCATCACAAAGATGGCTGCACCCACAGCTGAGGCCAAGTTCCCATAAGGAGCCTTAACTAGCAATCAGCAGGGACCTGAGGCTATGCCCTCCCCTGCCTCTGTGGGGCTTGACAGGGGACCTCAGGCCACGCCCCCCATCCCAGGGCCAGACCAGGGGACCTGAGGCCATGCCCCTCCACCTGGAGGGGCTTGACAGGGGACCTCAAGGTGCACTTCCCATCCTGGTGCTGAGTTAGGGGACCTCAGGCTGTTCCCCCTGCCCCAGCGCCGGGCCGGGGGACCTCAGTCCACACCCCCCACCAGGTGGGGCTTGACAGGGGACTTCAGGCCACGCTCCCCACCCCAGCACCAGGCCGGGGGACCTCAGACCTCACCTCCTGCCTGATGGGGCTTGACGGGGGATCTCAGGCTGTGCCCCCCACCCAGTGGGGCTTGACAGGGGACCTCAAGGTGCACCCCCAGTGCTGGGTCGGGGGAACTCAGGCCGTGCCCCCCCGCCCAGCGGGGCTTGATGGGGTACCTGAGGCTGTGCCCGCCTGCCGGTGGGGCTTGATGGGGGACCTGAGGCAGCACCCCCCTCCCAGTGCTGGGCCGGGGGACCTGAGTCTGCACCCCTCCACCTGGCAGGGGTTGATGGGGGACCTCAGGCCATTCCCCCCACCCAGCAGGGCTTGACAGGGGATCTCAGTCCATGTCCCCCACCTGGCGGGGCTTGACAGGGGACCTCAAGGCATGCCCCCCGTCCTGGTCTGGGCTGGGGGACCTCAGGCCATGCCCCCCGTCCTGGCACTGGGCCAGGGGACCTGAGGCTACGGCCCCTGCCCGGCGGGGCTTGACAAGGGTGGGACTGGCTGGGTCTGGATCTAACCCAATAGGGAGGGGGGGGGGCAGCCGGGTCTGGGTCTCACACGATTTTGAGGCACATGTGGATAGGCGGGGACTTGACTCTGGGTCCCGTGTGCACCCCAGACTCTGACAGGAAGGTTTTCATATACATTTTACTAATTTTCTTTCATCTCTGACACTTCTTTTATAGAGAAAGGGCAAATAGCAATATTAAATTATTTCCTCTAATTAATCCCCTTTTAATGTGCACAAATTCTGTGCTCCTGGCCACTAGTAGTATATATAAGATTTGGTACCATCCGAGGTTTCAGGAACATATCCCCTACTGTATATTAAAACTTGATATTAACCACAACACTTTTTTAGAACTTAGGCCAAAAGAAGATTGGGGTAGGCAAAAGTTAGATATGTTTTTTTATGGTACTAATAAAAACAAGACTGACTTTTACTTGGTTTTATTGTTCTTATATTAAAATTCTCTGTGGACATTGTTTTCCTTTATTGCCTGCAGGTGGACAGAGCACTCTCACTGCCTTGCCCTTGGTAGGCCACTGCTACACACCAAGCTTCACAAGAACATGACCTAATCAGTGTTGGGCTTGTGGACTCCAAACACCATTATTTTAGTGCCTGTGTGTGGGATAGGGAGGGGGGCGGAGTGCTGTCAGTGACTTTATGTAGAGTGAGATTGTATCTTTCTGAGGGCCTTTAGTTGCCTACAGCATCAAGTGGGGTATAACATATACCACAATGACATAAGTGACCTGGAGGTGATTTTGTTGTCTGCCTTTGAGAGGTGTCATTGTCATCTGGGTTCTAGCAACCACAATTCTGGCATTGCCCTCCTTCTCCACATATAGAACCACCAAAGCCCTTATCCTTCTTGCCCGTGGGACAAAGTGTTGAGGAAATTAGTCTTCAGTTCTCGGCCCCCACCCCATCCTTATCCTCCAATATTTGGCTACCTGTGGACCTGCCAATCTGGCCACCAACCCTCCAGGAGCTCACCTTCCACTCTTCTCAAACTCCTGACTCTTCCTTTCATTTCCTTCCTCCCTACAACAGACAGACACATTCCTCTTCATTTCACAACACATTGACTTTATTTTAATCAATATCAGTGTGCCCTGTTGGTCTCAGAGTTGGTCCCTGTATGTTTATTCATTTCTCCACAAATGCCTCTGAAGATGCTATAGCTTGTTCTAGGTTCCTGGCCCAGACTTTGCATTTACTGGCTGCACATGATGCTACTTGGAATGGTTGCATTCTCCAATGGCACAGGTCCCTTCTGTGCTCACGTTGATTTTGTGTTCCATTCGGTTTGCGTGGACAAATGAAAATTGTTGGCCTTATGGCTCTGCCAGGCATCCTTGAATGAGAGATGGACGTTTGAGGAGATTGTTTTCTTTAATTTCTTTGAATGGGGCTTTTTACCTTTCTGGTTTCCTTCTGCACCTGAAAGGGCAATCAGATGAGTCAGCAGGATATTGGTTTGGGAGAAAAGGATGGGAAGGTATAAGAAGGGGGACATCATAAACAGAGATGAGTTTTGAGGAAGAGTTTTGTGCCAGGCAAGGATAGGGTAGGAGTCTTGAGGAGATCTGTGGGGAAGAAGACAGGCATGGGCAGGGTTATTGGACCTTGCCACTGTCTCTGTTTTTCAGTTGACAAGGGGTCATTCTTTCCTTCTTCCTTTTGTTTCTTGTAGTTGGCTGTTTCATGTTTATGGTTGGTTGTTCTATACGTTAAGGTCTTCTGGCATGCAGATTTCCTCAGCCATATTAAGCCATCCAAAGGCAAGCCCCAGGGCTCCTGATCTCTCTCCATAGAGAGATGTACATCCTCTCCTAGGCGATGAGAAGTCACACCCTTAGGCTTTGTTTGGTCATTGAGTACCCCCCCGCCCCCCAGCCAATGTCAGCATTGAAGTGGCTTGGATATCACAAAGCACTGCTCCTGACATCTCTGTGGGGGAAAAAGACCAAGATGCTATGGTTGGAGAAATGGAGTGTTTTCTCCACACGCCTTAAAGATCTACTATCCCTCCTCATTTCCCCAAGTTTCATTATGGTGAGTCACATGGCAGGGAAAGAGTATGTCCTCCAAGACATTCCCCACAGCCACCCACATTCACTGGTTCATTCTGTCCTCTTCCATTCTTTACTATAACCTTCTATTTTGGATGTCTTATCTATAATCCCTCCAACATAATGTGGCTTTATTTAATATTCTGGGAAGATGTGACTCATTCTATTTCTCTTTTTTTGAAATATATTTTATTGATTGTTTTACAGATAGGAAGGGAGAGGGATAGAGAGTTAGAAACATCAATGAGAGAGAAACATCGATCAGCTGCCTCCTGCACACCCCCTACTGGGGATGTGCCCGCAACCAAGGTACATGTCCTTGACGGGAATCGAACCTGGGACCCTTGAGTCCGCAGGCCGACGCTCTATCCACTGAGCCAAACCGGTTAGGGTTCTATTTCTCTTTTGTGCCTGTTTTTGTATTGCCCAAAAATTAAGAAGGATTTTAATGATTTTTAAATAAATTGAGAAAAAATCAAAAGGAAAATGTTACATGATATATAAAAATGATATGAAATTCAAATTTCAGTGTCCATCAATAAAGGTTTATTATGTGTAAGTACCACAGTTTTCTGATCCACTCATCTGCTGATGGGCACTTAAGCTGTTTCCAAATCTTAGCTATTGTAAATTGTGCTGCTATGAACATAAGGGTGGGTGCATATATCCTTTCTGATTGGTGGTTCCATTTTCTTGGGATATATTCCTAGATGTGGGATTACTGGGCCAAATGAAAGTTACATTTTTTAATTTTTTTAAGAAACTCCAGACTGTTTTCCACAGTGGCTGCACCAGTCTGCATTCCCACCAGCAGTGCACGAGGGTTCCTTTTTCTCTGCATTCTGGGCAGCACTTGTTGTTTGTTGATTTGTTGATGATAGCCATTCTTACAGGTATGAGATGGTATCTCATTGTACTTTTGATTTGCATTTCTCAGATACTATGCTGCTGTAAAAAAGAAGGAATTCATACCATTTGCAACAGCATGGATGGAACTGGAGAGCATTATGCTAAGCAAAATAAGCCAGTCAGAGAAAGATAAATATCACATGATCTCACTCATTTGTGGAATATAATGAACAACATAAACTGATGAACAAAAATAGAACCAGAGGCATAGAAGCATGGAACAGACTGTCAACCTATGAGGGAATGCAGGGAATGGGGGGTAAGAGATCAACCAAAGGACTTGTATGCATGAATAAGAGCATAACCAATGGACACAGACAGTAGTGGGTGAGGGCATGTGCTGGGGGTGGGAGTGGCTGGGGAGAGGTCAATGGGGGAAAGAGTAGACTCATGTAATACTTTAAACAATAAGAATATAAATAAAAAAACAATGCCAAAAAATAAAGTTTTATTAGAACACAGATACACTCATACAAGTATTATCTATGGTTGCTTTTGCCTAACACAGACTTTATCTGTCCCTTACTCATACTCTATTGTGTTCCATTGATTTATTTGCTAATCCCTATGCCAATACCACAGTGTTTTATTGGAATTTTATAATAAGTCTTAAAATGAGCTAGTGCAGCATGTTAAATTTTGTTCTTCTTTTACAACAGCATTTGGGCCCTTCACATATGCATATAAATTTTAGAATAAGCTTTTTTATAAATGTTAAAGCCTGTTAGTGTTTTATTGTGATGATGTTGAGTTTATAAATCAATATAGGGAGAATTGAAATCTTCAAAATGTTGAGATTTTCAGTCTGTTAACATGTTAAGTTTCTCCATTTATTTAGGTCTTTAATTTTGATCTGCAATGTTCCTTTTTAGCCCTCCTGGGTATAGCTCAGAGGTTGAGCATCCACCCAGGAACCAAGAAGTCACTGGTTTGATTCCCAGTCAGGGCATATGCCCAGGTTACGGGTTCGATCCCCAGTGGGGGGCATGCAGGATGCAGCCAATCAATGATTCTCTCTCATCATTGATGTTTCTATCTCTCTCTCCCTCTCTCTTCCTCTCTGAAGTCATAAAAATATATTTAAAATTTTTTTAATATAAAGCTCATATAATTTTTGTTAAATCAATTCCTAAGTTTTATATTTTGATGTTATTATAAATAGAATTTTCTTTCAACTAACTTCCTGAATTTTTTGACAGTATTTAAGTTGTATAGGAATGCAATTAATTATTAAATATCGACTTTACATTCTGTGACCCTTATAAATTCACTTATTGGTTCTAGTTATTGTTTTATAGATACCTTTAGATTTTATTTTTTTCTTATGTAACTATACTGTTTTATTTATTCTGTAGCTCACCAACTTACACAATGCTTCTAGTTATAACAAATGATTGATAAGTATTTCAATAATATGTCACAGATAATATAATTATGGATTTGGTTGTTTTAATTCTCTCCCATTCATACTACATTAAGATGTAAACAGAGTTGACCAGAAAGATTTCTTAAGCATAGAAATATACAATATTTTTAAGCATAATGTTTCACAGCACTAAAATAGAGAAGTACCAGCTAAATTTTGAATGCCCTAGCACCTTAGACCAAAAAGGTGTCATAGACAAAATTATTTTAGCCCACGTAAAGCTTTATAAGAAAATATCTTCTCTTCCTCATTTCTCACATGTGACCTGGTCAAACATCTCATAACAGCTTCTTTTTATGCATTTGCCTCTTAACTTTAATGAAATTTCTTGTAATAAATATTTAATCTCTATTTACAGTTCCTTTTTCAATGTAGGCACATTCTCTAGGCAAGCATTAGAATTGGTGATGGAGCAACATATTTATTTATTTTTACATTGAAAACAAGTGTATAATCTACATAATTATTTACACTTTTCTAAGTTTTATCACTGCAAACCATTATAATAGATACAATAAAAATATTTATTATAGGAAAATATTGTTTATAATGGAGAAAAGTTTATAAATTGTCACAATAAGCAAATAATTATAAATAGAATATAATAGTCAAAGAAAATTAGATAGAAACTTTAAAGCAGTTGGGGTAGAAAGAAAATGGGTCAGATTAAAGAATATTCATTGGTATTTAGAGTTTTTGTTTGTTTACAAGAAAAACAGTTTTAAATATAATAATATTACGTGCAATAAACATTAATATTTCAAGAAAAAAATATTTTAAATATAATAATATTACCAAAACTTTACTAACATAGTACAATATCACAAAAGTTGTAGGAAATATTTAAAATATGCAAATAACAGGATTACTTCTATTATATTCTAAAATATTTTTTCCTCTGGCTCTATTTTTGTTCATCAGTTTATGTTATTCATTATATTCCACAAATGAGTGAGATCATGTGATATTTATTTTTCTCTGACTGGCTTATTTCGCTTAGCAAAATGCTCCAGACCCATCCATGTTGTTGCAAATGGTAAGAGTTCCTTCTTTTTTTTCCTCTCTCTCTGAATCATAGATACAGTTTATTGAAAGAAAGGAGAAATAACAATTCTATAAAATGTGTCATGAGCCATTTATTACGTATATGATTCCTCAGTCACTAATTATTAAAACTTTCCAATAAGGAAAGATTACTAATAATAAACAAAGTGAGTGATTACAAAACTTTTTGAATACTAATTATTATAGTTACAGAAAGACTTTTTAAAATCATATTTGGAGGAATTAAATTGTTTAATTATATTTATTCCAAAAATAGAAATTCTCATTTTGTATTAAGAAACAAACATATTTTTAATTTCTTGAGGAAAATAAGATAAATTTGGGGGAATTAGAAGCCTACAGAGGGGGAGGAACCAAGATGGCTGCATAGGTAAACACCTGAACTTGCTGCTGCGCACAACCACTTCAAAACTACAACTAAAAGACAAAATGGACATCATCCAGAACCACAGGAAGCCTGGCTAAGTGGAAATTCTACAACTAGAAGGGAAGAGAAAAGCACACTGAGACTCAGAAGAGCTGTGGAAGTAAAGTCCAGAGGTACAGAGACGTGTGCGTGGAGAGGGCTGGCTACTGAGTACGCAGCTGTCTTTTTCAATCCAGAGGGAGACACAAGCTCCCGACTGCACTGAACTCCACTTCCAGGTGAGACTCTGGGGACCCAGACTCATATGGGGAGAAACTGGACTGTCTGGCAGCGGGCGGAACTCGTGGGTGGTTTTCTATCAGAGGTGCTTGCAGCGATTACCAAGAAACACTGAGACTCAGGGGCCTCTGAGGGCAGGGCTGACAGGAAGCCATTACTGTTTGCTCCATCCTGAGACTCCGCCCCATCCAAGCTGTGCGCAGAGGCTTTTGCCTATGAATGGCCTGGTCCTTTGAAATCTAAACTTACATAATAAACTGCAGCTGAGTCAGAAAGACCCAGAACATCCAAAAGGAGGCCCAAGGCCCCACAGCAGCCTGCATTGCTTCACAGCTGGGCCTCATCTGGGCACCTCCAAAACCCAAACAAAGAAGAGGAATCTGAAGATCTCTCCATAACTCCTGCTAGGTGGCCTTAGGCAGAGGCTAAATTAGCACCTCCTTGGAAATCCAAGAGCCAGTGTACCCAGGGGTCAGAGTAGAACCATCCAGATTACAACTCTTCAGATCCATAAGGGACACACTCAGGGGGCAGACTCAGTGAGCACCAAAGCCCCACTGAAGCAAGTCTTGCCCCATAAGGGTGTCTCCAGCACAGAAGTTTGCCCATCGTAGACACAGCTGGTCCTCACAGCCAATTGGCCTGGAGGTCAATTCCTCCCAGTGATACCAACAACAATCAAGGCTTAACTACAACAAGACTATGCACACAGCACACAAAGAGGTGCACCAAGAGTGTCCACCTCAGGTAACTGGGGAGGCTGAGCCACTGGGCCCTATAAGACACCTAGCACACAAAGCCACTCTATCAACACAGGGAAGCAGCCAAAATGTGGAGACAAAGAAACAGGTCACAAATGAAAGAAATAGAGGAAAGCAAACTACTGGATATAGAGTTCAAAACCACGGTTATAAGGTTACTCAAAAATCTTCTAGAAACCTCTGAGAAATATAGTGAGACCCTCGAGAATATGAAAAAGGACCAACTAGAAATTAAGCATACACTAATGGAAATTAAAAACAATATACAGAAAAACAACAGCAGACTAGAGGATGACAAGAATCAAGTCAAAGTTTTGAAATAAAAAGAAGCAAAAAACACCCAACCGGAAAAGCAAAAAGAAAAAAGAATCCAAAAATATGAAGATAGTGTAAGGAGCCTCTGGGACAACTTCAAGCATACCAACATCCGAATTATGGGAGTGCCAGAAGAAGAGAGCAAGATACTGTAAACCTATTTGAAGAAATAATGACAAAAAACTTCCCCCACCTGGTGAAAGAAATAGACTTACAAGTCCAGGAAGTGCACAGAACCCCAAACAAGAGGAATCCAAAGAGGACCACACCAAGACACATCATAATTAAAATGCAAAGGACAAAAGACAAAGAGAGCATATTAAAAGCAGCAAAAGAAAAACAGTTACCTACAAGGGAGCACCCATATGATTGTCAGCTGATTTCTCAACAGAAACTATGCAGGCCAGAAGAGAATGGCAAGAAATGTTCAAAGTGATGAATAGCAAGAACCTACAACCAAGATTACTCCACCCAGCAAAGCTATCATTTGGAATTGAAGGTCAGATAAAGAGCTTCACAGATAAGAAAAAGCTAAAGGAGTTCATCACCGCCAAACCAGTATTATATGAAATGCTGAAAGGTATTCTTTAAGAAGAGGAAGAAGAAGAAAAAGGTAAAGATAAAAATTATGAACAACAAATACATACCTATCAACAAGTGAATCTAAATATCAAGTGAATAAAAAATCTGATGAACAGAATAATCTGGTGAATATAATAGAATCAGGGGTATAGAAAGGGAGTAGACTGACAATCCTCCAGGGGAAAGGAGTATGAGGGATGTGGGAAGAGACTGGACAAAAATCATACACCTATGGTTGAGGACAGTGGGGGGGGTGCAGGTAAGGGCATGGGGTGGGGTGGGAATCAGGTGGAGGGGATCTATGGGGGGGGAAGAGGAACAACTGTAATAATCTGAACAATAAAGATTTTTTTTTTAAAAAAAGAAGCCTACAAACATTTTTTAATTTAAATTCTTTATTGTTTAACATATTACATGAGTCTCCTTTTCCCCTATTGACCTCTCCCCAGTTGCTCCCACCCCCAGCACATGCCCTCACCCCCCTACTGTCTCTGTACATTGGTTATGCTCATATGCATGCATACAAGTCCTTTGGTTGATCTCTTCCCCCCTTACCCTCACCTTCCCTCATAGGTTGGACCACTTGTTCCATGCTTCTATGCCTCTGGTTCTACCTTTGTTAATCAGTTTATGTTGTTCATTATATTCCATAAATGAGTGAGATTATGTGATATTTATCTTTTGATGACTGGCTTATTTCGCTTAGCATAATGGTCTCCAGTTCCATCCATGCTGTTGCAAATGGTAAGAATTCCTACTTTTTCACCACAGTGTAGTATTTCGTGTAGATGTACCACAGTTTTTATCCACTCATCTGCTGATGGGCACTTAGGCTGTTTCCAAATCTCAGCTATGGTGAATTGTGCCGCTATGAACATAGGGGTGCATATATGCTTTCTGATTGGTGTTTCTGATTTCTTGGGATATATTCCTAGAAGTGGTATTACTGGGTCAAATGGCAGTTCCATTTTTAATTTTTTTAGGAAATGCCATACTGTTTTCCACAGTGGCTGCACCAGTTTGCATTCCCACCAGCAGCACAAGAGGGTTCCTTTTTCTCCACATCCTCACCAGCACTTGTCGTTTGCTGATTTGTTTATGATAGCCATTCTGACAAGTATGAGATGGTACCTCATTGTCCTTTTGATTTGCATCTCTCAGATTATTAGTGACTTTGAGCATGTATTCATATGCCTCTCAGCCTTCTGTATGTCTGCTTTCAAAAAGTGTCTATTTAGGTCCTTTGCCCATTTTTTATTGGATTGTTTATCTTCCTTTTCTTAAGTTGAATGACTTCTCTATGAATTTTGGAGATTAAACCTTTATCAGAGATAACATTGGCAAATACGTTCTCCTATGCAGTGGGCTTTCTTGTTGTTTTCTTGATGGTTTCTTTCACTGTGCAGAAGTTTTTAATTTTTATATAGTCCCATTTGTTTATCTCCTTAGTTTCCATTGCCTTAGGAGCTGTATTAGTAATGATATTGCTATGACATATGTATGATATTTTGCTGCCTATGGATTCTTCTAAGATTTTTAAGGTATCCCATCTTATGTTTAAGTCCTTTATCCATTGTGAGTTTATTTTTGTGAATGGTGTAAGTTGGTAGTCTAGTTTCATTTTTTTTGCATGTATCTGTCCAATTTTCCCAACACCATTTATTGAAGAGACTATCTTGACTCCATTGTATGCTCTTGCCTCCTTTGTCAAATATTAATTAAGCTTAATGGCTTGGGTTGATTTCTGGGTTCTCTGTTCAGTTCCATTGGTCTATGTCTGTTCTTGTGCCAGTACAAGGCAGTTTTGAAAACAGTGGCTTTGTAGTATAGCTTGATAACTGGTATTGTGATCCCTCAAACTTGGTTCTTCTTTCTCAGGATTGCAGTGGCTATTCAGGGTCTATTTTTTATCCCATGTGAATTTTTGGAGAGTTTGTTCTAGGTCTGTGAAATATTCCGTTTGTATCTTAATGGGGATTGCATTGAATCTATAGATTGTTTTGGCTAATATGGACATTTTATTGGTGTTCATTCTACCAATCCATGAACATGGTATATTATTCCATTTGTTTATGTCTTCGTCCATCTCTTTTTTCAATGTCCTTTACTTTTCTGAGTACAGGTCTTTTACCTCCTTAGTTAAATTTATTCCTAGATATCTTTTTTTGTTGTTATTGCAATGGTAAATGGGATTGTTTTTTAGTTTCTCTTTCTGTGAGTTCATTATTGGTGTACAAAAAAAGTCATAGATTTCTGGGTGTTAATTTTGTATCCTGCTACATTGCCTAATTCATTTATTAAGTCTATTGGTTTTTTGATGGAGTCTTTGGGGTTTTCTATGTATAATACCATGTTATTTGCAAGTAATCAGTTTTATTCTTCTCTTCCAATTTAGATGCATTTTATTTCTTTTTGTCTGATCACTATGACTAGTTCTTCTGATACTATGTCAAACAGCAGCAGTGAAAGTGAGCATTGCTGTCATGTTCTTTTTTAAAAATATATATATTTTATTGATTTTTTTTTTTAACAGAGAGGAAGGGAGAGGGATAGAGAGTTAGAAACATCGATGAGAGAGAAACACCAAACAGCTGCCTCCTGCACACCTCCTACTGGGGATGTGCCCGCAACCAAGGTACATGCCCTTGACCAGAATCGAACCTGGGACCCTTGAGTCCGCAGGCTGACGCTCTATCCACTGAGCCAAACTGGTCAGGGCCATTGCTGTCATGTTCTTGTTCTTTGGGGAAATTGTTTTAATTTTCCTTTCAGAATGATATTGGCTGTAGGTTTGTCATATATGGCCTTTATCATGTTGAGATATGTTCCTTCTAATCCCTCTTTGCTGAGAGCTTTTTATCAAAAATGAGTGTTGGATTTTGTCGAATGCTTTTTCTGTATCAATTGATATGATTATGTGATTTTTGCCTCTCAATTTGTTTATATGATGTATCACATTTATTGATTTGCAGATATTGTACCACCTTGCATCCCTGGAATAAATCCCACTTAATCATGGTGCATGATCATTTTAATATATTGCTGGATGTGATTTGCTAATACTTTGTTGAGGATTTTAGCATCTATGTTCTTCAGGGATATTGGCCTGTAAGTCTCTTTCTTTGTAGTGTCTTCATATGGTTTTGGAATTAGGATAATGCTGGCCTCATAAAATGATTTTGGAAGTGTATCTTCCTCTTGGATTTTCTGAAAGAGTTTGAGGAGTATAGATGTTAGTTCTTTGAAAGTTTAGTAAAACTCCCCTGTAATGCCATCCAGACCTGGGCTTTTGTTTGGTGGGAGTGTTTTTTTTTTATTATTACTGCTTCCATTTCATCAGTTGTTATTGTCCTATTCAGGTTTTTTATTCTTTCTGATTAAGTTTTGGATATTGTATTTTTCTAGGAATTTGTCTGTTTCATCCACATTGCTCAGTTTGTTGGCATATAGTTGTTCATAGTATTTTCTTACAATCCTTTGTATTTCTGTGCTGTCTGTGGTTACTCTTCCACTTTCATTTCTGATATAATTTATTGGGGTCTTATCTCTTTGTTTCTTGATTAGTCTAGCTAATGGTTTATCAATTTTGTTTATCCTTTCAAAGAAACAGCTCTTGGTTTCATTGATTTTTTTGTATATATTTTTTTAGTCTCTATGTTATTTATTTGTGCTCTAATCTTTATTAATTCCTTCCTCTACTTACTCTGGGCTTTTCTTGTACTCTTTTGAGTTCTTTAAATTATAGGGTTGAATGGTTTATTGCTGATTTTTCTTGCTTTTTGAGGTATGCCTGTAGTTTGACATGCTTGCTGTAGTGTTATGAACTTCTCTCTCAGGACTGCTTTTGCTGTGTCCCAGAGATTTGGGGTTGCTGTGTGTTCATTTCATTTGTTTCCAGGAAGTTTTTGATTTATTTCTTCATCTCATTGGTAACCCATTCATTGTTTAATAACATGCTATTTAGCTTCCATGTGTTTGAATGGTTTGGGTGTTTTTACTGTAGTTGATTTCTGATTTCATTCTTCTGTGATCTGAGAAGATGCCTGATATGAATTCAGTCTTCTTGAACTTGTAAAGACTTGTTTTGTGTCCTAACATATGGTCTATCTTCGTGAATGATCCATGTGCACTTGAAGAGAATGTATATTCTGCTGTGTTGGGGTGAAATGTTCTATAATTGTCAACTAAATCCATCTGATCCAATGTGTCCTTTAGAGTGTCTGATTCCTTGTTAAGTTTTTGTCAGAAAGATCTATTCAGTTAAGTCAGAGGGGTGTTCAATTCCCCTACTATGACTGTATTGTTATTGATCTCTCCTTTAAAGTCCTCTAGAAGTTTTTAAATATATATTTAGGTGCTCCTATGTTGGGTGCATATATGTTTACCAGGATTATATCCTCTTGTTGGATTGATCACTTTAGTATTATGTAGTGACCTTTGTTGTCTCTTTTGATAGCCTTCATTTTAAAGTCTATTTTATCATATATGAATATTGCTACTCCAGCTTTTTTTTTTCTTTTTCATTTGCATGGAAAATATTTTTACATCCCTTCACTCTCATCCTATGTGTGACCTTTGTTTTGAGGTGGGTCTCTTGTAGACATCATATTATTGGGTCATGTTTTTGTATCCATTCAGCTACCCTACACCTTTTGATTGGAGCATTTAGTGGATTTACATTTAGGGTTATTATTCATAGGAACTTATTTATTGCCATTTTACTTCTGTATGGCTAGGATTCTCTCTCTATCTTCTTCTCATTACAGCAATCCCTTTAGAATTTCTTGTAATGCTGGCTTGGTGATGTGCTCCTTTAGCCTTTTTTTCTTAGTGGCAAACCCCCTCAGTTGAGATATCTCTCTGGGACTTCAGTTGTTGTCTGTGGGCACCCAGACAGCCCTTTCATGCCCCCACCCCTCCTACCAGTCTCTATGTGTTCTCCACTTTCAGTCCTCAGGTATCAGGGTTCTCTCCTGTGAGTTTTCCGTTAATTATTCAGGAAGTTTTTCTGTATTTTAGTTGTAATACCAGTTTGTTCCTGTGACCATGTCTGTGCAGCATCCACTTACTTTGCCACCATTTTAAATCTCCTATACCTTTAGATTTTCTACCTAAATAATCATGTTTCTGCAAATAAATGCAATTCTACTTCTTTTTTCCTATATTTATGTCATTTATAATTTTTATTGCCTTATTATATTAGACTACTCCTCCAATGCTGAATACAATTGTTAAGAATTAAGCACTTTACATTGTTCCTGATCTTAGAAGGAATGTGTTAAATATTTTATCATAGTGGTCATAGTATTTCTTGTTGATCCCCTTATCAAACTGAAAAAGTTCCCTTTACTCATTTGCTGAGAGGTGTATCATGAACAGGTGTTGAATTTTGTCAAACACATTTTCAATAACTTTTAAACCATGTTTTTCAGCTTCATTCTATTAATGTGGTGAAATACACTAACTGATTTTTAAATATTGCAACAAACTTACATTCCTGGGATAAAACTCACTTGGTCAAGATGTATAATTTTTTAAAAGTAGATTTTATTTTATTTGCTAATATTTTTTAATTTTATATCAATTTTCATGAGTCATTTTGCTTTATAGTTTTCTTTCTTTATAACTTCTTTCTCAAATGTAGCTATCAAGATCATGCTGACCTCATAAAACAGTTTAAAGGAGTTTTTGCCTCTATTATATGAAAGTGTTTAAGATTGGTTTTATTTTTTCCTTGAGTATTTGGTGGTATACACAACTGAAACTATCTACTCTAACTCTCTTGTGAGAAAATTTTGAATTAATTTTGATATTTGCATTATTTAAGAATTCCATTATGCTAAGTGAAATAATTCAGATGGGAAAAGTCAAGAACCCTATGATTTCACTCTTATGTGGGCTATAAAATTAAAGTAACAAATGAACAAACAAGAAAAACAAATAAACAAAACTCATAGACACAAATAACAATAAGGTGGTTATCAGAGGGAAAAGGGTGGTGGCAAGGTGGAGTAAAGTGTAAAGGGGGATCAAATAATGGTGACAAAGGAGATTTGACTTTGGGTAGTAAACACACAATGCAATATACCATACAAATGATGTGTCATAGAAATGAACACTTGAAATCTATATTATCTTGCTAACCAATGTCACCAAAATAAATTTAATTTAAAATCTTTTAAAATGTTTCAGTCTTGCCTGGCTGCTGTTGCTCAGTGGTTAAGCATTGACCCATGAACCAGGAGGTCACGGTTCATTTCCAGGTCAGGGCACATGCTCAGGTTGCAGGCTCAATCCCCAGTAGGAGGTGTGCAGGAGGCAGCCAATCAATGATTCTTTCTCAGCATTGATGTTTCTCTCTCTCTCTCTCTCTCTCTTTCTCCATGCCTCTCTGAAATCAATAAAAATATATATTTTTAAAATTTTCAGTCTTGTATTAGTTTTGGTAAGCTTAAAAAAATTTTTAATTAAAGCAACCACTATGGACAATGTCATGGAGGTTTCTCAAAAAAATTAAAATTAGAACTACCATATGACTCAGCAATTCCACTACTGGGAATCAATTAGAAAAAATCAAAAACACTAATTTGAAAAGATATATGTATCCCTATGTTTATTGCAGCATTATTTAAGATAGCCAAGATATGGAAGCAACCTAAGTGTCCATCAATAAGCAATTTGATTAAGAAGATGTACATATATAAAATGGAATATTACTCAGTTAAATAAATAATGAAATCTTACCTTTTGCAACAACATGGATAGATCTAGAGGGTATTATGCTAAGTAAAGTAAGCCAGACAAAGAAAGACAAATACCATATGATTTCACTCATGTGTGGAATCCAGTACAAAAAAAAAAAATGGATAAACTAAAGAGAAACAGACTCACAGTTATAGAGAACAAACAACCCCCCAGAGAGGAGCAGGGTTGGGGAACTAAGTAAAAAAGTGAAGGGATAAAGAACTACAAATTGGTAGTTGCAAAATAGTCATTAGATATAAAGTATATCATAGGGATTATAGTCAATAATATTGTAATAACTATGTATGAGGCCAGGTGGGTACATGAATTATTGGGGGAATCACTTCATAAATTATATAAATGTCTAACAACTCTTGGTTGTACACCTGAAGTTAATATAAAACAATACTAAATGTCAACAATAATTGAAATAAAAAATATAAATATAAAAATAAAACCTTTTGATTTTATCTAAATTTGTTGGCATGAAATTATGCATAATATTCACTGTATAGTTTTTAAATGATGGTGGCATGTGTTATGATGTCACCTCTATAATTCCCCAAATTGGTAACTTATGTTTTATGTCTTTTTTCTTGATTATTTTTACCTACATTTCCATCACTTTTATTTTTTTAAAGTATTTTAGGAGATACAAGATGGTGGCAGAGCAGGTAAAAGTTACACTCACCTCCTCCTAGGATCAAACTTGAATTACAACTAAAATATAGAGCAATCAACCTGCATAACCAACTATAGACTAGCTGAGCAGAAGTCTTATAATAACCAAAGATTTACAGAAGAATCTACATTGAGACTGGCAGGAAAGGTAGAGGTGCATAAAGGGCTGGGCAATGAGTGGTGGCTGAGATTCTGAAGGGATAGCTCAGATACAAAGGCTCCACCTGAGGAGTGTGGGGTTTTAACCCCATGCCAGGCTCCCAGCACAGACCACCAGAGTCAGGAAAAGGAGACCACATAACATCTGGCTATGAAAATCAGTGGGGATTCTGTCCACTGGGGAGAGACTGGATTAGGCTAGAAACCTAGGTGCCCTCTTAAAGGGCCAGCACAAAAAAAGTCTTGTTTGGAGTTCCTCACCCTGGGCTCTAGGGGCAGGAGAGTGGCTTAGAGTATTAAAGAGCCCTATATGGAGAATCTGGTTTGTGTTTTTATTTTCCGGGAGACAGTTGAAGAGACAGCTACAAGGCTACCTGTGCTGAGTCCCTCTCCCACACTGCCCACAGATGTCATCTTTCTAGGGATTGTTATTCCCCTCCATAGAGCATCAGCCTGGGTTAATGCAATAGCCCTACCCTCTGGAGTCCCTGTGAAGCTCACATCATATGGAGTCAGCTGCCTGAGCCCAGGTGTAGAGGTCCAGGTAAACTCAGAGAGTGAGTTTTGTGGCTCTGTGAATTCCTCTGAGCCTGATTGGTACCATCCCCTCATGGAAGATCCACTACACCACCCTACAAACTCCCAGCAGCCTGCCCTGAAGAGGTCAGGTTTTCCAGGAGATCTGGGCAGAATCCCAGATCTCTTTGTGTGAGGGCCATTTTTCCCTCACACAGCAGACCAATGCAGACCTTTCCCTTCACATGGCCAAATATTGGTCTGTTTTAACCTAATAAACACTGTTGGCCTCACCCTAATGAATCAGTGAGACTCTGTCCCACCACAAAGGTCTGTAAGCATCCAGCAGGTGGCAGCTAGCCTTGATGTATCCTGGAACTTTTGCTGAGTAGCCTCAGACACAGAACTGGTAATGAGTTTGAACTGGTATCAATCTGGTAAACACCACTCACCCCTACTTGGTGACTCACAGTAAACCTACCTCATGCAACTCATGTACCACCAGAGGGTCTTTAAATGACTGAGCTTAACAGGCAACTGGCAGGTGGAGGCAGGTAGAGGAACTTGGGGTGACTTGGGCCTTTTGTTGATTTGCCCTCATGCTCCGTGTTTATGTAAGCCAAACTTGGGGAGCAGATAGGCCCTTCCCACACATACTCAGGACCATCAGAGGAAGCCACAAACTGTGCATTGCTTTGTAGTTCCAAGCATGTTGCCCAAGGCCAGTCACAGACAGCATTTGACATTGACCTACACCAGAGTCTCTCCCAAGAGGTCCCAGATCAAACACACCAGTGGTCAGCTTCAGACAACATCAGAGCAAGATCCTATTAGCTTCACAAGCAGCACATCCAAAGGTAGATCTCAGGAGGCACAAGCACCTGCTGATATGAATTCTGATTCACAGGGTCAGCACCCATACAGAGCTCATACTGTGGCTGGGGCCGATCCTCACAGTCACACAACCTGAGGGTCAACATATAAAAAAAATTAATAATAAATTATATAACCCTACAACATAAAGAATTATAAAGAGAACAAGAAAACCCCGGAGTAAACAGAAAGAAGGAAATGATAAAGATAGAGCAGAAATAAATGAAATAGAGACTAAAAAATAACACAAAAGGACAATTAAACCAAAAGCTGGTTCTTCATAAAGATAAACAAGATTGATGAACCTTTACCCAGTATCATCAAGAAACAAGGATAACTGGGGGAGTGGCTGGGGAGAGGTCGGGGGGGTGGAGGGAGGAGACATATGTAATACTTTCAACAATAAAGAATTTAAATTAAAAAATAAATGAATAAATATTGAATTTATAGACCAAAAACAAAAAAAGAAAGAAACAAACAAACAAGGAGAGATGACCCAAATAAATAAAATCAGAAATGAAAGAGGTGAAGTAACAACTGACCACACAGGAAGACAAAGGATGTAAGAAAGTACTATGAACAACTATATGCCAACAATCTGACAATGTGGACTAAATGGACAAATTCCCAGATAAATTCCTAGAAAAATACAATCTTCCAACACTGAATCAGGAAGAAACAAAAACCCTAATAGGCCAATAACAACTGATGACATTGAAGAAGAAAAAACAAACAAACAAACAAACAAAAAACCTCTCAGCAAACAAAGCTCTGGTCCAGATGGGTTAACTATAGAGTTTTGCCAAACATTCAAAGAAGAATTAACACCTATCCACTCAAAATCTTTCAAAAAATCCAAGCAGACAGAATACTTACAACCTCTTTATATGAACCCAGCATTATCCTAACTCCAAAACCACATACAGACACTTCAAAAAAAGAGAATTACAGGCCAATTTCCCCGATGAATATAGAAGCTAACATCTTCAACAAAATATTAGCAAATTTGATCCAGCAATATATTAAAAAGATCATACACCATGGGATTTACTCCAGGGAAGCAAGGCTGGAACAATATTCACAAATCAATAAATGTGATACATCACAAACAAACTGAAAGACAAAAATCACATGACTGGTGGATTTTTCCTGGCCCACCACCACTTGGGCAGCTGCTTTTCTCATAGAACACTTAGGAGAAAGGACAAAATGGTGGCAGAATAGAAGGACATGTCCCGAGCCTTGTCCCAGAGCAGATAGAATGAGCAGCTGAAACAAATAACTTCCACCCTGAATTGGTGAAGGAGACTCAGCTGGTGAGATAATTTGCAGCCGGGTAAGGGAGAGGAACCCTGGAGAAAGCCCAGGGCACTGCAACCACGTGAGCAGCAGAAACGTGAGCAGCCCACTCCTATCTAAGGAACAGCAGCCCCGTGAGCAACCCGCCCCAGACCAAAGAGCAGCAGCCTCATGAGGCCTGCCCCTGTCCAAGGACCAGCAGCTGTGTGAGCAGCTCGCTCCCCAATCCGAGGAGCAGCAACCATGTGAGCATCCTGCCACCATCTGATGAGCAGCAGCCGCATGAGCAGCCCACCCACGACTGAGGAGCAGCAGCCCCGCACACCTTGCACCTGTCCGAGAAGCAGCAGCTGTGTGCAGACCTGCCACCATCTGGGAGCAGCAACTACATGAGTAGCCTGGCCCCATCAGAGGAGCAGCAGCTATGTGAGCAGCTCGCCCACATCCGAGGAGCAACAGCCACCCGAGCAGCCAGACCTGGTCCAAGGAGCAGCAGCCACAAGAGCAGACCAACCACATCCGAGGAGCAGCAGCCCTGAACAGCCTGCACTGGTCCGAGGAGCAGCAGCCACACGCAGCCCGCACCTGTCAGATGAGCAGCAGCCAGGTGAGCAGCCCGCCCCTGTCCAAGGAGCAGCAGCTGCGAGAGCAGCCTGCCCTCATATGAGAAGCAGCAGCTCTGTGAACAATCTGCCCCTGTCCACGGAGCAGCAGCCTCACGAGCAGCCCGCCCTGTCCGAGGAGCACCAGCCAAACGCAGCCAGCACCCATCCAAGGAGCAGCAGCCAGGTGAGCAGTCCGACCCTGTCCGAGGAGCAGCAGCTGTGCAAGCAGCCTCCCCCCCACCAGCCAGAGGAGCCACCACTGCTGTGAACAGCATCCACCAGAGGAGCCTCTGCCAACTGAGGAGCAGCCACTTCCATGACCACCCAAGGAGCAACCTCAGCCCGATGAGCCACTGCCACCAAAGGAGCAGCCCCTGCACGACTTGACATCTAGATCCGTCAGTGAGATCTAAATGGGTAGACAAAGAAACACCCAAAGGAAAGAAAAGGAGGAAGGGCCAGAAAGGCAGCTAGGTGAAACAGAGGCATGCAACATGTCAGAAAAATAATTCAGAATAAGGGTCATACAGTTAATAAACCAGATGGATGAAAAAATCAACAACTTATGTAAGAATCAAGAAGAAATGAAGAGTGATATAGCTGAAATTAAAAAAAACATAGAAAGTTTCAACAGTACACTAGGAAAAGCGGAGGGCCAAATTAGTGAATTAGAAGACAGGAGATGTTATCAGATGCCTGGAAAGCCCAGGGAATCTACAACTACAGCACCCACCGAATAGCTGAAAAGCCAAGAACACCGGTCCCCAATTGGCGCAAGCACACGGATTCAGAGGAGCTCTACAATCTCTCACAGAAAGGTCAGATTTCCCCTGGGATAAGGAAAGAGAGAACTACATAACCAGACACCCGGAGAAGAGAGATCATGGGGAGACAAAGAAACAGCCCACATATGAAAGAAAAGCAGGCATCACCAGAAAAGGAAGTAAATGAAATGGAAGCAAGCAACCTGTCAGAGAAAGAATTCAGAGAAATGGTCATAAGGTGGATGAAAAGGATGGAAGACAAATTCGACAATATGTGTAAGAACCAAGAAGAAATGAAGGAGAACCAAGAAGAAATGAAAAATGACAACGATGCTGTAAAGAACTCAATAAAAAGCAGCAAGAGTAGACTAGAAGAAGCAGAGGACCACATCAGTGAGCTAGAAGTCAAGGTAGGAAAAAATACCCAAGTAGAGCAGCTTCTAGAAAAAAAATTAAAAATCAGGAGGAGAGCCTAAGGGAACTTTGGGACAACACGAAACAAAACAACATCCGCATAATAGGGGTTCCAGAAGGAGAGGAAACTGAGCAAGGAATAGAAAATCTGTTTGAAGAAATAATGACAGAAAACTTCCCTGATATAAGGAAGAAAAAACCCACACAAATACAAGAAACTCACAGAGTCCCAAAAAAAATGAATCCTAAAAGAACAACATCAAGGCACATTATAATTAAATTGGCAAACACCAACCACAAAGTAAGAATCTTAAAAGCAGCCAGAGAGAGACAGAAAGTTACCTCCAAATGATCCCCCATCAGACTAGCGACTGATTTCTCAACAGAAACTCATCAGGCCAGAAGGGAATGGAATGAAATATACAAAGTCATGCAAAGGAAGGTTCTGAATCCAAGAATACTGTACCCAGAAAGGCTATCAATCAAAATTGAAGGTGAAATAAGGAGCTTCACAGACAAAAAAGGACTAAGGGAGTTCATTACCACCAAACCAGCAATACAAGAAATGCTAAAGGGTCTACTGTAGAAACAAAAAGAAATAGGAAGCGAAGAAGGAACACAGGAGTAAAGAATAAAAATGGTGACAAACAAGTACCTATCAATAATAACTTTAAATGTAAATGGATTAAATACGCCAATCTAAAGACAAAGGGTAACGGATTGGATAAGAAAGCATGATGCACATATTTGCTGTCTACAAGAAACCCACCTCAGAAAAAAAGACGCACAAGACTGAGGGTGAAGGGATGCAAAAAGGTTTTTCAGGTGAATGGAAATGAAAAAACAAGCTTGGGTAGCAATACTTATATCTGACAAATTAGATCTCAAAGTGAAGGACATAAAAAGAGATAAGGAAGGCCACTTCATAATATTAAAGGGAGCAATCCAACAAGAAGAAATAACTCTGATAAACAGACACGCACCCAATACAAGAGCACACAAATACATAAAAAAAACTCCTGGAGGATATCAAGGGAGAGATTGACAGCAATACAATCAGAGTGGGAGACTTTAATACCCCACTGTCACCATTGGACAAATCCTCTAAACAAAAAATCAGCAAGGAAACATCAATCCTAAATGACTCACTAGACCAGATGGAATTAATTGACATCTTCAGAACATTTCACCCCAAAGCCACAGAATGTACATTCTTCTCAAGTGCACATGGGTCATTTTCAAAGATAGACCATATATTGCGGCAAAGGCAAAGTCTCTTCAAATTCAAGAAGATAGAAATCATATCAAGCATCTTCTCAGATCACAGTGGCATAAAACTGGAAATCAACTACAATAAAAACAATCCAAAAAAATCAAACACATGGAGACTAAATAGCATGCTATTAAATAATGACTGGTTCACCAGAGAGATCAAGGAAGAAATAAAAAACATCATGGCACACACGACAATGAAAAGACAACAATCCAAAATCTATTGGACACAGTGAAAGCAGTCTTTAGAGGGAAGTTCATAGCTCTACAAGCCTACTGCAAAAAACAAGAAACAATGGTAATAAATTACCTAACCCTACAACTCAAAGAGTTAGAAAGAGAGCAACAAGAAAAGCCCAGTGTAAGCAAAAGGAATGAAATAAAAAAGATCAGAGCAGAGATAAACGACATAGAGAAAAAAAAAAAAACAATACAAAAGATCAACAAAACCAAGAGCTGGTTCTTTGAAAGGATAAACAAGATTGATGAACCTCTAGCCAGGCTCACCAAGAAGCAAAGAGAGAGGACCCAAATAGACAAAATCAGAAATGAAAGAGGAGAAATAACAACAGACCCCACAGAAATACAAAGGATTATTAAAAAATACTATGAACAATTCTATTCCAACAAACTAGACTACATGGAGGAAATGGACATATTCCTAGAAAAATACAACCTTTCCAAAAAAACTCTATCAGGAAGAATCTAAACATGTCAATAGGCCAATAACTATGGAAGAAATTGAAGCAGTCATCAAAAAGCTTCCAGCAAACAAAAGCCCGGGGCCAAATGGCTTCACAGGGGAGTTTTACCAAACATTCAAGGAAGAACTAAAACCTATCCTCCTCAGACTATTCCAAAAACTTCAAGAGGAAGGAACACTTCCAAGGTCATTCTATGAAGCCAGCATTACCCTAATACCAAAACCAGATAAAGACAACACAATGAAAGAGAATTACAGGCCAATATCCCTCATGAACATAGATGCCAAAATCCTCAACAAAATTCTTGCAAATCAGATCCAGCAGTACATCAGAAAGTAGGATTTATCCCAGGAATGCAAGAATGGTATAATATCCACAAATCAATATACGTGATTCATCAGATGAACAAATTGAGATATAAAAACCACATAGTCATATAAATTGATGCAGAAAAAGCATTTGACAAAATCCAACACACTTTCTTGATAAAAACTCTCAGCAAGGACGGAATAGAAGAATCATACCTCAACATAATAAAAGCTATATATGACATCATACTCAATGGGCAAAAACTAAAACCATGTCCCCTAAGTACAGGAACAAGACAGGGATGCCCACTCTCATCAGTCCTGTTCGACATAGTACTGGAAGTACTAGCAATTGCAATTAGACAAGAAGAACTAAAAGTCATTAAATTGGAAAAGAAGTTAAACTGTCTTTATATGCAGATGACATGATACTGTACATAGAAAACCCTAAAGACTCCATCAAAAAATTATAAGACTTAATAAATGAATTTGGCAAAGTAGCAGGATACAAAATTAACACCAAGAAATATATGGCATTTTTATACACCATTAGTGAACTTACAGGAAGAGAGATTTAAAAAGCAATGCCATTTACCATCACAACAAAAAAATTAAGATACATAAGAATAAACTTAACTAAGGAGGTAAAAAACCTATACGTGGAAAACTACAGAACACTGATAAAAGCGATAGAGGAATACATAAACAGATGGAAGAACATACCATGTTCATGGATTGGTAGAATCAACATCATTAAAATGTCCATACTACCCAAAGCAATCTATAGATTCAATGCACTCCCCATTAAAATACCAACGGCATATTTCACAGACCTAGAATGAACTTTCCAAAAATTAATCTGGAATAAAAAAGGCCCTGAATAGCTGCAGCAATCCTGAAAAAGAAGAACAAAATAGGTGGGATCTCAATACCAGATATTAAGCTGTATTACAAAGCTACTATTCTCAAAGTAGCCTGGTACTGGCACAAAAACAGACAACCAGATCAATGGAATAGAATAGAGAACCCAGAAATTGACCCAAACTATTATGCTCAATTAATATTTGACAAAGGAGGCATGAACATGCAATGGAGTCAAGACAGTCTCTTCAATAAATGGTGTTGGGAAAGTTGGACAGATACATGCAAAAAAAATGAAACTAGACCACCAACTTACACCACACACAAAAATAAACTCAAAATGGATAAAGGACTTAAACATAAGATGGGAAACCATAAAAATACTAGAGGAATCCACAGGCAGCAAAATCTCAGACATATGCCAAAGCAATTTCTTCACCGATACCACTCTTATGGCAATGGAAACTAAAGAGAAAATAAACAAATGGGACTACATCAAAATAAAAAGTTCGTTCATAGCAAAAGAAACCATCAACAAAATAACAAAAAGCCCACTGCATAGGAGAACATATTTCCCAATGTTATCACCGAAAAGGGTTTAATCTCCAACATTTAAAGGGAACTCATACAACTTAACAAAAGGAAGATAAACAACCCAATCAACAAATGGGCAACGGACCCAAATAGATACTTTTCGAAAGAAGACAGAAGGAAGGCCAAGAGACATATGAAAACATGCTCAAAGTCACTAATTATCCGAGAGATGCAAATCAAAACAACAATGTGGTACCATCTCACGCCTGTCAGAATGGCTATCATCAACAAATCAACAAACGACAAGTGCTGGCGAGGATGCGGAGAAAAAGGAACCCTCGTGCACTGCTGGTGGGAATGCAGACTGGTGCAACCACTGTGGAGAACAGTATGGAGTTTCCTCAAAAAACTAAAAATGGAACTCCCATTTGACCCAGTTATCCCTCTTCTAGGAATATATCCCAAGAAACAAGAAATACCAATCATAAAGGATATATGCACCCCTATGTTCATAGAGGCACAATTCACCATAGCTAAGATTTGGAAACTGCCTAAATGCCCATCAGCAGATGAGTATATTAAAAAACTGTGGTACATCTACACAATGGAATACTACCCTATGGTGAAAAAGAAGGAATTCTTACCATTTGCAACAGCATGGATGGAACTGGAGAGCATTATGCTAAGCGAAATAAGCCAGTCAGCGAAGATAAGTATCACATGATCTCACTCATTTATGGAATATAATGAACAACATGAACTGATGAACAAAAACAGATCCAGAGACAGAGAAGCATTGATTAGACCGTCGAACCTCAGAGGGAAGGAAGGGGAGGGTGGGGGTAATGGGAAGAGATAAACCAAAGGACTTGTATACATGCATATAAGACTAACCAATGGACACAGACAACAGGGGGGTGAAGGCATGAATGCGGGGGGGGGAGGGGTTGTGGGTGTAATAGGGGGATAAGAACACATATGTCATATCTTAATCAATAAAGAAATTTAAAAAAGAGAAAAAAATCACATGACCATATCAATAGAGGCAGAAAAAGCATTCAAGTAAATCCAGTACACATTTTTATTTTTTAATCCTCACCCGAAGATATTTTTCCATTGCTTTTTAGAGAGAGTGGAAGCGAGAGGGAAAGACAGAGAGAAATATCAATGTCAGAGAAACACATCGATTGGTTGGTTCCTACAGGAGCCCTGACCAGGGCCTGGCCTGGACCGGGAATGAGCCTGCAACTGAGGTACATGCCCTTGACTGGAATCAAACCTGGGACCATTCGGTCCACAGTCTGACGGTTTATCCACTGAGCCAAACTAGCTAGGGCCAGCACCCATTTTTTTATAAAAACTCTCAGCAAAGTGGGACTAGAAGGATCATATGCCGGGGTTCTTTTCCCAGCCTTACAAAGGGTTCAGCATTCTGGAGAAAGGGGCTGCACATAGATGATTAAAGAGTCTGGAGATGAAAGATAATTTTGAAAGGCATTGGGGGTCAGAGGATCTTCAGCTAAAGGAACTGAAGACTTCTACCTTGACCAAGGACCTGTGCTTTTATTCAACACAATTTGTCCTAAGGCAAGGTGGAAATAATACACTTCAAAGGGTAGGGTATCAAAGGATATTTTACAGAAGCATCATCAGTTTGGGGAATAGCCTACAGCTGTTCAGTTGTTTGGCTAAAAGGAGGCAATAAAATGCCCTGAGCTGTCTAGCAGCAAACAATCCTATTCAGGTTTGGGGGAAGTGCCATTTAGCCGTTTCCAACAGGTAAACTACATTTGACTCAACCCTGTTGAGCTCCCCAAGCTTCATCAACCTTTTGGTAAAACTCTTGTAATTATTACATGCTGGAACTGGAAAGGAGGAAGTAAAACTCTCAGTATTTGCAGATGACATGATACTGTACATAGAAAACCCTTAAAGGCTCCACCCCAAACCTACTAGATTTAACAAATGAATTTGGCAATGTAGCAGAAGACAAAATTAATACCCAGAAATCAATGGTATTTTTATACACCAATAATGAACTCTCAGAAAGAGAAACTAAAAATATATTCAATTTATCATTGCAACAAAAAAGTTATGTTACTTAGGAATAAACTTAACCAAGGCAGTAAAAGATCTATACTTAGAAAACTACAAGACATTGAAAAAAGAGATAGAGGAAGATAAACAAGTGGACGAATATACCATGTGCATGGATTGGTAGAATCCACATAATTAAAATGTCCATACTACCCAAAGCAATCTATAGATTCAATGAAATCCCTATTAAAATACCAATAGCATATTTCACAGATCTAGAACAAACACTTCAAAAATGTAAATGGAACCAAAAAAGACCCCAAAGAGCAGCAGCAATCTTGAATAGGAAGACTAAGTTGGAGGAATCACTATACCATATATCAAGTTATACTACAAAGCCAATGTAATCAAAACAACCTGGTACTGGCACAAGAACAGGCAGATAGATCAATGGATCAGAACAGAGAACCCAGAAATCAACCCAAGCCATTACGCTCCATTAATATTTGACAAAGGAGGCAAGAGTATACAATGGAGACAAGACAGTCTCTTCAATAAACAATGTGGTTCTCTCACATTGATATTTCTCTGTCATACCCTCTCTCTTCCACTCTCTCTAAAAAGCAATGGAAAAATGTCCTTGGAGAGATGCATGGAAAAAATGAATCTAGACCACCAACTTACACCTACACAAGAATAAAGTCAAAATAAACTCAATCTAGAAAATCCACTCTTGGGAATCTATTCCGTAGAAATAAAAGATTTAAATGTTAGTCATGAAACCATAAAAATCGTAGAAGAAATAAAGGCAGCAAAATCTCAGACATCTCTTGTAGAAATATGTTTGTGGATACATCTCCTAGGGCAAGAGAAACAAAGGAGAAAATAAACAAATGGGACTACTTCAAAATAAAAAGCTTCTGCACAGCAAAAGAACCCATAACAAAATGAAAAGGGAGCCTACTATATGGGAGAACAGATTTATCAATGATACATCTTATAAGGGGGTTAATATCCAAAATATATAAGGCACTAATACAACTTAACAAAAGGAAGACAATTCAATTTAAAAAATGGACAAAGAACCTAAATAGATACTTCTCCAAAATGGACATACAGATGGCAAATAGAAATATGAAAAAAATGCTCAAAATAACTAATCATCAGAGAGATGCAAATTAAAATGACCATGAGGTATCACTTCACACTTGTCAGAATGGCTACCGTGAACAAATCAACAAATGACAAGTGCTGGCAAAGATGTGGAGAAAATGAAACCCTGCTGGTGGGAATGCAGACTGATGTAACCACTATGGAAAACAGTATGGAGTTTTCTCAAAATTTTTAAAATGAAACTGCTCTTTGGTCCAGTCATTCCCACTTCCAGGAATATATGCTAAGAAACCCAAAACACCAATCAAAAAGGATGTATGCACCCCTATGTTCATAGCAGTGTTATTTATAATAGCTAAGATCTGAAAGTAGTCCAAGTGCCCATCAGTAGATGAGTAGATAAAAAAGCTGTGGTACATTGACACCATGGAATACCATGCAGCAGTAAAAAAGAAGTATCTCTTACCCTTTGAGTATGGAGGGACCTGGAGAATATTATGCTAAGCGAAATAAACCAGTCAGAAAAAGGTAAGTATCACATGATCTCACTCATATGTGGAATCTAAAGAACAAAATAAACTGATGAACAAAATAGATCCAGAGACATAGAAATATTGAACAGACTGATGAATTTCTGAGGGAAGGCAGGGGTGGGTGGGAAGAGATTAACCAAAGTACTCATATGCATAACCATAGAAACAAACAATAATGTGGTGAAGGACTAAGGTGACGGTTGTGAGGTGGGGACAGGCTAGAAGTGGTCAATGGAAAATAAAAGGAAACATCTGTAATACTTTCTACAATAAAGGTAAATTTTTTAATAAGAAATAAAAAATTCACAACCCATCTGAGTCTTGTGGGTTGAGTAACCTTTCTCTCGTCCATTTCATGTTAGAATAAACTATTGGCCTGAAAAACTTGCAGATCTTGATGCTTTACTTTAAAAACTAGCTTTTTATTTGCATTTCTATAAAGGTCAAACTTTGATGACCAGTCACAAAACACAACCTACACTTATACCAATATGTTCCTTTCAACTGGATTTAATATTAGTAGGAGTAGAAGTTAAAATGCTGCTTTTGCGACAAAATCCTGATGTTGAATATAGGTTTAGTTACTGAACATGTTATTTACCAACAATTCATTGTCATTATCAGAATCTCACTGATTTTGTTACATAAGTTACATATCTGTAAATCTTTCAGAACAGAGTTCTCTTTTGATTCTTGTTTTGAAAATAAGAATAAACTGATTCTTGTTCATTGGTACTGTTGATTCCTACATAGTGGTCTATTATTTCATCAGTTCTCACAAAAGAAGGTTTATAGAGAGAACAGTTAGCAGTAAAAACTGTTGGTATCATTTGATTTCTGTAGTCTTTTGTATTATAAATTTGTCACATCAGTTATGCAAGAGATAACCCCCCCCAAAAAAAAAGTTGGTTAGTAAATGTTGGATGCAACAAAAGCACTCAGTAAGTAGTAGTTATCATGTTATTATCAACCCAAGTTGAATTAAGATAAAATGAATAAAATTAAAGCCATTTCCTACTCAGGGCTCTGACTTCAAAGGTGAGTCTACCCAAGTATTTTCAGTGTTCAAAATATTTCACAATTTTGGCCAACAAACAGCTGATAACATATTGAAGGGTTATCCTAAATTTGTTTTTTAACCAAAGTGAATGCAGACATGTTGGAGAAATCGTACTCTCATATATTGCTGTTGGAATCATTACAGCTTGTCTGGAGAGGAATCTGGCATTATTTACTAAAACTGAAAATATAAATACACTTCAACCTAGAAAATCCACTCTTGGGAATCTATTCCACAGAAATAAAAGCATTAAAAATGGAAGGACTATTTCTGAGGAGAGGTATGGCTGAGTGAATTGCACATCCAACCTATGGCCTTTTATACCAGTATTTCACAGAATGAGGTGGTTTCCATGGTGTATTGTTGAGTGAGAAAAGCAAGATGTGGTAGCATATATGTATGCTGGGATGCCACTGTTGTAAAATAAAATATTTAAAACATTCTGTATCTATATGTAATATAAATGTTCTATATAGTTATGCAAACATGGAGGAAGGCATACAAAGATCTATAGCAGCTTATTTACATTAGTTACCTTTGTATAAAGAACTAATACAAAGATAAGGGAAAAAGGTTGGAGGTTTTTTAAAAGAAAGGTGTCTTTAGTGAAAACTTGTATTCTATAGTCCCATTTCAGTGAAACTGTGTGTGTGTGCATCTGCATGTTCATTCACACACATGCATACATACATGCAGAGAAAGAAGTGAGAAAGAATGGTCAGCAACATGGTGTATATCTCAAAGGGGCAAAAAGTAGAAAAATATTCACTAGTTTGTTCACTTATTTATTTATTTATTTTACACAAATAGAACCTGAAAATTTCCTTCAGGGGACATTTTCTCTTAAGAACTGGTAACAGCAGTTCCCTTGGGGAAGGAAACTGGGTAGGCAATGGCAGGAATGACTGGATGAGAGGGAAATACACTTTTCACTGTTTCATCTTTGTTTCTTTTGAATTGTTGTTTTTTTTTTTTTACCATATGCACATGTTACTAACTCAAAATAAAAATAAAACTTAATATGCCAGTCGGAGAAAGATAAATATCACATGATCTCACTCATTTGTGGAATATAATGAACAACATAAACTGATGAACAAAAATAGAACCAGAGTCATAGAAGCATCAAACAGACTGTCCAACCTATGAGGGAAGGTGGGAGGTGAGGGGATAAGAGATCAACCAAAGGACTTGTATGCATGCATATGAGCATAACCAATGGACACAGACGGGGTGGTGGCGGGGGGAGGTGAGGGCATGTGCTGGGGGGTGGGGGCAGGCGGGGAGAGGTCAAGGGGGAAAAAAGAAGACATATGTAATACTTTAAACAGTAAAGAATTGAAATAAAAAAAGAAATAAAATTTAAGTGTATATCTCAAGAACTACAACCTCTCTGAAAGGCCAACAATTTACCATCAGTTTCCTCAGTAGGCACACCACCATCCTTCTCTCTGTCCTGGTACCACAACCTTCTTTCCCATTTCAGGGCCAAGGTTCATGCCATCTCTTCTGTCCAGAAAACTCTCATACATACCCTTTTGATATTGGCTTAAATATCATCTCCTTTCTGCTACTAACTTAGGTCCTCTGTTTTATCTCTCAGTCGCATGTTGTACTTACTTATATTTGTTAAATGAAGTTATTCTACAGAAAATGATTGACAACCATGTGTGTGCTGTTTCACCTAGGAGTATGTTACCTCTTGCCTTCTGGAGAACTTAGGCAAGCTCAATGTTGACTAGTACAAGCAGAACCACAGAAATTATTTACCAAATATTTAATGAGCATTTACCAGGTCCCAGGTACTATGCAGAGCCTTGGAGAAACAAAAGTGAGCAGAATTTGAGGGAATCTCTGATCTCATGGAGTTTACAGTATAGTGGAGAAGACAGGTATTAAATTAGTTCACAAATGGAAAGGAAATAATTATAAGTTGTGAAACTACAAAGAAGGAAGAATGCAGGGAGCTATCAGAGCAATTATTTAATAAATGTGTCTTGCTCATCTGTGTTATATATTTTTCATGTAGCTAGATGGAGCTATGATTGATTCATTTAAAGTGCTGTTGAAGTCTTAGTGACATTTTGCCCATGTACTTTTTCTCAAGCACCAAATTCTAATAGCACAACAATTATCAATGCGACAGTTGTGAGGGTGGGATGGGACAAGATACCTCATGAAAACTGCAAACATTAAAAGTGGGTTTTTACACATGTCCATATCTTAAGAGAAACCTTTGGCCTTCTAAGTGAATGATGGATTGTTCTACCAAAGAATCAAATGGATTTGGAAATGATTACTGATCCATTTTAAAATTTTTATTTATCAAGGATTCCACAATATTAGCTGTTTGATCTGCTCAATAAAATGACTGTTATTTAAAAGAAGTATTCATAATCAAAGGAATTTTGAACTACCAATCTAATAAAGTTCTGAAATCATAATGCTCTCTCTCTCTCTCTCTCTCTCTCTCTCTCTCTCTCTCTCTCACACACACACACACACACACACACACACACTGGTGAGCATTTGTCAAGTATTAGCAAGTAGCAACATGCCTATGAAAGAGAAGGGTTGCAAACTTACCCCTGCTCAAATCATTGTTTCTCCCAAAGCTAGCTAAGAACAGGGTGAAGAGAAGACCAGATCAGCACTCCTCTCACAGTGTGGGCTAGTACATGGTCCAATTTGCAGAAATGCTCTAACACATAGAGTGAGGAGCTGCCCCCACATTTTATCCTGGAGAATGGGGAGCCTAGGACCAACAGCTGTGTGCTTGGCCCCATGCTGACTTTGTAGGGGATCCAGAAGGACTGCAAAATTTGGTCTGTGCCCAGAGCCTGGACCTAGCTAGGAGTCAAAACTTGCTTACAGGAAAAATACAGGACTAGAATATTTATTTTATCCAGACTAGCAGTAGAAGCAGAATTTCCATATAAATTAATTGTCTAATTAACTGATATTTTCTTTTAAGTGATTATCCTGTTTATTTGGATCATTTTCACTGGGGCGGTCTTCTAAATGCATTTCAAATTTGTTTTAGTCAATGAAACATTCTGGGCATAATTTAACATTTCCCTGATGACTCAAAGTCATCAATATGAATATTCTTATTGTACCTCATCTGCTTTCGCATTATTCTGAGTTATATTTTTATCTTTTAAAAATTTAAATTCTTTTTTTTAATTTCTTTATTGATTAAGGTATCACATATTTGTCCTCATCCCCCCATTCCCATCCCACACCCCTCCCCACACATCCCCCCACCCCCCTGTTGTCCTTAACCGCTGGTTAGGCACATATGCTTGCACACAAGTCCTTTGGTTAATCTCTCCCCTTTGCCCCCACTCTCCCCTACCCTCCCTCTGAGGCCCGACAGTCTGATCCATGCCTCCTTGTTTCTGGGTCTGTTCTTGTTCATCAGTCTATGTTGTTCATTATTTCCCCTAGATGAGTGAGATCATGTGCTATTAGAAATACACTTATAAGAACCGAAAATGAGACAAGCAATAATGGTTATGTTGACAGGCAAATGAATCAGTCTGTAGTGAGTTTCTTTCTGGGCCAACAGTTCTTTTGAGACCCAATTTCAATGTCCAACAGTTCCTTATGTGTACATGTCAGCACTGACATTACAGTTCTGGATGGTGAACAAATGGTGGTAATGCAGGTCCGACTCTCTCTGGTTTGGTCCTGGGCAACCTGCAGTGATGCACAGCTGCTAACTGCTAGTATGGGAAGGCCACGTCAGCGTCTTCCATCTCTGGACTGCTTCTCTTCTGTCTTCATGGCTGGAGTAGTCCTGTAGATTCCTCTCTGTTGCTGGAATCAAAAAAGGAGGGGATAGTAGTTGTTTTCTGAAAATATACAAACATATTCTCGACCAAAAGTTAATAAGGGAATATTTTCTATAAATTTGACTGGGGATCCTATTGCATTTTTTGCCCAAATAATTCCCCTCTGGCTTGTTTTGAAAACTTGTGTGTTTTTCATGGGTGTCATGCTTTTAGCCTTACAATTAATTTTCTAAAGTATTAATTTTCTAGATGTAATTTACTTATAGGATATTTTTCCTTACATGATATTCTTCTACTATCCCCTCCTTTTTTGATTTAAATGTTAGGAGGCTTTTGAAAATTTTATAATGTAGTCTTGATGGCTTTTAAATTTTAATTTTTTGCACTATAGTATTACTGTTTTAGGTTCATTACATGGTGCACAATTTTATCATGAGATGAAGTACCAATAAAAATTTTAGTTAACACTTTAGGAACACCTTTTTGTCCAGTACAATTAATTTTTCTAGAATATTCGCTTGTTTCAACTAGCCAATTTAAATTTGCCTGAAAACTTGACTACTATTTTACTGTCAAATTTATTACTCTAACAACAATCTTATTTTACCCTGTAAAAATTAGTGGAAGGGATTATTTGCCTTCTTGAGTAGGTCCTGAGCATTCCTGGTGGTAGGCTGGATTTAGATATCGTAAACCCACTTCCCCACACCATGGGTACAAGACAACTCAAACAATTCTTGTTGGAGTGAGAGGGCAGCTGCTGTCGGCCAAGTCTCTGTCGGTCACCTGGGTCCTGATCTGAGCTGGGCATGGGAAGCACGAAGCAGCCATGGGGGGCAGGAGACCTCCCTCAGAAGGGGCTATGATTCAGGCCCCTGCAATGTGGGGGTGTGAGGGTCTGTGCCCCACCTCTGTTGATCCCCAAATTCTCTCCTGATGGCCCCTCTGCGACTGTGCCTGTCTTAGGTTGTTCCTTCCTTGAGGAATCTTACCCGTCTCTGGCTAACCAGCCATCCTCCGGGGCCAAGCAGGGTGACGTGAGGTTCAGTTTTGTCTCCTTGGTAGCCTATGCCCCCGTGGCCTCCATGCCCAGCACCTGCCTTGGGATCCCCTCGCCTGCTGGCGGGGCCCAAGCACTGATCACATATCTTGTGGAACCCGGGTTTCTTCTCCAGGAGGGCTCAGTTTGCCCCACTGGGTGAGAGACAGATCCATGGCACCAGTCATCAGGAGACTTCAACCTCGACATGAACAGAGAGCTCATGCAACAGCTGTGAGCAATTGAATTGTGAGAAGAGGGTCTCTCTTGGCCTAAAGGGTAAGAGGGACCAATATAGAATGCTCAGGTGCCTTCCCAGGAGGCTCTCTACACAATGAAAAGGATTAAATCCTTACATGTCCTTTTTAAATTGCTGCCAGACGGAGGTGGAAAAAGATGGCGACCGGCAAGAAGGTAGGGAGAGAGAGAGTGTGAGTGAGGAACCCATAGAGGAGAGCATAGACGTGTAGACGTGTGTGGTGTGTGTGTCTGTATGAGCTAGGGTCAGATAGATTCTGCAGGGCTTCCAAGGGGCTGCCTAACCGGGCAGTCCTAGACGGCGGAGCCCCGCGCACAAAGCGGACACTTCTCGGCGGCTGGTGCGGACGCGGAAACCACGCCATCTTGAGAAACAGAGCTGCCTGAGACTCGGATCCTGGCTTCTGACACAAACCAGGACCCTGCAGCCACTGGGGACAGAGAACTGCTATCACAGCTTCAGTGGAAGAAACAACAAGAATCCAGACTTCCCAGCAGATTCCCGTGAGTCAAAGAGCCTATCCCCCTCCCCGCAGGCGCGTGCGGATAGCGCCAGAGTAACTGATAGACACGCCCCTCGCCCAAGCTGCAGGGCTTTGCGCAGGGACGCGCTCTGCCTTAGGGAATTTGGAGCGCAGGACAGAAGCAGCTCACCTTCGGGGAAATCTGTCAGTGCGCACAGAGGGCTCCCCTCTGGGGAATTGGGGGGAATTTGGCTTGCGGATCACAGCTCCCCTTCGGGGAATCTTAGAGCGTGCACAAAGGGGCTTCCCTTTGGGGAATTTGGCGCGCAGGACGGACTCCGCCCCTCTTCGGGGATTCTGGGAGAGTGCACAAAGGCAGCTCACCTTCAGGGATTTGAGAGTGTGCGCCCTAGCCGGTTTGGCTCAGTAGAGAGAGCACACACAGGACGCAGCTCCACTTCAGGGAATTTGGCACGCCAGACACAGCTGCCTGGGATCCCTGACTCACAGCGCATTCACACTAAGAGCCAACGACCCCAATTGTTGGTGCATGCACACACAGGGACCCTGATTCTCAACGAGAAACTGCACAAGGCAACAGAGACTCTGACACTTGATTCTTGGTGCAGATACAGGGAAACTCTGACTCCTGGCACATGCTAAGGATCTCATTTTCGGCACATACCAACAGTGTGGTGCTGACAGGGCCCCTGATTCTAAGTGTGCACACGAGACCACACGGAACACTGGGGACACTGACCCTGGGCAAGTCTGGTTCCCACCAACCAAAGGCAGCCACACGTCCTAGTGTCAGAGCACTTCAGTGAAACTCGGGTGGAGCGAAGTCCCCACAGCGCACGGCCGAGGTCCACACAAACGGAAGCTTAAGCTTTCTGGTGATAGCCAGAATGGGGAAACTAAATAACTCACAGAGGAAAGAAAATGTGGAGTCGCCAAGAAAGGAAATTAGTGAAACTGAAGCTTGCAACATGACCGAAAAGGAGTTCAGAGCAATGGTCGTGGAATTTATACATCGGATGGATGAGAAAATCAACAACTTATGCAAGAATCAGGAAGAAATGAAAAGTGATATAGCTACAATCAAAAACACCATGGAAAGTTTCAACAGTAGACTACAAGAAGCAGAGGACCGAATTAGTGAGTTAGAAGATCAGGTACAGAAACAAGCTCAATCTGAACAGCAATTGGAGAAAAAAATTAAAAAGCAGGAGGAAAGCCTAAGGGAGCTTCGGGACAACATGAAGCGAAGTAACATGCGTATAATAGGGCTGCCAGAAGGACAAGAAGAGCAGCAGGGATTAGAAAATCTATTTGAAGAAATAATGACAGAAAACATCCCGGATATGGGAAAGATAAAAGTTACGCAAGTACAGAGAGTCCCAAGCAGGATCAACCCCAAAAGACCCACACCAAGACATGTCATAATCTCAATGGCAAATATAAATGATAAAGAGAGAATCTTAAAGGCAGCAAAGAGAGAGACAGAGAGTTACTTACCTACAAAGGAACACCCATCAGATTGTCAAATGATTACTCAACAGAAACACAACAAACTAGAAGTGAATGGAAGGAGGTATACAAAGTGTTGCAAAGCAAAGGACTGAATCCAAGAATACTATATCCAGCAAGACTATCAATCAAAATTGAAGGGGAAATCAGGAGCTTCGCAGACAAAAAAAGACTCAGGGAGTTTATCACCACCAAACCAGCAATGCAAGAATTGCTAAAGGGAATACTGTAAAAAGAAGAAATAAACAGGTAAGAAGGAATACAGACACAAAAATAGATATGACTACAAACAAATACCTTTCAGTAATAACTTTAAATGTAAACGGACTAAATGCTCCAATCAAAAGACATCGAGTGGCTGAATGGATAAAAAAGCATGACCCATATATATGCTGTCTACAAGAGACCCACCTCAGAACAAGAGACTCACACAGATTGAAAGTGAAGGGATGGAAAAATATCTTCCAGGCAAATGGAAATGAAAAAAAAGCTGGGGTAGCAATACTTATATCTGACAAATTAGACCTCAAAGTAAATGCCATAACAAGAGATAAGGAAGGCCACTTCATAATACTAAAGGGAGAAATCCAACAAGAAGAAATAATTCTGGTAAACATATACGCTCCCAATATAGGAGCACCCAAATACATAAAAAAAACTCCTGGAAGATATCAAGGGAGAGATTAATAGCAATACAATCATAGTAGGAGACTTTAATACCCCACTATCACCATTGGACAAATCCTGTAAACAAAAAAATCAGCAAAGAAACAGCAATCCTAAATGACTCACTAGACCAGATGGAATTAATTGACATCTTCAGAACATTTCACCCCAAAGCCACAGAATATACATTCTTCTCAAGTGCACATGGGTCATTTTCAAAGATAGACCATATGCTGGGTCACAGGCAAAGTCTCTTCAAATTCAAGAAGATAGAAATTATATCAAGCATCTTCTCAGATCACAGTGGCATAAAACTGGAAATCAACTACAATAAATACAACCCAAAGAAATCAAACACATGGAGACTAAACAGCATGCTATTAAACAAGGACTGGGTCACCAGAGAGATCAAAGAAGAAATAAAAAAAACATCATGGCAACAAATGACAATGAAAACACAACAATCCAAAATCTATGGGACACAGCGAAAGCAGTCTTGAGAGGGAAGTTCATAGCTCTACAAGCCTATTGCAAAAAACAAGAAACAATGGTAATAAATTACCTAACCCTACAACTCAAAGAGCTAGAAAAAAAGAGCAGCAAGAAAAGCCCAGTGTAACCAGAAGGAAGGAAATAACAAAGATCAGAGCGGAGATAAATGACATAGAGACCAAAGAAACAATACAAAAGATCAACAAAACCAAGAGCTGGTTCTTTGAAAAGATAAACAAGATTGATGGACCTCTAGCCAGGCTCACCAAGAAGCAAAGAGAGAGGACCCAAATAAACAAAATCAGAAATGAAAGAGGTGAAATAACAACAGACACCGCTGAGATACAAAGGATTGTTACAAAATACTACGAACAGCTCTATTCCAACAAACTAGACAACCTGGAGGAAATGGACATATTCCTAGAAAAATACAACCTTCCAAAAATCAATCAAGAAGAATCTCAACAGCTCAATAGGCCAATAACTATGGACGAAATTGAAGAAGTCATCAAAAAGCTTCCGGCAAACAAAAGCCCGGGGCCTGACGGCTTCACAGAAGAGTTCTACCAAACATTCAAGGAAGAACTAAAACCTATCCTCCTCAGACTATTCCAAAAAATTCAAGAGGAAGGAACACTTCCAAGCTCCTTCTATGAAGCCAGCATCACCCTAATACCAAAACCAGATAAAGACAACACAATGAAAGAGAATTACAGACCAATATCCCTCATGAACATAGATGCCAAAATCCTCAACAAAATTCTAGCAAATCGGCTCCAGCAGTACATCAGAAAGATCATACACCATGACCAAGTAGGATTTATCCCAGGAATGCAAGGATGGTACAATATCCGCAAATCAATAAACGTGATACATCACATAAACAAATTGAGAGATAAAAATCACATAGTCATATCAATTGATGCAGAAAAAGCATTTGACAAAATCCAACACCCTTTCTTGATAAAAACTCTCAACAAGGTGGGAATGGAAGGCTCATACCTCAACATAATAAAAGCTATATATGATAAACCCACAGCAAACATCATACTCAATGGACAAAAGCTAAAAAAACATTTCCCCTAAGAACAGGAACAAGACAGGGATGCCCACTCTCACCACTCCTGTTTGACATAGTACTGGAAGTATTAGCTAATGCAATTAGACAAGAAGAAGAAATAAAAGGCATCCAAATTGGAAAAGAACAAGTAAAGCTGTCTTTATTTGCAGACGACATGATATTGTACATAAAAAATCCGAAAGACTCCGTCAAAAAACTAATAGACTTAATAAATGAATTCGGCAATGTAGCAGGATACAAAATTAATGCCAAGAAATCTATGGCCTTTCTATACACCAATAGTGAACTTACAGACAGAGAGACTAAAAAGGCAATCCCATTTACCATCGCACAAAAAAATTAAGATACCTAGGAATAAACTTAACTAAGGAGGTAAAAGACCTATACACGGAAAACTACAGGACACTGAAAAAAGAGATAGAGGAAGACGTAAACAGATGGAAGAACATACCATGTTCATGGATTGGTAGAATCAACATCATTAAAATGTCCATACTACCCAAAGCAATATATAGATTCAATGCACTCCCCATTAAAATACCAACGGCATATTTCACAGACCTTGAAAGAACTCTCCAAAAATTCATCTGGAATAAAAAAAGACCCCGAATAGCCACAGCAATTCTGAGAAAGAAGAATAAAGTAGGAGGGATCTCAATACCAGATTTCAAGCTGTATTACAAAGCCACTATTCTCAAAACAGCCTGGTACTGGCACAAGAACAGACATATAGATCAATGGAACAGAATAGAGAATCCAGATATTGATCCAAACCACTATGCTCAATTAATATTTGACAAAGGAGGCATGAACATACAATGGAATCAAGACAGTCTCTTCAATAAATGGTGTTGGGAAAATTGGACAGACACATGCAAAAAAATGAAGCTAGATCACCAACTTACACCATACACAAAAATAAACTCAAAATGGATACAGGACTTAAACATAAGACGGGAAACCATAAAAATACTAGAGGAATCCACAGGCAGCAAAATCTCAGACATATGTCAAAAGAACTTCTTCACCGATACTGCCCCTAGGGCAATGGAAGCTAAAGAGAAAATAAACAAATGGGACTACATCAAAATAAAAAGCTTTTTTACAGCAAAAGAAACTATCAACAAAACAACAAGAAAGCCCACTGCATGGGAGAACATATTTGCAAATGGCATCACTGATAAATGTTTAATCTCCAACATCTACAGGCAGCTTATACAACTTAATAAAAGGAAGATAAATGACCCAATAAAAAAATGGGCAACGGACCTAAATAGAATCTTTTCCAAAGAAGACAGAAGGAAGGCCAAGAGACACATGAAAACATGCTCAAGGTCACTAATTATCCGAGAGATGCAAATCAAAACAACAATGCGCTATCATCTCACACCTGTCAGAATGGCTACCATCAACAAATCAACAAACGACAAGTGTTGGCGAGGATGCGGAGAAAAAGGAACCCTCGTGCACTGCTGGTGGGAATGCAGACTGGTGCAGCCACTGTGGAGAACAGTATGGAGTTTCCTCAAAAAACTGAAAATGGAACTCCCATTTGACCCAGTAATCCCACTCCTGGGAATATATCCTAAGAAACTGGGAACACCAATAAGAAAGGAAATATGCACCCCTATGTTCATAGCAGCACAATTTACAATAGCTAAGATCTGGAAACAGCCTAGGTGCCCATCAGCAGATGACTGGATCAGAAAACTATGGTACATCTACACAATGGAATATTATGCTGCCATAAAAAAGAAGGAATTCTTACCATTTGCAGCAACCTGGATGGAATTGGAGAACATTATGTTAAGTGAAATAAGCAAGTCAATGAAAGAAAAATACCACATGATCTCACTCATTTATGGATAATAAAGAACATTATAAACTGAAAAACAAAAAGATAGATACAGAGGCAGTAAAGCATCAAACAGCCTGTCAAATTACAGCAGGAAGGTTAGGGAGAGGTGGGGAAGATAAGAGATCAATCAAAGGACTTGTATGCATGCATATAAGCATAACCAATGGACGTAAAACGCTGGGGGGCGAGGGCATATATGGGAGTGGGGTGGGGGGGGCAATGGTAAGATATGTACACATATAATACCTTAATAAAAAAATTGGAAAAAAAATAAAAAAATAAATTGCTGCCAGACATTCAAAGAATTAGTTTGTAAGTTTGCTTGGGATAATTGTATATTATGCTGTTATAATTCTAAAGTATCAAGAGATGTGTTAAGTTTGTCTCCAAGCACCAAACAGATGATTTTTTTTTTATCCCCAAGGGTGCAAGGAACTATTATAAGTACTGGGGGTGATCCAAATCTGGGAAAAATTTTAATGACAGTGTAGAATAATATCATGTAAGGATATTCTTTGTTCTAGTCCATGGTAATTCCCTTTCAATCTGGCTGTTCATTTATTTTTATATAGACAAGGTCTTAGTTACATTTTCTGCACCTCTACCAGGGGGAAGTAGTGATAGTAGTGACACCCTTTCTTTGGTGTCCACACAAGCCAGAAACCTCTCTTTAATTGTACACAAAAAGGGGCATTGTTTTGATTTTGTGTCATACAAAAGGGAAGCTGGGTGGAGACCCCCGTGTATTTATACTTTCTTGCCCCACCCATGGACCTCCTGGATGACCAGGATGTTTGGTATTATTGGTAACTACATTAGTCAGGGGATCAGCCCACGTAAGGGGTCTTACCCATGGAGGGTCAGGAGCATAAGAACAAAATACTTACCCTCTTGTCCCAGGTAAAATTACCGTACATCTGATGATTGATAGCGTGGCTAGAAAGGCATTCTCAGGCATTCTTGGGTTTCTGGTTACCTCACAATTTCTTCCCTGAGGTTTGACGTTCTGATTGACGTTTCTCTGTTTCTGGATCTATTTTTTCCCCATCAGTTTATGTTGGTCATTATATTCCACAAATGAGTGAGATCATGTGATATTTATCTTTCTCTGCCTGGCTTATTTCACTAAGCATAATGTTCTCCATCTCCATCCATATTGTTGCAAATGGTAAGAGCTCCTTCTTTTTTACTGCAGTGTAGTATTCCATTGTGTAGATGTACCACAGTTTTTTAATCCACTCATCTGCTGATGGGCACTTAGGCTGTTTCCAAATCTTAGCTATGGTGAATTGTGCTGCTATGAACATAGGGGTGCATATATCCTTTCTGATTAGTGTTTCCCGTTTCTTAGGATATATTCCTAGAAGTGGGATCACTGGGTCAAATGGGAATTCTATTTTTAGTTTTTTAAGGAAACTCCATACTGTTCTCCACAATGGCTGCACCACTCTTCATTCCCACCAGCAGTGCACAAGGGTTCCTTTTTCTCCACATCCTCTCCAGCACTTGTCATTTGTTGACTTGTTGATAATGGCCATTCTGACAGGTGTGCGATGGTACCGCATTGTTGTTTTGATTTGCATCTCTCTAATGATTAGTGATTTAGAGCAGGTTTTCATATGTCTCTTGGCCTTCCTTCTGTCTTCTTTCGAAAAGTGTCTATTTAGATCAGTTGCCCATTTTTTGATTGGGTTGTTTATCTTCTTTTTGTTAAGCTGCATGAGTTCCCTGTAAATGTTGGAGATTAAACCCTTATCGTTGACATCATTGGCAAATATGTTCTCCCATGTAGTGGGCTTTCTTGTTGTTTTATTGATGGTTTCCTTTGCTGTCAAAAGCTTTTTATCTTGATGTAGTCCCATTTGTTTATTTTCTCTTTAGCTTCCATTGCCCCAGGAGCAGTATCAGCGAAGAAGTTCTTTTGGCATATGTCAGAGATTTTTCTGCCTGTAGATTCCTCTAGTATTTTTATGGTTTCCTGTCTTATGTTTAAGTCCTTGATCCATTTTGAGTTTATTTTTGTGTACGGTGTAAGTTGGTGGTCTAGTTTAATTTTTTTGCATGTATCTGTCCAATTTTCCCAACACCATTTATTGAAGAGACTGTCTTGACTCCATTGTATGTTCAAATATTAATTGAGCATAGTGATTTGGATCAATTTCTGGGTTCTCTATTCTATTCCATTGATCTATATGTCTGTTCTTGTGCCAATACCAGGCAGTTTTGAGAACAGTGGCTTTGTAATATAGCTTAAAATCTGGTATTGAGATCCCTCCTACTTTGTTCTTCTTTCTCAGGATTGCTGTAGCTATTTGGGGTAAAAATTTAAATTCTTTATTGTTGAAAGTATTACGTATGTTTCCTTTTTCCCCATTAACCTCTCCCCGCCTGCTCCTGCCCACCCCCGCCCCGCACATGCCCTCACAACCCTACTGTCTGTGTTCATTGGTTATACTTATGTGCATGCATACAAGTCCTTTAGTTGATCTCTTACCCTCTCCTTTCACCCACCCCTGCCTCCCTCTGAGGTTATGATGGTCTCTTCGATGCTTCTATGTCTCTGGTTCTATTTTTGTTCATCAGTTTATGTTGTTCATTATATTCCACAAATGAATAAAATAATGTGGTATTTATCTTTCTCTGACTGCTTATTTCACTGAGCATAATGCTCTCTAGGTCTATCCATGCTGTTGCAAATGGTAAGAGTTCTTTTTTTTAAGCAGTGTAGTATTCCATTGTGTAGGTGTGCCACACTTTTTTTATTATTTTATTTTATTGCTTAAAGTATTACAAAGACTAGTACATATGTCTCCTTTTTTTCCCCATTGAACTTCCCCCGGTCTCCCCTACCCCCCAATATCTTGTGTCCATTGGTTATGCTTATATGCATGCATACAAGTCCTTCAGTTGATCTCTTACCTCCCCCCAACCCTCCCCAGACTTCCCGCTGTAGTTTGATAGTCTGTTCCATGCTGCTCTGCCTCTGTATCTATTTTTGTTCATCAGTTTATAATGTTCTTTATTATCCATAAATGAATGAGATCATGTGGTATTTTTCTTTCATTGACTGGATTATTTCACTTAGCATAATGCTCTCCACTTCCATCCATGCTATTGCAGATGGTAAAAGTTCCTTCTTTTACTCAGCAGTATAGTATTCCATTGTGTAGATGTACCACTGTTTTTTAATCCACTCATCTGCTGATGGGCATTTAGGCTGTTTCCAAATCTTAGCTATTGAAAATTATGCTGCTATGAACATAGAGATACATATATCCTTTCTGATTGTTGTTTCTGATTTCTTGGGATATATTCCTAGAAATCGTATTACTGGGTTAAATAGCAGTTTCATTTTTAATTTTTTGAGAAAACTCCATAATGTTTTTCACAGTGGCTGCACCAGTCTGCATTCCCACCAGCAGTGCATGAGGGTTCCTTTTTCTCTGCATCCTCACCAGCACTTGTTGTTAGTTGATTTGTTGATGATAGCCATTCTGACAGGTCTGAGATGATACCTCATTGTTGTTTTGATTTGCATCTCTCAAATTATTAGTGACTTTGAGCATGTTTACATATGTCTCTTGGCTTTCTGCATGTCCTCTTTCGAAAAGTGTCTATTTAGGTCCTTTGCCCATTTTTTGATTGGATTGTTTAATCTTCTTTTTGTTAAGTTGTATGAGTTCCCTGTAAATGTTGGAGATTAAACCCTTATTGGAGATAACATTGGCAAATATGTTCTCCCATGCAGTGGGCTTTCTTGTTGTTTTGTTGATGGTTTCTTTTGCTGTGCAGAAGCTTTTCATTTTGATGTAGTCCCATTTGTTTATTTTCTCTTTAGTTTCCACTGCCCTAGGAGCTATATCAGTAAAAATATTGCTCCGACAAATATCTGCTATTTTGCTGCCTATGACTTCTTCTAAGGTTTTTATGGTTTCCCATCTTACACTTAAGTCCTTTATCCATTTTGAGTTTATTTTTGTGTATGGTGTAAGTTGGTGGTCTAGTTTCATTATTTTGCAAGTATCTGTCCAGTTTTCCCAACACCATTTATTGAATAGACTGTCTTGTCTCCATTGTATTCTCTTGCCTCCTTTGTCAAATATTAATTGAGCTTACTGGCTTGTGACGATTTCTGGGCCCTCTCTTCTGTTCCACTGGTTTATATGTCTGTCCTGGTGTCAGTACCAGGCAGTTTTGAGAACAGTGACTTTGTAGTATAGCTTGATATCTGGCATTGTGATCCCTCCTACATTGTTCTTTCTCAGGATTGCTGCAGCTATTTGGGGACTTTTTTTTTTTTTATTCCAGATGAATTTTTGGAGAATTTGTTCTAAGTCTTTGAAGTATGCCGTTGGTATTTTAATGGGGATTGTGTTGAATTTATAGATTGCTTTAGGTAGTATGGACATTTTAATGATGTTGATTCTACCAATTCATGAACATGGTATATTCTTCCATTTGTTCATGTCTTCCTTTATCTCTTTTTTTCAATGCGCTGCAGTTTTCCCAGTACAGGTCTTTTACCTCCTTAGTTAAGTTTATTCTTAGGTTTCTTAATTTTTTTCATGCAATGGTAAATGGGATTGTTTTTTTCCCCCACTTCTTTTTCTGTGAGTTCATTATTAATGTATACAAAGGCCATAGATTTCTGGCTATTAATTTTGTATCCTGCTACTTTGCCAAATTCACTTATAAGGTCCAGTAGTTTTTGATAGATCTTTGGGGTTTTCTATGTAGTATCATGTCATCTGTGAATAAGGACAGTGTTACTTCTTCTTTTTCAATTTGGATGCCTTTTATTTCTTCTTCTTGTCTGATCGAAGTGGCTAGCACTTCCAGTACTATATCGAACAGGAGTGGTGAAAGTTGGCATCCCTGTCTTGTTCACGTTCTTAGGGGAAATGAATTTAGTTTTTGCCCGTTGAGTATGATGTTGGTTGTAGGTTTGTCGTATAAGGCTTTTATTATGTTAAGGTATGATCCCTCTATTTCCACTTTGCTGAGAGATTTTATCAAGAAAGTGTTGGATTTTGTCAAATGTTTTTTCTGCATCAATTGATATGATTATGTGATTTTTGTCTCTCATTTTATGTGATGTATCACATTTATTGATTTGCAGATATTGTACCATCCTTGCATCCACAGAATAAATCCCACTTGGTCATGGTGTATGATCTTTCTAATGTAATGCTGAATTCGATTTGCTAGAATTTTGTTGAGGATTTTAGCATCTATGTTCATCAAATATATTGGCCTGGATGCTTTTTATTGAGTTCTTTATTGCAGTTCTCTTTTTGTGTGTGTGGTGTTTTTATATGGTTTTGGAATTAGGGTAATGCTGGCTTCATAGAAAGAGCTTGGAAGTGTGCCTTACTCTTGAATTTTTTAAAATAGTCTGAGGAGATAGGTTTTAGTTCTTCTTTGAATGCTTGGTCGAACTCCCCTGTAAATCCATCCGGACCAGGGCTTTTGTTTGCCAGAAGATTTTTGATCTCTGCTTCAATTTATTCAGTAGTTATCAGCCTATTCAGGTTTTTTTATTCTTCTGGATTGAGTTTTGGGAGCTTGTATTTTTCTAAGAATATGTCCATTTCATCTAGGTTGTCCATTTTGTTGGAATAGAGTTGTTCATAGTATTTTTTTCATAATCATTTGTATTTCTGTGGGATCAGTTCTTACTTCGCCTCTTTCATTTCTGATTTTGTTTATTTGGGTCCTTTCTCTTTGCTTCTTGGTGAGCCTGGCTAGAGGTTCGTCAATCTTGATTATCCTTTCAAAGAACCAGCTCTTGGTTTTGTTAATCTTTTGTATTTTTTTTCTGTCTCTATGTCATTTATCTCCACTCTGATCTTTATTATTTCCTTCCTTCTGCTTACCCTGGGCTTTTCTTGTTGCTCTCTAACTCTTTGAGTTGTAGGGTTAGACAATGTAATACCATCCTTTCTTGTTTTTTGAGATAGGCCTGCAGAGTTATTAACTGCCCTCTCAAGACTGCTTTCGCTGTGTCTCATAGATTTTGGATTATTGTGTTTTCATTGTCATTTGTTGCTGTGATGCTGTTTATTTCTTCTTTGATCTCTTTGGTAACCCAATCATTTTTAAAAGCATGCTATTTAGCCTCCAGGTGTTTGATTTTTTTATTGTTTTTATTGTAGTTGATTTCTAGTTTTGTGCCATTGTGATCTGAGAAGATGCTTGATATGATTTCTATCTTCTTGAATTTGAAGAGACTTTGCTTGTGCCCCAATATGTGGTCTATCTTTGAAAATGACCCATGGGCACTTGAGAAGAATGTATATTCTGTGGCTTTGGGGTGGAATGTTCTGAAGATGTCAATTAATTCCATCTGATCTGGTGACTCATTTAGGATTGATGTTTCTTTGCTGAGTTTTTGTTTACAGGATTTGTCCAGTGGTGTTAGTGGGGTATTAAAGTCCCCTACTATGACTGTATTGCTGTCAATCTCTCCCTTGATATCCTTCATAAGTTTTTTTTAAGTATTTGGGTGCTCCTGTATTGGGTGCATATGTGTTTACCAGAGTTATTTCTTCTTGTTGGCTTGCTCCCTTTAGTATTATAAAGTGGCCTTCCTTATCTCTTGTTATGGCCTTCACTTTGAAGTCTAATTTGTTGGATATAAGTATTGCTACCCCAGCTTCTTTTTTTCATTTCCATTCTCCTGAAAAACCTTTTTCCATCCCTTCACCATCAGTCTGTGTGAGTCCTTTGTTCTAAGGTGGGTTTCCTGTAGACAGCAGATATATGGGTCATGTTTTCTTATCTACTCAGCTACCCTATGTCTTTTGATTGGGGCATTTAATCCATTTACATTTAAAGTCATTATTGATAGGTAGTCGTTTATTGCCATTTTTATTCTTTATGCCTGTGTTCCTTCTTCCCTTCTTATTTCTTCTTTTTACAGCAGACCCTTTAGCATTTCTTGCATTGCTGGTTTGATGGTAATAAACTCCCTTAGTGCTTTTTTGTCTGTGATGCTCTTGATTTCACCCTCAATTTTGATTGATAGCCTTGCTGGGTACAGTATTCTTGGATTCAGACCCTTCCTTTGCATGACTTTGTATATTTCATTCCATTTCCTTCTGGCCTGATATGTTTCTGTTGAGAAATCAGTTGATAGTCTGATGGGAGGTCCTTTGGAGGTAACTTTCTGTCTCTCTCTGGCAGCCTTTAAGATTTTTACTCTGTCGTTAGTTTTTGCCAGTTTAATTATAATGTGTCTTGGTGTCAGTCTTTTGGGGTTCATCTTGTTTGGGACTCTGTGAGCTTCTTGGACTTGTGTGAGTTTTTTCTTCCCTATATCAGGGAAGATTTCTGTCCTCATTTCTTCCAACAGGTTTTCTATTCTTTGCTCATTTTCCTCTCCATCTGGAACCTCTATTATGCAGATGTTGTTTTGTTTCATGTTGTCCCAAAGTTCCCTTAGGCTCTCCTCCTTTTTTTTAAGTTTTTTTTCTAGATGCTGCTCTGTTTGGGTATTTTTTCCTACTTTGTCTTCTAGCTCACTGATGCAGTCCTTCACTTCTAGTCTACTGTTGATGCTTTCTATTGAGTTCCTTATTGCAATGATGTCATTTTTCATTTCTTCTTGGTTCTTCTCCATTTCCTCTTGGTTCTTACACATATTGTCGAATTTGTCTTCCATCCTTTACATCCACCTTATGACCATTTCTCTGAATTCTTTCTCTGACAGGTTGCTTGCCTCCATTTCATTTACTTCCTTTTCTGGTGATGCCTGCTTTTCTTTCATATGCAGGCTGTTTCTTTGTCTCCCCATGATCACTACTCTCAGGGTTTCTGGTTATGTAGCTCTCGCTCTCCTGCATTGACTTTCTTTAGACAATGCCAGCTGTGTTTAATTTGCCAGTTCCAGGTGGGTTTTCTTTGATTCAGATGTTCCTTCTGTTCTATGAGAAGGTGCAGTGCCTGTCTGAAAATTCGCGCTGTTTGTCTCCCCCTGAGCAGACCTCCCAGGCGCCCATGGTCGGGTAGGTTGGAGTTCCGGCATTCGTGGATTCGCAGCTGAGGTAACTGCTCCCTGGGCTTTGTGGTTGTAAGGTCCCAGGAGATATACAAGATCTCCCAGTTGAAGGTAAGGCTAGGGTTCTGATCACAGTCAGTCTCTGGTCACAGCCATCTCCCCCTTTCAAGATGGTATGGCTTCTGTGGCAGAGCCGGCCACTCTGCGAGAGATTTCAGCTGCAGTAGAGGCTGCCCGGTCGGGGGGCCAAGTCTGCCAGTCCCCAATAGTCCCTTGGAGTATAGCTGTCCCTCACTCACAAATACTGACACTGCCCACACATCCACACACTCTCCTTTTATTTTCTCACTCTCACACTATCTAGCAGCCTGCAGCCCCATTGGAAGCCATCTTGGATCCCCTGAATCATATTTCTTTCCACATCTGGCCACCAGCTATTACTGCTCACCCATAGTTAATGAGCCTGTCTCTTCCAAGCCTCTCAGCTCTTGGTTAATCACTGATAATAACAGCAAAAACTGCATTGATCCTCTGCTACATGCCAGGCCCTGTGCTAAGTGTGTTTCATGTATCAATTAATTAAATCCTTAGAACAACCCTTAAGGCAGGTACAATTGTTATCCCCAAATTACAGATGGGGTAACCAAGGTCCAGAAGTGTCAAGTCATTTGCCTAAGGGTACACAGCAAGCATCTAACAAAACCAGTATTTGGACCCTGATCTGCTGCTCTTAACATTACAAGGTCTTTGCCACCACAATACTGTCTTTCAAACTTTTTAATACTGAGACACAATCAGAAATATATTTTTATCACCATTCAGTAGACACATACGTAACAGAATCAAAACTTCCAACAGCAACATGGAACATATTTTGATATTATATACTATTCCATCATCATCATCATCATCATCATCATCATCATCATTATAATTACTAGTTTTGGTTATGACCCACTGAAATGATTTCTAGCCCATTAATGGGTCACAACCCATGGATTGGGAAACCTTGCAGCACATTTTATGGCTATTCTGTGACAGGATCACCACTGGCCATATGATGCCTTGCTATAAACTAGAAAAGGTGCTCCTTCCTCAAGATGCTGAATTTGATATTTGAAAAAAAAAATTGTTACATATGCTAATTTTAAGAGAGTAATACACTTTACTGCCATCTTCCAGAAAATAATTACGTCTTAATGTCAACATTATGAATGGTGCCCCTGAGACAAAATGATGTTGTGACCACCCAATATACCACTATACATATTGGCCCTGGTAAACAGAGAAACCAGATGACAAAATGGGTTATAAGGTATTTATTAAATGAGTCAATTGTCTCAGAGCACCATAATGCCCAGGATTTGTCACAGCTCTTTTGCCTATGCAGGTTCTTTCTCTTCAATTACCAATTAGGGTTGCCAGATATAAAACAGGACACCCACATAATTGGAATTCCAGATAAACAATAAATTATTTTTAGTGTCAGTAGGTGCTCCCACACAATATTTGGGCTTTACTCATACTAAAACAATATTTGCTGCTTATGTGAAATTCTAATTGTAACTGGGAATCCTGTATCTTTATTTGCTAAATCTGGTAAACTTATTTCCAATACACAGGTAGATTGATGTAGGTCTTGCTGCTGTGTCTCAGGAATCTGGAGCAGTTATCACATGACAAAAGGATTAGATGACCATTCTGTTTTAACAGCTCCAGATCTGTCACTTGTTAGTGCAATGCTCAGAGCCAAGTGGTGACCCTGAGAGGAAGAAGGAGTTGAATTTCTGGAGGTCATCAGTAATACGAGTGTATGCAAGCATTGTGTGCTAGGGTGATCAGGAAAGGCTCCCTGGAAGAGACAGACTTAGAAGAATAGGGAGGATGGAGAAAAATTTCAATACCTGTTTCATGAGAAAAAGCTGAGGCTGAGATGAATTAGGTAGTGTGTATTGTGCTCAGTAGGAAACGACTTTTATTAGAGCAGGGGTTTGGTCATTTTAAAGATCACTTAGAGAGTGACTCATGAAAGTAGTCAGGGGTCCTTTTGTTCGTGTTTCTGAAAAATTTATGGGGAGTACAGGAAATCTTGATGACACTGAATTTATTGTAAACTAGAGGCCTGGTGCACGAAATTTGTGCACCGGGGGGGGGGGGGGGAACGGGTGTCCCTCAGCCCAGCCTGCATCCTCTCCAATCTGGGACCCCTTGAGGGATGTTTGACTGCCCTCTCACAATCCAGGACTGCTGGCTCCCAACTGTCCTCCCCTGCAGGCCTGGTCCCCGCCAACTGCCCTCCCATGCAGTCCTGGTCCCCCCCCAACTGCCCTCTCCTGCTGACCTGGTCTCCCCCAATTGCCCTCCTCTGCTGGCCCAGTCACCCCTAACTGCCCTCCCTGCTGGCCTGATTGCACACAACTGCCCTCCCCTGCAGGCCTGGTCCCCCCCAACTGCCCTCCCCTGCAGGCCTGGGTCCTCCCCAACTGTCCTCCACTGCAGGCCTGGTCCCCTCCCAAATGCCCTCCACTGCAGGCCTGGTCTCCCCCAACTGCCCTCCTCTGCCATCCTGGTCACCCCCAACTGCCCTCCCTCTGCCATCCTGGTCACCCCCAACTGCCCTCCTCTGCTGGCCTGGTCACCCCTAACTTCCCACAACTTCCCTCCCCTGCAGGCCATCTTGTGGTGGCCATCTTGTGTCCACATGGGGCAGCCATCTTTGACCACATGATGGCGCCATCTTGTGTCTTGGTGTGACGGTCAATTTGCATATTACTCTTTTATTAAATAGTATGCCAGGCACTCTAATTAGCACTTTATATGCATCATATCAATTGAGTCTCAACAAAACTATAAGACATGCATATTATCATTTCCATTTTATAGCTGAAGAAACTGAGGCAGAGATTGGATTTTATTTAATATGCTCAGGGTCACATAGTTTGTAAGTGGCAGAGCTGGGCTTTGAACCCAGATCTGTCAGGACCCTGGAGCCAACACTCTTCACTACCACACTACACTGCTAAAAGTAAGTGAGGAGAAGAGGAATGTTATAGAGCAGAGTTTCTGAGGTGCTCAAGATATTGTGTTGTATCAGGGACAGAGAGACATGAATTGACACAGGTAACAATCCTTAGAGTAATGAGATATCCTATAACACTGTATCCTTGCTACTTTGTCAAGGCAAAAAGCAAAACAGTCTGTAGTGAAGTGACATGTCTATGGCATCCCTAAGGGTAGTAAATCCCATATTTCTTTGGCCTTCTTTTATACACTTTCCAAAAACTGGAACCTGATAAGTCCTACCCTGACCAGAAAAAGAAGTATCCAAAAGTGCCATTCCCTAATCCTTAGTATTGTACCCACAGGTTTACAGTCCCACAGAATATAGAATAAATATTTGTGGATCATAGGACCCATTCTACCAGCAATCATTCTGCCCCTGGGAGAAACAATGAAAATTCCTAAAAAACCAAAGCACCAGTAGTAGTCTTCTTTTAGACTCTTCTTATTGCTGGCTTTGCTACCGATCTATAATCTATTCAATCTGAAAGTTAGTACTAGATCAACAGATAAAACAGCTTAATTTATTTGCCAAAACACTTGGCTTCCAAAACCTTATTATTATTTATTTATACATCATTGTTAAGATCCAATGCCTGTACTTTGTGACTGGAGAATTAGCCACAGATGTAGTTGTTACTGTGATTATTTGTTGTCAATTCCTTTTCTCCCTTGCATTCCCCCTCATCAGCCCAGCTGAATTAGGCAAAGTAAAGCCAGGGAATGAGCTAAGGGGTTCTGTATAATCTATATATATATATATATAAAAGTCTAAGTGACCGAACGACCAAATGACCAGTCGACTGGTCACTATGACATGCACTGACCACCAGGGGGCAGACGCTCAATGCAGGAGCTGCCCCCTGGTGGTCAGTGCGCTTTCACAGAGGGAGCGCCACTCAGCTGACCTACCTGTCCCGGCGGCCCACCAGCCGGGTGGCAGCCACTCATGCCCTCAGTAGTCCTGCAGGTCCACTCTCCAGAGAATGGGCCAGGCACTGATGGACCTGCGTCACCAGCAAGATCCTGACAGTGCTGACAGCCTGCTGGAAGTTGGCCTCGGGCACTGTGGACGATTCCCCTCCCTAGACACTCCACAAGGAAGAAATGATATAAAAGCGGCCCCCAGGTGGCTCCCGACAACCTGTGTGAACGTCAGCGGACAGATCTGAATACGGGGCACCAAGAGCTTCCCACACATGCCTGGAGAGCTGATTGCATCTCGGGTCCCCCACACCCCCTCAGGACAGGAACCAGACACAGGGCTCATGGCTGGTGAGCGCTGCTGCAGCGGCGCAAACCTTCCCCATCTGGACTGACTGAGCACAAGCCCATGGCAGGTGCAGTGGGGCTGGGATGAGCAGGAGAAGCAGGCAGGAGCAGCAGATGATGTTGGACTGAGAGTTTTGGCCCAATCCTCACAGGCCAACCCAAGGGACCCCACCCATGCATGAATTCATGCACCAGGCCTCTAGTAATAAACCAGCTATCTGGGAGAGAGATAAAAAACACCTATTTGTAGCAATTTCCAGTTTCCATGATTTAAATACACTCACCATGACATAATGTGAAGTTGGAAAGAAATACAGTACTAACAGTAGTTCCCCAGAGCCAGCACAAGCCAAGCAGAAAAGTCTACATAGTGCATCAAAAATAATTTGGGCCCATCAATAGGAGAGCAGTTAAACAAATGACAGTTGATCCACACAATGGGCAACCAAGCAGTTGCTAAACATGCTGAAGTAGATCTATAGTTATTTATTTATAAGTTGTCTTCTCTTTTAAAATTAGTATACTTATGTTATTGACATGGAACTATCAGCAATATGCTATTATTAAAAAATTTTAACTCACTTAACAATGTTAGTATGATCCAATTGTAATTTTTTTAAAAGTATGTATATATTCACAAGCATAGAAAAAATTATTTAAGCACATATACCAAAATATTAATGATAGTTATCTGTGAGTGGTAGAATTATGAACAAATTTTCCTTTATTTTTAAAATATTTCTGTCACTTTTTTTACAATTGGCACATTATTTCTACAATCATCCTATCTAATAAAAGAGTAATATGCAAATTAACCATCACTCCACTACACCCACAAGCCACGCCCACCAGCCAATCAGGAGTGTGTATGCAAAATAACACAACCAAGATGGCTGCGGCCACAGAGCAAGCAGGAGGCTTGGGTTTCCCCAGCAATGGAAGAAGCCAAGCTTTCCGCACACCCTGGAAGGCCCAGGCCCCACTCAAGGCTACAAAGTTTCAGTTATAGAAGATAAATAAATCCCAACAAAAATAGTGGCAGCCACAGAGCTGGAGAGAGCAAGAGGCTTGAGTTTTCCCTGGCAATGGAGGAAGCCAAGCTTCCGCAGCCCTAGCCTGCCTTGGCCTCTGCTCAAGGCTACACAGTTTCAATTATAGAAGACTAGAGGCCCGGTGCATGAAATTCGTGCATGGAGGGGGTTGTCCCTTAGCCCAGCCTGTACCCTCTCCAATCTGGGACCCCAGGATCGGGCCTAAATGGGCAGTCGGACATCCCTCTCACAATCCAGGACTGCTGGCTCCCAACTGCTTGCCTGCCTGCCTTCCTGATTGCCCCTAACCGCTTCTGCCTGTCAGCCTGATCACCCCCTAACCACTACGCTGCCAGCCTGTTTGCCCTCAACTCCCCTCCTCTGCCGGCCTGGTCACCCCTAACTGCCCTCTCCTGCAGGGTTGATCACCTCCAACTGCCCTCCCTTGAAGGCCTGGTCCTTCTCAACTGCCCTCCCTTGCAGGCCGGGTGCCTCTCAACTGCCCTCTCCTGCTGGCCATCTTGTGGTGGCCATCTTGTGTCCACATGAGGGCAGGATCTTTGACCACATGGGGGCAGCTATATTGTGTGTTGCAGTGATGATCAATCTGCATATTACTCTTTTATTAGATAGGATTGAGGCCTGGTACAGGGGTGGGGGCCAGCTGGTTTGCCCTGAAGGGCGTCCCGGATCAGGTGGGGGTTCCCTTGGGGCGTGGGGCGGCCTGAGGGAGGGGCTTGTGGTGGTTTGCAGGCCGGCCACGCCCCCTGGCAACCCAAGTGGAGGCCCTGGTATCTGGAATTTATTTTCCTTCTACAATTGAAACTTTGTAGCCTGGAGCGGAGCTAAGCCTGGGGCTCCCTCTGAGGCCAGTAGCCATTTGTGTTGGGGTTATAATTGAAACTTTGTTGCCTTAAGCGGGTGGGCCCGGCCAGGGTGTGCGGAAAGCTTTGCTTCCCCTGTTGCCGGCGGCAACCCTGGCCTGCTCTCTCAAGCTCCATTCTGCCGCCATTTGTATGAATTTGGTTACCTTCTATAATTGAAAGTTTGTAGCTTGAGTGGAGGCTTAGGCCTGGCCAGGGCAGGCAGAAAGCTTGGCTTCCTCTGTTACCTAGGAAACCTTGCTCTCTGTGGCTGTAGCCATCTTGGTTTGGGTTAATTTGCATGCTCGCTCTGATTGGGTGGTGGGCGTGGCTTGTGGGCATGGCTTGTGGGTGTGTTGGAGGTATGGTCAATTTGCATATTTGTCTATTATTAGATAGGATAAATAAATTCCAGATACCAGGGCCTCTGCTTGGGTCACCGGGGGGCATGGCCGGCCTGCAAACCACCACAGGACCCTTGCCCAGGCCTCCCCATGCCCCAAGGGAATCAACACCCTGATCCGGGACACCCTTCAGGGCAAACCACCTGGCCGCCACCTGTGCAGCACGTCTCTATCCTATCTAATAAAAGAGTAATATGCAAATTGACCACCACTCCAACACACAAGATGGCTGCCCCCATGTGGACACAAGATGGCCACCACAAGATGGCCAGCAGGGGAGGGCAGTTGGGGGCGATCAAGCCTGCAGGGGAGGGCAGTTAGGGGTGACCAGGCCAGCAGAGGAGGGAATTGGGGGTGACCGAGCCTGCAGGGAAGGGCAGTTGGGGGGGACCCAGGCCTGCAGGGGAGAGCAGTTGGGGGAACCAGGCCTGCAGGGGAGGGCAGTTAGGGGTGACCAAGCCTGCAGGGGAGGGCAGTTAGGGGTGACCAGTCCTGCAAGGGAGGGTAGTTAGGGGCAAACAGGCTGGCAGGGGAGCAGTTAGGCATCAATCAGGCTGGCAGGGGAGGGGTTAGGGGGTGATCAGGCTGGCATGCAGAAGCTGTTAGGGGCAATCAGGAAGGCAGGCAGGTGAGCAGTTGGGAACCAGCAGTCCTGGATTGTGAGAGGCATGTCCGACTGCCCATTTAGGCCCGATCCCGGTGGGATTAGGCCTAAATGGGCAGTCGGACATCCTTTGAGGGGTCCCAGATTGGAGAGGGTGCAGGCTGGGCTGAGGGACACCCCCCATGCACGAATTTTGTGCACTGGGCCTCTAGTATATACTATAATCATACATATACACATATATACATGTATACTTCTATTTTTAATTTTAAAAACAAGAACTTAAACACCTTGTTATTTGGTGAGTTCTTTTCCATTCCTTCATCCACTTCTGGCAGGACATCAGCAGTGACCCAAGGTGACCAGGAGCACATCACCCCATGAATCTTACTCAACTTTCCTGAGTGCCACTCAGGGAAGGGAGATCACTTATCCAATATTACAGAGCAAATTAGTGGCAGTGCCCTGGCAATAGAATTCTCAAGGCTGACTGCTCAGGCCAGGTCTCCCTATAGCAGCTGCCTCACTGATAGCACCACACCAAGTTATTCTGGCTTAGCCCTTTACAAATGAGGAACAGTCAGGGCACATAGAACTTGAGGGCTTTGCTACTAGGTGGATTTGAATGCTGCAATCTAAATCATAGGACCCACATCAATTCCTTACCAGTATCTTCTGAGAAATGTGGGTCTCAGTCCTGTATTTAGTTTGTTAGACTAACTAGAAGACACTATCACCTGTCAATTACACCATGGTTTAAACAGGGGTCCTAAAACTTTTTAAACAGAGGGCCGGTTCACTGTCCCTCAGACTGTTGGAGGGCCGGACTATAGTTTAAAAAAAAAAACTGTGAACAAATTCTTATGCACACTGCACATATCTTATTTTGAAGTAAAAAAACAAAATGGCAAAAACACCTGCATGTGGCCCGTGGGCCGCAGTTTGAGGATGCCTGGTTTAAATAGACTTGTAAGCCAATCTACAGTGTAACTAAAGGGCAATGGTGTTTTCTAGTTAAGCTAAAAAGCTGACCATCATAAATAATATTGCTTCTATGGGTAAACATGCTCCAGGTTTCCAACTGACTTACATAATATTTGGAACATGACATGATTCATTTGTAAATGGGGGCATCCAATTGGGGACCAGGTAGTCTAATCTAAACAGATCAGAGCCTTATGCTTCTCATATGGAAATGTCTTTACAAATGTGCTATTGTGATCAATGAATAATCTTAAAGCATTTGGGAAATGTTAATTATTGATCCTTGCTTGCCTGACCAAAGCAGAGTCTACAAAACGCTGCACAAATTCAGCTTGATCTATGCATTACCAAATAACTGTGCCAGTTGTCTTTTTCTCTGGCTGGCTATTTTCAAACAGCTTAGTCACAGTTTCAGGTTTATTCAAGCACAGCTCAGATAAAATTGGCAATCAAATGTTATTATTCAGAACCTATATATAAAGAATGCAATTTCATTTAAAGATAAATCCATCTTCCTCATTCTCAATCAACAGAAGTGACTAGGGTATTATAGTGTCCCAGTTGTAATCTACCTTCTGCAATACCATACTTGCACTTGGTCCTTACTGTACCTCCATCTCCAGCTTTCTAGTTTCTTCCTTCAAAGAATTCCCAAAATAATTTTTATAAAGATACTAGAGGCCCGTAGCATGAAGAGATTTGTGCAATAGGCCTTCCTTCCCTTGGCTTCCAGCACCACTTTTCCTCTGGCACCCAGGCCTTCACTCTGGCCAGAGTCTGCCTTCTTCATCTTTGCTGCAGACTCCGGCCAAAGTCTGCCATCTTCATCTAGACTGCAGACTCCAGAGTCTGCAGTCTTGTCTTCTCTGCGGCACTCCGCTCCTGTAGATCGCTTTGCCCCCCACCCTCCCTCTCATAGCAGGCGTCCTGCCCCGCCTGGCCACTCTGTGCCTGGTGCAGCTGGACGGCCGCCATCTTTGGCCTTCTAATTTGCATACTCACTCTGATTGGCTGTGGGAGTAGCAGAGGTACGGTCAATTTACGTGTTTGTCTATTATTAGGTAAGATTCCCCCAGGAATCATAATAAACCACTAGGTGCTTTGTTTTGGTGGCAAGAGGTTATTCTAATTTATGCTTCAAATTTGTGTCTTTAAATATGAAAGCTCTCTAACCTGAAAGATTATGTAATTTACAGGGGGCAAAAGTAGGTTTACAGTTATGAGTATATGAAAAACAGTTTATTCTTATATTATTATTTATTATTTTTTGCCACATGAACAAATGTAAACCTACTTTTGTCTACCACTGTGTTTCATGACTCTCGCTAGACATGCTTCTGCTCTTGGTACCTGATGGCCACATTCTACTAGAGACTCTATAGAATCTGTTTCTAGACCAAAGAAGAGACCTTAAGAACCCAAACTAAGACTGAAGACAATATAAATCTGCAGAGTATGAGACCAAGACTTTTAGGCTAGAAATCAGAGGCTCAGGTTCTAGTTTGCCTGTGTAACTAACTAGCTATGTTTTCTATAATCAAGTCCTTTGCCTTTTCTGATTCTTAGTCAATCTCCTCTTCAAAAAAAATTAGAGTTATTCTAATTTGTGGAATTTCACTGAGGTAATGAGGAAAGACAGGAGCCAATACACTTTGATTGTGATCTAATGGGAAGACCATCTGGTTAAGCAAGATTATCCATCAAGAGGCTCATCTTCCCACCTGAGGCCAGTCCATCAGAATTGGTTTTGCAGGAGCAGTCATCTAAAGTTTAAAATTCCTGTTTATCCTAGATCGGGTGTCAAAAGGGTCATCTGAGAAAGTGCACCCAGTTATTTCTTGAAGGGAGGGAAGCCCAGAGGGTGCTAACACTGAATTCAGAGGAAAATGGAAAACAGAAGAGATTACTGCCCTCATCTTGCAAAATACAAAATTTGTGGTAATTTATGAATTGGAGCCTGTATGGAGGAACTGGAATTGCTTATATTATTTTTCTTGTTTCAGGTCATGTTGGAACAGATTTAATCTCTGGACTATTTCCACGTCTTTGAGAGAATGACTTTCTCAGAATTCTGTTTTACCTGTCTTTTTCCCAGACCAGGTAACATTCATTAAGGGCAAGAGTCAAGCACAGAGATGTTCTGAAATGGTTTGCTAAATAAATGACTGAGTAGCACATTTCCAGCAAAATAAAATCTGATCTTAACAGAAAATAAATTAGCATAAAAGTTAACTTGCCTTAAATCCTTTCTTGAATGAAGTAAAAAATAAAAATTAAAGAAATTGATGAGAATAAAGTCTTCTCAAAAGTTTCTTGATTGTTAAAGTTTGATGTACTTAATTTGATATTATACTGTGAGTAAACTCTGAAAACCCAAGGCATAACTTTCCACCATTTGTCCACACCACAGATGTTTAAGTAACTTGTAAAACCATGGCCCATATTTTAAGTTGAGATACTTCTGTATGGAGTTGGTAATTTATAAAAGTAATTCAGTGGAGTAGTTAGGAACTTCCACCTAATTAGAATTCTAGAATTAACTCTGTCAAGTAACTTTGGGCAAATTATATAACCTCTCTGAACTACAGATCCATCATCTTAAAAAGGAGAATGATAATGAAGCCTACTCATAGAGCTGTTAATGAGGAGTCAATGAGAAAAGATATTAAAAGTATAGAGCCTAGCCCTAGCCGACTTGGCTCAGTTGGATAAAGCGTGTGTGGACTGAAGGGTCTGGGATTCAATTCCGGTCAAGGACACATGCCCCGGTTGCTGGTTTGATCTCCAGTAAGGGGCATGCAGGAGGCAGCCGATCAATGATTCTGTCTCATCATTGATGTTTCTCTCTCTCTCTCTCTCTCTCTCTCTCTCTCTCTCTCTCTCTCTCTCCTTTCCTCTCTGAAATCAATAAAAGTATATTTTTTAAAAAGTACAGAGCCTGGAGCATAGTGAACCCTTTTGTTATTATTGCTGATAATGAAAATATAATTTAATAAATAATAACAACAAAATAAAATATAGAAAATATTTGGGTCCCTTTAGTTATCTGCAACCTCCTTCCAGTGTCACCTGTACATAAGAAAACAGAGTGGTCTACTAAATAAAGCATGGACTCCACAATCAGCCAAAAGTCCAAAAGGAAGTCAGGAGCCCACTACAGTGCCTAGCCCATAGTCAACCTGCAACAAACAGTAACTACTGCTGGTGCTGCTACTACTACTCTCCATATTAATTAATCCTTTCACAGAATAATCTTAAAATCTTCTTTACATTAAAACCAGTTCAAAGAACACTGTAAATGATTTTGATCCTAGCTGAAGCTGCAGAGTCCTCTGGACTAATCATTTTAACGGATCTGTAGTCTTTCTTAATAGCAAAAAAAGAAACCCAAACACATGCCTGGTAAGCTCTGCAATTCTTCCTAATTGCTGCCTGGCTCTCGGTCACAGCTGGAGAACACATTGTCCCAAGGTTCTCTCTGCTACTACATGGTTAATTACAATATGGAATCATAGAACTTGGAGAATGAATAGAAGCATATAGTTCTTTATGCACAATTCTGTTATTATTTGTAAAAATAGAGTAGCTAATAGAGATTCAACTGAAACTCCTTTCTAGTTTGTTGCCCATTATTAACAGGCTCATTTCAATTGGGTTGTGAATAATTGCTACTTAATCTGATAGCTTCCTATCATGGATAAATAGGTGTTATTTACTAGGCTTGCCAGATTTAGCAAATAAAAAAAGATGCCAAGTTTAATATGAATTACAGATAAACAATAAATAGTTTTGTGTAAATGGGTCCCAAATATTGCATGGGACAGACTTATACAAAAAATTATTTATTGTTTATTTGAAATTAATTTTAGCTGAACACACTGTATTTCATCCGGCAACCCTATTTTTATACAACTATTTGCCTTTGCTTACACCTTTCTAAATATATGAATGATGATATTTTATAAAGAATATCAATTAGCAGTCAGTACCACTATTTTCTATCACAAAGTTAATTAATTTTATTTTTAAGTGTTATCGAACTGGCTCCTTGTTTTAAGAAATTTTAACAAAATTTCTGTAAATGCAAGTAATATGACTTTTACTAGAATTAGGCATAATTGTATCTGCAAACCACCACCAAGTACCAATGAATCCATAGTTAAATATAAACTGACTAGGCCACTTTGAAATGAATCTCATGTTGGAAACCAGAGCTCCAAGTCATCTTATTGAGGAAGGTTTCTGCCAGTTCACAAAGGTCATATTTACCTGTAGCTAGTGGCATTTCCTTGTTCCTAGATAAGATACAACAAAGGGAAGTGTTTGGTTCCAGATGAATGGGAAAGGGTGTAAGAAATAAGAAGATAACAGTGTTTGGTTCAGGTGGGAATGTATCAAGCAAACTGTTCATTGTTACACATGCACTCAAGAGGCCACTAAATGGCCATAATGTAACTATTATCACCCATTAAAATCTTGGTCCTCTTTCACTCAGATTTATATGTAGAAATTTCTGACTGTGTTAACTTTCCTTTTCCAGAAGGTGGGGGCACAATGAGTTTGGTATTTATACAGGTGGGAAAAAAGTAGGTTTGCAGTTGTTTGTATGCAAAATAATACAATTAAAAATAATATAGGAACAAGCTGTATTTCACATACTCACAAGTTTAAACCTACTTTTGCCTCACCCTGTATTTAATGTTTACATGAACTTAGAGAGGTTCAACAGCATGTCCTGACTGTGTCCTCAGTGGTCTCTCTAATTTGGAATCCATAAGGGTTTAGAAAAATAGGAGTTTTCAATGTACTCCTGCTCATTATTTAAAATCAGAGTGGCAATAGCTTTGCAGCAGCATCCACAAGGCAGAGAATAACTGAAAAAGGCAAGTAAATCTTGTAAGAAAAACATCCCAGAACTAGAGTCTGATCCCCTTTCACACTACTGTTGTGCTCCTGGAGAAAATTGTCATGTTTTTGTAAATCGAGTCATTTTTAAAATGATGAGAGAGTATAGAATCCTAACCACTAGACTTTTTAAAAATCATGAAATGGGACTCACTTTTAAAGGTGGTGCTATGAATTTCCCCGCTGGATGCCTGGATCTGCTATCTGGATAAATCTAAATAAAACTATGTATTTTTAAGAAATTTAATCTCCCAATGTCCTTCCCACTTTTCCCTAGGGGAGGAAAAACAGGAAGATGAGCTAGGTAAGCAAATACTAATAAAGGTCTTCAAACATCTTATCTGAATCAGCTATTTTTTTTTTCTGTATGTCACTCCTTAAAGTACTGAAGTATTGTTTTTTATGTAATTTTGAAGAATCTTCATGTATCATTAACTGTGGTGACTGGTTTACTAAACTTTGGGTTATGAAGTATCAACTTCCTTATCCCTGCTCTGCACAAATGTCCTAAAATATTTTGTCTAGTTTCTTTGAGACAAGAAGCCATGGTATCCTTTGGTTTGGAAATTTTCTGATAACAAGTACCCACAACCAAAGCAATGTGTGCACCTTTGAGAAAGAATAGGATTTGGAGCTAAAAATCTAGATTTCAGTCCTGGCTCTGTGTCTTAATGATTCTGTAACCATGGACAGGTTACTTTCTCTTACACTAAACAGCCTTCTCTGTAAAATAAATGGTCTTAATCCAATGAGAAAATGCATGTGAAAGTGATTACTAAAGCAGTATAAAAATATTCTTGATTGTTCTTATTATAGAACTCAAAATGGAATTTCCACCTTGTGTTAACAGGGTGGGAACAGGGCAGAGGTGGTCTTTGAAGAGGCTTCTGGTGTTTTGCAGAAGGCCATGGTCTGGAATGTTAAGCATCACTCTGGCTTTAAGGCTGAAGGACTGACCCTGCAACCCTTATTTACATGCATCCCCTCAATGACTTTCCATGAGTCTAAACTAGAAAGTCAGCTCCTTTTTGCACAAAGCTCCTTCCTGAGGACTTGAACACCCCCCTCTTCTGACAAAAGGAAACGGGAAACACAGACACCCTGTTTAATTTTGTGTAGCCTGCATCTTCCTAACTGCTGCCAGATACCACTGGCCAAATATTTGAGGGCATTGATGACTCCTGCCAATTTCAGGAACATGTTGTTACAACTTCTTACATCTCCTTCACTGAGTGTAAATTGGTTTAAATAGCTGAAAATCACTACCACACCTAGAAAATGAGATTTTTCCCAGTTAAAAAAAAACACATTTATAGGCAAAGTAGTGTATATAGTATGCAGTATTATCTGTGAAGTAAAATGACATATTAGCTAATACTAAAAAGTGAAAGACACCCATTACAGGAATGCAGAGCATATTGTGGGATATTATTAGATCAATTCTGAATATAATTTGAATCTGGGAATCTTATTATTTTTGAAAGCACAATTATCAGTGCTAAGAGACTAATCATGTACCATTCATTGTATTCTCACAGTTGTAGTAGAAAGTAAAATGCTAATTCCTTTTGCAGTCTCAAGGACTTGGATCAGCATAAGATTTTACAAGTTCCCTCTCCTATTTAGAAACTTGTAGGTACCTGAAATAAAATTGAAAGAGGTTCCAACTATTTTTTGTAGTCCAGCTGATATTGACTTCAAATATTTCTATCTAGAATCAAAACAAAGGATTGAAAGTATGATATATATGTTATATTATAATTGCCATGACTATGCCTGTGGACAAATGGCAGATATTTGATTAACACTTTATTTAGCTTCTTCATTTTCATCTCACAGAGAAGTGTAAGAAACTTGAATACTTATATTTTAATGTGCTTCTAAGGTATTTGTTACCACTCCTTCATTGAATACTTATTAGATTGTCTACTGACCTCCCTGGTCTTTCTTTCCTGGGTTCTCCCTCCCACCTCAGTCTTGACCACAGGTCCAGAGTTAGGCAGCCATCCATGAATTTGTAATTGAAACTACAAGAAAACTGGTCTCACTCTGTATTGCTGGGCCTATAATATGAAGGCAGGTGCTAGGGATAGCCATCTACTGTCATGCAGCCTGGGGAGCAGAGAATGAAAGAGACTCAAGCTGGCATGCAGAGAAAGGCAGAGACAAGAATGAGTCAAAGAAAAGTCCTGACTATGAATCCAGTGTCTGGTCTCAGGTCATTCCTGAAACCTGGCTATATTCTTATCCCTGGGGTCCTTGAGAATTCTGGGGTATGTAGAATAAATTCTTCCTTTTTGCCTAAACTAGTTAAATCAGGTCTCTTTTACAATCAAGAGTCCAAATGACTGCACATTCAAAATTTAATTTTGAATTCTTCACTTTTGAAAGAGATACACTTACCCTAAAGCAAAATGAGTTTGTAATCAAGGACTCACCTAGACAAGAATGATCCTGGCACACAGCAGGTAGGTGTTTACATAATGTTTGCTGAATTAATGAATGAATGAATGGGTTTCAAAGCAGGAATGAGCTTTAGCTGAAATTCTGATAAGGCTCAGTGCCCATGAATTTATAACTATACATTTTCTAAATCTTATTGGTTAAAAATACAGTTGTCCCTCAGTATCTGCATGGGAGTTGTGGGGGGGGGGGCGATGATTTCAGGAATCCAAATGAATACTAAATCTGGATGCTCAATCCCTTATGTAAAACTAGGGGCCCAGTGCACGAATTCATGGACCTTGAAAGGAACTGTGGGCCGTGAGGCTGTGGTGGGCACAGGGGCAGGTCTTGGCCCATCCTCTGCATTACTGCCTGGCCCTGCCACTGGTGCCCTGTCTGCCCCCACTCCCACCACTGCCAGGGTGGCGTCAGCCCCTCTCGCACCTGCTGATGGCGGAGCAATTGGGGCTGGCACCAGCAGCGGGTGCAAACAGTGGCTGCCAGCCCCAATTGCCCCTCAGAGCAGAGTGTGGTGGAGAAGCCCTGAGAGATGATCAGGGCCAGCAGCTGCCGCTCACACCTGCTGATGGTGCCAAGCGATCGGGGCTGGCGCTAGCTCCGGCAGTGGGTGTGAGCGGCGGCTCCGTCACCAGTGCCCATCGGGACTGGAGCACATGCAGGAGCAAAGAATTTTCAGTAACCACCAGAGGCTCACCCCGATGACCAACCAGCATCCCACCTTGGTCTGGCGCCCCCACTCACCTGCTCCACCATCCTGCCACAGGCAATGCCTGCCATGTTCTACACTCTGTGGCTTGCTGCCGACCCCTGACATGTCCCGCATGCGCCCCCTAGTGGTCAGCGCATGTCATAGTGATCAGTTGTTCAGTTATTCTGCTATTCGGTCTATTTGCATATTAGGGTTTTATATATATAGGTAGTGTAGTATTTGCATATAACTTATATTTGCATATAGATTACAGCAGGGTATGCCTACACATAACTTCATTTGCAATGATTCAATGTAATGCTCAGTGCATGACAAATTCAAGCTTTGTTTTTTGGAATTTTCTGGGATTTTTTTTCACATATTTTTGATCCCTAATTGGTTAAATCTGCAGATATGAAATCTGTGGATGCATAGAGCTGACTACATTGAAAGAGAGCTGACAGTATTAAAACAGCTACACTTATCCATTAACCAACCTACAACTTTCAAAGCTGGTTGAAAGGCAGAACTGCGTAGTAGTTACAAACAATGGCACTGTAGTCAGACAGCATGCATTCGAATCACAATCCTGCCCTCATATTCTCTAGGCCTCAGTTTCCTCATCTGTAAAATTAGTATAACAGTACTGATCTCAGATATTTTTAGGACTACAGGAGATAATTATGAACAGTATATGGTATACAGTAAATGCTTGATAAATGTTAATGACTATCATGATGATTTGGGGCAACTTTTAAAGAAATACAAGCAATGTATTCAAATCTCACTTGGTACACTTCTTTTGATGGGCTTTCCTTCTTATCATTGATCCAACTCTTCTTTCTGACTTATTTCCAGCTACATAGGCTTCAGAACACCTTTGCACCAGCAGACTTTTTCTGGAAAATCCATCTGGGTATCAGTATCTTTGCCTCATCTAGTGAAAGTCCTCTGAGAACTCTCAACCATCATGTTTCCTTCTGGCCCCTCCAATTAATTATTCAGGTCTTAAAAGTTGATGATGCCTTTTGAGTTTTGTTTTGTTTTGTATATGGGGAAAAGCAGCAGACAAGTTTCATTCACTTGCACGTGGCTGTCCAATTTTCACAGCACCATTTACTGAAGATGCTTTATTTTCTGCATTGTATGTTTTTAGCTACTTTGTCAAAAATTATTTGTCCATATACATGTGGTTTTGTTTCTGGGTTCTCAATTCTGTTTCATTGGTCTGTGTGTCTGGTTTTTTCCAATACCACCACGCTGTTTTGATTATTGTTGCTGTTAGTATAATTTGAAGTCAAGAAGTATGATATGGATCAAACACCTAAATATAAGACCTGAAACAATAAATTTAAATTTCATAGAAGAAAACATAGGTAAAAAAAAACTTATGAGCCTTGATCTTAGAGAGGATTTTATTAATTTGACCCCAAAAGTAAGGAAGTAAAAGCAAAAATAAATAAATGGGACTACATCAAACTAAAAAGTTTCTGCACAGCAAAAGAAACTATCAACAAATGTCTACTGAAGATTTGTCTGATGTCAGAGAAATGGCGGCATGAGTGAGCCCCTTGTCCTCTCCCACTGACTCAGCAAGTTAAGCAACTACAGTTCAACAAAGAAATATCTGCTCAGCTCAGACACACGCCTGAGAGACCCGGGCATTGAAACAGCTAAAGGTGGGAAATCTGGAATAAAACAGGGATATGAGAAAGGAGGAAAGTCCAGGCAACCTGCAAACACAGCCCTGCAGCTGGAAGATTGTGGCTTGACCAGCCAGGAGAGTGGGGGAAAGCTGGCAGTAGCAGGTGCTTCATTCAGCTGGGAGGAACAGAGAGTTGGGGTGGGGGGTGTGAGCCCAGTAGGGTTAGCAATGAGGGAACAAACAGTGTCTGAGTCAGCAAATGCCTGACAGACCACAGGGTTCTGCTGTGCAGCCCTACACTATTGGGTGGGCGGTGGTGTTTCAGACAAAGAAATGGAACCAGAGAGCCCTGCTGCCACTTGGACTCCCAAAACTCGCCTACTGTTGTCCTTGAAGTTGGGTCCAGGAGCATATTATCTGTAAATTAAGAGCTATTTCAGTAGACCCACTGTTTCCCTCTGTGACTGATCCCTAGGAGGGATGCTTGGGGCGGGGCCCCATTGAGGTCAGGGGTTGCCATTATGGTGAGGGCAAAACAAACCCCACCCCCAAACAGCATGAGCCCTAAAGGTTCAAGACTGGGATATCACAGAGGTAAAAAAAAAAAATCTTGAGATTAAGCTCCATCTACTGGAAAATAGTAGAAAGACCTCTTCACAGGTAAATGCGTAGGCAAAGGAGGACAGCAAATACCATGAATAACCACAGTAATGAGGATGACCAGAAAAAAAAAAAAAAGAGAGAAATCTCCAAAAAGCAAGCTGGAACACATGGAAATATGTGATACAAATGACAGATTTCAAGATTGCAGTCCTGAAAATACTCAACCCGATGTGAGAAAATACAGACAGGCAATTCAATGCACTCAGGAAACAAATCAATGGAAAAAAAGAGTACTTTACCATAGAGATGAAAACTTTAAAAAGAAACCATCAGAAATACTAGAAATGAAGCCAACAAAGTGGAGGAAAGAATTAGTAATGTTGAAGACAGGGATCTAGAAATGACAAAGAGGGAGGAAGAGAGAAACCTGAGCGTAAAGAAAAATGAAAGAGTCTTATAAAAAACAATAATAATCAAAATAGTGTGGTGGTATTGGCAGAAAACCAATATCGGGCTCTTTCATTTTTCTTTATGCTCAGGTCTCTCTCTTCTTCCCTCTTCATCATTTCTAGATTCCTGATTACATCAGAAAAAGTAATATTAGAATTATAGGCATTCCAGAGGAGGAGAGGAGGGAGCAGGGAATAGAGAGTCTATTCAAACAAATAGTGGATGAGAACTTCCCAAATCTATGGAAAAATGTATGGAATACCACCAAACGAAAACAACAAACAGAAATACAAAGGAAAAAAAACTAATGGAGGCACAGAGCTACTAAAAAACAAAAGATAAAATGGCTATAGGAAATACTCATACATCAATTATTACCCTAAATGTAAATGGTCTGAATTCACCAATAAAGAGGCACAGAGCAGCAGAGTGGATCAAAACACAAAACCCAACCATATACTGCGTACAAGAGACACATCTAAGCTGCAAAGACAAAGGTAGACTCAAAGTAAAAGGGTGGGAAAAAATTCCCCAAGCAAATAACATCCACAAAAAAGCAGGTGTAACCATACTTGTATTTGACAAAACAGATTTAAAAGATAATAAAGATAACAAGAGACAAAGATGGACACTTTGTAATGATAAAGGGACACTGCATCAAGAAAACATAACATTCTTAATATATATGAACCCAACCAATATACAGATTATGTATCATAGAATTGTATGCTTGAAACTTGTATAATTTAATAACCAACATAACCACAATACATTTAATAAAAAGTATATAATACCTTAGTTTATATAAATATCTAACCACTTTACAATACAATTGAAACTAATACAATATTGCATGTCAACTATAATTGAAAAATGAAACAATTGTTTAAAATAATCTGTGATGCAAAAAATGTGATACCATGGGAGCCAATAATACTCAGGATATTTCCTCCCACCACAGGATTTTCTGCCATTTTGAAAAACTATTTAAAGTGTTCCTAAAGTCTTTATGTTGTAGTGACATCTATGAAACTATTTATGGATTGCATGATATATCTTGGGATTGTTAAAATAATCATCAAAGGGGTAAAATAGGGTAGAATGAAACAGGTATGTTCATGAAAGCTAGATGACTGGTACCTGGAGGTTCATTATATTAATATATTTTTTTTACATGTTGGAAGTTTTCCATAATAAAATGCTATACCTGAGGTATATATAATTTTATTCATAAAAATGTGGTTTCTCTTTTTCTACATATGTTGCTGCCAAAAATGCTTTGAAATCTTAAATTGCCTCCAAAAGAAGCAGAAGGTCCAAATCCTGTACACACTAAAGACAATGCATGAGCACAATTTAGATACTATTTTTAAAAAGATATAAATTGGAGGAGGAAAAAAATGGCAGTGGAATAGACAGACGTGCCCCGAGCCTTGTCCTGGAACAGATAGAAAGAACAGCTGAGGGTTTCACTGGGAGTGTTTGTTGGTGAGTTAAGGGACAGCTATACTCCAGGAGAAGGTGGGGGACTGCTGTATGTGGTTCCCCTGAACAGGCAGCCACCACTGCTGCTGGGTTCCCTCCCAGAGCCACTGGCTCAGACACAGAGACTGTGCCATCTTGAAGGGGAAAGTGGATGTTATTAGAATCCTCAAAATCTACAACTGCGGCACCCACAGAACAGCTGCGAACCAGAGAACACCAGTTCGCAAGTGGCGCAAGCACATGTATTCAGAGGATCTCTACACTCCACCACGGAAAGGTCAGATTTTGCCTGGGATAAGGTGAGGTCTCTGGCCCCCAGAGAAATGCGCACACTGCGGGAGCTGGAGGACCGGGGGAAGTCTACACCTAGAAAAATCCATGGCTGTTGGGGCTGGCGTGATCCATGAATGTGGAAGGGGGTTCTCAAAACTGCTAACAGGAGGGATCTCTAAAAAGCAACCCATTTTGAACTGACGCAAAAGGACAGCCTAAAAATTTTAAAAGTGTGCCAGCTGCTTAGACCCAAGGGGGAGAAAAGGACTGTGCAGACTTGCACGCAGCCCCGGAGTTCGCACACTTGGGCTATTTCCTCTTCAAATCCTTGCTTCTGATTACTAAGCCCAATACATAGGATCACCCAGTTGGGGACACCCTAGGAGGCTGCAGGGGAAAGTTGTTTTTCTGGAACCTGGGGATCAGAGTGGGTAGTGACCATTGGAGAACCAGCTCTGGGGCAGCCCACTCCCACAAACTGGTATTGAGTGCCACAGGGAAAGCAGGATCTAAGCAAAGGCTAGAGATGCCTATAGATTCGGAGGTCAATACAGAAACACTGCCACCCAGGGGCTGAATCACAAATTGACTCTTGTGTAATCACAAAGGAATACAAGAAATTAAGACACAATGCCTGCTTAAAAATCAGGACTGGCTTACAACACTGAGGAGCAGTGGAACGCAGGGAGCTGCAATACTGTCTCGAATGGGAAACAGGCGTGCCAAACAGAACAATAGAGGAAGTGAATGACCTTCAATACTGCACATTTTATTTATTTTTATTTTTATTTTTTTCATCTTTTACTTAAGAAACAAATTTTTTCAAATTTTTTTCCTCACTTGATTTTACCTTTTTAATTATTACATTTTTAGTTTCAAAAAGTATTATTACTACTAATATTTTACCTTTTTATAAAAAAAACTGTCATTTTATTTACTCTTTATTTTACTTTGGGATTAGTGTTCTACATTCTATTTTCATCTTTCCTTTAGTATCTTTTTACTCTATCTCAACTCTACCTTTATGCCATCACTCTCTTCCTAACTTTTCCCCTTTTGGTGTCCTGTTTCTCTTACCCTTTTCCTGCTTTAGATTTTCCCTATTCTTTCTTTTTACCCCCTGTTAAAATTCCCCCTACTTAAATATCAAATTTCCAAGTCCGTTCACACCTCTCTCTTCTGTGCCTTCACTATCCAAAAAATTGTATTTCTCTCTGTCCTTTTGTTGTTGTTTGCCTAAATGTTGATTATATTGATTTTTTATGCTTTTTTGTGAGATTATTTTGCTTATTCTTTTTTTGTTTTGTTTTCTTGTTTGCTTTGTTTCTGTTTGTTTTTTGCTTCTGTTTTCCCTCGCCTCGCTTGATATTAGTTGTTGTTTGTAGTTTGTATTAATCTCCAGGTACTTGTTGTTGGCATGTGTTGGGATTAGTGGCTGTTCTATTGGAGTTTTTCCCCATATGTATAGTTTGTTCCCCTTTTCTTATTTAATCTCTTTCTTTTCTCTCTTACTTTTTTTTCCTTTTCCCATTTTCATTTTGGCACTCCTTTCTGTTTTCTCTCTCTCTCTTCTTCTTTCTCCCCTATCCCCTAATTTGCCTTTCTCTGGTGGTAAACGTTATTTGGTGTTATTACTGTGGTGAATACATTGCTGTTCAGTGCCTTGTGTGTTGTACCTGGTTGTGTTGTATTTTGTGCTTTTAAATCAATGCAGGAGAGAGAGAACTACATAACCAGACAACCGGAGAAGAGAGACCATGGGGAGACAAAGAAACAGCCCACATATGAAAGAAAGACAGGCATCACTAGAAAAGGAAGTAAACGAAATGGAAGTAAGCAACCTGTCAGAGAAAGAATTCATAGAAATGGTCATAAGGTGACTGGAAAGAATGGAAGACAAATTTGACAATATGAGTAAGAACCAAGAGAAAATGAAGAAGAACCAAGAAGAAATAAAAAAACGACATTGCTGCTATAAAGAACTCAATAGAAAGAATCAAGAGTAGATGAGAAGAAGCTGAGGACAGCATCAGTGAGCTAGAAGACAAGGTAGGAAGAAATACCCAGGTAGAGCAGCTTCTAGAAAAAATTGAGAGCCTAAGGGAACTTTGGGACAACAGGAAACAAAACAACATCTGCATAATAGGGCTTCATGAAGGAGAGGAAACTGAGGAAGGAATAGAAAACCTGTCTGAATAAATAATGACAGAAAACTTCCCTGATATTGGAAAGAAAAAAACGAACACAAATCCAAGAAGCTCACAGAGTCCCAAGCAAAATGAACCCCAAAAGACCAATGCCAAGGCACATTATAATTAAACTGGCAAACACCAACGACAAAGTAAGAATCTTAAAAGTGGCCAGAGACAGACAGAAAGTTACCTCCAAATGATCCCCCATCAGACTAGCTACTGATTTCTCAACAGAAACACATCAGGCCAGAAGGGAATGGAATGAAATATACAAAGTCATGCAAAGGAAGGGTCTGAATCCAAGAATACTGTACCCAGAAAGGCTATCAATCAAAACTGAAGGTGACATTAGGAGCTTCACACACAAAAATGGACTAAGGGAATTTATTAACACCAAACCAGCAATGCAAGAAATGCTAAAGGTTCTGCTGTGAAGAAAAAAAAAAGAAATAGGAAGTGAAGAAGGAACACAGGGGGAATGAATAAAAATGGCGAGAAATAAGTACCTATCAATAATAACTATAAAGATAAATGGATTAAATGCCCCAGTCAAAAGACATGGGGTAACAGATTGGATAGAAAACACGAGCCATATATCTGCTGTGTAAAAGAAACCCACCTCAGAAAAAAAGACACACACAGACTGAGAGAGAAAGAATGGAAAAAGGTTTTTTGGGCGAATGGAAATGAAAAAAAAGCTGGGGTAGCAATACTTATATCTGACAAATTAGATTTCAAAGTGATGGACATAATAAGAGATAAGCAAGGCCACTTCATAATACTAAAGGGAGCAATCCAACAAGAAGAAATAACTCTGGTAAACATATATGCACCCAATATAGGAGCACCCAAATACATTAAAAAAAAAACTCCTGGAGGAAATCAAGGGAGAGATTGAAAGCAATACAATCATAGTGGGAGACTTTAATACCCCATTATCACAATTGGACAAATCCTGTAAACAAAAAATCAGCAAAGAAACATCAATCCTAAATGACTCACTAGACCAGATAGAATTAATTGACATCTTCAGAACATTTCACCCCAAAGCCACAGAATATACATTCTTCTCAAGTGCACATGGGTCATTTTCAAAGATAGACCATATGTTGGGTCATAGGCAAAGTCTCTTCAAGTTCAAGAAGATAGAAATCATATCAAGCATCTTCTCAGATCACAGTGGCATAAAACTGGAAATCAACTACAATAAAAACAATCCAAAGAAATCAAACACATGGAGACTAAACAGCATGCTATGAAACAATGACGGGGTTACCAGAGAGATCAAAGAAGAAATGAAAAACATCATAGCAAAAAATGACAATGAAAACACAACAATCCAAAATCTATGGGACACAGCAAAAGCAGTCTTCAGAGGGAAGTTCATAGCTCTACAAGCCTACTGCAAAAAACAAGAAACAATGGTAATAAATTACCTAACCCTACAACTCAAAGAGTTAGAAAGAGAGAAACAAGAAAAGCCCAGTGTAAGCAGAAGGAAGGAAATAATACAGATCAGAGTGGAGATAAACGACATAGAGACCAAAGAAACAATACAAAAGATTAACAAAACCAAGAGCTGGTTCTTTGAAAGGATAAACAAGATTGATGAACCTCTAGCCAGGCTCACCAAGAAGCAAAGAGAGAGGACCCAAATAAACAAAATCAGAAATGAAAGAGATGAAATAACAACAGTCCCCACTGAAATACAAAGGATTGTTAATGAATACTATGAACAACGCTATTCCAAAAAACTGGAAAACCTGGAGGAAATGGATATATTCCTAGAAAAATATAACCTTCCAAAACTCAATCAGGAAGAATCTAAAAGCTCAATAGGCGAATAACTGTGGAAGAAATTGAAGCAGTCATCAAAAAGCTTCCAGTAAACAAAAGCCGGAGGCCAGATGGCTTCACAGGGGAGTTTTACCAAACATTCAAGGAAGAACTAAAACCTATCCTCCTCAGACTATTCCAAAAAATTCAAGAGGAAGGAACACTTCCAAGCTCCTTCTATGAAGCCAGCATCAACCTAATACCAAAACCAGATAAAGACAACACAATGAAAGAGAATTACAGGCTAATATACCTCATGAACATAGATGCCAAAATCCTCAACAAAATTCTAGCAAATCAGATCCAACAGTACATCAGAAAGATCATACACCATGACCAAGTAGGATTTATCCCAGGAATGCAAGGATGGTACAATATCCGCAAATCAATAAACGTGATGCATCACATAAACAAATTGAGAGATAAAAATCACATAGTCATATCAATTGATGCAGAAAAAGCATTTGACAAAATCCAACACCCTTTCTTGATAAAAACTCTAAACAAGGTGGGAATAGAAGGCTCATACCTCAACATAATAAAAGCCATATATGACAAACCAGCAGCAAACATCATACTCAATGGACAAAAACTAAAATCATTTCCCCTAAGAACAGGAACAAGAAAGATATGCCCACTTTCACCACTCCTGTTCGACATATTACTTGAAGTATTAACCATTGCAATTAGACAAGAAGAAGAAACAAAAGGCATCCAATTGCAAAGAAGTAAAGCTGTCCTTATTTGCAGATGAAATGATATTGTACATAAAAAACCCGAAAGACTCCATCAAAAATTAATAGACTTAATAAATGAATTCAGCAATGTAGCAGGATAAAAAATTAATGCCAAGAAATCTATGGCATTTCTATACATCAATAAGGAACTTACAGAAAGAGAGACTAAAAAAGCAATCCCATTTACCATCGCACCAAAAAAATTAAGATACCTAGCAATAAACTTAACTAAGGAGGTAAAAGACCTATACGTGGAAAACTACAGGACACTGAAAAAAGAGATAGAGGAAGACGTAAACAGATGGAAGAACATACCACGTTCATGGATTGGTAGAATCAACATCATTAAAATGTCCATACTACCCAAAGCAATCTATAGATTCAAAGCACTCCCCATTAAAATACCAATGGCATATTAAACAGACCTAGAAAGAACTCTCCAAAAATTCATCTGGAATAAAAAAGGACCCCAAATAGCCACAGCAATCCTGAGAAAGAAGAATCAAGTAGGTGGGATCTCAATACCAGATTTCAAGCTGTATTACAAAGCTACTGTTCCCAAAACGGTCTGGTACTGGCACAAGAACAGACACATAGATCAATGGAATAGAATAGAGACTCCAGATATTGACCCAAGCCACTATGCTCAATTAATATTTGACAAAGGAGGCATGAACATACAATGGAGTCAAGACAGTCTCTTCAATAAATGGTGTTGGGAAAATTGGACAGATACATGCAAAAAATTGAAACTAGACCACCAACTTACACCGTACACAAAAATAAACTCAAAATGGATACAGGACTTAAACGTAAGACGGGAAACCATAAAAATATTAGTGGAATCCACAGGCAGAGAAATCTCAGACATATGTTGAAAGAACTTCTTCACTGATACTGCTCCCAGGGCAATGGAAACTAAAGAGAAAATAAACAAATGGGACTACATCAAAATAAAAAGCTTTTTCACAGCAAAAGAAACCATCAACAATACAACAAGAAAGCCCACTGTATGGGAAAACATATTTGAAAATATTATCACTGATAAAGGTTTAATCTGCAACATCTACAGGTAACTTATACAACTTAATAAAAGGAAGATAAATGATCCAATAAAAAACATGGGCAATAGAATCTTTTCAAAAGAAGACAGAAGGAAGGCCAAGAGACACATGATAACATGCTCAAAGTCACTTATCATCAGAATCATGCAAATCAAAACAACAATGCGGTGGCATCTCACACCTGTCAAAATGGCTATCATCAACAAATCAACAAATGACAAGTGCTGGGGAGGGTGTGGAGAAACAGGAACCCTCGTGCACTGCTGGTGGGAATGCAGACTGGTGCAGCCACTGTGGAGAACTGTATGGAGTTTCCTCAAAAGACTAAAAATGGAACTCCCATTTTATGCAGTAATCCCACTTCTAGGAATATATCCTAAGAAACTAGAAACACAAATCAGAAAGGATATATGCACCCCTATGTTCATAGCAGCACAATTTCCAATAGCTAAGATTTGGAAACAGCCTAGGTGCCCGTCAGCAGATGACTGGATCAGAAAACTATGGTACATCTACACAATGGATTACTATGCTGCCATAAAAAAGAAGGAATTCTTACCATTTGCAGCAACCTGGATGGAACTGGAGAGCATTATACTAAGTGAAATAAGCCAGTCAATGAAAGAAAAATACCACATGATCTCACTCATTTGTGGATAATAAAGAACATTATAAACTGATGAACAAAAGGATAGATACAGAGGCAGTAAATCATCAAACAGACTGTCAAATTACAGCGGGAAGGTTAGGGAGAGGTGGGGGAGATAAGAGATCAACCGAAGAACTTGTATGCATGCATGTAAGCATAACCAATGGAAGCAAGACACTGGGGGTGAGGGCATTTATGGGTGTGGGGGGGGGGGGGGGCAATGGGAAGATATGTATACCTGTAATACCTTAATAAAAAATGGGGGGGAAAAACAATAAATACAAAAAAATAAAATAAAATAATTAAAAAATGAAAGATTTAAATTGGTTTCATTCCTGTTTTAGTACTAATGAATGAAATAAATAAGAAGTCATAATTGAAACTTTTTCTTTACTAGGGACATTGGCTGATAATTTTGTTTATAACCAAAATGGTAAAATATGTGCTGCTCTTTGCTACAGGTGTAATGGGTTAACAAATGCTCTTTAAAAGTCACACGTGCAACAGAAGATAAATCAAAAGCTACATGAAAAACTGTCTCCACCTTGGATCAGGAGGTTTTTTGTTCATGCCTGTAGTCAATGTGCCAAATGTATCATAGCAACAGTAATGGGATGCCACTAACAAAATCCTCCTCCTAACATTTAACCTTGGTTGCAAGCTTTGCAGAACATTCTTGCCTTGGCATTGTTGACAATAGCTAGCATCAGTAATGTGGCCTTAAATGACCAAGGACCATGTTAGAGCATCAGGAAGTGGCTGCTCTGATGGGGCCAGTCATTCAGGAAAAGGGGATAAGGTGGAAAGTAAATAATTGTAATCTGTACTATAATCAGCATCTTTATATGATCATCAGTGCTAATCATTTGTCTTCAAGTCCCAGAAGAATTGGAAATTGGTTTTCACATATAGCTCTTTCCATACAAAATTCAGTGGCTCATTTGTGTTGCTGGTAGTAAGAGTCCATAGCCACACTCTCCTTATCACCCCACTCAGAGCAAACACATGGTGAAAAGCCAGCTGGTAGGGTTAGGGAAACAGGGTAATGCTAAAGAAAGGAGCAAAGCTAACTGATCCCCATGGAGATCCAGACCTGACCTTGGCCTCATTAGCTCTGGGCTCTGACTGAGCTAAGCCAGCCCAGATGGCTTTAGAAATAAGGTGAATACCTACTTCAAAAATGAATTAAGAAAGTAATTAATAGCTTGCTAGCCTTAAAGTGATGGGGAGGTGAAGATGTGGATTTTCATACTGAAAAGTTCTAAGGACTTTCAAGTTACATTGTTTTACTATTCTTGCTATTATTTTCAGTTCAAGATGATGAAATCTAATTTATTTTTCTCCAAATAGAAGCAAGTTTTAGATTTATAAAAAGTCAACACAATAAAGCCTTCCCTTCTAATAAAATTTTTTTTATCTTGATACACTTTTCAAGGGAGGGAATAGAATTAACACTCATGGTGTATTATGTTATACTAGAGGCTCAGTGCACAGATTCGTGCACTGGTGGGGTCCCTCCACCTGGCCTGCACCCTCTCACAATCTGGGACCCCTCGGGGGATGTCAGACTGCCAGTTTTGGCCTGATCCCCACAGGCTAGGCCGAGGGACCCCACTGGTGTGCAAATGCATGCACCGGGCCTCTAGTATGTATATAAGATCTTTGGTTAATCTCTTCCCGCCCTCCCCCCTCCCCCCTTTCCTCTGAGATTCATCAGTCTGTCCCATGTTTCCATGCCTGTGCATTCAGCATCTGCCCCCTGATGGTTAGTGTGCATCATAGCTACTGGTTGAATGGTCGAATAGTCACTTAGGCTTTTATATATATACTAGAGGCCCAGTGCACAAAATTCGTGCACTGGGGGGGGGGAGGTGTCCCTCAGCCCAGCCTACACTCTTTCCAATCTGGGACCTCTTGGGGGATATCCAACTTCTGGTTTAGGCCTGATACCACAGGGATCAGGCCTAAACCGGCAGTCAGACATCCTTCTCACAATCCGGGACTGCTGCTTCTGGTCCCCCCCCAACTGCCCTACCCTGCCAGCCTGGTCCCCCCCAACTGCCCTCCCTCCCCTGCAGGCCTGGTCGCCCCCAACTGCCCTCCCCTGCTGGCCTGGTCACCCCCAACTGCCCTCCCCTGCCGGCCTGGGCACCCCCAACTGCCCTCCCCTGGTGGCCTGATCACCCACAATAACCATCCCCTGCCGGCCATCTTGTGCAGGCCATCTTGTGGCAGCCATCTTTGACCACATGGGGGCGGTCATCTTGTGCGAGGGTGTGAGGGTCAATTTGCATATTACCTCTTTATTATATAGGATACTAGAGGCCCAGCATACAAAATTGTGTGCGAGTAGGGTCCCCAGGCCTAGCCTGTGATCAGGGCCATGTCCGATGCTCCATGACGCCCCGCAACACTCTGTGATGCTCGCCACCACTGCCCCGCAACACTCAGCGAAGCTTGCTGCCCCGCAAAGCTCCATGATACTTGCCTCTGCCACCCTGCAAAGCTCTGTGAAGCTTCCCACCCTGTGATGGTCTCCACCGCTGCCCTGTGATGCTCTGCAATGCTCCCTGCCACTGCCCTGTGATGCTCACTGCCTCTGGACGCTCACCACCACTCACCGCCCACCGCCACTCAACAGTCCCCAGGCCCACCCCGTTGCCACCCCCCGTTCGCCATGGTTCCCTGTTCGCCATGCTGCGATCAGAGCCTGCGGGATGTGGGGGAGGGACTGAGAGGTGGTCAATGCATCTCATGGTGACTGGTCGAGCAGTCATTCTAGTCATTACACTTATGGTCCTGGCCTTTTATTATATAGGATATAGATAATCTATTACATTTCATTCTCACACTGATGTCTCACCAGCTAAGAATATTATTATTTCTAGTCTTGAAACTGAGGTCTAGTGAGGCTAACTAATTTGTCCAAGGTCATATATCTACTAAAGACTAGAGAAGGGATTTGAACTTAGTATGTCTGCCCTTGAAGCGCCCCAGCTTTCCAGAGCACCATATAGTTTACAATTCAGAACAGATTAGACAATTACAGAAAGTGTTTGCTAAGAATGTCTGTCTGTGTGGCTTAAAATTAAGTGAACACACAGTATCAACTTATTATATTATATCAGAAAAGATACCCTGTGTCTTCAGAAGCTCCAAAATTTACATCAGTGACAATCTTTAGCAAAGTGACCCAAATTTATTAGAAGAGGATTTGAAATTTTTTTTTCTTGGTAGGGTAAACAAAACCCATTTTACATGTATAGTTGGAAAAATGTGGTACACTTTTTTCTGTGACTCTATGCAAGTGCAGTTCAATGACCTAATTAATGTCTAGAGGACAGCTCTGATGCTGGAGGGCAGGGCAGGATGGGTTTGGCAAAAGACAGATCAACACCTGTGTGAGATAACATATGTGCAGCAGTGCCTAGATTAGAACAATAACTTTTATAATAATGGCTATTATGATTATTTAAATTGTGGTATTTCTGTTTTATTCTCTCTTTGCCATCCCATAAGGAAAATCCCTTTAGTACTTCACAAGACAGACCTTTTGAGTGGATAATTCTTGGTTTTGGGGACCACCCTATGCATTGTAGGATGTTTAACAGCAGGGCCAGAATTAGAGTGAAGCAAATGAGGTGAGTGAGGTGAGTGAGGCACCTGCCTTGGGCAGAAAATTTAAGGTGAAACCAACAAATCAGTAATCAACTTCAGTAATATTTTAATATATTTTTAAATCAAAATAAATGCCCCTCGAAATCTGCAATGAGCAAAATATCAAAATTTAGTAAAAGCAAGATCAGTATTGCTGATTTTTACTTCTGTCTTGGGCTCCAATGTGGCATGGTATGGCATTATTACTGACCCATGTACTGCACTGTTTAGCAGCATCTCTGACCTCTACCCACGAGTTGCGAGTAGCATTGCCTCATCCCAAGGTATGCTCACCAGAACTGTTTACAGATATTTCTAAATATCCCCTTGCAGGCAAAAGCACCCCTATGGAATAACCTATGCTATTAAAGAAAGAAAGAAAAAGTACCTATGCTACATATCTAGAGCCATAGGGACAACTTGCATTAAAAAAAAATGATAGGGTATTCTGAAAGACTAAGGGGCACAACACTGTGGCCAAGGGCAAGATTATGGTCTTGGGATCAAATCCCAAGTTCAAGACTTGCTGAGTGTGTGTCCTTATGTGTTTCAGTCCTGAAGATTAAACAATGATTTGTGTTAATCATTTAAGATAGTGGTACATAATACATGGTAAGAACACAAAAACATTAGTCACTATTCTTATTGAGAATTAATCAATAGCTGGGTATATCTTTACCTTCAGTTTCTGTGCCGGAGTGAACAGGACTGCTCATTTTTTTGAGCAAGGAGAGACAAAAGAAGGGCATATTTCCAATGGCTTAAATCTTTAGATATACAAGTGCAGGTGATTACTCTCATTTCAGAAGGCAATATTTGTTTGCTTTGTGATTAAACATTTTGGTATGCAAGTCTTAGTGTGTCTCATTGCTATCTTAGAGCTTTAACAAACCTGATTGCAATTAAAAGAAAATGCTTCTTATAAATACTGAAAAGTTCAACCCACTGACTTGTCCTTATACCATCACTTTACCAAATACCAAATACAACTAGAATTCAACAGCATTACAAATTTTATTTTGTGTATAGCTTAAAAAACAAATAGGGCTTATTTGTTTTCATCTGAATGCAGACTAAAGGAAAGTAACAAAAATGTTGAATCACTCAAACATGCTTAAACCCATGAATACCCATTTCAAGGAAAATCATATATGGTTGTCTTGCTTTCAGTTTATGTTAGTTTTTTTGTTCTTGTTTTTTTCTGAAGGTCTTGAATATAGTAGCTAAAAGACTGTTTTTCTAAATCCAAAATCATGATTTTAGATTTTTACAGCATTTTTGAGATATAATTCATATACCATACAACTTGCCTACATAAAGTGTATAATTCAAAGGCTTTTAATTATATTCACAGGGTTGTGCATCCATCATCACCATCAATTTTAGAATATTTTTATTACCTCAAAAAAAAAAACTCCATATCCCTTATCCATCATCCCCAAACAATTTTCCTCTTCCCCCAGCCCCTGGTAAACACTAATCTACTTTCTGTCTTTACAAATTCACTTATTTATGGCATATTTGGAAAAAAATTCACATATTTCTCTTCACTGAAAATAAACCCTTATCAGAAGAATTATGAATATACACTCCATCTATATTGCATTAGCACATCGTGATCCAACATTTACTTCCTTTAGGAGGATTTGCAGTATTGCAATTAGAAGTCCAAGGTTGAGATGACTACCCATCTCTGGAAGAACTCTGGGTAACCTGATAAATTCAGACATGGAAATACTTGTTCATTAGTCTATGACAAATAGGAAAGGCAAAGGAAAACAGAACTCCAAGAATCATTAATCTAAATTAATTAACCAAGTGACACTGTCATAGAATTTTAGCCCTACTGCAGAACCCAAATGAATACAATGCTTCAGGTAGGTAAGCTGTTTTTGTTGTGGGATGTCTATTTACAGTGATCTTCAGAAGCGGGTTAATCTAATGGGATGCAGGACTGCATTGGATGGTGAAATGCTTTGTGACCAATATCCATTAAAGGTATCAATTAACTTTTAATTCTTGGAGGGAAACAAAAGCAGCCCTGCGCAAAGACTAAATTGGGGGTGGCATAAGGGACACAGAGTCAGTGGAAACTTAGGCCTGCTGCCCTTTTGTAGCAGGAAAAGGCCTCCTTATCTAACACAAAAGGGGTTGAAGAGTAGGGAGGGAGAAGGGTGAATTAATGTGTGGCCTGTTAACTCAATGATGTTTCTAAAGCCTGAATGGAAAAGTCAAAGCCACCCAAGTCAAAACAGCGCTAAGTCAACAGCATAGTCAAGACAGCACAACCTGAATAGATAATGCAAATGGTTCAATTCAATAATTGCTTTGGGGTGTCACTTGGTCCCCCAGTTCTTGCCCCCCTGGAACTTTTAAAATTGTACACAGAACAGCAAACCACCTTACTAGGCCCTGTATCCAAACTCCAGTGAAAACCAAGTATCTGCCAATACAAATCAAGAGAACACAAAAACTGTGGGGTGGTAATTCCCAATTTAAAAAAAAAAAAAGAACATTTACTGTACTTGAAGTTTCCCTAAAGCAGTGGTTCTCAACCTTTCTAATGCTGCGACCCTTTAATACAGTTCCTCATGTTGTGGTGACCCCCAACCATAAAACTATTTTCGTTGCTACTTCATAACTGTAATTTTGCTACTGTTATATATCGTAATTTGTAAATATCTGTGTTTTCCAATGGTCTTAAGCGATCCTGCTAGCGGTTGTCAACCTGTGGGTCGCAACCCACAGGTTGAGAACCGCTGCTGTAGAGCTTAAGACCATCGGAAAACACAGATATTTACATTGGTCTTAGGCGACCCTGCTAGCGGTTGTCCTCAGTCATGACCCACAGATTGAGAACCGCTGCTGTAGAGCCTAAGACCATCGGAAAACACAGATATTTACATTACGATTCATAACAGTAGCAAAATTACAGTTATGAAGTAGCAACGAAAATAATTTTATGGTTGGGGGTCACCACAACATGAGGAACTGTATTAAAAGGTCGGCATTAGAAAGGTTGAGAACCACTGCCCTAAAGGATCCTTTTTAAGCCACTTGCCATGTGATTTTGAAAAAACACCAGCTGTGGTCCTACAGACGAGCCTCACTTTCAACAGGAAAGACAATTCTTTCCATGAAGTGCTGTTGTGGACATGTCCAGCTTCTGACTGCCAGACAACACGGGAGTACATAATTAGTTTATTTTCCAAAGGGGGAGCCACCTCATGCTTTTCTTCAAATTCAATCAAAACATACACACTCTAAATAGAAACACGTTCATTTGAAACCCCTTTGCATGACCAGCTGTCTTTGCCAGGCCTGGCCGAAGAGCCGAATGCTATTCATCTCTGCACTGTAGCCAGTAAATGCTTGGCTTTGTTCACCCTCACCAGCGGAGGCAGTCAGACGATATCAGTTGGGCAAGGGGCCTTAATTATCTGAAGCAGGTGTCCTCAGAGGCTGTCCAGGTGAGGGGGTCATCCTGTGTACCATGACTCACTCACTTGTCCTCAGTTTACAAAACCCACACCCACAAATTAATTACTGCCATTAGTGTGCTCACCCACACAAGTGAAAGGAGTCTGCTCAGGCCTGCTTGGGGCTTTTGCTACTATTTAAGAGATCTGAGGACAACCAAGAGCCACGATTTTCAAAAAGAAGAGGAATGTGAAGCACTCTCCAGAAACTCTACAAAATGAAATCATAGTAATATGAAAGAAATAAACAGCTGCTAAGGCCTAATAAAGTAGCTGCTGAACGCACAAAGATGGCCTCTGGGAAAATGTTCATCAAGACTAACAGATTCATATTCTCAAGTTCCCAAAAATAAGAAGCTTGTGTTCTTGTCATTAATAGATTTTAAAATGTCAAAGCAGGAGACAAGCCAAATGGCAGAGAATAATAATCATTGCTTATGTTTGTTTCACATTTTTGCATTCTCAAAGCCCCAGTCTGCATACTGCTTCATTTTATCCCCCACAATTTGGTGAAATAGGCAAGGTAAGTACTAAGAGCTCCACAAGACAGATTAGGAAAGTAAGTTCAAAGAGGTTAAGGAAAATGCCCATAGTCACACAACTAATTGAGCCAGGGCCAGAACCCAGGTGTAAGAGCAAATAGGACAGAAGCCCCAGAGTTGCAGCGTGGTCTCACAAGTCCCAGGGAAGTGCAGCTGGATGCAACCTAGGTTAAGCAGTGTGAGCTTTGCTAAGGAGAAAATTGGCTTTTGATAGCCTGGAAAGAAGATTGAGCTCTTTTGTACTAAGAGCTTGCCACTGCTTTGGAACCCAATTTTTGATGCTCTGTTTACTCTGTCTAGAAAGGACTTTAAGTGTTTATAAAAATATCTTACAGGACCCTGGAGTTTCTCATGAATGCAGAGATTTTGCCTAACAACATTTTCTGAACTCTCAACCCTTACCCAGAAAGATTCTTCTTTAGGAGTAACTAGTTTTTACCTCTCTGCTGACTTCAGAATCCATTTGGGTATGCATTATTTTCTTATAACCTGACTTATTCTGGAAAGAATTCCAAGAGACTGAATTAGTGTCCAGGCAATCCTGCCTAAGGTAGGATCATTTTTCACCATAGTTGCATCTTCCCAACTGGCACTGAAAGGAAACAGCTCCCACTCTGTAGCCTAATGGTCAAGAATCCAACAGTTTCTGGGTTCAAATCATAGCTCTGCCACTTGCCATCTACATGGCCTGGGACCAATGACTGAAATCTCCCTGAAATCCAGTTGCCTGGCTTGGATATTGGGGATAATAATGAATATTAACTTGGTGTACAAAAACCACTCAGTCTAGTGCAGTGGTTCCAATGTGGGGCACATGCCCCACAGGGGGGCAATTTGATTTTTAAGGGGAGCAATTTGAGAATGGGTTATTAATGGTGATTTTTTGCATTTCTTATGGTTCTAGGGGGCCTCATATAGAGTATATCTATACTAATAATAGAGAAATATGCAAATTATCCATTACAGCATCATGTCATGACCAGATCATCAGGCTGCATCCCCGCCCTCTGCTCAGGCAGCTGCAAGGCCCGGGGTAGGATAGGATACAATAGGAGGAGATAAGAAAGGAGAGCGAAAGGAAGGTAGGCCTGCATGCAGACAGGCCGAGAGGAGAAACAAATACAGAAAGGGAACAAGAAAAAGACGCAGGAATGGAAAGGGAAGGAAACACGGGGCTGCACGTGGGAGGGGGTGGTGACGGGGCGGGGCGGGGGGGGGGAGAGCAAGTGCACCTGGTGAGGGGCGGGGCGGGAGCCCTGCCCAGAGGTGGGAGGGGAGGAGGGTGGTGGCCCCCGGCGTGGGCCATTGGCGGGGAGGCGCCCATGGGTCCAGGACAGAGTGGTGGATGGTCCAAGGCCTTCTGGGCGGAAGTGCTCCTTCTTTGCGGCAGCAGCAGCAGCAGTGCCCGGGCCACACAGGCCTCAGCCACCCTCGCTGGGCTGGGTGTCCAGGGCAGAGAATGGGAGCAGGATGGCAGTGGGGAGGCCGGGGAAGGGAGGGTAGTGAACACCTGGCTGGGGCTGAGCCCTGGGCTGGGAGTTAACGCCCCCCTGAACGGAAGCTTTAAGGGAGGGAGGGAGGGAAGAACTTTATAAAGGAGTCAGTAGAGAGCAGAGTTAAAGAAGGAAAGAGGATATATGAGTGAACTGTAAGAGCTATAATGAAAATCAAGTATAGTTGTATACGGGGGACAGATTTTAAAATTAGGAGTCAGAAAAGAAAAAAAGATAAATGATAGTGAATAATTAGGCAGGTAGATAGATATTAAAACAGTGGAAGTAAGTAGAGAAGAATGTATGGGAAAGGTAGGATAAGAGAGAGAAAGAGGGAGGGAAGAAAAGTTTTAAAGGGGAGCTGGTAGAGCTTAAAAGGAGAATGGGAAGAAGGAAGAAATGGGGGCAGGGAGCAAAGCAGGTCTGAGGGATGAAGTGAAGAAAAAAATTAAGGTGGGAAGGAAGGAAAAGGGGAGGGAGGGAAGGAAGGAAAAGGGCAGGGATAAAGATAAAGGAAAGAAAGCATGTGGGGAGGGAGGAAGGGTAGGAGAAAGATGGGAAGAAGGATGATGGAACAGAAGTAGGAAATAAGGAAGAAAGAAAAGTTTATAAATGACGAGTCAGTAGGAAAAAGTGTTACATAAAGGATAGAGAAAAATTGTGTGAGAGGCAGAAGCCAATAAGGAAGTCAAAGACAATTGTGTGTGAAGGAGATAAGATTTTTTTAAAAAAAGTTAATAGGGGCTACCAGGCCGTCAGGGTAGGGCAGTTAGGGGGATCAGGCAGGCAGGCAGAGTGGTTAGGGCTGGCAGGCAGGTGAGCGGTTAGGAGCCAGAGATCCCAGATTGCAAGAGGGATGTCCAACTGCCTGCGGGATAGGGCCTAAACTGGCACTTGGACATTCCCTGAGAGGGTGTAGGTCGGGCTGAGGGACTCCACCACCCCCCCACCACCTGTGCACCGGACCTCTAGCAAATATATATTGTGACATATTTATGCATTTCAATTCTCTATTATGTTTTGAAACTTTATTTGCTATTTTTTATATCACTTCATATTATTATTATTATTATTGGTATTATTTTTAAAACAATTTCTTAGTGATTTCTTCCTCAGTACTTCAACTGTCCTTTTGTTCTTTTATTTTTCTCTTTCATGGATGCCATGTTCTTTGGAAGTTTGTTTGGACCAAATTAATGGCCCTTTTAGGCTTACTCCGCATGAATAGGAGTTCACTTTTTGAATAATAAGAATTATATGTCACAGGGGAGGCATCAGGATTTTAGAGATGCTTAGGTGGGACATGGCCAAAAAAAGGTTGGGAACCACTGGTCTAGTGCCTGATATGTGATCTATGCTCATTACATTTTAGCTGTTAGAATAACTAGCTTTCTTGCTTTGACATTTAAATGGGTTATGAACTGTTAAACAGTGAACACAGTGTCTGACACATGGTAAGTGCTATGTCATTGTTATTGCTATAATAATGTTATTATTATTTTTATCTCACTCTGCTACCCTCCTCATATCTTATACTGCAATTAAACTCATCTCTCACCTCTTTGTCTTTGCACATACTAGTCCCTTTTATTTGGCTGAACTCCCATTTTTTGTTTTATCTAACAGCTTGGTTTCTCTTTCAAGACTCAAATAAGGAGACACTTCTTCCAGGAAATTTCTGCAAAGTCCTAAAGATGAGAATGGTCCCCCTCCTCTGTACTCCCACAGTATTCTGTGAGCTTCCCCCACAACAGTGCTCATGACTCTATCTTATAATCTCCAGTCTCCTACACTAGACAGTGTGCTTTTCTGGGGCAAAACTGTATCTCTTTCATCTATCTCCCTCTTAACACCTAGCAGAGCGTAGGCATGGATACATTTGTTGAAGAAATGATCCATAATGGCAATGGCAATTACAACTATGATTACCGATAACAAGTCTGCCTGCCATTTTGTTTGAAAAAAACTACCCAAAGACCCCAGAAGTAAATTTATCCATCAGGGCCAAAAGGGGACAGGGAGCACAGGTTTGCTTCCTGACTTCTTAGGGTGAGTTCCACCTGTCTCCTCCCTAGCAGCTAAGTGAAATCTGAACTGTTACCCTGGATTAAGGGAAAAGTGAACCAAATCAAACAGGTCTGCATAACAGCAGAGCTATGTACCATTAAGTTAGGTGAACTTGGGTAGCCTCTTTGATGAGACACCTACCTAAGACTCAAGAACTAAGGATAGTTTAGCACTGTCAACAGCCAGCTAAAGTAGTTAGTGCCTTGGGAATCCATGGCTCTTCTACCTATCCCATGCAGATAATCCCAGCAAGTATTTCTTGAGACCTGCTAGTTTGAATTTCAGCAGGAATCATTTGTCCAGCACCAAAAATTCTGCTCAGCTCTTATCCTTACAACTCTTACAACAGCTCTTAGTCCTCCCATCTTACAACTAAGGCTCAGGATAAGTGACTTGCCCAATGTCACAGAGCCAATCAAAGCCAGAATCTAGAGTTATTGAAGCCAAGAGTCAGCCTTACTAACCCCAAAACCCATATTTGTAGCCATGTCACAATACTGCCAGCTAAGTCCCTAAGTGTCAAGCACTGGAAAGGCAACACAGATGAGTGAAATTGTGGCTTTTTCCTCCAGCAGCTTCCAGTCTAGAAGAACACACAGATAGGTCCATAAATAACAAATAGATAACCAGTGTTAGAATAGAATTTGTAAACTAGAACAGGACCACCGAGAAGTGAATGATTAAGTGTAACTGGCAGGAATTTGGAAAAATAATGCCTTTCTACACAACTAAATCTCAAAAGCTGTCCTTCCTTAGACTTTGCAAACTCTATTTATTTTTCTCTCTCTTAACTGCCTTCCCTACTTCTTTTCTCTCTCTTCCTTTCTGAAGGCAGGCATACCATCCTTAAGCCGCCCATCCTCTCATGGTTCTTACTTGCATTTTCCCTGCCACATTCCACTCATTGTTGGAGAGCAGATTTTAAAAGGGATGGGGGTTGGGATTAGATGACTTTAAGATTCCTTCCAATTCTTAAGTGTTGAAGATTCTCTGAGCAAAGTGCTCAGAGGCAGAGAGCTCCTTGAGAGCAAATTACAGAAAATAGCAGAGATCTACTCAGCACAACCATGAACTAACTTTAAAAGCTTCAAAATTGCTTCATTATTTTATGTACAGCAGTATCCCAAGCGAGAGTTTCCAAAAGCTCTCCCTCGATTTTTAAAATGTGTACAATTTTGAACTGCTTTCATCATTTAAAATGCTAGAATCTTACCAATGGAGGCCGTCTTTATTTTCAAATGATTCACACCGAGGCCAGAGGTTTAAATGGTGATTTAGAAATTAACCCTTGAGTTCAAAGCTGATATTTAATGCAGCAAAATGCCCTTGCTCTTGTCCAACTCTTAGGTTTCTACTCTATTTGAACAATCCAAGGGCATTGAAAATGGAGACTCAGAGGTGACAGTCTTTTTCATTCTTGTCAGGCCCCTACCTATACCATGTTAATAACATTATTGGCAACTAGATAATAATTATCTCATTCTAAAATGTTGTCTAAATCTAGTAACAGAATTAAGATAATTCAGTATTTTAAGCCTTAACATTCCAGGCAACATGCCAACCCCTGGCAAATCCCAATGACCCCTGTCCATTTTCATGGGCTGTTCTTTCATTTATTTTTTATTTGTGGTGTTATTGATCATTACCTGAAGATATTTTTCCATTGATTTTTAGAGAGAGTGGAAGGGAGGAGGAGAGACAGAGAGAAAAACATCAATATGAGAGAAACACATCGATTGGTTGCCTCCTACATGGGACCCGACCAGAACCAGGGATCGAGCTTGCAAGCAAGGTATGTGCCCTTGACCAGAATCAAACCCGGGACCCTTCCATCTGTGGGCTGACATTCTTTCCACTAATCCAAACCAACTAAGGCTATTCTTTCCTTTAAAGGAGCACTGTCTGTCCCCACAAGCAACAAGAGAAAAAAAATGAGATAAAGTGGACCATGCCAAAATTAAAATATTTTGTCCTTCAATGGATATAATCACGAAAGTAAAAATACGAACCACAGAATGGGAGACAATATTCACAAATAATATATTTGATAAAGATATTGTGTCCAGAATATACAAAGAACTCTTATAACTCAATACTAAAAAGACAAATAACTCAATTGAAAAGTAGGCAAAAAAATCTGATTAGGCATTTTTCTGAAGAAGATAAATTAATGTTTAATAAGCACATGAAGATGTTCAAAATCATTAGTCATTAGAAAAATACCAATCAAAACCACAATGGCATACTGCTTCACACATATTAGGAAGGCTATAATAAAAAAGACAAATAATAGCATGTGTTGTTGAGGATGTGGAGAAATGGGAACCATCACACATTTTTGATGAAATTGTAAAATGTTGCTGGCACTTGGATAACAGTTTGGCAGGCCCTCACAAAGTTAAATATAGATTACCATGTGATCTAGCAATTCCACTCTTAAGTATATACTCAAGAGAAATAACAACATATGTTCACACAAAAAGTTGTACATGAGTGCTTATAGAAACATTATTCATGATAGCCAACAGGTGGGAACAACCCAAATGTCCATCAGCTGATGAATAGATAACAAAATGTAATACAATGCAGTAATATTCTTCCAAAAAAAGAATAAAGTAGTTTTTAAATATTTATTCAGGTAAATCTTTAAAAACAAAGTAGATTAGTGGTTACTAGGGTGGTGGGGAGAGGGGAAATGGAGAGAGGTTTACATCAATTTTTGAACAAAAAAACCAAAAATATTCTGGAAATAAATTGTGGTGAACATTGCACAACATTGTGAATATACTGAAAACCACCAAATTGTAAACTTTAAAATGAGTAAATTTTATAGTATGTGAATTATATCTCAATATTTTTAATGTGAAAAAAAGATCAGCATACCCAAAAGTCAGATGTCTGTGGGGCAAAACTTTACCAGGGCTGCTGACCATCTTTCCATGTGACAGACAGACTCATATTCAGAGGTGTTCAGCAGTAACTTTATTGAATGCATAATGTGACATATCAGTACAAATAATAAAGAGTAGCAACCCAGTCACTTCTGAGTTCTACTTACTGGAGGTCTAAGTTAGGTTCTTCAGCCATCAGTCTAGTTTCCTCCAAATTATCTAGCTATACATCCCACAACATCTACAAATTCCCTGGCCATCAGACACTCTGGACTGTTTTTCTTCTGTGAAAACTCCATCCATTTTTTTCCTCCTCATCTTTGCTCATACAAGGCCCTCTTCTCAAACTAAAAAGATCCAACTTATCTTATAAGTGTCAACAAGTGAAAATTCTCTCTCTCTTATGAAGTAGTGTTTTGATACATGAAAACCAAGATGGCGGCATAGGTAAACACCTAAACTGCAGCCTCGCATAACAATTTCAAAAATACAAATAAAAGACAAAACGGACATCATCCAGAACCACAGGAAAGCTGGCTGACTGGAAATCCTACAACTAGAAGGAAAGAGAAAACCATAAGGAAAATCAGAGGAGTTGTAAAAGACTGAGGTACGGAGACACGAGCGTGTGCGTGTGGAGAGGACGGAGCCAGAGAGGACAAGCAGCTGAGTGCCTGGCTGGCGTTCTCTAGTGGGAAGGAGATAAAAGCTCTGGACTGTGCTGAACCCCAGCTCTGACTGCACTGAACCCTAGTACCAGGCAAGACCCTGGGGACCCAGGCTCATACTGGGGGAATCTGGGCTGTAAGGCAGAAACTCAGGAGAGTGGCAAAAGGCAGAGCTCCAGAGGTGCGACATGAATGCGTGCAGAGGACGGACTGTTGAGTGTGCCGCAGGATTACTCTAGCAGGAAGGAGACAAAAGCTCCAGACTGTGCTAAACCCCAGTTCCGACTACACTGAACCCCAGTTCCGGGCGAGAATCTGGGAATCCAGATTCATTGGGGAGAGACTAGACTGTTTAGCAGTGGGCGAAACTCGAGGGCGCCTTTCTCTGAGAGGTGCTTGCAGCGAGTACCGAGGGACACTGAGACTCAGGAACCTCATAGGGCAGGGCTGACGGGAAGCCAAGGCTGTAGGCTCCACCCTGAAGCTCCACCCTAAAACTCTGCCCCATCCAAGCTGAGCACAGAGGCTTTTACAATTTTGCAAGTCTAGTCAAATAAGGCTGTCTCCCGGCATAGACACAGCTGATCCTCACAGCCAATTGGCCTGGAGGTCAACTCTTCCCACTGATACCAACAACAATCAAGAACTTAACTACAACAAGGCTGTACACACAGTCCACAAAGGGGGGCACCAAGAGTGTCTACCTCAGGTAACTGGGGAGGCCAAGCCACTGGCCCATATAGGACAACTAGCACACAAAGCTACCCTACCAACTCAGGGAAGCAGTGAAAATGGGGAGACAAAGAAACAGGTCACAAACCAAAGAAATGGAGGAAAACAAACAACTGGATATAGAGTTAAAAACCACGGTTATAAGGTTTTTCAAGAATTTCCTAGAAAAGGCCGATAAATTTAGTGAGACCCTCGAGGATATGCGAGAGACCCTCGAGGATATGGAAAAGGACCAACTAGAAATTAAACATACACTGACTGAAATAAAAAATATAGTACAGACACCCAACAGCAAACTAGAGGAACACAAGAATCAAGTCAAAGACTTGAAATACAAAGAAGCAAAAATCACTCAACTGGAAAAGCTAAAAGAAAAAGAATCCAAAAATTTGAAGATAGTGTAAGAAGCCTCTGGGACAACTTCAAGTGTACCAACATCAGAATTATGGGGGTGCCAGAAGAAGAGAGAGAGCAAGATACTGAAAACCTATTTGAAGAAATAATGACTGAAAACTTCCCCCACCTGGTGAAAGAAATAGACTTACAAGTCCAGAAAGTGCACAGAACCCCAAACAAGAGGAATCCAAAGAGGACCACCCCAAGACACATCATAATTAAAATGCCAAGGGCAAAAGACAAAGAGAGAATATTAAAAGCAGCAAGAGAAAAACAGTTAGTTACCTACAAGGGAGCACCCATACAATTGTCAGCTGATTTCTCAACAGAAACTATGCAGGCCAGACAGGAGTGGCAAGAAATAGTCAAAGTGATGAATAGCAAGAACCTACAACCAAGATTACTCTACCCAGCCAAGCTGACATTCAGAATTGAAGGGCAGCTAAAGAGCTTCACAGATAAGAAAAAGCTAAAGGAGTTCATCAACACCAAACCAGTATTATATGAAATGCTGAAAGGTATTCTCTAAGAAGAGGAAGAAGAAGAAAAAAGTAAAGATAAAAAATTATGAACAACAAATACATATCTATCAACAAGTGAATCTAAAAACCAAGTGAATTAAAAATATGATGTACAGAATAAACTGGTGAATATAATAGAATCAGGGGCATAGAAAGGGAGTGGACTGACAACTCTCAGGGGTAAAGGGGTGTGAGGGGTGTGGGAAGAGACTGGACAAAAATCGTACACCTATGGATGAGGACAGTGCGGGGGAGGTAAGGGATGAGGGTGGGATGGGAACCAGGTGGAGGGGAGCTATGGGGGGAAAAAAGAGGAACAACTGTAATAATATGGACAATAAAGATTTATTAAATTTAAAAAAATAAAAAATAAAAAATAAAGTGAGGCAAAAAAAAAAAGGAAGAAAAAGACTCAATAAGTGTTTGTTGAGTGACTGAACAAATCAATAGCCTCAGTTATTCCGCCCTCTAAGTAGATTTGAAAGAATAAAATTGTCCATAGTTAGTATAAGCCCTTGCTTAATTTCTCCAGGAGCTGTTGAAGCAGTACAGTGGATAAGTATGTAGGCTTGGGGTGAGGTTATGTTACTGGAAGGGGGCTCCAATTAATATCCGAGTTTCTCCTAGAAACAATGGAATAGCTTGGCCATTCTCAGCTTTATTTATACTGGTACACACATGATAGAAGATGTTAACATACAGGTCCAAGTTTCCAGAGGCTTAATTGTCATTATGCAAGTTCCCACCTGATTATCTCTCAATCAAGCCAGCATTTCAGAATGCAAGTGAATGAGAGCAATATTTTCATAAAGATAACCTTGAAATAGTTCTAATTTACTAAAACAAACAATCATTCACAAACCTCAGACCCTTAACTTATTAGTAGGAACAAATTACTTGCAATCCAACTCCCAACTGGTTGTGACACACCCAGGTTTGGCCACACAGCAGAAGAGGGCCACTGATGTACCAGGAGGTCACATTTCTGGAGAAGAGCCTGAATGACCAACATGTTATGGAAATAACCACAAACCACAAGTGACATCTTGGTACAAAGAAGTGCTTTCTCAAGTGCATGTACAACACAAATTTAACAGAATTATACCCCATAAAACTGTATTTAATTTAGTGTTGTATAGAGTATATCACAGAGCTTTCTCTCATCCTGCATTAAAATTCCTCCTCATGTTTGCTGCAACAAATCCAGAGTGGGGAATACTATCCTATAAAATAAAGAGGTAATATGCAAATTGACATCACACCCTTGCATAAGATGGCCACCCCCATGTGGCCATAAGATGGCTGCCACAAGATGGCTGGCAGAGGAAGGCAGTTTGGGGCAACCAGGCTGGCAGGGGAGGGCAGTTAGGGGCAACCAGGCTGGCAGGGGAGGGCAGTTGGGGGGGATCAGGCCTGCAGGGGAGGGCAGTCAGGGGCAACTAGGCCTGCAGGAGAGGGCAGTTAGGGGTGACCAGACTGGCAGGGGAAGGAAGTTAGGGGTGACCAGGCCAGCAGGGGAGGGCAGTTAGGGGTGACTGGGCTGGCAGGGTAGGGTAGTTGGGGGGGACCAAGCCTGCAGGGGAGGGTAGTTGGGGTGGGAGACCAGGCTAGTTTAGGCCTGATCCCCCAAGGGGTCCCAGATTGGAGAGGGTACAGGCTGGGCTGAGTGACAACCCCCCCCCCCCAGTGCACGAATTTTGTGCACCAGGACTCTAGTTGAGGTAATAGAATTCCAAAGAGTTTCTCTGATGAAATTTGTCCAGCAATAATTGAGAAGGTTTTGCAGAAAGACAATTAGTTGGTGATGTTTGTAAAAATTTGATCCAAGGATAATTGTTCTGCTGCCTTTTCTTCCCTAAATGTTATATTTCCTGCTGGCAGGAATAAGCATTAATCAAACATACTATTTGTCTTTTTTGATGTCTTCAAAGCAAAGTTTCTGCTTTCTTGAGCTGTCATCTTATCATCATTAGCAGCTTCCGTCTGTGCAACAGTATTATACAAGTCAGCCACCTCCCTTAAAATATACAAACCAACCTCTGTTTGCACAAAATTTGTCATTCTTTGATTCTTCAAAGCTTGTCGTTTCATAAGATTAAAAAGCCGCAAACTTCTGGCTTGGTGATGGCCAAAGTTAAAGGTGCACTAGCCTAAGTTTTATCCCAGATCCACAACATAAGACGTATTTATTGGCCTTGTAATGGGGTGTGGCAACCATCATTAGAGCCCTGTTTTTCCCCTTTTATTATCAGTTAAGAATTGAATGTCTAATGATTATTAAATAACTAGCAGCCCATTAGCACGAAGATTCGTGCAATAGACCTTCATTCACCTGGCTGCCTGCACCAGTTTTCTGCCAACACCGGGGACCCAGGCCTTGGCTGTGGCCACCGCCTTCTGCCTTCTTTCAGGGTCGGCGGCCTTGGGCTCGGCTGCACCCCAGTCTCCCTGCTAAGGATCCTAGGAGCCAACCCCCAGTGGTTGCCTTCGATCCGTGCAGGCTCCCCACTGGTACCCAAGGCCAGGAAAGCCTCCACCCGAGGCTTTCCCGGCCTTGGGCTTGGCCGCACCCAGCATCCCTGCTACGGATCCTAGGAGCCGACCCCCAGTGGTTGCCTTCAATCCGCGCAGGCTCCCCGCTGGTGCCCAAGGCCGGAAAAGCCTCCGCCTGAGGCTTTCCCGGCCTTGGGCTCGGCCGGTGGCACCCCAGCATCCCTGCGATGGTTTCCTGGTGGGCGTGGCTGGTGGGCGTGGCTTGTGGGTATAGCGAAGGTACGGTCAATTTGCATGTTACTCTATTATTAGGTAGGATAGGACTAATCCTTGTAAAAACAAACAGCAGGATTCATTCCTCTGAATATCGATATCATTATATTTTTTCTTTTAACTTTTTAATTTTCTTTTAATTTTTTCATTGCTATTTATCCCCTCTATGCCCTCTTCCACCTCCATCCTCCCACCCCGCACAATCACCACACTGTTGTCCATGTCCATGAGTTCTCTCTCTCTTTTTCTTTTGTGCTCAATCCCTCTATGTCCCCCAGCACATGAAAGTTCTACCAGACTCATCTATGCTGATCAATCTCTGACCAATACCACAATCAAGGCATTAAAGTATGAGTTAAAAACCTATGCATTCTAATTTACTTATGTTTATAGAATGAAAAAATAATGTTTTTGTACATCTTATGTACTCTTATATAATACACAAAGTTTAATACATAACACAAAATGCTTTCATATTTTTAAAAAACAAATTTCCCCTTGCAAGTACTATGACATCTGATTACTCCATCTTCTTTCTATTTTACTGTGCTTGGTAATTAGCTACTGAAGCATACCCACATAATACTGCTCTCTTGCAAGTCAGAAATAAATTGTCCTGAATTTCTTATATTTTCCTGCTATTCTCTATATTGTTTCCTCTCATTTGAATTTGACGTAGTATATTTTCTTTTTTTCATGGTGTGATCTTATTTTTTTAATAAATATTTATTGTTCAAATTATTACAGTTGTTCCTCTCCCCCCTTAGCTCCCCTCCACCCAGTTCCCACCCCACCCCATACCCTTACCCCCCCACTGTCCTCGTCCATAGGTGTATCATGTTTGTCCAGTCTCTTCCCGCACCCCCACACCCCCTTTACCCCTGAGAATTGTCAGTCACCTCCCTTTCTTTGCCCCTGATTCTATTACATTTACCAGTTTATTCTGTTCATCAGATTTTTTATTCACTTGATTTTTAGATTCACTTGTTGACAGATATGTATTTGTTGTCACTTTGTTGTTCATCATTTTTATCTTTACCTTTTTCTTCTTCTTCCTCTTCTTAAAGAATACCCTTTAGCATTTCATGTAATACTGGTTTGGTGTTGATGAACTCCTTTAGCTTTTTCTTATCTGTGAAGCTCTTGATCTGACCTTCAATTTTAAATGATAGCTTTGCTGGGTAGAGTAATCTTGGTTGTAGGTTCTTGCTATTCATAACTTTGAATATTTCTTGCCATTCTCTTCTGGCCTGCATAGTTTCTGTTGAGAAATCAGCTGACAGTCATACGGGTACTCCCCTGTAGGTAACTGACTGTTTTTCTCTTGCTGCTTTTAAGATTCTCTCTTTGTCTTTTGCCCTTGGCATTTTAATTATGATGTGTCTTGGTATGGTCCTCTTTGGATTCCTCTTGTTTGGGGTTCTGTGTGCTTCCTAGACTTGTAAGTCTATTTCTTTCACCAGGTAGGGGAAGTTTTCAGTCATTATTTCTTCAAATAGGTTTTCAGTATCTTGCTCTCTCTCTTCTTCTGGCACCCCCATAATTCAGATGTTGGTATGTTTGAAGTTGTCCCAGAGGCTCCTTACACTATCTTCATATTTTTGGATTCTTTTTTCTTTTTGCTTTTCCAGTTGGGTGATTTTTGCTTCCTCATATTTCAAATCTTTGACTTGATTCTTGGGATCCTCTAGTCTACTATTGAATTTCTGTATATTATTCTTTATTTCAGTCAGTGTATACTTAATTTCTGACTGGTCCTTTACCATTTTTTTTTTGGCATTCTCACTAAGATCCTTGAAGGTCTCACTAGATTCTTGAGTAACCTTATAATTGTGCTTTTGAACTCTATGTCCAGTAGTTTGCTTTCCTCCATTTCTTTGATTTGTGACCTGTTTCTTTGTCTCCGCATTTTGGCTGCTTCCCTGTGTTGATAGAGTGTCCTTGTGTGTTAGGTGTCCTATAGGACCCAGTGGCTCAGCCTCCCCAGTCACCTGAGGTGGATGCTCTTGGTGCACCCCTTTGTGGGCTGTTTGCACAGTCTTGTTGTAGTTAACCCTTGATTGCTGCTGGTATCACTGGAATGAATTGACCTCCAGGCCAATTGGCTGTAATGACCAGCTATGTCTACACTGGAAGATCTATTGCGCAGGAGACACCCTTATGGGGCAGGACTTGCTTCAGTGGGGCTTTGGTGCTCACTGAGTCTGCTCCTTGAGTGTGTCTCTTATGGATGTAAAGAGTTATAATCCGGTATGGTCTCACTCTGACCACTGGGTACACTGGCTCTTGGATCTCCAAGGAGGTGCAAGGTCAGCCATTGTCTGGGGCTTCCCATCAGGAGCTACAGAGACACCTGCAGATTCCTTCTCTTTGTATTGGGTTTAGAAGTGCCCAGACGAGGCCCAGCTGTGAAGCAAGGCTGGCAGGGCTTTGGGCCTTCTTTTGGAAGCTCTGGGGCTCTCTGACCCAGCTGCAGTTTGACAGGTTTTAGGCAGAGAAAGGACAGGCCATTCATATGCAAAAGCTGATACGAACAGTTTGGGTGGGGTTGTAAATTGGGTGGGGCAGGGTCTCTGGGAATCACCAGGGTGGAGCAAACAGCAATGGCTGCCAGCCAGCCAGCCCTGAACCGGAGAAGCCCCTGGTTCTCTGCATCCTGCATCCCCATGTAGGAACAATGGTCTCTGCGAGCCCCTCTAAGAGAAAGCTGCCCTCACATTCCTGTCCCAATGCCAGACAGTCCAGTTTCTCCCAGTATGTGCCTGTGTCCCCCAGAGTCTCACCCAGAACTGGAGTTCAGAGCAAGTGGGAGCTTGTATCTCCCTCTCGATTAAAAGAGCAGCACATCCAAGTCCCAGCACTTTCCACGCCTCCACACCTCTTACCAGTCTCAATACACTTTCTTCACCTCTCTAGTTGTGGAACTTCCACTCAGCCAGCCTTCCCGTGGTTCTGGGTGGCAGTTGTTCTGCCATTTAGTTGTGGTTTTGATGTGGTTGTGAGAGGCAGCAAGTATATGTGTTTACCTATGCCGCCATCTTGGTGACGTAGTATATTTTCTAAGCCTTTTTCAATTATTCCCCTTTACAAAGTATAGCAATTTTGTGATTCTAAATAAAAGTTGCTAATGTTAGTTTCCTTGGTTGACTTTATAAAACTGTTGTGAACATTCACCCATTCTTCTGCTTTTTACTATAGGCATGCTTTAGTACCTAGTCTACAGGTTTTCAAATTGTTTGCATATTTTGAGGTATTAACTCTGTGGAAGATGGTTTTTCTGCCTCCTTTTCCTCCAAATGATGGAGAAAGGGCCAAAGTAAAATTAGAATGGCTATATTTGCTTAAGAAATCAGGCAAGAATATCATGCCAGGATGACTCAATGAGGTCATGATTAAGGGTCTCAAGTTAATTTTTAAAGAGGACAACTCTGATAGAATGAAGAATACATCTTATTAGAAATATTTCCTTTGGTTTCTTTGCCTTTAACATGATTTGGATCTATCTCTGTCCAGTTATTTAACAACCCTCTAAGCAGTAATTGAGGGCTTCCTATGTGTAACTTCCCCACTGTGTTGGATACAGAAAAAAAATAAAACATGTGCTGTGGCCCTAGCTGGTTTGGCTCAATGGATAGAGCATTGGCCTGCGTACTGAAGGGTCCCAGGTTCAATTCTGGCCAAGGGCCCGTGCCTGGGTTGTGGGCTCGATCCCCAGTAGGGGGCGTGGAGGAGGCAGACAATCAATGATTCTCTCTCATCATTGATGTTTCTACCTCTCTCTCCCTCTCCCTTCTTCTCTAAAATCAATAAAATATATTTTTTAAATAAAAAAAAACATGTGCTGTGTCCCCAAAAAACTTGGTGTAAAGAACAGGTATAAGGAGGATTAAGTGACTTTATCTATATAATTCTTAAAATAGTTCCTGGCACTTACTGAGAGTCAAATATATATCATTATTTTTTAATTTAAATTATTTATTTAAAAAGAGAATAGGTAGCCCTAGCTGGTTTGGCTCAGTGAATAGAGCATAGGCCTGTGGACTGAAGGATCCCAGGTTCGATTCCGGCCAAGGGCACATAACCGGGTTGCAGGCTCGATCCCCAATGTGGGGAGTGCAGGAGGCAGCCGATCAATGATTCTCTCCCATCATTGATGTTTCTATCTCTCCCTCTCCCTTCTTCTTTGAAAGCAATAAAAATATATATTTTTTTAAAAGAGAATAGGTATAGATAAAAATAAGTCTGATTCCAGGCAAAAATTGATAAGTGCTATATTAGAAAATCACATTGCTTATGGATAATTGGAAGAGAGTAATTGCAGCCAGCTTTTTCTGGCAAGGCATTATGGAGGTTTTAGCATGTAAGTGGAGCTTTAAAGTATGGGTAAGACATCCTTTGAAACCCATACTGGAAGGGTGGAGAAGCAGGATTCAGTGATGACAACACACAGGGTAAAGCAGAGCCTAAAACGCTGGAGCTCTGCTCCCCACCACCTCTGACCCACCACTTAAACTCCAGGAGCTCCACCTTGGCAGTTGTACTTATTGAGGTTCCACCTAAGTTTTTCTTTGAACTGTAAGTTCTACTGTTAAAGTGAGTTTGAAAATGACTGGCTAAGTTTATCTTAATGGGCCCTTCCAGTACTAATCTTCTATGAATCACAGAAGAGATGAGGCATAACTATAAATAGAAAGACTTTGCTTTACCAAACGTATCAGCAGAAAGAGTGAGCATATGAAACTAACACTGAGCATTTGCTATTCACCTAGGGTATTGCACGTATTATTACTTAATTAAAACAGCAAACCTGCTCAGGTTGATATTATTGTTACCCTCATTTTATAGACAAGAAAACTAAGATTAGAGGGGTTAAATAACTTCTGAAAAGTATACAGTTAGTAAGGTAGTGGAGCCAGGAGTGTAATGCCAAAGGGCAAACTCCTATTTACCATTCAGAGGAAGGCTGAAAACATACACACCCATGCAAGCCATGTCATCACAGATATTTTTGGATCAAACACTTATTTTAGAATAATTTTTAGAACTCAAAGCACTGTCTTCTGAATGTCCTCAACATTGGAAAATTCTTGCCATCAGAGGTTGGTGATTTTTAAAAACAGCCAAAAATATCTGGGAGTCAGATCCTGTGAAAAAGTATATGATCAAACTGGGCAATGCCAAGGTGGTCAACCGTACAGAGTGAATAAGAAGGAGTGAGGTGGCTGTTTCCATGCAGTGCATAAGTCAGTTCAGAGCTAGCATCCCAAAGGCAAATAGTCACATTATTGCAAAAACAACAGAATGGTGGTTACCAGAGGGGAAGGTGGTTGGGGGAGGGTGAAATTGCTAAAGGGGGTCAAATATATTGCACTGGAAGAAAACTAGACTTTGGATGGTGAGCATGCAATAAAATATACAGATATTGAATTATAATGTTGCACACCTCAAATTTATATAATGTTATTAATCAATGTTACCTCAATTTAAAAAAAAAAACTCTTTTGGCTGCGTAAAATCTAGTGTGTATTTTTTATTTTTTTAAAGGCCTCAGCAACATGCCATGGAGGAACAAACCCAGAGACCTGGTTTTGCTTCTCTGCTCTGCCTCTCAGCAGTTGAACAGATGTGGTCAAGTCCCTTAACATCTCTGAACATTAATTTTCTATAAAATGAAGACAATAAAATGCAACATAGAGGGCCATTTTAAGGACAAAAAAGTACCATAGATGAACCTAAATAGGCATTCCCAAAAGGGAAGCTGTTATTATTTTAAACCATTTATTACATATTCTCTGCAGATTTGGGAGTTGGAGATGGTTTTTAGTTCTAACTAGATATGTTTGGGAGTTTTCCCCAAATGCTGTAGCTGAGTAGTTTATTCTCATAGTCATGGACAGTAAGAAGTGAGAAAATAGCAGGCTCCTCAAAAACATTTATTGAAAATGCAACTCACCACCACAGTATTTAACTCATTCAGGCTGCTAATAAACACTCTTCTAGTATCTCGGAAAGCATGGTTTAGAGAGAAATGTTCTTGCCACAATAATTGCGTGTCTTTCACTACAAACTTTCTATGTTGGTGAGAAAGCAGGTGAACTGGGAAAGAAATGTAAAGCTTTGTGCATACAGCTTGTTTTCCATGACATGGGAGGTCTGCTTTTGAAAGCAAGCAAAGTGCTCATGTATTAAGAAAAAACAGTTCTTTGGGCTCCTGCTAAGTGTTTTGGGGCTCAGCAATTATCCAAAACTCAGATTACAGATTCAAACCTCCCTCTCACCCACTCCCCCAACCTCCCTGAAAAATAAGAAAACTTACTGTGCCTGCATGATGCCTTCATCCCTGCAACCTTGCTGTGAGTTGGGCCGAGCATTATGTGAACAAGTCACAAAAGAGAAAAGCTGAAGGCAGGTGCGAGAACAAGGCATTGCACTCCTTGGAGAGGGCCTTAGGTAAGTAGCTACAAGAGTTGTACATGCCAATCAAAGACGGGCAAGGGTCAAGCTCCCTTTTGTGCACAAACAAAAGCTAATTGCATGTTCATAGCTGTAGAGTATGTGGGCACTAATTCGAGAGAGGAACTATAAAAACCTTGGACTCCCGCCTCCCAACAGCAGCCAAGGGGAAGAGGAGGACTCAAGGACCCCAGTGGCTGTCAACCAGCTGGGCTTCTCCCTGCCTTCTCCACAGCAACCAGGGGCTCCCACGTGGCTGCCATTTCAGAAATAAAAATAAGACATTTTGTGGAAACTGAAAGGATAACTGTATGTACATAATGCCAATGAGCAGCAGAGGCAAAGACTCTGAGCCACTTAGCTTCCTTTGAAGCACAATGCCCAATACTGTTGGCCTTGCTTTTTCATTGAATCAACCAAATTAGTTGGCTCTTTTGACATCTTGTAGACATGACTGGTCAGTGCAAGTTGTCCTTTTCTTACATTCAAAAACAAAGGTCTGCTAAGGTGGTTTGGTCCTATAAGAAACCATTTTGAATCTACTATTGAGGCCAAGCAACTGGACAGCCTTTGGCTTTTGAATTTATTATTAATAATAGTTTACATTCATAAAACACTTTTTCATTTACCAAACACTTTCATTCCTTCATTCTCTAAATGTTCATTGCTACTCCTGCTACAGGCAAGACACTGTTCTTTGCTCTATGAATAAAATAAACATGTTTGCCAAATAGCAGGGGCTCATTAAGCATGGTCACCCTGATTGTACCCATTGCACAACTGAAGAAGCTCAGACCAAATAAATGAAGTGACTTGCCCCAATCACGCAACATTTTAGTGACAAAGCCAGGAGCAGCAAATCCAGGCCTTCAGGGCCCTGCTCAGTGCTTAGCCCATTGCACCACACTGCCTTTCCTTAGTTGTGTGTAAGGAGCCCTCCAGTGGAGGGCAGTGAACATTGTAGAGTACTGGGATCTTCAAGCCTGTACCCTTTCTCAATTAAAGACAAAACAAACCCCTCTTGCTGAACTCCCATATATAAAGCAGATGAAAGTGGAGTTACTCAAGATGAAGTCAGATGGAGACACTGGTATAGTGTATTCCAGCTCTTCCACTGACAAACTCTGTGTCCTGGGATGAATAATTTAATCTCCAGCCCTTAGTTTCCCCATCTCCAAAAGTAGGGAGTTGGACTCACTAAAATCTGCAATTCCTAAGTTGGCTTATTATCACAGACCTAGGGGAACTTGTTAAAATATAGATTTCAGGCCCTTCCTCAGACTTTATGAATGATAATTGCTAGGGGAGAGGGTGGAGAAGTCCACATTTTAATAATCTCCCCAGAATGTTTTGCTTTACAGCCAAGATCAGAAGCCCTGCATAAGTTAACTTGCAGTGTCTGGACTGGCTCATGAGAATCCACACCCAAGAAAATACCATGTAAGTTTTGAGACATAGAATTCAAATGAGGAGCCTAAAGAAGCTGTTCATTTTTTTATTCATTCATGGTTCTCCATAACTATTCTTTTTGCTTGTTTCTATACTAGGCATGGGAAACACAAATGTGACTAGTATATAGACCTTGTCCTTAAGCACCTCAAAGCCCATTTGTAGAAACAGGTGTGTAAAGAGATGAGAACAACAAAAGTGGTAAGTGCTTCAACAGAGAGAGGACAAGTGCTATGGGAACAGAGGGGAAACAAACTGTAACTATGCATCATTATGGTTCAGTCATACAGGTTAAATCAGGAAATAGTGAGGAGGAAGAATCTGTTAACCATGATAAGCCATGGCAAAGAGGTTGAACTTTATCTTGTAGGCAATGGAGGACCATTGAAGGGTTTTAGTCAAGACAACAACATGATCTGATTGATGTTTGAAAAAGATTCCTTCATCTACTGAGTGGAGAATGGGTTGGAAGGGGCCAGAACAAACAGAGAAACCAGTAGAGAGAGATGCCAATAAATAACATAAGAAACAATTAGGACCTGAACTAAAATGTTGCTATTTAACCCTTATGTACCCTAAAGCAGTGCAGAGCACATGGAAATATTTAAATTAAACGGATATGCCAGACACTGTTTCAAGCATCTTATGTATTGTCTTGCTTAATTTCTTTAACAATCTTACAAGGTAGGTACTATTATTATCATAAAGCTTCCTATTTTACAGTTGAAGAGACCAAAGCACAGAGTAGCTAAGAAACTTGCCTAACTCAGATGGTAAGAAGTTAGCACAGATGGGATTTGAACATATGCAATCTGAGTCCAAAAGCCATGCTCTTAAGAGCTCTACTCTGCTGATTCCCTAATAAGTTTTAGACAATTCATATGGGAAAGAGAAAGGGCCAGAGTAATAATGAATTAAGGAGTAGATGGGTGGAAGGGTAACAGAATTAGTAGGGTTTGTCAGCTGATGGATGTGGAGGGTTGACAGAGAAGAAAGAGTTAAGGATGACACCCAGTTTTCTTGCTTAGTAGCTGGGCATGCAATGGGTAAGTATGTCAATGCATTTTCGTGATGAGGCAGAAGCCAAGAATCAATACAATAATCCAGAACCCTGGGAATTTGAAGACAGGCCAGTGAATGAGTGGAATAGGCACTATGGGAGTACGAAAGGGTGTTGCCAAGGCCAGGTAAAGTAAGTGCTAAACAGCTCTTTGGCCTCAGGGTTTTGCTCCAGCAGTGCCCAGACATCAGGAATGAAGACAGAGTATGACAAGAGATGATGTCAACATTACAAAACTTATTCTAGTCTCAGGTTTCTAAAAATGAGCTCACTTAAGAACTATGAAACTTAGAAACACACATGGAGCAGGGGCCAGATAGAAAACATAATGTTATATGCTACTTCCTTACAGCTCCAACAACAGTTTCCTTTCCCCAAACAAGGCACTAGTTAGATGTTCTAGCAAATTCCCTGTCAGTGCTCACCTAAGTGACTATGGCGCAAGTAATGAGGGAAAGGATATCTGTTTATGAGGCGGAAGCTAATATGAGGTGACAGGAGATTTGGCTTTGGGTGGTGGGCACATGGTACTATATACAGATTTTGTAATTTAGTAATCCACACATGAAACCTATATGTTCTTGTTGACTAATGTCACCCCAACAAAATTTAATTAAAAAAAAAAACAACACTTGGCTTGGGAAGTAAGCTTCCCCACTGTTCCCAATCATCAGATCTTAGGGTAACTATGGACACTGATCTGTAGGGCAGGACCTGGGTTTGATGCAGAGGGAGTCCCAGCTTTTAAGTCCAGTTACTAAAGTTTAGAGAGCATCAGAATCCCCTGGAGGGCTCATTAAAACAAAGAATGCTAGGTCCCTTCCCAGGGGTTCTGATTCCATAGGTTTGTAGTGGGAGCATTTCTAACAAGTTGCTGGGACCACTCTTTGAGAAACACTGACTAGAGCAACAGTTATTAAACATATTGGTCACACGGTTCCTTCACATTTTTAACAATTATTGACGATTTCAAAGAGGTTCTGTTCGTGTAGTTTATGTCTATATATACTATATTAGAAATTAAAACAAATTTAAATTACATTTATTAATTCACTTAAATAACATTAAAAGTATTACATGTTCACATATTTTATGAAAATTAACTGTTCGTTTTTTTAAAAAAGTGAGTTAAAAACATGGCTTTGTTTTATATTTTTGTAAATCTCCTTAATATCTGGCTTAATAGAAAACAGCTGGATTCTCATATCTGCTTTCTCCACCCCAAAACTTATTCATTTACTCAGCTTTATTGGTATAATTGACATATAACTTTGTTTAAGGTGTACAATGTGATTATTTGATATATGTATATATTGTACAATGATTACCACAATAAGGTTAGTTAACACCTCCATTACCTCACCAAATTACTTTTGTGTATATGTGTGGTGATAACATTTAAGAACTACTCTGATAGCAACTTCAAGTATATAACACAACATTGTTAACTATACTCATCATACCATACATTAGATACCTAGAAATTATTCATCTTATAGTTGGGAGTTTGTACCCTATAACCAACATCTCCCCATATCTTCAACACCATAACCCTTGGGCAACCACTATTCTACCCTCTATTTCCATGAGTTCACCTGTTTTAGATTCCACACATATGTGATATCATACAGCATTTATATGTATTTTTTGTCTGGTATATCTCACTTAGCATAATGCCCTCCAGGTTGACCCAAGTTGTGGAAAATGGTAGGATTTTCTTTTTTTTATGGATGAATAATATGCAATTATTTGACACTTTATCCATTATCATTGATGGACACTTAGATTGATTCCATACCATTGGCTACTGGGAATAATACTACAATGAACATATGGATGCAGATATCTCCTCAAGATATTACCTAATTTCATTTTATTTGGATATATACCCATAAGTGAAATTGCTAAATAATAGAATAGTTGTAATTTTACTTTTTTAAAGAAACTCCATATTCTTTACCATGGGGGCTGCATCAGTTTATATCCCCACCAATAATGCACAAGAATTCCCTTTTCTCCACAGCCTCACCAGTACTTATTATCTTTTGTCCTTTTGATAATAGCCATTCTGACAGTTGTGAGGTACTATCTCATTGTGGTTTTGACTGCATTTCCCTGATGATTAGTGATGAGTATCTTTTTATGTACCTGTTATTCATTTGTATGTCCTCTGCATATTTTTAATCAGATTAATTGGGGTGGGGGTAGTCTTCTATTGAGTTCTATGAATTCCTTATGTATTTGGAATAATAGCCTCTTATAAGATATATGATTTGCAAATATTTTCTCCCATTATGCAGGTTGCCTATTCATTTTTTTTTATTGTTTCTGTTGCTGTGCAGAAACTTTGTTGTTTGATGTTGTTCCACTTGTTTATTTTTGCTTTTGTTGCTTGCACTTTTTGTGTCATATCCAAAAAATCATTGTCAAGACCACTGTCAAGGAGCTTTCCCTCTATGTTCTCTCCTAGCAGTTTTACAGTTTCAGGTCTTACATTTAAGTCTTTAATCCATTTTGAGATCATTTTTACGTGTGGTGTAAAATAGGCATCCAATTTCATTCTTTTGCATGTAGATACCCAGTTTTCCCAGCATCATTTACTGAAAAGATTGTCCATTCCACATTGAATATTCTTGAGTCCCTCAGTAAATATTAGTTGACCATCTATGTGTGGGTTTAATTCTGCACTCTCTATTCTGTTACATTGGTCTATGTGTATGGTTTTATGCCAGTACCATACTGTTCTGATTACTATAGCTATGTAATATAGTTTGGAATCAGGAAGTGTGGTGTCTCCATCTTTGTTTCCCTTTTTTCAGGGATGCTTTGGGTATTCAGGGTCTTTTGTGGTACATATAAATGGTAAGGTTGTTGTTTCTATTTCTGAAAAAATGCCATTGAAATGTTAATAGGAATTACTTTGGGTAGTATGGACATTTTAACAATATGAATTCTTCCAATCCATAAACACAGGAATTTTGCATTGATCTTTGACTCGCACGTGATGTCATAATATCATACACTGATCATTTTAAAAATACTGATTTCTGAATTGTGAAGATCTTCCAAATATTTATGCTTTTAATTTGACAACATTCAAAAAGTCATATTTGTTAATATCATCACAGGTAACATTAGAAAACACTTTAACTACTGGGAACTGTCAAGCTCACAGTGGTAACATAAGTCTTCTAAAATTCTAATTTTTGCTTGAAAGTTCAAATCCCATCATTGGTGATAAATATTGTCAGCTAATTTCCTTGTAATGACAAACTTACTTTGTTCATTGTAGAGAAAATAAATGCCAAATATCCAAGTCTGAATAACCATAGTTTTTCCATGAGTTGTCCTTCTAAGTAAATTAATGGTCTTCCATGAAAAAAGTGCTTAGTTCAGTATGCAATTCAAACAATTTTACAAGTGTTTTTCACAATACTTCAGTGTGCACCAGAAATGATTTATGCATGCAAGTACATAAGAGTTGAGATTTAACAAAAATAATGTGGGTGTTTTTTTTACTACTTCATCAAGGGCATTCTAAAGTAAAACTGGCTTTTTTTCTGTAAGTGCTTGGCAGTGGAAAGTACAATGACTGTTAGGATAGCTGGTGCCACTGCCTTTATTCACACTAACATGCCAGCAGCTTTATCTCCCTTCGTGCTGCATGTTTAATGCAAATATCAACACAGTAAAAAATGCATAGAATGTTTTAGTATTATTATAAAAATAGTTTTGGCCTTGCAACCCCCTTGAAGGGTCTTGGGGACCTGCCGAGTCCATAGACCATGTTGGCAGAACTGCTGGGAAAGAACATCGTGTATCTAAAGTAGTTTTATTTCATTCACTCACTCAAGAAGATTCACTAAATACCCTCCCCCTATAGCTTAGTTATGTATTCTACCAATACAATTTGCTCTCTAGATCAAGTTGAAAGGCTAGAACCAAAACAGAATGCCTCCTCAAACTTGTAAAGTGGGGAGAGTCCACTTAGGTGATCATAAGGATGGTATTTCACAGTGAAGCCTCTTTTTCCAGACCCAATATAGTCTCATGCCATTTTTCACTGATTCAAGACACAATGCCACTCACCCAGGTACCCTGTGTAAGCATTAGCAAGCCAACCTACAAGGACAAGCACTCCAGAGCCATCCACGGTATTATAGACTTGATGACTTTTAGGAAGGTGAATGGAGTAAGCCCAACCCTAACATTCCATTTGCCTTACTTTACTTGATAAAGGCTATATATTTTGCACATATTTTGTGTATTTTATATATTTTAATATAGTATAATACTTCATATATGCTATATAAACTATATATGTACAGCCTATGTATTTTGAATCATCAAAAATGGGAATATTTTATAGAAATTTCAGTCACCACATGGTATTAACATTTTTTTTTTTAAATAATGCATAGATCCCTGGCAAGTGGGTTGTGGGTTCAAACCCCGGTCAGTGCTCATATAAGAGGAAACCAATTTATGTTTCTCTCTCTTTCTTTTTTAATTTATCTTTATTATTGAAAGTTTTACCAATGTCTTGTTTTTCCTCCCCCTCCCTCCCTCTCCTTATTCCTTCCTCTCTCTCTCTCTGGAATCAATGAAAAAGATATCTTCGGGTGAGTATTAAAAACAAACAAACAAATAAATAATGAAATAATGCATAGAAGTATTGTTATAAGACAAAATACATATGTTTCATGCACTAATATAAGGCCAAAACTCAGTTTAATCTCAATCTCCTGAGGCATATTTGGCATAGAAGTCTCATGTCTATTAGTGATGGGTCACTGCAGAGGGAAGGGGAAAGGGGAAAGAAGAGACCAACCAAAGAACTTATATGTATAACCCATGGAAACAGACAACAGTGTAGTGAAGGCCTGGGATGGGTAAGATGGGATAGAGAAGATCAATGGGGGGGAAGGGGACATATGTAATACCTTCAACAATAAAGATAATTTTTTTTAAAAAAAGAATGTATCAGAAAATAAAAAGCTGGAGATGGAATTTTCAATTAGTATAGTGCAAGGCTTAAAATCTATCATAGAAGAAACTGCAGCCATTAATTTACTTAAAAGTCTTCATTGAAAGAAATACACCTCCAAATTCTAGAGCCTTCTAAAGTTTGGTTATAGGTTTTCTATTCTCAGTTCCATTCTTAAAAAAAAAATATATTTCATTATATTTCCCCCTTCCATCTTTCTTGCCTCCCATGCCATCTGATGCAGCTTCATAAAGCCTATTCAATTAGTTATTACACTTATAGTAAATTATACTGCTATCAAAAAAGGGTTGGATTTTTCCTATAGTACAAATGTGAATGGAATCTTGCACATTGTTAATAATCTCATTGTTAATCCTAGTGTTTCATTAAAATAAGGCAGAAACATTTAAGTTAAAATCCAGAAAATTTTATTCTCTGAGGCAGTGCTCCATGGTCCATTTGTTCCAGAGTGTGATAAATGTTGCAAGTTGCAAGATATCATCAAGTGTTTATTTACATTCATTGTCTGTTTATTTCCCATATAAATATAATCTGTGTTTACTAGTAAAATGTATAAAGCCGAGCCAAGCCTTCTCATACTGTTTGCAGTAAAATATGGCTTACCATGTCTCTCTGATGAACCACTGACAAATAGGCTCTTGTTGTCCAACTTTACTCCAGTAAGGGTAATGATTCAGTGGTTCAGCAGGTTAATTCCTGGAGATAGTGTTGTCTTTGGCTTGAACAGATGTTGGTAGTGCTTTAATGCGGTTATCAAACTAGGCTGCCCTTCATTCTTTGCTCTTGGAAGACTGGGGCATTGTTCTACAAGGCATTCCAGCCCCACCCCCACCCCCCTACCCCATGGAGATAGAGCAGAGCTGAATATATCACGGCATTATTCCTGCCAGCGCAGGCTCCTCTGGGGTCACTGTGGATACTGACAATATACAGCACCAAAACATATAATGACAGACTTGATCTTTAAAATATTTTTAAGTGCATAAAGATTTGGAATATCTGATTCTTTTGATGCTCAGATTAAATAACTTGTAAAACTGCTCACTCATTAGATGTTCAAATCCTTGAATAGTTCTATAGACTGGCTTTTCAATTATTTACTATATATTCTGTTGGAGGTTAAGTCCAGTAGGTCATATAAATGTGAGACGTCCTCAAAAGGTTGAATGGACTCTTTCAGCAGGGCTGAAAATCTGCATGTTATTACCTGCTGCTGGAACAGCTGAAGGCAATTCCCCCAATCTGATGGTCCTTAATTGTTTACCAGACCTTACCTTTGATATGTATATCTGCTTTGCTAGAGGGAAAAATCCTATATAATAAAGAGGTAATATGCAAATTGGCCATCACTCCAACACACAAGATGGCTGCTCCTATGTGCTCAAAGATGGCTACCCCCATGTGGACACAAGATGGCAGCCACAAGATGGCCGGCAGGGGATGGCAGTTGTGGGTGATCAGGCCAGCAGGAGAGGGCAGTTAGGGGTGACCAGGCCAGCAGAGGAAGGCAGTTGGGGGGAACCAGGTCTGCAGGGGAGGACAGTTGTGGGTGACCCAGGCCTCCAGGGGAAGGCAGTTGTGGGCGATCAGGCCAGCAGGAGAGGGCAGTTAGGGGTGACCAGGCCGGCAGAGGAAGGCAGTTGGGGGGAACAAGGTCTGCAGGGGAGGACAGTTGGGGTGACCCAGGCCTGCAGGGGAGGGCAGTTGTGGGTGATCAGGCCAGCAGGAGAGGGCAGTTAGGAGTGACCAGGCCTGCAGGGGAGGGCAGTTAGGGGTGACCAGGCCTGCAGGGCAGGGCAATTGGGGGTGACCAGGCCAGCAGGTGAGGACAGTTAGGGGTGACCAGGCCAGCAGGGGAGGGCAGTTAGGGGCAATCAGGCTGGCAGGGGAGTGGTTAGGGGGTGATCAGGCTGGCAGGCATAAGTGGTTAGAGGCAATCAGGCAGGCAGGCAGGTGAGCAGTTGGGAGCCAGCAGTCCTGGATTGTGAGAGGGATGACTGGAGTTGGGCATCCCTCGAGGAGTCGCAGATTGGAGAGGGTGCAGGCTGGGCTGAGGGACACACTCCCCCGTGCACGAATTTCATGCACCCAGCCTCTAGTGTATGAATAAAAAGCCCTGGGTCCAGAGATTCAGAGAGCTTAGTCACTAGAACTAAGTTTCCATCTGGCACCCCAAAATGCCTTCCAAATTCATATTTCTTCTCTTGTCTCTTCATTCATTTATGCACAGCCCTTCTCCAGATTTCTGAACCTTTGTAGAAATGGGAAAGACCCTAGCATTTATGGCACCCAAGACAAGGACATCTGGAGAAGAAGATTCGCCAGAGCAAAGAAAAGTTTTCCACAGGTAAAGGTGGGGATCACTGGTAAAAGGTGAGGGGGTCCACCAGTAAATTTAGTGGGGAGATTAACTGTGCATAAAGCCTGCACCAGCTTTGGAAGTGACGAATCCAGACTGGGCGAGAATGTCTTTTTCTAGCCAGAGTATAATGGGGAAGAATTCGGTTCAAAAGCAAAAATATCCTTGTAAATTTTAGTTTGTATGCTCAAGGATAAAGAAATTGAAATGTCAAAAGGCACTTTCTTAAATCAGGCTCAAGGAAAAAGAGTACCATTGTCATCTTTAACTATGTGGGTTCTTGTTCAAATTGCAAAATGCCTAATTTGTATTGGGGATCAAAAATCTGTAAAACCTAAAGCCCCACTCGATCCACCACTTCTGGTTTGGAAAGACTCTGTGGCTAGAGAGGGTGGAGCTATTAACACTCTCACAGAGACTCTCTAATGCTTTGTTTAAAAATTACCATAGGACGCCTTGGGACAGGCAAATTTTAGCTAAAATAACTTTAAAGGCCAATCAATGCTTTGGAGAGCAGAATAGGAAAAGAACTGTGATATATTAAGTCTTGTCTTAATGTGTTTATTGTTAGTCTATTAAGCATGCCTTTAATTAAATAAGAAATCACCTGGGTGGCCAGGTCAGTTGCTAAATTTCCCCAAAGCAAGCAGTATGTGGGGGTGGAGAGACACATGGTGATCCTGTAAAATGGATGCTCACTCCTGAGAGTGCTATTTAAAAAAGTCTCATTCTCACCATGTTTTTTCCTGGTCCATCATTTAAAAATTTAGCAGAATTTAGGAATGCATCTAGGATTTCTGTACTCATGGAGAGAGAAAGCTAGCTTTAAACAAAAGAGCGCTCTGTCCGATTTTGGACAGGTTTTAAACTAAGTTTAGTCTCTTTACAGATACTGTAAATTAAACCCAAAGCTGTTTTTTCTTCAAAAAGATGGCAAAGATAACCCATGGAGAAAAATATAGTCAGGTTCTAAGCAATAAGATTGGTATTTCCATAATAAAGGGTAGTTTTTGAATTATAATGGACCGCATTCCAAAGTTAACATTAAGGCTGCTAGAAGTCAGTAGATTATCTCTGTTACAAAATTTGCCAAAGAAAATGCCTTGGATAATAATAATTGGCTTTAAAATCTCAAAATTGTTGAAACATAGATGTAACTAATATGAAGGATTTATAGTAAAGCTTTTTCAGTTATAATTATAGATATATTAATAGCAGAGGTTTGCTCCTTGTTGGAGGAAGGGACTGGTTGCCCTTCCCCCAGCAGAAAGAACGTGGTGATTTTACATTTAAATAGACCAGGCTAGGTCAAACCTGTTTCTCCAGCCTCAAACATAGTTTTCCAAAGTAATTGGCAACTTAAAACTCAGGATTTTACTGAATTAATTAATAAAAAACTTGTTGAATATCTGTGTATTTTGAAATGACAAAATACTGAAATGTTGATCTGAGTTTGCCTCATATAAAAATAATCTAGAGGACAGAATTGAATCTATGAATTAAATATGTCTTGTATTATTTGAAATATGTCCTTACAAATGTGAAGGTGTTACTAATCTGAGAAATGCTAAGTATTTAACTTTCCAGCTAAAATTTGAGGCTTCTAAGAGTTTAAAGTTCAAATTAAGTTAGGAGAAATCATACGGTTGTGGTAACAAAATGCATAAAGTATAAAAATTTATTTTTGAGAAAATTTTTGTATTTTATATGGTCTAATTAAAAAAGAAGGATTAATTCTGTGGTCTGAACCAAATTTTTAATATAAAAACCAGTTTAAATTTAATTGATATCTTTTAGAATAATTATAAAAAGTATATAATATAATCTTTGGGATATATATATATATATATATATATATATATATATATATATATATATTTGATGGTCTTTCCAAGTTAAATTTCAAGACTGTAACCAAGAGATGATTTTGGAACATTCCAAGGGCCCTGGAGTGGTTCAAGAATTTATTCTCTCTTCTTAAAAGAAATATTTTTTTAAAATTAGGCTGATCCAATATACTTGAAATCACATGGAAAACTTTATAAAATAAAAATTAATAACTATATTTTATTTATATGTGTATATTTTAAATGTTATAAAGGGAGGGCAGGACAAGGTTGCTAAATATTTCTTAAACAGAGCCAGATCATTCAGTGGAAGAGTTTTAAAAAAACAAAAGCCTCAGGCAGCCTGTATTTTAAATAGGCTGGGGGAGAGGAAGGAATTTGTACCTCCCAGATCAAATATATAAGTTTATTTACTTTATTTTTCAATAAAGATGCCTACTTTAATTACTTAATAAATTAGCTTTTTAAAATATAATCAAGGTCTCATATAATTTCAGTTAAATGAGAAGTCAAAATGTTAAGCAATTGATTCTAGTAAAAAAAAAGTTACTGAGACCTCCCATAATCCCTCTGTATATGCAAATGAGCCAAAGGGAGTGCTGTTTAAAAGTAAATTTTAAACTTAATAAAAAGGAGAAATTTTAAAATCTCTTTCGCTAATATTTACAGGGTAAACTGATGGTTATTATTCAAGCATTAATCTCATAATTAATATAGTCAACATAAACATAAAGAGAGTCACTTGAAATGTAAGTATGTGGCAGTATTGGTCAGCATCTCCAAAGCAACCATGTGTGTTGCTCCATTTAAAAGAAAGAAAAAAGGTTTTTAAAAGAAGCTTCCTAAGTGTGGCCTAGAAATTACTCTAGAAGAAAATAAAGGGAGATTTCCTTCAAATATCTAGAAAACTGCAATTAAAAGTTAATGTATTAGGCCTCAAAAAGAAAAGTAAATAACCTGTGTTTTGCCTCCCTAAACAAAGCTTATGTGGGTATACTCAAAGACTGATAGCAGAAATTTAATTAGTGTCATGGGACAAACAAAGTTAGAAAATAAGCCTTATTTCAGACTGATTTAAATTGGCAAATTAAAATAAGTAAATATTCAGGGGAACCTAATTGTACTAGGCAGGAAACTATTCCTGGAGCATTAACTAATTTTTTACTGATGGTTCATCTCTCAGTAAACCTGCTTATAATACAATAAATTCAGACCAGTCATATTTCTGTGCAAAGAATTAAATTAAAGTGCTATCACGACTGCGTTGTAGGATTTCCAAAAGCCTCTTAATATTATTTAAAACAAAAAAAAGGGAGGATAGTGGAGTAATCTCCTGTAAGTAAACTACATCAAGCCTTAATTACTTTACATTTTTACTTTAAAATTTTTTTCACTTGTAATGCTGATGGCAAGACACACATGGTGTCAGAATAAGCCAAAGGGAAATGGTTTGGCAAAATGAAAAGATCCCGAGTCTAGTTTATAGAAAGATTCCTTTATTAACCTTTGGTAGAGAATATGCTTGTATATTTCCAGAAAACTCCTCCAAGCCATGTGGATTCCTGCAACAATGGATTCAAGAGAGGAACTGACCAGACTACTCCAGCCACAGATGGTGGTGGCCCCAAGCAACATGCTGAGGAGACAGATCAAAAACAGTCCAGAGACAGAGGATGGTGAAGGCGCCTTGCCATGCTAGCAGTCAGCAGCTGTGCATCACTGCAGGTTGCCCAGGACCAAGCCAAAGAAGGTCGGACCTGCATTGTCATTGCTCACCATTTATCCACCATCCAGAACTGAAATATCATTGCTGTCATGTCACAGGGGACAGTGATTGGGAAGGGTACCCATAAAAACTGTTGGACAGTGATTGGAAAGGGCACTCAAAGAACTGTTGGCCCAGAAAGGAGCTTATTGCAGACTGATTCCTTTGATGCCTGGCAGCAATTTAAAAGGACATTCTTGTTAAATTTATTAAATCAAAAAGGGTGATATGCTGGAAGCTAAGTCCAGTGGGTCATAATAAATGCGAGAAGTCCTCAAAAGGTTGAATGGACTCTTTCAGCAGGGCTGAAAATCTGCATGTTATTACCTGCTGCTGGAACAGCTGAAGGCAATTCCCCCAACCTGATGGTCCTTTATTGTTTACCGGACCTTACCTTTGATATGTATATCTGCTTTGCTAGAGGGCAAAATGTATGAATAAAAAATCCTGGGCCTGGAGATTCAGAGAGCTTAGTCACTAGAACTTAAGTTTCTGTCTGGCACCCCAAAATGCCTTCCAAATTCATATTTCTTCTCTAGTTTCTTCATTCATTTATCCACAGCCCTTCTCCAGATTCCTGAACCCTTGTAGAAGCAGGAAAGACCCTGGCAATACTCTAATATCTTTGTGGCTATATCAATCTCCCAAATGTCTGAAATAATTGCTTGTATAATCAAAATGTTCATGCCCACCAAATGGAAACAACATTGGCCAAGAGTCCAAATACCCAGCTATTTCAATTTTGCTGGTGCTCATGTGTAGTGCTAAAATCCATTGTCAACAGCGGGGTGGAAGAGAAAACCCTTAGCCTAAGAGAGAACATTTCCACCAAAGCACAGATTCCTATTTTTCTGGCAAATTGCTATCAATACAATGCTACTGAAATTATAGCATGCCAATAACACAGTACTGTTTCAAAATCAAACTATGGTTGTTGCCAACTTGTTATGTTCCCAACCACTGCACAGAAAGAAATACAATGATCTTATTGAAATTAGTCATGTTGGGGAACCAAGAGTTACATCTATGAAACAAATCAAAAGCAACCATTACTAAGAGGAATATGACATATCGCCATTATAACTTAGTATGGTCTGGGCAATAAATGCCTTGGGATGCCAGGAAGGAGAGAAAGTGATGACAATAGTGATTTATATTGACTTGCAATGCAGCTTTATTGAGGTCTTATTCTGAGCCAGTCCTGAGTTAGGCACTGAGGATACAAAGATGAATAAGACTGAGTCTGTCCTCAAGGAGCTCACAACCCAGTGAAGAAGACATACCTATAAACAGATCATTTCAACATGATAAATAGGGTTAAATAGAGGTCTGGAGGTCTTCTTAAAATACAGAGGCTGACTCAATGAGCCTGAGATAAGGGTCCAAGATTCTGCATTTCTTACAATTTCCCAGGTGGTCCTCATGATGCTGCTGGTCCATGGGCCAAACTTTGAAAAGTAAGAAGTTTCATTTATTTTCAGAGAAGTAAAAAGGTCATTACAAAATAAGTGTTATACCAAAGGGGCATAAGATCTGATGTGATTTAGGACCACTGCATTCTCAGAAACTCAGGGTTCTGAAAATACTGAGGAAATGGAGCAAGAGCTATCATTTCTTACTCCAGTGGTAACAATAACCACAAATCACTATGTGTAGAACCACTACAAAGTTATTTTTGCAGCAACCCTGTGAAGATTTATTATTAATATAATAATAGATTTTATTATAGGAGGTTTAAAGCATAAGATACCAAAGTAAGGGTAAGGTAAGATGTAAAGCCAAAAGCCAAGGCTTGAACTCAGTTCTGTCTAACTCCAGAGCCCTTGACAAGCCCTCAAGGGGAGCTTCTTTGTAATCTTGCTCAAGGATTCATGTCCCTGTGCTCTGCCCAATTCCAAAATCCCCAAGACACTAAATTGCCAAAACAAGACATATTCTGTTGTATTGGGCAAGTAGGGATTCATGGATTTCCTCCTCTCCCCACCTGCTGGGCACTGGGTTGGGCTGCCCAAGCCTAGGGCCAGTGCAGACATTCTCCACCTCTAGGCCTGCCACCCTTTCTTTGTTACAGATAGAGAAGGCTGCTCAGTCTATCATAGTTATGAGACTCCTTCCTGTCCCCTTGCTTCCTACACATGATATAGGAAAGTTATTTCAAAGGCGGAAACTGAGCCCTAGTGAGCTTGTGGCATTTGCCCAGCTAAGTACTGGCCAACCAGAGACTAACAGCAGATCAATCTGCCTCCAGAGAAAATGTTCCCCACTACTACATTATAACCACCCACCCTACAACTTAGGGGAGAAACAGAAGCTAGGGCCTTGCCTTTAAACAAAAATTTCCTTTCTAAAACAGGACTTGTTTCTCCTTTGCCAACTTTATAAAGGAGTTGGAAGAGAATTGCAATGTGTCTACCTGATGTCTGAACAACCTCTGAAGGGGTTTAAAAACTAAAGCTACATGATTTGGTTTTTATAAAATCAAACACCTGTTGTTGTTTGGGCTCCTTTTTTTTTTTTTTATTCCCATAAGGTTGTTGGCAATCTTTAGACTGACCCATAGCTCTTGTGAGTCTGTGCCCATGATTTAAAATAAAAATAAAAAAACATAAAGGGAAAAAGATTTTTTGGGAAAAAAAGTCTTTCTGAGTTTAGCCATATTAACCATCGCTCAGGTCTTGAGAATGGATGGGAAACAGAGTGGTGAAGAGCTGCCTACTGCACAACTCCAGGGGGCACCAGACCCATTGTATTGTGCCCAAGGGGTGTCATTCATATACAACACATGGAAATGGTGCCCTTTGGAGTTGTGCCATATGACAGCATTTGGTAAGCTTCACAAAGCCTGGATCCTGGACAGGATAAGATTCATGTTTTGTAGAGCCTAGAGCTTATCTAATTGAGGAAGGTCCTTTTATAAGGGATTAAAATTTATAAATAAAAAATAAGGTACAGACATGTTCACCAAAAGATGAACTATAACATTCACAGTATATGATAGCTCTAAACTAGTATCTAATCAAATGGATAAAGTATAGCACATTCTCAAACTGCAATACTGTACAAAATTAAAAAAAGGAACCAGGTACCGATAGATGTAACAATAAGGATGAACTTCACAAACATACCTTTGAATAAAAGAAGCCAGACACAAAAGAGGACAAGCTATGATTTCATTTGGAAACATTGAGAACCCAACTCTTTTCTATTAAAGGCCAGCCCAATCAATAAGATAGCCTCACAAAATGTTCCCTAGTGGTTCCCTGGGCAGTCCCCAGGATCTGTCTTTTGCTTCAACAGTATTTGGATGGAACAGACCCAGGGTAATCCTTTCTTACAGCCTCTGATCACCCTTCAACCTCTTCTCCAGTAGCCACCTTCGTAAACATATCAGCAGTTCTCAGCCACCAAGACCAGCCAACACCATATTTTGAGTTTAACTCCTTATTGCTGAGCAACCATGAGCTCCCAAATACATCAGAACTATTCCACTGAGATGGAAGCCACCATCAACCTCCTGGTCAACATGCATCTACAAGCCTCCTACACTTAATTCTTTCTGGGCTTCTATCTCTACCATGATGATGTGAGTATTAATTGAGTTAATGTTTATAAAACCCTTAGAACAATGTGTGACATATAGTTAGCTATTAGGGTTAGCTGTTGTCATTGTTGTTGTTTGCACTCAAAATTTCCTCATCAGCCAGCTAAGAGTTCTGAATTCTCACAAATAGTTCTACCTTTTACTTATGGCATTGTCTTCGGAGATCCATAAGAGCAGAAAGCAGAGGCCTGAAGGGACAGGCCATGGAACAGAAACATTGGACTTAAGGGGTGGACAAAAGAATTAAAATAAGGCTCAGAAAACTCAGAATGAAGGGAACATTTTGGGAATAGCAAACCTAAATGAGATGCTTCAGGTATAAGCCTTAGATAACAGGGAGCCTAGGAAAAAGCTGGGGTTCTCCAAAGCCCTCTTTCAAAGACCAGTCTGTGTATTCCCAGTGGAATATGTTCCTGGGAATGCTCTAGGGGGTGGACACTGAAGGGAACAGTTGTCCCTGTCTTATTGTCATAGGACTGTGATAGATTGGATCACAGACCTGTTGCAAGGCCCTCTATCTTAAAAATACTGAAATAATTGAAGAAAAGTACACATCGTAAGGGTACAGCTCAAATCATTTTTACAAACTAATATATCTGGGTAACCAGCACTCAGATTTAAAAAAATCACAAAATGACCAGCACTTCCAAAATTCCACAATTGCTCCCTTCTAGTCATCATACCCCAAAAATAGCCACTAGCCTGTTTTATTTTCTGTCAAAAGCTTTGTTTCCATTTAATACAAAGCATTGGAAAGGGTTCCAAGGTGGTTAAAAGGATGCCTAGTGGTTGCAGGGAAAGGCTCAAGCAGAATCCAGACACCAGGGCAATGCAGAGGGGCCCTTCAAAGAACTCTGGGCTCCAAAAGTTTCTACCTGTGCTTGAGGATGAAACTTTCAAAGAGATACTCACCACCCTAGCCGGTTTGGCTCAGTGGATAGACCATCGGCCTGAGTACCGAAGGGTCCCAGGTTCGATTCCGGTCGAGGGCACGTACTTCAGTTGCAGGCTCCATCCCTGGCCCTGGTCAGGGCACATGTGGGAGGCAACCAATTGATGTGTTTCTCTCACATCAATTATTTCTCTCTGTCTTTCCCTCTCCCACTCTCTCTCTCTAAAAAATGAATGGAAAAATATCCTCGGGTGAGGATTAAAAACAACAACAACAAAGAGATACTCACCCAGCCCAGTCTGGGGGCTGGGCAGCTTCGGAGGTTAATCAGGTGGTCGCCCAACTTCTTATTGAGTTTCACCTCCTCATCCAGGAAATGGTACTGCAGAAAGTCACAGAGATGAGGCTCTGTGTGGGTAGAACCCAGGGCACGCAGATCAAAAAGGGTCTGGTGCAGGTTCCTATCCAAGGCCATGGCAGCTTCCATGGCATACTGAGTTTTACCCCACTTATCTTGGGAAAACTGCATTTCCTAGAAGAGGGTATGGCCACTGCACTGGGTTTACATTTTCAAAAGACACTTGGGCTTTTAGAGAGGAACCAAGATGGCGGCAAAGATAAACAACTAAAATGCCGCCTTGCACAACAATTTCAAAACTACAACTAAAAGACAAAACGTCTACCACCCAGAACCACAGGAAAGCTGGCTGAGTGAATGATTTACAACTAAGAAGGAAAGAGAAGGAGCACAAACACTGAAAAGCTGAGGTACGGAGGCGCGCAAATCGGGTTGGTGGCGGGCGACTGGGCACGAGGCTTTTTTTCAACCCAAAGGGAGACAAGCTCCCGATCACTCTGAAATCCAGTTTCTGGGGACACGCAGGGGACCCAGACACCTACGGGGAGAAGCTGGACTCTCGGCCATCGGGTCGGAAAGTGAGAGTGACTTTTTTGCAGAGGTGCGCCAGCAGTCATTGTTTACTGCGCTGGAGTGCGGGACGCAGGGAATTGGAAACGCGGAAAGGCAGAGACTGCTGACAGCCTAGTGACGCCTGGAGACCCCACCCCACCCTGAGACCCCGCCCCGCACATTCTACAAACCCGCCCAGGCTCCACACAGCAGCTTTTGCATATAAATGGCCTGTTCTGTGGAAGCTTAACCAAATAAACTGCAACTCCAGTCAGACTGCTCCAAAACCACCAAAGCCCAAGCAAAGAGGAGAAAACTGTAGTTCTTGCTATATCTCCTGCTGGGTGGCCTCAGACAGTAGCTGACCTGCACCCCATTGGAGATCCAGAGTTAGTGTATCTAGTGGTCTGTGTGAGACAACACCAGATTTCAACTACTCTCATAAAGGACACATTCAAGAGGCAGACTCAGTGAGCACCAAAGCCCTACTGGAACAAGTCCTGCCCCATAAATGTGTCTCCAGCACAGCAATTCTTCTGTTATAGACACAGCAGGTCCTCACAGCCAATTGGCCTTGAGGTCAATTCCTCCCAGTGACACCAACAACAATCAAGACTTAACTACAACAAGGCTGTACACACAGTCCACAAAGGGGTGCACCAAGAGTGTCCACCTCAGGTAACTGGGAGGCTAACCCGTTGAACCAATAGGACACCTGGTACACAAAGCTACCCTACCAACTCAGGGAAGCAGCAAAAATGAGGAGGCAAGGAAACAGATCACAAACGAAAGAAATGGAGGAGAACAAATGAATGGACATAGAGTTCAAAACCATGGTTATAAGTTTTTTCAAGAATTTCATGGAAAAGGCTGATAAATTTAATGAGACCCTCGAGGATATGAAAAAGGACCAACTAGAAATTAAACATACATGGACTGAAATAAAAAATATTATACAGAGACCCAATAGCAGACTAGAGGAACACAAGAATCAAGTCAAAGGTTTGGAATACAAAGAGGCAAAGGACACTCCTCCAGAGAAGCAAGAAGAGAAGAGAATTCAGAAAGTTGAAGATAGTGTAAGAAGCCTCTGGGACAACTTCAAGCGTACCAACATCAGAATTATGGGGTTGCCAGAAGAAGAGAGAGAGCAAGGTGCTGAAAACCTATTTGAAGAAATAATGACAGAAAACTTCCCCCACCTGGTGAAAGAAATAGACTTACAAGTTCAGGAAGTGCACAGAACCCCAAACAAAAGGAATCCAAAGAAGACCACACCAAGAAACATCATAATTAAAATGCCAAGGGCAAAAGACAAAGAGAGAATCTTACAAGCAGCAAGAGAAAAACAGTTAGTTACCTACAAGGGAGCACCCATACGTTTATCAGCTGATTTCTCAACAGAAACTATGCAGGCCAGATGGGAATGGCAAGAAATATTCAAAGTGATGAATAGCAAGAACCTACAACCAAGAGTACTCTACCCAGCCAAGCTGACATTCAGAATTGAAGGGCAGATAAAGAGCTTCACAGATAAGAAAAAGCTAAAGGAGTTCATCACCACCAAACCAGTATTATATGAAATGCTGAAAGGTATTTTTTAAAAAGAGGAAAAAGAAGAAAAAAGTAAAGATAAAAATTATGAACAACAAATACATATCTATCAACAAGTGAATCTACAAGTCAAGTGAACTAAAAATCTGAGGAACAGAATAAACTGGTGAACATAATAGAATCAAAGGCATAGAATGGGAGTGGATTGATAATTCTCAGGGGGAAAGGGCTGTCTGTGTGGGGGGTACGGGAAGAGACTGGACAAAAATCATACACTTATGGATAAGGACAGCGGGAGGGAGGTAAGGACAGAAGGGGGGTGGGAACCGGGTGGAGGGGAGATATGGGGGGGAAAAAGGAGGAACAATTGTAACAATCTGAACAATAAAGATTTATTAAATTAAAAAAAAAAAGACACGTGGTGCCCTGGCACTACTCCTACACCACTCTTCCAAGTGGCCCATGTCACCAGAGGAACTGCAATTAACGTCACCATTTCCAAAAGAGGAAATTGAGACTCTGAGAGATAAAATTATTTACTCAAGGTTATACAGCTAATAAGTGGGAGAGCTGGGGTTTGAATTGGTCCTGTTGGAATCCAAAGTCTGTGTTCATAGCCACTAAGTTATGCTACTATGAGCACTAAAAGTCCTACTGTTCCAGCCCCATTTCCCATTGCATTTCTTTTTTTATTAAATGTATTAGAGTGACATTGGTTAATAACATTATGTAATTTTCAGCTATACAAGATTATAATTTGACATCAGTGTACTCTGCTGTGTGCTCCCCACCTAAGTCTAGTTTCCTTTGTTTTCATAGTTTCCTTTGTTACCCCCTTTACCCATTTCACCCTCCCCTGATTTAGTGCATTTTCTACAAACTCAATGGTCTGCTTTACTTCCTCCTTTCCAATTTGAATGCCTTTTATTTCTTCTTCTTGTCTGATTGCTGTGGCTAGGACTTCCAGTACTATGTTGAGTAAGAATGGTAAAAGCACACATCCCTGTACTGTGCCTGATCATAAGAGAAACATTTTAGTTTTTGTCCATTGGGTGTGATGTTGGCTGTGGGTTTTTCATATATGGCCTATAATTTTTTCTTTGTAATGTCTTTCTCTGGTTTTGGAATTAAGATAATGTTGGCCTTGTAAAAAGAGCTTGAAAGTTTTCCCTCCTTTTGGATATTTTGGAATACTTTAAGAAGGATAGGTGTTAGCTCTTCTTTGAATGTTGGTAAAATTCACCTGTGAAGCCTCTAGTCCAGGACTTTTGTTTGTTGGGATTTTTTTATTATTATTACTACTTTGATTCATTAGTGGCAACTGGTCTATTCCAATTTTCTGATGCTTCCTGTTTCAGTTTTGGAAGATCGTAGGTTTATAGGAATTTATCTATTTTTCCTAGGTTGTCCAACTTGTTGACATATAGGTGTTCATAGTATTTTCTTTAAATTTTTTGTATTTCTGTGCTGTCAGTTGTTATTTCTCCTCTTTATTTTCTGATTTTATTTATTTATTTAACCAGACTCATCAAGAAAAAAAGTGATAATGGAGTCAAGACAGCCTCTTCAATAAATGGTGTTGGGGAAAATGGGACAGATACATGCAAAAAAAATGAAACGACCACCAACTTACACCATACACAAAAATAAACTCAAAATGGATCAAGGACTTAAACATATGACGGGAAACCATAAAAATACTAGAGGAATCCACAGGCAAAAAAAATCTTTGACATATGCTGAAGCAATTTCTTCACTGATACTGCTCCTAGGGCAATGGAAACTAAAGAGAAAATAAACAAATGGGACTACATCAAAATAAAAAGCTTTTGCACAGCAAAGGAGATCATCAATAAAACAACAAGAAAGCCCACTGCATGGGAGAACATATTTGCCAGTGATATCAATGATAAGGGTTTAATCTCCAACATTTACAGGGAACTCATGCAGCTTAACAAAAAGAAGATAAACAACCCAATCAAAAAATGGGCAACTCACCTAAACCGTTTTGGCTCAGTGGATAGAGCGTCGGCCTGCGAACTCAAGGGTCCCAGGTTCGATTCCAGTCAAGGGCATGTACCTTGGTTGCGGGCACATCCCCAGTAGGGGGTGTGCAAGAGGCAGCTGATCAATATTTCTCTCTCATCAATGTTCTTAACTCTCTATCCCTCTCTTTTCCTCTCTGTAAAAAATCAATAAAATATATATTTTTTTAAAAATGGGCAACTGATCTAAATAGACACTTTTCGAAAGAAGACAGAAGGAAGGCCAAGAAACATATGAAAACCTGCTCAAAGTCACTAATAATCAGAGAGATGCAAATCAAAAAAACAATGTGGTACCATCTCACACCTGTCAGAATGGCTATTATCAACAAGTCAACAAATGACAAGTGCTGGCGAGGATGTGGAGAAAAAGGAACCCTCGTGCACTGCTGGTGGGAATGCAGACTGGTGCAGCCACTGTGGAGAACAGTATGGAGTTTCCTTAAAAAACTAAAAATAGAACTCCCATTTGACCCAGTGATCCCACTTCTAGGAATATATCCTAAGAAATGGGAAACACTAATCAGAAAGGATATATGCACCCCTATGTTCATAGCAGCACAATTCACCATAGCTAAGATTTGGAAACAGCCTACGTGCCCATCAGCAGATGGGTGGATTAAAAAACTGTGGTACATCTACACAATGGAATACTACGCTGCAGTAAAAAAGAAGGAGCTCTTACAATTTGCAACAATATGGATGGAGATGGAGAACATTATGCTTAGTGAAATAAGCCAGGCAGAGAAAGATAAATATCACATGATCTCACTCATTTGTGGAATATAATGAACAACATAAACTGATGGGGGGAAAAATAGATCCAGAAACAGAGAAACATCAATCAGAACATTAAACCTCAGGGAAGAAATTGTGAGGTAACCAGAAACCCAAGAATGCCTGAGAACACCTTTCTAGCCATGCTAGCAATCATCAGATGTACGGTAATTTTACCTGGGACAAGAGGGTAAGTATTTTGGTCTTATGCTCCTGACCCTCCATGGGTAAGACCCCTTACATGGGCTGATCCCCTGACTAATGTAATTACCAATAATACCAAACACCCTGGTCATCCAGGAGGTCCATGGGTGGGGCAAGAAAGTATAAATACACAGGGGTCTCCACCCATCTTCCCTTTTGTATGACACAAAATCAAAACAATGCCCCTTTGTGTGTACAATTAAAGAGAGGTTTCTGGCTTGTGTGGACACCAAAGAAAGGGTGTCACTACTATCACTACGTGCCCCCGGAAGAGGTGCAGAAAATGTAACTAAGACCTTGTCTATATAAAAAGAAATGGACAGCCAGTTTGAAAGGGAATTCCCATGGACTAGAACAAAGAATACCCTCGCATGATATTACTCTACACTATCATTAAAATTTTTCCCAGATTTGGATCACCCCCAGTACTTATAATAGTTCCTTGCACCCTTGGGGATAAAAAAAAAAAAAAGTCATCTGTTTGGTGCTTGGAGACAAACTTATCACACCTCTTGATACTTTAGAATTACTACAGCATAATATACAATTATCCCAAGCAAACGTACAAACTAATTCTTTGAATGTCTGGCAGCAATTTAAAAAGGACATGTAAGGATTTAATCCTCTTCATTGTGTAGAGGGCCTCCTGGGAAGGCACCTGAGCATTCTATATTGGTCCCACTTACCCTTTAGGCCAAGAGAGACCCTCTTCTCACAATTCAATTGCTCACAGCTGTTGCATGAGCTCTCTGTTCATGTCGAGGTTGAAGTCTCGTGATGACTGGTACCATGGATCTGTCTCTCACCCAGTGGGGCGAACTAAGCCCTCCCTGGAGAAGAAACCCGGGTTCCAAAAGATATGTGATCAGTGCTGGGGCCCCGCCAGCAGGCGAGGGGATCCCAAGGCAGGTGCTGGGCATGGAGGCCACGGGGGCATAGGCTACCAAGGAGACAAAACTGAACCTCACGTCACCCTGCTTGGCCCCGGAGGATGGCTGGTTAGCCAGAGACGGGTAAGATTCCTCAAGGAAGGAACAACCTAAGACAGGCACAGTCGCAGAGGGGCCATCAGGAGAGAATTTGGGGATCAACAGAGGTGGGGCACAGGCCCTCACACTCGCAACATTGCAGGGGCCTGAATCATAGCCCCTTCTGAGGGAGGTCTCCTGCCCCCCATGGCTGCTTCGTGCTTCCCATGCCCAGCTCAGATCAGGACCCAGGTGACCGACAGAGACTTGGCCGACAGCAGCTGCCCTCTCACTCCAACAAGAATTGTTTGAGTTGTCTTGTACCCATGGTGTGGGGAAGTGGGTTTACGATATCTAAATCCAGCCTACCACCAGGAATGCTCAGGACCTACTCAAGAAGGCAAATAATCCCTTCCACCAATATTTATAGGGTAAAATAAGATTGTTGTTAGAGTAATAAATTTGATAGTAAAATAGTAGTCAAGTTTTCAGGCAAATTTAAATTGGCTAGTTGAAACAAGCGAATATTCTAGAAAAATTAATTGTACTGGACAAAAAGGTGTTCCTAAAGTGTTAACTAAAATTTTTATTGGTACTTCATCTCATGATAAAATTGTGCACCATGTAATGAACCTAAAACAGTAATATTATAGTGCAAAAAATTAAAATTTAAAAGCCATCAAGACTACATTATAAAATTTTCAAAAACCTCCTAACATTTAAATCAAAAAAGGAGGGGATAGTAGAGGAATATCATGTAAGGATAAATATCCTGTAAGTAAATTACATCTAGAAAATTAATACTTTAGAAAATTAATTGTAAGGCTTTTAGCAAGACACCCATGAAAAACACACAAGGTGACAAAAAAAGCCAGAGGAAAATCATTTGGGCAAAAAATGAAAAAGGATCCCCAGTCAAATTTATAGAAAATATTCCTTTATTAACTTTTGGTCGAGAATATGTTTGTATATTTTCAGAAAACAACTCCAAGACCATGTGGATTCCAGCAACAGAGAGGAATCGACAGGACTACTCCAGCCATGAAGACAGAAGAGAAGCAGTCCAGAGATGGAAGACGCTGACGTGGCCTTCCCATACTAGCAGTTAGCAGCTGTGCATCACTGCAGGTTGCCCAGGACCAAACCAGACAGAGTCGGACCTGCATTACCACCATTTGTCCACCATCCAGAACTGAAATGTCAGTGCTGACATGTACACATAAGGAACTGTTGCACATTGAAATTGGGTCTCAAAAGAACTGTTGGCCCAGAAAGAAACTCACTACACACTGATTCATTTGCCTGTCACCATAACCATTATTGCTTGTCTCATTTTCGGTTCTTATAAGTGTATTTCTAATAGCACATGATCTCACTCATCTAGGGGAAATAATGAACAACATAGACTGATGAACAAGAACAGACCCAGAAACAAGGAGGCATGGATCAGACTGTCGGCCTCAGGGGGAGGGTAGGGAAGGGTGGGGGTAAAGGGGAGAGATCAACCAAAGGACTTGTGTGCAAGCATATGAGCCTAACCAGTGGTTAAGGACAACGGGGGGGGGGGGGGCATGTGTGGGGAGGGGTGAGGGATGGGAATGGTGGATGAGGACAAATATGTGATACCTTAATCAATAAAGAAATTTTAAAAATAAATAAATAAATAAATAAATAAATAAAAGGAAAAAAAAATTTTTAAAAAGTGATAAATAAATAATAAAACTAACTAAATAAAAGTCCCTTACTATGATTGTATTGCTGTCAATCTCTCCCTTAATGTCCACCAGTATTTTCTTTAAACAGTATATTTAGGTGCTTCTATGTGGGGTGCATATATGTTTACAAAAGTTATATCCTCTTGTTGGATAGATCCCTTTAGTATTATGTAGTGACCTTCTTTGTCTCTTTTTTTTAAATATATTTTTACTGATTTCAGAGAGGTAGGGAGAGGGAGAGAGAGATAGAAACATCAATGATGAGAGAGAATAATTGATTGGCTGCCTCCTGTATGCTACCCACTGGGGATCGAGCCCACAAACCAGGCATGTGCCCTGACTGGGAATCAAACCCTTACCTCCTGTTTCATGGGTCAACACTCAACCCCTGAGCCACACTGTCCGGGCAAATTTTTCTTTTCTTTTTGATGTTCTGCTTGGGTGCTTACTGTTAACTTGTCCTCTAATTCAGTGATTTGATCCTCTGCTGTTGATTTTTTTCTAATGTATTCTTAATTTCAGATATTATATTCTTTATTTCTGACTGTTATTTTATGGTATCTATGTCCTTCTATTTCTTACCATCTTTTTATTTAAATTCTCACAGAGATCATCCATTTTTCCCCTAAGATCCTTGAGCATCTTTAGAATGATTGTTTGAAACTCTGCATCAGGCATCTTTGTTGCTTTCATTTAATTTAATTCTTTTTCTGGGGATTTCTCTTATTTTTTCATTTGAAATATATTTCTTTGTCTCCCCATTTTGTCTCTATGTATTAGGTAGATCTGCTATAACTCTCAAACTTGTTATGACGGCTTTATGATGAAGTTGTTTCATTGGGTTCAGTGGCACAATCTTCCAGATCACCTGATTTCTATGTTCTAGGAATGTCTCTTGAGGGTTATGTGAATCTTTCTGTTATACTTGAGTCTTGAATGCTGTTTGCCCTTTTATAGGTGGAATGAACCCTTCAGTCTGGCTGACTAGAAAGATAAACATTGATCACTGTGTATGAATCACTGAGCAGGGCATCCCCTTGAGGTGGAGTTGTTCTTAGCAGGGTCTGGTGCCTTCCAGAATTCTCCTTTGGGTGTGCCACTTGTGTGACTAATTGGTCGAGCTCTGGTGTGGTCTGAAGCCCACCATTTGTGTTGGTTCTGGGCCCACTTGAGCAGGGTTCAGTTACAGGTTGATGTCAGTAATTTTCTGTAACTGGCCTTGGGCTACCTGTCTGGAGCTACCATGCTATTCGTTGTGTGTGGCTGCATCTACTGGGCCCGGGTGTGCATGGGAAGAACCAATCTACGTACAAGGGTCAATTTTCTCCAGATTATAGTTGGGAGCATTTCTGTAAAAGGTTCAAGGCTCCCTGAGGTCCACTTTCACCTATGAGATACTTTACCTCCCCCTGAGGTTACCTTGTCTTCCTCCAGAGCCTTTCAGAGAAAGACTGTAGAGTGGGCCCAGGCTGGCTGCAACCCAAAGAGCCTTCCAAACTGGTTGTAAGCTCGGTAGGGTGGGACAACTGGAATAGGTAGGATGGGGCTAGTGGATCCTTACTTGGGGGTCACATGGCCAGGCAGTCTGTGAGGGGGAAGTTGACCCTACTCCAGAGTCCAACCACTCAGTCTCTGCCAGAGTCTTCAACTCCATTTCCCCTAGAAGGAGCAGACCACAAGTTCAGGTTTGTTGTAGCCAGACATCCCCTCTACAGAAGCAAGCTCAGCAGGGCAGAGCTATTGTGCTCAGGAAAACAAATCAAGAGTCTCCTCTCTTGATGCTGGCCAAGCCTGCAGAAAGGGACCAAGCCTTTTGTCTTGGTCCCAGAGAATAACCTCTGAGGCACACGCATTCAGAATGTCCCAGCACCCAGAAGCTCTCCCTTCCCCCTGCAGAATTGAGCTCAGCAGGTGGGGTATCTGGGACTTGGAAGGGCAGATTCAATAGTATCTTATTGGTGGTGATGCCTGCAAGCCTGTAGGTCAGGGCCGGGCACTTCTTCCCTTCCTGGGATAATGTGTCTTTGCTCACAAGTGAGATAGGTGTGCCCCACGCCATCCCAAGCTCCGTTATGTAGCTATACAAACCAGCACCCGCCCATATGATTCCTGGACAAAAGCCTCCCAGGGAAATATGCTCCGAAAGTCCCAGCTTTGTGCAGCACTCTGACACCCCCCTTCCCCCCGCCAACTGAACTCAGCAGGGCAACTCTGTACAAGTGATTCAACAGGTGGAGGGGGGAGTCTGCTGTATATTCAAGGTGAGGGAAACCAGTCCCCTTTCCAAAGCTACACAGTTCAGTCATTGTCTGAGTATCTGCCAAGATCCTCCCTAGAGAAAGAATACTCCTAAGGTTACTGCTGGGTGCAGCCAGTAGACCTCTCCTCAGACCCCAGCATGGCAGAGTGGCCTCGCCAACAGTTGGGTGATCAGGCAGTGCACTTCCCAGGCTGGTGCTGAAACAATAGGAGTGCTCATCCCTGGGAAGGTGCCATCTGGGTCTTCCAGGAAGACTGGATTTTTTACTACCAGATGTTATGCATGCTCTTCCTCCTGTCTCTGTTGCTCTGGGTTGGGGATCCTTGCGTGAGTTTGAGACCCCATGGTCCTGGGGGGAGGGAGTTTGCAGCCAAGATATCCCTCAGGTTTCTCAGCCACCACACATGGGTGCAGGGGGGCAGTCCTTTCTGCATATCCACCCTTCTTACCAGTCTCTATGTGGTTTCTTCTGTAAGTCCTTGGTTATAATATTTCAGTTCTGCTAGCCATCAGTTGGTTATTCAGGTTGATTTTTCTATAATTTAGCTGCAAATCCAGTTTGGAGCCAGGAGCATAAAAGTGTAACTTCCACCTACTCTGTAGCCATATTGGGGGAAAAAAAAAAACAGTTTCATGCTTAACTTTAAATACCATCTATTCTCCAACAATTCACAAAAATGTTTATCTGCAGGTCAAAATTATTCACTGAACTACAGACTTGCACACTCAAGAACATACTTGTATCTCCATTTGGATGTCTAATTGTAATCTCAAACTTAACATGTTAAAGAAAACTCCCAATATTCCAGCACAAATCAGCTCCTCCTTTAGTATTTTCTATCTTTTTTTAAATATATTTTTATTGATTTCAGAGAGGAAGGGAGAGGGAGAGAGAGATAGAAACATCAATGATGAGAGGGAATCATTGATTGGCTGCCTCCTGCATGCCCCCTACTGGGGATCAAGCCCGCAATCCAGGCATGTTCAAAATCTTGCCATAACTCTCCATCTTAGAGCAAAATCCAAAGTCCTTATACTATTTACAAGACCTAAACAATCTAATCGATTGCCATTCATCTACTACTCTCCCTTTCATTCAGCCCACTCCAAACACACTGGCCTCCTCACTATTGCTTAAACATCCCAGGTACTCTCTCACCCCAGGGCACTTGACCTTGCTATTTCCTCACCCCTGGAAAGTATTATCCCAGTAAGCTTCATGACTCACTCTGTCCTCTCCGTTAGATCTTTACTCAAAAATGTATCTTCTTTGTTGAACCTTCCATGGCCACCTTTACCTAAAGTGTTAAACCCAAACCAGTTTTATATCTCTCTTACCTGCATATATTTTCACTTGAGCACTTATCACTATCTAATCAATTGTATATAGTTTTTAATCTTATCTTTCTCACCCACTAGAATGTCAGATCCACAAAGCCAAGAATTATTTGTCTGTTTTATTCAATACTGCATCTCCAGTACCTAGAACAGATCCAATCACTACATAATGTAATGTGTGTTCAATAAATGTTATTGAATGCATTGAATAAATTAATAAATCTGTGTGTATCTATGTACATATCTGTATATTTGCATGTGTGGGCCCATTTTTTGTTACCTCTCTTATGTGCTCACATGGATGTATAGGTCTGTATAGGCCCAGTTAGTAAGTGTGGCAAGGTTAAATCTGAATAATAATAGATATTTATTGAGTGTTCATGATGTGCCTAGTACTATGCCAGACTCTTTATATTGACTAACTCCTACACCCTAAATGAAACGTTGCATGTAAACATATCATTTAATCCTACCCATTAGGCAGATGTAGTGTATTGTTTAGGAACAATCTCTGGAACCAGGCTGCCATAATTTGAGTCCCAGCTCTTCCATTTACTAGCTATTTGACCCTGGACAAGTCACTTACCCTCTCAGAGACTAATTTTTCTCATCTATAAAATGAGGGTAACAGTGCCTACTCATAAGATTGTTGTGAGGATCAAATGAGAAAATGCAAAGCATTTAGAACAGTGCCTGGCACATAGTAAACACTGTATAAACATTTGTTAATACTACCAATTAAAAGGTTGAATTTTACTTAATAACAACAATAATAGAAGCATAATAGCTTCCATTTATCAAATGCTTACTATGTGCTAAGTATGCCCTTTTCATACATTATGATACAGATAAATATGTATATACATATAAAAATATACAGATATATACTTATACATATGTATGTATATACATGCATTTTAAATTGACAAAATAAAAAGGCTAAGAAACTTGCAAAAACAAAATGGTAACTATTTGAGGTGATAGATATGTTAAGTAGCTTGATTGTACTGAATAGTTCACAATGTGTTGGTATATCAAGTTGTATACCTTAAATATATACAATTTTAAATTGATGACTATACCTCAATAAATCTGAGTAGAAAATAATAAAGAAAACAGCCCAAGGTTGCAGAGTTCTAATTGGGAGATGCAGGCCTGAGTGAGACCTGAGCTGGTATCCTCAACCACCTTGCACTAATGTGGGTGGGTGCTATTTCAGTACATGCTTGTGCATGTTTTGTATGTGGTCTGTGAGCAAGGACATGTGAGTGCATGAGGCTCTCTGTTACTGTAATTATAGCTGATTGTATGTCCCTGTGAAAGTGCAAGTTTTTAGAGATCATTCTAGTTTCCTCACTTGCTTTTCTTTGGTACAGCCAGCAGAGGGGGCTCAGGAATTTTTTTCCCCATCTTGAAGAAACCAAGAGTATACAACATTAAAAAACAAAACTTCCTGTGAAAAATGCGAGTGCTTGAAGGGGATAGCTATGGTTTATGACTAGTTTTTCACACTTTGAAGACAGAAATTAGGTAGTCATTCAAACCTCGAATCTCTCCACTTTCTGGGCCATTTTTGTATGAGAGCATGCACTCAGCTCCCAAAGATTGCTAAACCACTGAAGTTTTCAGCATCACTTCTATCCATCCTGTGACAATATACGTGGCCCACTCCCTGCCTTCTAGTTATCCAAAGCCCCCAACTGAAACTCCCTCAAAACCAACCAAGTAACCTAACTGGTTTCCGTTTCATTCTTCCCTATTCTCCTGCCTTCCTTTGGCTGGCTATTCAGATGTAATTCAACTAACACTGGCTATATTCATAAGGCCAACCTTTGTCTCATTTAAACATCCCAATAAGCCTAGGAGGTAAGCACCATTATTTTACCCTCCTCATTTAGCAACAGAGAAATCAACACTCAGAGAAGAGGGTGCCTTGCCTAAGGTCATACCGTCAATAAAAGGCTGAGGCAGAAATCAAACCCAGGTTCCTCTGAATCAAGAGCCTACTCTTCTTTTCACTACACCATGGGCTATGGCAATTGATGGAGCTGCGATTGAAACCCAAGTGGTGACAGATTCTTTATCTTGACTAACTCCTATACCTTAAATTCTCAAACCTGAATGTGTATCAAAATGAACTGAGGGTATTATTTAAGAAAAACAAAACAAAACACAAAACTCACAGGGAGTCTGACTCTGTAGTAGGCCCAGGATTTTCCTTTGTAATAAAGACTCCATATGACTTCTGATTCAGGTCACACTGTGGAAATATCAGGCCTCCTAAAGGCCAGCTCAGCCTCCCTCAAGCACTGCAAGTTCTTAACCAGCCAACTGAACAAAGCTTCAGAACAGTTCCAAATAGCCATGGTGACGATTAATGGAGCACTGTTACATTCCAGGTATATTACATTTAGGCCCACAATCTATTTTTAGTTCATTTTTATGAAAGATACAAGGTCTATATCTAGGTTCTTGTGTTTTTTATGGTTGTCTAGTTGTTCTGACACCATTTGTCAAAAGACTACTGTTTCTCCATTGAATGCCCTTTCTCCTTGGTCAGAGAATAGTTGACTATATTTGTTTGGGTCAATTTCTGAGCTTTCTATTCTGTTCCATTGATATATTTGTCTATTCTTTCATTAATACCAAACTGTCTTGATTTCTGTAGCTTTACAGTAAGTCTTAAAGTCATAGCCTGAGTGGGTCTTTTGTTTTTTCTTCTTCTTTTTTTTAATAAATCTTAATTGTTCAGATTATTACAATTGTTTCTCTCCTTTTTTCCCCCCATATCTCCCCACCACCCGGTTCCCACCCCCTCTCTGCCCTTACCTCCCCCCCCCACTGTCCTTATCCATAAGTGTATGATTTTTGTCCAGTCTCTTCCCGTACCCCCCACACAGACAGCCCTTTCCCCCTGAGAATTATCAATCCACTCCCATTCTATGCCTTTGATTCTATTATGTTCACCAGTTTATTCTGTTCCTCAGATTTTTAGTTCACTTGACTTGTAGATTCACTTGTTGATAGATATGTATTTGTTGTTCATAATTTTTATCTTTACTTTTTTCTTCTTTTTCCTCTTTTTAAAAAATACCTTTCAGCATTTCATATAATACTGGTTTGGTGGTGATGAACTCCTTTAGCTTTTTCTTATCTGTGAAGCTCTTTATCTGCCCTTCAATTCTGAATGATAACTTTGCTGGGTAGAGTAGTCTTGGTTGTAGGTTCTTGCTATTCATCACTTTGAATATTTCTTGCCATTCCCATGGCCTGCATAGTTTCTGTTGAGAAATCAGCTGATAAACGTATGGGTGCTCCCTTGTAGGTAACTAACTGTTTTTCTCTTGCTGCTTGTAAGATTCTCTCTTTGTCTTTTGCCCTTGGCATTTTAATTATGATGTGTCTTGGTGTGGTCCTCTTTGGATTCCTTTTGTTTGGGGTTCTGTGCGCTTCCTGAACTTGTAAGTCTATTTCTTTCACCAGGTAGGGGAAGTTTTCTGTCATTATTTCTTCAAATAGGTTTTCAGCACCTTGCTCTCTCTCTTCTTCTTGCACCCCAAAAATTCGGATATTGATACGCTTAAAGCCATCCCAGAGGCTCCTTACGCTATCCTCACACTTTTGGATTCTTCTTTCTTTCCGCCTCTCTGGTTGGGTGTTTTTTTCTTCCTCATATTCCAGATCTTTGGTTTGACTCTTCGGGTACGGTGGTCTACAGTTGAGTGTCTGTATATTCTTTATTTCAGACAGTGTATGCATAATTTCTGACTGATCCTTTTCCATTTTTTTGGTATTCTCATTAAGGTCCTTGAAGGTCTCTTCAAGTTTCTCAGTGGTTTTTAGAAGATTCTTGAGTACCCTTATAAATGTGGTTCTGAACACTGTGTCATCCATTAGTTTGCTTTCCTCCATCTCTCCTACTCGTGACATACTTCGTTGTCTCTGCATTTTGGCTGCCTCCCTGTGTTGATTGAGTGGCTTTGTGTGGTCAGTGACCTATAGGGGCCGGTAGCTCAGCTTCCCCAATCACTCTAGGTGGTCGCTCTTGGTTCACCCCTTTGTGGACTGAGTGGAAAGTCTTGGTGTAGTTAAAAGCCTTGATTGCTGTTGGTACACTGGGAGGAATTGACCTCCAGGCCAATTGGCTGTGAGGACCTGCTGTGTCTATAACGGAAGAATTGCTGTGCTGGAGACACAGTAGGGCTTTGGTGCTCACTGAGTCTGCCTCTTGAATGTGTCCCTTATGAGAGTGGTTGAAATCTGGTGTCGTCCACACCGACCACTAGATACCCTAGTGTCTGGATCTCCAATGGGGTGCAGGTCTGAGGCCTCCCAGCAGGAGCTACAGCAAGAGCTACAGTTTTCTCCTCTTTGCTTGGGCGGTTTTGGAGCAGTCTGACTGGAGCTGCAGTTAATTTGGTTGAGCTGCCACAGAACAGGCCATTTATATATAAAAGCCGCTGTGTGGAGCCTGGGCGGGTTTGTAGAATGTGCGGAGCGGGGTCTCAGGGCGGGGTGGGGTCTCAGGGCGTCACTAGGCTGGGGCGTGGCCAACGGCCATGGTTGCCTTCAGCCGTCTCTCCCTTTCCTCGTTTCCAAGTCCCCGTGTCCCACGCTCCAGCGCAGCAAACCCTAATTGCTGGGTGCACCTTTGCAGAAAAGTCACTCTCACTCTCCGACCAATGGCCGAAGTCCCCAGAAACTGGAGTTCAGAACGATCGGGAGTTTGTCTCCCTTCGGTTTGAAGAAAAGCTGTGCACCCAGTCGCCCGCCGCCAGCCCGCTTTGCTCACGCCTCCGTACCTCAGCTCTCCAGCTTTTGCACTCCCTTCTCTTTTTAGTTGTAAATCTACCACTCAGCCAGCTTTCCCTTTGTTCTGGGTGGTAGACGTTTTGTTTTTTAGTTGTATTTTTGAAATTGTTGTGCGAGGAGGCAGTTTAGTTATTTAACTTTGCCGCCATCTTGGTTTCTCTTTTTCAGGTCTTTTGTTTTTTCATATAAACTTTAGAATCAGTTTGTCAGTATCTACAAAGAATCTGCTGGGATTTTGATTGGGCTTGCATTGAATCTATAGATTAAGTTGAGAAGAACTAACATCTTAATAATATTGAGTCTTTCAATCCATGAACACAAAATATCCCTCTAGTTATTTATATCTTTTTTAAATTTCTTTCATCCAAGATTTGCAGTTTTCTGCCTATAGATCCTGCAAATATTTTGTTAAATTTATATATAAGTATTTGAATTTTGGTGCTATTGTAAATGGTATTTATTTTCAATCTTGAATTCCAATTGTTCATGCTGGTATACATGACAGCAGTGACTTTTATATATTAACCTTGTATCCTGTGACTAATCACTCTTTAATTACAAAAGAGTTTTTTTTGTTTTGTTTTGTTTTTTGGTCAGTCCTTTGGAATATTCTACGTAGATGATCATCTCATCTGCAAATAAGACCCAGGCACATTATATACATTATGCCATTTAATCCTCAGAAGAACACTGAAGGTCAGGTCCTATTAGCATCCTGCTTTGCAGAGGAAAAAAAGTGAGTCTTAGCTACCTTAATTTAATTGTCCAAGGTCACAAAACTTGAAAGTGGAGGAACTGAGATGTAACCCAGCTCTGCCTGTGTCCACAGCCTGTGACAACTGCACCCTACTACAGTGAGCTGCATTAGGTAATTTGCTAGATCAAAAGGTAGCAGAAAGTTCCATGTGGGTAGAGGAGTCAACCTCTGCCCCTAATCCACTGTGTGTTATTAGGCAGGCTCCCAAATCCCAAAGACCTAAGTCATTCACATCACAGATCTATGGAATATTGGTCCAGGTTTTTTAAAAATTAAACATTTCATTTTAGAACAAGATTTGAATAAACATGCCCCAATGAATATATAGAAATGGGCAATAATCACATGAAAATATGCTCAACATCATTAGCCTTTAGCAAAATGCAAAAAAAAAAATCACAAAGCTATGCCACTTCACATACACTAGGATAGGTATAATAAAAGGTGGACAACACAAATATTGATAAAAAAATATATAGAGGAATTGGAATCCTCATACATTTCTGCTGAACCTTGTCAAATGATGCCACCATGTTGGAAAACACTTTGGGATTTCCTTGAAAATTTAAACATAGCATTATCATGTAACCCAGCAATTCCACTACTAAGTATACTAGTATACTCAAGAAAATTATTTATAATAGCCAAAAACTGAAAACAATCCAAATGTTTATCATATGATAAATGAATTAACAAAATGTGCTCTATACATTCAATGGAATATTATTTGGCAATAAAAATAATGAAATATTCATATACACTTCAACATGCATGAACCTTGGAAACATCATGCTAAGTGAAAAGTCATTCACATAAGACCATGTATTTATGATTCCATTTATATGAAATAAGAAGAATTTAAAAATCTATAAAGACAGAAAGTAGATTAGTGGTTGCTTTCAGGCTGGAGAGGATGGGACAAGTAAGGAGTAACTGTTAACATGCATGAATTTCATTTTTAGATGATAGAACTCTTCTAGAATAAGACAGTGCTGATAGTAGCACAGCATTGGGAACATATTAAAAACCACTGAAGTGTACACTTTAAGTTGGTTAATTTTATAGTATGTGAATTGTATATCAAACAATAATCTGATATTCAATAAATTAAAAATAGAACTACCATATGACATAACAATCCTACTTCTGGATATATATTCAAAAGATTTGAAAGCAGGGTTTCAAAGAGATCTTTGTATACCCATATTCATAGCAGTATTATTCACAGTAGCCTAAATTCCATTGACAGATTAACAGATAAACAAAATATGGTGTGTATAGAGTAGGTCCTCGGGTTACATTGGAGATCTGTTTCTACAGTGTGACATAACGCGATTTTCGCCGTAAGTCAGAATCCACCTACATAAGCACCTACGTCACTCACATGGAGCACATACACAGCAGTAATGAAATGAAACAGTAAAAAAAAAATTTAAAAGAAAAATAACAATTCCTGACCTTTACTTGTGGTAAATAAATAATAAAAAACATAAAGCACATATGTACATATGTCAAAATGACGGAACTTTTTTTTAATAAATAAATGGGAGATGACGTGGTAACCACAAAACGACGTATGTTGAGTCAGACATAACCCAAGGACTGTCTGTACTTACAAAGGCATATTATTCAGCCTTAAAAAAGGAAATCTTGTCACATGCTACAACATGGATGAGCTTTAAGGACATTATGCTAAATGAAATAAGCCAATTACAAAAGGACAAATACTGTATAATCCTACTTATATGAGTTATCCTATATAATAAAGAGCTAATATGCAAATGGTCATCACACCCTCGTGCCCTCACACCCTCGTGCCCTCGAGCCAGGGCCGGGGGACCTGAGGCCTTGCCCCCTGCCCTTCGGGGCTTGACAGGGGTGGACCAGCCAGGTCTGGATCCTGCACACTTTCGAGGCATGCATGGGTGGGCGGGGACTTGACTCTGGGTCCCTCGGCGCACCCCAGACTCTGACAGGAGGGAGATTTTCATATACATTTTACTAATTTTCTTTCATCTCTGACACTTCTATTATAGAGAAAGGGCAAATAGCAATATTAAAATATTTCCTCTAATTAATTCCCTTTTAACCCTTTGCACTAGCTTGCTTTTTTCTCGATTCCTTTATTCTAATGCTAACTGTGTCGAGTCACACTCGACATCCGAGTGCAAAAGGTTAATGTGCACAAATTTCGTGCACTGGGCCACTAGTCTACAATAGTCAAATTTATAGATATAGAAATAATGTAATTTACCAGAGGCTAAGAAGAGGGGGTAAAGGAGAATTGTTATTTAATGAGTACTGAATTTCGGTCCTGCAAGATGAAAAAGTTCTGGAGATGTTTCACAAAATATGTAAATATGGTTAACACTACTGAAATGGACACTTAAAAATGGTTAAGCTGGTAAATTTTATTATACGTTCTTTTACCATAAATAAAAAATATTTAAAATTAAGCCTATAAAATATTCAATTTAAGTGGTATGGACAATTATCAACCTTTCATATTTTCATTGCAATTTCCAAAGGATAACAAGGCTCTCATATATTAGCATTATCATCCCAGTCAAGGTTTTTATATCAAGCTTGGGGAATTGCCCACATTTATTGGTATTTATGGTGTGGCATTCATAGTATCAATAAGATTTTCTTTTAAAAAATATTTATTGTTGAAAGTATTACATATGTTCCCCTTTTTTCCCCACTGACCTTCTTCTAGCCAGCCCCCAACCCTAGCCCCAGACCTTCATCATCCTATTGTCTGTGCCCATGGGTTATGCACATATGCATACAAGTTCTTTGGTTGATCTCTTCCCACCCACACACCCACTTCCACCTTCCCTCTGAGATTTGACAGTCTGTTCCATGCTTCTATGCCTCTGGATCTATTTCGTTCATCAGTTTATTTTGTTCAGTAGATTCCACATATGAGTGAGATAATGTGATACTTGTCTTTCTCTGACTGGTTTATTTCGCTTAGCATAATACTCTCCAGGTCCCTCCAGGCTGTCTCAAAAGGTAAGAGATACTTCTTTTTTATTACTGCATAGTATAAGGACAAGATTTTTCATTGAAAATATTGCATGATTTTTCATAGTTTAAATAAATAACACCAGTCCCCTAACAACATGGTGGAAGTTTCAGTTATCACAACATTCATTAACTGTGAATTGTTGCATAAACTTTCCTCCTAGCTCTTATTCCATAAATAATTATTCAAATAAAAGATGTGCATCATGATCAGTAACCAGTTGCATCACTTCTTCCAAAGTCTCTTGGTGATTGGTCACTGAACATCTATTAGTTCACACACACAGTAAAGAGTAATTTTGTTGCCTTCACATAAACCTATGTGACATTTTATAAAAATGAAAAATCAAAAGAGGGAATTGGTCAACAAAGATGACAGCAATAAAGAAACAAAAAGTGATAACACTAGAAGTGAAATTAGATGTGGTTAGATTTGAAAATGGTGATAGCAGACAGATGAGATCTAGGCCTACATGAAGCTACAGTTCATAGTTTTAAAGCTGATGAATATAAAAAAACAAGGTAAAGTTGCTTCAACATTTTTTAAGTTTAAGTTTTACTAGGAACAGAAAGCCACTTATCATTTCTACTTTAGATTGAGTACTGTAATCAACAAATCCCACTCAGTTTCACTAGCATTCAGCCCAAAATGTCAAAGTGCTACATTGAAAGAAATGATAACTATAAGGAGAAAATAAGAACATTTTACTGCCAGTAAAGTCCGGTTTTATCGCTTCAGAAATCTGCATGAATTCATTAGCCATAAATTATCTGTTGAAACTTCAAGCTCAGGGAAGGATGCTATTATGAAATTTTAACCCAAATTCCAAGAATTACAGGTAGTCCTGACTTTGCACAGTAGTGCAACACTACTGTGCAAAAAACAAACAAACAAACAAACAAAACCTGTAGGATTTGGATGGAATGTAAATGGAATTATAGAAGATACTAGAGGCCTGGTACACAAAATTCGTGCACTGGAGGGGGAGGGTCCCCTCAGCCCAGCCTGCAGCCTCTCCAATCCAGGACACCTCGGGGGATGTCTGACTGCCGGTTTAGGCCTAATCCTGGGGATCAGGCCTAAACCGGCAGTCAGACATCCCTCTCACAATCCTGGACCACTGGCTCCTAACTGCTCACCTGCCTGCCTGCCTGATTGCCCATAACTGCCCCCCCTTCCAGCCTGATCACCCCCAACCGCCTCTGCCTGCTGACCTGATCACTCCTAACTGCCTCTGCCCACCGGCCTTATTATCCCCAACTGCCCCCCCAGCAGCCTGGTCACCCCAACTGCCCCCCTCTGCCAGCCTGGTCACCCCTAACTGCCCCCCTCTGCCAGCCTGGTCACCCCTCACTGCCCCCCCCCCTGCTGGTTTGGTTGCCCCACACAGCCTGCTGCTCAGTCATTTGGTTGGCCCTCACTAACCCCCCTGCCAACCTGGTCACCCGACGCAGCCTGTTCAGTCATCCATTTGGTTGTTTTGGTTGCAATGGTTGCTTAGGTTTTTATATATATAGATAGATGACCATGGGAAGTTGGCACTGCCTCCATTCAAGTAGTAGTTCTGGATATGCAGTCAGAGGAACTTAGTGAAGTAAAACATGGTTGTGTCATAAAGGTTGAATGTATCTCAGAGGAAGTGATGCAGATGAAAAACTCCACATTAAAGGAACTCTCAGATTTTTCCGCCATTTCAGAAGCTAATCCAAATTTAGAAAAGAGTATGATAATTTGCCAAGGTATAGACAAGAGTTCATAAAGAAATAAAACACTGCCCCACTTGTGTGGCTCAGTTTGGACCCAGACACCAAGAGGTGCCCTGTTCAATTCCTGGTAAGGGCACATGCCCAGGTCAATCCCCAGTAGGGGGTGTGCAGAAGGCAGTCTATCGATGTTGATGTTTCTGTCTCATTGATGTTTCTATTTCCCTTCCTCTCTAAAATCAGTAAAAACAGTTTTTAAAAAGAAAATCTTGCATGAAACAATTCTTTGACTATGTTAGGACAATTAAATTACATGTAGAAATTTAATGGAAAAATGAATACTGTCAAAATGTATTCTATAAAATATTATAAATAATTTAAACCTAAAATGTAATTGAAAATAAAAATAACTTTTAAAACAATACATAAAAATGTTTACATAAATTTTCTAGGTATTGCATATATATATATATATATATATATATATATATATATATATATATATATACTGTGTATACTTGTTGAATTACTATTAATATCTCTATATTTCAAATAATTAAAAAAGAGCATGGACTTTGAAGTCTAAGAGACTTGGGTTTTATTCTTCTTCTTTTACTTATTGGCTATATAACCCTAAGCAAGTTAATTAAACAATCAGAACCCCAATTACCTTATCTAAAAATGGAAATAATATGTACCTCAAAGTGCTGTTGTGAATATTCCTTGAGTTAGTGCACAGAAAGCACTTTACATGTGCCTACAACAAAGTGAGCCACAGTGGGCAAATGTCCTTCCATTTGTGTGGAAAGAAATAAAACATCAGCTGGTCACCTTTAAGCAAGGTAGGCAGCTTCAGAGTTGGCATCTACCCTTCTGACAGGAAGCCTCCAATGGGAAACAGGCAGATCAAGGTTGCTGTCCACTAGGCCCTCAACATACCCTTGTGTACTAGAAGTAATCTAGTTATAATTGGACTACCAAAGAGAAAAACCCACTTTTGTTCACCTGCCAGCTTACTCCCACCTGAGACTCCTCAGGCCAACAATACTGAGCAATCTAGACCCAAATTAATAAAGTAAGCATTTTTTTTTAAAGCAAACAGATGAGGCTAATGAGTTCTTTCAGAAAAATGCCAGCCAATAACTAAAGAAAGAGTGATAGAAATAGAATATCAGAATTTTCCTGACCATAATGAAATAACTTATTCAAGCCAAAATCATCAATAGATTTATAAACCATTGGATGAAAGCTGATGGGAAACTGGATATTCCCGTGATGCCACACTCCACTGATTATGTGTTAATCACTAGGGAGGAAACATTACAATGGAGGAATTAGTCTGTCACCACCCAAACCCACTGTTCATTTTTGTCATCACTAATAGTGAGACTTTCATGTCAGCTATTATGTGCCTCCTGATGTGTACAGCATCACTTGTAAATTATCTGTGCAAAAAAATATTTAAGGAAAACCAAATTAAGCCTTTAGATCTAATATACAGCTTTTATGAAATACAGAGGAAGAAGTTAAAAGAAGTTAAATAACACCAGGAGGAAACCATGAAAAAAAACTTAGAAAGTGGGGTATTCCACCGGACAGCTGACCTGGTATCTGAAATAAGTCAATGGCATGTTCTTTTGTGTTCTGCCCACCAAATTCCAATGTGGCGGACCGGGGGCTCCCACCACACATCCGACAAGCAACTCTCCAGACACCAACTGGATGTCCTACAATTCAATTCAATTCTGATACTATAGAATTAGATTCCATAAGTTAAGGATTCAGTCCTAAAAGACTCCTCACCCCACCATTACCTGTACTTCTGACACACCGGCTATAAATCAGAGGTACCCATCACCTCATCTTGGGTTTGATTAATTTGCTAGAATGGCTTTCAGAATTCAAAGAAACATTTTACTTACTGGATCACTGAGTTATTATAAAAGGACATAACTCAGGAAGAGCCAGACAGAAGATATGCATAGGGCAAGGTATGGGGAAAGGGCACAAAGCTTCCATGCCCTCTCCAAGTGTGACACTCACAGCACAACCATGTGTTCACTTACCTGGAAGCTCTCATAACACTGTACTTTGGTCTTTTATAGAGGCTTCATTACATAGGTATGGTTGATTAAATCATTAGCCAGTGACACTAGATCCAACATCCAGCCAGTCTCCCCTCCTTGAGAGAGGGACTGAAAGTTACAACCCTCTAATAACCTGGTTGGTTCCCCTGACAACCAGACCCTATCTTTAGGTGCTTTCCAAAAGTCACCTTATTAATATAATAAAAGACATCATGACACTTTTATGGTCTCATCATTTAGGAAATTCCAAAGTTTTTGGTAGCTCTGTGTCAGAAATGGGGACAAAGAAATAAAAGGTAATGGGGAAAAAGACTGAATATATATTTCTTATTACAAATCACAATTTCACACATGGAGACATAAAAGGTGGTGAGATAGCAGGACTGTTCTGTATTAGAAGAGATTTAAGAGCTATAACTACCAAATGACCATTGATTGATATCTAGTTTGAATAAGCCAGATATAAAAAGACATTTTTTGCTATAATCAAGGAAATTTAGATGCAAACTGAATATTAAATAATATTAGGGAATTATTGTTAACTTTCTTAGATGTGATCATTTTACTGTAATGTGGGAAAATGTCATTGTGTTAATGATATGAGTAAAAACTATGATGTCTGCAATTTATTTTAAAATATTTTTAAAACAGATTACACAAATATAGCAAAAGTATTATAACTGCTAAATTTAGATGATGGTATATGAGTGTTGATTGAACTATTTATTCTATGTCCCTGTATATTTGAAATTTTCCAAAATAAAAATGTTTTAAAATAAAGACTTTTTTCATACATACAAAAGCTGAGGGAATTTATAACCAGCAGAACTGTAATACAGGAAACATGAAAGGAAGTATTTTAGGCAGAATGAAAATGTTACCAGATGAAAATCTGGATATAAAAAAGGGAATGATGGATACCTGAAATGGAAAGTGTGTGATTAAATATAGAATTTTTAACAATTTAAAAAATAACTTTAAAATATAACTGAGTCTTTTCTACTTGAACTCAGACTGGAGCTTAAATGCAGCCTCTGGCATATTGTAAAATTAAAATCTGTCAACAATTATAAACCAGCGATTACCAATAAAAATATGTAGTCTTGCTTCTCTAGAAAATTGGAAGCTCTGGAAAGTCTGGTCCTTATATTTCCTCCCAGAACCATTGTCTTGAGTTGAGTGATGGATGCTAGCCGTAATCTCTTTTCCATAAAGGGGAAAACTGCAGCATAATGAAACTGGTATTTGCCTTCTCAAAGAGAATGACAATTTTATATTTAAGGAAAAATCAGATAAAGGAAAATAGGCTCTAGAAGTACAAGAAAAGAAAGACCAAAGGGTGGCACCAAAAACTGTTTCACCAACAAGTTCATAGCTACTCTGCTAAGACACCAAGCTTTAAAAGCAACATGGTTTCTGATGGCACAAGCCCTTTAGGGAAAACAAAAGTTTCTTGCTTTTTTCTAGTAGTTGACTGTTTATTTGGGTTTGTGAGAGATAACAGTTTAAATATTTTTAAATAAATGGTGGTACAAGTTCACTGGTTAAAGGTTTGCTGTTTTTGTGAAGGTGGGTGCTATCACTTTCAAAAGGAGTGGGTCATTTTTTAAAAGCCATTTTGGAACACTTTACAGAGATGAAGAAAGCATGTAACAAACAATTATTTTTTTCCTCCTTTTTCTCAAATTTGGAAATTGTTTCTCTGTAAGATGACCATAAAATTTATGGAATTCTTTCCCTAAGCCAGTGTTAGGGAAAAGAGTGACGCTTGTATTGCCTGAAAGTGAATGCTGAGAAAAGATGGTTTCTGGACCCATCTCTATACATGTGAATGATGTGGGGAAGGCATTACAGAGATGCTTAGCATCTAGAGAGTCTTGTGCTTTGTCTGTCACTGCACTGTTTGCAATCTTAATCTTACCAGGAACAAGCAGAGAGTCACATAGTTGAAAGTATTTCCCAAACTCAGTGGTCTGTTTTTGCATATGTAGAGTGCAAAAGAGAGAATTTTCTACACTTAACTAAAATAATTTTTAAATGAATGGAAAATAGTTTCAGCTAAAATCATACTTAATGGTAAAGGTTTGAATTCTTTCCCCTTAAGATCAGAAATAAGACAAGATGGTCTGCTCTCACCAGATCTATGCTAAGTTGTATTGTAATTCTAGATGAGGTTATTAGTGGGGGGAAAATGACACTAAAAGGCATCCAAATTTGAGGGAAGAGGAAAAACTATCTTTATTAGCAGATAACATGATCTTATATAGAAAAATCCCTGAGGAATCCACCAAAAAATTTGAGAGCTAATAAATTAGTTTAGAAATCTTGCAAGATAAATATTAATATACAAACATCAATTAAATTTCTATACACTTGCAAAAAAACATTGAAAAATAAAATTGAGAAAACAATCCCATTTATAATAGCATCAAAAAGTAAAATAAAATAGTTAGGAATATATTTAACAAAAGAAGTGCAAGACCACACTAAAAACTACAAAGCATCATAGAACAAACTGAAGAGACCTAAATAAATAAAAAAGATACCCATGTTCAAAGATTGGATGAGTTAATATTGTTAAAATGTCAATATTCCTCCTTATTGATCTACAGATTCAAAACAATCTCCATCAAAATCCCAGCTGGCTTTTATTTTTTTGCAAAAGCTCTAAAGCGAATGTTAAAATTCATATGGAAACAGAAGGAAATCAAAATGACCACAACAATCTTAAAAAGGAACAAAGTTGGAGAATTCACACTTCCTCATTTTAGCAAGTGAGAGTAGTTTCCACTGTGTAGTACTGGCAGAGGATAGCCCAATGAACCAATGGGATAGAATTGAGAGTCCAGAAATAAACCCTTACATAAGTGGTCAATTGATTTGTTTTCTGATTTTTTATCGATTTTTTAGAGAGAGGAAGGGAGAGGGAAAGAGAGAAACATTGATGTGAGAGCAATACATCTATCAGTTGCCTCCTGGGCATGGATCAAGCCTGCAACCTGGGCACGTACCCTGCCAGGAATCAAACCAACAACACTCCAATGCATGGGACGATGCTCAACCAACTGAACGGCACTGGCCAGCACTTGATTGTTGACAAGGGTGACAAGATAATTCAATGTAAAAAGAATAGCCTTTCAACAAATACTGCTGTGCCCTGGCTGGTGTGCTCAGTAGTTAGAGTGTTGGCCCATGGACCAAAGTGTCACAGGTTTAATTCCCAGTAAAGGACACATACCTGGATTGCAGGTTCAATCCCAGGTCCTGGTCAGGGTGTGTGCAGGAGGCATCCAATCGATGTGTCTCTCTCACATCTGTCTCTCTCTCTCTCTCTCTCTCTCTCTCTCTCTCTCTCTCTCCTCATTTCCTTCCTTCCAAGCTCTCTAAAAAATCAATGGAAAAAATACCCTCAGTGGAGGATTGAAAAAGAGAAACAGTGGCAAGCCAAAAGAAGGTTTGATTATTAAATTAATTTAAATGAAACAGAAATTAATACAGTAATTTAAAAAACAGAACGGTAGATATGTTAGTAAAACCAATGCTTCTTTAAAAAAAAAAAAAACACGACCATATAAAAATTTGCAAGAAAGAAAACAAAAACATACACTATAAGTAGTAATAAAGTGGGCACAGAAGAGACTTTTCAAGTTATAAATAAACAACTTTATGCCATGAAAGTTAGATTTAATGTACCATTTTCTGGGAAACTATAAATTTGCAAAATTAACTCAAAAGCAATAAATACTATCCTATCTAATAATAGAGTAACATGTAAATTACCATCACTCCACTATGCCCACGATTGGGCGGTGGGAGGCTGGGGGGCGGGACTCGGGGTGGCCTATCCGGCCATTGAGAAGCACGGATCCGCTGCCACTGACAGGGACTACCCTGCTGTTGAGAGGCGCAGGGGGCGGGACTCCCGCCCCCTGTGCTTCTCAAAGGCCAGATCTGCGGCCGCTGAGGGGGCCTGCCGTGGACACCCAGCTGCGCCTCTCAACGGCAGGGTAGCCAGGTGTCCGTGGCAGCCCCCCTCAGTGGCCGCGGATCTGGCTGTTGAGAGGCACAGGGGGCGGGAGTCCTGCCCCCTGCACCTCTCAACAGCAGGGTAGCCCCCCCTCAGTGGCCATGGACCATCAAAAGTGCGGGAGCTGGGTGCCTGTCTGCTTCGGCACCAGGCCTTTCAGAAGCCTTCGCCGAGCCGGAGGCTTCTGAAAGGCCTGGTGCACCAGCAGACAGGCACCCAGCTCCACCGCGAAAAGCGAAAGAGTGTAGGGGACCCTACACGTGCATGATTCAATCATGCACTGGGCCTCTAGTAAATAAAATAATAGAATAATCCATAAAGTTTATCAAATATCTATCACTAAAATTGTTTCTAGCCGTGCATTATCTCAAATGTTCAGGAAATGTGTAACTATTGTGATGTTTACATTATTTGAGATTATAGAAACAAACAGCATATGAGATAAATTTGGAAGAATTTTGTAACACTTGTACCAAAACTTGATGAAGATAAGACAAATTCAAACTCACTTACAAATTTATTTATTTATTTATTTTTTATTAAGGTATTATATGTGAACATATCTTACCATTGCCCCCACCCCACCCCACTCCCATATATGCCCTGACCCCCCAGAGTTTTGCGTCCATTGGTTATGTTTATATGCATGCATACAAGTCCATTGGTTGATCTCTTATCTTCCCCACCTCTCCCTAAACTTCCTGCTGTAATTTGGCAGACTGTTTGATGCTTTACTGCCTCTGTATCTATGTTTTTGTTCAAGTTTATAATGTTCTTTATTATCCATAAATGAGTGAGATCATGTGGTATTTTTCTTTCATTGACTGGCTTATTTCACTCAGCATAATGTTCTCCAATTCCATCCAGGTTGCTGCAAATGGTAAGAATTCCTTCTTTTTTATGGCAGCATAATATTCCATTGTGTAGATGTACCACAGTTTTCTGATCCAGTCATCTGCTGATGGGCACCTAGGCTGTTTCCAGATCTTAGCTATTGTAAATTGTGCTGCTATGAACATAGGGATGCATATATCCTTTCTGATTGGTGTTTCTAGTTTCTTAGGATATATTCCTAGGAGTGGAATTACTGGGTCAAATGGCAGTTCCATTTTTAACTTTTTGAGGAAACGCCATACTGTTTTCCACAGTGGCTGCACCAGTCTGCATTCCCACCAGCAGTGCACGAGGGTTCCTTTTTCTCCACATCCTCGCCAACACTTGTCGTTTGTTGATTTGTTGATGATAGCCATTCTGACAGGTGTGAGATGGTACCGCATTGTTGTTTTGATTTGCATCTCTCAGATAATTAGTGACGTTGAGCATGTTTTCATGTGTCTCTTGGCCTTCCTTCTGTCTTCTTTGGAAAAGATTCTATTTAGGTCTGTTGCCCATTTTTTTATTGGATCATTTATCTTCCTTTTATTAAATTGTATAAGCTGCCTGTAGATTTTGGAGATTAAACCTTTATCAGTGATACCATTTGCAAATATGTTCTCCCATGCAGTGGGTTTTCTTATTGTTTTGTTGGTAGTTGCGTTTGCTGTAAAAAAGCTTTTTATTTTGATGTAGTCCCATTTGTTTATTTTCTCTTAAGCTTCCATTGCCCTAGGGGCAGTATCGGTGAAGAAGTTCTTTTGGCATATGTCTGAGATTTTGCTGCCTGTGGATTCCTCTAGTATTTTTATGGTTTCCCGTCTTATGTTTAAGTCCTATATCCATTTTGAGTTTATTTTTGTGTATGGTGTAAGTTGTGATGTAGTTTCATTTTTTTGCATGTATTTGTCCAATTTTCCCAACACCATTTATTGAAGAGACTGTCTTTATTCCATTGTATGTTCATGCCTCCTTTGTCAAATATTAATTGAGCACAGTGGTTTGGGTCAATATCTGGATTCTCTATTCTGTTCCATTGATCTATATGTCTGTTCTTGTGCCAGTACCAGGCTGTTTTGAGAATAGTGGCTTTGTAATATAGCTTGAAATCTGGTATTGAGATCCCTCCTACTTCATTCTTTTTTCTCAGAATTGCTGTGGCTATTCAGGGTCTATTTTTTATTCCAGGTGAACTTTTGGAGAGTTCTTTCAAGGTATGTGAAATATTCCATTGGTATTTTAATGGGGAGTGCATTGAATCTATAGATTGCTTTGGGTAGTATGGACATTTTAATGATGTTGATTCTACCAATCCATGAACATGGTATGTTCCTCCATCTGTTTACATCTTCCTCTATCGCTTTTTTCAGTATCCTGTAGTTTTCCACGTATAGGTCTTTTACCTCCTTAGTTAAGTTCATTCCTAGGTCTCTTAATTTTATTGGTGCGATGGTAAATGGGATTGCTTTTTTAATCTCTCTTTCTGTAAGTTCACTATTGGTGTATAGGAATGCCATAGATTTCTTGGCGTTAATTTTGTATCCTGCTACATTGCCAAATTCATTTATTAAGTCTATTAGTTTTTTGATGGAGTTTTTCAGATTTTTTATGTACAATATCATGTCATCTGCAAATAAAGACAGCTTTACTTGTTCCTTTTCAATTTGGATGCCTTTTTTTCTCCTTCTTGTCTAATTGCAATGGCTAATACTTCCAGTACTATGTCAAACAGGAGTGGTGAGAGTGGGCATCCATGTCTTGTTCCTGTTCTTAGGGGAAATGTTTTTAGTTTTTGCCCATTGAGTATGATGTTTGCTGTGGGTTTCTCATATATAGTTTTTATTATGTTGAGGTATGAGCCTTCTATTCCCACCTTGTTGAGAGTTTTTATCAAGAAACGGTGTTGGATTTTGTCAAATGCTTTTTCTGCATCAATTGATATGACTATGTGATTTTTATCTCTCAATTTGTTTATGTGATGTATCACATTTATTGATTTGCAGATATTGTACCATCCTTGCATTCCTGGGATAAATTCTACTTGGTCATGGTGTATGATCTTTCTGATGTACTGCTGGAGCCGATTTGCTAGAATTTTGTTGAGGATTTTGGCATCTCTGTTCATGAGGGATATTGGCCTGTAATTCTCTTTCATTGTGTTGTCTTTATCTCGTTTTGTTATTAGTGTGATCCTGGCTTCATAGAATGCACTTGGAAGTGTTCCTTCCTCTTGAATTTTTTGGAATAGTCTGAGGAGGATAGGTTTCAGTTCTTCCTTGAATGTTTAGTAAAACTCTCCTGTGAAGCCATCAGGCCCCGGGCTTTTGTTTGCCGGAATCTTTTTGATGACTGCTTCAATTTTGTCCATAGTTACTGGCCTATTGAGCTGTTTAGATTCTTCCTGATTGATTTTTGGAAGGTTATATTTTTCTAGGAATATGTCCATTTCCTCCAGGTTGTCCAGTTTGTTGGAATAGAGTTGTTCATAGTATTTTGTAACAATCCTTTGTATCTCAGCGGAGTCTGTTGTTATTTCACCTCTTTCATTTCTGATTTTGTTTATTTGGGTCCTCTCTCTTTGCTTCTTGGTGAGCCTGGCTAGAGATCCATCAATCTTGTTTATCCTTTCAAAGAACCAGCTCTTGGTTTTGTTGATCTTTTGTATTATTTCTTTGGTCCCTATGTCATTTATCTCCACTCTGATCTTTGTTATTTCCTTCCTTCTGGTTACACTGGGCTTTTCTTGCTGCTCTTTTTCTAACTCTTTGAGTTGTAGGGTTAGGTAATTTGTTACCATTGTTTCTTGTTTTTACAATAGTCTTGTAGAGCTATGAACTTCCCTCTCAAGACTGTTTTCGCTGTGTCCCATAGATTTTGGATTGTTGTGTTTTCATTGTCATTTGTTGCCATGATTTTTTTTATTTCGTCCTTGATCTCTCTGGTGACCCAGTCCTTGTTTAATAGCATGCTGTTTAGTCTCCATGTGTTTGATTTCTTTGGATTGTATTTATTGTAGTTGATTTCCAGTTTTATGCCACTGTGATCTGAGAAGATGCTTGATATGATTTCTATCTTCTTAAATTTGAAGAGACTTTGCCTGTGACCCAGCATATGGTCTATCTTTGAAAATGACCCATGTGCACTTGAGAAGAATGTATATTCTGTGGCTCTGGGGTGAAATGTTCTGAAGATGTCAATTAATTCCATCTGGTCTAGTGAGTCATTTAGGATTGATGTTTCTTTGCTGAGTTTTTGTTTAGAGGATTTGTCCAATGGTGATAGTGGGGTATTAAAGTCTCCTACTATGATTGTATTGCTATTAATCTCTCCCTTGATATCCTCCAGGAGTTTTTTTATGTATTTGGGTGTTCCTATATTGGGTGCGTATATGTTTACCAGAATTATTTTTTCTTGTTGGATTTCTCCCTTTAGTATTATGAAGTGGCCTTCCTTATCTCTTGTTATGGCATTTACTTTGAGGTCTATTTTGTCAGATATAAGTATTGCTACCCCAGCTTTTTTTTCATTTCCATTTGCCTGAAACATATTTTCCCATCCCTTCACTTTCAATCTGTGTGAGTCTCTTGTTCTGAGGTGGGTCTCTTGTAGACAGCATATATATGGGTCATGTTTTTTTATCCATTCAGCCACTCGATGTCTTTTGATTGGAGCATTTAGTCCGTTTACATTTGAAGTTATTACTGAAAGGTATTTGTTTGTAGTTCTACCTATTTTTGTGTCTGTATTCCTTCTTACCTGTTTATTTCTTCTTTTTACAGTATTCCCTTTAGCATTTCTTGCATTGCTGGTTTAGTGGTGATAAACTCCCTGAGCCTTTTTTTGTCTTCGAAGGACCTGATTTCCCCTTCAATTTTGATTGATAGCCTTGCTGGATATAGTATTCTTGGATTCAGTCCTTTGCTTTGCAACACTTTGTATACCTCCTTCCATTCTCTTCTAGCTTGTTGTGTTTCTGTTGAGTAATCATTTGACAATCTTATGGGTGTTCCTTTGTAGGTAACTCTCTGTCTCTCTCTTGCCGCCTTTAAGATTCTCTCTTTATCATTTATATTTGCCATTGAAATTATGACATGTCTTGGTGTGGGTCTTTTGGGGTTGATCCTGCCTTGGACTCTCTGTACTTGCGTAACTTTTATCTTTCCCATATCCGGGAAGTTTTCTGTCATTATTTCTTCAAATAGATTTTCTAATCCCTGCTGCTCTTCTTGTCCTTCTGGAAGCCCTATTATACGCATGCTACTTCATTTCATGTTGTCCTGAAGCTCCCTTAGGCTTTCCTCCTGCTTTGTAATTTTTTTCTCCAATTGCTGTTCAGATTGAGCTTGTTTCTGTACCTGATTTTCTAACTCACTAATTCGGTCCTCTGCTTCTTGTAGTCTACTGTTGAAACTTTCCATGGTGTTTTTGATTGTAGCTATATCACTTTTCATTTCTTCCTGATTCTTGCATAAGTTGTTGATTTTCTCATCCATCCGATGTATAAATTCCACGACCATTACTCTGTACTCTTTTTTGGTCATGTTGCAAGCTTTAGTTTCACTAATTTCCTTTCTTGGCGACTCCACATTTTCTTTCCTCTGTGAGTTATTTCGTTTCCCCTTTCTGACTATCACCAGAAAGCTCAATCTTCCGTTTGCGTGGACCAGGGCCGTGTGCTGTGGGGACTTCGCTCCACCTGAGTTTCACTGAAGTGCTCTGACACTAGGACTTGTGGCTGCCTTTGGTTGGTGGGAACCAGGCTTGCTCAGGGTCAGTGTCCCCAGTGTTCCATGTGGTCTCGTGTGCACACTTAGAATCAGGGGCCCTGTCTGCACCACACTGTTGGTATGTGCCAAAAATGAGATCCTTAGCATGTGCCAGGAGTGAGAGTTTCCCTGTGTCTGCACCAAGAATCGAGTGTCAGAGTCTCTGTTGCCTTGTGCGGTTTCTCGTTGAGAATCAGGGTCCCTGTGTGTGCATGCACCAACAATTGGGGTCACTGGCTCTTAGTGTGAATGCACTGTGAGTCTGGGATCCCAGGCAGCTGTGTCCGGCATGCCAAATTCCCTGAAATGGAGCTGTGTCCTGTGTGTGCTCTCTCTACTGAGCCAAACCAGCTAGAGCTTTGCACACTATCAAATTCCTGAAGGTGAGCTGCCTCCGTGCACTCTCCCAGATTCCCCAAAGGGGGGCGGAGTCCGTCCTGTGCGCCAAATTCCCCAAAGGGAAGCCCCTCTGTGCACGCTCTAAGATTCCCCAAAGGGGAGCTGTGACCCGCAAGCGAAATTCCCCAAAGGGGAGCCCTCTCTGCGCACTGTCAGATTTCCCCAAAGGGGAGCTGCTTCTGTCCCGCGCACCAAATTCCCTAAAGGGGAGCGCGTCCCTGCCCAAAGCTCTGCAGTTTGGGTGAGGGTTGGGTCTATCAGTTACTATGGCGCTATCCATAAGCCTGCGGGGAGGGGGATAGGCTCTTTGACTCACGGAAATCTGCCGGGAAATCTGGATTCTTGTTGTTTGTTGGTCTGAAGCTGTGATAGCAGTTCTCTGTCCGCAGTGGCTGCAGGGTCCTGGTTGGTGTCTGTAGCCAGGATTCTAGTCTCAGGCAGCTCTGTTTCTCAAGATGGCGTGGTCTCTGCGTCTGCACCAGCCGCCGAGAAGTGTCCCCTTTGTGCGCGGGGCTCTACCATCTAGAACTGCCCAGTTAGGCAGCCCCTTGGAAGACCTGCAGAATCTAACTGACCCTAGCTCATATGCACACACACACCACACACGTCTACACTCTCCTCTATGGGTTCCTCACTCACACTCTCTCTCTCCCTACCTTCCTGCCGGTCGCCATCTTTTTTTTACCTCACTTACAAATTTAGATGCATATATCCTAATTATAAGCAAATCAAAGCCAGCAATACAATAAAAGAACAATAAACTATAATCAAAAAGGTTTTAATTTAGGAATGTAATATTGGTTCAAAATAAGGAGTTCATTGCATTCATCAGTTGGATGAGATTTTTTTTTTTAAATTAAAAGGTAATCAATCCCATTATATGTCTAAAAGGCATTTGGTAATTTTCAAGACATTCCTGATGGTAAAACCTGGGAAACCTAAGAATAAAAACATTTTTATTAATACAAAAGTAAATACCAGAAACCAATGCAATCCTATCTAATAAAAGAGTAATATGCAAATTGACTGTCACTCCAACACACAAGATGGCTGACCCCATGTGGTCAAAGATGGCTGCCCCCATGTGGACACAAGATGACCACCACAAGATGGCCAGTAGGGGAGGGCAGTTGGGGGCGATCAAGCCTGCAGGGGTGGGCAGTTAGGGGTGACCAGGTTGGCAGAGGAGGGAAGTTAGGGGCGACCAGGCCTGCAGGGAAGGGCAGTTGGGGGGGACCCAGGCCTGCAGGGGAGGTCAGTTGGGGGGGGACCAAGCCTGCAGGAGAGGGAAGTTGGGGGTCACCAGGCCTGCAGGGGAGAGCAGTTAGGAGCAATGAGGCTGGCAGGGGAAGGCAGTTGGGGGTGGGGGGGACCAAGCCTGCATGGGAGGGCAGTTGGGGGAAACCAGGCCTGCATGGGAGGGCAGTTGGGGGTGATCAAGCCTGCAGGTAAGGGCAGTTGGGGGTGACCCAGGCCTGCAGGAGAGAGCAGTTGGGGTGACCAGGCCTGTAGGGTAGGGCAGTTGCGGGGGACCAGGCCTGCAGGGCAGGGCAGTTTGGGGGGACCCAGGCCTGCAGGGGAGGGCAGTTGAGGGGGGAGCAGACTAGCAGGGAAGAGCAGTTAGGGGCAGTGAGGCTGGCAGGGGAGGGCAGTTAGGGGTGACTGGGTTGGCAGGGGAGGGCAATTGGGGGAGACCAGGCCTGCACGGGATGGCAGTTAGGGTCAATCAGGCTGGCAGGGGAGCAGTTAGGCATCAATCAGGCTGGCAGGCAGAAGCGGTTAGGGGCAATCAGGAAGGCAGGCAGGTGAGCAGTTGGGAGCCAGCAGTCCTGGATTGTGAGAGGGATGTCCGACTGCCCATTTAGTCCCGATGCCAGTGGGATAGGGCCTAAATGTGCAGTCGGACATCCCTCGAGGGGTCCCAGATTGGAGAGGGTGCAGGCTGGGCTGAGGGACACCTCCCTCCCATGCACAAATTTCATGCACCGGGTCTCTAGTATCATTATAAAGGTCAGTGCTCTATAAACATCAAAATCAAAGCCATAAGAAGGATGTCACTTTCTCTGTATTGTTCTCAACTTTTAGTCTGATGCAATGAGACATTTAAAAAATAAATACTAAACCCCAGCTGGTTTGGTGTTGGGGTTAGAGCATCAGCCCTCAGACTGAAAGTTTGTGGATTAGATTCTGGTCTAGCACATATACCACGATTGCAGGTTCAATCCACCACCCTGGTGGGGGCACCTGCAGGAGTCAACTATTCAATGTTTCTCTCTCACGTAGATGTTTTTCTCTCTCCCCCTCCCTTTCACTCTCTAAAAATCAATGGAAAAAATATCCTCGGGTGAGGATTCACAACAAAAAAAAGAATAATAAATGTTAAAAAGAATAGATGATACAACAGTCTTCAAGAAAATAAACTTTTAGAATTAATAAAGGGTTCAATGAGCTATGCTTATAAAATGATCGCTTTCCTTTATACAGCAATAACCTATTGGTAAATGTAATAAAAAAAAACCCTCATTCATAAAAACAATAAAAATTACTGTCATTCTCAACAACAATAAAAATTATGAAATACCCAGCAATAAACAAAAGATAACAAGTGTAAGACTCATACTAATAAAATTGTAAAAGTATAATGAAGGGCATGAAAAAGAACTAAATCCTGCATGAGAGACTCAATTTGGTAAAGATTTTTATCTTCAGAGATCATTTATAAGCTTAGTGTAATTCCACTCAGAATTCTATTTTTTCAAAATTAGATAAAAATAAATTACAGATTTATCACAAATTTAAATAAATAATAGCTATATTTTTTAAGGATTTACTGTGTGCCAAACATTGGACTAAGTTCTTTAAAATTATTTGTTTTAAATCCTTGTAATGAGTATTTTTAAATAATTTTTTTAAATGTGTTTTTAAATTGATTTCAGAGAAGAAGGGAGAGGGAGAGATAGAAACATCAACGATGAGAGAGAATCATTAATCAGCTGCCTCCTGCATGCCCCACACTGGGGATTGAGCCCACAAAACAGGCATGTGCCCTGACCTGGAATGGAACCTCAACCTCTTGGTTCATAGGTCAGTGATCAACCACTGAGCCACGCCGGGACTGGAATGACTATTTTTATGCTTATTTTACAGATGGGAAAATCAAGGCACAGAGAGTAAAAGTGACTTGCCCACCATCACACAGCTAGAAATTAATAGATGAATAATTCAAATACAGCCTTTCTTATTTCAATGTCTGTGCTTTTTAAAAATTCATTCTTTACAAATAAAAATTTAATATATTTAAGGTGTACAATGATTATATATGTGTGTGTATATATATATATATATATATATATATATATATATATATTAAAGGCCTAGTGCACAAAATTCGTGCATGGGTAGGGTCCCTAGAGGCTGCTGGCTGCCCGCCTGGGCCTCCATTCCCCTGACTGCCTGCCCTTGCTGCCAGCTGGGGCTTCCCTTCACACCTGCCTTGACCTTGCGTCACCCACTCACCTGCTCCACCATCCTACCCTGGTCCGGCTCTCGGGGCCCATCAGGGCTGGCAGTGCCTCCATTGCTGCTCCCTGACAGCGCCAAGTCACTGACACCAGCCATGTTCCACGCTGCCCCCTGGTGGTCAGAGCATGTCTAACTCCCGGTAGGTCGAACTCCCGTCCTGGGGACAATTTGCATATTAGCTTTTTATTATATAGTTTATATACTGTTTATTATATAGGTTATATATTACCACAAACTAATTAACATATCCTCTCCTTCCAGATACCTTCGTGTGTCTGTGTGTGCTTACACATGCACGCATTCATGCACACATGTGCATGTGTGCTAAGAACACTTGAGATCTACCATTAGTCACTATGGGCCTTGTCTATTTAAGTGTATAAAAATTAAACCATAAAGTATCAGGAAAAATATATAGGAGAGGTTTTTGCATTTTGCTTATAATCATGGGATGGAAGGTCTTTATTTGTTTGTCATCAGAGCCAGGAAATAACAAGGAAAAATCTAACAGCTCAGCTTACATGAAAATGTAAAACTCCTGTGTAGGAATTTAAAAGACACCAGAAACAAAGGTGATAAAAATGACAATCAGGAGGAATATTTACAATGCTTATGTTTATGACAAATTATTTCTAGCCTTGTGATGTAGAAAGCTCTTACACATCAATTTAAAAATAGCAACAAAAAGAAACATAAACAGGGAATTCACAGAATAAACTTACAAAATATCAAGAAACAAAAAAAATACTAATTTTATCAAAATCAATACAATTTAATGTTATGGAACACTTTAAAAATATCAGATATATTTATTTATATTCATAATAATGTTCATGAGATGCTATGGAGTGAAAAAATAAAGTTGCAGAGTACTATGCAAAGTATGATCCAAATCTATAATAAATTTTAATTTTATTTTTTTACATTTTTATTAAGATATTACATGTGTATATATCTTCCCATTGCCCCCCCACCCCACTCCCATACATGCCCTTACCCCCCAGTGCTTTGCGTCCATTGGTTATGCTTATATGCATGCATACAAGTCCTTCGGTTGATCTCTTAAATCCCGCACCTCTCCCTAACGTTCCCGCTGTAATTTGACAGTTTGTTTGATGATTTACTGCCTCTGTATCTCTTTTTGTTCATCAGTTTATAATGTTCTTTATTATTGACAAATGAGTGAGATCATGTGGTATTTTTCTTTCATTGACTGGCTTATTTCACTTAGCATAATGTTCTCCAGTTCCATGCAGGTTGCTACAAATGGTAAGAATTCCTTCTTTTTTTATGGCAGCATAGTATTCCATTGTGTAGATGTACCACAGTTTTCTGATCCAGTCATCTGCTGACAGGCACCTAGGCTGTTTCCAAATCTTAGTTATGGTGAATTGTGCTGCTATGAACATAGGGGTTCATATATCCTTTCTGATTGGTGTTTCTAGTTTCTTAGGATATATTCCTAGGAGTGGGATTACTGCGTAAAATGGAAGTTCCATTTTTAGTTTTTTGAGGATACTCCATACTGTTCTCCACAGTGGCTGTACCAGTCTGCATTCTCACCAGCAGTGCAGGAGGGTTCCCTTTTCTCCGCATCCTCACCAGCACTTGTCATTTGTTGATTTGTTGATGACAACCATTCTGACAGATGTGAGATGGTACCGCATTGTCATTTTGATTTGCATCTCTCGGATAATTAGTGATGTTGAGCATGTTTTCATGTGTCTCTTGGCCTTCCTTCTATCTTCTTTTGAAAAGATTCTATTTAGGTCCGTTGCCCATGTTTTTTATTGGATCATTTATCTTCCTTTTATTAAGTTGTATAAGTTGCCTGCAGATGTTGGAGATTAAACCTTTATCAGTGATAATATTTGCAAATATGTTCTCCCATACAGTGGGCTTTCTTGTTGTTTTGTTGATGGTTTCTTTTGCTGTGAAAAAGCTTTTTATTTTGATGTAGTCCCATTTGTTTATTTTCTCTTTATTTTCCTTTGCCCTAGGAGCGGTATCAGTGATGAAATTGCTTTGGCATATGTCTGAGATTTTGCTGCCGGTGGATTCCTCTAGTATTTTTATGGTTTCCCGTCTTATGTTTAAGTCCTGTATCCATTTTGAGTTTATTTTTGTGTATGGTGTAAGTTGGTGGTCTAGTTTCATTTTTTTGCATGTATCTGTCCAATTTTCCCAACACCATTTATTGAAGAGACTGTCTTCACTCCATTGTATGCTCTTTCCTCCTTTGTCAAATATTAATTGAGCGTAGTAGTTTGGGTCGATATCTGGATTCTCTATACTATTTCATTGTTCTATATGTCTGTTTTTGTGCCAGTATCAGGCTGTTTTGAGAACAGTGGCTTTGTAATACAGCTTGAAATCTCGTATTGAGATCCCTCCTACTTTACTCTTCTTTCTCAGGATTACTGTGGCTATTCGGGGTCTTTTTTTATTCCAGATGAATTTTTGGAGAGTTTTTTCTAGGTCTGTGAAATATGCCATTGGTATTTTAATGGGGAGTGCATTGAATCTATAGATTGCTTTGGGTAGTATGGACATTTTAATGATGTTGATTCTACGAATCCATGAACGCGTTATGTTCTTCAATCTGCTTATGTCTTCCTCTATCTCTTTTTTCAGTATCCTGTAGTTTTCCACGTATAGGTCTTTTACCTCCTTAGTTAAGTTCATTCCTAGGTCTCTTAATTTTATTGGTGCGATGGTAAATGGGATTGCTTTTTTAATCTCTCTTTCTGTAAGTTCACTATTGGTGTATAGGAATGCCATAGATTTCTTGGCGTTAATTTTGTATCCTGCTACATTGCCAAATTCATTTATTAAGTCTATTAGTTTTTTGATGGAGTCTTTCGGGTATTTTATGTACAATATCATGCCATCTGCCAATAAGGACAGCTTTACTACTTCTTTTCCAATTTGGATGCCTTTTATTTCTTCTTGTCTAATTGCAATGGCTAATACTTCCAGTACTATGTCAAACAGGAGTGGTGAGAGTGGGCATCCTTGTCTTGTTCCTGTTCTTAGGGGAAATGGTTTTAGCTTTTGCCCATTGAGTGATGTTAGCTGTGGGTTTCTCATATATAGCTTTTATTATGTTGAGGTATGAGCCTTCTATTCCCACCTTGTTGAGAGTTTTTGTCAAGAAACGGTGTTGGATTTTGTCAAATGCTTTTTCTGCATCAATTGAAATGACTATGTGATTTTTATCTCTCAATTTGTTTATGTGATGTATCACATTTATTGATTTGCAGATATTGTACCATCCTTGCATTCCTGGGATAAATTCTACTTGGTCATGGTGTATGATCTTTCTGATGTACTGCTGGAGCTGATTTGCTAGAATTTTGTTGAGGATTTTGGCATCTCTGTTCATGAGGGATATTGGCCTGTAATTCTCTTTCATTGTGTTGTCTTTATCTGGTTTTGTTATTAGTGTGATGCTGGTTTCATAGAATGCACTTGGAAGTGTTCCTTCCTCTTGAATTTTTTGGAATAGTCTGAGGAGGATAGGTTTTAGTTCTTCCTTGAATATTTGGTAAAACTCCCCTGTGAAGCCATCTGACCCCAGGCTTTTGTTTGCTGGAAACTTTTTGATGACTGCTTCAATTTTGTCCATAGTTATTGGCCTATTGAGCTGTTTAGATTCTTCCTGATTGAGTTTTGGAAGGTTATATTTTTCTAGGAATATGTCCATTTCCTCCAGGTTGTCCATTTTGTTGGAATAGAGTTGTTCATAGTATTTTTTAACAATCCTTTGTATTTTTGTGGGTTCTGTTGTTAATTCACCTCTTTCATTTCTGATTTTTTTTATTTGGGTCCTCTCTGTTTGCTTCTTGGTGAGCCTGGCTAGAGGTTCATCTATCTTGTTTATCCTTTCAAAGAAACAGCTCTTGCTTTTGTTGATCTTTTGTATTGTTTCTTTGGTCTCTATGTCATTTATCCCTGCTCTGATCTTTATTATTTCTTTCCTTCTGCTTACACTGGGTTTCTCTTGTTTCTCTCTTTCTACCTCTTTGAGTTGTAGCATTAGGTAGTTTATTAACATTTTTTCTTGTTTTTTGCAGTAGGCTTGCAGAGCTATGAACTTCCCTCTCAAGACTGCTTTTTCTGTTTCCCATAAATTCAGGTTTTTGTGTTTTCATTGTCATAATGTTTTTTTTATTTCTTCCTTGATCTCTCTGGTAACCCAGTCATTGTTAATAGCTTGCTGTTTAGTTTCCATGTGTTTGATTTTTTTGGACGGTTTTTATTGTAGTTGATTTCCAGTTTTATGCCACTGTGATCTGAGAAGATGCTTGATATGATTTCTATCTTCTTAAATTTGAAGAGACTTTGCCTATAACCCAACATATGATCTATCTTTGAAAATGACACATGTGCACTTGAGAAGAATGTATATTCTGTGGCATTGGGGTGAAATGTTCTGAAGATGTCAATTAATTCCATCTGGTGTAGTGATTCATTTAGGATTGATGTTTCTTTGCTGATTTTTTTGTTTAGAGGATTTGTCCAATGGTGATAGTGGTGTATTAAAGTGTCATACTATGATTGTATTGCTGTCAATCTCTCCCTTGATATCCTCCAGGAGTTTTTTTTATGTATTTGGGTCCTCCTGTATTGGGTGCGTATATATTTACCGGAGTTATTTCTTCTTGTTGGATTGCTCCCTTTAGTATTATGAAGTGGCCTTCCTTATCTCTTATTATGTCCATCACTTTGAGATCTAATTTTTCAGATATAAGTATTGCTACCCCAGCTTTTTTTTCATTTCCATTCGCCTGAATATCTTTTTCCATCCTTTTACCCTCAGTCTGTGTGTGTCTTTTTTTCTGAGGTGGGTTTCTTGTAGACTGCAGATATATGGGTCTTGTTTTCTTATGCAATTCGTTACCCTATGTCTTTTGATTGGGGCATTTAATCCATTTACATTTAAAGTTATTATTGATAGGTACTTACTTGTTGCCATTTTTATTCTTTACCCCTGTGTTCCTTCTTCACTACCTATTTCTTTTTGTTTTTACAGCAGACCCTTTAGCATTTCTTGCATTGCTGATTTGGTGGTAATAAATTCCCTTAGTCCTTTTTTGTCTGTGAAGCTCCTGATTTCACCTTCAATTTTGATTGATAGCCTTGCTGGGTACAATATTCTTGGATTCATACCCTTCCTTTGCATGACTTTGTATATTTCATTCCATTCCCTTCTGGCCTGATGAGTTTCTGTTGAGAAATCAGTTGCTAGTCTGATGGGGGCTCCTTTGTATGTAACTTTCTGTCTCTCTCTGGCCGCTTTTAAGATTCTTACTTTGTCGTTGGTGTTTGCCAATTTAATTATAATGTGCCTTGGCATCGGTCTTTTGGGGTTCAGTTTGCTTGGGACTCTTTGAGCTTCTTGGATTTGTGTGGGTTTTTTCTTTCCTATATCATGGAAGTTTTCTGTCATTATTTCTTCAAACACGTTTTCTATTCCTTGCTCAGTTTTCTCTCCTTTTGGAAACCCTATTATGCGGATGTTGTTTTGTTTCCTGTTGTCCCAAAGTTCCCTTAGGCCAGTGATGGGCAACCTTTTGAGCTTGGTGTGTCAAACTTTGCCAAAAAACTGAGCATAACTCGGGTAGTGTGTCACTTTGAGGAAAAAACTAACTCCAAGACTCTAGTCTCAAATGTTTCATCTTCAGGAGCAGCAAATGTTTCATCCTCAACATGTGGCTGCGTGTCGTCAGAAATGGCTATGCGTGTCAGTGTTGACATGCATGTCATAGGTTTGCCATCGCTGCCTTAGGCTCTCCTCCTGCTTTTTAATTTTTTTTTTCTAGAATCTGCTCTACTTGGGTATTTTTTCCTACCTTGTCTTCTGGCTCACTGATGCGGTCCTCTCCTTCTTCTAGTCTACTCTTGATGCTTTCTATTGAGTTCTTTACATCAGCGATGTCATTTTTCATTTCTTCTTGGTTCTTCTTCATTTCCTCTTGGTTCTTACTCATATTGATGAATTTGTCTTTCATTCTTTTCAGCCACCTTATTACCATTTCTCTGAATTCTTTCTCTGACAGGTTGCTTGCCTCCATTTCTTTTACTTCCTTTTCTGGTGATGCCTTCTTTTCTTTCATATGCGGGCTGTTTCTTTGTCTCCCCATGGTCTCTCTTCTCCGGTTGTCTGGTTATGTAGTTCTCTCTCTCCTGCATTGATTTAAAAGCACAAAATACAACACAACCAGGTACAACACACAAGGCACTGAACAGCAATGTATTCAACATAGTAATAACCCCAAATAAAGTTTACCACCAGAGAAAGGCAAATTAGAGGATAGGAGAGAAAGAAGAGAAAAAAGAAAGAAAGAAGTGCAAAAATGAAAATGGGAAAAGGAAAAAAAAAGAGAGAAAAGAAAGAGAATACGAAAGAAGAGGGGAACAAACTATATATATGGGGAGATAACTCGAATAGAACAGCTACTAATCCCAGCAAATGCCAGCAAAAAGTACCTGGAGATGAATACAAACTACAAATAACAACTAATATCAAGTGAGTCGAGGGAAAACAGAAGCAAACAACAAACAGAAACAAAGCAAACAAGAAAACAAAACAAAACAAAAAGAATAAGCAAAACAATCTCACAAAAAAGCATAAAAAATCGACATAATCAACATTCAGGCAAGCAACAACAAAAGGACAGAGAGAAAAACAATTTTTTGGATAGTGAAGACAGAGAAGAGAGAAGTGTGAATGGACTTGGAAATTAGATATATAAGTAGGGTGAAATTTTAACAGGGGGTAAAAAGAAAGTATAGGGAAAATCTAAAGCAGGAAAAGCATAAGAGAAACAGGACACCAAAAGGGGAAAAGTTAGGAAGAGAGTGATGGCATAAAGGTAGAGTTGAAATAGAGTAAAAAGATGCTAAAGGAAAGATGAAAATAGAATGTAGAAAACTAATCCCAAAGTAAAATAAAGAGAAAATAAAATGACACTTTAAAAAAAAAAGGTAAAATAGTAGTAATAATAATGCTGATTGAAAATAAAAATGTAAAAATTAGGTAAAATCAAGTGAGGAAAAAAGAAAAAATAGTTTCTTAAGTAAAAGATGAAAAAAATAAAAAAATGAAAAATAAAAAAATAAAATGTGCAGTAGTGAAGGTCATTCACTTCCTCTATTGTTCTGTTTGGCATGCCTGTTTCCCAGTCAGGACAGTATTGCAGTTCCCTGCATTCCTCTCCTCAGTGTTGTAAGCCAGTCCTGATTTTTAAGCAGGCATTGAGTCTTAATTTCTTGTATTCCTTTATTTGTGATTACACAAGAGTCAATTTGTGATTCAGCCCCTGGGTGGCAGTGTTTCTGGATTGACCTCCAGGTCTATAGGGCCTCGCTAGCCTGTGCTTAGATCCTGCTTTCTCTGTGGCACTCAATACCGGTTTGTGGGAGTGGGCTGCCCCAGAGCTGGTTCTCCGACGGTCACTCGCCGCTCTGATACCCAGGTTCCAGAAAAACAACTTTCCCCTGCAGTCTCCTAGGGTGTTCCCAACTGGGTGATCCTATGTATTGGGCTTAGTAATCAGAAGCAAGGATTTGAAGAGGGAAAAGCGCAAGTTTGTGAACTCCCTTTTCCCCCCTTGGGTCTAAGGAGCCGGCACCCTTTTAAAATATTTTTAGGCTGTCCTTTTGCGTCAGATCAAAATGGGTTGCTTTTTAGAGATCTCTTCTGTTAGCAGCTCTGAGGACCCCCTTCCACATTCACGGATCACACCAGCCCCATCAGCCACGGATTTTTCTAGGTGCAGACTTCCCCCAGTCCTCCAGCTCCCGCAGTGCACACGCTTCGCTCTCCTGCAGGGAGCAGAGACCTCACCTTATCCCAGGTGAAATCTGACCTTTCCGTGGTGGAGTGTAGAGCTCTTCTGAATCCACGTGTTTGTGCCAATTGAGGACCGGTGTTCTGGGGTTTGCAGCTGTTCGGTGGGTGCCGCAGTTGTAGATTTTCAGGCTTCTGATAACATCCACTTTCCCCTTCAAGATGGTGTGGTCTCCGCGTCCGAGCCAATGGCTTCAGGAGGGGACCCAGCAGCAGTGGGGGCTGCCCGTTCAGGGGAGTCCCATCTAGCAGTCCCCCACCTTCTCCTGGAGTATAGCTGTCCCTTAACTCGCCAACAAACACTCCCCGTGCGACCCTCAGCTGTTCTTTCTATCTGCTCTGGGACAAGGCTCGGGACACGTCTGTCTACTCTGCTGCCATTTTTTTCTCCCATCTCTATAATAAATTTTAAATGTCACCTTGTGCTTAGAGTTTGAAAGGGTATACACTAAACTGTTAATAGTGGGAATTTAGAGGAGTAGGGATTATAAGGTAGGGGAATATAAAGTTTCATTTCCTGTTGCATGTGATTTTGTAGGGTTTGGTTTTTTTTTGCAATGTGCACATGCTTTAATAATTCATGTATAATTTTATAATTATTATTTTTGTCCTTTTTATTTACTTTATTGGGTTGACATTGGTTAATAAAATTATGTTTCAGTGGTACAATCTATAATACATTATCTGCATATTGTATTGTGTGTTTATCACCCCAAGTCAAGTCTCCAAATTTAATAATAATATTGATTAGAATTAATGTATATTGGAAAATCTACAGAATCACATGGAACTGTAAGATAGTTGGAAACTGCCAGCAAATAGAAAGACTGGGTTTTCCACAATAGGAATGGCCTCTGATGGTTTCATGATCTAAAAATAACACAGGTCATATTAGAAAGGTTTTTTTTATTGTTTGTTTTTTACTTTCGTAAATACACCTAAGTTAGATTTTCAGTTCCTACTTTGACACAGTTCTCTGTTTTTAGCAGTTCACAACATCCCCTGCATGCCCTGCCTCCACCCCTATTCCAACTCCCTGCCCCATTGGTTCCGTGTTAGCAGCATTCACATTCAGAGAGATTGTAACATTACTGAAAGAACACCGAAATACAATTCTGTTTACCATTAATCCTTGTCTTCTCCAGTGCTCCACAGTACAATTGCTTCTCTATTTCATTCATTGCTCCCCTATCCACAACCTGCACATATTTGCAGTCAATCGGAGAAGTAATTACTTTTGTACTTTGAACACCACAAACCAACTCTTATTTCCACTAGACACAAATATCAATTAAGCATAAAATTCCATTTAAGATTGAAGTGCTGCAGAACCTCCCACCAAAAAAGCGGGGGTATTCAGTCCTATTCTTTAACAGGATTTCAGGCCTCATTTAAAAAAAAAAAAGGGGGGGGGAGAAAAAGCAGGAATCACTTCAGTTTAAATTGTCTTATTTTTCATTTTTGGAACATTTTATTTTTTTGGTGCAAAATAAGATAAGAATTTGCAAATATATATATGTGTGTGTGTGTGTGTGTGTGTATATATATGTATATATATATGTGTGTGTATATATATATATATATATACATATATATATATATATATATACACACATATATATATATGAAATTATAGAAAATGACGCCCCACATTTTTCAGTAGCCCAAAAGATGTCTTTTAAGAAGCAGATTAAAATTAGCATTTGAAGACTACTTGGATAATAATGGCAGAAACCCTTTCAAGGTAAATGAGGATTGATAAGGATTAAATCTGCAAATATAAGAAGCTTTGTCCTTGTGATTGATTTTACTGCAGCACACAATTATTTGAAATGTATGTGCTATATAAATCAAATATTGCAAACTAAAAGTGAACATCAGATTCCATTATGTAAGTAATCAAATATTTTATCCTAGGATTGCTTTTCAAATACTTAAATTTAACAAAATCCACTATCCTGCCAAATACAAGAGAATAATCCCAAACTAATATTGTATGAGGATATTTTGTCTCAGGAAATGGTCCTCCCTTTACTGCTCCAAGTTGAGTTTTTCTCATAATGATCCGTTTTTAATTTGAAGTTGTGTATGTGTGTGTGTGCATACATGTATACAATACATCCACACAGAGACAAATGTCCACATACCTGATACAGACAAGGGGGCTGGTCCTTGACTGGCCTGTCTTTCTTCTTTTATTAATAAAATTTCTAATCACATACCAGAGCCTTTAATCTTGAACTTTGAAAAACAAAATACATTCATCAATGTTTGAAAAGTAACACCCAAGAAATGCATTTCTAAATCCTTTAAAATAAACAAATTAAGAGTCCAAGAATAGGAATCCAAGGAGATTTAAATTTGAATTAGCTTAACTACTTTTGACAAGTTTACACATGAAAGACACCAAGATTGTATGTACTACTTGCTGCTTAAGAAGTTTCATTCTGTCTGTGTATATAAAAAGTTTCGGCCAAAGTTAAATCAATCTCCTCTACTGATTTTCAACATTAGACAAATACCCAGCCCCCCTTTTTTTGAACCCTGCTTTCAGCCTGACTTTTTTCCCAATTGAAATTCAGGCCCTCAATGGTTGGTTTTTCTTGGTTCTAAATGTTGATAAAAAAGGGTTTTCTCCACTCCCTCAATTTGATGTGACAGGCTTCTGACATGAATAATGGAAGCATTTCTTTCACAGGCAAATCAACTTAATTTAACAAGCCTTTATACTCTCAGTAGGCAAGCCACAATCCCAGAGATTCCATGAGAGCCTTTAAGTTAGACGAAATCTTTAGAATTTGCAGAAAATGTATAAAGTAAACAACACTTATTTTGTCACAATACTTGAATAACTTTTATGCAGGAGTTACAGATGAATATATTACTTCTTAATCAGATCTTGTTTTACAAGCAATTTGTGATGAACCCTCCAAGCTTAAGAGAAACTAGCCCTTGGTAAGAAAAATAAGAGAAGTCTTTACACAAATAAATTGTAAAGCCTGGAAATTGAAAACAAAACACAACAAAAAGCTGAGAAAACAAAAAACAAGCACCCTCTTCTGCCCTCCCCCCAAAAGAAAAGACAAATAAAAATCAAGGTACTTATATCCTGTAGGGCCAAATGGAGTTTATAACAGCATTAGAGAGGAACTATTTTGAACAATCTTTTAAATCAGAACCTTAGAAAACTGACACGGCAGCACTTCCTAACCATCAGAGTAATGGAATAGATTCTACAATCATTTCCACTTCCAAATTCAGGACACATTTATTCCCCTGAGAACATTTCAGAACATAAAGAAGACATGTTAATAATGCATTAGTGAAAGTGATCAGAGTCATAAGAATAAAACTGGGACATATGTCTTGGAGTTGACCATTGAAGAATGATTTAAAAATGAAGGCAACCAGGCTTGGTGTGCAACAGATTGTGCATTAAAACAGTCTCTAACAGAATATGATGGTTGGCATTTGCCCTTTGGCCATTGGTATCATTTATGTAATGGGGAGATGGGGGAAAAAAGGAAAGAACATAGGACTGGGAATCTGGAGACTTGCTCGCAGCTCAGACAAAATTTCCTGTGACCTTAGACAAGTCCTTCCCCTCTCTGCACCTCTGATTCCTCTCTGTTCAATGTGAAGGTAGAACTAGGTAATCTCTATATCCATAGCCTGATTACATAAGTCTAGATGAGTAGTGACAAAAGTACTAGAGTATGACATATAATTCCTCTATCTTAAAAATCACTTGCAACTCTGTGAGTGGGGCTTGAGCAGGTTCAGTGGATCCACCTTGAGCTTCCTGTGGCAGCTTTCCATAATTTACTGTTTCTGAATATATAAACAATGTGCTTGCACCTACAAAGAAAACCACAGTAACTGAGGTGGGGATTTTTTATAGCAAAAACAGTTCTTTTCATTCTAAACTCTTTTTCTTATTACCAACTTCTGAGAATATTTATAAAATGGTAAATGATAATTGAGAATTTTACCTACATGCACAGTTTTTCAGTATTCTTAATGTATTATACTTTTTTGCATACATATAAAAATATAATTTCATCCCAATAATACACTTTTTCAATAAAGACAGCTTCTGTTTTACTTTTATTCAAAATATTTTTATAAAGATATGTTCAAGCCAAAAATAACTGGATTACTTAATGTTAGACATTTCACATTATATTTCAATCTCAATTTACATGTTAAGGTAAATAAGCAGGTAACTAATTGTTCTAGTAAAAAAATGCTCTAGATTTTAAAAAATAATAAACCCTTAACTACAGTGAACTATATTTACATAAATATTGTTTCAGAAAATAAAGGACCATGTTTTTTAAAATACATATTCTACACATCTTTAATTCTCTCTTTCTTTCTCTTTCTCTACCCTCTCTCATAATTAGCTAATCAGCCAGTTAGGGGTTCCAACAATTACAAATGTCAAGGAAGGGAGAAAAAAAGAAAAACGGGAATCTAGTCAAGGTAAAAGAAAATCCTTTTCCTTTATAGGCTGTCCACCATTAACCTCTGAAGAATTGTACTCCACCTTGATGGATTTGTTATTCCCAGTCTCAACCCCTCCCACCTTCTTTCTCTATTATAATTGTTAGGTCAGTTAATTGGCTGATTAAGAATACTCTAGAATTTTTATTAACTAGCAATTAGAATCAGACCCAAGGCATATAGGATCCTTTCTGATTGGGAGTGTCACTTGAGTTACAAAGATTAATAAAGTCAAGTTGGTTTAAATTCTGGTTTGAATCATTTAGCCTTCTTTTATAGGTATTTTAGAATCATCCATAGCTTTAATATCATCTCAGTTGCTTTCAAATCAAACTGCATTCATTTGAGAGCAGCAATCATTCTGTCTCCAAATAGGAAAAAAAGTACATCTGGCAATATTTTATATGTACAAACCCCAAAGGTGTTTCCATCTGCGATTACAGCAATTCTCGTATTTTATTCACAAAACTCTTATTTTCTTTCTATCCAGGTCCATTCCGATAGAAGACCCAAGCTCCCCATTCAAAAAGCCCACAGGAGTATGCTATATGTCATGCTTTAATCCTCCTGGCCTAGTTAAATTCTCTCACATTCTCTTTCCATTTATGGGCAAGGCAAATGCTCCCTGGCAATCCAAAACCAGTTTGTGTTATAAAAAAAATGGGATATTTGCATTAAAATTATGACCCAGTCAGACAGAATTGGGCATATCCTATCTAATAATAGACAAATATGCAAATTGACCATACCTCAGACACACCCACAAGCCACGCCCATCATCCAATCAGAGCGAGTATGCAAATTAACCCAAACCAAGATGGCTACAGCCACAGAGAGCAAGGTTTCCTAGGTAACAGAGGAAGCCAAGCTTTCCGCCTGCCCTGGCCAGGCTTAAGCCTCCACTCAAGCTAAAAAGTTTCAATTATAGAAGGTAAACAAATTCAAACAAATGGCGGCAGAATGGAGCTTGAGAGAGCAGGCCAGGGTTGCCGCCGGCAACAGGGGAAGCAAAGCTTTCCATACACCCTGGCTGGGCCCACCCGCTTAAGGCAACAAAGTTTCAATTATAACCCCAACAGAAATGGCTGCCGGCCTTGGAGGGAGCCCCAGGCTTGGCTCCGCTCCAGGCTACAAAGTTTCAATTGTAGAAGGAAAATAAATTCCAGATACCAGGGCCTCTGCTTGGGTTGCCAGGGGGCGTGGCTGGCCTGCAAACCACCACAGGCCCCTCGCTCAGGCCACCCCACACCCCAAGGGAACCCCCACCTGATCCGGGACACCCTTCAGGGCAAACCAGCTGGCCCCCCACCCCTGTACCAGGCCTCTATCCTATCTAATAAAAGAGTAATATGCAGATTGATCATCACTGCAACACACAATATAGCTGCCCCTATGTGGTCAAAGATCCTGCCCTCATGTGGACACAGGATGGCCACCACAAGATGGCCAGCAGGAGAGGGCAGTTGGGAGGCACCTGGCCTGCAAGGGAGGGCAGTTGAGAGGGACCAAGCCTGCAAGGGAGGGCAGTTGGAGGTGATCAACCCTGCAGGAGAGGGCAGTTAGGGGTGACCAGGCTGGCAGAGGAGGGAAGTTGGGGGCAAACAGGCTAGCAGCAGAGTGGTTAGGGGGTGATCAGGCTGGCAGGCAGAAGCAGTTAGGGGCAACCAGGAAGGCAGGCAGGCAAGCAGTTGGGAGCCAGCAGTCCTGGAATGTGAGAGGGATGTCCGACTGCCCATTTACGGGCAGTCGGACATCCCTCGAGGGGTCCCAGATTGGAGAGGGTACAGGCTGGGCTAAGGGACAACCCCCCTCCATGCACAAATTTCGTGCACCAGGCCTCTAGTCAATAATAACATGGACAAACAGCTGCAGAATGTATATATGGTATTGGGAGGGCAGTCCTAGAAAAATCCAAGAGTCAGTATAAAGTAATAGTTAAACCTAATAGTCTTAAATCAGATAAAGCCCAAGTCAAAATTCTGACCAGGTACTTACACGTGTGACCTTGGGTTAGTAACTTAGCCTGTGTGAATCTTGGTCTTTTCATCTGTAAAATGAGGGTAATAACAAAAGCCATCTCATAGGTTTGATAGAATTAAGAGATAACACATGACACATAGTAAGTGTTCAATAAATAACAGCTATTATCGGCATAACTGTCTTTCCTCTTTCCATTTACTGGCTGGTTGAGTAAACCAAGAGGTTTAAGGGAATGTTTGCTCTTCTGTAGATAAATTCTGAGAACATAGGAAAACCTATAGGACAGAAATCAAAGAACAAAATAATCTGAGTGAAGGATAGAAAGAGTTTGATCATTGAAAACCCAGGGTTGGGAAAATGTAATATTCCTAACAATGTAACACTCCTAGGTCTAAGTTAAGTTGATAGGACTGGGGAGGCCAGGGGCCTGTCCAACTGCTGAAGTCTTCCAGTTATTCACAGAACTTGCTACACCTTTGGAGTGAGGCACATGGAGAATCACACCAGAAAACTCAGTATCCTATGGCCATAAAGGTTAAAAGCATGGACTATGAAGCCAAACTGCTTGGATTTTAATTTCTGCTGTTACTAGATGTTTGACTAATTTAGACAATGTAGTTGTGTTTCTCTTTGCTTCAATTTCCTCCTCTGTAAAATTTGGGATAGTATTAGGTTCTAATTTAAAGTCCATGTTATTAGAATTGTGTTAATATTTTTAAAAATCTTAAAAGAGTGCCAGACAAAAAATGAGTTAATGTACTATAATGCACTTTGCCCTCATGTCACTGGCATCCTGGCCTCCAACTGGCAAATGTTTAGGAGACGTGGTGATGTATTTGATCTTTGTGCCAGCTTTTCAAGGTAGAAATCAGATGACCAGAGGCCAGAAAGGGAAGTCAGTTATGGAGCCAAGAGTCCAAAAGCCAGTTCTCACTTTTCTCATTTTCTGATTTCATACCCCACTGACACACAGTAACATATATAGTATCCATCACCTTTATTATACCTTTAAACTGAGAGGAAAAAGACAGGGAGCACATCTAGCAGGTCTTCCCCAAAATTGGAAAGGCAATGAAGTCTATCTTTGAACCTTAATTTTCTGAGAGTTCCCCCTCATCTCAAAAGTTGCTTTCTCCATTCCCTCCAACAAACTAATGTTAAACCCACTTGGTTAAAAAAATTACAAATAGAAATACAGAATGTTAGACTTGGAAGGTCCATGTTCAACTTTTATGCCCTCATATTATAGATGAGGTCATTGATGCCCATATAAGGGAAGTGACTTTAGTGAAATGATCTAATTCATATATATTTCCAATCTCTTCAGATTTTGCATCAAGTTGCATTTAGAAAAGAACAATGAACCACTCTCATTGAAACATTTGCCATTTGGATTCTTTGTAGTTTGGCATGCCTTCTAAGAGTTCAAGCCAAATGCCACTTCATGAGTTCTGATGTGCTGTTTGCATGGGGCATTCCAATGCAAATCAAGTGTCTTGGTCAAAACATCTTAATCTTGTTCTTCTCCCAGATTTGCATCACTAATATATGCAAGTGCCATATAGTCCAAGGGCATCTGAGAGGTAAAACTACATAAGAAACATTGCCTTTCACAGGTTCTGTTTTCTCAAAGGAAATTCGGTTTACTATGGCAAATTTCCCCAAAGTAAGATTTTTTATCCCAATTGTGAATCTGAAGGATTGTTAATCACATAACCAACAAATAAGTGCTGTGGATGATGTGTAGTAGCATGGAAGCAAAGGACAGGTAGAATTTAGATATTAAAAAACAAATTGTACATGGTGACTATAGTTGATAATTGTATAATTGAAATTTGTTCAGATAGCAGAACTTAAGCGTTCTCCCACACATGAAAAGGTAAAAATGTTTGGTTATGATGTGTTAAATAACTCGATGAAGGAGGAATTCTTTCACAATGTATAGTATCTTAAATCATCCAGTTGTACACTTTAAATATCTTATAATTTTATTTGTCAATTATACCTCAATGAAGCTGGAGTGTGGGAGAAAGATACTGATGAATCTAGCCTTCCCTTCATTTTATATATGAAGAAACTCTAGTCCAGGAAGGCAAGTCACAAAGCTAGTTAGGACCAGAACAAGGTTGAGAATCCAGTCTCCTGACTTCTTGCCCTGCACAATGTTGTGCACAAATTTCAGTTTATGTGTAAGTCCTTCAGCAATAAATATAGGACTTGAAGTGAGATGAATCATATTACCACAGGACATATTATTGGGATTTAGTCTAACTTCAATTCACAGTCCCCTCTGTGTTAAACATGTTGCTTTCTTTTTGTGGACAGAAAAATACTATAATTTCAGTAAAGCCTTTTCAGGAATTATGAGTATGGGAGATGGTTGTTGCTAGGGAATGGTAGTAATAGGTCAAGATAGCATGCAAATCCTCTATATGTCATAACAAAAACTCCCTAGAAATATTTACTCAGCACTCTACCTTTTATCATTTGAAAATGCTTGATAATATTCAATTGAAAGGGGGGCTGTTTTTAGATAACCATACTTCATTTTGAGGAACCCAATCATATAGCATTTTATTTATTTTTTAAAAATTTCTTTATTGATTAAGGTGTCACATATTTGTCCTCATCCCCCCATTCCCATCCCACACCCCTCCCCACAGATGCCCCAACCCCCTGTTGAACTTAACCATTGGTTAGGCTCATATGCATGCACACAAGTCCTTTGGTTGATCTCTCCCCCTTCCCCCCACACTCCCCTATCCACCCTCTGAGGCCCGATAGTCCGATTGATGCCTCCTTGTTTCTGGTTCTGTTCTTGTTCATCAGTCTATGTTGTTCATCATTTCCCCTAGATGAGCGAGATCATGTGTCACTAGAGATATACTTATAAGAACTGAATGTGAGACGAGCAATAATAGTTATGCTGACAGGCAAATGAATCAGTCTGTAGTGAGGTTCTTTCTGGACCAACAGTTCTTTTGAGACCCAATATCAATGTCCACCAGTTCCTTATGTGTACATGTCGGCACTGACCCCTCAGCTCTGGATGGTGGACAAATGGTGGTAATGCAGGTCCGACACCCTTTGGTTTGGTCTCGGCCGGACCCAGGGGCACGGCTTCAGCCAGACTCAGGGGCACGTGGCCTCACCCGGACCCAGGGGGCGCGTGGCCTCACCTGGACCCAGGTGCGCGCAGCCTCACCCGGGCCCGGGACCCAGCCTCACCCGGATCCAGGGGCACACGGCCTCACCCGGACCCGGGATGATCCAGCTTCACCCGGACCCAGGGGCACGTGGCCTCACCCAGACCCAGGGACACGTGGCCTCACCCGGACCCAGGGGCGTGTGGCCCCACCCGGATCCAGGGGCACACGGCCTCACCCGGACCTGGGATCCAGCTTCACCCGGACCCAGGGGCGCATGGCCTCACCCGGACCCAGGGGCGCGTGGCCTCACCCGGATCCAGGGGTGCACGGCCTCACCCGGACCCAGGGGCGTGAGGCCTCACCTGGACCCAGGGGCGTGTGACCACACCCGAGCCCAGGGGCACGCAGCCTTGCCCGGACCCGGGACCCAGCCTCTCCCGGACCCAGGGGTGTATGGCCTCACCCGGACCTGGGATCCAGCTTCACTCGGACCCAGGGGCACGTGGCCTCACCCGGACCCAGGGGCGCGTGGCCTCACCTGGACCCAGGTGCGCGAGGCCTCACCCGGACCCGGGACCCAGCCTCTCCCGGACCCAGGGGCATATGGCCTCACCCGGACCTGGGATCCAGCTTCACCCGGACCCAGGGGCACGTGGCCTCACCCGGACCCAGGGGCGCGTGGCCTCACCTGGACCCAGGTGCGCGAGGCCTCACCCAGACCCGGGACCCAGCCTCTCCTGGATCCAGGGGCACACAGCCTCACCCGGGCCCGGGATACAGCTTCACCTGGACCCAGGGGCACGTGGCCTCACCCAGTCCCAGGGTCGCGTGGCCTCACCCGGGTCCAGGGGCGCACGGCCCCACCCGGACCCGGGACCCAGCCTCACCTGGACCCAGGGGGGTGCGGCCTTACCCGGATCCAGGGGCATGTGGCCTCGCCCTGACCCGGGACCCAGCCCCACCCCGACCCAGTTCCCAGCCTCACCCGGACCCAGGGGCACGTGGCCTCACCCGGACCCGGGACCCAGCGGGGTTTCGTCTTCTTGATCCCAATTTCTGTTGGTCAATTCCCTCTCAGCAATTCCTTCGGCCATTTTCTCAGAGCTCCAGGGCGGCTGCCACAGAATCGTTGGGCTGCGGGCTCGGCGAAGCTCCGGTGTGCCTGGTGCGCGGTGACGGGCTGGTCCAGAGTCACTGCGTCGGCCCTTGGGTCTGCAGCGGTGGCCAGTTGCCGAGCGTGTGCACCTGGCCGCTTCTGGGGCATTGAGATTCTTGAAGGACTCGGAGGTCAGCAAGCACGGAGTCTCCCACCCCATGTCTCTCAGGGGCTCGTCTGTCCGTGCTCGGCAGTGAGTGGAGCCGTCCCCTCAGCCGGAGACCGCCGGGGGAACTGCGCCGAGCAAGTTCCAGGCTGCCATTGTGTCGCCTGAGCCGTAGTTCTTAAAGTGTGATCTTTGGGTCACCAGCATCAGCATCATCCCACGTACCCCTCTCTTTTATTCTAGTTGTAGAGCATCTGCTCAGCCAGCCCTCCGGTGGTTCTGGATGGTGTCTGCTCTGCTCTCCCATCGTAGTCTCAAAATTGTTGTGGTAGGCAACAATCAGGTTTCCGCCCTATGCCTCCATCTTGATCCTCCTTTGTATAGTTAAGTCTTGATTGTTGTTGGTGTCACTGGGAGGAATTGTCCTCCTGGCCAATTGTCCGTGAGGACCCTCTGTTTCTATAAAGGAAGAGTTGCTGTGCAGGAGACACGTTTATGGGCCGGATCTTGTTGCAGCAAGGCTTTGGCGCTCACTGAGTCTGCCTCTTGAATGTGTCCCTTATGCGAGTGGTTGAAATCTGGTGTCATCTCACACCAACCACTAGATGCCCTCGTTTCTGGGTCTCCAATGGAGTGTAGGTCAGCTACTGCCTGAGGCCACTCAGCAGGAATTACAGCAAAAACTGCAGTTTCCTCCTCCTCTCTAAGCGGCCCTGGAGCAGTCCGACTAGAACCGCAGTTCATCTGGTCAAGCTGCCACAGGGCAGGCCACCCACATGCAAAAGCCGCTGCTTGGAGCCCAGATGGGCCTGCAAAATGTGCGGGGAGGGTCTGCAAAACATGCGGGGCGGGTCCCAGGGCGGGGCAGGTCCCAGGGCGGGGCGGGGTCTCAGGGCGCCACCAGGCCATGGCGTGGCGAACCGCAATGGCTGCAAGTCTGCTTTTTCTGCTTTCCACGTTTCTAAGCCCCCTCGTTCCACACTCCAGCGCAGCAAACACTGGTTGCTGGGCGTACCTCCTCAAGGAAGTTACTCCCACTCTCCGACATGAAGGCTGAGAGTCCAGCCTCTCCCCGCAGGCGTCTGGGTCTCCAGCAAGTCCCCAGAAGCTGGATTTCAGGGTGATGGGGAGCTAATCTCCCCTAGGGTTGGAAAAAAAATCCGCACGACCCTTCCCCCGCCACCAGTCCGACCCACGCGCCTCCGCACCTTATCCCTTCCGAGTTCACTCTTTCCTCTTCCCTCTTAGCTGTAAATCCACCCTTCAGCCAGCTCTCCTGTGGTTCTGGGTGGCAGACGCTCTGTCCTCCAGTTGTATTTTTGAAATTGCTGTGCGCGGCGCCGTTCATTTGTTTAACTTTGCCGCCTTCTTGGTTCTCCTCTCTCAAAATGGCTAAAGGACTTGAATGTAAGACGGGAAATCCTAAAAATCCTCCAAGTCAGTATCGGCGGCCTCCGGGGCCCCAAGGATCTCACTGGGCAGCTCGGCCAGGTCGGTGACGCGGATGGGCCCATCCTGCAGAAAGATGGTCTCTTCCTTCATTGAGAGCCACTGCACCAAGTCCGCGGCCGCCGCCACAGCCCATGGCCCCAGCTGAAGTGCTGACTGAGAGGAGCAGCCACCCCGGCCTGGGGAGACGCAAGCAGGAGTCGCCGCGCTCACCAGTCCATCTTTTAGTTGTATTTCCGAAACTGCCATGCGAGGCAACAGATCAGCCGTTCAACTCCACCGCCATCTTTCATATAGCATTTTAATAGTACATTTCTCCCCCTAATTTTCTTAGTTATCTGCTGATATTTATTTGCCAATGAAAATCATACATTAACATTGTAGTTTGGAAGAAAATGAATAATATTTCTTGCTATGTTATAGGTCAATAGTTACAGCCAAAGTTTCATTTCTCTCCCATTAAAATTACTTATTTGCCTCATCTTGATGTGTATCAAATGGTAGTAAGATACAGAATATATAAGGTTGTGACCCATACCAGTAGGTTTTGCTGTTTCTAGGGTTTTCTTGTTAATTGGTTGCGTTGTATGTCAGATCAGATTCTTCCATGCCATTATTTTAAGGCTGGTGGTCCTTCAGAACATCATTGCAAAGAGAACTTGAAGGAGTTTCACCAAAACCAGGCTAGAAGTGAAATTTCCTAAAAGCATAACAATGTTTTTTGCTTTTATGGTTTGGAAAATAAAAGTGCATTCTATCCTGTGAAACCCCTTGAGTATGAAAAATATTCTTTTACCAGGAAAAACTACTCAATTTGTAATTCTGCACTGATTTCAGAGGTTTCAGGTTAGAACACAATTCTGGAAATAGAAAACAAATATGAAAAAAAATTATTCTAGCTTATGTCAAATAATGAACTGTCTCATGGAGCTATGTATACTTGACTTCACCTAATAAATGTCCACCTCAGCTGTTTGTTGTAAGATATTTTTTTGGAAATGAAATATGTTAATCTCTCCAGTGGTGCTCACTTTTTAAACCAATGGAATAATTGTTTTCTGATGTGAATAATCCCCCTCCAATTTATTGTTAGGTTGGATTTTTGTTCATTAAATTTCTTAATAGAAAGCTAGCCATCATGTCCTTATCTCTCAACATTTGAAGGATAGGACTTGGGAAGTGCAGAAAAGGAGCAGGGGCAAAGTATGGACACTGGCCAGGAAGTCAAAAGACCTTGGTTGAATCCAGCTCTACCACTTACTAGCCAAAGGACAGTGGCCAAGTTAGCATATCTTTCTGGGCCTCAGTTTGCTTACCTGTAATAATATCAGATAAAGAAAATCTATATGTATAAAAGCCTAAGCGACCTTTATGACTGAACAACCAGACAACCTGATGACTGGCTGGTAGCTATGACACACACTGACCACCAGGGGGAAGATGCTCAATGCAGGAGCTGCCCACTGTTGGTCAGTGGGCTCCCACAGCCAACTTCCCGTGGCCGGCAAACTCCCTCAGTTCCTTCCCCGAGCCAGCCAAGCTCCCGTGGACCCTCCTCCCGGCCAGCTGAGGGACCACCCCATGCATGAATTCATGCACCAGGCCTCTAGTATTACAATAAAATGTAATCATCTGTGCAAAAACACTTGAACTGTAAAATGCTTGACAAATAAAGTTGATAAATAATAATAATTAAGTTCCCCTACTCCCCCTTCTAAAGCTGACAGTGGAAATGATAATCAGTAGTTCCATAACCAGAAAGTCCCACATTAAATAACATAATTTTAATCAAATAGCCTGATTGCAGCCTTTGCTTGGAAAGGAGAAGAATGCAGTCAGGTAACATCAGAAAAATCACATTTAGTTGGAGCTGACTTAGCCTGTGTGGAGTCTCTGAAACTGGCACATTGTGGGAATGAGAAATAGTTTCACTCCAGATTGACTGTGTGAGAAAAATATGTGCAGAAAATCCCAGGTGATCAGTGAACTTCAACTCTTTTAGGATCTACTTTAAGTTTGACCCAGTACAATATGTTGGGAGTAACTCATTAGATTAACTGACTTGAAAATGCTGATCCTTTAAGACCCAGTTCAGTTACTTTTTTCCATAACCAGCCCCTGAATCTCTTCAATTGTAATTAATCTGTTCCTAGTCTGTGCCCTAAATAGAAGTGGTATGCCTCTATATGTCACTCATTCTAATTTAGTTTATTTTAGAGTTTGTGTGTGAATGTATTTGTGAGTGTGATTATATGTACATGTATGTGTGCATATATGCTTGTGTACTGCCTCAGTCACAGAGTATAATTTAGTCTACTGAGGTCAGGAACCATGTCTTGATCATCATTACATATCTTCCACAGCATCTAGCATGTTGCCTTACACATAGTAGTTGCTCAACAAGAACTCCTGACCATTAAAGGGAAAGAGAATCATATATTTACTGTTAAGAGAAATATTTCCTTTTTTCTGTGTTCTACCTACTTCAAGCTTTAAGATGTTCCCCTCCTTATTGAATCCTGTAATTTAGGGAACAAGTACATGGAACAACAGCTTACTGTAAGCATATTTTTTGAAAAATCAGTACATAGCATAAGAATCACAATCACTGTTTTTTGTTTTCTCTTGTATTATCTTTAAGTACAAAGACTCTTCCAATGATATCACCTAGAGATCATTTCACCCACTTCTTTGGCCACCAGTCTCTTGTCTTTTTCTTCAGCAATGGTGAGGTGGATACCCTTTCTACAGGGAAGAAAAATCCATGGTTTGTTGCTTTTGCCAGAAATGAAAATGTTAGAGAACCATGAAGCAAAGCTGTTGCCATTGGCATCTTTCCCATGAAGCACATCAAAAGAACCAGAGTATCTCTCTGTTGGTGATTACACCAGTTCTTCCTATGTCATCACCTTTGGTCACCATTCTTAGGTTACCAATGTCAAATTTGATGACATCAGTAATTTTGCCAATCTCCAAATCTGAATGGTGTCATTCACCTTGATGAGTGGATCAAAGTAGAGGATGGTGCAAGCATCATGGGTCACCAGATGAAGGATTCCTTTTACACCCACAAAAATCTGTCTCACTTTGCACAACTTTACTTAGCCTCCTCAGGTGTAATCTGATGAACAGCAAAGTGAGTCTTGGTGTCATAGATCTGATGAAAATTCTCCCCTATCTTGTCAATACTGATGACATCCATAAAACCAACAGTATAAGTTATATCAGTTTCGACCTTGCCATCAATCTTAATAAACTGCTACATGTAGATCTTCTTTACCTAATCTCATGTTAGGGCATACTTATGTCTGTTCCTTAGGAAAATTATGAGAGGGAGACATTTGCTCAGTTTGTGGGGACTGGTAGTTGGACGAGGAGCAACACACTGGTCAGTTTATCCAGAATCCAATGCTATTGTGCTACTTAGAACCATGAAACATTGCTGTACTATGCATGGAAAGAGCCATAATCCTTTTTCTTAAAGCAAAGTGGTTGATGATCTTAGATATTGCAACAGGGATTCCCATTTTAGACAGACCTGTGTTGTTAAATCCCTTAAAAGAAGTCGGTGTACTTGAGTTATCATAAGCTTCCATCCCAATTGGAAGCTAGGTCCATCTAAGACAATGTTGTCCAATACAGGAATCACTGGCCATGTGTGCCTATTAAGCACATGAAATGGGCCAAGACTGAATTGAGATATAATGTAAATATAAAACATACACCAAATTTAAAAGACTTAATATAAGATTTAAAAAGTAATATAAGATAGTAATTTTATATTAATTGCATATTAAAATGAAAATATTTTGGATATATTGGGTTAATTAAAATATATTATTAAGCCCTGACTGGTTTGGCTCAGTGATTGAGCGTTGACCTATGAACCAGGAGGTCACGGTTCGATTCCCGGTCAGGACACATGCCCAGGTTGCAGGCTCGATCCCCAGTGGGGAGCGTGCAGGAGGCAGCCGATTGATGATTCTCTCTCATCGTTGATGTTTCCATCTCTCTCTCCCTCTCCCTTCCTCTTTGAAATCAATAATATATATGTTATTGAAATTAATTCACCTTTTTCTTTTTCTGATGTGGCTACTTAAAAATTTATAATTACATATGAAGCTTGTGTTATATTTTCATTGGACAGTACTAAAATTGGAACCGCTTTTTTTTTTTAAATAGAAAAGAGCTCTGCTGGCATGGCTCAGTGGTTGAGTGCCTGCCTATGAGCCAGGAGGTCATGGTTTGATTCCTGGTCAGGGCACATGCCCAGGTTGCAGGCTCAATCCCCAGTAGGGAGCGTGCAGGAGGCAGCCAATCAATGATTCTCTCTCATCATTGATATTTCTCTTTCTCCCTCTCGCTTCCTCTCTGAAATCAATAAAAATAAATAATAATTTAACTAAAAAATAAAAATAGAAAAGGATCTACCCTTAAAACAATCTAAACTCTAATAATTAGTAGATATAGCATCTCCTCTTGAGTCAAATGGGACCCCTAAAACCAAAGGGCTATGACACAAAGCACTGTTAAAAGACCATGACTCCATCTCTGAAATATCTGAGTCACTATCCAAGCTAAAAATAGGAGTTCTGAATAAAGGACTTCCAAGCAGAGAATAGAATTATAAAAATTTCAAGAGTTACAAGTAAATAAATAAAAAAGGGGCATTCTTGAAGTTCCTGAAAAATAAAACCTCAGTATTGACCAACTTGTCTTGTGCTAACACAATGCCACAAGAAACCAAAATAAACTCCAAATGCTTTGCATGAGGTAACACAGTGCCTTCCATCCTAACAATGTTTGCTGAATTGAATTGAATTTCATAGAGGTTGTTTAATTGGATTTGATCTCTTTTCAAACTGAAGTCAATGAACCAGGGTATGTCCATACACAACACTAAAGCTCTCCACTGAGTCTATTAACATGTATTGAGGGTGGATACCATGCTGTCTTGGCCATTTTATAGTGACTACTGGATCTTTGCTAAAACTCTAGTGGCTACAGGGCAGAATGAGGTATAAACTTGAACTTGTTTGTAATAAATACCTTGTTATATCCATGTTTCACCTGAAGCAGGAGGGCTCCTGTAACATGGCCCCTGAGGATGGTATCATAACAGAGCCTCTGACTATCACACACACCTGCAATAGTTAAATTTGATCATTCATGAAGATGTGGGTTCTATGTATAAGGCACATATACCATCTAAAATTGGAGTATTATAAAAAGACTTTAAGGAATAGGAATATCTCATTAATTAACTAGATAAGGGGGGAATCCTTTCATAATATATGCAATACATAAAATTGTCATGTTGTATACTTTAAATATTTTACAATTGTATTTGTCAGTTGTACTTCAATTAAAAAAGAAATAAGTAGAAGCAATTTTTAAGCAAAGGGAATGTAAACTTTTGAAAGAATTTGTATACCGGTCCTCTAGTTGCATATAACTCCACTTAAAACATGAAAAGCCAAAAGTGATATAAACAAGTCTATTCAGTTAATTCAGTGACATATAAAAAGAAAAACATAAAACCCAGCCATTTGGCATTATGGAAACAGACTAAGCAGTTGATTGATCAATCTATTTTCAACAAATGTGTGGATATCCTGTATGCACACTTAGTCTGTGGCTATTGCCTTAAAAGAGACAAAAATCTGATCAAATAAAGTTGAGATGGTCACTGTGACCCAGCAACCTCTGTTCAAACTTTATCCATATTGGGACACTCTTACACTGGGTTATTTTGAATGAGACACACATCTATTTATGTATTTTCCTAGTTTTCTTTATTATCTCCTTGTGCACCATTGAGCAGTTTTTGAGGAGGCAAGCCATTATTACAATGTTGTCAAGTTCCTGATCATTTTCTAGTTCAAATCCTTGTTCATGCTATTTGCTAAGTACTTGTTCCCTGTGACAGCTTTCAGCCAAACAGAACACACTGAATGCTGCATTTCAAACCATTCTGTCCTGCTGGGCTCCAAATGAAACAAGCTCTTCAAACTCCATCATGTGAACTTTACACAAGGAACAATCTCCCTCAGACAATTCCATTCAAAGATACTATCCATGAAACTGGGACTCAGCAAAGGGGTGACATTACAGGATTCCCCCTCTGGACAGGTTCATGACCACCAAAGTTGTATTTAAGAGGCTCCCACATGGTTTGGCACATGATTTTCATAATGAGCTAAGATTTCCCTAAACTTTCCCATTAGCTTCCAATTTAACATATTCACACTTAAACACAAAGTCAGGTACCTATGTCAAGAAAGGCTGGAATTTCAAGAAGTAAAGTCTGAGAGACTTGCAAGCAGGGTTTGTATTAGGGGTAGGAGAGTAAGTGCAAGACATACTATAAAATAAATATGGCACATAATATATATGTGGTTTTTGGCAACATATTAGGAATCATAGACACACAAAATATTATATGTAACCAAGAGGCCAGAGTAGCAAAAGAAGAGGTGTGGTGGTAGGGGGTTGGAAGAAAAAAGACAACAAAAAGGAAGTATATTTCTATTAAATGTCTTAAGGAATCCAAGATGGTGGTGGGTTAGGTAGAATTTACACTCACCTCATTCCAGTACCAAACTGGAATTACAACTAAAATATAGAACAGTGAACCTGAATAACCACTGAAGACCAACTGAACACAAGTCTTATAACCAATGATTTACAGAAGAAGCCACATCAAGAATGGTAGGAAGGGTAGAGACATAAAAGGGACTGGCCCCACACTCATGTGCTTTGGCTGAGAATTCAGAGGCATCTCAGCTTCAAAAGCTCCCCCTGAGGAGCATGGGGTCTCAACCCCATGCAGGGATCTCCAGCCCAGAACATCAGAGCTGGGAAGAGGAGCCCACATAATATCTGGCTGTGAAAAGCAACAGGGATTCTGTCTGCCAAGGAGAGATGGGACTCTGATAGAAACCCAAGCACCCTGTTAAAGGGCCAGTGCACAAAATCTCATTCACAGCCATTACCCTGGGATCCAGTGAAGGGAGGGCAGCTCTAAGTGGAATAAACTCATGTGAGGACAGACTGGGTAGTGTGGTTCCAGGTAGAGAGTTGAAGGACAACCACCAGGGTCCCTGTGCTGAGTCCATTTCCCACAGTGTGCACAGACACCATATTTCTTAAGTACCAGCACACATATGCTATCCTCCATATGATATCAGCCTAGAGGAATGCAATAGTCTACACACCAGACTCCTAGTCACCCCACCTTGCTGAATTCAAGCACTGTAAAGTAGTCAGCTGCCTGAACTCCTGGTATAGAGGTCCAGGCAGACTCAGGGGGAGTTAGTAACTAAGTTGTATGACTCTGGAGCAGGGGCAATTCTGCCCTTCTTACAAGCCTGGCTGGCACAGTGCCCCACAATGGATCCACTAGTCCCATGTTCCCAACACCTGGCAGAGCACTTGAAGTCCAGCCAGAATAAGTAAAAGCTGTGTTGTGTGCCTCTAGTACAGAAATCCATTTTCCCTCAAAAGCTAGACTGGTGCAGAACTCTCCATTCACATGAAATTTTTGTCTGTTTGGGCCTGATGAACTCTACTGGCCTCATCCTGATGAGAGACCCTACCCCACCACAAAAATATGAGGGCACCAAGTTTCCATTGGTATACCCTGGGACTTTTGCTGAGTAGCCTCAGAACTAGCACTGGCAACAAGTTTGAATCTATATCAATCTGGTGAACACCATTTGCCCCTACACAGTGAATCACTGAGAACCTACCTCAAACAACTCACATACCAAGAGAGGCTTTTTCAATGACTAAGCCTAACAGACAGCTGGCAGGTGGAGGCAGGCAAAGCAGATCTTGGGGTGCCTTGGGTGTTTTGCTAACCTGCTCCTGGGTTTGGTGTTGTTGGAAGCCAGCCTTGGTGCACACCTTGGCCTTCCCATTCACACTAACTGTGGACTACTCCCATAAGCCACACATCTGGCAGCGGACTTCATAACATACCAGAGCAGGACCAATTAGCTCAACAAGCAGCATACCCAAAAAGAAATTTTGGCAGGCATCAGACCCTGATAAGGCAAATTCCATTTCAGGTGGTCAGTACCCGCACAGCAGCTCATACAATGTGGTCAGGGTCAGTCCTCACAATCAGCCAGCCTAAAGGTATTGCCCACACACAGAGGGGCAAACTGCAATCAATGGTATAAAACTAGGAAGCAATTACAGATATATGACTGAAAAACACACAAACACATAGAGGCTAAATAACATGTGGTTAAACAATAAATGGGATAACAATGAGATCAAGGGGGGAAAAAACAAAAGTACCTTGAGACAAAAGGAAATGGAAACATGACAACCCAAAATGTGTGGAACACAGTGAAAGCAGTCCTCAGAGAAAAATTCATAGTATTGTAGACATAACTCTAGAAATAAAAATCTCAAATAAGCAATGTAACATTACACTTAAAGAAACTAAAAATAGAGCTACAGTCGAAGCCCAAAGTGACTAGAAGGAAAAAATTATAAAGACCAGAGAGAAAATAAATTAGAGTTTTTAAAACAATAAAAAAGATTGATGAAACCAAGAACTGTTTTATTCTATTTATTAAATTGATTGCGGTGATACTGGTCAACATGAACATAGAGGTTACATGGGTGGATTTCAATTTTACAAGAACTGTACATTGTACCGTGTGACCACCACCCAAAGTCAAATCTTCTCCTGTCACCTCATATTAGGAACCCCATCTCCCCCAATCTCCTTCCCTCTGGCAACCACCACTCTGTTGACTGTAAGAACTGTGTGTTTTTTTAAAAAATAAAAGATAAACAAAACTGATAAATCTCTAACCATACTCATCAAGAAAAGAAAAGAGGATAAAAATAAATAAAATTAGAAATGAAAAAGAAGTAACAACTGACACCACAGAAATACAAATAATTATATGAAAATATTCCAAACAACTATATGCCACAAATGGGACAATCTAGAAGAAATAGATAAATTCCTAGAAACATACAATCTTCCAAAACTGAATCAAGAAGGAACAGAAAATTTGAACAGACCAATTACAACTAATGAAATCAAAGCAGTAATCAAAAATCTCCCAACAAACAAAAGTCCTGGACCAGATGGCTTCACAGGTGAATTTTACCAAACATTCAAAAAAGAACTAACACCTATCCTTCTCAAACTATTCCAAAAATTCAAGAGTAGTAAAGACTCTCAAGTTTATTTTAAAAGGCCAGTGTTATCCTAATTCCAAAAGCAGATAGAGACACTACAAAGAAAGAAAATTATAAGGTAATATCACTGATGAACATAGATACAAAAATCCTCCACAAAATATTAGCAAACCAAATCAGCAATACATTAAAAAGATCATATACCATGATCAGGTGGGATCTATTCCTGGGATACTAGGTAGTTACACTTTCTGCAAATCAATTAATAAAACAACACATAAACAAAATAAAGGACAAAAATCATATGATCATATCAATAGCTATATAGAATACATTTAACAAAATCCACAGCCATTTATGACAAAAACTCTCAGCAAAGTGGGAATATAGGGAACATACCTGAACATAATAAAGGCCATATATAACAAACTCACAGCTAATGTCATATTCAATAGGGAAAAACTGTTTCCTGTAAGATCAAGAAAAAGATAGAAATGTCCAGTTTCACTACTCCTATTCAACCTAGTTCTGGAAGTCCTAGCCACAACAATCAGACAAGAAGAAGAAATAACAGGTATCCAAATAGGAAAAGAAGAATTATAACTGTCATTATTTGCAGATGGCATGATACTGTGTGTGTGTGTGTGTGTGTGTATATATATATATATATATATATATATATATATATATATGTATATATATATATATATATATATATATATATATATAAATATGTGTGTGTGTGTGTGTGTGTGTGTGTGTGTATATGTATATCCATAAAGATTCCATTGAAAAACTAAGCAGCAATAGAAAAGCAGTTATCTACAAGGTAGCACCCATATGACTGTCAGCTGATTCCTTAGCAAAAACTGTGCAGGCCAGAAAGGAGGGACAAGAAATATTCAAAGTGATGAATAGCAAGGACCTACAATCAAGATTACTCTACCCAGCAAAGCTATCATTCAGAATTGAAGGTCAGATAAAGAGCTTCAAAGACAAGTAAAAGCTAAAGGAGTTCATCACCACCAAACCAGTATTATATGAAATGTTGAAGGATATTCTTTAAGAAGAGGAATAGGAGGAGGAAGAACAAGAACAAGAAGTCAAAAATAGGAACAACAAAACGGCAATAAATACATATCTATCAACAATTGAATCTAAAAATCAAAATAAACAAGGAATCTAATGAACAAAATAAACTGATGAATAAAATAGAAGCAGAGGCATGGAGACATGGAACAGATGATGAATCTCAGGGGGGAGGGGGTGGGAAGAGATTAATCAAATGTATGCATTACCTGTGGACACAGGCAATAAGGTGGTGAAGGCCTGGGGTGGGTCAGGAACTTGGTGGAGGGAGCAATGAAGGGGAAAAAAAGGAACATCTATAATACTGTCAACAATAAAGATTTTTTTAAAAAAAGAAAAAAACACTAGGACTGATAAGTGAATTCTGTAAAGTAGCAGGACACAAAATTAATATTCAGAAATCAGTTGCATTTTTATACACCAATAATGAACTATCAGAAAGAGAAACTAAGAAGACAATCCCATTTACAATTGCATCCAAAAAATATGGAAAAGTACATTTAATCAAGGAGGTAAAAGAACTGTACTCGGAAAATTATAAGATGCTGAAGAAAGAAACTGAAGAAGATACAAACAAATGGAAGCACAGACTGTGCTCATGAATAGGAAGAATTAATATAGTTAAAATGCCCATATAACCCAACTCAATTCGTATCAAAATACCAAAGGCATATTTCACAGAAGTAGAAAAAAATAATTTAAAAATTTATATGGGACCACAAAAGACCCTGATTAATTAACCACAGCAATCTTGAGTAAAAAGAACATTGGAAAAATCTCGCTACCTAATAACAAACAATACTACAATGCCATAGTAAGGAAACATGCATGGTACTATCATAAAAACAAACATATAGATCAATGGAATAGAATATAGAGGCCAGAAATATACCCATGCCTATATTATCCATTAATATTTGACAAAAGAGGCAAGATCATACAATGAGCTAAAGACAGTCTCTTCAATAAATGGTGTTGAGAAAGTTGGACAGATTCATGCAAAAAAAATGAAATTACACCATCTTCTTTCAGCTTATACAATAATAAATTCAAAATGATTAAAGATTTAAATGTAAAACTCAAAATCATAAAAATCTTAGAAGAAAACATAGGCAGTAAAATCTTAGACATTTCTCTTAGCAATATTTTTTCTGATATATCTCCCGAGGCAAGGGAAAACAAAGGAAAAAATAAACAAATGGGATTACATCAAACTAAAAAGTTTGCACAGCAAAGGAAATTATCAACAAAATTAAAAGACAATCCACTAAATAGAAGAAAATATTCACCAATCATAAAGGGTTCATATCCAAAATTTATAAAGGACTCATACAACTCAATAACAACAAGAAAACACCAAAAAAAAAAATTAAAAGATGGGCAATGGACCTGAATAGATACTTCCCCAAAAGAGTACATACAGATTGCCAATAGACATGAAATGATGCTCAACATCACTAATCATCAAAGAAATGGAAATTAAAACCACAATGAATGCACCTGAAATTTGTATAATTTTGTTAACCAGTGACACCTTAATTCAATAAAAATGAAAAAAACACAGTAAGATATCACCTTACACCTGTCCGAATGGCTATCATCAATAAATCAACAAGCAATAGGTATTGGTGAGGATATGGAGATAGAGGAACCTTCTTGCACTGTTAGTGGGAACACAGATTGGTACAGCCACTGTGGAAAACAGTATGGAGGTTCCTCAAAATGTTTTAAATGGAGCCCTGGCCGGGTGGCTCAGTTAGCTAGAGTGTCATCCTGCACATCCAAAAGTGTTCATAGCAGTGTTATTTACTACTAGAGGCCCAGTACATGAAATTCATGCACTGGGGGTGGGGGAAGGGGTCCCTCAGCCTGGGCTGCACCCTCTCCCAGTCTGAGACCTCTAGCTCCTTACTGCCTGTGTGCTCGCTGCTCCTTACCATTCAGCTAGCTGCTCCTTAGTGCTGCCACGGAGGTGGGACAGGTTCCCTCCACCGCCGCTGTGCTTGCCATCTGTGAGCCCACCTTCTGGTTGAGCGGCACTCCCCCTGTGGGAGCACACAGACCACCAGGGGGCAGCCTCTGCATTAAGCATCTGCCCTCTGGTGGTCAGTGCGCATCCTAGCGACCGGTCATTCTGGTCGTTCCGCCATAATGGTCGCTTAGGCTTTAATTATATAAACTGGTGGCCTGGTGCACAAAATTTGTACACGGGGCAGGGGGGTGGGTGGTGTTCCCTCAGCACAGCCTGAACCCTCTCCAATCAGGGACATCCCTCTCGCAATCTGAGACCGCTGGCTCCTAACCGCTCACCTGTCAGCCTGCCTGATCACCCCTAACTGCCTCTGCCTGCCTGCCTAATTGCCCCTAGCCCCTCCTCCTGCCTGCTTGATCACCCCTAACTGTCTCTGCCTGCCTGCCTGATCACCCCTAACTGCCCTATCCTTGCCAGCCTGGTTGCCCCCAACTGCCCTCCCCTGCCGGCGTGATCTCGCCCCCGACAGCCCTCCTCTGCCGGCCTGATCTTGCCCACCACTGCCCTCCCCTACCGACCTGATCTCGCCCCCAACTGCCCTCTCCTGCCGGCCTAATCTCACCCTCTACTGCCCTCCCCTGTTGGCCTGATCTCACCCACAACTGCCCTCCCCTGCATGCCTGGTTGCCCCCAATTGCCCTCCCCTGCCAGCCTGATCTCACCCCCAACTGCCCTCCCCTGCCAACCTGATCTCACCCCCAACTGCCCTCCCCTCCCGGCCTGGTTGTCCCCAACTACCCACCCCTCCAGCCTGATCTCACCCCCAACTGCCCTCCCCTGCATGCCTAGTTGCCCCCAACTGCCCTCCCCTGCAAGCCTGATCTCGCCCCCAACTGCCCTCCCCTGCATGCCTGGTTGCCCCCAACTGCCCTCCCCTGCCAGCCTGATATCACCCCCAACTGCCCTCCCCTGCTGGCCTGATCTTGCCCCCAACTGCCCTCCCCTCCCGGCCTGGTTGCCCTCAACTGCCCTCCCCTGCCAGCCTGATCTCGCCCCCAACTGCCCTCCCCTGCATGCCTGGTTGCCCCCAACTGCCCTCCCCTGCCGGCCTGATCTCGCCCCCAACGGCCATCCCCTGCTGGCCTGATCTTGCCCACCACTGCCCTCCCCTCCCGGCCTGGTTGCCCTCAACTGCCCTCCCCTGCTGGCCTGATCTCGCCACCAACTGCCCTCCCCTGCCTGCCTGACTCACCCCTATCGGCCCTCCTCTGCCAGCCAATTTGGTTCTGATTGGTCAGTTTCTATGCCAGTCAGCATCAAAAGCTCCGCCTCCTAGGCAGCCATTGGCTCCTCACAGTTGACCCAGATTTGGTTCTTTTTTTTTTTGGGGGGGGGGGGGTGGGCTGTTTATTAAGTGGTTATTATAGGGGTCAGACCACATAAGTGGTGTCAGCCTCAGGAATGTGACCTGTCAATGCTGATCACAAAGCCCCCAAGGCTGGTCCTGGTGAGCCCCAAGGTCAGAAATGAAACTGAAAGGCCTCGGTCACATGCTGCTTCCAGGCGTCCAGGCTGGGCAGCAGGGAGGAGATGCCCATGACATGCCAGTTCTCCCCATCGGACACCACTGAGGTCTGGTAGGACAGCAGCTGCATGCCTGTCTCTGCCAGGAGCCCAATCATGGAAGGCAGCATGGCAGGGTTGGAGGGCTGAGTCCAGAACAGGAGCAGGAGCAGACCCCTGTGAAGAGGCACTTCTGATCTGAAGGCAGCTCTGTTGAGTGCCTGCAGCACAGGTGTGGTGCCCTGGACAAAGCCCACAGCCTGGTAGGGGGCACCTGCCGGGGCCATGCTCAGGAGGCCTTCCCCACATCCTTGCTCTCCTGGCACAGTGGGGTTATGGGAGATGGTTACATTGAGGCCGGCCTCCTTCACTAGCAGCTTGGCGTTCACCAAGGTCACATCCGCATGATTAGAAGCGTCTTTGAGGAGGCCAACAATGACTGCGGGGCTCAGACAGTTCCTGGCATTCTTCAGGGATAAGCCCTGCGTTACCATCTAGATCATCCCTTTGGGGGACCCTGCCCAGGCTCACATCAGAGTCCCCAGAGCTTCTGCCAGACCAATCCAAGGTTTGGTGTGCAGAGAGAAAGCACTGGTAAGGGCCTGGGCATTCACGACCCCCGTAAGGGCTCTCCCCTTCACCATCTCCATGAACTGGACAGCGGTCTCCTTTCCCCAGCAGCTCTGGGCCTCCTTGGTGCTGGCGCTCAGGTGGGGACAGCTGATGACATTCTTGTGGTCCACCAAGGCACGGTCCCGAGGCGGCTCCTCTGTGAACACGTCCAGCACTGCCCTGACTGCAGGGCCTGGAACAGGGTGCCCTTGTCCACGATCCCTCCGCAGGCACAGTTCACCAGCGCACGCTCTTCTTGCACAGGGCAAAGGTGCTGTCGTTCAGCAGGCTTGTCATGGAGGGCAGGAGAGGGGTGTGCACAGTGATGAAGTCACAGAGGGGCCCGATATCCTCCAGGGGCAGCTGCTGAATGCTGAAGGAGGCCAAGACCTCTGGTGAGATGATGGGGTCGTACCCTACAGTGTTCATCCTGAAGGACTGCATCCAGACAGCCACCTCTCTCCCGATCCTCCCCAGACCAAGAATTCCCAGGGTCTTTCCATTCAACTTGGTTCCCATGAACTTCTTTCGATCCTATTTGCCATCCTTCATTGAAGCCATCCCCTGGGGAATCTGCCTGGCCAGACACATGATCATCCACAGGTGAGCTCCTCAGCACTAAGCCTGTTCCCATTGGGAGTGTTTATGACCAGGATGCCCGTCCTCGTGGCGGCCTCCAGATCCACGTTGTCCATGCCAGTGCCGGTCCTGCCCACCACCTGGAGCTTCTCTGCTGCATTGATGACATCCGAGGTCACCTTCGCAGTCCTGCAGCTCAGCTATCAGCTCTTCTTTGCTCAGGTTCTGCTTCTCCACCACCTGCAGCCCTCCATGTTGCAGGATATTCCAGCAGCAAGGGTCCAGGCTGTCACTGATGAGCACTTTCTGTAGATTTGCAAAGGCCATTGCTGGAGCCAGCCTCCAGATCTACCGATCGCCCTGGACCGAAACACCTCTTAAGCCCCCAGATTTGGTTCTGATTGGTCAGTTTCTATGCCAGTCAGCATCAAAAGCTCCGCCTCCTAGGCAGCCATTGGTTCCTCACACTTCACCCAGGTTTGGTTCTGATTGGTCAGTTTCTATGTCAGTCAGCATCTCTGGGCCTATCAACAGGGCCTGATCAGAAAGGCGGGGCTGATCAGCAGCCCTGGTGGAGTCCTGGAAAGAAATGGAGGCCTGGCTGCTAGCCAGACTGGGAGAGAAAGAGAGAGGCAAGTATTGATCAAAAGCTGCCACAGAGGCAACAGCTCAGTCCCTGCTTCTCTCTTCAGGCCTCTCTCTGGCCCTGATTCGCAGCCCCCTCAGAAGTCAGTGCTGGGGCACAGCGCCTGCAGCAGAAGCAGTCAGCGCTGGGTTGGTCGAGCTTCTGTGGTAATGGTGTTACACCCTGTCTCTTTATTATGGAGACTAGAGGCCCGGTGCACGAAATTTGTGCACTGGGGAGGGTGTCCATCAGCCCAGCTTGCACCCTCTCTAATATGGGACCCCTCGGGGGATGTCCAACTGCAGGTTTAGGCCCGATCCCTGTGGAATCGGGCCTAAACCTGCAGTTGGACATCCCTCTCACAATCCGGGACCGCTGGCTCCTAACTGCTCACCTACCTGCCTGATTGCCCCCTAACTGCTCCCTTGTTGGCCTGATTTCCCCCTAACTGCTCCTCTGCAGGCCTGATTGCCCCCAAATACCCTCCCCTGCTGGCCTGATCACCTCCAAGGCTTTTAATAGTATAGATATGACCCTGCACAGAAAATTTTACTAACCCTGCTTTACAATAAGGGCTTGACGATTGAATCATTAGGACCAGACACCAAGATTTCCTTTCTTTGAATAGTGGAGGGAATAATTATCTTGTCTTTAAGTTGCCTGGAAATTAAAATGAGATAATGACTTAGAAAAGTATAAAAGCACCATATAAAGACAACTGTCTTTTTAATGAAGTGGTAAAATGAAAAACACTATTTTTATTCTCCCCTTCCTTCCTTTACAGCTTTTATTTAAACTTTGAAATTTATAAAAATTTCACTCCAATTTTCATTTCTTTACATTCAACATTATTCTGTATTGGTTTCAGGTTTTATATTAGTTACAGAATAGTGGTTAGACAATCATATACTTTACAAAGTGTTCCCCGATATTTCTAGTACCCACCTAGCATCATACCATCATTACAACACTATTGACTATATTCCCTATTTAAGTGACAATGGGTTTACAGGTTCCTTTCAGTCTTTCTTTTGTGTTGCTCGTCCTTCCTTTTCTTTCTCACTTCTTCCCTCATTTTCTTTATATAGTATCTCAATTGGCCATCAAAGCTCAGTGAAGGCACTGGGACAGGCTTCATCCATTTTATAGACCAGGAAACTGAGGCCAATTCCAGTTGGCTGTGGAACTTGACTCAGCACACAGGAAGCCCTCAGAGCCATGCTCTTTGTGCTTCCTAAGGGGCAGTCGCCCGGCAAACAGAACAAACCTTCCAGTCAGGCTTCCAAGCCTCTTTCTCGAGCACCTCTTCATTGCGGATGCTCCACATTCTTTCCTCTCCCCGTCCCCTGCCCCCCCATTCTTTACTGCCCCCGCTTCTCTGGAGCAGGTGGAAGGCTTCACACTCACTGCCTAGGCATGCTCTGCCATGGGGCAGGGCACCGCAGGCTTGCTTTTGGGTCAAGGCAGGAGCAGGAGTCACTGCCTCTGAAATGTGAAGGCCGCCTGAGCGAGGTCCGTTAGCACTGGGAGCTTCTCTGAATCACATCAGTCAGTCCAGTACCCTGCAGTGCAGCACCCCTCCACTGAGGTGGCACCACCCCTCAACCCCCGCCTCAGGGGTGAGGGTCCTTGCCCCTCTGCCAGGAGTCCTTCCATGCCCCTTGATCCCTGGCTGGGCCCAGCCACGTCTTGGGGGCACTGCAGAACCTCTGTCTCTCTGCAGATGAGGCAGATCCCTGCCCTAGGTCTCCGCAAAGCTATGAATCTGTGGCCAGAGGCCTGGTCTGGATCTCAGCAACCCCATGCATGCAATGTTTCCAGGGACCCCGGGAGCGGCTGGGTGGGTCCCGCCTCACCTCCCCGGGGTGCTGATCTCCCCAGGGACCCCCGGGAGCAGTTGGGCAGGTCCAGCCATGCCCCCCGGGGCCGCGATCTCCTCAGGGACCCCTGGGAGAGGGGCTGGGCGGTCCGGCCACACACCCCCAGGTTGCCGATCTCCCCAGGGACCCCCGGGAGCAGCTGGGTGGGCCCGGCCACGCCCCCCCCCCATTGCTGATCTCCCCAGGGACCCCCGAGAGCCGCGAGGTGGCTGGCCTCCCCTCCCTGGGGCGACGATCTCCCCAGGGACCCCCGGGAGCAGCTGGGTGGGCCCGGCCACGCCACCCCCCATTGCCGATCTCCCCAGGGATCCCCGGGAGCCGCTAGGCGGCCGGCCTCCCCTCCCCGGGGCAGCGATCTTCCCAGGGACCCCCGGAACTAAGAGAACTGGGCGCCGCCATCTTGATCTTCTCAACGGCCAGATAGGCTACCCCGAGTCCTGCCCCCCAGCCTCCCGCTGGCCCAGTCATGGGCGTAGCGGAGTAATGGTTATTTGCATATTACCCTTTTATTAGGTAGGATAGCTAAGATCTGGAAACAGCCCAAGTGCAGATGAGTGGATAAAAAAGCTGTGATACATTTACACAATGAAATACTATGTGGCTGTATAAAAGAAGGAATTCTTACCATTTGCAACAGCATGGATGGACCTGGAGAGTATTATGCTAAACGAAATAAGCCAGGCAGAGAAAGATAAGTATCACATGATCTCACTCATATGTGGAATCTAGTGAACAAAATAAACTGATGAACGAAATAGATCCAGAGACATAGAAACATGGAATAGAATGACTAATTTCACAGGGAAGGTGAGGGTGGGAGTTGGGGGAAAGAGATTAACCTGGGAACTTAAATGTGTATAAGCATAGCCCATAGATACAGACAATAGTGTGGTGAAGGCCTGGGATGGGCAGGTGCAGGGTGGAGGATGTCAATGGGATAAAAAAAAAAGGGACATCTGTAACACTTTCAACAATAAAGATAAATAAATAAAAATAAAATAAAAGGTTGTAGGTTCAATTCCCAGTCAGGACATATACCTAGGTTTTGGTTTCAGTCCCCAGTTGTTGGTTTGGGTGTGTATGGGAGGCAACCAATCGATATTTCTCTCTCATACCTCTCTCTCTCTCTCTCTCTCTCTCTCTCTCTCTCTCTCTCTCTCTCTCTCTTTAGACACATCCTCAGATGAGGATAAAATAATTAAAAATAGAACTACCATATAACCCAGCATTTCTACTTCTGGGTATATATCCAAGGAAACCCAAACACTAAAACAAAAGAACATATGCACCCCTCTGGTTATTGTAGCATTATTTACAACTAGAGACCCAGTGAAGGAAATTCTTGCACTAGGGGGTGGCAGGGGAGTCCCTCAGCCCGGTCTGCAACCTGTCGCAGTCTGGGACCCCTCGCTCCTTACCACCCACCTTCTCACTGCTCCTTACCTCTCAGCTCACTGCTCCTTAGCACTGCCGTGGAGCCGGGAGAGGCTCCCGCCACTGCCACTGTGCTCGCCAGCCATGAGCCCGGCTTCTGGCTGAGCAGCGCTCCCCCTGTGAGAGTACACTGACCACCAGGGGATAGCTCCTGCATTGAGCATCTGCTCCCTGGTGGTCAGTGCACATCATAGTGACTGGTCATTCTAGTCATTCCACCATAATTATCGCTTAGGCTTTTATTATATAGACTAGAGGCCCGGTGCACAAAATTTGTGCACTGGGGGAGGGGGGACTCCCTCAGCCTGGCCTCTGCCCTCTCATAATCCAGGAACCCTCGGGGGATGTCCGTCTTCCAGTTTAGCCCTAATCCCCCCGGGGATTGGGCCTAAGCTGGCAGTCAGACATCCCTCTCACAGTCTGGGGCTCTTGCAGTCCAGGACCCCTCATTCCTTACTGCCTGCCTGCAGCAGAGGCAGGAGAGGCTCCCACCACTGCTGCTGTGCTCGCCAGCTGTGAGCCCAACTTGCTGCTCCTTAGTGCTGCCTCGGAGGCGGGAGAGGCTTCTGCCACTGCCGCTGGGCTCGCCAGCCATGAGCCCAGCTTCTGGCTGAGCAGTGCTCCCCCTGTGGGAGTGCACTGACCACCAGGGGGCAGCTCCTGCATTGAGCATCTGCCCCTTGGTGGTCAGTGCATGCCATAGCAACCAGTTGTTCCATTGTTCAGTTGATTTGGTTGATATTACACTTTTATTATATAGGACTAGAGGCCCGGTGCGCAAAATTTGTGCACAGGGGGGGTGTCCCTCAGCCGAGCCTGCACCCTTTCCAATCTGGGACCCCTCGAGGGATGTCCGACTGCCCGTTTAGGCCCAATCCTGGTAGGGCAGTCGGACATCCCTCTCACAATCCAGACTGCTGGCTCCCAACTGCTCGCCTGCCTGCCTTCCTGATTGCCCGTAACCGCTTCTGCCTGCCAGCCTGATCACCCCTTAACCACTCCCTTGACAGCCTGATTGATGCCTAACATCTCCCCTGCCAGCGTGTTTGCCCCTAACTGCCCTCCCCTGCAGTCCTGGTCACCCCTAACTGCCCTCCCCTGCAGGCCTGGCCCCCCCCAACTGCCCTCCCCTGCAGGCCTGGTCCCCCCCAACTGCCCTTCCCTGCAGGCCCGGTCGCCCCCAACTTCCCTCCTCTGCCAGCCTGGTCACCCCTAACTGCCCTCCCCTGCAGACTTGATTGCCCCCAACTGCCCTCCCTTGCAGGCCTGGTCCCTCCCAATTGCCCTCCCCTGCTGGCCTGATTGCCCACAACTGCCCTCCCTTGCAGGCCTGGTCCCTCCCAACTGCCCTCCCCTGCTGGCCATCTTGTGGCAGCCATCTTGTGTCCACATGGGAGCAGTCATCTTTGACCACATGGGGGCAGCCATCTTGTGTGTTGGAGTGATGTTCAATTTGCATATTACTCTTTTATTAGATAGGATAGCCAAGCTATGGAAGCAACCCAAGTGCTCAGCAATAGAAAAATGGATATAAAAGGGGAGATACAAAAGAAGTCAGTCAGAAAAAGACAAATATCATATGCTTTCACATACATGTGGAATCTAAAGGATAATATAAATGAACAAACAAAACAGAAATAGACTTGTAGACCCAGAGAGCAGACTGATGGATGCCAGATGGGAGGGCAAAAAAGGTGAAGGAATTGAGAAGTACAGATTGGTAGTTACAAAATATTCATGGGGATGTGAAGTACAGCATAGGAAATATAGTTAATGATAGCATAATAACTATGTATGGTGCCTGGTGGATACTGGAAATATCAGGGAGAACACTGTGAAGTGTTTGTGTAATCCCACTATGCTGTACAACTGAAACTGAAATACAAAATAATGTCGAATGTAAAAAAAAACACACTAAGATATTCTGCAGCTGGAATTGAAGGCTTTCTCTGCCTTCAATAAGCAGTGCAGAACACACAACTGGCTGTGCTTTCTACCTGGTATGTTTAGAGGTGTGGGAGGGTGTGAGTGAGCAAAGGTTTTCCAGAGAAAATCCTGTTGAGGTAAACATCTCCATGACACTGGCTAACCAAGTATCAATGTCCCTCCCCCCCCCCCAAAAAAAAAAGCATCCTGCAGGGATATCCATGTTATCTCTTCTCCAGTGTCTCACTGCAGGACAGCGAGGCATCCTGCCAGACCAATCTTCCTAAAGTACAGATTGGGTGGTGTCACCCCAGTCCCAGGATAGAATCTAAAATACTGGGCCAGGCATTTGAACCCTCTATAGTCTTTTTTCCATGCTTTCCCTATCTCCCCTACCCAGCTCCTGTGATCCTCTGAACTCACTTTACCTGTTTTCCTCCCTCTCAAGTTTTGTTAGATATTATTTTCTGCTGATATGCCATGTGTTCTCCCTTCCTACCCATTTTTCTAGGCACAGTTAAGATGCCACCTCCTTCAAAAGCTGTGATCTTCTTGGTAACGAGGGCCTCTATCCTCTGAATTCCTTTGCACAGCACTTGAATGCTTTTCATACAATCAAAAGTGCTTTCTTGACTACATTAATTTACCTTCTAAGCCAGGATGTGCTCTTGGAGTGTAAGGATTGCTTTTACTTTTTCATATCCCTTCTCAGTGCATAGCACAGTGCCTCAATAACTACTTGTAGAATTACTCAATAGAAAGTTTTTATTCCACCAGGGAATTCACCTTTTTTCTTTTTGCTGTATTATCTTTATGCACTGGTCAACTATAAATCTACTCCAAAGGCATGCTAATGAAGCTGATACAAGTCTCTTATGTGAACCAAAAGGAATTACTCATCTATCTGTGTCACGTGCTGGGTTTTCTGAGAGCCTAGGGAAATCTGGATGTTTTAGCTACCCCCACCCCTTCTATAACCTAACTCCCACCTCCTCCATCTCCACCCCATACTTTCTACCTTTTTCATCACCTCCACTCCACCTTACCCTTATTCAGAACCACTTTCGTCTTTTATGTGTCCCTAGGACTTTCGCTTCCAATTTTCTTTCATACAAGAGGAGATAGATCTTTCATTACTCCGGTTGCAAGGTGCATCCCTCGGGCAATTATGGGAACTCCAAGGCTACCCTAATATCCAGTGTGATAATCCTGTTTTCCTATGAGCTACACACACAATTAATACAAGATCTGGGATATTTAGGCAAGTTTCAACTATTTAGGCAAGTAGTTTCATGCTCAAACACAGATCCTTCCTTCTGCTTTTTAAGTTGATCTATTTTCCTCTTTTTTAAAAAAAAATATAATGGATCTTAATGTTTTACTGATTGTTATTTTTAGAGAAGGGAGAACATTTATTAAGAACCTTTATTTGCCAAGCATTGTGCTGGATAGTTGAAATATGAATTTCATCTTGTCTTCACAATGTCATTTGGAGACCCACAGTTACATTTTATAGATGAAAGGTTAAGGTTAATAGGTATTAAGTAGCCCTGGCCAGTGTGGGTCAGTTGTTTTGGCATCATCCAGTGCACAGAGGGTTGTTGGGAATCTGATTGGGGCACATGCCTTGGGTTGGGAGCTCAATCCCTGGTAGGGGGCATGCAGGAGGCAGCCAATCAATGTTTGTTTCTCTCATCAATGTTTCTCTCTCTCTCTAAAAAATCAATAAAAATCTTTTAAAAATAGATATTAAATGATTTGTCCGAAATTATGCAGTGAAATTGTGGGGCTAGTGTTCTACTGTGGGCCCTTTTAATAAAAGCTTGTGTTCTTTTAGTTATATCATGCTGCATCCTCAAATAAAACCCAGTTCATTCTGACTTAATCTTCCATTTTGAAATAGAGATCACAAAAAAAGATGTAACCTCAGAAAAAGGAAATTTTTACATTTCTAAGAAAAAGGAACAAGTACCAGTGGGTCACCAAGAATGTCACCATCATTGACTTCAGGATCTCAATTGTTGGCTTAAGTTTTCTGAAAAGAGGATTGAAATGACTCACTATCAAGTATTACCTTCCCAACCATCATAGCACCATGCCATGTGCTATTAAAAACAATTTTGTTTCCTACCTGAGGTACCTAAAAAAAAAAATAAAACACCTAACAGTGTAATAGGTATTACTTGCACATTCTTTCTCGAAATTAGGTGTATGGTATAGTGGAGCAAAAATGGAAGACTCCATATTTCACAAAGATGTCCAATTTTGCATTTTGATAAAATGCAATTGAAGTGGCCAAAATGGTTACAGCAAACAACCAAATAAACAATAAAGGATAAAAGTATCCTATAACTAAGTAAACACCTGTTACTCCTTCCCCTTTAAAGCTTTTAAATAAGGTCACATTTATTCATTCAACAAACATTTATTAAGCACCAACAATGTCCTACGTGCTAAGGAACATAACAGAGAACAAGATAAATCTGGCTCCAATCCTGACTGGACATGGCTACTTTAAACAATGTTGCTAACTAGTTTTCTGAAAGGATTATATTTTTGTGAAAGTCAGTCATATGAGGCTTCTTCTGGAATAGTTTTAAAGTTTCTTTATGGAAATTTAATAGAAACATTTTTTTTAACTTTGAGAAAGAAATGATAGTCTTGAGTATCCTTTCAATGTTGAAGGTCGAGTTAGCTTTCAAGCAACATGGCGGCTGGTGACCAAATGGTTGTTAGACCATTCGGTTGCGCTTGTGGGTTGGGGTATTTGTGATGACATCACTGCACTGGGCCGAGGTGCGTTTACGGTTCCCCCCACTGGCCAGATGGAGGGCCAGATCTTCTGAACTGCAGGAGCTCAAGTCGTCCTTGAGGGTGCTACTGTTTTGGAGATCATCGCTAGTGACATTGCTCGAAAAGCCACCAGCTTGAGGCGGGGAGCTGGGTGGACCAGACTGCACGCTGATGCTAGACATGGCGCCACTGAGGTCGTGCAGGTCGATGGCCTCTTGGAAGGGCTGTAAGTCAAAGTCCAGAGACGGTGGTGGAAGATGGGGGGCCACTGGAGGAGGATCAGGGGGCACTTTCCCACACAGGAAACTAATCAGGTCTTCGCGGAGAATAGTGCTTTGGCCCTTCTTCGCCCAATCCAGCACATCTTTGATGCGGCGCTGGTAGCCAACCTTGACGCCCAGGTTGAAACTTCGTTGCTGGGCATGCCCGCTCTCTTTGTAGAGGCTGGTCAAAGCCCTGGCTGCACTCTGGAAGGGGTCCCACATGGAAAGTTCTGACTGCGGGCACTCCGAACCCTTGTAGAGCTGGGCCACTGAGGTGGCAGAGGTCTGGAAGAGGTGCCACAGCTTTTGCTGCTCGCTCTTGAGCCCCACCGTCTCCTCGTCCCCCTTGTCGTCTTCGTCGTCCTTGTCGTCTTGCAGCTCAGGAGACAGCTGCTCAACGTCTTCGATGTCCTGGGCTTCGTCCTCGCACTGACGCCCCCACTTACAGAACCAGTGCTCCCCTACCTTGGCTTCGTCCTCCTGTTTTTCCATTCTCCTCCTTTTGGCCGCTCACTCTGCCTACTTTTGCTCTTACACCTTCACTTTCACTCACTTTCACCGCCTTCGCAGAAGGCAGAGGTCCCCATCTCCTGCTGGGAGCTCCCCTCCCTCAGGCCACCTCTCCTCGTGCGCCCGCGACGACGGAGGAGCAGGCGGAAGGGCCCTGAGACCAACAGTTCTGGCGCGCAGCCTACTGTCGGCGTGCACGCCCAGCCCCTCCCCGCCTGGTACGGCCCCAGGCTACGCAAAGGAGAGAACTCTGCAGCAGTCCGCGCTGCCAGGTTGCCCCCTTCCGGCCCGGCCCCGCAAACAGCTCCTGAGGCACCTCCCCCACCCCTCACCCTCCACCACCCCGCAACCCACGAAGAGCAGAGGCCTCGCTGAAGCCGCCACCATTGCACTCTTAGTAGTCGCCGCCGCACGCCCCACCCCTACCCCCCCCCCCCCCCCGCAGCTCAGCCCCCAACCTCCTCTCCGTCAGGTCTGCCGCACGGAAAACTCTGAGGGATGTCGGCTGGAGCGCTGACCTCAACGCTGTGCTTGTCTGCCGCTTGGCCCACTTTTGACACATTTTTGAGACTTGTAGGCTTCATCCAATGAGCTGATAAAATTTTACATCCTATGTAGCCAGAGAGGATTTGTGGGGCAACTTCATGGTGTTGATTCACAACCTGGGAGCTTATTTGGGAAGGCCGAGGGGGTTGGGGGCCCGGGACAGAGTGGATGGGCAGGCATCTGAATCCCAGCAATGCCCTCCACACAGTAGGCACCCATAAAAAAAAAAAAGTGTTTTCTGTGGATCGAACCGGCATTTTGTAGAGGAAAAGAAAAAGATCAACCCATAAACCCCCTCCCTCCAGTCCCCCAACCCACTCCCCACACCATTCCCGCTCCTTGGACCTCAGTTTCCCCAGGTGCCCAATGAGGTTGTTGAATTAGATCTCTGAAAAGCACTTCCAGTCGTGATTTAGAACTTTCCTGCTGTACCAGCAAAGCACCTCTGCCGGATAAGTTGCACACTTATCAAATTCTAAGAGTTGCGCTCAGAAATGGTATTGATTTTTTTCCTACAATATTTTTGTGAGGGTTATTTTTGTCATTAAAATAATGGGTTAGGAGTTTTCTGTGTGGTCTACTTTCAACTATTGAAAATTCCAAGATGAAGAAAGGGGGGAAAGAAAATAGGAAAATGAAATCCCCAAGACAGAATTTTCTGCTCTAGTGTAAAATTCAGTACTTTTAGGAAAGAAAAAAAGAAAGCTTATCTAATTTCCTTCCAAGACCCTTAAAATTCTAGCTAGTTAAAACATCATAATAATACCAAAATTAAGCTACAATGGTATGTGATACTAAAATATTTTTCCTTAAATTCAATAACAACCTCCTTGTAATGATGCAAACCCATTTTAGTACTGACAATTCCAGAGCAAACTGTGTTAAGAGAAGAAAAATTATCACTGAGCAAAGAATAACATCAAAAATGGGAGGAAGTAAGATGAAATTATTTTTTAAATTAGGAAAAAAATTAGAATTTCACAATTTTTGTTGTAGAATATTTGCTAAGTCTCCAGAAAGCCTTACGATTTAGATGAAGGAAGCTAAATCTTCTAGAAAATTATGTTTGTTTAATAATTTCCAAGTATGAAAATTAGTATCTAAAATGAAATTATCTAATAATTAACCTTTATCATCTTCCTTAAAGGAAATACATATTTCTAAGTTAAATAGGAAAGGAAAAGGTGGTGGTGGTGGAGGAGGAGGAGGAGGAGGAGGAGGAGGGATTGTACCCTTTCTCTGCAAACTGGGCTTTTTCATGATTCATTAAACCCTTTTTCTATATGTTTAATTGGACTCTTCTCATTTACATAAAGGAGGGATGAGGCAAAAGACCTAAGATCAGCCCAAAAGGAGAAATACATTTCTCATTCTCCTATATTAAAAACATTGTAGAGGAAAACTACAAGAAGGCAGAATTCCCCCCCTGCCCGCCCCCCACACATACATATACCAGCCCTGAAATAGTTCATGGTCAAGGGGTTAACAGGTTTGCCAGAGCCTTGAGAATTGATTGTCTTGCACAAAGTACCTCACAATTATTATCAGAAAATCATGTTTTTATTTTATCTTCCCTAAGTAAAAACTTGAACTGAAATGACTGAATAGGATACCATATCCTATTTTCTCCCCTTCAGTTTTGATTGGGTTAAAAAACAAGAAGAAAGACGGCACTGTTTTTGAAAGAACACAACCTTCTGCTTTGGGCTTGAGTTGTCTGGCTGGTATCCTCCATTCAGCTGGATTCAGCACCTGATTAATTAGTTAATTAGTACTTAGAGCTGACTAGCCCTGGTCGGCAATTTCATGCCCTGCATGGTGAAATGTTGAATCTAGTACTGAAATTTCTGTCGTACACCCTAATTATTATCACCCCACTACTTTTAAAACCATTGCACCAAATTATTATAATAGACAGAGCCAGACAACTGTGTGGGAATATGTTCTTTCTGAGAAATAATGGTGGACTTAATGTTTTTCACTGTTGCCCTTAACACATTTAAATAAAATAGTTGAAAGGGGGAAATTCTAACTCAATTAGCCTCCAAATTCTTCCATAGAGAAAACTATTTTATATGGGAGAGAGTAGAAAACAAATCACACAAAAAATGTTTAATGTTTTCTCAGTTCCTGAGATGGTAAAATGTGTGTTTACATGATATCGTATCTGAGTAGTATTGTCCCTATGTAAGTCTAAAATTTAAAAAAAAATGTTGGGAATAAAAAAATAGAAAAAAAAAAAAAGAAAATACTCCTCTCCCCCCCCCCCAAAAAAAAACAAGATAATTTTAACTAGCTGTAAGGAAATGATACTGTGTGTGTTTTGAGTAGAGGACTTTTGATGTTTAAAAATACATACATGGTTTAGGAATGAGTTTTCTGTGGGGAAAAAATATTCCTTGGCCTCTGCACCATTCTTCTATAAATATATGTCATGGCTAAGGTTAAATATGTATCAACTAGGGAAAATAGTTTTAGAAAATAAGTTATTACACAAATCTAGAGGAGTCTAATTTTTAGCATTTCTCAATATACCATTACCGAAAAGGACTCCAGTATGTCAATGATTTTCAATATTATTGGTAGTTACTTTCACCTGAAACAATCCTTATATGCCAGCACTGGTTTCCCTGCAATTGTAAAAGCTAAATGGTACACAAAACTGGATACACAACCACACAGATCAGTAAATGGGTAGGATTGAAAGCAAAAGTAAACATCAACCTTAGGAAATGAAAGAAGTTAAAAGATAAGTGTTAAGGACCTTATTCATTTTGGAGAATAAAACAAGATTTAGTAGCTTTCCACTTAATTTAAATGAAAAGAATCACTACCTTACATATTGCAGTGATAATGTAATGGGGAAAGAAAACAAAAACGTCTTTGTACAAATGACACCTCCTATAGTTGTTGTGAAGAAACTTTTCCCCTTGGTATCTGCTAACAAATTCTAATTAATGCTGCACATTCCTTTACTGAAATCATTTAATGCGTAACAAGGGGGGTAAAAAGAAATGCTGAATGCTTGTGATTGCCCTGTTAGAATTATGGGAGTGAAAGCCTGGGGCCCCAAACTTACTGTCTATTAAAGCCAAGCTTTGAAAAAGAAATGCAACCTACAAAAGCTGTCAATCTCCCTTGCCCCTAAAGCCTGGGTTCACATGGATTCAAGTGACAGCCCTCCTCCCCCATGCACAATACATCAATCTGTCTCTCCCACAAGCACCCACAGCCCATTGTGCTGACCGCAGGTGCCTATTATGGCACCCATGGCTGCCTCCCACAGCTCCGCCCCTGAGAAACAGGAACTTCAGACAATGGAGCCCTGTGGGAAGACAGAGGTTGGTGTTGGGAGGGATAGCAGACAGATGGTAAAGGGTATAGGGTAGTAAGGTAGTTTCAAAACAAATGTCAAACATTCAAAATTATTGCTTTCATGTGTCTCCCCTTTTGAATTGCCCTTGCTTCAATCACCATCTGCCATTATCATAAAAACACTTACCTGTTACGATGAATATTTGGTCCCCTTTTGGGTGGTGGTGGAATGGATGACCTTCATTACTCCTCTAGGTTTCTCAAGGTAAGAAACTGAGGAATTTTAGTTAAGTGACACTAGTAGACCATATAGGAGAAAGAAATAATATTTCTAATTTTTTGCAAGGTTTGTGATTTCCCTTTGAGCTTAATTTGGGGCTTCTTAAAGGGCAAGAGTTATAAAAACTAGTTACGTTAAGTAACATATTTGTGAAATCAATGTACTATAAGATTTCGTACAAATGTTAAATCAGGCAGGTAGAAATTCTTTTCTGGTAAGGTGTCACATAAAGGGAGACTATGTGAATTTAAAAATAAATGTAATGAAGGTTTCTGGCTCAGCCTCTTTCCCTATTTCCAAACATGTCAACAAAATAAGTAAAACCGTAAAAAAAAAAATCATTACTAAATACTATTCACATCAATTACCATTATCAAAAAAATACATTATAAACATTTCATAAAATGTCATTTGTCTATGGTGTTTTTAATATTCTGAGTTATAGAATAATTAAGAAGCAATAAACGGAAGAATTAGATATATGCCAAAAGTACATGTATTAGTTCCAGTAATATGATTTAGTTGCTTTTGCCCTTAATATGCCATCTTCTTCCTGTTTCCAAAATAATTTGTCATAAATTAAAACCAAGCTAACTGTAACTTAATCACTAGTAATACTACCTATCTCAAACAAAAAATGACCAAGGCAAGTCTGGCACAAGTATATGTAAGTCATGGTCAAGAGGGCTGGTGACATGTTATGCAGAGGATACCCAAAATAATGTCAGGGAATAAAACCAGCCAGTTTTCCTAAAGCAAACAAGAAGGTCTTGGTTTGTTGTAAAAAATTACAAACTAGGCTTTAACTAGGGAATGTCAAGAATCCAAGTGAGCTTCAGGCCGTGGGACTTAATTAGCATAGTTGGTTTGGGTTTTTTAATTACACAAGAAAAACAACCAATACAGTATGAAAGCATACAGTAGTGTAATATAGCACAAAATTCACTTTTCTGTTATGTATGTGTGCAGTGAGTTTGAAAATTTCATTAACAACATAAATTTAGATTTTAAACATTTTGTGCTCATTACTAGAGCACGTTTCTTTGGTTTCAAAGTTTTTAATGTATGCCCCCTTTTTATATAAATAGTAGCATACTACATTCAATGTATTTTTTACCTGAGAGATTTTGGAGATCAGTGCATATCAGGATATTAAAAGCAACTAAGGAGGGCATGCTTCTTAAATGTGAATAATTTTGTGTCATTTAGTATTTGTAAAAGTTAAGGCTCTAGTTCAAAAATGGGAAAATATATAGTTCCAATATTTTGCACCAAAGTGATCAAGCCATTTGGAGGCTATTCTTATTTCTCTTAACCATGATTGAATTAGACATTCCATTTCTAATACTCATAAACTAGTACAGCTAACTACAATTGTCCACCTAAATGGGAGCCAGAGAAAATGTAGAAGAGAAAGTCACAGATAATCCATAGATACAACCTTTGTTAGAGATATTGACATGTGAAAACTTTTAAGGTATTTATTGGTAGGCTTGTGAATTGTTTTTTAGTATCCAAAATAATCAGAGTTCAACAGACATTACTAAGGCTTCCCAGTTGACCCACAGTCCATTATTCAGACTTCTGGTATCTAACAAAAATGACCTTGCTTAATTGACTTAACTGATTAAAAGATGCCAGGTTTTAGCTCTAAAATGGTTGACAATACCGTCTTTTTGCCTGTGCTCCCACAACAACTTATTTCACCTCTAGATCTTTTCCATGGAGCACTTGAATATATCCATTTTAAAATTAACATAGTTTGTCAGTTAAAATCTAAGATTTTATTGTCAGACAAGCCTGGGTTCTAATCCTGACTCTAGAATTAGAAAATGCTGTGATGTAATTTCTCTGATATTTGAGGTTTCTCTAAAATGGGCATAATAGTAGAACCGATCTTATAAGTTTGTTGTAAGGATTAAATGAGACCATGCATTCACTCCTAAAACAATGCCTGGAACATAGTAAATCCTCAAAAAAGAGTACCTATTATTATAATTAACAATAATAATATCAATTATAGGACTATAAGGATTAGCTAGATGGGATCTCAAATCTAATTGATCAGCAAAAGACCAGATATTTTTTATTTGTCTTTATTGTTTACAGATATACCCTTTTTCCCCTCATTGATCCCTTCTACCCTGCACCTGACCCCACCTCCTCCACCCCAGGCCTTCACCACACTATTGTCTGTGTCCATGAGTTAGGAATATATGCATGTAAGTTCTTTGGCTAATTACTCCCCACCCACCCCCACTTCTCTCTGAGATTCATCAGTCTGTTCTATGTTTCTATGTCTCTGGTTTTATTTTGTTCATCAGTTTATTTTATTCTTTAGATTCCACATATGAGTGAGGTCATGTGATACTTGTCTTTCTCTGACTGGCTTATTTCACTTAGCATAATATTCTCCAGGTCCCTCCATGCTGTCTCAAAGGGTAAGAGATCCTTCTTTTTAACTGCTGTATAGTATTCCATGGTGTGAATGTATCACAGCTTTTGTATCCACTCATCTACCGATGGACACTTGGGCTGTTTCCAGATTTTAGCTATTGTAAATCATGCTGCTATGAACATAGGAGTACATACATTCTTTCTGATTGGTGTTTCAGGTTTCTTAGGATATATTCCTAGAAGTGGAATCACTGAGTCAAATGGCAGTTCCATATTTAATTTTGGGGGGAAACCATATTGTTTTCCATAGTGGCTGCACCAGTCTGCATTCCTAACAGCAGTGTACGAGGGTTCCCTTTTCTCCACATCCTCTACAGCATTTATCAATTGTTGATTTGTTGATAGTAGCCATTCTGTCGTTTTAATTTGCATATCTCTGATGATTAGTGACTTTGAGCATTTTTTCACATGTCTTTTGGCCACCTGTATGTCCACTTTGCAAAAGTGTCTATTTAGGAGACACAAAATGGTGTCAGAATAGATGGACGTGTCCCGAGCCTTGTCCCAGCCGTGGTCGGCAAACTGTGGCTCGCGAGCCACATGCGGCTCTTTGGCCCCTTGAGTGTGGCTCTTCCACAAAATACCACGGCCTGGGCGAGTCTATTTTGAAGAAGTGGTGTTAGAAGAAGTTTAAATTTAAAAAACTTGGCTCTCAAAAGAAATTTCAATCGTTGTACTGTTGATATTTGGCTCTGTTGACTAATGAGTTTGCCGACCACTGTCTCAGAGCAAATAGAATGAGGAGCTGAAACAAATAATATCCAACCCAAATTGGCAAAGGAGACTCAGCTGGTGAGACAGTTTTCAGCCAGGAAGGGCAGAGGATCCCTGGAGAAAGGTAAAATCAAGGATCTGGGCAGGAGAGTCTGCCAGACCTCTGAGCCCAGAGGGTCAGAGGGAATCCGCAGAGCACCAAGCCGCATCCCTGGGGACAAGTACAGCATCTGACTGTGGAAAGAAGGTTCACAGGACTGCTGGATGGCAGGGGATTTTAGATCTTGGTCCACAGTCACAAAAGGCTGAACCCAGAGGGTGCAGCCTGAAGTGTTGACCAGACCACGCAGCGCGGCAGGAGAGGAGCTCCAAGAGGCTCAGTCTTTCCCCTCTCTGAGGCCTGTGCCTTTCTTCACTGAACCTAGTTCATAGGACCTTTCGGATACAGACACTTACCCATGGCTGAGGTGCGGGAGAAGGTGGGGAGAAGAGAGGGTCCATAAGAAGTGGCAGTGAGTCTGGCACTGAGCCATACCTGAGCTCCGGACCTGGGCAGCCATTTTCTCCTGAAGAGATAACCCCTCCCTCCAGTATCCAGGCAACCAATACAGCCACACCCATATTCCACCCTGAATGGTACAAAGGATTAAAAAAAAATCTAAATAGCCCCTGAGAGTCCAAAGGGACTGGGATAAAGAGAGACCTTCAGTCCCAGCAACAGGAACCTGAGAACCAATACAGTACAAAAGACTGGGATCTTAAGCCAGCCAAAGGAATGACACTTCACTTTTTCATTTTTCATTTTTATTTTTTTATTTTTTTATTATTATGTTGTTATCTCTTTTTTTTCTTTTTTCTTTGTTTTCCTGTTTTTGTTTGTTGCTTTATTTTCTATTTCGTTTCACATTATTTTTCCATCACTCTATTTTATTTTATTTTTATTTGCTACTTTTTATTTTTTATACCATTTTTGAAATCAATTTTTTGTAAATTTTTTATTATTATTATTATTTTATTCTTGTTCTCTTTCTTCTTATCCACCCATCCCCTTTCTACTTCCTCTATACTGAACTGAGATCCTCCCCATATTCATCTAATTCTTAACCTTATTTTCTGTATATAAGCTCAGCCTCTACAGATTCTGCCCCCACCCTCTTTGCTGGGTGTTTGGCGTTTGTATTTTTTTGGGTTTATCTATTGGTTCTGTGGTGTTTTCCTCTCTCTCTCTCTCTCTCTTTCTATATATATATATATATATATATATATATATATATATATATATTCTCCTTTTTCTTCCCTCTCTTATCTTTTTCTCTCTTTTCAATATCATTTGTGCTCTCTTTTCTTTCCCCTAATTCTCTCTTCTCAGGTGGTCACTTATAGTGGGGTTATTGGTGTTGTGAGTACATTCATGCTTTGTTCCCTTTGTGTTGTGTCTTATTGAGGTGAATTTTATCCTGTCCGGCCAAGGTGCTAAAGAGAAAGCCACATAACCAGACACCTGGAGAGGAAACTCTATCCACAAATGGGTCAATAACACCCCAGACCCAACTACAGAAGCAGGAAGAAGGCAGCAGTGAGGGAAAGAGCATGAGTAAGTGAGGGAGCAAAAGATGAGTGTGTGGTCATTTGGGGTGTGCATGTGTGTGTGTGTGTGTATGTGAGTGAGGCACAGTTAGATCCCACAGGACCTACGGGGGCAGGCTAACTGGGCTCGCCTAACTAGGCAGCCTCTGATACCACTGTAAACAGTACCAGGAGGCAGGCTCGTCCTCAGGGGCCTAGCCTTTTTGAAGGGGAGAGCTGCTGTAACTGGGAGCTGAGCCTCAACTCCACCCAGGGTGCCCTCAGATAACACCTGGGACCCTACAGCCACCCCTGCCAGGGACCTGATACCTCGGCTGTGATCCCACAGTCAACGAATCTCCAGCCACCCTGGGTGCAGGCTCCTGTGAGTTCTGAAGTGCACTCTCCTCTAACCGGCCAATGCTTTAGCCCAGGGCACTGCAACCACGCAAGCAGCAGACACGTGAGCAGCCTGCTCCTGTCCAAGGAGCAGCATACCCACAAGTAACCCACTCCAGGCCTAAGAGTGGCAGTCTCACATGGCCTTCCACTGTCCAAGGAGCAGCAGCTGTGTGAGCAGCCCTCTACCCTGTCCGAGGAGCAGCAACCATGCAAGCAGCCTGCCCCATTCGAGGAACAGCAACCACACGAGCAACCTGCCCTCATTCAAGGAGCAGCAGCTGCATGAGCAGCCTGCCCCCATCCAAGGAGCAGCAGCAGTGTGAGCAGCACACCCCCATATGAGGAACAGCAGCATCGCAAGTAGCCCTCCCCCATTCGAGGAGCAGCAGCCACATGAGCAGACCACCCACATCTGAGGAGCAGCAGCCTTAAGCAATAGGCACTGGTCCAAGGAGCAGCAGCCACATGCAGCCTGCACCTGTCTGACAAGCAGCAGCTGGGTGAGCGGTCCACTCCCGTCCGAGGAGCAGCAGCTGCATATGCAGCTCACTCCCACCCGAAGAGCAGCAGTGGCACAAGCAGCCCGCCCCCATCTGAGGAGCAGCAGCCACATGAGCAGACCACCAGCATACAAGGAGCAGCAGAAGCACGTGGAGCTCACTCCTGCCCAAGGAGCAGCAGCCGCACAAGCAGCCCATCCCCCATCCGAGCAACAGCAGCTGCATGAGCAACCCACAACTGTATGAGGAGCAGCAATCCTGCAAGCAACGTGCCCCTGTCCAAGAAGCAGCACCCTCACAAGCAGCCCACACCATTTGAGGAACAGTAGCAGCATTCAGCCAGCCCTGATCCAAGGAGCAGCAGCCACATGAACAGTCCGCCCCCATCCGGGAGCAGCATCCACGTGAGCAGACTGCCCCCATCCAAGGAGCAGCCGTGCACACCCCACCCCCATCCGAGGAGCAGCAGCCTCGTGATCAGCCCACCAAGGAACAGCAGCTGTGTGAGAAGGCTCCCCCACCAACCAGAGGAGACACCACTTCTGTGAACAGCATCAACCAGAGGAGCAGCTGCCAACTGAGGAGCAGATGTTGCCACAACTGCCAGAGGAGCAACCGCAGCCCAAGGAGCCACTGCCACCCAAGGAGCAGCCCCTGCATGACTCAACATCTAGATCAGTCAGTGAGACCAAAAATGGGTAGACAAAGAAACTCCCAAAGGAAAGAAAAGGAGGAATCACCAGAAAAGCAGCTAAGTGAAACACAGGCATGCAATGTGTCAGAAAAAGAATTCAGAATAAGGGTCATACAGTTCATAAAACAGATGGATAAAAAAATCAACAACTTATATAAGAATCAAGAAGAAATGAAGAGTGATATACCTGCAATAGAAAACACTGTGGAAAATTTCAACAGTAGATTAGGAGAAGCAGAGGACCGAATTAGCGAATTAGAAGACAGGGAAACAAAACACACCCAAACTGAACTGCAATTGGAGACAAAAATTAAAAGACAGGAGGAGAGCCTAAGGGAGCTATGGGACAACATGAAACGAAGCAATATATGAATAATAGGGGTTCCAGAACAACAGGAAGAGGAACAAAGGTTAGAAAACCTATTTGAAGAAATAATGTCAGAAAACTTCCCTGAGGTGGGGAAGAAAAGAGTCACACAACCATAGAGAGCCACAAACAAGATGAACCAGAAAAGACCCACAAAAAGACATGTCATAATTACGATGGCAAATGTTCAGGACAAAGAAAGAATCTTAAAGGCTGCAAGAGAGAGACAAAGTTACATACAAGGGATTTCCCATTAGATTACCAAATGATTTCTCAACAGAAACACAACAGGCCAGAAAATAATAGAAAGAAATTTACAAAGTGATGCAAAGCAAGGGACTGAATCCAAGAATACTTTATCCAGCAAGGCTATCATTAAAAATTGAAGGGGAAATAAGGAACTTCACAGACAAAAAAGGCTTAGGGAGTTTATAACTACCAAGCCAGCAATGCAAGAAATGCTAAAGGGACTGGTGTAAAAAGAAGAAATAAAAACGTAAGAAAGAAAACAGGCACAAAAATTAAAAATGGCTACAAAGAAGTACCTTTCAATAATAACTTTAAATGTAAATGGACTAAATGCTCCAATCAAAAGACAATGAGTGGCTGAATGGATAAAAAAAATGCAACCCATATATATGCTGTCCACAAGAGACCCACCTTAGAACAAGGGACTCACACAGACTGAAAGTGAAGGGATGAAAAAATATATTTCAGGCAAATGGAAATGAAAAAAAAGCTGGGGTACTAATACTTATATCTGACAAAATAGACCACAAAGTGAAGGCCATAACATGAGATAAGGAAGGCCACTTCATATTATAAAGGATAGATACGACAAGAGGATATAACCCTGATAAACATGTATGCACACAATGCAAGAGCACCTGTAAGATATCAAGGGAGAGATCGGCAACAATACAATCATAGTAGGGGACTTTAATACACCTCTGACATCACTGGATAAATACTCTAGACAAAAAATCAGCAAAGAAACAGCAATTCTAAATGACTCACTAGATCAGATGGACTTAATTGACATCTTCAGAATGTTTCACGGAATGTATTCTTCAGAATGTATTCTTCTCAAGTGCACATGGGACATTTTCAAAAATAGACCACATACTTGGTCAAAATCCAAGTCTCCCCAAATTCAAGAAGATTGAAATGATATCAAGCATTTTCTCAGACCACAATGGCATAATATTAGAAATAAACTACAATAAAAACAATCCAAAAAATCCAAACACTTGGAAGCTGAAAAGCATGCTATTAAACAATGATTGGATTACCAAAGAGATCAAAGAAGAAATTGAAAACATCCTGGAAACTAATGAAAATAAAAACACAACAATCCAAAATCTATGGAACACAATGACATCAGTCCTGAGAGGGAAGTTTATAGCTCTACAAGCCTACTTAAAAAAAAAAAAAAATTTGTAATAAATCATATAACTTTACAACTCAAAGAATTAGAAAGAGAGCAACAAGAAAAGCCAAGAGTGAGCAGAAAGAAGGAGATAATAAAGATCAGAGCAGAAATGAATGACATAGAGACCAAAAAAATAATACAAAAGATCAATGAAACCAAGAGCTATTTTTTTGAAAGGATAAACAAGATAGATGAACCTCTAGCCAGGCTCACCAAGAAGCAAACAGAGAGGACCCAAATAAACAAAATCAGAAGGGAAAGAGGCGAAATAACAACAGACCCCACAGGAATACAAAGGATTATTTAAAAAATACTATGGAGAACTCTATTCTAACAAACTAGACAACCTGGAGGAAATGGACGTATTCCTAGAAAAACACAACCTTCCAAAACTCAATCAGGAAGAATCTAAACATCTCAATGGGCCAATAACTATGGGAGAAATTGAAGCAGTCATCAAAAAGCTTCCTGCAAACAAAAGCCTGGTGCCAAACAGCTTCAGAGGGGAGTTTTACCAAACATTCAAGAACTAAAACCTATCCACCTCAGACTATTCCAAAAAATTCAAGAAGAAGTAACACTTCCAAGTACATTCTATGAAGCCAGAATCACACTAATACCAAAACCAGATAAAGACAACACAATGAAAGAGAATTTATGGCCAATATCCCTCATGAACGTAGACACCAAAATCCTCAACAAAATTCTAGCAAATCAAATCCAGCAGTACATCAGAAAGATCATACACCATGACCAAGTAGGATTTATCCTGGGGATGCAGGATGGTACAATATCCACAAATCAGTAAACATGATACATCACATAAACAAATTGAGAGATAAAAATCACATAGTCATATCAATTAATGCAGAAAAAGCATTTGACAAAATCCAATACCCTTTCTTGATAAAAACTCTCAGCAAGATGGGAATAGAAGGATCATACCTTAACTTAATAAAATCCATATGTGACAAACCCACAGCCAACATCATACTCAATGGGCAGAAACTAAAACCATTTCCACTAAGAACAGGAACAAGACAGGGATGCCCACTCTCACCACTCCTGTTCAACATAGTACTGGAAGTACTAGCCATTGCCATTAGACAAGAAGAAGAAATAAAAGGCATCCAAATTGGAAAAGAAGAAGTAAAACTGTCCTTATTCACAGATGGCATGATACATAGAAAACTCTAAAGATGCCATAAAAAATTATTAGACTTAATAAATGAATTCAGCAATGTAGCAGAATAAAAAACTAACACCAAGAAATGTGTGGCATTTCTATACATCAATAGTGAACTTACAGAAGAGAGACTAATAGTGAAAGCAATCCCATTTACCATCGCACCAAAAAAATTAAGATACCTAGGAATAAACTTAACTAATGAGGTAAAAGACCCATATGCAGAAAACGACAGGACACTGAATAGATAGAGGAAGACATAAACAGATGGAAGAACATATGGTGTTCATGGATTGGTAGAATCAACATCATCAAAATGTCCATACTACCTAAAGCAATCTATAGATTCAATGCACTCCCCATTAAAATACCAATGGCATATTTCACAGACCTAGAATGAACTTTCCAAAAATTAATCTGGAATAAAACAAGACCCCGAATAGCTGCAGCAATCCTGAAAAAGAACAAAGTAGGTGGGATCTCAATACCAGATATCAAGCTGTATTACAAGGCCACTGTTCTCAAAACACCTGGTACTGATACAAGAACAGACATATAGATCAGTGGAATAGAACAGAGAACCCAGAAATCGACCCAAACCACTATGCTCAATTAATATTTGACAAAGGAGGCATGAACATACAATGGAGTCAAGATAGTCTCTTCAACAAATGGTGTTGGGAAAATTGGACAGATACATGCAAAAAAATGAGACTAGACCACCAACTTACATCATACACAAAAATAAACTCAAAATGAATAAAGGACTTAAACATAAGATGGGAAACCATAAAAATACTAGAGGAATCCACAGGCAGCAAAATCTCAGACATATGCCGAAGCAATTTCTTCACCAATACCGCTCCTAGGGCAATGGAAACTAAAGAGAAAAAAAAAAACAAATGGGACTACACAAAAATAAAAAGCTTTTTCACAGCAAAAGAAACCATCAACAAAACAACAAGAAAACCCATTGCATGAGAGAACATATTTGCCAATGTTATCATTGATAAGGCTTTAATTTCCAACATTTACAGGGAACTCATACAACTTAAAAAAAGGAAGATAAACAACCCAATCAAAAAATTGGCAACGGACCTAAATAGATACTTTTCGAGAGAAGACAGAAAGAAGGCCAAGAGACATATGAAAACAAGCGCAAAGACACTAATTATCCAAGAGATGCAAATCAAAATGACAATGCGGTACCATCTCACACCTGTCAGAATGGCTATCATCAACAAATCAACAAATGACAAGTGCTGGCGAGGATGCGGAGAAAAAGGAACCCTCATGCACTGCTGGTGGGAATGCAGACTGGTGCAGCCACTGTGCAGAACAGTATGGAGTATCCTCAAAAAACTGAAAATGGAACTCCCATTTGACCCAGTAATCCCACTCCTAGGAATATATCCTAAGAAACTAGAAACACCAATCAGAAAGGATATATGCACCCTTATGTTCATAGCAGCACAATTTACAATAGCTGAGATCTGGAAACAGCCTAGGTGCCCATCAGCAGATGACTGGATCAGAAAACTATGGTACATCTACACAATGGAATACTATACTGCCATAAAAAAGAAGGAATTCTTACAATTTGCAGCAACCTGGATGGAACTGGAGAGCATTATGTTAAGTGAAATAAGCCAGTCAATGATAGAAAAATACCACATGATCTCACTTATTTGTGGATATTAAACATTATAAACTGATGAACAAAAAGATAGATACTGAGGTAGTAAAGCATCAAACAGACTGTCAAATTACAGCGGGAAGTTTAGTGAGAGGTTGGGGAGATAAGAGGTCAACCGAAGGACTTGTATGCATGCATATAAGCATAACCAATGGATGCAAAACACTGGGGGGGTGAGGGCATGTATGGGAGTGAGGTGGGGGGGCAATGGTAAGATATTTACACATATAATACCTTAATAAAAAATGGAATAAAATAAAATAATAATAATAAAATAAATAAAAAACTGTGACACATCTACAGAATGGAATACTATGCTGCAGTAAAAAAGAAGGAGTTCTTACCATTTGCAACAGCATGGATGGAACTGGAGAGCATTATGCTAACTGAAATAAGCCAGTCAGAGAAAAATAAATATCACATGATCTCACTCATTTATGGAATATAATGAACTGATGAACAAAAACAGATCCAGAGACAGAGAAACATCGATCAGACCGTCAAACCTCAGCGGGAAGGTAGGGGAGGGGGGGTAAGGGGGAGAGATCAACCAAAGGACTTTTATGCGTGCATACAGGCCTAACCAATGGACACAGACAGCAGGGGCGTGAGAACATGAGTGGGGGGAATAAGGACACATATGTCATACCTTAATCAATAAAGAAATTTTAAAAATAAAAAAGTGTCTATTTAGGTCCTTTGCCCATTTTTTAATTGGATTTTTTGTCTTCTTTCTTGTTAAGTTGTATGAGTTCCTTATATATTTTGGGTATTAACCTTTTATCAGATGTACCATTGGTAAATATGTTCTCCCGTACAGTGGGTTCTCTTTTCATTTTGTTGATGGTTTCCTTAGTTGTGCAGAAGGTTTTTTATTTTTATGTAATCGCATTTGTTTATTTTTCTCCTTTGATTCCCTTGCCTTAGGAGATGATATTGCTACGAGAGATTTCTGAGATTTTGTTGCCTATGTTTTTGTTGTAGATAAGCTGCCAGGTGGCGCAGGAGAATAATCAGCCAGGCACTCAGAGGATTTAAAAAAGGAGCTTTAATGCAGAATTGCAGATGCACTAGTGAGGTGACTCAGGGGAATCAGTCTCCAAAGCCTGAGTGTAGAATATGGAGGAAGCTTTCCTTTTATCCCCTTACTTTCTTTGTCCCCCAAATATGGATCAGGCTTCTGGACCTTTCACAGGCTTTGCAGCCCCCTGTGGGTTGGGATGAGGAAAATGAGATTACACCCAAAGGCCTGGCCTGGCTGGCACCAATGCTGCCAACCCCCTCTGGGGTTTGTGTATGGTTCATGGTTTATGGCCTCTATAATATTGGAGTATTCCATAAAACAGGTTCTGCAAGGCAGGATAAGCATTACAGATAAAAATGGAGCTTAATTATCTACTAGCAAACATGTGCATCAGAATACTGGTTACTGGCACAGATTCAGATTGCTAGCCCCCCAATTGTCTTATATTCCCCCTCATTCCCCCTTCTTGATCCTCAAGCTAGCCTTAGCCTTGGGGATTATAGAAGACTCAGGAATTGGGGATAGGGTCACCAAGCGCTCTAGCTGCTTCCTCCTGAGGAGGGGCATAATTATGTGGGTTCAGCAGTTTTCTGAACATAGAAAAGTGCATTGGCTTAAGGGGCTCCTTTTCCCAATCCTTTTCCCAGTCCTTTGGGCTTCCTTCTGTCTTCTTCATTTTTCTCGAGAGGGTCGTAATGGTAGTTCAGTGTCCTGGCTTGTAGCATCATCTGGAGCTTGAAGGCTTCTAAGCAAGAGTAGGTGAGAAAATTAATAATGCAGGTACCAAATAAGAGTGCAAGTAATATTATAAGGAGGGGCCATGATAGGGGCAAAAGCCATGACAGCCAGTGGAGATTTCCAAACCATGAGTCCCAAGAATTAGATACATTTTCCAAGAGTTTCTTGACCCGTTCTCTTAGTTGTTGGACTATGTCCCTTACTACTGCTGACTGGTTGGTATAGAAGCAGCACTCATCTTACCTAATAATAGACAAACATGTAAATTGACTGTATCTCCGCTACGCCCACAGCCAATCAGAGTGAGTATGCAAATTAGAAGGCCAAAGATAGCGGCCACCCAGCTGCACCAGGCATGGAGTGGCCAGGCAGAGCAGGACGCCTGCTATGAGAGGGAGGGCGGGGGGTGAAGGGATCTACAGGAGCAGAGTGCCACAGCGAAGACAAGACTGCAGACTCCAGAGTCTGCAGCAAAGATGAAGATGTCAGATAGTGAAGATGGCAGACTCCGCCAGTGTCTGCAGCAAAGACAAAGATGGCAGACTCTGGCTGGAGTGAAGGTCTGGGTCCCAGGTGCTGGAGGGAAACCGGTGCTGGAAGCCAAGGGAAGGAAGGCCTATTGCATGAATCTCTTCGTGCAACAGGCTTCTAGTCCTATATAATAAAGAGGTAATATGCAAATTAACCCTCACGCCCTCACAAGATAGCTGCCTATGACCAGGCCAGCAGGGGGTTTAGTGAGGGATGACCAAATGACTGAATAAGCAGGCTGTGTGGGGTGACCAGGCCAGCAGGGGGGCTAGCAAGAGACGACCAAATGACTGAACAGCAGGCTGCATGGGGCGACCAGGCCAGCGGGGGGCCATGAGAGACAAACAGGCTGGCAGGAGGTGACCAGGCCAGCAGGGGGTGCAGTAAGAGGCGACCAGGCCTGAGGGGGGGCAGTTAGGGGCGACCAGGTTGGCAGGGGGGCAGTAAAGGGTGACAAGGCTGGCCGGGGTGGGGCAGTTAGGAGCTACCAGGCAGGCAGGAAGGGCAGTTAGGGGCAATCAGGCTGGCACACAGAGGCAGTGAGGGGTGATCAGACTGGCAGTGGGGGGCAGTTAGGGACTACCAGGCAGGCAGGCAGGTAAGCGATTAGGAGCCAGCGGTCCAAGATTGTGAGAGGGATGTCCGACTGCTGGCTTAGGCCCAATCCCTGGGATAGAGCCTAAACTGGCAGTTGGACATCCCCCAATGGGTCCCAGGCTGGAGAGGGTATAGGCTGGGCTGAGAGGACACCCCCCTCATGCACAAATTTCATGCACCAGGCCTCTAGTTTAAGAATAAGTAGAGTCCACCTTTCTTAGCCTTAAGTAAGTCTAATCCTCTACGGTTCTGTAATACTAAGGTTGCTAAGGAATCTACCTGATCCTAAAGTTCTATTAGAGATTGGGTAACCTGCTCTATATTATCTTCTAGACTTTTGGAGAGGGTTTGGTAGTAAGAGATGGAGATTGCTATTCCTCTAACTCCTGTGCCTACTCCTGCTGCAACCTCCAACCCAAGTAGAAGTGGTATAATCTGAATGGCTCTCTTGGAGCGAGAGGAGGCTGTCAAGGGCACTTCTTGGGATTGATTACCAGGGATAATATTAATCCAAGGTGTTAAAAAGGCAAGGATACAACTCCCTGTCCAACTGCCAGGAAGGCACAAGTAAGTATTTGTTCCACAGATGAAGAAGATTCCAGGTGCCGGTTGTCACTAGGCTGAGTTCCATTCTTGATATCCACCTCTGTCGACCATGGAAGGAAATAGGTGCTTGGGAACATGCTCCACAAACTCTGTCCCTTTGCTGTTTAGGAAACACATAGGAGCTACCTGGGATAATTCAATATTTGTAACTCTAGGGCCGACTGTTCCAGGTCCTGATGAGTGAGAAAGATTAACAAGGATATCTAAAGACACAGGAGTGGCTAGGTATCAGGGAGAGGTTAAAGATAAGCACAACCAGCATTCCTTGGTCAGAGCCAGATTTGTGAGGTTGAGTAGGTGTTGAGTAGTGTTTAGGGCAGTGATGGGCAACCTTTTGTGTCAAATTTCGCCAAAAAACTGAGCATAACTCGGGTAGTGTGTCACTTTGAAGAAAAAACTAACTCCAAGACTCTAGTTGCAAATGTTTCATCCTCAGGATCAGCAAATGTTTCATCCTCGGCATGCGGCCGCGTGTCATCAGAAATGGCTACGCTTGTCAGTGCTGACACGTGTGTCATAGGTTCGCCATCACTGGTTTAGGGTCTGATTCAGCCAGGGGTCCAGGTCATGGGGCAGCCTGGACCCTGTCCCTTTTTCTTTTTTCTTATCCAGTGGCCCAGGGTTAATTTTAGAGCCCTCTTGGTCTTAGTATCCCCAGCATATGTTTTGGAAAGTGCAACCTATGCAGTTATTTTTCTTCATAAAGGAGCTAGTTGAGGTCGTAGATGGGTACCAGTTGGCTCCTGTTATATAAATTCTCCCTTGCCACTCACAGTAAGTGGCAATATCTTGGTAACAGATAGGATTGTAATCAGTGAGGTTCTGAGTCTGGCCCTCCTTAAAACATGAACATTCTGTTCTGGGTTTGTCATTGGGACCCCACCTTAGATGGCCAGCTAAGATACCAGGCAAGAAGGGGAAGGCAATTAGTGACAGTAAAAGAACCAGTCTCATCTTGGTCAGGGACAGCAATAAATTCCTTTGCTGTGTAGGAGGTAGTAATTTATAGTGTTTCTGTGTCCCAGCAGGCACAGAAAAGTTCTCCTGGTACTAGTCTAGGGGATTGGTGACACTCATAAAAAGACAAAATATGAATTATTAGAAAGATAAAAACAACAATTATCCAGAAATACCAGAGCATATTACTTTTAGGTGGAGATAAAAAAGAAATATTAGTGTAAGGAAGAATTAACCAGGGTATTATCTGAATTCCTTAAAACAGGTCGGTCAGCCAAGTCCACTGTCTTCTTTTTTTTTTTTTTTTTTTTAATATATTTTATTGATTTTTCACAGAGAGGAAGGGAGAGGGATAGAGAGTTAGAAACATCGATGAGAGAGAAACATCAATCAGCTGCCTCCTGCACACCCCCCACTGGGGATGTGCCCGCAACCAAGGTACATGCCCTTGACCAGAATCGAACCTGGGACCCTTGAGTCCGCAGGCCGACGCTCCATCCACTGAGCCAAACCGGTTTCGGCTCCACTGTCTTCTTGCGGGTGATCTGCAGGAGGTGTTTCTGGTCAGAGGTCACCTTCCACTCAGGCTGGGCATCACTCAGCTGGTGGGCTGCTTTTACCTGGGAGTGGTGGATCCAGGTGTTCAGTCCTGCAACCTTGAGAGCTGTGGGGGTGGTTAGTATGACTGGATAGGGTCTCTTCCAAGTTGGCTTAAGGGGCTCCTTTTCCCAATCCTTTACCCAAACCTGGTCTCCAGGCTTATGAGGGTGCACAGCTGTTCCTAAAGAGATGGGCAATCGGTCAGTAACCCATCTGTGGACTTCAAAGATAGTTTTCCCAAGTCCGTGTAATTGCTTCTGAATGTCTAAGTTTCCTATTTTCCCCAAATCTCTCTCCAGCTGAATTAAGGTAGGGGGTCTTCCATATAAAATTTCAAAGGGAGAGAAACCTACCCTGGCTGTTGGGGTACAGTGTACCCACAGGAGTACAAGAGGCAAGATATCTGTCCAGGGTAAGGTTGTCTCTTGACATAGCTTAGCCATAGCCTGCTTGAGAGTCCAGTTCATGTGCTCTACTTTCCCTGAGCTCTGGGGCCTATAAGCTGTGTGTAAGTTCCACTTAATTCCTAAGTCCTTAGCTACCTGCTGTACTACTTCAGCTACAAAGGCTGGGCCATTATCTGACCTTATGGTTAGAGGCATTCCATACTGCGGAACTATGTCATTCAGCAATGCCTTAGTGACTTCTCTTGCCTTCTCTGTGCGAGTAGGATATACCTCAACCCAGCCTGAAAAAGTGCAGATAAAGACTAGGAGATATTTATTCTTTCTACTAGGCCCTATTTCTGTAAAATCTACCTCTAAGTCCTCAAAGGGAGCTTGCCCACAGCGCTGAACTCCCATCGGTACAGGACCCTGTTTGGCATTGTTCCGTGCACAAAGGAGGCAATGCTAAGAGACTGAGGCGCATAAGGAGAGGAGACTAAGGAGAGGAGACGGGCAATTAGATAGTATCTACTTAACAAAGCCTCTAGGGCAGTCTTCCCTAAATGAGTAAGTTCATGCTGCTGGAGGACTACCTTATGGGCTAACTGTTCTGGGACATAGACCCTATGATCTGGGAGTGTCCACCAACCTTCGTCCTCTTACCCCCTTCTTGCTGGGCCCATTCATCTTCCTAAGGAGTGTATTTTGGAGGTTCAGGTAATTCAGGGGCCAACATGATCTGCGACGGCGCTACTGGTTCTATAGCAGCCAGCTTGGCTGCGGCGTCTGCACGATTGTTTCCTTCTGACACTGAGTCCTTCTCTTTTTAGTGACAAAGCCATGTTGCTCCCAGGAATTCCCGAATTTGCTGCAAGGTGCTGTGAACTTGAATAGCACATACTGCCTGCTGCCTTTCAGTCCCTAGTCTTCGTTTCCCTCGGATGATTCGGAAATCTGGGTACTTGACTTCTCTTAGACAGATTTGTGCCTTTTTCTTGGACACCCAGTAACCTGTTTTGGTTAAGAGTCTCAGAAGGGCTCATGTTCCTTCCTAAACACTGAGCTCATGTGGAGCTAGCCAGTAGGAGATTGTCTACATATTGGAGTAGAACACACCCCAAGTCCTGTCCTGGGAATTTGGACAGATCAGATGCTAATGCTCCACTAAAAAGAGTTGGGAAGTTCTTGAACCCTTGTGGCAGTCTGGTCCAAGTGAACTGCTCCTTGGCCTCCGTAGGTGGGTTTTCCTACTCAAAGGCAAACAGGGGCTGACTGGAGAGTGCCAACTGAAGGCAGAAAAAGGCATCTTTCAAATCTAGACATGTAAACCATTCTGCCTCTGATGGAATGAGTCCCAGGAGGGTGTAGGGATTTGGCAGCACCAAATGCAAGGTTAAACAGCCTCATTAACAGCCCGCAGGTCCTGCACCAGGTGGTAATCATTAGTCCCAAACTTTTTGACAGGCAAGAGAGGGGTTTTACATGGAGACTGACACCGTTTAAGAAGTCTCCACTGAAGCAGCCAGTTTAAGTGGACCTGGATTCCTAGGTGTGCTTTCCTTGGAATAGGATATTGGCAGATTTTGACAGGCTGTGCCTCAGGCTTCAAGTCAATTAGTATTGGAGTATGGTCCTTGACCAGGCCAGGGGGATTTCCTTCTGCCCAGACCAGCAGGAATTCTTCTCTAATTCAGGCTCTAATGTTGAGTCCTTTGACTAGGAGGTATAAAGTCTCCATTCTTCCTCCCTGGGCACTACTAAGGAAAAGATCATTGGAAAGTTCTCCTCACCTAGGCACAACTGTACTGAGCCATTTGGGGCAAAGGTGATCTCTGCCCCCCATCTTGGCTAAAAGGTCTCTACCCATTAGAGTCACTGGACAATCTGGAAAGTACAGGAATTCATGAATTACTTGGTGGCTGCCAAGTTGGCATCAGCGAGGGTGGCAGAACGATCTATGGGTCTGGTCCTCTGTAGTTCCAATAATGGTGACCTCCTTTCCTGAGAGAGGAGCTACCTTCTGAGTGAATACTGAGTGTCAGCCCCCGTATCAACCATAAAGTTCACAGTCTGGCCCCCAATTTTCATTCTGACCATGGGCTCATGAGGGCCCAATTGAAAAGAGCCCAGTCTGTCCTAGTCGGAGTTGGCTACCACCAGCCAGATGAGATTTGCCTTGGGCAGTTCCGGCTGGTAGCGGCTGGGTGGGTTGGATGACCCTGACTTCCCTTTCTGGTGGTTTAGACATTCATTTTTCAATGTCCAGATTCCTTACAATAGGCACAGTGATCTCGCTTAAGGTTTGTCCTCCTTCCCCCTGGCCTGGGTCCTTGTTGTTTCCCTTTCTTATCTGTCTGGGAGCTTGATTTCTTAATAGCCGCCACTATCAAGGTTGCTTTCTTTTTCAGTCTCTCCTCACTTCCTTCTTAGCAGCTCTGTCTCAGTTGATGAAAACCTTGTTTGCTATTTCTAGCTGCTCGGTTGTGTTTTTTCCTGCAAATCCTTTGAGTTTCTGTAGCTTTCTCCTTATATTGGTCTGAGCCTGACCTACAAAGGCTGCATTGACCATAGTTTGATTTTCTGGGGCTTCAGGATCAAAAGGAGTGTAGATCTGATATTCCTCACAGAGACTCTCATAGAAGGCTGCTGGACTTTCATCAGGTTTCTGGAAGAGGTCTTAGCCATATTGGTGGGCTTCTTGACCCTTGCCCTGAGTCCCTGGAGGAAGGCCAGTCGATATCTCTCTAGCCTGGCCCTTCTGTCTTCTGAGTTTGGGTCCCATCAGGGTTCCTCATCTGGGAGGGCCTCCCTGGCCCATCTGTCTGTGTCTAGTATTCCTGCCAGGACCTGGGTCTGGAGCCATTTACGAGCTTCCATTACTATTCTCATGTGCTCCTCAGTGTTAAAGAGCATGAGAAGGAGCTGCTTGCAGTCAACCCAAGTGGGCTTATGGATCTGGAAAATTGACTCTAGGAGATCTACCATGGCCTGAGGTTTTTCAGAATAAGCGGGAGTGTGATGTTTCCAATTCATGAGATCTGTTGTGGTAAAAGGCTGGTAGTAAAAGACCAATCCCCCCTCTTGTAGGGTCCAATCTTCTCCAAGCACTTGGGGACCCCAAGTCTCTTGGAGAGGCATCTAGAAAGCTGGGGGTGGCCTGGGTCCCTGATCAGCTGAGAGTAAGCGCTGTCCAACTAGCTATGGGGAGTCCAGTTGGTGAGAAATGGAAGGAGGTGATATATCTAAGCTTCCCTGACCAGGCAAAGGAGCACTGGGTGCTGCTTGAGGCACATATGGAGGTGGTAAAACTGGTGGGGCTTCCTCAGGGGCTTCCTGCAGAATAGGAGGCTTATTCTATTTCTGAAGGGCCTGCCTCTCTTCTCCTGCCTGTCTCTTTTTTTCTGCCTGTCTCTTTTCTCCTGCCTCTAAAACCTTACTCTGCCCCTTCTTATACACACAGAGCCGGATCCAAGGTGGCTTGAGCTGAGCTATTTCCAACCACTGATCAATGTTGGAGAACTGGTCAGGATGACCTGGGTCTCCCGTTATAACTCTGTAAACATTCCTGATTGTGGGGACATCCAATGTGCCCTCTGCTGGCCATCCTACTCCAAAAAGATGGCCAGTCTACTTCACATCTTTTTTTAACTTCCAATTGACTAACTTCACCCCATAATCCCCAGTAAAACATTTCTTAAAATTCTTTAACATACATTCTAAGACAGTGGGTTTGGAGGAAATACTAGTATTTCCCATATTTGCAGTTAAACCGTGTAATCCCTCCCAGTTAACAGACACAGGACAAACACAAGGTATAGTAACTTTCGCTTCACACAGACTCTCACACTCACATTCACACACTAGTCAGTCTGAGCTTTGACTTCCACCCACGGAAAGTCCCTGAACTGAGGCAAATATTTTGCCTAAGCAGTGATCAGTCATTTCTTCTGTCCCGAAAGACATGCCTGAATTCAAGACTGGTTCCCTGGGGAAAACTCACTGATCAGATGTGTGGTTTCAGAAAGGGCTTTTTTGTCCTCCTTGAAGTCCACTGGGGCACAAGTGGGGGCCCCGGTCGTCTGGGCCCGATGAGGACTGGGACCCAGTAAATCACTGGAGGTGTGCCTTCCCATAGTCAGGGGCCCGGGCAAATGGAGCCAGTCATCGGCCTTTACTAACGGTGCCCTAAGTGGGCAGCATGACTGGTATTTTCTCGGCCAATGCACCAGATTACATTGCAGATAAGCTGCCAGGCAGTGCAGGAGAATAATCAGCCGGGCATTTAAGGGATTCAGAAAAGGAGCCTTTAATGCAGAATTGCAGATGCACTAGTGATGTGACTCTGGGGTATCAACCTCCAAAGCCTGAGTGATGAATATGGAGGAAACTTTCCTTTTATCCCCTTAGTTTCTTTGTCCCCCAAATATGGATCAGGCTTTCAGACCTTTTGCGGGCTTTGCAGCCCCCTGTGGATTGGGATGGGGAAAGTGAGATTACACCCAAAGGCCTGGCCTGGCTGGCACCAGCGCTGCCAACCCCCTCCAGGGGTTGTGTATAATTCATGGTTGATGGTTTCTGTAAAATGGGAGTATTCCAAAAAGCAGGTTCTGCAAGGCAGGACAAGCATTACAGATAAAAATGGAGCTTAATTATCTACTAGCAAGAAGGTACATCAGAATACTAGTTACTGGCACAGATTCAGATTGCTAGCCCCACCCCACCCCCAATTGTCTTATATTCCCCCTCATTTTCTTCTAGGATTTTATGGTTTCACGACTTACATTTAAGTCTTTTATCTATTTTGAGTTTATTCTTGTGTATGGTGTAAATTGGTGGTCTAATTTCATTTTTTTTTTGTATGTACCTCTCCAATTTTCCAGCAACATTTATTGAAGAGGCTGTCTCTACTCCAGTGTATGCTCTTGCCTCCTTTGTCAAATATTAATTGAGCATAATGGCTTGGGTCAATTTCTAGGTTCTTTGTTCTGTTCCATTAATCTATATGCCTGTTCTTGTGATATCAAATCGTACTACAAAACCTCAAGTTTTTGTGTGAACTTTAATCTTCATTTCTCTGAGATAAGTGCCAAGAATTATAATTACTGGGATGAATAGTGCTTGCTGCTTGTGTGTTTAATTTTTTTAAGTATTTATTAAGTTGATTGGGGTGACATTGGTCAACATTAACATAAAGGTTTCAGGTTTGGGTTTCTATGTTACAAGATCTGTATATTGCACCATGTGCACTGCCAAACTCTTTCCAGAGTGGTTGTACCATTTTATATTTCCATCAGCAATCTATGCATGACCCAGTTTCACCATATCTTTATCAGCATTTGTTATTCTCACTGATTTTAGCTCTTTTGATAAATGCATAGTGATACTTCATCATGTTTTTAATTTGTGTTTCCCAAATAACTAATAATATTAAGGATATTTTCATATGCCTATTTGTCATTTACATATCCTCTTTGGTTAAATGTTTCTTTTTGTCTTTTGCATTATGGCTTTATTTTTGTTAATCAAGCTATAAGTAAAGCATACTGAGGATTTAATTAGAGTTGCAAAACAGATTTTATTTTACTTTAATTTATTTATTTTTATTTTTTAGTTTAACACTTCAAAAGCACTTACTCTGTACCAAATACTATTTTAAGTGCTTTGAAATACTTATTTCAATTTAAGTGAAATTTAGTCCTTCAGCAGCTGCTATCATCTCCATTTGACAGTTGAGGAAACTGAGGGCACAGAGACATTGAATAATTTAACTAAGATTACATGAATAACAAGTGATGGATCTGGGATTTGACCCTAGGCAGTATTTCTTAGAAGCTTAACAATATACACATAATATTAGAGCTGACAAAAGTCAGAAACAGAGGGAAGTGGGAGAGAGTATAGGAAAGTATTTCTGAAATGAGTGTCAATAAATACTGTCTGGAATTAGTGGATCCAGAAATAGATTTTAAAGCATATTATTTAAAGTTATAAAGGTAATCACTAAAAGTTCTGAATCTACACTAATAAAAGAGAAAGATGCAAATTGACTGTATCTCCATGACACCCACCAATCAATCAGGAGGAGCGAGTATGCAAATTAACCCAACAAAGATGGTGGACACCGAGTGGCCTGGGTCCCGGGAACATCCTCGGGACCCAGGCCACTCCGAGCCTGTAGGCCCGTGTGTAGGCCCAGAGCGGCTGGAGTCCCAGAATGCCCCCAGCCAGGAGTGGCCTACAGGCGCCAGCGCCAAGTGGCCCAGGTCCTGGGATGAGCAGCCAGGGGCGCCAAGTGGGCTGGGTCCCAGGACAAGTGGCTGGGGGCGCCAAGCAGGCTGGGTCCCAGGACAAGCAGTCGGGGGTGCCAAGCGCAAGTGGCTGCGGGCAGGGCGGGAACTTCCACGTGTGCCCATGCCAAGCGGCCCAGGTCCATGCCCCCAAGCCCGGCAGACACAGCAAACGCAGTGCTGCCGGTCTTGCGGGCATGCCCCCGGCGGCCACCACGCACTGTGTCTGGGGGATCCACACCCCCCAACCCGCAGACACAGTGAACGTGGTAAGGGTGGGCAGTTGAGGGCAACAAGGCCAGCAGGGGAGGGCAGTTGGGGGCGAGATCAGGTTGGCGGGGAGGGCAGTTGGGGACAACCAGGCCAGCAGGGAAGGGCAGTTGGCGGCATTAGGCAGGCAGGCAGGTGAGTGGCTAGGAGCCAGTGGTCCTCGATTACGAGAGGGGTCCCGGATTGGAGATGGTATAGAGCAGGCTGAGGTACACCCCCCATGCATAAATTTCATGCAATGGGCCTCTAGTCCTATATAATAAAAGCTTAATATGCTAAGTGTCCGGTCATCTGGTCATCCATTCAACCAATCAAATTGTAATATGCTAATGATATGCTAAGGCCGCTCAACTGCTCACTGTGACGTACACCGACCACCAGGGGGCAGACACTCCAACTGGTAGGTTAGCTTGCTTCTGGGGTCTGGCTGATTGGGACTGAGTGAAATGGGCCGGACATGCCCTGGAGCCTTCCTGCCGTCCCTCCCTGGCTGGCCAACCTCCTGCATCCATTTCCAGCTCCGATCGTGCACCAGTGGGGTCCCTTGGCCTGACCTGCACACCTCGCAATCCAGGACCCCTCAGGGGATGTTGGAGAGCTGGTTTCGGCCAGATACCACAGACCAGGCTGAGGGACCCCACTGGTGCACGAATTCGTGCACAGGGCCTCTAGTATATACATATGTGTATATGTATCTTTCTATATTAGCAAAATCTATTTGATGTTTGCATAATATTCTATCATGTGATCACTGAATGTACCATAAATTATCTATCCTATATAATAAAGAGGTAATATGAAAATTGACCATCACTCCAATATAAAAGATGGCCACCTCAATGTGGACACACGATGGCCACCACAAGATGGCCCACAGGGGAGGGCAGTTGAGAGGGACCAGGCCTGAAAGGGAGGGCAGTTGAAGGTGTTCAAGCCTGCAGGGGCGGGCATTTGGGAGCAACCAGGCCTGCAGGGGAGGGCAGTAGAGGGGAACCAGGTCTGCAGGGGAGGGCAGTAAGGGGGAACCAGGCCTGCAGGGGAGGGCAGTTGGGGGGGGGGGGGGACCAGGCCTGCAGGGGAGGGCAGTTGGGGCAACCAGGCATGCAGGGGAGGGCAGTTGTGGGGCACAAGACTGGCGGGGGAGGGCACTTGGGGTGGACCAGGCTTGCAGGGGAGGGCAGTTGGGGGCAATCAGGCCAGCAGGGGAGAGCAGTTAGGGGCAACCAGGACTTCAGGGGAGGGCATTTGGGAGCGACCAGGCCTGCATGGGTGGGCAGTTGGGGGGGACCAGGCCTGCAGGGGAAGGCAGTTAGGGGTGACCAGGCTGGTAGGGGAGAGCAGTTGTGGGCGACCAGGCCAGCAAGAGAGGGCAGTAAGGGGTGACAGGCTTGCAGGGGAGGGTAATTGGGGGTGACCAGGCCTGCAGGGGAAGGCAGTTGGGGTGACCAGGCCTGCAGGGGAGGGTACTTGGGGGGGGTACCAGGCCTGCAGGGGAGGGCAGTTGGGGGGGACCAGGCTGGCAGGGGAGGGCAGTAGGGGGGAACCAGGCCTGCAGGGGAGGGCAGTTGGGGGGGCCCAGGCCTGCAGGGAGGGCAGTTGGGGGCAATCAGGCCAGCAGAGGAGAGCAGTTAGGGGCAACCAGGCCAGCAGGGGAAGGCAGTTAGGGGTGACCAGGCCCACAGGGGAGTGCAGTTAGGGACAACCAGGACTGCAGGGCAGAGCATTTGGGAGTGACCAGGACTGCAAGGGAGGGCATTTGGAAGTGACCATGCCTGCAGGGGAGAACAGTTGGGGTGAACCAGGCCTGCACGGGAGGGCCATTGGGGGTGACCAGGCCTACAGGGAAGGGCAGTTGGGGGCAACCAGGCCAGCTGGGGAGGACAGTTAGGGGTGACTAGGCCTGAAGGGGAGGGCAGTTGGTGGGGACCAGGCCTGCATGGGAGGACAGTTGGGAGAGACCAGTCCATCAGGGGAGGGCAGTTAGGGGCAATTGGGCCAGCAGGGGAGGGCAGTCAGGGGCAACCAGGCTGGTAAGGGAGAGAAGTTATGGGTGACTGGGCCAGCAGGGGAGGGCAGGTGTGGGTGACCAGGCCTGCAGGGGAGGACAGTTAGGGGCCACCAGGCCGGCAGGAGAGGGCAGCTAGGGGTGACCAGGCTGGCAAGGGAGGACAGTTAGGGGCGACCAGTCCAGCAAGGGAGGGCAGTTAGGGACAATCAGGCTGGCAGGGAAGGGCAGTTAGGGTTTACCAGGCTGGCAAGGGAGGACAGTTAGGGGCAACCAGTCCAGCAAGGGAGGGCAGTTAGGAGCAATCGGGCTGGCAGGGGAGCAGTTAGGCATTGATCAGGCTGGCAGGCAGAAGTGGTTAGGGGCAAACTGGCTGGCAGGCAGGCGAATGGTTGGGAGCCAGCAGTCTTGGATCGTGAGAGGGATGTCCGACTGTTTGATTAGGCCCGATCCCACTGGGGACATCCCTCGAGGGGTCCCAGATTGGAGAGGGTGCAGGCTGGGCTGAGGGACAAACACCTTAGTGCACGAATTTCATGCACCAGGCCTCTAGTATATATATAAAAGGCTAATATGCAAAGTGTCCCCTCAGGAGTTTGACCAGGAGACCGGGAATTCGATCACTTGCTATGATGTGTGCTGACCACCAAGGAACAGCATGGAATTAAGGAAGGCCCCAGTAGGCAGGCAGCAGCTGGGGAAGGAAGGCCCCGGCCAGCAGCCAGAAGGCCCCAATCGACCCTGATCACCGGCCAGGCCTAGGAACCCTACCCGTGAATGATTTTCGTGCACTGGGCCTCTAGTTGGAGCTTAAAATTAACCATCACAGTGTGTATGTGTATAGAAGCATGGTGAAAGTCAGTGATTACTTAAAATTTACAAATCAGACCAATATATACTGGATAATATCCACAGTGTTTGAAATTTTAACACATTTACCATCACTTTTAAAAAGTAAACCATAGAATACTTTCCAAATCTGTCTTCTTTTCACTTAGAAAAATTAAAGCACCATCAAAATACCTTTTATCTGTCCCCTCAGGGAAATTTATATCCCCAACTTTGTATAAAACTTTTTTCTGGTTCCGCTCCATCTGGCTACAAGGGCCTCACTCAAGTGCTTTCTAGGATTCTGAGACTTTATCCTTTGGAACTGATATAGATTTTTTTCGACATCTTCCAAATTATATTACCTAAACTGCAGCTTCTTCCATCTTTTCAATGTTCCAAGGAACTAACAAAGCACAGAGTATATGGTAGCATAAGTTCCACACTGTACCAAATGCCATGGTCAAATAAATTGCTCCTCTTCCTTACAATTAGGCACCATTTCTCAAGCAATAGTAGTATCTATGTCCATAAGGTTATCAGATGAATACAATAGACCCTTATCTTAATAAAGCACAAGTATAGAGAGAAAATGGAGGGAAAAGAACAGAAGGAAAAATAAGGACAGATTTTTAAATAAATGGTGCCAAATAACTCAATATCTATTTGCATTGGTTGGGGGGGGGGTGGAGTGAACCTCAACCTTACCTCATATCAGGCAAAACATTAACTCAAATGGTTCATAGATAAACTTAAATGTACAAACCAGCACTATGAAACTTCTAGAAGAAAACACAGAAGAAAATTTTGGAACTTTTCAGCAGGCAAAGATTTATTAGGACATGAAAATCATAAACCATAAGGAAAAATTGATAAATTAGCCTTCATCAAAATGTAAAACTTCTGCTTTTCAGTAGTTACTATTGAGAAAATAAAAAGGCAAGCCACAGAAAAGAAGAAAATATATTTTCAATACATATACAGTATCTGTATCCAGAGTATACAGGGTGGGACAAAGGTAGGTTTACAGCTTTAAGTACACAAAACAGTTTATTCTTGTATTATTATTTATTAATTACTAGGGGCCCAGTGCATGAAATTTGTGCACTGGGGGTCAGGGGTCCCTCAGCCCAACCTTCCCCCTCTCACATACTGGGAGCCCTCAGGGGATGTCCTACTGACGGCTTAGGCCCACACCCCACGGGAGCGGACCTAAGCCACAGTCTGGCCTCCCTTTGTGGGAGGCAACCGGTCTGATCAGGGGAAGGCACCAGCCCCATCACTCCGCTGCTGCAGCCACTGCCAGTCACCACAGCCACCAAGGTGTTTTCATCAACATGGACTCCAGTCCCTTCACCAAGAAAAAATGACAATTTTCTTTAGGCATTTTTAAGATGTGTCTTTCATAGGATATGCATTTCTTTATTTATTTTTTATCCTCACCTGAGGATATGTTTCCATTGATTTTTAGAGAATGTGGAATAGAAAGGGAAAGACAGAGAGAAACATGAAAGTGAGAGGAACACTTTGATTTGTTGCCTCCTGAATGAACCCTGATCTGGGCCCCAGCCAGGGAGGAGCCTGCAACCTAGGTACATGCCCTTGATCAGAATCGAACCCAGACCCTGCTGTCTGCAGGCCGAGGCATTATCCACTGAGTCAAACCGGCTAGGGCAGGATATGACATTTCTTAGCCCTCCAGCAGCAGACCTTCATTTTTTTCTCCAGAAGTGTGGTGGAAAAACCCTAGACCACCTTTTTGGATTCTTATTACGCAAGTTACTAAGAATATTACCAGTGGCATACAGGAAGCTTAGCCAATGTGCAGTCAGTAAAGGTGTTTCCTCTATAGTTCACACCAATCGAGGGCTGGGCTCTGCCCAGGCCTAAGGCCTCTGGCCGAAGCTTTAGGCCTAGGCAGGCACCTCCAGCTCCTTCTGATCACTGGCTCAGACCAAAAGCCTCTTGGGGAGGAGCAGACGCCCAGCTCCCTGCGATCAATCGCTGGGGGTCTGCTCCTGCCCAGGCCGAAAGCAGACCCCCAGCTCCCTGCCCAGGCGATCGATCTCAGGGGGTCCGCTGGTGCACCAGGCCGAAGCAACCCCCAGCTCCCTGCGATCAATTGCAGGGGGTCTGCTCCAGCACCAGGCCGAAAGCATCCACTGAAGGCTTTCAGCCTCAGGCCGGAGCAGACACCCAGCTCCCTGCGATCAATCGCAGGGGGTCCGCTCCTGCACCAGGCCAAAGCAATCCCTAGCTCCCTGCGATCGATTGCAGGAGGTCTGCTCTGGCACCAGGCCAAAAGCCTCAGTTGGAGGCTTTCAGCCTGGGGCCGGAGCGGACACCCAGCTCTCTGTGATCAATTGCAGGGGGTCCGCTTGTGCACCAGGCTGAAAGCCTCTGGCGGAGGTTTTCGGCCTGGGGCCGGAGCGGACACCCAGCTCCCTGCGATCAATCGCAGGGGGTCCGCTCGTGCACCAGGCCGAAGCAATCCCTAGCTCCCTGCAATCGATTGCAGGAGGTCTGCTCTGGCACCAGGCCAAAAGCCTCAGGCTTTCGGCCTGGGGCCGGAGCGGACACCCAGCTCCCTGTGATCAATCGCAGGGGGTCCACTCCTGCACCAGGCCTAAGCAGCCCCCAGCTCTCTGCTATGGATTGCAGGGGGTCTGCTCCAGCACCAGGCCGAAAGCCTCCAACACAGATGAGTCCGCAGGAGGCTTTCGGCCTGGGGCCGGAGCAGACATCCAGCTCCCTGCAATCGATCGCAGGGAGTCTACTGGTGCACCAGGCCTAAGCAACCCCCAGCTCTCTGTGATTGATTGCAGGGGTCTGCTCCAGCACCAGGCTTTCGGTCTGGGGCCAGAGCAGACACCCAACTCCCTGTGATCAATCGCAGGGGGTCCGCTCGTGCACCAGGCCGAAAGCCTCTGGTGGAGGCTTTCGGCCTGGTGCCAGAGCGGACACCCAGCTCCCTGTGATCGATCGCAGGGGGTCCACTCCTGCACCAGGCCAAAGCAACCCCCAGCTCCCTGCAATCGATTGCAGGGGTCTGCTCCGGCACCAGGCCGAAAGTCTCCGCCAGAGGCTTTCGGCCTGGTACCGGAGCGGACACCCAGCTCCATGTGATCGATCACAGGGGTCCACTCCTGCACCAGGCCTAAGCAACCCCCAGCTCTCTGCGATCGATTGCAGGGGGTCTGCACTCCAGCAGCCGGGCTGAGGGTACTGGGCGCTGCCATCTTGTGGCTATGGGGGCTGCCATTTTGTTGTGGAGTGATGGTTAATTTGCATATTACTATATTATTAGATAGGATTGCATTATTTTCCATATGAACAACTGCATGCCTACTTTTGTCCAACCCTGCATAAATATCTATCACTCAACAAGACAGCCCAACTAAAAATTGACAAAATGTTTGAACAGATACCACAAAAGAAAATATATGAATAGCCAATAAGCACATGAAAAGATAATCAATATCATTAGTCATAAAAAAAATTCAAATCAGAACCACAATGATATATCACTATACAACTATTCACATGGCTAATGTTAAAAGAATGACAATACCACATGTTGGCAAAGATGTGGGGCATAGGATCTTTCATAGAAATTGCTGGTGGGAATCCAAAGTGGTTACAACCATGCTATAAAACAGTATTTTATATATATTAGTGGCCCGGTGCACAAAATTTGTACACATTAAAAGGGAATTAATTAGAGGAAATATTTTAATATTGCTATTTGTCCTTTCTCTATAATAGAAGTGTCCGGCTGGCCCCACCCTCATTGGGCGACACCAAGACCTGGCTGGCCCCATCCCTGTCAAGCCCTGCCAGATGGGGGGCACAGCTTCAGGTCCCCCAGCCCTGGCCCATGCCACACAGCCTCACCCAGACCCTCTGCGCCATGAAACCCCAGACCTGCCATGCCGTGGGACCCATCAATGCACCTCCTGGTGACTGGTTATTTGGTCATTACGGTTGAAAATAAAGTCATGCACTTAAGCATGCACATTCATTTTCAATGCCTGATTTGTCTATGTTCTCTAAATTGCAAAATAAATAAGATCTTCAGCCAGATAGCATCATAATGCCAAGTTCTTTATATAATGACACATACCATTCTCTCCACTCAGTATGCTCCATTTGAATGGATTAAATGTATGTGACTCAGATGAAAGGCACTGCAGCTTGCTCTTAATAGAAGAAGCATTAGCTCATTACCTAATGCCATAAAGTGGTTTAAATGGCATATACTGACTTGAAGAACAGAAGGGAAAAATAATTTAAAAAAACAACAAAGTTCAGTGCTGTGGAAGGCAGAATCCTTTCCCTTTGTTTTTTTCTGCTTTTCCCATGAACCTATTTGCGCTCTGCTTCAAAATCAACACAGAAGACAAAATCAGATGCTGTAATCTGCATTTTATAGTGCCATTTGAGTACAAAGAAGTGTTTTTCAATCTTTACCTTTTTTTTTAATCAATGCAGCTAAAATTTGCTCCCAACATTCTAGGAGCCAGGCCTACATGGCTGTGCGGACACACCTTTGCTAGGTGCTGTCAGGCTTCAGGGCTTGGGCAGGGAATACACCAGGTGTTGCTGGAAACGAATCAACTCTCCTCTCCACATAGCAGGAGTCTTTTCATTATAAAATGCAAAGCAGCAGCCATTTTCCATTACCCCCATCCCCAGCCCTCCTTGCCCAGGGGCATAGGAAGGGGCTGAGAGGATATTTACTCTCAGCTCTTTGATTTATCTTATTTAACTGAGCCCAGTGACAGCTGCTTCTCTGAGCACAGGGCTAACTGCACCTGGAAGACAAGCGGCAGAGCTGACCAGGGGCTTTGACCAAATCTGAGCACACGGGTCACAGCAACCTCGGCAGGTGGGCTGCTCCCAAAGACTCTAGGCCCCTCCCAGCTCTGCACCCCAGCTCCCTGCTCTCCCCCTTTCACCCACAGGTGCCATCAGCGTGGTGTGCTCCAAGGCTTGGTGTGCAGATGCCAGGGTTGCAGGTTCAAGATGCTCTGCCTCCTCCTGGCACTTTGAGCCATAAGCGCCAGCAGGGACCTTTCCACTCAGTCTTGGTCTTTGGTCACTGCTGAGGTTTTCTGGACTCTCTAGGCCAGAGACAGCCAGGACCTTTGCCTCTAACCAACACCGTGCTTGCTGCCTGCCTGGGGTACCCCCAGCCCAGGGAAAGCATGGAGGCGTGGCCAGCCTGGGTGAGGATCCGTGGGAGGTGGGGGGGTTTGCTAGCCACCCCACCCTCAATTGGGGTGGGAGAGGCTGATCAGGAGTGGGGCCGGGAGAGGGGCTGGGCAGGAAAGCCATCTTGTGATGGAGTTATGGCATGAGGGTCAATTTGCATATTACCTCTTTACTATATAGGATAAAAGCCAAGTGACCAGAATGCTGGAACAATTGGAACAATGGGAATGACCGGTCACTATGCTGTGCACTGTGGCCAGCCAACTGGCCCAATCAGGGGGCAGCCCCTCGCCCCAGCCAGCCCTGGCCAGATCGGAGGTGGGGTTGGCCGGCCAACCTCCCTCAGCCTTTCCCTCATCTGGCCTGGCCCCCAATTGCCCCCCCCGATCCTGATAAGGGGTGGGGCCAGCTGGCCAACCACAAGCAGCCCCTCCCCCTGGCCTGCCCAGCCCCAATCATCCCCCCTCACCCTGATCGGGGGCAGAGCTGGCTGAACCCCACCCATGCATGAATTCGTGCATGGGTGGGGTCTGGACAGCCTGGCCAGGGGAGGGGACATGGGCAGTTGGCTGGCCTGCTTGCTGGTCGAACTCCTGGTCGAAGGGACAATTTGCATATTAGCCTTTTATTATATAGGATATACACTGAGTGGCCAGATTATTATGCATTCAGAGATCATAATAATCTGGCCACTCAGTGTATATTATATGTATGTGCATACTCAAATATCTATACACTCAAATATATATTTAAACTCTTTCCCATTTTTTTCCACCTCTGTGTTTTGCCCATCACAGTCACAAATTCTTTGTGGGCTCTACCCAGGAATACAGCTCCCATTTTCACTTATTAGCATGGTCCTCTATATTTATAACATTTGTATATCTCCTTGCAACCTCATTCTTTTGAATACCTTTGCCCTCCCCTATTCCTGTCACAGATCACATGTTCATCTTTTAGGAGGTGGGAGGAGAGAGACAAATTCTCCAGGGATAGAGCAGATGGCCTAAACTCTCCTAAACCTGTTCTCCCATGTAAACTAATGGGCTTAAACATTAAACAGTTAAGTCCCAGGAGTGTAACTACAACTTGGATAATAACATGTCATTGGAGGGTTAGAGAAGTCCAACAAGCTTCTTCACAACGTGACTTCTCTAATCCTGAGGTCCACCTGGGACCAATGCGATGGAGCTTTTACATACGTATCTTTGATGGTGCCCCAGAAGATTCTAAAGTGCATCAGGACTTTACTTCAATGAAGCTCACACTAAGCCAAGAGGACCCCCACTTAATTTCCTGTCTCAAATTACACCTAGCTCTGCTGACCAACTGAGCACACTAGACAAGGTCAAAAGATGTGCGCCTGATTATAACATGAAGACTGTCTATCAGTTTGGCAAAAATTAAGGAGGTTCATAAGGCCTGGTTGGTGGATTGATGGGGAACACATACTTTTGTACACTGTTGTCATACACACACACACACACACACACACACACACACACACACCTTGTGTTAATATATACACAAAATGTATAAATATACATGCTATGCCTCTGGGACAAGAATTTAGCAACAGTGTTAGAATTTTTTCTCATGCCTACTCTTTGACATAGCAATTCCACTTCTAGGAATTTGTTAAGATCATAGGATTTGGAGTGAGGCAGAGCTGGATTTGAATTCTGATACCATTGCCTTCTTCCTGACTATATGACCTCTCTCTCTGCCATAGTTTTCCCATCTATAAAATCAGGGCAAGTAATGGCACACTGGCAACACTGGGAAAAACATGGGCCTATATTATATTGTCTTTTACCAGAAGGATGATCAGTTGTCTGGGACTAAGGGGGTGTCCAGGATGTGGGACTTTCAGTGCTAAATCCAAGAAGGCCCTGGCCAAAAAGAAACTAATACCAGGTCCATATTGCCTCCTTCAGGAACCATAATTTCTTGACTAGTCAGTTCTACAAATTATCAGAACCATTCTAATTGGTCATCTTGACCCTTTTTGAAGCACCAGTTACACCCCAGACCCTTTATATAAATCAGTGGTTTTAAAACTTGAGTGTGCATCAGAATCACTTGGAAGGCTCATTAAAACACAGATTGCTGCTCCCACCCCCAGAGATTCTGGTTCAGTAGATCATGGAAACACGTACCAGGCAATCAGGATTGCGATAAGAAGCAAGAAGGTGGAAAAGTGGGGTCTCACAAGATGGATACAGCAGTTATACAACATGAAATTCACAACTGACATTGGTCTCCCTAACAATGTTGATTGTTTTCTAAAACAGAGACTTTGTTTCATTCACCCTTGATATGCACCCAGGAGGATACCTAGCCCAATACTGGGTGCACAGCAGATGCTCAACAGACATCAACAACTCTGATGCCTGCTTCAAGGAGATAGGCCTTTTAAGCATAAGGTATGGTTTATACCCATTACCCCCCGCCTCCCTTGACTGGTTTGCTATAATGCATTTAAGCACTCTTACCCTGAGATAGACTAGCTCTGCCACAGGTTGGGCTTTATTAAGTGCCCTTTCATTCACTCATCATGTATTTATTGAGCCCCTGCCTAGGCCCTGGACAGACCCCTAAATGCAAACATGGGTGAAAACCACTGCTTTCCACTGTCCAGCTCTATGCACTTAGGCAACTTTACCTTGGTTGCTTTATCAGGAAAAGGGAGATGGAAATCTCACTAATTTCACAAGATGGTGGTGGGAATAAAATGAGAAGATGGGACTGGTTCTCTAACACAGCTGAGCACAGTATTTGGCACCAGTAGATGCTCCATAGATATCAGCCATCTTTATCCAAGATCCCTGCCTTGCAACACTGCTGTATGACCACAGGATGTTGTGGGTGGAGTGAGCCCAGAATGCTTGCAGAGTCACTTGGCCACTTTCTAATTGAACAGTAATCCGGGGCACAGGTGGGAGAAGCTTGAGAGGAAGGGATGCTCAGAACCTAATTCCAAGGACCTCTTAGCTGCTCTAGGAAGGACCAGATATCACTAAGGACCTAATGGGCAAGCACAACACCTGACAGGCTGGGTTGAAGCATATGGGAACCAGAAAGCCTGGTTTCCAAAAGTAGTAAGTAATGGGGCCCTGATAAGGATTAAGTAAATTAATTCATGTAAAACACTTAGCACAAAGCTTGGACACTAGGACATATTTAGTGAATATCAGATACTATTAGAAGAGCCCAGCAGCGGGAGGCATGCTCTTGGGGTCCCCTGCACCCACAGGACCCCACACATTCCCCGAACAAAAACCTGCCAGGGCCTGGAAAACGCAACTGACTGCAGTGGAGGTTGGTGCGCTGGAGTTGTGACCTTGGGAGTAGAGGGTGATCATCTGGGACATGGGGGCCTGCACCACCCCAGTTTCCCCAAAACACAACAGGGAGGTTTACCCACAGTGAGGGCAAGAAAAACTCACTTTCTTCCTGTCCACCCCTCCCCCACGAAGTGACGACTAAATGTTCCCGGTGCCTGGTTCAAGATGGGGTCCCAGGTCTGCAGGGAAGTGAGAGGGTTTGCCAAAAAGACATTCATTTCCTACTCAAAGAGCTTCAAGGATAGCTTCTGGCAAGGCCTGGTAGTTGAGATCGATCTAAAGAATCAGACAGTGCTGCTGGAGGATGGTGAGATGCTGCCTGTCTCACATTTATTCTGGCCATGGGCAGCACTGGGTTCCTCCCCAGCAAGTAGAACCAGGTTTTCAGCTAGCAGGACTCCATTCAGGCCTATGAGAACATGGTGAAGCAGGTCCAGCTCTGGTCAGGTCTTCAAAACAGCACATAAAGGTTTTATTCATTCCCTCAAAACTGGTTTATACAGTAGATTGTTTATTAAAGGCAAAAATATATGCTAAAAAAAAGAGCCATGGTTTCCACCCCTTAAGGAGCCAGCAGTGTTAAACCCTACTCACTAATGAAACACTTATTGCACTTATACTGAGTGACCTACAATGGTGGGATTTATAGAGCATAAACCAGGCCCCACTGCCTCAAAATCCTTTTCCTGGCCCCAGATATCACAAAGCCACACCATAATTTTAGAAATACACTCCTCAAATAAAGGGTAACAAATACATAGCACATGTTCTCCAGACTCCTCCTCTTGCATGCAGGGCAGACATCACAAATGAGGTACTCTATCCCACAGAACCCAGACAGGACCTCAGATAAGGCTTCTTTACAAGGTACTCCAGGCAAAACTGCCAAAATTCCTAAGGTGGCCAGGGAATTCTACCACTTTCCTCCTTGATTTAAAGGTTCTCTCTCATTCCTTTTTTTTTTTTAATTTTCAAATTTTGTTTTATCTGTCAGTGTTTATAATATATTTTATTGAAATTTTTTATTGAGAATTGTAGATTCACATGCAGATATAGGATATTATACAGATAGATTTCATGTACCCTATGCCCAGGTTCCCACAAGGGTAACATCTTGGAAACAATAGTACAACCAGCATATTGATATTAGTATGATCTACTGATCTTACTCACATTTCCCGTTTTACTTGTACTCATTTCTCTGTGTGTGATGATACATGTGTAAGTGTGTGCATTTGATTCTATGTAATTTTATCACATATGTAGGTTCATGTATTTACCAAGATAGTCAAGATACTGAATTGTCCCTTTACCATTAGGATCCCTTTTGTTACCCCTTTATAATCACGTGCATCCTCCTTCCAGACCCCAATCCCCATTCTTAATCCCTGGCAACCACTAATCTGTTTGTCATTGTATTTATTTTATAAATAATGTTGTCATTGTAAGAATATTATATAAATGAAATCATAGTGTATGAAATCTTTGGAACTGGCTCCTTTCACTCAGAATCATTCCCTGGAAAGTCACACATATTGTTGCATGTATCAATAGTTCATTCGTTTTCATTGCTGGGTCACATTCCACTGTGAATGTACCACAGTTTGTTTAACCATTCATCCATTAAAGGGCATCTGAGTTGTTTCCAAGTTTTGTACTATTACAAATAAAGGTGATATGAACATTCATGTACAAGTTTTTATATGAACGTAAGTCTTCATTTTCTGGAACAAAAGCCTAGGAATAAAATTGCTAGGTCATATGGTAGTTGTATGTTCATTGTTAAAAGCAACTGTAACTATTTTCCAGAATGGCTGTCTTGTACTACTTCACATTTCCACCACATTCCCACTAACAATGTATAAGCCATCCAGTATCTCCATCCTTACCAGCATTTGATGTTTTCTCTATTTTTTATTCTAGTCATTCTGATAGGTGTATAGGGATATCCCATTTTGGTTTTAATTTGCATTTTCCTGATAATAATGTTGAGCTAATCATGGACATCTTTTCATGTGCTTATTTGCCACCTGTATATCTCCCTTGGTAAAATGACTATTCATGTCTTATGTCTAATTTCTAATCGAATTATTTGTTTCCATTGAGTTTTGTGAGTTCCTAGTCCTTTGTCATGTATATGGTTTGCAAATATTTTCTCCAAGATTGTAGACTGTCTTTTCATCCTTTTTTCTTGGTCTTTTGCAGAACACATGCTCTAATTTTGGTGAGTTCCAATTTATGAATTTTTTCCTTTTATGGATGATGCCTAGGTCCTAGGATTTCAGATAAGGTACAATAGATCTGTCTTCTTTGTCTGTAAGCCACTACCTTACAGGTTGTGTGGGTTGGTATCAGCACCTAATCATTACATACCAAGTACACACCAAACATTATTTCATTTAATTCTTCCAATAACCCTATAAGGTAGATGCCATTATTATCTACATTTTACAGATAAAGAAGCTGAGACACAGAAAGAGTTGGTGATTTGCCCAAAGTCCCACAGACAGGAATTAGAAAAGCTGGCACAAAATCCTGATCTGTTTCTGCTACCAAAGCACCTGACCTCGTGATCATCTCCAGTTTCCAGCATGTCACATAGAATTCAACTTCTGGTGTACAGTGTGTTTATACGTCTGACTTGAGACATGATCATACAATTAGGAATGTTCTTGTTACCAAGTCAAAAAGCAACAGGGAAAACAACTGATGCAAAAGCAGAAGAATGCTCAGTTCCCCAATCTTTGCTGTGCCCTTCACCCAGTCCCTCACTGTCACAATACAAACACTACTGAACATCCAGTATATGGCTCCATGCCCTCCTGTCAGTGTGGCCTGGTGGCTTGGTAGCAGTGGACTTTCCTGGGCCACTACTAGGCACGTGGACATCAGTCTCTAAGGACGCCTCTAATCTAGCCACAAGCTTTATTGAGGTGGTCCAGATTCCTGGGTTCAAATTCCTGCTGGCTCCATGCTGGTAGAGGAGTTGCACTGCCACCAATGGCTCTAAGGCAAGCATGTCAAACTCGTGGCCGGCGGGCTGCATGCTTGCCTAAGGCCTAAGCTGTCCCTCAAACAGTCCTTTCCCTGCCTACCCAGAAAGTCCCCTCCACCAGCTCAGCTGATCATGGAGACAGCTACCTGCCCAAGTTTGTCTCTTCCCACTTTCTTTTACTTCTGACATGTGGGTTTGGGTTAAGAAGCTCATTTTGGACTCAGATTCCTAGGCAAGGGATCTTTAGTTTCCTCTGCTTTTTGATGCATATATTTTAAATATTTCCCAAAGACCTAGCCTATAATATTTATAGCCTATGATATTTAATCTTACATCCTTCTCTCCTTCAAAGCTTCTCTCTTCTGACACCATGGCCCAAATCTTCTTTTAAGGTATTTTCATAAAACCTGTTTGTTTCATTCATTCATGTAACATTTTCTTCTTGAGACCCTACTCTTTGTTAAGTACCATGCTAGGAACTGAGGATACAGCATGGGACAAGACAGGCACAGAATCTGATGTCCTAATGCTTGCATTTTCTCTGGGAGAAATTAATATTAAAGAAATTATTACAGAAATAATTATTGGCTCCAGTTTGAACCCTCTGGACTTTTCTTATACTTCCATGCTGGTTCCATGCTGGTAGAGGAGTTGCACTGCCGCCAATGGCTCTAAGGTCTAAGCTGTTCACACCTTATACTTTAGTGAAACTAGATTAATCGCTTTCCCCTAAACATGCATTAGGCTTTCCCTCCTCCCAGCCTTTTTACATGCTCTTTATTCTGCTAATAATTTGTCACCCCATTTTTTGTAATTCCCACCTAGCACAATGTCTATGCTATTCTCAAGACCAAAAGGAAACCCCACCTCTTTAGTTCAAGGTTTCTCCGCATTCCTGCTATACCTGTCTTCCCCCTCTCTATTCATAGAGTACAGAGCACCACCCATGACACTAGCTATACACAAGTTTCCTTATGTTCTAGTTATTTTCATACTCATATTGACATGAAAGAAATAGAATCCCTAAGGGCAGGGTTTATTCTGACATGTTTTCATGCCCCTTGCACATATCACAGTGCCTTGAACATAGCAGGCATGAAATGTTTACTCAGTGGGGGAATGGCTTACTTAGAGCTGTTTGTTTAATATAACAAACACTTGGGTAACAGTTACTATGCACCAGGTACTGCTCACTTAGATGGCATTTACCAAGTTTCAGACATGATCCAACATCTTGACCCTGGATTCTGACAAAAACCCTAGGAAGTAGGTATCATTAGGAGTCATATTTGACAGATAAGCAAAGTGAGACTCAAGGAGGCTTAACATTTTACCTAAGCCCAAGGTACTGTACCTGGTATATGTCAGCGACAAGATACAAACCCATGCAACTTGCCTCAGATTTTAACTCTTTTTTTTATTTTTTTAAACATTTTTTAATAATTTTATTATTTTTTACAGAGAGGAAAGGAGAGGAAAAGAGAGTCAGAAACATCGATGAGAGAGAAACATCAATCAGCTGCCTCCTGCACACCCCCCACTGGGGATGTGCCTACAACCAAGGTACATACCCTTGACTGGAATCGAACCCGGGACCCTTGAGTCTGCAGGCCGACGCTCTATCCACTGAGCCAAAGCAGTTAGGGTGGATTTTAACTCTTAGCCCTGGTCCTCTAATAATGCCTGGAATGATTTGCCCAATGTGGAACCTATAGCTGCAGGACAGTGGAAATGGAATCCAATTCCAATTCTTCTTGGCAGTCCATGCTACCATTTCCCCACTCGTGTTCTTCATAGGAACTATGTTTCAGTGGGGTGCTGGGGCAAACTAAATTATAACTTCTGAATTAAATTGAGTCTTTCTGAAGGTTTTCTGAAGGCAGAAACTCCTCTGGCCCTCTATGTCAGTGCCCCAACCTTTATTTTCTGTATCACCCTACCACCACCAGAAGTATTTTTAGACATTTTTCCCTAATTGCCCCCTGATAAAATTTTAGTATAACAGATACACTGTATATCTCCTTATGTGCTGTATGTATATTTGTGCTTTATATATAAAATAAAAGTCTTTTTCATCATCTAAGAGCCAATGTTCTCTGTTTGGATAGCAGAACTTACAAGATGCTAGATACATACCCATCTCAATGGGGATGACCTCATAGATTACTGGTTTGCTTAATGTCTGTGAATCAGAGCTGAGTTCATGGAGTCACTTTGAGCTCCTGAAACTCATTACTTTAATCCAAAGACAGGAGCCTATACATGGAACTCTATAGAAATGAGAAATACTGTTGTAAGAGTGAAGACCAGGTTGCAGCATGGAGTAGGACTCAACAAATGCTCTGGCACACTCATGAGCCTAAATTCACTAATACAGTTGCTTTCTTTATTATAGCATTAATTCATCCAGTAGGCCTAGAAATTCACATAGCTATAGAGGAGTGTGGACATGAGTGCACAGCCATTATATAATACCTATACAAATATGTAAACTATTGAGAGGTCACTTCAGAAATGCCTGGGTTTCTGGATTTCAGTTCAGCTAAGCACACTTCAGAGAGTCCCACTACAACCATCTCAGTCCTTCCTGGAAATTTCTGTGAGGCTAGATTGATCAATGCCTGGAAAAGGTATGTATTCTCTAGAGCATATCAATGGCTTTGTCTATGCAAATGTAGTTAAATATCAGCTATGTCATCAGGACAGGAAGTGGGGTCTCAGGAGATATTGGTGTCTAGGCTCCATCAGAATTTTTAATGACAACTCACCACAAACAACCAACAACACAAGGATCATTTAAATGGCTACTGCAGCTGGCCTCAACCTCTCAGAGAATCTATATATATAAAGAGCCAGGGGCAGTCACATCCAAAACAACCAAACGGATGATCAAACAGGCTGAGTGAGGCGACAAGGCCAGCAGGGGAGTTAGTGAGGGACAACCAAATGACTGAGCAGCAGGCTGAGTGGGGCTACCAGGCCGGCAGGGGGGTTAGTGAGGGACGACCAACTGACTGAGCAGCAGGCTGTGTGGGGCGACCAGGCCAGCAGGAGGGTTAGTGAGGGATGACCAAACGACTGAGCAGCAGCCTGCGTGGGGCGACCAGGCAGGCAGGGGGGTTAGTGAGGGACAACCAAACAACTGAACAGCAGGCTGCGTGCGGTGACCAGGCCGGCATGGGGGGAAGTTGGGGGCAACCAGGCTGGCAGGGGGAGCAGTTAGGGGCAACCAGGCCAGCAGAGGGGGGCAGTTGGGGGCAACCAGGCCAGCAGGGGGGACAGTAAGGAGCAACCAGGCTGGCAGGGGGAGCAGTTAGGGGCAACCAGGCCGGCAGAGGGGGGTGCAGTTGGGGGTGACCAGGTTGGCAGGGGTGCAGTTGGGGATGATCAGGTCAGCAAGCAGAGGCGGTTAGGGGTGATCAAGCTGGCAGGGGGGCCAGTTAGGGCTGATCAGGCAGGCAGGCAGGTGAGCAGTTAGGAGCCAGTGGTTCTGGATTATGAGAGAGATGTCCAACTGCTGGTTAGGCCCAATCCCCAGGATAGGGCCTAAACTGGCAGTCGGACATCTCCTGAGGGGTCCCATATTGGAGAGGGTGCAGGCTGGGCTGAGGGACACCCTCCCCCCGTGCATGAATTTCGTGCACCAGGCCCCTAGTATCTACATGTTTGCTTCTCATTCTCCTGTTTAAACCTTCTTTCTCTTGTCTGGTTTTCTTGGTTTTGATCCCATTGGCTCACATCCAGATTCTTCCTCTGCCTAGCCTGTTTGAATTGATGTCTCATTTAGATAATTGGCCTTGGATTGGCATCTCCCCAGGATGTTGCCTCTCAGCTCTGCTGTCCTAGCACTACGCACTGCAGTTCTAAGAAAATATTGCCCTCCTATACCCATGCCAGGTGCCCACATACCACAGCTCAGGAATCCCACTAATTTTGTGGGCTTTGAGTAATTATAATGCTAATTAAAATTATTGTTTGCCTCTTTCAGCTCACCTGTGAGCCCATAAGGGGCAATCAACCTAAGAGCTGAGAGATCAACTTCCCCATCTATAAAAATATTAATAAAAATATATGTCTTGAATACCTTAAAGGATTCTTCTGAGGATAAAAGAGGACAAATGACATGGGAGCACTCTTATCAGGTATTGAATTCCTTATAACCTAGTTCCTGCCACCTATCTAAAGTCAAGCTCTAGCCAGCACCATCTCCTTTGGGGTCCAGCAAGCTTAGAGTGGTAATTGGTTGGGAGAAGCAGCTGGTTCTAACAAGGCAATTTATTGTAGTCAAGAAGTTCATAACCACCACACCCATCTTTCTTTACCATTTTAATACAGATAGGGCAAAGATGCAATACAAACCAAAAGTAAGAAGAGCTGAGAAACCCACCATGACTCAGCCAGGGTGATTGCCACTTACCTATCCTGCCTTCCTCTTCAGCAGGCCTTAACTTTGCAGTAGCAAAGAGGTACTCTGTTATGGGGCAGCCACTTTGTTATGCTGAAAGCATACACAACTCATTTCTGCTTCCTGGTCTTTGCTCACATTTAGCTCCCTCCTAGTAATAACCTCCTCTTGCAATTTTCCTTATTAAATTCTCCCATCTTTGAGGATCCAGCTCCAACTCCATTCCCTTCAGGAAGACTTCGCAAAACACTCCTCTGTCATCAATATCCTCCTCATTCTGACCTCCTGTAGCACTTAAAATCTGCACCCAAATGGAATCTGCAGTTAGTTCCTCATCATGTATCTCTCCATGAAAGTTTTGGGTAATTAGGCTTGTCTCTGTGACTTTTTATACCTTTTTTTGTAATGTCTAGCAAAATACTGGGTATATATTAAATGCTCAATAAATTCTTATTGATAGAAGAACATGTTTAAAGGCTAATGAAAGGAGAAATTGGTGATACCAAAGATGGACTTCATCCACCTCACAATTTTGCCTATGGCTGCCCTTTGACAGAAAGGCAATGTCACAAATGAAGATCTCTGATTACAATCAGATGGCATGCTGTATAAGAGACTAGAGTTTAGCTCTGGCCTGTGTCACTCAGTGGTTATAGTGTTGGCCAGAACAACAAAGGGTCTCAGGTTCAATAACTGGTCAAGGGTACATACCTGGGTTGCAGGTTTGACCACTGGCCCCAGTCAGGAGAGGGCATGTGTGGGAGGCAACCTATCAATGTATCTCTCTTACATCTCTCTCTCTCTCTCTGTCTCTCTCTCTCTCTCTCTCTCTCTCTCTCTCTCTCTTCTCTCTCTCTCTCTCTCTCTCTCTCTCTCTCTCTCTCTCTCTCTCTCTCTCTCTTCCCCTCTCTGTCTCTCTCCCTCTCTTTCTCTCTCCCTCCCTTCCTCCCTTCCATTCTCTCTAAAAATCAATGGGGAAAATATCCTTGGGTGAGGATTAACAGCTACAATAACAGAAAAAGACTAGAGTTTAAACTGATTTGGTATAGGATAAATAGTCTTTGTATTATCTGATCAATCTCAGAAAAAATTATAATGGCCTTCCTAAAATTAAACATAATATGCAATTGTGTTATTAGATGGATAATTTATTTCATTCTAAAAGACTAGAAATATTTTGTCTCCTTATGTCATGTATGCTTTCACTTAACATTTTATGAGTGTGTGCCGTATGCTAGGCCCAGCACTGGGCCCTAGGAACAAGATGAAAAAAACCTAGTTTCTGCCCTCAAGGTCAAGGAGGTTTATGACAATTCCAGCTGTAAATGACAGTCTGGGAGACAATGTTTGGGCATATATATTTAGAAATATATGAATATTTAAATGTTTTATGGTGATAATAGGACAAATTATATTCAGTCTTTTATTTTTTTCAATTTTTAAAATTTCTTTACTGATTAAGGTATTACATATGTGTCCTTATCCCCCCATTGCCCCCCCGCCCTCCACTCATGCCCTCAAACCCTGTTGTCTGTGTCCATTGTTAGGCTTATATGCATGCATACAAGTCCTTTGGTTGATCTCTCCCCCTTACCCCCACCCTCCCATACCTTCCCTCTGAGGTTTGAAGGTCTGATCAATGCTTCTCTGTCTCTGGATCTGTTCTTGTTCATCAGTTTATGTTGTTCATTATATTCCATAAATGAGTGAGATCATGTGATATTTATCTTTCTCTGACTGGCTTATTTCACTTAGCATAATGCTCTCCAGTTCCATCCATGCTGTTGCAAATGGTAAGAATTCCTTCTTTTTTACCACAGCATGGTATTCCATTGTGTAGATGTAGCATAGTTTTTTAATCCACTCATCTGCTGATGGGCACTTAGGCTGTTTCCAAATCTTAGCTATGGTGAATTGTGCCGCTATGAACATAGGGGTGCATATATCCTTTCTGATTGGTGTTTCTGACTTCTTGGGATATATTCCTAGAAGTAGTATTATTGGGTCAAATGGCAGTTCCATTTTTAAATTTTTTTAAAATTTCTTTATTGATTAAACCAGCAGTTGGACAACACTCTCACAATCTGGGACCACTGGCTCCTAACTGCTCATCTGCCTGCCTGCCTGATTGCCCCTAACCCCTCTGCCTGCCTGCCTGATCACCCCTAACTGCCTCTGCCTGCCTGATCTCTCCCCCAACTGCCCTCCCGTGCTGGCCTGATCTCGCTCCCAACTATCTTCCCCTGCCGGCCTGATCTCACCCCCAACTGCCCTCCTTTGCCAGCCCGATCTCACCCCCAACGGCCCTCCCCTGCTGGCCTGATCTCCCCTCCAACTGCCCTCCCCTGCCATCCTGATCTCACCCCCAAGGGCCCTCCCCTGCCGGCCTGATCTCACCCCCAACTGCCTTCCCCTGCAGGCCTGGTGGCCCACAACTGCCCTCCCCTGTCGGCCTGACCTCACCACCAACGGCCCTCCCCTGCCAGCCTGATCTCATCCCTAACTGCTCTCCCCTTGCTGGCCTGGTTGCCTCCAACTGCCCTCCCTTGCTGGCCTGATCTTACTCCCAATGACCCTCCCCTGCCAGCCTGATCTTGACCACAACTGCCCTCCTCTGCCAGCCAATTTGGTTCTGATTGGTTGGTTTCTATGCCAGTCAGCATCAAAAGTTCCACCTCCTAGGCAGCCATTGGCTCCTCACAGTTGACCCAGATTTGGTTCTGATTGGTCAGTTTCTATGCCAGTCAGCGTCAAAAGCTCCGTCTCCTAGGCAGCCATTGGCTCCTCACACTTGACCCAGATTTGGTTCTGATTGATCTGTTTCTATGCCAGTCAGCGTCAAAAGCTCCACCTCCTAGGCAGCCATTGGTTCCTCACACTTCACCCAGATTTGGTTCTGATTGGTCAGTTTTTATGCCAGTCAGCAACTCTGGGCTATCAACAGGTCCTGATCAGAAAGGCAGGGCTGATCAGCAGCCCCCATGGAGGCCTGGAGAAAAATGGAGACCCGGCTGCTGGCCAGACTGGGAGAGAAAGAGAGAGGCAAGTACTGATCAAAAGCTGCCACAGAGGCAATGGCTCAGTCTCTGCTTCTCTCTTCAGGCCTCTCTCTGGTCCTGATTCACAGCCCCCTCAGCAGTCAGTGCTGGGCACCGCACCTGCAACTGACTGCAGGAGTGACTTCCAGTTGGTTGAGCCTCAGTTGTTATGAGTCGTTACCACCCAGGGTTTTTATATATTAGGACTATCATTGTGATTGGAACCCTGGCTTCTCCAGCATTAAGTACTGGAATGACAGAATAGATGACTTGGAACCACTGCCATTGTTACAGACAACCGGAGAAAAACCAAGCCACACTTAGAGAAAGGGAGTTACATTTTAATTATGCACAGGGCCAGAGAAAAATGTGCCTTTCAAATCCTGGGCCCCCCAACATGGAGGAAACTTTTTCTGTTTATACTTTTCCTAGCTCTTTAGTTCCAAATTTGGAATGAAACTTCCAGGCCTTCTGAGAAAGAAGGCCTGTGTGCTGGGAAGGGGCCATGAGATCATATCTCAAGGACTGGTCTGAGGCCAGCACTGAAAACTCTAGGGCATAGTTTATGGCCCCTCTGGAATGAGAGTAGTCTTATTTTCCTTATTATTTAAGCAAGCAAGTGTTTACAGAAGACAAAATAGCAGGGTTAAAATTTCAAACAGTAGTTTTTATATAAGACTAGTGGCCCGGTGCAGGAAATTCATGCACGGAGGAGGAGGGTTACCTCAGCCCAGCCTGCACCCTGTCCAATCAGGGACCCCTAGAGGGATGTCTGACTGCTGGTTTAGGCTTAATCTCAGGATTGCTGCAGCTATTCGGGGTCTTGTTTTATTCCAGACGAATTTTTGGAAAGTTTGTTATACGTCTGTGAAATACGCCATTGGTATTTTAATGGGGAGTGCATTGAATCTATAGATTGCTTTGGGTAGTATGGACATTTTGATGATGTTGATTCTACCAATCCATGAACACGGTATATTCTTCCATTTGTTTATATCTTCCTCTATCTCTTTTTTCAGTGTCCTATAGTTTTCCATCTATAGCTCTTTTACCTCATTAGTTAAGTTTATTCCTAGGTATATTAAATTTTTGGTGCGATGGTAAATGGGATTGCCTTCACTATTAGTCTCTCTTTCTGTAAGTTCACTATTGATGTATAGAAACGCCATACATTTCTTGGTGTTAATTTTTTATCCTGCTACATTGCCGAATTCATTTATTAAGTCTAATAATTTTTTATGGCGTCTTTAGGGTTTTCTATCTATCATGCCATCTGTGAATAAGGAAAGTTTTACTTCTTCTTTTCCAATTTGGATGCCTTTTATTTCTTCTTCTTATCTAATGGCAATGGCTAGTACTTCCAGTACTATGTTGAACAGGAGTGGTGAGAGTGGGCATCCCTGTCTTGTTCCTGTTCTTAGGGGAAATGGTTTTAGTTTTTGCCGATTAAGTATGATGTTGGCTGTGGGTTTGTAATATATGGCTTTTATTATGTTGAGGTATGACCCTTATATTCCCACCTTGCTGAGAGTTTTTATCAAGAAAGGGTGTTGGATTTTTTCAAATGCTTTTTCTGCATTAATTGATATGACTATGTGATTTTTATCTCTCAATTTGTTTATGTGATGTATCATGTTTATTGATTTGTGGATATTGTACCACCCTTGCATCCCCGGGATAAATCCTACTTGGTTATGGTGTATGATCTTTCTCATGTACTGCTGGATCTGATTTGCTAGAATTTTGTTGAGGATTTTGGCATCTATATTCATGAGGAATACTGGCCTGTAATTCTCTTTCATTGTGTTGTCTTTATCTAGTTTTGGTATTAGGGTGATGCTGGCTTCATAGAATGAGCTTGGAAGTGTTCCTTCCTCTTGAATTTTTTGGAATAGTCTGAGGAGGATAGGTTTTAGTTCCTTCTTGAATGTTTGGTAAAACTCCCCTCTGAAGCCACCTGGCCCCGGGCTTTTGTTTGCTGGAAGCTTTTTGATGACTGCTTCAATTTCTCCCATAGTTAGTGGTCTATTGAGATTTTTAGATTCTTCCTGATTGAGTTTTGGAAGGTTGTATTTTTCTAGGAATACATCCATTTTCTCCATGTTGTCTAATTTGTTGGAATAGAATTGTTCATAGTATTTTTTAACAATCCTTTGTATTTCTGTGGGGTCTGTTGTTATGTCGCCTCTTTCACTTCTGATTTTGTTTATTTGGGTCCTCTCTGTTTGCTTCTTGGTGAGCCTGGCTAGAGGTTCATCTATCTTGTTTATCCTTTCAAAAAAACAGCTCTTGGTTTCATTGATCTTTTGTATTGTTTTGTTTTTTGCTTTCTATGTCATTTATTTCTGCTCTAATCTTTATTATCTCCTTCCTTCTGCTCACTCAGGGCTTTTCTTGTTGCTCTCTTTCTAATTCTTTAAGTTGTAGATTTAGATGATTTACTACTATTTTTTCTTGTTTTTCGAGGTAGACCTGTAGAGCTATAAACTTCCCTCTCAGGACTGCTTTCATTGGGTCCCATAGATTTTGGATTGTTGTGTTTTTATTTTCATTAGTTTCCAGGATGTTTTTAATTTCTTCTTTGATCTCTTTGATAACCCAATCATTGTTTAATAGCTTGTTATTCAGCTTCCAAATGTTTGATTTTTTTGGATGGATTTTATTGTAGTTTATTTCTAATATTATGCCATTGTGGTCTGAGATGATGCTTGATATCATTTCAATCTTCTTGAATTTGGGGATACTTTGCTTGTGACCCATCATGTGGTCTATTTTTGAAAATGTCCCATGTGCACTTGAGAGGAATGTATATTCCATGGCATTGGGGTGAAATGTTCTGAAGATGTCAATTAAGTCCATCTGCTCTAGTGAATTATTTAGGATTGCTGTTTCTTTGCTGATTTTTGTCTAGAGGATTTATCCAGTGATGTCAGAGGTGTATTAAAGTCCCCTACTATGATTGTACTAGAGGCCTGGTGCATGAAATTCGTGCACTGGGAGGAATGGGGGTCCAGCCTGTGCTCTCTCCCAGTCCGGGACCCCTCGCTCCTTACCACCCGCCTGCTCGCTGCTCCTTACTGCTTGGCTTGCTGCTCCTTAGCGCTGCTGCGGAGGCGGGAGAGGCTCCCACCACTGCTGCTGTGCTTGCCAGCCATAAGCCTGGCTTCTGGCTTAGTGTCACTTCCCCTCTGGGAGCTCACTGACCACCAGATGGCAGCTCCTGTGTTGAGTGTCTGCCCTCTGGTGGTCAGTGTGCATCATAGTGACCAGTTGTTCTCGTTGTTCTGCCATAATAGTCACTTAAGTTTTTATTATATACATTGTTGTCGATCTTTCCCTTGATATCTTCCAGGAGTTTTTTTTATGTATTTGGGTGCTCCTGCATTGGGTGCATATGTTTATCAGGGTTATATCCTCTTGTTGTATTGATCCCTTTAGTATTATGAAATGGCCTTCCTTATCTCTGGTTATGTCCTTCACTTTGAAGTCTATTTTGTCAGATATAAGTATTGCTACCCCAGCTTTTTTTCCCTTTCCATCTGCCTGAAAGATATTTTTCCATCCCTTCACTTTCAGTCTGTGTGAGTCCCTTATTCTGAGGTGGGTCTCTTGTAGGCAGCATATATGTGGGTCAACTTTTTTTATCCATTCAGCCACTTGATGTCTTTTGATTGGAGCATTTAGTCTGTTTACATTTAAAATTATTATTGATAGGTACTTGTTTGTAGCCATTTTTAATTTTTTTGTCTGTGTTCCTTCTTACCTTTTTATTTATTCTTTTTACTCCAGTCCCTTTAGCATTTCTTGCATTGCTGGCTTGGTAGTTATAAACTCCATTAGCCTTTATTTGTCTGTGAAGCTCCTTATTTCGCCTTCAATTTTGAATGACAGCCTTGCTGGATAGACTATTCTTGGATTCAGTTCCTTGCTTTGCATCACTTTGTAAATTTTCTTCCATTCTTTTCTGGCTTGATATGTTTCTGTTGAGAAATCATTTGATAATCTAATGGGAAATCCCTTGTATGTAACTTTCTGTCTTTCTCTTGCAACCTTTAAGATTCTTTCTTTGTCCTGAACATTTGCCATCGTAATTATGATGTGTCATGGTGTGGGTCTTTTCTGGTTCATCTTGTTTGTGGCTTTCTATGGTTGTGTGACTCTTTTCTTCCCCACCTCAGGGAAGTTTTCTGACATTATTTCTTCAAATAGGTTTTCTAACCCTTGTTCCTCTTTCTGTTGTTCTGGCACCCCTATTATTCATATATTGCTTCGTTTCATGTTGTCCCATAGCTCCCTCAGGCTCTCCTCCTGTCTTTTAATTTTTGTCTCCAATTGCAGTTCAGTTTGGGTGTGTTTTGCTTCCCTGTCTCCTAATTCATTAATTCTGTCCTCCGCTTCTCCTAGTCTACTGTTGAAACTTTCCATGGTGTTTTTTATTGCAGGTATATCACTCTTCATTTCTTCTTGATTCTTACATAAGTTGATTTTTTCATCCATCTGTTTTATGAATTGATGACCCTTATTCTGAATTCTTTTTCTGACATATTTCATGCTTCTGTTTCACTCATCTGCTTTTCTGACAATTCCTCCTTTTCTTTCCTTTGGGGGTTTCTTTGTCTACCCATTTTTTATCTCACCGAGGGATCTAGATGTCGAGTCATGCAGGGGCTGCTCCTTGGGTGGCAGTGACTCCTTGGGCTGCGGTTGCTCCTCTGGCGGTCATGGCAGCAGCTGCTCCTCAGTTGGCAGTGGCTCCTCTGGTGGGTGCTGTTTGCAGCAGTGGTGGCTCCTCAGGTTGCTGGGGTAGGCTGCTCGCACAGCTGCTGCTCCTCAGACAGGGGTGGGCTGATCACAAGGTTGCTACTCCTTGGATGGGAGTAGGCTGCTCACAGCTGTTGCTCCTCGGATGTGGGTGGTCTGCTCATGTGGCTGCTGTTCCTCAGAGAGGTGCAGGGTGTGGGCTGTGGACTCTCAGAGACTATTCAGATTTTTTTAATCCTTTGTACCATTCAGGGTATATTCTGGGTGTTGCTGTATTGGTTGCTTGGAGACTGGAGCGAGGGGCTATCTCTTCAGGACAAAATGGCTGCTCAGGTTCTGGGCTCAGGTATGACTCAGTGCCAGACTTGCTGCCACTTCTCCTGGACCCTCTCTTCTCCCCAGACTCCACAAGTCCACCTCAGCCACGCGTGAGTGTCTGTATCCAAAAGGTCCTATGAACTAGGTTCAGTGAAGAAAAGCACAGGCCACAGAGAGGGAAAAGACTGCACCTCTGCGAGCTCCTCTCCTGCTGCACTACATGGTCTGGTCATCCCTTCAGGGTGCCCTCTCTGGGCTCAGCCTTTTGAGACTGTGGACCCAGATCTAGAATCCCCTGACACCAGCAGTCCTATGGACCTCCTTTCCATAGTCAGATGCTGTGCCTGTCCCAAGGGACACAGCTCAGTACCGTGTGGTTTCCTTCTGACCCTCTGCGCTCAGAGGTCTGGCAGCTTTCTCCTGCCCAGATTCTTAATTTTACCTTTCTCCAGGGGTCCTCTGCCCTTCTTGGCTGCAAATTGTCTCACCAGCTGAGTCTCCTTCCCCAATTCAGGGTGTATGTTTTTTGTTTCAACTGCTCATTCTATCTGCTCCAGGACAAGGCTCAGGACACATCCGTCTATTCCGCCACTATTTTTTTTTTGTCTCTATTTGGCCTTTTAAATGATCTGAAAATCATAAGGAATAGAGGCAATTTAGTAGGATGATTCTATTGCCCAAATGGGAAGCTCCAAAGAGGACAGGAAAGTCTATTGGCCTTCCTTTTCATAATGTTTTAGCTAGTGGATCTTCAAATCCTCATTTCATCAAGGGTCGTCTTTTCAAGAAAAGCAGGTGGTCATTGTTGTTATTACATAGTTTTTAATCGTTTCTTATGTCAGAATTATAACAACCCTATGAGGTAAGTACTATTATTATTTCTCTTTTATACATAAGGAAACTAAGACTCAGAGCTGTTAACCTGCCCAAACCAGAGCCTCATTTCATACCAATGTTTGTTTGACCCCAACAAAGCTCATGGTTATTCCATTAAATGGGGTGGGCTCTGATGCTAGAGTTGGTAGATTTGCCCTCAGGAAGTTTCCTCCTCTGCAATTGTCTCCCCTTGACCTGGCAAACCTATCAATAGGCCTCTTAATCTCTTAGCAACTCTTCATCCTTCAGCTCAGAGGTCTCTCTTACAGGAGCCCCATCCCTGGGTTTGCCTGCCTCATTGATAGACTAGTTCCCTGCTGCCCCCTCCTGGCCCTACCCAGCACCTGTCCCAATGGCAGCAGCACTGAAAGGCACTTCCTCCCTTATTTGAAGTCCCAATCCTAGCTTGCCCAGCTGGCCCACTAGTCAGCAGGTCTAGGAATAAGAATGATTCATCTATCTCACATTTGACCATGTCAAAGATTTTCCAGGTTCTGACACTGATACCTGTTTTAGAAATTGTACATTTCTACAACCCATCTTAAGATCACCTGCTCTCTTAATTGATAATTAAGTATTAAGGTGACAAAGTGAACAGTGTAAAGTATTTTGTTCCCAATGAACATTGGAAACACTGAAAAATTCAAATTGCTTTGTGGTGCACTTTGAGGCTTGATGAAAAACTAAACAAAATATCGAGGAAATTTGTCTCGTGCTTAGATGCCATGCTGAGAATGACTGAGAGAAAGAACTTTTTGACCAGCACACCTAGAACACACATGGGGAATTGCTCACAGTCAGTCTCATGTCCTCGGTACAATAGATAATGCTAAAGTGACCAGTGGATTGCAGAAACATTGACTAGGATGAACTTGGTCCTGCCTAGGAAGCACTCTTGGAATTTTTTCCTTTGTATTCACAATGAAGTCCTCAGTGCAGTCAGTCTTCTTCACAAGGTTGGGCGTTCAACAGGATCTAAGACAGCCAACTGGGTTGACAGAGATTTCTATTTAAAAGGACCCCTAAAGGGCACTGAACTAAGAGTCCGGGGATCTGGGTTCTAATTCCAGCATTGCTAACTAATTAAAAGTAAAGTTTTAACACATAAGAGGAGAAGAGTTAGGAAGATGATAGCAGTCTGCCTAACTATGGGAGCCATAGTGATATCAATTTTTTGCTTCAATGTAAAAAAATAGAACATCCTATTGTGTAGTGTTGGTGGGAATGCAGATTGGTGCAGTCACTGTGGAAAACAGTATGGAGTTTTCCCAAAAAATTCAAAATGAAACTGCCTTATGGCCCAACAATCCCACTTCTGAAAATATATCCAAAGGAACCCAAAACACTAATTCACTGTAGAATTATTTCCAATAGCCAATATTTGGAAGCAGCCCAATTGCTCATCAGTAGATGAGTGGATAAAAAAGCTATGGTAACCCTGGCCTGGTAGCTCAGTTGGTTGGAGCATTATTCAGTACACTAAAAGTTTATGCGTGGGTTCGATCCCCAGTCAGGGCACATGGCACATACCTAAGTTTCAGGTTTGATACCCAGTTGGGGCTTATACGGAAGGCAACCAGTCTCTCTCACATTTATGTTTCTCTCTCTCTCTCTCTCTCTCTCTCTCTCTCTCTCTCTCTCTCACTCCCCCTCTCCCTCTCTCTCCCCCCTCCCTCTTCCTATCTCCTTATCTCCCTGTCTCCCTCCCTCTCTCTATTCCTCTCTCTCTAAAATCAATAAAGTAATAAGGAACTATTTGACATTGAAATTGGGTCTCAAAAGAACTGTCGGCCCAGAAAGAAACTCACTACACACTGATTCATTTGCCTTTCAGCATAACCATTGTTGCTTGTCTCATTTTCGGTTCTTACAAGTGTATTTCTAGTAGCACATAATCTCACTCATCTAGGGGAAATGATGAACAACATAGACTGATGAACAAAAAACAGACCCAGAGACAGGGAGGCATGGATCAGACTGTCGGACCTCAGAGTGAGAGTAGGGGAGGATGGGGATAAAGGGGAGAGATCAACCAAAGGACTTGTGTGCATCCATATGAGCCTAACCAGTGGTCAAGGACAACAGGGGGGTGGGGGCATGCATGGGGAGGGGTTTGGGATGGGAATGGGGGGATGAGGACAAATATGTGATACCTTAATCAATAAAGAAATTTTAAAAAATAAAAATAAATTAAATCAATAAAGTATATATCCTCAGGTGAGTATTTTATTTTAAAAAGCTGTGGTACATTTGCACAATGGAACACTACTCAGCCATAAAAAGAAGGAAATCTTACTTTTTACAACAGCATGGATGGACCTGGAGAGTATTGTGCTAAGTGAAATAAGCCAGTCAGAGAAAGACAAATACCATATGATTTCACTTATATGTGGAATCTAAGAAACAAAATAAACAAACAAAATATAAACAGACTCATACAGAGAACTGATTGACAGCTCTCAAAGGTGAGGAGGTTTGGGGAGGCTGAGTGCAAAAGGTGAAGGGATTAAGAAAAAAGTCATAGACACAGAGAACAATATGGTGGTTACAAGAGGGAAAGGGGATGGGAGGAGGTAGAAGAGGGTAAAGGGAGCATAAATGATGACAGAAGGAGACTTGAATTTGAGCGGTAAACACACAATACAATATACAGATGATGTATTATGGAATTGTACACTTGAAACCTATATAATTTTATTAATCAATATCACCCCAATAAATTTTAAAAAAACATTTTTAAAAATAGAACGTTCTAACAAATTAGAATTGTTCTGCAAAGAAAAAGAGTCATCTACGAAGCAGTGAGGTCCCTGTTACTGAAAGAGTTAAAGCTGTAGCTGGGCCACCCATGAGGTAGATGGCAGAAATAAATTTTTTCATCAGTAGAAAATTTAGAATAGATAATTTCTAAGGTTTTGTATGCACTCAGCACTTAGCAGCGTGCCAGGCACCTAGTGAATACCCAGGATAAATTTGTGGTACAAAGGAACGAAGAGATGGGGAGAGAGGGAGTAAGAAAGGCATGACTCTGTTTCACCTTTTTCCCAATAGAACACGTTGGACTATAACTAAACACACACACACACAAACTCCATAAATACTAACTTTTAAAAAATTTACCACAAATAATCTATGCTTCTAATGCTGATACTGTGAAAAGAATATCAATAGATGTTAGGGGATCACTGTATTAGATAAAACTGGTCTAGTATGATTGTAAAACGATAGACATTTATTGAACACTTACCATATGCCAGGTGCTATACTTAATCCCATTTAAATCCCCTTATCATACCCATGAGGCAAGCAATCTGCTCAAAGCTTCATAACAAGAAAGAGGCAGAATTGAGAAATGAACTCCTCCTATGTGTATAGAGTATAGGGTGTGTGTGTCTCTATCTGATTTTAAAGCCTGTGCTGGAGCCTCTAATGCTATCTTTCCATTTTAATATATGGTTATGAGTGGTTGTTATTATAATTGTTTATAATGAAATTATTTAAAAATAGTACATATATATGGTGCACAATGCAAAAGGTAAAAAAAATGTATAGTGAAAAATATAAAATAATCTCCACACTCTTGTCCCCCAACCACCAAGTAACCCACCCAGGAGACAACTACTGTTAACAGTTGCTTTTCAAATTAAAAAGCATTTTATTTTTACAAAACTGTGGTTTGACACTCCATCATTTAATACTCCATGTAAACCTGAGCCATGTTATTATGGATTTCTAATTTAAAAAATTTTCTGTGTAAAATATTCTTCAAAATTTATACCATAGAAAGCATGATAAAAACAGCTCACATTTCATTGCAAATGCTAATGATTTTCAGACTTAATTGTTCAATTGGCTAATCAGGCTTAGTGATATGGCATATTTTAATTCTTTTACATTTTCTATTTCAATGACGTAACTTCTTTTTACAATAAGATGGAACATCTGTCTAATGAAAAAATGGGCCATTATTATTCATCTTAAGCCATGAAGCATCATTCAGCAACTATGAACTAATGGTTATTACATCAAATAGGTTTTACTTTAATCATTATTTCTAATACATGTGAAATTAATACACAGTGTTTGTCATTACTGAGCACTAGGATATAATTCTTGAAGAAGCAATTAATGTCTATCAGAATTTTCTTGAAATATGATTATCAAATACTAATGAATCATTTGCACATCTGAAATTATAACCTAAATATTAAGTACTCTTGTGATAGGACTCATTAGGTTTCATAATGAAATAAAGAGAATGAGAGATTTCAGATATTTAAGTTATATACATTGTCCATTTCCCTGCCAACTAAGAATTTTTTTGAGGAAAATTTATTTTCAAAACAGAGTTCAACAGCTCCAGGGTAAGGCACTTCTGAGGCTTTTCCAGGAATTGAAATGTTCTTTTCTCTTATTTTTTTTTTTTTATTTACATAAAAAAGAAAGTCATTTAGAAGACCTGAATCTCTCAAAAAAAAAAAAATCATGGTTAATTGTCAAATTCAATCTCTATATAGAAAAATACCCTCCATTTCCAAATGTTGCTTGTAAACTGTCTCAGCAAAGGGGCAAAGAATAATGCACCGCATTTCCCCTGCAGTGTTATATTGCACGTTCACCTTAAGGAGCATATGCTGCTCTTTTGAAATATGCAGGCTCCCCTCTCATTGTACAGAGACTCTGTGAAAAGATTGAGGGCTCTACAAAATTAACATATGAATAGGCTAACATACCTCCCAAGAAGCCCCTGCAGGGGTGGGGCACAAAAGGAGGAGATCCTTTTATTCATTTTGTAGTTAATGAAAAGTAAGAGGACCCTTTCTAACCAATTTTCTTGGGGACACAGAATTTAAACTTAAAATGTTCAGTATAGAAAATATATATTTAAACTTGCATTCTCTACTGTTCTCTCCTTCATAACCAGCCCAGCACTCTGGAAAAGGAAAATGTGTAATATCTGAAAAGAGTAATTACTGATATCAATATTAATAATTGAAAGCTGATAAAGTTGATCATCACTGTACTTGACAATTGGCTGCTCAATTGGCTGCTCAATTGTGCTCACTTCAGCACAAATGCTTTACCTGGAAGAGGTAGACCTTCAGGATTACGTTAGGGTCAGTGTTCTAGATGTGGGGACATGACTGAGGGCTATTAAAATAGTGTTTCTGGGAACCAAGCTTAGGAAGTAGGACTGAAACCAGGAGCTCAAGTCAAAGGGATAGGCTAGATTGAACAGGATTATTATTAGCAAAGGTCTAAGCAGAGTTCAAGAACCATTTGCTAAGGAGATTAGGGTACCTACTGCTCCAGTCAGCTTTAATATTAGGACTCCATATATCTTTCCTACCTAGAAACAAGAGTTAGGTTACTTCCTCTGGGTGACACTTCCCCTGACCTTTATGTCTGGATTAGGTGCCCTTCTCTGTGCTCCCATAACACCCTGTAATTCTTGCAACACTACACTAAAATTCTGGCATTATTACATAGAAATGCTTCCATGTCTGTGTCCCTCATTATGTTGTATAAGATCTGTGATGGTCACAACCATGGCCAGGCTTTTCTTTGCTGTGTTCAGAGTCTATAGTACAATGCCAAACACATAATTGATGCTCAGTAAGTATTTGTTGAATAATGAAAAGTTTGGTCCTACATGGAAACTAAGTTCATGCTGTTGCCATGGTTAGGGAACTGGGCCCAGGAAACCTGGCAAATTCTTCATGGGACAGATGTGCTGATGAGTCCCTGTCCATGGTGTGGTCAATCTGATGGACTAGATCCTACCAGTTTGGTTCAAGGGTGATGCTTTCTGCTGGAGCTGCAATGTTAGCCAGGCTGTCTTAATTAATTAGAGGGAATGAAATTGGTTGGGAAGAAGGGAGGGAGCAAAACCAGGTGAAAACAAGTAAAGGAAACTGAGAAGATACTGCATAATCTATAATAATAAAAGTGTAATATGCTAATTAGACCAGATGTCCTTTCTGATGACCTTCCGGATGAAGCCAGGGCTGCAAGGGCCAAGGCAAGCCGCTGCAGCTGTGAGGGCCTAGCCCCTTGCATGAATTTCATGCATTGGGCCTCTAGTGTGAATATATTGGAAAGATAATAACTTTGATTTGATCTCATTCAGTAATGTTCTTTGAAATACAGTCATAGGGTTTTTCAGAGCTGGAAAGAACCTGGTTCCTGAGTGAGGTGGGGTGACAAGGAAATAGAGAGATTCTATGAAACCAAACCAGTAGAGACAGGAGGTTGAAAATTGATTTAAGATGGGGGTCAGAAAACTATGTCCTGCAGGCCAAATTTAATCCTCAGTCTATTTTTGTAGATCCTGGGATTTAAGAATGTTTTTTATGTTATTAAATGGTTAAAAGAAGGAGAAGGAGGCCCAGCCTGCATGGCTTAGTGGTTAAGCATCAACCTATACACTAGGAGGTCATGGTTCAATTCCCTCTCAGGTCAGGGCACATGCCCAGTTGCTAACTTGAATACCAGTTGGGGATGTGCAGGAGGCAGCCAATCAATGATTTTCTCTCATCATTGATGTCTCTATCTCTCTCTTCCTCTCCCTTCCGCTCTGAAATCAATAAAATATTTTTTAAAAAAAAAGAGGAAGAAAAGGAGAAGTAGCAGCAGCAACAGAAATGGTATATGACCCACAAAGCCTAAAACATTTGCTATCTGGTCCTTTACAAAAAAAGTTTACCAATCATTGATTTAAGTATATAAAATCAAGAGAGCAGAAGCAAACTCATCCCCAAGCACAGACATGCTCATATATACACATGCACATACGCACACACACACAGACACACAAATATACTGTAACAATGGAACACCATTTTGTTGTAATTTGAAAATACCAAAGGCATTTTGATGCTGCATGAAGTTTGTGAAAGTGGGAATTAACCATGTGTATTCTTTGGTAATTAAACTAGCCAGAAATAAAATTTTTGTGAGGTACAATTTCATTTTTTTAAAGATTGATTTTTCTCTTCTTCAACATCTCAAAGAGGAGTATCTTATCCAGCCTCTGCTGCAATCATTCTGTTTGCCCTTGGACCTTTACCTAATTATGAGAATTTTGCACCTCCGGAGAAGAGACTGCGTGATGTGAATATATTTGAAAGATAATAACTTTGATTCGATCTCATTCAGTAATGTTCTTTGAAATACAGTCATAGGATGTTTCAGAGCTGAAGATAATTTAAAGATCATATTGTCCAAACCCCTTGTTTAAACAAGAGGAAACCAGAGATGAAGTAATTTATCTGAGGTTTAAAATAAATCAGTCAGATAGAGACCCAGAAATCCTGGTTCCAAGCTCATGCACACTGCTGCTTCTACATGGTATCTCTTCCTTAAACTCCTAGAGGGCAGGACTGTGCCAATTTTCCCTCTCTCACCAATGCAGAGCCCAGCCCTGGCAAATAGTATGCCGAAATGTGTACTGAATAAATGAATGGAAGATAATCACAGCTAACAATTACTTTGCACTTACCATGTGCCAGGCTCTATGCCAAACACTTTTACACGCGTTATCTCTTTTGACTCTCTTTTTTTTAATTGTCCCTGTTTTACAAATGAGAAAAGTAAAGCACAGAGCGGTGACGTGACTTTCCCAAAGTCACACAGCTAGGAAGTTGTAGAATTAGGCTTGGAATCGGGGCCTTTCTAATTCCAAAGACAGTGTTTTTAATCACCACCCTAAATGTGTGATGAGGACGAATGAAAACATCAATTCTGAAATTGTGCTGAATTACTAACCCTGTGCACTTACAAATTAAAATTCAATTTCCTTTCCTGCCTTTACTCAGTAAATGAAGCAAAGTGAACAGGACCTTCAGCTGGCTTTTCCTGTCTTTGCCCAGACTCCCTGTGTGGCCCCAAGCAATCAGCTAATCTGTCAACTTTCCTAGTTCCCCAAATCCACTACATAGTCTTGCTTTTTGTGACACCCCAGGTGTCTCCAATTATCTCAGAGGGGTTTCACAAAATTCTCAAAACAAATTTTAAACGTAATCCTTTTTGTTTTTAAAGAACATATGCTTTACAAAACCTTTAGGAGGATAGAAGAGATTTCCTTCCAACAAAACAAAACAAATTAAAATGTGGCCATGGTTTTTAATATTCCCAGAGTTTAAATTGAATGTTAAGGGATGCAGCTCCATCTGCTGGACATCAAACACAACAACAACAACAACAACAACAACAACAACAACAATAATAATAATAATAAATAGTGATTAAATATTGATAATAAGACATATTTATAGTCTGTAGCATTTGTCATGGTCTGTTCTAAACACCTTTTAAATAACAAAAATGCATGGCTATTGTAAAAAATTTGTAAAACAAAATGTGCTATGGATAATATAAGCATAATCTTGCCTCTCTGAGATACCTATCACATTAACAGTTTTCCCTTTTGTTTCTAGGCATCTATATTGTTTCCACAGGTGATAACATATATGTACAGTAATATGTAATATTTATGTTTCTAAACATTATACCATAGCATTTATGTGTCATTTACTAGTCACCATAGGCACAATTTTGAATAGCTGCATTATACTCTATGTTAAAATTATATAATTTTTTTGCCAACATTTAGGTTGGTTGGCAATTTAGTTATTATAAATAAGCATCTCTTTGCATAAATTTCCCCAGACTTAAGCTTACTTCTTGGGGAGTGATTGTTATTAACAGTGGAACTCCGGGTCAGAGGGTAGAACTATATTTTAGCTCCTGAAAAATATTGCCAAATTGCTTTCCAAAAAGACTGCATCAGTTTACCCTCACATTATTAGAGTATGAATGCCTTTCTTATGGCACACTAGCTAACATAGAGTATTATCTTTTTCATCTTTGCTAATTAATTAGTGAAAATTAGTCTCTTGTTGTTCCATTAGCATTTTTGATTACTAGTGCAGGTGAACATTTATTCATATGCTTATTAGCCATTCACATTTCCTCTTTTGTAACTTGTTCATTAATGTCATTTTTCCATTGAGAGCCTTTCTTATTGTATTTTCTTATTGTTTTGTATGTGCTCTTTAGATATTAAAGATATTATTTTTCCCTCTCATATTTATGGCAAAGAGTTTTCTATGCTTGTTCTTTTACTATATTTGACATGTAGAAGCTTTTCATTTTATATTGTCACATATTTTAATAGTTTCTTTTATGATTTTCTCCAATTATTTTTTTTTAACAGTGTATTGCTTTATTGGGGCGGGGTTGGGAGGGGAGACACGATGGTGAGGAACAAAATCAATGAAAGGAATACAAACTCAGGAAGCAGTAATGTTAAAACAGTAGTACACAAAATGGTTAACTGCAATCACTTTCTTAAGAGGACTCCAACTCGTGGAAGAAAAACTTTAATTGCCATTGCAAAAAACATCTGAATGAAGTAGAAATTGTTTTCAATAACATTAGTAGAGAATATGTTCTAGAAATTGGAGGTAACTGGATGTAACATCCTGGCACCAATTTAATAGAACAGTCCCGGATGGTTAGGCTGAGGCCAACACCTAATGAGGACGAAAGCCTTGTCTGTGGGGAATTTTGGAGGATACCTGGAGAAATATTACACTGTGCATAAACCAAATTGAATTGTCATGTGTTGTAAAGTTTCATATAGTAAAAGTTTTTTTCTACATGCACTTCAATTTCACAGCAAGAGTGGCATAGGATGCCTAAACACAGAAGAGAGCATTCATGCAAGATATCTAACTCCTTGATATAATAATGCATACAATTCAAAATGATTACACTATCATTACATCTAGGGCTTTCTGCAACTACAAGGTGGTGGTTATGGAAAGCATGGCCCCCGGTATCAACATCTAAAAAGCAGCCACCACCTTCTTTTACGTGTGTTTCCTTTTTGCGTTTTTTCTTCATTTTTGTTAATCAACTCTGCTGCTGTTGCTGCTTCTTAGCAAAACTGGTAAAAACAAAGTTGTAATCATTGAACATAGCACTCTGGCAATCAAGACGTTTAACACCTTCAATCTTCTGGGGCGAAGAAAGCACTGTGCGACATTTAGAACTCTGGTTTACAAACAAGGTGGTCACAAATTTTCCTGGCTTGAAGACTTGCACAACTTTCCTGATCAGGTCATCATAGGAGGTCTGACTTAAGTTCGTTTCAAAGCTAACATAAGAAAATTCTGGTTCTGGAGTGATGTGAATAGTCCAATAAGTTCCATCCGATTTCATGCCATTCGTCGAATACCCACAAGGATTGAACATTGTGGCATCAATGACAGAACCTGGTATCAGGTCACGAATTCCACTCTCACGAGTGACATCCTTTGCAGTAACACCATCTTTCATGTAGAACTGGTCCATAACTGCTGGGTCAAGCTCACTCATCAGAATTTCCAGGGTTTGATCTGGCTGACTGATTACCCTACTCTCTGGGAAATCCAAAGTATACAAGTACCAACAGTCAGAATTCATACGTCCCATACAATATGCTACTCCATTTGGGAAAATTGCATTAAGAAACTCTATTTCTTCCTGGAAATTCCGGTGTGGGTACCCTTGGTGAGAAGGCTTCATGAAATTCTTACGAGAATAAAAGAAGCTTTGTATTGAGTCAAACCCACTGTAATCCCTAGCAAGTTTCAACAGGGGAACCAGTGCTTTCAGCAAGAGGGTGGTGCCACATGTCTTCAAAATGAAACGTCTCTTGGAGACAAACATGCTACTCTCACTGAGTACATAAGCTTCCTGCTTGTCAGTTTTTGTCACACTTACGATTGAACATTGCACATCCTTCAAAAGTATGTCCCACTCGGATCTTGGGATGGTGCGAAGATCCCCAGATCCTTGGCTCATGTCGGGTTGCTGCTTGGAGAACCAAACCTCCAGTAGCTTCTCGGTCCCTTCGAAAAAATGTGCAGCTTCCATCACCGTGAGACTAGCGAACAACCAACGACCACAGAAAATCAGCTAAATTAAATCTCTTCTCCCACCGCTGCTGCGGATTGTTCCAGCGGTTTCAGGTTCCTTTTTTTTTTTTTTTTTTTTTGCTACAATTTTATATTAACTTTTTTTAAAAAAAGAATTAATAAAATTTTCCCGGCTTTTTTTTTTTTGTGTGTGTGTGTGTGTGTGTGTGTGTGTGTGTGAGCGAAAAGTTGAACGTGAGTCTGTTGGAAATAGAGGCAGATACAGTTCAGTCTCTTGTAGTCCGCTGTTTCCCCGTTAAAGAGCGAGCTGAGCGAGCGCTAGCTAATGTTGCCGGCCATACTGTGGAAGCCTCCAATTATTTTTTAACTTAGCACATCCTTCTCTATAAAGAAGTGATAGATATTCAGATTTTTTATGGTTTCCATTTTGATCCACATTTTTATGGTTTCATTTTTTTGATTCACATGGAATTAATTTTTCTGTGAAATATGAAAAATGAGGATATATTTTTAAATATCACCACTTATTGAATTGCTCCTCCCTACTTTATTGAATTGTTCAATTATCACCAGCATGTATTTCACACAGCATTGTCATACTCTACAGAGAGTCGCAAAGCTTCAAATTTGGCAGTAAACTTTGGAATGGTTTGTTTTAGCTGACAAAATGACCTTGGAGTGTTGAGATATTATAGGGGGCCATTTAAGAGTTTTGGGTGAATAATTGACATGATCATGTCCGCATTATCCTATACTATAATAAAAGGTTAATATGCAAATTGTTCCCTCAGGACTTTGACCAGGAGACCAGGAGTTCGATCGCTCGCTATAACGTGCGCTGACCACCAGGGGGTGGCGCAGAACATGGCAGGTGACCAGAAGCTGTGGTGGAGTGCTGAGGGAGCAAGGGAAGGAGGAGGTGAGGAGGCGGGGAGGCAGGGAACCTGATTGGCCCTGATTGCCGGCCAGGCCTAGGGACCCTACCTGTGCATGATTTCACGCACTGGGCCTCTAGTTTTTTTTGGTTTTGGTTTTTGGTTTTGGTTTTTTATTAAAAAAAAAAAGTGACTATCATAAACTACAGAGTCAGAATAGAGTACTGGGAAGGAAAGTTTAGAGACAGGCATGCCAGACAGTTGACAGTTCTCTAAATGATCCTTGCCCTCTTCTGAATCTTATAGGCATCCTCCTCCTGGCCTTTATTTTAATATCATCTTTTAAATAATTTTAGTATATTGTAGGCACTGTGTTAAGCACTTTATATACATTATCTTATTAATACCAGTTAGGTAGGTATTATCACCCCTTTTTCATAAATGAGGAAATAGACATCTAGAGATTTAATATAACTTGTTCAAGTTCCCACAATCTAGTGAGTTAGAGGAGGCAGGCTTCAAGCCTAAGGATTTTGGGGGAAATAAGTTCCTGGCTTGGTAAATGGCAGGTTCTCATCCCCTCATCAATCATCAAGCCTCATGAACTTAAAATTCTACATACAAATATACTAGCACCACATTAACAAAATATTACAGCAATTATAGGAGTCTTATTCAAGTTTATTGTTCCTCTGACATTTATGTAAAATGAGCTCCAGCAGGGCAGTCTGGAAGCCTGGCTTCTAGTCTGTCTCTGGGGCTAGATAGTTATGTGACGTTGGGCAAGTCACTTGACCACAAAGTTTCCTTATCTGCATGACAATAACAAAAAGCAATCATATCCTTTACAGGGTTTTCTGTATAAAATAAAAGCAAATCTGAAATTGTTGGAAAACTTCAAAATTCTACTAGTATGTGATGTTTTAGATTTCCCAAGTAACATGTCAAAATTTTTAGGCCATAAAGATGCCTATGAAAACAAATTGCAATAAACAGTGAATATGGTCTCTTTGTTTTAATTTGTTTTGTTTTTATTTTTCATTACTTCAATTTTAAAATGTACACAAAAGTCAAGAGAACAGTATAATGAACACCCATGACCAATTACCCAGCTTCAATTCAATGATTAGCAACTTTGCCTTGTTTGTTTTATAGCCTTCCAATATTTTATTTTTTCTGTGTACTTACAGCAAAATCAACAACATTATATAAATATGGCCTTTTTATGATGAAAAAAATAATGAGGATATAAATAGTTTTCTCAAATCCTGAGAAAAAATGTTAATTTTAAAATCTGGCAAAATCCAAGCTAATGTTGATTTCACTTGGTCTTTCTGCGTTTAAAATGTGTCAAAAAATGATTCTTCGATTTAAATAATACATCAGTTCGTCAGTCCAGGTCAAGGGCTAGTGAATTCCAATTGTCTATGGAAGACAAGCACCTAGGTGGGAGAGTGGAGGGAGGGGGCAGCATTTTTATTTCTATAATAACAGAATTCATAGCATCAAATGTTTAGCTGATTTTTTTATTTATTTGTGTGTGTGTATGTGTGTTTAGCTGATTTAGAATATTAAAGAAGTTGGCTTGAGGGTAATTCTTACCAAAGATTCAACTATTCTTGACAAAGTGAGTAAAGGCAAAAAGCCTAATTAAAATTATCTTCAAGAAGTTTTATTTAAAAAATATAAACAAGTTACACGTTCACTTATTAAAGGTAGGAACCAATTTCTCCTGAGTACTTGCAATTGTTCCCATATATCTAGTTTACAAACCTCATTGACATTCACAATCCACAGCCTAATGATATATATAGGGTGGACATTCATGTACCCATTTGTACAGATGAGAAAGTGAGGCCGCTAGGGGTCACACTAGCTGGAAAGTGACAGAGCTAGGGTCCAGAACCCAGTTTTCATTTCCTATGTCAGAGCTGGTTCCCCATGTAAGCAAGGTTATGGAAAAAGAATGAATTTCTTTACCTTCTACTTCTAACATCCTTAGGAATTAGCAAGGTATCTGTACTTTGTAGCAGCTCAGTAAATATTTCTTGCCTGTCTGACTACTTGCCAAATGATGAGAAAAAAGAATAGTTGTAGGTATAAAGAAAAAGGTGAAATTAGAGAAATGGTTAAAGGAGGGGGAAATAACGTTAACAAGCTTAGCAATTAAAGCATAATCTAGGAAAAAATGGAAACAGAGAAAAACATGTTGAACAGCAATAGTCATGACATATACAGTATATCAGGGGGAAAAAAGAGATTTGAAGGCCACATACCAAAAAGCTGATGGTGGTAGTAATGACAGCTGCAAGTACTACCACTTAAATTGGCTAGGCTCTGTGGTAAGCCTATTAACCCTCTGAGATAGGGAAGTAATATTATTATCTCTATTTAATAGGTGAAGAAAATGGGTTAAGCAACTTGTACAAGGCTATAGAGGTAATAAGGATAGAACTAAGATTCCAACCTAGACAGTCTGACTCAATTTTCATTTTTAAAATATTTTCTATACTTTGCTATTTTCCAATAATGAGCATGTATTACCTTTAATTTTTAATCCTATAGCATTCATCATGTATAGAAATAATTTTGTCATTACATCATTAACTATAGTTAATTACTATTTCTATTCATCATTTGTATGTCACCTCAATTAGACTGTTAAGAGTCTGTCTCTGGGAGTGTTACGTTTCAATGCATATTATAGCTGCTTGATGAATACTTCCTAAATGAATAGACAATGGAGAGAAAAATGTGGAAGTGTGAAGTAAAACAACCATAGCATACACAAAAAAAAAGGTATAGGGAGATAATGAGAGAGATAAAGGAGTATCAGAAAAAGAGGCACAGAAACATAATGACCAAGAACAGGAGATGCGGGACACAGGTAGAAAGACAAACACTTAACAGTAAAGCAGGGTAATTAAGAAAGGAAGCTTACTACGCAGAATCTTGTTTTATTAGTGTATTTGTAAACTAAAATTGGAGCTAAAATGCATTAACAAAAAGGAGCTAGTCACAAGCGAGAAAGGAATTTTTAAGATAAGGTGCTTAAATGTTTTCAAATAGAAAAATTGTTTCAAAGTACCTTATGAGAGGGGGAAGTACTAAAATTGCTTTTCTGGCAAAGCCTGTCCCTCCATCCAACAATTATCCTAAGATACTTGAGATCTCATCTCCATAAATTCAATAGGCAATTGGGGCCACTTTCTCTTTTGAGCCCAGATGCAGAAACAGAAATTACAGTTATTTCCTATATTGCAGAAATTAGCTGGCCAGTTAAAAGCCACCTGCACGCATAATTTACATAATCAGAAGTTGGCATCTAGAAGGCTCAAGGCCTTGTCCTTTCTACCACCTACTTCACCCATGTAGTGGCCAAACTCAGATAGCCAAAAGTGAAATTTTAAGTTTGCAGTTGGCCCATGTTGTAATGTGGTAATCTCTTTGTGGTTTCTGCTCTCTTGAAAATTAAAGAATAATAATTTTTCTCATAGTAATTTATACACAAAGTTAAACATAAAATAATAATGAGGCATGGCTGATAACAAATAACAGCAGTTCCCTGTTCAACTGCTCATCATTACCCTCACAAAAAGCAATATTTTTCTATAGTTTTAGCTGTTTCTTCTGCTTCATACATTACATAATAAAAATAATATGCCTAAACAGCTATTTATTTAACAATTTTAAATGTTATCTATTGACTTTTATTTACAATAGTTAAGAATTTAGCTTTCTTATACTGTACTTCCCCCCTCAACCCCAGATCCTTCACTTTCCTCAATCCTTCTATCACAATTCTTGGTTAAATCACTAGCCAAGTTTATATGATTATGACTCAGTAATTATTGTTCAACTAGAGGACTGGGGCACGGATTCATGCACCGGTGGGGTCCCTCAGCCTGGCCTGTGGGGATTGGCCGAAACCGGCTCTCCGACATCCCCTGAGGGGTCCCGGATTGCAAGAGGGCAGTCTTGGGTGACACATCCCAGAATGGAGCTCCCTCCTCTCTGGTTCCGGGTGTGTCACTGGAGAACCACAGCTGCCAAGTCACTGCAGCTCGGCAGCTCCTGCATTGAGCATCTGCCCCCTGGTGATCATAGCTACCAGTCAGACGGTTGGACAGTTGGCCAGTCAGCCAGTCGGCCGGTTGCTTAGGTTTTTATATATATAGATGCTTAGCAAAGGAGTTAATTATTGTTAGTCTTTACATATTATTATTAGTCTTTTTATTTTTTCTGATGTTAATCATTGCTTCAGTATTTCATTTTTTGAGATTTCTGTGTTTCTAATACTATTTTTATCCAGCTGTTCTAACAGTTCTGCAAAATACCTATCAATTTTTCCAAACACTCCAACCCATATAAAAATCTGCTGAAGATTGCCCTCTCACAGTCCTCAGTTCCCTTGTTACAAACTAGGCCAGTTATCTCAGCCTGGAACATAACTGTCCCCTGGGAATTGGATTCTTTGTTTCCTAGATCTAATACCATGTCTTCTGCTTTCCTAGTTTAGTAGACTACAAACTCAAACAGTTTCTAGAAAGAGTTCATAGGAGGAATTTTTTTTTTTAGCCCTTGCATATTCTACTCTAATATTTAACATGAGTATGATTGGACTGCTATATAATTTTAAGATGAAAATCACTTTATATTATAAAATTAGATGTTTATGGTCAACTCATTTTCAACAAGAGTGCAAAGACCATTCAATAGGGAAAGAATGGTCTTTTTAACAACTACTGCTGGGACAACTGAATATACACAAGGAGAATAATGAAGTTGGACCCTTAACTCATACCATTCACAAAAACAAAATGGATCAAAGACCTAAATGTAAGAGATGAAATTATAAAACTCTTAAAAAAACACATTGGTATAAACGCCATCCATGTCCTTAGATTAGGCAATGGTATCATTTGCTTACATGACCAAAGAATCAATACATAAATGAGACGTCAACAAAGTTAAAAACTTTTGGAGAACCCTGGCCAGGTAGCTCAGTTGGTTAGAGTGTCATCCCAACGCACCAAGGTTTCCAGTTTGATCCCCAGTCAGGGCAAATAGAAGAAGCAACCAACAAATGCTTAAATAAGTGGAACAACAAATCAATGTTTCTCTCTTACCCTCTGTCTCTAAAAAAATCAATAAATAAAAATTAAAAGAAAACGTTTGGGCTTTTAAGAACACTATCAAGATATATTCTTACTTTTGCTTTTGTGCCTTGAGTGATCATAAACTTTTCATTTAAACAGGATACTTGTAAATATATACACATGTTTTCATTGATTTTTAGAGTGGGCAAGGAAGGGAGAGGGATAGAGAGATAAAAACATTGATAAGAAAGAAATATAATCAATTGGCTGCCTCCTGCACACCCCCTACTGGGGATCAAGCTGAACCCCAGGCATGTGCCCTAACCAGGACTCAAACTGGTAACCTCTTGGTTCCTGGGTTGATACTCAACCACTGAGCCATACCGGCCAGGCTAAACAGGATACTTTTGAAGGTGGAAGTGGGGGATGCTATTAATATTACACCTGGACAATAGATGTACACTGGGGTTGAAGAGGACATATGGTCTTCTTTACTTAAGCCACTTAAACATATGCACTTATTATGAATAGAAGATGTGAAGTTATTAGTTTTGTGACCATGGACTGGTTATAAAATTTTTCTATGCTTCCACTTTATTTTGTTTTTTTTCTAACCAGAAAAGTGTGAAAATGATTTTTCCTGTCTCAGAATCAATGAGAGACTTGAGAATAGTTATGTAAAATATTTAACTGAATTCATAACATAATAATAATGTTAAATTTTACTCATGTGATTAATAAATAAGAAGAGCTTTGTATAACTTGTTTTTCAAATGACAATTTTTTGGGTAAGAAGTGTAATTACATTGTGTTGATATGACTAGTTTTGGGTTCAAATTAACCTTAACCACACTTTTATTCTCATTTCAGATTTTTGGGTGTCTGGTATGCTTGGGAATTATTCTTGCAAAATGAAATTCAATCTGGGAATCAAATTGGGGACCAATTCAGAACTTTTCTTTTTTTTTGGAATGAAGGAGAGAAGAACTCTGTGTTCTTAGAATTATTAATATTCTGGCCATATATTATTATTCTCAATACAGATGTACACATTTCATTATACTTGAAGATGAGAGCATATACTTAATGAAGCCATTTTGCCAAAAGCCTTTGTCTTGCATAATAATTTTTGTTATTTTAAAATTACAACAGTGAGATAGATGTCTTATTCTGCTTATGATCTGCCACATCTATTACAAATGAGGCAACTAAGCTGTTTAATCTGTTTAACTTTAACATTTTCAAATTAAAATAAATGCATTTATTAAAAAAAGAACACTATCAAGAAAGTGAAAGACAACCCATAGAATGTGTAAAATATTTGCAAATATATCTGATATGGGACTTGTACCTAAAATACATAAATAATAAAAAATAATACCTACAATTTGATAATAAAAAGATAAATTACCCACTTAAAAGTGGGTAAATGATTTGAATAAATATTTCTCCAGGATGGAGAAAATGGCGGCTGAATAGAGACGTGTTCTAAGCCTGGTCCTGGGGCAGAGAGTAAGAACAGCTGAGATTCGCACGGGGAGTGTCTGTTGGCAAGCTAAGGGACAGCTAAACTCCAGGAGAAGGTGGAGGAGTGCTAGGCAGGGTTCCCCTGACCGTGCAGCACCCACAGTGGCTTGGTCCCCTCCCGGAGCTGCAGGCTCAGAGGAGGAAACCTCGCCATCTTGCAAGGAAAGGAGAGATTTATTTCCGCGACAACTGCGAACACTAAACAGCTGTGAGCACCAGAACACCGGCCCCCAATCTGCGCAAACATACGGATTCAAAGGAACTCTTCACTGCACCAAGAAAAGGTCAGATTTCGCGGGGATAAGGAGAGGTTTCTTGTCCCAGCGGCGGGAGAGGGAAACGCGCAAACGGCGGTAACTGCAGGACCGAAGAAGTCTGTGACTAAAAAAATTCGCGGCTGTTGGAGCTGCCAAGATCTGTGAATGTGGAAGGGGGTCCTCTGAGCTGCTAACACAAGGGATCTCTAAAAAGCAACCCATTTTGATCTGACGAGGAGGGTCAGACTAAGAATTTTTCCAAGGAGTGCAGGCTGCTTAGTCTTGCGTGGAGATCCACTGTCTGCACACTTGGGCTTATTCCGATTCTGATTACTAAGCACAATACATAGGAAAACCCAGTTAGGGAATACCCTGAGAGACTGCAGGGGGAAGTTGTTTCTCCGGAACCTGGAGAGCGGAGCTGGGAGTGACCATCGGAGAGGCAGCTCTGAGGTGCACACTTCCACAAACCGGTAGTGAGTGCCATAGGGAAAAAAAAAAAAGCTAGAGAGGCCCGGAAGTCAATCCAGAAACACTGCCACCCAGGGGCTGAAACACAAATTGTCTCTGGTTTACTCAAAAATAATTATGAGAAATTAAGACACCGCCTGCTTAAAAATCAGGACTGGCTTACAACACTGAGGAGCAGTGGAACGAAGGGAACTGCAATACAGGCCGGACTGGGAAACAGGCGTACCAAACGGAACAATAGAGGAAGTGAATGAACGCCACTATTGCACATTTTATTCTTCTTATTTTTTATTTTAATTTAATTTTAATTTTTTATTTTAATTTTTTATATTTTAATGTTTTATATTTTATTTTCATTTTTTGCATCTTTTACTTAAGAAACTAAATTTTTTTCCTCACTCGATTTTCACCTTTTTAATTACTACATTTTTATTTTCAATCAGCATTATATTACTATTATTTTACTTTTTTTTTTAAGTGTCATTTAATTTTCTCTTTGTTTTATTTTGGGATTAGTGTCCTACATTCTATTTGCATCTTTCCTTTAACATCGTTTTACCCTATCTCAACGCTAACTTTATGCCATCACTCTCTTCCTACCCTTTTCCCTTTTGGTCTCCTGTTTATCTTAACCCTTTCTGGCTTTAGATTTTCCCTACTCTTTCGGTTTACCCTCTGCTAAAATTTCACCCTACTTATATATCTAATTTCCAACCCCCTGCTCCAAGTCCATACACACCTCTCTCTTTGCTACCTTAACTAAAAAAAAAAAAAAAATTGTTTTTCTCTCTGGCCTTTTGATGTTGTTTTGCTTAAATGTTGATTAGATTGAATTTGTATGCTTTTTTATGAGATTGTTTTGCTTACTCTTTTTTTGTTTGTTTAGTTCTTTTGCTTGCTTTGTTTTGTTTGTTTTTTACTTCTATTTTCCCTTGCCTCACTTGATATTAATTGGTGTTGTAGTTTGTATAAATCTCCAGGTTCATGTAGCTGGCATTTGCTGGGATTAGTGGTTGTTCTATTGGAGTTTACTCCCCATATTTATACTTTGTTACCCTTTTCTCTCTTAGTATCGTTCTTGTCTCTCTTGCTTTTTTTTTTTCTTTTCTTTTTATCTTCTCTTTTCCCAAGTTCATTTTCACACTCCTTTTTTGGTTCTTTCTTTTTACTCTTCCTATTCCTTTCCTATCCCCTAATTTGTCTTTCTCTGGGGGACACCTTTATTTGAGGTTATTAATATCTTGAATACAATTCTGTTCAGTGACTTGTAACTCGTTGTGTTGTATTTTGTACCTTTAAATCAACGCAGGAGAGAGAGAACTATATAACCAGAAATCAAGAGAAGAGAGTGCATGGGGAGACAAAGAAACAGCCCCCATAGGAAAGAAAAGCAGGCATCACCAGAAAAGGAAGTAAACAAATTTGAGGCAAGCAACCTATCAGAGAAAGAATTCAGAGAAATGGTCATAAGGTGGCTCAAAAGAATGGAAGACAAATTTGACAATATGAATAAGAACCAAGAGGAAATGAAGAAGAACCAATAATAAATGAGAAATAACATTGCTGCTATAAAGAACTCAATAGAAAGCATCAAGAGTAGACTAGAAAAAGCAGAGGACCACATAAGTGAGCTAGAAGACAAGATGGAAAAAAATACCCAAATAGAACAGCTTCTAGAAAAAAAAATTAGAAAGCATGAGGAGAACCTAAGGGAACTTCAGGACAACACGAAACAAAACAACATCTGAATAATAGGGGTGCCAGAAAGAATGGAAACTGAGTAAGGAATAGAAAACCTGTATGAAGAAATAATAACAGAAAACTTCCCTGATATAGGGAAGAAAAAACCCACACAAATCCAAGAAGCTCACACAGTCCCAAGCAAAATGAACCCCAAAAGACCGACGCCAAGGCACATTATAATTAAATTGGCAAACACCAACGACAAAATAAGAATCTTAAAAACAGCCAGAGAGAGACAGTAAGTTACATACAAAGGAACCCCCATCAGACTAGCAACTGATTTCTCAACAGAAACTCATCAGGCCAGAAGGGAATGGAATGAAATATACAAAGTCATGCAAAGGAAGGGTCTGAATCCAAGAATACTGTACCCAGCAAGGCTATCAATCAAAATTGAAGGTAAAATCAGGAGCTTCACAGACAAAAAAAGACTAAGGGAGTTTATCACCACCAAACCAGCAATGCAAGAAATGCTAAAGGATCTGCTGTAAAAAAAAGAAATAGGAAGCAAAGAAGGAACACATTGGTATAGAATAAAAATGGTGACAAATAAGTACCTATCAATAATAACTTTAAATGTAAATGGACTGAATGCCCCAATCAAAAGACACAGGGTAACTGACTGGATAAGAAAATAAAACCCATATATCTGCTGTCTACAGGAAACCCACCTCAGAAAAAAAGACGCATACAGACTGAGAATGAAGGGATGGAAAAAGGTTTTCCAGGCGAATGGAAATGAAAAAAAAGCTGCAGTAGCAATACTTATATCCGATAAATTAGATCTCAAAGTGAAGGACATAACAAGAGATAATGAAGGCCACTTCATAATACTAAAGGTAGCAATCCAACAAGAAGAAATAACTCTTGTAAACATATACGCACCCAATACAGGAGCACCCAAATACATAAAAAAACTCCTGGAAGATATCAAAGGAGAGATTGACAGCAATACAATCATAGTAGGAGGCTTTAATACCCCACTATCACCATGGGACAAACCCTCTAAACAAAAAATCAGCAAAGAAACATCAATCCTAAATGACTCACTAGACCAGATGGAATTAATCGACATCTTCAGAACATTTCACCCCAGAGCCACAGAATATACATTCTTCTCAAGTGCACATGGGTCGTTTTCAAAGATAGACCATATGTTGGGACATAGGCAAAGTCTCTCCAAATTTAAGAAGATAGAAAACATATCAAGCATCTTCTCAGATCAAAGCGGCATAAAACTGGAAATCAACTACAATTAAAACAATCCAAAGAAATCAAACACATGGAGACTAAACAGCATGCTATTAAACAATGACTGAGTCACCAGAGAGATCAAGAAAGAAAGAAAAAACATCATGGCAACAAATGACAATGAAAACACAACAATCCAAAATCTATGGGACACAGCGAAAGCAGTCCTGAGAGGGAAGTTCATAGCTCTACAAGCCTACTGCAAAAAACAAGAAACAATGGTAATAAATTACCTAACCCAACAATTCAAAGAGTTAGAGAGAGAGCAACAATAAAAGCCCAGTGTAAGCAGAAGGAAGGAAATAACAAAGATCAGAGCAGAGATAAATGACATAGAGACCAAATAAACAACACAAAAGATCAACAAAACCAAGAGTTGGTTTGTTGAAAGGATAAACAGGATTGGTGAACCTCTAGCCAGGCTTACCAAGAAGCAAAGAGAGAGGACCTAAATAAAAAAAATCAGAAATGAAAGTGGTGAAATAACAACAGACCCTGCCGAAATACAAAGGATTGTTACAAAGTACTACGAACAACTCTATTCCAACAAACTGGACAACCTGGAGGAAATGGACATATTCCTAGAAAAATATAACCTTCCAAAACTCAATCAGGAAGAATCTAAACAGCTCAACAGACCAGTAACTATGGAAGAAATTGAAGCAGTCATCAAAAAGCTTCCGGCAGACAAAAGCCTGGGGCCAGACAGCTTCACAGGAGAGTTTTACCAAACATTCAAGGAAGAACTAAAACCTATCCTCCTCAGACTATTCCAAAAAATTCAAGAGGAAGGAACACTTCCAGGCTCCTTCTATGAAGCCAGCATCACCCTAATACCAAAACCAGATAAAAACAACACAATGAAAGAGAATTACAGGCCAATATCCCTCATGAACATAGATGCCAAAATCCTCAACAAAATTCTAGCAAATCGGCTCCAGCAGTACATCAGAAAGATCATACACCATGACCAAGTAGGATTTATCCCAGGAATGCAAGGATGGTACAATATCTGCAAATCAATAAACGTGATACATCACATAAACAAATTGAGAGAAAAAAATCACATAGTCATATCAATAGATGCAGAAAAAGCATTTGACAAAATCCAACACCCTTTCTTGATAAAAACTCTCAACAAGGTGGGATAGAAGGCTCATACCTCAACATAATAAAAGCTATATATGATAAACCCACAGCAAACATCATACTCAATGGTCAAAAAATACAACCATTTCCCCTAAGAACAGAAACAAGACAGGGATGCCCTCTCTCACCACTCCTGTTTGACATAGCACTGGAAGTATTAGCCATTGCAATTAGACAACAAGAAGAAATAAGAGGCATCCAAATTGGAAAAAAAAAGAAGTAAAGCTGTCCTTATTTGCAGATGACATGATATTGTACATAAAAAACCCAAAAGACTCCATCAAAAAATTAATAGACTTAATAAATGAATTTGGCAATTTACCAAGATACAAAATTAACGCCAAAAAATCTATGGCATTTCTATACAAGAATAGTGAACTTACAGAAAGAGAGAATAAAAAGCAATCCCATTTACCATCACACCAAAAAAACTAAGATACCTAGGAATAAACTTAACTAAGGAGGTAAAAGACCTATACACGGAAAACTACAGGACACTGAAAAAAGAGATAGAGGAAGACGTAAACAGATGGAAGAACATACCATGTTCATGGATTGGTAGAATCAACATCATTAAAATGTCCATACTACCCAAAGCAATCTACAGATTCATGCACTCCCCATCAAAATACCAACAGCATATTTCACAGACCTATAAAGAACTCTCCAAAAATTCATCTGGAATAAAAAAAGACCCCGAATAACCACAGGAATCCTGAGAAAGAGGAATAAAGTAAGAGGGATCTCAATACCAGACCTCAAGATGTATTACAAAGCCACAGTTCTCAAAACAGCCTGGTACTGGCACAAGAACAGACATATAGATCAATGGAACAGAATAGAGAATCCAGATATCGACCCAAACCACTATGCTCAATTAATATTTGACAAAGGAGGCATGAACATACAATGGAGTCAAGACAGTCTTTTCAATAAATGGTGTTGGGAAAATTGGACAGATACATGCAAAAAAATGAAACTACATCACCAACTTACACCATACACAAAAATCAACTCAAAATGGATACAGGACTTAAACATAAGACAGGAAACCATGAAAATACTGGAGGAATCCACAGGCAACAAAATTTCAGACATTTGCCAAAAGAACTTCTTCATTGACACTGCCCCTAGGGCAATGGAAGCTAAAGAGAAAATTAACAAATGAGACTACACAAAAATAAAAAGCTTTTGCACAGCAAAAGAAACCATCAACAAAACAACAAGAAAGCCCACTGCATGGGAGAACATATTTGCAAATGCTATCACTGATAAAGGTTTAATCCCCAACATCTACAGGCAGCTTACACAACTTAATAAAAGGAAGATAAATGATCCAATAAAAAAATGGGCAACGTACTAAATAGAATCTTTTTGAAAGAAGACAGAAGGAAGGCCAAGAGACACATGAAAACATGCTCAAAGTCACTAATTATCTGAGAGATGCAAATCAAAACGACAATGCGGTACCATCTCACACCTGTCAGAATGGCTATCATCAACAAATCAACAAATGACAAGTGCTGGCGAGGATGCGGAGAAAAAGGAACCCTCGTGCACTGCTGGTGGGAATGCAGACTGGTGCAGCCACTGTGGAGAACAGTATGGAGTTCCTCAAAAAACTAAAAATGAAACTCCCATTTGACCCAGTAATCCCACTCCTGGGAATATATCCGAAGAAATTAGAAACACCAATCATAAAGGATATGTGCACCCCTATGTTCATAGCAGCACAATTTACAATAGCTAAGATTTGGAAACAACCTAGGTGCCCATCAGCAGATGACTGGATCAGAAAACTGTGGTACATCTACACAATGGAATACTATGCTGCCATAAAAAAGAAGGAATTCTCATCATTTGCAGCAACCTGGATGGAATTGGAGAACATTATGCTAAGTGAAATAAGCCAGTCAATGAAAGAAAAATACCACATGATCTCACTCATTTATGGATAATAAAGAACATTATAAACTGATGAACAAAAATATAGATACCGAGACAGTAAAGTATCAAACAGACTGTCAAATTACAGGGGTAAGGTTAGGGAGAGGTGGGGGAGATAAGAGATCAACCGAAGGACTTGTATGCATGCATATAAGCATAACCAATGGACACAAAACTCTGGGAGGTGAGGACATGTATGGGTGTGGGGTGGGGGGGACAATGGTAAGATACGTACACATATAATACCTTAATAAAAAAAAGTGAAAAATAAATAAATAAATAAATATTTCTCCAAAGAAGATATACAAATGGCCAATAAGCATATGAAGTGAAGCTCAACATCATTAATTATCAGAGAAATGCAAATAAAAACCACAATAAAATATTACTTCATACCCATTAAGATGGCTATAATTTTTTTAAAAGATATTAAAAATAACAAGTGTTCGCAATGATGTGAAGAAATTAGAAGGTCCATACATTGCAGGTGGGAAGGTGAAATGGTGCAGCTACTTTGGAAAGCAGTTTGACAGTTCCTCAGAAAATTATAGTTACCGTATGACCAAGAAATTTCACTCTTATACCCAAGAGAATTCAAAACATATGTCCACATAAAAACTTTTACACAAATATTCATAACAACATTATTCATATTCACCAAAAGTGAAAACCCAAATGTCCATCAACTGATAAATGGATAAACAATATGGAATATTATTCAGCCATACAAAGAAATGAAGTACTGATACATACTACAGCATGGGTGAAGCTTGAAAACATACTAAGTGAAAGAGGCTAGACACAAAAGGCCACATTTTGTAGGATTGCATTTATATGAAATGCCCAGAATAAGCAAATCCATAAAGAAGGAATATAGCTTAATCAATGTCAGCATTTGGGGACTGGGGAATGGAAGTATGGAGAATGACTGCTAATGAGTGAGTACAAGATTTCTTTTCAGGGTAATGAAAATGTTCTAGAATTAGATAATAATGATGATTGCACAGCTGTGTGAATATACTAAAAACCACTACATTTTACACTCCAAATTTTAAAAATAAACTTTAAAAAATCTATTGGGGATATTTGTATTGGTTTATTTCATGGATTTTATATTCTGTTCCGTTGATCTAAGTGTCTATTCCTCAGCCAGTACCAAACTGTCTTGCTTACTGTACCTATACAGGAAGTCTTGAAAATAGGAATACTGACTCCTCTCACTTTATCCTTTTTAGCCATTCGAGTTCCTTAGCCATTTCATAGACTTTTTAGAATAAGATTGATTATGTCTACTGAAAATATTGTTGGGATTTTTATAGGAATTACATTATACCTATGGATAAATTTGAGAAGAATTGGTATTTTTACTATATTGACTCTCCTAATCCATGAGCACATTGTCTCTCCATTTTAGTTCTATGATTTCTCTCACTTGTGCCTTGAAATTTTCACCATATAGCATACAGATCTTATAATTGTTTTAATAGATTTATATCTAAGTATTTTAATTTTGCAGTGATTATAAATATTATGTATTTATCATTTTTGTTTCCACATGTTCTTTGCTAGTATATAAGAATATGATTGGCATGTGTTTTGACCTTGTTGAACTCACTAATTCTACAAACTTTTTTTTAGATTCCTTTCTAAATAGATAATCAATCATGTAATCTTAAAATGGGACATTTTCATTTCTTCCTTTGCAATATGTAGGCCTTTTATTTCCTTTTTTTTTTTTCTTTATTGAGCTGGCTAGGGCTTCCACCACTATGATGAATAAAAGTGGGGAATGCAGACATCCTTGCTTTTTTCCTGATCTTAAGGGGAAAGCTCTCAATGTTTTGATCTTAAGTAACATGATAGCTGTAAGATTTTTATAGATACTTGTGATCAAGTTGAGAAAATTCCTCTCTATACTAAACTACTCAAATTTCTAGAAAAATTTATTAATCGTGAATGGATGTTGAATTTTGTCAATTGCATTTTCTGCATGAATTGATATGATTACACAATTTTTCTCCTTTAGCTTATTGATGTAGGAGGTGACTTTGATTTGCTAATATTGACTCAGCCTTGTATTCCTAAAATAAACCCCACTTAATCATGATGCATAATTCTTTTTTACATAAGAATTGCAAGAATTTTATTGAGAAACTAGAGGCCCAGTGCATGAAATTCATGCATGGGGGGGGTCCCTCAGCCCGGCCTGCACCCTCTCCAATCCTGGACCCCTCGGGGGATGTCTGACTGCCTCTTGCAATCTGGGACCGCTGGCTCCTAACTGCTCGCCTGCCTGCCTGCCTGATCGCCCCTAACCACCTCTGCCTGCCTGCCTGATCGCCCCTAACCACCTCTGCCTGCCTGTCTGATAGCCACTAACTGCTCCCCTACTGGCCTCATCACCCCTAACCACCTCTGCCTCACCTCACACCTGGGACCCGGGCTTCCCTCTCTCTGACTGGCTGCAGGCACCCAGGACCTGGGCTGGCTTCACTTGGGCCGGCTGCAGCCACAGGGGACCATGGGGGGGGCAGCTTTACCCAGGCTGCAGCTGCAGGCACCCAGGACCATGGGGTGGGTGGCTTGTCCCTCTCATGGGCCACAGGTTAAGGCACTGGCCCCCAGGACCATGGGGCAGGCAGCTTGTCCCTTTCCTGGGCCTCAGGTGCAGCCGCTGGTGCCAGGGACCATGGGGCATGCAGCTTGTCCCTCCCCCGGGCCACAGGTGCAGGTGGAGCCACTGGCACCCAGGACTGCAGGGTGGGTGGCTTGTCCCTCTCCTGGGCTGAAGCCTGGCTGGTCCCCATTCCTCTCTCCCCAGTGTTGAGTGTCTGAGCTGGAGTGATGTGAAGGCATGAGGGCATGACAACCATTTGCATATTAGCTCTTTATTATATAGGACTAGAGGCCCAGTGCATGAAAATTCATGCACTGGAGGGGAGGTCCCTCAGCCCAGCCTGCCCTCTCTCACAGTCCAGGAGTCCTCAGGCGCAGGAGGTGACCCAGCAATCAGGGGAAGGCGACGCCCCATCACACCTCTACTGCTGCCACTGCTGGCAGCACAAGCCTCAGCCGGCCCTGATTACCTGAGCCTCGGGTGTCCCTGGACTGCTGGGCAGCCACCATCCAAGGCTTGCCTGTGCCTCGGGCCAGCCCTGGGGGGCTGGGGGGATGAAGGGACTGGGGGACTCTGGAAGCAGGCATGAGGAGCGGCTGGGCCTGCCTGGGGTGGGCCCGGCCTTGCCACGCACCTGCCGCCCCAGCAGGGCTGAGGGGACTGGGCACCACCATCTTGTGGCTGTGGGCACCGCCATCTTTGAGGGCATGGCAGTCAATTAGCATATTCCTTCCTTATTGGCTGTGGGCGCTGCCATCTTTGAGGGTGGGGCAGTCAATTAGCATACTCCCTCCTTATTGGCTGTGGGTGCCGCCATTTTTGAGGGTGGGGCAGTCAATTAGCATATTCCCTCCTTATTGGCTGTGGGCACCACCATCTTTGCGATGGAGTGAGGGTCAATTAGCATATTCCCTCTTTATTAGATAGGATTTTGCATCTAGCATCATGAGAGATACTGATTATTCATTTTCCCTTTTTTGTACTGCTTTTGTCTGGTTGTTATTAGGGTAATATTGGCTTCATATAATGAGTTGGCAAGTGTGCTGTCCTCTTCTGTATTCTGAAAAATATTATAGAGAATTGGTGCTCATTTTTCTCAAATGTTTGGTAGAATTCTCTAGTGAAATGATCCGGGTTGGGAGACTTTTTTATGAAAGCTTTTAAATTACAGATTCAATTTCTTTAATAGTTATAGGACAATTCATATTACCTATGTTCTATTGCATGAGTTTTAGTAGTTTGTTTTTCAAGGAATTGATTCATTTCATCTATGTTTTTGAGTGTTCATAGTATTGCCTTACTATTCTTTTATAACTGAAGGATCTGTAGTAATATCCAGTTTCATTCCTGATAGTGGAATTTTTATGTCCTCTCATTTTATTTATTTTAGTCTTGCTGGAGGTTTCTCAATTTTATTGATAATTTCAAGGACCTAACTTTTTGTTTCATCTATTTTCTCTATTTCCAATTTCATTTATTTCTGCTCTTTATTATTTCCTTTCTTCTACTTGCTTTGAGTTTATTTTACTCTTCTTTTTCTAGTTTTTTTTTTAGGTTGTCACTTAAATTATTAATTAGAAGTCCTTCCTCTTTCCTATTTTAAATATTTAGTGCTGTAAATTTCTCTTTCAGCATCAATTCTGTGTAGATATATTTTGTTGTTCATTTTGTCCTGTTTTTCCCTCTCAAGATTCCTATTTTAATGGCGCCCTCTTCTGTCAGCATAGCAGAGTCCAGATATTTAATAAATTTGTGTTTCTATTTTATGATAGGGGATGGTTTGTGTTCTCTGATTCTGTTGCTTTCTTTAGTCATACTGGCCCTAAATTTTGCCCTTTTTCTTCTTTTCTTCTTCTCCACTCAATTGATAAATTTTTCTTCTTCACTTAATTGATACAATGTTACTTTTTACCTTTCCAATAAGCTTTTGTTTCAAAGACTGTCCCTTCAAATCACATTTCCTTATAGTTTGTCTGTTCCATCTAGACACTTTTTAAAAAGTTAGGATGAACTTGGTCTTTTTGGTAGTAGTTTTTACATAACTTTAGACCTTTTAGCTATCTTCTCTCTTCTGATTTCCCTTCAGGTTTTCTCAGTTGGCCTTGCTCACCACAAAGCCTTGTAAGAAGGTAGGTGGAAGGGGGAGGGAACATGCTATAATTTGGTATTATTTCTCCTTTTACTTACAGTTATTTTGAAGTTTAGGTATTCTTTTTGTTCAAGTTATGATGAGGGCATGGTTTAAAATTACAACAGTGAGATAGATGTCTTGCTCTACCTATGACCTGCCACATCTGTTATAAATGAGGCAACTAAGTTGTTTAATCTGTTTAACTTTTATATTTTCAAGTTACAATAAATGCATTTTATTCTTTTTAAAAAATTTTAAGTGCTTTTATTTATTTCAGAGAGGAAGGGAGAGGGAGAGATAGAAACTTCAATGATGGGAGAGAATCATTGATCGGCTGCCTCCTGCATGCCCCCTACTGGGGATCCAGCTGGCAACCCGGGCATGTGCCCTTGACCGGAATCAAACCTGGGACCCTTCAGTCCACAGGCCGACGCTTTATCCACTGAGCCAAACCGGCTAGGGCAATGGTCAGCAAACTCAGTCAACAGAACCAAATATCAACAGTACAACGATTGAAATTTCTTTTGAGAGCCAAATTTTTTTAAACTTAAACTTCTTCTAATGCCACTTCTTCAAAATAGACTCGCCCAGGCCGTGGTATTTTGTGGAAGAGCCACACTCAAGGGGCCAAAGAGCCACATGTGGCTTGTGAGCAGCAGTTTGCCGATCACGGGGCTAGGGCATAAATGCATTTTATTCTTAAAATATGCTATAATTTGGTATTATTTCTCCTTTTAATTACAGTTATTTTGAAGTTTAGTTGTTCTTTCTGTTCAAGTTATTATGAGGGCATGGTTTCCTGCCATTTTATTTTTCTCTTCTTATTTATCTGTATTACTTTTCGAGAAATGTTAGGAGATTGGAACCTAAGTGGCTGCCTTTGTTGTCAGCTACCCAGAAGTTCTCTATCATACAGAATTCTAATAATAGATGTTACTTATGGTGACTGCATTATTTCTTGGTATAAAGATGTTTTGTTTTATGTAAAACTTTATAGCATATTATAAAAGATATGAGAAAAATGTATAATTTTCCCATGTTTTTTCTCTGTCATCCCATTCTCAATCTCACTGTTTTGTTTAGAACACAAATCCTTCCCCTTCTTCCAACTACCAGCACTAAATATTAAACACCAATATTCTAATATGTAAATTAATTCAGTTTTCATCTCCAGAATAACATGAATTTCAAGAGTAAAGTGCCATGGAATCTGCCATTCTAATTGAGAGTATTCACTGGATTAGAAGAATAAAATATCCAAGAACTTGTTCAAAGATCTATCCATTTAGATCCCAATCCTTCATCTCCATGGTCATCTTTAGAGAGACCTTACTTGCTAGAGTTATGACAGATAAAAATAGATTTCCTTATGATATCTGTTTTTAGGTTTGATCATTTTAAGACATTATGCTTTCAAAATAAATGTTCACTAATAAAATTTCTAATTAAGGTTTAATGGCCAAGTTCTATCATGCACCTTTTCAGAAAGTATGACATTCAAATTAATATAGCAGAGTGGTTGTGATTAAAATGTGTGATTCTCAGAGTCAGAATGCCTGAATGAATAAGTTTTGCCATTTTCTACATGTGCAACCAAGTTACTGAACACTTCTGTACCTGTTTTCTCATCTAGAAAATGGAGGTAATAACAGTATCTACCTCATAGCGTAGTTGAGATGATTAAGTGAGCTAATACATATAAAACACTTAGAACAGTGCATGATATATTGTAAGTTCATGTAAGTGTTTGAAATATTCATGATATAACTTACTTTTAATAGTATCTTTATTGGCTATATTAATCATCTATCATTGTATAACAAATTGCCACAATTTCACAGCTTAAAACACCTATATATTACCTCACTATTTCTGTAGGTCATGAATATGGGCCTTCATAGTTTTGTACAAGGCTACAATGAAGGTGTAAACCTGAGCTTGGTTCTCCTCTGAAGGTTGGCTTAGGACGGATTTGCTTCCAAGATCACATGGTTTTTAGCAAGATTCATTTCTTTGTGGCCTGTGGGACTGAGGGCCTCAATTTTTAGCTGGCTATTGGCCAGAGAACACCCTTAATTCCTTGCCAGATGGGCCTCATAGCAACTTGCTTCATCAAAACCAGCAAGGTAGAGAGTCATCCAGAAAGTCAAAGGTTACAATCTCTTGTAACCTAATCACTTAAATATCTCACCATTTGTGTCATATTATATTAGTTAGAAGTAAGTCACTTAATCCAGTCCATACTCAAGTACAGTCGGGGGGGTTGTGATTATCTACATAGGGATCACTGGAGGCCATCTTAGAGTCTGTCAAACACAATGTCTTAAAAAGAAAATAAAACATAGCAGAGATATTTCAAAACATTGATTCTGTAATCAGCTTACCCAGATTTAAGTGCTCAGTGACCTTGGCAGGTTACTTAACCTCTGTGAGTCTCAATTTCTTTATGCTTAACATGAAGTAATAATAGTATTTGGGAGATACTTCAGGAAGGATAAAATGTGAATATCTGTATTTCTATTGTGCTTTGAACTTACTGAGTGTTTAATAAATAGATATTTAGTTTAAATAAATGTTGTATTATGCACATTACTTCTAAATAGGTAATCAGACAGGGCTTGAGAAAAAATGAACATAAATAAAAGACCATCACAAAATTGTTATTCTCCCCCGTTAATCATGATAATTTTGATAAGTGTCACTTCTATATGAACCCTCAGGAAGGTTATGGTATTTTATTAAGGTGCTTCTATGCTCAGAACCAGATTAATAATGACAAATGAACTGAACTCCACACACCAGCTATATTTCAACTCCAATCCAAACACAGTATCTATTACACATGTATAAATCAAGACTTTTAATTGCATTATTAGTATATTTTCTTGATTTAACTAAATATTTTTCAATATGCCATTATTGAGATCCTTCTATGGACCGGTCCCTTTGCTGAACACTTGGAGATGCAGTTTCTGACTTCAAGTAGCTCAGCATCTCTATGGAGAAAAAGATAAACAGGGGATAATAATATGGCATGATGCACACTGAGGTAGAAGTTGGCATAGGATAAAAGGTAACACAGAGGAGGAGGATTAATTCAAATTAGGTGAGTCAGGACAGGCTTCCTGGACAAATGATACCTGACCTGAGGCTTAAAGGAGGGTCAAGGAAGGCTATTCTCAGCAGGGAGTACAAGAGGTGAAATAGAAATATTCTTTGCTCTCAGTCTCACAGTCCAGCAGGGAGACAAACAGACAAAAAAGCTAATGAGAACACAGCATGTGATGAAATGCTGTAAGAGCACTGGGAAAGCAGGTTCTGACAGAGGTGGAGGGCAGTTAAAGAGTGGTTCACAGAGGAGGATATAGCTGAGCCACACTTTAAGGATGGGAAATTATATTGGTGTTTGCTTGGTCTTCTCCAATTTTCTCCATTGCTACTTCCAGCATTTGGTGAAAATTTCCAGGTTGGGACCATTTTATTTTTTATTATCACTTGTGACTAAATAAACACCACTGACCTCATGCACATCCTGATATGACAAACTGAGGACACACTTTTGCTATTTTTGCTGATCTAACCATTTGGAAATAGCAGAAAAATACAAGTTTAGAGACAAGGTACAAATGACTGGCCTATAATCTTCAAATACAAGATGGGGCAAAAGTAGGTTTACAGTTGTTCATATGGAAAAATAATACAATCTATATGTATAAAAGCCTAAGCGACTGAACAAAAGAACAACTGGTTGACCAGTCGCTATGATGCACACTGACCACCAGGGAGCAGACACTCAATGCAGGAGCTGCCCCCTGGTGGTCAGTGTGCTCCCACAGCAGGAGTGCTGCTTAGCTGACCAACCCATCCTGGCAGCCCACCAACCTGGCAACAGCCACTCACTCCCTCAGTAGTCCTGCAGGTCCAATCTCCGGAGAACCAGACAGGCACCAACAGGACACTTCCCCTCCCTAGATGCTCCACAAGGAAGAAAGGATATACTAGTAAAAGTGGCCACCAAGTGGCTCCCAACAACCTGTACGAATGTCAGCGGGACAGATCCAAATCCCTGGCCGGCAAGGGCATCCCACTGTCCCCCACCCCCTAGAGGGCCAATCATGACCCAGCCCCTCCCCCTCGGGGATGGGCACCAAACGCAGCTGAGCAGCTCCGGATCAGGACTGACTGGGCATGAGCCCGGGCCAGGCACAGCAGGGCCAGGATGAGCAGAAGCAGCAGACAGGAGTGGCAGGCGTTGTTGGACTGCCAGTTTCGGCCCAATCCCCGCAGGCCATACCTAGGGACCCTACCTGTGCACAAATTCTTGCATTGGGCCTCCAGTAATCAATAAATAATTATACAAGAATAAACTCTGTATTTCACATACTCGTAACTGTAAACCTACTTTTGCCTCACTCTGTATACTAAGGTAAAAAAAAAAAAAGACAATGAGAATATGAGGAACTGTTCCAGTTTAAAGGAGATTAAGAAGACATAATAAATAAATGCAATGCATATCCTAGATTGGATCCAAGATCCAGAAAAAAGAAGCTCTAAAAAACACTATTGGATGGCGACCGGCAAGGACGTAGGGAGAGAGAGAGTGTGAGTGAGGAACCCATAGAGGAGAGTGTAGACGTGTAGACGTGTGTGGTGTGTGTGTGTATGAGCTAGGGTCAGTTAGATTCTGCAGGTCTTCCAAGGGGCTGCCTAACCGGGCAGTCCTAGACGGCGGAGCCCCGCGCACAAAGCGGACACTTCTCAGCGGCTGGTGCGGACGCGGAGACCACACCATCTTGAGAAACAGAGCTGCCTGAGACTCGGATCCTGGCTTTGACACAAACCAGGACCCTGCAGCCACTGGGGACAGAGAACTGCTATCACAGCTTCAGAGGAAGAAACAACAAGAATCCAGACTTCCCGGCAGATTCCCGTGAGTCAAAGAGGCTGTCCCCATCCCCGCAGGCGCACGCGGATAGCGCCATAGTAACTAATAGTCATGCCCCTCGCCCAAGCTGCAGAGCTTTGCGCAGGGACGCGCTCCGCCTTAGGGAATTTGGCGCGCAGGCAGAAGCAGCTCACCTTCGGGGAAATCTGTCAGTGCGCACAGAGGGCTCCCCTTTGGGGAATTGGGGGGAATTTGGCTTGCGGGTCACAGCTCCCCTTCGGGGAATCTTAGACCGTGCACAAAGGGGCTTCCCTTTGGGGAATTTGGCACGCAGGACGGACTCCGCCCCTCTTCGGGGATTCTGGGAGAGTGCACAAAGGCAGCTCACCTTCAGGGATTTGAGAGTGTGCGCCCTAGCCAGTTTGGCTCAGTAGAGAGAGCAGACACAGGACGCAGCTCCACTTCAGGGAATTTGGCACGCCGGACACAGCTGCCTGGGATCCCTGACTCACAGCGCATTCACACTAAGAGCCAACGACCCCAATTGTTGGTGCATGCATACACAGGGACCCTGATTCTCAACGAGAAACTGCACAAGGCAACAGAGACTCTGACACTCGATTCTTGGTGCAGATACAGGGAAACTCTGACTCCTGGCACATGCTAAGGATCTCACTTTCGGCACATACCAACAGTGTGGTGCAGACAGGGCCCCTGATTCTAAGTGTGCACACGAGACCACACAGAACACTGGGGACACTGACCCTGGGCAAGTCTGGTTCCCACCAACCAAAGGCAGCCACACGTCCTAGTGTCAGAGCACTTCAGTGAAACTCGGGTGGAGCGAAGTCCCCATAGCACACGCCCAGGTCCACGCAAACAGAAGCCTGAGCTTTCTGGTGATAGCCAGAATGGGGAAACGAAATAACTCACAGAGGAAAGAAAATGTGGAGTCGCCAAGAAAGGAAATTAGTGAAACTGAAGCTTGCAACATGACCGAAAAGGAGTTCGGAGTAATGGTCGTAGAATTTATACATCGGATGGATGAGAAAATCAACAACTTATGCAAGAATTAGGAAGAAATGAAAAGTGATATAGCTACAATCAAAAACACCATGGAAAGTTTCAACAGTAGACTACAAGAAGCAGAGGACCGAATTAGTGAGTTAGAAGATCAGGTACAGAAACAAGCTCAATCTGAACAGCAATTGGAGAAAAAAATTAAAAAGCAGGAGGAAAGCCTAAGGGAGCTTCGGGACAACATGAAGCGAAGTAACATGCGTATAATAGGGCTTCCAGAAGGACAAGAAGAGCAGCAGGGATTAGAAAATCTATTTGAAGAAATAATGACAGAAAACTTCCTGGATATGGGAAAGATAAAAGTTACGCAAGTACAGAGAGTCCCAAGCAGGATCAACCCCAAAAGACCCACACCAAGACATGTCATAATCTCAATGGCAAATATAAATGATAAAGAGAGAATCTTAAAGGCAGCAAGAGAGAGACAGAGAGTTACCTACAAAGGAACACCCATCAGATTGTCAAATGATTACTCAACAGAAACACAACAAGCTAGAAGTGAATGGAAGGAGGTATACAAAGTGTTGCAAAGCAAAGGACTGAATCCAAGAATACTATATCCAGCAAGACTATCAATCAAAATTGAAGGGGAAATCAGGAGCTTCGCAGACAAAAAAAGACTCAGGGAGTTTCTCACCACCAAACCAGCAATGCAAGAATTGCTAAAGGGAATACTGTAAAAAGATGAAATAAACAGGTAAGAAGGAATACAGACACAAAAATATATATGACTACAAACAAATACCTTTCAGTAATAACTTTAAATGTAAACGGACTAAATGCTCCAATCCAAAGACATCGAGTGGCTGAATGGATAAAAAAGCATGACCCATATATAAGCTGTCTACAAGAGACCCACCTCAGAACAAGAGACTCACACAGATTGAAAGTGAAGGGATGGAAAAATATCTTCCAGGCAAATGGAAATGAAAAAAAAGCTGGGGTAGCAATACTTATATCCGACAAATTAGACCTCAAAGTAAATGCCATAACAAGAGATAAGGAAGGCCACTTCATAATACTAAAGGGAGAAATGCAACAAGAAGAAATAATTCTGGTAAACATATACGCTCCCAATATAGGAGCACCCAAATACATAAAAAAACTCCTGGAGGATATCAAGGGAGAGATTAATAGCAATACAATCATAGTAGGAGACTTTAATACCCCACTATCACCATTGGACAAATCCTCTAAACAAAAAATCAGCAAAGAAACAGCAATCCTAAATGACTCACTAGACCAGATGGAATTAATTGACATCTTCAGAACATTTCACCCCAGAGCCACAGAATATACATTCTTCTCAAGTGCACATGGGTCATTTTCAAAGATAGACCATATGCTGGGTCACAGGCAAAGTCTCTTCAAATTCAAGAAGATAGAAATCAGATCAAGCATCTTCTCAGATCACAGTGGCATAAAACTGGAAATCAACTACAATAAATACAATCCAAAGAAATAAAACACATGGAGACTAAACAGCATGCTATTAAACAAGGACTGGGTCACCAGAGAGATCAAAGAAGAAATAAAAAACATCATGGCAACAAATGACAATGAAAACACAACAATCCAAAATCTATGGGACACAGCGAAAGCAGTCTTGAGAGGGAAGTTCATAGCTCTACAAGCCTATTGCAAAAAACAAGGAACAATGGTAATAAATTACCTAACCCTACAACTCAAAGAGCTAGAAAAAGAGCAGCAAGAAAAGCCTAGTGTAACTAGAAGGAAGGAAATAACAAAGATCAGAGCAGAGATAAATGACATAGAGACCAAAGAAACAATACAAAAGATCAACAAAACCAAGAGCTGGTCCTTTGAAAAGATAAACAAGGTTGATGGACCTCTAGCCAGGCTCACCAAGAAGCAAAGAGAGAGGACCCAAATAAACAAAATCAGAAATGAAAGAGGTGAAATAACAACAGACCCCGCTGAGATACAAAGGATTGTTACAAAATACTACGAACAGCTCTATTCCAACAAACTGGACAACCTGGAGGAAATGGACATATTCCTAGAAAAATACAACCTTCCAAAAATCAATCAAGAAGAATCTCAACAGCTCAATAGGCCAATAACTATGGACGAAATTGAAGAAGTCATCAAAAAGCTTCCGGCAAACAAAAACCCGGGGCCTGACAGCTTCACAGGAGAGTTTTACCAAACATTCAAGGAAGAACTAAAACATATCCTCCTCAGACTATTCCAAAAACTTCAAGAGGAAGGAACACTTCCAAGCTCCTTCTATGAAGCCAGCATCACCCTAATACCAAAACCAGATAAAGACAACACAATGAAAGAGAATTACAGACCAATATCCCTCATGAACATAGATGCCAAAATCCTCAACAAAATTCTAGCAAATCGGCTCCAGCAGTACATCAGAAAGATCATACACCATGACCAAGTAGGATTTATCCCAGGAATGCAAGGATGGTACAATATCCGCAAATCAATAAACGTGATACATCACATAAACAAATTGAGAGATAAAAATCACATAGTCATATCAATTGATGCAGAAAAAGCATTTGACAAAATCCAACACCGTTTCTTGATAAAAACTCTCAACAAGGTGGGAATAGAAGGCTCATACCTCAACATAATAAAAGCTATATATGATAAACCCACAGCAAACATCATACTCAATGGACAAAAGCTAAAAACATTTCCCCTAAGAACAGGAACAAGACAGGGATGCCCACTCTCACCACTCCTGTTTGACATAGTACTGGAAGTATTAGCTATTGCAATTAGACAAGAAGAAGAAATAAAAGGCATCCAAATTGGAAAAGAAGAAGTAAAGCTGTCTTTATTTGCAGATGACATGATATTGTACATAAAAAATCCGAAAGACTCCGTCAAAAAACTAATAGACTTAATAAATGAATTCGGCAATGTAGCAGGATACAAAATTAACGCCAAGAAATCTATGGCCTTTCTATACACCAATAGTGAACTTACAGACAGAGAGACTAAAAAGGCAATCCCATTACCATCGCACCAAAAAAATTAAGATACCTAGGAATAAACTTAACTAAGGAGGTAAAAGACCTATACACGGAAAACTACAGGACACTGAAAAAAGAGATAGAGGAAGACGTAAACAGATGGAAGAACATACCATGTTCATGGATTGGTAGAATCAACACCATGAAAATGTCCATACTACCCAAAGCAATCTATAGATTCAATGCACTCCCCATTAAAATACCAACGGCATATTTCACAGACCTTGAAAGAACTCTCCAAAAATTCATCTGGAATAAAAAAAGACCCCAAATAGCCACAGCAATCCTGAGAAAGAAGAATAAAGTAGGAGGGATCTCAATACCAGATTTCAAGCTGTATTACAAAGCCACTATTCTCAAAACAGCCTGGTACTGGCACAAGAACAGACATATAGATCAATGGAACAGAATAGAGAATCCAGATATTGATCCAAACCACTATGCTCAATTAATATTTGACAAAGGAGGCATGAACATACAATGGAATAAAGACAGTCTCTTCAATAAATGGTGTTGGGAAAATTGGACAGACACATGCAAAAAAATGAAGCTAGATCACCAACTTACACCATACACAAAAATAAACTCAAAATGGATACAGGACTTAAACATAAGACGGGAAACCATAAAAATACTAGAGGAATCCACAGGCAGCAAAATCTCAGATATATGTCAAAAGAACTTCTTCACCGATACTGCCCCTAGGGCAATGGAAGCTAAAGAGAAAATAAACAAATGGGACTACATCAAAATAAAAAGCTTTTTTACAGCAAAAGAAACTACCAACAAAACAACAAGAAAGCCCACTGCATGGGAGAACATATTTGCAAATGGCATCACTGATAAAGGTTTAATCTCCAACATCTACAGGCAGCTTATACAACTTAATAAAAGGAAGATAAATGATCCAATAAAAAAGTGGGCAACGGACCTAAATAGAATCTTTTCCAAAGAAGACAGAAGGAAGGCCAAGAGACACATGAAAACATGCTCAAGGTCACTAATTATCCGAGAGATGCAAATCAAAACAACAATGCGCTATCATCTCACACCTGTCAGAATGGCTATCATCAACAAATCAACAAACGACAAGTGTTGGCGAGGATGCGGAAAAAAAGGAACCCTCATGCACTGCTGGTGGGAATGCAGACTGGTGCAGCCACTGTGGAGAACAGTATGGAGTTTCCTCAAAAAACTGAAAATGGAACTCCCATTTGACCCAGTAATCCCACTCCTAGGAATATATCCTAAGAAACTGGGAACACCAATAAGAAAGGAAATATGCACCCCTATGTTCATAGCAGCACAATTTACAATAGCTAAGATCTGGAAACAGCCTAGGTGCCCATCAGCAGATGACTGGATCAGAAAACTTGGTACATCTACACAATGGAATATTATGCTGCCATAAAAAAGAAGGATGGAATGGGAGAACATTATGTTAAGTGAAATAAGCCAGTCAATGAAAGAAAAATACCACATGATCTCACTCATTTATGGATAATAAAGAACATTAAAAACTTGAACAAAAAGATAGATACAGAGGCAGTAAAGCATCAAACAGTCTGTCAAATTACAGCAGGAAGGTTAGGGAGAGGTGGGGAAGATAAGAGATCAATCAAAGGACTTGTATGCATGCATATAAGCATAACCAATGGACGCAAAACTCTGGGGGGTGAGGGCATATATGGGAGTGGGGTGGGGGGGGCAATGGTAAGATATGTACACATATAATACCTTAATAAAAAAATTGGAAAAAATAAAAATAAAATAAATAAATAAAAAAAATAAAAATAAAAAATAAAAAACACTATTGGGACAATTGTTCAAATTTGAATATGAATTATGGTTTAAGTAATAGTATTATTTCAATGCTACATTTTCTGGTTTTTATAATCATACTATGATTAAATACAGAATGTCCTTATTGCTAGGTAACACAGCCCAAAGTATTTAAGAGTAAATGGACAGGATATTTTCATTACTTTCAAATGGTTATGGGGAAAGAGGCAGAATGATAAAGTAACTGTTCCTCACAGACTGAATACAACAGGGAGTATGTCTGACCAAGCAGTGTATCTGAAAATATAGTGTTTTTGTTAAATCACAGACCTCTTTATGGTGCTGTATTCTAATATTAAGGATACATGAATCCAGGAACCAAGGGATAAAAGCAGGAGTGACCCCAAATACCTTTACTCACTGGGTGACTTATGCTTTCTATCTCCTCATCTCTGGGTTCTTCAAGGCTGGAGTTCTTGTTTCTCAAAGGGGGCATGTGCTTTCCGGGGAACATAGCAAGAGTCAAAATTAACTACAAGTCAGAGCTGATTCCAGAGCAGTTTGGATTCCTTGTGCCCAGAGACGAGAAGATGAGAGGAGGTGTCACCATTCTGGCAAGGATAATGGCTCCTGATGTTCTGGAGGAAGCACAGTGGCTTTTACAAAATAGCTGCAGGGCCCTGGCCAGTTTTGCTCAGTGGTTAGAGTGTTAGCCCACAGACCACAAGTTCTACTCTGGTCAAGGGCACTTGCAGACTCGATTCCTGGCCCAGTCAGGGGCACATACAGGAGGCAACCAATCAATGTGTTTCTCTCACATTAATGTTTCTCTCTCTCTCCCCCTCTTCCCTCACCTCCACTCGCTCTAAAAAAAATCAATGGAAATAATATCATTGGGTGAGGATTTTAAAAAATGGCAGCAGGGAGGAATTATGGGTGGATCCCAGGTGACCCGCATGGGTACCTCCTGGTACTTCCTTGCCCCATTGTAACTGTGAATGGAGAAGTACAGCAATCCTAGACAAAGAGGGTCTCACACTGCTCAAAAATAAAGGTTTGGGTCCCATCACCAGTTAAGGAATAAGACCTGCTGAAGAGACAACTGGGGGCAAGGCAAATTTAGAATGGATAGTGGAGGAGAGAGAGTATGAGTGCCAGTTGTGTGCCCAAGACCAACTGCAATGCCTGGGGTTGTAGTCCATCCAACTAACCACCTTCTTCTAATCTTTCCCTGAGAAAGAAATGTCACTGGGAGCTACACAGAAGCTTCTCCACAAACCTGTGTGGAGAAGTAGATCTATGATCTCAAAGAGTGGATAGTGGCAGCCATAAACTGATGAGCAAAAACAGATCCAGAGACAGAGAAGCATAGATCAGATGCTCAAACTTCAGAGAGAAGGTAGGGGAGGGTGGGGGTAAGGAGTAGAGGTCAACCAAAGGACTTGTATGCATGCATATAAGCATAACCAATGAACATAGACACCAGGGGGGTGAGGTCATGAATGGGAGTGGGGTAGGGGACAATGGGGGGATAAGGACACATATATAATACCTTAATCAATAAAAAAAAAATTTTAAATGCACCTCATGTACCTCCTACTATAGGGAGCATAACTGTTCAAGGGCCTCAGCTGCTACACTGTGAAATCTATAGAAGGTTATTGTGCCAAGGCCACACCTCTAACTGGCCATTCCCCAACAATGACTGTGTGAAAGATGTAGGACTCCTTTGTTACTGACCTTGGCTCACAGACCTTCTGAAGGCAATGAATGCCTAAGATGACATGGCAATCCAGGATTCTTCCACCCAAGCTTTTCTCCATTTCTCCTATATCCAAAATCATAATTGCATTGCAGTCTGACAGCACTCTCAGATTCTCCAAGCTCCCTCCTGATTTCCTTTCATACAGGCATTTCCTCTAATAAAATTCTTACAAATTTAATTCCTCATTGGCATCTGCTTTTCAGAGGATCTGGACTAACATAGTGGGAAAATGTGGACAACTGGAGAATCTTAGAGAAGGGTACATTGGAGTTATCTTACTATTATTGCAACCCTTCCTTAAGTTTGAAATTATATCAAAATAAAAGTTAAAAATAACTGACCCCATGTGCTTAAAGGTAATTATAATAAAAATTTCAATCAAAGATGGACCCTTTCTTTGTCCATAGATGAGAAGAGTTCAAATATGACTACACTACTACAATCATAGAAGCACATTTTCTCATTTTATCTACCTGAATTTTAGAATTTGACTTCAGCCTACCAACCTTAATACTACTATCCTCACATGAAAACATTTATCTTTCCCTTCTCCCTTCAGTTAAACCCAGATAAAACAGTTTCTTAATGTCAGTGCTGGGGGCTTAAAGCCCACACCCTCTTTCTTCTTTTTTTTTCTCCTTCTTATTGAATTAAGTGGGGCGACACTGGTTAACAAAATTACACAGGCTTTAGGTGCACAATTCTATAGCACATCATCTGTACACTGTATTGTGTGTTTACCACTCCAAGTCCAGTCTCCTTCCATCATCATTTATTTCCCCTACACCCTCCTCGACCTCCCCTCTCTCCCCTCCCCCAGTCAGTCACCACACTGTTGTCTCTGTCCACGAGGTGTTCTTTCTCTCTTTTTTTCCTTTTTGTTCAATCCCTCCACCCCCCTCTCACCCAGTCCCCCCACCAACAGTTGTCAGCCTGGTCTCTACCTATAAGTCTCTATTTTGTTTGTTAGTTTATTTTGTTTATTAGATTCCACGTATGAGTGAAATCATATGGTGCTTGTCTTTCTCTTCCTGTCTTATTTCACTTAGCATACTGCTCTCCAGGTCCATCCATGCTGTACTTTGAGATTAAATTGAGTAATCATTAAACACATGGTAAAAAAAAAAAAGTTACAGGACAGAGGACAGAAAAGGAACGTTGGAGACCATCTTGCCCACCCACTTCATTTTACCAATGGAAAAAAACAAGGAAAAGAGTCAGGCATTACTTGAACATGGTGACAGAGCTGGGGTTAAAATCCAGGTTCTCAGACTTCTCAAATTAATCTTCATTCAACTGTATCATGTCTCCCTGCTGACAACTTTTAAAACTGTAACTTACAAAAACAGTGTAATCGTATTCTCATGAATCAAAGTAGAATGTACATACATACATATAAACATAGCTACTGACAAAAATGTTATTCCTGAATTAAAAGAAAGTTCAGAAAGCAGAGGGGAAAACACAAACCATAATGCCACTCTCCTAATACAGCATTTTGGTAATAATGATTTACAAGTAGCATAATTTCAACTACTTCAGGAGCCTCGCTGGCACATTTATTGTTCTTATAGTACTCTCATTCTCTTAAAGTGGTTCGTTCTGCCTGTCTTCATCACTAGTTTAAGTAGGTACTGTCAGATATATTTTAACATATCTAGATTGTAAATCATTATATTTTTAATATGTCATTTAAAAGACATACCTTCACATTTTAAGAAAACATCAAAGCTGGGTGAAGATAGATAACGAAAAATATATATTATTTTAAAAAACTGTTATAAAGGACCACAAGTCACATCCTAACCCTTTAGACAGTGATGTTGATCTACTTTCTCCCTATTCTAGGTGAGGCTTAGGACACAGCGATTATCATTGTCGTAAGGATAGATTTTATTCTGATGCTTTAAGGATTTATGAGGACAATTTAAGACGTTTTGAGATATGTCATTCGGACAAGGATGAAAATATTTTCTTTTGCTAAAGTACATTTCTTTTTAAAGATTAAGATAATTCTCACTTTAAGTAAACTCAAATAAAAAATTGAACTTGCAGCCCTGGCTGGTGTGCTCAGTGGTTAGAGTGTAAGCCCTTGGACCAAAGGGTCGCAGGTTTGTTTCCCAATCAAGGGTATATACCGAGGCTGAGGAAAGATGGCGACCAGCAGGAAGGTAGAGAGGGAGAGTGTGTGAGAGAGTGAGGGAGCGACAGAGGTGTGTGTGGACGTGTGTGGGGGTGTGTGTGAGTGAAATAGGGACAGTTAGACGCTGCAGTTCTTCCAGGGGGCTGCCAATCCAGGCAGTCTTAGATGGCAAAACCCCGTTGCCGCCACAAACACTCCGGGGAGGACACCGATGGCACAAAGATCATGCCATCTTGAAGAACAGAACTGCTTGAGACTAGAATCCTATCCTTGCCACCACCCAGTCTGGTCTCAGAAGCAAACCAGGACCCTACAGCCACTCTGGTAAAAGACCTGCGACCACAGCTGCAGACCCAGGGACACCAAGACTCTAGGCACCACAGCTGCAGATTTCTGTGAGTCACAAAGCCAATCCTCCTCCCCTGCCGCCCCCATGGCAGCGACATAGAAAACTACCAGACCCCAGCCGCACAATAGGGCTTTCTGCACACACAAAGCAGTGGCGACTCTGCTTGACTTTGAGCCTTGGTGTCAGACATGGGAAGTTTGTTTCCCGCGACTCATCTCCACGCCCAGGCAGGAAGACTGAGTTGAATTTGAGCTTAGCTGCTCGTCCTTAGGAAGGTAGTTTTCTGCGACCAGATCCCATGCCCATGCAGGGCAGGGAGACAGCGCTGAACTTGAGCCTGGACTTGCGAACTTGGGGAATGGGTTTCCCACGACTAGTCTCCACACCCAGGCAAGGAGACAATCCTGAATTTGAGCATAGGTGCACGACCTTGGGAAGATTGTTTTGTGCGACCAGATCCTGCACCCATGCAGGGAGACAGTGCTGAATTTGAGCCTGGGGGTGCAAACCGGGGGAGTTTGTTTCCCATGACCAGACCCAGCACCTTAGCAGAGAGGCTGCGCTGAATTTGAACCTGGATGTGCGGACTCGGGGAGTTTATCCCCCACGACCAGACCCTGTGCCCACACAGGGAGGCAGCATTGAATTTGAGCCTGAGTGCATGGACACGTTGAGTTTGTTTTCCACAGTGCACACCTGCGTGACCAGATCCCACACCTACACTAAGTGGCAGTGCCACCTGACTTTGATTCAGGGCAAGTGCACACAGAAGGCTGTTTACCTCAGGGCAGGAGTGGACCTCCTGCTAACACAGTGCTACTGAGCAACCCGGTCTCCCAAGCAGATCAGGGACCTTGAATCTCCACTCAAGAGGCAGCAATGAGCACCAGTGACTAGACTCTGTTCCTCATTGTGTGCGCCTGGGATCCCTGATTCCCAGTACATTCACACTAAGAGCCAGTGACTCCAATTCTCAGCGCATGTGCACACAGGGACCCTGATTCTCAGTGCGAGGTAGCACCAAGCAACAGAAATTCTGATACTCGATTCTCGGCATGGACACAGGGAGCCTCTGACTCCTGACATGCAATAGGGGACTTTGATTTTTAGCACACACCAGTGGGTTCCCTTTTTCAACATGGCACAGGCCACACTAAGTCCCTGATTCTAGATGCACACACAAGGCCACACTAAGCGCCTGTGACCCAGGGAGAGTGTGCCTCCCACCAAGCCACAGCCACTGCACATCTTGGTGTCAGAGCTCTTCAGTAATACTTGGGGGTACAAAACTCCCACTGCACATGGCCCAGGCCTCCGCAACTCGACATTTGAACCTTCTGGTGATAGTCAGAATGGGGAGAAACGAAGCAATCCCCAGAGGAAAGAAAAGGAGGAATCGCCAAGAAAGGAAATAAGTGAAACGGAAGCATGCAAGATAACAGAAAAAGAATTTAGAGTAATGGTCATACAGTTCATACACCAGATGGACGAGAAAATCAACAACTTCTGCAAAAATCAGGAAGAAATGAAAAATTATATAACTACAATAAAAAACACCATGGAAGGCTTCAACAGTAGACTAGAAGAAGCAGAGGACGGAATCAGTGAGTTAGAAGATCAGGTACAGAAACAAGCCCAATCTGAACAGCAACTAGAGAAAAAAATTAAAAAGCAGGAGGAGAGCCTAAGGGAGCTTTGGGACAATGCAAAACGAAATAACATACGTATAATAGGGCTGCTAGAAGGACAAGAAGAGCAGCAAGGATTAGAACATTTATTTAAAGAAATAATGACAGAAAACTTCCCTGATATGGGGAAGAAAAAAGTTACTCAAGTATAGAGAGTCCAAAGCAAGATGACTCCCAAAAGACCCACACCAAGACACTCCATAATTACAATGGCAAATGTTATTGACAAAGAGAGAATCTTAAAGGCTGCAAAAGAGAGACAGAAAGTTACCTACAAAGGATCCCTCATCAGATTATCAAATGATTTCTCATCAGAAACACATCAAGCTAGAAGGGAATGGAAGGAGATACACAAAGTGATGCAAAGCAAGGGACTGAATCCAAGAATACTATATCCAGCAAGACTATCAATCAAAATTGAAGGGGAAATCAGGAGCTTCATAGATGAAAAAAGGCTAAGGGAGTTTATCACTACCAAGCCAGCAATGCAAGAAATGCTAAAGGGAATGCTGAAAAAGAAGAAAAAAAAAGGTAAGAAGGAACATAGCCTCAAAAAATAAAAATGGCTACAAAAAAGTACCTTTCAATAATAACTTTAAAGGTAAACGGACTAAATTCTCCAATCAAAAGACATCAAGTGGCTGAATGGATAAAAAAACATGACCCATATATATGCTGTCTACAAGAGACCCACCTCAGAACAAGGGACTCACACAGACTGAAAGTGAAGGGATGGAAAAATATCTTTCAGGAAAATGGAAATGAAAAAAAAAGCTGGGGTAGCAATACTTATATCTGACAAAATAAACCTCAAAGTGTAGGCCATAACAAGAGATAAGGAAGGCCACTTCATAATACTAAAGGGATCAATACAACAAGAGGATATAACCCTGATAAACATATATGCACCCAATGCAGGACCACCCAAATACATAAAAAATCTCCTGGAAGATATCAAGAGAGAGATCGACAACAATACTATCATAGTAGGGGACTTTAATACACCACTGACATCACTGGATAAATCCTCTAGACAAAAAATCAGAATAGAAACAACAATCTTAAATGACTCACTAGATCAGATGAACTTAATTGACATCTTCAGAACATTTCACCCCAAAGCTGTAGAATATACTTTCTTCTCAAGTGCACATGGGACATTTTCAAAAATAGACCACATACTGGATCACAAGCAAAGTATCCCCAAATTCAAGAAGATTGAAATCATACCAAGCATCTTCTCAGACTACAATGGCATAATATTAGGAATAAACTACAATAAAAACAATCCAAAACACTCAAACACTTGCAAGCTGAATAGCATGTTATTAAATATTGATTTTGTTACCAATAAGATCAAAGAAGAAATTAAAAACATTCTGGAAACTTATGACAATAAAAACATAACAATCCAAAGCCTATTGGACACAATGAAAGCAGTCCTGAGAGGGAAGTTTATAGCTCTACAGGCCTACCTCAAAAAACAAGAAAAAATGGTAGTAAATCATCCAATGCTACAACTCAAAGAATTAGAAAGAGAGCAACAAGAAAAGCCCTGAGTGAGCAGAAGGAAGGAGATAAAGATTAGAGCAGAAATAAATGACATAGAGACCAAAAAAAAAGTACAAAGGATCAATGAAACCAAGAGCTGGTTCTTTGTAAGGATAAACAAGATAGATGAACCTCTAGCCAGGCTCACCAAGAAGCAAAGAGAGAAGACCCAAATAAACCAAATCAGTAATGATAGAGGCGAAATAACAACAGATCCTACAGAAATACAAAGGATTGTTAAAAAATATTATGGACAACTCTATCCCAACAAACTAGACAACATGGAGGAAATGGACATATTCCTAGAAAAATACAACCTTCCAAAACTCAATCAGGAAGATTCTAAAAATCTCAATAGGCCAATAACTATGGAAGAAATTGAAGCAGTCATCAAAAAGCTTCCAGCAAACAAAAACCCAGGGCCAGACAGCTTCACAGGAGAGTTATACCAAACATTCAAGGAAGAACTAAAACCTATCCTCCTCAGACTATTCTAAAAAATTCAAGAGGAAGGAACACTTCCAAGCTCCTTCTATGAAGCCATCATCACCCTGATACCAAAACCAGATAAAGACAACACAATGAAAGGGAATTACAGGCCAATGTCCCTCATGAACATAGATGCCAAAATCCTCAACAAAATTCTAGCAAATCGGCTCCAGCAGTACATCAGAAAGATCATAAACCATGACCAAGCAGGATTTATCTCAGGGATGCAAGGATGGTACAATATCTGCAAATCAATAAATGTGATATATCACATAAACAAATTGAGGGAGAAAAAACCCATAGTCATATCAATTGGCGCAGAAAAAGCATTTGACAAAATCCAACACCCTTTCTTGATAAAAACTCTCAGCAAGGTGGGAATAGAAGGCTCATACCTCAACATCATAAAAGCCATATATGACAAACCCACAGCCAGCATCACACTCAATGGACAAAAACTAAAGCCATTTCCCCTAAGAACAGGAACAAGACAGGGATGCCCTTTCTCACCACTCCTGTTTGACATAGTACTGGAAGTATTAGCTATTGCAATTAGACAAGAAGAAGAAATAAAAGGCATCCAAATTGGAAAAGAAGAAGTAAAACTGCCCTTATTCGCAGATGACATGATACTGTACATAGAAAACCCTAAAGACTCTATCAAAAAATTATTAGACTTAATAAATGAATTCAGCAAAGTAGCAGGATACAAAATCAACGCCAAAAAAAATCTATGGCATTTCTATACACCAATAGTGAACTTACAGAAAGAGAGACTACAAAAGTAATCCCATTTACCATCATACCAAAAAAATTAAGATACCTAGGAATAAACTTAACTAAGGAGGTAAAAGACCTATACGCAAAAAACTACAGGACACTGAAAAAAGAGATAGAGGAAGATATAAACAGATGGAAGAACATACCATGTTCATGGATCGGTAGAATCAATATCTTCAAAATGTCCATACTACCCAAAACAATCTATAGATTCAATGCACTCCCCATTAAAATACCAACGGCATATTTCACAGACCTTGAACGAACTCTCCAAAAATTCATCTGGAATAAAAAAAAGACCCCAAATAGCCACAGCATTCCTGAAAAAGAATAACAAATAAGAGGTATCTGAATACAAGATATCAAGCTGTATTACAAAGCCACTGTTCTCAAAACAGCCTGGTACTTGCACAGTCACAGATATGTAGACCAATAGAAGAGAATAGAGAATGAAGATATTGACCCAAACTACTATGCTCAATTAATATTTGACAAAGGAGGCATGAACATACAATAGAGTCAAGACAGTCTCTACAATAAATGGTGTTGGGGAAACTGGACAGATGCATGCAAAAAAATAAAACTAGACCACTAACTTACACCACACACAAAAATAAACTCTAAATGGATAAAGGACTTAAACATAAGACGGGAAACCATAAAAATACTAGAGGAATCCACAGGCAGCAAAATTTCAGACATATGCCGAAGCAATTTCTTCACCGATACTGCTCCTAGGGCAATGGAAACTAAAGAGAAAATAAACAAATGGGACTACATCAAAATAAAAAGCTTTTGCACAGCAAAAGAAACCATCAACAAAACAACAAGAAAGACCACTACATGGGAGAACATATTTGCCAATGTTATCACTGATAAGGGTTTAATCTCCAACATCTACAGGGAACTCATACTACTCAACAAAAGGAAGATAAACAATCCAATCAAGAAATGGGCAACAGACCTAAATAGAAACTTTTTGATTGAAGACAGAAGGAAGGCCAAGAGACATATGAAAACATGCTCAAAGTCACTAATTATCTGAGAGATGCAAATCAAAACAACAATGTGGTACCATCTCACACCTGTCAGAATGGCTATCATCAACAAATTAATAAATGACAAATGTTGGCGAGGATGCGGAGAAAGAGGAACCCTCGTGCACTGCTGGTGGGAATGCAGATTGGTGCAGCCACTGTGGAGAACAGTATGGAGTTTCCTCAAAAAACTAAAAATGAAACTACCATTTGACCCAGTAATACCACTTCTAGGAATATATCCCAAGAAGCTAGAAACATCAATCAGAAAGGATATATGCACCCCTATGTTCATAGCAGCACAATTTACCATAGCTAAGATTTGGAAACAGCCTAAGTGCCCATCAACAGATGAGTGGATTAAAAAACTGTGGTACATCTACACAATGGAATACTATGCTGTGCTAAAAAAGAAGGAATTCCTACCATTTGCAACAACATGGATGGAACTGGAGAGCCTTATGTTAACTGAAATAAGCCAGTCAGAGAAAGATAAATATCACATGATCTCACTCATCTATGGGAAATAATGAACAACATAAACTAATGATCAAAAACAGATCCAGAGTCAGGGAAGCATCGATCAGACTGTCAAACCTCAGAGGGAAGGTAGGGGAGGGTGAGGGTAAGGGGGAGAGATCAACCAAAGGACTTGTATGCAAGCATATAAACCTAGCCAGTGGACACAGAAAACAGGGGGGTGATGGCATGAGTGTGGGGGGGGGGGGGGGTTGGGGAAGGTAATGGGGGGATGAGGATAAATATGTAATACCTTAACCAATAAAGAAATTAAAATTCAAAAAGAAAGAAAGAAAGAAAGAAAGAAAGAAAGAAAGAAAGAAAGAGAAAGAAAGAGAAAGAAAGAAAGAAAGAAAGAAAGAAAGAAAGAAAGAAAGAAAGAAAGAAAGAAAGAAAGAAAGAAAGAAAGGGTATATACTGAGGTTGCAGGCTCGAGTCCGTGCCCTGGTCAGGGTGTGTCTCTCACATCGATAAGATACTTTCTCTCTCTCCCTTTCCCTTCCTCCCTTACACTCTTTTTAAAATTCGATGGGAAAAAAATCCTCAGGTGAGGATTAAAAAAATTTTTTTGAACTTGCACAACAGTACATTTGAACAATTTGAGTTGCAAAGCATAACATTTTTACATAGGTCATGAGAATTGTGTGTTAAACAAAGTAAACCTCTTTTACAGGGGTGGGGGGAGTGACTTGTTTTAGAAGTGAATTGCATTTAGAAGTACAATAAACTTTAGACAAAAACCTCTATAACTTTGTCTCCAAGGAGCTGGACAGGACTTGAAAAGACCGCCTAGTGAAGCCACCTGCCCTTCATAGCAATTGTTCCACTCTAAGTCCCCTCACCTAGGTTCCCAATACTAATCTCCACTAAGAGAGTTGTTTAGTCATATGGCTCCAGTCTGCAATGAAATAATTTCAGGCACTTGCCATGTGATGAGAAAGAGCTTTTTGTACAAGAAAGCCTTCCAGATACCCCTTAAGCCAAGAGGTTCTAGTCCAACTTGCTCTCGTTGTTATTATTCTAAGATATATCTCTGAGCCTGATCTTCAACTCTTGCTAAACCTGGTCAGAATTTGGAAAGGCACTTTGAGATGTTTGACATGATTTACAGGCTACCTGAAATCATTTACAGGCCACTCTAACCTATTTCAAAATAGCTATTTCGATAAGGCTTGTGTAAAGCTTCAAGGTTATTTCAAATTGGATTAGACCATGCTTAGGAAATCAGGCAGGCAGCAATCAACTTGTGTTTTTTGTTGCCTGACAATGAGCTTTGGTTGGTTGTTTATTGATTTGAGTATAGGGTAACTGACCTTTGGTGAACATTAAATTAAAAACATGTCATAAAGAAATTGGGCTTATTTCACTCACTAGCGCTGTATCTAACCTGCCAATTCACTCTTCTAGTGAAAAAAAAAAAAACAGTTGAGCCAGAAAAAAATCTAACCAGGTTCTCAAAAACTCTTTTGAATGAATAAATGATGTTAGGGCTTAATTAAACAAGATGTTAATCAAATTCCCTCTCCCCCTATATTCCAGCTGATTTATCTTAAGCATACTTGTCAGGAAAAAGGAATATTTTTTTAAAATATCTTTATTGATTTCAGAGAGGAAGGGAGAGGGAAAGGGAGACAGAAACATCAATGATGAGAGAGAATCATTGATTGGCTACCTCCTGCGCCTCCCCCAATGGGGATCAAGCCCGAAACCCAGGCATGTGCTCTTGACTGGAATCGAACCCAAGACCTCCCAGTCTGCAGGCTCTATCCACTGAGCCAAACCAGTTAGGGCAAAAAAAGGAATAATATTTTAATTAAAAAATATATTTAATGAAAATATATTTAATGAAGTTAGCAGACCTACAATAATGGGCAGCAGAAGTCTGCAGTCTCAACCTTGGTTCTACCCTGCCTTGATCAAATTATTCACAATCTCTAAAACTATTTTATCTTCCAAATCCCTTTCAACTTCAAAAGTCTATGTGATGACTGATGTTAAAGGGAAAGCTAGTCTTTAAGTTTCAAACTTCTAGAATATCATTTGTATTAAAAGTCTATATATATATATCCCATCTAATAATAGAGTAATATGCAAATTAACCATCACTCCACGACAAAATGGTGGCACCCATAGACACAAGATGGCGGCACCCAGTCCTCTCAGGCCCGCCAGAGACCCCCAGTCTCAGGGAGGGCTGCTGATGAGAGCTGGCAGCTCGGCCCAGGTTGTAGGCCTAGGAGGTGGCCATGCCCTTGGCATGATCTATACTAACCTCAGCCCGCGAATCCCTGGCGCAATCTGCTCCCAGCTGCAGTCCTGGCCGTCCACCAGGGAGACTCCTGTGTCCCCCCCAACTCCCCTCCCATGATCCGCTTCCAGCCCCAGCCCAGCCCGTGGGCCTGGAAGGCAGCTGGACCCCACCTCCACGAGATCCACTTCCGGCCCTGGGCCCTCTGGCGTGATCCGCTCCCAGCAGTGACCCAGGTCATTGGCCTGTCGGCTGGGAGGCGCCTGCGCCCCTCTCCCATGTGATCCGCTCCCAGCCGTGACCGGGGCCTTAGGCCTGTTGGCTGGGAGGCGCATTCAGCTTTCAGCCTTGGCCAGGACTATGGGCCTGGGAGGCAGCCACGCCCCTCTCCGCATGCTCCACTTTCAGCCGCCGCCAGGGCGGAAGCCTGTCACCTGGGAGGTGCCTGCGCCCCTCTCGGCGGGTTCAGCTTTCAGCCAGGGCCATGGCTGTGGGCCTGGGAGGCAGCTGCACCTCCTGGGCGAGATCCACTCCCAGCTGTGGCCCTGGCCGTAGACCTGTCAGCTGGGAGGCGCCTGTGCCCCTCTCAGCGAGTTTTGCTTCTAGCCTTGGTCAGGACTGTGGGCCTGGGAGGCAGCCACGCCCCTCTCCGCATGCTCCACTTTCAGCTGCCGCCAGGGCCGAGGCCTATTGCCTGGGAGGTGCCTGCGCCCCTCTCAGTGCGTTCAGCTTTCAGCCAGGGCCATGGCTGTGGGCCTGGGAGGCAGCCACGCCTCCCAGGCACCATCCGCTCCAAGCTGTGGCGCTGGCCGTAGACCTGTTGGCTGGGAGACACCTGCGCTCCTCTCAGCGTATTCAGCTTCCAGCTGTGGCCAGGGCTGTGGGCGCACCTCTCCCGTGTGATCCACTCCCAGCCATGACCCTAGCCGTAGGCCTGTTGGCTTGAGGTGCCTGTGCCCCTCTAGGCACATTCCACTTTCAGCCGCCGCCAGCTTCTTCCCAACCTGCAAAACTCCGGCTTGATTCCCCTATAAAGGGAAGAGAATAGGACAGGACGTTCCCAGGAAATGGTGACAACTGGTTGCATGTGTGGACTGTGCTGGAGCTGTGTCCACGGCACTGTGGGAACACTGAGGAAGGAGCAAGCAGATCTGGCTGCAAGGATGGGGAGAGGGCCACAGAAACTTGGCCAACCCTCAAAGGGCCCAGTAGAACTTTCATAGGTAGAGAGGATTGAGATTATTAAGAGGAGAAAGGCATCTTGGAAGGAATATTTCTAGCAGAAGGGAAAAAATGGACAAAAAGTTTGTGGGAAAATGGATAAATACAGTGTTAGTAGACCTCCGTGTGAAAAAACCTTCCATCTTAACACCTACATTACTTAACAGACTTGGCTCCAATTGCCTTTGTCCTTTCAAAATAATTTTTGGAGGAAAAGATGGACAGTTGATTACATGTCTATTATTTATAAAAGAAAAGGAAACTTTTAGAAAATATGAAAAAAGTGTGAAGTCACTATAAACCTTCTACTTATTCAAATATAAGCCCAACAACCACATGATATCACCTTTCCAAGGTCTCATGAAATTCCTGTTTAAGGAGTTTATTTTATGACACTTTTAGTTTGGGTTTACATTTTTACTGGTTTGTCAAGACCACAGCAGGTATACTGTCCAATATGTTAAAGAAAAAAACCTATCTAATAAAGAGGGAATATGCAGGGGAGGGCATTTGGGGGTGACTGGGCTGTCAGGGGAGGGCAGTTGGGGATGATCGGGCTGGCAGGGGAACAGTTAGGTGTCAATCAGGCTGGCAGGGGATTGGTTAGGGGCAATCAGGCAGTCAGGCAAGCATTTGGGAGCCAGCAGTCCCGAATTATGAAAGGGATGTCCACAGGGATCGGGCCTAAACAGGCAGTTGGACATCTCCCAAGGGGTCCCAGATTGGAGAGGGTGCAGGTTGGGATGAGGGACACACCTCCTCCCCCCCCCCCAGTGCACGAATTTCATGCACCGGGCCTCTAGTTTATATATATAATTTTGTAAAAACCATATGGATATGCATCTTAAATGTTAAGTTGACTATCCTTAAGTGGTGTGTTTCTGAGTAATATTTTTGTTTATATTTCCAATTTTTTAAATAGTAAAAATACATTCTTTTTTTTAAAATAAACATTTTTAAAAGGTTCCACCTAATCCCAATGAGTCAAAAACTCAGCATTACCTTAGAGTACAGTATTGTTTGCTTCTCATGAGTTTAACATATTTTATCTTAATAACCCCCAGAGCATCCCTGTGAGGTAGGTGAATGGTGTCTTATTTCTATAAATCATCATTTTCAGCTGGGATTCTTCTAGGAAATTAAGCCTTGATGCCCTACCATATCCATCCTATGTAATGAATTAACTATTCTCCTATGCATCTGGAGTGGTACTAGTCATTTCTCCTTGGGAGAAATTAAGGAAATGCTCACCAGAATATTTTCTATGTTCAATGCATCAGCTAGGAAACCCAGCTTGAAAAGAATACATAGCAGGCAAACAAACCCACACAATTGATCATTTGATTTTTAGTGTCTTAAATTACACTTTGAGTCAGCAAAATGTTTTCAATGAATTCTAATTACTGTGCTAAGTTCCAGTAATGTACACAGAACGTTTAAAAATTATTTTCCCCTGGGTGCTCTGAATTACTGAAATTTCCAGTTATTTAAATTACAAACTTTTTTTTATCAGCACAATTTATTGCTAGTGATTAGTCAGGCTTTTAGTGCACAAGACACTAGTAAGTACTCTCTAGTGAGCAGGAGAATTATTAAAATAAAAAGATAATATTGAACAAGATCAGGAGAAACCAAGATGGTGGCATAGGTAAACACCTGTACTTGCTGCCTCTCACAACCACATCAAAATTACAACTAAAAGACAGAACAACTATCATCCAGAACCGCAGGAAAGCTGACTAAGTGGAAGTACTACAACCAGAGAGGTAAAGAATAAAGCGCATTGAGACTGGTAGGAGGTGCAGGGGCATGGAACGGGCTGGCACTTGGGTGAGCTGCTCTTTTAATTGGGAGGGAGATACAAGCTCTGAACTCCAGTTCCAAGTGAGACTCTGGGGGACCCAGACACATATGGGGAGAGACTGGACTGTCTGGCATTGGGGCAGGAATGCGAGGGCGGCTTTCTTTCAGACAGAGGTGCCCACAGCAGTCATTGTTCCTATGCTGGGACCTGTCCGGTGCAGGGCTGATTGGCAGCCATTGCTGTTTGCTCCACCCAGGAGATTCCCTGAGACTCCACCCCACCAATTTACAACCCCACCCAAGCTATGTGCAGTGGCTTTTTCATATGAATGGCTTGTCCTTTCTCAGCTTAAAATCTGTCAAACAAGCTACAGCTGGGTCAGGGAGCCCCAAAGCTATCCAAAGAATGTGCAAGGCCAGCAGCAGCAGCCTGCCTTGCTTCACAGCTGGGCCTTGTCTGGGCACTTCCAAAACCGATACAAAGAGGAGGACTCTGCAGATCTCTCTGTAGCTCCTGCCAGGTGGCCCCAGGCAGTGGCTGACTTTGCACCTCTTTGGAGATCCAAGAGCCAGTGTACCCAGTGGTCACTGTGAGACTATACCAGATTACAACTCTTCACATACATAAGTGACACACGCTAGGAGCAGATTCAGTGAGCACCAAAGCCCCACTGAAGCAAGTCCTGCCCCATAAGGGTGTCTCCTGCACAGCAGTTCTTCCATTGTAGACACAGCTGATCCTCACAGTCAGTTGGACTGGAGGTAAATTCCTCCCAGTGATACCAACAGCAATCAAGGCTTAACTACAACAAGACTGTGCACACAGCCCACAGAGGGGTGCACCAAGAGTACCCACCTCAGGTGATTGGGGGGCTGAGCCACTGGGCCCTATAGGACACCTACCACACAAGGCCACTCTATCAACTCGAGACTTTGCAGCTACCCAATACATAGAAACAAATACAGGGAAGCAGCCAAAATGTGGAGACAAAGAAACATGTTACAAATGAAAGAAATAGAAGAAAGCAGAATACTGGATAGAGAGTTCAAAACCACAGTTATAAGGTTACTCAAGAATCTCCTAGAAACCTCCGAGGAACTTAGAGAGACCTTCAATGATCTTATTGAGAATGCCAAAAAAATAGAAAAGGACCAGTCAGAAATTGAGCATACACTGACTGAAATAAAGAATAATATACAGAGATTCAACAGTAAACTAGAGAATCCCAAGAATCAAGTCAAAGATTTGAAATACAAGAAAGCAAAAAACACCCAACTGGAAAAGAAAAAAGAAAAAAGAATCCAAAAATATGAAGATAGTGTAAGGAGCCTCTGGGACAACTTCAAACGTACCAGCATCCAAATTATGGGGGTGCCAGAAGAAGAGAGAGAGCAAGATACTGAAAACCTATTTGAAGAAATAAGACAGAAAACTTCCCCTACCTGGTGAAAGGAATAGACTTACAAGTCCAGGAAGCACAGAGAACCCCAAACAAGAGGAATCCAAAGAGGTCCACACCAACACACATCATAATTAAAATGCTAAGGGCAAAAGACAAAGAATCTTAAAAGCAGCAAGAGAAAAACAGTTACCTACAAGGGAGTACCCATAGGACTGTCAGCTTATTTCTCAACAGAAACTATGCAGGCCAGAAGGGAGTGGCAAGAAATATTCAAAGTGATGAAGAGCAAGAACCTACAACCAAGATGACTCTACCCAGCAAAGCTATCATTCAGAATTGAAAGTCAGATAAAGAGCTTCACAGATAAGAAAAAGCTAAAGGAGTTCATCACCACCAAACCTTTATTATATGAAATGCTGAAGGGTATTCTCTAAGAAGAGGAAGAAGAAGAAAAAGGTAAAGATAAAAATTATGAACAACAAAGTGACAACAAATACATATCTATCAACAAGTGAATCTAAAAATCAAATGAATAAAAAATCTGATGAACAGAATAAACTGGTGAATGTAATAGAATCAGGGGCAAAGAAAGGGAGTGGACTGACAATTCTCAGGGAGAAGGGGGTTTGGGGAGTGCGGGAAGAGATTGGACAAAGATCTTACACCTATCGATGAGGACAGTGTCGGGGGGCGAGGGCCTGGAGTGGGGTGGGAACAGGGTAGAGGGGGAAAAAATTGAACAAGATCAGAGCCCAAAGAGAGTGGTTTACCAAATCAACCAGCTCCTACAGTAGCTGACTATGGATCCCAAGAAACCCAAAACACTAATTTGAAAGAATATATGCACTCCTATGCTCATTACATCCAATTTCATTTACAACTACAGGCCAAGTGCATGAAATTCATGCACTCTGGGCGCGGGGATCCCTCAGCCCGGCCTGCAAACTCTTGCAGTCTGGGAGCCCTCTGGGGATGTCCAACTGAAGGAGCACATCCTTAGCACTGCCAAGGAGGCAGAAGAGGCTCCCACCACCACTGCTGCGCTGGCCAGCCATGAGCCTGGCTCGGGGCTTCTGGCTGAGTGGCACTCTCCCTGTGGGAGTGCACTGACCACCAGGGGACAGTTCCTGTGTTGGGCATCTGCCCCCCCTGGTGGTCAGTGCTCATCATAGCAACCGGTGGTTCCACCATTCAGTCTATTTGCATATTAGCCTTTTACATAGGATAGCCAAGCTATGGAAGCAACCTAAGTGGCCATCAATAGATGAGTGGATAAAAAAGTGGTGGAACATATATACAATGGAATGTTATTTGGCCATAAAAATGAGCAAAATTTTACCATTTACGACAGCATGGATGGACCTAGAGGGTATTATGCTAAGTAAAATAAGTCAGTCAGAGAAACACAAATACTATATGATTTCACTTATATGTGGAATCTAAAGAACTATATAAATGAACAAACAAATCAGAAACAGACTCATAGATACAGAGAATAGGCTGATGTTTGCTTGGGGGTTGTGGGGGACTTGGTGGAGAAGGTGAAGAAATTGAGGAGTCCAGATTGGTAGTTACAGAATATTCACAGGGATGTGAAGTCCAGCATGTGAGATATAGTCAATAATGTTGCAATGTCTATGTATGGTGCCAGGTGGGTACTGGAAATATCAGGGGGAACACTTTATAGAATATGTTATTGTCTAACCACTATTCTGTACACCTGAAACTAATATAAAACAATATTAAATGTAAACTGTAATTGAAAAAAATGTAAATGATAAAAAGAAAAATTATAAGGCCTACAAAAGAAAAATATGTAAACTTATTATTTCTCTTCAAATGACATAAAAACATAGTTTCAAAACAAAGAAATACGTTTATTTTGTTTATAAGCCATTCAGTCTATGGTACTTTGTTATAGCAGCCCAAAGGGATAAAGACGCTTCCCAAGTGTTTCCCTCTGCTCAAATGCTGTCCCTTTGTCCTATCCAGTGATCTAATTTAATGCCACTGAATTTTAAAACATACAAATTTGACAGACTCCTAGAAACCACAGTAACATAACATTTTGCACTCTGAAATTTGGCCAAAATTCATGTTCTATCATACTCAAATGATAGCAATAATTTGAACCAATGGAAACTCTCATACACTCTAGTGGGAATATAAATTGATACAACCAAATTGGGGAAGAATATGAGACTATCATGTAAAAGTTAAACATTTTCTTCCCTACAATGCAGCCATTCTCTAGGTATGCTCCCTAAAGAAACCTTTATACACATACACCAAATGTCAGGTACATGAACATTTATAGTAGCATTAGATGTAATAGAGAAAAGCTGAAAACAAGACAAATGTCCATTAACAGGAGATGGATGAGTACATTCTGGTACATTCATATAATAGAGTCCTATACATCAGTGGGGAGAGGAGGAGCTCCAAGTACACACAGCGACATGGATGGAAGTCACAAGCAATTCTGAGTGAATAAAGCAAGTCAACAGAAGTCAAATAGAGAAAGACAAATAATATATGATTTCGCTTATATGTGAAATCTAAAAAAAAAAAAAATGAACAAGCAAAACAGAAATAAACACATAGATACAGAGAACAAATTGGTGATTGCCAAATGGGTAGGAGAGTTGGGTAAAAAGTGATGGGATTAAGAAGTACAAATTGGCAGTTATAAAATAGTCATGGGATGTAAAGTGCAGCATAGGCAATATAGTCAATAATATTGTAATAATTATGTACTTTGCCAGGTGGGTACTGGACTTATTAGGGGATCAGTTTGCAAGTTATACAAGTGTCTAATCACTATGCTGTACACTTGAAGCTAATATAATATTGTATATCAACTATAATTGAAAAATTAAATTAAAAATCAAATTAATATGTATAATAAATGCCTTAAATTTTAAAACAAATAAATAAAGCAATTCACAAAAGAGATGTAAAATATCTTTCCATTTTTATATATTTCAGATTAAGCAAAATCAGGTACACATACTTCTGGATTACAATGTTAGTGAAAATCAAGGCAGGAGTATAGAGACACACAGGGAAACTCAATCACATTGGTGGTGTTTTTTGGTTAGATGATAGATTCATGAGTATTCATTTTATTATTTAGCTTCATAATTTATATATACGTCAACTATACTCCTTTGTATGTAATTTCCTAATGAAAGTTTTTATTTTGTATTTCCTGTTTATAGTCCCAGCTTATTTTCAGAACATCCTGGCTCTTGCCAATTACTAGCTTAGGAACTTTGGGATGCTACTTAACCATTCTGAACCTCAATAGGCTCATCTGTAAAATGAAGATAATAATGCAACAAAAAAGAAAAAGAAAAAAAAGATAATGATGCAATAATAATGCCTACCCATCTGGCCACTGGAAGGACTACTGTAGGAATTGCCTGTCACTTAGTAGCTCTAGCAAAGGCTAGTTCCTCTGAGGGACACTGTATTCAGGTGAGCAAACCCTGCAGCCTGAACTGGTTGTAAAGTTTTATGAAAGCAGTCAGTCTTCATTGATTTGAGATTAATATCTTTTGATGTCCTTCCCACTCCTCCTCTACCCCTGAGGGAACAATATCTCTGATCTTTAGAGCTCTTTTCAAATGAAAGTTGGGTTATCTCCATAGCATTTGTATTCCTTGCCCACACGGTGGCAGAACAGTCAAAGAACTGTGATACTGAACTGTCAAGATCTCCTTTTGAGAACATTCAAGACCTTCTAGGAAGCAACTTATTGCAATTTCATTAATGATGGTCACTAAATAAATTGAGACTGAACTGGCAGTTGAGATTGAAACTGTTTTTCACCCTTGATGTGATAATAACTAGAGCACATTAACAGGCATTTGAGATTTAAAAATAAACAAAACATAATTTATAATCCTATGGATGCTTCCTACAAATTCTCACCTGAGGTTTCATACATATTTGTTTACCTGTTTGTGAAGGCACTTGAGGACACACATGTGGACACATGTTGTAAGTGTGTACAGGTGAGAACACATATCCATTTGCCCTGTCAAGGAAGTCTTATAAGTAAGCATAGGGGAATAAGGAGAGAAAACTAATAATAGCCTTCTCACCAGAAATACTCAGGCCTGCAAAGAGGAAGTGTGGTGGTAACTGCTGACGGGGAAATTTGAATTTCCAGTGAACATTGACCTCAGCCTCATTCAACCTCAGCAGCATGTCCTGTGCCACAGAGGTGTGGTTGGGGTTGCTGTTCTGAAACCAAATATGTTGATCCTGGCTTCAACCCACTGATCTGAATTTATGACTCAGAAACCCCTGTGATATCATCCTACTGTTTACACACACACACCACACCAATATATATTAGTTAGAACTCTTGTGGTTGCAAATGACATAAGCCCAATTTCAATCAGTAAATCAAAAAAGGAAGTATATGTATACATATAATCAAACCACCAAAATGCACAAATGCAGATGGCCTCAAGAACAACTGAAATTGTGACTCTCCTTGGAAAACGCTCTCCATCTTTCCTCGTCATGTTTCTCTTTATGTTGGTTTTATTCTTTCCAATTAGCTTACTCCTGCCAACAGGTGCTATGGCAACTCTGATAAAGGAACGTCTTGACCCAAATTATTTGAAAAAAACTTGGTGAAGACCTACAATTGGCCTACACTGAGTCATATGGCTAGCTATAAACCAATCACTATGGCCACAGATAGAAAATTATTACTGGTCTAGCCTGAGCCCCATGTGGCCAAGAGGCAGAGAGTCTATGATTGCTAGCCCTTATTGGGACCAGGTTAAGGTAAGGAGAAGTGGTTTTCTAAAATAATGGATTTCCTATTCCAAGCAGATAGAACAACTTATGCTCATGAGGAAAAAAAGGAGCACAAAGTCATATATATAATCAACTCTGTTGATTTTGTTGTCTTCTATCACTCGTACTGAGAGTAGTGTGTTAAAGTCTCCTTTATTACTATGTATTGATCTATGTTTCCTTGAATCACCTCTACTTTTTCTTCTTCTATAAAGATGGATACTAGATTTGATTGGAGCTGCTCATTTTCCTTTCTTGAGCTCTTCTGCTGCCCTTTCTGGCCCCTATCCTCAAATTCCTTCCAGTTCCTGGTTTCTGCTTTTAATGTTACAGGTATTTAATGTCTGCTGGCCTAGTTTGCTGACTCTAAAGATGGATTCTACATTTAATAGTAATAGCTAACATTTCTTGACCACTTATTATGTGCTAGGTACTGTGACATGTGCTGGAGGCAAAGACCAACAAGTAGTTAGCAAAATAAATGCAGAGGTCTGTCAGAAGGCTGATGGACCTTGGGGCTTTAGCAAGGGCTAAAAGCTATGCACCGATTGTTCTGTGGAGACAATGGTGGCTGAAGGCAATCTCCTAACCTGATAATCTTTTACTGTTTACCAAACTTTACCTTTGATGTGCTTGTTTGCTTTGCTAAAGGGCAAATGTGTATTCCAGTAAATATAAAGCTATGGATCTGGAGATTTGGGGAGCCACTCCACTAGAGGGTGAGGCCTCCGCCTGGCTTTCCCCCATGCCTTCTAAATTTATATTTCTTGTCTAGTATATCCATTTGCGTGTGGCCCCTTCTCCAGATTCTGAATCCTTGCTGCAAAAGGTTGCAGCAGACATACATTATTTAATTTAATCCTCATTGTAGCCCCCATTCAGAAGTTTCTATTGTTATTCCCCTTTTACAGATGAGAAACCTAAAGTACAGAAACAACTTGACCAAGGGTCACCAAGCTGGTAAATGGTGGAACCAGGCTTTTAACCCAGTCTAGCTCCAGACCTATGCTTTGTAATGTATGTAAATGCACAGAAAAGAGACTCAAAGAACACACACCGGACTATTTTAATCCATTACATTGGGAGAACAGAATGAGGCTGAGGAGAGAAAGTGGTCAGTGGGGTCAGGCATGCTTTGCAATGTAAATGTTTACTTTAGACATTTTTTTAGTTTCTTTTTTTTATCTGGGCTTTGCCTTTTTTAAAAGGAAGTCATTTAGGTATTAATGATGTATTTTTTCTATTTTTATTGTGGTATAATATACATAAAAATGTACCATTTTAACTCTTTTTGAATATACAATTTAGTGGCATTAAATAAATTCACATTCTTATGCAACTATCACCATCAGCCATCTATGGAACGATTTTATCATCCTAAACTGACACTCTGTACCCGTTAAACAATAACTTGGCATTCTACCCTCTGCCCAGCCCCTGGTATCCACCATTTCACTTTTTGAGTCTATGAATTTAACTACTCTAGGTAGCTCATAGAAGTAGAATATATAGTATTTGACCTGTGACTGGCTTATTTCTGAGCATAACATGCTGGAACATGTCTCAGAATTTAATCCATTTTTAAGGGTGAATAATGTTTCATTGTATGACTATACCACATTTTGTTTTTTTATTAATCTTTTGATAACATTTGGATTGTTTCCACCATTTGGCTATTGTAAATAATGCTGCTAGGAACATGAGTGTACACATAGTTGCATAATTTTGAAAACGCTGATAAAACACAGAATGATTCCATTTATATTTAGTGTGTGAATCATGTGTATGAAATGTCAGTAAATATGTAGGAAAAGATCTAAAAGATGCACATGAAACTTTTGAGTCATTTCTAGAATGGGAAAAGAGTGATGTAGTAAAAGAAAGGACTTTATAACTTTTTATTCTGTATATTTTTGTATTTTTATTTTTTAATATATTTTATTGATTTAAGAGAGGAAGGGAGAGTGAGGGAGAGATAAAAACATTAACGATGAGAGATAATTATTGATTCGCTGCCTCCTGCAAGCCCCCACTGGAAATCAAGCCAGCAACCCAGGAATGTGCCCTGACCGAGAATCAAACCATGACCTTCTGGTTCATAGGTCAGTGTTCAACCACTGAGCCATGCCAGCCAGGCTGTATTTTTTATTCTGCATAATGAGAATAGATTAATATATCCCTTATGCAATTTTAAAATGCAATTAAAAATAAAGATGAAGATTTCAGGCATCATGGCAGGTCATGGGCAAGAAAGATTTAGAGCAATTTTCAAGGGATGATAAGATCGAAGGCATAAAGGAAAGCTTACATACATCTGCACAATTTGAAAATTTTATAAGGTGCATACATTATTTTTTTTAATTAAAAAATCTGTTGGTAAAAGGAATTGAAGGTCTGCTGTAGAATTGCACTGGCAATTGAGGCCCAGAGGAGGGCAGTAGAAAGCCATGAGGAGAAAACCCCAGAAAGGTACCTCTGTCTCACTTGGTAAAGGGCCAAGGATTCCAACCTTCTACGTGAGAGCTTGGGTATTTCTGATTCCACTGGCCACCATGCTGGCCAAACTTTGGGAGAAAGACAATCAGATAAAAGGTGGGAATCATCAAACAGTATCCCAGGAGCTGAGTTCTGGGGCAGATGACCTAAAGAGATTTCTAGGAGTCTTGGGGAAAACATAGCCCTGTTTAGGAGCATGAGATGAATCCTTGGCCACTGACCTTCTGTTTTTTAAAGTGGACAAGGATACAGATGGGCTTGCAGGCCAAAGATGCAAACTTGGGGGCGAGTGTAAGTGCAGGGTCAGAGTCTGTCTTTATTTAAAATGTTTGACATTTTGTACATCATGGATATTGCTTCATTAATTTTGATATTTATATATTGCATAAAATATTATTTATCTGATTACTGAGTGTTTGGGCACCACTTATATTATGTGCCAGAGGCAAGTGCCTCATTGGGCCTCACCCTAGTCTGGCAACAATAAATCAATAATGTCTGAAGCAAGAAATGGGATTTTAAAGTACATATATTATGTATAATTTTAATCAAAATTCTACCACAGAATTTGAGTGAAATGAATTCTAACGTGCCATTCATGTGAGCCTAAAAATCAGATGTCTATGTTAAAGCAAAAAGAGGAGCAATGTTTCTGTATCTGTTGTGAATATGAAGTTAATATTCAAATTAATTTAAAAGCTATTTCTGAAATATTGGCTTTAAGATATTGTTTATCAACTGTCCATCACTAGGAAAAAAAACTGATTTTAAAAAGAGTTGACAGGTACATTCTTTCACTTTATAAGCATCTTCAAATTAAGATCATTTTACTCACAAAAGGAATAAAAAACATTTTCCTATTTTAGGTTTGTTCCCTAGCTTTATTGAGATATAACTGATATATAACATTGTGTAAAAAGAACATTTTCTGATTTTTATACTGTTAAAAGATACTTGGGGAGCAGCATTATTTCAAGTTTCAGTGTAAAAATGAGCTTTATTTTCTAAAAACTATTTAGTAATTTTGTTCTGTTTCAGTGGCCCCAAAGGATGATTTCAAAGACTGATAATCTTGTAGGCCATGTTCTTTCCTCTCTTCTCTATTCATTTGAAAGGTGAGGAATAGACTCTTTTTTATGCCTTTAGCATACAAACCTTTTATAAGAGATACCCTGCTTACCCACTCCAGCTTATTTCCAGCTATCCCCTCCCCGTATTATTTATTTTGGCCATATAGAAATGAAGTTCCCTCAACCATGTTTTGTAAATATTGATTTATCAGCCTGCAATGCAATGTTCTTTCCTTGGTTTTTGGGTTCAAAGAATTCCTACTCTCATTAAACAACAAACTTAAAATTTCACCTCAGTTCAAGGTTCATCTCCTACAGGAGTCCCAACTCTGAATACCTACACCTTTTGTGTGCTCATATGGCACTGTACCCTGAGACATCACAGCCTGCATGATATTATACACCCACACTCCCTAGTGATTATTTATTTAAATGTCTCCCACTAGATTTCAAACTCCTTGAAGGCAGAAACTATGTCTATTTCAATGCTCAGTGCCTAGTGCAAAGCTTCAGGTAACACAATAGGCACTGAACACTTTTTCTTTTGTTGAATGAATGAATCATCCTTGCTACCTCTCTTTCCCTCATGCCCCATGGCCTATCCACCATCTAGTTCTACCCACTATCAAAATATTTCTCAAATTTTTCAATTTTTCTTCATCTTCACCACCACCACTCTGCTTCAAGCAACCATCTCCTATCATCTGGACCACTGTAACAAGCTCCTCATTGTCTTACTGCTTCTTCCACCTGTGCCCCTTCAATCTATTCCCTATACAACAGCCAGAGTGGCTTTTCTAAAATGCAGGTCTTATCGTGTCACTCTCTCACCAGAAACTCTTTAGTGGTGCCACATTATTGCTAGAATAAAAGTCAATTGGAAATCTTGGCTACTTAGGATCATTTCTAAGAGAGGGGAACCAAGATGGCAGTGTAGGTAAATGCCAGTACTTGCAGCCTTCTACAACCACATCAAAATTACAACTAAAATAAAGAACAACCATCACCCAGACCTGCCTGAAAGCTGGCTGAATGGAAGCCCTACAACTAAAGAAGTAAAGAAGAAATCATGTTGAGACTGGTGCCCGGGGGGGGCGGGGGGAGGCACAAAATGGGCTGATCTGACAACCACATGTGCTATTTTTTTTTATTGGAAGTGAGATCATTTCTGTGGAGGCTTCCAATGAGGAACAAGGGGTCCCAACCCCACAACAGACCCCCAGTCCAGGATTCCAGAGCTGGGAAGAGAAGTGCCCACAACTTTGGGCTGTAAAAACCAGCGGGGTCTGTGGCTGAGTGACACGGAGGCTTCTGGTGACCCATCTGTTCCATTTAAAGGGTTAGCGCACAAACTTCCTTGGACTCCCAGCACCAGGCAGCTTTGGGGGACCCAGACACATAAGGAGAGGAATTGGATTGTCTGACATTGGGGCAATAACCCAGGGGTGGCTTTCTCTCAGACCTGGGTGCTCAAAGGGGTCATTGTTCCTGTGTTAGGACCACCTCTGTCACCGCCTCTGTCGCAGGGTTGACTGGCAGCCATATCTGAGTTTCCATCATCCTGTAGCATACTGTTTGCTCTGCCCTGGGGATTCCCTGAGACCCAAACCAATCCAATTTGCAGCCCCATGCAAGCTGTTTGCAGTAGCTTTTCCAGACAAATGGCCTGTCCTGGCTCAGGCTTCAGACTTTCCTAAAATTTCTCAAACAAGTTGCAGCTGGTGACAGCGTGCCCCAAACCTATCAATAAAAGGCCCAATACCTGGCACTAGCACCAGCCTGCCTTGCTTCACAGCTGGGCCTTGTCTGGGCACTTCCAAGCCCAATACAAAAAGTAAACAGCAACTGTCTGCAGATCCCTCTGTAGCTTCTGCTGGGCAGGCGGTGGCTAACTTTGCACCTCCCTGGGGCCCTAGAGCTAGTGCACCCAATAGACAGCTTCAGACCATAGCAGATGAAAACGCTACACATCCTCAAGCATCCTACTCAAGAGGCAGACTCAGTAAGCACCAAAGCCCCACTGAAGCAAGTTATGCTCCATAGGGGTGTCTCCTGCACAGCAGCTCTTCCACTGAAGTCACAGCTGGTGCTCAGAGCCAGTTGGTCTGGAGGTCAATTCCTCCCAGTGACAACAATAGCAATCAAGGCTCAACTACAAGACTGTGCACACAGCCCACACAGGGGTGTGCCTAGAGTGCCCAGCTCGGGTGACAGGGGAAACTGAGCCACAGGGCCCTACAGAACATCTACTATACAAGGCCACTCTACCAATTCCAGGAGACATAGCAGCTCTACCTAATACATAGAAACAAAAACAGAGAGCACCCAAAATGCGAAGACAAAGAAACATGTCATAAATGAAAGAAATGGAAGCAAGCAAACTATTGGATACAGAGTTCAAAACTATGGTTATAAGGTTGCTCAAGGATCTTCATAAGAGCTTCAAGGGATTTAGTGAAACTTTTAATTATCTTAATTAGAATGTCAAAGGCATGAAAAAGGACAAGTCAGAAATTAAGCATATACTAACTGAAATCTATATATATAAAAACCTAAGCAACCATTATGACCCAATGACTGGAATGACCCGAGACTGGTCACTTTGATGCACACTGACCACCAGGGGGCAGACGCTCAATGCAGGAGCTGCCCCCTGGTGGTCAGTGCAGTCCCACAGCCAATCTCCCCCAGCCGGCCAACCTCCTGCAGTCCTTCCACCCCCCCCCCCCCGCCCCCGGTCGGCCAACCTAGGCGGTTCCTCCCCCTGGCCGGCAGGCCCCAATCGCCCAATCAAGGCTGGGCCCCGAGCTGGGATGGGAAACCAGGGGTGGGTGGTGGCAGACACAGCCCCTTTCCCAGGGGGGCTGAGGGCCAGCTCCCTCCTTGGGGTGAGCAGCCAACCTCTCGCAGTCCCTACACCCAACCAGCAAACCTCCCGCGGTCCCTCTCCCTGGCCGGCAGGCCCTGGTGGCAGCGCAGCAGTGAGGGAAGGAGTGGGGGAGGCAGGGAACCACGCGGAAGCAGGGTGCCAACAACGGGCATCGGCATCCAGTGTCTGTTCTTTCCATGCCCGGCCTGGCAACCGTCACCTCTTTTCCCAACCCTGCCAGGGCCTTGAGTGGGTGGTGGCAGACAAGGCCCTTTTCCTGGGGGGGCCAAAAGCCAGCTCCCTGCTCGGGCCAGCAGCAAACCTCCAACTCTCCCTCCCCCCGTCCCTCCCCCCAGCCAGCAGACCCTGTCCTTCCCCCCAGCAAGCAGGCCCCAGTGGTGGTGCAATGGCAAGGAAAGAAGGAGGGGGGAAGGCGGGGAACCGCATGGTGGCGGCATCAGCATCAGGCGTTCGTTCCTTCTGTGCCTGGCCTAGCAACCATTGCCTCCTCTCCCGACCCCACCAGGGCCTTTGGGCCCTGGGCTGGGATGGGGAACCAAGGGTGGGTGGCAGTGGATGCAGCCACTTTCCCAGGGGTGCCGAGGGATGGCTCCCTCTTCAGGGCCGACAGCCAACTTCCCGCACCCTGTCCCTCCCCCTAGCCGGCAGGCCCTGATGGCTTGATCAGGGCCAGGCCGAGCTGGGATGGGAAACTGGGGGTGGGTGATGGCAGACATGTCCCATTTCCCAGGGGGCGTTGGCAGCCAACCTCCTGCGGTCCCTCCCCCGTCCCTCCCTCTGGCCGGCAGACCCCATCCCTCCCCCCCCCCCCGCAGGCCCCTGTGGTGGCATGGTGGTGAGGGAAGGAGTAGGGAGGGAGGCAGGGAACCACGCGGTGGCAGGGAGCTGACAGTGGACATCGGCATCCAGTGTCCGTTCCTTCTGCACTCAGCCTGGCAACTGTCGCCTCCTCTCCTGACCCCACCAGGGCCTTCAGGCCCTGGGCTGGGACAGGGAACCAGGGGTGGGTGGCGGCAGATGCAGCCCCTTTCCCAGGGGGGCCGGGGGCCGAGGGGGAGGGACAGGGTCTGTTGGCCCTGATGGTGGCATGGCAGTGAGGGAAGGGGGGTGGGAGGGAGGCGGGGAACCGCGTGGTGGTGGTGGTGGCATCCGTTCCTTCCGCGCCCAGCCTGGCAACCATCGCCTCCTCTCCCAACCCCACCAGGACCTTCGGGCCCCGACTGGCCCAGCCCTGATCACTGGCCTGGCCTAGGGGCCCCACCTGTGCACGAATTTCGTGCACCGGACCTCTAGTAAAGAATAATTTACAGGGATTCAGTAGTTGAATAGAAGATTGAGAATCAAATCAACGATTTGGAATATGAGGAAGCAAAATCACCCAAACAAAGGAGTAAAAAGAAAAAAAGTACCCCAAAATATAAAGATAGTGTAAGGAGCCTCTGGTACATCTTTAAGCTTACCAACATTCACATTAAGGGGATGCCAGAAGGAGATGAGAGAGCAAGATATTGAAAACCCATTTGAAGAAATAATGACAGAAAACTTCCACTACTTGGTGAAAGAAATAGACTTACAAGTCCAGGAAGTGTAGAGAGTCCCAAAGAAGAGGAACCCAAAGAGGTCCACACCAAGACACATCATAATTAAAATGCCAAGGGCAAAAGACAAAGCAGCAAGAGAAAAGCAGTCAGTTACCTACAAGGAAACTCCCATAGGACTGTCAGCTCATTTCTCAACAGAAATTTTGCAGGCCAGAGGGAGTGGCAAGAAATATTCAAAGTGATGAAAAGTAAGGACCTACAACCAAGATTACTCTACCCAGCAAAGATCTCATTTGGAAGTAAGGGTCAGATAAAGAGCTTTACAAACAAGAAAAAGCTAAAGGAGTTCATCGTGACCAAACCAACATTACATGAAACGCTGAAGGGTATTCTTTAAGAAGGAGGAGGAGGAGAGGGGGGAAGAGGAGGAGGAGGAGGAGGGGGAGGAGAAAATTAGAAGAGATACAAAATATGAACAATAAAAAGGCAACAAATATATATCTATCAACAATTTAATCTAAAATCAAAATAAACAAGAAATCTAATGATCAAAATAAACTGGTGAATAAAATATGGAACAGACTGAGGAGTCTCAGAGGGAAGGAGGTGTGTGTGTGTGGCGGGGGAAGGAGGGAGCTGGAAGAGATTAACCAAAGATCTTACTTATGGACACAGACAGTAGGGTGGTGGAGGCCTGGGGTGGGGTGGGAACTGGATGGAGGGGGAAATGGGGGGAAAGGAGGAAATCTGTAATAATCTCAACAATAAAGTACCAAAAAAATGTCAATGCACTTAACCTGACCTACACAGAAGCTCATGCTTCTCCATGGTGAGATTATGATGTCAGAATATGACACACAATATAATGATGTCATAAACCCCTAGGACAGGCTGAACCATATTAAATACAGTAGCTTCCTTGGTAGAAGAAGCAGTTGAAGAAAGCCCTGGACATGAACCTTTTTATTTTTGTCCTACTTTTGTCCATTTGGGCAAATAATTGTTTACATGAAAACCAAAGTGATGGATCTTCCACTACAGGTATGAACCTAACCTTAACACCTAGAAATTATGATTATATTATGCATTCAGCATCTAATTAGACAAGCTAGCTGTGTTTACAAAACCTTCTGTTTCTTGAATGTTACCATTAGATCTTTAAGAATTTCTAGGACAACAACTGAGAGTTATTATTTTTTTAAATATGTTTTTATTGATTTTAGAGAGAGAGAGAAAGGGAGAGGGATAGAGAGAGAGAAATATCAATGAAAGAGAAACATCGATTGGCTGCCTCCTGCATGCCCCCACTGGGAATCTACCCTACAACCCAGTCACATGCCCTGACCGGGAATTGAACCAGTGACCTCTTCATTCATGGGTTGACACTCAACCACTGACTAAACCAGCAGGGCTATTCTGTTTTTAATTTATCTTTATTGTTGAAAGATTTACAGAAGTCCTCCCTATCTTCCCCCATTGTTCCTTGCCATTCCCACCACCTCCCTAGGCCTTCACTGCACTATTGTCTGTGTCCATGGGTTATGCATATATGCGTACAAGTTCCTGGGTTAATCTCTCAACAGCCCACTTCCCTCTGAGATTCGTCAGTCTGTACCATGCTTCCATGTCTCTGGCTCTATTTTGTTTGACAGTTTATTTTGTTTAGATCCACATATAAGTGAGATCATGTGACATTTGTCATTCTCTGACTGGCTTATTTTGCTTAGCATAATACTCTCCAGTTTGCTCCATGCTGTCTCAAAGGGTAAGAGATCCTTCTTTTTTACTGCTGCATAGTATTCCATTGTATAAATGTACCACCACTTTTTTATCCACTCATCTACTGATGGGCACTTGGGCTGTTTCCAGATATTAGCTTGTAAATAATGGTCCTATGAACTTAGGGGTGCATATATTCTTGTAAATAATGGTCCTATGAACTTAGGGGTGCATATATTCTTTCTGAATGGTATTTTGTGATTCTTTTAATATATTCCTAAAAGTGGAATCACTAGATCAATGGCAGTTCCATTTTTAATTTTTTGAGGAAACTCCATACTGTTTTCCATAGTGGCTGTAGCAGTCTGAATTCCCACTAGCAGTGCACTAGGATTACCTTTTCTTCACATCCTTGCCAGCACTTGTTGGTTGATTTATTGATGGTAGCCATTCTAACAGGTGTGAGGTGGTGCCTCATTCTTGTTTTAATTTGCAGCTTTCTGATGATTAATGAACTTGAGCATTTTTTCATATTTCTCTTGGCCATTTGTATGTCCTCTATAGAAAAGTGTCTATTTAGGTACTCTGCCCATTTTTAATTAGATTGTTTTTCTTCCTTTTGTTGAGTTGTATGAGTACTTCATATATTTAGGAAATTAATCCCTTATTAGATGTATCATTGACAAATATGTTCTCCCATACAGTGGGCTCCCTTTTCATTTTGAGGATGATTTATTTTGCTGTGCAGAAGCTTTTATTTTGATGTAGTAGTATTTATTTTTTCCTTTGATTCTCTTGCCCTAGGCCTTGTATCAGTGAAAATTGTGCTACATGAGATGTCTGATATTTTTCTGCCTATGTTTTCTTCTAGGAATTTTATGGTTTTATGATTTGCATTTAAGTATTTTGTTCATTTTGAGTTTATTCTTGCATTTGGTGTAAGTTGGTAGTCTAGTTTCATTTTTTTGTAAGTACCTGTCCAATTATCCCAACACCATTTATTGAAGAGACTGTCTTTACTCCATTGTATGCTCTTCCCTCCTTTATCAAATATTAATTCAGCATAATGGCTTGGGTCAATTTCTGGGATCTCTGTTCTATTTCATTAATCTATATGCCTGTTTTTGTGCCAGTGCCAGGCTGTTTTGATTACAGTGGCTTTGTAGTATAACTTGATATCCAGTATGGTGAAACCTCCAACTTTGTTCTTATTTCTCATGATTGCTGCAGCTATTCAGGGTCTTTATTTTTGTTCCAAATAAAATTGTGGAATGTTTGAAATCTGCTGTTGATATTTTAATAGGGATTGCATTGGATCTATAGATTGCTTTGGGTAGTATGGACATTTTAATAATGTTAATTCTACCAATCCATGAATATAGTATACTAGAGGCCTGGTGCACGGGATTTGTGCACTGGTGGAGGTGTGGCCTGCAGGGATCAGCCCGCTGTGAGAGCGCCGCTCATCCAGGGTCTGTTGAGTGGCGCTCCCACTGTGGGAGCACACTGATCACCAGGGGGCAATTCCTGTGTTGAGCATCTTTCCCCTGGTGGTCAGGTCGCATCATAGCTACTGGTTGGCCAATTGTTCTGGTCTTTCCACCGTTCGGTCAATGGGCTTTATTATATAGGATTCTTCCACTTGTTTATATCTTCTATTTCTTTATCAACATTCTGTAGTTTTCTGAATACAGGTTTTTACCTCCTTGGTTAAGTATATTACTAAGTATCTTATTTTTTTGTTGTTGCAATGGTAAATGGGATTGTTTTTTAGTTTCTCTTTCTGAGAGTCCATTATTGGTATATAAAAATGCCATCTATTTCTGGGTGTTAATATTGTATCCTGCTACATTGCTGAAATCATTTATTAAATCAGTTTTTTAGTGGAGTCCTTAAGGTTTTCTATATAATATCATGTCATCTGTGAATAATGACAGTTTTACATCCTCCTTTCCAATTTGGATGCTTTTTATTTTTCTTCTTATCTGATTTCTGTGGCTACAACTTCTAGTACTATCCTACCTAATAAAAGGGAAGTATGCAAATAACCATCACTCCGCTACGCCCACGATTGGGCCGGTGGGAGGCTGGGGGCAGGACTCGGGGTGGCTGATTGGGCTGGAGGAAGGAGCGGGGGGTGGGGACTCATCCCCTGTTCCTCTCGCCAGCCCCAACGGCCTGCGCTGCGGGAGGACCCATGGGGCTGGCAGAAGGCGCCGGTGGCAGAACTCGGGGTGGCCGATTGCGTGGCTGCCGGCACCAGTTTTCCGCCAGCACCAGTTTTCCTCTGGCCACCCGCCGATCGGAGCGCTGGCGGGAGGCTCTCCGATCGGCAGGCAGCCAGAGGAAAACTATGTGATCCCTTTCTCTCCACTTTGGTGAGAGTTTTTATAAAAAACTAGAGGCCCAGTGCACAAAATTCATGCACTGGGTGGCGGGGGTGGTCCCCTCAGCCCGGTCTGTGCCTTCTCGCAGTCGGGGACACCTTGCTCCTTACCGCTCGGCTCGCTGCTCCTTAGCACTGTCGCAGAGATGGGAGAGGCTCCCACTGCTGTACTCATTAGCCCTGAGCCCAGCTTCTGGCTGAGCGGCCCCTCCCACTGTGGGAGCGCACTGACCACCAGGGGGTAGCTCCCGCATTGAGTGACTGGTTGTTCCGCCATAACAGTCACTTAGGCTTTTATTATATAGATGGGTGTTGGAGTTTGCCAAATGTTTTTTTCTGTATCTATTGATACGATCATGTGATTTTTATTTTTCATTTTATGTATGTTATGTATCACATTTATCGATTTGCAAATATTGTACCAGCCTGCTGTCCTGGAATAAATCCTACTTGGTCATGCTGTATAATCTTTTTAATATATTGCTGGATCCGATTTGCTAATATTTTGTTGAGGATTTTAGCATCTATGTTCATCAGGGATATTGGCCTGTAATTCTGTTTCTTTGTAATGTCTTTATCTGGTTTTGGAATTAGGATAATGTTCACCTCTTAAAAAGCGGTGCCTTCCTCTTGGATTTTTTGGGATTGTTTGCAGAACATAGGTGTTAGTTCTTCTTTGACCATTTGGTAATACTCCCCGGTGAAGCCATGTGGGCCAGGGATTTTGTTTGCTGGGAGGTTTTTTTATTATTATTAATGCTTCAATTTCTTCAGTTGTTATTAACCTATTCACGTTTTCTGATTCTTCCTAATTCAGTTTTGGAGGATTGTATTTTTCTAGGAATTTGTTCATTTGATCTAGGTTGTCCAGCTTGTCATATAGTATTCCTTACAATCCTTTATATTTATGTGGAGTCAGTTGTTTCTTCACCTTCTTCATGTCTGGTTCTATTTATTTGAGTCCTCTCTCCTTGTTTCTTGATGACTCTGGCTAGAGGTTCATCTGTCTTGTTTAGCTTTCCAATGAACAAGCTCTTGGTTTCATTGATTTTTTTTTTTTTTTTGCGTGGGGAGTATTGTTTTTATTAGTGTCTATGTCACATATTTCCACTCTTATTACTATTATTATTTCCTTTCTTTTTTTTTTTTTTTTTTATTATTTCCTTTCTTATTATTTCCTTCCTTCTACTAACTCTGGGCTCTTCTTGTAGTTCTCTTTCTAATTCTTTAAGTTGTAGAGTTAGTTTATTGGAAATTTTTCTTTTTTCTTGAGGTAGGCCTGTAGTGCTATGCACTTCCCCTCTAAGGACTGCTTTTGCTGGGTTCCATAGATTTAAGGTGGTTGTGTGTTCATTTTCATTTGTTTCCAAGAAGTTTTTTATTTCTTCCTTGATCTCATTGGTAACCCATTAATTGTTTAATAACATGCTATTTAGCCTCCATGTATTTGAATGTTTTGTGGTGTTTTTATTGTAATTAATCTCTAGATTCTTATCTGAGAAGTTGCTTGATATGATTTCAATCTTCTTGAATTTGTGGAGACTGTTTAAGTCCTATGTGGTTTATCTTTGAGAATGTACCATGTTCACTTAAGAAGAATGTATATTCTGAAGCTTGGGGATGAAATGTTCTGTAAATATCAATTAAATCCATTCCATCTTGTGTATCATTTAGGGTTGCTGTTTCCTTGTTGATTTTTTTATCTAGAAGATTTATCTATTGCTGTCAGTGGGGTTTTTAAGTCCCCTACTATGACAGTATTGCTGTTCATCTTTCCCTTGAAGTTCTCCAGAATTTCATTATATATTTGTGTGCCCCTATATTGGGTGCATATAAGTTTATCAAGATTATATCTTCTTGTTGTATCAATCCATTTAGTATTATGAAGTGACCTTCATTGTCTCTTGTTATGGCCTTCATTTTTTTTTAAATTTCTTTATTGATTAAGGTATCACATATTTGTCCTCATCCCCCCATTCCCATCCCACACCTCTCCCCACACATCCCCCCACCCCCCTGTTGTCTTTAACCATTGGTTAGGCTCATATGCTTGCACACAAGTCCTTTGGTTGATCTCTCCCCTTTACCCCCACCCTTCCCTACCCTCCCTCTGAGGCCCGACAGTCTGATCCATGCCTCCTTGTTTCTGGGTCTGTTCTTGTTCATCAGTCTATGTTGTTCATTATTTCCCCTAGATGAGTGAGATCATGTGCTATTAGAAATACACTTATAGGAACAGAAAATGAGACAAGCAATAATGGTTATGGTGACAGGCAAACGAATTGATCTGTAGTGAGTTTCTTTCTGGGCCAACAGTTCTTTTGAGACCCAATTTCAATGTCCAACAGTTCCTTATGTGTACATGTCAGCACTGACATTACAGTTCTGGATGGTGGACAAATGGTGGTAATGCAGGTCCGACTGTCTCTGGTTTGGTCCTGGGCAACCTGCAGTGATTCACAGCTGCTAACTGCTAGTATGAGAAGGCCACATCAGCGTCTTCCATCTCTGGACTGCTTCTCGTCTGTCTTCATGGCTGGAGTAGTCCTGTCGATTCCTCTCTGTTGCTGGAATCCACATGGTCTCGGCGTTGTTTTCTGAAAATATACAAACATATTCTCGACCAAAAGTTAATAAAGGAATATTTTATATAAATTTGACTGGGAATCCTTTTCCATTTTTTTGCCCAAATGATTTTCCTCTGGCTTGTTTTGACACCTTGTGTGTTTTTCATGGGTGTCTTGCTTTTAGCCTTACAATTAATTTTCTAAAGTATTAATTTTCTAGATGTAATTTACTTATAGGATATTTTTCCTTACATGATATTCCTCTACTATCCCCTCCTTTTTTGATTTAAATGGTAGGAGGCTTTTGAAAAATTTATAATGTAGTCTTGATGGCTTTTAAATTTTAATTTTTTGCACTATAATATTACTGTTTTAGGTTCATTTTGAAGTCTATTTTGTCAGATATGAATATTGCTACCCCAGCTTTTTTTTTTTTCATTTCAATTGGCCTGAAAAAAATTTTCCATCCCTTCACTTTCATCCTGTGTGAGTCTTTTATTTTCAGGTTAGTCTCTTGTAGACAGCATATATATGGGTCATGTTTTCTTATCCATTCATCTACCCTATGTCTTGATTGGAGCATTTAATCCATTTACATTTAATGTTATTATTGATAGGTACTTATTTGATACAATTTTTATTCTTTTTAAAAAATATTTATTGTTGAGAGTATTTCCTCCCCTAGTGTCCACCTAGTGTCCACCCTACCCCAGGCCTCCACCACCCTACTGTCTGTGTCCATAAGATCTTTGGTTAATCTCTTCCAGGCCCCCCACACCCTTCCCTCTAAAATTCATCAGTCTGTTCCATGCTTCTATGGCTCTGATTCTATTTTATTCACCAGTTTATTTTGATCATTAGATTTCTTGTTTGTTTATTCTGATTTTTAGATTAAGTTGTTGATAGATATATTTGTTGCCATTTTATTGTTCACATTTTTTATCTTTTTTTTCTCTTCTTCTTCTTTGCCTTCTTCCTCTTCTTAAACAATACCCTTCAACGTTTCATGAAATACTGGTTTGGTGGTGATGAACTCCTTTAGCTCAGAGGGAAGGGGGAAGGGGGATATAGGAAGAGTTTAACCAAAGAACTTATATGCATATATGCATTACCTATGGACACAGACAGTAGGGTGGTGAAGACCTGGGGTGAAGAACCAGGTGGAGGGGAGCAGGTAGGTGTTCTGATCCTGAAGAAGGCAGGGTGGGCTAGCTACACCACTCACCAATATGGCAGCACAACCCCCCCAAGCAGCTCATCAAGGCAGTAGGACTAGTTGTTTGGGGACCAAGGTTCAGGTGTGCCAGGTGACCACCACCAGCCCATGTATCCAGGGCTTTGGGTTTCAGCAGTGGGGCCGTGAATGCCTGTCTGTGGCCTAGGGGCACTGAGGCATAGCCACTTCCCACTGCCTCCTCCCGTGGAGGACCCTCAAGCTCCTTCAAAATGGTGCACTCTCCAATCACAAGCAGAAAAAAGCTCCAGCAGAGCTACATGCAGCAGCAGTGGGCAGCTCCTCTGCCAGGAGCTCCCGCACTAACAGAAGCCCACCCGTACTCATACCCCTGAACAGTCTCCCTTGTACACACTCACCCACTCACACTCTCACCTTCACTCTGGTCTTGCCCGCTTCCATATTGGTTCTTTCCTGAGAGTTTTATTTTTTATGTATATTTTTAATTGATTTCAGAGAGGAAGGGAGAGGGAAAGAGAGAGATAGAAACATCAATGATGACAGAGAATCATTGATTGGCTGCCTCCTACATGCCTCACACTAGGGATTGAGCCCACAACCCGGGCATGTGTCCAGACTGGGAATCAAACCATGACCTCCTGGTTCATAGGTCAATGCTCAACTGCAGAGTCATGCTGGCCGGGCTAGAGTTTTTATTCTTAGTGAAAAATTCAAGCAACATAGAACCATAAAGAGTACAGACATATTGTCTCCTTTCTCTCCCCTTCTCTACCTAATCCACCAACCCTGGTCCCCAACCAAAGTAGATAATACAATGTGAATGAATCTGGCATGGTATCTAACACATAGTAGCTTTCAACAAGGGTTTTACTTATCACATCCTATTTCCCACCATAGACACACACACATTAAAAATCAAGTGCATTCACACATATGGAAAACATACACACAGACTCAAAAACTTAAGCAATGGGGTGAGAAAGCCATGATGCAAGGATTAACCCAGGTAATTAAACTGATTAGCCAGAGATGTCTCCCAGATTTGGCTTTTAGACTGTGGTTGGGGATGTAATAGAGGGAGAAAATGATGGAACATTTATGCTTTAAAAAAATCAATGATGAAGAGATTGTTGACCTATAGTGATACGCCACTATCAAAATGGAAGAAAACTCGGTTACCTAACACACTTTCTGGTGATACAATTTCTTTGACAGGAGCTAAGCAACTTGAATCATTGCAAATGGACGATAGCAGAAGACGTATATTCGTTATAGTAGTTGGTATTATGAGCACAGCTTTTATCTGTACTTCTTTTTGTTGCCTTCATTATAATTGTTTGAGCAAAGATGTCCCCAAAGAAAAAGCGTAAGTTTTACACTTTGAATTAAGAATGCAAGTAGTGTGTGTGTGTGTGTGTGTGTGTACATATAGTGGAGGTTTCATTCTTGTGATTACTTTAGACTTCTAAAGAGCTACCAAGATCTTGAGGGTGGATACCTACACTTAAATGATATCAGCTCTTAAATATTCTAAAGTACATTATCAACTTTAGCCAAAGCTGTCTCCTATTCAGGATTCAGCTGAGCCTCAGGCTATTAATTTCATGATAAATTGAGTCTAGGAAAATAGGGCATGACTATCTGAATAATACAGGGAGAATAAAAACAGAGAGGGAGAGGGAGTTGGGCCTGCATTCCAAAGACAATGAAACATTTTGAATTATCTACCATTTTAAGATGTACTAACATGAAAAGGTATTCACTGTTCTTATTATCTCAATTCCTGCTTTTCATATAAGATGATCAGTCTGGCCCTAATATATTGATTCTCTAAATATTTCCCAATCCAAGTACTGGTGACTAGAATATGCTAATGTTTCCTTCCTTTAGTTTTAGAGGAATATTGTGAATATAAATATGCACGGATAGATAACTTGATGTTATAAATATAATAGGAAAATAAGACTTTGGTCTAAAAAATTTATTTTTTATTGTAACAAGTTGTGACATTTATATATCAATTCTGTATCAACTTGTGACTTTTGTATAAAAGGTTTAATTTCTGGAGTAAATGAAATTCTCTCTCAGTAGTAGTTTTAAAACAACTTGGCAAGCCGAAACTGGTTTGGCTCAGTGGATAGAGTGTCGGCCTGTGGACTCAAGGGTCCCAGGTTCGATTCTGGTCAAGGGCATGTACCTTGGTTGTGGGCACATCCCCAGTAGGGGGTGTGCAAGAGGCAGCTGATCGATGTTTCTAACTCTCTATCCCTCTCTCTTCCTCTCTGTAAAAAATCAATAAAATATATTTTAAAAAATAAATAAATAAAATAAATAAAACAACTTGGCATTATTCAATATGTAGACTATATAATTACCTAATGTGGTGAAATAGTAAAATCTCTGAAAAAAGAAATAGCACAAATTCAACAAGTTCTTATCTGTAACCTAAGTCATGGCTTTCACTACACTCCAATTCTTACGGGGTTCAATTTCCCTACTAGCGCCAAAAAAAAGACCAAAACACTAAACTGACAAAGTAGCCTATGTTTTCTGGTGATAGCAATAATGTTCTATTGTTATATTTATTTTAGAGAGAGAGGAAGGGAAAGGGATAGAGAGATAGAAACATCCATCGGCTGCCTCCTACATGCCCCCTACTAAAGATCAAGTCCAAGACCTGGGTATGTGCCCTGACTGGAAATCAAACTGGTGACCTCTTGGTTCATGGGCTGATGCTCAATCACTGAGCCACTGGCCAGGGAGCAATAATACTCTTTCATTTTAATTGTCATACTCCAAATTTTCTGTATTTTCAGGGTCAAGAAACATGTAGCAGCCAAGTCATTCAGGTCATCCAAAATATTCAGTAAATACAAGACAGACAATGAATGCATTCCAGAGAAACAACCTATGCTATCTGGTATAGACACGTTATCAGAGCTCTCAAGTCAAGAAAGGTCATTCATATCATCCAGTTCAGAAAATGTAATCAGGTCCTCGAGTTCAGAAAAGTCATCAAAACCATCTAGTAAAGAAAAGTTCATCAAGCCATCGGGCCCAAAAAGAGTGTCCAGGTCATCCCACCTGGGAAAGTCATACAGAAAACACAGTCTAGATAAGTCACATGAGCTGGCTTATTCCCATAAGCTAGGCAGTTATGACCATTCATCCTATCCAAATAGGGCAGTCAGGCCAACTTCAACAGCCAGTCCACATTTTCCACTCAAGTCAACCAAACCATGTCATCCAACCTATCCAACAAATCAAATCTTGCTACCGGAGTCATCCAGTTTAAAGAACTTTACCAAGTCTCCCATACATCATAATCTAAAAAGATCAGTTATTGCAGGTAGGGAAGACATGTTATCTACGTCTCCATTAGTCAAGTCTTGTGCACACTATAAGGGAAAAAGACCTGTTTGCAGAACGCCTGAGTCTTTGGTCAGTGATATTTCTGAGGTCGAGAATACAAATGCTCAAAACCCACCTTTCCCACGTGAAGTGAAGCCTTTTTCCAAGTGTTTTTATAAGGTAGATTACAGAGACAATGCATTCCATGGCAATGTGAAGAACAGTGATGATGACAGTGAGAGGGAAGTAACCATTTTTTGCAACGTGAGACTCAAAGAAGTAATTGTTAATAAGACCACAAGTAATAAAGAGCTCAATAAAAATAATCACCTGTGAAGAAGAAAATTTATACGTACTATTTTGTGCTCACCATCCTTAAAGATATACTATATAAAGAGAAAATCCACTTGGCAATCACTATTGAGATTAGTCCTGTCCGTCTTGGAGGCAATTTATGAAAAATATTAATTAAATGCATGAGATAACAAATGACTTTATTGTAATTATTACTGCATTTTAAAGGCAGAAGGCTCTTTTGATGTATCTTATTTTGTTCTGGTCACTTGGATGGGAACCATAAACATACACAAATCTAGAAAGGAATTGAAAAATGGGTACCCTAGACTCCTTCCTTTGGAGTTGCCCTCAAAGTCTCAACCCAATTAGCTTTATTTTTTAATGTTAAATAGAGTATTCACAGTTTAATATTGTCTTTCTGTAGTGGCCAGTGCTTGGCAAAAATGTCTCTGTGTGCTTGGTTCTGGATGAGTTAGGGAAACTCTTGGTAGCTATTTGTAACACCCCTGCCTCCTGTGACTGCTACCTAAAATGAGGTTTCAGCTTCCAGCACACACATGTGGGGCTCCATGATACCAGTCTAAGTGTTCCAGTCTTCGTAACTCTCAACAAGGATTTTAATTATTTTTGTTACCCTAAAAATAGTACGTTTTCAAAAAGTCCCTGCTGCACGTTTTCAAAAGGTCCCAGCTGGAGATCTGATTTCTACCCATTTTTCCTACATGGTACTTCCTCATTCTGAGTGGGTAGGGGTGGGTGGATGGGAGAATCTTGGAGTTATATCCTCTAATTCCCCCACTGAAGAGATGTTATTCTTGCCTTCTTCCATGGGCATGGTTTAGAAAAGCAAGAAGTCCTGTATTCCAAGCCTATATTCTAGTACAGTAAAATTAGTCCCCTATAACATCTAGCAAGCATAAGTTAAATACAATTAGCTAGTTTGTATTGGATGTGTACTATTTGTCAGGCATTGTACAAGTAACTTTATGTTTGTGGGTCTGAAGGCTGCAATCAAGTTTGCTGATTTGCTGAAAGAACTCACAAGACTCAATAGCAGGTTATACACATGGCTAAGATTTATTAGAGCAAAAATAGACCAAGAACAACAGGAAAATACATGAATCAAGAGGAATCCACAGAGGTAAGGCACTTGCTTTCGAGAACTTCCCCATCTGGGGCCACCCACAATATGCTTTCACTCTAGCAACAAACTAGAAGGGCATGTGCAGAATGTCTCTGCCCAGGAAGGCCCATTCGAGTCTCTTGGTCTGAAGCTTTTATTGAGAAGTGGTCACATAGGTCAATTATGCTACATGGTAACTGAAACTCAAGATCCCAAGAATGAGACCAGATGCACATCATCAATGTTGATACTTGTGCAAAGCAATCCTGGCAAGCTAATATGGTATGGTCCACTGCTCCAGGTGTACAAAATATAATCATTAATCATTAACATAAGACATTCTGAGAGCCACATTCTCAGAGGTTGGCCAATACTCAGTCATGGTTCCATGTTCCCTTGAAAACATACAAGGGCTAAACAACTAGGCCTGCTATGCTAACACTTTCTCACACATCATATTTTATTTAATGTCCAACAGTCCCTCATTATGTGGAGGATTATATAAATGAACTGAAGTTCTCTAACATATAGTAAGATCACATCTAATAATTGATTGAATTGATATATAAATCTGTGATTAGCTTATGCTCCAATTTTCATTATGCAGTACTGCCTTCTCACTACCAGCTTCTAGGGTGCCTGCTTTTTCACAAATCACCCAATCCATTGGTGTAAGCAAGATCCCTTCTTGACTTTTAATCAGTCTGGGCCATTCTCCCAGACTTCTGGGGCCACATAAAGATGTCTTATGTTCATTCAGATCTGAATTCCCCATGGCCTTTGCCTATACTGGTAGTTCCTCTGGTGGAGTCTGTACCCATAAGGTCAACATGAAATTCACAGAGGTCACTAAGTAGTTGCTTATGTATAAAAGTTTTAAGCGATGGTATCTATATATATATAAAAAGAGGTAATATGCAAATTGTCTGGGACACCATAACGTCACGACCGCTCAGGAAGAGGCTGCGCATGCAGGTGGGCTGGAGGGGACTGCATGTGCAGTGAGGCAAGCCACAGATGGTGCAGGCCCAGAGAGAAGAGGGCCTGCCAGCAGTGGCATGCTGGCAGTCCAGCCTCTGTGTGTGAGCTGCAGAGGAAACACCTTGTCTGACTGCTCATTGGCTAAGTTCCCAGTACGCCACTCACAGTCTTCTTGGTAACTTGGGAAATAAGAATCCAAGAAGGTGATCTAGGGTTTTTTCACCTCACTCCTGGAGGAAAAAACAAAGGTCCGCTGCTGGAGGGGCTAAGAAATGTTATATACTGCCCTAGCCAGTTTGGCTCAGTGGATAGAGCCTCAGCCTGCGGACCACAGGGTATGGGTTCGATTCTGGTCAAAGGCATGTACCTAGGTTGCAGGCTCCTCCCTGGCTGGAGTCCAGGTCAGGGCTCATGCAGGTGGCAACCAAGCAAAGTGTCCCTCTCACATTGATGTTTCTCTCTGTCTTTCCCTCTCTCTTCCATGCTCTCTCAAAATCAATGGAAAAATATCCTCAGGTGAGGATAAAAAAAAAGAAAGAAATGTCATATCCTATGAAAGAGACAGCTTGAAAATGCCTAAAGAAAGTTGGTCATTTTTTCGTGGTGAAGGGACTGGACTCCGTGTTGATGAAAACACCTTGGCGGCTGCGGCAGCCAGCAGTGGCAGCAGAAACAGGGTGATGGGGGTGGCGCCTTCTCCTGATCAGCCCAGTTGCCTCCCGCAGAGGAGAGCAGGGAGCGGGCCTAAGCCATCAATGGGACATCCCCTGAGGGCTCCCGGACTGTGAGAGGGGGCAGGCTGGGCAGAGGCACACCCCCCCCCCAAAGTGCACCAATTTTTGTGTACCAGGCCTCTAGTATGCATATAAGTAACATTGTGGGAGATTACAGACTTGATTTCCTACTGGTATTATCTTTTGTAAAAGATAAACTGTAAAGTGTTAGAATTGTTCGAGGTTAGAAAAGCCTGTTTTTTAAAAAAATTTACAAATAGAAGCAAAAGTTCTGATCTAATTTTTAAACTGTTCTGAAAAAAAAGTTCAAAGATATACAAAATTAGAGCAAGTAGAGCACCCATATAAGTAAGCACTACTCAAATTCAACAATTATCTCTACATGGCCAATCATGTTTCATTTACACTCCTATCCATTTCCCTTCCCATTTATATCTCTAAAAGACAATGACTTTCAAAAATACATAGACATACCCTAGCTGGTTTGGCTCAGTGGACTTTGTCAGCCCATGGACTGAAGGGTCCTAGGTTTGATTCCAATCAAGGGCACATGCCTGGGTTGCAGGCTCGATCCCCAAAAGGGGGCATGCAGGAGGCAGCTGATCAATGATTCTTTCTCATCATTGATATTTCTATCTCTCTCTCCTCCCTTCCTCTCTGAAATAAATAAAAATATATTTTTTAAAAAGACATAGACACAATACCATTATCTCACCTAAAAATTAAAAATAATTTCTTAATATCAATTATCCAGTCAGTTTTCAAATCCCTCTGCTCATTTGTTTTATGGTTCTTTTGTTCAGATGAAATTGATCAGCATTTGACAGCATCTAAGACTAAGTTTTTTTTAAATAAAAAATTATAATTTGATTGGCTAATGTTTATTCTTATTATAGGATGATTTTGGAGTTAATCTGAGCTGTCAGTAGCCTGGAAAAAAGCAAAAGTCAAAATTGTGTGGTGTTCAGTTTAAATTCAACTGATGTCATGGTAAGCAGAGTCAAACATTCTTCACTCTATTCTCTTTTCCATTTTGAAGCTAGAGAGTTGTAATACTTGAAATGCTGTCAATATTAATATCTAATAAAATGACTAACTGCCAGTGACAACTAATGATAATGACATCTTAAGAACAAGTTATCTGCATGACTATGTATGTTACTTTTTTAAATCACAGTTAATTATAAAATAGGAGTCTATAGAATATTTGAAAGTCAATCAATATGCAAAATTTTAAGTGTATTAAACCAGTATAGCATCCTCTCTAATAAAATGGTAATAAGCAAATTATCACTCTGCTACATAAGCCACGCCCACCAGCCAAGCCAAGCCCACCAGCCAATCAGGGCGAGTATGCAAATTAACCCCAGCCAAGATGGCTACAGCCACAGAGAGCAAGGTTTCCCAGGTAACAGAGCAAGCCAAGCTTTCCATAGCCGTTGCAGGCCTAAGCCTCCACTCAAGCTACAAAGTTTCAATTATAGAAGGTAAACAAATTCAAACAAATGGTGACAGAACGGAGCTTGAGAGAGCAAGCCAGGGTTGCCAGCGGCAACAGGGGAAACAAAGCTTTCCACACACCCTGGCCGGGCCCACCCACTTAAGGCAACAAAGTTTCAATTGTAGAAGGTGAATTAACTGCCACAGAAATGGCTGCCGCCCCGGAGGGAGCAGCAGGCTTGGCTCCACTCCAGGCTACAAAGTTTCAATTGTAGAAGGAAAATAAATTCCAGATACCAGGGCCTCCGCTTGGGTCGCCAGGCGGTGTGGCCAGCCTGCAAACCACCACAGGCCCCTCGCTCAGGCCGCCCCATGCCCCAAGGGAACCCCACCCTGATCCGGGACACCCTTCAGGGCAAACCAGCTGGCCCCCACTCCTGCACCAGGCCTCTATCCTATCTAATAAAAGAGCAATATGCAGATTGACCATCACTCCAACACACAACATGTCTGCCCCCATGTGGACACAAGATGGCCACCACAAGATGGCCAACAGGAGAGGGCAGTTGGGAGGGACCAGGCCTGCAAGGGAGGGCAGTTGGAGGTGATCAACCCTGCAGGGGAGGGCAGTTAGGGGTGACCAGGCCAGCGGAGGAGGGAAGTTGGGGGCAAACAGGCTGGCAGGGGAGCAGTTAAGCATCAACCAGGCTGGCAGCGGAGTGGTTAGGGGGTGATCAGGCTGGTAGGCAGAAGCGGTTAGGGGCAATCAGGAAGGCAGGCAGATGAGCAGTTGGGAGCCAGCAGTCCTGGATTGTGAGAGGGATGTCCCTCCAGGAGTCCCAGATTGGAGAGGGTACAGGCTGGGCTGAGGGACAACCCCCCTCCATGCACGAATTTTGTGCACCGGGCTTCTAGTATATAATAAAAACATGTACTATGAGTCAGAGAAGAATTTTATCAAAACACAACAACAATTGCTAGTCAAAATTTGCCCAGGCTAATAATTAAAATAAGTCCTATCACTCTAATAGATAATCTCTAGTAATTCTTGGTAATGTCCTGATTTAAATGAGAGTCCTGAATTTCTATATTCTTATTGCAGCATTTTTCTCATCTCTTATGGTACCTTACTCGACTTCCTTCTCCTTGTCACTCTCTCTTTCTTTCCCTATGTTCAGCAGGATTTGGGATCAGACTGGTTTGTTAACAATCCACTGTTCTAGCAATTGGCATATGGGCTCTGAAATAGCTTACCCCCATCACTTTAATCTTTTAACTGACTATGCAGTGTGTTCTTATTGTTTCCTACAGTAGCGTCAGGAAATCAGCAAAGAAAGCTTTAGTTTGGACAATTTCACTCATTGCCATTGCTGTTCCTCCAACCAAAGTAAGGTTTATAAATGAGACTTGTTTACACAATAGATATATACAGTATGTATATATATAAATTTTTAACGTGCCTGGGGCTGGGAAAAGAAAGGCATGGGCGTGCTCCCAGGAGGGAGAGTGCTGATATATTTATTTTTTAAACAAATATCACTTTCAGAAGTTGAATGCCTTTATTGCTAATAATCCATAATATCTGCCATTAGTACTTTTGTATTTTAAATTCTATTTAACTTTGTTGTGAATACCTTTATATTTATTTAGATGAACATGTGTGGAAATTAACTATAAGAGGCTCAGTCACATTCTTCTGTTCCAATTTGTAGCCATGCAATTTGACATTGATCTTCTTTTTTAAAAAAATATATTTTATTGATTTTTTACAGAGAGGAAGAGAGAGGGATAGAGAGTTAGAAACATCGATGAGAGAGAAACATGGATCAACTGCCTCTTGCACGCCCCCCACTGGGGATGTGCCCGCAACCAAGGTACATGCCCTTGACCGGAATCGAACCTGGGACCCTTGAGTCTGCAGGCCAACGCTCTATCCACTGAGCCAAACCGGCTTCGGCTGACATTGATCTTCTTATTTTGCAAAATGGCAGAAAAAGTCTATATATGATACAGTCGATTCTCAATATTTGCAAGACTAATAATCCCAGCTGTTCATTATCATAGGCCTTTGTTTTTTCTTTTGCTTTTTGCAGTTACCTGCCTTTTAGTCATTTCAATACTATATTTAAAAATATTTTGTTCTGATGTGGGTCTCTTATAGACAGCATATATATGAGTAATTTTTTCTTATCCATTCAGCTACCCGATGTCTTTTGATTCGAGCATTTAGACCATTTAGATTTAATGTTATTATTGATAGGTACTTATTTATTGCCATTTTATGTTATACTTGTATCCCTTTCTGTATATATATTTCTCCTTCTTCTTAAAGCAGTTCCTTTAGCATTCTTGCTACATGGTTTGGTGGTAGTGAACTTTAACTTTTTTTTCTTTTTCTTTTTTTTACAATTTTTTATTAAGGTATTATATGTGTACATATTTTACCATTGCCCCCCCACCCCACTCCCATATACGCCCTCACCCCCCAGAGTTTTGTGTCCATTGGTTATGCTTATATGCATGCACACAAGTCCTTTGATTGATCTCTTATCTTCCCCACCTCTCTCTAACCTTCCTGCTGTAATTTGACAGACTGTTTGATGCTTTACTGCCTCTGTATCTGACTTTTACTTCAAGTTTTTAATGTTCTTTATTATCCATAAATGAGTGAGATCATGTGGTATTTTTCTTTCATTGACTGGCTTATTTTACTCAGCATAATGTTCTCCAATTCCATCCAGGTTGCTGCAAATGGTAAGAATTCCTTCTTTTTTATGGCAGCATAATATTCCATTGTGTAGATGTACCATAGTTTTCTGATCCAGTCATCTGCTGATGGACACCTAGGCTGTTTCCAGATCTTAGCTATTGTAAATTGTGCTGCTATGAACATAGGGGTGCATATATCCTTTCTTATTGGTGTTCCCAGTTTCTTAGGACATATTCCTAGGAGTGGGATTACTGGGTCAAATGGGAGTTCCATTTTCAGTTTTTTGAGGAAACTCCATACTGTTCTCCACAGTGACTTCACCAGTCTGCATTCCCACCAGCAGTGCACGAGGGTTCCTTTTTCTCCGCATCCTCGCCAACACTTGTCGTTTGTTGATTTGTTGATGATAGCCATTCTGACATGTGTGAGATGGTACAGCATTGTTGTTTTGATTTGCATCTCTCAGATAATTAGTGATGTTGAGCATGTTTTCATGTGTCTCTTGGCCTTCCTTCTGTCTTCTTTTGAAAAGATTCTATTTAGGTCCGTTGACCATTTTTTTATTGGATCATTTATCTTCCTTTTATTAAGTTGTATAAGCTGCCTGTAGATGTTGAAGATTAAACCTTTATCAGTGATACCATTTGCAAATATGTTCTCCCATGCAGTGGGCTTTCTTGTTGTTTTGTTGATAGTTTTTTTTACTGAAAAAAAGCTTTTTATTTTGATGTAGTCCCATTTGTTTATTTTCTCTTTAGCTTCCATTGCCCTAGGGGCAGTATCGGTGAAGAAGTTCTTTTGGCATATGTCTGAGATTTTGTTGCCTGTGGATTCCTCTAGTATTTTTATGGTTTCCCGTCTTATGTTTAAGTCCTGTATCCATTTTGAGTTTATTTTTGTGTATGGCGTAAGTTGGTGATCTAGTTTCATTTTTTTGCATGTATCTGTCCAATTTTCCCAACACCATTTATTGAAGAGACTGTCTTTATTCCAATGTATGTTCATGCCTCCTTTGTCAAATATTAATTGAGCATAGTGGTTTGGATCAATATCTGGATTCTCTATTCTGTTCCATTGATCTATATGTCTGTTCTTGTGCCAGTACCAGGCTGTTTTGAGAATAGTGGCTTTGTAATATAGCTTGAAATCTGGTATTGAGATCCCTCCTACTTTATTCTTCTTTCTCAGGATTGCTGTGGCTATTCGGGGTCTTTTTTTACTCCAGATGAATTTTTGGAGAGTTCTTTATAGGTCTGTGAAATATGCCATTGATATTTTAATGGGGAGTGCATTGAATCTATAGATTGCTTTAGGTAGTATGGACATTTTAAAGATGTTGATTCTACCAATCCATGAACATGGTATGTTCTTCCATCTGTTTACATCTTCCTCTATCTCTTTTTTCAGTGTCCTGTAGTTTTCCGTGTATAGGTCTTTTACCTCCTTAGTTAAGTTTATTCCTAGGTGTCTTAATTTTTTTGGTGCGATGGTAAATGGGATTGCCTTTTTAGTCTCTCTATCTGTAAGTTCACTATTGGTGTATAGGAAGGCCATAGATTTCTTGGCGCTAATTTTGTATCCTGCTACATTGCTGAATTCATTTATTAAGTCTATTAGTTTTTTGACAGAGTCTTTCGGATTTTTTATGTACAATATCATGTCGTCGGCAAATAAAGACAGCTTTACTTCTTCTTTTCCAATTTGGATGCCTTTTATTTCTTCTTCTTCTCTAATTGCAATGGCTAATACTTCCAGTACTATGTCAAACAGGAGTGGTGAGAGTGGGCATCCCTGTCTTGTTCCTGTTCTTAGGGGAAATGTTTTTAGTTTTTGTCCATTGAGTATGATGTTTGCTGTGGGTTTATCATATATAGCTTTTTTTATGTTGAGGTATGAGCCTTCTATTCCCACCTTGTTGAGAGTTTTTATCAAGAAAGGGTGTTGGATTTTGTCAAATGCTTTTTCTGTATCAATTGATATGACTATGTGATTTTTATCTCTCAATTTGTTTTTTTTTATCTTTTTTTATTTTTTAAAAGATAAATATACAGTGATATGTATACTCACATAATAGAATACCATAAAAGTATCTAAAATAAATGAGTTAGAGCTATCAATATGAATAAATCTCAGAAGCATAATGTCAAGTACAAAAAGCCAATTGCAAAAGACATATATATATATATATATATATAAATGATACCATTTTTATAAAGTCTAAAGGTATGCAGAACTCTACTGTATATTGATTAGGGATAGCTGCATATATTGATTAGAGATGCAGCTATATATATAAAAATATTCACATGAATAATATACCTTATTTTCAAAACAGTATATACTTCTATGAGGTCTTTTTGCAGGATATTTCAGATCCTTCAATATGTTAATGAGTCTTATGACTCTCCTAGAATAGTTTATCATATCCAATGTCTCTCAAATTTACTTAGCCATGGAGCCCTTTTCTTGTGTTATTTTATTAATATTGCCTAGAACAGTTTAGGAAATGGTACTAGGCAAAACAACAATAACAACAAAATACCTTCAGGAGACCCTACACTTAGTTCTTTTTTTTTTTTAATTTCTTTATTGATTAAGATGTCACATATTTGTCCTCATCCCCCCATCCCCATCCCATACCCCTCCCCATGGATGCCCCAACCCCCTGTTGAACTTAACCATTGGTTAGGCTCATATGCATGCACACAAGTCCTTCGGTTGATCTCTCCCTCCTCCCCCCACTCTCCCCTATCCTCCCTCCGAGGCCTGACAGTCCGATCAATGCCTCCCTGTTTCTGGTTCTGTTCTTGTTCATCAGTCTATGTTGTTCATCATTTCCCCTAGATGAGCGAGATCATGTGTCACTAGAGATATACTTATAAGAACTGAATGTGAGACGAGCAATAATAGTTATGCTGACAGGCAACGAATCAGTCTGTAGTGAGTTTCCCTCTGGACCAACAGTTCTTTTGAGACCCAATATCAATGTCCACTAGTTCCTTATGTGTACATGTCGGTACTGACCCCTCAGCTCTGGATGGTGGACAAATGGTGGTAATGCAGGTCCGACACCCTCTGGTTTGGTCTCGGCCGGACCCAGGGGCACGGCTTCACCCGAACTCAGGGGCACGTGGCCTCACCCAGACCCAGGGGGCGCGTGGCCTCACCTGGACCCAGGTGGACACGGCCTCACCTGGACCCGGGACCCAGCCTCACCTGGATCCAGGGGCACACAGCCTCACCCCGACCTGGGATGCTCCAGCTTCACCCAGACCCAGGGGCGTGTGGCCTTACCTGGACCCAGGGGCGTGAGGCCTCACCTAGACCCAGGGGTGTGTGACCACACCCGAGCCCAGGGGCATGCAGCCTCGCCCGGACCCGGGACCCAGCCTCTCCCGGACCCAGGGGCGTATGGCTTCACCCAGACCCAGGACCCAGCCTCACCCGGATCCAGGGGCACACAGCCTCAGCCGGACCCGGGATCCAGGTTCACCCAGACCCAGGGGCACGTGACCTCTCCAAGACACAGGGGCGCGTGGCCTCTCCCAGACCCAGGGGCGCGTGGCCTCACCCGGACCCGGGACCCAGCCTCACCCGGATCCAGGGGCACACGGCCTCACCCGGACCCGGGATCCAGCTTCACCCGGACCCAGGGTCGCGTGGCCTCTCCCAGACCTCTCAGTTTGTTTATGTGATGTATCACGTTTATTGATTTGCGGATATCGTACCATCCTTGCATTCCTGGGATAAATCCTACTTGGTCATGGTGTATGATCTTTCTGATGTACTGCTGGAGCCGATTTGCTAGGATTTTGTTGAGGATTTTGGCATCTATGTTCATGATGGATATTGGTCTGTAATTCTCTTTCATTGGGTTGTCTTTATCTGGTGTTGGTATTAGGGTGATGCTGGCTTCATAGAATGAGCTTGGAAGTGTTCCTTCCTCTTGAATTTTTTGGAATAGTCTGAGGAGGATAGGTTTTAGTTCTTCCTTGAATGTTTGGTAAAACTCTCCTGTGAAGCCGTCAGACCCCGGGCTTTTGTTTGCCGGAAGCTTTTTGATGACTGCTTCAATTTTGTCCATAGTTATTGGCCTATTGAGCTGTTTAGATTCTTCCTGATTGCGTTTTGGAAGGTTATATTTTTCTAGGAATATGTCCATTTCCTCCAGGTTGTCCAGTTTGTTGGAATAGAGCTGTTCGTAGTACTTTGTAACAATCCTTTGTATCTCAGCGGGGTCTGTTGTTATTTCACCTCTTTCATTTCTGATTTTGTTTATTTGGGTCCTCTCTCTTTGCTTCTTGGTGAGCCTGGCTAGAGGTCCATCAATCTTGTTTATCCTTTCAAAGAACCAGCTCTTGGTTTTGTTGATCTTTTGTATTGTTTCTTTGGTATCTATATCATATATCTCCACTCTGATCTTTGTTATTTCCTTCCTTCTGGTTACACTGGGCTTTTCTTGCTGCTCTTTTTCTAGCTCTTTGAGTTGTAGGGTTAGGTAATTTATTACCATTGTTTCTTGTTTTTTGCAGTAGGCTTGTAGAGCTATGAACTTCCCTCTCAAGACTGCTTTCGCTGTGTCCCATAGATTTTGGATTGTTGTGTTTTCATTGTCATTTGTTGCCATGATGTTTTTTATTTCTTCCTTAATCTCTCTGGTGACTCAGTCCTTGTTTAATAGCATGCTGTTTAGTCTCCATGTGTTTGATTTCTTTGGATTGTATTTATTGTAGTTGATTTCTAGTTTTATGCCACTGTGATCTGAGAAGATGCTTGATATGATTTCTATCTTCTTGAATTTGAAGAGACTTTGCCTATGTCCCAACATATGGTCTATCTTTGAAAATGACCCATGTGCACTTGAGAAGAATGTATATTTTGTGGCTTTGGGGTGAAATGTTCTGAAGATGTCAATTACTTCCATCTGGTCTAGTGAGTCATTTAGAATTGATGTTTCTTTGCTGATTTTTTGTTTAGAGGATTTGTCCAATGGTGATAGTGGGGTATTGAAGTCTCCTACTATGATTGTATTGCTATTAATCTCTCCCTTGATATCCTCCAGGAGTTTTTTTATGTATTTGGGTGCTCCTATATTGGGAATGTATATGTTTACCAGAATTATTTCTTCTTGTTGGATTTCTCTTTAGTATTATGAAGTGGCCTTCCTTATCTCTTGTTATGGCATTTACTTTGAGGTCTATTTTGTCAGATATAAGTATTGCTACCCCAGCTTTTTTTTCATTTCCATTTGCCTGAAAGATATTTTTCCATCCCTTCACTTTCAATCTGTGTGAGTCTCTTGTTCTGAGATGGGTCTCTTTTAGACCGCATATATATGCGTCATGTTTTTTTATCCATTCAGCCACTCGATGTCTTTTGATTGGAGCATTTAGTCCGTTTACATTTAAAGTTATTACTGAAAGGTATTTGTTTGTAGTTATATCTATTTTTGTGTCTGTATTCCATCTTACGTGTTTATTTCTTCTTTTTAGTATTCCCTTTAGCAATTCTTGCATTGCTGGTTTGGTGGTGATAAACTCCCTGAGTCTTTTTTGTCTGTGAAGCTCCTGATTATCCCTTCAATTTTGATTGATAGTCTTGCTGGATATAGTATTCTTGGATTCAGTCCTTTGCTTTGCAGCACTTTGTATACCTCCTTCCATTCTCTTCTAGCTTGTTGTGTTTCTGTTGAGTAATCATGTGACAATCTGATGGGTGTTCCTTTGTAGGTAACTCTCTGTCTCTCTCTTGCCACCTTTAAGATTCTCTCTTTATCATTTATATTTGCCATTGAAATTATGACATGTCTTGGTGTGGGTCTTTTGGGGTTGATCCTGCTTGGGACTCTCTGTACTTGCATAACTTTTATCTTTCCCATATCTGGGAAGTTTTCTGTCATTATTTCTTCAAATAGATTTTCTAATCCCTGCTGCTCTTCTTGTCCTTCTGGTAGCCCTATTATACGCATGTTACTTCATTTCATGTTGTCCTGAAGCTCCCTTAGGCTTTCCTCCTGCTTTGTAATTTTTTTCTCCAATTGCTGTTCAGATTGAGCTTGTTTCTATACTTGATCTTCTAACTCACTAATTCGGTCCTCTGCTTCTTGTAGTCTACTGTTGAAACTTTCCATGGTGTTTTTGATTGTAGCTATATCACTTTTCATTTCTTCCTGATTCTTGCATAAGTTGTTGATTTTCTCATCCATCCGATGTATAAATTCCACGACCATTACTCTGAACTCCTTTTCAGTCATGTTGCAAGCTTCAGTTTCACTAATTTCCTTTCTTGGTGACTTCACATTTTCTTTCCTCTGTGAGTTATTTCGTCTCCCCATTCTGACTATCACCAGAAAGCTTAAGCTTCAGTTTGCATCAACCTGGGACTTTGCTGCACCCGAGTTTCACTGAAGTGCTCTGACACTAGGACGTGTGGCTGCCTTTGGTTGGTGGGAACCAGACTTGCTCAGGGCCAGTGTCCCCAGTGTTCCGTGTGGTCTCATGTGCACACTTAGAATCAGGGGCCCTGTCTGCACCACACTGTTGGTATGTGCCAAAAATGAGATCCTTAGCATGTGCCAGGAGTCAGAGTTTCCCTGTGTCTGCACCAAGAATCAAGTGTCAGAGTCTCTGTTGCCTTGTGCAGTTTCTCGTTGAGAATCAGGGTCCCTGTGTGTGCATGCACCAACAATTGGGGTCGCTGGCTCTTAGTGTGAATGCCCTGTGAGTCAGGGATCCCAGGCAGCTGTGTCTGGCATGCCAAATTCCCTGAAGTGGAGCTGCGTCCTGTGTGTGCTCTCTCTACTGAGCCAAACCAGCTAGGGCACATACTCTCAAATCCCTGAAGGTTCTCTGGCTCCGTGCACTCTCCCAGAGTCCCCGAAGGGGGGCGGAGTCTGTTCTGCGCGCCCAATTCCCCAAAGGGAAGCCCCTCTGTGCATGCTCTAAGATTCCCCGAAGGGGAGCTGTGACCCGCAAGCCAAATTCCCCCAAATTCCCCGAAGGGGAGCCCTCTGTGCGCACTGACAGATTTCCCCGAAGGAAATCTGCTTCTGTCCTGCGCGCCAAATTCCCTAAGGGGGAGTGCGTCCCTTCGCATAGCTCTGCAGCTTGGGCGAGGGGCGGGTCTATTAGTTACTATGGCACTATCCGCGTGCCTGAGGGGAGGAGGATAGGCTCTTTGACTCACGAAAATCTGCTGGGAAGTCTGGAGTCTTGTTGTTTGTTTGTCTGAAGCTGTGATAGCAGTTCTCTGTCCCCAGTGGCTGCAGGGTCCTGGTTTGTGTCAGAAGCCAGGATACGAGTCTCAGGCAGCTGTTTCTCAGGATGGCGTGGTCTCCGTGTCCGCTCCAGCCACCGAGAGGTGTCCGCTTTGTGCACGGGGCTCTGCCGTCTAGGACTGCCCTGTTAGGCAGCCCCTTGGAAGACCTGCAGAATCTAACTTACCCTAGCTCATACACACACACGTCTACACTCTCCTCTATGGGTTCCTCACTCACACTCTCTCTCTCCCTACCTTCCTGCCAGTCGCCATCTTTTCTCCTCTCCTCAACTTTTTTTTTCTTGGGAGCTCTTTATTTCACCTTTACTTTTAAATGATAGCCTTGCTGGATAAAGTAGTCCAGGTTTCAGGTACTTGACTTTTAGTACTTTGAATACTTCATGAAAATGCCTTCTGGCTTGAAGTGTTTCTGTTGGAAAACCAGTTGACAGCCATGGAAACTCTCTTGTAGGTAAGTAACTTTCTCTCTTGCTGCCTTTACAATTTTTCTCTTTGGCCTGTTCGGGGTGGCTCAGTGGTTGAGCATCTACCTATGAACCAGGAGATCATGGTTCAATTCCTGATCAGGGCATGTGCTAGATTACGGAATTGATCCTTAGTGGGGGGTGTACAGGGATGTCAAATCAATGATTTTCATCATTGATGTTTCTCTCTCTCTCTCCCTCTCCCTTTCTCTCTAAAATCAATAAAAAAAACATATATTTTTAAAAGATTCTCTCTTTGACTTTAACCTTTGCCATTTTAATATGATGTGTCTTGGTGTGGGTCTCTTTAGGCTCATCTTGATTGGGACTCTCTGTGCTTTCTGAACTTATGTGACTTTTTCCTTCACCAGGTTAGGGACGTTTTCTCTTATTATTTCTTCAAACAAGTTTTCTATCCCTTGCTCACTTTCTTCTTCTGCTATACAGATCATGTGGATATTGTTACTTCTCATGTTGTCCCCAAATTCCCTTAAACTATTCTCATTAAAAAATAGTTTTTTAAATTGATTTTAGAGAAGGGAAAGGGAGAGAGAGAATGAAACATCAATGATGAGAGAGAATCATTGATTGGCTGCCTCCTGCATGGCCCACACTGTGGATGGAGTCTGCAACCCAGGCATGTGCCCCAACCAGGAGTCAAACTGTGACCTCCTGGTTCATAGGTAGACACTAACCTCTGAGCAACACCGGCTGGGCTATTCTCACTTTTTGAAATTCTTTTTTCACCCTAGCTGGTTTGACTCAGCAGATAGAGCGTCGGCCTGCGGACTAAAGGGTTCCGGATTCGATTCTGGTTAAGGGCACATGCCCAGGTTGCAGGCTCGATCCCCAGTAGGGGGCATGCAAGAGGCAGCCAATCAATAATTCTCATCATTGATACTTCTTTTTTTATTTTTCAAATAAATCTTTATTGTTCAGATTATTACAGGTGTTCCTCCTTTTTTCCCCCCATAGCTCCCCTCCACCTGATTCCCCACCCCACTCTTACCCCGCCCCCGCCACCACTGCCTTCATCCACAGGTGTAAGATTTTTGTCCAATCTCTTCCTGCACCCCTCACACCCCCTCCCCCCAGAGAATTGTCAGTCCACTCCCTTTCTATGTCCCTGATTATATTATATTAATCAGTCCATTCTGTTCATCAGATTTTTTATTCACTTGATTTTTAGATTCACTTGTTGGTAGGAATGTATTTGTTGTCATTTTGTTGTTCATAATTTTTATCTTTACCTTTTTCTTTTTCTTCCTCTTCTTAAGAATACCCTTTAGCATTTCATATAATACTGGTTTGGTGTTGATGAACTCATTTAGCTTTTTCTTATCTGTGAAGCTCTTTATCTGACCTTCAATTCTGAATGATAGCTTTGATGGGTAGAGTAATCTTGGTTGTAGGTTCTTGCTATTCATCACTTTGAATATTTCTTGCGACTCCCTTCTGGCCTGCATAGTTTCTGTTGAGAAATCAGCTGACAATTGTATGGGTACTCCCTTGTAGGTAACTAACTGTTTTTCTCTTGCTGCTTTCAAGATTCTCTCTTTGTCTTTTGCCCTTGCCATTTTAATTATGATGTGTCTTTGGATTCCTCTTGTTTGGGGTTCTCTGCACTCCCTGGACTTGTAAGTCTATTTCTTTTACCAGGTAGGGAAAGTTTTCTGTCATTATTTCTTCTAATAGGTTTTCAATATTTTGCTCTCTCTCTTCTTCTGGCACCCCAATAATTCAGATGTTGGTACGCTTAAAGTTGTCCCAGAGGCTCCTTACACTATCTTCATTTGTTTGGATTCTTTTTGCTTTTTGCTTTTCTGGTTGGGTGTTTTTCGTTTCCTCATATTTCAGATATTTGGTTTGATTCTTGGGGTCCTTTGATCTATAGTTGTATTTCTGTATATTCTTTATTTCAGTCAGTGTATGCTTAATTTCTGTCGGGTCCTTTTCCATTTTTTTGGCGTTCTCATTAAGGTCCTTGAAGGTCTCACTAAGCTCCTTGGAGGTTTCATCAAGTTTCTCGGCGGTTTTTAGAAGATTCTTGAGTAACCTTATAAATGTGGTTTTGAACTCTATGTCCAGTAGTTTGCTTTCCTCCATTTCTTTCGTTCATGACATGTTTCTTTGTCTGTGCATTTTGCTGCTTCCCTGTGTTGATGGAGTGGTTTTCTGTGGTAGGTGACCTATAGGGCCCAGTGGTTCAGCCTCCCCTATCACCTGAGGTGGACACTCTTGGTGCACCCCTTTGTGGGCTGAGTGCAAAGTCTTGGTGTAGTTAAGCCTTGATTGCTGTTGGTACACTGGGAGGAATTGACCTCCAGGACAATTGGCTGTGAGGACCCGCTGTGTCTATAATGTAAGAACTGCTGTGCTGGAGACACGCTTATGGGGTAGGACTTGTTTCAGTGGGGCTTTGGTGCTCACTGACTCTGCCTCTTGAATGCATCATTTATGGATGTAAGGAGTTGAAATCTGGTGTTGTCTCACACTGACCACTAGATACACTATCTTCTGGATCTCCAATGGGTTGCAGGTCAGCTACTGTTTGAGGCCACCCAGCAGGAGGTACAGTGAGAACTACAGTTTTCTCCTCTTTGCTTGGGGTTTGGAGGTTTTGGAGCTGTCTGACCAGAGCTGCAGTTTGTTAGGTTAAGCTGCGATAGGGCAGGCCATTTATATGCAAAAGCCACTGCGTGGAGCTTGGGTGGGTTTGTTGATTGTGTGGGGCTGGGTCTCAGGGAGTCACTAAGCTATGGCATGGCAAATAGCAATGGCTGCCAGTCAGCTGACTCTGTGTCTCCGAGTTTTCCCTTCCCTGTGTCTTGTGCCCCAGCATAGTAAACAATGATTGCTGCATGCACCTCTGCAAGAAAGCCACTCTCACTTTCTGACCTGATGGCAAACAGTCCAGCTTCTCCCCATAGGTGTTTGGGTCCCCAGCGTCTCCCCAGAAACTGGAGTTCAGAGTAATTGGGAGCTTGTCTCCCTTCAGGTTGAAAAAAGCAGCGCACCCAGTCGCCCGCCACCAGCCCGATTCGCGTGCCTCCGTACCTCAGCTTTTCAGCACTTGTGCACGTCTCAATGCTCTTTTCTCTTTCCTTCTAGTTGTAGAACTTCCACTCAGCCAGCTTTCCCGTGGTTCTGGGTGACAGACATTTTGTCTTTTAGTTGTAGTTTTGAAATTGTTGTGCGAGGGAGCAGTTTAGGTGTTTACCTATGCTGCCATCTTGGTTTCTCCTCCATCATTGATGCTTCTATCTCTCTCTCCCCTCTCCCTTCTTCTCTGAAATCAATAAAAATATATTTTTTAAAATAAACATTAAAAAAAATAAAAAATTTTTTTTGTTGCTCTGATTAGGTATTTTTCTCTGCATTGTATTCCAAATTGCTGATTTCATTATATGCTTCATCCAGTAAGCACGTGGACAGAGAGAAAGGAAGAGAGAGATAGAAACATCAATGATTAGAGGGAATCATCCATCAGCTGCCTCCCTTATGCCCCCCACTGGAGATTGAGCCCTCATCCTTGGCATATGCCCTGACTGGCAACCAAACCATGGCCTCCTGGTTCATAGGTCAGTGCTCAACCACCAAGCCACACTTGCAGGGCTTCCATACAGCCTACTTTTAATTCCTCCCAGTGTATCCTTGATGTCAGATATGGTATTCTTCATTTCTGACTGGTTCGTATTTATGGTTTCCATGTCTTTTCTCATGCTGATGTATCTTCCATTAAGTTCCTTGTAGTGTTCACTAAGTTATTTGAACATCCTTATAACCATTTCTCTAAACTCTACAGCTGATAAATTGCTAGCCTACATTTCATTTAGCTTTTTCTGGGGATTCCTCCTTTTCTTTCATTTGGGGGTTGTTTATTTTTCTCCTTATTTTAGCTGTCTGTTGTTGTTGTTTTCTATGTATTAGATGGAACTGTTATAACCCCTAGTCTTCATGCAGTGGCCTTATGTAGTAAGTGTCCTGTGGGAGCCAGTGGTGCAGTCTCTTTGATCTCCTGAGGTGGGTGCTCTGGGAATGTGTCTTGTGTGGGTTATTTGGGCTCTCCTGTTGTAATAGGGTCTTAATTGTTGTCCCATTTGTTGGTGGGATCACCCCTCAGGCTGGCTTGTTGAGGAGCTTAACCCTGACCACATTGTGAAAGCAGTTGTACAGTTGAGTTCTGGAAGCTGGATATCCAGGATCACAGTGCCAGCATGGTATGTTCCTGATGATTCCTATTCCACATTGCAGACTGCTAATTTCTCTATGTGTCCAAAAATTTAACCACCCACCCTTGCAAATTGATATGAGCCAATTCCAGCACACTGTTGGTTGCAGCAAACTCTATGAGAATGGCCAAAATCTGGAACACTGAGAACATCACATGCTGATGAGGATGTGGAGTAATAGGATCTCTCATACATTGAGACACAGATCAGAGCTCTGGTGGCTTGAAGCTGGGATGTTGTTTTATTTCCCCAGGAATGAGCATGGCAGTGGGTGTACGCTTCCTCTACAATGGCTCACTCAGAGCATCCCCAACTCATTCTAGTAAAATTAACTGGCATGAATCCTAGCATCAACCCTAGAGTGTGTCTTCCTGATCTGTTCTTCTTCCAGCTCACCTATTATAGTTTCAATCACTCTGTGGCCTGCCTGTATGTCATAGCCCAAATATCTGCAATAATGTCTGCTGTATTCTTATAATAAATTTCCCTTTTTCAAGATAGCTTGACTTAGTTTCTACTCCTTGCCACCACTGATTCTTGATTAAGACATGGTATGACCTCTTAAGTTAGAACAAGAATGATAAATGGCTTTCATTTCAAGTGACTACTCTGATCTATTCTCATAACTGTGTAGAGGGTTTGATTGTAAAAGATTATGAGATTACTTCCAAATTCATGACAAGAGTGCCAAGGTTGATTAGCACTGTCTGCTATGAGTGTGATAGTGGGGAGTGGCAACATATGTGCCATATATTTGCCACCCCTGCAGTTGAGGAAGAAATTTAAATAAGCATATGTCTTCCTCTAAAAAGTTCCAAAGGTCATTATAGAACTACCATTATGGAAGCAGGAGGTACACAGAAAAGTTCAAAATATACATAATTTTATCAACTATAATAACAGCAGTTTGCTGAACTTTTGCCTGTTCCTATCTGTTCTTTATATTTATGCAATCCTTAATTTTTTTCTATAGTAGGTCACCAATTGAAATTAATATGAATCAATTCTTTTCCTGGTAGGCTTCATTTGGATTATGCTGACATTTTAATAATTCATGAAAAATATGCCAAGGCTATAAATAAATTCTTTGTACATTTGTGATCATGAATATTGTTTATGATCTGAGACAAAAACAATAGCTGATTAAGGAAATTACCATATATTCCCAAGGAAGCTGTGGTTTTAGCCAAAGAAAATACTGACTTTTCCTACTAAATAATAATAATGAATAACAACTAATATTAATATGGTACTTTGCAGACTGATGAAAAGTCAAGTGGTCTCAAATCTCTCCATTAAATTCAAATTGTTGATATCATGAACTCTGAACATATTACAAATATGTACACCATCCAGAAAGCATCATTCCTAAAGTGAGTGAATCAGGGCAACTCTCAAGCGTCCTGGGCTTTACAGAACACCAAATATCTAGTAGACTGAGAAATAACTGAGGGTGGCAGCCCAAAGGAGATAAGGAAGGAAATGATCTAGTGCAGTGGTCGGCAAACACATTAGTCAATAGAGCCAAATATCAACAGTACAAACGATTGAAATTTCTTTTGAGAGCCAAATTTTTTAAACTTAAACTTCTTCTAACGCTACTTCTTCAAAATAGACTTGCCCAGGCCGTGGTATTTTGTGGAAGAGCCACATTCAAGGGGCCAAAGAGCCGCATGTGGCTCACGAGCCTCAGTTTGCCGACCACGGATCTAGTGAATGTTTTAAAAGAAAGAGAACAGTTGTCTGTCAAATATCTACATAATTGTTCTATAAATTCTACTCCACCCTTTCGTGACTTTTCTATTCCTTTAACCTAAGTTCATTTATATAACAGTGTTGGGATGAGGAGGGGAGTGGGTTTGCTGGAGACTCATAGTGATCAGATCTGGCTAAAACTTCTGTGGAAGCCTGTGGATCATTGGAAACATTCCTGTCCTATGGTAAAGTAAAACAGCATTAACTAGGAGATTGTCCAGTAGTTACAGTACTAGTACAAGAGCTACCAGAGAAATAGCTTAATTATTAATTATGACTTAGAGTTGAACAGTGATGGAAGAGATTGACAATCACAGTCTTAGTACTGTTCTGCAGGAGATGAGCTAACTAACTTGTGAAGAATGACAAGACCATTGTTTCTTTAAAATCCATATTCTATCTTGTTGCCCGGGTGATTCTGGACAACATATAAGTATGTATGTACAAAGAAGACGAAGTAATTTTACTCTGAATGTTAATGAAATGTACAGTGTAAGTTAATTTGATGGTTTTAGCTTTTTCGTTTTTTTTGCTTTGTTGTTGTTTGGTATTCTCTGTTAAACCAAGGATTGACTAGGATGATTTTCATAAACCACAGGTATGGTAGTATGTTGTAAGGAGGATGAAGTAAGGAAGAGATGTTGAATATTTAAAGGTAGGCAGACTGGGAGAGAGAGTAAGCTTGGTCCTCCCTACAATTGTCAAGCATAAGTTATTGGGAAGAGTAGCTGGCAGTTACAAGGTGATTTGAGAGGCAGTAGGTGAGTGAACCCTCCCTAGACACCCAAATAGTTTACTTACTGATATTAAATCCCATTACCATGAACTCATTACTTTGGCTCAGCATTGCTCATTCCCTGTGGTTCTTTATAAACATCTAAACATTTTTAAAAGTTCCCCAATTCTTCGATTGTAGAGGTTTATCAGATCTCATTCATCTATTCAGAAGAATGGATTGCAGAAGAGCCTGGGCTCTTGAAGCAGGGGCATGGGAATTTGAGAAGGTCTAGGAGATGTCTATCTTGCTCACCTCAATTGTTTGCCTGTTTTTTTTTCTGGGAGCTCTCCATTTAAGAAGAAACTCCTGGTATGCTGGTGATTTCTGGTGGAGATGGAATGCCTGGCCAAGTGAGGATAAAGTCATAGGTTTCCCATCCAATGTATCTGGCCAGAAGTATTCCACAGAGCATGATAAGACTCTGAAGGCATAAGTTAGTTTAATAAGCAGGTGGCTCAGACTCCCATGACACCTCCTCCTGCCATACTGCTGCCCCTCCATCAATTCATACCTGTGGTCTCATGGTAAATTAGCAATAACTAAATGTCTTAAGATAAAAAAGAAATGCACGAGCCAAGTTTACACATAATTTTGCATAGTTAAGATGGCACCATCTGAAAGTAGATGACTACAGCACTACACCACCACCACAGGGTGCTTAAAAAAAAAAAAAAGAGACACTGGGGAAGGGAACTCTTTCCAGTGGACAGAACTTTGAGTAGTATACCTGGTTGTCAGTTGTGCTGAGTACAGATGGCCTAAGATACAGATCTACTCTGATTCACAGGCAGTGACCATTGGGTTGGCCAGGGACTTAGAATAAATTTCTAATAGCAAGCTATATATTGCTACATGGAAACCTGAAATTTTATCTACTTAAAAATGGCATAAAGTTCAGAAGTAATTAATAAGTTATCCAATCTCCTCAATTTCCCATGTCCAGAGAATGTGTGTGATTGGTCCAAAGGGAACTCTAGATTTCAGCCAGAACTGACATCTCCTGGATCTTAGTTTAGGGCTCTCCCCATAAGAGCACATAGATAATCATTCATTTTTTTGTAAACATTTCTTGAGCTTCATCAGTGTATCACACTTTTCCCTGGGAAATAGGAATAAAGATAAATAAGGCATGGTCTTTGCCCTCAAGAAGATCGTGTGTTTGTTCTATTTTGTGCATGTTTATGTATTCTAGTTATATCCTGTGACAGGTGATAAAATGAAACCAAAATTGCAAATACTTTTTCAAGCAGGGCAGACTGAATACTTGCTGAATAATGCCAAATGGAAGTTAAAAAGTGCTAGAAAGTGAGGCACTAAGAACTATATGACTTAAAAATAAAAGACACAGAGATATTAATTCAAGATTGAATTTGATAGTTAAGGGGAGTATCACTATCACTGCTGGGAAGAGAGACATTTTTAATGGATTTTGATGGCATCTTGCCTGAGCCTTAGTATTTAAATGTTGGCCTGAGAGATAAATATGAATTAATTGATCAGGGAGAATGGAGGATAGTGCAGCATGCTATTATTTTAAATAGTAGAAAGTGGTGGATATAAGACTGTTGAATACCCCCAAATTTGTTAATTTTAGATTTGAACTTCAAGGTAAATTCTTTGATTCCTTACAAAGATCCATCATCTTCCCCAATAGATCTTTCTCACAAAAAAATTTAAGCTCTGTTCAAAAGATAGAGACTGCTCACTCCTGTGCATCTTTTCTCTAACACCATTTGAACCCCTCTCTCTCTCTTCTCAACCTTCTTTCCTGTCTTAGAGGAAGAAGGTTCCCTCATCCCCTCTCAAACCTGAGCCTCATTTTCTCCAGTCCATCCCCTCTTGCTTCATTTCACACCCAGCTTCCTCAATTATCTTCTTTTTCTAAAATATTTAGCTTCTTGTATGGCTTGGTGGCTCAGTTGGTTGGAGCATCATCCCATACACCAAAAAGGTTGTGGGTTCAGTTCTCCATCAGGGCACATACCAGGGTTCAGTCCCCGGTTGGGGCATGAGCAGGAGGCAACCAATCAAGGTTTCTCTCTCACATTGATGTTTCTCTCTCTCTCTCTCTCTCTCTCAAATCAATAGAAACAGATGCTCAAGTGAGAATTTAAAAACTAAAATAAAATCTTTAGCTTCTCCTTTCTACATAATCCTTCCCTCTCTGCTTTTAAACATGTATAGGTCTCCTTTAGTTTGGAAAAAAAATGGTGCTTGATCCTAATGGTCCTCCTAGCTATTGTACTTTTTTCTGTATTTTGCATCTAATACAGGGTGACCCCAAAAATGTATGCACACTTTAAGAGCTGATAGATCAATTTTAAAATGAAATGTATTTTAATAAACACTGCCTTTATGATTATTCAAAGTGTGTGTCTACATTTTGGGGACACCCTATATAACATTTACATAAGCCATAAAGGGTATTAACAGTTATCTTATACATGTTCAGTAATTATAAACAGTTGGACTATATAGAAAAGCCCAAATAGCCGAAACCGGTTTGGCTCAGTGGATAGAGCGTCGGTCGTGGACTGGGGGGTCCCGGGTTCGATTCCGGTCAAGGGCATGTACATTGGTTGCGGGCACATCCCCGGTGGGGGTGTGCAGGAGGCAGCTGGTTGATATTTCTCTCTCATGAATGTTTCTAGCTCTCTATCCCTCTCCCTTCCTCTCTGTAAAAAATCAATAAAAATATATATAAAAAAAAAAAAAGCCCAAATAGCAAATGTAACTATTATTATGGCTAATATTGTTAGCAGACTGGTAAAGACAATTAAACAAAATATTTTTAATACATAGGTATAGAGGCTTTGTCAATGTCTTAAGATAGCTGTGTATCTCTGATGTCAGTGGCTTCTCATCCTAGAGGAATTTTTGATGCCCCTTGTAGAAGGAGGCAAGAGTAGGTGCCCATTCATGGTTAGGTGCCTGATAAGATCCCTTCCAACAAGGTTGGAAAGTGTCTTTATTTGATGTCCTTTCCAAGTTCATCTGATTTGAAGCCGGGAGCCAGTGGAGCACAATGGGCTCATGCTAGTATCTAGCACTGGGTCTGTGTCCATGGGGTGGTCCTGACTGGGCTTCTTCAAAATTCCACCAGCAATGCTAAGTAAATGTCAATATAAGAAATATCCAAATTTGGAGAGAATTTTTATGAGTTTATTTGAGCCAAATTGATGTCATTGCCAGGAAGGAAGATCTCAAATGCTCCCTATTAATTTTTTAAAGTAATGCATATGTATAGTTTAAAAGTTAAATAGATTAATAAGACTTATAAATAAAAAGAGCAGAACCCTACATCTCTCCAAACTTCCAGTTTGTACTACTAAAGCAACTACTTTCAATAATTTTAGTTGTTTCTTCTAGTATTTACTTTCACATTTCCATAGAATGTACTTATACTGTTTTTTTTATCTTTCCCTTTTTAGATAGTTTATTGCCTTCTTATTATGAAAGAGAAAGATTTAGACCTCTTATAAAAACAAACTTTCCAACTTGTTTTCCCTTCATCCTACAAAAGAGCTTTAATTTATTATATCAGTAAGGCAGTTTTCATTGTTATGCTACTTAAGTATCTTTTACTTTGGAGCCAATTAGCATTTTATCATGACTCACTTACTTTCTTGAACAACTTTCAGTTTCTCATGTAGTTAAAAACTGCCTTGGTTTTTGTTAGTTTGCTGCCTTTTATATATATCAATCACTAATTCTTCATTAATTTTCCATATAATTGTAATACTTTTCTGAATACTATTCTCCACGTGGTCAAACATATCAGGTAATCTATCAATTAATCTAATTTTTTTTTCTTTAGCTACACCCCTCCTGTGTCCCTCCATCTTCCTACTTTCTTTGGGCCTGGTTGCTCTCTAGGTATGCCACACAACTATTTATCTTGAACTTTCTTTCATTATAATCTGGGGAATTCCCTTTACTTCTCTTTTATGTTTGTCTCCTGTTTTCTGGGTTTCATATCTTCCTCTTTCTTAGTTTATTCTCTTATATGATGCAATGCATATTCCAGTGACTTCCTAAGAAGGGAGGTTTGAATTTTATATCATTTACTAATACTTAACATGGACCCATTGTGCCTGTAGGCAGATCCACTTACCATTTACTGGAATAATTTCACCTCCACATTTTTTCCATTTCTCTTGGTTAGAATGCTCTCCAACTTCTTGTGTGCATGTACAAATGCTATTTATATTTTTGAACTAATTTTTATTTTTATGAAAATAATACATGTACATAGTTTAATAGTTATTTATAACTTGTAAAAGAGAAAAAAAATGAAGTTCCTTATCACATTCTTTTCCATCAACTTGTGCTCCTAGAGGCTAGTACTTTCCATTGTTTTAGCTGTTTCTTCTGGTATTTACCTCCTCATTGCTCAATAATATAAGCATACTGATATATTTTCACTTAATGACTTCTTATTACGGAGGATAAAGATTTAGTCTTCTTATACCATAACATCTCTAACCTCTTCTCTGTCTATTCTCCCAATATAGTTTTGGAGAATATGGAATTCTAAATTAGAAATCATTTTCTCAGAATCTTGAAGGCCAAACTACTATATCTCAGTGAACCCCCTGTGGCGCCTAGTGATTGCTTCTTCACTCTCACTGTGATAGAATACGCCATCCTTTTTTTTCTTTTTGTTAATCCTCACCCGAGTATAGCTTTCCATTGATTTTTAGAGAGAGTGGAAAGGAGAGGGAGAGACTGAGAGAGAGAGAAGAAACACTGATGTGAGAGAGACACATCCATTTGTTGCCCCCCGAAGTGCCCTGACTTGGCGGGGGGGCGAGCCTGCAACCGAAGTATGCACCCTTGACCAGAATCAAGCCCTGGGACCCTTTAGTCTGCTGCCTAATACTTTATCCACTGAGCAAACTGGCTAGGGCAATATGCTATCCTTTTAATAGTCTGCTCTAGAACCTTGTTTGCCTTTGATATCATGATTACTAGAATACATCAACTTTCCCTTTTTGCAAAGCAAAACAATATTAGATCATTCACAATCCCCTTGGACTTCTACTGTTCTCCGTGATTACTAACCTCATTTGTTAGTACCCTCAATGTCATTAATATGAGCTATTTGGAGCACTATAACAAGGAGCCCTGATCGCATCTGACAAAGTGACATTTAAGCTAAGATCTGAAAAATGAATAGCAAAGGCCATGTGAAAGCTTTCCATGGTTACATGTGCAAAAGCTGTCAGGGGAGATGGATCTTTTGGAACTTATGTGAAGAAAGGTGTCCAGTGGGGTGAAGCTTGGTGAGTGAGGGGAAGAATAGGCCCATTGAGATTAGAGAGGAAGGCATGGGTCAGAGAATTCATAGCCATGTAGATGATGACAAAGTAAGATTTGGGACTTATCCTAACGCAATGAGAAGCTACTAAAAATAATAAAGAGGTGAGTGATTTGACCTGGTTTGTCTTCCAAAGATTTCTGTGGATGCAGTGTAAAAAATTAATTGAAGGGGGCCTATAGGGAGATATGGGTAAAATTGGTCTTAAATAAGCATTAAGGCCAGTCTTGGAAGGGAGAAAAAAATGTCAAATGGGCAAAAGACAGGCTTATGGGGTATGTTTGAAAGCTCAGCAGACAGTTGAATTTCTTCAACTTGCTGATGGCATTAATTTAGATGCTGATATAACAGCTTCAATTTTTTTCTTTTCTTTTTTTAGTATTAGATGGAGGAAGTGACACCTTCTTACCATTCCCTTCCTGCTGGATCCCTGAATTGCTGACCATCTGACTGAACTCAGAAGCAGTGTGCTTCCCTCCTTTGAAATTGTGTACTGCATCCTGTGCCCTAGAGGTGGTTCTGCCCATTTGCCATGGTGAGATTTCTGAGGGGTTGAGGTAGAAGGTGGGAAAGAACAAGGGGGTCAATAGATAAGAAGGGCTTATAAAGAGCATGCACAGAAATGGAGCAGCAGAATTAAAATAGTCAAGGGAGAACACTTTCCCTTACCTTTATCCTACAGTAAGCATTATACCTAGTCAAGATGTGAAAAGGACAAAAGACTGCTTCCTCACAATTCCTGCCTGCAGGATACTGGGACTTCTGCTGCAGTCAGCTGCTACACCACAAGAGTTGGTGTTACATATTCCAAGGCTTCTGACAGTTTAGGCTGGAGGAAGTTAGTTTTTGCAGTTGTGTTTATGGAGTTGGCCAAATGAAAATGCAGGCTGATGGGTCTGCTTTTTCATAGTCATTAACAACAGCCTTTTACAACACTTGGGTTTTCTTTAGAAACTGTGAAGAGGCATTGAAAAGAACAAAAATAATTTCTTCTTGTCATAAAAAAGCTCAAAGGAAAGTAACTCTAGAGGATGTGTGTGAGAGTAACTCTAACTTCAGGTTGAGCTTGTATATGGAAAAAATTATGTTGCATAATTTTCATGTTTTGCTGAGCATAGATTGATTTGTGTGCAATTGCATTTTTAAAAAATATATTTTATTGATTTTTTTTACAGAGAGGAAGAGAGAGGGATAGAGAGTTAGAAACATAGATGAGAGAGAAACATCGATCAGCTGCCTCTTGCACACCCCCTACTGGGGATGTGCCCGCAACCAAGGTACATGCCCTTGACCGGAATCAAACCTGGGACCCTTGAGTCCGCAGGCTGACGCTATACACTGAGCCAAACCGGTTTTGGCTGCAATTGCATTTTTATAGTCAAGCAAACCCAGGAGTGTAGATGTTGTGATGAAATAAATTAGGAGAACATAGAGATAGTGTAATTATAATAACAAATGAAAATATGACAAACATTACTGCTATATCTTGGGGGATGCTAAACGCTTTGCTTTTAAGCTGGGCTACATGACAATGGCATATGAGATAATACACAACGGTGTGAGAGAACACTGCAAAACAATTTTCAGTTCTCTAATTTTTTAAGTTGGTCTGTTTGAATTCATAAGCAAAGTACATTTTTCCATTTGTTTAACAAAATTGTATACAAAAAGATATTACTTATTACTTACTAGTAAGCACTTGCAACCCCAATGTCTAAATTCATTTTGTATTACCTATTTTATTGATAAGGATGCATTTTATTGATAATGATTCTAAACTTGTGACTAGAACAAATGACAAGAACCTCTTCCACACCCAAGTTTCAGTATCTAGAATAGGGCCTGCTACATAGTAGATGTTCAGCAAACAATTAGTGAGTTAAATTACATTAGTTGCTGTGTTCAACAAAAAGTAAAGCCAGAAAATAAACTCTATTTGAAAATAAATCTTTGAAAGAATAGATAGCAAAAGTTTAGATCCATTTTGCAAACAAAACAAAACACAAAACCATCCTAATGTCTGATTAATACGCATTTTAGATAAACTTCAAAAATCATTAGATGAATCCTCAGTGTGAGCAAATCTGATGGAACCACAATAGGGAAAGATAAGATTTTACTTCTTGGCGATTAGGAGTTTGTGCACCTACTTTAAATTTCATGCATTTGCACTTTGGGGATTGGCTCCTCCTCAAAGAATCAAGGTCAAATTTCATAGGGTGTTTCTGAAGATCCTTTGGGGAGGGGTTTAGTTCATTCAGGCGACCTGCTCACACAGCCCACACATCCTGGGCATATGACAGGGTGGTGTGTTCTTTTTCTTAGGTCGTCCTGTACTTTCTCACAGGCCTCTCCCTCCACCCTGGACTTTGCCCACTGGACATTTTTTTTTTTTGTCAGCTCCTGTAAAGCCTTCCCACTTTTCCAGGTCCAGTGTTATCTTCAACGTTTTCAGAAAAGCTTTCCAGACCCCCTTTTCAGATGCAATATTGCTCTTCCCCATTTTCTGAACATCTACTCCAGCAAACATCCCCTGACTAGACTGCGACCAGCTTATTGGGGAGGTCTTTCAAGAAGTCGCTGCGTCCAGCCCTTAGCACAGTGCATGGTACAAAGAAAATGCCCAATAAAAGTTTGTTGAAGTGAGTCTGAACCCCTGAGCAGAAAAGGAGAAGAGCTCGTGGCCAGCAGTAAGGGCCCTTCACGATCTGAAGGGAGGCCCGTGTTGTCTCTGGACCCTGTCCCCAACTCTAGACTGGCAGGAGAATATGGCACAGTAGAAAGCTCTGGTAAATGTACTTAATTCTTTACTTTTATAGAGGAATCAGAAACTTCTTCAGCAGCCTTGGGCAAGCCATAAAAAGGTGATGGTTGGGATGCCCAGTCTCGGGGCAATTCTAGACTCAGCTTTCATATCTCTTTTTTTTTTTTTAAGTTTCGCAAATTCCAGTTCTAAACTAGGAGCCGAGAGGGTTTCACAATCTTCGTGCCCTAGGGACGGCTCCCAGCTTTTGGGGCTTTGCCTCATTTATCCCTCTCACATTTCCCATAGCGGGGAATCTAGGGAGTACTCCTGGCCTCCACATTCAGTCGGCGCTGAGAACCACGGTTTGGCCCGGAGGTCTCAGCCGCTTCCTCCTTCAACGCTCTGGGCAAACCAGGCACAGGCGAGTGAGGGAGCTCCCGGCCCACAGTACTTGGTGGAATAGAGGCACATTTGGACTACAACTCCCAGGTTGCTCCAGAAGAAGTGCGGGGGCTAGGAGGCGAGGGGGCGGAGTTTGGGGTGGGGATGGGTGGCAGGGAAATCCCGCCCCCCCTGCGCAGTATCACACAAGCTTGACTTTACAACCAGAGAAAGTGGAAGTAAGACGGTGGGAGGCAGGACCAGAGAACCAAAGGAGGGACAGCCAATTAGGTGGGAGCGGAGCTAGGAAAGGGTAGTGGGAAGACCCGCGCTTTCCAGATGAGGAGGGGGCGGGTTTCGTAACTAGTTTCCCCGCCCCGCTCGCTCTGGGGTGTTCACAGTGAGAGTCTTGCCACTCTTAGCTCAGAGCCTTGCAGTCCGGTGGGCTCGGGGCGGGCCGGTGGGCGGCACTGTGGCTCCCCTATCCGGGTGCGGGACCAAAGCGCTGGGCGGCGCGGACCGCGGAGGGGCTGCGAGTGAAGCGGTGCCGTGGAGGAGTTAGGGCCGGGTCAGGGGAGGCTGTGACTCCCGACCGAGCCAGTGGAGTAGTGCCAGGCTGAGGCAAGGTGAGGCGCGGGGTGCCTTGGAGAGTCCCGCTGTGCCCCGAGTGGAGCGGAAGCACGCGGGCTGGCTAGCGGGGAGGGCGGGCGGTGGCACTGCTTCAGGGAAGAGTGCAGACCAAGGGAGGCCGAGCCCGGCGCCGGCGGAGAGATAGGAGCGTCCCCTCCCCGCAGGAGGAGCCTAGGGCTCCTCCACCTTCCCTCCCCCGCGCTTCGAAGTCGCCTTCTTCGCGGGCTGCTGCAGGAGCAGAGGGGCGGCGGTGCTGGGGCCAGATCAGTGGGAGCTACCGGGCCACAGTCCCCAGGACGCGCGCGTGGGGGCGGGCCGTGAGTGAGGCGGGGCGGGGCGCGAGAGGGTGGGGGCCTGGGGGAGGCGAGGGCGGCGCTCAAGAGCCTAGGAGGGCGGCGGCGGTGCAGGCGGCGTCCTGGTGGCCCGGTAGCCTGCCTCCCGTGCGCTTCGCGCCAGCCGCCCACGCCGCAGTGTGTTCTGTGGACAGCACCTTCCCAGACAGCCCGGCAGAACGCAGCTCGGCGCCCCCAACCTTGGACGCGATGTTCCGCAGGAGCTTTAATCGCTTTGTAAGTACACGCGCTGCGGCTCCACGCGGGCCGGTTCACTGGCTCGTAAGTCCCTCCTCTGGGTCCCTCAGAACAGTTTTCTGCGGAGATAAGTGCATCTGTGGGAGACACCACCTTTTAATACTCACTGAAATATGCTGCCCCGGCAGCCAGGGTGGGAGGCAGGTAGGGCTCTCAGAGGACACCCCCCATCACCCCGGACGATTTAAGTTGAGCTTCCTGGGGCCGTTACAAACTCAGCCTGAGACGGGGTGGGGGTGCCTAGGACCGGATGGTGGGGGACCGACCGAGGGGCCCCTCGGTTTGCCAATTAGTCGAAGATGGCGTTTATGATCAGGGAGGTGGCTTTCTTTTGTTTCTTCTGCTACGAGCACATGGAGGTAAACGTAAACCCGTCTCCGTGGCAGAAAAGGTGGCCGAAAAGGAGACTCAGGGGCTTAGGGCGCCTGAGGCGAGGGTAGGACTCAACCTTGCTTGGGGCTCAACCTGCCGGGCGGGTGGGTGGCTGGTGATCGGAGGCTGGATAAACTTTGGAGACCGAGCCTAAAAATCTCACCTTCAGGGGCTGATAAAAGCTAGGGCGATTGTCAGTGTGGACTGGGTGGATGTGGAGACTCCTAGAGGCGGCACAGCCGCTACTGAGCATCGCGCCTAAAGCCCGGCGGAGCCCTTAATGCCCCTGGCACTGAACCCTTGGGAGAAGGCAGGCTGCTGCTAAACAGCTCCGCCCACGTTTACCCCCTTTCCAATGCCCCAGAACAGGGAGTTGGGCATTGGGAAAGACAATTTCTGGCTACTATCTTTTGAGTAACCTGTTTTACTCCTAGAGGGTACATTAAGAATGGAGCAAAACAGGGACCATGACTTCCATGTTGCTATTTTGTAGTAACTTCCTTAATTTCAAGATGAGGTGGTGGGGATAGGATTTTATTTCTGCCAATGATGTGAAAGAAGGCTTTGTCTTTAAGTTTAGATTTTTTTATCCTTGTGCATTTGAAACGTTCACAAACGTACTGTGGCTAAAAGAGAATTATACATCCCCTTTTAGGATATTAGTATCACAAGAGTGCTGCGTTAATGTTTTTCTAAATGCTTACCTCATCCATAAACATGTTTTATGAAATTGGAGCAGATTATCTGTGGCAGTCAGTACCAGTTGTACATATCAAAGATCTTGAAATCCATAGGAATTGGCTTGTATTTGATGCTTTGCTATAAAGTAAGTGACCAAAATTGGTTTCTCACATTTAGCCCAAGAAGGTAAAAGAATATTCTATTTCATAGATTTTTGGGAAATATAACTGTGTTGTTTGGGGGTGACAAAAAGCTAATGGTAATATTTGGGAAAAGGATAGTCTTTTCACATGACACTCATAATGGAAAAGCAACTGGCCTCTGATTCATAATAAATTCATTAGCTTAAAATTAAGATGTTGACATTCTCACTTTTTTGAGGATTTGAAAGCAAGCAATGGAAGTATTGGTCTAAAAGCCCCTTTTGCTTTTCTTTTGCTGAGAGTGATCTGCATTGTATCAGAGTAGTAATTAAGTAATGTTGGCCCAAGAAGCCAGGGCATGCAGTAGAATTTGCAGCAGTTCTTGAGGTGCCAACGTGCAGGTTTGAGGCTAGTACTTGGCATCCCAATCAAGATCTTTCTGGAGAGAATCACTTAAACTCACACTGAAATGAGCTTTGACCTTATTGTTTCAGTTAGAATACCTGACTGCTCAGTTTTCTACACGGTCATGACTATGGTTAAGTCTCGGAATTTCTACCAGTGCAGTAAACTGGAAGGTTCTCAGGAGTTGTATCTGAGGCCTAGAGCAAACCATTGAATTGAATGTGAAACATGCTATCAAATACTTATTGCTAAAGAATTACTTCAAAATTTGGGGGGGGGGGCAGATTTTATCTCCTTTAAATCAGGAAGCCTTGTGTCCTATCTTTTGCCTAGTAGAGATTATTTGAGGGGCACTCCCACTTATGTCATTATAAGGCTACCATTAAAGATTTAGTGGACTTTGAGACTTACACAGCAGTATAGTCCAAGTTGTGTGCTGTTTTATGATTGCTTTTATATTTCAGAGATGGGGCTATGAATTCTTACCAAAATTAAGTGTTTTTTGTGTTGTTTTTTTTTTGTATGCCCTAAGTCTGAAATCGACTTTGAATGTGAAATAAATTGCATGGGTGGTGTTTGTAGTTGCTGGTCACTGAAAACTAGATACTACATGTTAGTACAGGGCTTTATATTTTAAATCTGACATGGGAAGTAAATATCTCTTGGGAGTAGCATCATCTATGGCTGATGTAGTGTTTGCTGAATCATTTTTAAAAGGCTATTTATTTCCCCAGGATCTCCAATTTCAAACTGAAAGAAGTAGTATTCAGAGACTTTCCATCCTAAAACCATGGCCCAATTTATCCATAACCAGGACCTCCCCCCACAACACACACATGCACGCTGATAAAGATGCTGTTACTTTTGATTGGCTTCATTTTAGCAGAATACCGTGGTTGAGCTTGCTCCTTCAACCCTGCTGAGATCCCTATAGCTATTCAGAGCTTGGGGGTAAAAAAGTCACTAGTGCTCAAACTGGTTATCTTCAAACAGCTTACAGTTAAGGAAGCTCTGCTGAATGGTTTGGTGGCCACTGAGGTGTGGATGTGGTTTTATAGGCAAGTGTGGCATCATTGGCTATAACGTTTGAAAACCAGTCTTTAACATCTGTTTCTTTTTGGTTTATTATTTGAATGTTCTTGCACCGTGAGTGATTAGAATAGTATTTGAATAACAAAGATATGTTAAAAAAAAAGTGATTCATTGTATTTTTTAAAGCTATGGCCTTGCCATCTTTGCAATTAATAATTGTTTTCTTTCCTTTCTGATAAATTATGACTTCCTATTTTACAGTTTTGAGGTAGAAATTGGTGGATTTGGTGTAGGATTTTAGGACTTAGGCAGGTAAGGGGTATCTTAAAAGATTTAAGAGTTAGATGCCTCTGAGTATAATAAAAGCACTGCCTTTACCCAGTCAATCAGAATCTCCATTCTCCATACATTTATTAATTAAAATAAATAATAGTAGCTTTGTCTATAGAATTTATCTCCTCTAAAGGCACGTTTAATTGAAAGCCTGGACTAGTTGAGACTTAAGGGTCAGAGAGTTTTATGTTATCCTGTTTTACTCTTCATAAAATTCCTAGTGGTTGCAGGAGCATTTTCACATGGGTTTAAAGGTTTAATGAGAATCTAAGTAACAAAAATTACCCCCTTTTGACTTATTAAATTATTTCATGCTAAATCCTGTGTAAGGTGGGAAACCTATTTAGGAATGACTCTCTGTTACTTGAAATAAATATTTATTATTAAATTATTTATATGTTAAATACCTGAAAACAAGTTTTTTGTCTTTTTTCTCTAATTTGCCTTTTACTGATTAAGCAACACAAAACTCTGAATCTCTTCTAAATACCTTCTATAAGGGTTTACTGTTTGCTCCTTCTGTTTATTATTATTGCTCATAATTCAGTCTTTTAGTGGGTAATATTAAGTACCTATAAATCAGGTAGTTTTCAGTGCTCTTAATGAACTTTTAGCAGAGGTGAAATTCAGGCAGGTGAAACTGGCCATTTTCATATTGATAGAACTGTCCAACTCAGCTCATTTTCTCACCTAGGCTGCCAATTGACCATCAGTTGGGCTATGAGTTCTGGGAGGTAAAGGCTGGTCAGTGGCCCCTGGGAGAACCATTGCTAACCCGCTGTGTCTGGATGATATTCAGAGAACTAGCCCATGAGGGATTTCAGGTGCTGGTTTGTTGAGTGATTGAAAAAATCATCAAGGCTGACTGCTTGCCTAACATGGTTGATTGGTTCTCCCAGAAAGGATGAAGAAGGCACGGGACACAAAACAAAAATTTTATATTTTCATCAAGGTAGTGGAATTTCTGTACATCTATAGCTTTATATGGGTTAATCTTTTGAATCTGGAATCCTTGAGATTAGGGGGGAATTTTCTGGTTTGCTGAAGGGACATTCTGGGTTTCCATACGTGAACTAGTTTTCAAGTTTATTTCCATTCACTTAACACTTACCTTCTTAGCTAGTATAAAGGTAGATCATCAGTGATTGTAAAACAAACATTAGCACGACTGCAGCATATGTTAACACTACTGCAGTTTAATGATGAATGAGTGGTTAGCACTGCAGATAAAGGCGTGGGATGCCCTATGCCAGCACGTTGGCATACAGCCTCTCAATTACTGTGGTGTGTGGATGGATTGTTGGTTTGTCCAACTTCTTGATTATCTGTGGTTTATAGATAATGTTGGACCATGGATACCAGATATGGTCCCATATTTATCTAATAGAATATGGGAAGATTGATGAGGCCTATGCTGTTTAAGCTGGTATTTATTTTTTTTTAGGCTCCTCTGTTATATGTTTTCTTATGGTGGCTGTATTTTCCTTGTCTCTTCCTCTTCATCTAGGTATTGGAAAAATGAGAGAACAGCTTTCTTGATAATAATCTCTTAGCTAGCACAGCATCAAGTAAACAGTAGATGCTAAATAAGTTCTTGCTGAATTGCTTTGAACTCAATTGATAACAGTCTGAGTCAGTAATAACAGGTAAAAATGATCAGTTGGTTAAGCAGCTATCAAGAAGTTTATACATTTCAGATGGGGCTACTATTAAGTGCGTAGCACTGAAATAACTTCTTTTCAGTGGAAAAATACTATACTATGCTTATTCTAAATGAGAAAAATATTTTTATGTCCACTTAAAAAATTGAGCCTTTAAGTCTGTTTTCTAGAGCACTAAAGAATTTTTTTGGCAAGTTGTTTTTATTTTTTAATTTGTTTTTTATTGCTGACAGTATTACAGATGTCCCCAACTCCCCACTCTCCTTTTGCCCCCCTCCACCCAGCCCCTGCTCAACTCCAAGCCTTCACCACTCTGTTGTCTGTCCATGGGCTATGCATATATGCATATAAGTTCTTTGGTTAATCTCTTCCCGTCCCACCCACTCCTCTCCCCTCTGAGATATGTCATTCTGTTTCATTTATCCATGTCTCTGGACCTATTTTGCTCGTCAATTAATTTTTTTTCCATTAGATTCCACATATAATAGTGAGATCATGTACTATTTGTCTTTCCCTGACTGGCATATTTTGCTTAACATAATAGTCTCCAGGTCCCTCCATGCTTTTTCAAAGGGTAAGAGAACCTTTTTTACACTTGCATAGTATTCCATGGTGTAAGTGTACCACAGCTTTTTTATCCAATCATCTACTGATGGACACTCGGGCTGTTTCCAGATCTTAGCTGTTGTAAATAACGCTTCTATGAACATAGGGGTGCATATATTCTTTCTGATTGATATTTTGTGATTCTTAGGATATATTCCTAAAAATGGGATCACTGGGTCAATGGCAGTTCCTTTTTAATTTTTTAAGAAATCTCTGTACTGTTTTTCACAGTGGCTGTACCAATCTGCATTCCCACCTGCAGTGTACTAGGGTTCCCTTTTATCCACATCCTCTCCAACATTTTTGCTTGTTGATTTAATGCTGGTAGCCATTCTGGCAGGTGTGCGGTGATGCCTCATTGTCATTTTAATTTGCATCTCTCTGATGATTAGTGACCTTGAGCATTTTTTCACATGTCTATTGGCCATCTGTATGTCCTTTTTAGAGAAGTGTCTATTCAGATTCTTTGCCTATTTTAAAAAATATATGTATTTTTATTGATTTCAGACAGGAAGGGAAAGGGAGAGAGTTAAAAACATCAATGATGAGAGAAAAACATTGATTGGTTGCCTCCTGCATGCTCCCTACTGGGGATCAAGCTAGCAATCTGGGCATGTACACTTGTCTGGAGTCGAACCCGGGACCCTTCAGTCCACAAGCCGATGCTCTAGCCACTGAGCCAAACCGGCTAGGGCTCCTTTGTCTATTTTTTAATGGGATTGTTTGCCTTCATTTTGTTGTATGAGTTCTTTATATATTTTGGAAATTAGCCCCTTATCAGATATATCATTGGCAAATATGTTCTCCTATATAGTTGGTTCCCTTTTCATTTTGAGGATGATTTCTTTTGCTGTAAAGAAGCTTTTTAGTTTGCTGTAGTCCCATTTGTGTATTTTTTTTTCTTTGTTTCTCTTTCCCTGGGAGATGTATCAGTGAAAATTCTGTGAAGTGAGATGTCTGAGATTTTCCTGCTTCTGTTTTCTAGGATTTTTATGGTTTTGTGACTTACAAATCTTATATCCATTTGAGTTTATTCTTGTGTATGGTATAAGTTGGTGGTCTAGTTTCATCTTTTTGCATGTACCTGTCCAATTTTCCCAATACCATTTATTGAAAGACTATTATTACTTAATTATATGCTCTTGCCTCCTTTCTCAAATATAAATTAATCATAATGACTTAGGTTGATGTTTGGGGTCTCACTTTTGATCCATTGGTCTATATACCTGTTTTTGTGCATGTAACAGGCTGTTTTTATGAAAATGGCTTTGTGGTACAGTTTGATATCCTGTACTGTGATCCCTCTAACTTTGTTCTTTTTCTCGCGATTGCTGTGGTTATTCAGGGTCTTTTTTTAATACCATATAAAATTTAGGAATATTTGTTCTAAGTCTGTGAAATATGTCATTGGTATTTTAATAAGAATTGTGTTGAATCTATAGATTGCTTTGGTTAGTATGGACATTTTAATGATCTTAATTCTTGCAATCCATGAACACTGTATATGCTTCCACTTGTTTGTATCTTTGTCTGTTTCTTTTTCCAATGGCCTGTAGTTTTCCAGGTACAGGTCTTTGCCTCCTTGGTTAAGTTTATTCCTAGGTATCTTATTTTTTGTTGCATTGGTAAATGGGATTATTATTATTTTTTTAGTTTCTCTTTCTGAGAGTTCATTATTGGTGTATAAAAATGCCATTGATTTCTGGATATTAATTTTGTATCCTACCACTTCGCCAAATTTATTCATTAAATCTAGTAGATTTTTGGTGGAGTCTTTAGAGTTTTCTATGTGCAATATCATGTCAGTTGCGAGTAATGACACTTTTACTTCCTCCTTTCCAATTTAGATGCCTTTTATTTATTCTTCTTGTCTGACTGCTGTGGCTACGACTTATAGTACTGTGTTGAATAAGAGTAGTGAAAGCGGACATCCCTGTCTTGATCCTGTTCTTAATGGAAATGCTTTTAGTTTTTTCCCATTGAGTATGATGTTGGCTGTAGGTTTGTCATATATGGACTTTATTATGTTGAGGTATGATCCCTCTATTCCCATATTGCTGAGAGTTTTTATCAAAAATGGGTGCTGGATTTTGTTTAATGCTTTTTCTGCCTTTATTCCTATCATCATATGATTTAAAAAAAAATAATATATTTTGCCCTTGCTGGTTTGGCTCAGTGGATAGAGTGTCGGCCTACAGACCGAAGGGTCCCAGGTTCGATTCCGTTCAAGGGCACATGCCTGGGTTGTGGGCTTAGTCCAGCGTGCAGAAGGCAGCCAGCCAATCAATGATTCCCTCTCATCATTGATGTTTTTATCTCTCTCTTTCTCTCCCTTCCTCTCTGAAATCACTAAAATATATATTTTAAAGAAATATGTTTTTATTGATTTGAGAGAGAGGAGAATGGAGAGTGAGAGAGTGAGAGAGAAACCTTGATGTGAGAGAGAAACATAGATCTGTTTCCTTTGTAAGCACCCTGACCAGAGACAGAACTCGCAACCTGGGCACATGCCCTGACTAGGTATCCAACCAGCAGCATTTCTGTGCATGGGATGACACTCAACCAATTAAGCCACACTGGGGAGGGCTGATCATGTGGTTTTTATCCTTCACTCTTTAGAAAAAATGTTTATTGTTGAAAGTATTACAAATGTTGCCCCTTTTCCCCTCATTCCCTCCCTCCACCAGGTTTCCCGCACCACCCCAGGCCTTCACCACCCTATTGTTTGGGTTCATAGGTAATGCATATAAGTTCTTTGATTAGTTTCTCCCATCCCTTTGCCCCTCTTCCCTCTGAGATTCATCAGTCAGTTCCATGTTTCCATGCCTCTGGTTCTATTTTATTCATCAGTTTATTTTGTTCATTAGATTTCTTATTCATTTATTTGATTTTTAGATTCAATTGTTGATCGATATGTATTTATTTCCATTTTATTGTTCATATTTTTAATTTTTTCTTCTTCCTCTTCCTCTTATTAAAGAATACCCTTCAACATTTCAGGTAGTACTGGTTTGGAGGTGATTAACTCCTTTAGCTTTTTCTTATCTGTGAAGCTCTTTATCAGACCTTTAGTTGTAAACGATAGCTTTGCTGGGTGGAGTAATCTTGCTTGTAGGTCCTTGCTATTCATTTCTTTGAATATTCCATTCAGCCCCTTCTGGACTTCAACATTTCTGTTGAGAAATCAGGTGACAGTCATATGTGTGTTCCCAGGTAGATAAGTAATTGCTTTTCTCTTGCTGCTTTTAAGATTCTCTCTTTATTTTTAAACTTTTGCGTTTTAATTATGATGTGTCTTGGTATGGGTCTCTTTGTGTTCCACTTGTTTGGGACTCTCTGAGCTTCCTGGACTTGTATGTCTATTTCTTTCACCAGGTACTGGAAGTTTTCTGTCATTATTTCTTCAAATAGGTTTTCAATATCTTGCGCTCTCTCTTCTCCTTCTGGCACCCCCATAATGTGAATATGTCCCAGAGGCTCCTTACACTATCTTCATATTTTTAGATTCATTTTTATTTTTGCTCTTTCAATTGGGTGTTTTTTGCTTCCTCATATTCCAAATTGCTGATTTGATTTTCGGCATCCTCTGTTCTACTGTTGAATCCCTGTGAATTATTATTTATTTCAGTTAGTGTATGCTCAATTTCTGACTGGTCCTTTTTCATGTCTTTGATGTTCTCATTAAGATTATGGAAATTGTCACTAAGCCCCTTGAAGCCCTCATTAAGATTCTTGAGCATCATTATAAGCATTGTTTTGAACTCTTTATCTAGTACTTTGTTTCAATTTCTTTTTCTGGGGATTTCTTCTGTTACTTCATTTTTGACATGTTTCTTTGTCTCCACAATTTGGCTGCTTCCCAGTGTTTGTTTCTATATGTTAGGTTGAGCTGCTATGTCTCCTGGGATTGGTAGTGTGGTTTTGTGTAGTAGGTGTCCTGTAGGGCCCAATGGCTTAGCCTCCCCAGTCACCTGAGCTGGGCACTCTACGTGTGCCCCTGTGTGGGCCCCTGTGCACAGCCTTGTTGTAGTTGAGCCTTGATTGCTGTTGCTGTCACTGGGAGGAATTGACCTCCAGGCCAATTGGTTGTGAGGACCAACTGCAACTATAATGGAATAGTTGCTGTGCAGGAGACACCCCTAAAGAGCAGGACTTGCTTCAGTGGGGCTTTGGTGCTCACCAAGTCTTCCCCTTGAGTGTGTCACTCGTTGATATGTGGTGCTGTAGTCTGGTATGGTTTTCAAGGTGTCTACCAGGTGCACTGGCCCTGGGGCCTCCTGGAAGGTGCAAAGTCAGCCACTGCCTCGGGCCACCCGGCATGAGCTACAGAATGATCTGCTAATGGCTGCTACTTCTTTTGGGCTTGGAATTGCCCAGGAAATGCCAAGCTGTGAAGCAAGGCTGGTTGCTGCTAGTGTGGGGCCTTGGGCTTCTTGTTGATAGGTATGGGGCAAGCTGTTGCTTATTTGAGAGATTTTAGGAAAGTCTGAAGCCTAAACTAGGACAGGTCATTCATATGGAAAAGCCGCTGCAAACAGCTTGGGTTGGGCTGAAAATTGGGTGGGGCAGGGTCTTAGGGAATCAACAGGGCGGACCGAACAGTTTTTGGCCAGTTCGTGTAGCTTCAGATATGGCTCCTGCCAGTCAACTCTGTAACAGGGGAGGTCTTAGCATGGAAACAGTGAACCCTGTGAAGACCCCTGTCTGGCAGAAAGTCATCCCCGAGTTCTTGCCCCAGTTCCAGGCAATCCAGTTCTTCTCCTTATATCCCTGGATCCCCCTATGAATCTGCCCCAGTGCGGGAGATCAGAGGGAGGGTTTCCGTGTACTGGATCTTTATGGGGAACTGCTGCGAATCTGGCAGCCTCCATGTCACTTAGCCACAATCCCCACTGGTTTTTACAGCCCGAAGTTATGGGGACTTCTAAGCCCCAGAAACCTGGGCTGAGAGGTCTGGTGTGGGGCTGGGACCTCTTGCTCCTCTAGGGAGACCTTTGCAGCTGAGATATCCCTCCCAATTAAAAAAAAGCCACATGTGGGTGTCAGCCCTGTTGTGAATCTGCCCCTCCTGCCAGTGTCATCGTGCTCTCTTCTTTACTTCTCTAATTGTAGGGCTTCCATTTAACCAGATTTCAGGCCGTTCTGAATGATGGTTGTTCTGTATTTCTTCCTTGATGTCATTGGTAACCCATTCATTGTTTAATAACTTGCTACTTAGCCTCCATGTCTTCGAATGTTTTTCATTTTCTTTTATTATAGGTGATTTCTAGTTTCATGCATTGTGATCTGAAAAGATGCTTGATATGATTTCAGTATTGAACTTGTAGAAAATTAGTTTGTGTGCTAACATGTGGTCTGTCTTTGAGAATGATCTGTGCATGCTTGAGAAGAATGTATATTCTTCAAATTTGGGGGGAGATGTTGTGTAAATGTCAACTAAATCCATCTGATGTAGTGTGTCATTTAAGGTCACTGTTTCCTTTTTTATTTTTATTTTTTGACTGGAATATCTGTCCAGTGATGTAGTGGGGTGTTAAAGTCCCCTACCATGATGGTATTGCTGTTGATCTCTCCCTTATAGTCCTCCAAGAGATTTTTTCCCCCCACATATTTAGGTGCTCCTATATTGGGTGCATACATGTTTACTAGGGTTATATCCTCCTGTATTGATTCCTTTAGTATTATATAGTGACCTTCTTTTTCTTTTTTTGGTCTTTGTTTTGAAGTCTATTTTGTCAGATGAAAGTATTGCTACTCCCGCTTTTTATCATTTCTATTTGCATGAATTTTTTTTCTTTTTAAAAAAATATTAATTTATTAAATTGATTGGGCTGACATTGGTCAATATGAACATATAGGTTTCAGGTGTGGGTTTCTATGTTACAAAATCTGTGTATTGCACCATGTGCCCACCACCTAAAGTCAAATCTTGTCACCTTATATTAAGACCCTCTACTCCCCATCCCCTCCCCTATGGCAATCACCACACTGCTATTTGTGTTCATGAGTTTCATTTTTATATCCCACATATGTGTGAAGTGATATAGTCCTTAGCTTTTTCTGACTGAGTTTTTTCACTTAGTATAATGTTCTCAAGGTCCATCCATATTGTTAAAAATAGTGCTATTTTGTCCTTTCTTATGACTGAGTAGTATTCCATTGTGTATATGTACTACATCTTCTTTATCCAGTCCTCTATCATGGGATAGTTTGGTTGTTTCCATGTCTTGGCCACCATGAATATTGCTGCAGTGAGCATAGTGGTGCATATATCTTTGCAAATACATGATTTTTCTGTTGAAAAATCAGCTGATAGCCTTATGGGAGGTCCGTTATAGGTAACTTTCTGTTTGTTTCTTGCTCCCCTTAGATTCTCGCTTTGTCTTTATTTTATGTTTTAATGTGTCTTGGTATGGGTCTTTTTAGGTTCATCTTGATTGGGGCTCTTTGTGCTTCCTGAACTTGTATGACTTTTCCCTTCACCAGGTTATGGAATTTTTCTGTTAAAATTTCTTCAAATACGTGCTCTATCCCTTCCTTACTTTCTTCTCCCTCTCATACTCCTATGATGCATATGCTGTTTCATTTCATGTTGTTCCAAAGTTCTCAAACTGTCCTCATGCTTTCTAAGGTTTTGTTTTGTTTTCTGCTCTGAGTGATTTTTTTCTGTCTTGTCTTCTAACTTGCTTATTGGATCCTCTGCTTCTTATAATCTACTATTAATTCCTTTCAGTGTATTGTTTCTTTCAGCTATGTCATTCTTCATTTCTGACTGGTTGTTTTTCGTGATTTCTATGTCCTTTTTCATGCTGTTGAGCATTCTTAAAAAATATTACTTTATACTCTTTTCCTGATAAATTGCTTGCCTCCATTTCATTTAGCTCTCTTTCTGGAGATTCCTCCTGTTCTTTATTTTGGGCCCCATTTCTCCCCCCCTCCCCCATTTTTGCTGTGTTTTTGGGTTTGTTTATTTGTATTGGATAAGACTGTTATGTTTCCCAGTCTTAGTGAAGTGGCTTTCTTGTGGTAGCCAGTGGTGTATTCTCCTTGACCTTCTGAGCTGGGTCCTCTTGGAATGTCCCTTGTGTGGATTATGAGGGCCTTTTGTATTTGTGACTTGATTGCTTTTGTCCTGTTTGTGGTTGGGCTCAGCGTTCAGGCTTGTTGCCTGTGAGGCTCAGCCAGTTGTTATACGGGTGCTGACAGAACAAAACAAAACCGAACTGAAAACAACACGAAAAACAAAACAAAACAACAATAAGAAAGACTATAAAAAAATGTAAAAAAAAAAGAATACTAAAAGACCTAAGACCAACAGAATTAGAGGAGAAAAAATAACCAAAAAGAGAATATGAAAGAAAAGAGAAAAGAACTAGAATAGAAATAAAGAAGAAAAGTAAAAAAATAAATGAAAGGATAATAATTTTCAAAAGTAGTAGTAACAAATAAAATAGAGAATGGGAAAAGAAAAGAAAAAATAAAATATGAAAATTAAAAAAATAATAATGAAGAGCAAAAGAATAGAGTTAAAGGCAAGGGAGAAATAAGAGATGTGGTATGAAAGAAAATAGAAAAGAAAGAAAGAAACACACCTTTGGATCTTCTATTTGTGGAGCTCTCTGGATTTTGCTCTGATGTTGTTGAAGTTCACCCCTTGGCTTGTAGGTCTGGGCCTCCTGGGAGTATCTCTGGTGCAAGCCAATGTTAGTCACTGTCTCTGCCTGGTCCTGGGCAACCTGACTGAAGCACAGGTTGGCCAGAGACCAAAGTAGTCTGGTGCGCGGCACCTCCCTTTCCCCCACGGTAGGTCTGCCTCGGATCTTGGACCTTGAATGTTCCTGTTCTAAGCTGTCTCCCTTCCTCCATGGAACTGGGCTCTGCGACTCTTTGGGGGTACCTGGATTTTGGCCATTTTAACAGACTTGCATTGGGGGTGATTCACGTAGCTAGTAGGAGGTGGGGGTAATACTTCCTTTTCTTCAAATGCGTGGCTTGCTGGCACCCCTCTCACTGCTACCTCAAGCAGGAGGGGATAATAAAAATTTTAAAAATCAGCCCTGCTTAGGACTCCAATCTTTCAGTTTAGCACTCTGATCTTTGAGCACTGCCATCCCCCCTGGTCAGGGCCTCCAACCAGGCCAGATGTTCAAGCCTCCCCCCCCCCCCCCCACACACACACACACTGCCAGGCATAGTCGTAGGGGCACAGATTTCCAGCCCAGAGCCATCCCCCCTTGTCTCATTTGCTGCATGGTGGGGCAGAACCAGCTGTTCTGCAGGAGGGGGAAGGGGCGCCTTCTCTGTGCTCTAGGTGGGAAGGATTGATCCTCTCCCAGATCCTACTGTCCAGCACAAATCCTGCTCTCTACCCAAGTTCCTTCAGAAAATAAAGGGTCCCTCTGATTTACTGCTCAGTGTGCCAATCAGACCCCTCAGCTGGCCCTGAGTACAGCCACATGGCCCCTCCTGTACGCATAGGTTGGGGCAAACTTCCCAGTCAGGATGACAATGGTGGAGTGCTCATGCCACTCTCTCAGGTGAGTCTCAGCTTCTGACTCCTGTCTGTACACCCCAGCTGTCTCTCTTAGCCCCAGGTACTCCAGGCTCCGTGGCTGAGCCACTGCTTTTTCTATCTCTGTCTGGCTAGCAGTTCCAGTGGTGCCTGTGGTGGGGGAGGCAGCATCCCCCCTCCCTGGCAAATACCACAGTTTCCCAGAACCTGACTTCTGGCTGTGGGGACACACAGCCTGTCCCCAGTACTAAATAGTCTTGAGCACCCCCCCCCCCTTTCTTGATCCTTCAGAGAAAACTATAATTAACTTACTGTCTTCAACTTCTAAAATTGTCAAGAAATCCATATTCTTTTTGTTAAATCCTTGCATAAGCTTATATTTTCTGTTGCCAGCCGCACATCAAATCCTTTTTGAAAACCAAAACTGCAGTGTTACTCTCCAAGAGCTGTATATCTTTTGAATGTCCATGGTAAGTGTGCATTATTTGGATTCAGGATACCATTTAGTATTTGGTGCTGGCAATTTAAGATACTTTCCTCTGTTTGTACCCAGTTGCCATCATCTTGGTGGATACCGATAGGGAGAAGGCAGATTAAACCAGAGGAACTGAAGAGTTTGAGATATTTGGAAGCAGTTTTGTTGTGAAAAGAGCCTCAACCTTGTTAAAAAAGAGTTAGTGCAAATCCTAGTTCTGCCATTTACTACCCAGCTTTGGAAATTGGGGGTTGTAGTTCATATGCATCAAAGTGTGTCTCAAGATGTGGTTCTTGGACAACTTGCATAAGAATCATCTGGGATGTTTATTATAAATACAGGTTCTTGGGCCTCATGCCAACTGAATCCAAAGTTCATGTGATAGGTCCCAGGAAACTGCATTTTTAGCAAGCACTCCAGATAGTTCTGTAGTTCACTAAAATTTGAGAATGCTCATATAGAATAGACACTGGAATATTTATTTTCTGTATATACTGTACACCTCTCAGAACTTTACTTTCTCTCTCTGTAGAATTAACATAATAATACCTACTTCATAAGGTTGTTGGAAAGATGTTTGGCAGACTATTCAACACTGCCAAGTGTGTCAGGTCCCACAAACCACTCTCAGGTTTACTGGCAGAACTCACAGGACTCAACATATAGTTGCACTCACAGCTATGATTTATTATAGCAAAAGGATAGAAAGCGAAGTCAGCAAAGGGAAAAAACAAGTTGGGAGGAAACCAGGTGCAGCTTCCAACAGTCCTGTTCCACTGAAGTTGCACAGGTTGTGCCTAATTTCTCTACCAATGAGTTGTGACATGCTGTCACAACTTGTGTGACATGCTGTCTACCAAGGAAGCTCATTAGAAACTTGGTACCCAGGGTTTTTATTGGTAGTTAGTTACAAAGATACCCTATGCCTGGTATGTGTCAAATTTCCAGACCTCAAGAAGGAAAAGAGGTATTTAGCATAAACCGTGTTGTTTGTATAGTTGATGCACAGTGAGCTACTGTTATCAGTTAAGGTGTTGGGAACCTTCCCAAAATCCAAGTCCCAGGCACCAGCTGGTTACCATCCTTGCAAGTAGGGCTTTTTAAGAATAGCTGTCTCAGACCTGCTATGTTAACTCTCTCCTACACACTAATCTTATGAAACACTGGTATTATTCCTTGAGGGGAAATGACTTGGCCGTGGTCATTAAGCAGAGCTGAGATTGAGAATTTCAGCAATCACTACCTTTTTTTCATTGTTGCACACAGCCATGCTTCTGGGTTATGGGTCATTCCTTCTCAGGTTGTTGAACACTTTTACCATTTGTCACTGAAGCATAAGAGCAGCCTGCCTGTGGTAAATTGATGCACCCAGTGGGGGAGCCAGGAAGTATTGATGTTTCTGCCAGTTTAGCGTCAACACTTGCTGGTTTCCTCTCTGGAGCATTACTAAGTTCGTGGATTTTCATTTGTTCTGACTTTTGGACTTTTTGATACTGCCTTCAGCACTCCTTGTTCCATGCATTTACCAATAGTTTATTTTTATCATTTATTCATCTTATTCTATACAAGGCTAACTGATAGCTCATAGGCAGCTGATTTTAAAATCCCTTTGTGAAACACAATTCCAAAGAGAAGAGTATTTAGTCAAGGATGACTATATAGGAAAAACTGCCAAAAGAAAAAAAAATTCTTGGACTAATAAATGAATTTCACAGCAATATTTATAGTGTTTTATTCCAGGATTTTTTTTTTTTCAGTTTTATCTTCATGGAAACCCCCAGGGATATCGCTCTGGTTAAAATGTGCCAGCCTTTTCACTGTTGTTAAAAGAGGAAATTAAAATTATTTTATGATTTGGGTGAGAAATAAATTGGGAAATTGTACTGAAGATGCAGTAATCCTACAGATCAACAGGGAGCGCAAGCCAGGAGGGAACTGTCAAAAATAAGTAACAACTGGGTAGAATAGATTAGGTAAGCTATACCTGTTGTCTAAGCAGTGGGGGTGTTCTTTAAGCTTCACAATTAATGCAGTTTGCAGTAATATGAATTAAGGGATCTATATTATAGTGCACAATTTACTTTGGCTTCTTTTCTGAAAAAATTCATATGAATCACAAGCTTCCTTTGAACATTCATGCTTAACTTGTTGCTGTAGAGGTGTGTAAGGCGCAACCCTGCTTTCCAGAAGCTTTCAATCTATTATAGACAGAGGAGGGCACACAGGAACAACCTCCTCACAAGGCAACAGGTTATCAGTGCTATATCCTTTTGAAGGCACTCACAGTAAGTGCAGCAGACATTCAGAAGAGGGCATTCTCACTCTGGTCCAAGTGACTGGGGGCGGGGTTTATAGAGGAGGCATCTTGTGAACTGGGTGGTAGGGAAACCAAAGGACTGAAATTCATGGGATTTGAAGGAATGGGCAACCTCATTACAGATGAAGGCAATTACCTGAGCAGTTGGGTAGTTATTGCTTATGGCACTTACAGCAGGGGAACCAGTTGATTTAGAGGGCTTAGATTCCAGCAAGCAGAAAGACCGAAATCTTGATCTTCAATGATTTATGTTTGCTGTGGTGAAATTTAGACTTTAAAAAAGTAGCCCTAAAAATGGACATCAGGCGGCTTTCTGTCTCCACAACAGTAGCTATAGGAATCTTCCCATAAATGCTCTTTTCTGAAATTCGTGACTCCAGTGATGGTGGTCTTCAGTCTTCTGGTTTGGTGCAGGAAAAATAAGGCAGGAACTGGGATGGAATAAACATTGGGAGGTAATATTTCATGAAACTGCTTTGTATAATATTAAATGACTAGTTATTTAGTTATCCTGCTTACATAATAAGTGTACACTTTCAGAAATCATTGCGTCATGAAATCCAAATCTGGTGTCATGAAACTTTCCCCCTATGTTTTCTTTTAGTATTTTTTTTAATCGTTTTAGGCCTTACATTTTGGTCTTTAGTCCATTTTGCATTTATGTTTGTTTACCATGTAAGTTAAGGGTCCAACTTCATTCTTTTGCATGTGGGTATTCAATTTTCTCATATCTTGGAAAGACTTTCTTTTCCTCATTGAGTAGCCTTGGCACCCTTGTCAAAGATTATTTGACCATTATGTGAGAGTTTATTTTGGGGCTCTTTATTCTATTCCATTGATCTATATGACTATATTTATGGTAGTACTACCTTTGTAATATGTTATGAATTCAGAAAGTGTGAAGCCCAACTTTGTTCTTTTTCAGGATTATTTTGACTATTCAGGATCCCTAGAGATTCTATGTGGATTTGAGGATCGATTTTTCTATTTCTAAAAAAGTTTTCCTCACTTTTTGTGTTCCATCTGCCACAGGACCTTTGTATATACCATTTCTCTTATCTGGTGATATCTCTTGTTGTAGTTAGTTGCCAGAACTCTTACCCATCTCTCACGGCTCAGCTTATTCATTACTTTCCCAAGGAAGCTGTCCCTTATCCTTCCCGCAGACAATGCCAGGTTCCCAGGTTCTCATAGCACTATGAACCTTTCCTTTACACTCTTATTACAATTGACTTTACATTTATATATTTGTTTGCTAATTTATTTAGTATCAAGCTTCCCTCTACATAGTAAGTTTTGTGAAGATAAGAACAGTGGCCATTTTTGCTTATTGCTGTTGCTAATGCCTCAGTGCCTGACATATATTATATGCTCAATAATTATTTACTTAATGAGTGAAATCTGATTTCTACCAGTATCTCTAGACTTATTTCTCATTTATAATCACACACTTTTAGATCTTGAGTGATGGACCAAATTGTTCAGTCTTTAGACATCACTGTTGTGTTCAGTGAATAACTTATTCTTTAGAAATGAAGCCATTTACTCTAGGCTCACATGCTGTGTTTTGTAATATATACAACATTAAATTTCTTCATTGTTTTTAGGTATTTAATATTCTCTGATGTCATTATAAATAATTTTATATTCATGAGCATCAACATTGTTGGACACACATTCATTTACATCATTGACTTTCTTTTGAGAATTTGCTATTATACTTTAAAAGAACTCACTTTATAAATAACATGAAGTATTTACTGGTTAAAACATTTTTATGTTGTCTCGATAACTTTTTATATGCATATTTTACAAATACTTGATTTTTTAATTTAAAATGTTTTGAGGTGTAAGTACTTGTAATATTATTATTTTTGTGAGTTTATTGCAGTTTTGCTGGTTACCAGATATTCAGAAACAATAGTGGTGTCTCATTTAAGCTCTTAATACATGAGGATGGAAATAATCTTTTTTTATATGGATCAAAGTTTGAAATGGGATTTCTTTTTTATCTCTTTATAAAAAATTTACCTTCAATGTAGGCATTTGTGTTATTTTATTTTATTTTTGCATTTGTGTTCTTTTAGGTTGTTTGTGTGTAGAACTAATTATTCTAATCAGTGTCTTGAATTACTGATCCATTGCTTCATTGACATATTGCAGGTTTATGGAATTGTTTTAGTTGTAAGTTGTCTTTGCTATCTTACCATTATAATAACAGCTAACAACAGAGTCGTAAGTTCCTGGCACTTTTTTAAGTGTTCTACAAGTGTTAGTTTATTATACACATTTGCTTATTATATTAGTCAGTGTTCTCCAGAGAATCGGGACCAAGTGTGTGTTTATATGTGTGTTATATGTATATATGTGTATATGTGAATACCTATATATTTTATGTACTTATTATTTATACGTATATATAAGTATATAAATTAATTTATTCAAATATATATGTAAAGAAACTTATGATAAGGAAATGGCTCACACAGTTAGGGAAGCTGGCAAGTCCCAAGACCTGCAGTCAGCAAAATAGAGACCCAGGAGAGCTGATGGGGGAAGTTCCCATCTGAGGTCTAGCAGGCTCCATACCCAGGAGGACCAGTGTTTTAGTTTAAGTCTGAAGGCAGCTTAGAGGCAGGAGGAATTCCCCCTTTACTCAGAGTAGGGTCAGTCTTTTTGTTCTCTTTAGGCCTTCAACTGATTGGATGAGGTCTACTCACTTTAAGGAGGGCAATCTGTGTGCTCTCATTTACTCTGACTACTGATTCAAATGTTAATCTCATCCAGAAATACCCTCACAGACACACCCAGCATAATGTTTGATCAAATATCTGGGCACTGTGTGGCCCAGTCAAGATGACGCATAAAATTAACCATTATACCTATGACCTAGGATCATGTGAAGACAAGTGAGCAGATCTAAAGTGTGTATACACCAGGAACAGAAGACGTTACCATAAATAAATATAGTTTGCTAGCCTTCCCATCTGTAAAATGAAAGGCCTGGACTGCTACATGATGTGTAAGGCTCAAGCCCTAGAACTGGTAAGGATCTTAGAGACCATTTAATAATACAGTCTCTTAATTTTACAGCTGAGGAAATGGACAGAGAGAGGGCAAGTGTCTTGTCTAAGATTATTCAGTGAATGGGAGTTTAGAAGTATGGAATTCAAGGTCAGCTCTGTACTCTATGCCTTCAGTTTCTTCTGTGAATCATGAGGGCTCCTAGATCATCTATATTTGTGTTCTCTAGTTTTATAATTTTTTAAAATATATTTTTAGTGATTTTAGAGAGGAAGGGAAAGGGATAGAGAGATAGAAACATCAATGATGAGAGAGAATCATCGATCGGCTGCCTCCTGCACACCCCCTACTGGGGATCAAGCCCGCAACCCAGGCATGTGCCCTTGGCCAGAATCGAACCTGGGACCCTTCAATCTGCAAGCCAACGCTCTATCCACTGAGCCAAACCGGCCAGAGCTTATCAATTTTTACTCCATGTTTAGACTTCACAGTCTTGCAGTGGATTTTTGTTTTGTTTTGTTTACTATTTTCTATTTTTTTTAAAAAACTTGGCATTACTCTTCAGGTCTCTTTATCCCTTGATTGGTCATTTGACTATACTCTGCCCCAAACTTCAGTTTCCTCTTTAATAGTAATGTTTGTGAACTAAATTATCTATACTTTGAATGGAAACAATGACAAGTTTTAGGAAGTGCTGTTCGTGCTATTTCTGGGCTTTTAATAGTGGTTGTGCTTTTTGCTTTTACACTGACCTGAATGATGGGGGATCGAATGTAGACCCATGCCTTTGTTAGTATGCGCTAGAGTTAAATCCAGCTCTGGTTATATTAACCTCTTAGCTAAAAGCTCCAATGGTAGAGAGCATTTTTTGGTGATGCTGCAATATGATGGTCAGGTTTCCTGGGGAGCACCACCACTGTCTTTGTCAGTGGCCACATGACATTATTTCTCAGAGACACTTATCTATATTTATGCACACAGCTGCACACTGGTAGACAAGAGAAGCAGCTCTTGGATTGTCTGAGTGACAGCTGCTAGGAGATAGTAGGAGGCAGTAAGTAGACAACTCATATGTATACATTTGAGGACCAATGGTATTCTGGAGCAGAATTGGGTGCTTGCTATGTTTTATTATAGGCAGTGACTCAACCAAAGGATAATGGCCATAGGAAACAAGTAGTTTCATGAGATGAAATTCTGTAAATCTATTTTAAGCAAAAAAGAAAAAAAGAAAGAACTCATTGACATGAACAGCAGTGTGGTGATTGCTAGGCAGGGGAGGTGGAGGTAGAAGAGGATATAGGGGGGATAAATGGTAATAGGAAAAAAGATTTAAAAAGAAAAGTTGCCCTGGCTGGGTGGCTCAGTTGTTTGGAGGATCATTCCGTAAACCCAAAAGTTTGTGGGTTGCGTTCCTGGTCAGGTCACCTACCTAGGTTGCAGGTTTGTGAATGGGTTCAATCCCTGGTCAGGACATGTACGGGAGGCAACCAATGGATGTTTCTCTCTCGCATCCATGTTTTCCTCTCTCTCTCTTCCCCTTCTTTTCTCTCTGAAGGCCAATAAACATATCCTCAGGTGAGAATGTAAAAAAAAAAGTCATAATTTTTGTTAATTTAGGTTAGATCTTGATGAAAAGTATCAGTAGAATGTATATTGCTGTTTTGAAATGTAAAGCAGTGCTATTAAAATATTCTTATGCAAATTTAGACATATAAAAGATACTAATGAAGGCAATGTAATAAAAATAAAACCATATCAGAAGACATATTAATGGATTTATAGAATCCATGTTTGGAATTAATAATTTAAGTAGTCATGAGATTCCTGTTGTATCAACAAATACTTCTTTAGTTCCTAATATAAACCTAGCATCGTGAAAGTGTTTTGAGGTATGGAACTGGGAACTTCTCTGTTATGGTGCTTCCACTAATCAGAAGTATAGCCTTAGGAAAATCCCTTTCTTTTTAAAATGTGATATTAAGTGCATATAGAAGTATATGTGTAAATATATGCTTAATAATAAAATGCATACCCTTGCACCTAACTTGAGAATTAAACCATTACCAATATAATTCTCTCTACCTATGTACTACTTCCTATCTCATCTCCCTGTCTCCCCCCACCCTGTAACCATTAATCTTATTTCTGTGAGTCATTCTATTGCTTTAAAAAATAATTTTAACACATGTATGCAAACCTAAGTAATATATTAGCTTTCTTATTTTGAGCTTTAGAGATAGTATACTGTTTTTTCTTATTCGATACTAGTGGCCCGGTGCACGAAATACGTGCACATAAAAAGGGAATTAGAGGAAATATTTTAATATTGCTATTTGCTCTTTAGAATAGAAGTGTTAGAGATGAAAGAAAATTAGTAAAATGTATATGAAAATCTTCCTCCTTTCAGAGTCGGGTGTGCCGCGGGACCCAGATTCAAGTCCCTGCCCACCTGCACCTGCCTTGAAATTGAGCGAGACCCAGACCCGGCCAGCCCCACCCCCATCAAGCCCCGCTGGGCAGGTCCCCTGGCCTGGCGCTGGGTGGGGGGGTGCAGCCTCAGGTCCCCAGGCGCATGCCAGGCAGAGGGCGCAGCCTCAGCTCCCCTGGTGCACGTCAGGTGGGGGTTGCGGCCTGAGGTCCCCCAGCTTGGTGCCGGGGCGGGGAGTGTGGCCTGAGGTCCCCTGTCAAGCCCTGCTGGTCAGGGGGCACGGCCTGAGGTCCCCCGTCAAGCCCTGCCGGGTGGGGGGTGTGGCCTGAGGCCCCCTGTCAAGCCCCACTGGGTGGGGGGGCATGGCCTGAGGTCCCCTGGCCTGGCGCCGGGGCAGGGGGCACGGCCTGAGGTCCCCTGGCCTGGGCCGGGGTGGGGGTGCGCCTTGAGGTCCCCCATCAAGCCCTGCTGGGGGGTGTGGCCTGAGGTCCCCCATCAAGCCCCGCCAGGCAGGGGGCATGGCCTGAAGTCCCCCAGCCCAGTCTGGTGCGGGGGGTGTGCCTTGAGGTCCCCCGTCAAGCCCCGCTGGGTGGGGGGCATGGCCTGAGGTACCCCGGCCTGGTGCTGGGGCAGGGGGCACGGCCTGAGGTTCCCTGGCCTGGCGCTGGGCCAGGGGGCGCGGCCTGAGGTCCCCCGTCAAGCCCCGCTGGTCGGGGAGCATGGCCTGAGGTCTCCCGTCAAGCTCTGCCGGGCGGGGGGTGCAGCCTCAGGTCCCCTGCCCGGGCCCGGAGCCATACAGCCTCAGCTCCCTGCTGATCGCTCGTTTAGGGAACTCTGCCTCCGCTGTGGGCGCAGCCATCTTGTGACGGTTTGAGGGTTAATCTGCATATTACCTCTTTATTATATAGGATTATATCCCTAAGATTCTTGATAAGGTTTATGTAGCTATAATTTATTCATTGTCACTGCTGGCTAATATTTCACTTTGGGAATATACCAGAGCTTATTCTGTTGGTGGATCTTTAAGTTGTTTGCAAGTTTGTTTTCTATTATGACCAGAAAATGTGTCTTTTGGTGTATATTTATAAAAGGGTGTTCCTCCCCCCCCCCGCCCCCGTGTGTGTGTGTGTGTGTGTGTGTGTGTGTAGGTACAAACATTTACACTCAGGAAGACAGACACATGTAATGTTAGATATTGAAAAGTACAAGAGGATGTGGAATTGTTCCCCAAAAGTGGTTTCACCAATATACACTTACACTAGCAATGTATGAGTTCCCATTGCTTTGTATTTTTTTAACACTTGGTATTGTCTGACTTCTTTCTTATTGCCAATTCTGTGATTACTGATGAAGTTAAATACCTTTGCATGTTTTGGAACCACTTAATGTTTCCCCTCTGAAGTACTAGTTCATGTCTTTATTTTCTATTCAGTATATTAATCCTTTATTGGTTATATTTGTTGCAAATATCTTTTCAGTCTGTGGCTCGTCCTTTTACCTTTTTGGTGTCTTTTGATAAACAAGTTCTTAACTTTAATGTAGTTAATTTTTTAGTCTTTTTCTTTATGGTTAGTTCTTTTATGTGTCTTGTTTAAGCAATCCTTCCCTATGCCACAGTTGGAAAGCTAGTCTCCTTTGTTGTTTTTCTAAAAGTTTTAAAGTTTGGAAAATTATTTTTTGAGCCTCGTTTTTCAGGTCTATGAAATGCAGGGGTTAATAGGTGTTTTCTAACAATCATTTACTCTTTGTCATTGTGACCTGAAAGTGCACTGAAGGTATGTGTGTATATTTTCAGAGATTACAGTGTTTAGTAATGTCCCCCACTGTGAAGTTTCAGATTCACTCCTACTTTACTTCTCTTTCTCTCATTTCCCCAGCCTATTCCTTCCTGTTTTTATTTTATTTTATTTTTAGAAAAGTAATCGGTTGAACTCTGCAACGTAGATTTTCTGTGTTGAAGCAGAATTTTAAAATTGAAATTTGGATTGAGATCATTGTAGGTATGCATGCAGTTGTAAGAAATAATACAGATTCCCATGTACCCTTTACCCAGTTTCTCCCAATTGTAACATCTTGCAAAACTGTGGTATAATGTCACAACCAGGGTATTGATATTGATAACATCCACTGATCTTATTCATAGATCTTCTGTTATACTTGTACTCATTTGTGTCTATGTGTATGTGTTTAGTTCTGTGCAGTTTTATCTCATGTGTAGGTTTGTATATCCACAAGATACAAAAAGAAACAGCAATTTTTAAAAGTCTGTGTCACTGAGTAATCTCAGTGTTCCAGAGTGTCCAGTTTGGCTGGTGCCCACACAGTTCGAGGGCCACCTCAGATTACATAATCCAGAAGTAAATTGATGAGCTGAAATCTTGACCTGAGAGATAATAGGATCTTTGGTCATTGGGTCTGAGGTTATGGGAGGTCAGTTGGCATGCACACAAACTATAATCATTTATTTGGAATTGTATATGCCCATATGAACCTGCATTTGAGACATCTTGGTAAAAGCTGTTTTTGGTCCATAATACCAATAGGAATCATCAAATTCCACCTGGTTATTAGCAACTAAAAACTAGTAGTGGAAAGGAGGAATGATAATCCTAAGAAAACAAGTAAAAACATGACAGAATGGGCATTGATGTATATAGCTCCATAAATAGAAACTTACATTATCCTCAGGTTGGTTGTCAAGGACATTTGAAGGCTGCATTTATGGAGAGCTAGGTGTGTTTTAACTCATGTCTACCTCAAAATATTTAAAAACACTCAGCATCTTCGGTGCAGTTTATTTATTCACTGCTTTATTGCCTTCTTATGACAGGCCAAGCACTATGCTAAGCAATGTGGACCGAGTGGTGAATAAAAATAGAAGTGGTTTGTGTCCTATAGAGCTTGTAATCTAACTTACAATGAAAAATAAGCAACCAATTTATAATTACTCATTTTCATAAGTTAAAAATAAAGAGAAACAGATAATAGAAATAGGGTTTGTTTTTGATAGGGTGGCCAACAAGTTCCATGTGAGGAAATGACACTTAAGCAGGTAACTGAAGGAATGAGGGACTACTTCTACAAAAGGGGTTGGGAGTAGATATTGGAACCAAATTGTTTAAAGGACCTGAGTTGGACAAGAGCCAGGCACACTGGGAAAATGAAAGGAGGGCAATGTGTCTGAAGGGCACATTCACTGGAGGAAGGGGAGGGAAGTTGGCAGTGAAAGAGGTATAGGATTTTGGGCACTGTCTTGGGAGCAATTTGGATCTCTTAATCTGAACTTCTTAAAGCCATGAGGGTGATTATGAGATGTGGAAGGGTGGTGATCATGAAGTTGCCCACTTAATCAATTCACAAGATTTTTTTGATATCCTACCATGTTTCAGGCACTATTCTACTTGCTAGGGATGCACTGGTGAGCAAAACAGAGAAAAATCTCTGTCCCCATGGACCTTACATTTTATTTTTATTTATTTATTTATTTTTTATTGAGTTTAGTGAGTAAGGGAGAGGGAGAGAGAGATAGAAACATCAATGATAAGAGAGAATCATCGATTGGCTGCGTCCTGCACACCCCATACTTGGGATTGAGCCTGAAACCTGGGTATGTGCCCCAACTGGGAATCAAACCATGACCTCCTGGCTCATAGGTCGATGCTCAACCACTGAGCCACGCCAGCCGGGTGGATCTTATATTTTAATACGGGAGGATGTTGTTTGGGTAAATGGTAAATTGATGTTACAAAGAGTTCCAAAATACAGTGGCCAGTAAACGGTAAATGTTTGTTTCTGTGGCATGTACTAGGGCAAGGAGCGAGTCTCCATTCCATGAGGTCATTCAGGATCTCAGGCTAGTGAGAGAGTTCTGCCTTCCTCAGCATTTGGTTTTCAAGTTCCAGACAGCTAGAAGGAAAAAGTGTTCCAGGGCATGCTTTTAGGAAAATGATCAGAAATTTTCACATATCAGTGTTACACACATACCTCTGGAGAAATGTTAGTCATGTGGTCCTTCTTAGCCACAAGGGAGACAGGGATATGTAGTTTCTAGCTGAAAAGCCAGTTGCTCAGGAAGAAAGGAAGACCAGGTTTGGATAGACAACCAGTAGACAGACAGACAACAAAATAAATAATTATAATATCGTGTATGCTAGTGATGAGTAATAAAGGGAAAATAAAGCAGGGAAGGAGGCTACGAAGTATCAGGTGGTGGAGGTTTCAGTCTTTCATAGGGTGAGAAAGGAAGGTTTCTCTGGATAGGTGCCATGTGAATAAAGACCTGAATGAAGTCTGTGAGCAAGAAATGCCCTTCTGAGTTGTTATGAGGTCTGCCCTAGCACAGTGTTGTTTTTAACATGCTTGAATCTTGGACCTTACCTGAAAAATATTTAGATCAGGAGTGGGGAACGTCTGGCCCGCAGGTCTAGTAAGGCCCACAAAATCATTTGGTCTGGCCCTGCCACGGCATTAGGGGTGAGTTAATTAAATGTTTGACCAAATACAGCAGGCTAATTTTTAAGTTGATAATTTTGTATGGCCCTCGAAAGATGTTATAAATATCCAAATGGCCCTTGTCAGTAAAAAGGTTTCTTGCCCCTGATTTAAATAGTGGAAAGGCACCATTATGCTACTGCACACTCTGCTCCTACTTTATGGAATCTTCTCCCCAAAGACTCCTTTTCTATTCCTTCTTCAGAACTAAGCTCAAGCATTTTGACCCCTGCTGAGGTCAGATCACCCAGACTTCCCTTGACCCCTGCTGAGGTCAGATCACCCAGTCTCACAGGGTCTCGTAGCACCTTGTTCTTCTCTAACTTAGTTCTTTCTATAATTTTAATTAATAATGAATTTTGGAACTAAGTATTAGCTGCCTTCCCTTCTAGAGCAAGATTTAAGGGCATGTGTGCTTTTACTTATTCACTGCTGTCTATACTCAGAGCCAGTGTCTAGTATGGTCCTGGGCATTGCTCAAAAATATTTGTTGCTATTGCACAGTGAACACCTAAGTGTGCTTTATAGTTCCCTTGGCTTTGACTTTGTGCTAGAGCCATATCTGTACTTTTCCTTCGCATTGGAAGGACTGTCTATCCTATAAATGTATTCAGAAAGTAAGCACATTATTTAAAAATATTTATTTTTAAAGAAAAAGAGCAGGAAATTCCCAAATCACGTAAATTTGGGTTTGGTACGTTTTCTTTTATTTATTTATTTATTTATTTATTTATTTTATTGTTTAAAGTATTACATATAGTAGTACATATATCTCCTTTTTTCCCCCATTGGCCTTCCCCCAGCCTCCCCTACCTCCTGTCACATGCTTAGAATGTTTAGAAAAGACAATATAAAGACAATTATCTGCAATACCTGGGAGCTATTAGAAATGCATTTTTCAGGCCTCTGATACAGACCTACTGCATCAGCAACTCTGGGGATGGGGCCTGGCAGTCTGTTTTGTAACAAACCCTCCAGGTATGTTCTATAAAAATATTGACTAAAGGTTGACCCAGTTTAAACCTTTCAAAATCAAGTACATTGTTTCTGACCAACAGTTGGTAATAAACTACTTTTCAGTCCCCCACTCCACCCCCTTTTTATCATTTGACGTCATCAGATGTCAACTGAAATGTAAACAAGGTCTACTTGATTAGTCAACCCAGACCTGGACTTTAAAAATTACATAGTACTTTTTTAACCTTTACCCCTCTAAATCTAACTTTTATCTTCTGCCATCCAAATCCAGGAAATTATTGTAAAACTGATAATGCCCATGATTCCAGTGGTGCAGCATTTTGTTTTTAAATTTTTAAAATTATTTTTATACAGGGTCAAAACTATTTTTTGCTAAAGTTTAGGTTGTTGTAGTTTCCAGATTTCTATCTAAAGCATTTTGAAGCATTACCAAGGTTTAGTTGCACATATTCTTCTCTATGTTTAGATTCCAAGGCTGTGCTACACCATCAATATGTTTTTGCTGATGGATTGACTGAGTTGTTAAAGGTCACTCATCCCCAATTTTGCCATTGATTTTAAATTTGCTCCATGTTTGATTCAAGGAACTATTTTGACAAAACCATTTCCTCCCAGTGACTATTAGGTGATGCATAGGAAATTAATAGCAGGTTTCTTGCTCACAGAACAGGTGGCCAAGCCTCATTGAGTCTCTTTCTGATACTTGGTTTGAATGGAGAAGGGAGATATCCAAAAAACAATTTCTAAAAACATTTTTAAAGTTGATTTTTAGAGAGAGAGAGAGAGAGAGAGAATCATCCATGTGAGAGCAAAACATAAATTGGCTGCCTCCTGCACACCTCTTACATGCCCCCTACCGGGGATCGAGCCTGCAACCTGGGCATGTGCCTCAACTAGGAATGGAACCAACAACCTTTCAGTGTATAAGACGATGCCCAAACAACTGAAACATATAGGCCAGGGCCTAAGAAAGAAATTTTAAATGCTTTAAAACTCTTTTTATTTCAGAGTATTTTTATTGTTGACAGTATTACAGATGTCCCCCATTTTCACCCTTTTGCCTTGCTCCATACACACCCGTCCTACCCCAGGCCTTCCCCACAAAAATGTGCAAAGATAGCACAGAGAGTTTTTATATACCCCACACACAGTTTCCCATATTATCAACATCTTGCACTCGTAATGTACATTTGTCAGAATCAGTGAATCAATATTGATACAGTATATGATTAAAGTCCACAGTTTATTCTGATTTCCTCAGTTTTCCAATTATGTAATTTCTCTGTTTCAGAATCCTATACAAGATACCTTATTATCTCCTTAGACTCCTCTTGGCTGTGACAGTTTCTTTTTTTTTAAATACATGTTTGTTGATTTCAGAGTGGAAGGGAGAGGGAGAGAGAGAAACATTGATGATGAGAGAGAATCATTGATCCTGCACGTCCCACACTTGGGGATAGAGCCTGTATCCTGGGCTTATTCTCTGACCAGGAATCAAACTGTGACCTTCTGGTTCGTAGGTTGATACTCAACCACTGAGCCACGCCGGCTGGGCAGTTTCTCAGACTTTCCTTGGTTTAGATGATGTTGACAGCGTTGAGAAATATTGGTCAGGTATTTTGTAGAATGTCACTCAATTGGAATTTGTCTACTTTTCTCATGATTATTTAGATTGAGGCTATTAAGTTTTGGGAGGAAGACCAGAGAAGTGAATTACGATTTTTACCACACCATATCAAGAGTTCGTATTGTCAATATGATGTAATCATCGTTGGTATTGATCTTAATCATCTGTCTATGCTAGTGTTTACCAGATTCCTCCACTGTAATGTTACTGTTTTTCCTCCTTTCCATACTGTGCACTTTGGAAACAAGTCACTAAGTGTAGCCCAAGAGATGGTTGTTGTTTTTAATATATTTATTTTGCTTTCAGAGAGGAAGGGAGAGGGATAGAGAGAAACATCAATGATGAGAGTCATTGATTGGCTGCCTCCTGCACGCCCCCTACCAGGGACCTAGCCCACAACCCAGGCATGTGCCCTTGACCAGAATCGAACCTGGGACCCTTCAGTCCACAGGCCAACGCTCTTTCCACTGAGCCAAACTGGCTAGGGTGAGATTGTTTTTTAAATATGAAATTCCATATAACATCTTTCTTGCTGAGTTGAGACCTTCTCCATTATTATCTACCTAATAAAAGAGTAACATGCTAATTGATCGTACCTTCGTGACACCCACCAGCCAATCAGGAGTGAGTATGCAAATCAACCTAACAAAGATGGCGGGTTAATTTGCATACACAGGCACCGAGCGGCCGGGGGCAGGTGTTCCGCACCACCCCAGCTGCTCTGGGCCTCTGGGCTGCATGGGAAGGCAGAAAGGCAGCTCCGGGCCAGAGCAGAAAAGTGGCTCCAGGCCGGAGTGGAAAGGTGGCTCTGGGCCGGAGCGGAAAGGCTGCTCCAGCCAGAGCAAAGGTGGTGCCAGCAGCCAGGGGAAGGAAGGCCCATTCTTGTATGAATCTTCGTGCATCGGGCCTCTAGTTATTATTATTTTTGGTATCTCCTTTTAAGTTTTATTTTAATTCGGAGACAGGTATATGAAGGTGACATGCTTAAAATGGCAAGAATTCACTTGCTAAAATGGTTGTTAATAAGTTTGTGCCTCTCTGCTGTGCTCCTTAATATTTCATAGCAGTGAGTGAGCTATTGATCTGAAGGAATAATGACAACTCTGCATGTACTTTTTGCAGGTTCTGATATTTTAAGAACTGAGAGCTTTGAAAAAGAACATTGCTTTACTTCACATAAACTCAAGGCTTCTTCAAAACGAATAATATACAGCATGTATCATAAAGAAGGTTTATTCGTAGAATTCACCAGATTCAAAGATAGCAAAGGATGAGGGAGTAAAAATTAAAGCAAATTATAGTGCTTGCTTCAAGACTGATGACTAGGCTCAGCACCATGGGGCCATTGTCTCCAGCAGTTCCACTCTTTATCCACCCCATCCTTAATTCATGTCCTTGGTACCCAACAAAACTTAAAGCACTTCTCAGAAAGATTGTTCCAGAATGAAAGGCTCACAGAATTTAAATAATTACCTATTTAACTACAGATGACTACTGTTAAATAATTTAAATCACACTCTTCAAATGTTATTGTGGCTCTCTTTTCATCATTTACCAGTTAGACTTTCTCACCTTCTGTTTTCACTTATTTTATATTTAGAAGTAATAGTGAAAAGTATTTCCCTGAACAAGACCCTTTCTATCCTCCCATCTTTCATATAAGTACAAAAGATTGCATAGATATTATGGATCAAACAACCTCCTGCTTATTTACATTCCCTCAAATGCTAGTCACAGCAACAGATGAAGATCAGAAAGTACTAGCAAAGAAGTCAGTACATCTTGTGTTAAAATTTGTTAGGGAGTTTCAATATCAAGACATGAATTTTTCATGCAGCAGATGAGCCTCTAGGATGAATTTTATTAATTCTCCACAGCAGCAAGATCTTATAATCAGATGGTGTTGCTTGAGGCTTTCTCTTGCTTTGGAGTTGGATAATGTAAATTGTGTAACTTCTAGTGGATTTCCATTCTGTCATGTATCAAGGAACACCTGTGCAGATAGATTTTTCTGTTGTGCTGTGTATGAGCTCAAGTGGTAGGGTTTAAAATTAGGTGTGAATAGATTTAACTGAATTTTGCTTCCTAATGACAGGCATACCTACCAGATTTGGTGACACTGCAAACATGGAAGGAACAGAAACGTCTGGGTTTTATTGCTGGCTTTGCCACTAGTTATGTACTTTTTTTTATGTAACTTTTCTCAGTGGTTCTCAGATTTTCATCTGTACAGTGAGAGTGGGTAGGTCAGATATTGTTTAAACCGTTCAAGACCTTCTAAATCTGTGGTTCAGAATGGGAAAGGTTACACATTATGATCGTGGTATGTTACATTAGGAAATAACGTAATGGGAATGTGATCTTCCCACAACACGTTTTATATATAGTTGTGGGCATGCGTCTTGATCAAGGAACTGATACCAAATCATTATTATTTTTCTAGATATAGCCACAAATATAAAAATAAATAGATTTTTGGGTTATGCCTATGGTCCATAGCACTTTTTAAAGTTATGTATTCTGGCCCTGGCTGGTGTTCTCAGTGTTTAGAACATCACCCAGGCACTGAAACGTTGCAGGTTTGATTCCTGGTCAAGGGCACGTACCTGGGTTGTGGGTTTGATCCCCGGCCGAAGTTGGAGCATGCAGGAGGCAACCAATCAATGTGTCTCTCTCACATCAATGTTTTTGTCTCCTCTTTCTCTCCCCTCTCCCTCTCTTCCACTCTCTCTAAAAATAAATGGAAAAAATATCCTCAGGGGAGGATTGATTTTTTAAAAAGATATGTATTCTGGATTAGGGAAATGGTGGAGAAAGTGAACAGAGAAGAAATGTCTATATACTGAATACAATATTCCTCTTCCCTGGTTTTTCATGTGACAGACTCTCTCCCAACTCTTTTCCGCATATGGCCTGCCTCATACTGTCTGATGTTTGGAGGGCTATGGGGGCCTGCTGGCATTCATGTCTTCAGAGCAATCTAGTGGACAGATTTGGGGTCACCCCTGAATGAAGCTTTGGGCTTTCACCTGTCCTGAGTTAGAGAGAATTTCAGGTACCTCAGGCAACTAACTCAACAGAACAGCAAGTCTACTAGTCTCATTCTGACTCTGTGCTTAGGTTTTTGTAAGGCTGCTTTTATGTAGTTCCTTGTGATTAAGAATGGCCTTGCCTTGTCCAGTGTGTCTCAGTTGTGGTTGGGAAGCAAAAGGCAGAGGTCTAGGCAGGTGAGCAGTGAGTGAAAAGGTTGCCAGTTCAATTCCTGGTCAGGGCACATGCCCAAATTGCTGTCTCAATCCTTGGTAGGGGGTGTGTAGGAGGTAGCCAATCTATGTTTCCCTCTCACATTGATGTTTCTCTCTCCCCCTCTCCTTTCCTCTTTCCCTAAAAATCAATAAAATTTCTTTAAAAAACCAAAAAAGAATGGCCCGGTATTTCCATGCCAGAAACGGGGCCCTCTTCTGTTTTGACCCTCTGAAGACCTTGTCTGCAATCAGTAGTTGGTGCCCTAGTTCCTCCAAGGATAGGAATATGGTTTCTTTTAGCCAGGCTTCTCAGGAACTTGAGCTCTGCCTAGATGCATGCCTGTGGTTGGGACTTTTCTGCCTGTTGTTGATATTCACTGACTAATTGCTTTTTATCTGATTTCCCTGCTGTTGTGTTCTGTCTGCTCATGCTGAGTATCCTGATGCTCACTGTTCACCTGCCTAGACCTCTGCCTATTGCTGCCCACTTTCCTTTTTCAATTATGCACTCTTGCCTACATGGAATTCCTTCTAGACCTTGCCTCTGGGCCCACCTCCAAGCACCTGACATTCCCTCCCTCCAGAATATAAGTGTCCGTGTAGACTACAGGGCCTGACTGCCCTCAGAAACTTAATTATGATAATCAGTGGTTTCCTTTCTCTGGTGCATTTGTAAAAAAAATATACTATTAGCTTTTAGTTGACTTATTAGTTCATTATTTCCTGATATTATAAACTCACCTGTTAACATTTTTATTAGACCAATTTTTTTTCTTTAGAATAAATCTCACATACCTCATTTTCAGCCACTCATTACTTTCTCAAGGACGTGGCCTAGAATCGTAAAATCTTAACATTGGAAAAGCCTTCCAAAGGCATTCAGTTGAACTTTCAATGTGATGGGTAGCTTATATATAGCTATAACCTATCCATCACATTTTGCAACAGTTCTCAATTGGTTTCTGGGGCCCAAATTATCAGTTCATTTATTTATGTATTCGTTCACTCCATCAACACAGTTACTGCTGTTAGCAAGTCACTAGGATATTAATGAAAGTTTATGTGTGAGACCATTCATGTCCTTAGGGAGCTGCTACTTTGGTGGAGGGAATGGAGAGAAAAATAATCACCATTGCTAGCTAGAGACATACAATGGGCAGAAGAATGGGCCATTTCTTTTTTCTTTCTTTGGTTAATCCTCACCTGAGGATATTTTTTCTATTGATTTTCAGAGAGAGTGGAAGGGAGGGGGAGAGACAGAGAGAGAAACATCAATGCAAGCGAAACACATCCATAGGTTGCCTCCCACACATGCTGTGACTGGGGGCCGTTGATCAATCGAGCCTGCAACTAAGGTAGGTGCCCCTGACTGCAGTTGAACCCATGACCCTTCAGTCTGCGAGCCAATCACTGAGCCAGACCGGCCAGGGCTACAATGGGTCATTTCTGTGTGACTCAGGGTTGGTTCATGGAGGGGCTCTATAGTGAACCACAACTTTTCTGGTACTCTATCAGCTTTTCAACTACCCAAAGAGAGAGAGAGAGAGAGAGAGGAAACACCCCATATCTTTTGTGCCCCTGTCCTTGACTTGCCCTTGGATTCATCTTTCTAAATGCAAATCTTGGTTTGTTACTCTCCTGTTAATAGTCTTTCCATTGTCTATCACACAAACTGACATCTAATTCTTTGGCACAACTTACAAAGCCTTCATCCTTTCTGGTTCATACCTACCTCTTTAGTCTCATTACACACCACTTTTCCATCAGGTTGTCAGTGCCACAGAACTTCTGTGGTTTCCTGGCTATGTCCTGCTTATGCTGTTCCTGCCTGGAATGCCTGCCTCTCTCGTCTTCTGGGTAAACTCTGGGGTGCTGAGAGCCTAATGGGAAATAGCATACAAGGAGGAATAAATCACAGCTGTAGGTTTCCTCTTCCATTAAGGTGCACTCCGGCCTGTTTCCAGTTATTGGACCTTATATATCCTCACCCCTGCCCACCAGATGATTGTAAGCTACTCTAGTCCAGGTAGTTATCTCTATGTCTTCAGTCTTAACACAGAGCCTGGCCCAAAATGAGCAGTCAATAAATGTTTGTTGGATGAATGAAGACAAGTCTTCTGTAGTCCGTTTTTCAGTTTAGGTCTCCCTTGAGGTTTTGAGAATGAATGCTACTTAATTGAGTCCTATCACTGTTTTAACCATAGCTCCCTGCAAACCCAGGACCATGCACACTGGCTTATCCACTACTAGACACCTGCCTGTAACTATCACTGAATAGCTTGCCAAACATGGAGAAAGGCCCTCCAGGGGGCGGTTTGGACAACTCGTTACCTTCTCCCACCCTGCAGCCTGTGTTGCAAAGATAAACTTTTACTGTGTCTCTTCAAAACTCTAACCAAGATAAAGAAATTGCACACAATGAAAATACTTCTTACCTGCTCTTATAAATCAGAACACTTGTAATTTAAGGAGAATTAGTTCTTGAACAGGTTCCTGTTTCATTAGGCAGTCCTTTGAATTAGTCATCCACAAACTCAAGCAATTGGCAAGGACAGTTAGTGGCCATTTATCATTTTAGGTTAATTTGTGTCAAATACTAGTAAATAGCAAATGGAACATTTTGGTCTTAAATTACATATTTATCACCTTACTAGAGGCCTTTTTTATACAATTTTATCAATTAGCAGTGAAAGACACACAAAACTCTCATGACCTTTGTCTTCCCTGTCTTCCTGTTCTTTAATCATGATTTATAGTCAACATTCAGCATATTTAGTTCTGATTAATTGTAAATCTCTGCCTAAAATAGTTGGCCATTTCTGCAATGGTATACATTTTTGTTTTGTTTTTGTGTGTTTCGGGTTTATTGATACATAATTTATATACAGTAAAAATCACCCTTTTTAGGTGTGTACAAGTCTATGAATTTTGACAAAATTACAGTATAGTTTGTAGCTATCACTGAAATCAAGATAATGTAATTTTTTGTCTTGCAAAATGTTCCCTCATGCTCTGTAACCAATCCCTTCCCTATACTGCCAACCCCTGGCAACCACTGGTCTGATTTCTGTCACTATAGTTTTGTCATTTCCAGAACTTCATATAAATGGGATCAAAATGTATAGCCTTTTGAGTCTGGCTTATTATACTTAGCATAATGCTTTTGAGAGTCATGCATGTTGTTGCATTTATTCAGTTTGCTTCCTTTTGTTGCTGGGTAAAATTCCATTATGTGACTGCACCATACTTTGTTTATCCATTCAACAGTTGGTGGACATTTGGAGAATTTAAGTTTTTAGTGATTATTAATAAAGTTGCTATAAACATTTGTGTTCAGGTATTTGTGTAGACATACTGGTATATATTTATTTCTCTTAGGTAAATACCAAAGAGTGGGATAGCTTGGTTTTATAAGTGTGTGTTTAACTTTATAAAAAATTGTCAAACTGTTTTTCAAAGTGACTATACTTTTTTAAATTTCTATTACTAATATATAAGGCTCCAATCACTCCAGTATCCTGCCAACATTGTTTTTGTCTGTTTTTTAAAATTTTAGCCATTCTAGCAGATGGCTAGTGATAATCTCATTGTAATTTTATTCTGCATTTTTCCTAATAGTAAAAAATTTCGACCAAGTGTCTGTATGTGTTTGTGGACACACACTCACAGACACACACACACACACACAGTTTTGAGGGTTATTTATATATTCTGGTTTTCAGCCCTTTGTCATATGTGTTTTGTAAATATTTTATTCAGTCTATATCTTGTTTTCTTTTAGTATTTCAAAGATTAAACGTTTTAAATTTTGATGAAATTCAGTTTATCACTTTTTTATGGTTCATGTTTCTTCTGCCCTAGGTAAGAAATAATTACCAGATCTAAAATCATGATGATTTACTTCTATTTTTTATAGAAGTTTTGTAACTTTAGGGTTTGGTTTACATTTCAGTCTATGATCCATTTCAAGTTGTGTGTATATAGAGTGTCCATTCCAAGTGGTATGTATATAGAGTGAGGTTTGGGTTGAGGTTCATTTTAAAAATATAAGTATGTTCTATTGCTCCATCAACATTTGTTGGAACACTGAAAGACTATCCTTTGTTTATTGAATTAACTTGGCATCTTTGTAAAAAATCAGTTGAACATATATATGTGTAGATCAATTTCTGTTCTGTTCTGCTCTGTTCCATTGACGTATGTGTTGATCCTTTTGCCAATATCACACTGTCTTGAATAGTATAGCTTTATATTAAGCCTTGAAATCAGTTGGTTTGAGTTCTCCAACTTTTTCTTTTTACAAAGTGTTTTGCTTATCCTAGATTATTTGTTTTTCTATAAAACTTTTAGAATCACCTTGCAAATTTCTAAAAGAGAAACATGCTTGGATTTTATTTGGAATTGAATTGAATCTATAGCTTAGTTTGGGAGTGAATTGCATTATTGATGATGTTGAGTCCTTTGATCCATGATTTATCTCTTCAGTTATATCTTTGATTTCTCTTATCAATATTTTAAAAATAACATCAACATAAGAATCTTACAATACTTTGTTAGATTGATCCCTGAGTATTACATATTTATTGGTGCTTGTAAAAATTTCAGTCTCCAGTTGTTGTTTATTTTTTCAATTTTTTTTATTAAGGTATTATATGTGTACATATCTTACCATTGCCCCCCCACCCCACTCCCATATATTCCCTCACCCCCCAGGGTTTTGCATCCATTGGTTATGTTTATATGCATGCACACAAGTCCTTTGGTTGATCTCTTATCTTCCCCACCTCTCCCTAACCTTCCTGCTGTAATTTGACAGACTGTTTGATGCTTTACTGCCTCTGTATCTAACTTTTACTTCAAGTTTTTAATGTTCTTTATATCCATAAATGAGTGAGATCATGTGGTATTTTTCTTTCATTGACTGGCTTATTTTACTCAGCATAATGTTCTCCAATTCCATCCAGGTTGCTGCAAATGGTAAGAATTCCTTCTTTTTTATGGCAGCATAATATTCCATTGTGTAGATGTACCATAGTTTTCTGATCCAGTCATCTGCTGATGGGCACCTAGGCTGTTTCCAGATCTTAGCTATTGTAAATTGTGCTGCTATGAACATAGGGGTGCATATTTCCTTTTTTATTGGTGTTCCCAGTTTCTTAGGATATATTCCTAGGAGTGGGATTACTTGGTCAAATGGGAGTTCCATTTTCAGTTTTTTGAGGAAACTCCATACTGTTCTCCACAGTGGCTGCACCAATCTGCATTCCCACCAGCAGTGCATGAGGGTTCCTTTTACTCCGCATCCTCGCCAACACTTGTCGTTTGTTGATTTGTTGATGATAGCCATTCTGACATGTGTGAGATGGTACAGCATTGTTGTTTTGATTTGCATCTCTTGGATGATTAGTGACTTTGAGCATGTTTTCATGTGTCTCTTGGCCTTCCTTCTGTCTTCTTTCGAAAAGAATCTATTTAGGTCCATTGCCCATTTTTTTATTGGATCATTTATCTTCCTTTTATTAAGTTGTATAACCTGCCTGTAGATGTTGGAGATTAAACCTTTGTCAATGATACCATTTGCAAATATGTTCTCCCATGCAGTGGGCTTTCTTGTAGTTTTGTTGATAGTTTCTTTTGCTATAAAAAAGCTTTTTATTTTGATGTAGTCCCATTTGTTTATTTTCTCTTTAGCTTCCATTGCCCTAGGGGCAGTATCTGTGAAGAAGTTCTCTTGGCATATGTCTGAGATTTTGTTGCATGTGGATTCCTCTAGTATTTTTATGGTTTCCCGTCTTATGTTTAAGTCCTGTATCCATTTTGAGTTTATTTTTGTGTATGGCGTAAGTTGGTGATCTAGTTTCATTTTTTTGCATGTATCTGTCCAATTTTCCCAACACCATTTATTGAAGAGACTGTCTTGCCTCCATTGTATGTTCATGCCTCCTTTGTCAAATATTAATTGACCATAGTGGTTTGGGCCAATATCTGGATTCTCTATTCTGTTCCATTGATCTATATGTCTGTTCTTGTGCCAGTACCAGGCTGTTTTGAGAATAGTGGCTTTGTAATATAGCTTGAATTCTGGTATTGAGATCCCTCCTACTTTATTCTTCTTTCTCAGGATTGCTGTGGCTATTTGGGGTCTTTTTTTATTCCAGATGAATTTTTGGAGAGTTTTTTCTAGGTCTGTGAAATATGCCATTGGTATTTTAATGGGGAGTGCATTGAATCTATAGATTGCTTTGGGTAGTATGGACATTTTAATGATGTTGATTCTACCAATCCATGAACATGGTATGTTCTTCCACCTATTTAAGTCTTCCTCTATCTCTTTTTTCAGTGTCCTGTGGTTTTCTATGTATAGGTCTTTTACCTCATTAGTTAATTTTATTCCTAGGTATCTTAATTTTTTTGGTGTGATGGTAAATGGGATTGCTTTTTTAGTCTCGCTTTCTGTTAGTTCACTATTGGTGTATAGAAATGCCATAAATTTCTTGGTGTTAATTTTGTATCCTGCTACATTGCCGAATTCATTTATTAAGTCTATTAGTTTTTTGATGGAGTCTTTTGGGTTTTTTTATGTACAATATCATGTCATCTGCAAATAAGGACAGCTTTACTTCTTCTTTTCCTATTTGGATGCCTTTTATTTCTTCTTCTTGTCTAATTGCAATGGCTAATACTTCCAGTACTATGTCAAACAGGAGTGGTGAGAGTGGGAATCCCTGTCTTGTTCCTGTTCTTAGGGGAAATGGTTTTAGTTTTTCTCCATTGAGTATGATGTTTGCTGTGGGTTTATCATATATAGCTTTTTTTATGTTGAGGTATGAGCCTTCTATTCCCACCTTGTTGAGAGTTTTTATCAAGAAAGGGTGTTGGATTTTGTCAAATGCTTTTCCTGCATCAATTGATATGACTATGTGATTTTTATCTCTTAATTTGTTTATGTGATGTATCACGTTTATTGATTTGCGGACATCGTACCATCCTTGCATTCCTGGGATAAATCCTACTTGGTCATGCTGTATGATCTTTCTGATGTACTGCCGGAGCCGATTTGCTAGAATTTTGTTGAGGATTTTGGCATCCATGTTCATGAGGGATATTGGTCTGTAATTGTCTTTCATTGTGTTGTCTTTATCTGGTTTTGGTATTAGGGTGATGCTGGCTCCATAGAAGGAGGTTGGAAGTGTTCCTTCCTCTTGAAGTTTTTGGAATAGTCTGAGGAAGATAGGTTTTAGTTCTTCCTTGGATGTTTGGTAAAACTCTCCTGTGAAGCCGTCAGGCACCGGGCTTTTGTTTGCCGGAAGCTTTTTGATGACTGCTTCAATTTCGTCCATAGTTACTGGCCTATTGAGCTGTTTAGATTCTTCCTGATTGAGTTTTGGAAGGTTATATTTTTCTAGGAATATGTCCATTTCCTCCAGGTTGTCCAGTTTGTTGGAATAGAGTTGTTCGTAGTAGTATTTTGTAACAATCCTTTGTATCTCAGCGGGGTCTGTTATTTCACCTCTTTCATTTCTGATTTTGTTTATTTGGGTCCTCTCTCTTTGCTTCTTGGTGAGCCGGGCTAGAGGTTCATCAATCTTGTTTATCCTTTTAAAGAACCAGCTCTTGGTTTTGTTGATCTTTTGTATTGTTTCTTTGGTCTCTATGTCATTTATCTCCACTCTGATCTTTGTTATTTCCTTCCTTCTGGTTACACTGGGCTTTTGTTGCTGCTCTTTTTCTAACTCTTTGAGTTGTAGGGTTAGGTAATTTATTTCCATTGTTTCTTGTTTTTTGGAATAGGCTTGTAGAGCTATGAACTTCCCTCTCAAGATTGCTTTCGCTGTGTCCCATAGATTTTGGATTGTTGTGTTTTCATTGTCATTTGTTGCCATGATGTTTTTTATTTCTTCCTTGATCTCTCTGGTGCCCCAATCCTTGTTTAGTAGCATGCTGTTTAGTCTCCATGTGTTTGATTTCTTTGGATTGTTTTTATTGTAGTTGATTTCTAGTTTTATGCCACTGTGATCTGAGAAGATGCTTGATATGATTTCTATCTTCTTGAATTTGAAGAGACTTTGCCTATGTCCCAACATATGGTCTATCTTTGAAAATGACCCATGTGCACTTGAGAAGAATGTATATTTTGTGGCTTTGGGGTGAAATGTTCTGAAGATGTCAATTAATTCCATCTGGTCTAGTGAGTCATTTAGGATTGATGGTTCTTTGCTGATATTTTGTTTGGAGGATTTGTCCAATGGTGATAGTGGGGTATTAAAGTCTCCTACTATGATTGTATTGCTATTAATCTCTCCCTTGATATCCTCCAGGAGTTTTTTTATGTATTTGGGTGCTCCTTTATTGGGTGCGTATATGTTTACCAGAATTAATTCTTCTGGTTGGATTTCTCCCTTTAGTATTATGAAGTGGCCTTCCTTATCTCTTGTTATGGCATTTACTTTGAGGTCTATTTTGTCAGATATAAGTATTGCTACCCCAGCTTTTTTTTTCATTTCCATTTGCCTGAAAGATATTTTTCCATCCCTTCACTTTCAATCTGTGTGAGTCTCTTGTTCTGAGATGGGTCTCTTGTAGACAGCATATATATGCGTCATGTTTTTTTATCCATTCAGCCACTCGATGTCTTTTGATTGGATCATTTAGTCCGTTTACATTTAAAGTTATTACTGAAAGGTATTTGTTTGTAGTCATATCTGTTTTTGTGTCTGTATTCCTTCTTACCTGTTTATTTCTCCTTTTTACAGTATTCCCTTTAGCAATTCTTGCATTGCTGGTTTGGTGGTGATAAACTCCCTGAGCCTTTTTTGTCTTCGAAGGACCTGATTTCCCCTTCAATTTTGATTGATAGCCTTGCTGGATATAGTATTCTTGGATTCAGTCCTTTGCTTTGCAGCACTTTGTATACCTCCTTCCATTCTCTTCTAGCTTGTTGTGTTTCTGTTGAGTAATCATTTGACAATCTGATGGGTGTTCCTTTGTAGGTAACTCTCTGTCTCTCTCTTGCCGCCTTTAAGATTCTCTCTTTAACATTTATATTTGCCATTGAAATTATGACATGTCTTGGTGTGGGTCTTTTGGGGTTGATCCTGCTTGGGACTCTCTGTACTTGCATAACTTTTATCTTTCCCATATCCGGGAAGTTTTCTGTCATTATTTCTTCAAATAGATTTTTCTAATCCCTGCTGCTCTTCTTGTCCTTCTGGCAGCCCTATTATATGCATGTTACTTAGTTTCATGTTGTCCCAAAGCTCCCTTAGGCTTTCCTCCTGCTTTGTAATTTTTTTCTCCAATTGCTGTTCAGATTGAGCTTGTTTCTATACTTGATCTTCTAACTCACTAATTCGGTCCTCTGCTTCTTGTAGTCTACTGTTGAAACTTTCCATGGTGTTTTTGATTGTAGCTATATCACTTTTCATTTCTTCCTGATTCTTGCATAAGTTGTTGATTTTCTCATCCATCCGATGTATAAATTCCACGACCATTACTCTGAACTCTTTTTCGGTCATGTTGCAAGCTTCAGTTTCACTAATTTCCTTTCTTGGCGACTCCACATTTTCTTTCCTCTGTGAGTTATTTCGTCTCCCCATTCTGACTATCACCAGAAAGCTCAAGCTTCAGTTTGCATCGACCTGGGCCGTGTGCTGTGGGGACTTCGCTCCACCCGAGTTTCACTGAAGTACTCTGATACTAGGACATGTGGCTGCTTTTGGTTGGTGGGAACCAGACTTGCCCAGGGTCAGTGTCCCCAGTGTTCTGTGTGGTCTCGTGTGCACACTTAGAATCAGGGGCCCTGTCTGCACCACACTGTTGGTATGTGCCGAAAATGAGATCCTTAGCATGTGCCAGGAGTCAGAGGTTCCCTGTGTCTGCACCAAGAATCAAGTGTCAGAGTCTCTGTTGCCTTGTGCGGTTTCTCGTTGAGAATCAGGGTCCCTGTGTGTGCATGCACCAAATGGGGGTCACTGGCTCTTAGTGTGAATGCGCTGTGAGTCAGGGATCCCAGGCAGCTGTGTCCGGCGTGCCAAATTCCCTGAAGTGGAGCTGCGTCCTGTGTGTGCTCTCTCTACTGAGCCAAACCGGCTAGGGCTTTGCACACTCTCAAATCCCTGAATGTGAGCTGCCTCCGTGCACTCTCTCAGATTCCCCGAACGGGAGGCGGAGTCCGTCCTGCGCGCCAAGTTCCCCAAAGGGGAGCCCCTCTGTGCGCGCTCTAAGAATCCCCGAAGGGGAGCTGTGACCCGCAAGCCAAATTCCCCCAAATTCCCCGAAGGGGAGCCCTCTGTGCGCGCTGTCCAATTTCCCCGAAGGGGAGCTGCTTCTGTCCCGCACGCCAAATTCCCTAAAGGGGGAGTGTGCCCCTGCGTAAAGCTCTGCAGCTTGGGCAAGGGGCGGGTCTATCAGTTACTATGGCGCTATCCGCGAGCCTGAGGGTGCTTTGAAGCTTGGGTGTGGGGCGGGTCTATCAGTTACTATGGCGGTATCCATGAGTCTACGGGGAGGGGGATAGGCTCTTTGACTCATGGAAATCTGCCGGGAAGTCTGGATTCTTGTTGTTTGTTGGTCTGAAGCTGTGATAGCAGTTCTCTGTCCCCAGTGGCTGCAGGGTCCTGGTTTGTGTCTGAAGCCAGGATCCTAGTCTCAGGCAGTTCCGTTTCTCAAGATGGAGTGGTCTCCGTGTCCGCACCAGCCGCCGAGAAGTGTCCCCTTTGTGCGCGCGGCTCCGCCATCTAGGACTGCCCGGTTAGGCAGCCCCTTGGAAGACCTGTAGAATCTAATTGACCCTAGCTCATATACACACACACACACACCACACACGTCTACACTCTCCTCTATGGGTTCCTCACTCACACTCTCTCTCTCTCTACCTTCCTGCCGGTCGCCATCTTTTTCCTTCTACTACTCCAGTCTCCAGTTGTTCATTGCTGTATATAAAACTGTAATTTATTTCTGTATAGTGATCTTCTATTTTCCAAACTTGCTGAAGTCACTTATTAGATGTAGTAGTTTTTTTTTTTGTAGATTCTTTTTGGACTTTCTGCTTAGATAATTATGTTTTCTGTGAGGGGAAAAGAGGCAGTTTTATTTCTCCTCTCCAATTTTATTTGTATTTCTTTTCTGTGCCTTATTGCTAGGACTTCCATCTAGTATGATGGTTAGAAGTGTTAAGTGTGGATTCCTTGTCTTGTTCCTGATCGTAAGGTAAAATCATTCAATCTTTCATCATTAAGTATGAGTTAGCTGTAGGTTTTTTTTCATAGACATTCTTTATTAGGCTGAGGAAGTTCCCTTCTAGTTCTAGTTAACTGAGTATTAAAAATTTTTTTAGGAGAACAAAGATGGCTGCTGACAGGAAGGCAGGTTACAAGATAGTGTGTGAGTGAGAGAACTAAAGGAGAGTGTGTGGACGTTCAGGGAGTGTCTATTTGTGAGTGAGGGACAGCTATATTCCAAGGGACTGTGGGGGACTGCAGGACCAGGCTCCCCTGACCGAGCAGCCTCCACTGCTGCTGAAATCTGTCCTGGAGTGACCAGCTCTGCCCCAGAGACCACGTCATCTTGAAGGGGAGAGTGGCTGTGATCGGAAGCGTAGCCTTACCTTCAGTCCAGAAGAATTGGGTACCTCCTGGGACCCTAAAACCACAAGACCCGGGGACCAGCTGCGAACCCACAAACACAGGGTCTCAAGCAGCGCGAATACATGGACTCAAACGAGCTCTGCACCTTCTCATGGAAAGGTCAGATTTTGCCCAGAGAAAGGTGAGGTCTGTGATCCAGGCTGGTGGGAGACACGTGTGCAGCGGGAAATCTGTGCCCCACAAAACCTGTGGCCATTGGGGACAGCGTAGTCCACAAATGTGGAAGGGCTGCTTACAGAAGGGAACTCTAGAAATCAACCCATAGCTGGGCTGGACACAAAAAGGCAGCCTGAAGCTTTACCAGTAAACCGGCTGCGATGTGCCAGGGGAAAAAGACGTGCATAGAGACTTGAGCAGAGTCGCTCGCAGTGCCGGGGCAAAAAAGTCTTGAGTTTGCTCACTTACTCTGGCTCGTTTTTCTCTTAAATCCTTGCTTTTGATTACTAAGCCCAGTACATAGGATCACCCAATTAAAAACACTCTCAGAGACTGCATGGGAAAGTTGTTTTTGTGGAACCTGGGGATCAGAGCAGGGAGAAACAATCAGAAAACCAAATCTGGGGCAGTCCATACCCCCAAACCAGTATTAAGTGCAGCAGGGAAAACAAATTCTGGGTAGAGAGGACTTAAAGCCCTGGATTCCAATACAGAAACACTGGGTAGAGAGGACTTATAGCCCCGGATGCCAATATAGAAACACTGGCACCCAGGGGTTGAATCACAGATTGCCTCTTGTGTAAATACAACCACAGGCAGGCTGAAAAACAAAGAAATATTGCCTGCTTGAAAACAAGATTGTGGCTTACAACACAGAGGAGCTGTGGAATGCAGGGAATGTCAATACTGTCCTGACTACCTGACAGGAAACAGGTGTGCCAAACAGAACAGTAGAGGAAATGAATACCCTTTACTACTGCACATTTTAATTTTTATCTTTTACTTAAGAAACTAAATTTTTTCTTCTTTTTTCTCACTTGATTTTACCTTTTTAATTATTATATTTTTATTTTTAATCAGTATTACTACTACTATTATCTTACTTTTTAAAATTTCTTTATTGATTAAGGTATCACATATTTTTTCTCATCCCCCATTCCCATCCCAAACCCCTCCCCACGTATGTCCCCACCCCCCTGTTGTTCGTGTCCATTGGTTAGACTTATATGCATGCACACAAGTCCTTTGGTTGATCTCTCCCCCTTATCCCCACCCTCCCCTACCTTCCCTCTGAAGTTTGACAGTCTGATCAATGCTTCCCTGTCTCTTGGTCTGTTTTGGTTCATCAGTTTATGTTGTTCATTATTTCCCCTAGATGAGTGAGATCATGTGATACTAGAAATACACTTATAAGAACTGAAAATGAGACAAGCAATAATGGTTATGCTGAGAGGCAAATGAATCAGTCTGTAGTGAGTTTCTTTCTGGGCCAACAGTTCTTTTGAGTCCCAATTTCAATGTTAAACAGTTCCTTATGTGTACATGTCAGCAATGCTATTTCAGTTCTGGATGGTGGACAGATGGTGGTAATGCAGGTCCGACCCTCTCTGGTTTGGTCGTGGGCAACCTGCAGTGATGCACAGCTGCTGACTGCTAGTATGGCAAAGCGTTGTCAGCGTCTTCTTTTCTTTTTATTTTATTTTATTTTATTATGGGATTAGTGTTCTACATTCTATTTTAATTTATTCTTTAGCATCATTTTACTCTATCTCAACTTTAGCTTTATGCCAACACTCTCTTCCTCACTTTCCCCCCTTTTGTTGTCCTGTTTCTCTTACCCTATTCCTGCTTTAGATTTTCCTTATTCCTTCTTTAACCCCTGTTAAAAATTCATCCTACTTATATATCTAATTTCTGATCCCCTGCTCCAAATCCATACACACTTCTCTCTTCTCTTTCTTCACTAACCAATTTTTTTCTGTCTTCCCTTTTTATTGGTTTGTTTTTTGTTGTTCTTTTTAACTTACCTTTTTTGTTTCATTTTGTTTTGCCCTTCTTTCTCTCTGTCCTATTGTTGTTGTTAGTTTGATTGATGATTAGATTGGTTGTTTTGTTTGTTTGTGTGATTGTTTCTTTCCTTTTTTGCCTCTGTTTTTCTCTCCTTGCTTGTTATTAGTTCTTTATAGTTTGCATTCATATCAGGGTATTAGTTGTTTGCATTTTTTTGGATTAGTTGTTGTTCTATTGGTGTTTTCACCCCATATAAATAGTTGTCCTCCTTTTTTATTCTCTCTTTTTTTCCTTTTCTCAATATCATTTTTGGACTCTTTTTTTTAATCTACTAATTATCTTTTCTCTGGTGGTCACCTTTATTTGGGGTTATTAGTATCATGAATACATTTGTGTTAAGTGTCTTGTGCATTGTGCCTTGTTGTGTTGTATTTTGTGCCTTTAAGTCAATACAGGAGAGAGAGCGAGCTACATAGCCAGACACCCGGAGTGGAGAGATCATGGGAAGATAAAGAAACAGCCTGCATACGCAAGACAAGGAGGAATCACCAGAAAAGGAGGTAAATGAAATGGAGGCAAGCAATATGTCAGAGAAAGAATTCAGAGAAATGGTCATAAGGTCGCTGAAAAGGTTGGAAGACAAATTCAACAATATGTGTAAGAACCAAGAGGAAATGAAGAAGAACTGAGAAGAAATGAAAAATGACATCATTGCAATAAAGAACTCAATAGAAAGCATCACCAGTAGACTAGAAGAAATGGAGGGCCGCATCAGTGAGCTAGAAAACAAGGTAGGAAAAAATACCCAAGCAGAGTAGCATCTAGAAAAAAAGCTTAAAAAACAAGAGGAGAGCCTAAGGGAACTTTGGGACAACACAAAACGAAACAACATTCGCATAATGGGTGTGCCAGAAGGAGCAGAAACTGAATAAGGACTAGAAAACCTGTTTGAAGAAATGATAGAAAACTTCCCTGATATAGGGAAGAAGAAACTCACACAAGTCCAAGAAGCTCAGAGAGTCCCAAACAAAATGAACCCCAAAAGACCGATGCCAAGGCACATTATAATTAAACTAGAGGCCTGGTGCACAAAATTCGTGCACAGGGGGGCAGTGTCCCTCAGCCCAGCCTGCACCCTCTCTAATCTGGGATCCCTTTCACAATGAAGGAATGCTGGCTCCCAACAGCTCGCCTGCCTGCCTGCCTGCCTGCCTGATTGCCCCTAACCACTTCTGCCTGCCCGCCTTATCATCCACTAACCACACCCCTGCCAGCCTGATTGACAACTAACTGCTCCCCTGCCAGCCCGATTGCCCCTAACTGGCATCCCCTGCCGGCCTGATCACCCCTAACTGCCCTCCCCTGCCAGCCTGTTCGGCCTTAATGCCCACCCCTGCAGGCCTGGTTGACCCAGCTGCCCTCCCCTGCCGACCTGGTCACCCCTAACTGCCCTCCCCTGCTGACCTGGTCTCCCCCAACTGCCTTGCACAGGCCTGGTCACCTCCAACTACCCCCCTTTAGGCCTGGTCCCCCCGCAAATGCCCTCCCCTGCAGGCCTGGTCCCCCCCAACTGCCCTCCCCTGCAGGCCTAGTCAGCCCTAACTACCCCCCCTGCAGGCCTGGTCCCCCCCCAACTGCCCTCCCATGCAGGCCTGGTCACCCATAAATGTCCTCCCTTGCAGGCCTGGTTGCCCATAAATGTCCTCCCTTGCAGGCCTGGTCCCCCCAACTGCCCTCACATGCAGGCCTGGTAACCCTTAAATGTCCTCCCTTGCAGGCCTGGTCGCCCATAAATGTTCTCCCTTGCAGGCCTGGTCGTCCTGTACTACCCTCCCCTGCTGACCTGGTTACCCCTAACTTCCCTCCCCTGCCAACCTGGTCGCCCCTAACTGTCCTCCCCTGCAGGCCTGGTTGCGCCAAACTGCCCTCCCCTGCTGGCCCAGTCACCCCTAACTGCGCTCCCTTGCCATCCTGGCCGCCACCAACTGCCCTAACCTACAGGCCTGGTTCCCCCCAACTGCCTTCCCCTGCAGATCTTGTCCCCCTCAACTGCCCTCCCCTGCAGGCCTGGTCCCTCCCAACTGCTCTCCCTTGCAGACCTGGTCCTTCCCAACTGCCCTCCCCTGCCAAACTGGTCACCCCTAACTGCCCTCCCCTGCCAGCCTGGTCGCCCCTAACTGTCCTCCCCTGCCGACCTGGTCACCCCCAACTGCCCTGCCCTGCAGGCCTGTTCCCCTCCAACTACCCCTCTTGCAGGCCTAGTCTTCCCCAACTTCCCTCCCCTGCAGGCCTGGTCCCCCCCCAACTTCCCTCCCCTGCAGGCCTGGTCCCCCCCAACTGCCCTCCCCTGCAGGCCTGGTTCCCCCCCATCTGCCCTCCTTTGCAGGACTGGTCATCCCCAACTGCCCTCCTCTACTGGTCTGGTCACCCCTAACTGCCCTCCCCTGCAGGCCTGATCTCCCCCAACTACACTCCCTTGCAGGTCTGGTCCCTCCCACCTGCCCTCCCCTGCTGTCCTGATCACCCACAACTGTCCTCTCCTGCCAGCCATCCTGTGGCAGCCATCTTGTGTCCACATGGGGGCAGCCAACTTTGACCACATGGGGCTGCCATCTTGTGTGTTGTAGTGACGGTCAATTTGCATATTAAGCTTTTATTATATAGGATTGACAAACACCAACGACAAGGTAAGAATCTTAAAAGCGGCCAGAGAGAGACAGAAAATTACCTACAAAGGAGTCCCCATCAGACTAGTGACTGATTTCTCAAAAGGAACTGATCAGGCCAGAAGGGAATGGAATGAAATATACAAAGTCATGCAAAGGAAGGGTCTGAATCCAAGAATACTGTATCCAGCAAGGCTATCAATCAAAATTGAGGGTGAAACTAGGAGCTTCACAGACAAAAAAGGACTAAGGGAGTTTATCACCACCAAACCAGCAATACAAGAAATGCTAAAGGGACTGCTGTATAAAGAAGCAATAGGAAGCTAAGAAGGAACACAGGGGTAGGGAATAAAAATGGTGACAAGTACCTATCAATAATAACTTTAAATGTAAATGGATTAAATGCCCCAATCAAAAGACATAGGGTACCTGAGTGGATAAGAAAACATGACCCATATATCTGCTGTTTACAGGAAAGCCACCTCAGAAAAACGGACTCACAGAAATGGATGGTGAAGGGATGGAAAAAGGTATTACAGGTGAATTGAAATGAAAAAAAAGAAGATGGGGTAACAAGACTTATATCTGACAAATTAGATCTCAAAGTAAAGGACACAAAAAGAGATAAGGAAGGCCACTTCATAATACTAAAGGGAACAATCCTACAAGAAGATATAACTCTGGTAAACATATACGCACCCAACACAGGAGCACTCAAATACATAAAACAAACTTCTGGAGGATATCAAAAGAGATATTGACAGCAATACAGTCATAGTAGGGGACTTTAATACCCCACTAACACCACTGGACAAATCCTCTAAACAAAAAATCAGCAAAGAAATATTAATCCTAAATGACACACTAGATCAGATGGAATTTTGGCATCTTCAAAACATTTCACCCCAAAGCCACAGAATATACATTCTTCTCGGGACAGAAACCAAGATGGCAGCATAGGTAAACACCTGAATGTGCTGTCTTGCACAATCACTTCAAAACTACAACTAAAAGACACAACGGACATCATCCAGAACCAAAGGGAGGCTTGCTGAGTGGAAATTCTACAACTAGAAGGAAAGAGAAAAGCACACTGAGACTCAGAGGAGCTGCGGAAGTAGAGTGCAGAGGTACGCAGGTGCTCATGCGTGGAAAGGGCTGGGAACTGAGTATGTGACTGTCTTTTTCAAGCGGGAAGGAGACACAAGCTCTGACTGCTCTAAACTCTAGTTCTGGGTGAGACTCGGGACCCAGACTCATACGGGAAGAAACTGGACTGTCTGGCATTGGGCACAACTCGAGGGTGGCTTTATTTCAGAGGTGCTTGCAGCGATTACCGAGGGACACTGACACCCACGGGCCTCTTAGGGCAGGGCTGACAGGGAGCCATTGCTGTTTGCTGCACCCTGAGACCCCGCCCCACCTTAGCTGTGCACAGAGGCTTCTGCATGTGAATGGCCTGGTCCTTTGAAATCTAAAATTGCCTAACAAACTACAGCTGAGTCAGAGAGACCCAGAACATCCAAAAAAAGGCCCAAGGCCCCACAGCAGCCTGCATTGCTTCACAGCTGGGCCTCATCTGAGCACCTCCAAACCCAAAACAAGTGTAATCTGTAGATCTCTCTTTAGCTACTGCTGGGTGGCCTCAGGCAGAGGCTAAATTAGCACCTACTTGGAGATCTAAGAGCCAGTGTACCCAGGGGTCAGAGTAGCACCATCCAGATTACTACTCCTCAAATCCATAAGGGACATATTGAGCAGACAGACTCAGTGAGCACCAAAGCCCCACTGAAGCAAGTCTTGTCTCATAAGGGTGTCTCCAGCACAGAAGTTCTCCCATCGTAGACACAGCTGATCCTCACAGCCAGTTGGCCTGGAGGTCAAGTCCTCCTACTGATACCAGCAGCAATCAAGGCTTAACTACAACAAGACTGTGCACCCAGCCCACAAAGGGGTGCACTAAGAGTGTCCACCTCAGGTAACTGGGGAGGCTGTGCCACTTGGCCCTATAAGACACTTAGCACACAAAGCCACTCTAGCAACTCAAGAATTAGCAGCAACCCAATACTTAGAAACAAATACAGGGAAGCAGCCAAAATTCGGAGACAAAGAAACAGGTCACAAATGAAAGAAATGCAGGAAAGCAAACTACTGGATATAGAGTTCAAAACCACGGTTATAAGGTTTTTCAAGAATTTTCTAGAAAAGGCCTATAAATTTAGTGAGACCCTTGAGGATATGAAAAAGGACCAACTAGAAATTAAGCATACACTGACTGAAATAAAAAATAATATACAGAGATCCAACAGCAGACTGGAGGATCGCAAGAATCTAACCAAAGATTTGAAATACGAAGAAAAAAAAAAACACCCAACCAGAAAAGCAAAAAGAAAAAAGAATCCAAAAATATGAAGATAGTGTAAGGTGCCTCTGGGACAACTTCAAGCATACCAACATCTGAATTATGGGGGTTCCAGAAGAAGAGAAAGATCAAGATACTGAAAAACTGTTTGAAGAAATAATGACAGAAAACTTCCCCCACCTGGTGAAAGAAATAGATTTACAAGTCCAAGAAGCCAGAGAACCCCAAACAAAAGGAATCCAAATAGGACCACACCAAGACACATCATAATTAAAATGCTAAGGGCAAAAGACAAAGAGATAATATTAAAAGCAGCAAGAGAAAAACAGTTAGTTACCTACAAGGGAGCACTCATATGATTGTCAGCTGATTTCTCAACAGAAACTATGCAGGCCAGAAGGGAGTGCCAAGAAATATTCAAAGTGATGAATAGCAAGAACCTACAACCAAGATTACTCTACCCAGCAAAGCTATCATTCAGAATTGAAGGTCAGATAAAGAGCTTCACAGATAAGAAAAAGCTAAAGGAGTTCATCACCGCCAAAACAGTATTATATGAAATGCTGAAAGCTATTTTTTTTTCAAATATATTTTATTGATTTTTTACAGAGAGGAAGGGAGAGGGACAGAGCTAGAAACATCGATGAGAGAGAAACATCGACCAGCTGCCTCCTGCACACCCCCTACCGGGAGGCGGGGGTGCCCGGAACCAAGGTACATGCCCTTGACCGGAATTGAACCTGGGACCTTCCAGTCCACTGGCCGACACTCTATCCACTGAGCCAAACCGGTTTTGGCTGAAAGCTATTAAGAGTAGGAAGGAGAAGAAAAAGGTAAAGATAAAAAATTGAACAAGAAATAAATATCTATCAACAAGTGAATCTAAAAGTCAAGTGAATAAAAATATCTGATGAACAGAATAATCTGGTGAATATAATAGAATCAGGGGCATAGAAAGGGAGTGGACTGACAGTCCTCGGGGGGAAAGGGGTATGGGGGGTGTGGGAAGAGACTGGACAAAAATCATACACCTATGGATCAGGACAGTGTGGGGGGTTACGGGCATGGGGTGGGATGGGAACTGGGTGGTGGGGAGTTATGGGGGGGGAAAGAGGAACAGCTGTAATCTGAACAATAAAGATTTTTAAAAGTAAATAAAATAAATAAAACATATCCTCGGGTGAGGATTTTAAAATTCTCATTCAAAGGACTTGGGAAACACGTCCTGTTCATTGCCTCAATAAATTTCTCTTAAGAAGTGGGGTCTGAAAGAGGATCTATGTCGAGGCTAACACCTGGGGTTCTCCATGGTGGCTCTGTGCCCTTGGAGCCAGGACAACCATGTGAGAATTTCTGGTTTCAGTTTGCAACCAACTTGACCACTAAGTGCAATCTACCTATGTATCTGTCTGTCATCTATTATCAGATGTATTCTGGAGTCAGAATACTCTTTATTGGAGTCTTGCCTCTGTGCTTATTATGAGGGCTGTGACTTGAACAAGTTATCTCAACTTCTCTGTAATTCTCTTTTTATACCTGTAAAATGGAGATAATTACACTGCCCATCCATCACTTGCAAGATGAGGATTAAGTGAATGAAGTATGAAAAGTGTGAGAAAGGTGAAATGCACAGTAGCATATGTTAAGCTCCCCACAATTGGCCATTATCATGAGCTGTGTGTTATCTGCTCTACCACACCTAAATCTGGACATGCATAACAATTTTCCATTATAAAACAGAAGTGGAATATATGCAACCAGGCCCAAGCCTGTCAGAAAAACAAGAGGAAACTGCACTATCAGGTGGCTCAGATTCCCATGGTACCTACTTTTTACTGCTACTCTGCCTCTCATTCAGTTATGCCTATGGCCTCATGCCCTCCCTCCCCTATGATGTTACTAGAGGAGGAAAAAGCCTGCTTCCCTAAGTGGTCTGCATGGTGTGCTGGCACCAGCCCATTTAGCACTGCCCCTGAAAATGATGATGAATAAAAATTCTCCAAGGAGGCAGAATATGTGGTTGTTTACTTTGTTGGGACTGTGATGGCAAGACTGCTGGTTCCACACTGCCTTGTAGGCAATGACTAATGGATTATTCAGTTGGTCAGGGACTTGGAAAGAACAAGGTTGGAAAACATATGTGGGTGGACCTCTGAGACCAAACCTGAAACATGAAAGTATTCATATCCATGTAAGTGTCCACCAAGGGGCATCTACTGCAGAGGAGTCTCTCAATTTATTAGGTGGACTGAGCTACTCATCCCTGAATGTCAATCAGCCTCTTCCGCCAGCTACCCTGGTGCTTCCTCAATGATCTGGTGAACTCAGTGTCAAAGCATCCACAACACAGGCTTCCCTCACCAAGCCCACTGCTGGATGCCTGACCAGCCTACAGCAGAGGCCAACTCTGAGTGTTTGATATGGTACCACTCCCTGAGAGGTCCATTTTGTGGAATAGACATGAATGCATTTGAAGTGTGGAGTCAGCCTGGCCTATCTGAGCCCAATCTAAGACAGCTGAACTGCAAACAACCCACAGAAATGTGAGCTAGAAATAAAATGTTTGCTCTATTAAAAAGAAGAAGAAGAAGAAGAAGAAGAAGAAGAAGAAGAAGAAGAAGAAGAAGAAAAAGGTAAAGATAAAAATTATGAACAACAAATACATATCTATCAACAAGTGAATCTAAAAATCAAGTGAATAAAAAATCTGATGAACAGAATAAACTGGTGAATATAATAGAATCAGGGGCATAGAAAGGGAGTGGACTGACAGTCCTTGGGGGGAAAGGGTTATGAAGGGGGGAGAAGAGACTGGACAAAAATCATACACCTATGGATGAGGACAGTGGGGGCAGGTAAGGGAATGGGGTGGGGTGGGAACCAGGTGGAGGGGAGCTATGGGGGGGATAAAGTGTAACAACTGTAATAATTTGAACAATAAGGATTAAAAAAAACATTCTTCTCAAGTGCACATGGGTCATTTTCAAAGATAAACTATATGTTGGGACACAGGCTAAGTCTCTTCAAATTCAAGAAGATAGAAATCAGATCAAGCATCTTCTCAGATCACCATGGCATAAAACGAGAAATCAAATACAATAAAAACAATTAAAAAAAATCAAACACCTGGAGGCTAAATAGCATGCTATTAAACAGTGACTGGGTTACCAGAGAAATTAAAGAAGAAATAAAAAGCATCATGGCAACAAAAGACAATGAAAACACAACAATCCAAAACCTATGGGACACAGTGAAAGCACTCTTAAGAGGGAACTTAATAGCTCTACAAGCCTACTGCAAACAACAAGAAACAATGATAATAAATTACCTAACCCTACAACTCAAAGAGTTAGAAAAAGAGCAGCAAGAAAAGCCCAGTGTAACCAGAAGGAAGGAAATAATAAAGATCAGAGTGGAGGTAAACGACATAGAGACCAAAAAAACAATACAAAAGATCAACAAAACCAAGAGCTGGTTCTTTGAAAGGATAAACAAGAGTGATGAACCTCTAGCCAGGCTCACCAAGAAGCAAAGAGAGAGGACCCAAATAAACAAAATCAGAAATGAAAGAGGTGAAGTAACAACCGATTCCACAGAAATACAAATGATTATGAAAAAATACTATGAACAACTCTATTCCAACAAAATTGACAAACTAGATGAAATGGACATATTCTTAGAAAAATACAAGCTTCCAAAAGTCAACCGAGAAGAATAAAAAAACCTGAATAGGCTGCTAACTACTGAAGAAATTGAAACAGCCATCAAAAATCTTCCAGCAAACAAAAGCCCTTTTCCAGACAGCTTTACAGGGGAGTTCTAAGCATTCAAAGAACTAAAAGATATCCTTCTCAGACTATTCCAAAAAATTCAAGAGGAAGGTACACTTCCAAGCTCATTCTATGAAGCCATTATTACCCTAATATTAAAACCAGATAAAGACAACACAATGAAAGAGAATTACAGGCCAATATCCCTCATGAACATAGACGCCAAAATCCTCAACAAAATTCTAGCAAATAGGATCCAGCATTACATAAGAAAGATCATACACCATACCAAGTAGGATGTATCCTAGGGATGCAAGGATGGTACAATATCCACAAATCAATAAATGTGATAAATCACATAAACAAATTGAGAGATTAAAATCACACAGTCATATCAATTGATGCAGAAAAAGTATTTGACAAAATCCAACACCCTTTCTTGATAAAAACTCTCAACAAGGTGGGAATAGAAGGATCATACCTCAACATAATAAAAGCCATATATAACAAACCCACAGCCAACATCATACTCATGATACTGTGATATGGTACCTCATTGTCGTTTTGATTTGCATCTCTCGGATAATTAGTGACTTGAGCATGTTTTCATGTGTCTCTTGGCCTTCCTTCTGTCTTCTTTTGAAAAGATTCTATTTAGGTCCGTTGCCCATTTTTTTATTGGATCATTTATCTTCCTTTTATTAAGTTGCATAAGCTGCCTGTAGATGTTGGAGATTAAACCTTTATCAGTGAAAACATTTGCAAATATGTTCTCCCATACAGTGTGCTTTCTTGTTGTTTTGTTGATAGCTTTTTTTGCTGTGCAAAAGCGTTTTATTTTGATGTAGTCCCATTTGTTTATTTTCTCTTTAGCTTCCATTGCCCTAGGAGCAGTATCAGTGAAGAAGTTCTTTTGGCATATGTCTGAGATTTTGCTGCCTGTGGATTCCTCTTGTATTTTTATGGTTTCCCATCTTATGTTTAAGTCCTGTATCCATTTTGAGTTTGTTTTTCTGTATGGTGTAAGTTGGTGATCTAGTTTCATTTTTTTGCATGTATCTGTCCAATTTTCCCAACACCATTTATTGAAGAGACTGTCTTGCCTCCATTGTATGTTCATGCCTCCTTTGTCAAATATTAATTGAGCATAGTGGTTTGGTTTGATATCTGGATTCTCTATTCTATTCCATTGCTCAATATATCTGTTCTTGTGCCAGTACCATGCTGTTTTGAGAACAGTGGCTTTGTAATACAACTTGAAATCTGGTATTGAGATCCCTCCTACTTTATTCTTCTTTCTCAGGATTGCTGTGGCTATTCAGGGTCTTTTTTTATTCCAGATGAATTTTTGGAGAGTTTTTTCTAGGTCTGTGAAATATGCCATTGGTATTTTAATGGGGAGTGCATTGAATGTGTAGATTGCTTTGGGTAGTATGGACATTTTAATGATGTTGATTCTACCAATCCATGAACATGGTATGTTCTTCCATCTGTTTACGTCTTCTTCTATCTCTTTTCTCAGCGTCCCGTAAATTTCTGTGTATAGGTCTTTTACCTCCTTAGTTAAGTTTATTCCTAGGTATCTTATTTTTATTGGTGCGATGGTAAGTGGAATTTCTATTTTAGTCTCGCTTTCTGTAAGTTCACTATTATGTATAGAAAGGCCATAGATTTCTTGGCGTTAATTTTGTATCCTGCTACATTGCCAAATTCATTTATTAAGTCTATTAGATTTTTTATGGAGTCTTTTGGGTTTCTTATGTACAATATCATGTCATCTGCAAATAAGGACAGCTCTACTTCTTGTTTTCCAATCTGAATGCCTTTTATTTCTTCTTTTTGTCTAATTGCAATTGCTAATACTTCCAGTACTGTTTCAAACAGGAGTGGTGAGAATGGGCATTCCTGTCTTCTTCCTGTTATTATGGGAATTGGTTTTATTTTTTGCCCATTGAGTATGATGTTTGCTGTGGGTTTATCGTATATACCTTTTATTATGCTGAGGTATGATCCCTCTATTCCCACCTGTTGAGAGTTTTTATCAAGAAAGGGTGTTGGATTTTGTCAAATGCTTTTTCTGCATCAATTGATATGACTATGTGATTTTTATCTCTCAGATTGTTTATGTGATGTATCACGTTTATTGATTTGCGGATATTGTACCATCCTTGTATTCCTGGGATAAATCCTACTTGGTCATGGTGTATGATCTTTCTGATGTACTGCTGGATCCGATTTGCTAGAATTTTGTTGAGGATTTTGGCATCTATGTTCATGAGGGATATTGGCCTGTAATTCTCTTTCATTGTGTTGTCTTTATCTGGTTTTGGTATTAGGGTGATGCTGGCTTCATAGAAGGAGCCTGGAAGTGTTCCTTCCTCTTGAATTTTTTGGAATAGTCTGAGAAGTATAGGTTTTAGTTCTTCCTTGAATGTTTGGTAAAACTCTCCTGTGAAGCCGTCTGACCCCGGGCTTTTGTTTGCCAGAAGCTTTTTGATGACTGCCTCAATTTCCTCCATAGTTTCTGGCCTATTGACCTGTTTAGATTCTTCCTGATTGTGTTTTGGAAGGTTATATTTTTCTAGGAATATGTCTTTTTCCTCCAGGTTGTCCAGTTTGTTGGAATAGAGTTATTTGTAGTATTTTGTAACAATCCTTTGTATTTCTGTGTGGTCTGTTGTTATTTTGCCTCTATCATTTCTGATTTTGTTTATTTGGGTCCTCTCTCTTTGCTTCTTGGTGAGCCTGGCTAGAGGTTCATCAATCCTGTTTATCCTTTCAAAGAACCAGCTCTTGGTTTTGTTGATCTTTTGTATTGTTTCTTTGGTCTCTATGTCGTTTATCTCCACTCTGATCTTTATTATTTCCTTCCTTCTGCTTACACTGGGCTTTTCTTGCTGCTCTTTTTCTAACTCTTTCAGTTGTAGGGTTAGGTAATTTATTACCATTGTTTTTTGCAGTAGGCTTGTAGAGCTATGAACTTACCTCTCAAGACTGCTTTCGCTGTGTCCCATAGATTTTGGATTGTGTTTTCATTGTCATTTGTTGCCATGATGTTTTTTATTTCTTCCTTGATTTCTCTGGTTACCCAGTCATTGTTTACTAGCATGCTGTTTAGTCTCCATGTGTTTGATTTCTTTGATTTGTTTTTATTTTAGTTGATTTCTAGTTTTATCCCACTGTGATCTGAGAAAATGCTTGATATGATTTCTATCTTCTTGAATTTGGAGGGACTTTTCCTATTTCCCAACATATGGTCTATCTTTGAAAATGACCCATGTGCACTTGAGAAGAATGTATATTCTGTGGCTTTGGGGTGAAATGTTCTGAAGATGTCAATTAATTCCATATGGTCTAGTGAGTCATTTAGGATTGATGTTTCTTTGCTGATTTTTTGTTTGGAGGGTTTGTCCAATGGTGATAGTGGGGTATTAAAGTCTCCTACTATGATTGCATTGCTGTCAATCTCTCCCTTGATATCCTCTAGGAGTTTTTTATGTATTTGGGTGCTCCTGTATTGGGTGCATATATGTTTACCAGAGTTATTTCTTCTTGTTTTATTGCGCCCTTTAGTATTATGGCATGGCCTTCCTTATCACTTGTTATGTCCTTCGTTTTTTTTAAAATATATTTTATTGAGTTTTTACAGAGAGGAAGAGAGAGGGATAGAGAGTTAGAAACATCGATGAGAGAGAAACATCGTTCAGCTGCCTCCTGCACACCCCCCACTTGGGATGTGCCCCCAACCAAGGTACATGCCCTTGACCGGAATCTAACCCAGGACCCTTTAGTCTGCAGGCTGATGCTCTATCCACTGAGTCAAACTGGTTTTGGTTGTCCTTCGTTTTGATATCTAATTTGTCAGATATGAGTATTGCTACCCCAGCTTTTTTTTCATTTCCATTCGCCTGGAACACCTTTTTCCATCCCTTCACCCTCAGTCTGTGTGTGTCTTTTTTTCTGAGGTGGGTTTCTTATAGACAGCAGATATATGGGTCTTGTTTTCTTATCCAGTCAGTTACCCTGTGTCTTTTGATTGGGGCATTCAATCCATTTACATTTAAAGTTATTATTGATAGGTACTTATTTGTCACCATTTTTATTCTTTACCCCCTGTTCCTTCTTTGCTTTGTATTTCTTCTTCTTCTTCGTCTTCTTTTTTTTTATTATTATTATTTTTTTACAGCAGATCCTTTAGTAGTTCTTGCATTGCTGGTTTGGTGGTGATAAGTTCCCTTAGTCCTTTTCTGTCTGTGAAGCTCCTGATTTCACCTTCAATTTTGATTGATAGCCTTGCTGGGTGCAGTATTCTTGGATTCAGACCCTTCCTTTGCATGGCTTTGTATATTTCATTCCAATCCCTTCTGGCCTGATCAGTTTCTGTTGAGAAATCAGTTGCTAGTCTGATGGTGGTTCTTTTGTATGTAACTTTCTGTCTGTCTCTGGCTGCTTTTAAGATTCTTACTTTGTCGTTGGTGTTTGCCAATTTAGTTATAATGTGTTTTGGCATCGGTCTTTTGGGGTTCATTTTGCTTGGGACTCTGTGAGCTTCTTGGATTTGTGTCGGTTTCTTCCCTATATCAGGGAAGTTTTCTGTCATTATTTCTTCAAACAGGTTTTCTATTCCTTTCTCAATTTCCTTTTCTTATGGAACCCCTATTATGTGTATGTTGTTTTGTTTTTTCCCAAAGTTCTCTTGGGCTCTCCTCCTTCTTTTTAATTTTTTTTTCTAGAAGCTGCCCTACTCGGGTATTTTTTTCCATCTTGTCTTCTAGCCAGCTGATGCAGTCCTCTGCTTCTTCTAGTCTACTCTTGATGCTTTCTATTGAGATTTTTTACTGCAGCAATGTCATTTTTCATTTCTTCTTGGTTCTTCTTAATTTCCTCTTGGTTCTTACTCATATTGTCGAATTTGTCTTCCATTCTTTTCAGCCACCTTATGTCCATTTCTCTGAATTCTCTCTCTGATAGGTTGCTTGCCTCTAATTCGTTTACTTTTTTTTTTTGGTGATGCCTGCTTTTCTTTCATATTCGGGCTGTTTCTTTGTTTACCCATGGTCTCTCTTCTCCAGATATCTGGTTATGTAGTTCTCTCTCTCCTGCGTTGATTTAAAGGCACGAAATACAACACAACCAGGTACAACACACAAGGCACTGAACAGAGATTTATTCACGATATGAATGACCTCCAATAAAGGTGACCACCAGAGAAAGGTAAATTAGGGTATAGGAGAGAAAGAAGTGTAAAAAGAAAGAAAATAAAATATAAAGGAGTGTCGAAATGAAATTGGGAAAAGGAGAAAAAAATAAAATAAAAATAAGAGAGACTAGGACGAGACTAAGAGTGAAAAGGGGGACAAACTATATATATGGAGAGAAAACTGTAATAGAACAACCACTAATCACAGCAAATGCTAACAACTAGTACCTGGAGATTAATACAAACTACAACACCAACTAATATCAAGCGAGGCAAGGGAAAACAGAAGTAAAAAACAAAAACAAAAAATGAATAAGCAAAACAATCTCACAAAAAAGTATAAAAATTTGATATAATCAACATTCAAGCAAACTACAACAAAAGGACAGAGAGAAAAACAACTTTTTTTCTTATAGTTAAGACTGCGAAGAGAGAGGTGTGTATGGACTTGGAGCAGGGGATTGGAAATTAGATATATAAGTAGGTGAAATTTTAGCAGGTGGTAAACCGAAAGATTAGGGAAAATCTAGAGCAGGAAAGGGTTAAGATAAACAGGCCACCAAAAGGGGAAAGGTTAGGAAGAGAGTGATGGCATTAAGGTAGAGATGAGATATAATAAAATGATAGTGAAGGAAAGATGGAAATAGACTGTAGAACACTAATCCTGAAAATAAAGAGAAAATAAAATGACACTTTAAAAAATAATAATAATAAAAACAAAAATAAATAAAAAAGGTAAAATAGTAGTAATAATGATGATTGCAAATAAAAATGTAATAATTTAAAAGGTAAAATCAAGTGAGGATAAAAGAAAAAATAGTTTCTGAAGTAAATGATGCTAAAAATGAAAATTAAAATAATAAAAATTAAAAAATTAAAATAAAAAATAAAATGTGCAGTAGTGAAGGTCATTCACTTCCTCTGTTGTTCTGTTTGGCATGCCTATTTCCCAGTCCAGACAGTATTGTAGTTCCCTGCGTTTCACTGCTCCTCAGTGTTGTAAGCCAGACCTGATTTTTAAGCAGGCAGTGTCTTAATTTCTTGTATTCCTTTATTGATTACACCAGAGTCAATTTGTGATTCAGCTTTTGGGTTGCAGTGTTTCTGCTTTGACTTCCAGGACTCTAAGGCCTCTCTAGCCTTTTTTTTTTTCAATGGCACTCAATACCAGTTTGTGGAGTCTGGTGGGCAAGTTCAAGTAGACTGCTCACCCTTGAAATTCCCAGGCTATCCCTCTGCTTCAGATCAAAATGGGCTGCTCTTTAGGGATCCCCCTTGTTAGCAGCTCTGGGAACCCCCTTCCACAATCACGGATCACACCGGCCCCAACAGCCACGGGCTTCTCCAGGCACGGACCTCCCAGGTCCTCCAGCTCCCGCCGTGCGCGCTCACGTTTGTCTCTCCCGGCGGGACCAGGAACCTCACGCTATCCTGGCGAAATCTGACCTTCCCGTGGTGTAGTGAAGAACTCCTTTGAGTCCAATCGTTAGCGCCACCTGGGGAGCGGTGTTCTGGGTTTCACAGATGTTAGGCGGCCGCTGCAGTTGTGGATTTTCAGGCCTCCGACAAGATCCACTCTCCCTTTGAAGATGGCGAGATTTCCCTCTCCGAGCCCAGAGCTCTGGGAGGGACCCCAGACACTGTGGGGCTGCCCTGTCAGGGGAACCCTGTCCAGCAGTCCCCCACCTTCTTCTTGATTTCAGCCGTCCCTTATCTTGCTAACAAACAATGCCTGTGTGACCCTCAGCTGGTCTTTCTTTCTGCTCCGGGAAAAGGCTTGGAACACATCTGTCTATTCTGCCGCCATTTTCTCCTCACTAGAGTAGGTTTTATTTCTACTTCATGATGGAAAAAAAAAAAAAGATAGACCTTAGGGATATGTTTTCCCAAAGATCACCATCAGATATTGCACCAATATCTAGAAGCCAATTATAATTTTTGTCCTGTGTTCTTTGCATAAAACTTCTGGGACTTGAGCCTGATCTGGCTCTCTAAATTTTAGTGACCTTCTACACATTCAGAAACTAAATGTGTAATGACCACCTTTGTCCCCACAATTAGGATCAACAATTGTGATTAGATGTCCAACTTCAAAGAGAGTTTATGAAATAACTAGTTTTGGGAATAACTTCTATCCTTAATAACTGGAACTTACCTTTTCTAGATTGGCTATACAGGACCAGCATTTGAACCAGAAAGAATGTTCAAATGCTGGTCCTTAAATTTTTGGGGTGGTTTTAATTAAAATGTTGGGCAGTGAGTTTGAGGCCCAGCCTGGTAGATATAGTAGGGCCACTTGAGTAGCTGGTTTGTATTAAACACTATTCTAAGCATTATAGGTACATAGAGATTAAAATGAAACAAAAATATGATGCTACTCTTTAGGACCTTACAAGCTAACAGACAAGATGGAAGCATACATATAGATGCTTCAATTTTCTACTTCCTCCAGTCCATGCTCCATTCTGCAAGCAGAACAATGTTTTGAAAAACACATGCCCTTTCCTGCTTAAATCTTTCTGGTGGTACTCTGTTTCTCAGAGGACCAAATCCAAGATCTTAATCAAGCATACAAGACTTCTCTGATTGGCCCTGCTCCCTCTCTCTCTGTATCCACATCTCCCCAGAAGCTCTGGGCATATACAACTCCTTGGAGTGCTCATATCACCTCATGATTTTTCATGTCTCTGGGTGTTTACTCATGCTGGGTCCTCTGTCTAGAATTCTGTATTAGTCTGGGTCTTCTGAGAAACAAATTTCGGATTAAACTGGCAAGGATTTTATTAAGGGAAACTGCTGTGTGAGTGACAGTGGGGAAGGAGATCAGAAAGGTAGGTGTATCATTTGTCCATGATGCAAGTCTGACCCCCTAGTGAAGAGGAGAGAGAGTAGAAGCTTAGGAAGAAGGTTTCTAGGCTGCCAAGCAGTTGAAGGTTGTTTTGAAAAGCCTTTGGGGAGTCCAAAGTCAGCAGCCCTGTCCTGTCATACTTAGGCATTGATCAGGTAGATACAGTCCATTGGAAGTGTGGCTTCAGTATAAACGTTTCTGAGGCAGCAGCTCAGTTGTGCTTATAGTTGGCCTTCTTCTAAGCCTTCATACATGCCCTTTCTCTGTTGTTTAATACCTCCTACTTGTCGTTTAAATGCTAGCTTTAAATGTACCCTCTTCTGGAAAACTTTTCCTTGAAGGAAATTCTCAGTATGGTCCCACTGCCTACAATGATCATCCTCTAATCCCTGTCTGATTAATTTCTAATACACTTACTTGAACCCCTACCACCTATCACAGGACTGAAAAACTAGTAGATGCTCAGGAAATATTTGTTTAGTGAGTGAATGAGTTGGTAGGACATGGACAAGCAGATAGCAGAGAGAAAATATTTGAGGTAGAATGAACTGCTTAAGCAAAGCCATAGAGGAGGAAGAATGAAGAAAGTACTGTCTTTTTTTCAAGTAAGTATGTCTTGCCCCAAACCTGTCATTTTAAGGCAAGTACTATGATGGAAAACAGGGTGGGAAGGAGTGTCTTCCTGGCTGTTGAAAATGATTCATATTTGAGAACTTGGTTGAGAAAAAATGTTTTGAGTATTTCCTGAGAGACTTCTTTCCTGAGAGGCAACAGAGTTCATGGAAATGGAATTTTACTGCTGCCAGGAAAAGTGATAAAGATAAAATCTCATACAGCTACTACCAGAATAGAAATTTCCATACAGCAAAGAGATGTCAAAGTTCCAGCTAATGGCTCATATGTGTTCAGTATTAAGTGCAGCTGAATTGTAATTCTGTAATGGAATTTGACCTATTTCGACAATCTAGTTTATAATGTATGAATTAGTGGAGACCCATTCATCTTGACATTTGCTGACTCTGCCAGAGATTGGTCATATTTTTATGGAAATACACAGAGAGCTGGCCAGGATCCCAAATCACTGCCAACCGCCAACCACTGCCACATGTTTTCAGATGAGATAGACACACTGAGGATAAGACAAAATCACCCCTTACCAGCAACTGGAGATTTAGCCACTGATCTCTATGTAATGTTTTACCCTGGTGATGGGTTGGGCCGTGTATAGGCAGGCTCTTCTTTTTGCTCAGGCCCAAGTCTGTCCTATACAGTCTTCTTCATGTCTTGTTTCTCCAGTTACCACTTGAAGGGATGAAAGTTTATTCATTTGTAATGTGGGACTGAAAAAATGTATCAGGGGTTTGCTGTGAGGATTCAACCAGGTAATGCATACTAAGGGCTTAGACTGTGCCTGGCCTAAAGTATTTGTTCAATAAATGGTAACTAAGTTTTATTATTGTTATGCAGTAGAAATAAGGGTCTGAGGGTAAAATCTTATTATTTCTAGGTAAGTATTATCAAAGTTGGATCTTCATGCATTTGGTGAGTATCTGTTCTGTGATAAACTAGAATGGGACTCTAGGGACATGGGCTGCTATGGTTCATTATGTAATTATTCTGACATACATAGTTGCTGATACCCATTTCCTCCTCGGACCTCCTGTGGAATGCCTTTTCTTTCTCATTGATCCATCTCTCTCACCTTCAAATTTATATTATAATTCTTCTTTAGCTTGCAATACCTAACTTAAGGAAGACATGTGAAAATAAGAAGGGTGCATGATGCATTGCCCTCCCTTGATGTTTCCGTTTATCAGATTGGGAAACTCTTTGACAAAACTGTTCTTGCCTTCCATGTCATTTCTTACATTTTAATGGAATCGTTCACTTGAGAGACTATCCATTTACTTCTGTCTTTCACTAACAGTCTTTAATTTCACCAAAGAGCTTCTCTTTTACATGTGTTTACATATGTCTCTTAACCATTTTCCTCTCTCCCCCCTCCAACCCCCCAAGTCTTGCCATTAAATCAAGAGCTACTTCTGTCTCACTTCTCTATTTGAAAGCCAAAAACATGAATTGAATTATGGCTGATAGGGAATAGAATATTACTATTGATAGATGTATACAAGGCAAATGAAAGCCATACATTAAAAAGGAAGGAGTAGTATTTGAAGTCCCAAAGGTATCTCATACTCAATACTATGTTCATACTCAATAGTATGTTCAAATCTGAACTCACTCTCTGTGCCTTCTCCTCTATGCCTCTGACAGTCAACTCTCAAGATGTTTCTAAAATGTCTTTATTTCTTCCTCACTTCCACTGCCCTTGCCTTGGGGCTGGACCTCTTCAGCTTGCATCTAGAGGCAATAACTTTCTAGTTCCCCGCTTCCCCCTTATGACTACACAGTGTCACAAGAGGGTGCCATTTTTTCTTTTTAAGCTTTTTAAAAAGTATAAAATGACACATGGATTTTAAAAAATGAACAATCAAATGTGTAGTTTAATACAATATTACAAGGCAAACATACTTAAAATCTTCATCCAGATAAAGAAGTATAACATTGTCAACCACACCAGAAGTCCCTCCAGGTGCCCTGTCCAAATCATAAATCCTTCCCAAATAAACTTTCATTCTGACTTTTAAAGTAGTTATTTCCTTGCATTTCTTTACCACAAGGGTGCTTTCCAAAACATCAGTCTTGCCATATCTGGTTACCTCTATGTTAAAGCCTAGGGCAGTGGTCGGCAACCCGCGGCTCACGAGCCACATGCGGCTCTTTGGCCCTTTGAGTGTGGCTCTTCCACAAAATACCACGTACGGTCGCGCATGCACAGTGTGATTGAAACTTCGTGGCCCATGCGCAGAATTCGGTTTTCGGCCTGGGCGAGTCTATCTTGAAGAAGTGGCGTTAGAACACTCAAGGGGCCAAAGAGCCGCATGTGGCTCGCAAGCCACGGTTTGCCGACCACTGGGTTAGGGCACTGAAGCTTAGAGCAGTTAAACAAGGTAAGGTCATTAAGCCTAAAAGGAATAAAGCTAGAGTTCAAACTCACACAATCTGACTAGAAATGTCAAACTTGTGCTCTCCTTACCATTTGGTATTATTACTTATTAAGAAAGTTAATGTGTTCTCAGTTGCAAACCATGGATTTTTATAAAATATCTGAAGAGCATGGTTCATTTGTGGAAGTATGTTACCCATTGTCTCACTATGCTCTAACCAGTTCTTTAAGTTCTTTCCGCCTTCCCAAAACTGCTTCTGTTCAGGAGTCTCTCTGGCTCTATTGACTTTAGGTGTGTATTTCTTGTGGCTAATGGATGGTGGCTTGGTTAATGGCTTTCACTAAGCCACAAGTAAGGAGATTGCTCTTGTATTGGTATCTCTCTTTTCAGCCACATGAATTATTTAGCTTATGGCTGCTGCCTTAAGGGTTGTTTGCCTTGTGCCTGGCAAGGTGGTAAGTTGTGTCTTTTAAAATTATATTGGTCATTAATGTTAATTGCTATTTCTTAACTTCCCTTTGAGATGCTAAAAGGAAATCTGAGTATAAACAATTGAAGAAGCAATTAAGTGAAAGAACACCAGTACAGGAATTCTCCAATAGCTGGTCCCACATACAGACCATGGAGCTTTACAGAAACAGACCAGGGACACTGGAGAAATTAGATCGGAGACAGCAGCAATGGAGCCCCAGCCATTTAGGGAATCATTGCTGGTAAGTGGGCAGAAAGAAACACAAATGCACAATATCTGGTCTCACACATGTGCCTATGGCACTGTCAGTGTTTGCCTTTGCTCCTTATTAGTATGACAGCTTTTCCAGGGCAGAAATTGTAGTTTTTCTTTGAGCTTCATGCCACTTAGTACTGTTGAGACCTGCATATGGCATAGATAGGGCATTGCTCACCTGCTAGTGTTTTTTTGTCTGTTTTTAAGAACTCTCTTACTGCATTTTGGTTTTTAAAGTCAACATTTCATTTCATCAAATTACCAAGGTTCATCAAGAATGTTTGCTTGTGTAAAACCTTATTGCATGTAACTATTTTTAAAACTAACAAAAATAACAGCAGGTAAGATTTTTAGTTCCCTTAGCAAATGCTAGGGTTTTTTTGTTTGTTTGTTTATTTTACTACAGGCATGTCTGATAAATCTGTTAATGAGTTTCAAAGGATTTTCTTATAAACTCATAGTCCAGCTACCCAGAGAAAATTATTAATATTTAAGTAGGTTTCTTATTTCAGACATGGTTTGCTTGGTAGCTTGACATGGTTCTGATAATATCATAAATATGTTTCAATTTTGAGAAATCTGCTTTTAGAAATTTTTGCTAAACATTTTCAATGGTGGTAAAAACACCATAGTTTTATGTTGATAGAGTACATGCCACAGTTGAACTATTCCATTCCCCAATCAGACATTTACATGTCTTGTAAATTTTTTTGTTGTTGTTGATGCTATTATATCTGTTTTCTTTTTTTATTTCAAGAAAAACTATTTAAAAAATAATGTTACATGCAATAAACATTACTATCTCAAGAAAAATGATTTTAAATATGATGTTACATGCAATAAGCACCAGTTATTCAAGAAAAATGATCTTACATATAATATTACATGAAATAAACATTAATATTTCAAGAATAAAAGGATTTACTTGTATGCATGCATATAAGCATAACCAATGAACATAGACACCAGGGGGGTGAGGGCATGAACGAGAGTGGGGTGGGGGCAATGGGGAGATAGGGACACATATGTAATACCTTAATCAATAAAAAATTTAAAAAAGAATAAAAGGATTTTAAGTGTAATATTTCCAAAACTGTATTACCCTTTGCACTCGCTTGCTTTTTTCTTGATTCCTTTATTCTATTCGGGATTTAATTTTTTAAATACCCCAGATTTTACAAAGTCCGGCAGTAGGATAAAAAACTGGAGTTTCTTTTCATACAAACTTGCTTATTTGGATTTTTTTATATTTCAAATTATTGATACATTCAAAGAGTAATTTCAATCTCGACATCCGAGTGCAAAAGTTAACATAGTATGATATCACAAAAGTTGTAGGAAATATTAAAAATCTGCAAATAACAGGATTGCTTCCATTATATTCTAGAATATCTTCCCCCCTCTGGCTCTATTTTTGTTCATCAGTTTATGTCGTTCATTATATTCCACAAATGAGTGAGATCATATCATTCTCTGACTGGCTTATTTCGCTTAGCATGATGCTCTCCAGGTCCATCCATGCTATTGCAAAGAGTTCCTTCTTTTTTACTGCAGCATAGTATGCCATTGTGTAGATGTACCACAGTTTTTTCATCCACTCATCTGCTGATGGGCACGTAGGCTGTTTCCAAATCTTAGCTATTGTAAATTGTGCTGCTATGAACTAGGGGTGCATATATCCTTTCTGATTGGTGTTTCTGTTTTCTTGGGATATTCCTAGAAGTGGGATCACTGGGTCAAATGGGAGCTCTATTTTTAATTTTTTGAGGAAACTCCATACTGTTTTCCACAGTGGCTGCACCAGTCTGCATTCCCACCAGCAGTGCACAAGGGTTCCTTTTTCTCCGCATCCTTGCCAGCACTTGTCGTTTGTTGATGATAGCCATTCTGACAGGTGTGAGATGGTACCTCATTGTTGTTTTGATTTGCATCTCTTGGATGATTAGTGACTTTGAGCATGTTTTCATACGTCTCTCAGCCTTCTGTATGTCCACTTTTGAAAAGTGTCTATTTAGGTCCTTTGCCCATTTTTTGATTGGATTGTTTATCTCCCTTTCATTAAGTAGTATGAGTTCTCTGTAAATTTTGGAGATTAAACCCTTATTGGAGATAACATTGGCAAATATGTTCTCCCATGCAGTGGGCTTTCTTGCGTTGTTGATGTTTTCTTTTGCTGTGCAGAAGCTTTTTATTTTGATGTAGTCCCATTTGTTTATTTTCTCTTTAGGTTCCATTGTCCTAGGAGCTGTATCGGTAAAGATATTGCCACGACATATGTCTGCTATTTTGCTGCCTATGGATTCTTCTAAGGACACATGTGTAATACCTTATGGTTTCCCATCTTACGTTTAATTCCTTTATCCATTTTGAGTTTATTTTTGTGTATGGTGTAAGTTGGTGGTCTATTTTCATTTTTTGCATGTATCTGTCCAATTTTCCCAACGCCATTTATTGAAAAGACTATCTTGACTCCATTATATGCTCTTGCCTCCTTTGTCAAATATTAATTGAAATTGAGCATAATGGCTTGGGTCGATTTCTGGGTTCTCTGTTCTGTTCCATTGGTGTATATGTCTGTTCTTGTGCCAATAATAGGCAGTTTTGAGAACAGTGGCTTTGTAATACAGCTTGATATCTGGTATTGTGATCCCTCCAACTCTATTCGTCTTTCTCAGGATTGCTGCAGCTATTTGTTTTTTTGTTTTTTTATTCCAGATGAATTTTTGGAGAGTTTGTTCTAGATCTGAAATATTCTGTTGGTATCTTAATGGAAATTGCCTTGAATGAATAAATTGCTTTGGGTAGTATGGACATTTTAATTATGTTGATTCCAGCAACCCATGAACACGGTATATTCCTCCATTTGTTTATATCTTCCTCTATCTTTTTTCAATGTTCTGTAATTTGCCAGGTATAGGTCTTTTACCTCCTTAGTTAAGTTTATTCTTAGATATCTTAATTTTTTCAGTGCAACGTTTGTTCGGGATTGTTTTTTTAGTTCCTCTTTTATTTTATTGGCTAAAGAGTATGGGAAAGCAGTACCAAGACTCAAGTGGCCAGATGATAAACCAGGTAGATCCTAGAAATATTACAATGCCTACATTTGTGCAGTTTTATTCTGAGAACATGACTGTTTGTTTCATCTTCTTTTCCCACAATGGGAGTAAATTAATTGATAATGAAAGTGGTATGATGGCAAGAGTTTTGAGTCCTAAATTTTGCCTGGTATGCTTTTCCATCGAGGAATGATATTTGGATGAGGAGCATGGTAAGAGAGGGAAGAAAAATTAAATTAGATAAGGCATTTGGCTAAACATGGAAATAGATGTCAAGATCCATGCACCACCTGCTAATAAAGCTAACCAAAGCAAAAAGAAATCAGCAAACCTTTCTCTAGAGCCAGATCCCTTTCAGTTTCCTTCCTCTCCCTTCCTTGCCCTCAAATTCCCCTCATTTTTTTGCTCACAATCAGTGTGGTTGTGATTCCCAAGCCTCCTCACCTCTAGAGATTGGGATTCACTAGATTTGGCTTGGAGCAGAGAACTGCTTTCTGAACAAGTTCACTGGGGATTCTCTTGCAGACTTCTTCAGAAGCATCCTTTGAGAAACCTGGATTCTACCTGGGATCCACAAATCCCAATAATTGGTCAGCCATTGGGAGATCATCTGGAATCAGCATTGAGTATTGGCATACAGCCACACACATCTACTTGTCCTCTTACACTTTTGCCAGAATGGGAACAAATGCATCTCTGTTTTGTTTGGGAAGATCAACTTTGTGTATTCATGTGGTTGCTATTACTAGTTAAGGATTATTGAGTCTGATGTATACTCTAGCAGGTATAATATTAGTAAATCCTCAGAAAAATCTGGTGAAGATAGTGTTTAATTTTTATATTTTACAGCTAAGGAAACAGGGCCAAAGAGTTTAATGACTTATCCAAATCACAAAACTAGTTAGGAGCAGAGCAAGAAGTTTATCCAGGCAGCTACTCTAGTCCGCACTCTATTTCTGTTTTTAATGGACCTCAAGTTCAAGAAATTGGAATCAGTTATTCTTGGTTCAAGACTCCTTGGGGGCACTCTAACCACTACTGCACTCACTGTCTTTGGAGCCAATCAACTTAAAAAAATGTTTCATAAACAAGCCAATTTAGTTTTTATGTTATTTATTTATTTTTTTGAAATACAGAATTTTATTTAGAAACTGCTTAAAGTAGAAAAAAAAAAAAACCCTGTCAAGAAAGACCAGGTGGAAAATGGGTTCCCAATAAAATGGAATTTTAGGGCAACAAAAGTCTAACGGCCACAAAAGAGAAATAGCACCACTGTTATTTGAACAATGGCTAGTTACTTGCATTTTTGGCATTGTTAATCACTGAATCTGGGTTTCTCTCTGAATTTCACACAGAGCATGCACTACACAACAATTTATTATAAAATATCCGCTTTCTACACACATTTTAGACAAACTGCCACCATCAACAAATCAATACAATTACATCAGGGGCTGAACAAGCTCAGTAGTGGGTGGCACACATTTTGCAGAATTCTGCCAAACAAAGGAACTGAATAGGCTGTAGGCAAAGCAAATTAGGGGTGTTAAGGAATGAAATGGTTTAAATATTAATAATTAATTCAGACATGGTACTGTATTTTCTGCAAAAGAAACAACATTTAGTAACACGCTAACGAATTTCATCTCCAAAGAGATTAGTGCACTGGCAAAGTATTCTGATAACAGTGGAGGGCTGTGGACAGCAGGTACCAAAAACACCCAGCTTTGCAGACCTCAAGGTAGCGATGGCCTTCACTGATCACTCCCTTTGTCAGAAGTCCAAAAAGAACTTGCAGCATGATCACCTGCCTGCTGAACTTTCACTCTAAGCAGCAAACTTGAAGGAGCCAAAGAGGAGTCCCCAGTGGGCAAGGGATGCAGAAAAACATGTTAAATGTAAACTTAAAAGACAGCAAAATGGGGCACAAGCCCCCATTCAAATCCCAGAGATGTGGGCAAGTCCCCAAAAGTAGTTGTTAGATTTTAAAACTGAACACACCTCATTTCCCAAAAACACAATACACAGAAATTTCAGGGGTAACTGGAAAAATCATCAGAGAAATGCTCAATGAATATCAAGCTATTCAACTCAAATATCTCAGGGCTGAAACATACCCTCTATTCATTCAGCCAACAATGCCTCTTGCTTCTTAGCAGAGATGCAATTGGTCAAGGACACCAAATGGCTTTAGAGAGCAACTTTTTAAATTTTCCTTCTGGGCCAAGGTTAGGCCTATGAAGATTCAAGCAGCCCTGTAAGGCCTGTGAACAGCAAGTTCTAAAGGTTCCAAGGTCTGGCCCTTCCTTCCCCGACACAAGGGCAACACACAAACTCTCCTGTCAGGTTAAAATTTATATTTTAAAATATGCAAACGTAATTTAAATACTCTTAAGGCATTCATTTATTAAAACGTTCTCTGCCAAGATTTCACATTAGCTTAAAATTAAAATCAATCTTTACATTTCGCTACTGAGGTATCCACCTCAGCGTATCACATAAAAACACCTTCTCCAGCAATCAGTGTTACCAGCATCCATATGGTGAGCCCATGGTCAGCCTCTTTGTTCCATAAGTGAACCAACTAGATGTTAATACTGCTCTGCTACAAGGTAAAAGTTCCTAACTCAAACTTATTGAAAAAAGAGTGAAACTTCTGCAAAGTGCACTTTAAGAAGAGGTACTTTTTGCTTATGAAAAGAAACCAGTAAGTCCTCTAAAAATAATAAAAGGGAGTATTTTACAGTTAAGCACATGATTTGGAGTGAAGAATTAGGATGTTGCTCTGCTGGTCCAAGCTGTTAATACTCTTCTTGTTCCTCCTGTGGGCCCCCTTCATCAGGTATCACAAAGCCTTCATCTGTGGCATAGAGAATGTCCACAATCCTCTGCAATACAGGGTTGTTTTCCCCCTTGTTCTCCTGGCAAATCAATTCAATGTTCCTTAGCTTTCCAAAGTAGAAATCTCTTTCTTTCTCCAAGTCTTCGACAGTAAGTTTCAATACGTTGACCTGCTGCATCAGTTCAGCTGCTTCGTCGTCCCCATTGCCCACACCAGGATTCTTTCGCAGCACACCTGGGCCAGCCTTAGGGGTTGCAGTAATTCTGTGTGTAGCAATGGGCCTCTGTGGAGTTGCACTGCTAGAGCTGAGAGGTTTCTTCGGTTTGTTCATAGCTGGAGCAACAAGGGAGGGAGCCACTGCAGTTTCTTGATCTTGTCTGGCAGCTACAGGGTCATAGTCTTTTCCATCATAGTTTGCATGAAAAAACTTCTTGAACCACTGAATGAATTCAAAATTGTCCTGAAACTTTCCTTTTACTAATCTGTCCACAGGAATTATTTTGTCAGCACCCATCCTCTTAAAACCTGCTTGTAGTATTTTGACATTCTGGATGTATTCATGTTCTAGCTTAGCTTGAAATTTCACTTTCTTCAAGGCAATGGAGCCAGGGAACAGCATGTCCATAAACTGACAATAGGCAGCCCCTGAGCACAACTGTTCCACCTTTGTCAGATTCAACTGCAGGGACTCATTGATCCAGGCCAGCATGTCATATCGACTTAGGTTATCACTGGTGACTGACGTTGAATATACGTTCACTGCCATCTTCGGCTCGCGGCGGAACCACGTCCACTGCTGTGCCCGCTTTGGTTCCGTCTTCGTCTCGTTCAAACCGTCCGACCCCGCCCGCCTGCGCGATGACCTCTATGTTAGTTATTTTTAATAATGCTAAAATGCAAAATAAAAGTTTACCATCTTAACTACTTTTAAGTGTATGGTTCTGTGGGATTAAGTGCATCCACACTGTTGTGAACTATTGCTATCATCCTTTTCCAGAACTCTTTTTATCTTGCAAAACTGAAACTCTGCACCTATCCTATATAATCCTATATAATAAAAGCTTAATATGCTAAGTGTCCAGTCGACCAGTCTGCCGTTCAACCATTCAAAGCGTAATATGCTAATGGTATGCTAAGACCAGGGGGCAGACAGTTGACCAGTCTCTGTGATGTGCACTGACCACCAGGGGGCAGACGCTCTGACCGGTAGGTTAGCTTGCTGCTGGGGTACGGCTGTCGGGATTGAGCAAGATGGGCCAGGCATGCCCTGGACCCTCCCGTGGTCCCTCCCCAGCTGGCCAACCTCCCGCATCCCTTCCCAGCCCCAATCATGCACTGGTGGGGTCCCTCGGCCTGCCTGCGCCCTCTCACAATCTGGGACCCCTCAGGGGATGTTGGAGAGCTGGTTTCAGCCTGATCCCACAGGCCAAGCTGAGGGACCCCACTGGTGCACGAATTTGTGCACCGGGCCTGTAGTTAAATAATAGTTCGCCATTTTCCCCTTTCCCTAATCCCTATCAACTACCACTCTACTTTCTGTCTCTATCATAGTCAGTCAATATTTATATTAAGAGTATAGCATTAATCTCCGTATCCACCAGCTTTGCTATTGGCTTTTTAGATAAAAATTATAGATCAAACCAGGATTTACAAATATATACTCAGTGTTGAAATATGAAGTCAAAGACATTTTAAACAGAATTTAGACTGCCTTAAAGAATGAGAGATTGTATCTCTTAAAGCACTTGAGGCCACACCACTATATAAAAGAAGTAGATTTATATTCCACAACTTACAGATAAGAAAGCTTCACTGAAAGAGAAAAAAAGCCTTATAATTAGGTGTTTCCTTTACTCTGGGAGGACAGTTTCTTTGGAAAATAAACACAGTTTTGGTCACATGAATTCGTGCAAATTGCTGCATCAGACTAAAAATCCATTATACTCAGTAACTTTAAATAATGAGATTGTATATTCTGGGATGCTTTGTACAAAGCAAAGCATTCTATACTAAAAGTGCTGATTGTGGAAACGGAAGCCCCACTTTTTCACTGAAGCCCCACTTCACTTTTTTCCTCGCATCGGTTTTTAAGTGAATTGCCCACAGGTATGATACTTTCATTTCAAGCATTTGAAGATACAGTTCCCCCACCTATTCACTTTTTATTGTCTTTTACAATTATTCTAGAGCAGATTAGATGACAGTACAACAGAGCCGTAGGAAACTCACAGGGAAAAAAGTATTCAGGAGCTCATAGGAACTATTATAAGGTTGGATTTTTACCTCGTGAATCTGGTCAAAGGTAAGCTTGATGTAAACTATTTCAAATGCTGTTGCTGTTCTGGAAGTTATTGTGGTTAAAATAACTTTTTAACTATTTAAAGATATCACTCCTGTGTTTTAATTCCTTGAGTTGTCTTAAAATACTAAAGTTGTGTCAGCCAAACAGGGACTGAAATGTACTTGATAATAACGTAAAATTTAGATTAGTTTATCTAATCCTAAAATCAACAAAAGTGATTTTTTAAAATTTTTGGTTCTGTCTCTCTTTAACTGGCATTTTATGTAACTTGTAATAGATATGATTGAAAAAATTTTGATTGATAATCAGTAATCAGTATTTTTTAATTGAAAAGTATTGTATGTGGTTAAATTTTTTTAACTTCAGAAAGTATAAAAAAGTTGACAAGCCTGCTTCATTCGCAGCCCTATTTTCCAAAGGTAACCACTGTTAAATTTTTGTCTGAATATTTAGATTGTTTTTATGTCTGTGTGAGGATGGACACACACACACACACACACACACCCTCCTTTTTTATATCCAGTTAGGTCCTGGCCAGGTGGATTGATTGGTTGGAGTGTCATCCTGTAAGTCATAGGTTCAGTTCCTGGTCAGGGCACATGCCTAGGTTGTGGGTTCAATCCCCAGTCAGGGTGCATACGTGAGGCAACCAATGGATGTTTCTCACATCAGTGTTTCTCTTTCTCTCTCTCTCTCTAAAATCAATAAAAACATATCATCAGGTGAGGATTAAAATATATACAGTTAGAATCAGAATGCATAATATTCTTCAAATTGCTTTTTCACTTAATGTATGTTAGATATGATTTCATATTGATACATTTTGAGCTACTAATGTGTTTTAATAGTTGCACAGTAGTCCATTGTTAATTTAAAACAGTCCCATCCTGATACATATTTGAATTAGTTGTTTGCTATTATAAACAATGCTGTTAATAAACATCCTTTTAAATTTTATTACTTATTTGTAGAATCACACAGTTTTTAAAAATTAGAGTAATTATATAAAAAGTTTTCCAATTTATGGTTCTATTTGATAGTTCATAATTTTAAAATAAAGCCAGTGTAAACAGAACTTTTGGAACAGTAAGAATGAAAATCACCATCACACATTCTTGAATGTATACAGGGTGGGGTAAATGTATACAGGTTTACAGTTGTGACTATGCGAAACAGATTATTTTTGTATTGTTATTAAGTATTGTATTGTTTAATTATTGTTTTGTGTTAACTGTAAGCCTACTTTGCCCACCTCTGTATATCTAAAAATGTGTGTAAATATTATCTTGACCAATAATAGTTACCATTTAATGATTACCAACATTATCTTATTTAATCCTCACAACACTATGGAATAAGTACTATTATTGTTCCCAATTTATAGATGAGGTAACTGATTAGAGAAAGATTAAAGACTTGTCCAAGCCCTGACTGGTTTGGCTCAGTGGATAGAGCATTGGCCTGTGGACTGAGGGGTCTCAGGTTCGATTCTGGTCAAGGACATGTGCCTTGGTTGTGGGTACATCCCCAGTAGGGGGTGTGCAGGAGGCAGCTGATCAATGTTTTTCTCTCATTGATGTTTCTGACTCTCTATCCCTCAACCTTCCTCTCTGTAAAAAAATCAATAAAAATATTTAAAAAAAAAGACTTGTCCAAGATCTCATAGGTAGTGTCAGAGTGTGAAGACTCCAAAACAGTGTGTATTCACCAATAAAAAGACAACCCAATTGAAAAGTTGGCAAAGGATTTTAATAGATATTTCTCCAAAGATGTACACCTGGCCAATAAGCACATGATAAGATGCTCAACACAATTCGTTGTTTGGGAAATGCCAATCAAAACTACAGTGAGATACCACTTCCCATTCAGATTGACAATTTTTTTAAAAAAGAGAAAGTAAGAGTGTTGGGGAGGATGTAGATAAATTGGAACCCTCAAACTTAGTTAGTGGGAATGTAATGTGGTGCCACCATTGTGGAAAACAGTTTGCTCGTTCCTCAAAAAATTAATCATGAATTTACCTTATTACCTAGCAATTCCACTCCTGGTTATATGCCCAAGAGAAATGAAAACATGTTTGCACAAAAAAACTTATACACAAATGTTTATAGCAGCATTATTCGTAATAACAGAAAGGTGAAAACAACTCAGATGTCCACCAACTGATGAATGCATACATAAACAAAATGTGGTATATCCATTCAGTGGAATATGTTGTATAACCATACAAAGGAATGAAGTACTGATACATCCCACAATATGGATGGACATTGAAAACATTATGCAAAGTGATAGAAGTGAGACAGAAAAGATCACAGTGTATTTTTCTATTTACGAGTATTTAAAAAGTCAGAATAAGTAGAAAGTAAAGTAGTGACTATCAGGGATTAGGGGGAAGTGAGGGAATGGGGAGTGACTGCTAATAGTTACAGGGTTTCATTTAGGGAATAAAAGGGCTCTGTAACTGAATCGTGGCAATGGTTGCCCAACTCTGAACATGTTGTAACCATTGAATTGTAACTTTAAACTTGTGGGTTGTAGATATTATCCAGCATTATAAAAACATAGCCCTTAAAATATTGTTGTTCCTTAAAGGTCTGTCCTTGACTCTTTTTTGGTGGGATGATCTCCACTGTAATGCCCTCAATTGCTAAATTTATGTGGATGAATAACAAATCTATCTCTTCTCCAGCCGGTTCTCTCCCCCAAGCTATAGAGAGAGAAACATCGATGTGTGTCACATCAATTGGTTGCCTCTCACATGCAGCCCGACCAGGGCCGGGGATGGAACCTGAAACCTAGGTACATCCCCTTGACCGGAAGTCAAATCCGTGATGCTTCTGTTTATGGGTCGACGCATTAACGACTGAGCAAAATGGGCCAGGACTATACGTGTTATTTTGTTTAATCCTTTTAGGAATATAGTATGGCTCCAATTTACAAACACAGAAACTGAGGCACAGAGTGGTTAAGTAACTTGCCAAATATGACATGCCTTGCTAGTAAATGGTGGGACCAGGGTTTTGATCCGAGGTCTTTTTGACCCCCACTGTCTGTATCTGCCACATACTTGGGTAAGAAATCATACCATTGTTCATCTTGAATGCTGCTAATTGGCAAGTTTTTGCTGCTTTTCATATATTGGCACAAAGTAAAAGCAACTTTAGATTTCTTAAAGTTGAGAAATTTGTAGCTCCATTTGTAAGAAGTTAATGCCGAAAAATATACTGGAAAATATATTCAACAAGCAAATTACAGATTAATAGCTGTAAAACTATACTTCAATATTTATATCACACATACACTGTGATTCAGTTTATGTAATATAAACAAAATTATTTTAGATGTATGGAGAATTCTTAACATGATTACATGTTTCAGTTATACTTAAAGACTAATACTTTTTCTTTAAAAATACTTCAGGGATTTTTTTTTTTCTTATGGTTTCAACATTTTTTTTGGAAATGTTGCATTTTCCATTAATAAAATAGTTCTAGCTTCTCTTCTAACCCTGAAGCAGTATTTGTATGCGTCTTCAGTCATTTGCATTTGAATAAAGCTTCTTAGTAAGTGCCTACCATTGGGGCTGCTCTGTGGCTCTGATGAGTGATATTTTATATGCTTCTCAGGAATGATGAAAACAAATGTCTTCTCCTAAGTGGTAGAATCTATCTATATAATAGAAGAATGTGCAAATTAGCTGGGATGCCATAACGTCACGACCAAACAGCAGGGACCTGAGGCTGCATGGCGCCTGGCCAGGGCGAGGGACCTAAGGCCACGCCCCCCACCCCGCGGGGCTTGACAGGGACCTCAGGCTGCACCCCTCGCCCCAGCGCCAGTCTGGGGAACCTCGGGCCGTGCCCCCCATCCCGGCGCTGGGCCAGGAGATCTCAGTCCACACCCCCCACCCCTGTGCCGGGCCTAGAGACCTCAGGCTGCGACCCCTGCCCGGCAGGGCTTGATGGAGGACCTCAGGCTGTGCCCCCCACCCAGCGGGGCTTGACGGGGACCTCAGGCCATGCCCCTCACCTGGCGGGACTAGACAGGGGACCTCAGGCCATGGACCCCGCCTGGCAGGACTTGTTGGGGGACCACAGGCCGCACCTCCCACCCAGCTGGGCTTGACAGGGACCTCAGGCCACGCCCCCTGCCCCAGCACCAAGCTGGGTGAACCTCAGGCCAACCCCCCCAAACCCAGTGCCGGGCTAGGGGACCTCTGGCCATGCCCCCCACCCAGCGGGGCCTGACAGGGGCCCTGAGACTGTGCCCCCCACCCGGCGCCAGGCTGGGGGACCTGAGGCTGCACCCCCGCCTGGAGGGGCTTCACAGGAGTGGGTCTGGCTGGGTCTGGGTCTCCTGTGTTTTCAAAGTGCATGCGGGTGGTGGTCGGGGACTTGACTCTAGGTCCCATGGTATACCCCAGACTCTGACAGGAGAGATATTTTCATATACATTTTACTAATTTTCTTTCATCTCTGACACTTCTATTATAGAGAAAGGGCAAATAATAATATTAAAATATTTCCGCTAATTAATTCCCTTTTAATGTGCACAAATTTCGTGCACCGGGCCACTAGTCCTATATAATAAAGAGGTAATATGCAAATTGACCATCACTTCAACACACAAGATGGCCACCACAAGATGGCAGGCAGGGGAGGGCAGTTGTGGGCGATCAGACCAGCAGGGGAGGGCAGTTGGGAGGGACCAGGCCTGCAGGGGAGGGCAGTTAGGGGTAACCGGGCTGGCAGAGGAGGGCAATTGGAGGTGACCAGGCGTGCAGGGGAGGGCAGTTGGGAGGGGCCAGGCCTGCAGGAAAGGGCAGTTGTGGGTGACTAGGCCTGCAGGAGAGGGCAGTTAGGGGTGACCAGGCTGGCAGGAGAGGGCAGTTAGGGGCAATCAAGCCAGCAGGGGAGGGCAGTTGGGGGCGACCAGGCTGGCAAGGAAGGGAAGTTAGGGGTGACCGGGCCAGCAGGGGAGGGCAGTTGGGGACAACCAGGCCTGCAGGGAGGACAGTTGGGGGTGACCAGGCTGGCAGGGGAGGGCAGTTAGAGGTGACCAGGCTGGCAGGGGAGGGGAGTTAGGGGCAATCGGCCTGGCAGGGGAGCAGTTAGGCGTTGATCAGGCTGGTAGGGGAATGGTTAGGGGGTGATCAGTTTGGCAGGGGAGTGGTTAGGGGGTGATCAGGCTGGCAGGCAGAAGCGGTTAGGGGCAATCAGGCAGGCAGGCAGTTGAGTGGTTGGGAGCCAGCAGTCCTAGATTGTGAGAGAGATGTCCGACATTGGAGAGGGTCCAGACTGGGCTAAGGGACACCCCCCCCCCCATGCATGAATTTCGTGCTCCAAGCATCTAGTTAGTATATAAAATCACATTGAAATTGAAGTCCACAAGTAACAGAATTCTTCCTGAACAAGTTGCTATGCAGCGCATAGTGTAATAACAGTAGCTCCAACTATATTACCAACAAAAACGTCATGTCAACCAACCCTATGTCCTGTTTGTCTTCTCTGGGGGATTTCTGTTCTTATCAAAACAAATCAAAGTGCCGTGTGTATGTGTGTATTGCTGGTTCTTGGGAATTATCAGTTTCTGTGGTAACTGTTTAATGCAGACACAGATGCCATAGCAGTTACTCCCCAAGGTCCCATGTGCCTAAGGCATTTTAAAAACTTAGTATGTTTTCAGTATGATACTGCAGCTTTGGAAGAACTATATACATGCTGGTTTACTTTTCCAGTGTGGTTAGAGCTGGCATTTCTAATATATGAAGAGATTTATGGCAGATTTGATTTTATATTCTGGCTCTGCTACATAACTGGAAGACTTGGAATGATTTATTTATCCTCTCTGTCCCTCAATTTCCTCCTCTCTAAATTGGAGTGATAAAACCTACTTTATAGCTTTGCTGTGGGGATTATTCAACAGGATTACATAATCTTTATGCATTTGCTTAAGACAGTGTAGTATTGAGGTTAAGAATGCAGACTTGAGAGTCTGTCACCATACAAACCTTGGCTCTGTTCCTTCCTAGCCACCTGACTTAGGATAAGTCAAATAATCTCTTTGTACTTCAGTTTCCAAATCCATGCTTTGAACGATACCTGGCACATAGTAAATCTTCAATAGATGTTAACCATTATTACCATAGTTATTATCTCCACTTCTCAGCATGCAATATTAATGTCTGTTTATTGTGCTTATTAAACTGAGACTTTCTTTATATCTTTTGAGCCTGGCATATAGTAGGTACTTAATTAATGAAGTAGTGAGTGAAGGAATACCTTCATATTCTCATATTTATCCTTTACCTTCTCCATTACCTTATAAACTAATCTCTCCCATGACTCATTGTTGTTGTTGTTGTTGTTGTTGTTGTTGTTGTTGTTGTTTGCAGCTGGACTCACCGTGTTTTCTAGGACAAAAATGTGGGATGCTTGGTCTAAAAAACAGCATTCTTGTTAAATCCAGGCTATCCTATTTATCATAGTCTCATATTCTGCCTCACTTATATGTACATCTCCTCCGCTATTTAACTCTGAGGGAAAGGAAATTTGTCTTCTTTATCTCTGGTCCCCAGTACCCAAGATAGAGACTAGTTGCTCCATAAATGATTGTTGAGCAAAGAGTCAGAAGATGAGGTCTCCCTTCTCAAGATGGAAATAAAGAGCTGCCTTTTAAAACTAATTATGGTTTCAAGCAGCTGTGGCATCTGAATCTGACTTATTTTGAAGTAACATGTTTTGAACCTCAAATTAGGTGCAGTGTATCTGAGAGGAAGGAGCCAGAAACAAGATATTTGAAATAATTCAGTTTCATAAAATTGAATGCTGATGCTTTTCTTTAGTGGCTGTTACTTTCTCATATCACTTATATTCTACATATCTGTTTTATTTCTTTTTCTTTCTTGATCTGTCCCAAGTCCTTAAATAATAAATTAGATTGGAAATAACTCATTAGTACTTTGTAGTCACTGGGCAAGGAAAGCTGGCGCCAATGGTGCAATTTTACTCTTCCATCTCTCTACCTGGAGCAGCATGGAAATACTTTCTCTAATTAGAGTCATTAAACATCTAATGAAATTCAGTTTTTAAAAAGCCTTTTACAGTTTCTTCTGTTAAGCAGTTTCTTTTCATTTGTGCCATATATGCTGTTGATAATTGCCATTTACATACTCTACTGGCTTTATACAGTTGGTTTCATGTTTTATGTAACTAGACACATATATTGTATAAATTTTGTGTGTAAGAAGAGGTCATTCTTCAGTAAGTCTGCTAAAGGTATTCTCCTTTTAACTATTCATGTGAGGACTGAGTATGTCTGCCTTCTGGAAATACATTAAGGCTGCAATATTTGTCTAGTTGTCGGAATATTTAGCTCTTTCTTATTTGAATGTGTTATACCATATGGATAAATCCAATCCTGGCAGAAAACTCCCATTTTAAACACATAAAAAATCTTTTGTATTGTAAAAGCTAAAAAATAAAGGAAATCATTTTGTCTCGAATGGCTTAGCATATTGTATTTGTTTGTTTTTTAGAATCCTATCTAATAAAAGAGTAATATGCAAATTGACCGTACCTCCGCTACACCCACAAGCCACGCCCACCAGCCAATCAGGAGCGGATATGCAAATAAACCCAACCAAGATGGCTGAGGCCACTGAAAGCAGGAGGGAGGCTTGGGTTTCCCCGGTGATGGAGGAAGCCAAGCTTTCCGCCTGACCTTGCCAGCCCAGGCCTCCGCTTAAGGCTAAAAAGTTTCAATTATAGAAGGTAAATAAATTCCAACAGAAATGGCTGCGGCCACGGAGCGAGCAGAAGGCTTGGCTCCGCTCCAGGCTACAAAGTTTCAATGGTAGAAGATAAATAAACCCCAGATACCAGGGCCTCCGCTTGGGTCTCTGGGGGGTGTGGCTGGCCTGAAAACCACCACAGGCCCCTCGCCCAGGCCACCCCACGCCCCAAGGGAACCCCCACCCTTATTCGGGACACCCTTCAGGGCAAACCAGCTGGCCCCCACCCATGCACCAGACCTCTATCCTATCTAATAAAAGAGTAATATGCAGATTGACCATCACTCTAACACAATATGGCTTCCCCCATGTGGTCAAAGATCCTGCCCTCATGTGGACACAAGATGGCCACCACAAGATGTCCAGCAGGGGAGGGCAGTTGCGAGGGACCAGGCCTGCAAGGGAGGGAAGTTGGGGGTGACCAGGCCTGCAGGACAGGGCAGTTGGGGGAGACCCAGGCCTGCAGGGGAGAGTAGTTGGGTGGGACCCGGCCTGCAGGGGAGGGTAGTTAGGGGCAAATAGGGTAGCAGGGGAGAAGTTAGGCATCAATCAGGCTGGCAGGGGACTGGTTAAGGGGGTGATCAGGCTGGCAGGCAGAAGCGGTTAGGGGCAATCAGGAAGGCAGGCAGGCGAGCAGTTGGGAGCCAGCAGTCCTGGATTGTGAGAGGGTCTCATATTGGAGAGGGTGTGCAGGCTGGGCTGAGGGACACCCCCCCCCCCCCCGTGCACGAATTTCGTGCACTGGGCCTCTAGTCTAATTATGTTAATGTTTCAGTTTCTAAAATCAAACTTTAAAAGTACTCATATCAGTGACTGCTAATAGGTACTGGATTTCTTTTTGGGGTGATGAAAATGTTCTCAAATTAAATTGTGGTGATTGTTGTATAACACTGAACATACTAAAAGCTATTGCATTGTTAAATAAGTGAATTCTATAGTACGTGAATTATATATCAAGAAAGCTGTTACTTTAAAAAGGTACTCATGTTTATCAACTCTACCACTTGTGTGGCCTTGAGCAAGTTGCTTTCCTTTTTGTGCCCTGGCTTTCACATCTGTACATAATAATAGTACCTTCCTAATTGGGCTGATTGTGGAGACTAAATGAGTATAAATGTAGAGTTTATAATTGTGCTTTGGAATGTAAGTCCTCAAATGTCAATGGTTGTCATTGTTTTCCTATTGTTTGTAGAACTTAGAAGACAAGTGTGCTGCTAGAGTTATACACCTTTTTGGTGTCATCAGCATATAGATTTTAAAGCATGCATATGGATTAAGTTTTCTAGGGAGAGCATACAGAATAGTAGAGAGCTAAGGGCTGAATCTAGGGAAATAGCAGCATTTAGTAAGTTAGTATGGTGGCAGGGTGAGCAGATTTGGCAAAGGTGTAAAATATTTTTAAAACCTCATTTTTTTGTGTCTTTCCTGCTATCAGGGAGGCTAAACTTTTTGACAAGTTGCAATTTTGTGACTGAAATATATCACTTGTGTGTTTGAGTTGTTTTTCTACAAAAGTTCCATTGTAGTCTCAGTACAGGAATAGCACAAGCTGAAGGGAGAAAATTCACTCACATGTTTTTGAATATTGGTGAAAGGATAGGTTTCCTTAGAGCTGTGCTGCTCTTAAATGTTGAATTTTAATCTCATTTGGAACTTCATTTGAACAACTGGTTTTCTTTCCCAACTCATTGTACTGACAGCCATTTTAACCTGTAGTCCTCCTTCCCTACCACACACCTTGCCCTTTAGGAAATTCTTTCATAGGAGAAGGTATTTGCTGTGATCATATAGAAACAAGTATTTGATCTTACCAGGGTTTAGACATGTCATGAACTGGCATTTTACATTTATAAACATTTAGGAGTGAGGGTGAAAATTAATGGGGAAAACACTAGTCTTGTTTTCTACTTGGAGTAGGGTGTCTAGATTTTGTATTTCAGGATTTTTATTTATTTATTTTTAAATATATTTTTTATTAATTTTAGAAAGAGAGGAAGGGAGATAGAGAGATAGAAACATCAATGAGAGAAAAACATTGATCAGCTGCCCCCCTGCATGCACACTACTGGGGATCAAGCCCGCAACTTGGGTATGTGCCCTGACCAGGAATCAAACCAGTGACCTCTTGGTTCATGGGCCCATACTCAATCACTGAGCCACACAGGGAAGGCAGGATTTTTATTTTGAGAGAGAGAGAGAGAGAGGGCAGAGAGAGAGGAAAAGGCAGAGAGAGGAACATACATTGGTTGTTCCATGTATTGATGCATTCACTGGTTGATTCTTATATGTGTCCTGACGAGATCAAACCCACAACCTTCCCATATGGGGACAATGCTCTCACCAACTGAGCTACCTGGCCAAGGCTGTGTTTTAGGTTTTAAATTCCATACCTTCTTAACTGCACTCCAATAGTGTTCTTTAAGACTAGAAGCTATGATCTAAGAAATAGTGGTGCTGATTACATGCTATTGTTTACTAATTTATTAGTAAACCCTTTGTGCAAGCTTTATTACTAACTGCATTGTCAAATATGTGTACAAATAAATAACACCTAGTAATCATTGATATGTTATTTTTTTTAAATATGTTTCTATTGATTTCAGAGAGGAAGGACAATGGGGAGAGAGATAGAAACATCAATGATGAGAGAGAATCATTGATTGGCTGCCTCCTGCACAACCTCACTGGGGTATCGAGCTCACAACCTGGGCATGTGCCCTGAACAGGAATCCAATGGTGACCTCCTGGTTCACAGATCAATGCTCAACCACTGAACCATATCAGCCAGGCCGATATGTTATTTTTTAATGCAATTTACTTTCATTTCCAAAATGCAGAGGAAGCCTATATAATAAAAGGCTAATATGCAAATTGTTCCCTTGACCGGGAGTTTCATCAGGAGTTTGATCAGGGGTCATGGTCAGCCAGCCAACCACCCATCCAGCCCCACCACTGATTGGCCCCCAGCACCCTGATCAGGGTGGGCTGGCCGGACCCCACCCATGCACGAATTTGTGCACCAGCCTCTAGTAATGTTATAATGTATAAATGTCGTTTGACAGCTTTAACAGAGTCTTTTTGGTTTGGACTTTCTATAGTTCAGTGATATTTTTCTCTGCTCTGCTTGAGAGCAATCAATGCCGTGAAAAATACCATGCCCCAGTTTATGATTATTAAATGAGGTGGACTTGAAAAGAGAACAGTGCATGGCTGGCTGATTTGAATTATGTTGGTCTTTGTCCTAGCTTCTGTTCCATAGTGTACACTGGCTATGTGATAGGCCCTCCTGAAAATCTTTTACAACTTGTCCTTGTGTATAATGGGAGGTTACGTTCATGGAAGTCAAAGAAATATAACTCTAATCTGATTTCCTTCACATAATAATATTACATTGAGGATTATATTCCTGGCCTAATGCCTGACTTTCCTCCCCCCCCCCTAGGGACTTGTTTTTATTTATTTATTTATTCTTTTCACACTTTTTTTTTTATTAAGGTATTATATGTGTACATATCTTACCATTGTCCGCGCCCAACCCCACACCCATACATGCCCTCACCTCCCAGAGTTTTGTGTCCATTGGTAATGCTTATATGCATGCATTCAAGTCCTTCGGTTGATCTTTTATCTCCCCCACCTCTCCCTAACCTTCCCCCTATAATTTGACATTCTGTTTTATGCTTTACTGTCTCTGTATCTATATTTTTGTTCATCAGTTTATAATGTTCTTTATTATCCATAAATGAGTGAGATCATGTGGTATTTTTATTTCATTGACTGGTTTGTTTCACTTAGCATAATGTTCTCCATTTCCATCCAGGTTGCTGCAAATGATGAGAATTCCTTCTTTTTTATGGCAGCATAGTATTCCATTGTGTAGATGTACCACAGTTTTCTGATCCAGTCATCTGCTGACGGGCACCTAGGTTGTTTCCAAATCTTAACTATTGTAAATTGTGCTGCTATGAACATAGGGGTGCATATATCCTTTCTGATTGGTGTTTCTAGTTTCTTCGGATATATTCCCAGGAGTGGGATTACTGGGTCAAATGGGAGTTCCATTTTCAGTTTTTTGAGGAAAGTCCATACTGTTCTCCACAGTGGCTGCACCAGTCTGCATTCCCACCAGCAGTGCACGAGGGTTCCTTTTTCTCCGCATCCTCGCCAACACTTGTCGTTTGTTGATTTGTTGATGATAGCCATTCTGACAGGTGTGAGATGGTAAGGCACTGTCGTTTTGATTTGCATCTCTCAGATAATTAGTGACTTTGAGCATGTTTTCATGTGTCTCTTGGCCTTCCTTCTGTCTTCTTTTGAACAGATTCTATTTAGGTCCTTTGCCCATTTTTTTATTGGATCATTTATCTTCCTTTTATTAAGTTGCATAAGCTGCCTATAGATGTTGGAGATTAAACCTTTATCAGTGATAGCATTTGCAAATATGTTCTCCCAAAAAGTGGGCTTTCTTGTTTTGTTGATGGTTTCTTTTGCTGTAAAAAAGCTTTTTATTTTGATGTAGTCCCATTTGTTAATTTTCTCTTTAGCTTCCATTGCCCTAGGGGCAGTGTCAGTGAAGAAGTTCTTTCGGCATATGTCTGAGATTTTGTTGCATGTGGATTCCTCTAGTATTTTTATGGTTTCCCGTCTTATGTTTAAGTCCTGTATCCATTTTGAGTTGATTTTTGTTTATGGTGTAAGTTGGTGATCTAGTTTCATTTTTTTGCATGTATCTGTCAAATATTCCCAACACCGTTTATTGAAAAGACTGTCTTGACTCCATTGTATGTAAATGCCTCCTTTGTCAAATATTAATTGAGCATAGTGGTTTGGGTCAATATCTGGATTCTCTATTCTGTTCCATTGATCTATATGTCTGTTCTTGTGCCAGTACCAGGCTGTTTTGAGAACTGTGGCTTTGTAATACATCTTGAGGTCTGGTATTGAGATCCCTCCTACTTTATTCTTCTTTTTCAGGATTGCTGTGGCTATTCAGGGTCATTTTTTATTCCAGATGAATTTTTGAAGAGTTCTTTCTAGGTTTGTGAAATATGCTGTTGGTATTTTGATGGGGAGTGCATTGAATCTGTAGATTGCTTTGGGTAGTATGGACATTTTAATGATGTTGATTCTACCAATCCATAAACATGGTATGTTCTTCCACCTGTTTATGTCTTCCTCTATCTCTTTTTTCAGTGTTGTGTAGTTTTCCACATATAGGTCTTTTACCTTAGTTAAGTTTATTCCTAGGTATCTTAGTTTTTTTGGTGTGATGGTAAATGGGATTGCTTTTTTAGTCTCTCTTTCTGTAAGTTCACTATTGGTGTATAGAAATGCCATAAATTTCTTGGCGTTAATTTTGTATCCTGCTACATTGCCCAACTTATTTATTAAGTCTATTATTTGTTTGAGGAGTCTTTTGTTTTTTTTATGTACAATATCATGTCATCTGCAAATAAGGACAGCTTTACTTCTTCTTTTGCAATTTGGATGCCTCTTATTTCTTCTTCTTATCTAATTGCAAGGGCTAATACTTCCAGTACTATGTCAAACAGGAGTGGTGAGAGTGGGCATCCCTGTCTTGTTCCTGCTCTTAGGGGAAATGGTTTTAGTTTTTGCCCATTGAGTATGATGTTTGCTGTGGGTTTATCATATATAGCTTTTATTATGTTGAGGTATGATCCTTCTATTCCCACCTTGTTGAGAGTTTTTATCAGGAAAGGGTGTTGGATTTTGTCAAATGCTTTGTCTGCATCAATTGATATGACTATGTGATTTTTTTCTCTCAATTTGTTTATGTGATGTATCATGTTTATTGATTTGCAGATATTGCACCATCCTTGCACTCCTGGGATAAATCCTACTTGGTCATGGTGTATGATCTTTCTGATGTACTGCTGGAGCCGATTTGCTAGAATTTTGTTGAGGATTTTGGCATCTATGTTCATGAGGGATATTGGTCTGTAATTCTCTTTCATTGTGTTGTCTTTATTTGGTTTTGGTATTAGGGTGATGCTGGCTTCATAGAAGGAGCCTGGAAGTGTTCCTTCCTCTTGAATTTTTTGGAATAGTCTGAGGAGGATAGGTTTTAGTTCTTCCTTGAATGTTTGGTAAAACTCTCCTGTGAAGCCGTCTGGCCCCAGGCTTTTGTTTGCCGGAAGCTTTTTGATGACTGCTTCAATTTCTTCCATAGTTACTGGCCTGTTGAGCTGTTTAGATTCTTCCTGATTGAGTTTTGGAAGGTTATATTTTTCTAGGAATATGTCCATTTCCTCCAGGTTGTCCAGTTTGTTGGAATAGAGTTGTTCGTAGTATTTTGTAATAATCCTATGTATCTCAGCGGGGTCTGTTGTTATTTCACCTCTTTCATTTCTGATTTTATTTATTTGGGTCCTCTCTCTTTGCTTCTTGGTGAGCCTGGCTAGAGGTTCATCAATTTTGTTTATCCTTTCAAAGAACCAACTCTTGGTTTTGTTGATATTTTGTATTGTTTCTTTGGTCTCTATGTCGTTTATCTCCACTCTGATCTTTATTATTTCCTTCCTTCTGCTTATACTGGGCTTTTCTTGTTGCTCTCTCTCTAACTCTTTGAGTTGTAGGGTTAGGTAATTTATTACCATTGTTTGTTGTTTTTTGCAGTAGGCTTGTAGAGCTATGAACTTCCCTCTCAAGACTGCTTTCGCTGTGTCCCATAGATTTTGGATTGTTGTGCTTTCATTGTCATTTGTTGCCATGATGTTTTTTCTTTCTTCCTTGATGTCTTTGGTAACCCAGTCATTGTTTAATAGCATGCTGTTTAGTCTCCATGTGTTTGATTTCTTTGGATTGTTTTTATTGGAGTTGATTTCCAATTTTATGCTGCTGTGATCTGAGAAGATACTTGATATGATTTCTATCTTCTTAAATTTGGAGAGACTTTGCCTGTGTCCCAACATATGGTCTATCTTTGAAAATGACCCATGTGCACTTGAGAAGAATGTATATTCTGTGGCTTTGGGTTGAAATGTTCTGAAGATGTCAATTCCATCGGGTCTAGTGAGTCATTTAGGACAGATGTTTCTTTGCTGATTTTTTGTTTAGAGGATTTGTCCAATGGTGATAGTGGGGTATTAAAGTCTCCTAGTATGATATTATTGCTGTCAATCTCTCCTTTGATATCTTCCAGGAGTTTTTTTATGTATTTGGGTGCTCCTGTATTGGGTGCGTATATGTTTACAAGAGTTATTTCTTCTTGTTGGATTGCTCCCTTTAGTATTATGAAGTGGCCTTCATTATCTCTTGTTATGTCCTTCACTTTGAGATCAAATTAGTCGGATATAAGTATTGCTACCCCAGCTGTTTTTTCATTTCCATTCGCCTGGAAAACCTTTTTCCATCCCTTCATTCTCAGTCTGTATGCGTCTTTTTTTCTGAGGTGGGTTTCCTGTAGACAGCAGATATATGGGTTTTGTTTTCTTATCCAGTCAGTTACCCTGTGTCTTTTGATTGGGGCATTCAATCCATTTACATTTAAAGTTATTATTGATAGGTACTTACTTGTCCCCATTTTAATTCTATACCTGTGTTCCTTCTTTGCTACCTATTTTTTTTTTTTATTTTTTATTTTTTTTACAGCAGATCCTTTAGTATTTCTTGCATTGCTGGTTTGGTGTGATAAACTCCCTTAGTCCATTTTTGTCTCTGAAGCTCCTGATTTCACCTTCAATTTTGATTGATAGCCTTGCTGGGTACAGTATTCTTGGATTCAGACCCTTCCTTTGCATGACTTTGTATATTTCATTCCATTCCCTTCTGGCCTGATGAGTTTCTGTTGAGAAATCAGTTGCTAGTCTGATGGTGGTTCTTTTGTATGTAACTTTCTGTCTGTCTCTGGCTGCTTTTAAGATTCTTACTTTGTCGTTGGTGTTTGCCAATTTAGTTATAATGTGTTTTGGCATCGGTCTTTTGGGGTTCATTTTGCTTGGGACTCTGTGAGCTTCTTGGATTTGTGTGGGGTTTTTCTTCCCTATATCTGGGAAGTTTTCTGTTATTATTTCTTCAAACAGGTTTCCTATTCCTTGCTCAGTTTCCTTTCCTTCTGGTACCCCTATTATTCGGATGTTGTTTTGTTTAGTGTTGTTGTGAAGTTCCCTTAGGCTCTCCTCGTGCTTTCTAATTTTTTTTTTTTTCTAGAAGCTGTTCTATTTGGGTATTTTTTCCAATATTGTCTTCTTGCTCACTTATGCGGTCCTGTGCTTCTTCTAGTCTACTCTTGATGCTTTCTATTGAGTTCTTTACAGCAGCAATGTCATTTCTCATTTCTTCTTGGTTCTTCTTCATTTCCTCTTGGTTCTTACTCATATTGTCGAATTTATCTTCCATTCTTTTCAGCCACCTTATGACCATTTCTCTGAATTCTTTCTCTGATAGGTTGCTTGCCTCAAATTTGTTTACTTCTTTTTCTGGAGATGCATGCTTTTCTTTCCTATGGGGGTTGTTTCTTTGTCTCCCCATGGTCTCTCTTCTCCGGATGTCTGGTGATATAGTTCTCTCTCTCCTGCATTGATTTAAAGGTACAAAATACAAGACATCCAGGAACAACACACAAGGCAGTAAACAGAATTGTATTCGCTATATTAATAACCTCCAATAAATGTTCCCCCAGAGAAAGTCAAATTAAGGGATAGGAAAGGCATAGGAAGAGTAAAAAGAAAGAACAAAAAAAGGAGTGTGAAAATGAACTTGGGAAAAGAGAAGAAAAAAAAATGGTAAGAGAGACAAGAACATTACTAAGAGAGAAAAGGGGAACAAACTATAAATATGGTGAGTAAACTCCAATAGAACAACCACTAATCCCAGCAAATGCCAGCTACACAAACCTGGAGATTAATACAAACAACAACACCAACTAATATCAAGTGAGGCAAGGGAAAACAGAAGTAACAAACAAAAACAAAGCAAGCAAAAGAACCAACCAAACAAAAAAAGAATAAGGAAAACAATCTCATAAAAAAGCATACAAATTCAATCTAATCAACATTTAAGCAAACAACAACAAAAGGCCAGAGAGAAAAACAATTTTTTTTTTTTTTAGTTAAGGTAGCAAAGAGAGAGGTGTGTATGGACTTGGAGCAGGGGGGTTGGAAATTAGATATATAAGTAGGGTGAAATTTTAGCAGAGGGTAAACCGAAAGAGTAGGGAAAATCTAAAGCCAGAAAGGGTTAAGATAAAACAGGAGACCAAAAGGGAAAAGGTTAGGAAGATAATGATGGCATAAAGTTAGCGTTGAGATAGGGTAAAACGATGCTAAAGGAAAGATGCACATAGAATGTAGGACACTAATCCCAAAATAAAACAAAGAGAAAATTAAATGACACTTAAAAAATAATAATAAAATAATACTAATATAATGCTGATTGAAAATAAAAGTGTAATAATTAAAAAGGTGAAAATCTAGTGAGGAAAAAATTTAGTTTCTTAAGTAAAAGTTGCAAAAATGAAAATAAAAAATAAAACATTAAAATATAAAAAATTAAAATAAAAAAATTAAAGTAAAGTAAAAAATAAGAAGAATAAAATGTGCAATAGTGGCGGTCATTCACTTCCTCTATTGTTCTGTTTGGTACGCCTGTTTCCCAGTCTGGGCTGTATTGCAGTTCCCTTCGTTACACTGCTCCCCATTGTTGTAAGCCAGTCCTGATTTTTAAGCAGGCAGTGTCTTAATTTCTCATAATTATTTTTGATTAAACCAGAGACAATTTGTGTTTCAGCCCCTGGTGGCAGTGTTTCTGGATTGACTTCCGGGCCTCTCTAGCTTTTTTTTCCCCTACAGCACTCACTACCGGTTTGTGGAAGTGTGCGCCTCAGAGCTGCCTCTCCAATGGTCACTCCCAGCTCCGCTCCCCAGGTTCCGGAGAAACAACTTCCCCCTGCAGTCTCTCAGGGTATTCCCTAACTGGGTTTTCCTATGTATTGGGCTTAGTGATCAGAATCAGAAAAAGACCAAGTGTGCGGACAGTGGATCTCCGCGCAAGACTAAGCAGCCTGCACTCCTTGGAAAAATTCTTAGTCTGACCCTCCTCGTCAGATCAAAATGGGTTGCTTTTTACAGATCCCTTCTGTTAGCAGCTCAGAGGACCCCATTCCACATTCACAGATCACGGGAGCTCCAACAGCCGCGGATTTTTTTAGTCACAGACTTCTTCGGTCCTGCAGTTCCCGCTGTTCGCGCGTTTCCCTCTCCTGCCGCTGGGAGGAGAAACCTCACCTTATCCCCGCGAAATCTGACCCTTTTTTGGTTCAGTGAAGAGTTCCTTTGAATCCGTGTGTTTGCGCAGATTAGGGACCGGTGTTCTGGTGCTCACAGCTGTTCAGTGTTCGCTGTTGTCGCGGAAAGTCAGGCCTCCAATAAAATCCTCCTTCCCTTGCAAGATGGCGAGGTTTCCTCCTCTGAGCCCGCAGCTCCGGGAGGGGACCCAGCCGCTGTGGGTGCTGCACTGTCAGGGGAACCCTGCCTAGCACTCCTCCACCTTCTCCTGGAGTTTAGCTGTCCCTTAGCTTGCCAACAGACACTCCCCGTGCGAATCTCAGCTGTTCTTACTCTCCGCTCCAGGTCCAGGCTTAGAACACGTCTCTATTCAGCTGCCATTTTCTCCGTCTCCTCTGCCTGACTTTTTTTAAAAATAGAAATGATCATGACCACCCTTTTAAATAAACTCTTTAATCAACTGGGAATGATGAATCTGAATGCTGCTCAGGAAAAAAATTGTCTGAAGTGTGTATCAATCAGTTAACAAGGCATCAAAATAGCTAGTCATATTAAATTATGTTTAATGAACTAAAATGTCAGTAGACTATGAAGAGTTATTGTCATAATCACTGCCTTGTTTTTACTGAAATAAATCAGAAGGTTTAAAAAAACACTTTCTGCAAAGTCAAGGAATTCACAAAAGATTTCTTTGGGTAAATGTTGGCAAGAATGTTTGAGGAGAATTTTGGGAGACTTGGAGTTATGGGCTTTTTGAAAAGCTGAATTCAGTTGGTTGTTAAACTACCAACTCTATCCCATTCCATAACATTTTCATCAACCAAAAAGAAAAGCTGTATTTATTTCCCCTCCCCCTTTTCTTGCAGTCACTAATCTGCTTTCAGTTTTTATGAAATTAGCTATTTTGAATATTTCATATAAATGGAGTCATACAGTATGTGACCTTTTGTGTATGGCGTCTCTCTGTCTCTGTCTGTCTGTCTCTCTCTCTGTTTTAATCTTCACCTGAGGATATGATTTATTGATTTCAGAGAAAGGGAGGAAGAGAGAGAGGGAGAGAGAGTGAGAGAGAGGAGGGAGAGAGGGAGAGAGAGAGAGAGAGAGAGACAGAGAGAGAGAGAGAGAGACAGAGAGACAGAGAGACAGAGAGACATCGATTGGTTGCCTCACGTATGCTCCCCATCCTGGGGTCAAACGTGCCACCTAGGTATGTGCCCTGTTGGAGAATTGAACCACAACCTTTTTGGTGTATGGGGCAATGCTCCAACCAACTGAGATATGTAGACAGGGCTGGCTTCTCTCTTAATGTTATGTTTTTGTGGTTTATTCATGTGGAAAGCATTATCATTACTTCATTTTTTTGTATGCCTCAATAATATTCCATTGTATGGATACACCATATTTTGTTTATTCATCTGTTGGTGGATATTAGGGTTGTCTCCACCTTTTGACTTGTCTAAATACTGTTGTTATGAACAATTAATGAACTAAGTTTTGTTTGAGCATCTGTTACAAATTCTTTGAAGTATATATGTAGGAGTAAAATTCCTAGTTCATATCGTAATTCCTTGTTTTGCTTTTTGATGACCCGCCAAACTGTTTTCCACAGAGGCTGAAATGTTTTATATTTCTACCATCAATGAACGAGTGTTCCAATTACTTCCCATGGTGTCCCCACCAACACTTTTTATTTCTTATGTCTTTTAAAGATTCTAGCCATCCTAGAAGGCTGTTACCTTTAAAATGCCAATCAGAAAGAATATATGCACCCCTATATTCATAGCAGCATTATTTACACAATAGCCAAGATCTGGAAACCACCCAAGTGCCCACCAGCATATGAGTGGATAAAAAAAAAGCTGTGGTACATTTATACAATGGAATACTATGCAGCAGTAAAAGGAGGCTTTCTTATCCTTTGTAACAGTGTGAATGGACCTGGAGAGTATTATGCTCAGTGAAATAAACCAGTCAGAGAATGACAAATACCATATGATTTCACTAATATGTGGAATCTAATGAATAAAATAAATTGACAAACACAGTGGAACTAGAAACATGGATACATGGAACAAACTGATGGGTTGACTGGATAAAGAAGGTGAAGGGATTAGCTAAAGAACATATATGCATACTCCATGGACACGGACAATAGTGTGGTGAAGACCAAGGGAGGGGGAGGCACAGGTGGGTGGAGGTTGGCAAAGGTCGGGGGGGCAGGTGGACACCTGCAATGTCAACATTAAAGAATTAAAAAAAAAGAAATGAAGGGAAAATAAATAAGTAAGTAAGTAAGTAAATAAATAAATAAATAAAATGCATGAATGAACTTCCCTTTATTTGCAGTGAATATTTCATTCCTTGATATCTTTGATATTGCATTGTTCAACATTATGAAAAATTGTAGTGAAGCTGAAAGGCACACTGGATTAAATTGTATTCTAAATCCACTTAGATCTATATTCACCATCTTTCTGGTACATTGCCTTCTAAGAAAGGCTTGCAACTATTAGGATAACCCCACTATTTCCTCTTTGCTACCATTTTTAGGATCAAAGATGAGGTCTAAAGGACTAATCTAATACCTAAATTTCCAGCCTTTGAAGACCATCTGTATATGCTGGGTTCTGCCATTTTTCCACCCTTAACTAATGCTATCATTCATTATTTTCTGTTTCTCAATGTTAAGAAGGTTTTACATCATATCTGAGTTTACAAAGTAGAGTAATAATGGACTTAGAAATGTGTTAACACGTTTTCAGACACACATGCCTTTTATAATAATGTGAAGTAGAATGAAATGCATTGCAGTCAGAAGAATTGAGTCTTTGCGAACATTTAATTATCAAGTACTGATCATAACTAATCTGCTCGTGTTCCATGGAGCAACAGTTACTTAATGCTACAAACACTATGCTGTTTCATGATTTAGCTGAAAAAAATTTTCCTGTTCAAAGCTTGCCAGGTATTTTTAATGTCAGCTGTAAATTCTTACAGTTGTTCTAGATAACCCCTATCTGTGCTTTGGAAATAACCCATTGCTATTTTTAATTATATACTTGAACAGAACCTCAAACTTCTGTTCTATTTGGTTAAAAAAAATTGTTTGGCTTGGGGCTGGTATGACCTTTAGTGTGAATAAGATTTATTTTTGAAAAGTCATACATTTTGGCCTAGCTGGTTTGGCTCAGTGGATAGAGCATCGGCCTGCAGACTGAGGTTGCGGGCTCCATCCCCATTAGGGGACTGTTCGGGAGGCAACTCATCAATGATTCTCTCTCATCATTGATGTTTCTATCTCTCTCCCTTCTCCCTTCCTCTCTGAAATCAATAAAAATACTTTTTTTCTAAAAGAAAAGTCATACATTTTGAATGTGTGTGCTGTAATAAAAATTTTTTCAGGTGTTTTTTTTTTCCCTGTGTTTCATTTTATAGCAAAAACCTTTGTTCAAGTAAAACTTGTAATTTTATGTGGTTCATTATTTTTTTAATCGCCCTTATGATAGTTAATCTTAACTTATTTTAACTTGAAGTTGTTTGTATCTTGTGTGCCGGGACATAAATTTAATTCTGTTTTATCAGAGGAATAAACTATTGCCCTTGGATAATAGCCACATTTGAGAAGGCATTCTTTTTTTTTCACATCTAAAGGTTACCATTAAATAAATTTGACTGTGGTGCTTTAAATGGGCATCTTTACAGCCTGAAAGAGCCAATATACCTTCTAGTGTTTCCAAATTAGTACCCTGAAGGCATATGAGCTTTTCCCTGGTTTTTGTGACTTTGGTTTCCTTTATTGCTCATTCCTCTACTTTGAAGTCTATGAATATAATTCATCCTGAGTACACTATCTTCTCATTGTATACTGGTTTGTAAGTTATTCTTTATCCTTAAATATCTCTTCCCTGCCCTTGGAAAGTTTTTTGTTTGTTTTTTGGATCCAGGCAGAAAAAGGTGGCAAATGGCACATATCCAAAATCACATTTATGGTTTTATTGCTAGAAGATCTGGACCCAATTCCTCTGCATCCTCTTGATCAGATTATTCAGTTAAGCTTTCCTTCAGTTACCTGCAAGGAAATTAATACGGGACTTCTCCCAAGACACACACAGTCTGTTTAGTAGTAGAAAGAATTAGAACCAAGATCCCCTGGTTTCTTGCCTCTCGTAATTAAACTTAGAAGCAAGAGCATACCCACATGGGATCATGGCCAGACACTTAATTTTTCTTATCTATTTTTGGCATACAGGGAGAGAGACATTGTCACAAATTTAACAGTTATCTCATCTCATACCCTTGAATGCTTTGCCAGTATAGGTGACTGTGAAAAAGTAAAAAAAATATATTAGAGTAGTAGTGCCCAAATTGTGTCATACAGAACATGATGTCATTGGATCTTCAGGGAGGGGGATTTCTATGGCAAATGCTGACCAAAGATAAAGACTTTTTAGAGTTTTTATTATATGAATATGCATTGTGAATAACCAGGAGGAGGGATTATAGAAGAGTCTTCTCACTTAGCTAAGGAATATCATTATCAACTTGTTCCATGTAATGCAGTTTAGGAAACATTGTTATATTCTTGCCAGTCCATCTTACTTTGGAATTCCAAGTTATCAGTACTCAAATACATTAACATTTCAAAAACCAAACAATTTTTATACACAAGCCATAATAATGCCATTAAGTCATAAATAAATATTTGAAGTTGCTCTTCCTTCTATGCTTCAATATACTGAAAGTTATACTTCAAACATACTGCTAATTTTTAATGTCTCTTTTAGGCATGTTTTAGGAATAATTACAAATAGATAACCTGTTAAATTTATAGCAGTACCTAATCTTTATAATGCACAGAGCTTTGAATCCAAAGTTTTGGGCATAGAGAAGGGAGATTTGGAGACAATGTCAGCAGTTCCAGTGCAGTTCCCAAGTGACCATGTGCTCTGCCACAAAGGGAAAAATGTATTTCTCATTTTACTTCCATGGTGTCACATCAAAAGTTCCAATGAACTAACGGCTTATAATATGGCTTGAAGGCTCCAAGGGAGTCCTTGAATGGCCCTCACAGGAGGTCAAACATGCCACCTCCCTGACCAGCTCTAGTCCTCTTCGTGCACACTAAGGAATGGTGTTTAAACACCAAATACTCTGCTATTGGGCCATAACTCACCCTGCCCCTTTGTACAGGGGTGGCAGCAGAATTGCCTATTCTAACTCTTCTGTAGGGTCAGAAACTTTATTGTTTTAAGTAAAACTTTTACATCTGAATTATGTTGAGGCTATTTTCTAGTTCTGTGCCAGCCTAGTTCCTGAAGTTGATTTTTTTTTGCATTTTAATTTCTTTATTGGTTAAGGTATTACATATTTGTCCTCATCCCCCCATTACCTTCCCCCCCACTCTTACCCTCACCCCCCTGTTGTCTGTGTCCACCGGTTAGGCTTATATGCATGCATACAAGTCCTTTGGTTGATCTCTCTCCCCCTTACCCCCACCCTCCCTTACCTTCCCTCTGAGGTTTGACAGTCTGATCGATGCTTCCCTGTCTCTGGATCTGTTTTTGATCATTAGTTTATGTTGTTCATTATTTCCCATAGATAAGTGAGATCATGTGATATTTTTCTTTCTGGGACTGGCTTATTTCACTTAGCATAAGGCTCTCCAGTTCCATCCATATTGTTGCAAATGGTAGGAATTCCTTCTTTTTAGTGCAGCATAGTATTCCATTGTGTAGATGTACCACAGTTTTTTAATCCAGTCATCTGCTGATGGGCACTTAGGCTGTATAAAAAACTTAGCTATGGTGAATTGTGCTGCTATGAACATAGGGGTGCATATATCCTTTCTGATTGATGCTTCTAGCTTCTTGGGATATATTCCTAGAAGTGGTATTACTGGGTCAAAGGGGAGTTCCATTTTTAGTTTTTTGAGGAAACTCCATACTGTTTTCCACAGTGGCTGCACCAATCTGCATTCCCACCAGCAGTGCATGAGGGTTCCTTTTTCTCCACATCCTTGCCAACATTTGTCATTTATTGATTTGTTGAGGATAGCCATTCTGACAGGTGTGAGATGGTACCACATTGTTGTTTTGATTTGCATCTCTCTAATGATTAGTGATTTAGAGCAGGTTTTCATATGTCTCTTGACCTTCCTTCTGTCTTCTTTCAAAAAGTGTCTATTTAGGCCCATTGCCCATTTCTTGATTGAATTGTTTATCTTCTTTTTGTTGAGTTGTATGAGTTCCCTGTAAATGTTGGAGGTTAAACCCTTATCAGTGATAACATTGGCAAATATGTTCTCCCATGTAGTGGTCTTTCTTGTTGTTTTGTTGATGGTTTCTTTTGCTGTGCAAAAACTTTTTATTTTGACGTAATCCCATTTGTATTTTCTCTTTAGTTTCCATTGTCCTAGGAGCAGTATCAGTGAAGAAGTTCCTTCAGCATATGTCTGAGATTTTGATTCCTTAGTGGATTCCTCTAGTATTTTTATGGATTCCTGTCTTATGTTTAAGTCCTTTATCCATTTTGAGTTTATTTTTGTGTATGGTGTAAGTTGGTGGTCTAGTTTCATTTTTTTGCATGTATCTGTCCAATTTTCCCAACACCATTTATTGAAGAAACTGTCTTGATTCCATTGTATGTTCAGGCCTCCTTTGTCGAATATTAATTGGGCATAGTGATTTGGATCGATTTCTGGGTTCTCTGTTCTATTTCATTGATCTATATGTCTGTTCTTTTGCCAGTACCAGGCTGTTTTGAGAACAGTGGCTTTGTAATACAGCTTGATATCTGGTATTGAGATCCCACCTCCTTTGTTCTTCTTTCTCAGGATTGCTGCAGCTATTTGGGGTCTTTTTTTTATTCCAGATGAATTTTCGGAGAGTTCCTTCTAGGTCTGTGAAATATGCTGTTGGTATTTTAATGGGAATTGCATTGAATCTTTAGATTGCTTTGGGTAGTCTGGACATTTTGATGTTGTTGATTCTACCAATCCATGAATACGGTATATTCTACAAACTGTTTATAGCTTCCTCTGTCTCTTTTTTCAGTGTCCTGTAGTTTCTTGCATATAGGTCTTTTACCTCTTTAGTTAAGTTTATTCCTAAGTATCTTAATTTTTTTGGTACAGTGGTAAATGGGATTGCTTTTTTAGTCTCTCTTTCTGTAAGTTCACTACTGGTGTATAGAAATGCCATAGATTTCTTGGCGTTAATTTTACATCCTGCTACCTTGCCAAATTCATTTATCAAGTCCAATAATTTTTTGATGAAGTCTTTAGGGTTTTCTATGTACAGTATCATGTTGTCTGCGAATAAGGAGAGTTTTACTTCTTCTTTTACAGTTTGGATGCCTTTTATTTCTTCTTCTTGTCTGATAGCAATGGCTAGTACTTCCAGTACTATGTCAAACAGGAGTGGTGAGAGAGGGCTCCCTGTCTTGTTCCTGTTCTTAGGGGAAATGGCTTTAGTTTTTGTCCATTTAGTTTGATGCTGGCTGTGAGTTTGTCATATATGGCTTTTATGATGTTGAGGTATGAGCCTTCTATTCCCACCTTGTTGAGAGTTTTTATCAGGAAAGGGTGTTGGATTTTCTCAAATGCTTTTTCTGCATCAATTGATATGACTATGTGATTTTTCTTCCTCAATTTGTTTATGTGATTTAACACGTTTATTGATTTGCGGATATTGTACCATCCTTGCATCCCTGGGATAAATCCTGCTTGGTCATGGTGTATGATCTTTCTGATGTACTGCTGGAGCCGATTCGCTAGAATTTTGTTGAGGATTTTGGCATCTATGTTCATGAGGGATATTGACATGTAATTCTCTTTCATTGTGTTGTCTTTATCTGGTTTTGGTATCAGGGTGATCCTGGCTTCATAGAAGGAGCTTGGAAGTGTTCCTTCCTCTTGAATTTTTTGGAATAGTCTGAGGAGGATAGGTTTTAGTTCTTTGTTGAATGTTTGGTATAACTCTCCTGTGAAGCCGTCTGGCCCTGGGCTTTTGTTTGCTGGAAGCTTTTTGATGACTGCTTCAATTTCTTCCAGTTATTGGCCTATTGAGATTTTTAGAATCTTCCTGATTGAGTTTTGGAAGGTTGTATTTTTCTAGGAATATGTCCACTTCCTCCAGGTTGTCTAGTTTGTTGGAATAGAGTTGTTCATAATATTTTTTCACAATCCTTTGTATTTCTGTGGGATCTGTTGTTATTTCGCCTCTATCGTTTCTGATTTTGTTTATTTGGGTCCTCTCTCTTTGCTTCTTGGTGAGCCTGGCTAGAGGTTCATCGATCTTGTTTATCCTTACAAAGAACCAGCTCTTGGTTTCATTGTTCTTTTTTTTTTTTTTTTTTTTTTTTTTTGGTCTCTATGTCATTTATTTCTGCTCTGATCTTTATTATCTCCTTCCTTCTGCTCACTGTGGGCTTTTCTTGTTGCTCTCTTTATAATTCTTTGAGTTGTAGCGTTAGATGATTTACTACCATTTTTTCTTGTTTTTTGAGGTAGGCCTGTAGAGCTATAAGCTTCCCTCTCAGGACTGCTTTCATTGTGTCCCATAGGTTTTGGATTGTTGTATTTTTATTGTCATTAGTTTCCAGAATGTTTTTAATTTCTTCTTTGATCTCATTGGTAACACAGTCAATATTTAATAACATGCTATTCAGCTTCCAAGTATTTGAATGTTTTGTATTTTTTTTACTATAGTTTATTTCTAATATTATGCCATTGTGGTCTGAAAAGATGCTTGGTATGATTTCAATCTTCTTGAATTTGGGGAGACTTTGCTTGTGACCCAGTATGTGGTCTATTTTTGAAAATGTCCCATATGTACTTGAGAAGAAATTATATTCCGCAGGTTTGGGGCGAAATGTTCTGAAGATGTTGATTAAGTCGATTTGATCTAGTGAGTCATTTAGGATTATTGTTTCTTTTCTGATTTTTTGTCTAGAGGATTTATCCAGTGATGTCACTGGTGTATTAAATTCCCCAACTCTGATTGTATTGTTGTCGATCTCTCTCTTGATATCTTCCAGGAGATTTTTTATGTATTTGGGTGCTCCTGCATTGGGTGCATATATGTTTATCATGGTCATATCCTCTTGTTGTATTGATCCCTTTAGTATTATGAAGTGGCCTTCCTTATCTCTTATTATGGCCTTCACTTTGAGGTCTATTTTGTCAGATATAAGTATTGCTACCCCAGCTTTTCTTTTCATTTCCATTTGCCTGAAAGATATTTTTCCATCCCTTCACTTTCAGTCTGTGTGAGTTTCTTGTTCTGAGGTGGGTCTCTTGTACACAGCATATATATGGGTCATGTTTTTTTTATTGATTCAGACACTCGATGTCTTTTGATTGGAGCATTTAGTCCGTTTACATTTAGAGTTATTATTGAAAGGTACTTATTTGTAGCCATTTTTATTTTTTGAGGCTGTGTTCCTTCTTACCTTTTTGTTTCTTCTTTTTACAGTATTCCCTTTAGCATTTCTTGCATTGCTGGCTTGATAGTGATAAACTCTCTTAGCCTTTTTTAGCCTACGAAGCTCCTGATTTCCCCTTCAATTTTTATTGATAGTCTTGCTGGATAGAGTATTCTTGGTTCAGTTCCTTGCTTTGCATCACTTTGTATATCTCCTTCCATTTCCTTCTAGCTTGATGTGTTTCTGTTGAGAAATCATTTTATAATCTGGTGGGGCATCCTTTGTACGTAACTCTCTGTCTCTCTCTTGCAGCCTTAAAGAGTCTCTCTTTGTCGATAACATTTGCCATTGTAATTATGGCATGTCTTGTTGTGGGTCTTTTGGGATTCATCTTGCTTGGGACTCTCTGTACTTGAATAACTTTTTTCTTCCCCATATCAGGGAAGTTTTCTGTCATTATTTCTTCAAATAAATTTTCTAATCCTTGCTGCTCTTCTTATCCTTCTGGCAGCCTTATTATACATATGTTATTTCGTTTTGCATTGTCCCAAAGCTCCCTTAAGCTCTCCTCCTGCTTTTTAATTTTTTTCTCTAGTTGCTGTTCAGATTGGGTTTGTTTCTGTACCTGATCTTCTAACTCACTGATTCCGTCCTCTGCTTCTTCTACTCTACTGTTGAAGCCTTCCATGGTGTTTTTGATTGTAGCTATATAATTTTTCATTTCTTCCTGATTTTTGCATAGGTTGTTGATTTTCTCGTCCATCTGGTGTATGAACTGTATGACCATTACTCTGAATTCTTTTTCTGTCATTTTGCATGCTTCCATTTCACTTATTTCCTTTCTTGGCGATTCCTCCTTTTCTTTCCTCTGGGGATTGCTTCGTTTCTCCCCATTCTGACTATCACCAGAAGGTTCAAATATCGAGTTGCGGGGGCCTGGGCCGTGTGCAGTGGGAGTTTTGCACCCCCCACGTGTCACTGAAAAGCTCTGACACCAAGACGTGCAGTTGCTGTGGGTTGGTGGGAGCCACGCTCGCCCTGGGTCAGAGTCACAGGCGCTTAGTGTGGCCTCTTGTGTGCATCTAGAATCAGGGACTTAGTGTGTCCTGCCCCACGTTGAAACAGAGAACCCACTGGTGTGTGCCAAAAATCAAAGTCCCCTATTGTGTGTCAGGAGTCAGAGGCTCCCTGTGTCCACGCCGAGAATCGAGTATCAGAGTCTCTGTTGCTTGGTGCTACCTCGCACTGAGAATCAGGGTCCTGGTGTGCACATGCACCAAGAATTGGAGTCACTGGCTCTTAGTGTGAATGTACTGGGAATTAGGTATCCCAGGAGCACGCAATGAGGAACAGAGTCTAGTCACTGGTGCTCATTGCTGCCTCTTGTGTGGAGATTCAGGGTCCCTGATATGCTTGGGAGACCGGGTTTCTCAGTTGCACTGTGTTGGCAGGAGGTCTGGTCACACAGGTGTGCACTGTGGAAAACAAACCCCTCGTATCCATGCACCCAGGCTCAAATTCAGTGCTGCCTCCCTGTGTGGGCATAGGGTCTGGTTGTGGGGAACAAACTCCCCGAGTCCGCACATCCAGGTTCAAATTCAGCGCAGCCTCTCTGCTAAGGTGCAGGGTCTGGTCATGGGAAACAATCCCCGGGTTTGCACCCCCAGGCTCAAATTCTGTGCTGTCTCCCTGTGTGGGTGCAGGATCTGATCGCAGAAAAACAATCTCCCCAAGGTCGTGCGCCTATGCTCAAATTCAGGACTGCCTCCCTGCCTGGGCGTGGAGACTAGTTGTGGGAAACAAATTCCCAGAGTTTGCAAGTCCGTGCTCAAGTTTAGCGCTGTCTCCCTGCCCTGCATGGGCGTGGGCGTGGGATCTGGTCGCAGAAAACTACCTCCCTAAGGATGAGCAGCTAGGCTCAAATTCAGCTCAGTCTCCCTGCCTGGGCGCGGAGACTAGTCGTGGGAAACAAACTTTCCGTGTCCGACACCAAGGCTCAAAGGCAGAGTCGTCACTGCTTTGTGTGTGCAGAAAGCCTTATTGTGCAGCTGAAGTCTGGTAGTTTCTTTGTCGCTGCCGCGGGGGTGGCGGGGGTGGGGGATTGGCTTTGTGACTCACAGAAATATGCAGCTGTGGTGCATTGAGTCTTGGTGTCCCTGGGTCTGCAGCAGTGATCACAGGTCTTTTACCAGAGCGGCTGTAGGGTCCTGGTTTGCTTCTGAGAGCAGACTGGGTGTTGGTGAGGCTAGGATTCTAGTCTCAAGCGGTTCTATTCTTCAAGATGGCATGGTCTCTGTGCCACCGGTGTCCTCCCCGGAGTGTTTGCGGCAGCAGCGGGGTTTTCCCATCTTAAGACTGCCTGGATTGGCAGCCCCCTGGAAGAACTGCAGGGTCTAACTGTCCCTATTTCACTCACTCACTCACACACACACACACACACACACACACACACACACACACACACACCTCTATCGCTCCCTCACTGTCTCACACACTCTCCCTCCCTACCTTCCTGGCGGTTGCAATCTTGCCTCCCTGTCCTGAAGTTGATTTTTTTAAAATATGTTTTTATTGATTTCAGAGAGTAAGGGAGAGATAGAAACATCAATGATGAGAGACTCATTGATTGGCTGCCTTCTTCATGCCCCCCACTGGGGATTGAGCCCGCAGCCTGGGCATGTGCCCTGACTGGGAATCGAACCGTGACCTCCTGGTTCATAGGTTTACACTAAACCACTGACCACGCCAGTTGGGCGTTCCTGAAGTTTTAATAACCATATAGTTTGTTAAAACCTCATCTTCTCACATGAATAGCCTTTAGAGCCCTTTAAAGTGATCTCTAGGTGTTGTTAATCTTACTCTAAGTAGTTTTCTGGTAAGTTACATCACCTTATTTTACTATTAAGGAAATAGAGGTTTAACTAAGCCATGTGTGACAGTGATTCCGAATAATACCGCTTTTCCTGTTCTCTCCAAACCTTGCCCTCAAAAGCCTAAAAAGGATACCCTTTTCTCAGGAACAGACATTTCTTTAAGACATTGTCATTTGAGAGCCAGGAAGTTGGCCATAATATTGTTGTTGACTTGAAAGCTAGAAATGCTTCACTGAAGTGACTAGATTTATGAGGCTAGAGTCACAGCTCAGAGCCCCTCCCCTTTGTTTTCTTTGCTTTTTCAACTCAGCCATGCTTCACAGTGGAAACTTTCTTTTTTTACCTACCTTTTCCATTGGGGTGGGGGTGTTTAAAATAAATATATATCCTGGATTTACTATTTAATTACATTTACAGCTTTGACATTTTTTTCTAGGAAGTTTCTTTCTGTATGATATTTAACAGTACCAGGAAAAATGCATTCATTGGTTTCACCAACATGCTCCAGCATGTGTTTGAACTGTTAGACCTTTCTAGGAAACTTACTGTCATTTTTATAATAATGATGCTATCACTGAAATGGCAGATAAAACCCTGTTCAGGACATCAGACACCTGTTTTGCAATATATGTATATATTTTAAGCTCTAGCCAGGGTTTATCTCTGTAATAAAAATTATCTGATGACCTAGAAAGTGATTTTTCGATGAGAATTTGATTCTTCAAGGTAATGATATTGGTAAAGGCATCTTTTGACCATAATATCCATTGGTTCTTTTCCTTGCATTATTAGGTATTACTGTTGGCTGTTGAGATAAATCTTACCTATGAGATATCTCAGAAGTGAGGAATATCTTCCAGCCCTAAGGGATGTATCCACAAAGAAATCTGCTTAGGCACTATATATAGGCACACATTTTTGAAGCTTCAATGTACGATATTACGGTCATTCTCTCACAGTGGGGGGTGGCGATGGGAGAACTGTGTGTCATAGTGAATACCTAGATTATATCTTTTCCTCTTCTACTATTTACCTGCCTAGAACCAAAAGTTCATCTGAACTTTCCTCAGAAGTTTGATTTTTTAGCCCTACTTCTTATCATGGTCTATTTATTGTGAGTGTTGGTTAGAAACAAATGTGACAAAATGAGAAAATGCTGTGTGTGCAAGATACTAATATTTTAAAGTAATGATACTTCAAAATCAAAAGTTACCAAGGCAAATCAGGTCTTTTAGGAAGAGTAACAAAAAACAGATGTAAAATGCTATAATGGAGGTCAGGCTACCAGAGTGCTGCTTTGAAGTCTTAAGGACTCTAGTCTTCTAGTGCATCCTTTGCCACCTCCCTACACAAACTTGCAAGCCACAATTGGCTATCTTCCCATATTCTGGCAAACTTTACATGGATCACAGGGATTAGTACAAATTGCTTGTTAATATGTAGCAATTTAGCTGCCATTGTGTTAGCAAATTTTCCAGTGTTGGTATGCAGACTGTTTCATCTTTCCCTCGGGCCTCTGATGTTGGCAATCAGTATTTTCTTTTGTTCTTTTTTCAGCCTGGTTGGGTTTTGAGTTCCTGGGGCCTTTTTATACTTGCTTTCTATTTGCATGTGTGTTTTGAACGTTCTTGTGAGCAATGTTTAGCTAGATTGTGAGTCAGCCTCACCATCCATACAAGTTATGTACCTCCTAATTTAGATTTTTAAACTTTGTTAAGTGTTTGGAATGCAAGGTGGTGTGTAGATATGGGTAGTGAAAGTGAAAAGTAACTTCGGAGGCCTCGTAGACATGTGTGTTCAGTTCATCTCTAGTTAATTTTGTGTGCATATTGTCAGGCTCTCAGGAGAAATACTGTTAACAGAGAAAGTGGAGCCGAACTTCTCAGGTTAGAGAACCAAGATGGTGGCATAGGTAAATGCCTGTACTTGCTGCCTCCCACAACCACATCAAAATTACAACTAAAATACAGAACAACCATCATCCAAAACCACCAGAAAACTGGCTGAGTGGAAGTACTACAACGAGAGAAGTAAAGAAGAAAGCACACTGAGATTGGTAGGAGGTGCGGAGGCCTGGAAAGGGCTGGTCCGGCATCCCACCTGTGCCGCTTTTTTAATTGGGAGGGAGATCATCTCTGCAGAGGCCGCCTGGAAGAGCAAGGGGTCCTGGTCCCACACCAGATGCCCAGCCAAGGGTCCCAGAGCTGGGAAAACAAGTCTCTACGGGCAGTAAGAACTACGGACTGTAAAAACTAGTGTGGACTGGGGCTTAGTTCCACGGAGGCTGCTGGAGATACAGCTGCTCCTCTTAAAAGGCCGGCACCACGAAATTAATTTACAAGCTCCCAATTGCTCTGAGTTCCAGTGCCAGGGCAAGGCTCTGTGGGACCCAGACACATACGGGGAGAAACTGGACTGTCTGGCATTGGGGTAGGAACTCAGGGGGTGGCTTTCTTCCAGACAAAGGTGCTCGCAGCAGTCATTGTTCCCATGCTGTGATCTGCCCAGTACAGGGCTGACTGGAAGCCATTTCTGTTTGCTCTGATCTGGTGATTCCCTGAGACCCTGCAACCCCACCCAAGCTGTGTGCAGTGGCGTTTGCATATGAATGGCCTGTCCTTGCTCAAGCTAAAACTCTGTCAAACAAGCTGCAGCTGGGTCAGGGAGCCTGAAACCTATCAATAAAAGGCCCAAGGCCAGGTACCAGCACCAGCCTGCCTTGCTTCACAGCTGGGCCTCATCTGGGCACTTCCAAACCTGATACAAAGAGTAGGAATCTGCAGATCTCTCTGTAGCTCCTGCTGGGTGACCCCAGGCAGGGGCTGCCTTTACTCTCTGGAGACCCAAGAGCCAGTGTACCCAGTGGTCAGTGTGAGACCATACCAGATTACAAATCTATACATCCATAAGTGCCACACTCAAGGGGCAGACTCAGTGAGCACCAAAGCCACGCTGAAGCAAGTCCTGCCCCATAAGGGTGTCTCCTGTATAGCAGCTCTCCCATTGTAGTCACAGCTGGTCCTCACATCCAATTGGCCTGGAGGTCAATTCCTCCCAGAGACACCAACAGCAATCAAGGCTCAACTACAACAAGACTGTGCTCACAGCCCACAAAGGGGTGTACCTAGAGCTCCCAGATCAGGTGACTGGGAGGCTGAGCCACTGGACCCTACAGAACTCCTACTATACAAGGCCACTCTACCAACTCAAGGAGACATAGCAGCTCTACCCCATACATAGAAACAAACACAGGGAAGCAGCCAAAATGTGGAAACAAACGTGTCACAAATGAAAGAAATGGAAGAAAGCAAACTACTGGATATAGAGTTCAAAAGCACAGTTATAAGGTTACTCAAGAATCTTCTAGAAACCTCCGAGGAACTTAGTGAGACTTTCAAGGATCTTAGAATACCAAAGAAAAGAAAAGGAAAAAAAAGAAAAAGGATCAGTCAGAAATTAAGCATACACTGATTGAAATAAAGAATAATATACAGGGATTCAACAGTAGACTAGAGGATCCAGAGAATCACATCAATGATTTGAAATACGAGGAAGCAAAAAAGACCCAACCAGAAGAGCAAAAAGGAAAAAAAAAAATCCAAAAATATGAAGATAGTGTAAGGAGCCTCTGGAACAACTTCAAGTGTACCAGCATCCGAATTATGGGGGTGCCAGAAGAAGAGAGAGCAAGATACTGAAAACCTATTTGAAGAAATAATGACAGAAAACTTCCCCTACCTGGTGAAAGAAATAGACTTACAAGTCCAGGAAGCACAGAGAACACCAAACAAGAGGAATCCAAATAGGACCACACCATGACACATCATAATTAAAATGCCAAGGGCAAAAGACAGAGAATCTTAAAAGCAGCAAGAGAAAAACAGTTAGTTACGTGCAAGGGAGTGCCCATACGACTGTCAGCTGATTTCTCAACAGGAACTATGCAGGCCAGAAGGGAGTGGCAAGAAATATTCAAAGTGATGAATAGCAAGAACCTACAACCAAGATTACTCTACCCAGCAAAGCTGTCGTTTAGAATTGAAGGTCAGATAAAGAGCTTCACAGACAAGAAAAAGCTAAAGGAGTTCATTACCACCAAACCAGTATTATATGAAATGCTGAAGGGTATTCTCTAAGAAGAGCAAGAAGAACAAAAGGGTAAATATAATATATATGAACAACAAAGTGACAATAAATACTTATCTATCAACAGTTGAATCTAAAAATCAAATGAATAAGGAATTTGATGAACAGAATAAACTGGTGAATGGAATAGAATCAGGGGCATGAAAATGGAACAGACTGACAATTCTCAGAGGGAAGGGGGTGTGGGAAGAGATTAGACAAAGATCTTATATGGGTGTATACATTACCTATGGACACAGACAATAGGGTGGCGAGGGCCTGGACTGGGGTAGGAACGGGGGGAGGGGAGCTATGGGAGGAAAAGGATGGACATCTGTAATAATCTCAACAATAAAGATTAATTTTAAAAAAGAGTCTCAGGTTACTTTCTATAAATGGAAGAATCTCTGAGTCATTCAAAAATATTCCTGTAAGAATCTTGAATTATTAAATGCTTACAGCATTTTGATCTATGGACTTGACTCTCTATTAGCCATCTTGTAAGAGAATTGTATTTCATCTTTACAGCTATATTTCTATAGCCCTGAGTTCCCTGGGTTGAGAGCATAGTGGGGAGCAGGATCAGATTGGAAACACTCAGAATTTATTGTTCTTGGTGAAATTAAACTGCTGAGGGGATCACATGTAGATAATCAAAGTCTAACTCTGAGGTTTCAAACAAGGTGTTCTTATCCAAGTCCTTAGGGTCACTGTTATTTCCTAAGCATTGTGCTTGCTGGTGTAGGTGTTTTTGTGGGACTTAATTATTTCCTGTAGCAATTTCTATTCAATAAAATGTGCTGCCATTGGATAATGCCTAATTAGAGACAGTCTTTGTGTCTCTGGATGTACTTTGAATATTCAGTTGTCTTTTGATCAGTTGTTTGAGAGTTATGGTTAATATGACCATAACTAAACTATAAAGGCATGAAGTTACAAAATGTCTGGGTCTTGCTTCACTGCCTCTGGCAAAGGAGGGCGAGACAGCTTAATCACTTAAAAAGGTACAGTAAACGCAAAATTTGAAAAGTATGATTTTAAGGCTCATTGTAAAGTTATGACTAAATTACGCATCAAGATTACTCCTTTTGGCTTGTTATAATGGAGTGGGTTCAGAAACCTCAGCAATTTTACCACTGAATAAATAAAATTGTAGCAGTTTTAACCAAGAAGTTTAACACACAGTGGAAATGTTCCGTGGCACTGTAGTGTGCCCCTCCCACACCCACCTCTCCAACTCTAGTACAAAAATGATTACTTTTGGGAGCATTTAATGCTGAAAGTTTGATGGAATGCTCTCTTTTGAATTCATTTGGACTTTTTAAGACTGATGATGCTGTTAGAATATAGTAGTGCTTCAGAGAAGAAACTAGTTTTGGGGCTGGAGTGCAGAGAACAGTTAAATAATTGCCAATTTTTTTATTTTTAATAAGGATTTTTTGTTCATTTTTAAAAGCAAATACTTACATTTGCTTCTAAAAGTTCACAAAGGACAGTCTGGTTAAAAATAATGCAGTGATTGCCTAGGATAACATCAGTGATGCTTTATTGGTAAAGCAAGTATCATGGCCTATAATTTTTATCAGTGGTCTGAATAATTGATGGTAGATTAACCTCATGCAAATTAACTATAGGAGAATCTCATCTAGTGAACAACTTAAAATGATTGGAGGGGGCACTATGTGAGGGCTATTTGTATTTTATCCTTTGAAAAGCAAATTGTTTAAATTATTTTAACTACTTAAAGGAAAGTATAGGATTAAGGCTAAAAACATTGAGGATATTAGGTAAGGAAAGTGATCAGCAAACTCATTAGTCAACAGAGCCAAATATCAACAGTACAATGCTTGAAATTTCTTTTGAGAGCCAAATTTTTTAAACTTAAACTTCTTTTAACACCACTTCTTCAAAATAGACTCACCCAGGCTGTGGTATTTTGTGGACGAGCCACACTCAAGGGGCCAAAGAGCCGCATGTGGCTCGCGAGCTGCAGTTTGCCAACCAGGGGTTAAGCACAATCACTAATTTAGTGAGAGAGATTCTGTAGCAGTTTTCTCAGTCCTGGCTTCAGATTAGAATTGTCACCTGGGGAGCTTCCAAAAAAATTAAATCAAGTATTAAATAAAAGACACAGGCATTTGTATTATGGTCATAATTAAGAACCACTGAAGCCGGTTTGGCTCAGTGGATAGAGCGTTGGCCTGCGGACTAAAGGGTCCTGGGTTCGATTCCGGTCAAGGGCATGTACCTTGGTTGCGGGCACATCCCCAGTAGGGGGTGTGCAGGAGGCAGCTGATCGATGTTTCTCTCTCATCGATGTTTCTGACTCTCTGTCCCTCTCTCTTCCTCTCTATAAAAAATCAATAAAATATATTTAAAAAAAAAAAAAAAAAAAAAAAAAAGAACCACTGATCTATGATTAAGTGATAAATATAAGTTGGCCAACACCTGGAAAGGATGGAGAGGGTGAGCTCTGTTTCAGATCCTGTGTCAGCTTTTATAGTGATAGTTTTGTATTGAGATTTTTATTCTCCCTTTGTTCTTATGGAGTTATTGGTGTAGAGCAGGGGTGGGGAACATCCGGCCCGCAGACTGTATGAGGCCTGTGCAATCATTTGGTTTGGCCTTGCCAAGGCATTAGGGGTGAGTTAATTAAATGTTTGACCAAATATAGCAGACTAATTTTAAGTTGATAATTTTATATGGCTCAAGAATGATGTTATAGATATTCAAATGGCCCTTGGCAGAAAAAAGTTTCCCCACCTCTGGTCTAGAGGAAGTCAAGAAACAAATTATACTTCCACCAACTTTCTGTGTTTTATGATTACTAATGGCACAGGATTTTAACCTTTTGCACTCGGATGTCGAGTGTGACTCGACAAGGTTAGCATTAGAATAAAGGAATCGAGAAAAAAGCAAGCGAGTGCAAAGGGTTAAGATGGTGCTAGCTGAATTACAGTATCACTTTACTCTGATTTTTATTGAGAGACTATGTTCTGGAGAAAGTTATTTGCTTTACTAAAACAATATTCAGTTTATACTATGGAGGTATGAAACAAGAGTACAAAAGGATGATTTTTATCTTGAGGAAGAAAATTAAATTGCTTTCTCTGTTAATTCATATCCTATAAATATACTGTTTAATACTCATTATATTTTTCATTATAGTGTATGATGTGTCATTAAAATAGAATTGGTGCCAGCATATTTCAATTCTTAAAAATGTAATTTCTGAGGACATTTGAATGGGAAGTAGTTTAACACAGGAGGGACTCTTAATAGATTAAAATCCTATCTAATAAACGAGTAATATGCAAATTGACTGTCACTCCAACACACAAGATGGCTGCCCCCATGTGGACACAAGATGGCCTCCACAGATGGCTGGCAGGGGAGGGCAGTTGGGTGGGGACCCAGGCCTGCAGGGGAGGACAGTTGGGAGGGACCAGGCCTGCAAGGGAGGGAAGTTGGGGGCAACCAGGCCGGCAGGGGAGGGCAGTTGGGGGTACCAGGTGGGCAGGGGAGGGCAGTTGGGGGGGGCACCAGGCCTGCAGGGGAGGGCAGTTGGGGGACACCATGAAGGCAGGGGAGGGCAGTTGGGGGCTACCAGGCTGGCAGGGGAGGGCCGTTGGGGGGGACCAGGCCTGCAGGGGAAGGTAGTTGGGGGGGGGGGACCAGGCCTGCAGGGGAGGGCAGTTGGGGGCTACCAGGCCTGCAGGGGAGGGCAGTTGGGGGGAACCAGGCTGGCAGGGGAGGGTAGTTGGGGGGGACCAGGCCGGCAAGGGAGGGCAGTTGGGGGGGACCAGGCCTGCAGGGGAGGGCAGTTGGGGGGGACCAGGCCTGCATGGCAGGGCAGTTGGGGACAACCAGGCTGGCAGGGGAGGGCAGTTAGGAGCGACCAGGCCTTCAGGGGAGAGAAGTTGGAGGGGACCAGGCCTGCAGGAAAGGCAGTTGGGGGGACCAGGCCTTCAGTGGAGGGCAGTTGGGGGAGTCCAGGCCTGCAGGGGAGGGCAGTTGGGGGTTCCCAGGCCAGTGGGGAGGGCAGTTAGGGGTGACCAGGCCAGCAGGGGAGGGCAGTTGGGGGTGACCAGGCCTGCAGGGGAGGACACTTAGGGGCGACTAGGTCAGCAGGGGAGGGCAGTTAGGAGCAATCGGACCAGCAGGGGAGCAGTTAGGCATCGATCAGGCTGGCAGGGGAGTGGTTAGGGGGTGATCACCTGGCAGGCAGAAGCAGTTAGGGGCAATCAGGCAGGTGAGTGGTTGGGAGCCAGCAGTCCTAGATTGTGAGAGGGATGTCCGACATTGGAGAGGGTGCAGGCTGGGCTGAGGGACACACACACTGCCGTGCACGAATTTTGTGCACCAGGCCTCTAGTTTATTATAAGATGGCAGGACTCATACATTTCCACTCCAGACTACATTGTATGCCATCCAAATGGGAAATTATTTTATGATTCCTACTTGGAGTTTCTCTGCTGTGGCTAAGGCACCTACATTATTCAAAATCACAAGAACTAAAACCACTGTTTTAATGCTACATTTACAGCAAGTGGAAAATTACAGTGAACTTACACAAGTTCAGCATTCATTTATATGCAGACCAAATAACATTAAACAGAGCAGATTCCACCAGAAATTGCAGGTTCATCAGATTTGAGAATAAAAACAAGCGTGAAACAGTTATCACCTTCATCCCACCTCACCCCCAGTTCTCAGGAAGCTCCAAACCCCACCCTGCTGGGGCTGAGGAGATTTTGCCCTTTTGGAAAATCCTCCGGAGTGGACATGATACAGTTCTCAGGCCCTTATTTCATCATCTAATAATGTTCTATCCCTGCTACCTACACATCAATTTTTATTCATATTCTCCAATTAAATGTAGATATAGAGGTCACTTAGGTCTATTTGAAAGAGATCCTAGGGATAATGTATGGGGAAAGCACTTAGGGAAACTGTAAATGCCATTCAGATATAGGGAATTCATAAAAATATCATGCCTGAACATTTGGATTATGCTCATTCCTTCCTTTTGTTCTCTGGAATGCTGTGACCTGCCAGAGAAGAAAGTTGAAGACAATTCAGAATTAAGGAAGCACTAGTTCATTTTTGTTTTTAAGTTAATCAGTGACCATTGTTAATTGAGGGGAATGGTTTATATTGGCAGTGCATGAAACATCCTGCAGGAAACTCACTGACTCTGCCTCTTTTCCTATTACTCTTCCCCCTTTCCATATGCGGAATGATCTGAGAACCGGCTTAAAAAGTAGCTCTTTTTTATTTACTCTATGCCATTTCTTGCTTATATGAAAAATGAACCAACTTTATGAATATTAAAATAAAGGTTGTACATTGCAGTGTGTATATGAATTTGACAATTTCTGTAATTCAAATTGGTACATTATAAGGTTCAAGTACTGTAGAGACTACAATGAGCCTGTAATTACAACAGAAGGTGAGCATAAGTGTGAAGCAGAATAAACTATACTTTTAGAAGGTATATTTAATTTCAGTTTACATTTTGCAAAATTGATATGGGAAATTTAGTGCTCTTATCAGTAAGCTATGTCAGACCCTATATATTACAGTTACAAACAAAGTCAGTTCCTGAGGCACAATGCATATAGCTACCATTCTAGTAAAAGCCATCTTTATTGATTTCCAGGAACCATTTGAAAATTTACCTGCTATAATCACTGACTCTTGGCATGTGAAGGACCTGTACAATCAATTGTTCTAATGCCCTTTCTTTGGGCAGATGGGTAAAAAGCTAAGCTATTCAGCACTGATACTTAGTGCCTTTTTCCAGCTTGCCATGGATAGAAATTCCCACAACCTCTGTTAGCCCCATGCCAGGGTAGATTTCCAGAAGTTACTCTTTATATATAGCCTCAGTCTCTCCTACTTTAGTTAATCCCAGTTACTCTTCAGTTGATTCCCTATAGATTTCGAAGGAAATACTCCACTAAATAATCCTATGTAATAAAACCCTAATATGCAAATCGACCAAACAGTGGAACGACCGGTTGCTATGATGTGCACTGAACACCAGGGGGCAGATGCTCAATGCTGGAGCTTCCCCCTGGTGGTCATTGTGCTCCCACAGCTGGAGTGCCACTCAGCCAGAAGCCGGCTCACGGCTCATAAGCACAGCAGCGGTGGCAGGAACCTCTCCCTCCTCCACAGCAGCGCTAATGAGCGGCAAGCCAATTGGTAAGGAGCGAGCAGGCAGGCAGTTAGGAGTGAGAGGTCTCAGATTTCAAGAGAGCACAGGCCAGGCTGAGGGACCCTCCCCCTCCTGCACGAATTTTGTGCATTGGGCCTCTAGTTATTTAATAAGCTTAAATAAAAATGGTAAGGCAAGAGGTCTTATCTATCTATATTTTAAGGTTATTCTTATTTTTTCAGACTAAAGCATATTCCCTGTATTATCCATATAAGGTGCAAAAATTATAACTAGAATACATCTAAACATAGACACTTGGAAATGTAAAATGATTGTTTATGGGTAGAGATGACCTTTAAATGGATTATTGAAAGGGAGGAAAGTCTTTGTGGCTGTATACTTTTAAAATATTTTAGGTTGAGGGATTATCGTTTTAAAAAATATTGGAAACGTATAAGTGGATGTTGGTTTCTGTCATACTTCCTATGACTTAAATACACTGAGTGGCCAGATTATTATGATCTCTGAATGCATAATAATCTGGCCACTCAGTGTATATCCTATATAATAAAAGGCTAATATACAAATTGTCCCCTCGACCAGGAGTTCAACCAGCAGGCAGGCCAGCCAACCTCCCATCTCCCCTCCCCCTGGCCAGGCTGTCCGGACCCCACCCATGCATGAATTCATGCACTGGGCCTCTAATATATCTATCTATCTGTCTGTCTATCTATCTATCTATCTATCTATCTATCTATCTATCTATCTATCTACTGAGTGGCCAGATTATTATGTGTTCAGAGATCATAATAATCTGGCCACTCAGTGTATATCATTGTCTCAAAAATGATAAAATAAGTATCATTGAAGGAGACTGTCCCAAATTTATATAAGAAAATGTATTATCCCGAATTAAGAAAACAGTGAAGCCTCAGTGAAATACAAGGTTGAGGTAAAATGAAGTTCAACCTTAGAACTTATAGTTTCAGCAGATCTGATTTTTAAAAATGTAAAAGAGACATTAAAGATATAATTTATGAAATGTGACTTTTTGACAGTAGGCCCTGAGAGATGACAAAGGAATGTCTTTGCTGGAAAGCCAAAGAACTTACCAAATTTCTTTGTAGAAAAAGTTGAACATTCCATTAGTATTTCTGTATTCTTTTAAGTAATTATTTTGTGTTTAGAAGTAATTTGTATTCTGTTTTCTGCTGTCTGGTAAGGGTAATGTCAACGTTGTCATCAGTAGTTGTGTAAAAATTATATATTTCAGTCTGACCTTTCCTAAGTTAGTGTGTTGCTCTGATGATGATGGTTGAGATTCTGTGGATGAAAGAAAAATGACTGGCAATAAAAATTATTGTTTCCCTAGGATACTTTATTTAATTTAAACATTTTAGAATTACAGTGTTGGCCTGAGAACAGTTGGCTCAAGCAACATTTTTACTAAATCAGCAACTAAGAGCTTAGTGGAGTTTGACGTTCCTAGCAAGGGTTTCTCCTCTCTCTATTACTGTTTCTTTCTCTCTAGATCATAGTCAGACATGCTTAGATGAGTATTTTGAGCTCTGTAGAAGCATGGAGAAATTTGATAAAGAATACTCATTTTTCCCCCTTTTTCTCTTGGTCAGTGTGCTGGAGAAGAGAAACGAGTTGGTACTCGCACGGTGTTTGTTGGCAATCATCCAATTTCAGTAGAAGATTACATTGCACAAAGGTTTTGTGATAATAGGATAGTCTCATCTAAGGTAAGTTTTTAAATTCTCTACATATTTATATAGTGAGCCAGATAATGCACTTATTTTTATTCATGCTTCTATATATACACATTGGTGTGCATTTATACCAATCATATATCAATTGTGATAATTATTTCACAAAAAGGCAGTATTTTTAAAAGCGTCACTTTGTCTTGTTATAGCTGAAACATCATTCACTTGCCTTATGATTCATAGTGCCTGTTGATTATACATATTACTTTAAGACTTAAAGTATTCTAAAAGTAGGAATTATTTACTTGCCCAAAGCTTCCTGAATTGCCCTTAATTGTATGGACTAGTTTGTAAATCATTTACATTCTTTTGGAGGGTGCTATCCTAGAATGGCATCCTTATTTCTTTCTATTTCACTGAGGAGTTTCCCCTGCTCAGTACAATGCTTGAACAGTTAAGAGTTTGATCACTGTAGCTGTGTCACCATTTAAATAATCATCTTACTTCAGCATAGTTTAATGCTAAGGGCAGGGGCCTGGAAGTCTGAAGACCTGAGTTTAAATCCTGGCCTGGCTATTTTCTAGCTGTGTGACCTTGGCCAATTTAATCTCTTATGTCTGAATGTTCTCATCAGTGAAATAGACCTGATATTCAATATGTGAAAGCACTCTTTATAGTTCCTTGTACCCATAGTCATCTTTCTACAAGTATTAGTTTACTAATCTTTACCTTTGGCTGACCATATTAGATGCTAGGTGCTAGATCAGAGGTCCTCAAACTTTTTAAACAGGGGGCCAGTTCACTGTCCCTCAGACCGTTGGAGGGCCGGACTATAGTTTAAAAAAACTATGAACAAAGTCCTATGCCCACTGTACATATCTTATTTTGAAGCAAAAAAACAAAACAGCAAAAACACCCGCATGTGGCTCGCGGGCCATAGTTTGAGGACGCCTGTGCTAGATGGTCAGCCCATGGCCGTCTCTTATGGCACAGATTTTGATAATTTTCTTCACTTCCTCATGCAACCTGACAAGACATATCTAAAATGTTGGTGACACTTGGTTCACTGCATGTTTGCAAACACCTAGGACCTGAAACACAAAATTATGCCCTTGAAAAGTTTAACATTTTCGTTTTCAAATGTACATGTGATTTATCCTTGGGTAGCTAGGAGATTAACATGTAAAATATAGACAGAATGAGTGAAACTGTGTTGTCTTATGATCTATTGGCCTTAGAACACTCTGAGTATACTAGTATTTGCATAAAAGGTCTTTCTTGTTAATTTTTATTATTAGCCAGTAATTTATCTTTAGCCAGTAATTTCCATACCTGCAACGAAAATAGCGAAAAGTCCTTTCACTGAAAATTGTCACTTACCCTGTAGTAGCCAAGAAAACAATCAATAATAGTCCTTTGAGTCACAATTATAGACTTGTAGAACTAACTGAAAGAGCCTAAGAGGTCATCTTGTTCAACTCACTGACTTTACAGATGGAGAAATCAAACCCAGAGAAACTGAGCTAATGACATGGTCACCAAGCAGAGTTAGTGATAAAGCCCTTCTCATATCATTGTGCTATTTGGGTTCTTTTCTCAGTTTTATCTCTCCTTTTGCATCAAGTGAAATATAAAATATTTTCTAGGGAATTATTGTTTTCCATAGTGTGTTATGTGGAAGATGGTTAAGTGACTTTTCATTGAACTAGTGATAATCATTTTGATGCAATATACTTTGCATTTTTGTATTTTAAAAGAACTTATAAAACTCAGCATAATTCTCAACTCTTGTTGTATTTAATAGGATATTTATCATATTTTATCTAGCCTCAGTTTTGCCAGCAGGTAAAATAATGCAATAGGATATTTTTTAAAAAAATATTCAGGAGCTCATAGGGCAAATAAAGACTGAGTCTAAACAGATTTGCTTCTATATCTATGTATATACTTTAGAAACTAGAATAAAAATTGAACACTGATAGACTAACAGATCTTTTTATTCTGTAAATATTATGTTTACAGTTTTACTAGTTAACTGCATATTAACTGATCTTCTTTTTCATGAAAGCTCTAGAGCAGAAAAAGAGGAAATGACAGTATAGTAACCTCAGAAAAAGAATGAAATCTTAATACAATTAATAATTATAAGAGGATACTATATAGTGTATAGTGGTAAAGTGCTGCATCCTTGAGGAAGAAGACCTGGGTTTAAAATTAAAATAACTCATTTAACCTCTCTATGTCTAAATTTTCTTATCTTAAAAATGGGGATATTAACAGGATTTACCTAATAGGATTGTGCTGAGGAATAAATAAAGTAATCCATACAAGTATTTAAGCACTGTGCTTGGCTTGTATTAACAACTCAATAAATGGTAGCTGCTATTGTTACTTATAGTTCTGTGATTATTGTTATTACTAGAAGCCCGGTGCATGAAATTTGTGCACGGGAGGGTGTCCCCTCAGCCCAGCCTGCACCCTCTCCAATCCAGGACCCCTTGGGGGATGTCCAACTGCCGGTTTAGGCCCAATCCCAGGGATCGGGCCTAAACCCAATCCCAGGGATCAGGCCTAAACCGGCAGTTGGACATATCACTCTCACAATCCTGGACTGCTGGCTCCTAAACACTCACCTGTCTGCCTGTCTGGTCGCCCCTAACTACCCCCCTCTGCCAGCCTGGTCACCCCTCACTGCCTCTGCATGCAAGCCTGATCGCCCCTTACTGCCCCCCCTGCCGGCCTGGTTGCCCCTAACTGCCCTGCCCGCCGGCCTGGTTACCCCCAAACTTCCCCCCTCTGCCGGCCTGGTTGCCTCTAACTGCCCCCCCCCCGCCAGCCTGTTCACCCCAATTGCCCCCCTCACCAGCCTAGTCGTCCCTACTGCCCCCCCTGCCAGCCTAATCACCCCCAACTGCCCCCCCTGCCAGCCTGGTTGTCCCGAACTTACCCCCATCCCACCAGCCTGGTTGCCTCTTACTAGGACCCCCCCCCACTTCTGGCCTGGTTGCCCCCAGCTGCCCCCCCTCTGCCAGCCTGGTTGCCCTTCATTGTCACCCCTGCCAGCCTGGTTGCCCCAACTGCCCCCCCCTGCTGGCCTAGTCACCCCCAATTGCCACCCCCCTGCCGGCCTGGTCACCCCCAACTGCCCCCCCTGCCGGCCTGGTCATCCCACGCAGCCTGCTGTTCAGTTGTTTGGTCATCCCTCAATAACCCCCCTGCCAGCCTGGTTGTCCCTAACTTACCCCCATCCCACCAGCCTGGTTGCCTCTTACTAGCCCCCCCCTTCTGGCCTGGTTGCCCCCAGCTGCCCCCCTCTGCCAGCCTGGTTGCCCTTCACTGTGCCCCCTGCCAGCCTGGTTGCCCCAACTGCCCCCCCTGCTGGCCTAGTCACCCCCAATTGCCCCCCTCTGCCGGCCTGGTCATCCCCAACTGCCCCCCCTGCCGGCCTGGTCATCCCACGCAGCCTGCTGTTCAGTTGTTTGGTCTTCCCTCACTAACCTCCTTGCCGGCCTGGTTATCCCACACAGCCTGCTTGTTCACTTGTTTGGTCATCCCTCATTAACCCCCCTGCCGGCCTGTTCATAGGCAGCCATCTTGTGAGGGCATGATGGTCAATTTGCATATTACCTCTTTATTGTATAGGATGGTCCTGAACAGTACTATTGATTTCCTCAGTCTCATGTGTGTGTTTTTTGTTTTGTTTTGTGTGTTTTTTTTAACTTTTACTATTTTTATTTTTTTAAATAAATCTTTATTGTTCAGATTATTACAGTTGTTCCTTTTTTTCCCCTCCATAGCTCCCCTCCACCCCATTCCCATCCCACCCTCTGCCCTTATTCCCCCCGCACTGTCCACATCTATAGGTGTACAACTTTTGTCCAGGCTCTTCCGTCACCCCCCATGCCCCCTTCCCCCCAAGAATTGTAAGTCCACTCCCTTTCTATGCCCCTGATTCTATTATATTCACCAGTTTATTCTGTTCATCAGATTTTTTATTCACTTGATTTTTAGATTCACTTGTTGATAGGTATGTATTTGTTGTCACTTTGTTGTTCATAATTTTTATCTTTACCTTTGTCTCCTTTTCCTCTTCTTAAAGAATACCCTTCAGCATTTCATATAATACTGGTTTGGCAGTGATTAACTCCTTTAGCTTTTTCTTATCTGTAAAGCTCTTTATCTGACCTTCAATTCTAAATGATAGCTTTGCTGGGTAGAGTAATCTTGATTGTAGGTTCTTGCTATTCATCACTTTGAATATTTCTTGCCACTCCCTGCATAGTTTCTGTTGAGAAATCAGCTGACAATCGTATGGGTACTCCCATGTAGGTAACTGTTTTTCTCTTGCTGCTTTTAAGATTCTCTTTTTGTCTTTTGCTCTTGGCATTTTAATTATGATGTGTCTTGGTGTGGTCCTCTTTGGATTCCTTTTGTTTGGGGTTCTCTGCACTTCCTGGACTTGTATGTCTATTTCTTTCACCAGGTAGGGGAAGTTTTCTGTCATTATTTCTTCAAATAGGTTTTCAATATCTTGCTCTCTCTCTTCTTCTGGCACCCCCATAATTCGGATGTTGGTACGCTTAAAGTTGTCCCAGAGTCTCCTTACACTATCTTCATATGTTTGGATTCTTTTTTCTTTTTGCTTTTCTGGTTGGGTATTTTTTGCTTCTTCGTATTTCAAATCTTTTACTTGATTCTTGGGATCCTCTAGTCTGCTGTTGGATCTCTGTATATTATTCTTTATTTCAATCAGTGTGTGCTTAATATCTAGTTGGTCTTTTTTCCTATCCTTGAGAGTCTCACTAAATTTCTCGGAGGTTTCTAGAAGATTCTTGAGTGACCTTATAACTGTGGTTTTGAACTCTATATCTAGTAGTTTGCTTTCCTCCATTTCTTTCATTTGTGACCTGTTTCTTTGTCTCCGTATTTTGGCTGCTTCCCTGTGTTGATAGAGTGGCTTTGTGTGCTAGGTGTCCTATAGGCCCCAGTGGCTCAGCCTCCCCAATTACCTGAGGTGGACACTCTTGGTGCACCCCTTTGTGGGCTGTGTGCACAGTCTTGTTGTAGTTAAGCCTTGATTGTTGTTGGTATCACTGGGGGGAATTGACCTCCAGACCAATTGGCTGTGAGGATCAGCTGTGTCTACGATGGGAGAACTTCTGTGCTGGAGACACCCTTATGGGGAAAGACTTGCTTCAGTGGGGCTTTGGTGCTCACTGAGTCTTCCCCTGAATGTGTCCCTTATGGATCTGAGGAGTTGTAATCGGGATGGTCCCACTCTGACCACTGGGTACACTGTCTCTTGCATCTCATGGAGGTGCAAAATCAGCCACTGCTGGGGCCACTCAGCAGGAGCTACAGAGAGATCTGCATATTCTTCTTTGTTTGGGTTTTGGAGGTTCCCAGATGAGGCCCAGCTGTGAAGCAATGTAAGCTGCTGTGGGGTCTTGGGCTTTCTTTTGGATGTTCTGGGTCTCCTTGACTCAGCTGCAGTTTGTTAGGTAAGTTTAGATTTCAAAGGACCAGGCCATTCATATGCAAAAGCCTATGTGCACTGCTTGGGTGGGGCGGGGTCTCTCTCAGGGCAGAGCACACAGCAATGGCTTCCCATCAGCACTGCCTTAAGAGGCCCCCAGGTCTCAGTGTCCCTTGGTAATCACTGCAAGCACATCTGAGAGAAAGCCACCCTCGAGTTCCGCCCGGTGCCAGACAGTCCAGTTTCTCCCCATATAAGTCTGGGTCCCCAGCGTCTCGCCCAGAACAGGAGTTCAGAGCAGTCAGGAGCTTGTGTCTCCTTCCCAATTGAAAAAGACAGCCGTGTACTCAGTTGCCAGCCCTTTTCGCATGTGCGCCTCCGTACCTCTGCACTTCACTTCTGCAGTTCCTCTGAGTCTCAGTGAACTTTTGTGCTGGAGACACCCTTATGGGGCAAGACTTGCTTCAGTGGGGCTTTGGCGCTCACTGAGTCTGCCCCCTGAGTGTGTCTCTTATGGATCTGAAGAGTTGTAATCTGGATGGTCTCACTCTGACCACTGGGTGCACTGGCTCTTGGATCTCCAAGGAGGTACAAAGTCAGCCACTGCCTGAGGCCACCCAGCAGGAGCTACAGAGACATCTGCAGATTCCTCCTCTTTGTTTGGGGTTTGCAAGTGCCCAGATGAGGCCCAGCTGTGAAGCAGTGCAAGCTGCTGTGGAGCCTTGGGCCTTCTTTTGGAAGTTCTGGGTCTCTCTGACCCAGCTGCAGTTTGTTAGGTAATTTTAGATTGCAAAAGGCCAGGCCATTCATATGCAAAAGCCTCTGCGCACAGCTTGGGTGCGATTGTAAATTGGGAGGGGCGAGGTCCCAGGGAATTACCAGGGCAGAGAAAACTGTAATGGCTGACTGTAAGCTCCTCCTCAAAGAGGCCCCCGGGTCTCTGTGTCCCACGGCACTGTGCAGGAACAATGATCACTGCAAGTACCTCTGAGAGAAAGCTGCCCTTGTGTTCTGGCCCGATGCCAGACCAGTTTCTCCCTGTATGAATCTGGGTCCCCAGAGTCTCTCCAGGAACTGGAGTTCAGAGCAGTCGGAGCTTGTGTCTCCCTCCCGATTGAAAAAGACAACAGCATACTCAGTTGCCAGCCCCTTTCCGCGCGTGTACCTCCATACCTCCACACTTCACTTCCGCACCTCCACACCTCCTCTGAGTCTCAGTGTGCTTTTCTCTTTCATTCTAGTTGTAGAATTTCCACTCAGTCAGCCTTCCCATGGTACTGGATGATATCTGTTTTGTCTTTTACTTGTAGTTTTTATTTTATTTTATTGTTTAAAGTATTACACATAGTAGTACTTATATCTCCTTTTTATTCCCCATTGACCTTCCCCCAGCCTCCCCTACCCTCTGTCGCATGCCCTTATCCCCACCCCCAGTTTCTTGTGTCCATTCGTTGTGCTTATATGCATGCATACAAGTCCTTCAGTTGATCTCTTTCCCCCACCTCCCCAACTCTCCCCAGCCTTCCCACTGTAATTTGACAGTCTGTTTGATGCTTTATTGCCTCTGTATCTATCTTTTTGTTCATCAGGTTATAATGTTCTTTATTTTCCATAAATTAGTGAGATCATGTGGTATTTTTCTTTCATTGCCTGGCTTATTTCACTTAGCACAATGCTCTCCAGTTCCATCCATGCTGCTGCAAATGGTAATAATTCCTTCTTTTTTATAGCAGCATAGTATTCCATTGTGTAGATGTACCATAATTTTCTAATCCACTCATATGCTGAGAAAATAAACAAATGGGACTACATCAAAATAAAAAGAAACCATCAACAAAACAACAAAAAAGCCCACTGCATGGGAGAACATATTTGCCAATGTTATCACCCATAAGGGCTTAATCTCCAACATTTACAGGGAACTCATACAACTTAACAAAAGGAAGATAAAAAACCCAATCAAAAAATGGCCAATGGACCTAAATAGATACTTTTGAAAGAAGACATACAGAAGGCCAAGAGACATATGAAAACATGCTCAAAGTCACTAATCATCCGAGAGATGCAAATCAAAACGACAATGCGGTACCATCTCTCACACCTGTCAGAATGGCTATCATCAACAAATCAACAAACGACAAGTGCTGGCGAGGATGTGGCGAAAAAGGAACCCTCGTGCACTGTTGGTGGGAATGCAGACTGGTGCAGCCACTGTGGAGAACAGTATGGAGTTTCCTCAAAAAACTAAAAATGGAACTCCCCTTTGATCCAGTGATCCCACTTCTAGGAATATATCCCTATGTTCATAGCAGCACAATTCACCATAGCTAAGATTGGGAAACAGACTAAATGCCCATCAGCAGATGAGTGGATTAGTAGTAGTTTTGAAGTGTTTGTGCGAGGCAGCAAGTTCAGGTGTTTACCTATGCCGCCATCTTGGTTTTCTCTCATGTGTTTTGAATGTATGAAGTTATATCTCTGAAAAGGAGGCCTTTGGATCCATTCTGGAGAGAACAATAGCCTCATAATTTGACTTTTTCTCATATTGTTTTCTAATATATTTTGTTATTGATTTCAGTGAGGAAGGGAGAGGGAGAGGGAGAGAGAGATAGAAACATCAATGATAAGAGAGAATCATTAATTGGCTGCCTCCTGCATGCCCCCTACTGTGGATCGAGCCACAACCTGGGCATGTGCCCTTGGCCGGAATTGAACATGGGACCCTTCAGTTCGCAGGCCAGTGCTCTATCCACTGAGCCAAACCAGCTAGGGCGTCTCATATTATGTTTTGGCTGTTTGTATTTACACCAGAATCTTTTAATTGATGAAATGTACAATTTATAGAATGTGTTAGCTGCTTTAAAACTTTGTAGCAAGTGTTGATTTTCTTTCTCAACCCTTTAGTAATAAAAATAATTTTCTCTTAATTGGGTGCTTTTTGTTTGTTTATAAATGCCATCAGTAATGTCAGTATAACACTGAAGTGTTGTTAATGTAAAGAGCACTAAAGATAAAAACTTTCACCTACTTAAAATGTTATTTATAAAAGTAGTGTTCTTCTCTTCTTTTGGGAACACTGACATTTTCTTTAGAGAAACTTGTCCTCTGCAGCCTGCCTCCTTTAATGTACTCTGCAGGGACCTTTGGGAACAACAGAAATTTGTGATTGGTATGAAACTTGGAAATCACCACCTCTATTAAAAGAAGAATTGGTTTCTTCTGCTAGGATCATTAGATTTCATCGTATTTCTCTGTTCCACATTTTTTCCTTTAAAAATCCTGAGCCTCATCTTGTGGGATAAGAATCTGTGAACTCCACCTATCTCTTTGAAGGCAGGCCCAAGGTTAAGCTTAGTATTCTTATGTAAAAAGAATGTCTAGGATTAAAGTTTCAAGCCTAAAATTACACTAGTGTTTACCATCAGTTTAAAAATCAGAAATGGCCGTAGAATTTATTAAACATCAGTTTGTCTGAGTCCCTTTTTAATTGAATTTATTGGGGTGACATTGGTTAATAAAATTGTACAGGTTTTAGGTATATGATTCTATAATACATCATCTGTATATTATGTGTTTAGTACCCCAAGCCAAGTCTCCTGTCACCATTTATCCCCAATTTAACTTCCCCCACCCCTTTCCTTCTGACAATAACTATACTGTTGCCAGTGTCCATGAGACTTTGTTTTCCTTTGCTTAATCCTTTCACCTTTCTCACTTAGCTCTCAAACCCCTCCCCTCTGGCAGCTGTCAGTCTGTTCTCTGTATCTGTGAGTTTATCTATTTTGTTAGATTATTTTGTTCATTAGATTCCACATATAAATGAAATCATATGGTACTTATCGACTGGCTTATTTCACTTAGCATAATACTCTCCAGGTCCATCCATGCTGTTGCAAAAGGTAAGATTTCCTTTTTTATGGCTGAGTAGTATTCCATTGTGTAAATGCACCACAGCTTTTTTATCCATTCATCTACTGATGGGCAATTGGGCTGTTTCCGAATCTTGGCTCTTGTAAATCAACACTGCAATGAACATAGGGGTTCATAAATTCTTTTGAATTAGTGATTCAGGTTTCTTCAAATATATTCCCAGAAGTGGAATCACTGGGTCATGAGGCAGTTCCATTTTTAGTTTTTTGAGGAAACGCCATACTGTTTTTCACAGTGGCTGCACCAGTCTGCATTACCACCAACAGTGCAGGAGGGTTTCCTTTTTTCCACATCCTGGCCTACACTTGTTTGTTGATTTATTGATGATAGCAATTCTGTCCAGTGTGAAGTAATATCTTATCATGGTTTTAATTTGCATTTCTCTGATAAGTAGTGCTGATCTTTGTCTGAGTCTTATTCCCTGAAGCTGCCATCTTAACTGAAGTTACTAAATCCTAATGCAGTAATATCTTATTAATTCCTTTTGCTCTCCTGAATTTATGATGGAAAGAGCGATACTTTAAAAGAAAGTTCCACTTGACATTGTTAATGGTAATGTAAATAGACTGCTCCGATGCTCAGAATTGTATATAATGTGGAGAGTTGATAATAACATGGATACAGTAATTTTAAAAAGTGAAGTTACTCAAGGTAGAGCTCTGCTTATTTGCAACTGGGATCTTATTTACAATAATGTTAAAGCATAGTTATTTTTCTACCACATCCAAATCCTAGTACTTAGACAAGTCAATACTCCTTCTAATAGCTCATTCACAATTGGCTGCTAACTTTAGTAGTTACTTTAAATAGTTACTGCTTCATTTTTAACTGTGATATACTGACACAATAGAACAAGTTATTTTTAATGCTAAATCAGAAAAAAGTTTTGGACTTTAAGTAAAAACAAGTAATGGTCTAAAGCAGGCGTCCTCAAACTATGGCCCGCGGGCCACATGCAGGTGTTTTTGCCGTTTTGTTTTTTTACTTCAAAATAAGGTATGTGCAGTGTGCATAAGAATTTGTTCATAGTTTTTTTTGAAACTATAGTCCCGCCCTCCAGCAGTCTGAGGGACAGTGAACTGGCCCCCTGTTTAAAAAGTTTGAGGACCCCTGGTCTAAAGCCTCCCTTTTATGAAATTGAAATAATAGGTTCTCAAACTGTGATTTAATTCACTTCAAACGCCCCTCTTTTGAATTAGGAATGTTTATAAGATTTTTGGTTTCAAATTAAATTAACTGGTAAATCTTTGAGGGCTGAGGCACAATTTTTCACATAATTGTATCATTTTTAAAATTTATTTTTATTGTTGACAGAAGTCCCCCATTTCCTCCCCAACCCCCTTAACCTGGCCCCGACCCACTCCAGGTCTTCATCGCACTATTGTCTTGTGTCTGTGGGCTATGCAGATATGCATATAAATTCTTTGGTTGATCTCTTCCCACCCCACTTCCCCATTGCCCTCTGAGATCTGTCAGTCTGTCCATGCTTCTATGTCTGTGGACCTATTTTGTTCGTCAGTTTATTTTGTTCATTTGATTCCACATATAAATGAGGTCATGTGATATTTGCCTTTTCTCTGAAATGCTTATTTTGCTTAGCATAATAATGTCTATCCATGTTGTCTCAAAGGGTATGAGTTCCTTCTACTTTATAGCCCCATAGTATTCCACTTATGTAAATATACCACAGCTTTTTTATCCACTCATCTACTGATGGATACTTGGGGTTGTTTCCAGATCTTAGCTCTTGTAAATAATGCTGCTGTGAACATAGGGGTGCATATATTCCTTTTGATTGGTATTTTGGTATTCCCAGAAGTGAAATCTCTAGGTCAAATGGCAAATCCATTTTAAATTTTTTTAGAAAACTCCATACTGCTTTCCACAGTGGCTGCACCAGTCTGCATTCCTACCAGCAGTGTACTAGTGTTGCCTTTTCCCCACATCCTCACCAACACTTATCGTTTGGATTTATTGATGATAGCCATTCTGAGAGGTGTGAGGTGATACCTCATTGTAGTTTTAATTTGTTGGTGACTAGTAACATTGAGCATTTTTTCGTATGTCTCTTGACCATCTGTTTGTCGTATTTACAGAAGTGTCTATTCAGGTCCTTTGCCCATTTTTTAAATGGATTGTTTATCTTCCTTTTGTTGAGTTGTATGAGTGTTAAATATTTTGGAAATTAACCCCTTAAAAGATGTATCATTGGTGAATATGTTCTCCCATACAGTGGGCTCCCTTTGCATTTTGAGGATGGTTTCTTTTGCTATGCCAAACTTTTTATGTTGATGTAGTCCCACTTGTTCATTTTTTTCTTTTGTTTCTCTTGCCCTAGCAGATATATCAGCGAAAATTCTCCTTACGTGAGATGTCTGAGATCTTACTGCCTATGTTGTCTTCCAGGACTTTTATAGTTTCTCGTCTTACATTTAAGTCATTTATTCATTTTGAGTTTATTATTGTGTATGGTGTAAATTTGTTGTCTACTTTCATTTTTTGAATGTACCTGTCCAATTTTCCAACACCATTTATTGAAGAGACTATTTTTACTCCATTGTATGCTTTTGACTGGTTTGTCAAATATTTATTGACCATAATAATGTAGGTTGATTTCTGGGGTTTCAATTCTGTTCCATTGATCTATATATCTGTTCTTGTGCCAGTACCAGGCTGTGTGATTACAATGGCTTTGTAGTATAGTTTGATATCCATTGTGGTGATACCTCCAACTTTATTCTTCTTTCTCAAGTTTGCTGCAGCTATTTGAGGTCTTTTTGCATTCATATAAATTTTTGGAATATATTTTTGAGATCTGTAAAATAAGATGATGGTATTTTAATAGGAATTGCATTGAATCTATACATTTCTTGGGGTAGTATAGACATTTAAATTATGTTAATTCTTCCAAACCATGAATACTGTATATGCTTCTAATTGTTTGTATCTTTCTCTTTTTCCTTCCTCAATGTCCTATAGTTTTCTGAGTACAGGTCTTTTACCTCCTTAGTTAAGTTTGTTCCTAGGTATGTTATTTTTGGTTGTTGTTGTTGCAATGGTAAGTGGTATTGTTATTTTAGTTTCTCCTTTTGATAGTTTGTTATTGGTGTATAAAAACACCATCGATTTTCTGATGTTAATTTTGCATCCTGCTACTTGGCCAAATTCATTTATTAAAATAGTCGTTTTTTGGTGGAATCTTTAGGGTTTTCTATATACAATATCATGTCATCTGCGAATGACAGTTTTACTTCCTCCATTCCAATTTGGATGCCTTTGATTTTTTTCTTCCTGTCTAATTGCTGTGGCTAGGACTTCCAGTACTATCTATATATAAACAGGGAATATGCTAATTAGCTGGACGTCATGACCGCTCAGGAGGAGGCTGCATCACGACCACTCAGGAGGAGCTGCACATGCAGATGGGCAGGAGGGGACTGGGACTCAGTGGCCACGGGGAGGCTGGGGCTGGGGGCGGGCCGGAGCGGAGACACAACACACAGGAGGGCCTGCCCCCACCCTAGTGGACACAACGTGTCGGCCAGTGCTACGTGGGTCAGGCAAGGGTCCTGGCCCCCCACGGTGCCTCCTCATGCACTGGGCCTCTAGTATTGAATAAGAGTGGTGAAAGCCAATATCCCTGTCATGCTCTCTTCTTAAGGGAAACACTTTTAGTGTTTGCCCATTGAGTATGATGTTGCCTGTAGTTTTGTCATGTATGGCCTTTGTTATGTTGAGGTCTGATCCCTCTTTTCCAACTTTGCTGAGAATTTTTATCAAAAACGGGTGTTGGATTTTTTCGAATGCTTTTTCTGCATCTATTGATATGATTATGTGATTTTTATCCTTCATTTTGTTTATGTCATGTATCACATTTATTGATTAGCAAATACTGTACCAGCCTTGTATCCCTGGAATAAATCCCACTTGGTCATAGTGTATGATCTTTTTAATGTATTGCTGGATTTGATTTGTTGATATTTTGTAGAGGATTTTAGTATCTATGTTCATCAGGGATATTGGCCTGCAATTTTCTTTCTTTGTAGTGTCTTTCTTTATCTTTTTTGGAATTAAGATAATGTTGGCCTCCTAAAAAGAGTTTCAAAGAAGGATAGGTGTTAATTCTTTGAATGTTTGGTAAAACTCACCTGTGAAGCCATCTAGTCCAGGGCTTTTGTTTGCTGGGAGTTTCTTGATCGCTGCTTCACTTTTTAAATTGTTATCAGCCTATTCATGTTTTCTGATTCCTCCCGATTGAATTTTAGAAGATTGTATACTTCCATGAATTTGTCCATTTTGTCTAGGTTGTGCAATTTAGATGTTCATAGTATTTTCTTACAATCCTTTTTATTTCTGTGGTGTCCATTGTTCTTTGACCTCCTTCATTTCTGATTTTATTTATTTGGATCCTCTGTTTTTTGATGAGTCAGGCTAAAGGTTTATCATTCTTTTTATATTCTCAAAGAACTAGCTCTTGGTTTCATTGATCTTTTGTAGTTTTTTAAGTCTCTATGTCATTTATTTCCACTCTGATTTTTATTATTCCCTTGTAGTCCTCTGGCTTTTTCTTGTTGTTCTCTTTCTAATTCTTTTAGTTGTAGTGTTAGACCATTTATTTGAGCTTTTTCTTGTTTCTTGAGGTAGGCCTGTAAAACTATGGTTTTCTCTCACAGGATTGCTTTCACTGTGTCCCATATGCTTGAGGTTACTTTGTGTTCATTTTCATTTGTTTCCAGGAAGTTTTTTTTTTTTAAATTTCTTCCTTGATCTCATTGGTAATCCACGCATTGTTTAATAACATGCTGTTTAGACTCCATGTGTTTGAATGTTTTTGAGGTGTTTGTTTTTTTAGTTCATTTCTAGTTTCTTGCCATTGTGATCCAAGAAGACACCTGATATGATTTCAGTCTTTTTGAACTTGTAAAGGCTTATTTTGTGTCCTAGCATGTGGCCTACCTTTAGAGTCAATTAAATTCATATCCTAGTGTGTCATTTTAGGTCACTGTTTCCTTGTTGATTTTTTTTGGGGGGGTGTCTGGAAAATAGATCCAGTGATGTCATTGTGCCCTCAGAGAGGGCTTTTTTTTTTAATGTTGTGAGGCTGTTTTGCATGCTGATTTCCAGCTTCCCAGGAGATACTTTTGTGTTAACCAATGTCAGAAGCTGGCCACGTTTGGCTCTCGGGTACCTGTTCAAAGCTTCATGCGATCCACATCTTGTGGCTGCCTCCACTGGGTTTGCTGCCCACGGGAGGGGCCCAGCTGAGCTTGTAGACTGGCTTTTTTAGCACCATGGGGCCCTGAGGCCGGTCAGCAAACATTCAGAATTAAGGGAAGATAGTGGGTGTGTTGCCTGTCCCAGAGCCATAGTGCCCTACTATGACTCTATTGCTGTCTGTATCTCCCTAAAGTCCTCCAGGAGTTTCTGAATATATTTAGGTGCTCATATATTCAATGCATATATTTTTACCAGAGTTATAGTATATCCTCTTAGTGGGTCCTTCCCTTTAGTATTATGTAGTGATCATCTCTGTCTCTTGTTATGGCCTCTGTTTTGAAGTCTATTTTGTCAGATATAAGTATTACTATACCCACTTCGTTTTTATTTTCATTTGCATGGAAATTTTGTTCGCCCCTTTTCTTTCATCCTGTATGACTCTTTCATTCTGAGGTGGGTCTCTTTTAAACAGCATATATATGGGTCATGTTTTCTTATCTATTCACCTACCCTGTGTCTTTTGATTGCAGTATTTAATCCATTTATATTTAAGGTTATTATTAATAGGTACTTATTCATTGTTATTTTTATTATTTTTTGCCTATGTTCCTATCTCTCTCTCTCTACCACTTCTACTTCTTACAACAGTCCCTTTAGCATTTCTTGCAATGCCAGCGTGGTGATAATAAATTCCTTTAGTTTAGGGGTGTGTGTGTGTGTGTGTGTGTGTGTGTGTGTGTGTGTGTGTGTGTGTTTTGTATTGTTTTGATTTGTTTTTGTCTTAGAAGCTCTTATTTAATCTTCAGTTTTGAATAATAGTCTTGCTGTATAGAGTACTCTGATTTCAGATCCTTGCTTTTCATTACTTGGAATATTTCATGCAATTTCTTTCTGGCTTTTAGTGTTTCTGTTGAGAAATCAGCTGACAGCCTATGGGAGCTCCCTTGTAGGTAACTGGCCATCTCTCTCTTTCTGCCCTTAAGATTCTCTCTTTGTCTTTAACATTTGCCTTTTGTTGTAATACTCCTGTAGGACCCAGTGGTGCAGTCTCCTTGAACTCCTGAGCTGTCTGCCCTAGGAGTGACCCTTTTGCGTGTTGTTTGGGCTTTCCTGTTATAATTTGGTCTTGATTATTGTTGTACCATTCATGGGTGTGTTCTCCTCTCAAGCTAGCTGACTGTGAGGCTCAACTCCAACCACGTCATGTGAGCTGTTGTACAGGTGCTGATGGAACAAAACAAGCAAAAGAGGAAATGAAAGAAAAACATACAAAAGGATCCAACAATAACAGCAAAAACAACCACAAGAGAAAAGAGCATTAGGAAAGAGAAAAGACAAGAATAATAAAAGAGCCCTAGCTGGTTTGGCTCGGTGGATAGAGTGTCAGCCTGTGGACTGAAGGGTCCCAGGTTCGATTCTGGTCAAGGGCACATGCCCAGGTTGCGGGCTTGATCCCCAGTGAGGGGCATGCAGGAGACAGCAAATCAATGATTCTCTCTCATCATTGATGTTTCTATCTCTCTCTCCCTCTTCCTCTCTGAAATCAATAAAAATATATTTCAAAGAAAAGAATAATAAAAGAAGGTGAAAGAACAACAACAATAATAAAATAAAAAGAATACTAGAAGAGAAAAGATTCTGAAAGGAAAGAACAGAAAGAAAAAATAACAATAAAGAATGGACAAAGGAAAATGCTAAAAAAGAAAAAAGAAAAGAATTATGAAAAGAAAGATCTAGTGCAAGAAAATAGCAGTAAGAAAAGGAGACAAATAAGAGATATGAAAGAAATAAAAGAGAACAGAGAATAATAGTAACAATAATAATACCAAAGCAATAAAAATGAAAAAGAGAATAACCGTGGGAGTAAAGTTTGCCTCAGCAGATTTTAGTGACTGCTAGGTTTTCCTTTTGGATCCTGCTTTTATGTTGTGATGCTGTTTTGCATGCTGATTTCCAGCCTCCCAGGAGATACTTTTGTGTTAACCAATGTCAGAAGCTGGCCACGTTTGGCTCTCGGGTACCTGTTCAAAGCTTCATGCGATCCACATCTTGTGGCTGCCTCCACTGGGCTTTGCTGCCCACGGGAGGGGCCCAGCTGAGCTTGTAGACTGGCTTTTTTAGCACCATGGGGCCCTGAGGCCGGTCAGCAAACATTCAGAATTAAGGGAAGATAGTGGGTGTGTTGCCTGTCCCAGAGCCAGTCCAGTAAGTCTCTCCTGGAATATTTCCCTGACCTCGGCAGGGTGGAACCCCTCTTAGGCAGTCCGTTGGGTCTGCCAGAAGCCAGGAGTTTCTACCAGCTTTCCAATGACAGGAAGTGCCAACCAGGTTCCTGGTAATGGGGGAGGGATGACCCCACTCCAAAGCACTCCCTGAGACCACTGCCTCCTCTTGAGATGCAGGATGGAGTGTGCTGGATTTTAGAGGGTGTAGTGAGTGGGATTGCTTAGGGTGGGGCAAACTGTATCCCAGGGTGGCAGAGTACTTGCCTTTCCACAGACTTCTGCCTCTCTGGAGAAATGGTTGCTCTGATATGGTGCGGGGGGATGACCTAGCACAGGTATCTCAACAGCAACTCCCCAGCCACTCTCCCCAACTCCTTCCACCCCTGTCTCTCCTCAGGTTACTCCAATCTGTATCACTTTCCCTCTGTGAAACCTAGGGTGAGTGAGGGGGAAAGAAAATCCTGTGTGGCAGCCCTTACAAAAAAGTTGCTTTGTCTCTGGGAGTCTCTGCTCCCTGATAGATGTGGGTGGCTAGTGCTGGCTCTGGGATGCCCTGCCTGGGGACCTGACCTCTCTTCTTTCTGGGGTAACCCTCCTTACCCTTGGGCCAACATTCCTAAGAGGTGGGCCAGCCCCTTTCATGACCCTGCCCTTTCTGCCAGTCTCCAGGTTGTTTCTGCCCTTCCTTGTTTAAAGGACTCCTCTTCAGCCAGTCTTCAGGTGGTAATTCAGGGTGAATATTCCCCAGTTTAGTTTTAATTCCAGTTTGGTTCTGGAATTAGGTGCTAGAAAGATCCATCTACTCTGCCACCATCTTAACACCTCCCCCCATAATTGCATCTTTAGAGGCCACATTTATATACCAATTATATTCACTACAGAGTATTTGTGAAGTACATTGTATATATTTGGAAAGCTGGCAGTTTTCTGTAGAACCCATTTTAAACATATTCTATATGTGAGTGTTGCTATTCAATTTTATAATTGCATCTTAAGATCCACTTACTTCTTTGAGTAAGTACTTATGGCCCCCCAAAAAACTCCATTCTCATTGTTAATGAAAGAAATGCTACAAACATTTTCTTCCTGTGAATTAACATTGTAATTGGTTTATAGCAATTAAGTCTGAGACCACTATTTAGGTAAACAAATCAATTTTAATAACTTGTTATATATGGCTTTAATTCAATTTAAATTTAGATCAGATTTTTCTTGGTCTTCCTTAAAATAAGGTATGCTGTGTGACATTTGTATTATAATAAAGAGATGAGAAGCTTAATTTTGCTTTTAAGTTAGAGCAAAAGAGTAAATGACCAACACACAAATTTTAATCAAGATTTCTTGTCAGGCATCTGTGGTAAAGGGGCTATTATATGCTCTCTGACCTTTTTTGTTTTTTTGAATTTTGAGGTTTTTTTCAATAGTTTTATTTTTTCAAGTACAGTTGGCATACAATATTATATTACTTTCAGGTGTACATCATAGTGATTAGACATTCATATAGCTTACTAAGTGATCACCCCAATAAGTTTAGTACCCATCTGTCATCACACATAGTTATTATAATACTAGAGGCCTAGTGCACGAATTCATGCACCTTGAAAGGAACTGTGGGCCATGAGGCTGCAGTGGGCACAGGGGCAGGTCTTGGCCTATTCTCTGCATCCCCACCCGGCCCCTCCCACTGCAGCCCCTGGTCCCCTCTCTGCCCATAGCCCTGCTCCTGCCACCGGGACTCCCATGCGCTGATGGCGCCAGCCCCGCTTGCACCCACTGATGGCACAGAGTGATTGGGGCTGGCGCCAGCAGTGGATGCAAGCAGGGCCGGCACCAGCAGGGGATGCAAGTGGTGGCTGCTGCCCTGATCGCCCCTCAGGAGCAGGGGGAGGTGGAGAAGCCCTCAGGGGTGATCAGGGCCAGCAGTGACCACTCACACCAGCTGACAGCGCTGAGTGATCGGGGCTGGCAGTGGGTGCGAACGGTGGCTCTGGTGCCAGCAGCAGGTGCCAGTGCTGGGCAGGACCACGGCGCATGGGAGCAAAGAAATTTCAGTAGCACCCCTGGGTCCGGTTGAGCCTGCGCGCCCCCGGGTCCAGGTGAGGCCGTGCGCCCCTGGGTCTGGGTGAGGCTGGGTCCCGGGTCTGGGTGAGGCCGCGCCCCTGGGTCCGGGAGAGGCCACGTGCCCCTGGGTCCGGGTGAGGCTGGATCCCGGGCCTGAGTGAGGCCGCACGCCCCTGGGTCTGGGTGAGGCTGAGTCCCGGGTCCCGGTGAGGCCGCGCCCCTGGGTCCGGGAGAGGCCACGTGCCCCTGGGTCCGGGTGAGGCTGGATCCCGGGCCTGGGTGAGGCCGCGCGCCCCTGGGTCTGGGTGAGGCTGGGTCCCGGGTCCGGGTGAGGCCACGCCCCTGGGTCTGGGAGACGCCACGTGCCCCTGGGTCTGGGTGAGGCTGGATCCCGGGCCTGGGTGAGGCCGTGCGCCCCTGGGTCTGGGTGAGGCTGGGTCCCAGGTCCGGGTGAGGCCGCGCCCCTGTGTCCGGGAGAGGCCACGTGCCCCTGGGTCCGGGTGAGGCTGGATCCCGGGCCTGGGTGAGGCCGCACACCCCCGGGACCAGGTGAGGCCACGCGCCCCTGGGTCTGGGTGAGGCTGGAGCCCAGGTCCGGGTGAGGCCTCGCGCACCTGGGTCCGGGTCAGGCCACGTGTCCCTCGGTCCGGGTGAGGCCACGCGCCCCGGGGCCCGGGTGATGCTGGGTCCCAGGTCCGGGTGAGGCCGCGTGCCCCTGAGTCTGGGTGAGGCCGCGCCCTGGGTCCGGGCAACACTAAAGCAGAGGGAGTTGGGCCTGCATTACCACCATTTGTCCACCATCCAGAATTGAAAAGTTAGTGCCAACATGTACACATAAGGAACTGGTGGACATTGAAATTGGGTCTCAAAAGAACTGTTGGTCCAGAAAGAAACTCACTACAGACTGATTCATTTGCCTGTCAGCATAACTATTATTGCTCGTCTCACATTTGGTTCTTATAAGTATATTTCTAGTAACACATGATCTCACTCATCTAGGGGAAATGATGAACAACATAGACTGATGAACAAGAACAGACCCAGAAACAAGGAGGCATCGATCGGCCTGTTGGGCCTCAGAGGGAGGGTAGGGGAGGGTGGGGATAGGGGGGAGAGATCAAACAAAGGACTTGTGTGCATGCATACGAGCTTAACCAATGGTTAAGGACAACAGGAGGGTGGAGGCATCCGTGGGGAGGGGTGTGGGATGGGAATGGGGGGATGAGGACAAATATGTGACACCTTAATCAATAAAGAAATTAAAAAAAAAAGAATTTTCAGTAACCACCAGAGGCAGCGACCAGTGCCTCGTCTTGGTCTGGCACCCCCGCTCACCTGCTCTACAATCCCACCACGGCCAACACCCACCATGTTCTGCGCGTGCCCCCTGGTGGTCAGCGCACATCATAGCACTGTTTGGTTGTTTGGTTGTTCCGCTGTTTGGTCTATTTGCATATTAGGGAGATATATATACATATATATATGTATGTATATATATATATATATATATATATATATTATTGACTGTTTACCTCTGCTGTACTTTTCACATTTTTTAAAATTCTAGTTTACATTCAATATTATTTTGTATTAATTTCAGGTATACAGCATAGTGGTTAGACAATCATGTATTTTACAAAGTGTTCCCTCGGATATTTCCAGTATCCACCTAACACCATACATAGTTAGCATAATACCCTCTAAGTCCATCTGTGTAGTTATAGCTCATGAACTGAAATAGGAAAGAAAAGGGCATATAGTAGTAGTTTCCTGTAAAGGGAATAACCTGAGTTCCTCAAGGAACCTGTTCTTTAGGAAGGCAGAAAAATGGTAAAAGAACCAAGTCACCCTAGGGAAAAAAAATTTCCTTTTATGTGTTAAGAGCCATCAGAGGACTCTCACAGTTCTTGATGTTTGTTTGTTCAATTAAAAAACCTTTCATTAGGGAACAGAATGTCAGCAAGCCAAAAGTTCAGCTGTTAGTCTGTTGTTGAAACAGTTAAGTGCTGATTCAGACTACATCAGCTTCAAAGTGACTGGATCAGTGTTTTGTTTGTTTTCTTTTTTAAAGTTTTTAAAATTAAATTTATTGGGGTGACATGGGTTAATAGGCTCACCTAGGTTTCAGGTGTAGATTTCCATGTTAAAAGATCTGTATATTGCATTGTGTACCCACCACCCAAAGTCAAATCATCTTTTCTCACCATATATTAGGCCCCTTTCACCCCCACCCCTTCCCTGTGGCAACCCCACACTGTTGTTTGAGTCCATGATTTTCAGTTTTATATCCTACATATGAGTGAAATCATATGATTCTTAGCCTCAGTGGATACCTGCAATAGAGATATCCATGGAGATGGTCGGCTTCCTCAAGGTATACCCTAATTGCCTGGCCCACTCAAAATCTTCCCAGATCTTCATCCAGATGCCTTCTTCATCTCCCTGAAGAAAACCTAATGAAAGAGAGACACTTTGGTGAAGTGGCTCTAGCCATTCATGTATATAATTCACACAACTATGCTGGCTATAGTTGTCCGGAAAGATCTGCTTCCCTAGGCCAGGAAACAAATTTTATAGACAGAGAAAGTATTTTGTGCTCAAATAAACTTTAATTACACACAAAAAGTTGATCAGTCGTTTTGATCCCTTTTATTTTTGGTCACAAGCTGCCTTGGTATCTGATGAAAATGTGGACTCTTCTCCCAACTGATGTTCATGCACACACAATTCTGCACTTAATTTTGAATGGGCTTCCTTGAGGCACTTCTGAAACTTGGGGGAAGAACCTTGTAGGTTGTCTGTTAATTATAATGGAGCTGCATCACTGAATATGTTTCCCTCCATTCATCTTCATTTTCTTGGTATTCCCTTGGGGAATCGAACCCATATGCCTTTTAAAGAGGGGTTAGTAGTAAATTCCCATGTTCTGTGACTTTGGCTTTTCATTCACTTCACTTAGTTTAATAGATATTTTCTCACATTAGTATAAATTTAGATATTTAGCTTAAGAAACATTTCTTTCTTACTGGTTTCTGGTCTTTTTTTATTCAAGTATCTAGAAAATTCAACTTCCTCTGGTGATTTTTAACTGACTCAGTCCTTGTGCTTACGATATCAGTGAGAAAGTCTGTGTGATTTGACAGTTGCCCAAGAGGTCTCTCCTCCTGCCCATGCACAGTTTAGCATTAAAACCTTTATCTATTACCAATTACAAAATCCCAGGGTGGTATATTGTTGATTATAATGAAAGTCCTCTGTGGCCCAGGGTTATGTGTACACCTCAGCTGTCATGGATCTGGGAGGTACTGGTTGGGACAGAGTTATATCTGTGATTGTGATCAAGACTCCAGAGGAATTAATTTGTTCATTCATTCATCCAACTAATTTATTGAATGTCCACTTAGTGTCATTGCCTATTAAGGGAGAAATTTTAATAAAAGTGCTTGCATATATTATTCACTGCAACAAGTGTTATCAAGGAAGTGTTGGATGATATGAGAGCACATAACAAGGAACCTAATTTAAATCAGGTCAGAGAAGGCAGAGGTCTGGGACTAGATGGCCCAATTGTAATGGTCAATGTGAAACTATTACTCAAAAGTGTTTATTTACTATATCTCTAAGTATATGCTTATTTGTATGTATGAGGTTTGGGTATGTTTTTTAAAAAATATTTTTATTGATTTTAGAGAGAGGAAGGGAGAGGGATAGATAGAAAAGTTAATTGACTGCCTCCTGCATGCCCCCTACTAGGGATCAAGCCCATAGCCTGGGCATGTGCCCTGACGAGCAGTCGAATTGGTGCCCTTGGATCATAGGCCGATGCTCAATCAGTGAGCCACACTGGCCGTGCATTGGGTTTTAACATGTTTTCAAAGTGTAGTGATAACCTGGACCCATATGAGTCATTGCTAAGATTTTTAAAGTTTGCTTTCTGATCATATATTTTTTTCTTTCTTCTTTACAGTATACACTTTGGAATTTTCTCCCAAAGAATCTGTTTGAACAGTTTAGAAGAATTGCAAATTTTTATTTTCTCATAATTTTTCTTGTACAGGTAAGAACTCCATAAACTGCCACTCCACTTTTAGAAACTTAATTACTTCAAACAAATTTTCACTCTACTTCTAATCTTAAAATGACCTGTGATTAAAAAGATGTTTCAGGGCTTATTATAATAATACTTTTGAAAGTACCGATATTACATTTTAAGGTTTGTATTATTTTATATATTTCTAAAGGAGCACTTTTACTAGAAAATTTGTTGCAGCTGTTATTTTTTAAAAAACTTTTATGGATTTCATATTTTTGTTCACACTTGAAGCACATGTATTATATACCATTAAACACATTGGTATATGTCAAAATTGAAAATAGTTTAGGTTAATAGTTTACTTTATTAAACACTAGTTTCAGCTTAATTGAAAGTGTATCACTTATCTTCCTGATTATCAGTTATGCTCTTCATTCATTTACTTTAAGGGTGAAAGCCTAGTATTTAGACATTTTAAATTGCATCTTCCATTTTAAGTCTATTAACTATTAAAATATTTTCCTTGCCAAAATCAACCACTGAAAATTTTACTATATTAAAGGTACTTTCCCCCCTCATTTCATTTTTTAAAACAAAGCAGAAACATTCCAATGAAATTGCTGAAATGCCTTATTGGTATTAAGTGCTTCTGTTTATCCAGTTTAAGTTTTTGAGTAAATGGTACTGTAATTTAATTTGGCCTTGCTACTTAAAACCAATCTGGTTTGTGATATGGGAAAGAGCCAATTTCAATTTTGAATGATGGGTCACTTTAAAAGGGGCTCCCCTACATCCATGGTAAGATGTCTTATAGAAGAGCATAAAATAAACTACAGAGGATTGTGAACATGAATCTTTCCACTTGGCTTATAGCGCATCTCAGTTCAATTTAGTGAACATATAGCAAGCACCTCTTATGTGCCAGACAACAAAGATTTTAACAGGTGCAATGAAGATATGGCTTTTCTATCCTTAAGGAATTTATGTATAGCCAAAATTAGTCATGTATTCACTTAATTTAATATAGTAAAAGTCATAAAAGAAGCATTAGCAAAATATTATAGGGATATGGTAGAAGTTATGATTTTTTTTTCTACCTAAGAGGAGCTTGAAAGGCTTCAAAGAGTAGGTGATATCTGAACTGAGCCTTGGAGGATTAGAGACTGGTATCAGTCTGTGTGAAGGCACAGAGCCATGTAAAAGCCAGCTTCTACAACACAGTGTTTGTGGCAGGGGCAGGTCTGTGTGGAGGTTAGAGATGAGAGTCAATGAATTGTGAGGGCAGATGGAACTCATGGTTCTCTGTCACTAAAATCTAGTTCTCGTTCCCTTTCAATGTTGCCTATTTCAGTGAATGACAATATCCACCAGCCATGTTAACCAGATACTTGGAAGACATCTTTAATTACCCCTTATAAGAAATCCCTTATCAGTCCTGCCATTTTTGCCTCCTAAATATCTCTGGAACATCTTTCCATGTCTGCTGCTATTTCCCTCATCCAATCCATGATCTTTTATCTGGATTAGAACAGTAGCCTCCTAAATGGAACCCCTGCCTCCGTTCTTGTTCCCTTCGATTTTATTTTCCACAATGCAATGAAAATCTTTTCAAAATGTACTTCTTTTTATGTGAACTCTCCCTGGTTAAAAGCTTCAATTATTTCCCACTGTTTGTGGGATAAAGAATGAATTCTAGCATAGAGGGCCCTGCTTGGTCTGGCCCTGTGGTCGGCAAACTGTGGCTTGCGAGCCACATGCGGCTCTTTGGCCTCTTGAGTGTGGCTCTTCCACAAAATACCACAGCCTGGGCGAGTCTATTTTGAAGAAGTGGCATTAGAAGAAGTTTAAGTTTAAAAAATTTGGCTCTCAAAAGAAATTTTAATCGTTGTACTGTTGATATTTGGCTCTGTTGACTAATGAGTTTGCCGACCACTGGTCTGGCCTGTCTCCCTCTCCAGCCCTGTCTCACACCACATGCTTTTGTTACTGGCTTCCTTTATTTCCTTACCTGTATAACACTCCCTCCTGCCATAGAGGCTTTGTATACACTGTTTACTGTTCCTGAAAGCACCCCTCTTTCATCTAGTTAACTTCTGTTTACTCTTCAGGTCTCAATATATTTGTTTAATGCCTGGTTTTCCCTCTAAGCTGCCAGCTGTATGTGGTCAGGGACTTTTCTCCATATGTTTAAAGCAGCATCTCTAGAGCCTGGCTGATAATAGTGCAGGGGGCTGACAGAATGGTGCTCAACAAATAGATGGTAAATGAATGGATGTATTTCAGTAAAGAGATTAGTTAATTCAACCTGTGATGAAAACTAAACCTGATTTAAAAGTACTTTCTTAAACTAACTGCTGTGTGGATTGCTTTAGTTTTAATGAAAGTTAACATCCACCCTACTACCAGAATAAGTTTTGTCTGCATTCTTTCTGAAAATTTTGCAGCATGTACAGACTGAATATAAGTTATTGACTATTTTGCCGAAACCGGTTTGGCTCAGTGGATAGAGCGTCGGCCTGCGGACTCAAGGGTCCCAGGTTCGATTCCGGTCAAGGGCATGTACCTTGGTTGCGGGCACATCCCCAGTAGGGGGTGTGCAAGAGGCAGCTGATCGATGTTTCTCTCTCATCGATGTTTCTAACTCTCTATCCCTCTCTCCTCCTCTCTGTAAAAAATCAATAAAATATATTTAAAAAAATAAAAATAAAAAATAAGTTATTGACTATTTTTATTTTACTTTCAATTTAATTTCTTTACCTAGGTCACAGTAGATACACCAACTAGCCCAGTTACCAGTGGACTTCCACTTTTCTTTGTTATAACTGTTACAGCCATCAAGCAGGTAAATTTCTTATTTACAATTATGTCTGCATTTTATTTCTGTCTAGTTTGAATTTCATTATCAAAGTTTCTCTTTCATATTTATACTAGAGGCCCGGTGCACAAAAATTCATGCACTCGGGGGTGGAGGGGAAGGGTCCCTCAGCCTGGCCTGCACCCTCTCACAATCCAGGACCCCTCAGGTAGGGTCCCTAGGCCTGGCCTGAGATCAGGGCCTATTGGGGCTTTCCTTCTATGGGCTACAGGCAGCTGGCCCCACCCCCGCCTCTGCCACTGCTTGCCATCTGTGCAGCGCTGTCCCCCCCTCCCCTGCCACCAGTGGCCTCCCTCTGCAGGCGACAGGCTGAGGTGCAATGGCTTGGCTGGCCTGGGCCTCCCTCTTTCTTTGCTGGGGGGCGGGGCCAGCCCTGCGAGGGGCCGTCTGCCTACCTGATCACCCCTAACCGCTCGCCTACCTACCTGATCACCCCTAACCACTGGTCTGCCTACCTGATCACCCTTAACTGCTGGTCTGCCTACCTGATCATCCCTAACCCCTCTGTCTGCCTGCCTCATTGCCCCTAACCACTTGCTTGGGGGCAGGGCCAGCCCAGCAAGTGGCTGTCTGCCTACCTGATCTCCCCTTACCACTGCTCTGCCTACTTGATCACCCGTAACCACTCTGCCTGCCTGCCTGATTGCCCCTTACTGCTTGCTTGGGGGTGGGGCCAGCACTGACTTCCAATTGGTCAGCCTCCATTTGTTACTGGTCATTACGACCCAGGGTTTTTATATATTAGGATAGAGTGGACACTATATCTGATGGTTTAATTTATATTTGGTTCTTATTGAAAATCTCTTAAAATGATCATAAAATACATCCTTAATATTCATGCTCCTTTCTTCCTCAATATTTTTGTGTGGGAATATAATCCAAGTCAGGAAGTGGGAGGCAAAATTTTAATGTGCATTAAATTTTTTCATTGTGGTATGTCTATTTGAAACATTTCTAATCTAGTGGACTTTTTTGTTTGTTTGCCTATAGTAGATAACACAAGAGCATAAATACTTTAATTTTGTTGTCTTTCCTGATGGTGCTGAAGAGGGTGGTAGGTGGAGGAGACTTTTATGTCTTGTCAAAGCTGACAACTGCCATGGTTTGTAATGCTAATGTTGATACTGGACTAAAGGAGTTCATTTGCCTGTATGTGTCAAAGCCCAATAAAACAGGAACAGGAGCTTGCAGCAAAAAAAAGCAAGGGTTTATTTTTAGTAAGTGGCCTGCCAGGGGAAGTCATAGGTGAGTTGATGCTCAAAGACTTGGCTCCCCAATGGCTTCCAGAGGATGGGTTTTATAGGGACAAAATCATCAATCATGGTGACGAAGGAAGTTAGTGTTGTGGTATACTAAACAAACACAGTCTCTGTAGTCATAGAGTTGACATTATAGTAGGGAACACAAACAATAACAACAAAACCATAAAGACATAATTTAAAAATGTCAAGAAATGCTATGAAAGAAACAAAAAAATATTTGAACTGAGAACTTAATATGTATCAGAAAAGTCGTTCACCTCCAATAACAGAAACTTCTCAAAAACAATATCTTAAATATATTTCTGTCACATGAAAGAAATCTGGAGGTGGTCATTCCAGGGTAGATGTAGTGTTTCTATGATGTTGTTACTGGACTAAAGGGGTCCGTTTGCCTGTGTGCATCAAAGCCCAGTAAGACATGAATAGGAGTTTGCAGCAAAGAAAGTAAGGGTTTATTTTTAGATAGTAGCCCAGGCCTGAAATCATAGGTGAGGTAATACTCAGAGACCTAGATTCCCCAATGGCTTCCAGGGAATGGATTGTATAGGGGGGAAAAATCATTAATTATGGTAACTAAGGGAGTTAGGGTCGTTTTCTCTACTGATTGGTCAGCATAGAGTAGGGGGTGGTTGATCAGTGCATCTGGTTTTGCTGCTCTACTGGGCCTGGAGCTGAAACATAACTGAAGATTAGATGCTATCTCTACTTTGACCTGATCAAAACTCTGTCTCTGTGGTCAACAGACCAGAGGCTTTGTTCCTAAGATTATTTGAACCTCATTGTCCTGAGGGCTTAATGATTCAGGAAGTGGACATGCAAGGGAGAAGGAGGCAGGTGAGTCAGGGTTCTGGGCAAGGCCAGTTTGAATCAAAAGGAAAGAAAGGAGAAAAGGTTATACTAAAGAAATTAAGTTTGTGCACAGTTACAATGTCTTTGAAGTATTTTGAGCATTCCAGATGAAATTGAAAATGGAAACAGAAAGTGGAGGAAAAGGGATAGGGTAGCAATTTTTATCACATAATTAGCCACAAAACCAGGCTAATTACAAACATACTTTTACATAGTACTTATCAAGTGCTCTTACAGTGTCTCAAAAGAACTTCCAAATTAAAAGTCTGCTTAACAGTATTGGGAACAAGATTACTTTTCCTCCTGGGGTTATCTGGTCTTCTATCTGGCCTAACAGGCACTAAAAGAATATTTTATCAAGTTCTTGGTTACTAAATCAAAACTTTTGAAATGTTCTTTCCCTTAAGCTGTTAGGATTATTTTCTTTAACATCATATAATTGCTGCTTCCCAAAATATCCTGTATGGTTTCAAAAGCTCTTACTGATTCATTTTATTCCCAATACTAGTTCATATTAGGGCCTTTCTCTCCTCACTGAAATGATAGCCTAGCATAGTCATAAAGAGAGACAGAATTGGAATGAATGTAGCAACTGAGAAAAAAAAGGGGGAAGCAATCAAGGTATTTTTCAAACAGTTATATTTGAAAGAGTACAGACACAATTATAAAGAAAAAAAGGAAAGTGTTGTAAAAAACAAGAGAGGAAGTTGTACTCAAACAAATGAATTTGCTCTTGCCTTGTTTCTTTTGCCTTAAATATATTCCAGACAAAAATCCCAAAGAAAAATGAGCCATTAGATTTTTCCCTGATTACTTCTAATTCTAAAAAGTGAACACCAATTTATATTTTCTTTTACCACCAAATCAGTGTACAAGTTTAACTATTGACCTCTAAAACTTATCATAGATTCTCTGCCAAAATAAACCTAGCTTGCCTTTTCTGTTCTGTCCCTGGGAGGATTTCAGATTCCTCAGAGATGATCACTCCAATGGTTTACTACAGAATAATATATTTAAGTGGTTAAGTCTGTAAGAAAATAACACCCAGAAATTTTTTTTCAAATTCAAAAGTAGAAAGATCAACATTAACTTGATTAAGAGAAGAATTAAAAGAACAGATCATAGTCCTTCACAGTTGAAGAATATTAATGCTCTAATGTTTGTGTTTTCATTAATACTTAAATGTAGAATGGTAGGACCTTTAAATACAATAAAGCTATTTACCTAAGGGGTATTTTGAAAGCATATCTTAGTTTTTCTATAAAAAGGTAGTGTTGTCATATATGGATAATAAAGAACATTATAACCTGATGAACAAAAAGATAAATACCGAGAAAAAGAAACCATCAACAAAAGAACAAGAAAGCCCACTGCATGGGAGAACATATTTGCCAATGTTATCACCCATAAGGGCTTAATCTCCAACATTTACAGGGAACTCATAAAACTTAACAAAAGGAAGATAAACAACCCAATCAAAAAATGGGCAACGGACCTAAATACATACTTTTTGAAAGAAGACAGAAGGAAAGTCAAGAGGCATATGAAAACATGCTCAAAGTCACTAATCATCCGAGAGATGGAAAACAAAACGACTATGAGGTACCATCTCACACCTGTCAGAATGGCTATCATCAACAAATCAACAAACGACAAGTGCTGGCGAGGATGCAGAGAAAAGGGAACCCTCATGCGCTACTGGTGGGAATGCAGACTGGTGCAGCCACTGTGGAGAACAGTATGGAGTTTCCTCAATAAACTAAAAATGGAACTCCCATTTGACTCAGTGATCCCACTTCTAGGAATATATCCCAAGAAACTAGAAACACCAATCAGAAAGGATATATGCACCCCTATATTCATAGCAGCACAATTCACCATAGCTAAGATTTGGAAACAGCCTAAGTGCTCATCAGCAGATGAGTGGATTAAAAAACTGTGGTACATCTACACAAGGGAATACTATGCTGCGGTAAAAAAGAAGGAGGTCTTACCATTTGGAAGAGCATGGATGGAACTGGAGAGCATTATGCTAAGTGAAATAAGCCAGTCAGAGAAAGATAAATATCACATAATCTCACTCATTTATGGAATATAATGAACAACATAAACTGATGAACAAAAATATATCCAGAGACTGAGAAACATGGATCAGACCATCAAACCTCAGAGGGAAGGTAGGAGAGGGTGGGGATAAGGGGGAGAGATCAACCAAAGGACTTGTATGCATGCATATAAGCCTAACCAATGAACACAGACAACAGGGGGGTGAGGGCATGAGTGGGGGGGTGAGGGGGGGGGTAATGGGGTAATGAGGACACATATGTAACACCTTAATCAATAAAGAAATTTAAGGCTCCCCTTTCCTGACTCTGCCTCCGGACTTCCCTGGTGTTTTTTCCACGTGACTCGGGTAGTGTGCTATGTCGCCTGCCTCTTGGCCTTCTCCATCTGGTGAGAAGGCTATCCTTTCAAAATAAATTAACCTTGGCACTTTGTCAAAAATCAGATGACCAATCTTAAAGGGGAAAGTGGATGTTATCGGATGCCTGAAAAGCCCGGGGAATCTAAAACTACGACACCCACCGAACAGCTGCAAACCCAAGAACACTGGTCCCCAATTGGCACAAGCACGTGGATTCAGAGGAGCTCTACACTCCCTCACAGAAAGGAGAGAGAGAACTATATAACCAGACACCCAGAGAAGAGAGATCATGGGGAGACAAAGAAATAGCCTGCATATGAAAGAAAACCAGGCATCACCAGAAAAGGAAGTAAACAAAATGGAGGCAAGCAACTTGTTAGAGAAAGAATTCAGAGAAATGGTCATAAGGTGGATGAAAAGAATGGAAGACGAATTCGACAATATGTGTAAGAACCAAGAGGAAATGAAGAAGAACCAAGAAGAAATGAAAAATGACATCACTGATGTAAAGAACTCAATAGAAAGCATCAACAGTAGACTAGAAGAAGCAGAGGACGGCATCAGTGAGCTAGAAGACAAGGTAGGAAAAAATACCCAAATAGAGCAGCTTCTAGAAAAAACAATTAAAAAGGAGGAGAGCCTAAGGGAACTTTGGGACAACACAAAACAACATCTGCATAATAGGGGTTCGAAAAGGAGAGAAAACTGAGCAAGGAATAGAAAACCTGTTTGAAGAAATAATGACAGAAAACTTCTCTGATAGAGGGAAGAAAAAACCCACACAAATCCAAGAACCTCACAGAGTCCAAGCAAGATGAACCCCAAGAGACTGACGCCAAGGTACATTGTAATTAAATTGGCAAACACCAACGACAAAGGAAGAATCTTAAAAGCGGCCAGAGAGAGACAGAAAGTTACCTAAAAAGGATCCCCCATCAGACTACCAACTGATTTCTCAACAGAAACACATAAGGCCAGAAGGGAATGAAATGAAATATACAAAGTCATGCAAGGGAAGGGTCTGAATCCAAGAATACTGTACCCAGCAAGGCTATCAATCAAAATTGAAGGTGAAATCAGGAGCTTCACAGACAAAAAAGGACTAAGGGAGTTTATTACCACCAAAACAATGCAAGAAATGTTAAAGGGTCTGCTGTAAAAAAAAAAAAAGAAAGAAAGAAAGAAATAGGAAGCAAAGAAGGAGCACAGAGGTAAAGAATAAAAATGGCAACAAACAACTACCTATCAATAATAACTTTAAATGTAAATGGATTAAACGCCCCAATCAAAAGACATAGGGTAACAGATTGGATAAGAAAACAAGACCAATATATCTGCTGTCTACAAGAAACCCACCTCAGACAAAAAGACGCACACAGACTGAGCATGAAGAGATGGAAAAAGGTTTTTCAGGCGAATGGAAATGAAAAAAAAGCTGGGGTAGCAATACTTATATCTGACTAATTAGATCTCAAAGTGAAGGACATAACAAGAGATAAGGAAGGCCACTTCATAATACTAAATGGAGCAACCCAACAAGAAGAAATAACTCTGGTAAACATATACACACCCAATACAGGAGCACCCAAATACATTAAAAAACTTCTGTACGATATCAAGGGAGAGATTGACAGCAATAAAATCATAGTAAGAGACTTTAATCCCCACTATCACCATTGGACAAATCCTGGAAACAAAAAATCAGGAAAGAAACATCAATCCTAAATGACTCACTAGAGCAGATGGAATTAATTGACATCTTCAGAACATTTCCCCCCAAAACCACAGAATATACAGTTTTCTCAAGTGCACATGGGTCCTTTCAAAGTTAGACCATATATTGGGTCACTGGCAAAGTCTCTTCAAATTCAAGAAGATAGAAATCATATCAAGCATCTCAGATCACAGTGGAATAAAACTTGAAATCAACTACAATAAAAACAATCCAAAGAAATCAAACACATGGAGACTAAACAGCATGCTATTAAACAATGACTGGGTTAGCAGAGACATCAAATAAGAAATAAAAAACATCGTGACAACAAATGACTATGAAAACACAACTATCCAAAATCTCTGGGACATAGTGAAAGCAGTCCTACGAGGGAAGTTCATAGCTTTACAAGCCTACTGAAAAAAAACAAGAAACAATAGTAATAAATTACCTAACACTACAACTCAAAGAGTTAGAAAGAGAGCAACAAGAAAAGCCCAGTGTAAGCAGAAGGAAGGAAATAATAAAGATCAGAGTGGAGATAAACAACATAGAGACCAAAAAAACAAAACAAAAGATCAACAAACCCAAGAGCTGGTTCTTTGAAAGGATAAACAACATTGATGAGCCTCTAGCCAGGCTCACCAAGAAGCAAAAAGAGAGGACCCAAATAAACAAAATCAGAAATGAAAGAGGTGAAATAACAACAGACCCCACCAAAATACAAAGGATTGTTAAAAAATACTATGAACAACTCTATTCCAAGAAACTGGACAACCTGGAGGAAATGGACATATTCCTAGAAAAATACAACCTTCGAAAACTCAATCAGGAAGAATCTAAACATCTCAATAGGCCAATAACTATGGAAGAAATTGAAGCAGTCATTAAAAAGCTTCCAGCAAACAAAAGCCCAGGGCCTGACGGCTTCACATGAAACTAGACTACCAACTTACACCATACACAAAAATAAACTCAAAATGGATAAAGGACTTAAACATAAGACGGGAAACCATAAAAATACTAGAAGAATCCACAGGCAGAGAAATCTCAGACATATGCAGAAGCAATTTCTTCACTGATACCACTCCTAGGGCAATGGAAACTAAAGATAAAATAAACAAATGGGACTGCATCAAAATAAAAAGCTTTTGCACAGCAAAAGAAACCATCAACAAAACAACAAGAAAGCCCACTGTATGGGAGAGCACATTTGCAAATGTTATCACTGATAAAGGTTTAATCTCCAACATCTACAGGGAACTCATACAACTTAATAAAAGGAAGATAAATGATCCAATAAAAAAATGGGCAATGGACCTAGATAGAATCTTTTCAAAAGAAGACAGAAGGAAGGCCAAGAGACATATGAAAACATGCTCAAAGTCACTAATTATCCGAGAGATGCAAATCAAAACGACAATGAGGTACCATCTCACACCTGTCAGAATGGCTATCATCAACAAATCAACAAACAACAAGTGTTGGTGAGGATGCGGAGAACAAGGAACCCTCGTGCACTGCTGGTGGGAATGCAGACTGGTGCAGCCACTGTGGAGAACAGTATGGAGTTTCCTCAAAAAACTGAAAATGGAACTCCCATTTGACCCAGTAATCCCACTCCTGGGAATATATCCGAAGAAACTAGAAACACGAATCAGAAAGGATATATGCACCCCTATGTTCATAGCAGCACAATTTACAATAGCTAAGATTTGGAAACAGCCTAGGTGCCCGTCAGCAGATGACTGGATCAGAAAACTATGGTACATCTACACAATGGAATACTATGCTACCATAAAAGAAGGAATTCTTACCATTTGCAGCAACCTGGATGGAATTGGAGAACATTATGCTAAGTGAAATAAGCCTGTCAATGAAAGAAAAATACCACATGATCTCACTCATTTATGGATAATAAAGAACATTATAAACTGATGATACAAAAGATAGATACAGAGGCAGTAAAGCACCGAACAGACTGTCACATTATAGTGGGAAGGCAGGGGATTGTTGGGGATTGGGGGAAAGAGGTAAACCAAACCACTTGTATGCATGCATATAAGCACAACAAATGGACACAAGACACTGGGGTGGCGGGATGAGGGCATGCGACGGGGAGAGGGGAGGCTGGGGGAAGGTCAATTGGGAAAAAAATGAGATATATGTACTACTACATGTAATACTTTAAACAATAAAAAAAATCAAAAAAAAGAAATTAAAAAAAGGTAAATACGAGGCAGAGAAACATCAAAAAGACTGTCAAAATATAGCTGGAAGGCTGGGGAGGGTGTGGTGGGTAGGTAAGAGATCAACCGAAGGACTTGTATGCATGCATAGAAGCATAACCAATGGACGCAAGATATGGGTGGGGGTTGGGTGAGGTCATGTGCTGGGGGGTAGGAGAGGCCGATGGAAGGTCAATAGGGAAAAAAGGAGACATATGTACTACTATTTGTGATACTTTAAACAATAAAATAAAATTTAAAAAAATGTAGTGTTGTGTCTTTAACAATATGTATTGAAACTAGAGGCCCGGTGCATGGATTCATGCACCAGTGGGGTCCCTTGGCCTGGCCTGAGCCCTCTTGCAATCTGGGACCCCTCGGGGAATGTTGTAGTTAGAGCCAGTTTTGCCCTGATCCCCGCAGGCCAGGCCGAGGGACCCCAACGGTGCACGAACTTATGCACTGGGCCTCTAGTAAATAAAAAGTATATAAAAAGCTATTCAACCTTTCTCAAATCATGTAAGATCTTTGGATATTCTCTTCCCCTCCCCGCTTTCCTCTGAGATTCATCAGTCTGTTCTATGTTTCCATGCCTATGCATTGAGCGTCTGCCCCCTGGTGGTCAGTGTGCATCATAGCTAATGGTCACTTAGGCTGTTATATATGTAGATTAATACTGTAAGTATAAATATATGCTGGCAGCTCATGGAGGGGGTTATAGAAATTTACTTCATTATGTGAACTTGATTTTATAGTTTTGTTGTTGTTTTTTGTCCTTCTAGGGATATGAGGATTGGCTGAGACACAGAGCTGACAATGAAGTCAACAAGAGAAATGTTTACATTATTGAAAATGCAAAGCGAGTTAGAAAAGAGAGTGAAAAGATCAAGGTATTAATTTTTATTTATTCTTTATTGTAAAAAAATACACCTTTTTCCTTTATGCTTCATTATGATAAAAAATACACTTTTTAAAAATTCTTACCCAAGGACAAGTTTTCATTGATTTTAGAGAGAGAGAGAGAAACATCCACTGGTTTCCTCCCACACACACCCCAACTGGAGTCTGATCCCACAACCTAGGTTTGTGCTCTGACCAGAAACTGAACCACAGCCCTTCAATTCATGGGACAACACTCCAACCAGCTCAGCCACACCAGTCAAGGCTGCACATCATTTTTAAATGGACAGTTGATTCAGTGGCATTTAGTGCATTCACAATTTTGTGCAACCATTGACGCTGTCTAATTTCAGAACATTTTCATCACCCCAAAAAGAAACCCCCGTAAGCCATTAAGCAGTCATGATTCATTCCTCCCTCCCCCAGTCCCTGCCAACCACTAATCTTTCTGTTTCTATGGATTTACCTATTCTAGATATTTCATATGAAAGGAATCATACACTGTGTGGCCTTTTGTGTCTGGCTTCTCACTTAATGTAATATTCCTGAGGTTCATTCATGTTGTAATATGTATTAATACTTTATAATACTTTAAATTTTTCATGAATTACAAACTGTTTTCCACAGCAGTTTTTACCATTTTACATTCTACCAGCAATGTATAAGATATTTTTGTTGCCAACAGATTTTATTTTAATTAATTATTAACTTTACTTTTTTAGAGCAGTCTTAGGTTCACAGCAAAACTGAGCAGAAACTACAGAGTCACATATACCCCATTTCCCCACAGGTACAACCTCCCTTGTTAACAGTATCCCCCACCAGATTGGTACATTTGTTATGATCAATGAACTTACATTGACATATAATTATTATCCAAAATTTATAGTTTACATTATTAGGGTTCACTCTTGGTGTTGTACATTCTATGTACCTGAACAAATGTATAAATGACAGGTATCCACCATTATATTATCATACTGAATTGTTAAACTGTCCTGAACAGGATATCCTCTGTGCTCTGCCTATTCATCTCTCCCTCCCTCCCTTCAACCTGGAACCATCACTAATCTTTTTACTGTCTCCATAGTTTTGCCTTTACCATAATTTCATATAATTAGAATCATACAGTATATAGCCTTTTCATATTGGCTTCTTTCACTTAGTAATATGCATTTATGTTTCCTTCATGTCTTTTCATGGCTTGAGAGTTCATTTTTCTTTAGTGCTAAATAATACTTCATTGTCTATATGTAGTAGTTTATTTATTGATTCACTTACTGAAGAACATCTTGTTTGCTTCCACGTTTTGATAATTATGAATACAGCTGCTATAAACATCTATGTGCAGGTTTTTGTGTGTACATAAGATTTTAGTTCATTTGGGTAAATACCAAGTGTGACTACTGGATTGTATATTAAGAGTTTGTTTAATCTTATAAGAAACTACCAAACTATTTTCAAAGTGGCTATTCCATTTTGCATTCTCATCAGCATTGAATGAGATTTCCTGTTGCTCCACATCAGCATTTGTTGTTGCTCTTGTGGATTTTGACAATTTAATAGGTGTGTAGTGGAATCTCACTTTTGTTTTAATTTACAATTCTCTAATTACATATGTTGTTGAACATCTTTTTATATACTTACTTGTCATCTTAATATCTTCTTTGTGAGGTGAATGTTTAGGCGTTTTGCCCATTTTTAAATCAGATTGTTCATGTTCTTATTGGTGAGTTTTAACAATTTTTATATATTTTGGATAGCAGTCCTTTATCAGATGTGCTTTTTACAAATATTTTATCATAATCTCAAGGTGTTATTTTTTTAATTTAAATTTTGTTATTACAATAAAGAACACATCAAATTTACCATTGTAACCATTTTTAAGTGTACAGTTCAGTAGTGTTAAGTACATTCATATTGTTGAGAAACAAATCTCTAAAACCTTTTCATCCTATAACACTGAAACTCTGTAACCACCACTAAACACTAATTCCTCCTTCCTCCATCCTTTGACAAAAACCTTTCTATTTCTGTTTTTATGATTGACTACTTTAGAGAGATACTTCCTATAAGTGGGATCATACAATATTTGTCCTTTTGTGACTGTCTTATTTCACTTAAGCATGATGTCTTCAAGCTTCATCCATGTGGTAGCATATGACACAATTTTCTCCTTTTTAAGGCTACATAATATCTGATTGTATGCATATAGCACAGTTTCTTTATTAGTTCATCTGTTGATGGACATTTGTGTTGCTTCTACCTCTTGGTTATGTGAATAATGCTATGATGAATACACATGTACAAATAACTCTTTAAGATCCTGTTTTGACAAGATATGAATGCAACCCACATGCCCATTGATGAGTGTATAAAAAAGTTGTGGTACACAATGAGATATCACCTCACACCTGTCAGAATGGCCATCATCAATAAATCAACAAACAAGTGTTGGCGAAAATGTGGAGAAAATGGAACTCTTGTGCACTGTTGGTAGGAATGCAGGTTGGTGCACCCACTGTAGAAAACAGTATGGAGGTTACTAAAAAAATTAAAAATGAAATTACCTTATGACCCAACAATTCCACTTCTGGGTACATATCTGAAGAAACCCAAAACACTAATTCAGAAGAATATATGGACCCCTATGTTGATTACAGTGTTATTTACATTAGTAAAGATATGGAACCAACCCAAGTGTTCATTAATAAGTAAATAGATAAAGAAGTGGTGGTGCATATATACAATGGAATATTCCTCAGCTATAAAGAGAACAAAATCTTAACATTTGCGACAGCATGGATAGACCTAGAGAGTATTCTCCTAAGTGAATTAAGTCAGTCAGTAAAAGACAAATACCATATGATTTCACTTGTACGTGGAACCTAAAGAACTAACCATATGAATAAACAATATTAAAAAAGACGTAGAGAACAGACTGGTGGATACCATAGGGAAGGATGATTGGGGGACTGAGTAAAAGAGGTGAAGGGATTAAGAAATACAAATTGGTAGTTATAAAATAGTCATGGGGATGAAAAGTACAGCATAGGGAATCCTATCTAATAAAGAGGGAATATGCTAATTGACCATCACTCTGTCACAAAGATGGCTGCACCTACAGCTGAGGCCAATTTCCCTAAAGGAGCCTTAACGAGCCATCAGCAGGGACCTGAGGCTATGCCCTCCCCAACCCCCGTGGGGCTTGACAGGGGACCTCAGGCCACGCCCCCCACTAGGTGGGGCTTGACAGGGTACTTCAGGCTGCGCCCCCCACCCTGGCACCAGGCCAGGGGACCTCAGGCCGCACCTCCCGCCCCAGCACTAGGCCAGGGAACCTGAGGCTATGCCCCCCTACCTGGCGGGGCTTGACAGGGGACCTCAGGCCGTGCCCCCCACCCAGCGGGGCTTGACGGGGGACCTCAAGGTGCACCCCCAGTGCTGGGTTGGGGGAACTCAGGCTGCTCCCCCACCCCCAGTGGGGCTTGATGGGGGACCTGAGTCTGTGCTGCCCCCCCAATGCCAGGTGGGGGACCTGAGGCTGCACCCCCCCCCCGCCTGGCGGGGCTTGACGGGGGACCTCAAGGCATGTCCCCCACCCCATCTGAGGGACCTCAGGCCATGCCCCCCATCCTGGCGCCGGGCCAGGGGACCTGAAGCTACACCCCTTCCCCAGAGGGGCTTGACAAGGGTGGGACTGGCCGGGTCTGGATCTAGCTCAATGGCAGGGGGACGGCTGGGTCTGGGTCTCACACGGTTTTGAGGCACATGTGGGTGGGCAGGGACTTGACTCTGGGTCCCCCTTTTAATGTGCACAAATTTCGTGCACTGGGCCACTAGTATAGTCAATAAAATTGTGACAAATATATGGTGCCAGGTGGGTACTGGAAATTTAGGGGAGGGGGGCTTTGTAAAGTATATGATTGTGTAACCACTATGTTATATCCCTGAAACCAATACAAAATAATATTGAAAGTAAATTGAAATAGAAAAATAAAAATGTTTTTAACAAAAGATTCTGCTTTAAATGGTTTAGGACTATCAAGTGTTATCACTGATGAATCATTTATTAAATACCTAGAATGTATGGACATAGGTTCTCCATATCCCTAGTGATAGGTAAATTGTCTTGCATCTTATAGTAATGATGGGACAAAGTTTACCACATAGGAGGATTACCTGAGTTTGATACAGAATGTCTTTCTTTTACTCTTTTTCCCCCCTCCATTCTCTGCATCCCAGAGGGGATGACCTTGTGATGAACTAGAGTAGTTAGGATCTGAATTTTCTAAACCAGTTGTAGAAACTCGGCATTACTGTTCAGCATAAGAACCAAAGCATCCTAAATGATTCATAAAATTAAATCTGTGGCTCACAGGACATGTAGTAAAAGTCTCCCATTCATCTTTCTCCTGTTACCGCTTTCTGATTTTGCTATTACCCCCATTCCCTTAGAAAGACCCCCATATTCCATCTTTCCTTCACTGGACTTTATTGCCTTAAGGCTTACCTCATCCAGGTATAATCTTAATTAAATAATTTGATGCTGTTGTGTGAAGTGCTATTTGATTATTTGATTGAGCTTTTTTGGAGCATTTGTATGTGTAAAGAGATATTTATAAACCAAACGTGTCTAAATGTTTAATTGTTGAGCAGGAGAGTGACTTGGTCCATATCTGCAGTACAATGGGGATTCTTTGAAGGGTTTTTAAATAAGGGAGTATCTTTAAAAAAATAAAGACAACTCTGGAGATTGACAAAAGTGGAAGAATCAGGGAAATCCATTAGATGGCTACTGCCAAACATGGTGAGAGTTGATATTTAGGGTGATAGTAGTAAGGATAATGATAATAAAAATAGTAGTTAACATTTATATATTACATAAATATGCCAGGCATTGCCTTTTACTTTATATTAACTTATTTAATCCTTAATTAACAACAGTCCTATGAGGTAGGATATGCTTTCTTTTGTATTATTATCTCCTCTTTATAAGTGATGAGACTGAGGCAAAGGGATGTTAAGAAACTTGTCTGCAACTAGTGGACATCAGAATATAGTGATATATTGGATGTAGGGAGTGCGACAGAGAGCAAAAAAAAGAATAAAGATAGCCTTCTTGGTTTTGGCCTGAGCAACTGGATGAATTAAATAATGCTATTAAACAAAATTCTGTGTTATTAAATAAAATGGAGAAGAGCAGGTTTAGGAACAGATGGGAGTGAAGGGAAATTAAAAATTCAGTTTTGGCCATGTTAATGTTGAGATACCTATTAGACATTTAGATGGAATTGTCAAGACTAGAGCTCAGAGATATTTTAAGTGGAAATAGAAATTTGGATTTTATCTGCATGTAGATGGTATATGAAGCCATGAGACTGGATGGAATCACATAGCACATAGCCTAGAAACAGAACTTATAGAATTCAAATGTAAAAAAATATATTGTAAGGGAAAGAATATGGATTTTAGCATTAGAAATATTGGAAGAGTTTCTTTAGATTTACTGATTATTTCCTTTGTTGTATCTAGTCTACTGAGAAGCCCATTAAAGGACATCTTTATGATATCATGTTTTTCATTTCTAATTTCTGCATTTGCTATATTTTTTTGTAGTTTCCATCTCTCTATCCAAATTCTTGATCTGCACATGTATGTTGTCTACCTTTTCCACTAGGTACTTTAAAATCTTAATCATAGCTATTTTTACATCCCTGATTCATAATTTTAAAATCTGAACATTTCTGGGGCTAGCCTACTGTTGACTCTTTTATCTCTTCATGATAGGTTATTTTTGTCTTGTATTTTGTGTCTCTTTTTTTTTTAATCGAAGTTTGGACATTGTATATAAAAAATGCTGAAGTCCTAAGTAGACAGTATTTATGTTCTGAACAGAGCAGGCCTCTTCTGTCAGCCCATTAGTGTTGGGAGTTGCATCAGTCTAGTCAGGAGTTGGGCTGGCTTTGATTTTTGTTTGTAGCTATTGATATTTCAGTACACCATTGGACTTCAAATTCCTGGAATGCTGAATTGCCATTACCTCGTGCTTTGTGGGCGGCCTGGGGCTCCAAAGTGTTTTTCTCACTGCTCCTGTTCCACCCTCTGCAGGTGCTACATCCCTCAGATACAGTAGATGCTTCTCTCTCTCTGTCCTTTCTCCTCCCCCAGAGGTAGATTGCTATTACTTGTTATTCATTGCAAGGTTTCAGTTTGGAACAGAGTGGTTTCTTGGATCTCATGCTCTACTCTCAGTGATAGGCAGGCCTTATGTACCTTTACCTCAGGGTGGAACTTTCTCAGTACTCCCACCCCACCTCCCATGGCAGCTGAACTTAGCCTTTTATCAATGCTAAGTCCTCAGTATAGTGAGTTTTCTGTCCCCTCCCCCGCAGCAGATGGCTTTTGCTTCTACATCCTCTAGCAGAGGTGACATTTTTCTGATATATGCCAAGGAGGGTTTCTTTCCTTTCTCCTAGACACAGATGGATTTTGCCTCATATGAGAAAAGGGTCCATGATTCTGACATACAGTTAATCACAACCTGTATGCCTGTACCAGTGAGGAAAGCTCTTTTAGGTCTCCTACCCTCTTGCTTTCTCATTAGTACCCAATAGATGCCTGTAGATCTCTTCTTTTCTATCAGGCTTGCAGAGATTCTCATGTCGTGTTAGCTCCTACCAAGCTTTTTAGAACTGGTTTAAAATCTAGTTTTTTTCTTCTTATGCAAGTTTTGTTGGCCATCTCTTCATCCTGTGCTTTTACAAATGTGAAGCAGTTGTCTCTCCTCAGAGGGACTTTTCATACTTTGAAATTCAGATCACTTGGTTGCTTTGCAGCCTCAGCTCTCTGATGAACTAAAAATATTATGATTTTGTAGGTTTTCTAATATTTAGGGTTGAGAGATAGTGCTGCTCTCTTCTGGCTTTGAACTTGCTAAATGTTACCAGAACTCCAGAGTTGATTGTCTAACTGGACCATGTTGTTCTCTTTCTTTAAATGTCTTTTCCCAGTTCCCCTTTGCCTTAAGGGTGAGGCCTAACCCACTAGCCTGGCCTGCCAGGACCTTTGAGATCTGGCCCATATCCATATCGCCAAGCCTCAACTTGCATTCCAGGTACAGGGACCTTGATAGTTAATATCTAAGCAAATCCTAAATGTTGTAGAAGAAATTCTCTATTTGTGGTTTTTTTATTTTTCAGTGACTGAGAATCACCTTCAACCCTTTGAATGTTTCCTCCTTCTAACATGCTTTAGGGTTTCATTAATTTTTCTTTTGTTTATTTAAGCATCAACTGTGGTTTTATGTAAGCTGCATAAGTTTATGTAATTGAAGAAGAATAGATCTAACAAAATAAAATGCTATTTACAAATTAGTTCAATTATTGATGCTATTGCTCTTGGCAACTGATGAAGATTGGCAAAGAAAATAAAATTGTTCCCAAATAGGTCTTAACATCCTCATCTTTATCTGCCAAATTCTGTAGGAAATAGGAGGCAGGTGTGCTATTTATTAGTTCATTGTTTCGCAACACTGTGTCTTGGTTGGTGTGCCAGATATTGACTATCTCATAAGTGGGTCATCTTCTGCCATTAGCAGCCTCCACCCTCTCAATCTGAGGGTGTTGTATAAAAATGTTTTCTGTATGTGCCACGGTATGAAAAATGTTGGGAAGTGCTGGACTGATGATTTCCTACATCTTTCCAAAAAAACGTTGGGAAGAAAGTAGTTGCAGAGTACTAGTAATAATTATAATTAATACCTATCAGATGGTGACTGTATGGCGGGAGTTTGCAAAACACTACCTTTGTCCTCATTTCATGCTCAGACCAGTCCTACAAGGTAGTTGCAATCATCTAGGGCACTTACCCAAGGACATATAGTTATAAAGTGGCAAAGCTGGGGCATAAAGTCAGGTTAGAAAGTCCTACCTATTTAACCATTATGACTTATTCCCTACATTATTAAATTATCTGCATTAGAAATGGTTCATTATTTGTTCTCTCATTTTTTTCTCTATTTGAGCTTGGGGTATGTGCACATAGGAAATTGTTTTTCATTGCCATATTAATTGATTCTTCTAATAGCATATGAATTGTTTGAAAATTATCTATTTGAATTTTTTTCAAATGTTATGGGGAGCCGAAACCGGTTTGGCTCAGTGGATAGAGCGTCGGTCTGCAGACTGGAAGGTCCCAGGTTCGATTCTGGTCAAGGGCATGTACATTGGTTGCGGGCACATCCCCCGGTGGGGGGTGTGTAGGAGGCAGCTGGTCGATGTCTCTCTCTCATCGATGTTTCTAGCTCTCTATCCCTCTCCCTTCCTCTCTGTGAAAAATCAATAAAATATTTTTTAAAATGTTATGGGGAAAAAAATAGGTGCCTATAATTAACTGAGGTTTTCTGAGCACTAAAGAAGGAATTAACACCCAACAATAATAGCTATTATCACACTGAAGGCAAAACATATTAAAATATGGATATGCATAGTGGAAGTGTGGTTGCCCAGGTTTCATGAAGTTCTCAAGTTGAGACATGTAGATTTTCTTGATTCATTCATGAAGTGATAATGTTCATTGTCTTATCAAACAACGCCAGAAATATCAGAGAGCAAACAGGTCCTTGGGTGTTGAAGTCATTCATTAGTCATTCTTTAGAGATTAAATTTCACTACTAGGGTAATCTGAAAGCATGACAAGTCCTCATGACCTTAAAGAGAATTCTGAATGTTCAGTAATATTCTTTTATCACCTTTCACATGGTGTAGGATGCTGAGATACTCTCTAAGCCCCAGAACAGGAAAGGTCTCTTGCTACTGTTTTGACTTTAGTTTGTAATATAATGAATGCTTTGTTTGGAATTAAGAATATTTATATTTGTTGTTTTTTCTCCATTTTAGGTTGGTGATGTAGTAGAAGTACAAGCAGATGAAACTTTTCCCTGTGATCTTATTCTTCTATCATCCTGCACTAGTGATGGAACCTGTTATGTTACTACAGCCAGTCTTGATGGGGAATCCAATTGCAAGGTAATTAAGAGTAAACCTCACTTACACATTTTAAGCTCAGAATAGTTCATCAATAAATACTCCTTCCCACTGTCCCCTAATCTTTTATCTTATTTTATCTTATTTGTGTACATTTTGTATTTGAAGACAGCTTTTATGTAGTTATCCTTGAACTTCTAAGCAAATTCTCAGCTTTGGGGAAGGGGATGGTATTGGGTGAAGAAAATCTATGTCCCAAGTAAAAGCCACCACATTTTTTTAAAAAATTATACACACACACACACACACACACACACACACACACACACACACACACACACTGAGTGGCCAGATTATTATGATCTCTGAACGCATAATAATCTGGCTACTCAGTGTGTGTGTGTGTGTGTGTGTGTGTGTGTGTGTGTGTGTGTGTGTGTGTATGTATTAGAGGCCCGGTGCATGCATTCATGCATGGTTGGGGTCCGGCCAGCCTGGCCAGGGGGAGGGGACATGGGCGGTTGGCCGGCCTGCCTGCTGGTCAAACTCCTGGTCGAGGGGACAATTTGCATATTAGCCTTTTATTATATAGGATATACACTCAGTGGCCAAATTATTATGCGTTCAGAGATCATAATAATCTGGCCACTCAGAGAGTGTGTGTGTGTGTGTGTGTGTGTGTGTGTGTGTGTGTGTGTGTGTGTATTATTGATTTCAGAGAGGAAGGGAGAGAGAGATAGAAACATCAATGATGAGAGAGAATCATTGATGGGCTGCCTTCTACACACCCCACCCCCCACACTGGGGATCAAGCCCACAACCCAGGCGTGTGCCCTGACTAGGAATTGAACCATGACCTCCCGAATCATAGGTCGATGCTCAACCACTAGGCCACACCAGCTGGGCACCACCACATTTTTTATATAACTGCTTGCATTTCATATTGACATAACCCACTTAATATTTTATTGAGGCTTTTTAAAATGAGAGTAATCATAGGCTGAAAGTATATAACTATAAAAATAATATCAAGTATCTCACCTTACAGTTTGATCTCTTTACTTAAAAAGTGATGAATATTTTCTTTAAAAATGTTTATTCCTGGCATATAGGAAATGTAATCTGGAATAATTTGATTGTTTTTAAAACAATGCCTTAGGGTGTAGTTTGGCAAATAATGTTTGCTTTATTGCAACTAGGAAGAATTATAAATCTGTTAAAGTAGATTTGCTTAAACTGGACATAAATTACTTCCCTGGTACTCTCTGACACAGTCAGTTCTTGGCCATTGTCCAGAATTCTATAAGGCATGAAGATGTATCTTTTATATGTTGCCTTTAAGAAAGGATATTAATGTGCTCACCTCTATGTGTATCCTTGAGAGCTTTTCTCTGCTTGTTTATTCCATCTGGAGTTGAGGACCAGGACTCGGTATGTGAAAAAAAGAACTTAAATGCCTTAGATGACTATATTTTGTGCTTTAGGGCAGCAGTCGCCAACCTTTCAGACCTCACGGACTGCCAGTGGTCCGCGGACCACCAGTTGGTGACCGCTGCTTTAGGGTATGGTGATAAACTAGTCCAATTTAAATTGTTCAAAAACAAAGTTATATTTGAGGGAATGTCGAGGTAAAAATCAACACATCTACCTAAAGATTACCTAATAGGGAAAAAAGTTGTTAAGTTGATCCAATCACAACATAGGTTTTCACCCTGGCCATTGTGGCTCAGTATCATCCCATGCACCAAAAGATCACTGGTTCAATTCCTGGCCCAGGATGCAGGCTCGATTCCCAGTAGGGGGTGGCAGGAGACAGCCAATCAATATTTCTCTCTCTCTCTCTCTCTCTCTCTCTCTCTCTCCCCCTCCCGCCCCCTCCCTCCCTACCTCTCTCGCTAAAAGTAAACAGTAAAAATAGATTTAAAAATAAATTAAATAAAAGTACATAGGTTTTTCAAAGCCAGGAGGTAGTTTTAAATCTAGCTCAGGTACTTCCATATTATTTCCCAAAGACCATGCAATAGCTTTCCTTCTGGGTAACTAGTACAGTCTTTGAGTCTGTGTCAGCCTTTCTTTGATGATTTATAAATGGGCCCTAGCTGGTTTGGCTCAGAGGATAGAGCTTTGGCCTGCTGACTGAAGGCTCCCGGGTTCGATTCTGGTCAAGGGCATATGACAGGGTTGCGGGCTCCATTCCCAGTAGGGGGCATGCAGGAGGCAGCTAATCAGTAGTTCTCTCTCATCATTGATGTTTCTATCTCTCCCTCGCCCTTCCTCTCTGAAATCAATAAAAATATTTTCTTTCATTTTTTTTATTAAGGTATTATATGTGTACATATCTTACCATTGCTCCCCCACCCCACTCCCATACATGCCCTCACCCCCCAGAGTTTTGCGTCCATTGGTTATGCTTATATGCATGCATAAAAGTCCTTCAGTTGATCTCTTATCTCCCCACCTCTCCCTAAACTTCCCACTGTAATTTGATAGTCTGTTTGGTGCTTTACTGTCTCTGTATCTATCTTTTTGTTCATCAGATTATAATGCTCTTTAGTATCCATAAATGAGTGAGATCATGTGGTATTTTTCTTTCAATGACTGGCTTATTTCACTCAGCATAATGTTCTCCAATTCCATCCAGGTTGCTGCAAATGGTAAGAATTCCTTCTTTTATGGTAGCATAGTATTCCATTGTGTAGATGTACCATAGTTTTCTGATCCAGTCATCTGCTTACGGGCACCTAGGCTGTTTCCAAATCTTAGCTATTGTAAATTGTGCTGCTATGAACATAGGGGTGCATATATCCTTTCTGATTCGTGTTTCTAGTTTCTTCGGATATATTCCCAGGAGTGGGATTACTGGGTCAAATGGGAGTTCCATTTTCAGTTTTTTGAGGAAAGTCCATACTGTTCTCCACAGTGGCTGCACCAGTCTGCATTCCCACCAGCAGTGCACGAGGGTTCCTTGTTCTCCGCATCCTCACCAACACTTGTTGTTTGTTGATTTGTTGATGATAGCCATTCTGACAGGTGTGAGATGGTACCTCATTGTCGTTTTGATTTGCATCTCTCGGATAATTAGTGACTTTGAGCATGTTTTCATATGTCTCTTGGCCTTCCTTCTGTCTTCTTTTGAAAAGATTCTATCTAGGTCCATTGCCCATTTTTTTATTGGATCATTTATCTTCCTTTTACTAAGGTGTATAAGTCCCTGTAGATGTTGGAGATTAAACCTTTATCAGTGATAACATTTGCAAATATGCTCTCCCATACAGTGGGCTCTCTTGTTGTTTTGTTGATGGTTTCTTTTGCTGTGCAAAAGCTTTTTATTTTTATGTAGTCCCATTTGTTTATTTTCTCTTTAGTTTCCATTGCCCTAGGAGTGGTATTGGTGAAGAAATTGCTTCTGCATATGTCTGAGATTTTGCTGCCTGTGGATTCCTCTAGTATTTTTATGGTTTCCCGTCTTACGTTTAAGTCCTTTATCCATTTTGAGTTTATTTTTGTGTATGGTGTAAGTTGGTGGTCTAATCTCATTTTTTTTGCATGTATCTGTCCAATTTTCCAAACACCATTTGTTGAAGAGACTGTCTTGACTCCATTGTATGATCATGCCTCCTTTGTCAAATACTAATTGAGCATAGTGGTTTGGATCGATATCTGGATTCTCTATTCTATTCCATTGATCTATATGTCTGTTCTTGTGCCAGTACCATGCTGTTTTGAGAACAGTGGCTTTGTCATACAGCTTGAAATCTGGTATTGAGATCCCACCTACTTTATTCTTCTTTCTCAGGATTGCTGTGGCTATTCGGTGTCTTTTTTTATTCCAGATGAATTTTTGGAGAGTTTTTTCTAGGTCTGTGAAATATGCTGTTGGTATTTTAATGGGGAGTGCATTGAATCTATAGATTGCTTTGAGTAGTATGGACATTTTAATGATGTTGGTTCTATAAATCCATGAACAAGGCATGTTCTTCCATCTCTTTACATCTTCCTCTATCTCTTTTTTCAGTGTTCTGTAGTTTTCTGCATATAGGTCTTTTACCTCCTTAGTTAAGTTTATTCCTAGATATCTTAATTTTTTTGGTATAATGGTAAATGGAATTGCTTTTTTAGTCTCTCTTTCTGTAAGTTCACTACTGGTGTATAGAAATGCTATAGATTTGTTGGTGTTAATTTTGTATCCTGGTACATTACCGAATTCATTTATTAAGTCTATTAGTTTTTTGATGGAGTCTTTCGGGTTTTTTATGTACAGTATCATGTCATCTGCAAATAAGGACAGCTTTACTTCTTCTTTTCCAATTTGGATGCCTTTTATTTCTTCTTCTTGTCTAATTGCAATGGTTAATACTTCCAGTACTATGTCAAACAGGAGTGGTGAGAATGGGCATTCCTGTCTTCTTCCTGTTCTTAGAGGAAATGGTTTTAATATTTGCCCATTGAGTATGATGTTTGCTGTAGGTTTATCATATATAGCTTTTATTATGTTGAGGTATGATCCTTCTATTCCCACCTTATTGAGAGTTTTTATCAGGAAAGGGTGTTGGATTTTGTCAAATGCTTTTTCTGCATCAATTGATATGACTATGTGATTTTTTTCTCTCAATTTGTTTATGTGATGTATCTGTGGATATTGATTTGTGGATATTGTACCATCCTTGCATACCTGGGATAAATCCTACTTGGTCATGGCGTATGATCTTTCTGATGTACTGCTGGAGCCGATTTGCTAGAATTTTGTTGAGGATTGTGGCATCTATGTTCATGAGGGATATTGGCCTGTAATTCTCTTTCATTGTGTTGTCTTTATCTGCTTTTGGTATTAGGGTGATGCTGGCTTCATAGAAGGAGCTTGGAAGTGTTCCTTCCTCTTGAATTTTTTGGAATATTCTGAGGAGGATAGGGTTTAGTTCTTCCTTGAATGTTTGGTAAAACTCCCCTGTGAAGCCGTCTGGCCCTGGGCTTTTGTTTGCTGGAAGCTTTTAGATGACTGTTTCAATTTCTTCCATAGTTATTGGCCTATTGAGCTTTTAGATTCTTCCTGATTGAGTTTTGGAATGTTATATTATTCTAGGAATATGTCCATTTCCTCCAGGTTGTCCAGTTTGTTGGAATAGTTTGTTCATAGTATTTTTTAACAATCCTTTGTATTTTGGCGGGGTCTGTTGTTATTTCACCTCTTTCATTTCTGATTTTGTTTATTTGGGTCCTCTCTCTTTGCTTCTTGGTGAGCCTGGCTAGAGGTTCATCAATCTTGTTTATCCTTTCAAAGAACCAGCTCTTGGTTTAGTTGATCTTTGGTCTCTATGTCGTTTATCTCTGCTCTGATCTTTATTATTTCCTTCCTTCTGCTTACACTGGGCTTTTCTTGTTGCTCTTTTTCTTTTCTTTTTTTTTTTAAATATATTTTATTGATTTTTCACAGAGAGGAAGGGAGAGGGATAGAGAGTCAGAAACATCGATGAGAGAGATACATCGACCAGCTGCCTCCTGCACACCCCCACCGGGGATGTGCCCGCAACCAATGTACATGCCCTTGACCGGAATCGAACCTGGGACCCTTCAGTCCACAGACCGACGCTCTATCCACTGAGCCAAACCGGTTTCGGCGCTGCTCTTCTTCTAACTCTTTGAGTTGTAGGGTTAGGTAATTTATTACCATTGTTTCTTGTTTTTTTTTGCAGTAGGCTTGTAGAGCTATGACTTCCCTCTCAAGACTGCTTTCGCTGTGTCCCATAGATTTTGGATTGTTGTGCTTTCATTGTCTTTTGTTGCCATGATATTTTTTATTTCTTCCTTGATCTCTCTGGTAACCCAGTCATTGTTTAATAGCATGCTGTTTATTCTCCATGTGTTTGATTTTTTTGGATTGTTTATATTGTAGTTGATTTCCAGTTTTATGCCGCTGTGATCTGAGAAGATGCTTGATATGATTTCTCTCTTCTTGAATTTGAAGAGACTTTGCCTGTGTCCCAACATATGGTCTATCTTTGAAAATGACCCATGTGCACTTGAGAAGAATGTATATTCTGTGGCTTTGGGTTGAAATGTTCTGAAGATGTCAATTCCATCGGGTCTAGTGAGTCATTTAGGACTGATGTTTCTTTGCTGATTTTTTGTTTAGAGTATTTGTCCAATGGTGATAGTGGGGTATTAAAGTCTCCTGCTATGATTGTTTTGCTGTCAATCTGTCCCTTGATATCCTCCAGTTTTTTTTATGTATTTGGGTGCTCCTGTATTTGGTGCGTATATGTTTACTAGAGTTATTTTTTCTTGTTGGATTGTGCCCTTTAGTATTATGAAGTGGCCTTCCTTATCTCTTGTTATGTCCTTCACTTTGAGATCTAATTTGTCAGATATAAGTATTGCTACCCCAGCTTTTTTTTCATTTCCATTCACCTGGAAAACCTTTTTCCATCCCTTTACCCTCAGTTTATGTGCGTCTTTTTTTCTGAGGTGGGTTTCTTGTAGATAGCAGATATATGGGTTTTGTTTTCTTATCCAATCTATTACCCTGTGTCTTTTGATTGGGGCCTTTAATCCATTTACATTTAAAGTTACTATTGATAGGTACTTATTCGTCGCCATTTTTATTCTGTACCCCTGTGTTCCTTCTCTGCTTCCTATTTCTTTTTTTTTTTACAGCAGACCCTTTAGCATTTCTTGCATTGCTGATTTGTTGGTGATAAATTCCCTTAGTCCTTTTTTGTCTGTGAAGCTCCTGATTTCACCTTCAATTTTGATTGATAGCCTTGCTGGGTACAATATTCTTGGATTCAGACCCTTCCTTTGCATGACTTTGTATATTTCATTGCATTCCCTTGCGGCCTGATGAGTTTCTGTTGAGAAATCAGTTGCTAGTCTGATGGGGGATCCTTTGTATGTAACTTTCTGTCTCTCTCTAGCCGCTTTTAAGATTCTTATTTTGTCGTTGGTGTTTGTCAGTTTAATTATAATGTGCCTTGGCGTCGGTCTTTTGGGGTTCATTTTGCTTGGGACTCTGTGAGGTTCTTGGATTTGTGTGGGTTTTTTCTTCCCTGTATCAGGGAAGTTTTCTTTCATTATTTCTTCAAACAGGTTTTCTATTCCTTGCTCAGTTTCCTTTCCTTCTGGAATCCCTATTATGCCGATGTTGTTTTGTTTCATGTTGTCCCAAAGTTCCCTTAGGCTCTCCTCATGCTTTCTAATTTTTGTTTCTAGAAGCTGTTGTACTTGGGTATTTTTTTCCATCTTGTCTTCTAGCTCACTTATGCGGTCCTCTGCTTCTTCTAGTCTACTCTTGATGTTTTCTATTGAGTTCTTTACAGCAGCCATGTCATTTTTCATTTCTTCTTGGTTCTTCTTCATTTCCTCTTGGTTCTTACTCATATTGTCAAATTTGTCTTCCATTTTTTTCAGCCACCTTATGACCATTTCTCTGAATTCTTCCTCTGATATGTTGCTTGCCTCTAATTTGTTTGCTTCCTTTTCTGGTGATGCCTGGTTTTCTTTCATATTCGGGCTGTTTCTTTGTCTCCCCATGGTCTCTCTTCTCTGGGTGTCTGGTTATGTAGTTCTCTCTCTCCTGCGTTGATTTAAAGGCACAAAATACAACACCACCAGGTACAACACACAAGGCACTGAACAGAAATGTATTCATAATATTAATAACCTCCAATAAAGGTGACCACCAGAGAAAGGCAAATTAGGCGATAGGAGAGAAAGAAGAAGAGTAAAAAGAAAGAAAGAAAAAAAGGAGTGTCAAAATAGAAATTGGAAAAGGAAAAAAAAGTAAGAGAGACAAGAATCAGACTAAGAGAGAAAAGGGGAACAAACTATATATATGGGGAGAAAAGTCCAATAAAACAACCACTAATCCCAGCAAATGCCAGTAACAAGTACCTGGATATTAATACAAACTATAACACCAACTAATATCAAGCAAGGCAAGGGAAAACAGAAGTAAAAAACAAACAAACAAACAAAAAAGCAAATGAAAAAACCAAACAGAAAAAAGAATAAGCAAAAAAATCTCACAAAAAAGCATAAAAATTCGATATAATCAACATTCAAGCAATGAACAACAAAAGGATAGAGAGAAAAACAATTTTTTTGATAGTTAAGACAGCGAAGAGAGAGGTGTGTATGGACTTGGAGGAGGGGATTGGAAATTAGATATATAAGTAGGGTGAAATTTTAGCAGGGGGTAAACAGAAAGAATAGGGAAAATCTAAAGCAGAAAAGGGTTAAGATAAACAGGATACCAAAAGGGGAAAGGTTAGGAAGAGAGTGATGGCATAAAGGTTGAGTTGAGATAGGGTAAGATGATGCTAAAGGAAAGATGAAAATAGAATGTAGAACACTAATCCCAAAGTAAAATAAAGAGAAAATAAAATGACACTTTAAAAAAAAAGTAAAATAGTAATAGCAATAATGGTGATTGAAAATAAAAATGTAATAATTAAAAAGGTAAAATCAAGTGAGGAAAAAAAATAGTTTCTTAAGTAAAAGATACAAAAAATTAAAATTCAAAAAAGTAAAAAAATAAAAATAAAATAATATTAAAATGTGCAGTAATGAAGGTCATTCACTTCCTCTATTGTTCTGTTTGGCACGCCTCTATCCCAGTCCGGACAGTATTGCAGTTCCCTGCATTCCACTGCTCCTCAGTGTTGTAAGCCAGTCCTGATTTTTAAGCAGGCAGTGTCTTAATTTCTCGTATTCCTTTATTTGTGATTACACAACAGTCAATTTTTGATTCAGCCCCTAGGTGGCAGTGTTTCTGGATTGACTTCCAGGTCTCTATGGCCTCTCTAGTCTTCTTTGCCTGTGGCATTCAGTACCAGTTTGTGGAGGTGGGCTGCCTCAGAGCTGGTCTCCTATGGTCACTCCCTGCTCCAATCCCCAGGTTCCAGAGAAACAACTTCCCCCTGAAGTCTCCCAGGGTGTCCCCAACTGGGTGATCCTTGCTTAGTAATCAGAAGCAAGGAAATGAAGAGGAAAAAGCCCAAGTGTGCGAACAATGGGTCTGCGCGCAAGTCTAAGCAGCCTGCACACGTTTGAAATTCTTAGGCTATCCCTCTGCGTCAGATCAAAATGGGTTGCTTTTTAGAGATCCCTTCTGTTAGCAGCTCTGAGGACCCCCTTCCACATTCATGGATCACGCCAGCCCCAACAGCCATGGAATTTTCTGGGCACAGACTTCCCTGGTCCTCCAGCTCCCGCAGCGCTCACGTTTCTCTCTCCCGCCGGGACCAGAGACCTCACCTTATCCCCGGCGAAATCTGACCTTTCCATGGTGGAGTGAAGAGCTCCTTTGAATCCGCCTGTTTGCGCCAATTGGGGACAGGTGTTCTGGGGCTCCCAGCTGTCCAGTGGTTGTTGCAGTTGTGGATTTTCACGCTTCCGATGAGATCCACTTTCCCTTTCAAGATAGTGTGGTTTCCCGTTTGAACCCGTAGCTCCAGGAGGGGACCAAGCTGCAGTGGGGGCTGCCCGGTCAGGGGAACCCTATCCAGCAGTCCCCCACCTTCTCCTGGAGTTTAGCTATCCCTTAGCTTGCCAACGAACACTCCCCGTGCAACCCTCAGCTGCTCCTTCTTTCTGCTCTGGGACAAGGCTCGGAACACGTCTGTCTATTCTGCCATTTTCTCCTCCTCAATAAAAATATATTCTTAAAAAAAATAAATAAATGGGTTTGCTAGAGCCTGCCTTGAGTTCTGGGTAAATCAAGTACATAATATACACTAGTAGAATATTCTGTCTAACTCAAGCAAGACACATCATCTTTCTGCTATTCATATGAAATGTAGCCACTTTGAGCATTTTCAAGGTCATTAATTATGCTATTTGTGTAATAGAACTATTAATGATTTTTTCTTTCTGTTGGCAAGATGTTAGCAGTCTTATGACCAAAAGGGCTAAGTTCAATTCATATGTGTATATTTACATCACTATACACTATGGTGAGCAAAAGAATAGGTCTCAGTAAAAGTAAATGCATTATATTTTTATGGAGTTTTCAGTTAATTATATGCATGCTGCAAATGAAATTCTCTGTGCTGTCAATATCAAGAAAAGCTTTTTTTTTCCATTAACTTTGGAATCCCCTTGCAGTAGGGATAGCTTAGTAATTATTTGTAATATACTTGAAGAATTTTATTTAGTTGTAAATGTGCATCATTATTTGTATTATTCTGCCAAAACCTCTTGCTAAAATATATTCCTTTTCTGGAATCAGGTGGGTGTATGATTACAGAATGAAACACTTTTGTTTTTGCCTTTTCTTCTGCTTTCATCTAGACACATTATGCAGTACGTGATACCATTGAACTATGTACAGCTGAATCAATTGATACCCTCCGAGCAGCGATTGAATGTGAACAGCCTCAACCTGACCTCTACAAGTAAATATCACCTGGTTTCATTTTACTGCTGTCTGTTGGCTCTGCCTATCTTTACCCACCAGTATTGCAAAGAAACACCCACCACTTACCAGCCTCCTATCATTTGTGTTTTATGAGCTGTTCCTTCTGACATGGAAATGAATCATATCAGCCTTGTTCACTACCAGCCCAAGATAAAATATATGGGCCCAGGCATCTTACTTGTGATTTTTCTTTTATTTTTGTTATTTGTAAACATGGCCATCCATCAAATTTTAAGATGATGTTAATCCTGTAAAGCCGATCTACAAAACTTACTCATTAACCAGAGTTAACTAAAACAAAAATAAACCACTTCATTTGTTTTCCAATATCAAAGAGAGAAGAGGGTATGGAGCCATGCATTTAGTAGGCATTCTATCCTTAGAACTACATATTGTGAATAGGCTGTTTTTTGTCCACAGTAAACAGTTAAGTGGAGGAAGTAGTAAAATGATGTAATGTCCTATATTTTACTGTACTTTTGCTGATTAACAGTGGGATGTCAGAAATTTGGAATTTGATTTTTAAGATTGGTCAGTTTGGCCCTGGATGGTTTGGCTCAGTGGATGGAGCCAGGTTCGTGTCCCAGGATAGTGTCCCAGGTTCGATCCTGGTCAAGGGCATGTACTAGTACCTTGGTTGCAGGCACATCCTCAGTGGGCGGTGTGCAGGAGGCAGCTGATAGATGTTTCTCTCTCATCGATGTTTCTAACTCTCTATCCCTCTCCCTTCCTCTCTGTAAAAAAAATCAATAAAATATATATATATTTTTTAAAAGATTTGTCAGTTTGGCTTATTAGAGCATGGTGACAATGAGGGTAGAGTAACAGGTTTTATCCCCAAGCTGGCCAATTAATTTCATTCTGTTACAAATGGCATCCATTACCTATTCCAGCCATCTTGTTAATGAGTTCTGTTGGTCATAATGGGTCAGATGATTGGTGGTGGAAAAACAAAGTAGCCATCCTACTACAAGAACAATGCCTCTCCCTCCTTCCCACCAGTCCTTCTTTTCTCTTTCCCTTCTGTATCCATGCTGATATTAAGAACTAGGACCTCAAAGCAAAATAGCTGTTCCCTGCCTTAGCTCACAGTTTGCAAAAGAGATAAAACAATAATTCTAGGCTTATACTACAGTGAAATAATAGAGATGAATAAAAGGCCCATGGAATCAGAGAAAAGGGAGTGACTGATTCTGCTTGAGTTAGAGAATAATATACATCCTTGCATATTTATAGGGCAACTCCTACAATTTTCAGTTACCTTAAATATGAAGGAAAATTTTAGATCGGGGAAGTTTATTGCTAATTCTCTAGACTAGATTGAGTGCCCTTGATATGTGACTCCAGAATACCTTGTAATTTCACTACATTAGTGGTAATTACTTATATTATAATTGCCTGTTTATTTGTCTTAGGGTAAGTAATGTCTTTCTTACTTATTAGTGTATCTCCAGCACCTTGCATAGTACTTGCACAATTCATATATGATGAATGAATTACCATAGATTCATATTTTGGAACACAGTAATAATACGTTCCATTTTTCTGAAAAAAATATGCAAATTATAAAATATTCACACTTGTTAAGAAGGTGTTAGGCCTTTTTACCCATTTTTTCAGAAATACCGATTACCATGTACCTAGCCATATTAAGTGATTGGATCAAGCTCAGTAATGAAATCAGCTTCACGACAGTTTGGAAATTTCTAAGATGGTAATCAAGTGTTTACTGTCTAAAACTAATGCCGTGACTCTCAAAGGGTTACCAGGCCAGCAGTATCAGCATCACCTGAGAACTAGTTGAAAATGCAAATTATCACCTGAATCATAAACTTGGGGATGGGACCCAGAAATTTGTAGTTTAATAAGCCCTCCAATGATTCTAATGCATGCTAAAGTGAAAGAACTACTGAAATAAATAATGGTTTTGAAAGTTGTATTAACACCAGAAATCTTTCTTCACATGAATCTATAATAGAAGCCAATTATTTTTATAATGTATAAATAAGACTGATGTTATGTGTATGTACAATGCTAAGAAGATCTTGAAAACAAATTTAGTATATTTGTTTACATTCTTATAATAATATTATTTTAAGAATTAGATTAAAACGTTACCTTATTGTTATTTCATAATTTTTTTCAGAAATATAGTAGACATTCATAGTTCAAAGTCTCTTCTCTTTTGCATTATTTGTATTTTGATCCATTTCCAATTTTTGTGGTATATAGATTTTACCTATACGTAGAAAACTCATTTGCTATTATCTTCTTTTGCAGGTTTGTTGGGCGAATCAGTATCTATAGTAATACTCTTGAGGCTGTTGCGAGGTTAGTTTGCTATTCCTTTAAACTGTCCTTTGAGGGGGGTATTAAAATAGCCACATATTTTTTTTATAAAGAGAGGTTGAAGGTGAATAAATCTGGAGTAACTAGCCAGTATCCTACTAATGGATCTTAAGTAACCAACCTTGTAATTGGTAGTAGCTCTTGTGTTGTAGGGTCTTTGAGTTGTGTGTGTCCTGGGCAGAGGGATAGTATTGGAAATGATGCTGAAGGTTTCCAGAATTGAAGACCTCCAGACACTTTGATATTCCGAAATCTCTTCTAGACACTATATTTATTGTAATAGGTTGTTCAGTGGCAGACAGTATTGGAAATATACCTGGAGAACAGTGAGTGGTTTAAAGGAGAGTCATTAAGGGTATAGGCAGTGGATAAAATGCTGGGAAAATTACCTGGAATGCTAATTATTTTTAATGCAGCAATTCATATACAAAAGGGTTTTTTCCCCTCTTTCATTTAGTACCTTAACTTTTCTATTTGGCCTTTTTACCATACTCAAAAGGAAGTAAAATAAATGCCCAGTTGCCCAATGATCCCCCCCGCAAAGGCGGTTTACTCTCCTCTCTATAAATATATCAGTGTGTCTTTCCCACCTTGGTGTTTTATCTGTTACCTTCTCTTTCTGTCTGCTGCTTTGTCCTGTTCTTGTCTTGCTGTCAATGACTCATAATCCTTTTATCTCTGTGTGCATCTCTTTACCTCTGTGTGTTGCTGGCTACTCCTGTCCTATGCTGTTAACTGTGTTGTGCCCTGCAGTAACTTTTATAGGAAGGGTCTTTCAGCTTGTACTGGGGAGTAAGCATGTGATATAATTAGACAGATATATTCTGAACCCAGGACATAGACGTATGGGCAAAATATGTCCCCAAAGTTGATGGTGCTATTTATTGGACTGTTTGGATAAGTGGTGTTCATATTTTATTTAGGTCTTTGGGACCTGAAAATCTCTTGTTGAAAGGAGCTACACTGAAAAATACAAAGAAGATATATGGTGAGCAATTTTTAAGACATACCTACCAGAAATATGGTTTATAAGCCTGTGCATAAATAGTGCTTGTTTAATTTTAACAGCAGATAACTGTCATTTAATCTAAGCCTGTTTTTAAGTGTTGGGAATTTATGAGATGGTAAACTAACTTGAAATATGATAAATAAATTATATAGAATTAAAATTATGCTATCAAGGATATATCAACTGGTGAATAGAAGAGGGTTTAAAATTCCTGCTTTTATAGGATGAAAAAAAAGTCAATAGATCCAGTTGGATGAGGAGTTAGTTGTAACTTAGTCTTCCTTTTATCCTCTTATTCCTTAGGAGTTGCTGTTTACACTGGGATGGAAACCAAAATGGCTTTGAACTACCAAGGGAAATCTCAGAAACGTTCTGCTGTTGAAAAGTTAGTATGCACTGCAGTTTCTTTAGTTGTTATAGAACTGAAATAGTTACTTCTCAGTATTCCAATAACAACCATAATGAAAAAACAATATTGCAGCTACCATTTTGAGTACTTTTTATGTCCCAGAAACTGTGCTTAATGATTTGTATTTCTAACTAGAGGCCCGATGCACAAAGATTCGTGCAAGAATGGGCCTTCCTTCCCCTGGCTGCCGGCAGCACCTTTGCTCTGGCTGGAGCTGCCTTTCTGTCTTCCCGTGCTGCCCAGAGGCCCAGAGTGGCTGGGGTGATGCAGGATGCAAGCGTTCCGCCCCCGGCTGCTCGGCGCCTGTATATGCAAATTAACCTGTCATCTTTGTTGGGTTAATTTGCATACTCCTGATTGGCTGGCGGGTGTTGTGAAGGTACGGTCAATTAGCATGTTACTCTTATTTTTTTAATTTATTTTTTTTTATTGATTTTTTTATTTTATTTATGTATGTGTCCTTATTCCCTCATTACCCCCCACCCCCCACACATGCCCTACCCCCCTGTTGTCTGTGTCCATTGATAAGGCCCATATGCATGAACACAAGTCCCTTGGTTGAACTCTCCCCCTTACTCCCACCAACCCTCACCTTCCCTGTGGTTTGACGTTCTGATCGACGTTTCTCAGTCTCTGGATCTGTTCTTGTTCATCAGTCTATGCCGTTCATTATATTCCACAAATGAATGAGATCATGTGATATTTATCTTTCTCTGCCTGGCTTATTTCACTTAGCATAATGCTCTCCATCTCCATCCATGTTGTTGCAAATGGTAGGAACGCCTTCTTTTTTACCGCAGCGTAGTATTTCATTGTGTAGATGTACCACAGTTTTTTAATCCACTCATCTGCTGATGGGCACTTAGGCTGTTTCCAAATCTTAGCTATGGTGAATTGTGCTGCTATGAACATAGGGGTGCATATATCCTTTCTGATTGGTGTTTCTAGTTTCTTAGGATATATTCCTAGGAGTGGGATCACTGGGTCAAATGGGAGTTCCATTTTTAGTTTTTTGAGGAAACTCCATACTGTTCTCCACAGTAGCTGCACCAGTCTGCATTCCCACCAGCAGTGCAAAAGAGTTCCTTTTTCTCCGCATCCTCGCCAACACTTGTCGTTTGTTGATTTGTTGATGATAGCCATTCTGACAGGTGTGAGATGGTACCGCATTGTTGATTTGATTTGCATCTCTCTGATGATTAGTGACTTTGAGCAGGTTTTCATATGTCTCTTGGCCTTCCTTCTGTCTTCTTTCGAAAGGTGTCTATTTAGATCAGTTGCCCATTTTTTGATTGGGTTGTTTATGTTCTTTTTGTTAAGTTGTATGAGTTCTCTGTAACTGTTGGAGATTAAACCCTTATCGTTGATATCATTGGCAAATATGTTCTCCCATGCATTGGGCTTTCTTGTTGTTTTATTGATGGTTTCCTTTGCTGTGCAAAAGCTTTTTATTTTGATGTAGTCCCATTTGTTTATTTTCTCTTTAGTTTCCATTGCCCTAGGAGCAGTATCAGTGAAGAAATTCCTTCGGCATATGTCTGAGATTTTGCTGCCTGTGGATTCCTCTAGTATTTTTATGGTTTCCCGTCTTACGTTTAAGTCCTTTATCCATTTTGAGTTTATTTTTGTGTATGGTGTAAGTTGGTGGTCTAGTTTAATTTTTTTTTGCATGTATCTGTCCAATTTTCCCAACACCATTTATTGAAGAGACTGTCTTGATTCCATTGTATGTTCATGCCTCCTTTGTCCAATATTAATTGGGCATAGTGGTTTGGGTTGATTTCTGGGTTCTCTATTCTATTCCATTGATCTATATGTCTGTTCTTGTGCCAGTACCATGCTGTTTTGAGAACAGTGGCTTTGTAATACAGCTTGATATCTGGTATTGAGATCCCACCTACTTTGTTCTTCTTTCTCAGGATTGCTGCAGCTATTCGGGGTCTTTTTTTATTCCAGATGAATTTTTGGAAAGTTCCTTTTAGGTCTGTGAAATATGCTGTTGGTATTTTAATGGGAAGTGCATTGAATTTATAGATTGAGTAGTATGGACATTTTGATGATGTTGATTCTACCAATCCATGAACATGGTATGTTCTTCCATCTGTTTATGTCTTCCTCTATCTCTTTTTTCAGTGTCGTGTAGTTTTTCACATATAGGTCTTTTACCTCCTTAGTTAAGTTTATTCCTAGGTATCTTAATTTTTTTGGTGCGATGGTAAATAGGATTGCTTTTTTAGTCTCTTCTTTCTGTAAGTTCACTATTGGTGTATAGAAATGCCATAGTTTCTTGGTGTTAATTTTGTATCCTGCAACATTGCCGAATTCATTTATTAAGCCTAATAATTTTTTGATGGAGTCTTTAGGGTTTTCTGTGTACAATATCATGTCATCTGCGAATAAGGACAGTTTTACTTCTTTTTTTCCAATTTGGATGCCTTTTATTTCTTCTTCTTGTCTGATAGCAATGGCTAGTACTTCCAGATTTTGGTTGAAATATAAATTTATTTCCTTTGCTTCTAGATAATGGTTTGGGGTCCTATAGTTGCTATATGTAATGAGGTTCTACAACATAGATCATAGTCTCCAGGCAAATGTTGAAGTGGTACCTGGTAGACCTTCAAGCCATTTGCCACTGACATGGACCTAGCTATTGTTGGCATGGATAGCCAGTACATCAGTGACACCCTCTTTATAGCTCTACTTTCAGACTAAAAGAGTCTGCATTAAGCTTGAGGATTTCACATTTGCTTTCCCACCCTCTACTCCAAATCTTTAGGATTAAGGGAAACAGATACAACCTACTCTTTCTGTAAGGTAATGGTGTGTTTGCACCATTACCAATGAATAGGTAATATTGTGTTTGCGTTTGTGTGTCCTGTCACTTACTTTGTAGATCCTTATTAAACGTTTGTTAAGCTGGTCAGCCATTGCACTTTGGGGAGCATTGGTGACAAACAAGTTAGGACTGGCTTTTCCATTTTACCACCTGAGAGTAACACTTCAGCAGTGATAATCAAGGTTCATTCATACATACAGGCCTGTGCTGTGGTAACACATCATACACAGGAGAAGCTTTAGAAGATTGGATGATTTAAGTTATACCTGGTTGATATCTTAAGTAATTAGATGGTTTTTCAATCCATGTCTTATTTTTCAGGTCCATTAATCTCTTCTTGATTGTGTATTTATTTATCTTACTGACCAAAGCTGCAACATGCACTATTCTAAAGTATATTTGGCAAAATACCCCATATAATGATGAACCTTGGTATAACCAAAAGACCCAGAAGGAGCGGGATACTTTGAAGGTAATTTGTTTTATGCTAAAAATTTTAACTAGCACCTTGTTATCACACCACCCTTGATTCAAATCCTGCTCAAATTAATGATGCCTTTTGTTGGTTTCTGGGTTCCCTCTTAGTTGTATGGTTAACCCTAAGCCATTACATGGTTTAAAAGTTTTAGAGTTTTGTTTTATTTTAATTTGGGCTTCTATGCTTGTTTTTAGCTCTTTACTTAAGAGTTTTAACCTTTTGCACTCGGATGTCAAGTGTGACTCAACACGGTTAGCATTAGAATAAAGGAATCGAGAAAAAAGCAAGCGAGTGCAAAGGGTTAAACATTTGGGCAAGAAGCTGGCATATAAATATAGTATGAGCCTGTGATATATCATGCAAGGAGCATAGTAAATGCCTACATAGAAACTTTGATTCTATATTCCTAGCTTGGGGCAGGAGGGGCACACAACATAAGGAAGTGAAGAAGTATGGAGTCAAAAGATACATTCACTGAAGAATAATGACAAAATTGAGGGTGTTTTACATATTGTGATAATAAGTTTGACCAATGATATAGTGTCTTTGGGAATTTTTTTCAGTGTAGCAAGACAGTGCTTTCAGCATCGAAATAAAAAGATAGAAACTTATCTAGTTCTTTATATTACACTTGTTTAATGGGAGTACATTTAATTAGCATGAACTTTTTTTTGTTTGTTTTAGGTTTTGAAAATGTTCACCGACTTCCTATCATTTATGGTTCTGTTCAACTTTATAATTCCTGTCTCCATGTATGTCACAGTAGAAATGCAGAAATTCTTGGGCTCCTTCTTTATTTCATGGGATAAGGACTTTTATGATGAAGAAATTAATGAAGGAGCCCTGGTTAACACATCAGACCTTAATGAAGAACTTGGTCAGGTTAGAACTTATTTTTACTTAAAATAAATTAATATAGTTAAAATATATTTTCTTGTAGTCTGGATTACCAATGTATATGACCATATCATGTTTGGGAATGTGAATCAAGACAAAAAATGTATACAGTTATACCTTGAAGGCAAGCAATGTTTCCATAGCTATCGCATCAGTTATTTTGCTGGCATTTTGGAGAAAGATCCCAATATGTATTGAATTTGAATGTTACAGAAATTCTCTTTAAAACTTGATCTTGTTAGATTATGGATTATTGCTTTGGAACAGGAAACATGTGGTCTTCATCACCAACTACAACTATTTGGGGATATAATATGGGGTAGCAAATAAAACTATTTTGTAAATGCATTTTGTTCCATAAACTAGATTGACCAGAGTTGTCCTGTTGATATTTTCTTAGAATATTTCTGGTCATATGGATATAGACCTAGAAAGCAGTTGTTTATTCCAGTTCAAAATTTTGAATGAAGGGAACATGTGAGGGCATGCTCTCCTCAAAATGTTTTTTGCTCTATATACCAATGTAGCTCAAGTTTTGACCTTGTTTCTAACTCAAGTGCATTTGTTTTCCAATGCAATGCAATCTAGCTGTAATTCTTCAAGTGATGACTTCCTAAGTGCTTTTCTTATCAGTATTGAGAGAGTTTTTCCCTTTGTCTGAATTTACTGTGTGTTGTGTAATTTTCACAAACTGAGGAAATTTTTTGGCTTCATTTAATTCTCATATTTAGAATGTCAGGGATGTGGAAATGTCATTTCTGTGACTGAGAGATGCAAATTCAGTTAATGGAACTGTGTGGGTGAAACAGGTCCTCAGGCTTGTTTTGAATGGTGCTAATTTGCATCTAAATCTCTAAACTCTCTTACTGAATTTAGTACTCCTCCACCCGTTCCCCATCTCTTATTTCTATTGTTTACACAACCTTTACCTAAATCAAAGTACCCTGTTGACATCTACAAACACAAGGTTGAAAGAACTCTCCAGATTTTGTTGAAACCTGACTTTGGGACTCCAGGATCCCAAACCATAGCATCTGCATCCCACAGTGATACTTAGTCACCAAGGATACAAGAAATAAATGAATGAATACTTTTCCCTTAGATATTGTTCCCAGAAAATTCTTTTGTGAGTTCAGCTGGGACAGCTGACCTTGGCCTTTTTAAACTAGAAGTTTTCATTCAGGGACAGAACTATATGAGTAGAACTACTCTAGTCCCTATAAAAGGCATAAATTTGCAGCATTTTTGCATGAAAAACAAAAATTAAGTTATAAAAATTAAGCGACCTCTGCTAAATTTTTCCCTGACAGGTGATTTAGTTGAGTAGTTCCAGTGCCTGGCTGTGTAGATTAACCTACCCAAAGATGAACTTGGCTAGCTAGCCCTAGGCTGCTACAAATAAAGCAGACAACCTTCCACATGTGATACTTAATGCTCACCAGAGACAGGCAAGATATCCAGGCCATGTTCCACTTGATGAGACTCTTATGTCTTTCATATCTGCATCTCAGCAGATTCTATGTTACCTATGGGAATGTAATCCCTATCATTTAGACTGAATTCACACTGCAGAAAGTAAAGTGAGGATTTGGGGAATGATCTGGTAAATTTGATAAGTGAAAAGAAACTACAGTCATCCACATTTCATCCACTACTTCTTTCTCCAACCAAAACCTGCTTTTCTGGGTGTGATTGTCATTTAGTTAATATAGCCAGACCATCACCTCAATTTATACAGAGAAAAACCAACTTGCCATCATTGTCAGGTTATATATGTAGAAACTACCCGAATGAAAATGCAGATAAGTCTTGAAATAGCTTCTTAGGTCATTTAGCTTTCAATGGAATGGTACACACAAAATGAAATATAGCCAGTTTCCTCTATGATGAGTCATAATTTAAGATACATAGGGCTTTTATGTTGCTAAAAGCAGTGTCAATTAGTTCTCATCAATGTCATTGCAAACACTTGCTTAACAACTCTTTTAAAATGACCTACATGGTATTTTTAAAAGTGGGAAGATATGTTTAGGGCAGTGTTTGACTTGAGAAACAAAAAGTAGTAGACTGCTCACTCAGTTCAGTTGGAAATGGATGGGGTCTTTTGATTAGACATCAGTCTTTTAGACAACCAAATGGTTTCTACCTATCTTGAAGAAACAAAACAAAACCATGGGGATAGCCTCCTTCTTTCTAGCCCCTCCCAGTCTTGTAGCTATGCTTAATGTTGTGTCTAGTATATACTCTGATTCCAACAATTTAGTCCAGTGGTATGTATTGAACTTCTGTGTATGTAATATATATTCTTGGTACTGAAGTTACTATTATAAAGTAAACAAGAAACCCTCAAGTTTTTCACCATTTAGTTGGGGAAATACACATATCAATGTGATCATGATAATTCAGAAAAATTAGGGAATGTGGGATGATGGAAAGAGTCCAGTACTGTGTAATTATGCTGAAGTCAACAGCAATGGCAATCAACATCTATATAACACATCATAGTTTACAAACATAGTTGTTGCTGAGCTTTATTTTGTAATTTTTACAGCCTTGTGCAGCAGATTTAGTTATTTAAGGTTCATATATAAAGTTCAGAGAGATTAAGAGATTTTTCCCCAAGGTCACAAAGCTAGTAGGTGCTGGAGCCAAGACTCCATTCCAGGTGTACCATTATGTTGAATGATGTGAATATTGTTGACCAATTTTGAACTATGAAATGGGTAATTTTGTGTGTTCAACCTTAAGTTCAGGGTTCTTTCTACCTTAGAACACCTATCTCACTTTAGGTTTTTTTATCCATAATGTTGTTGGTTTGAGCCTGTTGATAGAGAGGGGCCTTTTTTAATCTGTTTTAAACCCACCATTAAAGAGGAAAGAGGAAGAGGCTGTTGTGAGTCAGGCAAGCAGCAGGCTCTTACTCTTTAGCCCTCTCTCTCCCTTAAATATGAGAATACATAATAAATATGAGAATACATATTAAATATGAGAATACATTTTAAATAACAGCCAAGCCTCTCCTCCCCCTTTTCTGAGTATATGGCATATATTAGATCAGTGATTCTCAAAGTAGGATCCAGGAACCAGCAGCATTAACATCACCTGATAAATTACTAGAAATTCACATTAACTGACCCTGCCCCAGAGCTACTAAATTAGAAACTTTGGGGATAGAGCCCACCGATCTGAGTTTCAGTGAGTCCTCCAAATAAGTGTGATGCACACTACAGTTTGATAATTACTATATTAGGGTATAGTTTGTTTGTCTATACCTGTAAGAATAATTGTATGCAGAGCCATACTACACAACCTATTATATATTGGCAAACAATTGCACTTTATATTTTTAAAACTACCACCTTTGACACTCATAAAAGATTCTTAATGGGTTAATTAATTCCCACCCTAGTCCAGGAGATGCTACAACACAGGACAACCTTTAGGGGAAAATGAAGGTTAATAATTTTGATCAGAAAATAAAACCCCATAGATTTTCATTTAACTAGAAAAACTCTAACAACACAGGAATAATACCATTTGGATTAATTTAAAGAGAGAATTCAAACTTGGCCAGCTAAGAGGACAAAAAGGAAAATTGGAAGGCCATATTTGTACCATGCTATGAAAAGCTTTGAAAAATAGAGAGCAACAGTTGCTGGAATTCATCTCTTTCTGCCTTACATAATAGAAACCTTAATCTTGTGCTTATTGATTGTTCCCGTCAGTCCATAATTTTAACTATTTAAGCATAAATTTCCAAAAGGAGATAAAATTGTGGGTTTCCAAAAGCCAGATGTTATAAATAGAAGATAAAAACTGAGATAAAATGGAAATGCTCAATATGGCTTATTTAACATGGAAATTTTACATCATAGATTATTTTTTCCATAATTTATGAAATTATGGGAGAAACCAAGATGGCGGCATAAGGTATATACCTGTATGTGCTGCCTCTCACAACCACACCAAAACTACAACTAAAAGACAAAACGGCTATCATCCAGAACCACGGGAAAGATGGCTGAGTAGTTCTACAACTAGAAGGAAAGAAAAAAGCGCATTGAGACTGGGTAGGAGGTGCAGAGGCGTGGAAAAGCAGAGGTACAGAGGAGCTCGAACCAGGCTGGCAGCTGGGTGCACTGTTTTTTTCAATCGGGAGGGAGATACAAGCTCCCAACTGCTCTGAACTCCAGTTTCCGGCGAGACTCTGGGGACCCAGACTCCTACGGGGAGAAACTGGACTGTCTGGCATCAGGTCGGAAAGCGAGGGTGGCTTTCTCGCACAGGTGCTTGCAGGAATCATTGATACTGCGTGGGGGTGCGGGACGCTGAGACGCGGAGACTGGCAGCCATCGCTGTTTGCTCCGCCCTGGTGACTCCCTGAGACCCCACCCCACCCAATTTACAACCCCAGCCAAGCTGTGTGCAGTGGCTTTTGCATATGAATGGCCTGTCCTTTCGCACCCTATCTTAACAAACTGCAGCTGGGTCAGAGAGCTCCAAAACTTCCAAACCCCAAACAAAGAGAAGAAATATGCTGATTTCGCTATAGCTCCTGCTGGATGGCCTCAGACAGTGGTTGATTTTGCACCTCCTTGGAGATCCAGAGCCAGTGTACCTAGTGGTCAGTGTGAGACGATACCAAATTGCAATTCCTCACATCCATAAGTGACACACTCAAGAGGCAGACTCAGTGAGCACCAAAGCCCCACTGAAGTAAGTCCTGTCCCATAAGGGTGTCTCCAGCACAGCAGTTCTTCCATTATAGACACAGCAGGTCCTCACAGCCAATTGGCCTAGAAGTCAATTCCTCCCAGTAATACCAACAACAATCAAGGCTTAACTACAACAAGACTGTGCACACAGCCCACAAAGGGGTACACCAAGAGTGTCCACCTCAGGTGATTGGGGAGGCTGAGCCATTGGGCCCTATAGGACACCTACCACACAAGGCCAGTCTATCAACACAGGGAAGCAGCCAAAATGCGGAGAGAAAGAAACATGTCACGAATGAAAGAAATGGAGGAAAGCAAACTACTGGATATAGAGTTCAAAACCACAGTTATAAGGTTACTCAAGAATCTTCTAGAAACCACTGAGGAACTTAGTGAGACCTTCAAGGATCTTAATGAGAATGCCAAAAAAAATGGAAAAGGACTAGTCAGAAATTAAGCATACACTGTCTGAAATAAAGAATAATATACAGAAATTCAACAGTAGACTAGAGGATCCCATGAATCACATCAAAGATTTGAAATACAAGGAAGCAAAAAATACCCAATCAGAATAGCAAAAGAAAAAATAATAAAAAAATATGAAGATAGTGTAGGGAGCCTCTGGGACAACTTCAAACATACCAACATTTGAATTATGGGGGTGCCAGAAGAAGAGAGAGCGCAAGATATCGAAAACCTATTAGAAGAAATAATGATAGAAAACTTCCCCTACCTTGTGAAAGAAATAGACTTACAAGTCCAGGAAGCACACAGAACCCCAAAGAAGAGGAATCCAAAGAGGACCACACCAAGACACATCATAATTAAAATGCCAAGGGCAAAAGACAAAGAGAGAATCTTAAAAGCAGCAAGAGAAAAACAGTTAGTTACCTACAAGGGAGTACCCATACGACTGTCAGCTGATTTCTCAACAGAAACTATGCAGGCCAGACGGGAGTGGCAAGAAATATTCAAAGTAATGAATAGCAAGAACCTACAACCAAGATTACTCTACCCAGCAAAGCTATCATTTAGAATTGAAGGTCAGATAAAGAGCTTCACAGATAAGAAAAAGCTAAAGGAGTTCATCACCACCAAACCTTTCTTATATGAAATGCTAAAGGGTATTCTTTAAGAAGAGAAAGAAGAAGAAAAAGGTAAAGATAAAAATTATGAACAACGAAGTGACAACAAATACATATCTATCAACAAGTGAATCTAAAAATCAAGTGAATAAAAAATCTGATGAACAGAATAAACTGGTGAATATAATAGAATCAGGGGCATAGAAAGGGAAGTGGAGTGACAGTTCTCCGGGGGAAGGGGGCGTGAGGGGTGTGGGAAGAGATTGGACAAAAATCTTACACCTATGGATGAGGACAGTGGCAAGGGGTAAGGGCATGGGGTTGGGGGGGACCGGCTGGAGGGGAGCTATGGGGGAAAAAAGAGGAATATCTGTAATAATCTGAACAATAAAGATGTATTTAAAAAGAAAAAAAGTATGCTTATATTATACCTTAGCTTATCATAAAACTGCTTTTTTTAGTTTGGAACCTTTTTGAGACATATTTGAAAATATTTAAAATTGGTTTTGATCATTATTGACTTACTGTGTACTATCTATATTCTGTAATTCTTATGCACATTATATGAAACTGCATTTCACTTCAATCCTGTATATTTATAGAATATTTTACTTTTTAAGGAAAACTTTTATATCCCAGTTAAAGTTCCTATCGTGTGTGTGTGTGTGTGTGTGTGTGTGTGTGTGTGTGTGTGTGTGTGTGTGTGTGTGTGTGTGTGTGTTTGCGCCTGCATGCACATAAAATAAGTGGCCAGTATATTCTTGTTTCCCACTTGGAAAATTGATCTTCTTACGTAACTTCTTTTTCTTTTTAATTCTTACTGGAGAATATTTTTTCCATTGCTTTTTAGAGAGAGTGGAAGGAAGGGATGGAGGGGGAAGGAGAGAGAAACATCGATGTGAGAGACACATTGATTGGGGCCGGGGATCAAACCTGCAACTGAGGTACTTGCCCTTGACCAGGAATTTAACCCGCAGCCTCAGCTGCACGGGTCAATGCTCTATCCACTGAGCCAACTGCCAGGGCTCTTAAGTAACTTTTTTGTATAAAAAAGACTAGGTGTAAAATTGAAGGGTTCTTACTTTGATAAAATAGCACATTCTTCCTTCCTATTAATCTTCTATATTTTAATAGGTCTACTTTAGAAATATGATACTGTTTCAGTGTCTTAAAATACTTTTGTTTCTCATTCATTTTATAATGTTGCTTCTGTAATTACCGTACATCTGACAAGAAGTCTTAGAATAGATATTTTCTAAGAGTGAGAAAATTGCTCTGCCTTACACCCAACTAAAAATTAATCACACTGAACAAAGTTAAAATGTATGTTTGTGTCCTTGTTTTTAGGTGGACTATGTATTTACAGATAAAACTGGAACACTCACTGAAAACAGCATGGAATTCATTGAATGCTGCATAGATGGGCACAAGTATAAAGGTGTAACTCAGGAAACTGATGGACTCTCTCAAACTGATGGACCCTTAACATATTTTGATAAAGCAGATAAGGTGGCATTTTCTGCATTGCCATTTTACTTTGAGAAATCAATCTATGTATGCATGTGTTAACCCTGTATAGTAGAAATGAATTTTAGCTTATGACAGACTTTTGAATAACCATTTGTTTCTTCTCTCATTTTACCTTCCTTGTTTTATTAACACCTCTGGAATTTGTAAATAAGTAGAAAGAATTATGGGAAATTGCATTGGGTAAAATTTCACTTCCCTGTCTGTGTGATCATAAATATTTTTGTGCTTTGTCTTTAAGATATGAGCTCTTCCGAGAATGATATCTATTCAAATCATTCTAGTCCCTGGAGTGTGTAGGCATTAAATGAACCAGAGTCTCCCTGCACCTGAGCTATTGCCAGATTGAATTAGATACTGAATGAACACTTTTAGGCAAGAAAAAGTCACCGCTTGGGTATTAGGTAGCACTACACTAACCTGAATGAGTTAACACAGCCCCTACGGTATGTTAGCTGAGAACCAGGAATGCTGTTAGGAACTAGGAAGATAGCTCAGTTGAGTATTAAGAATTTATAAATTTCTGCTAACTCAGTTTGCTGGAGGTTATAACTTTCTCTCACATTAATATTTTTTCTCTGTTCGTGGACTAGTTACCAAGTGATCAATGTGAAAATCATATAGTCATTTTTTATTGTTACTGTTTAACAGAATCGAGAAGAGCTCTTTCTGCGTGCCTTGTGTTTATGCCATACTGTAGAAATTAAATTAAATGATGCTGTTGATGGACCTACAGAATCAGCTGAATTAACCTATGTGGCCTCTTCACCAGATGAAATAGCTTTGGTAAAAGGAGCTAAAAAGTAAGCACATGAATGCATTCTACAGGTCTGCTCTAGAGTGTCACACCTATAGTTAACAATACAGTATTTTAGTATCACAGGTGTTTGCATGTGTCCAAACTCATCAAATTGCATACATTAAATATGTGGAGTTCTGCATATATCAGTTATACCTCAATAAAGCTGTTTTAAAACCCAGAGATAAGTTGTTGAGAAATACATTAGCATTTTTGAAGAGTGAAAAAAAATGAAGCACTTCCTCTACTTGTCTTGAGAAAGTTAAATCACAGGACAGGAGTTATTTTTTTTTCTCTGTTTGCTTCAGTAACCTTATCTTGTAAAAATACATATTCTTTAGTAAAAAGTCAGACTCCTTAATCTGAAAGTTTAGGAAAAAATTCCCAAACCCTAACCAATTAAGAGCAGAAAGAAAATAGTAATGCATAGGTGTAACTTGTATTACTATTTATGCATACCAGCCAGAAGTCTAAATGTTCATGTTATATTTTGCATATCGTAACAATGGCCACTTTTTGTACAACACGTTATTTCTGAAAGTGCTCCCAGCAATTTTTACATCATTTGGTAAAGATAGTCCCGTTTGACCCATGAGGGCCAAGATAATTAAGTGACTAAAAGGTCACGCAGTGTGTTACATAATTGGATTTACAAATTGCCTCTTTTTTGGTTACAATTTGTGACTGTTCATTGACTTGCTGTGTGTTATCATTTCAGCCAGTAAAGGGAAGATTATAGATTGATATCATATAAAAGAGAAGAAAACAATAAAAGATTACAAGTAACCCCAGTGGAAAGGAAAGGAATCATTCTTTAGAGATATACAAATGTCTTTTTTATTGTTTTTGACAGGTATGGGTTCACATTTTTAGGAACTCAGAATGGCCATATGAGAATAGAGAACCAAAGACAAGAAATAGAAGAGTAAGTAGCACCTTGTATTTGTTTGTCATGTCTTAATCCCACAGTCCACCTTAACTGAATCTAGTAAGGGCAGCAAAGGAAACTGATTGCATCTACAAGTGTAGGACTCTGCTCTCCCAGTTCAGAGTTTTATGTAAATGTAGTTGGAGGAGGAGAAAGTAATTTTTTCATAGAATGGCAGAAACTGAGATTTGGTGTGGAAATGATTCCAGTTTGGTTCACATATGGATCCAGTAGCCTGAATGAGAGTCTGCCTGGACTTTCTTTCAGAAATTAAAATACCATTTCTGGTCTCCAACACATGCTGCAAGAAAAATCAGTGAACATGCATGAAACTTTATTTCCAGAACCCAACCAATAACTCTGGGATTTCAAGCCTAGCCAATCATGGCAGCTTTGATGTTAGAAGCATTGTCTTGTTCTAGATGATCAGGGTTGAGCCTTGGGGCAAATACTCTAATGCATCAGTGTTTTTCCCTACAGAGACCTCAAGGAACAAAGCCATTTTAGCTTAACAGCAGATTTGAATTAGGATCTATGATGAATTTGAATTCCTTCATCTGAAGTTGAAATTTAATTATCTGACTTAAATTCTGGCCCCTAGCATCTCATGAGACTCATCTCACACTCTGTAATACATGTAGATGCACCTTTAGGGAGGGATGCTCAGAAACCAGAGGAAGCCTCTTTGGCCTGACTGCCAAGAACCCAGAGTCATCATCTGTCCAGATTCTAACCAGTTTGCAACCAGTGCCCCCCATCTTGGCCAACACCAAGTGAAATACTACATGTTTATGTTACACACACATACCCCCAAATAATGACCTCCTCCCTCCCATCAAAATCAAGCTTTGTAATATTTTTAGGCCAAATGCTTGTATCCAAATTGTTTATTTTCAAAAAAATATTTTCTCACATTTTTAAAATAATTAACTCATATTTTTACCCTTTTGCATCCTTTCATTTAATTAATATAGCTCAGCCATTCACACACAGATCTGATCATATCGTTCCATTGTTTAAACCTTTCAGTGGATTTCTATTGCTGTTAGGATAAAATCCCAAATCTCTGGCCCACAATGTTCTCATTTCCCAGCCCCTGCTTAGCGTCCTTACTATTTCCCTATCAATTAGATGTCAAGCCTTAGTGAACTACTTTATATTCCCACCGTGGTCCATATGTGATCATACTCCTGTGCCTTTGCACATGCTCTTCCCTCTGCTCAGAATGCTATGCTACCCTTTCTTCATCATATCACTTCTAGAGAACACACCTCAGGTACAACTATTTCCAAGAAGCCTTCCTTTGGATGTCTTCATTCTGCATACTCACATCTCCCCTGTGAGATCCTTTATTACAGTTTTTGGCAGTCTGGAAGGTAGTCATCTTATTACCTTACCCTCTGTTTGCCTGATCATATGAGGAGCCCTTTGAGGGAAGGGTCTGAGGAGATTCCTATCTATTTTCTAGTACCTAGCACTGTGCCTGACACATATTAGACATTCCACAGGTGATTGAAATAATTGTAAGGGTGAGACTATTTCTAGATCCCTTCAGATATGGCTCGGTGGGACATCTTTTTGTCCCCTATTTCTATGTAGTCACTCACTCCTTATATTTTAAGTAATATAATAAGAAGATACAGATACCCCTTACCAACAATGGTGTCCTCTGACAGCATGCTCTAAATGCAGAGACATTTCAAGAACACAGTAGAAATCCCCAGTTGTACACATAACTAGCACCCCTTACCCAAAGAGAAGAGCTTGGTTCATTAAAGATGTTTAAATATCTTAAGATATTTCTCTTGTGTTTTATTTTTCCCAGTGTGGTGTAGGTATTTTACTTTTCTCATTTTTCTTCTCATAAAGGTATGAACTTCTTCACACCTTAAACTTTGATTCTGTCCGCCGTCGTATGAGTGTTATTGTGCAGACTCAAGAAGGTATGCATTTTTTTAAAAATGACTTTTTCTCTTTTTCCATTTTAGATTTATATTTAATCAACAATTTCAAGAAAGAAAACATTAAATGGAATAGTATATGATTACCTAACGTCACATAATGCAGTAGCTTCATATAGGCCTTAATGTATTTATATAAGTAAGCACATGCATTCAGCTTGTCAAATTGTCATTGGTAGAACCCCTTGTATGACAGTGTATGCCTTTTCTTGGAAACTGAGCTCTACTCAGTTATGGTTGTCCAAATAGGAACTGAAAGGGTGACTTTTTTGTTCCGGGTACTTACCAATCACTAATAATGTCTACATGTAGTAGCTCAGTACGATTGTGGGGTTTGCAATTACTAGCTGTAAAGTCCTTGAGTGTAGAGTTTCTGGTTATCCCTCCCTGACCTTCCTCATTTCCCATTGGTTTACACTCCCCGGAGGCCGGTGAGCTAGAGATAACTAATGGCCAGCCTAATATGAAAGAGCATTGTAATTTTACTTGAGCACTCTGGCCTCTTTGACAGTCAAGAAGCTTGCCCTTTGCTTGCAAGGGAACCAGTACCACCATCCCAGAGTTCACCTGTATCTTTGGGAGGAGCCATGGTGATTGGGATACCTTCTGCTCAAATTCAGCAAGACTCATGAGAATGCTTCATTTGGGGCTTTCAGAAACCTCTCTATCTATTTGTGTTTGTATATGTGTATATGTCTGTCTCCGGGTGGTTTTTTCAAAATATCCTTGATTAATTTTCTAGTAATTTACTTTTTAGTATTTAAATCTGTTGCAAATTCCTGAATGTGAGAATAGGAAGATACAGACAAACTCTTGAGGGAATGTATCCCACTTTATTCATACTTTTTGGTGTGATTGCAAATGAAACTGACTTCAGTATGTTGATGTACAATTTGCTTTGTGACTTTTACACAAATTGGATGTGTGAGAGAAAATGAAAAAAAAACAACATTTGAAATACTTGCTGTTTTTACCTGTGCCCATGTACATATGCATTCTACTGCAAATGGTGAGATATCTGGGGAAGTGGTATGCCAAGGGCCTTAACCTCAGAGCAACACTGTTATTTTTTAACTTGTTGGACTTAGCATTTTGCCTTATAAGGATGAAGGGTCTTTCTTCATGCTCAACTGTTACTACTTTCCTGGGTGCATGGACTGATATAAAGCTGTACTTGTGCTACTAACTACAATGTACTCTCAACTGTCTTCTACAAAGCTAATCTCAAGTTTCTGGTAAAAACGGTCAAGCCACTGTTTTAAAAGCTAATTTATATAGTTTATTTAAAATGATTTTACCTTGTTTGAGATTAAGTTTGGTCCTTGACATCAGTAGATGCCACAGGTGCTCTTTAGACCATGGCTGACAACATTTTCAAAGATAATTCAGGTACACTTGACACAAGCATGGTCTTTTGTGATTCACTAGAAGGAAGTATATTTTAACAGAAGTGCATGTTGTGAACTCTGAGTTATTACTTGTGTCTATACCAGTCTTAAAAGGTGGTGAATGTTGTCCTGACCATGCAAAGGTCAAGATGTCTCATTCCATTTTGGTGAGCATTTTAAGGCAGGCTCAGGATACATAATAGCTGAGTGGGAATATCTACCCTAATCATTCAATGTTATTAGTCCCAGTACAAGGCTTAAAATTCTAAGTCGACTACTTTGGTTTTTTATTTTAGGAGGCATATTTCTCTTTTGTAAAGGCGCCGACTCAGCGATTTTCCCCAGGGTGCATAATCATGACATTGAGTCAACCAAAGCCCATGTGGAAGGAACTTCAATGGTGAGCCTTCACTCTAACCCCCAATAAATAGAGAAATGCTGGAAATGACTTATTTAAATATCTGTTTAAGTGAATTTTAGCTTCTCTTTATGGTCTATTTTTAGATTTGGGGCTTTAGTAATAGGATTTACCATATTTTAATATAAAACATTTTTCTAGAGCAAGTTTCTCTTCAGAATTTGGAGCCTTAAAGACTTTTCAAGAATGCATTATGTTCTGTGGGGGTTTTTTTGCCCCCAGAGATACTTTGTTATTTTGAACTTAATTGTATGTTACTTCTTTAGTTGTAATTTTTTCTTTTTTTAAAACTAAAAATATATCAGAATTTCTCTTTGTTTGGTAAAGTAAGAGTACTTAAAGAAAATGTGTTTTTCCCCCTTATTATTTGGATAACTAGAGATCTCCTACTTTGCTTCTAGGATGGGTATCGGACACTTTGTGTAGCCTTCAAAGAAATTCCTCCAGATGATTATGAAAGAATTGACAGACAGCTTGTAGAGGCAAAAATGGCCTTACAAGAGAGAGAAGAAAAATTGGAAATGATTTTTGATGATATTGAGACAAACATGAATTTACTTGGAGCCACTGCAGTGGAAGACAAGTAACCAGAAAATAATATTCTTGTTATTTTAATGACCAGTCATTTGGGGTGGTATCTGTTCATATTAGTAACTTAATCTCAAATTTTGAAATCTTTGATTTTTCTTTGTCTACACACCAGATTTTGAACTATTTATGGGAGTGATTATTAAGTTAATTATTTGTGATTTAGAAGAATTAATCTCATCTTTAAGGTCTTTTGAATACTTACTAAGCCATTCATTTATTTATGCAGATATTTATGAAATAGTCTTACTAGGCATAGGGAGCTTTGTGCTGAAGATATCATTTAAGCTGAACTAGTCCCTGGTAGAATGGGTAAAATTTTTAAAAATATTTTTTTATTAATTTCAGAGAGGAAGGGAGAGGAAGAGAGAGATAGAAACATCAATGATGAGAAACATTGATTGGCTGCCTCCTGCATGTCCCTCACTGGGGATCATGCCCTGACCAGGCATCGAACTGTGACCTCCTGGTTCATAGGTTGATGCTCAACCACTGAGCCATACCAGCCGGACAAGAATAGGTAAAATTTTGACAGAGATAAGCAAAAAGGAAATTTCAAGGTAGAACAAATAACATGAGAGCTCATTCTAACCTGGTTTAACTGACCAGAGCTTGTTTCTGCATACTTTAAAATGATTTATTTTAATTATATAGGCTGAGCTCTGACAGACATGATTGTAGGGTTCCAACAAGTTTTAGACGCTTAATATTGGAGGAGATTTTTAGGAATTATAAATGCCAATTGTTGAGACTTAACCAAACAAAAAGTTACAAACATATATTTAGCCATATTGGAAGGTACTGCAATTCTAATGAAATTCATTTAGTTTAATTTCATTTTTATTCTCTTGACAAAAGTAATCAAAAAAAGTATCATTCTCTTTTTATTCCTGCCTTTAAGAATTATGCTTAAATTCTCTTTCAGGATGGTTGGCTTTTCTGTTCTTAAAGCTCCTCGGGGATGGGATTCACTAACTTCCCTCAATATCTTTTTTTTTTTTTTTAATATTTTTAAATTTTTTCTAATTTTATAATTACAGTTGACATTACCCATTCGTTTCAGGTATATAGCATAGTAATTAGACATTTCTATAACTTATGAAGTATTTCCCCCTATAAGTCTAGTACCCACCTGGCACCATGCATAGTTATTACAATATTATTGTCTATATTCCCTGTGCTACAATTTACATCCCTGTGACTATTTTGTTCCCTCAATATCTTATTAGAATGTCTTTGGCCCTTTCTGTTTTAAACCATGTTAAGTATCTCTGTGGTGAGATATAAAATAAAATTTAATATGCTAAAGTGACAATGAATAAGAATGCTTGGTGAGTTTCTGAACATTATAACTAAGAATGCTCTTTCTCAATTCTGCCATAGGATACTAGTTATATCTAGAGATGTCATGAATTTGTCCAGACCTCATTCTTTAAAATTCACTTTAATAAGCAAAACTATGTCAGAGAGAACATTCTCAGAGTAGAGGATACATAAGAAAACCAACTGTGATAACATGTCAGGACTCCAGAAATGCTGTGAATTGTAAAAATATTCTCTTTAACAAGCCTTCTTGCAGAATCTCTGTTGGGAATTTTTGAGGATAACGAGTTTTCCTTTGTGTTCCCAGGCTACAAGATCAAGCAGCTGAGACCATTGAAGCTCTGCATGCAGCAGGTCTGAAAGTCTGGGTGCTTACTGGGGATAAGATGGAGACGGCCAAATCCACCTGCTATGCCTGCCGCCTTTTCCAAACCAGCACTGAGCTCTTGGAACTGACCACAAAAACCATCAATGAAAGTGAAAGGAAAGAAGATCGATTACATGAATTGTTGATAGAATACCGTAAGAAGTTGCTGCATGAATTTCCTAAAAGTACTAGAAGCCTTAAAAAGTAAGAAAGTGCATCAGTTTCTTATATTTAGGCATTGGTACAGATATAAATCACAGCTGTTTATGCAGAAGGCTCTGTTTTTTATTTATCATTCTTTGTTTGCAGGTATTTATCCTTATAAATTAAAAACATTCCCTGAGGATGTGGCTAATGGCCCAGTTTTAATTATTTGGTACTTCCCACCTCTAGTTTAAAAGAAAACCATGCACTTGTCAAGGTTTATGAAACTAGTTCAGTTTCTCAATATTTAGGGCCTGGATATTTAGCATTGATATTCTGGCCTGGTCCATGTTAATAAAAAATACATCTTTTCACAGTCTATTAAACTGAATGTAATAAAACTGATCTCTGTAATAGTTTACATATATTTTGAGACCCTGGAGCCATTTTCTGTGTTGATTTTCATGCCACAGAATTCCAAAGGTAACCAAATTCTTGTTAACATGGACACTTGGATTCTACTTTCAACTAGCTGCTTAGGAAGAACTGTGGAACCCACGATCTCAAGGAAAGCCCTGATCCACAATAATTCAATGATGTATTTTTCTAGAATTATCATTGACTAGGGCTTAGCCTTATCTGAACCAATTATTGGAATTTACCTTGGCTGTAAGGAAATTTATTTCCTCTTTAGGATGTGCTTGCACTAAATTTAAAGACCCCTAGATAATACTGTTTTTCATTTCTTGAACACCCCCTTTGTTCCAGGAACAGTGTTAAGCACTTTATATAATTATTCTCATTTAATCTTCACTACAACCCAGTAAGGCAATCTTATTTTCTTCAACTTACAGATAGGGAAACTAAGGCTTTGAGGTGGAATAAGTCTATCCAATTCCAGAGTCCATGCTATATCTTTAACAACTATACTATATTAGCATCTTCATCTCCATTGTTTAAACAAACTTTAAAAATGAATAGCCCACATTCATGAGGCTATGGCCAATTCTGAAACAGCAGTTTTTCTTCTGGTATTTGGGCAGCAATGAAAATAAACAGGTTTTTATGACTAAAGTTTCCTTCCTTTAACCAAATGATACTTATTAAAGGCAGTACAAATTACAAGCATTTTACTTGTCCATTTGTCTTAGTCTGCTTGAGCTACCATATCAAAATACCATAGACTGGGTGGCTTATCCAGTGGAAACCCTGATTTCTCATATCTGGTGTGGTCCCTCTTTCTAGTTTGCAGAAGGCTGCCTTTTCACTGTCTCCTTACATTACAGAGAGGGGGAAGCTCTGTGTCTCTTCTTATAAGGGCCCCACCCTTATGAATTTATTTAAACCTAAGTACCTCCCAAAGACTCCATCTCCAAATACCACCACATTGGGGATTAGGGCTTCAAAATAGGACGTGGTAGGAGACACAATTCAGTTCATAGCACCATTCAGCAGCTCTGGAGCACTTTTATAAAAGCCAGGGCAGAACATTTCCTCTTCCTGGCTCATCTGTTTGGAGTTGTGTGGGTACAGTCTTTTCCCCAGGTTACATAGATGTCAGACCTAGAATCACTTCTGCCAGCTTCTTCTTCTTTGTCCCTTCCACTTTAGATCAGCCACCAAGCTTTATTCATGTTCTCATTTTCACCGCTGGTGCTCCACATCAAATTTTGTAGCAACCCATGCCTCAAGTCCCTTAAGCCCCTCTTCCAGACAAGTGGTCCTTAAATGTGAAGAACTGCCTATATTGCGACCCTACTCGGAAACCTTAAGTGGTTCTCCATTACCCACAGAATCAGTTTGCACCAAAGGCCTCAAGTAACATTTTCATTTTGCTTTCCTAGTGGAACACAGGATGTATTCTCTCCACACACCACTTTCTGCCCTGTCTTTCAAGTTCCATTTCAGATATCACACCTCACAAAGAACCCACTATTCTTCCTGTGTATTTATTGTCCCAATCACTGGATAGTGACTGTTTAACATTTTGTTTGGTTGTTTATAGTCTATCATGTATGTTTTTGTCACCCCAATGAGATTTTTCTGTTCTCCAAGGAAAAAGTAATTAATAATTCTTTTCATTGTATATAATTGATGTTTACAAATATTGCTTGATTGATCATTGAGTCACTGCTTTCTGTACATTAAGTCTGCTCTGTGGGTAGGGGAGCAAAGAAGGTGAACACGTGAATGATATCTCTTTAGTTAGTGAAAAAGTGGTCATAAAATTATGAAACAAAATATGGATATGTACAAAATATTATGGTGCTAGCAATATACAACAAAGAAATATGGCATAAAGGATAGATGAGGCATATTAGGCTCTCACTACTCAAAGTTTGGTCCATAGAACAGCATTTCCATTACCACCAGAAGCTTGTTAGAAATATAAAATCTCATGTCCCACCCCAAACCTATTCAGTAAGAATCTACAAGATTCCCAAAATTTTGACAGGATTCTTTTAACATTAAACTTTGAGAGGCATCAAGTTAGACAAGTGAATTTATAATGATGAGATCAAGCTGTGTCTAATACTTTCACTGCAGTGGTTCTCCAATAGCACCCAAAATTTCCTGAGCTAACATTGACTAGTCATTGTTTTTTTTTCTTCATTGTAAAAAAATAATAAAGACATGTTAATTGGTAGACTTTTCTCAGTTGTAAGTTTTCCCCTCATATGTTTTTCTTAAATACTTGGCACTGGTTACATTTTTCTTTCCTGGCTATGCATGAGAATCACCTGAAGAGCTTTTTAAAGCATTAATATATGTAACTGAGCCCTACCCAAGATACTCTGATTTAATTTATCTGGGGATAGTCCTCACGCATGGGCAATTTTTTACTTTATTTTTATTAAATATATTTTTATTGATTTCAGAGAGAAAGGGAGAGGGAGAGAGAGATAGAAACATCAATGATGAGAGAGAATCATTCATTGGCTGCCTCCTGCATGCCCCCTACTGGGGATTGAGCCTGATACCCGGGCATAAGCCCTTGACTGGAAAAGAACCTAGGACCCTTCAGTCTGCTGGCCGGCGCTCTTATCTACTGAGCCAAACCAGCTAGGGTTCATGGGCAATTTTTTAAAACTGCTCAGATGATTCTAATGGGAAGGCTATGGCTGAGAACACTAATCAAGTATAAAATTATACTTATTTAATGAACATATATTATTGTATGGTATTCTTTAATGAACACCATATATTTTAGGTACTCCATCACATTTGAGAAGCCTGGTCTACTGATAGTGTATGTCATTCAGGCAAAAATATTAGGAAAAGGTCTTCTGTGACTGTATATCCCAAAGCCATTTTGTCTTTTACTTATATTTTAAGGAGTTTTTAGATTGCCTAATGATTTGTCTTTATATCAGAGTTTGACTGATCTGTAATTTCCCAAATTCACCTTCAGTTTCTTATAGAGACTGACTACTAAATGTCCATTATTTTTTTCTTTATTGATTAATTTATAATTTATTATTAATTAATTTATAATTTTTTCTTTATTGATTAATAAAGACACATTACATATGTGTCCTTATTACCCCATTGCCCCCTTGTCCATTATTTTTATACCATTTAGAACTTAATGTTATTTATATATGCAGCTTGAGTCTCAAACGTGATGAAAAGTCTCTGATGTGCCTTTATTAGAGACAGTTGCTCCTTTAGAATGTATAGGTTTAGGAATCAGATTGATGATGACTTATGGGAGATCCTCCTCCTTATAGTTTAAAATAAATAAGGTTCCTAAATAGAATTGTATAATAGATTCAAATACAGCATTATTTTTTCATTTTCAGAGCATGGACAGAACAACAGGAATATGGATTAATCATCGATGGCTCCACATTATCACTCATATTAAATTCTAATCGTGACTCCAGTTTTAACAATTACAAAAGCATTTTCGTACAGATTTGTATGAAGTGCACTGCAGTGCTCTGCTGCCGGATGGCACCATTGCAGAAAGCACAGGTAACTGGATATTAGTTAATGTTCTGTTTTGGGGACTTCTACATACATGTGCAAATGTTCACTTTACTTTTAATTTGTTTCTTCTTTTACGGGCCATTATTACCTTATTACATCTTCCCTGGCATCATCCTCTTTGTGGTCAAAGTCAGGAGTCTTCCCACCAATTTGAATCAAACCAGCCTTGTTGTTCCCTCAAGCTGGCAGTCCAGTTCCTCACCTTCCAAACTTCTCTAATGAATGTTTGGTGCCTGCTGCCTACCCTGGTCTCACGTGTTCTTTCTTCTCATCTTACTCTGTTGGATCACCTGAAAGAGAGCAATGACTTCCTGGCCAAATCCATCATACTGTCTTCCATTCTCCTCCTCATTTCTTTGCTGCAGTTGACACTCAGTTATATCCTCCTTAAAATTCCTCCCTTGTTTTCTTTGATGGTTTACAGTCCTGACTTTTTCCCCCCTACTTGGGAATCCAGTGTCTTTTTATTTTGTTTCATCTTCTATCTTTTCTCTATCAGTTTTCTCTGGTCTTGATTTTTTTTTTTCCGTTAAGTCTCATATTTCTGGCTGCCTGTTCGACAGCTCCATATGGATTCCCCACTGTCACATTAAATTCTAGTGTTCAAAACAGATCTTACAATTTTCTCCTTCAGGCCAATTTGTTTTATATATTTATTATTCCTGTTACCAATGCCATTTTTTTCTTTTGCTTTCTAAGTCTCCAAAGTACCTCTTCTCCTTCACTCCATATATAGGCACCATGTCCTGTTGATTCTACCTTTTGTCGTAGCTCTCATTTTTGTGCCATCTTTTTAAACCTTTCACCTCCAGCCCAGTCTAAGCCCTAAGGACTTTACACAGAGACTGTTTGATTTGGTCTTCTTGCTTTCACAATTCCCCCTTTAATCTCTTTCCCCACGCTCCCAAATTAATCTTGTTAAATCACTACTTCTCTCATCATATATTCTTGCTCCGACACTTTCAGTAATTTCCTAGTCTCTTAGGAAGGAGAACAGATGACTCAATGTGGGACTCGGGGCTTACCCTGTGACCCTTGGGTCCACCATAATTCCTATATCCAGTGTGAATTGTTCCCCCTTTGTGTGCTTCCAACATGCTGTGCACTTGCCAACTTCCAAGCTTTTCTCATATCATTTCCTCATCTGGGATTCTCTCAAAATTGTTCTTGGTCTAACAAAAATTATACTCAATAAAACCCAGCTCAAGCCCACTCCCATATGCTGTTTTTTGTCAGCTCCTCCAGCCCACATTGATCTGCTTCACCTTACATTCTTGCACTCACTGGGTCCAAGGAACTTTAGAGTCTCAGTGACATACTATTTCACTGCTATACACACTGTATTCTATCATATGTGTTAGGCTTGCTTCTTCAGATTCTTCAACTACTTGCTCTACATGCAGAGGAGGACTATGTCTATGGCTTCTCCTTTACATATAACCTGCCCCTGCCTCACACATGCATGCACATGCATGCCCATCTTAATTTAAGGCATTGTCTCTGTCTACTTTATTCTCACTCTCAATTCCCACCTCAGTCAGGTGCTTGTCTTTTTTGCTCAACTCTCAGAGCCCTGGTTAGCCCCAGCTGGGGAAGCACATCCTGCCAGAAGAAGATCCAAAAAAATCTGTCCCTTTAGTAAGAAGCAATATCCCTTTATCCCCCCCTTACAATCATTGTTGCTCAAGTTGCTTACCTGGGTTTTGACTCCATTGCCCAGGGCTGGTGTCTGAATTCCTGACCACATGCTAATTCTCCCACCCAGAATATGGAGCTCCCTGTGGTACAGTCCTCACTCTGTTTTATTTCTCTTTTATCTATAGTCATTTCTGGGCTGTCACCTACTCATCTGTCATAGCCATATGGGTGATTTTCAAGTCACTTCTCCAATCTTTGGGTTTAACTTTATTTCTGTAGCTTCTTATTGAACATATCTTGGGTGTGTCATTATCACCTCAACTCAGCCATCTCTAGAGCCCAACTGTCATTTTCCTTGTTCTTTTTCTATATCTACTAGAGGCCCAGTGCATGAATTTATGCATGGGTGGGGTCTGGCCGGCCCAGCCCCAATCGGCAGATCGCGGCTGAGCCTATCAGGAGGAGGAGACAGAGGGAGGTTGGCTGGCTGGCCCACCCCGGGGTCAATCAGGGCCGGGCCAGCTGGGGGTGGGGCTTTGAGCAATTGGCTACCCCTAATTGGGGTGAGGGTGGCAGATTGGAGGCAGGGCAAACCATAGGAAGGGGCTGTGGGTGGTGGGCTGGCTGGCCCTGCCCCAAGATGGGGCCAGGGGAGGGGCCAATCAGGGGTGGAGCTGGCTGGGGGGAGGGGCCATGGGCTGATGGGGATGGTGGGGGCTGATCAGGGGTGGGGCCGGCTGTGGGGAGGGGCTGTGGGTGGTGGGATGGCTGGCCCCACCCCCAAATGGGGTAGGGGAGCCAATGGGGGCCAATGGCCTGGGGGAGGGGCCATGGGTGGTTGGCCGGCTGGCCCTGCTCCTGATCAGAGTAGGGGGCCGATTGGTGGCGGAACTGGCTGGAGGGAGGGACCGTGGCCGATTGGGGTGGTGGGGGCCCATCGGGACGAGGCCGGCCATGGGGAGGGGTCGCAGGAGGTTGGCCAGCCAGCCCTGCCCCTGATTGGGGTGGTGGGGGCCCATCTGGGGTGGAGCTGGCCAGGGGGAGGGTATGCAGGAGGTTGGCCAGCCGGCCTCACCCCCTATTGGGATAGGGGGGGCAACCAGGGGTGGGGCTGGCCAGGTGGAGGGGCTTCAGGAGGTGGGCCAGCTGTGGGGAAGGGCTGCAGGAGGTTGACCAGCTTCCCCACCCTCGATCGGGGTGGGAGAGGTCGATCAGGGGCGGGGTGGCTGGGGGCAGGGGCTGTGGGAGGTTGGCCGGCTGGCCCCACACCCCAATTGGGCTGGTTTGCTGGCCATAGTAGGCATCATAGTGACTGTGCGTTCCGGTCGTTATGGCATTCCAGTTGTTACAGCGTTCCGGTCGCTGGCTTTTTATATATATAGATTACTGAGCTCACTATACTTCCAGTTTTCTAGATTTAAAATGTTGAAATCTCTGTTGACTTCCCCCATGCTTTACCATATGGTTTCAGTCACTGAATTCTGTTTTCTAGTACATAATTGTCTTTTCCATCTATTCCTTTCTTTCCATTACTTTTCAGGTCTAGGCTTTTAACAACTAATTGAATGGCAGCTGTAACTAGCCACCTAACTTCTCTTTGCCTGCAGTTTTGCTTTTTCTTTCTGTTCTTCTTGCACCCTGCCACCATTCAGAATATCACTCCCTGTTGATCTGGCCCCAGGGGTACCTGGCATCTCCCCTATATGGAAACACATTGATTTGCTCAAGCCAGATCTATTTTCTAAGCATATGCTGTACGTACATGTCTGTATGTCTTAGAACATGATATTTTCTTTCTCTGGAATACTCCAACCCCCTTTTTCCCATCAATGCAAAACTTACCAATCTTTTATGATTGATATAAAATCACTCTTATGTAAAATTATTCCTGATCACTGTGGCATATAGTGTTATCTTCCTTCTCTGAGGTCATAGGTCTTCTTATATGGATGACTTAGATGACAATGTGTTATATACTCCCTTGTACAGATTATTGCACAGTGTTGTTTTGTTAATGTGATTATCTAATATTCTTGATTCATTCCCTATCTCTGCTACTTCATCATATACCTTTTTTTCATCATATGCTTTTTAAGGTGTGTGACCAAGCCTTGTATCTTTTTTTGGTATTTGTATTTTGCTTTACACTTTGAATTATATGAAGTTATAGTTGAGAAACCGCTTTTCATAAATTGATTTCTTTTTCATGAAGCTATCCTAGAGATTGAAGAGAAATTATTTTTACATTTTTTTAAATTTTATTGATTTCAGAGAGGAAGGGAGAGGGAGAGGGAGAGAGAGATAGAAACATCAATGATGAGAGAGAATCATTGATCGACTGCCTCCTGCACACCCCCTACTGGGGATCGAGTTTGCAACCCGGGACTGTGCCCTTGACCAGAATCGAACCCGGGACCCTTCAGCCTGCAGGCCATCGCTTTATCCACTGAGCCAAACCAGCTAGGGCTGAAGAGAAATTCTTAATCCAGGTGACCTAGGTCTCAGAAAAAAATAATCATGTTAATCTATAAATCTTTCATTATTTCATAGTGTGTGACCATATATCCTTTACTTCCCACAAGGACAAGCTTTATTGTTTTGAATCTATTTTTGTATGTGGAAGCTGTCATCTTTGATAATTTCATTATCTTTCCTGGCTGCAGTTTTTCTTCCTTGAGGTGCAAATCATTACTGCACTTAGTATAACAAGTGCAATTAGTTTAATGAGTATTGTAGCCCATAAAAAATCAATTTAGTTTGGGTTCTTTAATTTTGTCTTTGACTCACCGATAATTTCTGACAATCTTGTAAAGTTTTTTAAATGAATCCAAATGAGAAGAAGGATTTGCAGATAGTTGGCATTTCACAGTACCACCATTTTTTAGTTAAATTGAATTGGATGTGGATTGGGAGTATACTATTTAATACTGAATAAAACCTGACTGAATTTTGTTTGAAGAAAATACTGTAGGTTGGTTTATATAAATTATTTTTAATTACTTCAGTTATGTTTAAAATGAATTGGCCCAAGAGAGAAAAAGATGGTGACCGGCAAGAAGGTAGGGAGGGAGAGTGTGTGAGGGAGGGAGCGATAGAGGAGTGTGTGGATGTGTGTGGTATGTGTGTGTGTGTGTGTGTGTGTGTGTGTGTGTGTGTGTGTGTGTGAAAGAGAGAGAGAGGGAGAGAGAGAGAGAGATAGGGACAATCAGATCCTGCAGGTCTTCCACGGGGCTGCCAAACTGGGCACTCTTAGACGGCAAAACCCCGCTGCCACTGCAAACACTCCGGGGAGGACACTGCCGGCACAGAAACCATGCCATCTTGAAGAACAGAATTGCCTGAGACTAGGATCCTAGCCTCACCACCACCCAGTCTGGTCTCAGACACCAACTGGGACCCTACAGCCACTCGGGTAAAAGACCTGCGACCACAGCTGCAGACCCAAGGACACCAAGACTCCAGGCACCCAGGCCGTGGATTTCTGTGAGCCACAGAGCCCAGTCCCCTCCCCACCAACCCACTGCAGCTGCACAGGAACTGTTAGACCCTCTCCGCGTAATCAGGCCTCCTGCCCACAAAGAGAAGCTGCACTGAATTTGAGCCTGGGCACGCAGACACAGGGAGTTTGTTTCCCGCAGCTCGCATTCCCGTGACCAGACCCCAGGCTCACTCAGGGCAGCTGTACCACCTGACTGATTCTGGGTGAGGGCACATGTAAGTCTGTCTCCTGGAGCACAGGAGTGGACCTACCACCGACTCAGGGCGGCTGTGCAACCCGGTCCCCCAAGCAGACCAGGGACCGTCATTCTCCATGCAAGAGGCAGCACTGAGCACCGGTGACTTGACTCTGTTTCTCATCGCCCGCGCACAGGATCCCTGATTCCGAGTACACGCACACTAAGAGCCAGTGACTCCAATACTCGGCGCATGCACAAACAGGTACCTGATTCTCCAAATTCTGCATCCAAGAATACTTTATCCACCAAGTGACAGAGACTCCATACTCGATTCTTGGTGTGGGCACAGGGGCACACTGACTCCTGGTGTGCACTAGGGGACTCAGATTTTCGGCACACAACAGCAGGGTCTCTTTTTTCAGAACAGTGCAGGCGGGGTCCCTGATTCTAGGTATACGCACAAGGCCTCACTAAGCGCCAGTGACTCTGATCCTTGGTGAGAGGAGCTCCCACAGACCCACAGCAGCCACACGTCTTGGTGTCAGAGCTCCTCAGTGACACTTAGGTGGCTCCCACAGCACACATCCCGGGCCCCCACAACTCGGTGATTGGACCTTCTGGTGATAGGTAGAATGGGGAGACAATGAAACAATCCCCAGAGGAAAGAAAAAAAGGAATTGCCAAGAAAAGAAATAAGTGAAACTGAGGCATGGAACGTGACAGAAAAAGAATTCAGAGTAATGGTCATACAGTTCATAAACTGGATGGACAAGAAAATCAACCTATGCAAAAATCAGGAAGAAATCAAAAGTGATATAGCTACAATCAGAAACACCATGGAATGTTTCAACAGAAGACTAGAAGAAGTAGAGGACTGAATTAGTCAGTTAGAAGATAAGGTAGAGAAACAAGCCCAAACTGAACAGCAACTGGAGAAAAAAATTAAAAAGCAGGAGGAAAGGGAAACCAAGATGGCGGCATAAGGTATACACCTGTACGTGCTGCCTTTCACAACCACACCAAAACTACAACTAAAAGACAAAATGACTACCACCCAGAACCACGGTAAAGCTGGTGGAGTAGAAGTTCTACAACTAGAAGGAAATAAAGAAACTCATTGAGACTACACAGTCTCAATGGAGGTGCAGAGGCTCGGAAAAGCAGAGGTACGTTGGTGCGCGTGCGCGAATCAGGCTGGCGACTGGGTGCGCTGTTTTTTCCAATTGGAAGGGAGATAAAAGCTCCCGACTTCTCTGAACTCCAGTTTCCGGCAAGACTCTAGGGGACCCAGACTCATACGGGGAGAAACTGGACTGTCTGGCATCGGGTCGGAAAGTGAGGGTGGCTTTCTCGCAGAGGTGTGCACAGGAATCATTGTTTACTGAGCTGAGGCGCGGGACGCAGGACGCAGAAACACGGAGACGCAGAGACAGCTGACTGGCAGCCATCGCTGTTTGCCACGCCCTAGTGATTCCCTGAGACCCCGTCCCACCCAATTTACAAACCCGCCTGAGCTGTGTGCAGCGGCTTATGCATATGAATGGCCTGCCCTTTCGCAGCTTAACCTAACAAATTGCAAACTGGGTCACACAGCTCCAAAACTTCCAAACCCCAAGCAAAGAGGAGAAATCTGCAGATTTCCCTGTAGCTCCTGCTGGATGACTTCAGACAGTAACTGACTTGCACCTCCTTAGAGATCCAGGAACCAGTGTACCTAGAGGTCAGTGTGAGATGACACCAGATTTCAACTCTTCACATACATAAGTGACACACTCAAGAGGCAGACTCAGTGAGCACCAAAGCCCCACTGAAGCAAGTCCTGCCTGATAAGGGTGTCTCCAGCACAGCAGTTCTTCCCTTATAGACACAGCGGGTCCTCACAGCCATTTGGACTGGAGGTCAATTCCTCCCAGTGTACCAACAGCAATCAAGGCTTAACTACAACAAGACTGTGCACCCAGCCCACAAAGGGGTGCACCAAGAGTGTGCACCTCAGGTGATTGGGGAGGCTTAGCCACTGGGCCCTATAGATCACCTACCACACAAAGCCACTCCATTAACACAGGGAAACAGCCAGAATGCAGAGACAAAGAAACATGTCACGAATGAAAGAAATGGAGGAAAGCAAACTACTGGATATAGAGTTCAAAAACCACAGTTATAAGGTTACTCAAGAATCTTCTAGAAACTGCCGAGAAACTTGGTCCTCTGAGGAACTTAGTGAGACTTTCAAGGATCTTAACGACAATGCCAAAAAAATGGAAAAGGACCAGTAAGAAATTAAGCATACACTGTCTGAAATAAAGAATAATATACAGAAATCCAACAGTAGACTAGAGGACCCCAAGAATCAAAGTATTTGAAATATGAGGAAGCAAAAAACACCCAACCAGAAAAACAAAAAGAAAAAAGAATCCAAAAATATGAAGTTAGTGTAAGGAGCCTCTGGGACAACTTCAAACATACCAACATCCGAATTATGGGGGTGCCAGAAGAAGAGAGAGAGCAAAATATTGAAAACCTATTAGAAGAAATAATGACAGAAAACTTACCCTATCTGATGAAAGAAATAGTCTTACAAGTCCAGGAAGTACAGAGAACCCCAAACAAAAGGAATCCAAAGAGGACCACACCAAGACACATCATAATTAAAATGCCAAGGGCAAAAGTCAAAGAGAGAATCTTGAAAGCAGCAAGAGAAAAACAGTTACCTACAAGGGAGTACCCATACGACTGTCAGCTGATTTCTCAACAGAAACTATGCAGGCCAGAAGGGAGTGGCAAGAAATACTCAAAGGGATGAACAGCAAGAACGTACAACCAAGATTACTCTATCCAGCAAAGCTATCATTTAGAATTGAAGGTCAGATAAGGATTTTCACAGACATGAAAAAGCTAAAGGAGTTCATCACCACCAATCCAGGATTATATGAAATGCTGAAGGGTATTCTTTAAGAAGAGGAAGAAGAAGAAAAAGGTAAAGATAAAAATTATGAACAACAAAGTGACAACAAATACATATCTATCAACAAGTGAATCTAAAAATCAAGTGAATAAAAATCTGATGAACAGAATAAACTGGTGAATATAATAGAATCAGGGGCATAGAAAGGGAGTGGACTGACAATTCTCAGGGGGAAGGGGGTGTGTGTGCGGGAAGAGATTGGAAAAATCTTACACCTATGGATGAGGACATTGGTGGGGGGTAAGGGCATGGGGTGGCGGGGGGGGAAATCAGGTGGAGGGGAGCTATGGGGGAAGAAAAGAGGAAAATCTATAATAATCTGAACAATAAAGATTTATTTTAAAAAAAGAAACAGAAGTAAAGCCTAAGGGAGCTTTGGAACAACACAAAATGAAGTAACATACATATAATAGGGATGCCAGAAGGATAAGAAGAGCAGCAGGGTTAGAGAATTTGAAGAAATAATGACAGAAAACATACCTGATATGGGGAAGAAAAAAGGTACACAAGTACAGAGAGTTCAAAGCAATATGAATCCCAAAAGACCCACACCAAGACACGTCTAATTACAGTGATAAATGTTAACAACAAAGAGAATCATAAAGGCTGCAAGAGAGACACAAAGAGTTACTTACAAAGGATCCCTCATCAGATTATCAAATGATCTCTCAAAAGAAGCACATCAAGCTAGAAGAGAATGGAATGAAGTTTACAAAGTGACACAAAGCAAAGGTCTCAATCCAAGAATACATTATCCAGCAAGACTATCAATCAAAATAGAAGGGGAAATCAGGAGTTTCACAGACAAAAAAAGGGCTAAAGGCGTTTATCACTACCAAGCTAGCAATGCAAGAAATGCTAAATGGAATGCTGTAAAAAGAAGAAATAGAAAGAGATGAAGGAACATAGGCATAAAGTACAGAAATGGCTACAAACAGGTACTTGTCAATAATAACATTAAACATAAATGGATTAAACACTCCTATCAAAAGACATTGAGTGACTGAATGGATAAGAATACATGACCCATATATATGCTGTCTACAGGAGACTCACCTCAGAACAAGGGACTCACACTGACTGAAAGTGAAAGGATGGAAAAATATCAGGCAAATGGAAATGAAAAAAAAAAAAGCGGGGGTAGCAATACTTACATCTGACAAAATAGACCTCAAAGTGAAGACCATAACAAGAGACAAAGAAAGCCACTTCATAATTCTAAAGGGATTAATACAACAAGAGGATATAACTCTGGTAAGCATTTATGCACCCAATGCAGGAGCACCCAAATACATAAAAAAACTTCTAGAAGATATCAGGGAAGAGATTGACAGCAACACAATCATAGTAGGAGACTTTAATACCCCATTAACATCACTGGATAAATCCTCTAGACAAAACATTATCAAAGAAATTTCAATCCTAAACGACTCAGATGGACTTAATCGACATCTTCAGAACATTCCATCCCAAAACTACAGAATATACAATCTTCTCAAGTGCACATGGAACATTGTCAAAGATAGACCACATATTGGGACACAGACAAAGTCTCTCCAAATTCAAGAGGATTGAAATCATATCAAGAGGATTGAAATCAGATCACAATGGCATAAAATTAGAAATCAACTATAGTAACAACAATCAGAAAAATTCAAACACCTGGAGGCTGAATAGCATACTATTAAACAATGAGTGGGTACCAAAGAGATCAAAGAAGAAATAAAAAACATCTTGGAAACAAACGACAATGAAAACACAACAATCCAAAATCTTTGGGACACAGTGAAAGCAATCCTGAGAGGAAGTTCATAGCATTACAGGCCTACCTCAAAAAAAACAACACAAGAAAAACTGGTAATAAACCATCTAACTCTGCAACTTGAAGAATTAGAGAGCAAGAAAAGCCCAGTGTGATCAGAAGGAAGGAAATAATAAAGGTCAGAGCGGAAATAAATGACATAGAGACAAAAAAAAAACCACACACACAACAACCACAATACAAAAGATCAATGAAACCAAGCGCTGGTTCTTTGAAAGGATAAACAAGATTGATGAACCTCCAGCCAGGCTCACCAAGAAGCAAAGAGAGAGGACCTAAATTAGCAAATCAGAAACGAAAGAGGTCAAATCACAACAGACCCCACAGAAATACAAAGAATCATTAAAAAATATTATGAACAACTCTATTCCAACAAACTGGGCAACCTAGAAGAAATGGACATATTCCAAAAAAAAATACGACCCTCCAAAACTCAACCAGGAGGAATAAAAAAATCTGAATAGGCCGATAACTGTGGAGGAAATTGAAGCAGTAATCAACAAACTTCCAGCAAAAATAAGCTTGGCGCCAGACGGCTTCACAGGGGATTTTTATCAAACATTCAAAGAAGAAATAAAACCTGTCTTCCTCAGACTATTCCAAAAAATTCAAGAGGAAGGAGCACTTCCAAGCTCTTTCTACGAAGCCAGCATTACCCTAATCCCAAAACCAGATAAAGACTACCCAATGAAAGAGAATTACAGGCCAATATCCCTCATGAAAATAGACAACAAAATTCTAGCAAATTGAATCCAGCATTACATAAAAAAAATAATACACCATGACCATGTGGGATTTATTCAAGGGATGCAAGGATGGTACAATTTCTGCAAATCAATAAATGTGATACACCATATAAACAAACTGAGAGATAAAACCATATAATCATATCCATTGATGCAGAAAAAGCATTTGACAAAATCCAACACCCTTTCTTGATAAAAACTCTCAGCAAGGTTGGAATAGAAGGATCATACCTCAATATAATAAAAGCCATTGATGACAAACCCATAGCCAACATCATACTCAATGGGCAAAAACTAAAACCATTTCCCCTAAGAACAGGAACAAGACATGGATGCCCACTTTCACCACTCCTGTTGGACATAGTACTGGAAGTATTAGCCATTGCGATCAGATAAGATGAAGAAATAAAAGGCATTCAAATGGAAAAGAAGAAGTAAAACTGTCCTTATTCGCAGATGACATGATATTGCACATAGAAAACCCCAAAGACTCCATCAAAAAAACTACTAGACTGCCAAAACCAGTTTGGCTCAGCGGATAGAGCGTCGGTCTGCGGACTGAAAGGTCCCAGGTTCGATTCCGGTCAAGGGCATGTACATTGGTTGCGGGCACGTCCCCAGTGGGGGATGTGCAGGAGGCAGCTGGTCGATGTTTCTCTCTCATCGATGTTTCTAGCTTTCTATCCCTCTCCCTTCCTCTCTGTAAAAAAAATCAATAAAATATATTTAAAAAAAAAACACAAAAAACTATTAGACTTAATAAATGAATTCGGCAATGTAGCAGGATACAAAACATCCAGAACTCGGTGGCTTTTCTATATACCAATAATGAACTCACAGAAAGAGAAATTTAAAAAACAATCCCATTTGCCATTGCAACAAAAACATTAAGATACCTAGGAATAAATTTAACCAAGGAGATAAAGGACCTGTACTCAGAAAATTTCAGGATGCTGAAAAAAGAGATAGAGGAAGCCATGAACAAATGGAAGAATATACCATGTTCATGAGTTGGTAGACTCAACATCATTAAAATGTCCATACTATCCAAAGCAATCTATAAATTCAATGCAATCCCCATTAAAATACCAACGGCATACTTCAAAGACCTAGAACAAATTCTCCAAAAATTCATCTGGAATAAAAAATAAAGAACTGAATAGCTGCAGCAATCATGAGAAAGAAGAACAATGTTGGAGGGATCACAGTACCAGATATCAAGCTACACTACAAAGCCACTGTTCTCAAAACTGCCTGGTACTGGCACAAGAACAGACATATAGACCAGTGGAACAGAACAGAGAACCCAGAAATCGACCCAAGCCCTTATGCTCAATTAATATTTGACAAAGGAGGCAAGACCACACAATGGAGTCAAGACAGTCTCTTCAATAAATGGTGTTGGGAAAATTACAGATACTTGCAAAAAAATGATACTAGATCACCAACTTACACCATGCAGAAAAATAAACTCATAATGGATAAAGGACTTAAACGTAAGATGGGAAACCATACAATTCTTAGAAGAAGCCATAGGCAGCAAAATAGCAGACATTTGTCGTAGCAACATATTTAATGATACAGCTCCTAGGGCAATGGAGACTAAGGAGAAAGTAAACACATGGGACTACATCAAAATAAAAAGCTTCTGCACAGCAAAAGAAACCATCAACAAAACAACAAGAAAGACCACTGCATGGGAGAATATATTTTCCAATGTTATCTCTGAGAAGGGTTTAATCTCCAACATTTACAGGGAACTTATACAACTTAACAAAAGAAAGATAAATAATCCAATAAAAAAATTGTCAAATGAACTAAATAGACACTTTTCAAAAGAGGATATTCAGAAAGTCAGGAGACATGAAAACATGCTCAAAGTCACTAATCATCCAAGAAATGCAAATCAAAACAACAATGAGATACCACCTCACACCTGTCAGAATGGCTATCATCAACAAATCAACAAACAACAAGTGCTGGAGAGGATGCAGAGAAAAAGGAACCCTCATGCACTGCTGGTGGGAATGCAGACTGGTGCAGCCACTGTGGAAAAAAGTATGGAGTTTCCTCAAAAAATTAAAAATGGATCTGCCATTTGACCCAGTAATACCACTTCTAGAAATATATCTCAAGAAAACAGAAACACCAATCAGAAAGGATATATGCACCCCTTTGTTCATAGCAGTGCAATTTACAATAGCTAAGATTTGGAAACAGCCTAAATGCCCATCAGCAGATGAGTGGATTAGAAAACTATGGTACATCTACACAATGGAATACTACGCTGCTGTAAAAAAGAAGGAATTCTTACCATTTGCAACAGCATGGATGGAACTGGAGAGCATTATGCTAACTGAAATAAGCCAGTCAGTGAAAGAAAAATACCACATGATCTCACTCATGTATGGATAATAAAGAACATTATAAACTGATGAACAAAAATAGATACAAAGGCTGACAAGCATCGAACAGACTGTCAAACTGCAGTGGGAAGGCTGAGGAACAATCAGGGAAGAAATAAGAGATCAAACGAAGGACTTGTGTGCATGCATATAAGCATAACCAATGGACGCAAGACACTGGGGGGTGCGGGGGGAGGACATGTGCTGGGGGGTGGGGGAGGCTGGGGGAAAGTCAATGGGGAAAAAAAGGAGACTTATATACTACTATTTGTAATACTTTAAACAATAAAATTAAATATTAAACAACAAAATTAAATTAAATTAAAATAAATTAATTGCCCCGCCAATGTCTCTCAGTGGTTGTGTGTCGACCCAGGAACCAAGAAGGTACCAGAGGTTCGATTCCCAGTCAGGGCACATACCCAGGTTACTGGCTCAATCCCCAGTAGGGGGCATGCAGAATGCAGCCAGTCGATGTTGCTGTTTCTCTCTCATTGATGTTTCTACCGCTCTATTCCTCTCCCTTTCTAAAAATCAATAAAAACATAGTTTAAAAATGGGTTTTATTTATGTTAACTATTGAAAGCAATTGTGAGGACAGAATTATTGCAAGGCATTTTTTAACTGCTGGATTATATAAACTTTTAAAAGCTTCTAGATCCCCAGGGGGTTTGAGGGTTGACACATAAAGCAGTCATTATCTAAAACATAGGGTGGGAGGACAACTGTTTACCGAATACACTTCTCACAAGTAACTCCACCAGATTCATTTTATTCAGTACCTACCGTGAATACAGCATTGAGCTACACTCTGTCATCGACACCTTGAAGAGATACTCAAGGAATAGTGACAGTCTTTTTACATGTATCTCAGATACTTTATACAAATTTCACCACCTTTAAGATGTCCCCCTTTAAAATGCAGCTTCCGCCCTACCTGGTTTGGCTCAGTGGATAGAGCGTCCGCCTGCAGGCTGAAGGGTCCCGGGTTCGATTCTAGTCAAGGGCATATGCCTGGGAATTGGCTCAAACCCCAGTAGGAGGCGTGCAGGATGCAGCTGATCAATGAGTCTCTCTCATCATTCATGTTTCTATCTCTCTTTCCCTCTCTCTTCCTCTCTGAAATCAATAAAAATATTTAAAAAATAAAATGCAGCTACCTATAGGAAAGATGAAATCATATTGGTCAGTGGAATAAATTTAGTTGGAAGCTAGATAAGTGCAATAATTTAATGTTAGAAAAGTCCCTTGGGCTAAGGGTTGGGGTGCAACCAGGGAGAGTGTCAGCAGGGAGGAGAGAGGAAGAGGTTCTCCAAAACATTGTCCTCTCACTTCCCACTTTTGTTTTGGTAGCCCTATGCATGATACCACAAATCAGCTTTCTGGTCTCTACTGTCACACATTCAGCACTGATCTGAAAAGACACATGAAGCTGTAACAAAAGAGGGAAACAAGTTGTCCTCTAATATAGTTAAGAGGCAGGGATTTTGACATTCATACATTCACAGAACTAGAAACAAGTACACACTGGTATTATATTTTTTCTTTTTTATTGAATTTATTGGGGTAACATTGGCTAATGAAATTATATAGCATTCAGGTATACAATTGTATAATACATCATCTGTATATTGTATTGTGTGTTCACCACCCAAAATCAAGTCTCCTTAGTATTACATTTTGAAAAGCTATGTTCTTCTGCCTCTGAGATTTGAGACTATTGCACATATATGCACAAACTCCCTTTCTATTTGCAAGGCCAAAATTTACAAGTGTGAATGAGGCATCTACCCCTAATGTAATACAATCTCACTTTCGGCTTTGACCTTTCCTATACCTCTTTTGTATTTAATGTTTAGATTGTCAGAATGGTGAAGAATTTAAAAGGGAGCCCAATAACACTGTCGATAGGTGATGGTGCCAATGATGTCAGTATGATCTTGGAATCCCATGTGGGAATAGGTAAGAAACATCTAATGAAATGGCAGCTGTAAGGTATCAGTATTGCTTTTAGGTAGAGTGGTCCTATATTCTAGAGATTGTTTTGGTTGCTCACCCTGAATTCGAATTTTGGTATAATAATTGTTAATTGAATGAAGGTTGTCATTTGACCATGCAACATGTCCATCCCAAAGTCCTATTCCTGGGGGGAATGTAGAAATACAAAGTTGAGGATTTTTTTTATATGATTCAAGTAAAATGAATTTCCCAAACTTACTGGTAGCACAATTGATCTCACTTTGACAGCATGAAGGAAATTTTATTGATTTTCCGCTCCTGGCCAGATTGCCTCCTTATGTTGCTGCACTGTTGTTTTTTTGAGATACTTAACTGTTTGTTACTAAGAAATGATAAGTGCTTGGCTGGTTTTCCATATGGAGTTATTTATGGGTGGTTTGGGGTGTAATGTTGAATTTATATGTTGGCATGTAAAAACGGCTTCTCTATATAGCCTGTACCTTTTTTCCCCTTGTCAGGCTCTTGGTAGGCAACAATCCTAACACCCTAGCAAGTTGTGTTTTTGTTTTGTTTTGTTTTTGAAGGGGGAGAAACAATGGAATTAGCATTTTGGCAATTATTGTACTGCAGTTTGGATTCCCAAATTGTTTTCATTTGAAAGTAGCCATATGTTGTGTGGAACTCTTAGTTCTATTCATTGGTTATCCAGTATGAAAATGGCCTAAAGCAGCTTGAGCTCAGAGAAACTTGGGCTACTACAGAGAGTTTCATTCAGTGAAAGAACTTCACTGTCTCATTGTAACTTTTCAGTTTTGAGTTCTTAAACCATAAACCCCAGGTCTCTGATTTGCTTTAATATTGTACCCAGTCTAGTGCCATGCACAATTAAGCACTAAGTGGCTTTAAAGTAACTTCCAGATTTAATTTTTTCTCAGGATAATTTTGTCTTATAATGATTTAATAATTATTCTATTTAATTGTTGTATATTGTGTTATAAATAGGTAATTATCAATTACACTTAGTTTTACTATTTATTGGTAATTCTCATTGAGATTGTTAAAGAAAGCACTTTTTGGTTAAATAAAACTAAGCTAAACTATACAATTGAGCTATAACACATAAGGAAGTTGAAAATATGAAAATAATAAATCCAGGGCTTGTTTATTCTATAAAATACTCACCCTATAGAGATTTTCTTTTTTTAGGTATTAAAGGCAAAGAAGGTCGCCAAGCATCCAGAAATAGTGATTATTCTGTTCCAAAGTTTAAACATTTAAAGAAACTGCTATTGGGTCATGGACATCTATATTATGTGAGAATAGCACACCTTGTACAGTATTTCTTCTATAAGGTATGTGATCAAGTATTTGCAATTTAAATTAAGACTACTTAATCCAGCATGGGCTCAATTTAGTCATAGTGTTTTTCCTCCTCTTTCCATGTTTCTTTTGCTGTCTTCATACTGAAATTTGTAGTCAGCAAAACAGATCTATTTATGGTATTGGAAACCAGAAATTTCTTTTAATGCAAGAAATTTGAGATGAAATTTTAAGTCAACTTTCTTGAAGTGAAGTTTAAATACAATAAAATGTACCCATTCATAGTGCGTAAACCCTCAAGTTAACGAACCTCAATTTAACCAACTTTTGATTTAACAGACAAATTTCCAGCCTGTATGTCATATGTGAAAATTAACACCCTTTTAATTTTAAAATGCTTTTAACCAAGAGTTGCTTATATTAAATTAACAGGGTTTTTTTGTTTGTTGTTAGTTCACTGTTATTTTTAACAAATTTTAGCGAATAGGCCATATGCTGGAAAAAACACTGTAGTAATTTCGCTGACATAAATATTATATATCTACAACTATAGTCTACATATTTAAATCTAAGAGTCATTGCTTGTAAACAATGCTTGGTGAATGATTAGCACATGATCACACTGCATTGCAGGTGGTAATTGGTTATGGTGTGACTCTACAACAGTTTTTTTTTTTTTTAATCCTCACCTAAGGATATTTTTTCCATTGTTTTTCAGAGAAAGTGGGAAGGAGGAAGGGAGGGAGGGAGGGAGGGAGGGAGAGAAGGGAGGGAGGTAGGGAGAGAAGGGAGGGAGGGATGGAAGGAGGGATGGAAGGGAGGGAGGGAGGGAGGGAGGGAGGGAGGGAGGGATGAAGGAAGGAAGGAGAGAGACATTGTGGACTGGTTGCCTCCTACAGACACCCTGACCTGGGGTGGAGAATGAACCTGTAGCCCAGGTATGTGCCCTTGACCAGAAATCCAACCCGTGACCCGGGCCAATGCTCTAAACACTTAGCACACTGGCCAGGGCTCTGCAGCATTTTTAACATGTGCCAGCGATGTTCTGAAGTGCTCTAATCCACGCCCCAGCTGTGTGCATTTGTTTACTCGTGGTGACTGGTGAATGCACACATTTACTAAACCTATTCAGTATAAATTTGAAATTACTGTAATACATAACAGAAGACTTCTCTGTGAAATTAAACTTTTCATACATTCTTACTTTTAACTACACTTGTCTACATAAGTAAAAACAGATAAACTAACTAATTTGTCATCTTTTCAATATATTCATTCAGAAAACCTGCTTTATTATATAAGGGACTTTCAGCTTTAAGGGACACTCCCCTGCCTGAATTAATCCATTGTATTGAGGTTTTACTGTATGCAGTTCTATTTTGACAAATGTATACATTCATGTAACCAGCACACTAATCAAAACTAGAACATTTGTCAGAGAAAGATAAGTATCACATGATCTCACTCATATGTGGAATCTAATGAACCAAATAAACTGATGATCAAAAATAGACCCAGAGACATAGAAGTGTGGACAGATTGTTAAACCTTAGAGGGAAGATGGGGGCAGTGAGTGGAAAGAGATCAACCAATGAACTTGTATGCATATATGCATAACCCCGTGGACACAGACAATAGGGTGGTGGAAGCCTGGGGGCGGGGGGACTGGAGCTGGTTGGAAGAGGTTAATGAAGGAAAAAGGAGGACCTGTGTAATACTTTCAACAAAGATTTTTTTAAAAACTAGAACATTTCCATCATCCCAGAAAGTTCCCCTATGTTCCTTCCCAGTTAGTCTCCTCCACCCCTGATCCAAACAATGACTAATCTGATTTATATTAACACTAGAGGCCCGATGCATGAAATTTGTGCAAGGGGCTTGGCTCTCGCAGCCGTGGCGGCTTGCCTCAGCCCTCACAGCCCCAACTTTGACCAGAAGGTTGTTCGGCTGTCCAGTCTAATTAGCTTTTATTATTATAGATATACTAGAGGCCCGGTGCATGAAATTCGTGCATGGGGGGGGGGGGTCCCCTCAGCCCAGCCTGCACCTTCTCCAATCCGGAACCCCTTGGGGGATGTCCAACTGCCGGTTTAGGCCCAATCCCACAGGCAGAGTGGTTAGGTCCGATGTCCGGCAGTCGGACATTCCTTTCTCAATCTAGGACTGCTGGCTCCTAACCGCTCACCTGCCTGCCTGCCTGATCGCCCCTAACCACTCTGCCTGCCTGCCTGCCTGATCGCCCCTAACTGCCCCCCCCCCCTGCTGGCCTGGTCACCCCCAACTACCGCCCCTGCCGGACTGGTTGCCCCTAACTGCCCCCCCACCAGCCTGGTTGCCCCTTACTGCCCCCCCTGCCAGCCTGGTTGCCCCCAACTGCCCCCCCCCGCCAGCCAGGTCACCTCTAACTGCTCCCCCCGCCAGCCTGGTCACCCCTCACTGCACCCCCTGCTGGCCTGGTCGCCCCAACTGCCCTCCCCCCCGCCAGCCTGGTCACTCCTCACTGCCCTCCCATGCCAGCCTGGTCGCCCCTCACTACCCCCCATGCCGACCTGGTTGCCCCCAACTGCCCCCCCCACTGGCCTGGTCACCCCTCACTGCCATCCCCCGCCCCCCGTGCCAGCCTGGTCACCCCACGCAGCCTGCTGCTCAGTCATTTGGTCGCCCCTCACTAACCCCCCTGCCGGCCTAGTTGCCCCATGCAGCCTGTTCGGTGATCTGTTCGGTTGCGATGGTCGCTTAGGCTTTTATATATAGAGATGCGAATTAGACTAGACAGCCAAACGATCTTCTGGACATCCTTCCAGATGACCTTCAGGACGAAGCTGGGGCTGCGAGGGCCAAGCCCCTTGCATGAATTTCGTGCATCAGGACTCTAGTAATACAAAAATTTAGATATAATATGTAATATACAAATTAGATATTACTGTTTTTGAACTAAATAGAATCATAGGTACTCTTGTATCTGGCCTAATTCATTTAGCATGTTTTTGAGCTTCATCCTTGTTGTGTCATCTATCAATAGTTGGTTCCCTTTTTATCCTGAACAGTATGCTAAACTACTCTTTTTAGTAGAATTCTCTCTTCCAATGAAGTTATACAGATAAAAGCAGATAGAAGCAGGATTGCATTGACTAAAGGGTGATGGGGCCAGGGCTGTGTACTTGCTCAACCTCCCTGTCCTGCCCAGCGGTTCCTCAGAGCACAACTTTGAATCTATGAATATAAATTAAGCCACTCATTTTATGCATAATAAACCTGTCATACAAGAAGGTGAAGTAACTGGTCTAAAGTATGCAAATCATTTTTAGCCAACATAGCCCAGAAGTTGATTTTCTGTTCTATATACTGTTCAGTACCGTTTTTTCAAGTTTTTTTTTCAGTTTTCATTTTAAAATAATTTCTGACTTTAAGGAAGTTGCAAAATTACTGAAATAATCCTCTTATACTCTTTGTCCAGCTTTGCCAACTGTTAACACCTTAGATAATCCATAACATAGTTATCAAGATTAGTAAATTGATATCAGCTGACACATTATTAACTAGTCTCCATGCGAGATTGGAATTTTGCCAGTGGTCCCACTGACACTTTTTTGTGGTTGGTTTCAGTTTCACACTTGCACTTAGCTGTCATTTTTCCTTAGTTATCTTTAACCAGGGATAGTTCCTGTCTTTTGTCAACATTTTTTAATAATACTGGCCACTTAGTTTGTAGAATGTCCCTCAATATGAGTTTGTCTAACGTTTGCTTATTATTGGATTCAGATTATACATTTTTGGCACAAATACCACAAAAGTGATGTTGTTTACTTGCTCAGTGCATTGTGTCAGTAGGTTGTCAATGTGTCTCATTCCTGATAATGTTAACTTTGATAACTTGATCAAAATGCTATTTGGGGGTCTCAAGACTCTTCAACTTTGCTCTGTGTAAATTTATTTGCAAAGTACATTCTGGTGGTTGCCAGAGACTAGGGAAAGGGGGGAAGGATAGGTAGATGTTATTAAAGGGTAAAAACTTGCAACGACAGATGAATAAGTTCTGAAGAGCTAATATACAGTATGGTAATTATAGTTAATCATATTCTACTATATACTTCAAAGTTGCTAAGACTCAAGATTGCAAATGTTATCACCATAAAAAAGAAATGATAATTGTGTGATATGATAGGGGTGTTAACTAATATTATTTTAGTAATCAGTTGCAATATATAAATGTACCAAATCAACACATACACCTTAAACATACACAAAAAAGAAAAGTCAAGGTCACCTATGATCACCAAGTCTTGAAAATAGGCTGTTAGTAACAGAAGGAAACTTAACTTGCCTTAGTCTTAGAAGTGGTTTCCATAAAACACACACACACACACACCACTAGTTAGTGGCTTCAATACCCTCTATGAAGCCCTCCCTGTCTTGTGTACATTAGACCACTCCCGTCACGTGTTTCCATTGTACCCCATAGAAACCATTGTTGAGACATATGTGACACCTTTCTTTGTATATTTGTGTGTTCCTTCTACTGGACCATAAAGCCTGTGATCCCCTGCCATAAAAAAAGAACATTGTGCTACTAAAATAGGTAATTTTTTTTGAGTTAAAATCCATTCCTATTATTTATTCTACTACTCAGATTGTCATAGATTTGGCTCCTGTGTTCTTTCAACATATCCCCATCATTTTTAAGTTTTTATTTTGTTGTGATAAGAACACTTAACCTGAGCTGTACTCACATAACAGCTTTAGAACTGTACAATACAGTATTGTTAAACTATAGGCACAGCATTGTACAGCAGATCTCTATAACTTACTCGTCTTTCATAATTAAAACTTTATACCCATTGAGTAGCAATTCCCCATTCCTCCCTATCCCCATCCCCAACCTTTTTGAAGACTTCTTTATTTTTTAGTACTATATGATTTTCTAAGCTCTTCTTGTATTTTTACTGCTCCAGTCCTAGATTCAGACATTTCTTCAAGAAAAACTGGTTTCTTTTATTTGCAAATGGTATTTAGAAATCAAGATCTGGGTGCTAGTTGAACTCAGTATGTGAACCGTTTATATGGATAACTTTGATGCCAGCCAACACCGCAAAGTTTATTCTAACCTATCCCTTTTCCTTATTTATAACTCCTTTTTCCAGTGATGAAAACCTAATTCTCATTCTCAATATGTTTACTTATTTGCTCAATCCTAGAATATACTTACAATAGTTTCAGAATTGTTAACTTATACTTCTGGGAAAAACAAACTAACTTGAGTAATATATTTGTGTGCACTTCTTTTTGTCTTTGGCCTTGGAGTGTACCAATATAGTCAAAATACTGTTTCCAAAGTTCATTTTTGTCCCCCCCCCCATTTTCAACCATTTCATTGTGGCTATGTTATTTATTTGTAATATATTTAGGTTAAATTTTTGTTTGGATTCCAATTGGGTCCTTCTTCTCTAATCTTGACTGATTTTGATTAATTTTTGGTTATGTGAAACTGACATGGCTCTCCTCAAGTTGAGGTTCTCTGATGATGTTGCATAGTGAGTTAATGCTCTAAATGAAAGGAAAATTATACAAGTGACTTTTCTCAAATACCTCTTTTACTTATACATGGCTTCTTTTCTAAAATAAGATATTTGAAGTCATCTGTAAATGCATACCAATAGAAAGAACCAGTAACATTGTTATGTGACCTGTACTTTTGTCTATACAAATTCATATGTGTATATATCATTTTCATACACTATACATACTGTTTTCCCCATTTTATTGAGTTATAATTCAAATAACTAAATTCACTGTAGTGTATAATACAGTGGCTTTTAATATATTCACTATGAAGTGCAACTATCACCACTATCTAATCCAGAACATTTCCATCACCCCAATAAGAAACCCCAAACCTATTAGCAGTCAGCCCCAAAACATACTGTTTTGCACTTTGCCCTTTTTTATTTAATATATTGTGAGCATTTTTTCACCCAGTTAAATATTCACCTAAAACATAATAATTTTGCAAAATACCCCCCATGATTGGATACTGAAGTAGTTTCCCCAACAACACCTTGATTTTCTTTTAGCATCAATCAGAGTACATTTTAAACTGATCCTGCATACTCATTTTTTTATTTCTATAATAGAAATTTACTAAAGATCTTAATTAGATTCCAGTTTATAGGTGTATTATCAAGTTAATGTACCGGTTCTAAATGATTCAAGCAGCTAGAGTCTTTGATACCCTATATTTCACGGGAGGGAAAGCTTAGAAACTGCTTTTGTGTGTCAGTTTTCTTATAATCAAGCCCAGGTCCTATTAATTTCGTATTTTCAAAAATAATATAACCGTCACATCAGGTTTACAGATTTGCCAAGACCCTGTTAACCAGTATCAGCTGGTATCCAGGCCAAATATTGATGATGATTAATAATGATAATTAACCCAGTATGTGTACTGTACTTTGCTGTTTGGCAAAAAAAAATAAAACGCAACACTTTATTTTCTTATTTAATCCTCACAAATCTCCTATGAGGCAATTAGTATTATTTCCATTTAAAATATATGGAAAGTAGGGCTCAGAGAATTTACATAACTTGCTTTTGGAGCCAGCTAGGAGGTGATAGAACAAGATTTCCACAATAGCTTTACTGACTCTAATTCCAGGACTCTTGTACATCATAATTTGGGTTTACCGAGCCTTGGACTCAGTAATTTAACAGCCCCACATGGAGATGGGTTGTTATTCTCTCTTACCTCTCCCTAGTAGGAGAGCTCATGAAGATTTGCCTTAGAGATCTGCCTCTCAGTCTAATCCCTAATTCCAGAGGCTTGGTTTGCCTACCATTGTGGCCTGCAATTCATTCAACTGCCACCAGATGGAAGGAATACTCTGTTAAGGAAAACAAAACAAGCATTAGAATGGCTAAAGTTTACCAGTGATCTGTAATTAATGGTTCCCAGTTAAGGGGATAATTTATGTAGGTGGTACCCTCTGGGTTCATAGGATCTCTATGTCCATTATCTCTTAGTTACTTAGCAGTATTCCTTTTTATAAAAATTTAAATTTATCTTTATTGTTAAAAGTATTATAGATGTCCCATTTCACCCCCCCCCATTAACCCCCTCCACCCTGCACTCGCACCCCACCCCAGGCCTACCACACTATTGTCTGTGTCCATGGGTTAGCATATATGCATATAAGTTTTTGGTTAATCTTTCATCAGTCTATTCCATGCTCCAGATCTATTTTGTCACTTTATTTTGTTCATCCCAAGATGATTTCTAATACTTTTGGCCCTCTTTGGCTGAGCTAAGAAGCCCTCCTGCATCTTCAGTTTGCTAGTGCCTCACCCCTGGAGTACTTCAGTGACCGATCTTCTTATTTCTGTTTCTCCATGCAGTCTACCTTGCATAATTCAGCCAGATTAATGTTTGAAAAATACCACTTTTCAACTGTACTCCAGAAACTTTACTCTCCATTGTCCAAGGCAGTGATGGGCAACCTTTTGAGCTTGGTGTGTCAGACTTCGCCAAAAAACTGAGCATAACTCGGGTAGTGTGTCACTTTGAGGAAAAAACTAACTCCAAGACTCTAGTCGCAAATGTTTCATCCTCAGGAGCAGCAAATGTTTCATCCTCGGCATGCGGCCGCGTGTCATAAGAAATGGCTACACATGTCAGTGCTGGCTGACACGCGTGTCATAGGTACGCCATCACTGGTCTAAGGATTAGTCTGGCTTTTAAGGCACCCCACAGTCTCACGCTGTTTTACCTGTTATCTCTTAAACAGAAAGCCTTATCTTGGTTCCTGCTATCAACAAATCCTATTCATCTTTAGCACCTAGTTCAGATGCTAATTATTTATTCAATCAACAAATGTTTGAATGTGTTACTCTATGCCAAGCACTGTTTTAGGCCCTGAGAATTCATCATGGAATAAAACAGACTAAGTCCCTGTTCTCATGGAAATTACATCCTAGTAGGAGAGTCACACCTCCTCTTCGCACAAACTATCCCATAATCCCCATCAATCACTGCCTCCTCAGACCTCACAATTTAGAGGGTATAGAGGGGATAAATGGTGAGGAAAAGAGACTTGACTAGGAGTGGTGAACACACAATACAGTGTACATTCATATAGAATTGTGCATCTGAAACCTATATAATTGTATTAACCAATAGCACACCATTAATTTCAATAAAAAATAAAGTATGACTCTAGAAACGCTACATACATTTTGCATTCTACCAGAATTGATACATACAATTGAGTGTTGCCTTTCCAGGTGATGAGCTCTTTGGAGCTATGGCACTTACTCTGATGCTATAGGAGTTATTCAAAACATGTATAGCACTTTTCTTTAGGAACATCCTCCAGAGCCTGTAGTATACCCACCTTCAGTTGTGGCAGATGCTCATCGTTTGAGGATACATTGGATTTTTAAAAACAGCCTCAGGTCTCTCAGTCTAGAAAATTACCTAAGTGAGAATGTGTGACAGAAGGAAGTAGACTGGTTTTTTGACATGTCTCAAAAATGGGCTCTTGAAGGTGCTGCCCAAAGAGAAATCCAGAGACAACATGAGAAGATGACAAGCAGCACTCAGATAATGTCACAGCCTGCCTTATTTAAATTCTCTGCTTGAATTTTTTAAATCTGTGTTTCATATTCTCCCAATTAAATTACAAGTCCCTTAGGAATAAGAAGTTTCATTTGGGGTTTTTTTTTTGTGTGTGTGTGTATGTCACCCACAGTGCCATCTTTGCATATAGTAAATGATCAATATTAATATGTCGATTGTTTGATGAGGCAGTGGTAAAGGCAGTAAAGCATTAGCTGATACTGTTAGTGTTAACATATACTGTAATAATTTCCTGACTCTTATTGGCATTAAGTGATTTGAAATACAGGGTGGGCAAAAGTAGGTTTATAGTTGTGAGTACATGAAACAGTTAATAAAGCTATTGTAATAATCATAACCTTCATGTCTTTTCCCATACGAAAAACTGTAAACCTTTTGTCCTGCCCTGCATATACTTACAGCTTTATGTCATTCTACTTTATGATGATTTTGCAAATCTAATTGGCATTTAACATGCAGTACTATTAGGTACTTGTATAATGTGATTTAATTTCTTCACACAGAAGAAGACTAGCAACAGGTTTTTATAAAGTGAGATCTCTTCTGCCTTGGTAGGGCAAAAATTGTTATTAATATGAATTAGTCATTTGTTTTCACTTACAACTCTAGAATACAGACTTATTGCCTTCTGATGTTAGGAGGGCTTAGGACTGACTGTAGACTATTTGTAATAGTTTCCTGTTTTAGTTTAGAAATTTGATTAAGGGAAAACATTAACCCTTTTCTCCATTTCCCCCCCAGAACCTTTGTTTCATTTTGCCACAATTTTTGTACCAGTTCTTCTGCGGATTCTCACAACAGGTTTGTTTCCCTAGTTATTTATTGTAATGTACTTTACATTTGCTATTAATAATTTACCTTTTTATGTATTGGATTATAGATATTGGAGAGGTATGTCCAAAGTAAAAGGAGGGTTGTTGTTTTTTATTCAACTGTTAATCTTGGCTTGCATTTTGACAATAGCAGATGTTTGTGTTTTTGCTTTAACAGTGTTCTTATAACTTTGTCTTGAAAGTTCTTTAGTATATCTGATTAGAATTGAGATAACCTTTAAAAGAGTATTTTGGTGTTTTTTTTCCTTTGTATCAGTGTATACAATGATTTCCAATAATCCTAAAATGTTATAGTTTAATATTTCATCAAATAATATCTCACACCTTTGCAGTTTCTCAGATTGGTTTTCTAGAGAAACATTGACCTTTAAGCTGGCCACAAAGCTGTGATTCCTGGGTAAAACCTTGGATTACTTGAGTAACTCTACATTTTTTACCCTCTATTGTCTTCTGAACATTTATTGCATAAAGAATATGGTCTATGTTAACTTGATATTTAAGTGGCAAGATAAGCAGGCATATTTGTCAGTTTGTTTTAACAACTGAAATGGATTTTGCATTGTTTCTAGTGGAAGTACAGCTAAATATAGGAGCTATAATGCTCAATGACTCAGAAATTTTCATAGGTAATCTGTGAGCAGTTATTGATTTTTGCCAAGCTGAACTACTGGTAACATCACCACAGGTTTTACAGATTGAGTTTCTAAATTTCAAGGTATATTTAATTCCTCATGGTAGGAAGTGATTTTTTTTTCTAATTTCTTGGCAGTATTTTTAAGCGAATGTATTCTCTCAAAGGAAAATGACTGCTCTCTTTGTCTTGAACTTACCTCTTTACCATTTGGTATGCTGTCTCTTACTTACATCAGTACTGCCACGTCATCAGCCACATAGGGCCAGTTAAGCAGATTGCTTTATGAATTAATCATCTAGCTGTAGGAAGTGCTATCAATTTTCTTGTATTCAAAACTTATAGTTTTAGCTACAGAAAGTTTTATGGATTCTGATGAGTCTGCTTTTCTTGAACATTGAAATTACTATTGATCCAAATGTTTCTAATTCCTCACTTAGATGAATGCAAGTATTAAAAAGACATTTCAAATTTTGTTGCGAAATACTAAAGGGAAATTGGCTTAATCTGGTTAAAACATTGTTTTTTTATTTTGAAAGGAGCCTGTTGCTTTGTTATCTTTTAAAAACATGTTTACGAAGCACAAATTTTAGGAAGAAAGGAAGGACTTACTCCTAATAAAGTCAGCTGATATTCAGACCCTGGGCTGTCTGGGGTCTGTTTAGGTTACCTTAACTGCTTAGATTTTCATAGGAGTTGATGTTTGGCTTCATTAGTTGCTCAACTAGTATGCTCATTCATTTAACAAATATATCTTGGGTGCCTAGTATGTGCCAGGCTAAGTGTGGGGTTATAACAGTGATCAAAAATCTTACCCCCATAATGCTGGGGGAAAGACAGACAACATTCAGATAAACATATTGTCAGTTGCTGATAAATGCTCTGAAGGGGATGAAAAAGGATAAAAAATTGATAGAGTGACTGGGGAAGAGGGCCACTATTTTAGAGAAGATGATTTTGAAAGTTCTCTCTGATGATGTGACCTTTAGGTGGAAATATGAAGGAGATAAGGGAAGGAGCTATATGGATGTCTTAGAGGAAAAATGTATCAAGTAAAAGGAAGGTTTCTGAGGTGGTGACCTGATATATAATATCTTTAGTTTTGAATTTGGCCTAGTGCTCTGCGCTGAATGTAGCAGCCTTTGTTGCAAATATCTTTGGAGCCTTTTTCAACTTAGGTCCACATCAGGTGTTCTCTGCAAGCCTGGAATTTGGAGGGTTGAACTATGAAGTAGAAGTGGAACCAGGATTCTGATTCTTTAAGCAAAAGCAGGTCTTTCTTTAGCAAAGCTAGAGTAGTACTGGTCATGAAAATAAAACGTTTAACATTATGTAACTAGGGGACAATAGGAAACTCAGAACTTCTAAATCCAATTCCAAGATTCAAGGTTTACACTGAGTAAAATTTTCAAAGCTCAAGTCCCTTCCTAAGATAATGCTTTTTATATCTTCTTTCTAAAACCTGGTTCTCACTAGAGATTTATATATTAAAGGGGATAAGACTTTTTTCTGCAAAATACATCAAACATGAGAGTAAAGCAGAAAAGTGTTAATAAATGTATGTACTACTCTTCTTAAAAATAAATAAATAAATAAATAAATAATTTACAACAGGTTTAACAAATAATATTATCAAGTAAAGCTGTTGTTTGTTTTGAGGACATTCTATCGTCTCTAATTATGCATCTAAGAATTACAATTCTCTTTCACGTAACCTCAAACTGCCATAGTGGAACAAAAGTAGATTTTTATTTTCATTTATCTCTATTGTTGAAAGTATTACAGATGTCCCCTCCCGCTCCCCATTGACCCCCTCCATACCAGGCCTACCACACTATTGTCTGTGTCCTTGGGTTATGCATATGCATATAAATTCTTTGGTTAATCTCTTTCCACCCCACCCTCCCCCCTGATGCTTCTTTTGTTTGAATGAAATAAAGATTAAATTATATACCAATCAATCTGAAGTGTTTTTTTTTCAATTTTCTCATTAGCAAAAATGGGTAATTGTATATCAACAGACTAGTACTCTCCCTTGAGAATTCAGTAAAATATTTTTACTGAGTTTAAATCTTTGTATATGGGAAGTATCTCCATGTTCATTGAGAATTTTGCATGCATATTATCTTGCTTTTGTTTCTACTGTAGGTCAGAGTTGTCCCTTCCTCTGGTCTCCCCCAGCTCTTTGTACTCTCACCACCCTGCCTCTTTGTACTCTTACCACCCTGCCTCCCCCTCTGCAATTTGAGTGCCTAGGCTGACAGGGTACTAATCTTCTTTGTTCCCAGTACTTGTCACTTAGTAAGCACTCAGTAAATGTTTTTGAAGTCAACTAATGAATGAACCAATGCTCTATTCAAGTTGTTCTCAACGTTTTTGAGGCAACTCCCATTATGATAGTAAGTGTATCTTTAGTAACTGTTGTTTGAAAATGCATAATTGTATTAATTTATGTCACATTTAAATGAATTTTATTAATTAAAATAACATTTATATGTGTGAAAATACAGATAAATATGGGATATTATTCATTCAGGCCACAGGTAATGGTTGTATGAAAACATCTAGCACTGTGTAGAAAAATACTGAACTCAATAAGTATATTCATTAAAATGAGGTTCAGATAATACCTTAATTTTCCATAAAGGAAAATTTACAATATTAGATCAGTCTTTTACAAATGTGCTATAGCTTCCAATATCTATTCAATCATTCGTCCAATATTTATTGAATGCTTTTTATATGCCAAGTTCTGTCCTAAGAGCTGAAGGTTGTCAGAGCCCTCTAGCCAAACACCAACAGGAACACATTTGTAGTTGATCAAATTTTGTTTATTACCGGATGCAATGAGAAAGAATATACACCATGAGGAACAGTGGAGCCTCTCAGGAAGAGAGTGTTAGAAAAGTCTTATAAGATTTGGATTGAGTTAGGTAATTTGGAAAGCATTTAAGAAGATTGGGTGCTATTAGAAGCAGTGGTAATTTTATGACTGGGCATTTTAGTAAATCTTACCCAGAAGGAATGAAGATTAGAAGGAGGCTAACCCTGTTATCGGTCAAGAAGCAATAGTTACTCATATTAGCCAGAATGGGGTGTTAGTCATTATTTATGATTTGAAAAATATTCATGCTCTGTCTGTGTTCAGATGTGATTGTAGAGTGGTCTTGTTTTTGTTTTGATCCATCATAGTCACAATGGCCTTGCTTGATGTTGCATTTCTGTGAAATTGTGCATGTTTGGCAGGAGAACACCTATGCCTAGCTATAAGTGATAGGCCAACTCTATGATATTAGGTTCTGCTTTACTCTTTTTCAAACTACAGCTATCTAATGTGAATTGAAACAAACATATAAAATGTTGGGATAGCAATAACTTATACCAGTCAAAATAGGCTTTAAAACAAAGGCTATAACAAGAGACAAAGAAGGACCCAGCAACTCCACTTCTGGGTATTTATCTGAAGAAACCTAAAACACTAAATCAAAAAGACATATACAATAAATAAAAAAATAAAAGAAAAAAGACATATACATCCACATGTTCATTGTAGCATTATTTGCAAGAGCCAAGATATAGAAGCAACAATAACAAACACACACACACACACACAATGGAATATGATTCATCCATAAAAAAGCATGAAGTCAGAGAACCAAGATGGCGGCATAGGTAAGCGCCTGTACTTGCTGCCTCTCACAACCACATCAAAACCACAACTAAACGGCAGAACAACTACCACCCAGAACCGCGGGAAGGCTGGGTGAGTGGAAGTTCCACAACTAGAGAGGTGAAGAAGGTGCATTGAGACTGTAGGAGGTGCGGAGGCTCGGAAAGTGCTAGCACCTGGGTGTGCTGCTCTTTTAACCTGGAGGGAGATACAAGCTCCCACTTGCTCTGAACTCCAATTCCAGGCGTGACTACTCTGGGGGACCCAGGCACATAGGGGGAGAAACTGGACTGTCTGGCATCAGGACAGGAACGCGAGGGCGGCTTTCTCTTAGAGGGGCTCTCAGCGATCATTGTTTCTGCACAGGGTATAGGACAAAGAGAACCGGGAACCTCTCCTGTTCAAGGCTGACTGGCAGCCATTGCTGTTTGCTCCACCCTGGTGATTCCCAGAGACCCCACACCACCCAATTTACAACCCCACCCAAGCTGTGCACATTGGCTTTTGCATATGAATGGCCTGTCCTTTCGCCTAAAACCTGTCAAACTGCAGCTGGGTCAGAGAGCCCCAGAGCTTCCAAAAGAAGACTCAAGGCCCTGCCAGCGTTGCTTCATAGCTGGGCCTCGTCTGGGCACTTCCAAACCCCATACAAAGAGGAGGAATCTGCGGATGTCTCTGTAGCTCCTGCTTGGTGGCCCCAGACAGTGGCTGACCTTGCACCTCCTTGGAGATCCAAGAGCCAGTGTACCCAGTGGTCAGAGTGAGACCATACCGGATTATAACTCTTCACATCCATAAGCGACAAACACAAGGGGCAGACTTAGTGAGCACCAAAGCCCCACTGAAGCAAGTCCTGCCCCATAAGGGTGTCTCTTGAGCAACAGATATTCCAGTGTAGACACAGCTGGTGATCACAGCCAATTGGACTGGAGTTCAATTCCTCCCAGTGATTCCAACAGCAATCAAGTCTTAACTACAACAAGACTGTGCAAACAGCCCACAAAGGGGTGCACCAAGAGTGTCCACCTCAAGTGACTGGGGAGGCTGAGCCACTGGGCCCTATAGGACACCAACCACACAAGGCCACTCTATCAACTCAAGTAGACTTAGCAGCTACCCAATACATAGAAATAAACACAGGGAAGCAGCCAAAATGCAGAGACAAAGAAACAAGTCACAAATAAAAGAAATGGATGAAAGCAAAATACTGGATATAGAGTTCAAAACCATGGTTATAAGGTTACTCAAGAATCTTCTAGAAACCTCCGAGAAATTTAGTGAGACCCTCAAGGATATGAAAAAGGACCAATCAGAAATTAAGCATACACTGACTGAAATAAAGAATAATATACAGAGATTCAACAGCAGACTAGAGGATCCCAAGAATCAAGTCAAAGATTTGAAATATGAAGAAGCAAAAAACACCCAACCAGAAAAGCAAAAAGAAAAAAGAATCCAAAAATATGAAGATAGTGTAAGGAGCCTCTGGAACAACCTCAAGCATACCAACATCTGAATTATGCGGGTGCCAGAGAAGAGAGAGAGCAAGATATTGAAAACCTATTTGAAGAAATAATGACAGAAAACTTCCCCTACCTGGTGAAAGAAATAGACTTACAAGTCCAGGAAGCACAGAGAACCCCAAACAAGAGGAATCCAAAGAGGACCACATCAAGACACATCATAATTAAAATGCCAAGGGCAAAAGACAAAGAGAGAATATTAAAAGCAGCAAAAGAAAAACAGTTAGTTACCTACAAGGGTGTACCCATATGACTGTCAGCTGATTTCTCAACAGAAACTATGCAGGCCAGAAGGGAGTGGCAAGAAATATTCAAAGTGATGAAGAGCAAGAACCTACAACCAAGATTACTCTACCCAGCGAAGCTATCATTCAGAATTTAAGGTCAGATGAAGAGCTTCACAGACAAGAAAAAGCTAAAGGAGTTCATCATTGCCAAACCTGTATTCTATGAAGTGCTGAAAGGTATTCTTTAAGAAGAGGAAGAATAAGAAAAAGGTAAAGATAAAAATTATGAACAACAAAGTGACAACAAATACCTATCAACAAGTGAATCTAAAAATCAAGTGAATAAAAAATCTGATGAACAGAATAAACTGGTGAATATAATAGAATCGGGCATAGAAAGGGAGTGGACTGACAATTCTCAGGGGGAAGTGGGTATGGGGGGTGCGGGAAGAGATTGGACAAAAATCTTACACCTATGGAGGAGGACAGTGGGGGGGGCGGTAAGGGCTTGGGGTGAGGTGGGAACCGGGTGGAAGGGAGCTATGGGGGGAAAAAAGAGGAACAACTGTAATAATCTGAACAATAAAGATTTATTAAAAAAAAAAAAAGCATGAAGTCTTGCCATCTACAACATGTGTAGACCTAGAGTGTATTATGCTCAGTGAAATAAGTCAGACAAAGACAAATGCCAGATGACTTCACTTAAATGTGGCATCTAAAAAACAAAATAAACAAGCAGAATAGAAACAAATTCATAAATACAGAGAACATATGACAGTTGCCAGATTTTAGGGGTGTTGGGACAGGATGGCTAAAGGGATTAAGAAGCACAAATTGGTGGTTAAAGAATAGTCATGGGAAGTAAAGTACAGTTTAGGGAATATAGTCATTAATATTGTAATTATGAATGGTGCCAGGTGGGTACTTGATTTATCAGGGGGATCACTTTATAAGTTATATGAATATCTAATCACAGGATTGTACACCTGAAACTAATATAATATTGTCAACTGTAATTTAAAAACATATTTAAAACATTTTTTAATTCCTTTGGTATTATACAAAGTGTGAAAAAAACTGTCTTGTTTTAGCTTCTGATTTTTTCCAACACAACCTCTTGAAGATGATTGTTCAGTACATTTTTTCTCTTCCATTGTTTGTCATTTCAGCCACTGTATGATGCTGCTTACCTTACAATGTACAATATCTGCTTCACGTCCTTGCCCATCCTGGCCTACAGTCTACTGGAACAGCACGTCAACATTGACACTCTGACCTCAGATCCACGATTGTATATGTAAGTTAAACATTACAGTTAAAATTTCCTCAGACTTACAAAGTTGTGGGTTTCACTTTGTATGAAGGAGGGAAGGACACAGACTTCCCACCTGGTTTGATCACATGGTTCTCTGGCATTCAATAGGAAAACTGTATATATCCTAGGTGTAGGTCCTGTACTTGAATGTGTTTGAGCCATTTAGTTAAAAATCATTAATTCCTAAAATTTGCATCTACATTGTCATAGAGTTCTGGAGTCTTAGAGGAGGACACAATATTTTAACTACAAAAAAAAAAGCCTCACACAAAGATCTTTATTAGTTTAGAACATTGATTTCTACCTATAATAGATTGAATTGATGATATTGTTAGGACTTATCTTGTAAACTGCCCCTGAGGCATAGCTTCTCTCTCCCTTTGTTAGGCCCATTCGAAAACTGTTTTGTTGAAGGAATTAATTCATCAAGCTGTTATAACCGTTTTGTGTCAGTTGGAAATGCATGTGTTTCTATATGGATGGGGACTTAGCTCTAGCCCCAGTTGCTTAACCTATGACTTAATTGGATTTTTATAAGTTAAGCCTTAAAACTAAGGATAAATAAAGATGTTAATTTACAGCAGATTATAAGCATTGCTAAATAGTGGATGTCAAGTGCAGTACATAGACTTGTGTGGCTTATTTGTATGAAGTTACAGTATACAAATTAAGGGATTTCTTTAACCAGTATGACTCATAAAACTCACCTTTAGTAATTATTAGACTTACCCAGATTTATAAAATATATCATCATCATTTTAAAGTTATTTCTTATGGGAATTTTCAAACATGCACAGAAGTAGCAAAAATACTATTAATACGGTGAACTTCCCTGTCCTTACCACTCAGCTTCACGAATTATCAATACAGAGCCAGTTCTCTTTCACTAATAACCATCTCTGCTCCATCACAGACTTATTTTGGAGCAAATATCAAGCACTGTCTAAAATAGTTATTTCAGTAAGTTTGTCTTAATGATAAGGACTTAAAAATAACAGTACCCTATCATACCTTAAAATTTTACATGTCCATAATATCACATATTCCAGTGGTCAGCAAACCGCGGCTCACGAGCCACATGCGGCTCTTTGGCCCCTTGAGTGTGGCTCTTCCACAAAATAACACGTGCGGGCACGCACGTACAGTGCGATTGAAACTTCGTGGCCCATGCGCAGAAGTTGGTTTTCAGCCTGGGCGAATCTATTTTGAAGAAGTGGTTCTAATGCCGAGCCACACTCAAGGGGCCAAAGAGCTGCATGTGGCTCGCGAGCCGCGGTTTGCCGACCACTGACATATTTGATCAATGTTCAGGTTTTTTCAACTGACTCATTTCTTTGAATTACAGGCTTGTTTTAATCAGGATATAAGGTCCATATGTTGCAGTTGGTTAATATGCTTCTTGAGTCTCTTTTTTTTTTTCTTGAGTCTCTTTTAACCTGTAGGTTAACCTAGCAATTTATTTGTTGGTGAAATTGGATCATTTATCTTATAGATTTCCCCTCATCTAGAGTTTGCTGATTGCATTGATGGCATCGTTTAACGTTTTTCTTTTCCTGTATTTGTTGCAAAGGGATAGTTAGATCTAGAGGGAATCAAAGAAACCTTGGTTGAAGTCTTACAGAGTATCATCTCCCATGCTCTCATTTAAAAAAAAAAAAAATGAGGAACCAGGACCCAGAAATGACTTGCCTAAGAACACAGGGTATAACTAGAGGCCAGGACCCAGAAATGACTTGCCTAAGAACACAGGGTATAACTAGAGGCCAGGACCCAGAAATGACTTGCCTAAGAACACAGGGTATAACTAGAGGCCAAACTAAGATTAGAACTTAGTCCTCCTGATAATCAGCCCTGTGCTCTTCCCAGCAAGATGATCATTCTCAAACACTGAGCCAACAGTGTATTCTGTCTTATGACAACGACGAAAGTGAAGCCCAATAGTGCTATTGCTCTGGTTGGAGTGGAGTTTGGGTGGCAGAGCAGAATCCCTCCCATGCAGCCCCAGCAAGTGCTCAAGCCAATTGTCTGAGTTCCAGTTCTGGCTTTGCCACTCACTAACTGTGTGACCTGCACAGGTTACTTAACTGAGATGAGCCTCAATTTCACCTTCAGTAAAATCTGGACAACAAGAACACCTACCGTATTTTCCGGCGTATAAGACGACTTTTTAACCCAGGAAAATCTTCTATACGCCCAGTCGTTTTATACGCCGGAAAATACGGTAATCCACAGTGGTTAGATGAGTGACAACACATAAAAGAACTTAAAACTGCCTGGAACATAATAAGTGTTCATAGATTGTAGCTATTGATCTTATTCTAACACTCTCTTCCACTTAACTTCTGGGCTGTGCTGAGCACTTCCATACATTAAGAATGTTGAAAACTTGAAGAAAACTGTTGAGCACAAATTATTGTAAGGGTTTTCCTGAAGTTTTACTTACTGAACAGCATGTGTAAGTAATGAACTATTAAACCATTTTGCATAGATGGTATACTTGCCACATCTGATACAGAAATGAAAGCCATGACATACCTGTTGACCAGCCCAAAATTCAGTTTTCTTTGTGTGCTCTGATGAGACACTGCCTTGGTCTGTCACTGTAGATTACTCTACAGGGGAGGCACCTCCCTAAAGATCCTTGCAGGAATTGCCCAGCAACTGCCAGCCAATGAGGCTTTTGAGAGTCACTGTCATGGGCTGAGGCAGAAGGTAGTCCCTGTGTTTTCCTACCTTCTCTGGAGTTACGTTACACACTGTGGGAAGATAGGCAGGGACATCATGGTATGTTAGTAATATTCTGACTTGTACTAAGAAGATTGTGCTATTTTTGACAGATTTTAAACTTTTGATCTGTCCACATTCCATTTATCAATTCATGATTGTACAGCTTCAAACATGTTATTCGACTCAATTAAAAAAGTATAAAGGGCATCCCAAGACCAAAAAAGGTTAAGCTCCCAGGAAGAAATCTTGATTAGAAGAAACATTTTAACAATTGTAGTTGGGAAGCGGAGGTATGTTGCTTGAGAGCGTATGATTTAAGTCAAGTAAATCTAGGATTGTATACTAGCTCTGTCCCTTACTAAATGAGTGAACTCTGATGTGCTGCTACACTTGTGGTTCCCAAACTTTACTGCATGGCAGAATCACCTGAGGAGCTTTAAAAATATCCTGATGCACAGCTTAGCCTTATGCCAATTAAAGCAGACTGAGGTTGGGAGCCAGGCATCAGTGTTGTCAAAGATCCCCAGGTGATTCCAATGTGCATCAAAGTTTAGTATATCTTTTGAGGCTCCTTATCATTTACAGATAGGAGTGATAAAAATACCTATCTCATGTGGTTTTTATGGATAAAAATGGAATATATATATATATATGTATATATATATACATATATATATATCGTAATCTACTTTTCTGACATATAATAAGTACTCAGTAAATGGGAGCTAATTATTATTGATTATATTATTGTTGTTAGGTGGCCAGAATTTTAACATAGAAGTGCTTGGACAGTTTACTTCATTACTTCAATCAGGAAGTGATTGCATAAAAATAAACCTGTGGTTCAATCTGACCTTTTACTGAAAGCCTTTCAGTCCCTCGGAGCTAGCTCCTTTCATTATAACAGGGTCAAACCGCATGTGCACTTTTGGCAATTTACCATAACTTTAAATAAACAGACTATAGAGATTCATTAACTTGTGTTTTTCCCCCATTTCTCAATAGGAAAATTTCTGGCAATGCCATGCTGCAGTGGGGCCCCTTCTTATATTGGACATTTCTGGCTGCATTTGAAGGGATAGTATTCTTCTTTGGGACTTATTTTCTTTTTCAGAATTCATCCCTAGAAGAAAATGCAAAGGTAAAAAAAATGGCATTGTTCATTTGGTATTATAAGTATGGCTTATCTTTTTTCCATGAGCACTGGATCAAGCATACACATATTCTAGCTGTAATCATTTTGCAAAATTTTTAAAGGTAAACTATTTAGTTCTCACAACTTCTTTAGAACAGTAGAAGTGTTGAAGTATAAAATCACTTCCTATGTGCATGGCAAACTAGAGAGCTTATGTGCAAAAAGTTTGGAAGCTTAACTTGGCTGTAATTTTTATTGGATGAACAAAGTTCTTGGGACTTCAGACTTTGGGCCACTGCACTTTGATTTGAGCAAGGCTTTTTCTGTTTTAAAAGGAAAGTCTGGACCCACTCAGTTCTTATTCATAGTGGCCTTCCATGCTTAGAGTTCAAGGGGGTAACTGACATATTGAATTCCCTTCTCTTCCTCCTTCCCTTCCACATGGTAGCATAGTATTTTCCTGAAAGGCTACACTGATCCTGCCAGTGCCTTCCCAGCAAGCACTACATAGTTTAGCCCCTGCATTGGAATGATTTTTCCCTGTCTGCTGTGGAAGAAAATGAAATGAGGTCTTCCTACAGCCACACAGTGGAAAATCAAACCAACTTGTATGCTGCTTTCACTATGTTTTCTATTTCTGGGCTTCCTCTTTTATGGTAATTCATTCTTTATCATCATAATGTGAAGCAAAGCTAAGTTTCAAAAAGAATTTATTGAGTACAATGACTGTGTCTAGAACCTAGAATCAGTATCTGTTAGGGAAGTGATAGGCTCAGTGGATTTGAATGATACTTTAAATTAGGTATTATAGTCAAAACCTCTCCAATTTGGATTGACAGAAGTCAGTTTAATATGAATCCATTAAACTTATTAATCACCAATTAACTTTTGAGGAAATACAAATCTAGTACTTTAGAGTAGGTTCATGTAGCACTTACCAAAAATTGTGCCCTACTTAATCTCTCTGTATGTCCTTGGGCAAGTCACTTCAGCTTTCCAAGTCAACTTTGCCCATCAGTAAGAAGAAGGAATTCAATTTTATGATTTCTCAAGTCTTTAGCTTTATAACTGATTCTGTGACTTTCACTTTTTATTTGGCACATAAATTATATAGAGCTGACTCTTGCTTTTTAAAAAGTTTGCTGCAAAAGTAGGTGGATATTCTCCTGCAGTTCTATTGACATGGTTCTTTTGCTCAGCAAATTCTTCAGGTGGTGCATGGCGAGCCTCAACACAGCCTGTATCCAATCCATCACCCATGTTCAGTCCATGATGTCCAGATTAATTAGATTTTACTGTATTTGTCATCTTCCTAAATTTTTACTAAAGTTACAGTAAGTGTAACAACTGCTATCAGCAGTTAAACATAATGCCCATGTATGATTTGATCAAATTTCTTTTTTTGCTTCTATTAACCTTAATTTTTTGTTTTTATTTTTGAAACCCTTTTACATTTCATTTTCTGTTTTAATGTTATGCATTCAGATCTTGACATCATTTGGTAAGCATATGTGCCATTCATTGCCATCATTTGGCTTTATACATGCTATCTGCTTTTCTTTGATGTGCACATGCTAACAGCTCTAATGTTTATAGCCAAAAATTAGACTGTTTTTAAAGTGTGAGTCCATTTGTCTGCATATTAGTCCTTAGTTCAGAGCTTTTGTTTTATATTATAGAAAAAGCCCATATCAATCTCTTTAGAGATATGAGTCATGCAATGACTTGTTTTTATGAACATTGTTAGTGGAATAGGGTTTTTTCTGCCTTTATCATAGCAGTGTTTTTCCTGTTTCATGCTGCTTGGAATAATGGAAATAAGTGCTACCAACCACAAATGTTGTCTACCTGACCAAGAAAATTTACAGACACAATTAAATCTAGCATTTTGGCCTGATCCTTTAACTTGATATTCCCCAAACAATTCATACAATACTTTTTTGCAGTTATACACAAGATTATACTTGACTTTTATTTTTTATGCAGGCTTGTGTATTCTTGGTAATTATTAATTAATTATTAATTTTTTTCAGGTGTATGGAAACTGGACTTTTGGAACCATTGTTTTTACAATCTTAGTATTCACTGTAACTCTGAAGGTTAGATTTTTATTTATTCAAGAATGTTTAACACCATTTTTATAATACTTTCTGGTCTTGTACTAATATTCTTTTTTGTCTTCTAATCTTTAATTTTATTACGGTTATCATCCAAGTCTGAATGCTTACTAAAGTATGTATGATATTAGAGATTTAGGCATTTGTATACTATTTGATTCATTTTTTACTGTATATTGTCTATCCTCTTTATTTTTTTATTTGTTTTTAATTCATACACCATACCTATGTCAGAAATCTGTTCCTTCTTTCCAGCTATTTTCAAGATGTTATAAGTGGTATATAATCAGACTGTCTGTGAGTGTGTTTTTCCATGTTAAGTACTTGAATATTTTTTAAAGTTTTACATTTGTTTAAGAATGCCAGGCCTTAAATGAATTTGAGTACTTAAGACAGTTCATCAAGATCTGTATGCAAAATAACTTGGTAGTGATGAAATTTTATATAATGTATTTATCACTGAAATTTATATTAGTGATCAAATGCATAAAAATATATAGCAGATAACATACAAGAAGGGTAGTTTAGGCAAAATTTTTGGCAGCCATGTAACAATGGCTCTGAAACCTTAAGGCTTATGAATTGGGACTGTCTTACAGTTGAAAAAATAATGCAATTCTTTTGATGGTTCCGGTAATAAACACCTCACATGTGGTCCAAGAATGAGTGCCTTTAAATAAATTCCAGTGTACCCAATAGTCAGAACTAGAATTCAGAAGTGTAATACACTTCTAATCATTTCCGCTCTAAAATTTAATTCCTGGTTAATTTCTTACACCAAAAAGAACTAACATATGTTTACATCTACCATTTCAGTGATATTTTAGGACTACCAAAAATGTTACAATTCATCTCAGTTTAGCTACTTAATAGCAGGGTGTAACCTTGGACAAGTGATTTGTTTTCTCAGTACCTCTATTTCCTCTTTTATAAAATGGAGATAAAAGTAGCATCTACCTCTCTTAGGATATTTTTGTGAGAAGTCAATTAATGATACATAAAGCATTTGCAATGGACACTGACACATAGAATGTGCTCAGTACAATAAATGTTAGTTGTTATTTATTACTATGATTTACAGGGTCATGATTTGAAATAGAAGCCTCCCCACCCTTTTTCCCATCTGGCCTTGTGTGTGGACCCAGGGCTTCCAAGTTTCCTTCATAGTTAAAGTTGGCCTTACTGCAACATCTTTTACTAGTCCTTCAAAAGACATCCGCTCCCTCTTCTTTGGATGGATATTATTGTAACATTTTCTCTGACAGCCCAGAGGATGAGAATTCAAGGCTGGGCTATATTAACAATGTTCTCAACATCCTGTTTATGAGTGTGAAACTAACAGAGAGCTAAGGGCCATGGTGTCACAACAAGTATCAAAACTGAGATACCACCTCCTCTTTAATAATTCAATGCCCTGGATATTAATTCATGTGACCCAGAAATTATAAGCAAGTGAAGTAGACTATACTTCCTTGTTTTTAGATTGCATTTGAAAATCCCAGTTCCACAGTCTATAGAAACAATCAGCCCTGGCAGAAGCATGAAGAATTTTAATCTAAGGCAACTGAAAATGTTATTAATTTAATTAAATAGGTAGGGGTTTTGCAATTGAAAGGCACACTACATAGTCAGACCCATGATCCATTGCTACATGATGCAGGCATATAGAGCTAGTTTCCTTTGTATTTAGTAAACCCCTTCACCCCCGTCTTGGTTGTGCTTGAGCTATCAAGACTCTTTGTGTAGTTTGTTTACCCTTCCTAGATACCCCTTCCCTCTCCTGTTTTCAGTGCTTTTTGAAAATCATAGATTCTGTTCTCATTTTAGTTCCATTCTCTCCTGGAAGCCTGGCCCAAGCTAGGTGCTCCCGTACGTATCATATTGTATACAGGTTATCAGGTACCATCGTGTATATAGCTTGGTACAGTCTGTACTCATCATGAAATCTCTTGTGTTGTATCTTTTCAGCTTGCCTTGGATACTCGTTTCTGGACATGGATAAATCACTTTGTGATTTGGGGTTCTTTAGCCTTTTATGTATTTTTCTCATTCTTCTGGGGAGGAATTATTTGGTAAGCAGCTGTATATATGTGAGTAATATGTAAATAGGAAAATAGGTATATGTATATATACATTGTATATGCTTCCCCCTCCCCCCAAAAAAACAATTAGATGGTGATTTTAAGATATAACCCTCTGAGTATTGAGTGGTATCTATATATATATATAAAAGCCTAAGTGACCGTTACGACCAGTCGACAGAATGACTGGTCAACCAGTCAATATGATGCGCACTGACGCCCAATGCAGGAGCTGCACCCAGGTGGTCAGTGTGCTCCCACAGCCAACCTCCCTTGGCCAGCTAACTTCCCACAGTCCCTCCCCCCGGGACTGGGCAAGACAAATTGCTGGCCAGGCTGAGGGACCCCACCCATGCACAAATTCGTGCACTGGGCCTCTAGTATATTCTATAACCTAAATACATCTGTAGTGACATGAATGATAGCTATACTAGTATACCATAAAGAGAGAGTAGGGCCCAAATAGATAATAATGTAGCTACTTTGTGTAGAAACTTTACAGGATGAGTACTTCCACTAGAAATCACATGGGAGGTCATGCTAGAAATTAGTTTCACTTCACAGAAAGGTGTTTACACACTTTCAAGTTGAAAGATTTGGCCGGGGACTACCAGAAGGGAGGTCTTTTGAGTAACTCATGAAGTATCCATACTTGCATTGGAAATCTCCCTGAAATAAGCAATGTTACTGGCTAGTATTTAATATTGAGGACATGCCATCTTATATAATCAAAACTTTTCAAAGTATAATTAATGTGGCTTCCCCTGATAATGATGTCAGCAGCAGAGAACATGGCTAGAGTAAGCCATAAAGATTCTAGGAGTATATATTTTCACTGGTTTGAGCAAAATCATACATACAAAACATTCCATGTTATCACAGAGATGTAAGGACCATGTTTTTGTCCCTTGAGACTTAATTAGAAGAAATTCTTACTGTTTTGAAAAGCTTTTCAAAATAAAGGCTTTAAGGAATAAAAATATGAAACAACCCAATCACTTAGGGAAATACTGCTCCATGTAAATGTGTAATTACAGCATATATTTGGTGCCTATATAGGTAATTACTGAAGCGGTGAAGCTGAAGGAAGTCTCTATTTAAAAATAAAACAAAACAAATGAATCAAAGTTGATTAACCAAATATAATATGCAACTATAATTCTTACAGTACCATAATTCTATCTACAAATCTGTGTAATCAGCATCTGAACTAATTATGCAAAATTTCCATAAGAACAAAATGTCTCACAAACTACTTTCTAACTTTTATTGATTTAAATAAATCCTTTACGTGATTAAGACATCACCATACCTGTTTCAATTCATTAGAGGTACTTACTAAATATGAAATATTAATCTTTTCTTGCCTATAGTGTTGTCCTTAAGTAGAACTGTCTAAGCTACTACATGAACATAAAATTTATACTATAAAGCAACCAGCAAATTTTGTGACTAGAAACCATGTGAAACTTCAGCTGAATGCTAGTTGCAGCTAATATCTCTGGACATGTTCAACCTTAAGGCATTGTAGTATACTCCTTTTGGGGGGAGTGGGCAGTAAGAATGATGATTTCTGAGCCCCAAACTCAATCCAGTAATATCTTCTGTTTTTTTTTACTGCTCCCCTGCAAAGCTTCATAGATGCCGAGGTAAAAAAGAAAAATCTAGAGATATTAATCACAGAGTATTGTAGGTACTATGCAAAGGAATGCTTTGTGGCTAGCTGTCAGTTGTCTGCTGGAACCTTACGGCTCAGTTAACTGTCTAAAAATTAGTCAGGATGCTTTTCAAAACCAGAGTGGGGGTAGAGCTCTGAAGAGGTTTTTTCTGTATAGTAGGGACCCTAGAAAGCCTGTTAACCCAAGCCTTATAAATTTCTCCACCTCACTGTTCTCATTTTTTATTCCTCAGTCTGGTCCTCTTATATAGAGCCACAAGCTTGATTTTATCGTGTTTCATAAGAGAGCATAAATGTCAATTTTTAAAGAATCCAGTTTATCTTCAGTGAGCACTATGTGTGACCTAATAAATGGGACTAATCCAATAATAAATAGTCTGGTGTGAATCCCAACCTTGATTAGTCATTCTGTGCTTTAGCTCAGGCAGTAGAATAAAACTTGGTTGTGCTTCTCAGTAGCTACCTAACAGTTCAGTAGATGACTTGGAATGAAATCCAACATCAGAATGAAGGGTCCTCCTGGATTTTTGGGCTCCAACGCTTATGTCCTTTTAGCAATATTCTGCTGTCTTGTCAACCTATTTGACTCACAATAGTACTCAGTATATATTTGTGGATGAGAATTATAGAGTCCTTCCATTTGAGAGAGATAAGTTCTACAGTTCTTTTTGTATTTACATAGGGATTGGGGGGATTATAAGTGTATTTTAAAATTTGAACATAGAGTACAAATCCACTCTCATATTAATAAAACAGCTGAGTAAATAAAATGCTATTTAGCACAAAAATTAACTAACATTTTTCTTGCATATCTTTGGAGCTCCAGTATTTTCTAATGTAAATAAATATTTTCCAATTAGCAGCTTTAAAGTTGATTGCTGGGTTGTTTTAAAGTCAAGTGCTTTTTATTTTCTTTTTTATTATCATTTCTTTTCAAACATTTGATAAATGAAATCTGTTTATTATTTTAGAATGTTATAAAGAAATTTACTTTTATAATGTGAATAAGGAAAATTCCTTTTAAATACAAAAGACAGTTTCAGTTACACTTCTGTTTCATAGGAAAGGAACTAATTTGTTTTTCCATTATGTATTTTCTTTCCACTCTAGGCCTTTTCTCAAACAACAGAGAATGTATTTTGTATTTGCTCAAATGCTGTCTTCTATATCCACATGGTTGGCCATAGTTCTTCTAATATTTATCAGCCTCTTCCCTGAGATTCTCCTGATAGTATTAAAGAATGTAAGAAGAAGAAGTGCCAGGGTAAGAACTAAGTTTATATTACAAACTGATTTTTGGAAGGGGCTTCAATATCAGCCATGAAATAAAAATCTTATTTAGAAAATTGCATTAGTTACAGCATGTTAAACCCCTCCTTACAGGTTCATCACTTAATTTCCTCTTCTGCATAAAAAGTATAGTAAAAACTTCGTTATCCAATACAGGTGGTAAGTAGTTTCCTTAATAGTGTTCTATGTGACCTTTAGCAATCCATATGGAGTATTACATATGCTCCATATGGAATTTTCAATGGAAAAATTATTTTTTTCTTTAGCCTAGAATTTTCACACCAGAAATTTCCACACCAACATTCCAGCTTTAACCTTAGATATTTAACTGTGGGTTGTTCAGAGATTTTTTTTTCCAGTTGATAATCCCTATTTGCCTTTTTCAAAACTTTCCCTTTCCTTTAATTATAGTGCTGCTTAATCTCTGAGTTGCTTCTAGCCCTGTCTGTCCAGCAGTATAATGGAACCAAAGAAAATTTCCTGGATGTAGTTTCTACATCCTTACCCTCCTGAACACACTTGTAAAAATTCAAGATTGTTTTATAAGTGTGTTTTTATTGTTACTGCTTAAATTGTAACCTTTTGTGGAAATGAGAAGTTATTGCCCTCTGACAGCCTAATTGCTTGGTCCTGCATTGTCTGATATCTTGGAACATTTCTATAAAAGCCTTTAGAGTGAAAGGGGTAGATTAGCCTCGGGGGAAATCTTCTGGCAAATTTTGACCAACACATTAATATGTCATTCCTGCCAACACTCTCATTTTGCCAAACAAAACCCCATTTCTATCATATTGACACCAACTATATCTTCTAGCCCCCCCCCCCCGGCAACATTTTCGTGTAATAGTCTAAGCTATATCTCCTGACCTATTTGATCAAATTTGCCAACCAGTTTAGCCACAATACTGGTTTGTCTCAATTTTTTTTCTGGCCTATTGAATTGATAGATCCAGTGGTCGTCATCATACGACATAGGGAACGAAAATAATTATAGTGGGAATATCATCAGCAATTAAATATATAAAAGAGGAGCATCATTGTTACAACTCAGTATTGGCCCCAATCAAAAACAAATAGACTACCAGTGGCAAAAGCCACATTGATTCTTGGTATACAAGGTCAGTCAGTGTACAGTTAAGTGGTTAGAACTTGCTTTAATTCCCTGCTTCTGCATGCCTTATGGGTAGAACTGGACACAATAATGTTAACCTAGCTAAGACTGCCTTGGTCTGTTCTTTAATCTTTCCAGTAGACCCCTGACTAATTTCCTTTACCCTGGCATTCAGTCTTAGAATGGGAAAGTAACATTTACTTGTATGATTATACCATAATATCAGTTGAACAGGGGTAAAACAGATTGATATAATAGGTTCCTCCCAAAATGGCTCAAGTGGCAATTTAAATAAAGCCAAATAAAAAAGTCACAATAATAAATGGTTTTGTGCCTTGTTATAATAGAGAATTTGTCTGGGAAGAATCTCTTGAGTTGTTCTTCCATTCTCCTTATTTGGAAGTATACTTTGGGGTGCTCCTAAATGTTTTTCTTATTTGGGGTAGTGGAGTTCATACTAAATAATGGCTCACACCCAGCTTCATGTTCTAAAGGCGTTACAAAAATCTTCAGAAATCCAAACCTTCAAACATATTATCTTATCCTCTTCTTTAGGCCCTTTCTTTAAAAAAAATTACTTAGGTGATGAGAGCTACTAACAGACATAAAAAATTAGATACTGTCTGAAGGTGACTTTTATTAAATTAAATGGATATTAAATGGAGGAATTCTACAAAGCAGTCACAGATAAAGACTAGAACATTCCTAACGTCTGTTGAAAGCATGCAATTCTGGGACTGCGGCCCTATTTACATAGCAAGCATAGAATGTTGCTAGGGGTTCAGCATGAAATCTGTTTGCCATGGGTGGAAGAATTCTAGTGTCTGTGCTGTAGCTTGGCATGCTGATGTGCTAGAATGACGAGGAGAATTTCCATAATCACATTCATTCATTCATTCATTCATTCATTCATTCTTACCTTCATTGAACCAATGAACATGTTGAACCACCTAATGATGAACATCTCTCTTTATATGCAATGTCTGAAAGACTAAATGATTTCAAACACTATGTGATTTTGAGAGTTGCAGATGAGACAGAATGTTGTGGGCACTCAGCAGTGCTGTCACTTTTTTTTCCTTGTGAGAAAATGCAAGAGCAAAGTAGTGCATATGAATGCATAAAGGCCAACTAAAACATGGCAGCCATGGTTATTCTGATAAGTCACATGTTTACATAAGGCCCAATTTGGCTATATCAAAGAGGCAGAGCCCACTTCTAAGATAAAGGAGAAAGAATCTCTTAATGACCAACAGTCTGCCATCTGGGTGACTTACTACTTTGTTCAGTATCCCTTGTTAAGGCATTGGCCTCATTTTAAAGAGAGAAAAATATATTCTTTTACACTAGTTTGGCCTCACACCTGACACACTCCCTAATGGGATAAAGGATGTGTCCCTACCTATAAATAGAAGATTCTTTGACCACCAACCAGTAAGCATCTTGGTACTTTGTACACACTGCCAGAAATGCCTATGGCAAGTAGGCTCACAGTGCTATCCTCATGTTGGTCTTGGCCAATATGAAGGGAATTTAGCAGAGGGTAGTGATAATATCTCCATGACATTAGAGAAAGCAGCTAAGACATTTACATGTAACAATTACAGAAGCAGCCTTCTGGTGACGTCCATTCCCTGAGGATCCACTATAAGTTAGCTACTATACTAGGTGTTGGTAATTCAGGGATGAATCAGAGGAGGCCCCGGTCATAAGGAGTCTCACTCTAATTAAGTTATAAAGTGGATTCATGTGATATAAATCAGAATAGTAGACTAAATGATATGGCTTGATTTAAGACAACTGAGGTATTTCAGTGTCTGCATCACTACCTCCTGAAGCCACCACAGCCAAGTTCTGCCGTGGCAGTAGCATTGTAAAGAATTATGCTATCTTCAAAGAGGTGAAGGGATTGAGTACAGAATAGTTATGGGATGTAAAGTACAGCATAGGGAATATAGTCAATAATAGTCTAATAACTATGTATGGTGTCAGATAGGTACTAGATTTATCAGGGTGATAACTTTGTAAGTTATATAAATGTCTAATCACTGGGTTGTGTACCTGAAACTAATATAATGTTGGATGCCAACTGTAATAGAAAAATAAAAAATAAATTATTTTTTAAAAGGTGAGGATAAACAGGAATTCTGCTATCTTCAGAATAGGTTCCCTCCTCAGCTATATTTTCAGCAATATGCTTAATTTTTTTAGCTAAAATTCCATCATTAAGGATCATAGGCCTTTTCTGTTGCTTATAAATCAGCAAAGCTGCACTGCCATACTGCTGACAGTGTATAATGAAACTACTATTGAGCACTGAACAGTGGAGCAGCAGGATAACACTTCAAATTTTAATGTTTATGATTTTGGGTATTTCAAAAAATTGTGTTCCCCTCTGAACACAATTGTTGGGCTATCTCTCAGTCAAATATATCTAGACTTTCTGGACAAGTAAGAAATACCACTTCCCATTTCCAATGGAGGAATTTCCACATATAAGTTTTCCCATGTAAACCACAACAATCAAAAGGAAGGCTTGACTTTGCCTACTAGACACAGGGACACTGTAATCCAATGGGAAGGGACCCAGCAACAAGGTGAAGCCTAGCATGGGATGTCTACACAAACAAAAAGAAATACTCCGTTATGAAGGGAGCTCTTTCAGAGTGGAAGACAGGAAAAGGAAGAATGTCAGCTACCTGAGCAAAATTCCCAGAGAAAGCACTTTGAAATTTTTGGAAAATGTAATTTATCCTTGTAATAACAATAGTGACAATAATGATTACTATTGAAATGCTGACAGTCACATACACCCATTGGTTCTGAGGAAAATAACACTGTGAACTAGGTTAGACAAAAATAAAGTTGAATCCTAACGTCATGGCTGTTGAGATGGACCTTTATGCATTGGCCTCTTTGACATACTGCTAACTGAGCTAGTGTCAAAGCTCTGTAGATGACTGCAAAGGAATGTGGAAATTTCATAGTTTCAGCTCATTATCTCTAGTCCTCCTCACCTCTCTCCCCTACCAATTGCTAGCTATATCAATTTGGTTGCTTTAGATATATTTTCCATGCTCTCTACTGCCTTCTATTCTTTCATATTTCCTTTTTTTCCCGTTATAAAGTAACCAAATCTGTAAACTTCTAAATTTTATGGTTCATAGAAATAATTTTATCTTCAATGGTTGGATACAAGGTTTTGAGTGCACCAAAATATGCTTGTCATTACAGTCTTAAGTAGATAGGCTTGTATATTAAACATGGGGGTGATGGACTTGGTATCATGTTAATCTTGTAAGGTTTTTGCCCACAAAATAGAAGACAAAGCAACTGTTAAGAAAAAATTTATAAACTAATATTTCTCTAGCTTTATCCATTTATAATTTGCATGTTACCAACTTTATTTAAGGTAAAATATGAACAGGAAAAATGTAGTAATTTTAAAACATGAATAAGTCAAAGTATTTGCCTTTAAAGTTTGTTTATTAGATTCTGCTGGATACATGTATTACTTTAACTGGTATCTTTTTTAAGCCTATTTTTATTAGTCACTATGTAGATGATATGGGTAATTAGCAGCATTGTTAAATTTATCCCTGTAGTTGACTACTCATCTTCTGTTTGCCTTGGGCAATGCCAAAACCAAGTCTCTAACTTCAGGCATACAATAAGAAAGAAAAACATAACCTTTTAGGTTTTCTGATTAAACTATATCAACGCTTGCTTTTTCTAGGTGTTTTAAAGGAAAATTTTATAGCTCTTTAGCCTACCCTTTTAAAGAGGACTCTGTAAGAAAAAGGAAGAAACCCATCAAATTATGTTAGAATAAATGTAGTAAAGCACTAGCCCAGAGACAAATGATTCTAAAGTGTGGTTTTATCAAATCTTTTCCCACTGTGCTTGTTTTGATTAGGTTTTTAACTTGCAGCTGCCCAAAGGCAGTCAGTCCCTTCATATTGTATCTGTGTGATTGCATAAGGGAGCTAGTCACTTCAAGGTAGGTTGGTGATGCAGCCTGGACATAGCTCTCCAACCAGTGGATTTTGAACAGTGTAGCTTAGTGAAATAATGGTTGGAGATAAGCCTTATTTCAATGAGAAGCATATTTTTTTAATTATTTTATTCAAAATAATCAATTTTCCCATTAACTAGACAATTTTAAATTGATATATAGAGAATTAGTAGTTTGCACATATAATAGACTACTCCTAACTCTAATTCTACTTTTACTTGTAACGTCTTCAATACTAACATGTCATTTCGACTTCTAATTCTCAGGGTTTCTTTTTAAATGTCTTACATTTCAGAGAATATTTACTTTTTTTTTTTTTTTTTTTTTTTTTTTGGTTTCTGCATTTCTCTTTTTTCTACTGCAATTTTCCACCTTTTGTGCAATTGTGAACAAGGTAACGAAACGCCTCCCTTCCTCAGGAACATCTACTATCTTCATGCTTTCTCAAACTTCCAGCAATCACAGTTTCTCTTGGAGTGAATAAGGTGATTTCCTTTCTTAATGTACCAACTTGCTTGCATTCTCATTTGCTTGACACCATTTTCTGGTTCTCTATGAAAAATTACTTCTCATGACTCATTTTTATATCTTCTACTGACACTTAAAAGAGTATTTTGTCATTTTCCTTTAATCACTTGTTCATCTTCTCAAATTGTCACACTGGACAGGAAATTATTTCAAAAACTTGGACAGTAAGTCTCTGGTCCTGTTGATTCCTACTGTGCAATAGAAGCCACACTGATTGGCGTGTTAGAGCCAATCAGTTCACCAACACAGGACTGTTTTGCACAATTTCTCTTTGTTCAGTACACTGACAGCACTGCCACAACTCTCAGAGGTGTTCACCAAAAGGATGGTATGGTTTACTAATCAAAATATATTGACTCATCTACCACATAACCTACCAGTATCATTTCAAAAACCCAAGTTTGGCACATATTACTAATGTCTGTATACTTCTACCATGAAAACAATTCATTTCAAGTTGGACACTTTCTTAGGTCTTTAAATGTATTTATTTAAATGTTATGCATTTGTTATACTGTAATCATTTGTACTTTTGGCCAGAAGAGTTAGTCTATAGAAAGTGATTTTTTTCTTCTACATTTTTATCACCAGGTAGGTTAACCAATCTTCAAATCCTTTAAGTATCTTTACCTCACTATTACAGAGAAATCTGAGCTGTAAAAAGGCATCTGACTCATTATCCGCCAGACCTTCAGTCAGACCTCTTCTTTTACGAACATTCTCAGACGAATCTAATATATTGTAACAGGTACCTAGTGTTAAGTGGGCTGGCTTTAAAGAAAAAGATTAACAGCATTATAAAGAAAAAAATGAAACTATCATTCTCTAAATTTTTTCTGTTGTTGGTGTGGTGAACTTTATATTATTCTTTGCTAAAATATAAAGATGCATTACTTGGAATATGTGGAAATATGTATTTTAAATTTGGTAACCCCCCCCCCAATAAAATTTTAGGCATTTTCCAGAGCTGAAGGGTAATACAATATATTTAATTTGTAAGGGGCAAATAGTCATGGCAGTGCCATCATATGAAAATGCTCAATAGTAATCAAGCTAAATTTTGATTTTAAAATGTGTTTGGAAAATTGAAAAGAAATATTCCAAAATTGCATCTGTATAATATCAAGTCAGTTTAGCATTGCATGTTCTTTTGGGAATTATGTGAGAATAATTCAATGTGTTTGTATCTCCATGTGCTGTGTCTGTGTGTTTGCAGGTTTAAACTTAATGTCCTTGTAAATGTCTGATTCCCAAATATATATTAATGAGCCAGTCTAATCACTTTTAATGTCAAGTTTTATTCAAGCTAAATGTTTCAACTTTCAGAGGTAGTAAAATCTTTCCTAGCCATTCAGGGGGCTGCTACCCTAATTATATAAAATGCTTCATAATTCATTTTTTCTTAAAATGAGTAAATTCATTTTATATCATTCTTTAATTTGCCCAAAAACTATTTGGGAGGAATTTATATGCTATGGGAGGAATCCTTGAATTTGGAATGACTCCTCCATGTGTATTTTGTTTCCCACTGCAGGGGCCTCTGTTACCCCAGACCTTTAATAGGTCTTTTATCCATTTATGGAAATTTAGAGTAATTCATGAATGAGGTTTACAAGCTTGTCAGCTTAGAAACAACTCTGTACAGCTTAGGGCAGGGCTGTCTTTCATGCACACATAAAAATGAATGATCATCATGAAAGAAATTGCAAGTCAGTTCATTTTGAAGCTAAGAATTGTAAATCCACCTCATAGGCCCACTCTTTCGTTAGCTATCAACTTCCCCACAGTCCATCAAAGGAGAAATATTGAATGAATGGATTGATTCCATTGGTTCTTCTGCATCTGCTGTGTTATTTTGGAAGCTGACTAATTTTGCCTCTGTCAGCATCTCCCTCGCCCAACCCCCATTTTGAGCAACTCACCTGCTTATATTTTCCCTCAGTGATGAATCTGCTTCCCAGTAGCCTTCAAAGTTTTTTACCCCTTTGTCCCAGATAGCCTTGTCCTAAGCTGTGTGGTGCATTTTAGCTATACTGTTTTCAGCTAATTTTGTATCCCCCTGGATTGCTTTCTTTAGCTTGGTCTGTGGTTTGGTGGATTGGCTGGGTAGCAGACACTGCTATTGCTTTTGGACTCTCCAGGGCTTTAACTCCTACAATGCCAAATATAAAGCTGAGGAAGTTATAGCTTTTAAGCAATTGTTTTATTTTCATGTAAATTTCTTCCAGGAATTTATATTCATGTGGAATTAGTTCTCCTCCAAGGAAAATATTTGGCAAATTAGCTTAGCCCCACTGAGTTTGTCCCTTGGTTGATAAGGTGACACCTTTTACAAGTTCTCAATGTGAATGGCAATCTTATTTTCGTTAGTCACCATAACCCTATCTGAAAAATTAACATGAGAATATGGAACATAAAAAGAAATAGAAGGTACTCTGGAGGACTTCTAGTCCAAGCATGGTGAGGAAGATACACAAAGAAAATAGCACACCTCTTTAAAAGCCTTCCACTACTCAGGTTTAAAAAGGTTAGATTTTAGAGTAGAGAACCAAAGTTAATCTCCCTCCCATGACATAGGGCTTCTACTTTTCAACATACTTGATTTACACTCAGTTATCCATTGTCCTGTCATGCCCCATCCCACTCATAGCATTTGATGATATTTAGAGGACAGAAAAGAATCTATAAATTTTTAGGGATATTTCTGTTTTTTCTTTCCTAAAAAGATAATAAGAAAAACAAGAGTCATTTGACCCTTAGATATATCATCTACCAAAAAGAAAATTAACTTCACCCTGGCTGGTGTAGCACAGTGGTTAGAGTGTCAGCCTGTGCACCAGAGGGTCTCAGATTCGATTCCCAGTCAAGGGCATGTACCCGGGTCACATGTGGGAGGCAACCAATTGATGTGTCTCTCTACTCCCCTTTGCTCTCCCCCACCCCCTCCCTTTCATTCTCTCTCTAAAAATCAATGGAAAAAAATATCCTTACTCCTTGGGTGAGGATTAAAAAAAGAAAAGTAACTTCAATATTACAAGGAGGAAACATGTTTCTTTTAATAAAGTACTTTAACAGCAGTCTTTCAAAACAATATATCTTCAGATATTCTGTCAAAATTTGCACATCCAAAAAAAAACAGTAATTTGTTCATTCATTCAGCGTGTCCTGAGAATCTGCTATGTGCCAGATACTGTGCTAGGTGCTGAAGATAGAAAGATAAATAAAATGTCCCTGTTCTCAAGGAGCTTATGGGCTACAGGAAGGGATCTTGGCGAGGTAAGCCTCTGCTATGGTAGATAGTCCTAGTGATAACAACTGTTAGGAGAACCCTGGAGCAATCCAAAAGCAAAAAGCAAGTCTGAATCTTACTCAGCTGACAAATGATTAAATCATTAAAAACTGGTTATTGTGTCACTCTTTCTTTTTCCCTGCATGTGAATAAAACTTGGCACTTTGTTAAGACAGTCGCTTTACTCTCATAACAAAATTTACTACTTGACTTATTTTTGAAAATGCTATACAGATGGTTTTACATTGTTATTATTAAAATAAACCTTTTAACTATGTATATTTTAAATTTTTCAGAATCAGAATCTTGAACTGCCTATGTTATTGTCCTACAAGCATATTGACAGTGGTTACAGCTAAAAAAGAAAGCATGAAGAAACAACTACAAAAAGTTAATCATCTCAGGATACTCAATATGCAACAAACTAAAAAACTCTCTTATGTCTAGGGTTCAGAATAAATGTCCATTAAAATACCAAATGACTATTGTAAGCATTTACAGTTATTGTAACTAGCCGTTATGACCAAAGCTCTATGTTATAAATAATATGAAAGTTGAAAGCAAGAATATTTACAATTTCTGGCTTTATATAGAATAATATAATTAGCAAGTCGGTGTTCTTTTAACCCATGAATTTTGTGAATGGATTTAAATAGAATAGTATAAAAATAGAAGTCATGCAATGGGAATGAATAGATTTTGCTAATATTTCTTTTTCTGCCTGGCGGAAGAAATCAGCTGTTTGGATCACTCTTGTTCCTGCTGAATGATGATCTTAAATTATTTTTTCAACACATGAAAGGAATACTTGAAAATATAAGAAGACTAAATGATATCAATGCATCGGATAAAATAGTTAATCATTTCTGTTTACCCACATTTGTCTTGATAGAATATCCTTGACAAGAAATGAACACTTATGTGGAAATAGCGTTTGTCCTGGGTGTTTTTGTGAGAATAAAAAATTATTTAATTTTATTTTATTTTTGTTCTTCTGAATAAACCCCAAGTAATGGGTGTTTGGCTACTAGATTTGAAAATAATACATTTCCAATCACTTAGTAGCCCCTCAAAATAGTTTGGATATAACAGATTTTTCCCATATTTTACTAGGATCTGAGGTAAGGGGGCAAAACCACAGTTACATAAAAGTAAAGGGCATTCTGAGCATCAGTCTTTTATGACTTTGTGTAGAGAGGAAATAAGAATAGCTTCTTTCAAACTTAATAGTTTTTATTTGAAAGAGGCTACACATATGCATATATGCAGTGCTTTTTATTTTTTTTAACTTGCCAATTTGGGAGAGAAGGATCCATCCCAGGATGGTATTTCAGCCTGCAGAGCCACAAGTGAACATATATGCTGTCTCTCTTAGCAAACTTGGCTGGGTAATGGTCTAACTCTAAATCATGAGATTCACATTGGTAAAGTCCTCAACTTACTGGGCTAGAAGGAGGTTTTATCCTGTTAATGAATCCACTTAAAACATAAAACTTGAAATATCTTTATTACATGGTAAAATTAAACATATTTGGGGGGATATAAATTACTTCATTTGACTACTAGATTAAAATGGTCTTTTAAAAAGTGTTTTCATACCAGTTTCCATTTTTGGTTGTCTTTTCTGACATGTCTGTGCTATTATTAGTGTTATATTGTACCTTTTTGGAAAAGTGTTGGATTCAATCTGTACCAATGTATTTATATAGTCCATATGGCACATTTGATTCTTCCATGTACATTTTCTGTTAATATTTAGGTGTAATTTTTCTTAACTTCTAGAAGGACATATTCACTTATCAGAACCATTCCATCATTACATTTTATTATTTCCTTTGTTGTCATCTCTCAGTATTACTTTTGAGTATTTTTAAGTGTAGCCTGTATGTGAGGTTGTCTGCTGAAAACAGTCATGTATTCTTTCCCTATTCCAAAGAGCCAAAAATTCAGACCCAGGAAAGCTTATGATGTTTTATTTTCTTTTAAGAACTACTTTTAAAAAAACATTTTTAAATTGATTTTTTTTAGAGAGGAAGGGAAAGAAAGGGAGGGAGAGGAGAGGAGGGGAGGGGAGGAGAGGGGAGAGGAGTGGAGGAGGGAGGGAGGGAGGGAGAGAGAGAAAGAGGGAGAAACATGGATGTGAGAGCAAGAGATCAACCCGCTGCCTCCTGCATGCCCCCTACCAGGGATCAAACCCAGGCACAGGCCCTGACCGTAATCAAACCGGCAACCTTAAGGTGCATGGGACGATGCCCCCCACTGAGCCATATTGCCAGGGCTTGTTTTTATAGTTGTTGCTGTATTGTTATTGTTTTATGTAAGAACTGTAGGGATTGTGAATACAAATGAGAGAGCCACAATGGATAGCTTTGTTTAATGCAAAACCATTGGAGATATGACATAATCAGAATATCTGTGGTAGTGGAAATATAACTGGTAGTATATAAAATTTCTTGCAGCCAGGAAGAAACATGAGTAAGGGAGATTTAGAATCATGTCTCAGCTACACATTACACTGCAGTTCAAATTCACAAAGGCAGTGATGTTTAATATCATGGTTTAGATCCTTGAGAGGGACCTGACTTTCCTTTTTGAAAGACATGTTATTAATGACCTAAAAAATTGGCTAGTGTGGGGTTAACAGATGGAATAACTTGAAGTAAGTTATCCAGTATGCCCAGCACTATCTAACCACCTTATTTTGTGACAGGAGAAAATGTAACGCTAGGATCATACTACATCATTTGAATAATTTTGAACTCTCAAAATGTCCTTGTAATTTCACAACTGTTGTCAATTGTTTGAGGATGTTACCTACTAAACTGAAAAAATAAATTCAATACCTACCACATTTACACCAGCAACAGTATAAATGCAAGCATAAATTTGCAAAATTCATAATAATTTAGTGATAAAATTTTTTAATAACATGCAGTATATAAATGTGCAGATTTTATGCAAATGTTGACAAAATCATTTTTCAGCTTGCAAAATGGGACTGCAATATGACATTTTTCACTTAAGCAATTTTTTACATCTACGTTGTTGCTTTCTATAATGAATGTGAATGCCATCTTTTACGAATGCAATTTTTTCATTACAGAAATTTTGTTTGATCTAATCAATAAACTTTGGTTTGATATGATTGATATTTTAGCCTCTTTTCTGGAAACATCTCAGTTTGACATAACAATATGGAATGGAGGGGGTTGATGGGGGAAAGGGGGACATAAGTAATACTTTCAATAGTAAAGTGTAAAAAAAAACAATATGGAAGCAGTTTGGATAAGTTTCTAATCTCTTTGTACAAGTCACAAAAGATTGACCATTTATATATGTGTTCAACTGGCATTTTAGGGCAGTATCTAATCTGAAGTTTATGATATTGGTAGAAATCCTATCTAATAAAAGAGTAATATGCAAATTGCTGTCACTCCAACACACAAGATGGCCACCACAAGATGGCCTGTAGGGGAGGGCAGTTGTGGGTGATCAGGCTAGCAGGGGAGGGCAGTTGGGAGGGACCAGGCCTGTAAGGGAGGGCAGTTGGGAGCGATCAGGCCTGCAGAGGAGGGCAGTGGAGGGGGACCCAGGCCTGCAGGGGAGGGCAGTTGGGGGGACCAGGCCTGCAGGGGAGGACAGTTGGGGGGGACCCAGGCCTGCAGGGGAGGGCATTTGGGGGCGACCAGGCCTGCAGGGGAAGACAGGGGTGACCGGGGAGGGCATTTAGGGTGACCAGCCCGGCAGGGGAGGGCAGTTAGGGGCAATTGGGCTGGCAGGAGAGCAGTTAGGTATCGATCAGGCTGGCAGGGGAGTGGTTATGGGGTGATCAGGCTGGCAGGCAGAAGTGGTTAGGGGCAATCAGGCAGGTGAACGGTTGGGAGCCAGCAGTCCTGGATTGTGAGAAGGATGTCCGACTGCTGTTTAGGCCCAGGATTGGGCCTAAATGGGCAGTCAGACATCCCTTGAGGGGTCCAGATTGGAGAGGGTGCAGGCTGGGCTGAGGGACACCCCCCCATGAATTACGCGCAACAAGCCTCTAGTATTGAATAAGACTGTATTTTGTCACTTTATAGTAAAAGTCCAGCCAAATCAGCAAATACATATTGAAAGTCAACTGCGTGCTTACTGCTGCCCACACATTGGAGGTGATGTGATATATGGTTTTTGTCTCCATCCCATTGAAATAATTTGATTCTAAAGTAGCCAAAAATGCAGGAATTTTATAATAGCTTGAAACTTGATCCAAAATATGTATGTACACCTCTCTCTTTTCCCTCTCCCCAACTTTTCTACCTACTTTCCAACCTTCTCTGAAATGCTCAGCCTGCATCACATCCAAGGCCTTGTGAAAGTCCCTTTTGAAAAATCCTGCTCTCCTTAACTACTAAGAAACTGAAGTTTCTCCACTGCAGCTTGATGCATTACATTTTCACACTTCAGTCTCTTTTTTGTGGCCTTTTTTTTTTAAGTGGGAAATGTGCTATATTTGGAGATGAGACCTGAGTTAAAGTTTCAGCTTTGCCACTTAGAGCCATTTCCTCTCTCAATCCTCTTTCTTCTCACCTGCAAAATGGCGTCTTGGGAGTGAGGGGTGGTCAAATGAGGTAAAGGATCAAAATTACTTTGTAAAATTTTATTTCTTATTCAGATGAAATCATTATTTTTATATTAAGGGTTTTTGTGGGTTTTTTTTACTTTCAAAATGAATAGTTGTCCATTTACCAAATTTTCATAAATCTGTTGTTCTACCTTCTTAGAATTAGTCTATTCAGGCTTCCTTCCCTTCCCCCATCCAGCCTTTTGGGGAGCTGTCTCACTGCTGAGTCTGCCCAGGATTGGCCAATAAAATAAGTATTGTGAGGGTCCTGAGTGGTTTGGCCCCCATCAAAAAGAAGCAAATGCAAAGGTTAGGGGCTGAGGTTATCACTATGGTTATTCAGTGAATGTGTCCATGGCTGAAGTGCTGGATGCATACTAATGAAGCCTGAAGGGCTGAGTTCTGGGAATAGTTGTCAGGGGAAAAAGGGACTTAATTATTTCATGACATTTTAAAATTTTTTGACACATTTTTTTTCCTAGCAACTGATGGGCAAGGAAATGGGCTCAGTTCCTAGTACGCAGACCTATTATGCTGAAAAAATATTGCTGTATGGTAGGAGCTAGTTCTTGGTGCAGGCTAATATCTGAAAGGAACAGTGCACCTCTTGGCCAACGGCAGGTCTTTGGCTCTGGCTTTTTGGGTGGGGAGGGGCAAAGGATGCTCATGGCTAAAATGCCTGCTGCAATAGCAATAGGGTGGTGAAGGCCTGGGGCAGGGCCAGAACCAGGTGGAGGGGGGCAATAGGGAAAACAAGGGGGACATCTGTAATACTCTCAACAATAAAGATTTATTAAAAAGCTCAGGCTTGAGCAATGAGTTTGAGAGAAGCAAAAAGTATTTTGGGGAATGTTGGAAACTTCTACTAGTAACTTTCATGGTACAGAACCCCCTGCTTTAGTGAGACACAGTCTCTCCCTGAATCCCACTTTTTGAAATAAAAGATGAGATTTTTTTCTAAATGCCTGCCACTGCTTTAGTCTCTTCATCAGTTTGCAAGGGCATATTTCCTACTAGTAAAGTCACCAAAATCCCAACTCATTAGCTAACAAATACAGTCAAGCAGTGTTGTAATGACTTTACATGTATTCACTCCTTTAATAATTCTAACAACTCTATGAAATAGGTATTAACATGTATTAATTTGACAGGGAAGCTTCGTCACAAACCAAGGTCACACAGTTTAATAGAGTTAGAACCCAGGTATTCTGACTGGAGTTTATGCACTTAACAAGGACACTATTTCCATCATTATACTACCCCTGATGGCATGAATAAACATAAAGCGTTTATTCATGTAATATTGTGAACATTATTAACACAATATTATAACATTAACCATGAGAGCATCAGAGAGGCCCAAGCTGAGGTATAATCTACACAATAACTGGCTTGTAATCTTAAAAATTATCAAGATTATGAAAGACAAAGACTAAGGAATGCCCACATAAAGGAAATAAAAATGGCATAACTAAGTACAGTGTATGATCCTCAGTTGGATGCTGACCCAGAAATTGAACATTAGTGGGATTATTGGTAAAGTTTGACTATGGTAAATACATAAATTATATCAATGTTAATATCCTGAGTTTTGAAATTGTGCTGTGATTGTTAGATTTGAGGGAATCTGAGGGGAAAGTATATAGGGAGTTTTTTCTCTATTTTTGCAACTAATGTCTAAAATTTTCAAATCACAATATGAAAAATTATATTAAAACAAGCATACAAATAATAATGGGAGAGAACATTAAATTGAACTCACTGTAGAAGACAAATATAAATTATTAGCTAATATCTACATAGCACTTTCTGTAATGTTTTTACATCCCTCATTTAATCTTCACAACAGCCTTGTTTAGAGATCATTAAACTCCAGATTCTTACATATAAAGACACAGGCTCAGACTGGTTAATTATGTTGCTCCTGGTTCCACAGGACTGAACCCAGGTGTCGGCCACACTTTTCCCACTACATCACACTGCAGTTTGGGGCTTCTAAAGCATGTCCCACTGGAGTCTCAAGATTAATAAACCTTACTGCAATCATTTTCCTGTGGGGCCCATCAGGATGCAATCATTCATACTCCAAATCAAACCATAAACAGGAGTCATGTCAACACTTAGTGTTGAGGTGGGTGGCCTCAGAATGCCCCAGGTCCAAGTTTTCCCTTCTGTCCCTAAACTGGGCTTCCCTCAAGTACTGCTTATTCAGGTGTCCCAAGCAAGTTTTAGCCTACCCCTGCCTCCAGGCATCTGCGTGAGAATATAAGCAAGCTCCTTCAATTTAATTATGAGGCATCAGGTTAATCACCTACCTCTACCTCAGGATCTAAAGTATGTACTTCCTTAAAGCACGAACATGGATATATGCCAGCACTCCATCTCGAATGAGTCCACCCCATTCTTCTATCAAAATCTGATTGAGATTACTGTTATTCAGCATTTTCCAAACTGGGTTGTATGAAACTAGAGTCCTAGAAAATGTTATCCGGTTTTCTTCAAAGAGTGGGTTCCCTGGGCAGATAACTTTGGGAAATTCTGTGTATGATTGTCCCATTTGAGAAGTTACAATGCATACTAGAACATTCAAGTCTGAGAGTTATAAAATTAAAGAAAGAAATTTGACTTTGGTTAGCCCACTTTCAAACATTGGACCAAGGAACCCATTTTGTGTAGCTTATCTCACAACAAATCATTGGATTCCAGTTTTGTGTGGTATTTCACTTTGAGAAATAACACAATAGCTAGGTTCTCTATACTAGTAACTATACAAATCACAGTCCTCCCCATTCACTTGATGGAGTTCCCTTTCATGATCTGAGAAAAATGTAACTATCATTTTTAAGCCAAAAGCATCAGTCAAGGCCCAAAATGGAAAGAGGCCATCCCATGAATTAAAATAGAGGGTACTTAATATAGGGAATTGATAGCATACTTGATGGCAGAACTGAAAAGCCAACTGGGAACTCTATGCAAAGCAGCCCACAGATTATAAGTAGGAGGTCAGAACCACTGTTAGGCTGATGGGACAAAGAGGAGGAGGAGTCCTAGCCAGTATGGCTCAGTGGATAAAGCATCGGCCTTTGGACTGAAGGGTCCTGGGTTTGATTCCAGTCAGGGGCATGTACCTTAGTTGCTGGCTCTATCTCTGTCCCGTTGGGGCACGTGCAGGAGGGAACCAATCAATGTATCTCTCTCACATAGATATCTCTCTCTTTCACCCGCCCTTCCACTCTTTCTAAAAAAAAAAAAAAAAAAAAAAGCGGTGGAACTCCTGGATCCTATGTCCTGGTCACTGGGCAGAAATGGGAATCACTGTGGGCCTATCTAGCAGCTGGGGCCACAGAGTCTCAGACACTGTTGGAGATGCAGCCTGAAGTAGAAACATTCATTTCTGCCTGTCCTCAGGCTTCCAGCCAGTGCCTTCAATTGGCTGGAAGCAGCTAACATGAGAGCCTGGGAAACAGTTTGAAAGGTTCACTCACCATCCCTACAATATAGAGCAGAGCTGTGAAGGGTAAGGGATGCATCTGAGGGAAAACAGGCCCAGAGCTGGCACATCTAGGATTTAAGGAGTCATGTTCAAATTTATTGTTATAATTGAGTGTATGTTAAAGATGAAATTTTAAGAAACTATATTTTAACCTTTTTATAAACCGCACTCTTTATATTTCCCATATTAAGAAGATAAATGTGGAGGACTTAATCTGAACTCACTTTTTAAATATATTTAGTGTGATATAGATGATAATTTTTATGGATGCATATATTAATGCAAGTAGAAGGCACTTGTATAATACCACCTTCTCAATTAGTAATTAAGACACTTTAGCATTAAAAAAACTAGAGCGCAGCTGGCATAGCTCAGTGGTTGAGCATTGACCTATGAACCAGGAGGTCACAGTTTGATTCCCTGTTGGGGCACATACCCAAGGTTGTGGGCTCGACCCCCAGTGGAGGTGTGGGGGATGACATGCAGGAGGCGGCTGATCAATGATTCTCTCTCATCATTGATGTTTCTATCTCTCTCTCCCTCTCCCTTTCTCTCTGAAATCAATAAAAAATATATAAATAAAAAAAACTAGAGCTAAATGAAGGAGTAAGGGTATCCAGATAAATGAAGTTTACCGACCCTTGAGGAAAAAATGGCGGCAGAATAGACAGACGTGTCCTGATCCTTGTCCCGGAGCAGATAGAAAGAACAGCTGAGGGTCACACGGGGAGTGTTTGTTGGTGAGTTGAGGAACAGCTATACTCCAGGAGACAGTGGGGGACTGCTAGACGGGGCTCCCCTGACCGAGCAGCCCCCACTGCTGTTGGGTTCCCTCCCGGAGCGACCAGCTAGGACGCGGAGACTGCGCCATCTTGAAGGAGAAAGTGGATGTTATTGGAAGCCTGAAAATCTACAACTATGGCACCCACTGAACAGCTGTGAACCCAAGCATACCGGTCCCCAATTGGCGCAAACACGTGGATTCAGAGGAACTCTACATTCCACCACAGAAAGGTCAGATTTTGCCTGGGATAAGATTTCTCCTGGGAGAGATTTCGCCTGGGAGAGATTTCTCTCTCCAGCATGAGAGAGAAACGCGCGCACTGCGGGAGCTGGAGGACAGTGGGAAGTCTGCGCCTAGAAAAATCCATGGCTGTTGGGGAATGCGTGATCTGTGAATGTGAAAGGGGGTCCTCAGAGCTGCTAACAGAAAGGAACTCTAAAAAGCAACCCATTTTGCCCTAGTCAGTTTGGCTCAGTGGATAGAGCGTCAGCCTGCGGACTGAAGGGTCCCAGGTTCAATTCTGGCCAAGAGCACATGCCTGGGTTGCGGGCTCGATCTCCAGTAGGGGGCATGCAGGAGGCAGCCAATCAATGATTCTCTCTCATCATTGATGTTCCTGTCTCTCTTCCTCTCCCTTCCTCTCTAAAATCAATAAAAATATTTTTTTTTAAAAAAAGCAACCCATTTTGATCTGACGCAAAAGGACAGCCTAAATATTTTTAAAGTGTGCTGGCTGCTTAGACCCAAGGGGGAAAAAAAGACTGCACAGACTTGCGCGCAGCCCTGGAGTTTGCACACTTACACTGGCTCTTTTTGTTTTGTTTTGTTTTGTTTTTGTTTTTTCTTTTTCCTCTTTAAATCCTTGCTTCTGATTACTAAGCCCAATACATAGGATCACCCGACTGGGGGCACCCTAAGAGACTGCAGGGGAAAGTTGTTTTTCTGGAACCTAGGATCAGAGAGGGGAATAACCATCAAAGAACCAGCTCTGGGGCAACCAACTCCCACAAACCGGTATTGAGTGCCACAGGGAAAGCAGGATCTAAGCACTGGCTAGAGAAAACCTATAGAGCTGGAGGTCAATCCAGAAACACTGCCACCCAGGGGTTGAATCACAAATTGACTCTTGTGTAAACACAAATAGAGGAATACAAGAAATTAAGACACACTGCCTACTTAAAAATCAGGACTGGCTTACAACACTGAGGAGCAGTGGAATGCAGGGAACTGCAATACTGTCCTCACTAGGAAACAGGTGTGCCAAACAAAACAGTAGAGGAAGTGAATGATCTTCACTACTGCACATTTTTATTTTTATTTTTATTTCTTTCATCTTTTCTTAAGAAACAATTTGTTTTCTTTTTTCCTCACTTGATTTTACCTTTTTAATTATTACATTTTTATTTTCAATCAGTATTATTACTACTACTATTTTACCTTTTTTTTAAAAAACAGTATCATTTTATTTTCCTTTATTTTACTTTGGGATTAGTGTTCTACATTCTATTTTCATCTTCACTTTAGCATCATTTTACTCTATCTCAATTTTACCTTTATGCCATCACTCTCTTCCTAACTTTTCCCCTTTTGTTGTCCTGTTTCTCTTACCCTTTTCCTGCTTCAGATTTTCCCTATTCTTTCTTTTTACCCCCTGTTAAAATTTCACCCTACTTATATATCTAATTTCCAATCCCCTGCTCCAAGTCCATACACACCTCTCTCTTCTCTGTCTTCACTATCCAAAATATTCTTGTTCTCTCTGTCCTTTTGTTGTTGTTTGCTGGATAGTTGATTATATCAATTTTTTATGCTTGTTTGTGAGATTGTTTTGCTTATGCTTTGTTTTTTTGTTTTGTTTTTGTTTGTTTTTGCTTCTGTTTTCCCTTGCCTCATGTGATATTAGTTGTTTTTTGTAGTTTGTATTAATCTCCAGGTACTTGTTGCTGGCATTTGTTGGGATTAGTGGCTGTTTTATTGGAGTTTTCGCCCCATATATAAAGTTTGTTCCCCTCTTCTTTCGTATTATCTTTCTTGTCTCTCTTACTTTTTTTTCCTTTTCCCAGTTTCATTTTTGCACTCCTTTCTTTTTTTTCTCTCTTCTTCTTTCTCTCCTAACCTCTAATTCGCCTTTCTCTGGTGGTCACCTTTATTTGGGGTTATTAATATCGTGAATACATTCCTGTTCAGTTCCTTGTGCATTGTACCTGGTTGTGTTGTATTTTGTGCCTTTAAATCAACGCAGGAGAGAGAGAACTACATAACCAGACACCCGGAGAACAGAGACCATGGGGAGACAAAGAAACAGCCCGCATATGAAAGAAAAGCAGGCATCACCAGAAAAGGAAGTAAATGAAATGGAGGCAAGCAACCTGTCAGAGAAAGAATTCAGAGAAATGGTCATAAGGTGGCTGAGAAGAATGGAAGACAAATTCGACAATATGTGTAAGAACCAAGAGGAAATGAGGAAGAACCAAGAAGAAATGAAAAATGACATCGCTGCTGTAAAGAACTCAATAGAAAGCATCAAGAGTAGACTAGAAAAAGCAGAAGACCGCATCAGTGAGCTAGAAGACAAGGTAGGAAAAAATACCCAAGTAGAGCAGCTTCTAGAAAAAAAAAATTAAAAAGCAGGAGGAGAGCCTAAGGAAACTTTGGAACAATACGATAAAAAACAACATCCACATAATAGGAGTTCCAGAAGGAGAGGAAACTGAGCAAGGAATAGAAAACCTGTTTGAAGAAATAATGACAGAAAACTTCCCTGATATAGGGAAGAAAAAACCCACACAAATCCAAGAAGCTCACACAGTCCCAAACAAAATGAACCCCAAAAGACCGACGCCAAGGCACATTATAATTAAATTGGCAAACACCAACGACAAAGTAAGAATTTTAAAAGCGGCCAGAGAGAGACAGAAAGTTACCTGCAAAGGAACCCCCATCAGACTAGTGACTGATTTCTCAACAGAAACTCATCAGGCCAGAAGGGAATGGAATGAAATATACAAAGTCATGCAAAAGAAGGGTCTGAATCCAAGAATACTATATGCAGCAAGGCTATCAATCAAAATTGAAGGTGAAATCAAGAGCTTCACAAACAAAAAAGGACTAAGGGAGTTTATTAACACCAAATCAGCAATTCAAGAAATGCTAAAGGGTCTGTTGTAAAAAAACAGAAATAGGAAGCGAAGAAGGAACACAGGGGTAAAGAATAAAAATGACAACAAATAAGCACCTATCAATAATAACTTTAAATGTAAATGGATTAAATGCCCCAATCAAAAGACATAGGGTAACTGATTGGATAAGAAAACAGGACCCATATATCTGATGTCTACAAGAAACCCACTTCAGAAAAAAAGACGAACACAGATTGATGGTGAAGGGATGGAAAAAGGTTTTTCAGGCGAATGGAAATGAAAAAAAGCTGGGGTAACAATACTTATATCTGACAAATTAGATCTCAAAGTGAAGGACATAACAAGAGATAAAGAAGGCCACTTCATAATACTAAAGGGAGCAATCCAACAAGAAGAAATAACTCTGGAAAACATATACGCACCAAATACAGGAGCACCCAAATACATAAAAAAAAAACTCCTGGAGGATATCAAGGAAGAGACTGACAGCAATACACTTATAGTAGGAGACTTTAATACCCCACTATCACCATTGGACAAATCCTCTAAACAAAAACTCAGCAATGAAACATCAATCCTAAATGACTCACTAGACCTGATGGAATTAATTGAAATCCTCAAAACATTTCACCCCAAAACAACAGAATATACATTCTTCTCAAGTGCACATGAGTCATGTTCAAAGATAGACCATATGTTGGGTCATAGGCAAAGTCTCTTCAAATTCAAGAAGATAGAAATCATATCAGGCATCTTCTCAGATCACAGTGGTATAAAACTGGAAATCAACTACAATAAAAACAATCCAAAATAATCAAGCACATGGAGACTAAACAGCATGCTATTAAACAATGACTGGGTTACAAGAGAGATCAAAGAAGAAATGAAAAACATCATGGCAACAAATGACAGTGAAAACACAACAATCCAAAATCTATGGGACACAATGAAAGCAGTCTTGAGAGGGAAATTCATAGCTCTACAAGCCTACTGCAAAAAAACAAGAAACAATGGTAATAAATTACCTAACCCTACAACTCAAAGAGTTAGAAAGAAAGCAACAAGGAAAGCTCAGTATAAGCATAAGGAAGGAAATAATAAAGATTAGAGCGGAGATAAACAACATTGAGACCAAAAAAACAATACAAAAGATCAACAAAACCAAGAGCTGGTTCTTTGAATGCAAAACAAGATTGGTGAACCTCTAGCCAGGCTCACCAAGGAGCAAAGAGAGAGGACCCAAATAAACAAAATCAGAAATGAAATTGGTGATATAACAAACAGACCCCACCGAAATACAAAGGATTGTTAAAAATTACTATGAACAACTCTATTTCAACAAACTGGACAACCTGGAGGAAATGGACGTAGTCTTAGAAAAATATAACATTCCAAAACTCAATCAGGAAGAATCTAAACATCTCAATAGGCCAATAACTATGGAAGAAATTGAAGCAATCATCAAAAAGCTTCCAGCAAACAAAAGCCTGTGGCCAGATGGCTTCACAGGGGAGTTTTACCAAACATTCAAGGAAGAACTAAAACCTATCCTCCTCAGACCATTCCAAAAAATTCAAGAGGAAGGAACACTTCCAAGCTCATTCTATGAAACCAACATCACCCTAATACCATGACCAGATAAAGACAACACAATGAAAGAGAATTACAGGCCAATATCCCTCATGAACACAGATGCCACAATCATCAACAAAATTCTAGCAAATTGGATGCAGCAGTGTATCAGAAATATCATACACCATGAACAAGTAGGATTTATCCCAGGAATGCAAAGATGGTACAATATCTGCAAATCAATATCCACAGATACATCACATAAACAAATTGAGAGATAAAAATCACATCGTCATATCAATTGATGCAGAAAAAGCATTTGCCAAAATCCAACACCTTTTCTTGATAAAAACTCTCAGCAACGTGGGAATAGAAGGATCATACCTCAACATAATAAAAGCCATATATGATAAACCCACAGCTAACATCATACTCAATGGGCAAAAACTAAAACCATTTCCCCTAAGAACAGGAACAAGACAGGAATGCCCATTCTCACCACTCCTGTTCGACATAGTATTGGAAGTGTTAGCCATTGCAATTAGATAAAAAGAAGAAATAAAAGGCATCCAAATTGGAAAAGAAGAAGTAAAGCTGTCCTTATTCGCAGATGACATGATACTGTACATAGAAAACCCTAAAGACTTTATCAAAAATTTTTAGACTTAAGAATTTGGCAATGTAGCAGGATACAAAAATAATGCCAAGAAATCTATGGCATTTCTATACACCAACAGTGAACTTACAGAAAGAGAGACTAAGAAAACAATCCCATTTACTATCGCACCAAAAAAATTAAGATACCTAGGAATAAACTTAACTAAGGAGGTAAAAGACCTCTACTCAGAAAACTACAGGACATTGAAAAAAAGAGATAGAGGAAGACATAAATAGATGGAAGAGCGTACCGTGTTCATGGATTGGTAGAATTAACATTATTAAAATGTCCATACTCTCCAAAGCAATCTATAGATTCAATGCACTCCCCATTAAAATACCAATGGTATATTTCACAGACCTAGAAAGAACTCTCCAAAAATTCATATGGAATAAAAAAAAGACCCCGAATAGCCACAGCAATCTTGAGAAAGAAGAACAAAGTAGGAGGGATCTCAATACCAGATTTCAAGCTGTATTTCAAAGCCACTGTTCTCAAAATAGCCTGGTACTGGCACAAGAACAGGCATATAGACCAATGGAATAGAATAGAGAACCCAGATATCGACCCAAACCACATTGCTCAATTAATATTTGACAAAGGAGGCATGAACATACAATGGAGTCAATACATTCTCTTCAATAAATGGTGTTGGGAAAATTGGACAGATACATGCAAAAACATGAAACTAGACCACCAACTTACACCATACACAAAAATAAACTCAAAATGGATAAAGGACTTAAACATAAGATGGGAAACCATAAAAATACTAGAAGAATCCACAGGCAGAGAAATCTCAGACATACACCAAAGCAATTTCTTCACTGATACCACTCCTAGGGCAATGGAAACTAAAGAGAAAATAAACAAATGGGACTACATGAAAATAAAAAGCTTTTGCATAGCAAAAGAAACCATCAACAAAACAGCAAGAAAGCCCACTGTATGGGAGAGCATATTTGAAAATGTTATCACTGATAAAGGTTTAATCTCCAGTATTTACAGAGAACTCATACAACTCAATAAAAGGAAGGTAAACTACCCAATAAAAAAAATAGGCAATGGACCTAAATAGATACTTTTCTAAAGAAGACAGAAGGAAGCCCAAGAGATATATAAAAACATGCTCAAAGTCACTAATTATCCGAGAGATGCAAATCAAAACAACAATGAGGTACCATTTCACACTTGTCAGAATGGCAATCATCAACAAATCAACAAATGACAAGTGCTGGCGAGGATAAGGAGAAAAAGAACCCTCGTGCACTGCTGGTGGGAATGCAGACTGGTCCAGCCACTGTGGAGAACAGTGTGGAGTTTCCTCAAAAAACTAAAAATGGAACTCCCATTTGACCCAGTAATCCCACTCCTGGGAATATATCCTAAGAAACTAGAAACACCAATCAGAAAGGATATATGCACCCCTATGTTCATAGCAGCACAATTTACAATAGCTAAGATTTGGAAACAGCCTAGGTGCCCGTCAACAGATGACTGCATCAGAAAACTATGGTACATCTACACAATGGAATACTATGCTGCTATAAAAAAGAAGAAATTCTTACCATTTGCAGCAGCCTGGATACAAATGGAGAGCATTATGCTAAGTGAAATAAGCCAGTCAATGAAAGAAAAATACCACATGATCTCACTCATTTATGGATAATAAATAACGTTATAAACTGATGAACAAAAAGATAGATATAGAGGTAGTAAAGCATCAAACAGACTGTCAAATTACAGCAGGAAGTTTGGGGAGGGGTGCGGGAGATAAGAGATCAACTGAAGGACTTGTATGCATGCATATAAGCATAACCAATGGATACATAACACTGGGGGGTGAGGGCCTGTATGGGAATGGGGTGTAGGGGGGGCAATGGGAAGATATGTACACATGTAATACCTTAATCAATAAAAAAAATAAATAATTAAAAATAAGGAGAAAATAAACAAATGGGACCACATCAAAATAACAAGCTTTTGCACAGCAAAAGAAACCATCAACAAAACAACAAGAAAGCCCACTGTATGGGAGAATATATTTGCAAATATTATCACTGATAAAGGTTTTATCTCCAACATCTACAGGGAACTTATACAACTTAATAAAAGGAAGATTAATGATCCAATAAAAAAAATGGGCAACGGACCTAAATAGAATCTTTTCTAAAGAAGACAGAAGGAAGGCCAAGAGACACATGAAAACATGCTCAAAGTCACTAATTATCCGAGAGATGCAAATCAATACGACAGTGCCTTACCATCTCATACCTGTCAGAATGGCAACCATCAACAAATCAACAAACGACAAGTGCTGGCGAGGATTAGGAGAAAAAGGAAGCCTTGTGCACTGCTGGTGGGAATGCAGACTGGTGCAGCCACTGTGGAGAACAGTATGGAGTTTCCCTAAAAAACTAAAAATGGAGCTCCCATTTGACCCAGTAATCCCAATTCTAGGAATATATCCCAAGAAACTAGAAACACCAATCAGAAAGGATATATGCACCCCTATGTTCATAGCAGCACAATTCACCATAGCTAAGATTTGGAAACAGCCTAAATGCCCATCAGCAGATGAGTGGATTAGAAAACATGGTACATCTACACAATGGAATACTAAGCTGCTATAAAAAAGAAGGGATTCTTACCATTTGCAGCAGCATGGATGAACCTGGAGAGCATTATGCTAAGTGAAATAAGCCAGTTGGAGAAAGATAAATATCATATGATCTCACTCATTTATGGAAAATAAAGAACGTTATAACCTGATGAATAAAAAGATAGATACAGAGGCAGTAAAGCACCGAACAGACTGTCAAATTATAGCGGGAAGGCTGGGGAGTGTGGGGGAGGGAGGGAAATAGATCAACCAAAGGACTTGTATGCATGCATATAAGCACACCAATGGACAGAAGACACTGGGGGGGGGGGGCGGGCGGTGGGATGAGGTCATGCGCCAGGGGGTAGGGGAGGCTGGGGGAAGGTCAATGGGGAAAAGAAAAAGGAGACATATGTACTAATATATGTTATATTTTAAACAATAAAAAATATTAAAAACAAAAACAAAAAAAGTATAGTTTACCTACATCATTTTCTTTTTTTAAATATATTTTATTGATTTTTTATAGAGAGGAAGGGAGAGGGATAGAGAGTTAGAAACATTGATCCGCTGCCTCCTTCACACCCCCTATTGGGGATGTGCAGGCAACCAAGGTACATGCCCTTGATCAGAATCAAACCTGGGACCCTTCAGTCCACAGGCCGACGCTCTATCCACTGAGCCAAACCAGTTAGGACTACCTACATCATTTTCAAGATGTATACCACATCTTCTTTAATGGATTTTTTTTTTCAGGCAATAAGTAAGCTTTATTTTGTTTGTTTATTCATTATAGTTTAGTTGTAAAATAGAAGACAGTCATGCCCACCAGGAAAGTGATTGATCTTGTTACACATTCACTGACATTAGGCTATATGTACAAAGTCAGTTATTGCCTTTTTATCAGTTCCCTTTTAATTTAATGGATTTTAAATACAATTCAGGGGAAGTCATTTTGACCTCAGGCTAGGCTAAACTTTAAAATGCAAGTTTGCAAATAATAGATGGCTATTTTGTCTGAGTTAGACCTTGCTGTATTTTTATGGCCTAGAGCCATGCTGGGACCATAGATGATGACTGCTGCCTGAGCCTATTTCTCAACTGTCTTTGAACTCACAGGGGAGAGCAATTTTACAATATATGGGGGAGGGGGTTCTTCACATTTTCTCCTTTATCTTCATATTCAGATAGCTGAGCTCATTACCTTAAGAAATATATAGCACCAGAAAAGCATAAAATTGCCTGCACAGACTCGGTTTTTGTGCTTCAAGGGAGGATCACTAGTAAGAATGTAGAAGCTTTGCAGAGGAGAGGGAAAAGGGGAGTCATGGGCATAAAGTGTCTTGGAATTGCATTATTACAGCGCCTCTCCCCAGGCTGCTGGAGGAGAAATGAGAAAGGGATCTTTGAATGCAAAGAGCAGACAAGAAATAAGCTCTCCTACTGAGCAGCAAGCATCTTCATGGAAATAGCAGGAATGGAGAGATCATCAGGGGGATGCATTGAGGCAGACAAGATCCTAACCTGCCTTGGCAAGAGCCAGGAGAACTGGCTGCAGGAGACACCTTATAGATTGGAAAAATGGACCTCTCAGGTGTTAAGGTGTGTAGATGATGGATGAGGACTAGATAGGTGCCCTCATCCATTTCCAATACGTGGACATTGCATTAGCTTAAGGTGACCAGACGTCCCGCTTTTGGCGGGACAGTCCCAATTTTTAACAATTTGTCCTGCATCCCGCGGCGTTTTTTTAAAAAGTCCCAATTTTTGGAAAGAATGCACGACAAGCTAGGGAACGGCAGGAGAACGGGAAGGGAATATACGGTTTTCGGCGGCCATGTGGCTATTTAGCCAGGATATGAGTTTTATATTATTTTTGTTAATTTTATAATGTTAAACTTTAATAATAACAAATAATTGTTGAGAACTGATTATCGAGAACTGCTTATCAAAGTTCGCATTGTTGATCAGTTGTTAGAATTCGACCACCATTGTTTGGACTTAATGAACAATGGCATTTTTGGGGATTGGCAACGATGAAAACATTTTGTAACTGTCTCTCAGACAATAAACATCGTACTGCGTGCTAGTAAGCTAGTTAAACAAATGATGTCATTACAAATCAGCTATTCAGATAATTTAGGTAAGTAATTTATTTATTTATTTCATAAATACATAAATTTTCTTGAATTTAGCAGACAGTACTCATTTATATTTTATAGTGGCGGCAAAAAGTCTAGCGCCGGCCTTGAAAGTGACACTTATGACTTACGTTACGGCAAATTCAGAGGAAAAATAATACAAGTTAGTATTGTTATTATTTAGAAAGAAATATAAGATTAAAATAATTTTTAAAATATAGTTACTTTACAACAATCAAATTAATTTAATTTATAAACTAACAATAAAATATGTTCATGTAATTATGTACCTACTTACTGTGTTTTTAAGCAATATGTATATAATAATTTATAATATAATTTTAAATTATTTTTTTTAGATTTTTAACATAATGAGTAAGAAAAGAGGATGCAAATTGAACGATGATCTAAGAAGTGAATTTCCTTTTATTAAAAAAAACCAAAAGCGATTACAATATAGACCAAATTTTTAATCAAGAACTCCCTTCCTTACCCCCACCCCCCCCCACCCCCGGGCCGAAACCGGTTTGGATCAGTGGATAGAGCGTTGGCCTGAGGACTCAAGGGTCCCAGGTTTGATTCCAGTCAAGGGCCTGTACCTTGGTTGCGGGCACATCCCCAGTAGGGGGTGTGCAAGAGACAGCTGATCGATGTTTCTCTCTCATCGATGTTTCTAACTCTCTATCCCTCTCTCTTCCTCTCTGTAAAAAATCAATAAAATATATTAAACCCCCCCCCCCCCCCCAGTCAATGGTATCCCGCTTTACCAATGTTAAAATCTGGTCACCTTACATTAGCTCCAAGAACCATAGTATAATCCTGAGGAAAAGGGAACCCCAGGAACAATTCTTTTCTTTCATTCATTTACTCATTCATTTATTTACTAGTAGGCAGCCTGGCAGGATGGCGGCAAGCAGGGTCAGAAACTGAATTTGTTTTTAAATTCTATTTATTGAGCACATACTAGCCCCTGCATTTGCTACATTTCCTTAACAGCATTATCTCTTTCATCTTGCACTATTGATGTCTACCTAATTGGATTTTCTAGATAACTTATTCATTTAGGCATCAGAACATTTTCTCTAGATCATTTTTGAATTAAAGTCTTTTTACACTGTGCTGCACTTTTTTCTGCCATTATATACAGAAGGCACAGAATAACACATCCCCTTCTCTTGATGACACTGGGTCATCTTATGGATATTCAGTACACTATCAGGCAAGAAGTACAGTGTTGCCCACATTTGGGTGCCTCCACACTGCTTGGCTTTAAGTGGATACCAGATTTCTTTCTGCAGTTATACTGTCACCTCCTGTGCTCTCATTGTCAATTATTATTATAATGCCATATTTATAGCATTTATCTTGTTACATTTAAAAAATTATTAAATTGCAGACGTTGCTTAACTGGCCAGGCAATTTTGCTACTTTTATCTGCTTCCTTCCTGTTAGAACTCCGTGGGTGCTGATCTTGGACTGTGCTGAGTTCGCAGGGATGGTGGCCACTCTTTCCCACCCCAAAACCTCAAAAATCATATAAAAACCCTGTAGCTAGCTGAGTTCCTTGGTTTAAGACATCCCTCCAGGCCGATTCTACCTGCTTCCTGTGCTGAGCCTCTAATGCATGGAATTCTAAGGAGCTACAACCTGCCTTCCCATTTGTTTTCCCCTTTTGTGGAAACTCCACAGGACACCGCTACTCTTTTTTACTTTCATCTTCATGCTTCACAGCCCAACAACCTAGGCTCCCAAAGTGCTGCTGACCAGCCCCTCTAGCTTGCCCTTTTCTTCAGAGAGGAAGATCAGACACTGCATATGAAATGATGAGGGAAAGGATCTGAGTGAACAGCCCCTGAGGATTTTTTAAAACCTGCTACTGTGGAACCTCTAATAACCCTTCAAAGTTATCTCTCCTGCAGGCTCTCATAAGAGCTCTCTCCATAAGGCATCTGTCTCTACTACTACTCTGACTCCCTTCCGTGAAGTGTCCACATACAAAAGTTGCTGTGAAGGTCTGACACTAGTACTACTTCCCACCCTGGATCCCCCATGCGATTGATGTTGTCCCCTAGAGTTGTCATGGGGAGAAGCCGTCCCTCTACCTGATCTTCGGTCCCTAAATAATTTCCCTTGTGTTTTCTATCTTTCAAACAGATGTCATAGAGTGCTGTTTTCCCCTAGATGGAGGAGAGCCTGTGGGTCTGACTGATGGAGATATTTGCACCCTGACCTGGACTAGGGTCTCAGGCTATCTTCTCCTATCACCCTCTGCACTTCCCTTTTCATGTCACTTGTTCAATATTTTTCTTCCCTGCTGCTCTGCAGGCTCCATTGAAGGCAGTGACTAAATTAGTCTTGTTCATCACTATGTCCTTATTGCCCAATGCAGTGCCAGCCACACAGCAGGACCCCTAGTAAATGTTTATTGAATGAGCAAATGCTGAATAACTGGTGGCACTAGCTCACCTGAGAGAAAGTTGTGAGAGTCACTTCTGTCACCCTATACCGGCACCATTGTCATCCCAAGGCAGCATAGCATATAAGTTAAGTGTGTGGACTCTGCCAGTTACTAGTGGGGCTGTCCTTGGGCAAGTCACTGTGTACTACGGCTTCTCATCTGTAGATTGAAGATGATAACAGTGCCTCCATTATATGGTTGTTGTGTAGATGAACTACATTTAAAGCACTTAGAAAAGTACCCAGCACAAAGTGGGTCCTATTTAAGTTTGATCAAATAATAACATCATATTTTATTGGTTTACATATTTCCTCCCTCTACATGTGTGAACTCCCTGAGGGCAGAACCCCTGTCTGTTTTTGTTCTCCATATATCCCTCAGTCTAGAAAACTGTATAAGCTCAACATTTGTTGAATGAACAAACATTGAGCTAACGAATCTTCTGTATTCACTCTTTCTTCTCCTAATAACTATCCTAATTACTGTCCCTGTGCCTTGACACATGACTTAAGTGACTTCATTCCTCAGTCTCTTTCTCTGAATCTAGACCTATTGCAAAGTCATCTTACGGATCTAAACATGCTACCTTATAGATGAGTCATGAGAATAGCACAATTTAATGTCTGAGCTGGAGTCTTTGCTACACTGGTTTTTAACCTATTATTCCAACTTGCTGAGATCTTTTAAATCTTGATTTTGTAATCTCCAGTAAGAATGCTACCTCCAAACTCTGTGATATGTGCAAATTTGACAGACTTGCCTTTTAAAATTTTATTTAAGTTATTGATCCAAAATCAATAACTTTGTTTTGGTTCAATTCATTACACAAAATCTATATGTTGAAAATTGTGTACAGGGCAAACCTAAATATATACTCATTGCAACAACAAGTCAAAAATCATGAATAAGAAAATTCTAGAAGTAGTAACTGCTTTATAAATATACTAGAGGCCTGGTGCACGGATTCGTGCATTGGTAGGGTCACTCAGCCTGGCCTCTGTGGCCTCTTGCAATCCAGGACCCCTCGGGGGATGTGGGACTACTGGTTTTGGCCTGATCCCCGCAGTCCGACATCCCCCAAGGAATGTAGTAGTGCGCGAAGCGGCAAGCCCCAGGGCAGGCACTGCTCCCGCTCATCACAGCCCTGCTGTACTGCTGCTTGGTAGCGCTGCCAGAGGCAGGAGAGGCTCGCGCCTCCACAGCTGCACTTGCCAGCTGTGAGCCCAGCATCTGGGGTCCGTAGGTCAGCTGAGCGGCGCTTCTGTTGTGGGAGCGCACTGACCACCAGGGGGCAGCTCCTGCATTGAGCGTCTGCCCCCTGGTGGTCAGTACATGTCACAGCTACCAGCTGGTTGTCTGGTCGTCCAGTTGACTCGTCGCTTAGGCTTTTATATATATATAGATAGGAGATCATTAGCTGAATGTAATGTATAAGGTGGCAGACATTAGTGATTTATTCTACTGAAAAATAGTGAACTCAAGACTGTAATTCCCTTGTAAGATCGAAGTACCAGAGTCAAATCTCATGTTTTCAGTACAGATCAGCAGGATCTGCATTTGTGGGATTAATTCCACTTAGACTTCGTTGGTAATTAAACTCATATGAGCCATCACAGGACAGATGGATGTGCTATTTAAACATATTATAACCTTTAAGGATGAACATGTACTATTGAAATCTAAATATAAATTCACATTGACTTTTAATTGAATAGTGTACTATTCTTTAACCAATGAAACTGATGTGAAGACTTCAGAGTATTTTTTTTAAATATATATATTATTGATTTTTTACAGAGAGGAAGAGAGAGGGATAGAGAGTTAGAAACATCGATGAGAGAGAAACATCGATCAGCTGCCTCTTGCACACCCCCTATTGGGGATGTGCCCGCAACCAAGGTACATGCCCTTGACCGGAATCGAATCTGGGACCCTTGAGTCCTCAGGCCGACGCTCTATCCACTGAGCCAAACCGGTTTCGGCAGCTACCAGAGTATTTTAATAAATTAAGAATACATCTTAAATTTCAAAAATATTATTCAGGTGAAGATTATTTGTGTAATTTGTCAATGTTTCTGAAAACATTTGAAAGGCCTTTTCCTGACATTTAAATTGTCTGTTCTAGTTAATGATTTTGGAACTAGAAAGGGATGATAGATTTTTTTTTTCTTTCTATGCCTTAAAACTGGTCTTTATATAAACTGAATAGCAATTTTAACTTTCTTGTCAATCACTGAAGTGTCATCAAAGGGTATAAGTAACACTGTGTTCACTGGTGGCATATTTAAAACTCCCCCCCCTAAATTCTGTCCTTTTAATTATAAGAAATCTTCTGACCATTTGACTGAAAACACTGTCTAATTCAATGTTTAGATTTCAGTAGGTTTTTTAATTTATTATCCTTGTGGTATTTAAAATGCAATTTTGTGTAGGACCTTAGATTTTAATGATAGAGGTATGAAAGAACACATTGTGCAAATATAATCTATTAACCTTATTTCATCACTAGTTTGATATTTGAAGCTTTGACATGTTTTTCTTCACACTCATTAAAAAGATATTGCCAATGGGAAATGTTAATGTTTAGTAAAAAAAATGTTCAAAATTATAAACAGCATGTTCTCAAAATGACTGGGGGAGTGTGTGTGCTACAATATAAACCATGGTGTCCATTAAATCAGGGTTTTGATTTTCTGTGTATTTATGCTTTTCCATAGATTTCAAATCTTCCACAATGAGAATGTATAATAAAAATAATAATAATAAACACACAAAACATAATAAAAATGAATCAGTTATTCTCAAAGATAAAAGTGTAATACATTTGAACATTGTAATATACCATTTTGTTTTTCTTGATTTGAGAGAGACATCAATTTGTTGTTCCATTTATTTATGCATTCACTGGTTAATTTAAATTTGTTATTGTTGACACTATTGCAGATGTCCTTTGCCCAACTCCACCCAGCCACATCCCCTCCCTTGGTCCTCATCATGGGTTATGCATGTACGTATGTTATTTAGCTAATCCCTACACCTTCCTTTATGTAGCCCCACCACCTCCTGCCCCTCTGACATCTGTCAATCTGTTCAATGTATCCATGCCACTGGTTCTATTTTTTCTTCAGTTTATTTCTGTTTTAAGATTCCACATATTAGTGAGATCATATGATATTTGTCTTCCTCTGACTGACTTATTTCACTTAGCATGATACTCTCCAGGTCCATCCATGCTATCACAAAGGGTAGAAGTTCCTGCTTTTTTACAGCTGCATAATATTCCAATCTGCAAATGTACCATAGCTTCTTTATCCATTCATCTGATGGGCACTTGGGCTGTTTCCAGATCTTGGCTATTGTAAATAACTCTGCTATGAACATAGGGGTACATATATTCTTTCTGATTTGTGTTTCTAATTTCTAAGAATATATTTCTAGGAGTGGAATCACTGGGTCAAATGGCAGTTCCATTTTTAATTTTTTGAGGAAACTCCATACTGTTTTCCACAGTGGCTGCACCAGTCTGCATTCCCACCAACAGTGCACTAGGGTTCCCTTTTTTTCACATCCTTGACAGCACTTGTTGTTTGTTGATTTATTGATAGTAGCCATTCTGACAGGTGTGAGGTGATACCTTGTTGTAGTTTTTAAAAATATTTTTATTGATTTCAGAGATGAAGGGATAGGGAGAGGGAGAGAGATATAGAAATATTGATGATGAGAGAGTATCACTGATCGGCTGCCTCGTGTATGCCCCCTACTAGGGATTGAGCCCGCAACCCAGGCATGTGTCCTTGACTGGAATTGAACCTGGGACCCTTCAGTCTGCAGGCCAACACTCTATCCACTGAGTAAAACCAGCTAAGGCTCATTGTAGCTTTAATTTGCATCTCCCTAATGATTAGTAATATTGAGCATCTTTTCGTATGACCATAGGCCATCTGTATTTCCTCTTTGGAAAAGTGTTAATTCAGGTATGATGCACATTTTTTTTATTATATTGTTTGTCTTCCTGGTGTCAAGTTGTGTAAGTTCTTTATATATTTTGGAAATTAACCCCTAATCAGATGAATCATTGGCGATATGTTCTCCCAAACAGTGGGTTCCTTTTTCGTTTTGTCGATAGTTTCTTTTGCCATGCAGAAGCTTTTTAGTTTGATGTATTCCCATTTGTTTACTTTTCCTGTGTTGCCCTTGCCCTCAGAAACATATTGGCAAAAATGTTGCTCTGAAAGATGTGTGAGATTTTATTGCTTGTTTTCTTTTAGGATTTTTATGGTTTTGTGATTTACATTTAAGTCTTTTATCCATTACACCATGTGTATGGTGTAATTTGGTGGTCTAGTTTCATTTGTGTGTGTGTATGGTACCTGTCCAATTTTCCCAACACCATTTATTGAGAGACTATTTTTACTCCATTGTATGTTCTTTCCTCCTTTGTCAAATATTAATTGACGATAAAGGCATTGGTTGATTTCTGGGGTCTCTGTTCTGTTCCATTGATCTATATGCCTATTTTAATGCTAGTACTAGGCTGTTTTGATTACAGTGACTTTGTAGCATATTTAATATCTGGTATTGTAATCCCTCCGACTTAGTCCTTCTTTCTCAAAATTGTTGAGGCTATTTGGGGTCTTTTTTGGTTCCATATAAATTTTGGAGTATTTGTTCTAGATCTGTGAAATATGCCATTGGCATTTTTTTAAATTTCTTTATTGATTAAGTTAGTACATACGTGTCCTCATCCCCCCATTAGCCCCTCTATTCCCCCCCACTCATGCCCTCAACCCCCTGTTGTCTGTGTCCATTGGTTAGGCTTATATGCATGTATACAAGTCCTTTGGTTGATCTCTCTCCCTTACCCCCACTCTCCCCTATCTTCCCTCTGAGGTTTGACGGTCTGATTGTTGTTTCTCTGTCTCTGGATCTGATTTTGTTCATCAGTTTGTGTTGTTCATTATATTCCGTAAATGAGTGAGATCATGTGATATTTATCTTTCTCTGACTGGCTTATTTCGCTTAGCATAAGGCTCTCCAGTTCCATCCATACTGTTGCAAATGGTACGAACTCCTTCTTTTTTACTGCAGCGTAGTATTCCATTGTGTAGATGTACCACAGTTTTTTAATCCACTCATCTATTGATGGGCACTTAGGCTGTTTCCAAATCTTAGCTATGGTGAATTGTGCTGCTATGAACATAGGGGTGCATATATCCTTTCTAATTGGTGTTTCTAGTTTCTTGGGATATATTCCTAGAAGTGGGATCACTAGGTCAAATGGGAGTTCCATTTTTAGTTTTTTGAGGAAACTCCATACTGTTCTCCACAGTGGCTGCACCAGTCTGCATTCCCACCAGTAGTGCACGAGGGTTCCTTTTTCTCTGCATCTTCTCCAGCACTTGTTTGTTGATTTGTTGATGATAGGTGTGAGATGATACCTCATTGACGTTTTGATGTGCATCTCTCGGATGATCAGTGACTGCCACCGGTATTTTAACAGAGATTGCATTGAATCTGGAGATTGTTTTGGGTAGTATAGACATTTTAATGACCTCAATTCTTGCAATCCATGAACACAGTATATGCTTCCACTTGTTTGCATCTTCCTCTTTTTCTTTTTTCAATGTCCTAAAGTTTTTATTACAGGTATTTTACCTCCTTGGTTAAGTTTATTCCTAAGTACCTTATTTTTTTGGTTTCAATAGTAAATGGGATTGTTTTCTTACTTTCTCTTTTTAAAAGTTTGTTATTGGTATATATAAATGCCACTAATTTATGGATATTAATTTTGTAGCCTGCTGCTTTGCTTAATTCATTTATTAGTTCTAGTAGTGTTTTTGGTGGAGTCTTTAGTGCTTTCTAAGTACAATATCATGTCATCTGGGAATAATGATATTTTTATTTCCTCCTTTCCAATTTGGATGACTTTGATCTCTTCTTTTTTTAAAAATATATTTTATTGATTTTTTACAGAGAGGAAGGGAGAAGGATAGAGAGTTAGAAACATCAATGAGAGAGAAACATCATTCAGCTGCCCCCTGCACACTCCCTACTGTGTATGTGCCTGCAACCAAGGTACATGCCCTTGACTGGAATCGAACCTGGGATCCTTGAGTCCGCAGGCCGGCGCTCTAACCACTGAGTAAAACTGGTTAGGGTTGATCTCTTCTTCTTGTCTGATGCTGTGGCTAGGACTTCCAGCACCATGTTGAATAAGAGTGGTGAAAACAGACATCCCTATCTTGTTCCTGATCTTAAGGTAAACACTTTTAGTTCATGCTCATTGAGTAGGATATTGGCTGTAAGTTTTTCAATTATGTTTAGGTATGATAACTCTATTCCCACCTTGCTGAGAGTTTTTATCATAGATGGCTACTGGATTTTATGTGCCCTGAACAGGGATAAAACTCACAACCTTGGGGTATCAGGGAATTGAACCCGCAAACTTTTGGTGCACAGGACAATGCTACAACCAACTGAACCACCTGGCCAGGGCAGTTGTCTATTTTTAAATATGATTTATATTTTCTTGTTATCAACTAAATATATGTCCATTTTGAAATATGTAAATAATATAGAAATGTATAAAGCTCTCGGCCTTCACGCTATCTTCTTAGAAACATTGGTGCCATGAGAGCCAATGAAAGAAGCAAATGCGCAGGCTGAAATACAAAAGAAGAAAGTAGAGGCAGAGGTCAAGTAAACCATTGCCTTGTGCACCTATGAAGCCACAGGAGCAGAAATAAGGGGAGCCAGAGGCAAAGACACTGATACAAATTGTGAGACTGCGTGCATGCTGTTCACACCTTCTCTAGAGCATACGTCACCATCTGGTCGCCATGACCACCTTTTGAAAGAGCCATCTTGCTCATGTACAAACAGTCCCTTTTGGTCCTTTGCCCTGGACCTGTGACATTCTGGACTTGTTCTGGTCTCAGTTGTGGTTGAATGTGACATGTACCATAAAAGATTTCTTCTGCTGTCTTAGCTGAAGAAAAAAATAAAAAAGAACAAAATTTATAAAAAAAAACAACTAAGTAAGGGCAAGAGTATTTTAATAAGCCTTTAGGGATACACATACTGCACAGATATATATTAATATATATGCTTATCTTAAGGTTGGGAGGTACCTTAAAGACCTGCTCCAGCCCCTGTACCTTTTGAGCAAAAATATTTTACTCCCAATCTGGCAATTAGTTCTTTTTATTTTTATTTTTTTATTATTTTATTATTATTATTTTAAAATAAATCTTTCTTGTTCAGATTATTACAATTATTCCTCTTTTTTCCCCCCATAGCTCCCCTCCACCCTCTGCCCTTACCCTACTGTTCTCATCCATAGATGTACAATTTTTGTCCAGTATCTTCCCGCACCCCCCACACCCCTTTCCTCCCAAGAATTGTCAGTCCACTCCCTTTCTATGCCCCTGATTCTATTATATTCACCAGTTTATTCTGTTCATCAGATTTTTTATTCACTAGATTTTTAGATTCACTTGTTGATAGATATGTATTTGTTGTTCATAATTTTTATCTTTACCTTTTTCTTCTTCCTCTTCTTAAAGGATACCTTTCAGCATTTCATATAATACTGGTTTGGCGGTGATGAACTCCTTTAGCTTTTTCTTATCTGTGAAGCTCTTTATCTGACCTTCAATTCTGAATGATAGCTTTGCTGGGTAGAGTAATTTTGGTTGTAGGTTCTTGCTATTCATCACTTTGAATATTTCTTGCCACTCCCATCTGGCCTGCATAGTTTCTGTTGAGAAATCAACTGACAGTTGTATGGGTGCTCCCTTATAGGTAACTAACCGTTTTTCTCTTGCTGCTTTTAATATTCTCTCTTTGTCTTTTGCTCTTGGCATTTTAATTATGATGTGTCTTAGTATGGTCCTCTTTGGATTCCTTTTGTTTGGAGTTCTGTGCGCTTCCTGGACTTGTAAGTCTATTTCTTTCACCAGGTGAGGGAAGTTTTCTGTCATTATTTCTTCAAATAGGTTTTCAGTATCTTGCTCTCTCTCTTCTTCTAGCACCCCCATAATTTGGATGTTGGTATGCTTGAAGTTGTCCCAGAGGCTCCTTACACTATCTTCATATGTTTGGATTCTTTTTTTCTTTTTTCTTTTCTGGTTGGGTGTTTTTTGCTTCTTTGTATGTCAAATCTTTGACTTGATTCTTGTGATCCTCTAGTCTGCTTTTGGATCTTGGTATACTATTTTTTATTTCAGTCAGTGTATGCTTAATTACTAGTTGGTCCTTTTTCATATCCTTGAGGGTTTTGCTAAATTTATCGGCCTTTTCTAGAAAATTCTTGGAAAACCTTATAACCATGGTTTTGAACTCTATATCCAGTCATTTGCTTTCCTCCATTTCTTTCATTCGTGACATGTTTCTTTGTCTCTGCATTTTGGCTGCTTCCCTGTGTTGATAGAGTGGCTTTGTGTGCTAGGTGTCCTATAGGGCCCAGTGGCTCAGCCTCCCAAGTTACCTGAGGTGGACACTCTTGGTGCACCCCTTTGTGGGCTGTGTGCACAGTCTTGTTGTAGTTAAGCCTTGATTTTTTGTTGGTATCACTGGCGGGAATTGACCTCCAGGCTAATTGGCTTTGAGGATCAGCTGTGTCTACTGTTGGAGAACTTCTGTGCTGGAGACACCCTTATGGGGAAAGACTTGCTTCAGTGGGGCTTTGGTGCTCACTGAGTCTGCCCCCTGAGTGTGTCCCTTATGGATCTGAGGAGTTGTAATCTGGATGGTCCCACTCTGATCCCTGGGTACACTGGCTCTTGGATCTCCAAAGAGGTGCTAATTTAGCCTCTTCCTGAGGCCACCCAGCAGGAGCTACAGAGAAATCTGCAGATTCCTCTTCTTTGTTTGGGTTTTGGAGGTGCCCAGATGAGGCCCAGCTGTGAAGCAATGCAAGCTGCTGCAGAGCCTTGGGCCTTCTTTTGGATGTTCTGGGTCTCACTGACTCAGCTGTAGGTAAGTTTAAAATTCAAAGGACCAGGCCATTCATATGCAAAAACCTCTGCGCTCAGCTTGGATGGGGTGGAGTCTCATGGCAGAGCAAACAGCTATGGCTTAGTGGGGTGGGATCACAGGGCAGGGCAAACAGTGATGGCTTCCCTTCAGCCTTGCCCTAAGAGGCCCCTGGTTCTCAGTGTCCTGCGGTCATCGCTGCAAGCACCTCTGAGAGAAAGCCGCCCTCGAGTTTTGCCCACTGCCAGACAGTCCAGTTTCTCCCCGAATGAGTCTGGGTCCCCAGAGTCTCGCCCGGAACTGGAGTTCAGAGCAGTCGGGAGCTTTTGTCTCCCTCCCAATTGAGAAGGCCCGCCGCGTACTCAGTTGCTAGCCCTTTCCGCACACGCGCCTCTGTACCTGTGCCTTCCACAGCTCCTTTAAGTCTCAGTGTGCTTTTCTCTTTCCTTCTAGTTGTAGAATTTCCACTCAGCCAGCCTTCCTGTGGTTCTGGATGAAGTCCATTTTGTCTTTTAGTTATAGTTTTGAAATTGTTGTGCGAGGCAGCAGTTTAGGTGTTTACCTATGCTGCCATCTTGGTTTCTCTCGCAATTAGCTCTTTTTAGTGGAAGCTCCATTTCCCCAGTGTTTTCCTTGTAAAGAAAACAACTGTAGGTCCCCTTCTTCTACTATGATACAGTGTATGGTTTATAGAAATGTTTTCTGTGTTCTACTTCAAGTCAAGGCTTCTCTAAGTTTGTAATTGCTGATAGTGGTTGGTTTTGAAACATGTTTCCAAATCTTCGTGTTTGATCTGAAGTTAAGAACAAGAATGAGTCCGATCTCAGATAAGGCCAATAGATAGGCTGTGATGTACTGCGGTTCCTTTTGGTTGAGGAAACAGAGAATGAGGAGTGACCATCTTAAGGACAAATATTTGTGGTAGGGATTTCTTTGCCTTAGACTAATATAAAATATAGATTTAAGCATAAATAGGTCAGTCCTGGAATATTTCTATACAAACTAGCATCCACTTCCATTTCTTGCAGTGGTCTTCTTTTCCTCAGAATCCCACAGATCTAGGACCAATTATTTGCATATATAGTGCAATTCTTGTAAGGGTGCATTTATACATACACACTGTGATACCCTGTTTCAGATTTCTCTGCCCGTTATTTGTCTGCTCTATAGGTATCTCCTAAAATAATTAGGGACTTCAAGGAAAGGCAGTCATGAACTTCCTAATTCTGGATCAGGACTTCACTAGTATTAAAGCAGGGATTCCTAGTGGAACAGATCTGATCATCTGCATTTTTGTGGTTGGGCTTTCTGGGATATCTGTTCCTTGGTGGAATTGCTATGGAAACCAAGGGTCTCAGTCTCTGAGAAACTACTTCATGTTGCCTAAACTTACATAAGATTGGCTTGTAAATTTGGACACCAAATAATTCATTTTCAGTGGGGAAAAGGCCTTTCTACTATTTGTGTCCAGTTCATTTTAAGCACATTTTTAAAACACCAAAATGCCTGGAGACCACTTTGGTCCGCAGAAGGTAGCTGGGAAGCATAGACTTGGAGAGCAAAGACAAATAGGTCTTGAGAACTATCTTCCAAAAGAACACAGTGCCATTTCTCACTTTTTAAAAAGTAGAATGTCTAGTGATGCAAAACTCTACATTTCATTCTTGTTCTATAGTATTAATTTGTGTATGTGGAAAGATTCTGGAAAAGGAGTGGACACAAGGGAGCCTGGAGATCTTCTAAGAATTAAGGGTTGGACTCCAATTCTTCATTCTCTGATATGCAAAGTTTTAAAGCCTGTTTGGGTGGACCAAAGGCCCCAGGGAACACTTACTGAACTTGGTTAGAAACAGCTGGGAGTGTCTTTCTCTCAGAGCCCTCTGTTCTTTTCCCACAGGAACTGGTTCTAGTTCAGTCTTGCTGCAAATCTCTCTTTCTAGAATTTCCTTTGTCTGTGCTCCTGAATTGGATCACTATTTCCTAGATTCCTTGTCTTCATCTTTTTTTTTTTTCATCTTCACCTGAGGATATTTTCCCATTGATTTTTAGAGAGAGTGAAAGAGAGAAGGAAAGACAGAGAGAAATATCATTGTGAGAGAAATACATCGATTGATTGCCTCCTACATGTGCTCTGACCAGGACAGGAGCCAGGGAGGAGCCTGCAAACCAGGTACCTGCCCTTGGCTGGAATGGAACCCAGGACCCTTTGGTCTGCAGGCTGACACTCTATCCACTGAGCCAAATTGGCTAGGGCTGTCTTCATCTTTCTTGATTTACTTCTTCATTTGGGGGGAAAGCATTCTCTAGTAACTTCCTAAGAAGGGCTTATGTGTGATAAACTTTTAAAATATTATTTGTGTGTCTCAAAATGTCTTTAGTCTACCTTTATATTTGTTTGAGATTTTGGCTCAGTAAAGAATTCTAAGATGAAAAATAATTGTCCTCATAATTTTGAGGGTTTTTTTCCCCATTACTCTCTAGAAACCAGCATTGCTGAGAATATCAATGCCATTTTTATTCATACCCTTTGTAAGGAATTTATTTTTTCCCTCTGGAAATATTTAGTTGCTTTTCATATCTCTGGTGTCTTTAATAATTCATAAGGGTGTGTGTCAGTGTACTTTTAAAAATATCACCTCATTTTGCATTTGATGGGCCCTTTTAATACAAATACTCATGTTCCTCAGTTCTAGAAAATTTATTTCTATTCTATTATTTCTTTGAAATGCCCCCCCATTTTCTCTGTTCTTTCTTTTTTTAATTGAAGTATAATTGACTTATAACACTGTAATAGTTTCAAGTGTACAACAAGTCTAGTTACCATCTGTCATTATATAAAGTTACAATATTTTTGTTGTTCTTTCTTTCTTGGGCTCCTGTGTGATATTGGGCCTCCAAAATTGATTCTCTATGTCTCTTTTCTCTCACTCAACACCATTAGGTAATCCCACCATGGTTTCCTAGAAACCCAGTTTTCTGCTTTAAAATGACCCTTTCACTTCTCCCTTTTTTCCTTAGTTCCTGCACGCATTCCTTTTCCTCCTCCTCATTGTCATCTGATGACTTCAACTTGTGACTTCAAAAAGAAAATAGGAAATTTATGAGATTAACTCTTGCACAAGAGTAAGAAAGAAAAGGAAGGTTGGGCAGAGGAAGAAGTCAGACTGTAAAGAAACCTCAATAAAAGCCTCATCCAGCCCAAGAGAACGTTCTGAAGATGGGATAATTTGTCTGGGAGTGAACCCTGTCTGGGGCAAAGGAGCTGGATCTTGATACCCCATGTCGTTTAGTCATTGGATATGGGTTGCCCTTGGCAGGGGCAGTGACCATAAATTAGGTGGGTCTTTGCAGCTGATACAATCCTTGCAGGGGGCTGACAGATGAAGACTTTTATCTGGCAGCATTTTCAACAGATAGGAAAATAAAGCCTTCATTTCTGAAGGGAGATCTGAATGACACATCACAGCTTCTAACACAACAGCCTACCTGCAGCTGTCAGAGATGATTCTGTGCCTCTCTTTCCAACTTAGCAGTTAGTGACATCAAGTTAATAGCTTAAAACTGGCTATTCCATGAAAAGTTTTAAACATTTTGCCAATCATTTTCAGTTATAAGAAGGCTCTTTCTTGTTTTCTGATTATTACCTTTTCATAGTATCACAATATTATTTATGGATGACAATAATGGCTTGAATCTTTCAGTGTATACACAATTAGCATTGTTTTTAAAGTTCTCTATTTCCAGGATTAGTTCTGTTACTTCCACGGATTTTTTTCACTTACCTATCCATCCATATATTAACTCTTCAAATAAAAGATGAGGCATTGTTTTAGGTGGTGGTGATACAACAGTGAACAAGACACAAAAGGTCCCTGTCCTGGAGCTTGCATGCTAGTGGAGACAGTCAGATTATAGACTAATAAATGTGCAAATATATAATTTTAGGAAGTTATTTTTGCTATGAATGAAAAAAAAATCAGTGCTATAGATGAAGCATGTGGGAGTGTCTTGGAAGGTGTCCCTGCAGGCCAGACAAACCATTGCAGTGGGAAGCAGCCCCAGGGGTCCTGGGCTCTGAGAAGAACACAAGTATACTGTGTCACAGGAACAGTAAGAAGGCTAGTGTGGCATTGGCTGGTTTGGCTCAGTGGATAGAGTGTCAGTCTGCGGACTGAAGGGTCCCAGGTTCTATTTCTTTCAAGGGCACATGCCAGGGTTACGGGCTTGGTCCCCAGTAGGGGGCCTGCAGGAGGCAGCCAATCCATGATTCTCTCTAATAATTGATGTTTCCATCTCTCTCTCCCTCTCCCTCCCTCTCTGAAATCAATAAAAATTAAAAAAGGAATATATTTTTTTAAAAAAGAAGGCTAGTGTGGCTGGATAATGTGCACCAAAAGGCAGAGTGTTAGTAGATGAGTTTGGTAAACTAGGGAGTGGGGCAGATCATTTTCACTGCTTATCTTAGTCTCCCTTTGCATTTGGTGACTTGTGTCAGTCGGGCTTTACCAGAGGAACACACACACACACACACACACACACACACACACACACACACACGGGAGGCAGAGAGAGAGAGAGAGAGAGAGAGGGAGGGAGAGAGAGAGAGATTTATTTCAAGCAATGGTTATATGGCTATCATGGGGACTGTCTAGGGGGATTTGAAATCAACACGATAGGTCTGCAGGGTGGAACCTCAGGCAGGCACTAACTTACAGGCCTGAGGTATTTTTTCTTCTTCTTTAGGCAAACCTATGTTTTGCTGTTTAAGGCTTTCTTTTCTTTTTTTAAAATATATTTCTTTTTATTGATTTCAGAGAGGAAGGGAGAGAGAGATATAAACATCAATGATGAGAGAGAATCATTGATCGGCTGCCACCTCACCTGCACGTCCCCTACTGGAGATCAAGCCCGCAACCTGGGCATGTGCCCTTGGTCTAAATCAAACCTGGGACTCTTCAGTCTGTAGGCCAACGCTCTATCCACTGAGCCAAACCGGCTATGACACTGTTTAAGGTTTTCAATCCATTGTATAAGGCCAGCCAGGTTTTCAAGGACCATTTGCTTCAAGTCAACTTATTATAGAAGTTTTGACTTCTACAAAATACCCCAGAGCAACACCTAGATTAGTGTTTGATTGGATAATTGTAGCCTAACCAAATAGACATACAAAGTGACCATTAGAGTCATTTACTTCACACATTTAGTGATCCTTACCAGCCTATTCATATTTAAAAACGAAGCCCAGAAAAGCTGATTGGGGAATTTATAGGTGGGGTTGATAAACTGGAAGTCTTTGCTTTAGGGTGAGAAAGATGAGGAGTAAAATCATGTGATGGCTGTCTTTCTCACATGATCTCACTTATATGTGGAATCTAATGAACATAATAAACTGAGGAACAAAATAGGTCCAGAGACATGGATGCATGGAACAGGCAGATGAATTTCAGAGGGAAGGTGGAAGTGGAGGATGGGGAGAGATCAACCAAAGAATTTATATGCATATATGCATAACCCATAGACACAGACTACAGTTTGGTGAAGGCCTGGGGGAGGTGGCTGGGAGTGGAGTGGAGGGGGCCAGTGGGGAAAAAAAGGGGGCATCTGTAATACTTTCAACAATAAAGATAATTTAAAAAAAATCATGTAATGGGAGACCCCTAAATAGCAGAATTTGGAATATTTTTGAAGGCCTTCCAAGTTCCCCAGAGAAGTCTCTTCTCTCTTGCAAAGGTGAGTAGTGCTGTGTGTGAATAGGGTGGAAGGTATAAGAGATGTGGCTGGGGAGAGAGTAGAAACTTTTCCCAATCTTTTAATGAGTCTCAGTGTTTTTCAGTGCTAGTCTCACTCTCACCCTGCACAGAACCTGGTATCTCTGAATCCCAAGACTTTCCAGGTTTCTGCTAGGCAAACTAACTCCCTGTGATCCTAATTTGTTTCCGTGAGTCCCACCCCTACCCTACCCAATCTGCTGCTCTCTCACGTTTAATGATCATGCCTTTATTTACTTTTTCATTTATTTAAATTTTTTTCCACCATTTATTCCCCCATACCCTTTTAATCTCCACACAGCCCCTACCTCTGGATTCAACACATTGTTGTCCATGTCCATGATTTCTTTCTCTTTAAAAAAATTTTTTTTTTTTTTTTGCTGAATCATTCTACTCCTCCAATACCCATCCCCTTTATTTACTTTTGATTTCCAAATTGTGTTAAAATCTCTTCTTTTTTTCAGAGGCCCTTTCCTATTCTCTTCATCTTTGTGGATTTATAAATTAAAAAAACAAAAGCTGTGTGGACTCTTACAACAAGAAAAATAGTGCATTCCACCTGCAATTTCAAATCACTCAGACTAACTTTTGCATGGAATAGCTTTGGTTAAACATTGGGAAGAAGGTGGGGGAAGAGATCCAGTTCAATGGTAGATTTAATTTTTTTTAATGATGAGAGAGAGAGAGAAAGAGAGAGAGAGAGAGAGAGAGAGAGAGAGAGAGAGAGAGAGAGAGGCATGTATTTTTTTTTCTCACTTATTCATTGGTTGCTTCTTTTATGTGCCTTGACCAGGAATCAAACCTCAACCTTGGATCAAATCTGCAATGCTGCTGTATCAGGAGGATGCTCTAACTAGCTAAATTACCTGGCTAGGGCTCAGTGTTCAATTTTAATTGATGTCCCAGGCCTCTAGCTCCATGGCTTGGTAGTGGTGGTGAGATTCTCCTTCAGCTGCAAGTGTATTCCTAGTTACACCAAAATATCAGTATTTTATCAAAAATTGAAATATGGTTATCATCTTCTTCCCTATAACATGTTCTTCCTGGGAGAGGCTCAGATGAGGCTGTTCTGTCCTTCTGGCTTGAGTGCCTCCAGATAAGATGACTGAAAAAGAAGGTCCTTGGTAGAATAAATTATCATAGAGGAGGAGGGATAGTATCTTAACAAAGATATCTGGCCTGGACGGAAATGGAGAAGGGGAAAAAAAACGAGAACCTAAATCAGGGAAAGGAGGTGGTCAAGTTCAAGGGGAAGCTCTGGGAATTGGGCCTAAGAACATCTTTAGCCCCCATCCTTCTCTCATCATCTCCCTATCATTATTTTCTTCTTTCACAGCCCTTTTATTTTAATATCCACACCCCATCCTAAGTTTATTCCATCAGAGACTTCTGAAAACAGACTCAAAGAGAATAGCTAGATTACTAGGAAACAGAAAAAGATGTTCAACTTCACAATTAACCCTGAATCAGTCATTGCAACAACAGTAAGAGACCTTGGAAGCGTTTTACACAGAGGAGGGAGGTCCTCAAAACACTTTGAAAATGAGTGTATCTCTGGTTTGAAATTTTAGTGTAGGATATACTTTTTTACTCATATCTTGAGATTCGATTTTTAAAATAACTGTGTTCTAAGGAGAAAAAACAAAATGTGGCATATCATACAATGAAATATTATTCAGCCATAAAAAGAAATTAAATACTGATACATGTTGCAACATGGAAAAACCTTGAAAACATTATGCTAAATGAAAGAAGTCAGGAACAAAAGGCCACGTATTGTATGATTCCACTTACATAAACATGTCCAGAATAAAAAAATCCATGGAGACAGAAATTCAATTAGTAGTTAACAAGCTTACAGTCTAGTTCTAATTATGCTACAGACTAACAACAGCATGAGCTTGGGCAACTCTCTTAGTCTCTCTAAATCTCAGTTTTCTTATCTGAAAAGTGAGGATAAAGTGTGCCTTCCTTCCAGGTTTGTTTGGAGGCTCAAATAGATGAAAAATGAAAAAGTACTTGCAAGTGTGAATGAAGATGAAGTGTACAAATGAAGATGTACACTTATTCATTTTATTAGTGGTAGTAGTAACATAAACTCTGGCTTATATCAAATTAAGATGGTGACCTGCTAAATTTATAAAAACTTAGATCTTTAAAATTGGCCTTATACAAAGTAAATAACACATTATATAATTTTCATTGGTCACTGTTACCAAAGAATAAATATATATATATATATATATATATATATATATATATATATATGTACATATATATATACATATATATATATGTGTATGTATGTGTATATATATATATATATACATATATATATATATATACTTTTTTTTTGGGGGGGGGGATAACAGGTATTATGTATAACTATGGACCTCAGCTTGGGTCTATTTCATGTACGTTTTTATCCTCATGTGACCACTCTGGTGAAAGTGGTTTTCTTAAATCAAGCTGTTTAACTTGATCATCTTTTTCAGATGCCAGTCTTGAGTTCCAATTCACCTGAATAAATATTTGATTGGTTAGTATAGAAATTCAGTAGTAAACAATTTATTTCCATTTCATTGTTTAGGCCTAAACTCATCATGGCTAATGTGGAAAGAGGCAGTTCTAGTAAAAAATTAAAGAGCTGGAAGGTAATGATTCAAAATTTCTACATCTGACTCAAATTTGTCTCAAGTAGTTAACATTTACATTTCCAATATATTATCATAGTCGGAACATTTTATAAAAGGACTGCCAACATTTACAGCAGTAGTTGTTTGCTTTGCTACAAATATAATTTCATTGAAAATATTCGTAAAGCATTTAAGAAGTATTTGGTTTATTTGTCAATTTTACCTAAAAAAATGAAAAAAACAGAAGAAAAAACATTTGGTCTTCAGAACAGAGCAAAGTTTGAAGCAGTCACTTTAACAACCAACAGAAATTAAAATATTTACCTCTGAAACAATGTTTTCCATGGAAGTCAAAATTTTGGTTGTTAAAATGATAACAAATGGAAATTTTAAAAAATGGTGAAAAATGAAATATTTCTGTGCAATTTCCCGAGAAAGGGTAAACTTTAAGTCAATGTCAGGGCCTGGAGTCACATTAAGTAGTTCACTAACCAATTTGAACTTAATTAGCCCAGGGTATCAAAGAGGCTCCCCAGTATTTAACATGCTTCCCTGGGTTTATATATGCATCTAGAAGGTTTCACAATGCCAATCCACAGTTAAGTTATATTATATGTATCATTAATAATAATGCATTAGTTGGGATTCTTTTGGTTGTAAACTATAGAAGCTCAATTGCAAACTGGTTTAAGCAGAGAGAAAAAATTATTGATCTATGTAACTGAAAAATCCAGGGGTTGGAGTTTTTTGGGGCATGGCTGGATCCAGATGTTCAAATAACTGCTTTTATTTTATTTTTATTTTTGTTAATCCTCACCCGAGGCTATATTTTCCATTTATTTTTAGAGAGAGTGGAAGAGAGAGGGAAAGACAGAAATATTGATGTGTTTCTCTCACATCCATTGGTTGCCTTCCGCACAATATATTTTCCATTTATTTTTAGAGAGAGTGGAAGAGAGAGGGAAAGACAGAGAGAAATATTGATGTGTTTCTCTCACATCCATTGGTTGCCTTCCGCACACGCCCTGGGCTGGGGAGGAGCCTGCAACTGAGGTATGTGCCCTTGACCGGAATTGAATCCCGGACCCTTCAGTCCACTGAGCCAAACCAGCTAACAGAAATAACTGCTTTTATTGCATTTGTTTAATTCTTAGGCAGCCTCTATTTGCAGCCCCAGGTTCACCTCACCCCTATAACTAGTCCTAGGGAAGTGCTATTCTCCCTTTCACTGCTTCCAGAAAGGCCTGGGATGGTGTCTCATTAGTTTAAACCTATTACAGTGGCAAACCCCTGTAATACACTGATTTACTAGGCCTGGGTTTTCTCCCCACCCTGGATTGATCAGGGGTACGGGTGGGGTGGGGAGTGAGTTACTGGCCATCTTGTCTTAACCACATGGATTTAGAGTGGGGCAAGGAAGATTCTCTATAGGAATATTGAAGCATGGGCAGGCAACATGAAACTTAATACAGCCCTTTCTATAATATGATCATATTTAATCTATGCAAATTGTGAGGTTGCTATTATTCCTACTCTACAAATAAGTTTTTGTTGGTAATCCTCTCACATGTTAATAGACTTCCTGAATTCTGCAGGACCTCTCAAAATCAAGGGTTAAAAAGAGCAAATCAGGATACCTTTAACTTTATTGTCACCTTCCACTTTCAGCATTTCAGAGATTGTAGTTTCTCAAAACCTATGCCTAATTTACTATAATAAAATAATATTCCCTGTCACTAAAATTCCCTCTGTTCTACCTTGGAGAGTTGAGATTTATGGGTTCTGGCAAATTAGGTGAAACCTTATCACTGTTACTAGAAAGAAGCATTTGTTATAAGGCTAATTTATCCGTAGACTTCATCCAAGGACATTCATGAAATCCCAAAGGATCTTATTTCCAAAGATGTTAGTTTCCATTTTAAGGCCTATGGCAAGGGCCCTAAAGACTGCCCTATAGAGCAATTCAGTGTCAATGGATCTTAATGTGCTATGTAAATTGGGGAAGATTGAGTTGTAGCTATGCATTTTCTTCTTAAGCCCTGAGAAACTCTGACCTCATTTAGTGTCTTTCAAATAAGCAGCCACAGTAAAATTAAAGGACTGTTGTTCATCTATTATCTCTTTATTCATGCATTCAATTAACCCACATTTCAAATGCCTGCTATATGCCAGGTCCTGGAAGGCAGCATTTAATAAGGTATTTCTCCTGTCCTCAAGGACCTCAGAACCTATCTAAATCTTCAACCTGCAAGTAATTACAACACATGATGATAATCAGTATGAAGGAGATAGGACAAAGGGTCAGGAGAGAAGGTATCTGGCTCAGGGAATGTGGCAAAGCTTCACAAAACTGGTAATCATTTTTTTTATCCTCACCTGAGGATATGTGTATTGATTTTAGAGAGAGAGAAACATCCATGTGACAGAGAAACATTAATCCTTTGCCTCCTGTACAGGCCTGGACCAGGGATTGAACCCACTCATTTTGGTGTACTGGACGATGTTCCAATCAACTGAGCCACCTGGACAGAGCAGGTAATCATTTTTTTTAAGTTTATTTTTTTATTAACAGTATTACAGATATCTCCCATGTTCTCCCTTTTTGCTCCCCTCCATCCAACCCCAACCCCACCCTTTGGTGACTGGCACTATTCACTTAAGTATATTGTTTTCAAGGTTCATCCATGTTGTAGCATGTATCAGAATTTCATTCCTTTTAAAGCCAAATAATATTCCATTGTAAGGATAAAGAACAGTTTGTTTATCCATTTATCTCTTGATAGACATTTAAGTTGTTTCAACATTCTGGCTATTATGAATAATGCTGCTATGAACATTTATATACAAGTCTCTGTGTGGGGACATTTTCATCCCTCTTTGGTAGATACCTGAGAGTAGAATTGCTGGGGTTATATGGTAACTCTATATTTAACTATTTGAGAAACTGCCAGACTCTTAACCACAGTGACTGCAATATTTTACATTCCCATCAACACGAATAAAGTTTTTATTTTTTTCTGAATGACCCCATTTTTTATTTGTTGTTTTTTTAATTTTTAAATTTATTTTTATTGTTGAGAGTATTACAGATGTCCCCCATCTTACCCTTGTGCCCCCTTCCACCCGGTTCCTATCCCCCCACCCCCATTCCTTCACCACCCTACTGTCCGTGTCGATGGGCAATGCATAAATGCATATAAATTCTTTGGTTAATCTCTTCCTGCTCCCCCCCCCCCCCCGCACTGAGATTTGTCAGTCTGTTCCATGTTTCCATGCCATTCATTCTATTTTATTCATTAGTTTATTTTGTGACCTTACTTTTAATTTATTTTTATTTTTAAAAATATATTGTTATTGTTGAGAGTATTACAGTTGTCTTCCATTTCCCCCCTTTTACCCCCCTTTACCCAGATCCTCACCCCAGGCCTTCACCTCTCTACTGTGTGGGTCCATGGGCTATGCATATATGCATATAAATTTTTTGGTTAATCTCTTCCCACCTCCCCCCCCCAAGTTTTCCATATTCTTTACATTCTTGCCAACACTTGTTATTATCTGTCTTTTGTTATAACCATTTTAGTGGGTGTGGAGTGGTATTACATTGTGGTTTTGACTTGCATTTACCTGATAGCTAATGATATTGAGCATCTTTCCATGTACTAGGTGTACCAGTTAATAATGCAGATTTTTTTCAATAGATGGAGTTACACATATGTTGATATATATATGCAATTTGATATGTATGCTATTTTGTTGTTTTGACAGCAAGCTTCAAACTTCATATGTCAAATTTGCTGAAGGTGTTAACATCATAGATATTTTTATGCTTAAAAATGTTGAATTTCGTGCCAAAAAAAGAGCATTTGTGCGGGAAGTTTAATTCATTAGTTTATTTTGAAGAAAAAGTTATCGTATACTTTGGGAAGCTTATGGTGAACATGCTCCATCTCAAGATACTTGTGAACGCTGGTTTAAATGCTTTAAAAGTGATGATTTCGATGTGAAAGACAAAGAACATCCAGGTCAACCGAAAAAGTTTGAAGACCAACAATTTATTGGTTGAAGAAGCGTGTCAAACTCAAAAACAACTTGCAGAAAGATTAAACGTTGCTCAGCAAACAATTTCCGGTTGTTTAAAAGCAATGGGAAAGATTTTAAAGCAGTGGTTCTCAACCTTCCTAATGCCGCGACCCTTTAATACAGTTCCTCATGTTGTGGTGACCCCCAACCATAAAATTATTTTCGTTGCTACTTCGTAACTGTAATTTTGCTACTGTTATGAATAGTAATGTAAATATCTGATATGCAGGATGTATTTTCATTGTTACAAATTAAACATAATTAAAGCATAGTGATTAATCACAAAAACAATATGTAATTATATATTGTGAAATATTTATTTCTAATTACAAATAAATGAAATTTTGTCTTGAAGCATGGTGTAGCATGGGTAACAGTCTTAATATAACAACAGTAAACTATATTGCTACATTTTCTGATGGTCTTAGGCGACCCCTGTGAAAGGGTCGTTCGACCCCCAAAGGGGTCACGACCCACAGGTTGAGAACCGCTGTTTTAAAGGAAGGAAAATGGGTGCCACATCAACTGAATGAAAGTCAAATGGAAAACCAAAAAGTCATCAGCAAAATGTTGCTTCAAAGGCACGAAAGAAAGTCTTTTTCGCATCGAATTGTTACTGGCGATGAAATGTGGATTTATTTTGAGAATCCCAAACGCACAAAATCATGGGTTGATCCAGGTCAACCATCAACATCGACTGCAAGGCCAAATCACTTCGGAAATGCTCTGCGTTTGGTGGGATCAGGAAGGTGTGGTGTATTATGAGCTTCTAAAACCAGGTGAAACCATTAATACTGATCTGACAATAAATAATCAATTTGAACTACGCTTTGATCGTGAAATGACCAGAATGTGCCAGAAGACACAGCAAAGTAATTTTGCTTCATGATGACACACCATCACACACTTCAAAATCAGTTAAAGACACATTAAAAGATCTTGCCTGGGAAGTATTAACCCACCTGCTGTATTCACCAGACCTTGCTCCTTCAGATCGATGTTCTGATCGATGGCACATGCACTTTCTGAGCAGCACTTCAAAACATGAAGAAGTGGAAAATTGGGTCTCTTATGGTTTGCCTCAAAACAAAAAAAGTTCTATTGGGACGGTATCCACAAAATACCTGAAAGATGGGGGAAATGTGTAGTTAACCATGGACATTACTTTGAATAAAGCACTTTTGATGTTTCTCTTGAAATTATCATGTTTTCTTTGATTACAAAATCCACATTATTAACCAATACACCTAGTAATTCTCCACCATTTGTGTATTTTCTTTTCAGAAATGTCTATTTAAATTATTTGCTCATTTTTTAAGTTACTTTATTTGTCTTTTTATCTTAGAGTTGTAAGAGTTCTTTATATATTTTAAACACTAGACTCTTGTCAGATATATGATTTCCAAACATTTTCCCCCATTCTGAGCTGTCTTTTCATTTTCCTGATAGTGTTTGTTCACACACATTAAAACTGTTTTATTGAAATCTACTTTATCTAGTTTTTCTTTTGTTGTCTGTGCTTTTGGTGTGGTATAAGAAACCATTGTCCAATTCAAGATCACTTATGCCTTTGTTTTCTTCTAGTAATTTTGTAATTTTAACTCTTACATTTAGATGATTGATTTACTTTGAATAATTTTTGTACATGATGTGAGGTGCAGTTTCTATGTATTCTTTTGCATATAGATGTTAAGAATATTTTTCTCCATTTAATTGTTTCAATTGTCAATTTCAGTTTCCAGGTGCCACTACTGTTAGGGGTTTATGTCCTTCCCAACCATTTTTTATTCATATACATATATATATAGGATTCAAAAAGTGTTACCAAACTATTAATATGGTTTTGCATTTTACTTTTTTTCACTTGACAATATAGCAGAGTCTCTTTCCCAATGTGGATCAATTGCATACTTTTCTTATTATGCTAAGTAAAGCCTTCTCCACCCCATGGTTATAAAAAAATATCCTCCTATATAGTCATCTAGTACTTTTATAGACTGCAATTCTTATTTTTCACTTAAATTGTTATAAAAGAATGATTGTAGCATTGGTGGACTTAATGTCATCTTGTTCACAACAGAGAGGACAATTATAAGGAGTTGCTCCTCTCCCCTCTGCACGTAGTCAAGATAGAGGCTGGCAAACATTCTGCCTGTTGACTTGACACATAGATAGAGCTTAAACTGGCTAGAGGGAAAAATGTGTGTGCGTGTGTGTGTGTTCCTCCCCTACTCACTCTTGCCTATTGTGCTTTGTGTGGGCCCTTTCTCCTCAGATATACATCAGTGATTCCCCATAGAGTATTTATAAGATTTACTTGGAATTATTACCTATATAACATCAGGCCACTCTTCTGACAGACCATTCTGAAAAGGGTAGGCTTAAATAAAGAGGTGGCACTTGCCATGAAGACTTCTAGCATTGGAGCAGAGCTGGGAGAATCCATGTGGCATTGAATCGTTTTTTCAGACTTGCATAGTTTTTATGCTGACTCCCCTTGGCCTCTTCTCAGCCCACTGCAGCTTCCTTGGGCAGGGCTCCCACAGGGCCCCCACAGGCCCTGCACACTCCTTTAATTCCAGGCCCACAGAGCTCCTTCTTTCCTCTGCCCCATCTTTGGGGGGCGTTGGGGAAAAGGAAAGAGCTCTAGCTCCTTTTCTTTCTTACTAATCTTGTTTAAGGATCGCCTTCCCTTGCCTTCCTGTGTTCTTGTGCCCTAAGACGTGTGAGGATTCTCAAGCTTCTGAGGGATTGCAGCCCAGGTATCTATACAGGGGACTTCCTAGGACCCCAGAGTTTAAGAATCCGGGATCTGGAGGGCAAGGGATTTAGCATCCCCACGAGGTAGGAATGAGTGTGTGTGTGTGTGTGTGTGTGTGTGGGGGGGGGGGGGCGGGTTTGCGCGCGCACAGTGGGGGTGGGGAGGGCATATTTTGGCTTCAGCACAGACCCTTTCAGGCTGCCCAGGACTAGCCTCCTCTTGGCGCCGGCAGGGACAGCAGTCCTGGCAGGGCCACCTGCCTGTTTCCGCACTGAGCAACTCCCCCGAGTGGAGAATCTTTGCTCTGTCCAGTGCAGGCCGGGATGCTAAGGAACCGCCAAGATTTGCAAGAGTTGCCATGGGAGTGCGAGGACGGGGCCGGCTCCTCCCACCACGTGTGCTAGCCTGGCCCGGCCTTCCCTCCCTGACAATGGGCGACGCCACAGGGGTTCTCCCTTTTGGCTACTTGAGCCCCTCCTCCACATCCCCCGCCTCTTCCCATCCTCTAGGAAGCTAAGCGGGGGCGTGTGTGCGCACCCTGGAAGAGTTGCCTTCGAGGTGGCGGCGGCCAGAAGCACTCTACTGGGGCCCCAAACTCTGAGCAAGTTCCCGGGCTCCGGGCGCGCCACGCTCAGCGGCCTCCGGCGCCCCTGGCCCCAGTAGCGGGCTCAGGCGGGAGGGCTGGCCACAGCAGGACCAAGCGGGCCTGGTGGCAGGACCCCTCCGGCGGTGCGTGAAAGCTCAGGCACCGACGCGGGGCGGAGTTCAGAGGCGGACTGCTGGGGTGGCGGTCCCAGCCCGGACTCCCGTGTGCCGATGGCGGCTGACGGTTCCCGGCCCTACCTGGGCTCGCCCAGTCTGGCGGAGCGGCACGTGCCTCAGGCCTCGGAGCCACAGACCACTGAGTTGGGCAGCAGGACCCCGGATCTGCCCCTGAACCAGGACGCCTGTGTGACCGTGCCTAATGCCCAGGCGATCACTCTGCAGGTGGACATGGCCATGGCCCTTGAGCGCGTGGACTTTGCAGAGCAGTACGGCCAGAGCTACCTCTGTCTCCTGCAGACGGTCTTCATCGCAGGTAGGCACCCTGCTGCGCGCGCCACCCGGTGGCCCCGGCTCCTGACTAGCTTGCTTCTCTCCTAGCCTGCTCTCCCCTTGGCCTGCCCAGCTGGCGCGCATACTTTGTCTTCCCTCGCCCCCAGCGCACGCACACCGGTCCCCACTGCGGTGGTGCTCCCAGCTCCCTTGTTCCTCCGGCTGCTGCTGCGCTGCAGGGTGCGCCTCTTCCCCCTCGGGCTGCAGGCGCACCGTGAGAAAGTGTGAGCAGCGGGGTGAGGATGTCTCCGCTGTGGCTGGTTCAGGTCCCCTCTCCTTACTCGTTTCTGTGTCTCCAGAGAGGTGGGGATAGAGGGTTATCTTCCAACTGCGCTTCCGGCAAACCAGAAGCCAGCTTTCCGTGAGCGCACTTGCCTTGAATATTCCCTGAATGCTGGAAAAGCAATGATCGGGGGTTGAATATTACGGAGGGTGGGGGGTGGGAGTGGGGGTGGGGGTGGGGGACGGACCAAGTCGAAAAAGGCGCTGGGGTTCTGAGACGGACTGCACCGCAGTTGGAGTTGGAGAGAAGCAGTGGCGCCTGCGACCGGGCTAGTGCATCTTTCTTGTTTGGTCCATGAGCTTCCTGCCTCGTGGGGTCCTCGCTACAAGGGCTTTCGTTTGTCTGAAAGGACAAACAAACAAACAAACAAACTCCAACAAACCCACAAAACCTTTTCTGCTGCTGTCGCGGTGTGCTTCAGGGGTGAGAGAGGCATAAAGTGAGCTTGGTCACTTGCCATCTGTGATGCACATACGCTTACTCACCTTAATGACTTGAGGAATTGAGAGGGTAAAAATGAGGTTGGTGCTGCAGGTTCTGGGCTCCAAGGGTCTCAGTTCCTTTGGGACCCTGCAGACTGGGGCGCGGGAGCAACCCAAGAACGGGGTGCAATTCTGGGATTTTTAAGTTCAGCCAGAGCTTATCAGAACAGTCTGCCAAGTACTGCCATTGACTGACATGTCTTCCTCTGTTCAAATTTTCATTTGGTTTAGCAGGTGCTAAGTCTTGCATTGGGAGGTTTGTCATCCAAAAAATAGACTTAGTGGTATCTTTCCACAAATGAGGTAGCCACAACACACGTTCCAAATACCCATGCTTATTCAGGGCTGGCAGGCTCCCTTTTCCTGGGTATTATGACGCATCACAGCACCTAAATGTTTTCACACAAGCTTGCAGTACTTTTCTGCTTTTCAGCATTTTTAGTAGTGCCATCTCTCTCTGTATGGACCAACAGAGTGTCCTCGAAGTGGTTTGTACCTATGCTGTTAGAACACGACACTCTTACATGTGAAAAGGATTTCATGTATTAAAAATATTCATATATTTAAAATATGTTTACAAAGCTTTTCATTGTGGTACAGAACTTTCTGAAAGAACATTTCAATAATGTCCATTTATAGACTACTAGAAACATGCTACAGTGTGATAAACTAATTACACTCTGATGTATGATCTGCCATGGCTCAGCCAGAAGAGGAAACATTGACTCCACTTAGGGAGTTAAGGGAAACCTTCAGGGGAAAGGGTGATGCATGAGTGAATTGAATCTTTAAAGATGTATACATATTTCCCAGTGGACTGGGGATGGGGATGGGGATGGTTTGGTGCGGACAGGTAGGGCAAAGGGTATTCTAGGCAAAGGAAATAATATGTACAAAAACAAACAGAAAGGCCACAGCATAGTAGGTTTGGGAAAGTTTTTGTTTTAAATGAGTGGAGTGTAAATTGTGGAAAGTACAAGAGAGAGAGATATTTGGAGAGTTAGGCAAGGGGTGGATCAGGCGGAGCTTTGTAAGGCATATTAAAGGGCTTTACTTTATTTGTAGGGTAATGGGGAGTCATTGGAATATTGAATAAGTAGAGCAAGGCTGCTGCATATGGTTGTACTGTTGTACACTACAAAATCCTTAGTAGGTCCTTCACACAGGCTGGCCCTTGCTAGTGTTGTACAATGCACACTGTACACAGTGGTCAACAGTGGCAGTGCATGGTGGGGCTTCTTGCTTTTACAAATATCACAGTGTGTGGAGTATGCAGTGCAGAGGAAAAGGACCCAAATAGAAAAGCCAGTTAGAAAGCAGTTGTAGAAAGCAGGGCAAAAGTGGATGATGGCATGGACCAAGTTAGTTATAGGAATGGGGTAGAGGAGAGAAGTTTGAGGAATTGAGAGGGTAAAGTTGATTTGACTTGGTGACTAGGTGTGAGGTTTGAGTACCAGGGAAGGAGACCAGGTTCATTCCAAGTTTCTGGTTAGAGTGACTGGAAGAGCAGGGGGAGGGGGGGAAGGGGGCAGATATAATTAAAGCAGGAAATGGAAGAATAAATTTTGAGTTCAGTTTTGGGTATGTGGTTTCTGTGGAACATTCAGAGAGAGATGACCAATAGTCCTGGAGCTGGAAAAAAAGTGAATCTTATTTCTTACTCTCATCTGTGGCATCCATTAAACAACATCTAACACTGAACTGAAGTACTTTCTTAAAATCTACTTATATGGGTTATCTTGGTAACTCAGAAAGTCTAGCATAGAAGTAGCCCACATTTACTATAAAACTGCTTGTTGAACTTGCCCTTAAATAATGAGGTTTTCTCCCCTCACACTCTCCTTAACTGATGATGGGGGCAGAGAGGGGAAAAGAAAGAAATGTTTTGCATTTCTTGCAGGACAAAAGAATGTACACTATACTGATCTAAGTTAATCTCAGATAAGTAGGTATGAAAACCTGTTCGCTGCAGATTTTATTTTGTCAAGAGTTTAGCTCAAAATGAGTTAATTGCTCATGTACATTGCAGTATGGTATACAATCTACTCCAATGATGATGGGTCACTTACCTGCAACACTATACTCCAAGTAGTTCACATAAGTGATTTTATGGGTAATTGAGGTTCAGCATTTTCAGTGCTTCATCCCTGCCCCAATCTCTAGTTATTTTGGGTTGAAAGCTTTTCAAAAAGATTATTTGCCTTTCTGATGTCTGAATCTGGAAATAATTGCATCTTTTCTTAATGACTCAAGGTTATCCTTTTAATAGCATTAGTGTTTTTTTAATATATTTTATTGATTTTTTACAGAGAGGAAGGGAGAGAGATAGAGAGCTAGAAACATCGATGAGAGAGAAACATCGACCAGCTGCTTCCTGCACACCCCCTACCGGGGATGTGCCCACAACCAATGTACATGCCCTTGACCGGAATTGAACCTGGGACCCTTCAGTCCGCAGACAGACGCTCTATCCACTGAGCCAAACCGGTTTCAGCAGCATTAGTTTTTTTAATGTGCTGTATATATGTATAGTGTTGCCTCGAGGGCTCCTAAATTGTGGAGGGCTGTTTGTCCCTTCATTATGTTGGACACAGATTGTTCTGCCTCCTAATTTGTAATGCCTGTTTTTCTAATATATCCCCTCTCTGTTAGCTGTCGTTTCTTGCTACTGCTGTCAACCAGCAGTTACCACCTAATCCTCTGTGCTCCCTCCTTTGTTGCTACTTCTGATGTGCTGTTATGAGCTAGGAAATGAGTTAACCAAATTTGTTAGAATTGTCTGCAAAATAAAAGTAAATAGACTATGAAAATCTACTACCCATGTGTATCAACTTTAGTATATGGACTCTGATATCTATTCCAATTGCATAAAAGCTTTTTATTTCCTTTTTTTCTAGTTCTTAGCTGTGCTTTAGAGAGCTGATGCTTTTATTAAGTCATCAGTAAAACCTGTGTTCTCTTGTAAATTGAGGTATTCCAGTTGTGGAATTGTAAAATTTTACTTTCCTGTAACACAAACACATGTCTTAAATCTATCAGAAAATTAAGATACATTTTATTCATTGCATGTCTCAAACATGCCTGTAAGTGCTTGGCACTAGGAGACACTTACTAGTAAGTTTTAGAAGTTGCCAGTAGGATTGAAAGCTAATGTCTCTGTTATAGCATATTCTCAGGTAAGAACCCTCTGAAGGCACCATTAAAAAAACTGCACCTCATCTGCCCCAGGGCAGAAGCAGAGGTCAGCCCAGAAGTAGAGATGCCTCTTATAAGATTGCTGCTAAAATGAGTATCCCTTTCTATTGTTGCCCAGGTCTTGTCCCAGAGTCAGTTAGCTCCAGCTAAGGCACCAGTATCACTCACATAACTTTCTCCCATTTATTTTTCACCCAAACTCTCTCTTCATTTTATATATATAACAGATGTAAGTATCAGAACAACTTCTCCTTACTTTCAGTGATGGGAAGGTGTGGCACTGAGCAAGGACCTAAAGGAGGTTAGGAAGTCATCAGGGGTATCTGAGGGGGAGAGTATTCCAGGCAGGGGGGACAGTTGTAAAGGTCTTGAGATGAGAGTACTGACAAGTTCAAGGAATAAGAAAGGGATCAATGTAGCTGAAGCAGTGAGTGCATTCAGGTGTGTGTGCATGCATGGTGTGTGCATGTGAGCCTGTGATGATACAGGGCTTGTTAAGGACTTTGGCTTTTACCCTGAGTTAGATGAGGAGCGATAGGAAGGTTTTGAGAGTGACTTACATCTCTCTGGATGCTGTGTAGAATAAGCTAAAGGTGGGACAAAGGTGGAAGTGGGGAGACCAATTAAGAGGCTATTAGAATTGATTATGATGGTTTGAACCTGAGGTAATAATGGAGGTGTTGAGAAGTAGTCATATTTTAGATATATTTTGAAGGTAGAGACAAAACGACTTGCTAAAGGTTTGTCCATGTGGTACGAGAAAAAGAGAAGAGTCAAGGATGGCTCTAAGAGTTTTGGCTTGAGCAAATGGATGGCAGGAATTGTAATTAATAGAGATGGAGATGTCGGAAGGGTTAGCAGGTTTATGGGGAAAATCAATGAGTATCGGAAGTTTGGTATGGAACCTGTTAATTTTGAGGTGCTTATTAGCTGTCCATGTGGAGATGTTGAGTAGGTAATTGGATATAGGAATCTGGTGTTCCAGGAAGGGATCAGGGCTGGGGATATAAATTTCTGAGTCATTCTCCTTAAAGGAGGTACTTAAAGCCTAGATGAGTGAGCATAGATAGAGATCACTCAGAAGAGAAAGTGGTTTGTGTCCCACTAATGAAGACTTGTAGGTGATCTATGACTTCTCCAAAACAACATTTATTTGAGGAGGAAAGGAAGCAGTGCTCAAAAAAAGATAATCCATTTCTCTGATTTGTTGTCCAAATGTTTGTGCTGTCAAATATGCTCACAGATCACTTTGCCTCTTGTTCCTTTGCTCACAGTCTGGAACCAACAGTAATCTTTGCCTGGGGGTAAAGAAGAGGTTTATGTTTAAAGCTTTCAAAGAGAGAAACTACAACTTCACTGTTGAATGATCCTTCTTTATGGGTACAAGAAATCTGTAGGTTAGTCATTCATGGCTTGAATTTGCTACAGATGAATCTCTTCCCATTTTTTTCTTTCTGTAGTAGAAATATTAAACAGCCACTATTGCTTTCCAATTGACAAGACCTTTATTCAATTACCTCCTGTCATTTTCAGTACATGGTACAGTTTTCTTTTTTAAAAAATATTTTTATTGATTTCAAAGATGAAGGGAGGGAGGGAGGGAGAGAGGGAGAGAGAGAGAGAGAGAGAGAGAGACATCAATGATGAGAGAGAATCATGGATCGGCTGCCTCCTGCACACCCCATACTGGGCGGGGGGGGGGGGCTGGGGATTGAGTCCACAACCCAGGCATGTGCCCTTGGCCTGAATCGAACCTGGGACCCTTTAGTCCACAAGCCGATGCTCTATCCACTGAGCCAAACCAGCTAGGGCCATGGTATAGTTTTCTTAAAAATATATATTCTAATGGAAAGCCAAAGCCTGATTGTAAATTGGAAAGAAAGCACCATTTTACACTCATAGTAAAGTTTGGGGCTTATAAAAGAGTTGAATGATCAAATATAGTGAAACTAGAGGTGCAGTGCACAAAATTTGTGCATGGTTATGGTCCCTAGGCCTGGCCTGCGATCAGGGCCACCTTCCCCTGGCCCCGGCTGCCCACAGCTGACCCTGCCCCCAGCTGACCCTGTCCCCCCATCACCATCCACCCCTGATTCCCCGTTCGCCATCAGATGATCAGAGCCTGACGGCCGGAGGGGGTGTGGATCGAAGGGACCAAGAGGTAGGCCATTTCCTTCCGCTCGCCACCCCCACCCCCACCACAGGTTGCCCTCTGTGTGTAGGGTGACTGGTGGGGTGGGGGCCTTGGCCTGTCACCACCCATGTCCCCCATCACCCATCCCCAATTCCCCATTCACCATTGGGCGATGGGAGCCTGCTGGCCAGGGAAAGGGACTTAGAGGTGGTCATTGTGCCTCATAGTGACTGGTTGAGCAGTTGTTCTGGTTGTTCTGCTGTTAGGGTCAATTTGCATATTACCCTTTTATTATATAGGGTATTAATATATTGAAATTACTCTTGTGGTAGATTATCTTTTCTGACTTTCAAATATTTATTAATGATACTGTCACATTTGCCATGAAGAAATTGTCAGCTCTTAACCCTTCAGATACTGGAAAAGCAGCCTTTTTAGCAGCAATTATAATTTACATATGTACATTCTGTATCTGGGAAATTATGAACCAGCAACTTTATGGAAATTATAACTTTTCTGTTTTCAGATAATTTTTTTTGCATTAATCTGAAAAGGAAAGGAAAGCCACTCCTAGCAAGGAGGAGCAGAAAAGATTTTTATTAACAAGAAGGCAAATGGGCGAAACCTGTTCTAGTTTTTTTTCTTTTCTTATTTTTTAAATATATTTTTATTTATTTCAGAGAGGAAGGGAGAGGGAGAGAGAGAGAAACATCTATGATGAGAGAGAATAATTGATTGGCTGCCTTCTGTAGGATCGATTGGGCCCAAAACCCTGTCATGTGCCCTGACCAGGAATTGAACCATGACTTCCTGGTTCAGAGGATGATGCTCAACCAACCATACCACACTGGCTGGGCTAGTCTAGTTTTTTTAAACAGCTTTATTGAGATATAATTCACCTACCATACAATCAACTCATTTAAAGTATACATTTAAAGTAATCACAGAGTTGTACAATCATTACCACAAGTTTAGAACATTCCCATTACTCCGAAAAGAAGTACCTGTACCTCTTAGCCTTACCCATTAGATGGCACTCCCCCTTTCCTCCCAGCAGCCCTTCCCACCAGTCCTGGCAGCCAATAATATACTCCCTTTCTCTATAGATGTGCCTCTTCCAGATATTCAGATAAATAAATTTATATATAGTGATCTCTTGTGACTAGCTTCTTTCATTTAGCATAACGTTTTCAAGTTTCATCCATGTTGTAGCACTTGTCAGTACTTCATGGCTGAATATTACCACATTTTAATGATCCATTCTTCTTCAGTTGATGGACATTTGAGTTGCTGTTATGAGTAATGTTGCTATGAACATTCTTATACAGTTTTTGTGGACATATGTTTTCATTTCTCTTTGATTTGCAAGTATTTTCTCCCAATTCTGTGCCTTGTTTTTACGTATTTCTTTTTTTTTTTTTTAAATATATTTTATTGATTTTTTACAGAGAGGAAGGGAGAGGGACAGAGAGCTAGAAACATCGATGAGAGAGAAACATTGACCAGCTGCCTCCTGCACACCCCCCACTGGGGATGTGCCCACAACCAAGGTACATGCCCTTGACCGGAATCGAACCCGGGACCCTTCAGTCCGTAGGCCAACGCTCTATCCACTGAGCAAAACCAGCCAGGGCGACGTATTTCTTTTTATTACTTCTTCTTCTTCTTATTATTTTTAATCCTCACCTGAGGATATTTTTTCCATTGATTTTTAGAGAGAGTGGAAGGGAGGGGAGGGGGAGAAAGAGACAGAGAGGAGAGAGGAAACATCTATCAATCTAATCTACTGGTTTCCATCCCATTCGCCCCAATGTGGGGGATGTGGGGGTGCTGGCAGGGAGTGAACCTGCAACCCAGTTACTGCCCTTGACCGGGAATCAAACCTGAGACCCTCTGGTGTGTAGGCCCATACTCTAATCACTGAGTCATGCCAGCCAGTGCTTTTTTTATTCTGTTTGAGTCTTTGTTTTCAATTATTATTTAAAAAAATATTTTATTGATTTTATAGAGAGGAAGGGAGAGAGAGAGAGAGAGAGAGAGAGAGAGAGAGAGAGGGTGAAACGTTGATGTGAGAAAGAAACATCGATCAGCTGCTTCCCAGGATCACCCTTACCAGGATCAAACCAGCAACCTGGTTATGTGCCCTGAACAGGAATCGCACCAACCAACTTTCGGTGTACCGTAAGATGCTCCAATCAACTGAGCCACACTGGCCAGGGCTCAATTATTTTTTTTTATTTGTGGTATAATTGACATTCAACATTATCAGTTTCAGGTGTATAGTATGATTTGATATTTTTATATATTGCAAAATGATCACCACAATAAGTCTAGTCAACATCCATCACCACAAATATTTTTTTCTTGCAATAATTTTAAGAACTAATTTACTACCTTAGCAATTTTCAAATATGCAATATGGTATTGCTAACTATAGTGACTATGCTGTAAGTTACATATCCATGACTTACTTATTTTATAACTGGGAGTTTGTATCTTTTGACCCCTTTCACCCAATATACCCCCCAACCAATAATCTGTTTTTTAAAATCTATGAACTTGTTTTTGTTTTAGATTCCATGTGTAAGTGAGATCATGTGGTATTTGTCTTTGTCTGACTTACTTCATTTAGTATAATATCCTCTAGGTCCATCCATGAGTTTATCTGAGTTTTACAGTTTTATTTCTTACATTTAGGTCTTTGATCCATTTTGAGTTGATTTTTGTGTATGATGTGAGTTATAGTCCAAGTTCATTCACTTGCACGTGCATATATCCAGGTGTTCCTTGAACCATTTGTTGAAAAGAATATTCTTTTCCCACTGAAATGTCTTGGTATGTGACTTAAAATCAATTGGCCATAGATGTAAGGACTTATTTATGGATTCTTAGTTTTATTCCCCTGATCTATCTATTTAAGACTTAAATTTTAAGTGTATCACTACACCTGTATTACACTGTCTTGATAACTGTTAGTGAGTACTAAATTTTGAAATCAGGATGTGTGAATTTTTCAACTTTGTTCTTTTCCAAGACTGTATTTTGAGACTCTTGCATTTCCATAATAATTTTAGGATTAGCTTGTTACTTTCTGCTATGGATTTTGCTATGGATTGCATTGAAATTTAGGGAATATCTGAACCTCATTTTTGTAGTTGTACAAATTGAGGTTTCCCCAAATAGTGGGTATTCATATTAAAGGTGTTTGGGAATTATTTACTGTAGTGCATTGTGGATCACCAATGCTCATATTGGATGGTTATTCATATAAAAGTTTTCATGAGTTTAGAAGAATTACAATATATTAATTCATTCATATTTATACTAGAGATCACCCTAAACGTTTAATAGACAAAAAAGTAAATAACCACAAGAGTTGTCCCAAGGAAAAACAAAAGCACAAATGAAAACAACACAAAGCATAATCACTAACTCAATTGCTTAGTTTTGTGATTCAGCATTTGGCATGCAAGTCTGTGTGGGACTAGGGTGAGATGACATAAGAGAAATGAGAGGCATGTGTTTTGATACCACATTGACCAGGAATCTGCAAAGTCCTTTCCAGATTGGACAAGACCATTTGTCAATCAAGTGTGTAATCCCCCTCCCTATTGCAGGATATAATCTTTTAGGAAAAAAAGATTGCAGTGCTAAACAGATAAGCTTGAGCCAACTCTGCTGTGGATTCGCTGATGCTTTAAGCAGGAAAAACATTTTTATCCCTATTTTTACATACAGTAAATCACCACATATGCATTTAGTTCTTTTTATGGAATGTGTTAGTCCCTCTCAAAATTTACTTACATGTATTGGGTTTCTGAGTAATGAATTCATTGGGCTGTAATAGTTAGGCAAGCGCCTGAGACAATGGCAGCTCCTGCAGCTGTATAAGAAAAGCCTGCTTGCTCTCCCCGTTGGGTGGTTTTTAATCTGAAGAGGGGAGGAAGAAGGAAAAGCTTTCCATAGCCATGTTCTTAATTAAACACCTACAGGAGACACAGGCGAGGCCCAGCAACCTGGGACACTAAGCTGTTGGATGGAGATTACTTCCTTGTAATTTTCTACTTGCTGTACCTCATTTTTATCATGTACTTTTTGGCTCTCTCCCTTTCATTCCTCTCTCTTCTTAGTTTCTCCTCTTCTTTATTTCCTTCTTGCCTAGTGCCTTATATACTTGCATTCTTTGTGTGGGTTTCTATTTTATTTTTTGCTTTTGGCAAGGGTCTTTTATTTTCCCATTTTCTTATATTTACTGGTATAAATGAAATAATTTATATATGATATTTGTAAAACATCTAAACAATACACATGCCCATAAACTAATAAGTAAAAGTCACCTCTGTGCTTAGTTGAGTCATACTGTCTGCAAGAAACAAATTATACAATATAAAGTAATTTTGTCATATTTAAATTTTAATTTGAAAATTTTCTTTTCATAAAGCACAAAGAGGCTATTGTATATTTTTAGCACAAAGAAAGTATTTGCCCAGCATTGTCCTAGTGGGCTTATAGTTTAAATAAAACCCATGAAGAGCCCTAGACGGTTTGGCTCAGAGGATAGAGCATCAGCTTGCAGACTGAAGGGTCCCAGGTTTGATTCCAGCCAAGGGCACATGCCTGGGTTACGGGCTTGATCCCCAGTAGGGGGTGTACAGGAGGCAGCAGATCAGTCATTCTCTCTCATCATTGATTTTTCTATCTCTCTATCCCTCTCCCTTCCTCTCTGAAGTCAATAAAAATATGTATTAAAAAAAAAACACCCATGAAGAATCTGGTGTATTTGAGAATGGTGCATTTTTAAAAAAATGTTTTAATTGATTTTTAGAGAGAAAGAGTAAGGGAGAGGGAAAGAGAGAAACATTGATTGGGTGCCTCCTGCAACCTAGGCATGTGCCCCAACCAGGAATCTCTTGGTGCATGGGATGATGTTCAACCAACATAGTCACACCAGCCAGGGTGAGAATGGGGCATGCTTTACACAGTTGTTCAAACAAACTGCTTATATCTGAATAAGTACATACAATTTTCTTTAATCTTTCTGTATTTCCTTCATATAAACTGGACCAATTGCATGCTGAGACCACCTCTAGGTACTCAAGAAATTAGTTAACATTACAGTGAGATTTTAATTTATATATTATTTAATAAATGGATCAGTGTTTGTCTGAAATATATTTATGGATATAAAGAGTCAATAGGTTCAAAATATAACGTTAGTGTCATCATTATTACTTTAATTGATTGATATTCAAATGACCTCGTACTCAATTAGTAAGAAGTAGAAATTTGAACTTTAAAAAAATCTAAATATCACTATCCCCCACCCTCCAACAGTTCCATGAAAATATTTTTTCTCTGGAAATCAGATTTTATTTTTACTTTTTAATATATTTTTTATTGATTTCAGAGAAGAAGAGAGAGATAGAGAGAGAGAAACATCAATGATGAGAGAGAATCATTGATTGGCTGCCTCCAGCATGCCCCCTCCTGGGAGGGGGGATCGAGCCCACAACCTGGGCATATGCCCTTGGCCAGAATCAAACATGGGACCCTTTAGTCTGCAGGCCAATGCTCTATCCACTGAGCAAAACCAGCTAGGGCTGGAAATAACATTTTAGAATGAAGTCACATATATACTTTACTAGTGGCCCAGTGCATGGATTCATGCACATTGAAAGGAAATTAATTAGAAGAAATATTTTAATATTGCTATTTGCCCTTTCTCTATAATAGAAGTGCCAATAGTTGGTCTTCAGATACACTCTGTTGACAACACTGGCTTCTTTTGGCTTCAGAGGTACGTTGTGCCAATAGTTGGTCTTCAGACCTTTTCTGTTGATGATACCACTTATTTTCAGCTTCAGAATGTTAACAAAAACAACCAAATTCATGATTGACAATGACAGATCAAAACACATGCGTGTGATTGGTGCCAGCGAGAGCTTTATATGTATCATGCATGCATGAGTCAATGTTTATTTTTAAATTGTCAGTGTGCATCATATGTACCAGCCGGTGGGTTGGTTGGATGGTCAGACAGATGTACAGTCAGTCATTTAGCCTTTTATATATATAGATATGTGTATGTATGTGTACATATATATTATATATACTAGAGGGCCGGTGCATGAATTTGTGCATGGGTTGTGTCCAGCCTCATGCCCCGATAGGGGACAATTGGGGGTAGGGCTAGCCATGGGGAGGGGCCACGGGAGGTTGGGGGGGCGATTGGGGTTCGATCAGGCAGGTTGGCTGCCGCAATGTGTGTCATAGCGACCTGTAATTCTGGTCATTTCGGTCATTCTGGTCATTCTGCTGTTGGGGTCGCTTGGCTTTTATATATATAGATTTCATATATTATATACAATTGTATACCATTATGTACTGACTTAATTTTTAATAAGTTGCTAATGACTTTCTTTGTAAAGTTCCTAGGCAAAATAGAAAGATTATAGATGCTACTGTAACATTGCTTTTCAATGACTTTATGCCAGAGTTGTCTGGTAGTTGTTGAGCTGCTCTTTCAAATATGCTCTGACTGGGTCAACATCAGCTGTGCACTAGGAGTGTTCACATCCAGGGACACTGTGGAGTCTAAGTTCATCAAACCTTCATTTGTGCTCTTGTGTCACTGATAGTTACATTGAAGCATTAGCTGTTCAATATACAGTCTGATGATAAGAAACACCATAGGAAGTTATTTAAAGTATGTGGTGAGATTAGGTATTCTTTGACTCTTTGATGACACTTAAAATTAATATATGTGTATTTGAAGGACATCTTTGAGTTTGCAATTACAAGCCAGATTATGTGATTAGTCACAGAGCAAAAAGCAGCAGCGCTGTTTTTATTTGCCATTTTGTTCTTGTCAGTTTAAAAAAGAGGGTCAGTTTTGCTTCCTTCGTTGACACATTCCAAGGACCATTAAGAAATGTGTGTTCTGCATGCCTTATAAGATAAAGCAAATAGTTTTAATTGAATTACCTTTGCAGATGCTATGTATTTAAAAATTAGGTTTTCTGAACCCAAGAAGAGATGAATAGCCACAAAATGGGAGATCTGAAATTTAGTCATATGTCTACATGGATATTGTGAGTTCTGACATTAGAGGGTCATCTTGTCTACTTTTAAAGCTTGTGCTTTAAGTAGCTGCTCTCCAAAGACCTGATCCTATATAATAAAAGCTTAATATGCTAAGTGTCCGGTCGACTGGTCGGCCGTTCAACCAATCAAAGTGTAATATGCTAATGATATGTTAAGGCCACTCAACTGCTCTCTATGATGTGCACTGACCACCGGGGGCAGACAGTCGACCAGTTGACCAGCTGCTATGATGTGCACTGACCACCAGGGGGCAGACGCTCCCACCGGTAGGTTAGCTTGTTGCTGGGGACCGGCCAATTGGGACTGAGCGAGACAGGCCGGACATGTCCTGGAGCCCTCCCACGGTCCCTCCCTGGCTGGCCAACCTCCCGTGTCCCTCCCTGGCCCTGATCATGCACCAGTGGGGTCCCTTGTCCTGGCCTGTGCCCTCTCGCAATCCGGGACCCCTCGGGAGGTGTTGGAGAGCCAGTTTTGGCCTGATCCCGCAGGCCAGGCTGAGGGACCCCACTGGTGCATGAATATGTGCACCAGGCCTCTAGTCCTATCTAATAAAAGAATAATATGAAAATCGACCATCACTCCAACACACAAGTTGGCCGCCCCCATGTGGTCAAAGATGGCTGCCCCCATGTGGACACAAGATGGCCACCACAAGATGGCCTGCAAGGGAGGGCAGTTGTGGATGATCAGGCCTGTAGGGGAGGGCAGTTGGGAGGGACCAGGCCGGCAGAGTAGGGAAGTTGGGAGGGAACAGGCCTGAAAGGGAGGGCAGTTAGGGGCCATCAGGCCAGCAGGGGAGCAGTTAGGCATCGATCAGGCTGGCAGGGGAGTGGTCAGGGGGTGATCCGGTGGGCAGGCAGAAGCGGTTAGGGCCAATCAGGCAGGCAGGCAGGCAAGTGGTTGGGAGCCAGCAGTCCTGTATTGTGAGAGGGCAGTCAGACTTCCTCAAGGGGTCCCATATTGGAGAGGGTGCAGGCTTGGCTGGGGGGACACACACACGCGCCCCCCCCCATGCACAAATTTAGTGCACCGGGCCTCTAGTGTTATAATAAAATCTTAAAAAGTGACTAATGTTAATATTTACATGTTGCTAACTAGTATGTTTAGAATTATCTAGTGGTGGCTGTGGTTATAGTGGTTATAGACTGTTATTTTGTCTTTATGCTAATGTTCATACATGTCTTTGCTCATTTGCATTGTGAGTACTGAATGAGGATGATTTGTATGAGTAAAGTGATGCCCCTAGACTTACATTCCTTTTCCCCAACTTTCTACTGTTAAGGAATAATCGGGGACATTCAAAATTGTGGGATGAAGAATTTTTAAAAACTGTGCTTTCAGAGGGACACTAGGAAACTAATTCTCAAAGGCATTTATTTTCATAACAGATAATGTAGAGTTTTAAAGATGATGCCAATACAATTACAGTTTACTTTCAGTATTATTTTCTATTGGTTTCAGGTATACAGCATAGTGGTTAGACAATCATATACTTTATAAAGTGTTCCCCCTGATATTTCTAGTAGATGCTGATACATCTTAAAAGCCTGTTTACCATAGTTCCAGAATTTTGCAAAGATTTTGTCAATTTTTGTTGACTTTCAATTTTAAAAGACACATAATCAAGTCACTAAACAGAGCTTTAGCACTAGAGAAGAGTAAGAAAAGGTTCCACACTGAATGCTTTTTTTTTAAATCAGTGTGAGCATCCTCGTAATTGCATATTGATTTAACGTGATTTTAAAGATGGAAGAGTGAACTTTCAAAATCAGCCATTTTGGCTACAATACTTAATATTTCCATATTTGTACACTATATGCATGCACATAAACACATAAACATCAGTGTTTGCAAGAGTTACAGAAATGAAGCATTCCCTATCTCTTGCAACGTGTGTCTGCTCTGTGAAAAAATGAGTGAGCTTGCTTGCAGATCGCTCCTGTTCTTAGAAGCAGCTAAGAGTCCGTAGATCTTAGTATAACATTGAGTCATCACCTGGAACTTGTGCTGAAAGTGAGTTCCAGGAGGTATTCAGCATAGGTTAGGCCATAAAACTATTTTTTTCTTTCATTTTTTAAATACATCATCTGTTTTTATCAGTTTAGTATTAGATATCCTTTCTCATCCTGGCTCAACATTTTTGTAACACTTGGCTTGGCCCTCTGCACTGTAATTGCCTCCTGTTCCTAAATGAAGAAAACCATGAGATCCAGGCCAGTTTCCTCATCATTGCACAGGGCCTGGCATAAGATGAGAGTCTACAAGAGATCTGTTGAAAGAAAAAATACATGAATGAGAAGAGTGGATGATAAATGACAAAAACACTTAAAATTTTGTTGAACCAGGGGTTCCTATTTTATATTCCTATTCTCTCCCTCCATCCACTCTTTCCTTCCTTTCATTTCCCATCTTTCTCTAGAGTTCCATTTCAGGCTACTTGGGGGTAAAATCATTCCATAGTTCCTTCCTTCAAAGCACAATTTAAAGGTTGAGCATCTGAGGACAGCAAGATTCGTGAATGCACTTCCCTGAGTTGGAAACTATTCATTGTTATGTGCTGTGTTATTGTGGTAAAACGATGTTGAATGCCCAGTAGATACTCAGGCAATACTTCCAAATTTTTTTAAAAAAATATATTTTATTGATTTTTCACAGAGAGGAAGAGAGAGGGATAGAGAGTTAGAAACATCGATGAGAGAGAATCATTGATCAGCTGCCTCTTGCACACCCCCTACTGGGGATGTGCCCGCAACCAAGGTACATGCCCTTGACCGGAATCGAACCTGGGACCTTTCAGTCCGCAGGCCGACGCTCTATCCACTGAGCCAAACCGGTTTTGACCCAAATTTTTGATTTAACATTATACAAGTCTTTAATGCAACCTCAGAGTTCCAGTAATTTTTGTTGCCCCAACTAACTGATTCCCGCCCGCCCCCCCCCATTTTAGACTGTGTAAAGTCACCGTATTTACTCTTCAGATCTATTAGGGTAAAACTATGCGATATGTTTTCTTTCAGTTATTGCTAAAACAGTTTTTTAAAAAAATTTTATCCTCACAAGAGGATATTTTTTCCATTGATTTTTAGAGAGAGTGGAAGAGAGAGGGAAAGATAGAGAGAAATATCGATGTGAGAGAAACACATTGATTGGTTGCCTCCTGGACGTGCCCAACCAGGGCCCAGGCTGGGGAGGAGCCTGCATCCGAGGTACATGCCCCTGACTGGAATCGAACCCGGGACCCTTCGGTCCACAGGCCAACGCTCTATCCACTAAGCCAAACCAGCTAGGACTAAAACCATTTTTTGTTTTTTTTTAATCCTCACCTGAGGCTATGTTTATTGATTTTATATATAGAGGGAGAGACAGAAAAAAAGAATGATCAGTGGGGAAGGTAAACATTGATTGGTTGCCTACCATATGCATCCTGACTGGGGCTTGAACACACCACTCAGGTATGTGCCCTGACTGGGAATCGAACCCACAACCTTTTTGGTGTACAGGATGACACTCCAACGAAGTTATCCACCTGGTTTGTGCCACTAAAACAATTTTTAAGGTGTTCTTTCAAAATAGATACTTTATGACCCTCAAACTTCAGAGGGAAGGCAGTGGAGGGAGGGAAGGGGGTAAGAGATCAACAAAAGGACTTCTATGCATGCATATAAGCATAACCAATGGACACAGACACTAGGGGTTGAGGGCATGTACTGGGTGGTGGAGGTGGCTGGGGAGAGGTCAATGGGCAGAAAAGGAGACATATGTAATACTTTAAACAATAAAGAACTTAAAAAAATGGATGTTTTATGAAAAAAGAAATCTGTGGTAAGAGCCAAGGCCAAAACCAAAACATATCTATAGTGATTATGTTGTTAAACATATAGGTCCTTGCTAATGTTGATTTTTTAAAAATTGATGCTTAACTGGTGGTTATAAAAGATTATCTTACTGTCCTTGACATTTGCATTTCACACATTACAAATGCACTGAAGATCTCTGCAGATGTTTATTGGCCATTCCTGTTTCTTCTGTGAAATGCCTGTGTGTTATTTTTTTTCCATTTTTCTACTTAGTGGTTTGTCTTTCTTAAAATGAACATAGAATCTTTTATATATTCTTGATAGTATTTGTCACTTATATGTATTACAAATATCTACACAATTTGTGGCTTGTCTCATTTTTTATGATGTCTTTGGATGAAAACAAAGTTTTAATTTAATGTTGCCTAAATTATCAGTCTTATCCTTTACGGTTTGTGTTTCTTGTATCCTAATTAAAAAATTCTATCCTACCCACAGGCCATACAGATATTCTCCTGTATTTTCTCTGATGTGATCCTAATGCTGTAGGTTTTGAATCTTCTCTAGTGCTTGACCATTAAAACCAAATTGTAAGTCACTGGGAATTGGCAGATGCTCGGGGGCAATGACTGTTCTTAGTTGTCTTATTTCTCAGGACTTTTGCCCTAGTAGTGGTTTTGACCTCTGGGAATTTCCTTGTCTTTTTTTGCCAGCTCAGCCATGCATTAGAAAGGCTTTAAATTTATTTTTTCCACTATGTTTTTGTGTTTTGTAGCAGGAAGGTTTTTCAGGATTTTCAGTCCCCATTGTGACCAATAAGAGAAGCTCCTTCATGTTTTTTTAGACTTGAAAGTTCAATTTTTATATTCAAATGTGATATAATTTAAGAGTGTTCCTTGTATATAAGACCTGATATATGGCTAAGGAACCATAGTCTTATTCCCCTATTTGCAGATGAACTGAAAGATGGGAATGGTATTCTGGCCACCATTTATCCTTCTTTTACCTTCCTTTAACTCTGCCTGTCCCCCTTTTCCTCTTGAAGCAGTTGTGATGGGGGAAGGTGAGAATTAAAATCCTATCTAATAAAAGAGTAATATGCAAATTAACCACCACTCCACTACACCCAAAAGCCATGCCCACCAGCCAATCAGGAGCGAGTATGCAAATTAACCCAACCAAGATGGCTGCAGCCACGGAGCGAGTAGGAGGCTTGGGTTTCTCCGGCAATGGAGGAAGCCAAGTTTCCATAGCCTTGGCATGTCCTGGACTCCGCTTAAGGCTACAAAGTTTCAATTATAGAAGATAAATAAATCCCAGATGCCAGGACCTCCGCTTGGGTCACTGGGGGGCGTGGCCAGCCTGCAAACCACCACAGGCCCCTCGCCCAGGCTGCCCCACACCCCAAGGGAACCCCCACCCTGATCTGGGACACCCTTCAGGGCAAACCAGCTGGCCCCCACCCATGCACCAGGCCTCTATTCTATCTAATAAAAGAGTAATATGCAAATTGACCATCACTCCAACACACAAGATGGCTGCCCCCATGTGGTCAAAGATGGCTGCCCCCATGTGGACACAAGAAGGCCACCACAAGATGGCCAGCAGTGGAGGGCAGTTGGGAGGGGTCCAGGCCTGCAAGGGAGGGCAGTTGTGGGCGATCAGGCCAGCAGGGGAGGGCAGTTGGGAGGGACCAGACATGCAAGGGAGGGCAGTTGGGGGCAATCAAGCCTGCAGGGGAGGGCAGTTAGGGGCAAACAGGCTGTCAGGGGAGCAGTTAGGCATTAATCAAGCTGTCAGGGGGATGGTTAGGGGGTGATCAGGCTGGCAGGCAGAAGCGGTTAGGGGCAATCAGGAAGGCTGGCAGGTGAGCAGTTGGGAGCCAGCAGTCCTGGATTGTGAGAGGGATGTCTGACTGCCTAAATGGGATTGGACCTAAATGGGCAGTCGGACATCCCTTGAGGGGTCCCAGATTGGAGAAGGTGCAGGCTGGGCTGAGGGACACCCCCCACACACACACGAATTTCATGCACCGGGCCTCTAGTCTTTGCATAAGCATAATGCTAACCCAGTCATTGTCTGCCACTACCTGGATGCTTACTTGTACACTGAATATTTTAAATTATGATGTTATTATTTTTTCTATAACAATGACTACTACTACTACTTATTGAGCATTTACCATATACTAGGCACTGTTCCAAGTGTTTACATGTATTAACAACTTTAACATTACAGTAACCCCATGAACTAGGTATTACCATTTTCCCCATTTTCCCAGTAAGTGGAACTGATACATAGTTTATGCAAGCTTGTCCAATGCCATAAACTTCCAAGTGGTAGAGATGGAATTGGAATCCAGGCAATCTCTCTCGGGAGCATGCACTTAAAAATACTATGCTAATTACCTCTATGAGAAATACTTATTTATGTTAAAAAAATCAGATTTTTAAAAAATATGTTTTTATTGATTTCAGAGAGAGGAAGGGAGAAAGAGATAGACATATTGATTGGCTGCCTCCAGCACACCCCCTACTAGGGATCAAGCCAGCACCCAGGCATGTTTCCTGACTGGGAATTGAGTCAGCAACCTCCTGGTGCATGGGGTGATGCTCAACCACTGAGCAACACTGGCCAAACAAAAAAATAAGAATTTTATGTATAAATCACTCAAAATAACACCCAAATATAACAACCATGATAACTTTCTGTGATATCATTGTGGTTTATCTTTATGCTCAACCTTCACTTTTTTTCCTTTAACATATATTTCTAAAACTTGAGCTCCCTTCTATTTGTTTTTCATGATTAAATTCCTTTGGAAGGAGGAATGCAGAAAGTACATCCTATGTTCAAATGAACTTTTTTTGTTTCAAACTTCACTTTCCTTTATTTGTTTTTTTGTAACAGTTTTATTGAGATATAATTCACATACCATACAATTTACCCATTTGAAGTGTAACATTCAATGTTTTTATTAGCACGTTCACAGATTGTAACCATCACTGCAATCGGTTTTAGGACATTTTATTATTCATAAAAGAAACCCTGTGCCCTTCAGTGGTCAGTCCCCAATCATCCCATACCCCTATTTTTAACCAACCATTAATCTACTTTCTGTCTCTCTCTATATATGTCTATTCTGGATATTTCGTGTAAATTAAATCAAAATTTGTCACTTCTTACGCTTAGCAATATATTTTCATGATTCATTTATGTTGTTGTGTGTTTCAGTCCTTTGTTACTTTTTATTGCCGAAAAATATTCCATTGTATGGATATACCACGTTTTGTTTATCCATCCTTCAGTTGCTGGGCATTTGTGTTGTTTCCACCTTTTGGTTATTATGAATAATGCTATTAACATTTATATACAGATGTAGACGTATGTTTTCATTTTTTGGGGTATATACCTAGAAGTAGAATTGCTTGGTCATATGGTAACTTTTTTTAAACTTTTTGAGGAATTGCACAGCTGTTTTACACAGGGGCTGAACCATCTTGCATTCCCATGAACAGTGTATGAGGGTTCTAATTTGTCCACATACTAACACTTGTTATTGACCATTTTTTTTTATTACAGCCATCTCCATGGGTGTGAAGTGTGTATCTCACTGTTTTCATGTGCATTTCATAATGACTAAATGATGTTGAGCATCTTTGCATGTGCTTATTGGCCATTTTTCTATCTTCTTTGGAGATGTGTCTATTCAAATTCTTTGCCCATTTTAATTGTTATTTGCTCTTTCATTATTGCTTAGTAAGTGTTCTTTATGCTCCTTATTCCTTAGCAGATAATTCACAAATATTTCTTAGCAGATAATTCCTTAGCAGATACATATTCCTTAGCAGATAATTCACAAATACATTCTCCCTTCTTGTAGATTATCTTTTTATTTTCTTGTTAGTGTCCTTTGAAACATAAAGATTTAAGTTTTGACAAAGCCAAAATTTATGTTTTTTTTTTATTGTTGCTTTGATTTTGATGTCATATGTATGAAGGTTTTGCTTAATGCAAGGTCACAAAGATTTATTCTTTTATTTTAAGAATGTTATTGTTTTAGCTCTTATATTTCAATGTTTGATCCACTGTGAGTTATTTTTTGTATATGGTGTAAAATAGGGGTTCAACTTCATTCTTTTGAGTGTGGGTATCCTGTTGTCCCATTACCATTTGTTGAAAAGGCTATTCTTTCCTCATTTAATTGTCTTGTACTTGTTAAAAAATCAATTGACTTTAGATACATGGGCTAATTTTTGGACTCTCAATTCTATTCCATTGATCTTTATGTCTATCACTAGAGACCCAGTGCATGAAATTTGTGAATGGGGGTGGTCCCCTCAGCCTGGCCTGTGTCCTCTCACAATCCGGGACCCCTCAGGGGATCTTGGGCTTAAACCGGCAGTCAGCCATCCCTCTCACAATCCGGGATGCTGCATGCACCAGTGACCATACTTTTCTTACAGGTGAAAGGCATCTTGCTGTTGTATGGGCAGCTACATTTTTTTGCCCTGATTGTAAAAAGTAGTACATAACATGATCCTTCTGAGGCAGTAGTACCATTTCCCCCATCTTATGGGTGGAAAAACTGAAGCAGAGAGAAGTTAAGTAATTGGCTTTGTCACACAGTTATAAGTGTCAGAATCAGGGCTGACCACAAAATGTGCAAGCCAGAGTCCATGCATGTCATTGCTGCATCATCCTTTTTTTTCGGTGTTAGAGTAGCCTTGCAAGATTTTAATTTTTAAATCTAAGAGACTGTTCTCAATATATAGGGTAGGGTCCCTAGGCCTGGCCGGTGATCAGGGCCATCTGTGGGGCAACAAGCGGGTGGGATGATGGGGGGGGGGGAGGTCCCCACTGGCACCCGCCGATTGCCTCCTTCTCAGGGGGCAGCTCCTGCATTGAGCATCTGCCCCCTGGTGGTCAGTGCATGTTATAGCGACTGGTCATTCTGCTGGTCGTTCTGCCGTTCAGTCAATTTGCATATTAGGGTTTTATTATATAGGATTATGCCACTACTACTCTCTCTTGTTTATTATTGTAGCTTTGGAAGTATGAGTCCTCAAACTTTATTTATTTATTTTTTTCAAGACTGTTTTGGTTAATCTGTCTCCCATGCATTTTTATATAAATTTTAGGATCAACTTGTCAATTTCTGGAGGAAAAAAAATCCAGCTAAGATTATGATAGGGATTGCTTAGAATCTGTATACAATTAAGGGAATGTTGCAACAGGGGTAGTTAAAAAAAAGGGGCCTATATATGGCCATGAATGTTGGATGGCTTTCCATTTAATTAGATCATCTTTACTTTCGTTCAATAATGTTTTGCAGTTTCAGAGTATAAGTTTTGCACTTATACTTTGCACAATACAATTACAATTGATTTTTGTATATTGATCTAATATACTATATACTCTTGCTGAACTTGTTTGTGCTAAAACGTTTTATTGTATGTGTGTCCCTGTGTGTGAATTCCTTAGTATTTTGTATATACAAGACCATATTGTAAATACAGATAGTTTCACTTCTTTCTTTGGGGAAGTGATTGTGTTTTGGGAATCCTCAAGACTTCCCCAGGTTTGATGACTTACTAGATGGACTCACAGGACTCATATATTCGTACTCATAACTAGTATTTATTACAACAAACAGATACAAAGCAAAATCTTAGAATAGTACTCAAACCAAGTGTTATTTGGTGTTTATAACACAAAAGAGGGGCTTTCCATTTCCCTTCCCACAGACTTTGTGTTGTATAGGTGCTTCTAAACAACTGGAACCATAGAGAACCTTCAGTGAATTGCATTAAGCTACACCAAAAATTGGTAGCTAATTGATTGTAGGGTCTACCAGTTTCTACATCCCTGCTTTTCTGTTGTAAGAATTGCTTGCTTGGAAAATACCTTTGTGTGAAGTCAGTGATCCTGGATCAAAGAAATTCCAGAAGCTTGCTCTCCTCTGAAGGCCTGCAAAGTTCTCCAATTTTAGCTTCTAGTCTTGCTTTCTGGTGTTAGCTAGACTTGCCCACGCTCTAAATTCAAACCATATCAGGCCATATATAGTCTCCTATTTTTTTTAACTACTCCTGTGTCAGTGTCTAGTATCTTTTACCTAGAAAGTCCTCATCTATCCCCCTGTCCATGTATTTGAATCCTAATAAATTTTCAAGGCCCTGCTCAAATGTCACATCATCTACGAAACCTTCCTTTTTCTCACGCTCTTACTTTGTATGTTATAATTTCTCCCCTCCCTATTTCTGATTTAGCACATACTATAGGCTATATTGTGGCGAGTTGTTTATGTCATAGTTGTGTAAGCTTTTTAAAATGAAAAGCTATTCATATTCCAATGGGCCACAGCACCTAGCAGAGAGGAGCAAATAGAAACCCAGTGGTTTGCTGAATTGAATTACAATGGATTGGAAGGAGGTCTGGTAGGTTGTTAACAGAGGGAGGATTTAGCAAAAATCTTGCTTTTCTTTTGTTGGTACGAATTATGTGAATCTTTCATACTGTACCTTTATTGCAGAACAAAGTGCTGCATAGTTTGTTCTGCTGTAGTTTAGTGGGGATTCATTTTGTGATGGTTTCACAATTACCCTTTTATTTGTTTCACTTTTAAAAGCATAACACATATCAAGACATCACTTCAGTTTGTTGCATGTGCTAAATCATTACTGTTTACAGATGGGCTAGTGTATCTGACATTCATGTTGAAAGGGAAAATTATACTCCTAGAATCCCATATGCCTTGCAACAGGATTTAGGACTCAAAACAAAACCTAATTTTACCTGAATCATGCACATCAGCAATAGGGAACTTTCAAAGAGGTGATTCCTAAAAGTAAGCACCATTGTTAAGAATTTCAGGCTGTAAATATAATGGTGTTTCTTTAAAATATTGTTTATAAACATTCTTGATATGGTTTGGGATGAAATTCTTGCTCAAAGAAAATGGCAGGTATGGAGTCATATCTAGTTAATAAGTTGGATTAGAGCTAATTGAATGTATTCTTCCGAGTGCACAGTTTTGATCGCCTGTCTGTGGTTAAAGAACCAAATAGGTGACACCATAAAAGCAACTTCTAAAAAACTTTTACTAGATTCTACCTTGGGTCTAAACAGTGGCTGGTGCCTGGTTATTTTCCAGTGTGAATTTCTTGAATGAATAAGTACATGAAGGGGAGCTTGTTTCCTCATCTATAAGAGGAGGGTTTTAATATCCACTTTGAAGGCTTATTGTTAAGAACAGAAAAATATGTATAGAAACTGCTTTATACAGTGCTTCACAAGTTGTTTATAAGTCATAGCTCCACAAATGACATGTATTGCTAATCATTTACTATACTTTCCCCTGTTTTCATATTGATGGTGGCAGTTGGTTGATTGCTATGGGAGAGACTGTATCTTTCTGGTTGATGTTTCCTTTATTTTCCTTTCTATTTTATTTGTGCTGCATCTTTGCCTCTTATTTTTCGGAACACTTAAGAATAGAGGTATTTGCTGTTTTATTCAGTTTGTTTGCCTGGACAAAATGACATGTGTGTGCATCATGGTTCAGGACTCCTGTTCATTTTTATATGAAGAGAAACCCCTGGGAAGGGATACATATACATGAGAGAGTCACTGTGAAATAAAACTCAAGGGTTGGAAATATTGCTGTTATACACCAGAATCTGGAGTAAAAATGCTTTCTATAAAATGAGAATGCTTATGGATTCCAATTTACTTAACTTTCTAAACTATAATTTTCCCTGTGGGAGTCATTAATAAACTCAGTAGAATTGAAATTCCTTGGAATGGTAATACATGCTGAAACCATGGAGGTATAGATTCTTGGAGAAGTGGTACATAAAAGATCATTTATTCCAGTCCAACTACATGCTTGATTGTCCTCTCTAGCTTCCTTGCCACAGAGATGTTCAGCTGTATTTCAAATGAACTCTAATAATGGTAGGAAAGGGTTTCTCTATATACCATAACCATCATTTCATCTACATTTTCTAGAATAAAGTGCTTCTTCATCTGGAGTCTCTATAGTTCTGTTGCTCTCCTCCCCTCCCTTCTTTCTCAAAACCAACCAGCCAACCAATGAAACACTCAACCAACCAAACAAACAACTACAAATGGGTATGTAATCATATAGTTTTGGGAAACATTGCATACATAGCTCACACACACAGGAGTTGCAATCCTTGTATATGTATTTGCTAGGGAATTTTTCAGTATATTTAACCCCAATATTTCATGAAACTTACTTGATCATGAGCCTTTGCTTTTACCTAGAACACCTGTTTATAACTTACAACAGTAGCTGGCATATAGTAGGTGCTCAATAAATCTTTGTTTAAAAATGTTAAGGAATGTAAAATTTTTAAAAACAATAAAGGGTACCCTGTATAAAGATGACAAATGTTCTCTATCTCTGAAAGTGACACAAACAAAATTGAATGGGTATACCTTCCTCCTCTGTGAACCATCCTAAATATTTATTTTGACAGCTTTTAGGACTTAAAAATTTCTTCATATTTGAAATTGGAGCTTGTATCCTCATTTGCACAACTACCTTTCATGTTCTAGAAGAAATATTAGTGATGACTTCACAATAAAAGCTTGTTTCTTTTGCTTCCTGATCAATATATGGAATGAATGAATTGGCAAGCACTGTTCTTGTCTTTTGTTTTTAGTTGTGCCTGATTTTGTGTTTTTTATTTTACAAGCACGCGGTTCTTCGGCAAGGCTCTTAAATGAAAAGCTGCTACAACTGGGTGTTTTCAAGGGTGTTTGTCAGATTACCTATTATCTTAGTGCCTCTTTTTTTGGCTTCTCAACTGGCCTTTTTGGGGTTTAGCAACTAGTCATATAAATAAAGAGAAGGCATGCTTTTCATTTGTGAGTAATTGAGCTTTCTACCTGGGACAGCTTGATAGTCCTCCTATCAAATGTGAATCTAGCTAACAAGGAACATGCTGTAATGTGGACTTGATCCAGCATTGGTGATCCAGGCTTTTCATTTATCATGCTCTGTAGTAAAAGAGTCCAAAGGGTCAGCAAGAGGAACATTATAAATCATATTTGTTCTTTTGTATTTCAGTAGTAAATCTGTGCAGAAATTCAAGAGCATCTGGGTGGAACTCAGAGTACTGACTTGGGAGAAAGTTGACACTATTTCTTTTTTGTAGCTTCTCAGTGATAACCTGTATCTTCTGTTTCCTCTCATGTGTTATCTCCTCTCTCTTCAGTCTGTTTCCGACCCACGACTTCATTATTTCTAAAAATAATACTAACTTCTCTCTTAGTTATTTCATCCTTTTTCATTGGTATGGAAATGTTATTTTTTTTGGCTCAGTTGTGGAAGACATTTTACAGTAGAACATCAGTATGTTTTTTCTTATATGTATGGATTTTACTCGCCATTGGATCTTATAGAAGGTAAGGGGTCTTAGAAAGCATTTGTTGTATCACCCTCACTTCTAAAATGGGGTAATGAGAAGCATCTATCAGACCCTCAAACCTCAGAGGGAAGGTAGGGGAGGGTGGGGGTAAAGGGGAGAGTTCAACCAAAGGACTTGTATGCATGCATATAAGCATAACCATTGGACACAGACACCAGGGGAGTGAAGGCATGATTGTGGGGGGGTTTGGGGGGCAATAGGGGAGTAAGGACACATATGTAATACTTTAATCAATAAAGAAAAAATATAAAATGGGGTAATGAGGTGAGGGGTAGGGAGTGACTTGCTCAGGATCACAGAGCAGCTCTCTGACCCAGCCAGTACTAGGCTCAGGGCCTCCCACTCCCAGTCCTTGGCCTTTTATTTTATGCCAGATACCTCTCTTATTATATAAGTGGATTAACACAACTTAGAGTAAATGGACATCTTTCTGTACCTATGCAGGAACCTGAATGGTGTGGGAGGAATGAAGTTGCAGATATTAGTACTTCTAGATCTGCCATTTGAAATAAAATTCATCAATTTATCTTCTACTGATCAAAGCAGGGAGGGATTTGAATTTCATTATGTAGGAATATTTTTTAAAATATATTTTATTGATTTTTTACAAAGAGGAAGGGAGAGGGAGAGAGAGTTAGAAACATCGATGAGAGAGAAACATCAATCAGCTGCCTCCTGCACACCCCTTACTGGGGATGTGCCCACAACCAAGGTACATGCCCTTGACCGGAATCTAACCTGGGACCCTTGAGTCTGCAGGCAGACGCTCTATCCACTGAGCCAAACCAGTTAGGGCTGTAGGAATATTTTAATGCCTAATGCTCTTATTTATTTGTTTACTTATTTAATAAACATCTTGTTTTTTATCTTTTAAAAATTATGTTTTCATTGATTTCAGAGAGAGGAAGGGAGAGATAGAAACATCAATCATTGATCGGCTGCCTCCTGCACACTCCTACTGGGGATTGACCCTGCAACCAGGCATGTGCCCTGACTGGGAATCAAACCGTGACTCCTGGTTGATGCTCAACCACGGAGCCACATCAGCCAGGCCTAATGCTCTTATTTAAATGGCAGAAAACATTTGTGGCATTGCCACTTTTACAGGCCTTGAAGGGCAGAGAGAATTCTAGTCCTCTTTGCATTATTTCCATTCTTACCCTTCTTCTATGTCTCCATGTATAAAAATGTCATTGTGGGACACATATTTGTGGCTGACAGAAGCACATTCTTTTATCTGAGGAAACATGTAACACTGAAAAAATAACTGTATTGGGCAGTTTGGATATAAAGACACAAAAATGTGGAAGTGTACTCCTTGGCCTGGGACATACCAGGAGCTTCATTTTAAAAACATTACAAGACATTTTTAGGAATTGATTTTTATGCAGATTTTTAATGGCATAGATTTTATGAAAATAAATTTTTTAATTAATAGCTTTATGTTTCAATTGGAAGAGGATGATGGGTGGGTCATTTTGTAACAGATACCCTATTCAAGTGTCTAGTGTGGACCCATTGAGAACTTGTTTTTGTCATGCCCTTGAGCAGGGTTGACCCTGATAAACCACATCCATAGTGTATGGTTTGAGGAGCACTAAGAAGAGTAATGTGTCATCTGCCTGACACCACCAGAGACTAGGTCTTTGAATGCCTTTTATATCAGAGACAAGTGGAAAATATGGCTTCTATAAGAGATGTGAAACCATAGGCATTAAAACCAATAATCCAAAATAGCCTAGTTTGATGACCTGTTTTCTTTTAAAAAGTTATTCTTGTTCATGGACCAGAGGCAGGTAGTGGACTTTGATTTTTGGCTCCTATAGAGTTCACTAGAATTGAACATTAGACATCAGTACTTAAAATCAGGGACAACTAAAACATATTGAACAATGAGTACAATGATATTGTTCTACTGTAATGATCAAAGGTGAGTTAATATGACACTGTTTATAAAAGACCTATTATTATGTCAGGTATTTTGCATTTAGTTAGCACAGCACCTTGTGAGGTAGATGCTATAATGCCCAGTTTACAAGTGAGGAAACAGGCTCAGAGAGGCTAAGTAACTTGTACTTGTTTGTACAGCCAGTAAATGCAACAAATTGAGATTTGAATTCAGTCTGACTCAAAAGCCACATGTTTGTTTCACTGTACTTACTCTCCAGTTCTTTTCCTGACTTATAAAATGGGATAATAATAATACCTTCCTTTCAGGTTATTTTAAGGATTTAATAAGATAAGAGATCTGAGAAGTGATTTGTAATTTCTAATAAAGTTTTGTGGCATAAAAGGCATTATCATAAGTAGAAGACAGTCTGCTAGTGTCTCTGTGACTATCTACCCTAGTGCCTCCATGGCTATCTACCTTTAAATATGCAGGGTGTCCCAAATATGTATACACACTTTGAATAATTATTAATTCCAATGGGTTAAATCTGAAAATAAAGCAACATCAATTGAGCTCTCAAAAATCTATGTGTATACAGTTTTTAGGGACATCCTATTTATCCAGAGTTTGGACCTTTGCTCCTGGCTTTCTGGTGAATGAGAGTAGTTTATATCCTGGGCACAGATTCTGAGAACTAGGACACTGGTCCTACTTACTCAGTGATGTTTTCAACAGTGAAAACCATGTAGCTGAAGAGTAAAAAAGGGAAGATCAGCAGCGTGTCTGTGGACACAGATCTGTGGGACCCCTGGAATTCTTTTTAGCAAAATGTGCAATCATGTGTATGGTTCTAGCTGTACTTTAACATATATGTCATTTCTCTTTCTTATTTGTCATAGATTCTGAGCTGCATCTCTGTGTAAAGGACATCAGTCATTTCTTAATGCAAGACATTGCATTTTTGTCCGGTAAGCAGACTTTTACATATATTTAGATGAGATAAATGTATGAATCTATTAACAAAGTTAGTTTGGTCCTTATTAGTGTGTGTGTGTGTGTGTGTGTGTGTGTGTGTGTGTGAGAGAGAGAGAGAGAGAGAGAGAGAGAGAGAGAGAGAGAGAGAGAGAGAGAGAGACACTTTTAATAAACACTTATACATGTGTAAATAGTTGCTAAAAAATAGACATTTAGAGAATAATTGCAGGTTTTTCAATACATTAGATATGTGATTAAAATCAATGTTACCACCTTTGTGTATTGACTTTCAGCTAAGTCTTTAGAAGTGCATGATAGGTGAAAGTAGATTATATCTACTTTCGTAGCAACAAAAATAATTTTATGGTTGGGGGTCACCACAACATGAGGAGCTGTATTAAAGGGTCGTGGCATTTAAAAGGTTGAGAACCACTGTCCCAGGTGGATGCTGGCTGGGTTAGAGAGGGGCAACTAAGGTGGCATATTTGAGATTTTTTTCCTTTACTGTACTCTGATTACATAAATGTTTATTACTAACTAGAAGCCCAGTGTGTGAAATCGCATGAGACCCAGACATGGCACACTGCGGGATCCAGAGTCAAGTCCCACCTGTGCCACGGGATGCAGCATCAAGTCCCTCCTGGTGACTTTGGTCATTACGGCGTTATGACCACTGGGTCTTTGGTCGTTATGGCGTTACGACAACTGGGTTTTTCTTATATAGACTAGAGGCCCGGTGCACGAAATTCATGAACGAGGGGGGAGGGTGTCCCTCAGCCCAGCCTGCATCCTCTCCAATATGGGACCCCTTGAGGGATGTCTGACTGCCTGTTTAGGCCTGATCCCACCAGGCCTAAATGGGCAGTCGATCATCCCTCTCACAATACAGGACTGCTGGCTCCCAACTGCTCACCTGCCTGCCTGCCTGATTGCCCCTAACCGCTTCTGCCTGCCAGCCTGATCACCCCCTAACCACTCCCCTGCCAGCCTGATTGACGACTAACTGCTCCCCTGCCAGCCCGATTGCCCTGCACTGTCCTCCTCTGCCAGCCTGGTCACCCCTAACTGCTCTCCCTTGCCAGCCTGGTCACCCCTAACTGCCCTCCCCTGCAGGCCTGGTCACTCCTAACTGTCCTCTCCTGCAGGCCTGGTTTCCCCCAACTGCCTTCCCCTAAAGGCCTTGTCGCCTCCAACTGCCCTCCCCTGCTGGCCCGGTCACCCCTATCTGCCCCCCCTTGCCAACCGGGTTGCCCCTAACTGCCCTCCCCTGCAGGCCTGGTTGCCCCTAACTGCCCTCCCCTGCTTGCCTGGTCGCCCCCAACTGCCCTCCCCTGCAGGCTTGGTTCCCCCCAACTGCCCTCCCCTGCAGGCCTGGTCCTCCCAACTGCCCTTCCTGCAGGCCTGGTCCCCCCCAACTGCCCTCTCCTGCAGTCCTGGTTGCCCCCAACTGCCCTCCCCTTCAGGCTTGGTCCCCCCAACTGCCCTCCCCTGCTGGCCTGATCACCCCAACTGCCCTCCCCTGCAGGCCATCTTGTGGTTGCCATCTTGTGTCCACATGGGGGTGGCCGTCTTGTGTGTTGGAGTGCTGGTCAATTTGGATATTACCTCTTTATTATATAGGAGGATTCTGTCAAGTCACTCATTTAATCAAGTAGCAGGTACTAAGTTGTTTTATTTAAGGATTTCATTTAAACATGATAAAAGAAGTTTACTTTTCTAAAATATGTATCTGTGTTTGTATATGCATATGCATTTGTATATAATTAAAAATAATTTTAAATTTTTTATTGTTTAAAATATTACATAAGTTGCCCTTTTTACCCAGTGAACTCTCCCCAGCCACCCCCACTCCCCCAGCACATGCCCCCACCCCCCTATTGTCTGTGTCCATTGATTATGCTCATATGAATGAATACAAGCCCTTTGGTTGATCTCTTACCCCCTCACTCCCTGCCTTCCCTCATAGATTGGACAGTCTGTTTGATGCTTCTAAAACTCTGGTTCTATTTTTTTATTGTTTTTTTTCTTTATTGATTAAGGTATTACATATGTGTCCTTATTCCCCCATTGCTCCACACCCCCACTTGTGCCCTCACCCCCCTGGTGTCTGTGTCTATTGGTGAGGCTTATATGCATGAATACAAGTCCTTTGTTTGATCTCTCCCCCTTTCCCCCAACCTCCCCTACCTTCCCTCTGAGGTTTGAGCATCTGATCGATGCTTGTCTGTCTCTAGATCTGTTTTCATTCAGCAGTTTATGTTCATTATATTCCACAAATGAGTGAGATCATGTGATATTTATCTTCCTCTGACTAACTTATTTCATTTAGCATAATGCTCTCCAGTTCCATCCATGCTGTTGCAAATGGTAAGAATTCCTTCTTTTTTACTGCAGCATAATATTCCATTGTGTAGATGTACCACAGATTTCTAATCCACACATCTGCTGATGGGAACTTAGGCTGTTTCCAAATCTTAGCTATTGTAAATTGTGCTGATATGAACATAGGAGTGCATATATCCTTTCTGATTGGTGTTTCTGATTTCTTGGGATGTAGTCCGAGAAGTGGGATTACTGGGTCAAATGGAGGTTCCATTTTAATTTTTTGAGGAAATGTTATACTGTGGCTGCACCAGTCTGCATTCCCACCAGCAGTGCAAAAGGGTTCCTTTTTGTCTGTATCCTCACCAGCACTTTTCGTTTGTTGATTTGTTAATGGTAGCCATTTTGACAGGTGTGAGATGGTACTTCATTGTCATTTTGATTTGCATCTCTTGGATGATTAGTGACTTTGAGCATGTTTTCATATGTCTCTTATCCTTCCTTATGTCCTCTTTTGAAAAGTATCTATTTAGATCCATTGCCCATTTTTTGACTGGGTTGTTTATCTTCCTTTTGTTAAGTTGTATGAGTTCCCTGTAAATGTTGGAGATTAAACCCTTATTGGAGATAACATTGGCAAATATGTTCTCCCATGAAGTGGGCTTTCTCGTTGTTTTGTGAATTGTTTCTTTTGTTGTGCAGAAGCTTTAAATTTGATGTAGTCCCATTTGTTTATATTCTCTTTAGTTTCTATTCCCCTAGGAGCTGTATCAGTGAAGATATTGCTTCAGCATATGTCTGAGATTTTGCTGCCTGTGGATTCCTCCAATATTTATATGCTTTCCCGTCTTACATTTAAGTCCTTTATCCATTTTGAGTTATTTTTTGTGTATGGTGTAAGTTGGTGGTCTAGTTTCCTTTTTTCCATGTATCTGTCCAATTTTCCCAACACCATTTATTGAAAGGACTGTCTTGACTCCATTGTATGCTCTTGCCTCCTTTGTCAAATATTAATTGAGCGTAGTGGTTTGGGTGAACTTCTGGGTTCTCTATTCTATTCCATTGGTCTATATGTCTGTTCTTGTGCCAGTACCAGGCTATTTAGAGAACAGTGGCTTTGTAATACAGCTTGAAATCTGGTATTGAGATCCCTCCTACATTGCTCTTCTTTCTCAGGATTGCTGCAGCTACTCGAGGTATTTTTTTATTCCAGATGAATTTTTGGAGAGATTGTTCTAGGTCTGTGAAATATGCTGTTTGTATTTTAATGGGGATTGCATTGAATTTACACTGAGTGGCCAGATTATTATGATCTCTGAATGCATAATAATCTGTCCACTCAGTATATATATATATTAGAGGCCCGGTGCATGAATTTGTGCATGGGTGGGGTCCGGCCGGCCTGGCCAGGGGGAGGAGACATGGGCGGTTGGCCAGCCTGCCTGCTGGTTGAACTCTTGGTCAAGGGGACAATTTGCTTATTAGATTTTTATTATATAGGATATACACTGAGTGGCGAGATTATTATGCGTTCAGAGATCATAATCTGGCCACTCAGTGTATAGATTGTTTTGGGTAGCATGGACATTTTAATGATGTTGATTCTGCCAATCCATGAACACGGTATGTTCTTCCATCTGTACATGTCTTCCTCTATCTCTTTTTTCAGTGTCTTGTAGTTTTCCAAGTACAGGTCTTTTACCTCCTTAGTTAAGTTTATTCCTAGGTATCTTAATTTTTTTGATGCAATGGTAAATGGTATTGTTTTTTAAATCTCTCTTTCTGTAAGTTCACTATGGGTGTAGAAAAATGCCATAGATTTATTGGCATTAATTTGTATCCTGTTACATTGCTAAATTCATTTATTAAGTCATAGTTTTTTGATGGAGTCTTTAGGGTTTTCTATGTACAGTATCATGTCATCTGCGAATAAGGACAGTTTTACTTCTTTTCCAATTTGGATGCCTTTTATTTCTTCTTCTTGTCTGATCTCTGTGGCTAGCACTTCCAGTACTATATTGAACAGGGGTGGTGAAAGCGGACATCCCTGTCGTGTTCCTGCTCTTAGGGGAAATGGTTTTAGTTTTTGCCCATTGAGTATGATGTTGGCTGTAGGTATGTCATATAAGGCTTTTATTATGTTGAGGGATGATCCCTGTATTCCCAGTTTGCTGAGTGTTTTCATCATAAAAGGGTGTTGGATTTTGTAAAATGCTTTTTCTGCATCAATTGATATGATTATATGATTTTTATCTCTCAATTTGTTTATGTGATGTATCACGTTTATTGATTTGCAGATATTGTACCATCTTTGCATCCCTGGAATAAATCCCACTTGGCCTTGTTGTATGATCTTTCTAATGAAATGCTGTATCCAATTTGCTAGAATTTTGTTGAGGATTTTAGCATCTATGTACATCACGGATATTGGCCTGTAATTTTCTTTTTTTGTATTGTCTTTATCTGGTTTTGGGATTAGGGTAATGCTGGCTTGATAGAAAGAGCTTGTAAGTGTGCCTTCCTCGTTAATTTTTTGGAATAGTCTGAAAAGGATAGATTTTAGTTCTTTGAATGTTTGGTAAAACTAACCTGTAAAGTCATCTGAACCATGGCTTTTGTTTGCTGGAAATTATTTGATTACTGTTTCAATTTCATCAGTAGTTATTGGCCTATTCATGTTTTTTATTCTTTCTGACTGAGTTTTGGAAGTTTGTATTTTTCTAGGAGTATGTCCATTTCATCAAGGTCGTCCAGTTTGTTGGAGTAGAGTTGTTTGTAGTACTATTTTATAATCCTTTGTATGTCTGTTGGTCGATTGTTACTTCACCTCTTTCATTTCTGATTTTATTTGGGTCCTCTCTGCTTCTTGGTGAGGCTCGCTAGAGGTTCATCAATCTTGTTTATCCTTTCAAAGAACCAGCTCTTGGTTTCATTGATTTTGTTTTGTTTTTTTTTTTTTGGTCTCTATGTCATTTATTTCTGTTCTGATCTTTATTATCTTCTTCCTTCTGCTCACTCTGGGCTTTTCTTTTTGCTCTTTTTAATTCTTTAAGTTGTAGGGTTAGATAATTTATTACCATTGTCTTGTTTTTTTTTTGTCTTTATTTATTTTATTTATTTATTTATTATTATTATTTTTAATTTCTTTATTGATTAAGGTGTCACATATTTGTCCTCATCCCCCCATTCCCATCCCACACCCCTCCCCACGGATGCCCCCAACCCCCTGTTGAACTTAACCATTGGTTAGGCTCGTATGCGTGCACACAAGTCCTTTGGTTGATCTCTCCCCCCTCCCCCCACCCTCCCCTATCCTCCCTCTGAGGCCCAATAGTCCGATCGATGCCTCCTTGTTTCTGGGTCTGTTCTTGTTCATCAGTCTATGTTGTTCATCATTTCCCCTAGATGAGCGAGATCATGTGTCACTAGAGATATACTTATAAGAACTGAATGTGAGACGAGCAATAATAGTTATGCTGACAGGCAAATGAATCAGTCTGTAGTGAGTTTTTTTCTGGACCAACAGTTCTTTTGAGACCCAATATCAATGTCCACCAGTTCCATATGTGTACATGTCAGTACTGACCCCTCAGCTCTGGATGGTGGACAAATGGTGGTAATGCAGGTCCGACACCCTCTGTTTGGTCTTGGCCGGACCCAGGGGCTCGGCTTCACCCGGACGCAGGGGGCGCGTGGCCTCACCTGGATATTGTCTTGTTTTTTGAGTAGGCCTGTAGAGCTATGAACTTCCCTCTCAGGACTGCTTTCACTGTGTCCCGTAGATTTTGGATTGTTGTGTTTTCATTGTCTTTAGTTTTCAGGACATTTTTTTTTCATTTTTTTATTAAGGTATTATATATGTACATATCTTACCATTGCCCCCCCCGACTCCCATACATGTCCTCACCCCCCAGAGTTTTGTGTCCATTGGTTATGCTTATATGCTTGCATACAAGTCCTTTGGTTGATCTCTTATCTCCCCCACCTCTCCCTAACCTTCCCGGTGTAATTTGACCTTCTGTTTGATGCTTTACTGTCTTTGTATCTATCATTTTGTTCAACAGCTTATAATTTTCTTTATTATCTATAGATGAGTGAGATCATGTGTAATTTTTCTTTCATGGACTGGGTTATTTCACTTAGCATGATGTTTTCCAATTTCATCCAGGTTGCTGCAAATGGTAGGAATTCCTTCTTTTTTATGGCAGCATAATATTCCATTGTGTAGATGTACCACAGTTTTCTGATCCAGTCATCTGCTGACGGGCACCTAGGCTGTTTCCAAATCTTTGCTATTGTAAATTGTGCTGCTACGAACATACAGGTGCATATATCCTTTCTGATTTGTGTTTCTAGTTTCTTAGGATATATTCCTAGGAGTGGGATTACTGGGTCAAATGGGAGTTCCATTTTTAGTTTTTTGAGGAAACTCCATACTGTTCTCCACAGTGGCTGCACCAGTCTACATTCCCACCAGCAGTGCACGAGTGTTTCTTTTCTACGCATCCTCGCCAACACTTGTCGTTTGTTGATTTGTTGATGATAGCCATTCTGGCCGGCATGAAATGGTATCGCATTGTTGTTTTGATTTGCATCTCTCGGATAATTAGTGACTTTGAGCATGTTTTCATGTGTCTCTTGGCCTTTCTTCTGTCTTCTTTTGAAAAGAATCTATTTAGGTACGTTGCCCATTTATTTATTGGATCATTTATCTTCCTTTTATTAAGTTGTGTAAGCTGCCTGTATATGTTGGAGATTAAACCTTTATCAGTGATAACATTTGCAAATATGTTCTGCCATACAGTGTGCTTTCATGTTGTTTTGTTTATGGTTTCTTTTGCTGTGCAAAAGCTTTTTATTTTGATGTGGTCCCATTTGTTTATTTTCTCTTTATTTTTAATTATTTATTTTTTTATTGATTAAGGTATTACATGTGTACATATCTTCCCATTGCCCCACCTCTACCTCATTCCCATACAGGCCCTCACCCCCCCAGTGTTATGCATCCATTGGTTATACTTATGCATGCATAAAAGTCCTTCGGTTGATCTCTTATCTCCCCCACCACTCCCCAAACTTCCTGCTGTAATTTGACAGTCTGTTTGATGCTTTACTGCCTCTGTATCTATCTTTTTGTTCATCAGTTTATAATGTTCTTTATTATCCATAAATGAGTGAGATCATGTGGTATTTTTCTTTCATTGACTGGCTTATTTCACTTAGCATAATGGTCTCCATTTGCATCCAGGCTGCTGCAAATGGTAAGAATTCCTTCTTTTTTATAGCAGCATAGTATTCCATTGTGTAGATGTACCATAGTTTTCTGATCCAGTTATCTGCTGACGGGCACCTAGGCTGTTTCCAAATCCTAGCTATTGTAAATTGTGCTGCTATGAACATAGGGGTGCATATATCCTTTCTGATTGGTGTTTCTAGTTTCTTAGGATATATTCCTAGAAGTGGGATTACTGGGTCAAATGGGAGTTCCATTTTCAGTTTTTTGAGGAAACTCCATACAACATGTTCTCCACAGTGGCTGCACCAGTGTGCATTCCCACCAGCAGTGCACGAGGGTTCCTTTTTCTCCTCATCCTCGCCAGGACTTGTTGTTTGTTGATTTGTTGATGATTGCCATTCTGACAGGTGCGAAATAGTACCGCATTGTTGTTTTGATTTGCATCTCTCGGATAATTAGTGACTTTGAGCATGTTTTCATATGTCTCTTGGTCTTCCTTCTGTCTTCTTTAGAAAAGTATCTATTTAGGTCCATTGTCCATTTTTTTATTGGGTCGTTTACCTTCTTTTTATTGAGTTGTATGAGTTCTCTGTAAATATTGGAGATTAAACCTTTATCAGTGATAACATTTCCAAATATGCTCTCCCATACAGTGGGCTTTCTTGCTGTTTTGTTGATGGTTTCTTTTGCTGTGCAAAAGCTTTTTATTTTGATGTAGTCCCATTTATTTATTTTCTCTTTAGTTTCCATTGCCCTAGGAGTGGTGTCAGTGAAGAAATTGCTTTGGCATATGTCTGAGATTTCTCTGCCTGTGGATTCTTCTAGTATTTTTATGGTTTCCCATCTTATGTTTAAGACCTTAATCCATTTTGAGTTTATTTTTGTGTATGGTGTAAGTTGGTAATCTAGTTTCATTGTTTTGCATGTATCTGTCCAATTTTCCCAACACCATTTATTGAAGAGACTGTATTGACTCCATTGTATGTTCATGCTTCCTTTGTCAAATATTAATTGAGCATAGTGGTTTGGGTCGATATCTGGGTTCTCTATTCTATTCCATTGGTCTATATGTCTGTTCTTGTGCCAGTACCATGCTGTTTTGAGAACAGTGGCTTTGAAATACAGCTTGAAATCTGGTATGGAGATCCCTCCTACTTAGTTCTTCTTTCTCAGGATTGCTGAGGCTATTCTGGGTCTTTTTTTATTCCAGATGAATTTTTGGAGAGTTTTTTTCTTAATTTCTTCTTTTACGTCTTTTGTAACCCAATAATTGTTTAATAGCATGCTATTCAGCTTACAAGTGTTTGATTTTTTTAATTGTTTTTATTGTATTTGACTTCTAATATTATGGCATTGTGGTCTTAGTAGATGCTTGATATGATTTCAATCTTCTTCAATTTGGAGAGCCTTTGCTCGTGACCCAGTATGTGGTCTATCTTTGAAAATATCCCATGTGCACTTGTGATGAATGTATATTCCATAGCTATGGGGTGGAATTTTCTGAAGATGTCAATTAAATCCTTCTGATCTAGTGAGTCATTTAGGATTGCTTTTTTTTTGCTGATTTTTATCCTGAGGATGTATCCAGTTATGTCAGTGGGGTGTTATAGTCTCCTACTATGATTGTATTATTGTCGATTTCTCCCTTGATTTCTTCCATAAGTTTTTTATGTATTTGGTTTCCCCTGTATTGGGTGCATATATGTTTACCAGAGGTATATCTTCTTGTTGAATTGCCCCCTTTAGTATTATTAAGTGCCCTTCCTTATCTCTTGTTATGGCCTTAATTTGAGGTCAATTTTGTCAGATATAAGTATTGCTACCCCAGCTTTTTTTTCATTTCCATTTGCCTGAAATATATTTTCCATCCTTTTACTCTTAGTCTGTGTGTGACCCTTGTTCTGAGGTGGGTCTCCTGCAGACAGCATATATGGGTCATGTTTTCTCGTCCATTCAGCCACTCGATGATTTTTGATTAGAGCATTCAGTCCATTTATATTCAAAGTTATTATTGATAGGTACTTATTTGTAGCCATTTTTATTTTTTTGTGCCTGTGTTCCCTTTTCCCTTTTTATTTTCCCCTTTTTACAACATTCCCTTTAGCATTTCTTGCATTGTTAGCTTGGTAGTGATAAACTCCCTTAGCCTTTTTTACTCTGTGAAGCTCCTGATTTCCCTTTCAATTTTGACTGATAGCCTTGATGGATAGAGTATTCGTGGATTCAGTCCCTTGCTTTGCATCACTTTGTATACTTTCGTCCATTCCTTTCTAGCCTGATGTGTTTCTGTTGAGACATGATTTGATAATCTAATGGGTGATCCTTTGTAGGTAACTTTCTGTCTCTCTCTTGCAGCCTTTAAGATTCATTCTTTGTCATTAATGTTTGCCTTCATAAATACGATGTGTCTTGGTGTGGGTATTTTTGGTTTCATCTTTTTTGGGACTCTGTGCTTATGTGACTTTCTTCTTCCCCAATTCAGGGAAGTTTTCTGACATTATTTCTTCGAGTAGGTTTTCTAACCATTGCTCTACTTCTTGTCATTCTGCACCTCTATTATACGAATGTTGCTTTGTTCACGTTATACCAAACACCCCTAGGCTCTCCTCCTGCCTTTTAATTTTTTCTCCAATTGCAATTCAGATTGGATGTGTTTTGCTGCCCTGTCTTCTAATTCACTAATTCGGTCATCCATATCTTCTAGTATACCGTTAAAACATTCCATAGTGTTTTTTTATTTTTATTTAATAAATCTTTATTGTTCAGTTTATTACAGTTGTTCCTCTTCCTCCCTCCCCCATATCTCCCCTCCACTCGGTTCCCACCTCACCCCATGCCCTTACACCCCCCCGACTGTCCTCGACCATAGGTGTAAGATTTTTGTCCAATCTCTTCCCACACTCCCCTTACCCCCTTCCTCCCGAGAATTGTCAGTCCACTCCTCTCTATGCCCCTGATTCTATTATATTCACCAGTTTATTCTGTTCATCAGATTTTTTATTCACTTGATTTTTAGATTCACTTGTTGATAGATATGTATTTGTTGTCACTTTGTTGTTCATAATTTTTATCTTTACCTTTTTCTTCTTCCTCTTCTTAGAGAATACCTTTCAGCATTTCATATAATACTGGTTTGGTGTTGATGAACTCCTTTAGCTTTTTCTTATCTGTGAAGCTCTTTATCTGACCTTCAATTCCAAATGATAGCTTTGCTGGGTAGAGTTTTCTTGGTTGTAGGTTCTTGTTGTTCATCTCTTTGAATATTTCTTGCCACTCCCTTCTGGCCTGCATAGTTTCTGTTGAGAAATCAACTGACAGTCATAGGGGCACTCCCTTGCAGGTAACTAACTGCTTTTCTCTTGCTGCTTTTAAGATTCTCTCTTTATCTTTTGCCCTTGGCATTTTAATTATGATGTGTCTTGGTGTGGTCCTCTTTGGATTCCTCTTGTTTGGGGTTCTCCGCGCTTCCTGGACTTGTAAGACTATTTCTTTCATCAGATAGGGTAAGTTTTCTGTCATTATTTCTTCCAATAGGTTTTCAATATCTTGCTCTCTCTCTTCTTCTGGTACGCCCATAATTCAGATGATCATATGCTTGAAGTTGTCCCAGAGGCTCCTTATACTCTCTTCATATTTTTGGATCCTTTTTTCTTTTCCGGTTGGGTGTTTTTTGCTTCTTCATATTTCAAATCTTTGACTTGATTCTTGGGATCCTCTAGTCTGCTGTTGGATCTCTGTATATTATTCTTTATTTCAGTCTGTGTATGCTTAATTTCTGATTGGTCCTTTTTCATATCCTTGAGGGTCTCACTAAATTTCTCAGATGTTTCTAGAAGATTCTTGAGTATCTTTATAACCGTGGTTTTGAACTCTATATCCAGTAGTTTGCTTTCCTCCATTTCTTTCATTTGTGACATGTTTCTTTGTCTCCGCATTTTGGCTGCTTCCCTGAGTTGATAGAGTGGCTTTGTGTGCTAGGTGTCCTGTAGGGCCCAGTGGCTCAGCCTCCCCAGTTACCTGAGGTGGACACTCTTGGTGCACCCCTTTGTGGGCTGTGTGCACAGTCTTGTGGTAGTTAAGCCTTGATTGGTGTTGGTATCCCTGGGAGGAATTGACTTCCAGGTCAATTGGCTGTGAGGACCAGCTGTGTCTACAATGGGAGAACTGCTGTGCTGGAGACACCCTTATGGGTTAGGTCTTGCTTCAGTGAGGCTTTGGTGCTCACTGAGTCTGCCCCTTGAGTGTGTCGCTTATGGATGTGAAGAGTTGTACTCAGGTATGGTCTCACACTGACCACTGGGTGCACTGGCTCTTGGATCTCCAAAGAGGTGCAAGGTCAGCTACTGCCTGGGGTCACCCAGCTGGAGCTACAGAGACATCTGCAGATTCCTCCTCTCTGTTTGGGGTTTGGAGGTGCCCAGATGAGGCCCAGCTGTGAAGCCATGCAGGCTGCCGCTGCAGGTCTTTAGGCCTTCTTTTGGACGCTTTGGAGCTCCCTGACCCAGCTGCAGTTTGTTAGGTTTTAGGTTGCAAGAGGGACACGCCATTCATATGCAAAAGCCACTGCGCTCAGCTTGGGTGGGGTTATAATTTGTGTGGGGTGGGTTTCTCAGGAAATCACCAGGGTGGAGCAAACAGCAATGGCTGCCAGTCCACCCTGCTCCAGAGAGGTCCCTGGGTCTCTGTGTCCTGCAGCTCAATGCAGGAACAATGATCACTGCGAGCACCTCTGAGAGAAAGCCACCCTCGCGTTCCTGCCTGATGTCAGACAGTCCAGTTTCTCCCTGTATGAGTCTGGATCCCCAGAGTCTCACCCGGAACTGGAGTTCAGATCAATTGGGAGCTTGTATCTCCCTCCTGATTGAAAACAACAGTGCACCCAGTTGCCATCTCATTTCGCACACACCTCCGTACCTCCGCACTTCCGCACTTCCGCACCTTCTACCAGTCTCAGTGTGCTTTTTTCTTTTCTTCTATTTGTAGAACTTCCACTCAACCAGGTTTCCCGTGGTTCTGGATGATATTTGTTTTGTCTTTTAATTGGAGTTTTGATGTGGTTATGGGATGCAGCAAGTACAGGTGTTTACCTATAGTACCATTTTGGTTGTCCTATAGTGTTTTTTATTGGAGATATATTACTCTATTTCCTTTTGATTCTTATATAAGTTGTTGATTTTCTCATCCATCCCATTTATGAACTGTATGTCCCTTATTCTAAATTCTTTTTCTGACAAATTGTGTGCCTTTATTTCATTTAGTTCCTTTTCTGGCAATTCCTCCTTTTCTTTCCTTTGGAGGTTGTTTCTTTGTCTCCCCATTTTTGCTCTCACTGAAGGATCTTGGCGTCAAGTTGCACTGGGGCTGTGACTGCAGAGGCAGGCTTGGCAGCAGATCACATGGTCACCAGTCCCAGGGTCGATTTGTCGAGCATGGTGGTGATTTGCATGGTAGTGCCACCTGGGGTTGCTGCATGAGGCACCCAGTGTTGCTGCATAGGGCTTGGTTGCTCACACTCGGTTGCAGCCCCTGGGGTTGCTACGTTGGGCTTGGTGTCAGCTAGTGCACTTGTGGCATCCGGGGTTGCTGCATAAGGCTTGGCTGTTCATGTGTGGTCATGGAGCCTGGAGTTGCTGTGTAAGGCTTGGCTGTTTGTATACAGTTGTGGTGCCTGGGGCTAAAGCGTCTGGACAGCAGGAGGGGAGCATGCTCTGGAACTCACAAGAGCCCATGGCCAGGGAGTCTGGCATCTCAGTGTTTGTGGGTCTGCAGCAAAGGCAGCAGGTCCCTGGCTGGAGTGGCTGTAGGGTCCCGGGTGGTGTCCAAGGGTTCCCTGGGTGGAGATGAGGCTGGGCTCCCAGTCACAGCAGCTCTCCCCTTCAAGATGGCATGGCCTCTGCGACAGAGATGGCAGAGCCGGCCACCCCAGGAGAAATTGTAGCAGTAGCAGAGGCTGCCTGGCTAGAGGAGCCTGCTCCACTAATCCCTAAAAGTCCTGTGGAATCTAACTGTCCCTTACACATGCACACACACACACACACACACACACACACAGACCCCACATGTCCATGCACTCCCCTTTTGCTCCCTCATTCACTCACACTCTCTCCCTCACTGCTGTCCTTCCAGCTGCCATCTTCTCCATACTCCCTTAAAAATATGTGATAAAATACACATAAAGAATTTACCATTTTAATCAATTTTAAGTATACACTTCAGTGGCATTAATTACATTCTCATTGTTGTTCAACCGTCATCACCATTGGTCTCCAGAACTCTTCATATTGCAAAATTGAAACTCTGTATTCATTAAAAAAAATAACTTCCCATTTCTTACTTTCCCAGCCCCTGGCAACCATCATTCTCTTTTCTATGTCTATGAATTTGACTACTCTAGGTACCTTATATAAGTGGAATCATACAGTATTTATCCTCCTGTGACTGGCTTATTTGACAGCATAATGTCTTCTAGGTCCTTCCATGTTGTAGCTTATTTCAAGACTTCCTTTCTATTTAAGGTGGAATATTATTCCATATTATGTATGTACTACATTTTGTCCATTAATCTGTTGATTGATACTTGGATTGCTTCTGCCTTCTGGCTACTGTGAATAATGCTTCTCAAAAGCATTACATATTTTTAGAGATATAAGCACCCCTTTCCTTTTGACTTGGTCAGATATCTAAGGAAAGTTTTGCTTAAAGACAAACTAATTGCTTTCAGGTGTTAGAGTAATTTGACTATACTATTAAATAGTATATATTATATTAAACATAAAAATTTATAAGATATATGCATTGTTTGTATGAAGATGAATGCATCTTTAGTGTTGAGAATACATGAAACAAACATTTCTTTTAAGTAGTTTAATTTTTTCTCCTAAAATGATACCTACATTCTCAAGTTTACTAAACAAGCATTTACTTTATAGATGATCTTAATTGGGCACTTCAATCTAGCCTCTGCTTTAATGATTATAATTAGTGGTAATTGTGAATTAGTGGTGACGTAATGTAGTTTTATGCTTTATTTCATTTATTTATTTTTATTTTTAAGTATATTTTTTATTTATTTCAGAGAGAAAGGAAGAGGGAAAGAGAGACAGAAACATCAATGATGAGAAAAAATCATTGATCGGCTGCCTCCTGCAATGCCCCTACTGGGGATGGAGCCCGCAACCTGAGCATGTGCCCTGACCAGGAATCAAACCTGGGACCCTTCAGTCCGCAGGCCGATGCTCTATCCACTGAGCAAAACCGGCTAGGGCTATGCTTTATTTTATAAGTGGTATAAACGTGTGACATACTATCACTGTTGAGTTTGGGGATTTTACTGAAGCTCACCAGTGTTTTCCAAACTGTGTTCCAAATAGAAGTGCCTTGAGGGCTTATTTCTCACCCAGACCCCTCTTTACAATTCCTTCCTTATCTGCTTTTTGCAGCTGTTTTCGAAAGGTTTCTGCATATGTTTTCTTTTAAAGAAAGAGTTCCCAATGGGGAAAATAATTAAAATTTCCCAATTTAGAATTAAAATATCTCTTGCGTTCTTTAGTTACAAATTTACTACCTAGTACAGCACTTGTAGGTACACAGGGATAATAACAGTTTATAGATTAGTAGATGATACTAGTAATTTACCCTTATAAGAACTTTGCATTCTTTTCTTTGGTGTAGGTATAGTTTATCTAAATGCTAGTTCATTCTGTCTTTACCTAGAGTGCTTACCAACTTACTTGGCAAGTCTGTGTTATATTGTATACAAGATATAGGTTATGTTAAAGTATTATATATTATTTATATTACTAGTTCTACACTGTAACCTACCTATAGGGGCTCTTTGTTTAGTGATACACTAAATCTCTTGGTTCAGAGTTGTACCATTTCTCCTTTGAGTTCCTTTAAGACTCTTGCTTATGTGCCATAATTCTCCATGATAAATCTTCCTTAAAAATTTTGCACTTTAAGTCTATTATATAGTGAAGATTTATCATCATTTGAATTAGTAATTTGGATTATTTTGATTCAAAAGATAATTTGGGAATGGGAATTCTCACTCAAATTTCTCTTGGTAAAGATTAAGGCAAAGAATTAATTCTATCACTTTCCAAATGCATTGGAGAATGTGTGATTTGTTGGTTGAAGTGTTCTATAAATGTAAGGTCATATTAGTTGAGACTGTTGTTCAGGTGTACTGTATCCTTGCAAATTTCTTGTCTACTTGTTCTATAAATAATTAAGAGAGAGGTTGTGGCATTTCTGACTAAAATTGTAGATTTGTTTATTTCTCCTTCTAGTTCTATCAGTTTTTGTTTCATGTGTTTTAAAGCTCTGTAATTCAGGTACATAAGCATTTACGATCGTTATGTCCTCTTGATGTATTTATTGGTGTTTGATCATCAGATGATCTTTTTAATATTTAGTAATATTCTTGATTCTGAAATCTACTTTTTGAAAACTAGCTTCCATTGAGTAATTTTAACATGGCATATCTTTTTCTATCCATTTGCTTTTAATGCACGTGTGTCTTTATATTTAAAATGTGTTTCTTTTAGGCAGTACTGCATATATTTGGGTCTTAATTTTTTTGTCCAATTTGACAACCACTAACTTTAAAAAAATATATATTTTATTGATTTTTTACAGAGAGGAAAGGAGAGGGATAGAGAGTTAGAAACACTGACGAGAGAGAAACATGGATTCAGCTGCCTCTTGCACACTCCCTACTGGGGATGTGCCTGCAACCAAGGTACATGCCCTTGACCAGGGTCAAACCTGGGACCCTTCAGTCCACAGGCCGTCGCTCTACCCACTGAGCCAAACCGGTTAGGACGACAACCACTAACTTTTAATTGGGGTGTTAAGATCATGTACATTTAATGTGATTAGTCATATAGCTGGGTTTACATATACTATTGTACTATTTGTCCCATTATTTTTTTTTGTTTTTTTTTCCTTCCATTTCTACTTTCTTTTGGGTTGAATATTTATGATTCCACTCTCTCTCCTTTGCCATTGTCATATTTTATTGCACATTGAATTTTTATATCCTTATATCTTTAGTCACTTAAATTCATCCAAGTAAGAATTACAACTAAACCTCTTTAAAATTTTCTATTAGCAAGCTAAATTCTAAGGCCACCCTACAACTTTCCTCCTAAAATTTTTTTTCAATCACCATTTAGCACTAAATGTTTATTAAGCTAGTATTCTGTGCACATGTGCTAGGCTGGGTTTAGAGTACAACCTTAAGTATGTGTAAGGTGTATCCCTGCACATAGGTGGCTTTCATTCTCAATGTTCCTCATGCTCCAGGCTGCAGAGAGGGTCATGGAATAGGGTGTGCATTTGAATTTTAACCCACAGAGAATTTATTGTCAGTCTTCCTTTGCATTGGTAGGATTTCTATACCATTGTTGCTATTATTGCTTATGTTGTGTCTTCACAAATCTATTAGAATATCACTTATTTCCTCTATTCTTTCATGCCCATCATGACTCTAGGAAGTGGTTGATTATATAAAGGTTTCCACTTGCTGTTAAACCACCAATTATCCATTTTAAATTAAGTCTTAGCATTGCTAAAGAAACAGTTATTTCCCAATATCCTTGGTTGTCCAATTTAAGGTATCAACTATATTTTTGATTGTACATTCCATGAAATTTTCTTCTAACTATATTCTCTTACTTTGTTCTCCACCCCCATATCCATTTAGGATCTACTCTGTCACTTTTTACTAGTAAACTTAGGAGCATGGTGCCATTTTGGTTTATGTAGAGGTGTCACCCTTATAAAAGTTACATTGGCCAAAAACTCTCTCCTAACTGCTCCTCTCATATTTAAAAATTATCTTTCTTGCATTATTGTCACACAAATTATTAATTTGCTTGATTTTTAAATACTATTTTAGGTGGCCGGGGAAAGGACAATGCTTGGATCATTACATTTCCAGAAAATTGTAATTTCAGATGCATACCAGAAGAAGTGATAACAAAAGTACTGACATATTTGACATCTATTGCAAGGTATGGAATTTCCTAACAGTTTTCAATTTGTTTTATATTACATACCCATATGAATGTAATAACAGGACAATGGCTTTTAAGTGTGACTATTATTATTATTGTAAATGATCATAAGAATCACCTTCAGAGTAGATAAGAAATAGAAGGGGAAGCAGTCAGCTAACTAAATAGCTATAAAAATTATATGAGGGATTTCTGAATACAAAATTGGGGGTCTAGAAATATTTGTCCCCATAAAAAACATAAGTTGAAATTTACAATAGTATATAAAGCTTTAATTTGTGCAAAAGGAAATCTTACTAGTCAAGAGTGAGGGCAGCTATTCTTCAGTTCTTCCAAGGGTAAAATAAGAAGACTAAATGTTAAATAGACTCAAATAGACTTTATTATATCCTATATAATAAAGAGGTAATATGCAAATTGACCCTCACACCCTTGCACAAGATGGCCACCCCCATGTGGTCAAAGATGGCTGCCACAAGATGGCCTGCAGGGGAGGGCAGTTGTGGGTGATCAGGCCAGCAGGGGAGGGCAGTTAGGGGCAACCAGGACAGCAGGGGAGGGCAATTGGGGATGACCAGGCTGGCAGGGGAGGGCAGTTGGGGTGACTGGGCCAGCAGGGGAGGGCAGTTGCTGGTTACTGGGCCTACAGGGGAGGGGAGTTGGGGGCAATCGGGCCAGCAGGCGAGGGCAGTTGGGGATGATCGGGCCGGCAGGGGAGTGGTTAGGGGGTGATCAGGCTGGCAGGCAGAAGTGGTTAGGGGTAATCAGGCAGGCAAGCAGGCGAGCAGTTGGAGAGGGAACAGGCTGAGGGACCCCCCCCCCCCCCCCCCCCAGTGCACAAATTTCGTGCACTGTGCCTCTAGTTGTAATATATTAGGAGGAACTTACTGATATTGGAGAACATTTGAGACTTGAACACTTTAAGAAAGAATCTTTCAAAAGCTCCCTTAAAGATCTTATTTAGGTTGAAGATAAATTTGTTAGAGGAAACATTTTACAGTTGATTACCCTGAAGACTAAGGCGGCACAAATCTAGGATGGTAAAATTGTGAAGAGTCTCCTGGACAAATACCAAATTGTAAAAACTATATTTATAGAACACCCCTTGAAGCTTGAAAATGGTCATTTTAGGGCAAATATAAATTCTAGCTTTCGAAAAGCTTTTGGCTTGGAGGAGGTTTAGGTGTAACTTTCTTTGGTTGTCTCTATTCTGGGTTCATCCAACACCTGCTGCCTCCACCATGCTGCCGAAGTTCAACCCCAATGAAATCAAAGTTATATACCTTAGCTGCTACAGTGAGGAAGTTGGTGCCAAATCTGCCCTGGTCCCCAAGATCAACCCCCTGTGTCTGACTCCAAAAAAATGTTGGTATTTACATGGCTAGAGCAATTGTTGATTGGAAGAGTCTGGGGATTACAGTGAAACTGACCACGCAGAACAAACAGGTCCATATTGAGGTAGTACCTTCTGCCTCTGCCCTGATCATCAAAGCCCTCAAAGAACTGCCAAGAGGCAGAAAGAAGGGAGAAAAACTGCATTAAGCACAGTGGAAATATCATTTTTGATGAGATTATTAACATTGTCTGACAGATGTGGTACTGATGTTTAACTATATAACTCTCTGTAACCATTATGGAGATCCTGGGGACTGCCCAGTTTGTGGGCTGCAATATTGATGGCTGCCACCCTCATGACATCATAGATGATATCAACAGTAGTGCTGTGGAATGCCCTGCTAGTTAAGAACTACAAAGGAAAATGTTTCAATTAAATATCATTTAACAATAAAAAAAATTCTGTTATCCACTAAACTGCATTCCCTAAAATGGTAGACAAAAGATTAAAACATATTTAATAGTATTTTTCTGAATGAATGAATAAATGAATTATTGTTGGCTTATGGTGGATTACCATGGAAAGTTAAATCTGATGTCACGAAAAACAGCTGTCTATAAGGTTTACCCATACCCATGATTGCAGTATTCCAAATCCATTTTAGTAACCTATCTGCATTACACTGTCAGTTGTCTACTTTAAACATTGACATTAATGCTGAAAAAGATATTTTAAATAGTGAGTCATGGAATAAATTGGTTTTCCAAGGTAGCACTTTGTGATAGCTTCCAAATCCAAAACTGTCTTTAGTTAAGATATCAAATTAAATGAAATAATCAGAAGTAAGGATGTATCTAGCAAATTTGGATTATTACTAATAAGTACATATTATTTTCTCTTATTTTGCAGGAAAAATGGATCTGACTCCCGGTTTACCATTATTCTTGATCGAAGATTGGATACATGGTCTTCTATCAAAATCTCTCTCCAAAAAATCTCTGTAAGTACAAATGCATTTTTAGTAACTTATTTTTGTTTTACATTATATGTTCTGTTTGTGGGGATAGAGAATATTTTGATACTGATGGAGATGAAAAATTACTGATGGAGACAATAAAATAGATGTGATGGTGAGGTGGGAAAGTAGGAAGAAGAGTTGATACAAGAGATTGAGCTAAACAACTCCACCCAAAATAAAACCTAATGGGAAAGAATGATTAGTTAATGGTTCCAGTTATGAGTGGAAGAGACTCATGATTCCTTATGACTTTCAGAGCAAGGAAAGGTTTTATGGGAACTTTTAACCCTTTGCACACACTTGCTTTTTTCTCGATTCCTTTATTCTACTCGGGATTTAATTTTTTAAATATCCCAGATTTTACAAAGCGCGTAGAATAAAAAACTGGAGTTTCTTTTCATACAAACTTATTTATTTGGATTTTTTTATATTTCAAATTATTGATACATTCAAAGAGTAATTTTAATCTCGACATCCGAGTGCAAAAGGTTAAAACTGGAAATAGCTGTGTTGTATACTCATTGTATTATGGAAAAGTATAAAGAAGAAAGTTTAAAACAGTAGTTAATAATCCAACCATCCAAAAATAAGCACTTTTTGACAAGTGTATCTTTCCAGGTTCCCCCCACACCCCACACCTGGGATAGAGTTAGGAAGTGAGTCACATATAAAATGACATATATCACTTTTTGGAATCTAGTCCCCAGCTTTCTAAGATCCAGATAAAACAGTTTCCCTAAAGGAAACATTACGAGAGATGCAGTCCTGCCCACAGGGAAGATGATCTTTTACATTGTTAGGATCACCTGGATATAGTGGCATTGTTTGAAACTTCTCTTTCATAAAAGAGGAGGGAGATGAAGAAGCCGTAGACTCCTTCTGAGCTGGCAACAGTAGGGCTGTCTGTGGAAGTACCATGTCATCAACTTTCAATCAGACCAGAGTAGCTGGGAATCAATATATTTTTTCTTTGGGAGTCTAACATCATCAACCATCTGAAATTCTTATTTGTCTCCTGATTGACACAGGAGGCCACACCCAGCAGAGAAAGTTGATTTGTCAATGCAAGACAAAAATCTAGGTTGTTAGGCTTCTGAGCCTGGGTTCTTTTTACTATACTAAGTTGCTAACAAGTGTAAAAAATCCAGTTGATACTTGAACAACACACGGCTTTGAACTATGTGGGTTCACTTACATACGTATTTTTTTCAATCAATACCATAAATATACTTTCTCTTCCTTTCTCTTAATAAATTTTTCTTTTCTCTATCTTACTTTATTTTAAGAATATAGTATATAACACATATAATATGCAAAATATGTGTTAATCTACCATTTATATTATGGGTCAGACTTCCAGTCAACATTAGGCTATTAGTAATTAAGTTTTGGGCAGTCAAAAGTTATATATATACTAGAGGCCCAGTGCATGAAATTCATGCATGAGTGGGGGTGTCCCTCAGCCAGGCCTGCACCCTCTCCAATCCAGAACCCCTTGGGGGATGTCTGACTGCTGGTTTAGGCCTGATCCCAGCAGTCGGACATCCCTTTCGCTATCTGGGACTGCTGGCTCCTAATCGCTCACCTGCCTGCCTGCCTGATTGCCCTTAACCACCTCTGCCTGCCGGCCTGATGCCCCTAACTGCTCCCCTGCTGGTCTGATCGCCCCTAACTGCCCTCCCTTGCTGGCCTGATCGCCCCTAACTGCCCTTCCTTGCTGGCCTGATCACCCCCCTACTGATCCCCACTGCCGGCCTGATTGCCCCCTAACTGCTCGCCCCTGCCAGCCTGATCGCCCCTAACCACCTCTGCCTGGGCCCCTGCCACTGTGGCTTTGTCTGGAAGGACATCTGGAAGATGTCTGGTCTAATTAGCATATTATCCTTTTATTAGAATAGATATTTTAGACTGTGTGGGTGCTTGGGCCACTAATCCTGCATTGTTTAAGGGTCAGCTGTATACTTAACTCAATGGTGAAATGAATGAGATTATTATTCTTTTCATACCCAGTATGAATTACTACTCATCTTAGGTAAGTCAGCAACTTGTTGTTGTTGTTTTTTTAAATTTCTTTAACAGAGGTGTTTAATCATAAGCAATGGAGAGAAGAGTTGATTCACACAAGTTACTCAGATAAAATTACAAATCCTTGACTTTGTATAATATATTTTTGCCTTTTCAAAAGTAGTCACATTTTTTAAAAATATATTTTATTGATTTTTACAGAGAGGAAGGAAGAGGGATAGAGAGTTAGAAACATCGATGAGAGAGAAACATCAATCAGCTGCCTCCTGCACACCCCCTACTGGGGATGTGCCCGCAACCAAGGTACATGCCCTTGACCGGAATTGAACCTGGTACCCTTGAGTCTGCAGGCCGACACTCTATCCACTGAGCCAAACCAGTTAGGGCAGTAGTCACATTTTTAAAGTAATGTTGATTTTATTTATTTCCTGATTAAGTACTCCAGGCAGATGTCCTAATTCTCTTGCAGACAGGGAATTACATGGAGGTACACACTTTGGACAGGTTATGTGAGGTCAAATAGCTAAGTAATAAAAAGAGGCAGGGTTAAATTGAATTTTCATGAATTTCAGTTGGTGCCTTTTCCACCTCCTGCTTTCTATCAATTTCCAAATGAATTGTGGATAGACAAATAAATTTGGTGTTTTTAAGAAAAAGGTAAAATTCCTTTGGAGAGAGTAAATCTACCCTCCATACACTGTTGAGCCCCATCAATGGGGCTAAATGAAGTAAAAGCTATTTTGTATTAATCAAATTGGTTTCTTGTAATATAGTCTTGTTTCCTAAAAGAGAAATATAAGTTTCAGTTGTGATCCTATTGATTTGGGGTTAACAGAGGAATATTGACTTGTTTTGGGGAGGTAGTGCTCCCCTTTCTGTTTTTCTAGGAATGCTGTCTTAACTGGGGAGGAATGAAGAATGTTCAGCAAAGAGCTGGGCAATCAGGGTACCTTTATTCTCATAACTGCCAAATTGATGGCACTGGCATGAAGTGGGGGTATAGGTGATGGTAATGTGTAACTGGCTATAGATTATTTTATGTGTTTCTTTTTAACATTTCAAACATTTCTACTTGTGGTAGTTTCTATACCTATACTCAAGAGCACATTAATTGTATCTCAACCATTAGTAGCCATTTGGCACTGTTTGTAATAAAGGTAAATGCTGAATACAAACTAATTTCAAGAGCAAAAGTTGGCATTCAGAAAGGATTCTGGTGAAAATTGCCATTGTATAGATAAGTCTGTCTTTGGTATATTATTTTAAATGAGTGTCTATGAAATAATTTTATGATTCAATTTGAAGATCTCAATATGTAGATTCCAAAATACACTATGCAATTAGGTTATACTTCATAATTCATGATAGGAGACAAGATTTTTTTTAGTTACACATTTTGGGGAAATGTTAATTTGGGTGATAATCATATCCATCTTAAAACATTTGCATGTTATGTTCTTTCTAGATTATTATCAGGAAAAAATTAAAACCTGTAAACTTCTACAAGGCTTAAACACATAATAGACTTAATAAAAAAAATAACAACCATAATTGAATTTTAAATCACAGACCAAGGTAGGACAAGGATCAAGGTATCAGTTAATACTACCTTCACAAAGATTCTTAGCATTCCACCTTAAAAATCAAACTGAGCAGAGGAGAAAGCCAGTCCCATCAAGCCCTTAGGAGGAGAGTCTTTTTTCTTCTTCTTCTTCCACTCTCAGGACATGCCTGACCATCTTGAGAAGTCCAGCATAAACTAATCCATGAGGTTCAATCAGGCTAAGTAATTGGGGATGTGTCAACTCTGAATTACAATGAGCAGCAGGGAAGGATTTGTCAGCTGACTAATCAGGGATAGTGGTTTTCTTCTAGTGCTGCCACGGTGGTAATGGAAGCAGCTACAGCTAACGGTAGCTTTGTTTGATAGAGATTTTTGGCTGCCGCTTTTCAATACTACACAAGAAGCAGCTCATATTTCATCAATGCTTCATTGACAATTGGAAAAGAAGAGTGTTGTTGTGTATAGACGAGATGGCAGAAGCAACTCCCCCGAGAGGCAAGATGAGGTTCAGAAGGAATGCGGTAAGGGCTCTGCCTGCAGTCCTGGAAAGCCTGTTTCCAAGTTCAAGTGCAGGAATGCTGCAGCATGGTGCTATAGCACAAACTGCTGAATGGGGCTTTTAAGGACAGATAAGAGAATCGAGACTTGTATTTGCATGGATTGCATTGATGTGATTTACAGTGATGTTGACATAGGGAAACATAGAATGTAATTTCAAAATCTAAATGTAATCAAGTTTTTATGAGGAAGTACTGTTAGTCATGTTATTTAAGACTGTATAAACAATTTTGAATCGTTTAGCAGAGTAGCTTTAAGTCACTAGTTAAAATAACATCTGACAAAAGGATTCAATCTTTCACCATGGTCAAATAGAGTATGATATAATGGATAAGGTCTGGAGATGACTTCATCAGTATTTAAAAGGAAGCCTTTCCTGGGTGTTACTATATAAGTAAAAAAAAAAAAAAAAAAAAAAAAAAAAAAAAGTTAAGGTTAATGATTCAGTCTTTCTGATGTTAATTCTTCTCCAAATTAAAACTTTAAAGATATAGAATTCTAGCATGTTGACAACTTCTTATTTTTTTAAGGAAAAAAGAGTGACTGACTTTTCACTATAGGCTAGAATTTAGAAATCTCTCCTTGCTGATATGTTTCCAACATTTTTCTACCTAAAATCATACCTTCATTAGCTCACTTGTATACTAAATTCCCAACAAATTTCTAAAGTTATATTTAGATATCTTTGGGGGAAATGCAAAATAAAGCTAGCTTATTTAACAACTAACTGGTTATCAACAGGGTTTAAATGCCCCTCTTTTTCTTTCAAAACTTAAGATAGCATTATTGATATTATTATTTAAAATTTAATCCTTGATCATTAAAAATGCTGAGACAACACACACAAAGAATAAGAAAGTAAAAATCAGACATTAAAAATGGCATTTGGAATCAAAAGTAAGATAAGTGAAAAAACAAGTAAGGATTTTGTTACTGATGTGACCATCAGTGGGTGAGTAAATGTGTTATATTCTAAAAATGCTCTTACCACAGAATGCTATTTTACAATTACAGTTTAGGATATGAATCTTTGTTTTGACAAAATTGTATCTTCAGCTCTAACATGGTTTTGTATTATGGGAATAATAGATTCAGACTTTTAATAGACAATTTATGGTGCACAATAAATGCCTGTGTAGGTGCTTTGCAGTATTGGGTACAACTGACATTAGTACTTTTGTTATCAAAAGTAACTGACTTAAGCTTTCAGAAAGTTCCTACCTAGTTCATATATATATATATATTCTCAGTGCTGAACTTAGTTTCATATATATATATATATATATATATATATATATATATATATATATATATATATATATATATATATATATATATACAAATAAATACAGCACACAAATAATCATTGAAGAGACATATCTAGTACTGTGTTACACACAATATAGGTTACAAAGGTAAATAAATATGGAGTGGCTACTAAACTGAAAGAGTTACCTAGTAGAGTATATATTGTGTAACCGTACCACAGCTTTTTTATCCACTTATCTACTGATAGGCATCTGGGTTGTTTCCAGATCTTGGCTATTGTATATTATGCTGCTATGAATATATTCTTTCTGAGTGGAGTTTCTGCTTTTTTTTAAATTTAATTTCTTTATTGATTAAGGTGTCATATATTTGTCCTCATCCGCCCATTCCCATCCCCCACCCCACCCCCCTGTTGTCCTTAACCATTGGTTAGGCTTATATGCATGCACACAAATCCTTTGGTTGATCTCTTCCCCCCTACCCCCACCCTCCCCTACCCTCCCTCTGAGGCCCGACAGTCCGATCGATGCCTCCTTGTTTCTGGGTCTGTTCTTGTTCATCAGTCTATGTTGTTCATCATTTCCCCTAGATGAGTGAGATCATGTGTTACTAGAAATATACTTATAAGAACCGAATGTGAGACGAGCAATAATAGTTATGCTGACAGGCAAATGAATCAGTCTGTAGTAAGTTTCTTTCTGGATCAACAGTTCTTTTGAGACCCAATTTCAATGTCCACCAGTTCCTTATGTGTACATGTTGGCACTGACTTTTCAGCTCTGGATGGTGGACAAATGGTGGTAATGCAGGTCCGGCTCCCTCTGGTTTGGTCTCGCCCGGACCCAGGGGCGCGGCTTCACCCGGACCTGGGACCCAGCATCACCTGGGCCCTGGGGCACGTGGCCTCACCCGGACCCAGGTGCGCGCGGCCTCACCCGGTCCCGGGATCCAGCCTCACCCGGACCCAGGGGCACGTGGCCTCACCCCGACCCAGGGGCGCGTGGCCTCTCCCGGACCCAGGGGCGAGTTTCTGGTTCCTTAGTATATATTCCTAGAAGTGGGATCACTTGGTCAAAGTGATAGGACATGTTCATACAGTACTAATATGAAAGAACTTCTAGTTGGCGGGGAAGGCCTCATAAAGGAGATGGTATTTGGGCCTTATTCAAAAGCTTACATTTTTATTACCTTTCTTTGTTTCTTCCATTATTCTCTTTTTTAAAAAACTTTTTTATTGTTTAAAGTATTACATATTAATCCTTTTCCCCCATTGACCTCTCCCTGCTCATTCCCACCTCCCAGCACATGCTCCACCCACCCTACTGACTGTGTCCATGGGTTATGCTTATATGCATGCATACAAGTCCTTTGGTTGATCTCTAGGCCCTCTCCCCCCGCCGCCGCCTTCACCCTGAGGTTGGATGGTCTGTTCGATGCTTCTATGTCTCTGAATCTATTTTAGTTCATCTGTTTATGTTCATGATATTCCACATATGAGTGAGATCATGTGATATTTATCTTTCTCTGACTGGCTTATTTCGCTTAGCATAATGCTCTCCATGTCAATCCATACTGTTGCACATGGTAAGAGTTCTTTCTTTTTACAGCAGTGTAGTATTCCATTGTGTAGATGTACCACCGTTTTTTAATCCACTCATCTGCTGATGGGCACTTAGGCTGTTTCCAAATCATAGCTATTGTTAATTGTGCTGCTATGAACATAGGGGTGCATATGTCCTTTCTGATTAGTGTTTCTGGTTTCTGGGGATATATTCCTAGAAGTGGGATTACTGGGTTGAATGCGAGTTCCATTTTTAACTTTTCGAGGAAATCCCATACTGTTCTCCACAGTGGCTGCACCAATCTGCATTCCCACCAGCAGTGCATGAGGGTTCCTTTTTCTCCGCATCTTCGCCAGCACTTGTCGTTTGTGGATTTGTTGATGATAGCCATTCTGACAGGTGTGAGATGGTACCTCATTGTTGTTTGATTTGCATCTCTCAGATGATTAGTTCATTATTCTCTTAAATGAATTAGTTGAAGAGGCCCCTAGGAACAAATATCTTAAAATTTAATTTATTAGATTAAGTCTGAAGCCCAGAATTATACTGGAAGACATATTTGTTTTGCTTACATGGATAGTGCTTGACCAGAGTGAAAAATCTTAAACTCATCTGGTGACACAATGGTTTAACCTTGGAGGATCTCTAGAGTTGGCCTGGTTCTGGAGGCTATGATAGGTAGTACCCAAAAGGATGGTACAGTGGATTTAAAGTCCAAAGAGAGAATTAAATTGGTTACTTTGTGGAAATTGTAATGACTGTGGCCAAGTGAGAAGGAGAAGATGAGAATGGATATGTGACAAGAAAGGCAGACCACAAGGAAGGAGTATTTGCAAGTTTTTTGGTGATCTGTAAAGTAACTCATACTTTCTGTACTCTTAAAATGTGGTGGGGTGGGGTATGGAAGAGTGTGGAGGTAAGTAGGTCATGGCCTTGGAAACTCTTGTCTATAGCTTGAGTTATGAAATTTTCCCCAATCTTTTCTAAACAGATAGTTTGAACCCTATTAAAGTCAAACACATGCCAACAACTCAACATTGTGTTATTTATGATATTAGATTATAACTAGAGGCCTGGTGCACAAATTTCGTGCACAGGGGTGTGTGTCCCTCAGCCCAGCCTGCACCCTCTCCAATCTGGGACCCCTCGAGGGATGTCCAACTGCCCGTTTAGGCCCGATTCTACCGGGCAGTCGGACATCCCTCTCACAATCCAGGACTGCTGGCTCCCAACTGCTCGCCTGCCTGCCTTCCTGATCGCCCCTAACCGCTTCTGCCTGCCAGCCTGATCACCCCCTAACCACTCCCCTGCCAGCCTGATTGATGCCTAACTGCTCCCCTGCCAGCCTGTTTGCCCCTAACTGCCCTCCCCTGCAGGCCTGGTCCCTTCCAACTACCCTCCCCTGCTGGCCATCTTGTGGTGGCCATCTTGTGTCCACATGGGGGCAGTCATCTTTGACCACATGGGGGCAGCCATCTTGTGTGTTGGAGTGATGGTCAACTTGCATATTATTCTTTTATTAGATAGGATGAGATAGGATAGAGGCCTGGTGCAAAGGTGGGGGCCAGCTGGTTTGCTCTGAAGGGTTTCCCATATCAGGGTGGGGGTTCCCTTGGGGCGTGGGGCGGCCTGAGTGAGGGGCCTGTGGTGGTTTGCAGGCTGGCCACGCCCCCTAGCGACCCAAGCGGAGGTCCTGGTATCTGGGATTTATTTATCTTCTATAACTGAAACTTTGTAGCCTTGAGCGGAGCCAAGCGTCTTGCTTGCTCCGTGGCTGCAGCCATTTTTGTTGGAATTTATTTATGTTCTTTAATTGAAACTTTGTAGCCTTAAGCGGAGACCAAGGCAGGCCAGGGATGTGAAAACTTGGCTTCCTCCATCGCCGGGGGCAACTCAAGCCTCCTGCTCTCTCCAGCTCCGTGGCTGCCACCATTTTTGTTGGGATTTATTTATCTTCTATAATTGAAACTTTGTAGCCTTAAGTGGAGACCAAGGCAGGCCAGTGCAGGTGGAAAGCTTGGCTTCCTCCATTGCTGGGGAAACCCAAGCCTCCTGCTCTCTCAGTGGCTGCAGCCATCTTGGTTGGGTTAATTTGCATACTTGCTCCTGATTGGCTGGTGGGCATGGCTTGTGAGTGTAGTGGAGGTATGGTCAATTTGCATATTACTCTTTTATTAGATAGGATAGTTTTGTTTAGTAGGTTCCATGATATTGGATTGTTTCCAACAATTTGACTGTTAATATTTGTTCCATTTTATAGATGTCAATGTCAAGTCATTCCTAAATGCTAGGCAGCTAGTCTGTGTGTGCATTCAGTCTATGCATTGTTAAGTATATGTCCTGAAAAGTGTTATGTATCCTGAAGAGAGCTTGCCCTTAGGATTCAGGAAAGCCTGAGTACCACTGCTCCCTAGGTGTAATCTTGGGCAAGTTTTTGCACCACTGTGCTTCAATTTGCTCATTTGTAAAAAGGCTATCATACCTATTTCACTTCAATATTATGCAAGCTAAATAGGGTAATATCTGTAACAAGCCTAGTACATATGTACTAAGCTTTCAGTCAAGGGTCCCCTCTAATTGTTACTGCATTTCCTTATACTACATATTTTAAAAAGCTATAAGAATGTAAATTGTTTTTATATTAAAGAAACCAAACTTTTATATTATATAAGCCATTTTAGACAATTTTAAATAACTAGAATGACTGAAAAGTGTGCATAGGGTGTATGAATTGCCTCTTTTAGGTACTGCACAAAAAGTATCAAACAATGTTAATTTCTACACTTTTGTAGTGAAATGATGTATCGAGTTTATACCTTTTGGTGTTGTTACTGCTGTCCTTACTGCTATAAGGCCATATAACTGGGTGAACTGAGAGAACACATGAGGAGAAAGGAATAAATCTCTTCTCTTGGAGGGAAAGAGCAGAGAGAGCTAATTATGTGCCCATGAACCTGAAGAACCAGTAAGAACTGCTGTAGAGGGTTGGGCGGGCCATGCACAGTGAGTGATCAGAGAAATGGCTCTGAGCTTTATGAAAATGGGCAACATTCTCGGTTTTTACTTGAATGCCTTTAAGCAGTCACATGTTGGAACTCCAAAAAACAATTCCTGCAATAAAGCTAAAAGCAATACTGCTTCTTCTCTCATGCTATTTTTTTAAAAAAAGAAATAACGACAAAATAAAACAAGACTGACAGTTGCCCACATCTCTTTCCTATTTTGACAAGTTCTCAAAAATGATTTACAATTTTAAAATCTAAGGTTTGATTTTGGTGAACATAGAAATTGTGCCGTTTCATGTTTATATAACCATACAGATTAGTGAGCCTTAAAGCAGCTTACCCAAGAATTTAGGAATGTAGTTTCTCCAAACCAAAATGGGAAAGCTCAATGGATTCGAGATATATTTGCTGTGATTTATATGCATGCATCTGATACTGTTTATGTTATGTGATATGCTATTTGATTGCCCATTTAAAAAATCTTTATTGTTGGAAGTATTACATATGTGCCCTTTATTTCCCCATTGGCCTCTTCTAGCCTGTCCCCACCTCCTACCCCAGGCCTTCACCACCCTATTGTCTGTGTCCATGCGTTATACATATATGCATACAAGTTCTTTGGTTGAACTCTTCCAACCCACCTACCCACCCTGCCTTCTCTCTGAGATTTATCAATCTGTTCCATGCTGCTATGTCTCTGGACCTATTTTGTTCATCAATTTATTTTGTTTATTAAATTCCACATATGAGTTCGATCATGCGATACTTGTCTTCTTCTGACTGGCTTATTTCACTTAGCATAATGCTCTCCAGGTCTCTCCATGCTGCCTCAAAGGGTAATAGTTCCTTCTTTTTTACAGCTACTTAGTATATATTGTCTAACTGTACCACAGCTTTTTTATCTACTTATCCTACTGATAAGCATCTGGGCTGTTTCCAGATCTTGGCTATTGTAAATTATGCTGCTGTGAATATATTCTTTCTGAGTGGTGTTTCCAGTTTCTTAAAATATATTCCTAGAAGTTGGATCACTTGGTCAAATGGAAGCTCCATATTTAATTTTTTGAGGAAACTCCATACTGTTCTCCACAGTGGCTGCACCAGTCTGCATCCTCACCAGCAATATACGAAGGTTCCCTTTTCTCCACATCCTAGCCAGCACTTGTCATTTGTTGATTTGTTGATGATAGCCATTCTGACAGATGTGAAGTCATTGTCCTTTTAATTTGCATCTCTCCTTTTAATTTGCATCTCTCTAAAACGTGACCTCCTGGTTCATATGCCGACGCTCAACCACTGAGCCACACCAGCCAGGCCCTTTGCCCATTTAAAAAAAAATCTGTATTTTTCATTGATTTCAGAGAGGAAGGGAGAGGGAGGGAGAGAGATAGAAACATTATCGATGAGAATTATGGATTGGCTGCCTCCTGCACGCCCCCTAGTGGGGATCGAGCCTGCCACCCAGGCATGTGCCCTTGACCGGAATCGAACCTGGGACCCTTCCATCCGCAGGCCAATGCTCTATCCACTGAGCCAAACCAGCCAGAGCCATTTTTTAATTGGATTGTCTTCCTTTTGTTAAGTTGTATGAGTTCTTTATATCTTTTGGATATTAACTCTTTATCAGATGTATCATTAGCAAATGTGTTCTCCCATACAGTGGGCTCCCTTTTCATTTTGTTGATGGTTTCTTTTGCTGTGCAGAAGCTTTTTATTTTGACGTAGTCTTATTTATTTATTTTCTCCTTAGTTTCTCTTGCCCTAGGAGATGTATCTACAAACAGATGTCTTGAGATTTTGCTGCCTGGGGTTTCTTGTAGGATTTTATGGTTTCACGGCTTACATTTAATTTTTTTATTCATTTTGAGTTTATTCTTGTGTATGGTGTAAGTTGGTTGTCTAGTTTCATTTTTTTTGCATGTACCTATCCAATGTTCCCAACACCATTTACTAGTATCAAAGAGACTGTCCTGACTCCATTGTATGTTCTTGCCTTGTTTGTCAAATATTAATTGAGCATAATGGCTTGGGTCAGTTTCTGGGGTTTCTTTTCTGTTCCATTGATCTATATGCCTGTTGTTGTGCCAGTACCAGGCTCTTTTGATTACAGTGGCTTTGTATTATAGCTTGATATTTATATTGCGATCCTTCCAACTTTGTTCTTATTTCTGAAGATTGCTGCAGCTGTTCAGGGTATTTTTTGGTTCCATATAAATTTTGGAGTATTTGTTCTAGATCTGTGAAATATGCTGTTGGTATATTAATAGGGATTACATTGAAACTGTTAGATTGCTTTGGATAGTATGGACATTTTAATGATGTTAATTCTACCAATTCATGAATGTGGCATATTCTTCTACTTGTTTATATCTTCCTCTATCTCTTTTTTCAACGTCCTGTAGTTTTCCGAGTACAAGTCTTTTATCTCCTTGGTTAAGTTTATTCCTAGGTATCTTAATGTTTTTGTTGCAGTAGTTAATGGGATTATTTTTTTAGTTTCTCTTTCTGAGAATTCATTATTGGTGTATAAAAATGCAATAGATTTCTAGGTGTTAATTTTATATCCTGCTACATTGCCAAATTCGTTTATTAAATCTAGTAGTTATTTGGTGGAAGTCTTTAAGTATTCTATGTACAATATCATTTCATCTTAAAATAATGAGAGTTTTTCTTTATCTTTTCCAATTTGGATGCTTTTTTAAAAAAAATATTTTATTGATTTTCCACAGAGAGAAAGAGAGAGGGACAGAGAGCCAGAAACATCGATGAGAGAGAAACATCGACCAGCTGCCTCCTGCACACCCCCCACCGGGGATGTGCCCGCAACCAATGCACATGCCCTTGACCGGAATCGTACCTGGGACCCCTCAGTCCGCAGACCGACGCTCTATCCACTGAGCCAAACCGGCTTTGGCTGGATGCTTTTTATGTTTTCTTCTTGTCTGATCACCGTGGCTAAGACTTCCAGTTTGTTGAATAAAAGTGGTGAAGACGGACACCACTATCTTGTTTCTATTCTTAGGGGAAATGGTTTTAGTTTTTGACCATTGAATATGATGTTGGCTGTAAGTTTGACATATATGACCTTTATTATGTTGAGGTATGATCCCTCTATTCCCACTTTGCTGAGAATTTTTATTAAAAAAGGGTGCTGGATTTTGTTAAATGCTTAATTTTTGCATCTATAAGATCATGTGATTTTTGTCTTTCAGTTTGTTTATGTGGTGTGTCATGTTCATTGTTTTGTGTATATTGTACCCGCCTTGCATTCTTTGAATGAATCCCACTTGGTCATGGTGTATGATCTTTTTATTATATTGTTGGATCTGATTTGTTAATATTTTGTATAGGATTTTAGCTTCTATGTTCATCAGGGATATTGGCCTGTAATTTTCTTTGTAGTGTTTTTATCTGGTTTTGGAATTAGAATAATGCTGGCATCATGCTTTGATTGCTCATTTGAATACTAGCTTTAAAATAGATTAGCTTGAAGCTTTTAGTTATGTAAATATCTGAATATAGAGGAAAAGTACTGTCTCTCTATACCTATCTGCAAACACATCTTGAATCCATATGGCCTTTCAGGTTAAAATTTCTCAAGATTTCTCTATTTCCTCCAGATTCTCACAGCCAGTGATCACAGTCAGAAAAGTGTACATGTTGCTATTGGCCTATGTTCAGATATATGAAGCTTTAGTTTAGAATTTACAAACTAGTAGCCCATAGATGTGTTTCATTTAGACCATATAATATTTGCGTTTATTAATGTTTTTACAAACTTTCAATTTGTTTCCCATCTTTAAAAATCTTGGGAGTTTCACAGAGAAATCTAGATTTCTTTGAAAATACATCTTTCTATGGGCTTTTTATGATAATTAAGTCACTAAACATTTTGAAGGAATTAAAGAAGAAGGCCGTATAATAAACTAATCAGAAAGTTTTACTTAAGGATGATCTGATTAGAATTAGAATTACCTTTAGAAACATTTTACACAGCTGTCAATGTTTGGGATTAACTACTTTATCAAATAGCAACAATGACTGATTTAATAAACAATAACTGATTTAGTAAACATTAAACTTTGACTTAGGAGCAGGTGTATACTTCCAAACCCCACTGAAACTCCTCCCTGTGGTTTTTGTGGATCATGGTTCTCCTCTCTTCTGTGTACTTTGTTCCCTGCTATGTGATCAGTAGTCCCTGGACCTGGCTGCTGGGACAGCCTTGTTCTCCTAGGAATGGCAGGGTAGAGACCAAGGCCTTACCTCAGGTGGAGGGTTGTCACATGGCCTTCTCTGTTCTCATAGTATCCTCCACCCCAATTTTGGAAGAGGGTGAGAATTTTAGGCTTCAAGTTGGTCATCCAAATGTCTTGTATCCACAGATGTCCTATTCAATACCAGAGAATATGACATTAAAGAAAGTCAAAGAGAAGATGCAACCACATTAACCTAGAATCCATGAAAGAATAAAAGTAATTTTGCTTTAAGTGTTGGCAAAAGTAGGGTACTTTCAATTCCATTGAAGTGTGAAAAAATAAGCTGGATCAAAGCAGGTAAGTATAATAATATTACTAGTAATTTACCCATGTGAAGGAGGAGGAAAAAGTTCTAAAGTGAATGGGATAGAAATAGAATCAGTGTTCTCAATCTAAAAATAGGCACAGAATTCTCACAAATCCCTTCTCAGCATCTCTCTTTAAGGAAGACTTTATCCATATTCCAGTGTATTTCTACCTAAACTTGCTTGTCCTAGGTCTAAGAATCCAAAGTAAATTATCTTATTAAATTTTTTGAGAATTTAAAAGTACTTTTATATTCACTATTTATTTTAATTCTTACAATAATTGTGGCAAGTGTGTACCATTCTTAGCATAAAATAAAACATACATTATATACATAATAGAGTTTAGAATGTACATTACCATTGGAACTCTCTGTATCTACTCTTTCTCTATAAAAGTTGGCGTTGAAGCTTTCCTGAGCAGCAGGGGTCATGAGTACCAGTAGTTCTTAAAGTTTCCTTTCCTCAGCACTAATTTGAAAAACCCTAGGATAGGACTTTGGTCCTGCTTACATTAAATTTTCATCCCACTACTAATCATTGGGTATTGGAAGAGCAAGATCATGTTGAAAGATAACAGTTTTTATTAGGAACTAATATTGAGAATAGTAATAGGCTTCTTTTTAGTTTGTTTGGGGTGCTATAGCAGAATTCCATAGACTGGGTGGCTTTTAAATAGAAATTTCTTATAGTTCTAGGGGCTGGAAGTACAGATTCTGTGTCTGGTGACAGCCCACTTCCTGGTTCATAGGTCTTTTCTCTGTGTCCCCATATGGGCAGAAGGGGTGAGAGATCTCTTTGGGGTCCTTTTTAAAATATTTTTATTGATTTCAGAGAGGAAGGGAGAGGGAGGGAGAGATAGGAAATCAACAATGAGCAAGTATCATTGATTGGCTGCCTCCTGCACTCCCCACACTGGGAATAAAGCCAGCAACCCTGACTGGGAATCAAACCATGACCTCCAGGTTCATAGGTCCATGCTCAACCACTGAGCCATGCTGGTTGGGCTCTTTGGGGTCCCTTTTATAAGAGTCCTAATCCCATTCATGAGAGTTCCAGCCTCATGCCCTAATCACCTCCCAAAGGCCCCACCTCCAAATTTCATCACTTTGGGGCTTGTTTCATCATGTGAATTTGGGGGAGACATAAACATTCAGTATATAGCAGAGGGGAAGAAGTTTCTCATGAAGGGAGAGGGTAGCAGAGACATGGCCACCTGGAGGACTCAACAGTTGGCCAGCCATACCAATTTGTGTCTATTTATTATCATTGTTTAAATTATTGATTTAATTTTGTGCTCTTTTACTTACTTGTATGACACTCAGTTCTCTTTCTCTCTAGTTCTCATTGCCACTTAATTGTTTTATGTTTTATCACCACTTCAAATTGAATTTTTAAAATTTCCCGTTTTAAATGTCATTTCCCCAAGAGGTTAGGTCTTATACCTCAGTGAAAATTATTCTTTTTTTTAATAGACTTGATTTTTTTTTAGAGCAAACTGAGCAGAAAATATCGTGTTCCCATTACCTCTGCCCCACAATATCTTAATAAGTTTTGTTTAATTACCAATATTTCAACATGCCTGAAATATTATTGTATTTTAAACATTCTTGACATATTTTGCTTTATTAGGCTTTAATCTGTTGTTTTGAGGCTGGTTTCACTCTGCATTCCCAGTCTGCACTTCTTTCACTCCTTCCTTATACATACATTTGCTGATGCACATCATCTGGATGTTCTGCTGGCCCTTCCAACTCAACATGTCCATAAATGGGAATCAGTATATTATTCCCCTCTTAAAACCTGTTTCTCTTGTGTTCCTTACATCAGTGATGGTTATACCATTCACTCAGTTACTCAAGCCAGAAATCTGGAGACTGATTTCCTAGTTTTTCCTTTCTTATCAGACACATTCAGTCATCGTGTCTTTCAGATTGTATCTCCCAAATTCTACCCTTATCCCTGTTATTGTTGCCCCAGTTCAGGAATTCCTTATCCATGGCTTCCTAGCTCACCTGCTTTCAGTCTTGTTCAAATTCAGACCACAAACCAGAGTGATCCCCCCTAAAATGAAAACCTCTTAAAGTCTCCCCTTGCTTCCAGAAGAAAACTGACCTGGCTCCTGCCCATCCTTTTAGCACTCTTTTAGCACTTCTCCCATTGCTACACCCAAGCATCACTTTGCTTTAGCTTTTCTGATTGGAAACTCTTGAATGAATGGGGTAGTATAGTGATTACAAGCACAGACAGGTGCAAATTAATGCTTCACCAGTTGAGTCAAGTTTTACTTAAACTTTCTGAACCTCACTTTCTTTATTTGTAAAAGAGGATAGCCTAACTACTTCAAATGATTATTATGAAGAGGAACTATGATAATATTGGCAGAAATACTTGGCATTGACTAAGTATTTGATATGTGGTGGTTTACTATTATCTTTCTATACTAGTCCATCCCTCACTAATTTTGCATAGTTCCCTCCTTGTCTTTTGTGTGGTTTCGTTAAGCAATTATTTTTTGACCACCCACTATGTGTTAGTATTCTAAAAGCTGAGGAAACTTTGATGCACCAGAATGACATTCTGTTGTTCCAATTAATTCCTTCTTATGCTTAGAAACCTTTCTTGACATTACTAGGTATGGGATGTTCTGTGGTACCACTTCCTGTTGTATATTATTCTAATTCTTTTGTTTTGATTATCAACTTATCATGCTATAGAGCTAATGGTTATTAATGGGCTCCACTACTAGATTGTCATTTTCTTGCAAGAAGGGTGTGAACTGTATTTTATTAATTTGTGCTCACAGAATGCTAACAGTGCCTGATATTTATTCATTTAAATACACGGAGTTGGACACATGGAGATATTCAGTGAATATTGCTTGAATATAAATAAAAATTTGAGTTAATAATATACTTTTCTTCTATTGTTTACTACAAGTGTACATTATTTTATCTCTGTTGGACTTTTAGGGCTACCCTAGGAACCTGCCTCCTAACTCTGTCTTACATGAAATAAATGCAATTCGAGTACAAATAACTAACTTTAAAATGAAGCTTAAGAGTTTAATTCTTTGTAACTTGGGACTTACTTTAGTGTGAGAAAATTTCGTGCCTTGAGTATTGCAAAGATCTGAACCTGATAACCTCACATTGGTTTTATTTTTATTTTCATGTTTTTAGATTTTATCAACATCCATTTTTAAAGTTTGTCCTTTTAGTGGCTTTTGTGACTTTAAAATTTGTTTCCTTTCATTACAATTTGATGATATGTGCTCAGCTGAGTACATGTTTTGACAATTTTTTTCTTCCTTTCCTGTGTTTTCTTTCTATAGGCTTCCTTCCCTGGGAACTTACACTTGATATTGGTTCTACGTCCAACCAGTTTTCTTCAACGAACTTTCACAGACATTGGATTTCGATTTAGTCAGGAAGATTTTATGCTCAAACTACCGGTAAGAGTATGTTTTTAAAAATGTGTTGTTCCTTTTATTCTCATGAAGATATTGTACCATGCTGTTGATGTTTTATATGTGCTCATGAAGAATTTAAAAGAAATAGAATTTATCTCCCAAAAATGTAAATTTAAAAAGCCTAAAAGTCATTTGCTTCTACTGTTAAAGGAATAGATTAATGAAGCAATTCCTTTTTAAAAAGATATATGTCACATATGTTACATATACAGGGTGGGGCAAAAGTACGTTTATAGTTATGAGTACAGAGTTCATTATTGTATTATTTATTAATTATTGTCTTATTTTTCATACAAACAACAGTAAACCTACTTTTGTCCCACTCTGTATGTGTGCATGTGTGCATAAAATCAAGGCATTTCATTTTAGAAAATAATGAGTATGTGTTTTATGTTTTTGAACTTACATCCTGAGCTAGTTCAGAATATTATGTATTTGTTTTTATAACAGATATTTTTATATGTTTTTAGGGCTAGGAATAGAATGCTCATAAATTTTGATATTTTTGCAAAGATTAGTCTCTCCTGATAAATTATAACTGACTACATAAAGTCCTTTTGTTTTGTGGTAGGCATAACATTCTTTCAGAAGGTTGACCATTAGATCAAGGAGAATCAGGTGTTTGGGTTTTTATGGAAATTAATTTTGCTTTACAGATAAATGTTTTGTAAATGAAAACTGCTATGACCTGAAGAAGGTAGTGCTGCATACATGTGTGGGGAGTATACAGGAGAGAGTTTTTAGAATCATTTATAAAAGATAAATTTCTTCTAACTGAATGTTAAAGTTCATTATACAGTTGAATGGAGGGATGCCACAAAAGGCAGTTAACAGTATCTTTCTTGCTTATTTATATAGGTTGTTATGCTGAGCTCAGTTAGTGATTTGCTGACATACATTGATGACAAGCAATTAACCCCTGAGTTAGGCGGCACCTTGCAGTACTGCCACAGTGAATGGATCATCTTCAGAAATGTATGTTTCTTTTGCCCTTACTATAGAGCCTGTAGTTCATGTGAGCTTTTAAATCTAGTGCTAGAGTTCTTTTCCTCTTTGGGAAAAACACTTCCGGGGCTCCTATTTTTTAAAAAAAACCTATATAAGTCAATATCTTGATTTTCTTCTATAGGAAATACCTAGAAATGATGAAGAATCACTAAGGATGGCAGTTGAAGGAGAGGCCTAGGAAATAAGGAGGTCTTTCTCTGTTCACCCCCTCTGTGGCCATTTAGTAACTTGAAGAAACAAAGGGTTGAGATTCAAATCATAGCACTGATGATTTTTAGCTGTGTCACCTTGCACAAGTTATATAACCTCTCTGAATCTCAGTTTTCCCAGTTGTAAAATGGGAATAATACTTTAACTCATAGGGATATTGGGAAGATTAAATGAAATAACAATTGTAAAATGTTTAGTATGGGGCCTGGCATATGGTGAGCCCTCAAAAAAAATGCAGATCATGTCCTGGCCAGGTGGCTCAGTTGGTTGGAGCATTGTCCTGTACACCAAAATGGTTCGATTCCCAGTCAGGGCACATGCCTAGTTTGTGGGTTTGATCCTCAGTCAGGGAGTGTATGAGAGGCAACCGATCCAATGTCTCTGTCTCTGCCTGTCTGTGTCTCTCTCTCCCACTCCCTCCCTCCCTTCCTCTCTCTAAACATATCCTTGGGTGAAGACTAAAAAATGCAAATCATATTGTGAATCTTACCATCCTAATAGTGCTTCTAAGGCAGTTATATTTGTAGCAAAGACTCCTTCTGTTCTAGAAGTTTACAAATAGGCAAAGGCCTGGCACCTCACAGGGGTGAGTTTGTGGTCTAAGAATATTTACTCCAAATCCCAGAAACCCAGGAACCTTCTGAAGGATGTAATTAAGTGATGTTTAATTAAACCAGAGCTCTATTTTCCTCATGTTTATTCTTCATTCAATGGTCCTAGTCATTCATATGAAGGTATATTGTCAAAATTAGCAGTGCTAGCCTTTAACTGAAAATGCTATAAATAAGAAAAGCAGATACCTTGAGCTGTGTGGTAAACTTGGGATTTATATGGTCTCTATATGTTGTCCTTCTTTCTTTGAGTAATTGATTTGGAAACAAAATAAATAACAAAATCTTTTTTTTTTAAATATATTTTATTGATTTTTTACAGAGAGGAAGAGAGAGGGATAGAGAGTTAGAAACATTGATGAGAGAGAAACATCGATGAGAGAGAAACATCGATCAGCTGCCTCCTGCACACCCCCCACTGGGGATGTGCCCGCAACCAAGGTACATGCCCTTGACCGGAATCGAACCTGGGACCCTTCAGTCCGCAGGCCGACGCTCTATCCACTGAGCCAAACCGGTTTCGGCGAATAACAAAATCTTACTTGACATTTTAGGGCGGTAGAACCTGAAATGAATTGCTGTGAGTAGATGTTCCCTCATCACCTCATTCCATCACCTTGCTGGGAATGCTAATACTTGTTCATAAACTATAATAAATATAAAGTGACTTTAATATTCTCATCTATCTTCAGAAGTAAAGCTATTATAAAGTGATTTTACAATTACAGAGTTTACTAGAATAAGGAAAACACTATTTTTCAAGGTCATAAAACAAGTTACTCAGTACATGACATCTTTAAGAAATAGTTTTCATCGGTGTCTAAGAAATAAGTACAGAAATTGAGATAAAAGGCATTCAAGAAGACTCTTCTCCTGACTATAGATTTTGGAGGCTTAGATGCAAAGTTAGTTGTCAAGGTCAATGCCAACTTTCCTTAGCAGAGGAGAGTTTGTAGTTTATGCGTTTGCTCTCAGACCTAAATAAAAGTGAATACAATTACTGACCCAGCTTTTGATATGCTGGCAGAGTTTCCACAGAATTAAAAGAATCACTGGTTCTTTGCAGGCTATAGAAAATTTTGCCCTCACAGTGAAAGATATGGCTCAAATGTTACAATCCTTTGGAACCGAGCTAGCTGAGACAGACCTACCAGAAGATATTCCTTCAATAGAAGAAATTCTTGCAATTCGTGCTGAAAAGTATCACCTGTTGAAGGTATGTCTGATAGAGGAGATGAACAAATGTTTTACATGGTCTTTTTCTAGAAAGGTGTTCAGTGTGTCCATTTCACACTGATTAGTGGGTAGGAAGACAAAAGATACATTTTTATATTATAAAGCGCACTAATAAAAATAAGAATACAAGAGGAGAATGTTCTGGATATGTTGAATGTAAGTGTCCCCTTTGTAAATGATGTGTTCTCTTGATAAATTGTTTATTTGTAAATTGAATAGTTTATAAATGCTCTGCAGTCATTTTTGTTACTACATATTCTTTATCCTGTGAAAAGGCACTCTCATTTGGAAAGTTAGAATGAGTATCAATAGGCACACCCCTTGCCACAGGTAGGATGTAAGCTTTCTCTTTCATAGAGTACTAGTTCTTGATGTTTTCTACAATAACTAAGGAGTTGATTTAGCTCTCCTACCCAGTTGTTTGGAGTGTTGGGTTGTGAAGGTTTCTGAGTCACCAAGTACTTTAAATTCACTTTTCCTAAAAAGTTTATGAATGATCTGAACAAGCACTAGGCTTCCATGTAGAACGCATGTTCTTCATATGATAATAGGCTAGTTGGGGTACTGAATCACAATCTAAAAGCAAAACTGTTCAAGGAAAAAATGCTCTGTCTCTCAAATGCTGTGTGGTTGGGTAATTTGCTTACCCTTTCAAAGTTTCATTTTCTTCATATGTACAATAAGGTTGGTGATGATACATGCATACCTTGTAGAGCTGTTGTGAGAATGAAATGAAGTAAAGTACATGATATATGTACTCTAGTGTTTGGCACATAATTGGCAATAGCTCTTAATGTTTATGTTCTTACTAGAGGCCCAGTGCATGAAAATCATGCATGAGTAGGGTCCCTAGCAGCTGCTGGCTGCCAGCTGGGGCCTTCCTTCATTCCGTGCCCGCCCCCACCCCACCCCCGCCCCCATGGTCAGCACACATCATAGCGAGTGATCGAACTCCCGGTCAGTTGAACTCCTGAGGGGACACTTTGCATATTAGGCTTTTATATATATAGATTCATATTGATGGTGGTGTCATGGAACATGTTTCCACAAAAATACATGTACACCCCAATTTTTTGATCTCCTGAAGGAAGTCATTATTACTCTTACATGCTTGAAGAATCCACCGTCCAAGGTTAAAACCTTCTGAATAATAGCATATGCTTCATGATAGATTAATTAATCCAGATGTGGACATAATACTTAAGGCAGGCAGTGATGGGCAACAATTAAGTTTTAGTAGGAAAGGCATTTATCTAACTATATCTGAATATATTAAATATTATTTGCAACTGTATGCTTTCTAGTGTGGTATACTTTATTATGCTATTATTGTTTTATTGAAGTACATTAAAAATATTAGCAGAATAGAATAGAATAACTTAGAACTCTCTACCAGTAAAAGAAGGAGGCTACAAATGGTGCATAGGGTACGTCTGCCTGTAAAGATCTTATAGAAATAGTGATTGTAGCATCCATCTCAACAGGCAGAGGCTTCTTGGAGATTCTCACAGCTTTTGGATTCTGTGGTACTGAGGTATTCCTTGATGATTTCAGTTATGAAAGCAAAGGCCATTCTAAACTACTATTTTTATTCTGCATGCTATAGATATATGCTTCCTTCTTTTCAGGTTATTCAGATTAGGTTACTGGCAGATATTTGATACATCCCCTCTATGCCTTTGTACAGAATGATATTACAGCTGTAACCAAAGAAGGAAAAATTCTGCTAACAAATCTGGAAGTGCCTGACCCTGAAGAAGCTATCAGTTCAAGATTTGAACATCATGAGCAAATAAGTGGTGACTGGCAAACTGTGAATAAGTGAGTGCTTTCTTTTGGGTATAGAGTTACTTATTTTATACTTTCGAAAGAGAATTACACATTTTTGCTGCAATCTGTTAAGTGTTAAAGTATTCCTGGATCTCTGGAAATTTAAGAACTCATTCCTGAGTTGTCTTACAGAAGTTCATTTGCTTGCAGACTAGGTTCTGTGGACAGGGATGTTCTTTACTTGGACCAAGTGTCATAGGCTGTGACTTTGCCTATAATTCTTAATGCCCAGACCCAGTTTATCTACCTACTTATAAAACAAGCTTTTGTTTTTAAGGAATTCTATGACTTTTCTTTGTTAAGATTGCTGACTCAAGTACATGATATGGAAATTGCTTTTGATGAATTTTGGGAAAAACACCAACTAAAAATGAAGCAGTATCTGCAACTATGGAAGTTTGAGCAGGATTTTCAAGAGGTCAGTTAAACATTTCTTTTTTTTTCTTCAAAAAATTGATTTGAGAGAGAGAGAGAGAGAGAGAGAGAGATGTGAGAGAGAATACATCGATCAATTTCTTCCTGCATGCACCCTGACTGGGGATTGAACCCACAACCTGGGTTTGTGACCTGATCGGGAATTGAACCCTGGACCCTTTGGTTCTCAGGACGACACTCCAATCAACTGAGCCACACCAGTCAGGGCTAAATATTTCTTTATACATTTATTTTCATTATGTCAGAGCTTTTATTCCTTGATCATTAGAAAGTCTCACAAGATGATCATTTAAACCCACAGAGAGATGGCGGGGGGCGGGGGGGAAGGGGAAGAGGCAACTGTGAGTAAACCTTGACCTTGAATGAAGAAAAAAATATTAAATTCTAAGACTTCTACTTCTGTGGCTCATTCATTCCCTTCAAAAGAGCACTTATATGCTAACATATATGAGAAAGACAAAGTTGTAGTCTACTCTGATGTTTGTTATTCAAATTTACTTTAAATATAAAATGCTTTCAGCTTATGGGATATCTTTCCTAAGAAATAGTATCAATTTCCTTCTTGATTTTTCAAAATATCATATTCCTCTGCTGATTATGTTTTACATGATCTAACAAAACATTTTTTTTTCTGATTCAGCAATTTATACTTATGAAAAGGCTGATGGATCATGTTTAGTTATAATTATTTAAAAGGTTATAAGTATATTCTATTTGTAATCTTCTGGAAAATCCATCATATATAGTCAAGAGATACAGAATTATTTTCCTTTTTTTAAGTTGACATCTGCTGGTTGCTTTATTTAATTTTTTACTTTAAAGACAAGACTAAAATAAAAAACTCTGAATTTATGCTTTTAACCCCAAAAGAATCAAAGAATAACTATACTTCTAAAGTAGCTCCCATAAAGCAAATATTTTTTTTGTAAGTATGAATATTACCTAAACAAGGTAAAATATAAATATTTAATTTTGTGCTTAAGTTGAAGTGTTACCACTGAAGTCAATTATAGATGTTTACTCTAAAAGAGGTTACTATGAAGACTGCAGATTCAAATACTGATAATACTGAATTTTGATAAGTTACTCAAAATTCAATTTATGGAATACCTAGAAAATAGGTTGAATTGAACCCATTTTGAGTTTTATAATATTCATTAGCAATAGTTTTTAAAGACATAAAAAGCTATTGTTTTCTTATAAATCAGGAGTTTAAAAATCATCTCTAGTGTTTTCAACTGTCACATGGCCATAAACCAAAGACCCAAATAATTAAAAATGATCAGATACTATTTAGGCAATGATTCTCATGTGCCAGTACTTTTAATGTTGTGTACATAAAATTATAGTAAAAAGATGACTATAAACAAGATGTAGCTCCTCCATTTCCATGATCAGCACACTGCATTATAGTAAACCGAGTTTATATTCCACCACCAAGTGTGGTTCTCCCATTACTTTATTTTGTGACGAGTCATTGAGAAGGTCTTCACATCCAATAGTTTCATCATTACCTCACAGTGAAAGGTATCAGTGAAAGGTATGAGCTTGGAAAAAATAGAAGATGCCAAACCTGTTGCACTGCCTTGAATTCCATTTGCAATTTTATTTTTATTTTTTTAAATATAATTGATTTTTTACAGAGAGGGAGAGGGTTAGAGAGTTAGAAACATTGATGAGAGAGAAACATCGATCAGCTGCCTCCTGCATGCTCCCTACTGGGGATGTTCCCGCAACCAAGGTACATGCCCTGAACTGGAATCGAACCTGGGACCCTTCAGTCCGCAGGCCGATGCTCTATCCACTGAACCAAACCAACTAGGGCCCATTTGCAATTTTAGTAGAACAAGCAGACCCTAGATGTTTCTGTGTGGAAAAATTCACTTTATCTTGGTTGAGCTGGAAATTTTGTTCCCATAATTCAAGAGGATGAATGGGCAAAAGTTCATTTTTCAAACAAAAAATGTTTTTGAAGAAGATCATGTTTTTCAAAAGGTCCACTTACTGAAAATTCATTAACTGGAATACTGCCCTTTAGCTGAGATCCAAGTCCTCTGGTATTCATCTTCTGCTCGGTCTGTGAACAGCCTTTCAGTTCTGTTACTTCCCTAGATTTAGTTGCTTCTTTTCTTTGCTATCATGTCCAAGCTTCTCACAGTCTCTTTCATATACTATGTTACCAGGGAATCCTTGAAAACTCACTTCTTTTCTGTCTTCCATGTGGCCAGCTTTTTTTTCTACCAATGAGTGGCTTACTTACTTGGTATTTCATTTGTTCTAGCAGGATTAGGTCTTTGAGGGGCACTGCATTCTGGACACAGGGCACAGTTACTACCAGTCTTTTCCCTCCTATGATTCAAACAGATTTTGAAATGCCATGCACTCCATGAAATTGTCCTGAAAGAATAGGTCAAATTGCTCTTGGTCCTTCTTGGTCTCTCCCTCTTCCCCAACTGAAAACATGGAAAAGTAACATTTCTCCTGAACATACCTATTATGCTGCTCTATATATCTTAATTTGCATCCATATTAAATTTTTATACTGCAGTTATATTCTGTTTCTTCTTGGATTATAATCTCATTGACATGATCTGTATTTCATATTGACATCAGATAGACTCTGTATATATAGGAAGTTAACTTTAAAACTTGTTTGGCAATTTCAAACTTTCATAACATTTTGAATATTGTCAAATATGATGTTTTTGAATATATAGAATAGGAATATTATGTTGCATAATCATAGTATGGTTACCAAATTTAGTACATTCAACAATAATATGATACTTTTGTATTATCTACCATCAGTATTCCAATTTTGCCAACTGACTTGATACTATCATTTTTTGCTATCAATAAGAAATTTAATGTTTTTAAAGAAATACAAATGGTGGCATTGTCCAAAAATTTAACATGTTTATTTACATTTTTATAAAGTTGAACTGCTGAATCTTGTTTACTGAAACATTTTAACTCGCATCAATGCTTTTTGTCCCCACATTTATATTAAAAGAATTCTCACACAAATGGAAATGGAAATACTGCTAATAGCTGATTTCTGTCCCCTTTTTGCAAGCATATAGTTAGGTACCTTTTGACCCTTGGGGGGGCGGGGATCTAATGTTCAGAACTACCAATAACAGGAAGAAGAGAATTTTTGAAACAGAATGAAATGTTTCCCATCTTAGTGGACTCTTAAGCACACTCTCCTCATATGTGGTGTGCTAGCTGAATGTCTTTTGGCATAATTGTTACATGTTTGGTGTGGATAGCACACAGGCTTCAAAAAGGCCAACTGGCTAGGCCTCACTCGCCTCCTGCAAAGCACCAATAGCTGCATTCTGGAAGCGTAGATCTGTTTTGAAGTCCTGAGCAATTTCTCACACCAGATACTGGAAGGGAAGTTTGTGAATCAGAAGTTCAGCAGACTTCTGCTAATGTCTGGTTTCAGGAAGTTCCATGGCACCAGGCCTGTAATGATGAGGTTTCTTCACCCCTTTGGTAGAAGGTGTACGCTTGAGAGTGACTTTGGTAGCCAGCGGCTTCCTTGGTGCTTTACTACCAGCCTATTTGCAGGCAGTTTGCTTTGTGTGAGCCATTGCACAGAGAGACCCATTCTTCAGCTATCCTTTTTTAAAAAAATATATTTATTTATTTATTTATTTATTTATTTATTTATTTATTTTTAGAGAGAGAGAGAGAGAGAGAGAAACATCAGTGTGAGAGAGAAACATCAATTGATTGTCTCCCATACACACTCTGACTGGGGTTGGGACCCAAAACCTGGGTATGTGCCCTGATGGGGAATTGAACCCATGGTCCTTCGGTGCACAGGATGATGCTCCAACCAACCTTTATTTCCCCATGTATAATACAGGGTCCAGTCTAGAGAGTCTTGTATGGCATTAAGTTGTCATGTCTCCTTACTTGCCTTTAATCTAGAACATTTCTATAGCCATTTTTTTTTGTCTTTTATGACATTGACATTTTTAATAATACAGTCCTTTTCATTTTTTATTTATTTTATTTTTAATTGAAATTATTGGGGTGACATTAGTTAATAAAATTATATAGGTTTCAGAGGTATAATTCTATAATACATCATCTATATATTGTATTGTGTGATTTCACTGACATGTGGAATCTAATGAACAAAATAAGCTGACGAACAAAATAGAAGCAGAGGCATGAATACATGGAACAGACTGATAGCTGTCAGAGGAGAAGGAGAGGCGGCTGGGTGAAAAAGATGAAGGGATTAAGTAAAAAAATTAACTTATAGATAGACAAAAGTATAATACAGTCCATTTAAAAATAAAATCTTCTTTTTGACTTTGTCTGACATTTTCTCATGATTAGATTAACCTGTGTGTGACTACCTAGAATACTGCATATGTGATGTGTCCTTCTGAGGGTATCACATCTGCAGGAAATTAAGTCCACCTGTCCCTCATTGTTGATGTAGATTTTGATCACCCAATCAGGGTGCTATTAAATTTCTCCACTGTATAGTTACTTTTTTCTACTTGTATGTAGTAGGAAATGTGTGGGAAGAGAATTTAAGGTCATGCAAATATATTTTAAAAAATATATTAATTGATTTCATAGAGGAAGGGAGAGGGTAAGAGAGATAGAAACTTCAATGATGGGAGAGAATCATTGATTGGTGCCTCCTGCATGGCCCCTACTGGGGATCCAGCCCACAACCCAGGCATGTGCCCTCACCAGAATCAAACTGTGATCTTCTGGTTCATAGGTCGATGTTCAACCACTGAGCCACCATGGCTGGGCCCATGCAAATATCTTGGTCCTCATCAAAAGATCACCATAGGTTTAATATCAATTGATCATTCTGTATTTAAATAGTCTTTATTATAATAGGTGTGAAATGCTGTTTTTTGTTTTTTTTTTATCTCTAGTGTCTCCTTCACATTTACCAGTCCACATAGGCATGCTACTGTAAGCAAGGGCCTTTCCTTCTATCTATCTATCTATCTATCTATCTATCTATCTATCTATCTATCTATCTACATTTTTGGGTTTATGGCTGCCTAGATTTTCAATGGTTCATAATTTATTACTGTTTTTAACTATTTTGGTGTTTCAAGCTAGCTACCATGTCCTGGTGATACGTCCAAACATTATTTTATCACTTACATTATTTTATCACTTCTTTACTTTCTAGCGTAAAGAGGTGGTCTAAGCCTCAGCCTTGGAACCAGACATTTTCCAGAAGCTCTGGATTCTTCCTCTGGGAAATGATGTTAAGGACCAAGATCTGGGTGCTAGGAGTCCTCATTGCTACTAAAGGGTCTTTGTCTCTAGAACCGTTCACCATAGAGCTAGAGAATATATATATATTTATAGGTATATACACTTATACATACTTCCATACATGTCCACATATACATGTTTTCATATGAACATAGTGATATTTTATAAATAATCAGTACACACTGATATCTAGGAGGTTAAATTTTAGCAGATTATATGAATTACTGGAATAAAATAACTGAAAATATTTTTCATATGTGCAATTTTTTCATATTGATGTTCTAATTTAATAGCATTTCCTATACAACTTGATTGTTAAGGGAAATGCTTAATATTTATTTGCTTGTAAGACTAATTTTTATTACTATTTTTAGCTTGTACGTGAAGTTGAACTTCTATTAAATCAGCAAGCAGAGTTGGCAGATGTCACAGGGACTATAGCTCATATAAAACAAAAAATAAAACATTTGGAAAACTTAGATGAAAATTCTCAGGTAAGATTACATTTCAGATGTTCATTTATTTATGGAGTATGATAGTTACATTTTGATGCTTTTCAGTGGTTGAAACCCTTATTATGATTATTTGTAATCTCTCAGCAGCAGTGTATATAACTTTTTCAATAATATTGGTCTGTTTTCAATTCTGTTCAATGTGGGCCTGAAGTGACACTGCATATATCATGTAGGAAGCCTCTGAGATAATGGTGTCTAATGTTTTAGGCCTGCCAGTAGGAACAAGATCATAAATCATTTTGAAGAAGCTAGAAAAATGTCCATCAAGAATGCTATTTGGGTACTTGGAAATAAGGGAAACATACAAAAACATAATTCCTTAAATATCCATCATTTGTTATATGTATTTCAACCAGCATACATTAATACATATAGATCTACTTAATCTGACTAGCTGTGTGATCTTAGGTAAATTGATTACATTTTCTAGGCCTCAATATCCTAATTTATAAATTGGGATGAAAGGACCTACTTTGCAGAGTGGATTGTAAGGATTCATTTAGGTGTTGTAGATAAAACACATAGCATAGTACCTGAGATACATGACTCAAAAGAGCCAGCTGCCTGTCTTAAAGCTTGGATTCATGGCTTTACTACTTAACAAATACTAGCTTTGCTCTCCTGTTTTTGTTTTTTGTGTAATTTGGCCTTCTTTACTTTTTTTAACAGCTTATCTTTTTTATTGTTTGAAGTATTACATATAGTTGTACATATATCTCCTATTCCGCCCCCCCCATTGACCTTCACCAGCCTCCCCTACCCCCCGTCGCATGCCCTCACCCCCCCACCCCCAGTGTCTTGCGTCCGTTGGTTGTGCTTATATACATGCATACAAGTTCTTTCGTTGATCTCTTCCCCCTCCCCCCCCGCAACACTCCCCAGCCTTCCCGCTGTAATTTGACAGTGTTCAGTGCTTTACTGCCTCTGTATCTATCTTTTTGTTCGTCAGGTTATAATGTTCTTTATTTTCCTGAATAAGATCATGTGGTATTTTTCTTTCATTGGCTGGCTAATTTCACTTAACATAATGCTCTTCAGGTCCATCCATGCTGCTGAAAATGGTAAGAATTCCTTCTTTTTTATAGCAGCATAGTATTTCATTGTGTAGATGTACCATAGTTTTCTAATCCACTCATCTGCTGATCGGCACTTAGGCTGTTTCCAAATTCTAGCTATTGTAAATTGTGCTGCTATGAACATAGGGGTGCATATATCCTTTCTGATTGGTGTTTCTAGTTTCTTAGGATATATTCCTAGAAGTGGGATTACTGGGTCAAATGGGAGTTCCATTTTTACTTTTTTGAGGAAACTCCACACTGTTCTCCACAGTGGCTGGACCAGTCTGCATTCCCACCAGTAGTGCACAAGGATTCCTTTTTCTCCACATCCTCGCCAGCACTTGTCGTTTGTTGATTTGTTGATGATTGCCATTCTGACAGGTGTGAGATGATACTGCATTGTCGTTTTAATTTGCATCTCTCGGATAATTAGTGACTTTGAGCATGTTTTCATATGTCTCTTGGCCTTCTTTCTGTCTTCTTTCGAAAAGTATCTGTTTAGGTCTGTTGCCCACTTTTTTATTGGATCATTTATCTTCCTTTTATTAAGTTGTATAAGTTCCCTGTAGATGTTGGAGATTAAAACGTTATCAGTGATAACATTTGCAAATATGTTCTCCCATACAGTGGGCTTTCTTGTTGTTTTGTTGATGGTTTCTTTTGCTGTGCAAAAGCTTTTTATTTTGATGTAGTCCCATTCATTTATTTTCTCTTTAGTTTCCATTGCCCTAGGAGCGGCATCAGTGACGAAATTGCTTCGGCATATGTCTGAGATTTCTCTGCCTGTGGATTCCTCTGGTATTTTTATGGTTTCCCGTCTTACGTTTAAAGTCCTTTATCCATTTTGAGTTTATTTTTGTGTATGGTGTAAGTTGGTGATCTAGTTTCATTTTTTTGCATGTATCTGTTCAATTTTCCCAACACCATTTATTGAAGAGACTGTCTTGACTCCATTGTATGTTCATGCCTCCTTTGTCAAATATTAATTGAGCATAGTGGTTTGGGTCGATACCTGGGTTCTCTATTCTATTCCACTTGTCTATATGTCTGTTCTTGTGCCAGTACCAGGCTGTTTTGAGAACAGTGGCCTTGTAATACAGCTTGAAATCTGGTATTGAGATCCCACCTACTTAGTTCTTCTTTCTCAGGATTGCTGTGGCTATTTGGGGTCTTTTTTTATTCCAGATGAATTTTTGGAGAGTTCTTTCTAGGTCTGTGAAATATGCCGTTGGTATTTTAATGGGGAGTGCATTCAATCTATAGATTGCTTTGGGTAGAATGGACATTTTAAAAATGTTGATTCTACCCATCCATGAACATGGTATGTTCTTCCATCTGTTTATGTCTTCCTCTAGCTCTGTTTTCAGTGTCCTGTAGTTTTCTGTGTATAGGTCTTTTACCTCCTTAGTTAAGTTTATTCCTAGGTATCTTAATTTTTTTGATTCGATGGTAAATAGGATTGCTTTTTTAGTCTCTCTTTCTGTAAGTTCACTATTGGTGTATAGAAATGCCATAGATTTCTTGACATTAATTTTGTATCCTGCTACGTAGCCAAATTCATTTATTAAGTCTAATAGTTTTTTGATGGAGTCCTTTGGATATTTTTGTACAATATCATGTCATCTGCAAATAAGGAGAGCTTTACTTCTTCTTTTCCAATTTGGATGCCTTTTATTTCTTCTTCTTGTCTAATTGCAAGGGTTAATACTTCCAGTACTATGTCGAACAGGAGTGGTGAGAGTGGGCATCCCTGTCTTGTTCCTGTTCTTAGGGGAAATGGTTTTAGCTTTTGCCCATTGAGTGTGACGTTGGCTGTGGATTTTTCATATATGGCTTTTATTATGTTGAGGTATGATCCTTCTATTCCCACGTTGCTGAGAGTTTTTATCAAGAAAGGGTGCTGGATTCTGTCAAATGCTTTTTCTGCACAATTGATATGACTATGTGATTTTTATCTCTCAATTTGTTTATGTGATGTATCACGTTTATTGATTTGTGGATATTGTAACATCCTCGCATTCCTGGGATAAATCCTACTTGGTCATGGTGTATGATCTTTCTGATGTACTGCTGAATCTGATTTGCTAGAATTTTGTTGAGGATTTTGGCATCTATGTTCATGAGGGATATTGGCCTGTAATTCTCTTTCATTGTGTTGTCTTTATCTGGTTTTGGTATTAGGGTGATGCTGGCTTCATAGAAGGAGCCTGGAAGTGTTCCTTCCTCTTGAATTTTTTGGAATAGTCTGAGGAGGATAGGTTTTAGTTCTTCCTTGAATGTTTGGTAAAACTCTCCTGTGAAGCCATCTGGCCCCGGGCTTTTGTTTGCTGGAAGCTTTTTGATGACTGCTTCAATTTCTTCCATAGTTACTGGCCTGTTGAGCTGTTTAGATTCTTCCTGATTGAGTTTTGGAAAGTTGTATTTTTCTAGGAATATGTCCATTTCCTCCAGATTGTCCAGTTTGTTGTAATAGAGTTGTTCATAGTATTTTTTAACAATCCTTTGTATTTTGGTGGGGTCTGTTGTTATTTGTCCTCTTTCATTTCTGATTTTGTTTATTTGGGTCCTCTCTCTTTGCTTCTTGGTGAGCCTGGCTAGAGGTTAATCAATCTTGTTTTTCCTTTCAAAGAACCAGCTCTTGGTTTTATTGATCTTTGGATAGTTTTTTGGTCTCTATGTCATTTACCTCCACTCTGATCTTTATTATTTCCTTCCTTCTGCTTACACTGGGCTTTTCTTGGTGCTCTCTTTCTAACTCTTTGAGTTTTAGGGATAGGTAATTTGTTACCATTATTTCTTGGTTTTTGCAGTAGGCCTGTAGAGCTATGAACTTCCCTCTCAAGACTGCTTTCACTGTGTCCCATAGATTTTGGATTGTTGTGTTTTCATTGTCGTTTGTTGCCATGATGTTTTTTATTTCTTCTTTGATGTCTCTGGTAACCCAGTCATTGTTTAATAGCATGCTATTTAGTCTCCATGTGTTTGATTTTTTTTGGATTGTTTTTATTGTAGTTGATTTCAAGTGTTATGCCACTGTGATCTGAGAAGATGCTTGATATGATTTCTATCTTTTGAATTTGAAGAGACTTTGCCTGTGACCCAATATATGGTCTATCTTTGAAAAGGACCCATGTGCACTTGAGAAGAATGTATATTCTGTGGCTTTGGGGTGAAATGTTCTGAAGATGTCAATTAATTCCTTCTGGTCTAGTGAGTCATTTAGGATTGATGTTTCATTGCTGAGTTTTTGTTTAGAGGATTTGTCCAATGGTGATAGTGGGGTATTAAAGTCTCCTATTATGATTGTATTGCTGTCAGTCTCTCCCTTGATATCCTCCAGGAGTTTTTTATGCATTTGGGTGCTCCTGTATTGGGTGTGTATATGTTTACCAGAGTTATTTCTTCTTGTTATATTGCTCCCTTTAGTATTATGAAGTGGCCTTCCTTTTCTCTTGTTATGTCCTTCACTTTGAGATCTAATTTGCCAGATATAAGTACTGCTACCCCAGCTTTTTTTTCATTTCCATTCGACTGAAAAACCTTTTTCCATCCCTTCACCCTCAGTCTGTGTGTGTCTTTTTTTCTGAGGTGGGTTTCTTGTAGACAGTAGATATATGGGTTATGTTTTCGTATCCAAGCTGTTATCCTATGTCTTTTGATTGGGGCATTTAATCTATTTACATTTAAAGTTATTTTTGATAGGTACTTGTTTGTCACCATTGTTATTCTTTACCCCTGTGTTCCTTCTTCGCTTCCTATTTCTTTTTTTACAGTAGACCCTTTAGCATTTCTTGGTGATAAACTCCCTTAGTCCTTTTTTGTTTGTGAAGCTCCTGATTTCACCTTCAATTTTGATTGATAGCCTTACTGGGTGCAGTATTCTTTGATTCAGACGCTTCCTTTGCAGGACTTTGTATATTCCATTCCATTCCCTTCTGGCCTGATGTGTTTCTGTTGAGAAATCAGTCACTAGTCTGATGGGGTATCCTTTGTAGGTAACTTTCTGTCTCTCTCTGGCCGCTTTTAAGATTCTTACTTTGTCATTGGTGTTTGCCAATTTAATTATAATGTGCCTTGGCATCGGTCTTTTGGGGTTCATTTAGCTTTGGACTCTGTGAGCTTCTTGAAAAAATAGTGTGCTTTTTATTCAATATATCATGGAAGTTTTCTGTCATTATTTCTTCAAAAAGTTTTCTATTCTTTGCTCAGTTTCCTCTTCATCTGGAACCCCTATTATTCGGATGGTCTTTTGATTCGTGTTTTCCCCAAGTTCCCTTAAGGTCTCCTCCTGCTTTTTAATTTATTTTTTCTAGAAGCTGCTCTACTTGGGTATTTTTCCTACCTTGTCTTCTAGCTCACTGATGCTGTCATCTGCTTTCTCTAGTCTACTCTTGATGCTTTCTATTGAGTTCTTTACAGCAGCGATGTCATTTTTCATTTCTTCTTGGTTCTTCCTCATTTCCTCTTGGTTCTTACTCATATTGTCGAATTTGTCTTCCATTCTTTTCATCCAACTTATGACCATTTCTCTGAATTCTTTCTCTGACAGGTTGCTTGCCTCCATTTCGTTTACTTCCTTTTCTGGTGATGCCTGCTTTTGTTTCATATGCAGGCTGTTTCTTTGTCTCCCCATGGTCTCTGTTCTCTGGGTGTCTGGTTAAGTAGTACTCTCTCTCCTGTGTTGATTTAAAGGCACAAAATACAACACAACAAGGTAGAACGAACAGGGCACTGAACACAAATGTATTCACCATATTAATAACCCCAAATAAAGGTGACCACCAGAGAAAGGCAAATTAGAGAATAGGAGGGAAATGAGAAGAGAAAAAAAAAAGAATGCAGAAATGAAATTGGGAAAAGGAAAAAAAAGTAAGAGAGAAAAGAGTGAGAATAAGAAAGAAGAGGGGAAAAAACTATATATGGGGAGAAAACTCCAATAGAACAACCACTGATCTCCACACATGCCAGCAACAAGTACCTGGATATGAATGCAAACTACAAACAACTAATATCAAGTTAGGTGAGGGAAAACAGAAGCAAAAGACAAAACAAAAAAACAAAAAGGAAAATCTAAACAATCTCACAAAAAAGCATAAAAAAATCAACAATCAAGCAAATAACAACAAAAGTACAGAGAGAGAAAAATTTGGATAGTAAAGAAAGAGAAGAGAGAAGTGTGTATGGACTTGGAGCAGGGGATTGGAAATTAGATATATAAGTAGGGTGAAATTTTAACAGGGAGTAAAAAGAAGGAATAGGGAAAATCTAAAGCAGGAATAGGGTAAGGGAAATAGGACAACAAAAGGGGAAAAGTGAGGAAGAGAGTGATGGCATAAAGGTAAAGTTGAAATAGTGTAAAATGATGCTAAAGGAAAGATGAAAATAGAATGTAGAACACTAATCCCAAAGTAAAATAAAGAGAAAATAAAATGACACTTTAATAAAAATCACGTAAAATAGTAGTAGTAATAATACTGATTGAAAATAAAAATGTAATAATTAAAAAGATAAAATCAAGTGAGGAAAAAAGAAAAAAATTTAGTTTCTTAGTAAAAGATGAAAAAATAAAAATAAAAATGTTCAGTAGTGAAGGTCATTCACTTCCTCTACTATTCTGTTTGGCATGCCTGTTTCCTAGTCAGGACAGTATTGAAGTTCTCTGTGTTCTACTGCTCCTCAGTGTTGTAAGCCAGTCCTGATTTTTAAGCAGGCAGTGTGTCTTAATTTCTTGTATTCCTTTATTTGTGTTTACACAAGAGTCAATTTGTGATTCAACCCCTGGGTTGCAGTGTTTCTGGATTGACCTCCGGGTCTATAGGTCCTCTCTAGCTAGTGTTTAGGTTTTGTTTTCCCTGTGGCACTTAATACTGGTTTGGGAGAATGGACTGCCCCAGAGCTGGTTCTCTGATCGTTATTCCCCGCTCTGATCCCCAGGTTTCAGAAAAACAACTTTCCCCTGCAGTCTCTTAGAGTGCCCCCAATTGGGTGATCCTATGTATTGGGCTCAGTAATCAGAAGCAAGGATTTAAAGAGGAAAATAAATAATAATAAAATAAAATAAAAAGAGCCAGAGTAAGTGTGCAAACTCCGGGGCTGCGCACAAGTCTGTGCAGTCTTTTTTCCCCTTGGGTCTAAGCAGCCGGCACACTTTTAAAATTTTTATGCTGTCCTTTTGCGCCCAGATCAAAATAGGTTGCTTTTTAGAGTTTCCTTCTGTTAGTAGCTCTGTAGATCCCCTTCCACATTCATGGATCACGCCAGCCCCAACAGCCATGGATTTTTCTAGGCGCAGACTTCCTCTGGTCCTCCAGCTCCTGCATGCGTACTTCTCTCTCCTGCCCGGACCACAGACCTCACCTTATCCCAGGCGAAATATGACCTTTCCGTGAGGGGGTGCAGAGCTCCTCCAAATCCGTGTGCTCACGCCACTTGGGGACCGGTGTTCTCAGCTGTTCGGTGGGTGCCATAGTTGTAGATTCCCCGGGCTTTTCAGGGTTCCAATAACATCCACTCTCCCCTTCAAGATGGCGCGGTCAGGGGAATCCCGTCCAGCCGTCCTCCACAGTCTCCTGGAGTATAGCTGTCCCTCAACTAACCAACAAACACTCCCCGTGAGACCACACACTCTCCATTTGTTTTCTCACTCACACACTATCTTGCAGTCTGCCTTCCAGTCGACAGCCATCTTCCAATCCTCCTACTCTCCTGTTTTGTATGAGAGGGCAAGGCCATGGTTTTTAAGGTGGGTTCTCAGCAAAAAAATAGTTTTATGGGTGAACCACCAGCACCAAGAAACAAAAATTGAGAGGTAGCAATTGTGGTGACCAGTTCTGGAACTGTGCTTGTAGATCTTTGTGATTGTGGGGCGATTTACAGATCCCTATGGTAGAGTAGAAAAAGAAGGCAAACTGGGTTAGACACTAGGGAGCTTTGGTTTTATTGTTTGTTTTTTTAATAGTTTTCAGTTTTAATTGTGATGAAAGACAAAACAAAATTTAATATTTTAAAATATATTTTATTGATTTTTTTTTTTACACAGAGGAAGGGAGAGGGATAGAGAGCTAGAAACATCGATGAGAGAGAAATATCCATCAGCTGTCTCCTGCACATCTCCTACTGGGAATATGCCTGTAACCAAGGTACATGCCCTTGACCGGAATCGAACCTGGGACCCTTGAGTCCTCAGGCCGACGCTCTATCCACTGAGCCAAACTGGTCAGGGCAAAATTTAATATTTTAACCATCTTAAGTGTACAGTTAAGTAGTGTTTAATGTATTCACATTGTTGTGCAACAGATCTCTAGACCTTTCTCATATTGCAACACTGGAATTCTATTTTTGACCCTGGTTTGCCCACTAACTAGATAGGCTAGTCACTTCTTCATATGGGGTTTCAGGTTTCTTTATTTTACGTCAACAAACATTTCCTGAACTCCTGTTATGTTTCAGTCACTATGGTGGGGGTGAGTCAGCAGTTGATGTGGAGGCAAGGCCTTTAAGATCCCTTTTGACATGCAAACCCTGTGACAGGTTCACTTCAGGTCTGTAAAGGTGTCAGGTGGATTTCCAAGTCTAGGATGTGTGAAATCAATTAGCTTTCTTTGGCTGGTGTGTACTTCATTTGATATATGGGGTTCTGTTCTAAATCTATACAACCCTTCAAGAAGAAAATCTCATTCCTATTCTGGGGGGCTGGATAATTTTCTTTTTATGTCACGAGAAATGCGTGAGCTTCTGATATCAACTGCTATAGCTAATTACTGTAACAGATTTTTTTGCAGCCTGTAAAAGTATGATATCAAATCATATTTTTGGCAAAACATCTCCTTGCTCAATCAATCTGCTTCTTAATTATTGCCCCCCTCTTTGAACAGAGATCATGCAGTTATTGTTTTACTTTTTTCTTAAAATCAGGATTTGTTAGCAAAGGTCCAGTTTGTGATTTTACATGGACACAGACTTGCATCAAATCACCATTATGCACTTGATTTGATCTGCCAGAGGTGCACCGAGCTACATTATCTTTCTGATATTTTGGTTAATGAGACACAAAACAAACGGATACAGCTCAGCTGGACCTTCAAAATGCATAAACGTCTACAGCAGGTAGTGTCATGTGGCATGATGCATTTCTGAAAAAGAAGATAAATATTTTTCATGGGTCCTTCTCAGAGGTTATATGGTCAGGGTCTGGTATAGCTTTGGAGTTTGCAAGAGGTCTGAGTTTGACTATGCTTATTTAATCCATATTAACTCTGCAGAATTCATAGCTGGTTAGTATTATAAGAATTTTGGCCTCTGTTCTGAATATTGAGATTGTGTTTGTGATGGCTTCTTTCTATTTTGGGTACATCTCTGAAACCTCTACTCTAGTGATAATTTGCAGACAGAACACTTTAAAAAACCTTGGGGGCATTTTGATAAAACCTGAAACTCTTTTCACATTTCATAGTTATAGCAGTAAAAAATTAAACAGTGACTGGAAAATATTCCTCCATTGCTTGAGCGTCTGACTCCATTCATGGGTAAGCAGTGAACAGAAGATCTGGTCCTGGCAGTGGAATGTAAAATAGGGCTATCATTTACAGGCATCATATCTGAACATGAGCATTTTTTAATTTTTAAAAAATATATTTTATTGATTTCAGAGAGGAAAGGAGAGGAAGGAGAGAGAGAGATAGAAACATCAATGAGAAAGAATCATTGATCGGCTGCCTCCTGCACGCCTCCCACTGAGGATTGAGCCCGCAACCCGGGCATGTGCCCTTGACTGGAATGGAACCTGGGACCTTTTAGTCCGCAGGCCGACACTCTATCGACTGAGCCAAACCAGCCAGGGCTGAACATGAACATTTTAATCTGCACATCTTCTCTGGCAAGGAAACTTTTATCCTTGTCCTAAGCAATCATTATGCTTTCATATTATACTTTATATTTTGCTAGGAGTTTCATATTTCAGTTATTGATTTTGGGAAAATAGCATGCAGCTCAAATATTAGTATTGATAGAATGGTCAGGCTTCTGCTGCAAAATGATTTCATTGTTATGAAATGAGTGCAGTGCTTCCCAGGTTTGGTTGTGCATCAGAAATACCCGTGGAGCTCTGTAAACACATAAATACCTGGCTTATGGCCCTGAGCTACTGAATCAGAGTTTCTGGAGACCCAACCCAGATATCTTTATTTTTTAGTAGCTCTGAAACTAACCCTGATTGACAGAAGCCAGGACTGATAAACTGATAAACACTGTTTTAAGGGACAAACATATATGTTGTCATTTACTCATAGTTATGGTGTGTGTGTGTGTGTGTGTGTGTGTGTGTGTGTGTGTGTGTGTGTGTGTGTAGTGTGCTCACCAGGCTCTTCAGTGCTGTGATGGAGGAGAATGTCTTCTAGCTAATCAGGAAATAGATAAGTTTCAGTCTAAAGAAAATGCTCAGAAAGCCCTCCAAGATATTGGACATTTTCTTGAAATGGCTCTGCCTTTTATAAACTTTCATACTAAAACCCTATAGTATGAATTTGATGTACTTTTATCTCCTGAACTCAAGATTAGAGGCTTCTTTATAAGTAAACACATTTTTAAAAACTATAATTACCGTAGGTTTAGTATTGTAAGAGTTTTATTACTACACAACTAACTTTATTTCAAATTGCAATTACACAGTGCTCTTAAGGATTAGAGGTGATATCAGTGTCACTGTTAAGCTTCAAAAAATCCAAAGGCTTATTCTTGCTATTTAATTAAGAGTAATTTCCTTTTTGAGCCCTGACTCCATTATTTTTAAACTCTTTTCACATACTACAAGATCTCACATACATTTTCTTGTGCATCCTTGGAGAAAGACCAAAGCTGTCATTGGCAAATATTGGGCCAATGTCAAGATCACCCTATGCCAAACATCTTTTCTTTGTGCTGCAGTAACCAACAACAGATGCTCTGTGGATACAGATATCACTTCTACTCAGTTTGAGAAGGAAGGTTTAAAGAAAGGATCTGGGTCTTCTTGGTGGGGGTGGGGAGCAGACGGAAGTTGCTGTTGGTAGGGTGGAGAGCTTAAGGTTTGTTCAGTACCACCCAATTGGAGATGTCATGAAGCACTGTTTTCACATTGTAGATAAATTTATTTGTGATACTCTTTGCTGCTAAAATGTCTAATTGACGCGAAGATTGGAACAGTATTTAAATCTGTGTTTAGCGGCAGATCTTAGGAAATGCCCCTGAAAAACAGAAACATGGCTGTGGCAATAACCCGAGTCATTCTCTGGATGCCATGAAGCTTAGCTGTGTCAAATCGTCTAAGAAGGCCAGAAGAGATATTCTTTATAATGGCTCTGAGGAGCCTTTTACAACATGGAGAACTGAAAGAAACATAACAAACTACTGTGACAGTGCTTAACTTGGTGGCTTTCTGATGCAAAATATGCCTTCTTTTCCAGGCAATATCCCTTCTTGTTTATGAAGGGTAAATCACTTTATGTAGTGAACTATTTCATGAATGCTTGATGAATTTTTCTTTTATAACCGTGTGGAGATAATACATTAATCTGTCTCCATTACTCTCCTAAATTCCTTCTAGTTATATTTTAAACTCTACATTAATTTTTGGACTGTTTGAATCTGAGAAATCTGATAGTATTTGTAATCATCCCATTTCATAAAATATTTCATAAAATTCTTATACAACCTGTAGATTCAAATTCAGACTGTACAACTCAAGCTTGAAAGCATTCGAACTGTATTTGAGAACCAACAAGCTGGTTTCAAGAACCTGAAATATGAGCATGTGAGGCCAATCCAGTTTGTGGTACCTGCTTCCAACAAAGCGATCATACCTAAAGCACCCTTTTTTTCACCTACACCTGGTAAAGAATCTTACATTCCCTCTTTCATTTTATTTTATTTTATTGCTCTTATTTACTTTGTTACTCTTAATGTAAATACTGAATTTGTTCTTCAATCCTGATAAATTGAAATTTTATTTAAACATCTTTGATCATGTTTAATTATATTTCACGAAGCAGAAGTTGTAATTGACACTATCATACAATAGTTCCACAGTGGTGATATAATATAGTACAGGATGTTGCAGATCTGTACTGAATAGTCCAGACTTGCAATGAGTGTGAACATTTATACCAGCATCAAATTCACCCTTTTCTTTAGCAGGTGGAACAAGGAAGGCATATCAAACTGGTACACATATGTGCCTGCATGTACTCACGCATATGCACTTTATACCTCAATAAACTATAACTTGGTTCTTATAAGCTTCTAGTAAGTAAATGGCTTGGATAATAGAATGGCTTGCCTGTTGTACATAAATGCAAGTAAATAGAATAATTTTGCCTGTCACAGAGTCCATTTTCTGGTTTTAATCTTTGTTGACCTATTTCAATCATGTAATATCCATTTTCCTTTCTACATTCTATGGGATAAAATAATTATCCTTACTATGTTGTTGAACTACTCTGGAAATAAGATGACTGTATTGCTCCAAGGTTTCCCTTGAGAAGCCTCTGGGGCCTCTTGAGGGGGAGAGTGATTTGGCTTTGGGGCCTTAAGTAAGTTGAATGGGTGAATGTAGGACTAAATTCAGTCTCTCTTATCTAAGAGAATCAGAGACTTTATTAATGTATGATAACTACTTTGAAATTCAGAGAAAGCTTGAGCCAGGCATAATGAGTTTAAAAATCCAGCCCAGCCCCAGCATGGATCATATTAAAAAGAGATGAGGAAAACAAGTAACTAGGCTAAGATGATCAAAGTTATATAGTTAATAAACATAAAAATATACTCACAAATAAAACTATGAATAATCCCATAAATAACTATTATCGACTATGATAATATGGGAAAAAGTAAAAAGAAAAAAAAACAATAAGGGGCTAAAAACCAATAACTGAGAATAAAAATAGAACAGGTTGATATCCCTAAGATCTCAGATTCCTGCATTCATTTACTGTCTATGTGACCTTGGACAGTTCCCTTAACCTCTTTTAACCTCAGTTTTCTTGTCTGTAAAATAGGAACATTGACACCTACTGATTTCAAAGGGTTCTTGTGGATAAAAAATGTAGAACATAAGAAGTATTCAATAAACAAGACTATGACTAAGGCTTCTTTCTTTATAGTCTTCTAAAAGTTCAGCTGCTTGAAAGGGGTTCCAGAAGTGGCACACCTTGGGTTGAGAAACAGGGTTCTGAAGAGACTGTCTAAATCCCACTCACTGCCTTAATCACTAAAATGCATATTGCTTTGTGTTGTTTCATTAATTTCTGATATTCTTATTTAATGGTGTTACACTTTCTTTCTGCAATGGGAGTTGGATACTTTCAAGCATGTAAATTTAAAAAAAATATTTTATTGATTTTTTACAGAGAGGAAGGGAGAGGGAGAGAGAGTTAGAAACATCAATGAGAGAGAAACATCAATCAGCTGCCTCCTGCACACCCCCTACTGGGGATGTGCCCACAACCAAGGTACATGCCCTTGACCGGAATCGAACCTGGTACCCTTGAGTCCACAGGCCGACGCTCTATCCACTGAGCCAAACCGGCTAGGGCATGTAAATTGTTTTTGAAAGGTACCCATCTTTATTACTTTTCATCTGTACATTTTCTGAGTTTGTGTATGTGAAAAACCAGTTTGGCATTTAAAACCATTTAAAAGGATCAGCATTCAGTTTTGCATTCTGCCTACAATTAACTTTATTTTTTTCTTAATAACTGCCCATTATTCTCTCAGTATTAAACTTAGTCTTGGAAAATGACTATATAAAAAAAGTAGATTATGCGCTTTCATCAAATGACCACTCATAAGTAGAAAACAAGGAAAACAGTTGCACTATTAAAATAAATCAAGCTTTTTTTTTCATTTTATAGACTCTTGTGTCATCCACAATAAAATTATTTGTTGGGAGTAGCTTGAATTTGTTGCAATTTAAGACTGTCTAGTGCATTTATGAGGAAGAAGGCAGCTTACTGACATTAGATAAATGATTTTATTAATCATAAATCATGGTTTATAAATTAAGTCAAAGCATTACTTATGCTACAAACATCATTCATTTTACCCTATTGCTCTATGAGTAATGGGGATTATAACAATCAGTTCCAAATAATTCTTCAAGACGTTTAATTACTAAGCCAGATATATAAGTTTGGATCGAATCAAAGCATAAGTGCTAATTTTTCATAAAATAAGTCAAACTGTTTTTTGCTCTTTGTGTTTATTTTTATTAATTTGAATCAAATAGAATCCTGTACCTAGCACAGTTGCCTCCTGGCACCTAGCAGAATGTAACACATATTTGTTGAATTAACATTTAATACAGAGGGAAGTTATGGAAGAACATTGTCTGTGAGGGGTAAAATGTGGTTTGAGTTCCTAAATCTGTAACTTTAGTCTAGATCTTTCTCCTAATCTTCAAACCTGCATTTACAATTTGCCTCCTCGAATTTCCTATGGACAACTCAGACTCAGCATACCCCAAACTGATTGCTTCTCTCTTGCAAAACCTGCTCTTCCTATTTTCCTCATCTCAGTGAATAGCACCATGATTCCTTGGCTTCCCCTTCTCACACATGCCCCACCTCTAATCAGTCAAAAAACCTCCCTTATTTCCATTCCCATTGCTATCACTCACTGCCACTTCCCTAACCCAAGTTAATATCATCTATTACTTTGACAACTATAGGAGTCTCCCTGACTGCCCATTTTCCCTTCTCAAATTCCCCTAGTTATCTTGCCTTCGGACTTCACATATACTATTCTCTCTCAGGAACAGTGTTCCCTTCCCTCTCTCTTTTCCCTTTGCTAGCTCCTACTCCTCCATCAATTTTCCTACTGTAGGCCACCTCCTTTAGGTAATATTTTCCTTCCTGCCTCTCCTCCCCTTTTCCCAGTTCAGTTGGATAGTCAAGCTATGTGATAACAAGTCCCTGGTTATTTTGTCTCACCTTTAGTGTTATTTCCTGTTTTGTGTTTCTCTTGATAGACTGTAAGCTCTATAAGGGCAGAGTCTGTGTGCAACTTATGTTTGTATCCCTAGTACCAAATATGGAGGTTAGCATATAGTATAGGCACTCCATAAGGTTTATACATATTTAGATTGTTAAAAGAATGAATTCATCTACATTGCTTTTCAGAAAAAAGTGCATTTCTTTTGTAAATACTCCTTTTTCATCTCTTCATGTATTTGACAAGCATTAATTAGTACAGCTAGTTAGTGAAGATCCCTAACTTACATTTGTAAATAAGTTCAGATCTCTATATCAAGTGTCTTTAAAATGATGGGCATCAGTATTTATTGAGAAATTGATTTTATATAGTAAATGGCAGTAAGTCTAATTTATATGTATATGATTATGTAAACCTAAAAACATATAATGCATTTGTAAATAAATGAAAGTGAAGTATAAAATTTAGAGAATGTAACAGCATAATAACCTTTCCCTGAATGTGCCTTGCAATGGCTCCTGCTGAGGAGGAAAAGACATAAAGTATGTTCCTTCCATGGAGAAGAGAGATCTACAAAGCCTGTGTGGGTGGCAGCCTTTTCAGCAGCTCTGAGAATTAGGAGCTTAAATGACCTAGTCTTTGAGTGGACCAGGCACTGGGCTTTGTCGGAACATCTGGACTCCTTGCATAACAATATAGGGGCTCACCCTTTTTAAACAGAAGAGAATGATTAAACAGAACAAAAAAGAAAGATTAAACAGGAAGAACAGAAAGATTAAAGCTTGGAATTTTGATGAAGTTGTTTTTTGGTTTGTTTCATTTTAGCACCTTAACATGCTTCAGACATGTTGTTTTATATAGTGGTTAGAAACACAGATTCTGATAGTAGACAATTTAGATTTGAATACCACCTCTGCTTTTTGTACAAGATAGTAACCTTACTTACATATCTTTAAAATGGGAATAGAAGTAGTACTTATCTCTTAAGGTGATTTGAGGTTTGAAAAAGAAACTGCTTGTGTAGGGCTTACAAGAATGTGGGCATATTGTTAAGTGCCAAATAAATGCTGTAATTATTAGTTAAGTTTAGATTTTTCTCAAAAGTTTTTGACCCAGTTAATCATTGAGCTACAATCTGAGTAAATGCTTATGTGTCAAGATGAACACCACATCTACAAATAATTTATGTGTACTATCACTCAGCTTCATGCTTGCTTGGTAATCAAGTGAATGTTTCATAAAGGAGAAAATGGATTGATACATGGCAAAAGTATACTCAATAAGAAGTTGAGACCATATAGCTAAGTTTAGACATTCAAGTGTTTTGAATGGTGTGATTTAAAAAATACTGATATAAACACATTGTAATATTACTATCTTTCTGTTTAATAAACATGCATGTAAGTGTTGATTTTCACTCTGGTTTGAAATATTTTCACATTTCTCTCCCAGGGAAGAAGAATTGGAAACAAAATCAGAGCAACTTAAAAGTAAATATCATTAATTAACTCAAAGTTGGCTTTATTACTGCAGTTCCAGAATAGGTATAGGGTCTTAAAACCATATTTCTAATCTATTCAACCATGGTGCTTTTGAAATCTAAAAGGAAAAGCTGATGCTGCTTTGTGTATAATTGCAGTCCTGGCATATCCCCAGATGAATGAGTAGTTTCTCAAATCTTGGGTCAAATGCAGAATAATTTTTGTAGAATATTTCATGTATGTCCCAGCATCTCTTTCCCCACACCTCATTTCAATAAACATAAATAAGTGATATACATTTTTATAAAAGGGAATTTCTTTCATAAGTAATTCCAGTTCTGCAAGTAAGAAGTAGGTTCTAATGGACCATACTTTGGGCTGAAAAAGACATCTATTCATTTCTTGATAAATACATAAGTCCTTCTCAGTTATCCATGATATTCTGGTATTTGCAGAGAGTAGCCTGATCATAATTGCAATGCCCTATATTTTCTTTGTGTGTTCTTGATGGTAAATAAAGACAAGAATATATTGCCAAGAGGCTGTTTGTCATAGTGATACAGATTATAGAGCTAGACTGCCTGGCTTTTAATCCCACCTGCATCACTTGGCTGTATAACCTTGGGTAATTTCTTGGAACTCAGTTTTCTTATCTGTAAAATGGGGATAATAATAGGATACCCTTATTATGGAGTTAGTATAGATAAAATATTCTAATATTTGTGAAGTACTTTGAAAATATGTGGTGTATGGTAGTGTTCTAAGGCTTTTAATTATCAGCAGGCTAGTGAATAACCTACATACCATGCCTGGTTATCATGTTATACAGCCACAACTTCTGGTTTCAGGAAGGAAACAGGTTGAATGCCAAATTTCATTGTCCTACATGTCTTTCGGTTCTAGTTTTAACTCATAACTACCTTCGCATTCCACTATGTGTATTTATTCATTTGCAGGGGAAAATAGGAGGCTGTAGCTCTGTACATTTTCTTGGTGAGATTTATGGCTAGTGAACTAGGTTCCATAATGCACACATTCTTCCACTTCAAGTCAATTTGTACAATCTTTATATATTCAAAAGTAGTTATTTATGTTTCAGAACTTTAAAAATTTGTATTTCAGAAATTGTTTAAAAGTAAATAATGCATACCTATCTGATAAGTGGAGTGTGCAGTATTTTCAATCCTAATTATAGCATTAAAATGATAATAGTTGGTACATTGAGCAGACATAAATCAAAGCACACTCTTAAAGAGGGAACATGATAAGGGTGACAAACCATGGGCTGGACTCTGTTTCATTACTTACAAGGTATGAACCTTGGCCCTGTTGCTAAACTTTTCTGAGCCTCAGTTTTCCCATCTGTAAAATGGGGATAAGTATGCCATGGCATGCTAAACTGCTGTGAGGATTTGATGTAATGATGTGTGTTACGAACCTAAGACTGTGCCTGCACAATCCTACCTAATAAAAGGGTAATATGCAAATAACCATCACTCCGCTACACCCACGATTGGGCCGGCGAGGGCTGGGGGGCGGGACTCGGGGTGGCCAATCCCACCGTTGAGAGGCACGGGAGGCGGGACTTGCAAGTCCCGCCCCCCACGCCTCTCAATGGCCTGATCTGTGGCCACTGAGGGGAGACTGATGGGGCCGAGAGGGGACCTATGGGGCTGGTGAGAGTCCTGGTGGGAGCAGCGGCAGTGCCCGGTCCCTCCCGTCAGCGATCGCTGTCGGAGGGGTGACTGGTCCCGCCCCTCAGCGATCGCAGTCAGAGCAGCGGTGGCACCTGGGTCCCTCCTATCACTGAGGGACCTGGGTGGTGGCGGTGGGAGCGCCCCAATCGCGGATGGCGGCGTGGGGCCCGGCAGCTCCCGCCCCACGCTGCCGCCGCCGCTGGGGTCCAAGCCCCCACCCTGAAAGAAGGTGGAAGGAAAACTGGTGCCAGTAGCCAGGTGAAGGAAGGTCTATTGCACGATTCTTCATGCAAAGGGTCTCTACTCCTATCTAATAATAGAGTAATATGCAAATTAGGCATCACTCTGCAAACAAAATGGCAGCCCCCATACCCACAAGATGGCGATGCCCAGTCCCCTCAGCCCCGCTGCTGGAGTGTCTGGCCTGTCCCACCAGCAAACAGAGCACTCAGAGCAGGGCATGGTTGCTTCCTTAGTGCTGCGGCAGCGGGAAGCTGCCAGGCCCTGCACACACAGATCCTGCGGAGGAGCAGGGCCTGGAGTCTTCCCATTGGTCGCCTAGGTGATCGGGAAGCCGCCAGGCCCTGCGCACACGGAGCTGGCGGAGGAGTAGGGCCTGGAGTCTTCCCGTTGGTCGCCGTGGCGATCACACACGGAGCTGGTGGAGGAGCAGGGCATGGCGTCTTCCCGATGGTCGCAGAGGTGATTGGGAAGACTCCAGTGCCAGCAGAGCAGGGCATGGTGGCTTCCTGATCTCGGCAGCTGGGAAGCCGCCAGGCCCTGCAAAGCTGGGCATGGTGGCTTCCTTAGTGGGGCAGTGGCAGGGAAGTCCCCAGACATGGCAGACAGAGCCCAGACAGCAGGGCTTGGTGGCTTCCTTAGTGGGCAGTGGCGGTGGGAATACCCCCAGGCCCCACAGACAGAGCCCGGACAACAGGGCATGGGGGCTTCCTTAGTGTGTCCATGTCTGGGAAGCCCCAGGCCCAGCAGACAGAGCACACTGCAGGGCATTGGGGCTTCCTTCACATGGCACATGGCGGCAGCAGGCAGAGAGCGACAGCAGGGCATGGGGGCTTCATCTCCATGGCTGTAGGGAAACCTCCAGGCCCCGCAGAGAGCAGAGAACCATGGGGAGTGGGCCTAAGCCATCAGTAGGATATCCTCTGAGAGCCCCTGGATTGTAGAGGGTGCAGGTTGGGCTGAGGGACCCCCGTGCACGAATTTCGTGCACCGGGCCTCTAGTATATATATAAAATAGTCAATAAGTGTTTGTTCTTTTCCACCTGTATTTGTAATAAGTAGGTCATATTCTGCGGAAATACGTTTTAGCTGATAGATCTTGTACTTGGTTTGGGGTTTCCAGTTGTTATAAAGTAATGCTACACTTACTTGGAGGCTAGGGTTTTTGCTCATCTCAGCTGTTCAATACAGCCAGGATCCCTGGAATGTACTTCACGTGCTTCTGAAGAGCAAAATGCTAATTTTGTGATAAATCTCATGCAGTTGATTTAGTAAGGCAGTCCAAGTCTAATAGAGTCTGCAAATAAGTTAGCAGTTTAGGATCAGGGAGGTCACTTGTAGCAACAACTAACATGTGGCAGAGAGCAGAGACAGATGAACAGGCAACAGTCATTTCAAGAAACAATAGACATTTCTGCACATCTTACTAGTCCTAGAGTGTATCATTAGATTTTATCATATAATTTATGTTCATGATTGATGCCACTGAGTGAATAGGAAAAAGATCAATGATGTTCTGTATCCTGGGTTAAAGAATTCAAGGATTCATGTAATATTTCCTAGGAAGGTTTCCATAAAAAGTCATTAAGGTTGAGCCCTGGCTGGTGTGGCTCAGTTGGTGGGGCGTCCTTCCATGCTCCAAGCGTTGCCAGCTCAATTCCCAGTGAGGGCACCTGCCGGGTTTCCTACTCCCAGTAGTGGGCATGCAGGAGGAAGTGGATCTCTCTCTCCTCCCTTCCTTCCTCCCTCCTTTCATCCCCTCCCCTCCCTTTCCCCCTTCCCTTCTTTTCTCTAAAAAAATAATAAAAATATTTTTAAAAATTAAGGTTGACAAGCCATTTTGGTTCTTCAGTGAATAAACTTTAGTTATTTGCACATTAAGCTTTTTATGAATTAACCTCATTTCCCCAAAGTGCCAAATAAATAAAACATTACTTAATATATAAAACAAATTCTAATTATTATCTTAAATCTGCCCTCTTAGGCAACTCAAATGTTTTTTGTAATAGTACATACAGAGTTATATCTGAAAGAATAAATAATCATAGGGTTATTTTTCAATTTATCTACACAGTTTGGACCTAGAGAAAACTTAATTTGAGCTAGATTTTTTTGAAGAAGAACTATGCCTACTAGATGCTAATTTAACTTATTTTCATCATTTCAGATTGAAGTGGTGCATGAGTGTCTAGAGAAGAGAAGTTCTGGTCCATCCTCCAGTTTGAACAATAACAATACCTTGGATGTTTTAAAGAAGTATTTTTTAACTTATTAACAGACATATATACATCTACTCGTAGGAGTCACTGATTCAGTGTCCAAGACGAACATGTTTGGGATTTTGAGTTCACAGTATGGGATTATACAGGATTTGATGAAAAGAACACTAGATGAGATATCAAAAGTCTTGCATTTAGACCTGGTCAACATATGCTCTGTTTATGTGACTTGAAAATTAACTAGACTTTTACAGAATATTAGTCTCCTCTTTTGTAAATGAGGTCAGAGTGAATGGGACAGTGTTCCAAAAACTACAAAGGATTATGTATATATACAATGTTATTTTGTACATGTTAATAATTATTGTTTCATTCACTTTTATAGTTTTCTGTTAACATTCCAGAGATGAATATATTCACCTTTTAAATTTTATATCATAGAGTTGTAAGTAGCCAGTATTTTAGAGCAAGGTGTATGTAGATACATACAGGGTGGGACAAAAGTAGGTTTATAGTTGTGAGTACACAAAACACAGAGTTTATGCTTATATTATTATTTATTGAATGTATTATTTTTCATATTAACAACTGTAAACCTACCAGGGTGGGACAAAAGTAGGTTTATAGTTGTGAGTACACAAAACACAGAGTTTATGCTTATATTATTATTTATTGAATGTATTATTTTTCATATTAACAACTGTAAACCTACCTTTGCCCCACCCTGTGTGTGTGTGTGTATTAAAGATTTTTAAAGGTTAATGATTAAAAGGTAAAAAATAAAAAAAGAGGCTAAAGATAGAAGTTAAATTAAAAGGATTACTTATAGTGGGGAGTGAGGAAACAAATTTTAAATACAATGTCAATTGGAAATTGCTTTGGAAGGAAAATGTATCAATAATAATAAAAGCATAATACGCTAATTAGACTGGACGTCCTTCTGGATGACCTTCCAGAAGAAGCTGGGGCTATGAGGGAAGCCTGGGTCCCAGATGCCTGCTGAGGGATGGAGGGAAGCCTGGGTCCCGGGTGCCAGAGGGAAGCCAGTGCCGGCAGCCGGGCCAAGGAAGGCCTACTCTTGCACGAATTTTGTGCATTGGGCCTCTAGTTTTATTATAAAGAGCTGGTAATAAAAATTACTACAGAAACTAGTATAATTTATACCTGGGAAACCCAGTATAATAAACCCACTTAATGTCTTGGAAAATATCAGAACATTACTGGGAAAAAGGAAAAATTATGCCTAAAATTCGAATATTTCTTTTAGAGGGAGAGGGAGATAGAGAGGGAACTACAACTAAGAAACTTGTTGCCCCCCTCCCCAAAAGTATTTCCCAGATTTTTGGGAATAGAGTTTGTGAGGTTTTAGTAAATTGATTCTTAAACTTAGTCAGTTAGAAATAAAGGTTTTTGTTTGTTTGTTTGTTTGTTTGTTTTTTCATTTAAAAATAAGTCCTGAGAGCTGTTCCCCATTCTTTTAAATATATTTTAAAATCTTGTGGTGGTGCTTATTCTAGAAATCATAGAATTAATTTTACATTTTGATAATAAAACCGAAACTATTTGTAGTTCCTGTGTATTAACAGTTTTTACATTAGACAATTTATAATGGTAACTGAAATATTGCATTACAATTCTAAAACAATAAAATAATTGATAAATATGATCTTTTCATTTTAGCCATGTCCTAAATGAGTTGATACAGACCGAGAAGATTTATGTTCGTGAGCTGTTTACTGTTTTGTTGGTAAGGGAGTCAAATTGTATTTTCACATCTTTTCCTGAATATGCCCCTGCTACATCTGTTAGGAAGTGTTTAGGGCAGTCTTCTCTTCCCGCATGCTTCCTTGATTGTCACGTGGGTATTTCTGCTATGGTTTGAGACTGCATGTTTGTCAGATATGGGTATTCAGGTTCTCCCTCAGGAGTAAGAATTGTTGATTCAGAATGTATTATAGAGGAAAGAAGCTGTTCTCTTAGTGATACAGCAGATTGTTCTAATTATTCCCATGGTACTATTTAGAGATTGTGATGTAAAGATCGAAACATGGGAGAAAAACATTCATTTCATACAAATGTCATAGTATGAATTTGGTCTGAAAAAAACCTAAACACTTATTGCTAGCTTAAGTAGAAGTTAATGACCTGTAATATAGTTTTTCATACTTGGTTTCTATTTTGTTTCCTATACTATAAAGTACCCTGAAGGCCAATGAGCTATCATTTTATTTTACCCATTGAGTAGGAAATCTTCACTTCCTTGTCCTACTTTCTAAAAAATAATGATAATGTATAGTTTTGGGAAATAGAAAATTTAATGTTAAAATTACAAGCAGCTTCACCCACTAATCCCCTATACATTTTGTTGTACATATACCTTTGGTGAGCCAATCAACTGTTTATGTGAATCTTTTTTTAACTGAATAAATGTATTTATTTTGGGTAGGGCTATAAAGCAGAGATGGATAATCCAGAGATGTTTGATCTTATGCCACCTCTCCTGAGAAATAAAAAGGATGTTCTCTTTGGAAATATGGCAGAAATATATGAATTCCATAGCAAGTATGTAATTGCTGAATTGAATTTTATTTTTCATGATATTATTTAAAGGGTTATTGACCAATTTATTTCCCATAAACATATTATTTTTTCTCTCTGAAATTTTCATAGCCTTTTCATGAGCAGTCTGGAAAATTGCATTGATGCTCCAGAAAGAGTCGGACTTTGTTTCCTGGAAAGGGTTAGTTCAATTATTATTTAAATATATATAAATATGGACCACCAAAATAGCAGCTAATTTTATAAGAACAGATTTAGAGAAAAGGTAGGTATTGTTCTTTATGTCTTTATATTTTTAGAGGAGACATCACTCAAGCAAGTATTTAATGCTAAACCAGGTTTTGTTACAGAAACTGGTGCAATAGGATATCGAGAGCATGCAAATGGCCATTGTGTTCTGTGCTAGCAGATGCTTCAATGGCTCAGCTTGTGTCCACTGACCCCTGGGTGATCCCAGGAGTCCAAGGACCATCCAAGCTATGAAGATGTGAGAGTTGGGAATCATCTTAGCACAGCCATTCTTGGCTTGGTTAATTTTTAGCCTGAGATGCCTTGGTACTCCCCTCTAATACATGTGAAGTCTTAGTAGAATCAAATGTAGTCTGGCTTTCAGACCCAAGGCATCTATCACAGGAACTTTGCAACACAGAGAGCTGTTTTTGTTTGTTTGTTTGTTTTGTTTTTTTATTCTATGAGATCATTCAGGGAAGCTCATTTCTCCATGTCCCAAGAGTATACTTAATACAGTTAGTTGACTTCTCAAGTTTTGTAATCATACTCTCCTCCATTAGAGTTTCCTCTCAGAATGTTCTCTGCTTATCTAGTTCTTCCTGTTCCTGAATTATCAGTTCTGTCTTAATTTGAGAGTCAATTGGATAGTGGAGATTATTGAAAGCTTCTTAATATATATCTGAGAAAGTATTTATGGACTGAGAAAATAATAAGGTTAAGAAAGAAATTTGTGTTATTACCTTTCTCAACATATCCTAAATTTAAACACATTTAAACTATGCCCATATTTTCCCCTAAGCAGCAGCAGTATCTCTTTCCTTTGGACTCCTGTCAGACTTAATGACCATAGTATTCATTGGGGATTTTACATTTACTATGCATCTTTACATATATTCATGAATTCTTTCTCCACTTGATGGAAAACTTTTTGAGGCAGGGTCCATATCCTATATATCTTTGTACTAGTATCTTTCATAAGGTTAGCAGAGTCCTTGGTAACCAGTGGTAGTTTAATACATGCCTTTTGATATGTTTATTCATTTAACAGCCATCTACTGAGAACATACTATGCATCAACCACTATGCTAGGCTATGTCGGTACCAAGCCCAAGACTATTCACAGAGAAAAATAGGGAACCCATTGTGTACAGTGTGAGTTGTGCTATGTTGGAGATAGACAAATGATTCTATAGGGGCCAAGGAGAAGTGAATCTTACATAGACCGGAGATACAAATAATGGCTTTATAGAAGAAATGACTCATGAGATGAATGTTAAAGAGTGAGTAAGAGGCATCCCATTAGATAAGGCTCAAATAAAGATGGTTCCAGGGAGAGAGAATAGCATGGGCAGATGTCTAATGGGTCATGGTACAATAATATGTCTCAATGATAAATCAAGGACCTTGGAAGTTAGCTACAAATTCACTCACCAGGCAATCGAGTGACTAACACCGTAGGAAGAGCATATTTCTTGGTAACCTATTAGCTCACAGCTGTGAAAATATGAGTTTGCTTTTATAGTTCATTCAGAGAAGGCTTTTCTCCCTCTAACTCTCAAACTTGGTAAGTAGAAGCTGTGAAATTACTTGGATAATTATGTGTCCCTCTATCTGTTCTGATGGACATGCTGTTCTTGGACTATAAAGAGGGTTCCTGACCAGCTGCCAGTGTGGCAGCACTTTAGGCCACATTCCCTATAATGCTTAGCCACACTCACTCTTGCTCATACTTTCTTTTTTTATTATTGATTAAGGTATTACATATGTGTTCATATCCCCTCATTGCTCCCCCCAACCCCACTCCCGTACATGCCCTCACCCCCCCTGCTGTCTCTGTCCATTGGTTATGCTTATATGCTTGCATACTAGTCTTTTGGTTGATCTCTCCCCCATACCCCCACCCTCCCCTACCTTCCCTCTGAGGTTTGATGGTCTGATCGATGCTTCTCTGTCTCTGGATCTGTTTTTGTTCATCAGTTTATGTTGTTCATTATAATCCGCAAATGAGTGAGATCATGTGATATTTATCTTTCTCTGACTGGCTTATTTCACTTAGCATAATGCTCTCCAGCTCCACCCATGCTGTTGCAAATGGTAGGCATTCTTTCCTTTTTACAGCAGCATAGTATTCCATTGCGTAGATGTACCACAGTTTTCTAATCCACTCATCTGCTGATGGGCATTTAGGCTGTTTCCAAATCTTAGCTATGGTGAATTGTGCTGCTATGAACATAAGGGTGCATATATCCTTTCTGATTGGTGTTTCTGGTTTCTTGGGATATATTCCTAGAAGTGGGATCACTGGGTCAAATGGGAGTTCCATTTTGAGTTTTTTTGAGGAAACTCCATACTGTTCTCCATGGTGGCTGCACCAGTCTGCATTCCCACCAGCAGTGCATGAGGGTTCCTTTTTCTCTGCTTCCTCGCCAGCACTTGTCATTTGTTGATTTGTTGATGATAGCCATTCTGACAGGTGTGAGATGGTACCTCATTTGCTCATACTTTCTTGATAAGAAAAGTACATGTTCATAATTGGTAATACATTTGAGCTTGCTTTTATCACAGAAAACTGATTTTCAGATGTATGCAAAATATTGTCAGAATAAACCCAGATCAGAGGCAATTTGGAAGAAGTATTCAGAATGCGCCTTTTTCCAGGTATAGTAATTATTCAGGTTTTGGATATATTCTTTCTGAAAGATACTGGGATATTTCTTATTTATAAATTCATTTTCTTCTTTAAGTAAATTAAACTACTTTAAGTACTTTAATCAGCATATACATATATTGATTACAAAGCAATTTTACCCTCCCCAAAATACACATATATGCACACACATACACATGCACACAACCACATTTATGCTGCTCCCTAGAGGCAACCACTTTTAGCTACTTCTTTTGGTATTTAACTCTAAATCTTCAATATCATGCTTATGTTGCTGCTTCCCAACATGGGTTAGGATTGATAATTCTTTGAATTAGATTATATATTGGGTTTTATCCATATCCAGATGGGGGTCCTGAATCTTACATAGGTGGAACCTCTTCCACTTCTTTTGTATTCTGCACTTCCTATACACACATTTCATCCTTCACAGCCCCCACCTTGGCCTTATTATAGAACCTACAATGTTCCTAGGACCCAAAGTTATGACCCTTATATTTATAGTGGCAGGGAATATAGAACCAGTTAATGAGGGCTGTATTTTTCTTGTGATATTAAAAAAAACCTCTTCTCATGCCCAATCTGATTTATATTCAGTATAACCTATTTCTTTTCTGGGCCTTGGCCTGTGGAGCTGAACCTTTGTTATTTTTCTTGGATACTTTGAAGAACTTTTTAGTAATGTTCATCTATGGTCATTTGTTGCTTTCTTGCCTTTTGAACATTCCACATCAATGTGAATTTATATATAAATATTTATTCCTTGAAATTTTGAATTTTCTACCTTACAAATCCTTGAAATAATGTTTACTGTAGGTTTTTCAAATATACTGCCTCTAATGGTCATAGCACATGTAACATCAATTTTTCTGGTAAAATTTCCTTGTGATGTAAGAAACCTGCCATCATTGGGTCTAATCAATGAACACTTGGCATTTTCACAGGACTATGTCTTCATTTAAATTTATATAATTTTATAATTATATTTTAATCACAGGAATGTCAAAGAAAATTAAAACACAGACTTGGTCTGGATTCCTATTTACTCAAACCAGTACAACGACTCACTAAATATCAGTTACTGTTGAAGGTAAGTATATTAAGCATTTGTTTCTTTCTTTACTTTGGGTCAGATGTGCGAAAGTCATGAAAAGGGATTAGAAGACTAGAAGACACTAGAAATAGGTAGATTCAATGACTAGGAAGGCTAGGTTTAGCAGTAGGATCAACTCAGTGTGTTCCTTTGGCTCACTGGCTATGCAAGTCCTGGAAGCATAGATGTAAAGTTGAGAATATCTGGTGTCTCTTTAGCTATTTAATTGTACATACATGTTACATTGACATTTATAACATTTGCTACAGAACTTTTACTGTTGTTAAGAAGAACTAAGCAGCCCTGACTGGTGTGGCTCAGTGGATAGAGCGTCGGCCTACGGACTGAAGGGTCCCAGGTTTGATTCCAGTCAAGGGCATGTACCTTGGTTGCGAGCACATCCCCAGTAGGGGGTATGCAGGAGGCAGCTGATCGATGTTTCTTTCATCGATGTTTCTAACTCTCTATTCCTCTCCCTTCCTCTCTGTAAAAAATCAATAAAATATATTTTAAAAAAAGAAGAACTAAGCAAATATTTCTTATAGTTTTGCAATTGCACTTAATATGGGTCTTCTCAATGGAAAGTGAAGATGGCACACCCCTTGTGTAATGTGAAAGTGTTGTGTTAAATATAAATACAGCATAGCTTGTTTTAAAATGTATTTTCACAACATCATACTCAATGGGCAAAAACTAAAACCATTTTCTCTAAGTACAGGAACAAGACAGGGTTGTCTGCTTTTAGCACTCTTATTCAACATAGTTCTGGAAGTCCTAGCCATAGTGATCAGATAAGAAGAAAAAATAAAAGGCATCCAAATTGGAAAGGAGGACATAAAACTGTCATTATTCAGAGATAACATGATATTATACATAGAAAACCATAAAGACTCCATAAAAAACTACTAGATTTAATAAATGAATTCAGCAATGTAGTGGAATACAAAATTAGCACACAGTAATTGATGACATTTTTATATACCAATAATGAACTCTCAAAAAGAGAAATGAAAAAAATTATCTAATTTACCATTGCAACAAAAAATTAAGATACTTAGGAATAAATTCAGCCAAGGAGGTAAAAGACCTATACTTTGAAAATTACAGGACGTTGAAAAAAGAGATAGAGAAAGATATAAACAAGTGGAAGAATATATCATGTTCATGGATTTATAGAATCAACATTCTTAAAATGTCCATATTACCCAAAGCAATCTATAAATTCAATGCAATACCTATTAAAATACCAATGGTATATTTCACAGGTCTAGAACAAACACTACAAAAATTTATATGAAACCAAAAAAAAAAAAACCCTAAAAGCTGCAGCAATCTTAAGAAGAACAAAGTTGGAGGAATCACAATACTTGATATCATGTTATACCACAAAACCACTGTACTCAAAACACCCTGATACTGGCACAAGAACAGAGAACCCAGAAATCGACCCAAGCCATTATGCTCAATTAATATTTGACAAAGGAGGCAAGAGCATACAATGGAGTAAAGACAGAGTCTTCAATAAATGGTGCTCGGAAAATTGGACAGGTACATGCAAAAAAATGAAACTAGACCACCAACTTACACCATACACAAGAATAAACTCAAAACAGGTAAAATACTTAAATGTAATTCTTGAAACCATAAAAATATTAGAAGGCATAGGCAGAAAAATCTCAGACATCTCTCATAGCAATATGTTTACAGATACATCTCCTAGGGCAAAGGAAACTAAGGAGAAAATCAACAAATGGGACTACATCAAATAAAAAGCTTCTGCACAGCAAAAGCAACCATCAACAAAATGAAAATAAAGCCCACTGCATGGGAGAACATATTTGCCAATGATACATCTAATAAAGGGTTAATTTCCAAAATATATGAGGAGCTCATACAACTTAACAAAAGGAAGACAAACAATCCAATTAAAAAATGGGCGAAGGACCTAAATAGATACTTCTCTAAAGTGGACATACGGAAAGCCAAGAGACATATGAAAAAGTGCTCCAAGTCACTAATCATCACAGAGATGCAAATTAAAATGACAATGACCTCACACCTGTCAGAATGACTATCATCAGCAAATCAACAAATGACAAGTGCTGGCAAGGATGTGAAGAAAGGGGAATCCTAGTACACCTCTGGTGGGAATGCAGACAGGTGCAGCCACTGTGTAAAACAGTGTGGAGTTACCTCAAAAAATTAAATATGGAACTGCCATTTGACCCAGTGATTCCACTTCTAGGAATATATCCTAAGAAATCAGAAACACCAATCAGAAAGAATATATGTACCCCTATGTTCAGACCAGCTCAATTTACAATAGCTAAGATCTGGAAACAGCCCAAGGGCCCATTAGCAGATGAGTGGATAAAAAAACTGTGGTACATCTACACAATGGAATACTATGCAGCTTAAAAAACAAAAAAACAACTCTTACTATTTGCAACAGCATGGATAGACCTGGAGGGTATTATGCTAAGTGAAATAAACCAGTTAGAGAAAGATAAGTATCACATGATCTCATTCATATGTAGAGTCTAATGAACAAAATAGACTGATGAACAAAATACATCCAGAAACATAGAAGCATGAAACAGACTGATGAGTTTCAGAGGGAAGGCAGGCTCTATGCATAGCCCAGGGACACAGACAACAAAGTGGTGAAGGCCTGGGGATGGTTCAGGGTGGAGGAGGTCAATGGGGAAGAAACAAGCAAACAAAGAGGACATCTGTAATACTTTCAACAATAAAAGAGAAAAGTAAATTTTTGTGTGTACAGGACCAAAAAATGTGATGGCTTTACAAACTAATCTCTAGTATGTCCTAAAACTTTCTTCTTCAGCTCTAAAAGCATTGAATGTCCCTTGCTTTATACTGTTTAGGCAATATTCCATTTCTTCTCTAATTTTGACATTATTATTAAATATAGTATTAATGTGACAAATAGCATATGAAAGACACTACTCAAAAAGTGACATTATCTTTGAACTCCTCCTTGAAAGCATGTTGGCTGAAATTTTATTCATTTTCTCCAGCTATTAATATCTGCCTACTATTAAGTCTAATTCTTGACTTCTAATTGCAGGAACTATTAAAATACAGTAAAGACTGTGAAGGATCTGAACAATTAAAGGTGGCACTTGACACAATGCTGGATTTACTGAAGTCAGTTAATGACTCTATGCATCAGATTGCAATAAATGGCTATGTTGTAAGTAGATTTTAATGGTTGTTACAATTTTAGGGGGTAAGCATGTTCACAGACCTTTCTTCCTCTCTTGGAACCAATTGAGAAATAAGAAGAGGCAGGCAAATGGAGATTTAATGTCAGCATTATTACTGATAATGCTAAGGAGAGAATTGCTTCAGGTCACCAGCCAAATTGATTTGTGATACTCCCTTTGTCCCCAAAAGCCTACCCCCAAGTCTAGACCTTGTGTGATCCTGCTTGAAGGAATGTTTGGGTCTTCTAAGGAGACCTATTGTCCCAGTATTTCTCCTTGTCCTATTCCAGGATAGATATTGCAGAAAAAGATAAAATCTTTAGAGGTAGCTCCACCTAGTGGAGAAACTTGGACTGGTAGGTGTCACTCGCCAATCAGGATTGAGGAAGAGAAGAGGAGAGTTTCCCTATCTAAACTACCTCCACATGGAGACATGAACATGAAGCCAGGGTAAAGGAAGCTTTTTAGATGTCATACCCCAAAGTAATTTTGTAACTATTTGACACATGGCATGTTTTAATGTAAGAAGTTTAAAAACTATATCAATTATGCATCAGGATTTTAGTAGTTTAAGCTAAACACTGTAATGTTGATGTCAGGAATGTGAATGTAGCTCTGCCTTGTACTAATGAGTTTTGATTTTTAATTCTAGGGAAACTTAAATGAGCTGGGCAAGATGATAATGCAGGGTGCATTCAGTGTTTGGACTGGACACAAAAAAGGTGCTACAAAAATGAAGGATTTTGCTAGATTCAAACCAATGCAGCGGCACCTTTTCTTGTATGAAAAAGCCATTGTTTTTTGTAAAAGACGTGTTGAAAGTGGAGAAGGCTCTGGTAGATACCCATCATACAGTTTTAAGCGCTCTTTAAAAGTAAGACAATTTGAATTGCATAATCTGATTTTCTTTCACATATATATTTAAGTTTGTGTAATTTTTCACTTCAAATGAGTGGGTTTTATACTTTAGTGGTACATCTCTTTGTTTAAACAATATTTTTAATTGAGGTATAATTTACCTATTACATTATATTAGTTTCACGTGTACAACGATTTTATATTTGTATTCATTGTGATATGATCACCACAATAAGCCTAGTTAACATCCATCACCACACAGTTAAAATGTTTTCTTGTGACAAAACTGTTAGTGACTTTCAAATATGCAACATAATATTATTAATTATAATCGTCATGCTATACCTTACATCCTGAGGACTGATTCATTTTTATAACTGGAAGTTTTTCTTCCCTCTGACACCCTTCACCCATTTTGCCTTCTCCCATCTATAAAATCTTAAGTAGATGTCTAATACAGACGTCAGGTAAAGCAGAATTTCTCTGCCTGATATGAGTGAGGCAGGGCAAAGCTTTACCTCCATCCTTTTTCTCTCTCACTCCAATCCTAAGCAGTCCCCAAGGGGGCTCCCTAGTGTCCCTAGTGTGAAATAATGAGAAGTGACCCAGGCTCCTCTATGAGCACTCTTACTGGTGGTACTGTGTGGAGTTCTTGGTATCAGGGAGCTTTTATAACAAGAGACAATGAGGAAAGAATTTATTCCTTTTCCTTAGTGTAATTTAAAAATGAAATGTGCTTAGCCCTTCCCTACCTTCCTTTTTGTATCCCTCCTCCATTCCCTAGCATCTCCCTCAGTATTCAAACCTACCTACAGCTGAATCCTGTCCATACTTGCCTTGTCCTATCTTTTGAAATTACTTTCTTCTCTCTTATAACCCAAACTACCATTCTGTTCTAATATTAGTTTGGTATGAAAATGAGACCAATAATGTTTGAGGGAGTCACAGGCAGTCCAGTGATATTCCCAGCTGGTTCTGATGTTTGACAAGAGGAACTTCCGATTCGCATGAGTCTGTAATTGGCGAATTTTATTTTTTACACCTAATTAATTTTATCTTTCAAGTTTTAAATTGTAAAAGCAATATAGCATTTGCTATAGAAAAATTTGGAAAGTAGAGAAAATTATTACACTTGATTCCCCAACCACAATCATTTTAGTCATTTTTCTTTTTTAAAAAATTTAGGCTTTTTATTGTTTAAAGTATTACATGAGTCTCCTTTTTCCTCCATTGACCTCTCCCCAGCCACTCCCACCCTCAGCACATGCCCTCACCCCCCTACTGTCTGTATCTATTGGTTATGCTCATATGCATGCATACAAGTCATTTTTCATGAGCATGTTCTCTCATTGTTGTATATATTTGAGAATCGATGAAATTTTTATCAGCAGTAATAAAGAGAACAGGCAATGTGTCCTGACATAGGCCTGAGGTGTTTGTGTCAGAAGGCTACTACATAAGCAGGCCCTGCTTTTGACTCTTCTGAGGGTCACCAGTTCCATGCTATTCCTAACAAGGTTCCTGGCCAGGGTTAGGTCTCCAGCTGTCCTCTTTCCCTGCTTTACTTCTAAACTGACAGGAGTGTCACAACTTCTTTAAAACTCTCACTTTTTTCATAACAAATGCCCAATGCTCCTTTGATATTAGCAACCCACCTTCAAACCCCCAAATCTCCAAGGGTCTTTTATGTCTCTAATAAACATTGCTTGAGAAGCAAAGAATTTACAACTGATATTGGACAGAGTGCAGATCTCTTCTTGGAAAGGTACTTTACCTAAATCCATTTGGTTAACTCTTTACTTGTGGGATGACCTACTTAATACTGAATGCAGTGTTTCTGATTTGTATTGAATTTTCTTGTTACCTTTAATTTGTCACAATGATGGACCCACCAACAGAATATTTCTAGAATACATTAGAGTAAGTAGGGACTGTTGTGATGTAATGAAATCATGAGAATTCAAACTACAATGGTAACCGTGGAAACAGAAGATGGCATAGATGCAAGAAACATTTCAATGGAATGTAGCTAGATGGGCTTGTTGACTTACTAGATACAGGAAATAAATACCTGACCTTTGAAGGAAAAAATGAGTGATTTTTCTTTGGTTCCCCAATAATTCCTAGTATTTCTAATAAAAGAGATTAGTCAGTGATGCATGCAAGGATTTAGACCAGGATTACTGGGAAAATAGTGATGCCTCTAACAGAAAGATGGAAGGTAGGCTATTTCTTAAGCCTCACTATGTTTACTTCCTCTTCCTTACCTATCATGAGATTCCAGAATTAAATAATTGCTAGCATTACTAGTCATTGTGTTCGGTAATACTCTGGGTTCCTGGTTTCACAGTCTTCGCCTTGGTAGATAGGATCAATGCATATGCTCTCTATAGCTGAGCAACTTCTCTCTCACTGTTAGTGGACTTCATTATAACAAGCTGCAATTCCATGGCCTGACAATGTACTTTCTAATAATTGTGTGCTATATTTTATCGGCCCTTTCTATGCAAAGAAAGGTCCCTAAGGTTAATCAGATGGAGAGATTTGAGTTCTTCAGAGACTTCAGTTCATGTATTTATTATTATCATCTATTTTTTTTAAAAATATGTATTTATTGATTTTTTTTTGAGAGAGAGAAACGTTGATGTGAGAGAGAAACGTGGATCTATTGCCTCCTGTACACACCTGCCTGACTTGGGATCAAACTTGCAACTTGGGTATATGCCTAGACTGACAACCTTTTGGTGCACAAGGTGATGCTTAGCCAACTGAGCCACACTGGCAAGGGCTATCATCTATTAAAAAAATTAACATACCATACAATGCTTACTATGTGCTATGAACTGTTCTGAGTGTTTATAAATATTGTTAACTCATTTGATTCACATAGCAATTTTATATAAGTGGGAACTATAAGTAACCTATTATTCCCATTTTGCGGATGGGAAAGCTAAGTTTCAGAGAGGTAATTTACCCACAAGCATGTAGCTGGTGCAGTGCAGCTTCAGACCCAGGCAGATCGCTTTATAGTCCATGCTCTCAATCACTACACCAAGGTGGGAAGCCTGTTCATGTTCATTCATTCTTTTATTCCTTCATTCATTCTTTTTTAAAACCCATTCTCCACACTTGCCTCCTCTCTACCCCTGTAGCAACCATTCTAATTTATTTGATGTATACTGTCCAGTTTGTGTGTTCTTGATAAATGTATACCAATATTCTGTATACATGTAATTTGGAACTGAGAATAATATTGTCTGATAAATATAATGGTTACATTTCCAGGGTAACTTGAAAAATCTCATATAATCTATAATGATGCGTTGTATGTATTGCAACGAAGTTGAGAAAGCAAACTCATACTTTACAAAGCTCATGGTATGACTAAAGCATTTAATACCTGTTATTTAATCCTATATCAACTCTATGATATAGGTATTCTCCCCATTTTACAGTTGAGGAAACAAGTTCAGAAAGGTTATGTAACTTGCACTAAGAAACATAACTATATATTTAAGTGGTAGAGATGCAATTCCAATCTCAGCCTCCTGGACTCCAAAGCCCTTGCGCTTTCCATCTTATCATGCTATTGGGACAAAGTAATGTATTGAAGCGAAATCAATTTAAATAGACATTGAATATGAGATTATTATTTTTAATGCTGATGTTTGAGCAAAAGTAGGTTAGAGTGGTTGAGTAGGAATCCTATCTAATAAAAGAGTAATATGCAGATTGACCATCACTCCAACACACAATATGTCTGCCCCCATTTGGTCAAAGATCCTACCCCATGTGGACACAAGATGGCCACTACAAGATGGCCAGCAGGAGAGGGCAGTTGGGAGGGACCAGGCCTGCAAGGGAGGGCAGTTGGAGGTGATCAACCCTGCAGGAGAGGGCAGTTAGGGGTGACCAGGCTGGCAGAGGAGGGAAGTTGGGGGCAAACAGGCTGGCAGGGGAGCAGTTAAGCATCAACCAGGCTGGCAGTGGAGTGGTTAGGGGGTGATCAGGATGGCAGGCAGAAGTGGTTAGGGGCAATCAGGAAGGCAGGCAGGTGAGCAGTTGGGAGCCAGCAGTCCTGGATTGTGAGAGGGATGTCCGACTGCTCATTTAGGCTCGATCCCACCAGGATCGGGCCTAAACAGGCAGTCGGACATCCCTCCAGGAGTCCCAGATTGGAGAGGGTACAGGCTGGGCTGAGGGACAACCCCCCTCCGTGCACGAATTTCATGCACCGGGCTTCTAGTATAAATACATTTTTAGACATTCAGAAAGTAATTTCTGACTACATTCAGGGTAGATGCCACAGGCTCTTTCATTTATATGTCACACTTCATTTCTAAGTATAATCCTTTTTATTTTCCTTGATATGGAGATCTGACTAGCACTACTTTGAATGCCTATCAGCCCTAAATAGGGTCATTTGTTGGGCTCATAAGTGGAATAGAAAGTAAGGTATTCCTTTAGATAACTGGGCAAGAATTGAAAGAAAAGAGAAGGGAGAAGGGGACTAAAGGAGAATGTGTGTAAAAGGGAGTAAAATTGCTCAAGATGGAATTAACCATGCTATTAGCAGCACAGAATGAATTAAAATGGAAGAGACTGTGCTTTGCACAATCATATGGAGGACAAGAAAAACTGTGGTACGGAAGGGATATTATATATAACAATTTTACTGGCTATAAAAAGACATCATTCTCCCATGACAGATTATTTGTTTTCTAGAGAGGCTAAGAGAATGGTGGAACTGGAGGGGCTCCTTGTGTACCTGGCTGGTTTTGCCATACCCCATAAATCAGATGTTTGTAACTTACAGGATTTCTATAGAGATAAGTAATAAGTTGTAAGATTAACTTATTTTGCAAATGATTGTTAAAAATAACTATTTAAATTAATATTGGATGACCTTTTCACACAGTTGTTGCTTACTTTTACTTCTTTTTGACATAATAATTTGTTTTCAGAGTATACAATTAATTTATAACAGAATTCAATCTTAGATGGACTACTTGAATGTTCAGATATATAACCTTTGTTTCAATCACTGGAATGGGGCATGCAGTTTGCACTATAAGTGCATAGTTCACTGAGAACATTTAAATATTCAGGTCTGTGATTGAAATATCATTTCATATAATTTCATATTCTTTGAATATAAAATGTGTATTTTGCCCAAATGAGGAATTTTATTTAGAATATGATGGGGGTAGGTTTAATGTATTTTCGTATTCAAAATGCTCATGAAAATTTTGACTTATATATTATAGATGGATGAAGTTGGAATCACTGAATATGTAAAAGGAGATAAACGCAAGTTTGAAATCTGGTATGCTGGGAAAGAAGAAATTTATATTGTCCAGGTTGGTAATTTAAAGTTTTTCTAGAAATCATTTTGGTTACATTATAAAATGTCTCATTCCTTTCATGTAGGTCACTTAAATATTATTTAGTTATTATTTTTTTTCTGATATAGTTATACATTTTTTCAGTAATGGGCTTTTTTAAACGACACATGCCTATGGTGCTTTCTAGGGCTTTAAGTTTTCACAACCTCACTAGGAGATTTATCAACTATAGCTGATAGCCAAGAGCTTGGCAGGTGCTTCTCTTTCCCTATCAGGTTTCTAGAGTTACAAATTGATAACAGTTCTGAGTTCCTCTTGTGCTTGGCACTCAGAGAGTACCTGATTACAAGACAGAGCAATGTGATGATAGAAACTTGGTCTATGTTACTGAAGACTATGGTTAAATCTCTGGCCAGATGTGCTGTAAGGTCCAACCTGTTTAAGTGAAGGGTAGAAGAGTGAGAACATTTCAAGAGGATGTTGTAATTTCAATAATTATTTGTATCACAACTTGTGACAGGTGACCATGATGTTATCTGTTTAAAGTGCCCAGTGCTTTTTCTTTGTTTTAATTCTGTACTAGGTGATTACAATTTCATAAAAATATGTTTTCTTGGCTTGATTTAGTTTTAAGACTTCTTGCTATCTTTAAACAAATGTATCTTTTAAGTAAATGGAGGATATTTAAGGAAGCTTGCATGCTGTCATCAGTTATCAAGATTACTCTGCAATAGTAATCTATTTTGTCTTTTCAGAAACAGTAGAACTTGCTTTATTTTACAAAAATTAAACATAAAACATTTATATTTTAAAAGAACCCTCCTACAAAAATAACTGAATATTATATTTCATACTTAATGTGAGTGTTATTCTTTAAAGGCAGTTTCAAAATGGTTTTGACTATTATTTCATCTAATTTGGTGGTTGCTTATTTGCTTCTTAGAAGTTTGAAGAATCAAAATGTTAGAGTTTGAATATGGTGGTTCAGGACTCATGTTCAGGTTCATATTTGATAAACTTAATTACATTGGTTTAATATAAATTATCTTTTTTAGAGGAAACATGTCTTCTTCTTCCCCCTTTTAAAAATCTGTAGGCTTCAAATATAGATGTGAAGATGATATGGTTAAAAGAAATAAGAAATATTTTATTGAAGCAACAAGAACTTCTGACAGGTAAGCTTATAAGCCAGTATTTTTTTAAGAAAAATAAGTATAGTAAAGTTCATTGACTCAGATTTTGTGATAAGTTTTACAGGGAATGGGAATGATATTTACTTTAAACTATTTATAATGAAAGGTCTTGTTAACCTAGTAAGAGATCAAGACTCATGGGCTTGTTTAAACTATTTTGGAGAATGAACTTTACACTAGAAAATGAACTCTAGTGCTTAAGAAGCAGTTGTGAAATAACATATCAAACCCACTGTATTAATTCTGAGTCCTTACCATGAAGCAACTGTTTAGGACCTCATGCTTGGCAATGTTGGGGTAAGGGTGGTTTTAGTAATATACTCGAATTTCTTGAATGAAATATTAAATTGTTCAGTCCTTTTCCATGTTCCAAATTCAGACTAGTTTTCTCTCTGGTTATTTCAAGACTGTGAAGTTTAATGGGAATGGGTGTGTGTGTGTGCACGCATGCGAGTCATTGGTCTTCAAGGAAGGAAGAAGTGTGGCTTCTGAATGATGCTTATATAAACTTACTTTTATTCCACAGTTAAAGAACAACAGCAGCGTAATCAGTTAACTGAACAGGACCAGCTTTCATCTCAACAGAATGATGAGTAAGTGATTATTCTTTTTTTAAAAATTTCTTTATTGATTAAGGTATTACATATGTGTCCTTATCCCCACATTACCCCCCAAAACCCCTCACTCATGCCCTCACCCCCCTGTTGTCTGTGTCCATTGGTTATGCTTATATTCATGCATACAAGTCCTTTGGTTGATCTCTCCCCCTTACCCCCACCCTCCCCTACCTTCCCTCTGAGGTTTGACTGTCTGATCGATGCTTCTCTGTCTCTGGATCTGTTGTTGTTCATCAGTTTAGGTTGTTCATTATATTCCATAAATGAGTGAGATCATGTGATATTTATCTTTCTCTGACTGACTTATTTCACTTAGCATAATGCTCTACAGTTCCATCCATGCTGTTGCAAACGGTAAGAATTCCTTCTTTTTTACCACAGCATAGTATTCCATTGTGTAGATGTACCACAGTTTTCTAATCCACTCATCAGCTGATGGGCACTTAGACTCTTTCCCAATATTAGCTATTGTGATGCTGCTATGAATATAGGGGTGCATATATCCTTTCTGATTGGTGTTTCTGGTTTCTTGGGATATATTCCTAGAAGTGGGATTACTGGGTCAAATGGGAGTTCCATTTTTAGTTTTTTGAGGAAACTCCATACTGTTCTCCACAGTGGCTGCACCAGTCTTCATTCCCACCAGCAGTGCATGAGGGTTCCTTTTTCTCCGCATCCTCGCCAGCACTTGTCATTTGTTGATTTGTTGATGATTGCCATTCTGACAGGTGTGAGATGGTACCTCATTGTCGTTTTTATTTGCATCTCTCGGATAATTAGTGACTTTGAGCATGTTTTCATATGTCTCTTGGCCTTTTTTCTGTCTTCTTTCAAAAAGTATCTATTTAGGTCTCTTGCCCATTTTTTGATTGGGTTGTTTATCTTCCTTTTGTTAAGTTGTATGAGTTCCCTGTAAATGTTGGAGATTAAACCCTTATCGGTGATAACATTGGCAAATATGTTCTCCCATGCAGTGGGCTTTCTTGTTGTTGTTTATTTTTAATTTAATAAATTTTTATTGTTCAGATTATTACAATTGTTCCTTTTCTTTTCCCCCATAGCTCCCCTCCACCCGGGTCCCATGCCACCCACTGCCCTTACCTCCCCGCCACTGTCCTTATCCATAGGTGTACGCTTTTTGTCCAGTCTCTTCCCACACCCCCCACACCCCTTTCCTCCCGAGAATTGTCAGTCCACTCCCTTTCTATGCCCCTGATTCTATTATATTCACCAGTTTATTCTGTTCATCAGATTTTTTATTCACTTGATTTTTAGATTCACTTGTTGATAGACATGTATTTGTTGTTCATAATTTTTACCTTTACCTTTTTCTTCTTCATCCTCTTCTTAAAGAATACCTTTCAGCATTTCATATAATCCTGGTTTGGTGGTGATGAACTCCTTTAGCTTTTTCTTATCTGTGAAGCTCTTTATCTGCCCTTCAATTCTGAATGATAGCTTTGCTGGGTAGAGTAATCTTGGTTGTAGGTTGTTGCTATTCATCACTTTGAATATTTCTTGCCACTCCCATCTGGCTTGCATAGTTTCTGTTGAGAAATCAGCTGACAATCGTATGGGTGCTCCCTTGTAGGTAATTGTTTTTCTCTTGCTGCTTTTAGTATTCTCTCTTTGTCTTTTGCTCTTGGCATTTTAATTATGATGTGTCTTGGTGTGGTCCTCTTTGGATTCCTTTTGTTTGGGGTTCTGTGCGCTTCCTGGACTTGTAAGTCTATTTCTTTCACCAGGTGGGGGAAGTTTTCTGTCATTATTTCTTCAAATAGGTTTTCAGTATCTTGCTCTCTCTCTCCTTCTGGTACCCCCATAATTTTGATGTTGGTACGCTTGAGGTTGTCCCAGAGGCTCCTTACACTATCTTCAACTTTTTGAATTCTTTTTCTTTTTGCCTTTCTGGCTGAGTGTTATTTGCTTCTTTGTATTTCAAATCTTTGACTCCTTCTTGTGGTCCTCTAGTCTGCTGTTAGGTCTCTGTATAATATTTTTTATTTCAGTCAGTGTATGTTTAATTTCTAGTTGGTCCTTTTTCTTATCCTTGAGGGGCTCGCTAACTTTATTGGCCTTTTCTAGGAAATTCTTGAAAAACCTTATAACCGTACTTTTGAACTCTATATCCAGTCTTTTGCTTTCCTCCATTTCTTTAATTTGTGATCTGTTTCTTTGTCTCCGCATGTTCGTTGCTTCCCTGAGTTGGTAGAGTAGCTTTGTGTGGTAGGTGTCCTATAGAGTTCAGTGGCTCAGCCTCCCCAGTTACCTAAGGTGGACACTCTTGGTGCACCCCTTTGTGGACTGTGTGTACAGCCTTGTTGTAGTTAAGTCTTTATTGTTGTTGGTATCACTGGGGGGAATTGACCTCCAGGCCAATTGGCTGGGAGGATCAGCTGTGTCTACACTGGGAGAACTTCTGTGCTGGAGACACTCTTATGAGACAAGACTTGCAAAATTGCAAAAGCCTCTGTGCTCAGCTTGGATGGGGCAGAGTTTCAGGGTGGAGCAGACAGCCTTGGCTTCCCGTCAGCCCTGCCCTATGAGGCCTTTGGGTCTCAGTGTCCTTTGGTAATCGCTGCAAGCACCTCTGAGAGAAAGCTGCCCTTGACTTTCGCCCTCTGCCAGACAGTCCAGTTTCTCCCCGAATGAGTCAGGGTTCCCAGAAACTTGCCTGGAACTGGAGTTCAGTGCTGTCGGGAGCTTCTGTCTCCCTCCTGCTTTAGAAAGCCAACCACGCACTCAGCCACCCATGCACACAGCTGCCCTTCCTATCTGCGTGAACGTCTCCGTACCTCAGCCTTTTGCAGCTCCTTTGAGTCTCAATGTGCTTTCATCTTTTCTTCTAGTTGTAGAATTTCCACTCAGCCAGCTTTCCTATGGTTCTGGATGGTGTCCGTTTTGCTTTTTAGTTTTAGTTTTGATATTGTTGTATGAGGCAGCAGTTTAGGTGTTTACCTATGCCGCCATCTTGGTTTCTTGTTGTTTTGTTGATGGTTTCTTTTGCTGTGTAAAAACTTTTTATTTTGATGTAGTCCCATTCATTTATTTTCTCTTTAGTTTCCATTGCCCTAGGAGTGGTATCGGTGAAGAAATTGCTTCGGCATAAGTCTGAGATTTTGCTGCCTGTGGATTCCTCTAGTATTTTTATGGTTTCCCATCTTATGTTTAAGTCCTTTATCCATTTTGAGTTTATTTTTGTGTACGGTGTAAGTTGGTGGTCTAGTTTCATTTTTTTGCATGTATCTGTCCAATTTTCCAACACCATTTATTGAAGAGACTGTCTTGACTCCATTGTATTTTCCTGCTTCCTTTTTCGAATATTAATTTGGCATAGTGGTTTGGGTCGATTTCTGGGTTCTCTATTCTATTCCATTGACCTATATGTCTGTTCTTGTGACAGTCCCAGGCTATTTTGAGAACAGTGGCTCTGTAATACAGCTTGATATCTGGTATTGAGATCCCACTTACTTTGTTCTTCTTTCTCAGGATTGCTGCAGCTATTCAGGGTCTTTTTTTTTTTTTTTATTCCAGATGAATTTTTGCAGGATTATTCTTTAAGAAACATTACTTCCATAATCTTCTATTTTCCCTATGTTCCATGAAGCCATGTAATTAAAGCATCTCAGACAAACCTTCCTGCCCTTTTAGCAATAACTCATCAAATTCCATAAGCACATCATTTTCTCAGTTCTGTCCTTATATTTGGAGACTGATAGTCTTTATTGTTATTGTTCCCCTTGATGTTAAAAATAATATAATAGTTTGGGCTAAATACGATTAAAATGCTTTGTTCTCAGTATATTGGGGGTGTAGGAGAGCTGGCATATAGGCTTACTGTAACAGTGGCTGCATGCATGGATTTCTCTTCAACGTATTTTTCTACATCTTCAATCTCATTGGAGAAAGAGAGTTTAAGAACGGTAAAGGTTTGGCAGCCTCTACTGGCCCACAGCTTTGTGGTCTTTTGATGGAGACCACTTGCTGGTGACTTGGTCTCTCTTTCTATGTAGTTAGAGATGAGGTATGGATCCTTGGAGGGATCTGTGCTTGGACACAACCATGAAGTCTTTGAGGAAGGTAGCAGTCAAAAAAGATAGCACTGATGAGTGCTGGTTTAGAGATGTCCTTGTATTTTGCCTCTAGGAAGCCTAATAAATGGAGTTTCCACAGAACATTTACAGATATGAAGAAAGATTCACCACACTGATTCGAAAGCCTAGGCACAGAAATCCACCATGCATCATTTGACTGATAGAGGGATCATTGAATGGCTTATTAATGATACATTTTCTCTTTGTTGCTCAAATCAGGTGCAAAGTGTGTTGGCTCATCTGGAGCTTTAAGAGAATCATTTAAAAGTCACAGCAGAAGTCTTTATCTTTACAGTACTCAATCTGTTGTCATATTAAAGAAGTCTTTAGATTTCATGTAGTAATTAACTTTATATTAGCTGATAAAACTCAACAGTATTAATCAGAGTAAAGTTTTGTCATTTATATACATCTTATTTAATTGATTAAGGTTAAAAGTTCACAAAGCAACAGGTATTATTTTTTTATATTTTTTCCAACATTATTAAGTTATAGTTGACAATTAAAATTTTATATATTTAAAGAGTACAATTTGAGGATTTAAAGTACATATACATTGTGAAATATTCACCATAGTTAAGCTAATTTACATATCCATTGCCTCACACAGTTATCCTTGTGTGTGTGTATATGGGGGGGTCGGTTAAGGGCATTTAAGATCCATCTCAACAAATTTCAAATATACAGTATAATATACTATGGGGATTTTAAGCAATATACCTGCTTTGGGTCAAGAAGGGAGTAATTTTTTTTCCTTGCATATTAAAGAGAGACCTTGCTGGCTTGGATCCTAGGATTTAAGTTTTTGTATGTTATGAACTATTACCACACAGACTTATATGAGGGGGGAGTTAGCTCTGTTTGAATGGATTCTCAGAGTATGTTCTTGACACATGGTACCAGTAGAACAAATACCATTTTTAATTTCTAATTATTCTTTGACTATGTAAAAACTCACTTGTTTTGATGTATTTACTATTTCAGAAGGGAACAGCAAGCTTTTGTAGTCCCCAAGATAACTAAATCAGAGCACACCAGCACTGTGGTAGGGGTCCATGAGGCTACCTTGACAGTTCAGGCAGAAGCAAATACAGGTATGTGTCATGGTCATCCAAAGGTAATATTTAAGATTGTGCAGATTCTTTTCTCTCATTGTTCATTTTGAAAATCTACCCACCTATTATCTTTATATAAAGAAAACAAAATTAAAGTATTTTCATAAGGCTTATATGTCTTGGATTTGCAAGATGCTGGTGGGCACTGCAGAGCAGTGATTGTCAAAGTGCAGTCCCTGCATCAGGAGCATTAGCATCACCTGGGAATTTGTAAGGAAGGCTAATTCTCTGGCTCTGCCCGGGACTTTCTGAATCAGAAATTCTGGGAGTAAAATGCAGCCATCTGTGATGTACAGTTCTCATGTGAGTGTTTCTGATGCATTTTCAAGTCTGGGAACTCCTGCTATACAGTGTAGATAGAAAGATGAATAAAACACATACTGGCTTAAAGGAATGTACACTTTACTCACCATAGATTTAATGAATAGAGTTATTTATAACTGGAATAGTTTTTAATGCAAATTGTTTTATTTACACTGATTTCAAAAAATTTGTTTAATTCATCAAATATAACACAGTCTGTGTGCCAGAAATTGTGTAAAGCCCTGGGCATAAAGTTTAAGATATCCTCAGCTGCCATCCCCATGAAGCTAGGAAGGAAGAAAGATAATTCAACAAGCAGTTAAAATTAAATGAGAAAAGTATTTTGATAGGGAAGTACAAGGTGCTGCAGAAGCATCCAGCAGGATCACCTAAACAACTGTGGGATCAACAGCATAGATCTCCCTGGAGAAATGCTTTACAGATTGCCTGATATGCAGTAATGATGATGGTTCCTAATTGGGAAAAGTTCTCTACTAGTTGAGGAAAAACAAGTAATGATAACATTGCTCAACTTTCAGTTATCCATTTAAAGGTCACTTCCATCAGCTCATTTGTGCTATAGTCCCCAGAGCAATCAAGAGGAGCCTAGTACCAATGTCTTCATTTGACAGGTGTAGAAACCAAGTCATAGAAAGTTGACATAACTATTATAAGATTACATGAACAGTTTAGTGTTTAGTGTGGCCAAGTTGTGATTCTCTGCCTACATTAGATTGCTTAATTCATATCTTAATGTGCAAGGCTCTTATATGACATAGTCTCTGTCTAATAAGAGAGATAAGACAAGTAAAAATATTACTAGGTAGAATAATATAAGTGCCATTTGAATGGACCAATAAAAAGGCTACAGAAAATAATTTTGGAAACGATTATTTTCTGTAAGAAGGGGTAAATATTCTCTAGAATATTATTTAAGTTATTAATTTTTATTTTGTTTGTTAATTCTCACCCAAGGATATTTTTCCCCCATTAATTTTTAAAGAGAGTGGAAGGGATGGGGAGAAAGAAAAAGAGGGAAGAGAAACAAACACATCAATTGGTTGCCTCCCACACACAGTCTGACCAGGGCCAGGATCGAGCCTGCAACCCAGGTACATGCCCTTGACTGAAATTGAACCTGCAACCCTTCAATCTGTGGGCCAGCACTCTAGCCATTGAACAAAACTGGCTAGGGCTAACTTATTTTTAATAACTCTCTCACCAACCCCAACTTGAAACCATCCTAATAAGTAAAAGAAGTGATATTTCTGAAATATCAGCAATTCGAAAACAGTGCAATCTAATTGGAGGTTTTATTATAGGGAGATACTATTCTTGGACCACTGTAGACTTGCTTATTATAGTAAACTAGAGGCCTGGTGCATGAAATTCGTGCACGGGGGGGGGGGGGGGGGGGAGTATCCCTCAGCCTAGCCTGCACCCTCTCAAATCTGGGACCCCTCAAGGGATGTCTGACTGCCCAATCCTATTGGGATCGGGCCTAAATGGGCAGTCGGACATCCCTCTCACAATCCAGGACTGCTGGCTCCCAACTGCTCGGCTGTCTGCCTTCCTGATTACCCCTAACCGCTTCTGCCTGCCAGCCTGATCACCCCCTAACCACTCCCCTGCCAGCCTGATTGATGCCTAACTGCTCCCCTGCCAGCCTGTTTGCCCCTAACTGCCCTCCCCTGCAGGCCTGGTCACCCCTAACTGCCCTCCCCTGCAGGCCTGGTCCCCCCAACTGCTCTCCCCTGCAGGCCTGTGCCCCCCCCCCAACTGCCCTTCCCTGCAGGACCGGTTGCCCCCAACTTCCCTCCTCTGCTGGCCTGGTCACCCCTAACTGCTCTCCCCTGTAGGCTTGATCGCCACCAACTACCCTCCCTTTCAGGCCTGGTCCCTCCCAACTGCCCTCCCCTGCTGGCCTGATCGCCCACAACTGCCCTCCCTTGCAGGCCTAGTCCCTCCCAACTGCCCTCCCCTGCTGGCCATCTGGTTGTGGCCATCTTGTGTTCACATGGGGGCAGGATCTTTGACCACATGGGAGCAGCCATCTTGTGTGTTGGAGTGACAGTCAATCTGCATATTACTCTTTTATTAGAAAGGATAGAGGCCTGGTGCATGGTGGGAGCCAGCTGGTTTGCCCTGAAGGGTGTCCGGATCAGGGTGGGGGTTCCCTTGGGGCATGGGGTGGCCTGAGTGAGGGGCCTGTGGTGGTTTGCAGGCCGGCCACACCCCCCGGCAACCCAAGCGGAGGCCATGGTATCTGGGATTTATTTATCTTCTACAATTGAAACTTTGTAGCCTGGAGCGGAGCCAAGCCTTCTGCTCACTCCGTGGTGGCAGCCATTTCTGTTGGGATTTATTTATTTTCTATAATTGAAACTTTATAGCCTTAAGCGGAGGCCAAGGCTGGCCAGGGTATGCGGAAAGCTTGGCTTCCTCCATCGCCGGGGGAAACCCTAGCCTCCTGTTCTCTCCAGCTCCGTGGCCACAGCCATTTTTGTTGGGATTTATTTATCTTCTATAATTGAAACTTTGTAGCCTGGAGTGGAGTCTTGGGCCGGCCAGTGTATGTGGAAAGCTTGGCTTCCTCCATCGCCGGGGAATCCCAAGCCTCCCTCCTATTCTCTCTGTGGCTGCAGCCATCTTGGTTGGGTTAATTTACATACTCGCTCCTGATTGGCTGGTGGGCGTGGCTTGTGGGTGTAGCTGAGGTACAATTTGCATATTACTCTATTATTAGATAGGTTTTTACTTCTCTCCTTGTGATAGACCAACACCATTAAGTAACTGCCACCCTCCATGTTTTTCTTATAGTTTGGACTGAAGAAATCTCTGAAGGCCCTGAGGCATGGTCAAACAATTATTTCTCCTCTTCCTATGTTGACAATGGAGAAGAAAGAACCCTACTGGTTAGTAATGACAAATTAAAATAAATAAATAGAAACTCTTAAGGCAGTTTTACTGATGAAATAGGTGAAGTATGTAGGGGCATTCTTTGGTCAGTATCCTTGTGGTATATTCCATGGTCTAAAGTTTTGAAACAATTAAGAGCATTCAATAAGCACTTTGCCCTGTAAGTAGAACTTATTTGTGTTATACATGGAGTTCGTATTGAAGTTGATGAGATGAATAGCCATCCATTCCAAGTCTCTATACATTGGCCAGTTTCATCTTTAATTAAATATCACCACTGTGTTTTCAACCAAGGCATGTGAGATAAAATCAAAGAACAAAGAAGGGTCAAATATACTTTTTAACAAAGTTTAGATTCCAGATTGGAAAATAGAGGAAATAAACATTGCACATGAATAACATCTGGGGAATATATTTTAGTGGGCTGTTGAAAAATGTGCTAATGATACCAAATGTCAGCATATTGGAGCAAGAGGTCACCTCATAAAACTAAAGGAGGTTGCTTTAAAGTAAGTGTCGTACTTACTTTTGCTATTTAAGTAGTTTGCAATGTTGTTAAGATCCTAGTGTATTATTAGAGGGATATTAGGACTATTAGGGTATATCTCCAATTTTCTGAAGTCACAGCTTGGAGGGTTGGAATGATGCTTTGTAATGGATTGCTGCTTGATGCCCTTCAGAACAACAAAATCAATTTGGCAGTTTTAATATTGAGATATGGGAATAGTGGCATGGATAACCACAAAGCTGCAGAGCATTGACCTGAATGCTTTCTTTAAAAAAGTAACAGAATGTTCTTTCTACTGATAATACAGTGACCATAAACGTAGATGTATGGTAGTTTACAGTTTACAATATTTCCCATTTAATATTCATAGTATTATTAAGAGGAAAGGCAGGCTTTATTACCTCCAATGGACAGAGGAGGAAACTGAGGCTCAGTGTTGTTGGGAGATTTGTCTAGAGTTAATTGTCTAGACCATAAGTGCTCAAACTTTAAAGTAAGAGTCCTTTACATTCTTAAAAATTATTGAGAATCCTAAAGAGTCCTTGTTTACATTTATTGATATTTATCATCTTCTAAATTAAAACTAAGAAATATAGTTATTTATTCACTCTTAAAATATCAATAAACCCATTGTAAGTTCATTTAAATAACATTTTTATTAAAAATTACATTTTTCAAAACAAGATTTAGTGAGAAAATATATTTGCAAGTCTCTTTAATCTGCTTTCGCATTCAGCCTGTTATGCTATCATATATCAGGTAGTTATTAGAAAACTCTACTGTATACTTGTGAGAGGATAAGCGTGAAAGGCAAATAATGTCTTCATATGGATTTGACCTCGCAAACCCTTGGAAGGGTGTCAGGAACCCCCAAAGGTCTGTCTCCTAAACTCTGAGAACCACTGGTTTAAACTAATAATCAAAATAACTTCCATTTCTTTAATTAATACTGCTTGAGGATGGTAGTTGTTCAGATGCAAGTGAAAAGTCAGGGGAAGCCACTTGGAGTTTAAACATTTGCTGTACATCAATCTATGAGGGGATTGTCTAGAACTGATAAAATCTTTTCAGTAAGCATTTTCCCAGCTGTAGTTTCAGAAAATAAAGCAAATATGCAAAACTGATTAGTGCTTTAATCATAGGGGATGGAAATGTAGAAAAACTTATTGGTTTTCCTCTTCTCCCAATAATTCCCTAAGTTGTGCTACTAAGGAAGTCATACAAAGAAATAGTTAATTGCATACAAAAAATAATGATCCCCCAAAGCAAAATGGGTTGCAGTGAGCTGCTCTTTTAGCCTCACTTTATAAAATGAAAAAAAGTCAGAACTAATGGGTGCTGCTTCTCTCATAGAGCTGGTATTGGGGTTAGCTCTCCTATTTTGATGAAGCTACTGTATTAAATATCAAGTAGCTCTTTCCTGTCTGCTCCTTAGCCCATTTGATAAAAGTACTGCTCAAAAGACATTCATCCCAAGTGATGTGGATCTTGTTTTTAAGTTAATTCCTTTGGATGTGCAAAGACTCGACATCACAGTTATTTCTTTTCTTTCCTTAAAAATTAATTATGGTCCTCTTACTTTTTAAAATCATGTATTCGATGTGTAAGATATTGTGCTTGAAATATCTCGGAATACATTTGTACATGAGATATATTACTCTTAATCTACTTTGTAACCAAATGTAATCAGTGTGCCTTGGATTACTTTGGTTACTAATGAATCAAGTTAAAAATATAGCTGCACCCCAGGCTAGTGTGGCTCAGTTAGTTGAGCATTGTCTCATGAACTGAAGTGTTGGTGGTTGATTCCTGGGCAGCGCATATACCTAGGTTATGGGCTTGATCCCCAGTAGAGAGTGTATGGGAGGCAACTGATCAGTGTTTCTCTCACATTAATGTTTCTCTCTCCCTCTTCCTCTCTCTGTAAAATAAAAAACACACAACTTAATTCTTTAAAAAATACATAAAGCTGCAAAAAGATCAATGCCAAGTAAAGCACAACATTTAATCTGCTTCTATTGGACCCAGAGATTTTTGTAGCCGTTATTTTTACCTGTGCCAAGCAGTATAAAGCCTAGAAACCCTTTTGGGTGCATAATCAAATCTTTATTCTGGGCCATTGCCTTTTGTATGTGCCAAGATAAATTTTTCATGAGAGCAAATTGCAAATAACAGTATTTTAAAATTATTTTAATGTTCTTTTTTTCCTGGATATATGCTTATGATTCATGTAACTTAAATTAGTTGTGCTCTGTTATTTTCTGCGTAGTTCATGATGTAACTCTCTTTTTGCAAATAAAAGTGAGTTCTTCAGGCTAAATAAGCACATGTTCCGCTTTTTTCCCCCATCACAAACTGCTTCATGTTTGTTTGTTCCTGCAAAGCTGCTGCAGCTATCACATTTACCATTGAAGTACTGTGATAATTATTTGACACAGAGCATGCAATTGTGCAAGCAGTTTTGCAATCAAGTTTATAATGTAATTTTTCAAAACAACCTTTCAGTCAGCAGGCAAATATAAAGCCTTAACAGATTGCAGAAAAAGAGGCTCAGAAGACCTCCTGATTAAAAATGGAGATGTCATTCAGCTTCTCCATGAAGATGCTGAGGGTCAATGGTAGGTGTGTTCTCCATGCCTGTGATGACCTCTGCCTGGGGCACATGGGTATCTAATCAAATGTTCTGCTTTACTTGTATCTTTGTTATACAGTCTTAAGAAGCAGAAATATCACATTTCTTATTAGTATTTCATTTTCATTGCTTCAGCCATGCCTATATAGCTCACTGAAAGGAATATTAACCTTTGGTGAGTGAAAAATGCTTTGAAAGAATGAAATGCTATCGTCTGCATGCTTTTGTGGTTTACCTTTGGCTCAGACATTAGCTAATACATCTGGCTTTGTAATGGCTATAGATCGAATTACATGTGATAATTTAATTCATTCATCAAATCACATTTTTAATGAATGCCTATTATGCTTTGCTCCTTTACAACATAGTCACACTTCTCTTTATCCTATCATGCGTCTGACTTCACTTAGCACCAATTGCAAAGATGGTTCTGCCAAATATACTGTTTAATTTTAGAACCCAAGAAGGAATATTGTTTGGAAGAGGACTGAATAAAGCTCCCATAAATCTTAGAAAATTTATATGAAATTATTTTTTTATTGTGTCAATAACTTTAACTGAAATGCTACATTGACCATGTACTCTGACCTTAAAGATGGAAGAGTATACATACGAGGGTGAAAATTAATGATGTATCATTAAAATAATGACCACTTTTGCTAGTAACCTCAGTCCATTGTAGGTTACTCAAAAGACTCAAGAACAGTGTCATGAAGGTCTTTGAATATGTGCAATAGCTTTGGGAAAATTTGAGCTGCAATGGAATGTAATATCTTGGTTTATTATTAGCTTATATTACCATTGTTGGCTACTGATTAATTTATTATTTAGGTTGGTGAAAAATCTAAACAGAAGAAAAGAAGACCTGATTCCAGGGAACAGTCTGAAGATTTAAATCGGTGACTATAGGTTTCAGAATGCCAAAGTTACAGGTATAATATGAACAGACTGTATACTGTTTGTTTAAAGACTAAAAATTTTAAAGCTTTACCAAGTATGCAATTGGCATAGGTTAAGAACCTCTTTGCACTTAGAAATAAAGCTGCAAGCCTGCTATGTTAGCTAGGATTTAATAAATATGTTAAACTCTTTCTTACAAGGTTCATAGGTTTGAAAGTTTCCGATCCTGTGGTGTCTTACAAGAGATCCTTCAGAACTAAATACTGATAAAATACTTTTAAGGTATCAGCTTTACTATCCAAGAATGCTTTATCAGTGTGTTTTGCTCAGTTCACAGAATATGTTCTTTCCTTATGGTAGGTTTCTGCTATACACACATGCACACACACACACACACACACACACACATACACACACGCACACTTCTCCGTATCTGTACACAAGATTTAATATGTGAAGGTAGTATTAAGCAATGAGAACTAATCTAATGCTCATTTCTATTTAAAAAAAACCCCTTTCAAATAAAATTTCTGTATACAAACCAATGTTTTTGTAGATTTTCACAGTGAGTGATACTGAGCTATCTATAAAAAGGCAGCACACACAAAAAAAGAAAACAGACTTGTTTGTGAACTTGTGTGTGAACAGGATTATTATTATTATATGTACATATTTCCTTTGAATTTCTAGTTTTTTATTTGTATTAAATTCCAGGTAATGGTACATTGTGTTTAGATGAATCTATTAGACCAGGAGTAACTTATTTGGTTCCAAATTTCATTTATGACATGAAATAAAATCTAAGGTTGATAGAGCTCAATATGAATATTGGGTCACATGGGAACCCCACAAATAGAGTCACTTCTTATTTGTTTTTGTTATATTAGAAATCAATAATCCCTAAATTTTGGATATTAAATTACATAAATCTAAACACATGGGACAAATAAGTAAAAGCACAAGATAAATTAGAATTATTTCAAGTTGGATGAAAATGGAGCATATCAAAATTTGTGGATGCAGATAAGGAAGGTATAAAATGTATAGCTTTAAATACTTGTATTATACACTTAAAATTCAAAATAATTCACCATATTAACACAATGAAGGGGAAATTTATGTAATCATTTCAATAAATGCAGAAAAGTACTGGACAGAACTATATACTCATTCATAATAAAAAGTCACCCCAAACTAAGAATAAAGTGAATTTCCTCAACCTGATAATGTACACTTGTGAAAAACCACAGAACATCATACTTAATAAAATATTGAAAGCTTTTCTTTTAAGATTTGGAAGAAGCCAAGGATATTATTCACTCTCACCATTTCTATTCAACATTGATACTGGAAATCCTAGCCAGTGCCATAATTCAAAATAAAAAGATAAACAAAAACATTAGAAAAGAAGAGGCAACACTGTTGTGCTTAGCAGATCATTTATATGTACAAAATCATTAGGTATCTATACACAAAAAGACCCTACTAGAAGTAATAAATGAATTTTATAAAGCCAAGTATACAAAGTCATCATACAAAGTAAATTTTAATTCTATACCATACCACAAGTGTTAAGAATGAAATTTCAAAATACAATACCATTTACATTGGTAATATAAAACATGAAATAGAAATAAGTCTAAAACCAACATCTAAGACTTTTATACTGACAATCAGAAGTCATTGCTTAGATACATTTAAAATGACCTAAGAAAGGGAGAGATATACTAGTATACCATGTTCAAGAATTGGAAATCTCAAAGTTGTTAAAAAGTCAATTATCTCCAAATCGACCTGTAGAGTTAATGCAATCAAAATCTCAGCAGGCCCTTTTGAAAAAAAAAAAGGTAAAGACAAGTTTACTCTAAAAAATGTACACAGAGAGGGAAAGAATCTAGAAAAGAATCTCAAAAATTTGGAAGACTTATATACCCTGATTTCAATACCTATAAGGCTACAGTAAATATAGTGTCATGTAGAAAAATAGAGATTTCAGTAGACACACATATACATAATCAATTAACATCCAATCAAGATGCCAAGTCAACTAAATGGGAAAAGGAAGGTTATTTAATCAAATAGTGCTGGAACAACTAGATATCCATCTAGAAAAAGAAATGAACCTCCATCCCTCCACCGCACTCCATACACACAAATTAATTTGAGTTAGATCATAAACATAAATGTTAAAGCTAGAATAATAAAGCTTATAAAACCAAAAAAGGCAATATCTTCATGGCTGAGTGGTTAACAATTTCTTTTTTTTTTTATCCATATGTGGTTTTTTGTTAAAGTATTTTATTTTTTTAAATTTCTTTATTGATTAAGGTATCACATATTTGTCCTCATCCTCCCATTCCCATCCCAAACCCCTCCCCACGCATGCCCCCACCCCCCTGTTGTCCGTGACCACTGGTTAGGCTTATATGCATGCATACAAGTCCTTTGGTTGATCTCTCCCCCTTACCCCCACCCTCCCCTTCCTTCCCTCTGAGGTTTGGCAGTTTGATCGATGCTTCCCTGTCTCGGTTATCAATTTCTTATGTAGGGCAGAGAAAACACTAACCAGAAAAGAAGAGTATCAAACAAATACAAAGAAACATTACACATGTTGAATCAAGCACTTGACAATGTTATACATTTATGCTTGTTAGAATAAGATAAAATATAAGAGGCTAATATTTGGAATACTTTCAAAAGCCAATTATGTAGCTGTATTGAGTCACATTTTCCCTTAAATTAACTAATTCCATCGTGTACATTATTATTAGTGTTAGGAATCATAGCACAGACAACATTTTTGGTCTTAAAAGTCACTTGAATATTAATATCTTTCTTCATTATTTTGTAGATGCTGCTCTGAGTAACTCAAGGAAACTAAGTTCCCCTTGAATTAAAGGAGAATGAATAGACTTTTAAAATTAAGATTTCCTTTGGTGGTGTGACTAGATTATATTTCTTAAAAATATTTCAGATAAACAGCACAAGAGTCAGAATGATCCTATGCTGCCCATGACATTCACAGAATTTCCTCAGGACTGAGGTGGACTTGGTCATTCATAGTTTGTTTGTCTCATTCATGCAAGAAGTATCTTCATACCTTCCATTCCCCACAGGTGAAAAGTGCAGCGTTACTTTGTTTCCAAGTATGGTTTTTCATGGCATGCATTCAGATTCCACCTAAAAAAAACCCTGGAAATCAATTATTTTGAACACTTACAGGTAAAAGCCTTACCTGTAATTTTGTTTGTAACTTTTCAGGAACAAAACAAAAATCCAAAGAGGAGGAGAGATAATCAGAGATTTTCACCCACTTCGTTAACTAATAGTTTATTTTATTATTTAATTTTGTTATCTATGCGACTATAATATACCAAAGGGATATGTTCTGAAGGACCTCTTTTGCACTTTGACTGGTATTTAGGGTTTCTAGAGTTGTATTATAGTTTAAAAAGATCCAAAGCTAAAAATCCTATGGTTAGAATGTGTTAAAGTTTACATTTTATGCATTGCAATTTAGACACACGTTACAGCTTTAAGTTAAATATTCATATATGCACAAGAGGTGTTCCTATAACAAAGTTCTACTTTCCAATGTCTTTACTTGCTTTTTAATTTTCTGGAAAAATCTGTTCTAGTAAAAATTTTCTTTAGTTATATTATATTTCATCTTAGGATTTTGTGAAAATGATACATGTATAGTTGTCTTTCTTTTACATATGTAAACAGTGTGATGACTTGTTTTAAAGCACAGGGCCAGTTTTTGCATGCAATATTGAATTTATGCTTGGAGTATTTTATGTCAAGGACCACTGAAGACAATGGTTTGAAATTGCTGCCTTTTGAATCATTGATTGTGTGTTTTACTATCAAGTTGGCATATTTTTTGATGAAAAAAGGTGCACGTTTTTTGATAAAATGTGTTACAATAAACAAATTCAAAAACCATATAATACATAAGTACTTGATCTTTTAAATAGGCTTGTGTGTCATATCAAGATCATAGTTTATGCCGGTAGTATCATTTGATGTAACAATTTCTATAACAAACCAGTTGTATTTTATTCAAAGGTACCTGAAAATTATAAATCTTTTAATGTATACTTCCTGGAGTTTATGATGGTTGATTTATAACTCACTCATGAAAATGGCCATATACTGGATATTTCACTTAATGCTTCTGAAAAAATAAGAACAAAATGAAATTAAAATCTATTTCTTCTGTGTACTGATCCTGTGGTTAGAAGACAGAATTAGGAAATAAAGTTTTTGAATAATGATGCCTTTTTGCACAAAACATTTTAATTTCTTGGTATTAAGCTAGGGATTTTAATCATTTAAGACAATACAAAATGCTATAGATTCAAACATACAGTTATAGCCTTTTAATGTTTTAATCACTGTACAATGAATGCTAAGTTTGTATATGTAACTCCACTGTGTTATTTTATTGGTCTATAAATGTGCTACTGTAAAAAAGCAGCAATTTCCCTTTAAGTCTTCAAATTTAATTACATTGTAAATGTACTTACAATGTAAATGTAATGGCGTTAATTCCACATTAAAAATATCCAGCTTAGTATAGTATCAATTATATATTGAAAACCCTTTCCCTTTAAATTACTAGGGATACTTTAAAGGCACCTTAAGTATTTTGAGTTAAATGTTAACCTTTAACATAATTAGAGAATTCTCTGAGACAGACAGAGATACAGATAGATAGAGATAGATAGAGATATCTGACTAGAACTAGAGTAAAATATTCTGCTCAAAATGTTTCTTCACCCAAATCTAAGATAACAATAAATGAGTTTTCTGTGGTTAGATAGCCATATTTTTGAGTGGATATTTCCACACACTGAAAAAATCTTCCATATAATCGAGCCCAAGGAAACCTGGAAAACATCTAGATACCTGCAGTTGTTTTCTGAGCCGTTGCTTGCAAAGGCTTCTTATAGCTGAGTTTGCCAGACTTAATGATTTCTTCCACAACTTATTTGGGTTCCAGAACTTGTGTGTTAATATTTGTTAGAAGACAAAAATCTTAACAAATTGGTTTGGTTGACTCTTCCATTATTTAAAAACTGAGTTTGCTTCAGATGTCTTAATGAGCATCCCATCACAGGGTCATTTATTTCTTTTGTCTTTAAATTTATTTTGAGCTCGTTTGAGGAAACACAATCAGTGAATTAATCAATATTAATCCATCTCCAAAGAACACCTTGAAAATTAAAATCTGTTTAAGTTTTTATTCCTATGTTGGCTGAGAAGTAATGTATTGTTGACATTTTACCAAAATTATGCATGAATTTCACAATATAGAACAGAGAGCTATTATAAAAGCCACTCTGACATCTGTGCTATGAAAAACGAAAATTTTAGAGTGTATTTCTGAAAGTCTAAGGGTGTATAAGAAATCCTCCACTTGAAGAGAAATTAGGTCAATGATTTTGTTTTGGGTTTAGTCAGAAATCAATTCAGTTTCACAATTTCTCTGAAAAATGCTTATTATTAAGTATAATAATGCTTATTAATATACTAGACCACAGGAATCTGCTTCCCATAGGGGCAGTAGATTGCAGTGTGCTTAATGAATCATGTCTCAAGCATTTAATTGTCAAAAGAAATCACTTTATTACATTTCAGTACCCTTCCCTACATTGGTTATGAATAGACAGTTTGCAATTAGTCTTATGGGGCCTCCCCAAGGACAGTAAAATGCTTGGGAACAAAACAGTATTAAAGACAAAACCTGAACCCTTTAAATTGTACAAAAGGAAATTAATAAAAGTGACAACAGGCACTTTAAAAAACATAATTCCTTTTTAGTTCAAAATACATGTATTTTCTGTAGTAAGGCTCATGACATATTCAAGTTTTACCTTTCACTTGGTGAGGGTCTACATAATATTTGTTGATAACCTCATTTTCACATGTACAAATTAGCCCATTAAATTCTGAGGAGGCAGTTTCAACACAATATAATGTTATATTGAGAAGGGCCAATGAAGTTGAACCTTGTGAGGATGTATTCCTTAAGCTAAACAAAAAATGTAAACCATTTCAAAGGTACATTTTGTTTAAGTATTTGTGAGATATACTCACTAACTCAATTATTATGAAAATAACCAACTAAATACAACCAGGCTGAAGAATAAATTAAAATATAATGGAGCAGGAGAAGAAGTCAGAAAGATTTGAAGCATGAGAGCTAGATGTGCTGAGGATTTTCTTATATAATAGTTTTTATCTTAGTTCGATAGTGAATGTTCTCTTTTTGTAATTTATCTTTATTGTTGCAAGTATAGCAGATGTCCCCTTTGTTTGTGGTTTTTTTTCCATTGACCCCCTACACCCCATACCTGCCCCTCCCAGGCCTTTACTACTCTATTGTCTGTGTCCATGGGCTATGCAAATATGCATTTAAGTTCCCTGGTTAATCCCTCCCCTCCCACACTCCCACCTCCACCTTCCCTCTGACATCATTAGTCTGTTCCATGCTTCTATGTCTCTGGATCTATTTTATTCAGCAGTTTATTTTTTTGCATTAGATTCTACATATGAGTGAGATCATGTGATACCTTTCTCTGACTGGATTATTTCACTTAGTATAATATCCTCCAGGTTCATACATATAAGAGTTCTTTCTTTTTAAAAGCTGCATAGTATTCCATTGTGTAAATGTACCACAGTTTTTTTATCCACTCATCTGCTAGTGGATGCTTAGGCTGTTTCTAAATCTTAGCTATCGTAAAATGTGCTGCTATGAACACAGGTGTGCTGGGCCAGCACAGCCAAGGGTTCGGTGAGCCTGAGGGAGGGCTGGTGAAAGATGAAGAAAAGACAGACAAAGAGAATAAGCTGGGTCTAGGTGGATCTTCTGTGCCGGGCTGAGGCCACAGAACAGATCCAGACTGCAAGCTGATGGTTTATTTTATAGTCAGAGGTAAACAAGGTAATTTACAATGTTCATGTAAGTTTCACTTGTTTTGGCAGCACTTGCTGCACCTCCCACAGCCCATTAGCTACCCAGGAAAGATCTAGGGAGCAGTCACAAGATCAAGCTTAATTATGCTTTAGAGGGCTGTGCCCTCCAAGCTGGGACTTGTTTGTGACTTTGCCAGCAGGTCAGTCCGAGGCTTAACCCTATCACTGCTTCCTACATCTCGCCCTTCTTTTAATTTTAAGCTACTAATAATGGAAGTAAAACTTAAACATCAAGAACAAAGTTCTGACTATTAAAATATTAACAAAACAATGCCAATGCAAAACCCAATAACAAAACAATGCAAATGCAAAACCCAGACATGGCTATTAATAAAACAATGCCAATGCAACACTACAATAATAGAGAAATCAAACTACAGTAACATTTTTCTACTAAATGAAAGTTTCTTTTGCTGATTTACTTGAGAGTCCTCGGACTTGGCTGTTCAAGAGTTTGCAGAAGACTGGCAGCTAACCAATGCTAGCATGGCTAGAAACATTGTTGAGGTAGTAGCTTCCACTTCTTGCTTTTCTGCCATCTGCTGGGCCTTAGTTGTTAACTTCTTCAGCTGACCCCATGTTGGCACCTCGGTCTTTTGTATAACCTTCGTCATCTTCTTTTTCCACTTTGCTGTCATCGGGGCAACTCTCAGTCTTTTGAACGATGGGACAAGGAGCTTCTCTGGGTCCATTGTGGTGATGTATGTAACGCTCTGGCACCAAAATTGGCTGCGCTGCTCCTTCTGGAAAGATACAAACACAACCTCTTCCCCATATCATTACTGGATCTGGTCCAAACCATTGTCCAGTTTGTGCATCCTTCCATCTGGCTAACCCCGTGGAGGCTATTGTACAGGAGGCCTGATGCCTTTCGGCTGCTGTATGACCCTCTGCATCACAATTCAAAAAATTTAAAGTATAAAGAACATGACTGAGTTTGTTTTGAGGTGACACATAACATCCGTCTCCCCCTTTCTGTTTTAGTAATTGCATTTTAAGAGTACGATTTGCTCTTTCCACTATTGCTTGACCCTGAGGGTTGTAAGGCATACCAGTTTTATGACAAATTTGATATTGCTGACAAAAATGTTGAAAAGCAGAACTAGTGTATGTGGGTCCATTGTCTGCCTTTAGCTCTAAGGGAGGACCTAGTACCACAAAGGCAGCTAGGCAATGATTAATTACATGTTTGGCACTCTCTCCCATTTGGGGTTGCAAAGATAAAGCGGGAGCAGGTATCTACATTCTGATTCACAAGCTGCAAATGTTGCCCTGCCTCTAGCTTAATTAAGAATGCAGGTGGCTACAGGCTTTTTGTCATTTTAAATTCTGCTGTTGGATTATAAGAAATATTTAGTTACTTCATTTTGCCCTTGTTAGAGGCCAAAACCTTCATAACATTTCAAGTATATTTATTAATTTTTATTTGATAAGGCTTTCCATGTAATTTCAAGTATATTAGATCTGTTAAATTTAAAAATATTTCCTTTAAGAAGAGAGAATAAATTTCTTGTATTACTCTGGGCCCTTGGAGCTTTCCAAGAATCATCTCTGTTAAAGCCTTGAAATATTAACATGGAAAAAACCATCAAACAAATATCTATATATGATTTAAATATTATAATATCTTATAATTATCTTACGATATCAATTAGATTTTAAACTAGTTTGCGCATAGAAAAATTTTGGTTGGGATCACAGAATTAATCCTCTTTTTTAATTAGACCAATAATAAGCAACTTATTTTGAATTGCTAATTATTAGAGAAAACAACATTTTATTTTCTCAAAAATAAGTTCTTATACTTTAGGCATTTAATTACCACAACTATATAATTTCTCCCAATTTAATTTGCACTTTGAACTTTTAAAGCTGGCAAGTCAAAAATATTTAGCATTTTCTAGATTAATAACACTATATTTTTAAGAAAAATACAAGACATAATCAATTAGTAGCTTCAATTCTGTCCTTTAGGTTTTTTATGAGGCAAATTTAAACTTTACTTTTTATTTGCCAGTAGCTCTGGAAAACCAGGTTTGGTTTATTCTAATGTAAATTACCACATTTTTCAGAGATAGTTCCTGGCAGGAAATTAGATTACCAGTCTGCTGGGGGAAGGGCGTCTACCCCTTCCTCCATTAACAAAGGGCATAGCCAGTTACCTGGGCTATTTAGATCTTTATAATTTAATACATTATTTATATTCAGCAACTTTTTGAGATTCATATCCAATTCCAATTATTTTAAGGCATTTACTTTGGATAAATTCTATAACAGAGAATTTACTGGTTTTTTTGAAGGCCTTAAAAGTTAACTTTTTAAAAAAGGTTCATTAGTATTTTGAAAACTACTCTTTATTATAGAAATGCAAATTCTGTTGCTGGAATTAGCTTGAATTTCTTTCGAGAAGACTTTTTCGCCGTTTTTCTTAGGAAAAAACCCCACAGTTCTGAGTTTTTCATTTTCTATAGCTTTTGCAGAGAGGTTCCAGCTTAAGACAATCTAAATGTCCGAAATCGGACCATGCACGCATTCTGTCTTACAGCTAGGTTCTCTCCCCACGAGCACAGAAATTCCAGACACATTTCTAAATTTTTAAGACTTTTTCATGGCGAAAAGGAAACTTTAAATTAGCCTACTGAGAGAGTGGGCTTCCATATTGGATCACCATGTGTTTCCCTTCCCCCACATCCTGCTTACTTCGGGGGAAGTTTCAGTAACAGATCTGGCTGAATTTCTGTTCATGCTTAATAGATAAAGACAGATCTTAAATTTTTTTCTTTCTTTTTCGCTTTCCGAAGTAATAACTAATCACCCAATTTGGCCAAGATTTGCATTTCCCTGCCACATTCCTCCACTCACTCCCCTTATGGAGTGGGCTCTAGGCAGTCCCAAATCAGGGACCACAGACTGAAAGTAGAGGCAGGCATTTCCTCTGACCTTCAGCTATATAATGATCGCAAAGTTGTTTTCCTACCCTCTCCCATGCCTCTATATTTACCTTTTCTTCCTCAGAAAACCATGGGCAGGTTTTACTCACAAAATCCAAAAAATCGAAAAGCTGTTCATACCTCACAGAACAGCCCCTTGCTTGGAGCATAGCCTTAAGCATGGATATGCATACATTCTTTCCTTGTGTTCCTGAATTTCCCATGTTTACACCTAGCTAGCATTAAACTGCGCTCCTTACCTTCCTTTGTGCTTTCTGCATGTGCTTTACTGGAGCGTCCTTTCACCTGACAATTGCAGTTCCCTCACACTCAGGCCTGCATTGAGTGCCACTTGGGCCAAACTCAGCCCTGCGTTGGATGCCACTTGTGCCGAACTCAGCCCCTAGTTGGGCGCCACTTGAGCCGCGCCAGCACAGCCAAGGGTTTGGCGAGCCTGAGGGAGGGCTGGTGAAGGATGAAGAAAAGACAGACAAAGAGAATAAGCTGGGTCTAGGTGGATCTTCTGTGCCGGGCTGAGGCCACAGAACAGATCCAGACTGCAAGCTGATGGTTTATTTTATAGTCAGAGGTAAACAAGGTAATTTACAATGTTCTTGTAAGTTTCACTTGTTTTGGCAGCACTTGCTGCACCTCCCACAGCCCATTAGCTACCCAGGAAAGATCTAGGGAGCAGTCACAAGATCAAGCTTAATTATGCTTTAGAGGGCTGTGCCCTCCAAGCGGGGACTTGTTTGTGACTTTGCCAGCAGGTCAGTCTGAGGCTTAACCCTATAACCGCTCCCTACACATAGAGGTGCCTACATTCTTTCTAAGTGGTATTCATGGTTTCTTAGGATATATTTCTAGAAGTGGGATCACTGGGTCAAATGACAGTTCCATTTTTATGAGAAAACTCCATATGGTTTTCCATAGTGGCTGCTCCAGTCTGCATTCCCACCATCAATGTACTAGGGTTCCCTTTTGTCCACATCCTCACCAGCACTTGTAATTTGTTGATGGTAGCCATTCTGACACGTGTGAGGTGATACCTCACTGTTCTAATTTGCATCTCTCTGATGATTAGTGACTTTGAGAATTTTTTCATATGAATCTTGGTCTTGTCAAGTTTGGGAAAGTATCTATTTAGGCCCTTTGCCCATTTTTTTCTCTTGTATATGGCAAGCTATGAGAGAAATCAAATGAAAACAAAATATTAGTAACTAAGTGGGCTCTAATTTTTCAGCCATAATAAAAATACTTAAAGGTGAAAAATCACAGTAGAAATTTATAAATTTAATGTTAGAAGCTAAAATGATCTCTTTACTGACCCCAGGGAGGACACAAGACTGTACGTGTACATTTACAACTAGTTTTAACCTTTTGCACTCGGATGTTGAGTGTGACTCAACATGGTTAGCATTGGTAGCAGCTTGTATGTCGAATTGTATTGAATGTACCAATAATTTGAAATATTAAAAAATCCAAATAAATAAGTTTGTATGAAAAGAAACTCCAGTTTTTTATTCTACTGCCACGCTTTGTAAAATCTGGGGTATTTAAAAAATTAAATCTTGAGTAGAATAAAGGAATCGAGAAAAAAGCAAGCGAGTGCAAATGGTTAAAATAATTGAATTCATTGCAAAGCTGATATTTTAAAATATGAGTATTAGTAGCTTAAAAATCTGACACTATATTGCTGAAAACACCAGGTATTGGGAAGATTATGAAGCAAAAAGAATTCTTCCACACGGCTACCGGGAGCATAAATTGTCACAACTCTTTGTGAGCAATTTGCTAATACCCAAGTGAAGTAGAAGTGAATGCTCTATGGCTTAGCAATTCCACTCCTAAGTATCTACCCTGGAGAAACACTCACAGGTGCTCAAGGAGGCATGGCCCAGAATGTTTATAGCAGATTTGTTTGCAAGAGTAAATCATTTGTAGTCAACATGAATGACCATGGACACTAGAATAGGTAACTACATCATGGCATATCATACAATCAAATACTAGATAGAAATTAAAATGAATGATCCAGAGCTGTCCATATCAACATCAGTTAATCCCACAAGAAACGCATTGCAAGATAGATACAATATGATTGCATTTGTAAAGTTTTAAAATATGTAAAATAAAATATAAAGGATAATTTATAGTAAAGGTATATGGGTATGATGGATAGTGATTAACACCAAATTAAGGATGAGTGGGGGAAGAGAAGGAATGGATGAGTGTTGGTACTTGGAAGCTTATGATATTATTCTCTACATTTTTATATGTCTGAAACTAGAAGCCTGGTGCACGAAAATCGTGCACGGAGGGGTGTTGTCCCTCAGCCCAGCCTGTACCCTCTCCAATCTGGGACTCCTGGAGGGATGTCCGACTGCCCGGGATCGGGCCTAAACGGGCAGTCAGACATCCCTCTCACAATCCAGGACTGCTGGCTCCCAACTGCTTGCCTGCCTGCCTTCCTGATTGCCCCTAACCGCTTCTGTCTGCCAGACTGATCACCCCCTAACCACCCCGCTGCCAGCCTGGTTGATGCTTAACTGCTCCCCTGCCAGCCTGTTTGCCCCCAACTTCCCTCCTCTGCCGGCCTGGTCACCCCTAACTGCCCTCTCCTGCAGGGTTGATCACCTCCAACTGCCCTCCCTTGCAAGCCTGGTCCCTCTCAACTGCCCTCCCTTGCAGGCCTAGTCCCTCACAACTGCCCTCCTTTGCAGGCCGGGTGCCTCCCAACTGCCCTCTCCTGTTGGCCATCTTGTAGTGGCCATCTTGTGTCCACATGTGGGCAGGAACTTTGACCACATGGAGGCAGACATATTGTGTGTTGGAGTGATAGTCAATATGCATATTACTCTTTTATTAGATAGGATAGAGGCCTGGTGCACGGGTGGGGGCCAGCTGGTTTGCCCTGAAGATTGTCCCGGATCAGGGTGGTGTTCCCTTGGGGCGTGGGGTGGCCTGAGCGAGGGGCCTGTGGTGGTTTGCAGGCCAGCCACGCCCCCTGGCAAGCCAAGCGGAGTCCCTGGTATCTGGAATTTATTTTCCTTCTACAATTGAAACTTTGTAGCCTGGAGCGGAGCCAAGCCTGCTGCTCCCTCCGGGGCAGCAGCCATTTCTGTGGCAGTTAATTCACCTTCTATAATTGAAACTTTGTTGCCTTAAGCGGGTGAGCCCAGCCAGGGTGTGCGGAAAGCTTTGCTTTCCCTGTCGCCGCCGGCAACCATGGCTTGCTCTCTCAAGCTCTGTTTTGCCCCCATTTCTGTTTGAATTTGTTTACCTTCTATAATTGAAACTTTGTAGCTTGAGTGGAGGCTTAGGCCTGCAATGGCTATGGAAAGCTTGGCTTCCTCTGTTACCTGGGAAACCTTGCTCTCTGTGGCTGTAGCCATCTTGGCTGGGGTTAATTTGCATACTCGCCCTGATTGGCTGGTGGGCATGGCTTGGCTGGTGGGCATGGCTTGTGTAGCGGAGTGGTGGTTAATTTGCATATTACCATTTTATTAGAGAGGATATTTTACACTAAAAAATTCTGCTCACCTTAATTCAGTACTGGAAAAGTAAAATATAATACCTTGTCCCTGAAATGTAGTAAAACGCTGTGCCAAACTTACCTTTCATACATGCCTGTGGAAATTTTAAAAATCTTTATGCCAGCTGAAAATAACAGTTAAGAACTCTTTTCTGCAGTGTTTATAAATAAATTACAAATTACTATGAACTAACTACCAGCAGAAAACTACCACAGAATAAACCTTCATTCACTTAACAATGTCTGAAAGTGTTGTGTATGAGAAATATTTGCACTTAAGGAAATATTTTATTTTCCTGAATAAAATAACTACCTGTTGCCATCTGAGAACAATTTTAAAAGTCTGATATTCAATATTTTTGGCTCATGAACATTTAGCTTCCTTAAACAACTTTACATTTTAATTTATAGTGTATTTAGTACCCACTCATGACAATAATTGAGTAGCAGGACTATAAAAATAATGAATTTTTAGTCCAATAATTAGATCGTGTTCATTGGTATGTTGGTAAATGTTAAACAACTGGGTCTCTTTAATAGTATGTATTTGTAGCATTTGTCAATATCTGTTGTGTAAAGCTACCATGGCAGATTTGAAACTATTGACATTAAGTCTTTGAACTGGGAGTTGGAAAGAGATGTGCAAAATTAACATTTAGGAGTTTGTAAAGCCTGTTCCAGCATAGCACTGATTCTGTCTTATGAAACAGATATAGTGCTAGGCCCATAGTAAGTTTTCAGTAGAATTCCTTTTTGGAGTATGCTAAGATTTATGAAATATAACCCAACTTTAGGTAATGTGTAGCTATCATTTTAGTACATATGTTACCCAAATTTACATTTTCTAAACTAAGGAAGCAGAGATTCTGATCTTAAGCATGATCATCTAGAACTCTAGAAACAGCATATAGAAGAGAGTATGTACAGTGAAAAATATTGGAGGTGTATTGAGAGAAATTAAATCTCTTTGGCCAAGAATGAAAGTTTAATTCAGATATAAAACTTCAAAATCCAAATGAAACCCAAGAGCTGACTCAAAAAACAAGGTATAACAACAAAATACCTACCAAGATGAAGATACAAAGCATAGACAAAAGAGGTTAATACAGCTCTGGAGAACACAAACAAAAGCAATAAATGTTTAACAAGAGAGGAAAATGCCAGGGCTATAACCATATCCTTTTCAGCTAATATTTTTTTACATTTACTGGAAATTAGTGATAACTTCTTTTTATATCCTTGGCAGGAAATGGATATAGGAAGTTTCTCTATATTTGTCTACCTCCCCTACTATGGCATATTCCATTATGTGTTCAGGATGACTATCTCATTCCTACCTTAGACGACTGAGTTTTGCACTGATGTGGTCAGTAATAGCATTTTTCATTTATACATTGGATCATTAACAAGCATGCACTGAGTTTCTCAGAGACTTGTTGCATTCTTGAGCTGAGTTTTAATATGAAAATGCATGCTTATTTTTGTAATATATTCCAAGAGGGAAATAGATTTTTATATGTAGATATTTACTGAAGCATGTAATGTATAAATCATGAGACTTCTTTTTCTTTATGAGGTCAGTACTTAAGCCACTTCATGGTTATTGATCTGGAGAAGCTAAATACTATAGGATTTCTAAAAGTTTAAGAATGACAACATCCAGGAGATTTACTATGTTGGCAACTTTTTGTAGATTAGGATCTCATATTTAACATTGCAATGAAGCAACCTTTTAAAAGGAAGTCTTTAGAATCAGGACTATCTCTGTTCCTATTTTTATTCATCTCTCAACTAAGTGGATAACTCTCCTACCAGAGTGAAGTGATCTGGCCAGTAGTTTGAAATACTGTCCTGTGATAGTGTGTATAAACTTTGGTACTGTTCCAGAAGCCGTTACCGCTTTATATGTATAAGGAAGGGTCTCCCTGCTGTTCTTCCCTTCTGATAACTTTATCCATAGTAGAGGCTGAGAGGAACTCTGGCAATCCCAAGGCCAGCCATAACCCTGAAGACAGGGTGAAAACGGTCTGCCTTGAAAGTACTATTAGAGAAAATGAGTAGAGTGATTTGTGTACCTGGGCTGGTTGAAAAGGGTAGGGATGGCACAGTCTTTTGCCTACTGTGACTCTCATCAGCAGCCTCCATAATTTGCAGAACATAATTGTTTTTGTAGCTTTAATCATGAGATTTAGAGATGGTATAAGCTTCAGATTAAAAAAGAGCGGTGATTCGGAGTGCTTTGCCCAGACAGGCCTGTCAACCACTGAAATGTGTTTCCTAGTCACCCACATCTGCACTGCATTGTCAGAATCCCAGCTCCAGTGGGTTTTTGAAGCTTTCTTTCAAACCTCAAGCAATAGCTTCTGGAGTAGCCTGCTGTTTCTGTGCTGCATATGTCTTACCCAGTAGAGTTACAATGAAGTGAGTTGAAATGTTGCTTGAATGACTGTGTGCCAGATGACACTGACAAACATGCTCTAAAAGTCAAATGTAACATATGACAGTGCTCACAGATGGGTTAAAAGCCAGACGCCAGCAGCATAGGTTCATTCCCCGTGTATTTACTGACTTCCTGCTCTGAATCAGAGACTATAGCTCCAGTCTGTTATTTGACTGCCACTCTGCTTTTCAGGCTATCTGTTGGTCTTCTTGATTTGGTCACCTGTTTGTCAATTATCACTATTGAGACGCCTAGGCAGTTTTCAGTCCAGGTTTGCTGAAGGGATTACCACCAATGCAGAATTCCCCAGCTGCTCTAAAACTATAGACAGTGCTCTATTTGAAAGCACTATACTGTCATAGTACGGAGTGGGAGACCTGAGTTCTAGTCTTGGCTCTGCCATTGTCATTTTGGGCCTGGCCTTACCTTGGCTTCAATGTCCTCCTCTGTTAAATGGGCAGAGTGGTTTGTATAGTGTCTAAGGGACTTTGCAGCACTGACATACGTAGATCAGATATTGTTAGACTGCATTCGAATGTTGTTGCAAAATTATAATGAAGCAGTTTTGTGAACTGGTCTGTCATGGTTAAGGAGAGTTGTGGAGAAAACCCATTCGTTTTTCCTTGGCAGAGAAAATTGGACTGTACATAGTTCCTGTCATCACTAAGCAACTAATATTCAGAAAGAATCAAAAGCAGTTATATTGAAACAGCAAGTTAAAATGACTGCACTATATTAACACACTTTTCTTGTAACTTCCAATACTGCAGCAGCATGCTTCATCCCATTTAGGTTAAGTAGCTACAGTGATTTTGAAAGCATTAATGATTCTTACATGACTGCAAATGTCCTAGGTAGTGAGGGCCTGGCTCTGATGCAGCTGGCTCTTTGGTGGGCTTAAAGAACCCATATGTTTAATGTGGCAACATGCTACAGGTGGCTCATGATCAATTCAGTCATTTCCAAGCTCATAGAAAAATGGTTAATTGGTTTAGAGAGTTAGGGGCCCAGGAGCTCTCCTTTTGCCACAGGGTAGACCAGTCATAGAAAGTGTAATGCCATGCCACCACTGCTGCCTTTGTAAGGAGTGGGTGGTTCCCATGGCAACAAGGCCAGGGTGGCTCACTTTTATGGATTGCAGAGCACTGGTTCTACAGACTTTTAGTCATTCAAATTTGAAGTAACTAGTTTCCATGCATTCATTAGTATCCTCCTTAAACCTAAGGTGGGCAGTTAGTGTCATCTCCCTCTTTCCCTCCTTTAGCCAACAATAGAAGAAATGATTTATTTTATTTTATTTTTTCATGAAATCTCAATCCCACTCATTAGTTAAGTATGGTCTCTTTTCGTGACACTCAATATAAGACTCATTCCTACTCTGGAATAAACATGGATTCAGATTCAGCTGACATTTATTGAGCATCTACTATGTAGTAATGTAGTAGGCATTGACAAAGTAATTTACATACATTATTTTAGTTAACTCATAAAATATGTAACTCACAAATTTAATGAACACTATCGGTGTGTGGAACACAGTAATCCCTCTTTGAATATTTTTAAATAAAGGAATATAATCAGATTATCAAGGTCAAAAAGGGCCTTTGGAAAGCATCTGTCAAACTCCTTCATTATACAATAGAGAAATCAAAGCAAAAAGGTGGATTGAATTATTCAAGACCATATTCTCAGCTATTTAAACTCAGTTGTCCCAGGTGGATCCACACTACCTCATATAAAAGCTGAGTGCTAACAGAGCATCAAATCTCTGATGTGTTATATTGCTTTTGTACACATTCTTCTGGTTGTTTTGATGAATGTACTGTTTGGGATCCTTTTCTGTGAATGATTCAACAACAAACACATTTTGAGAAGTTAAAAAATACATTTATTGATATTTATTTTGAAAAATTAGAGTATTAACTGGAATAACTTGTAAGAAATCAGCAATAGTGTGGCTTGGCTGGGGTGACCAATTCACATCAACCAAATTAAAAAAGCCAAGGTCTGAACCCAAAACACCAGTTTATTATATCTAATAAAATGGTAATATGCAAATTACCATCACTCCGCTACGCCCACGATTGGGCCGGCTGGAGGCACGGGGCGGGACTCAGGGTGGCCGATTGGCTGGCGGTAGGAGTGGGGGGCGGGGACTCGTGAGTCCCCGACCCCCATTCCTCCCGCAGGCTTAAACGGCCGGCGCTGCGGAAGATGCTGGTGGCGGAAATCGGGGTGGCCGATTGCGTGGCTGCTGGCACCAGTTTTCCGCCAGCAGCAGTTTTCCTCTGGCCACCCGCCCGATCGGAGCGCCTCCCGATCGGAGTTCCTCTCGGGGTGGCCGATCGTGCTGGCGGGAGGTGCTCTGATCGGCGGGTGGCCAGAGGAAAACTGCTGCTGGCGGATAACTGGTGCCGGCAGCCAGGTGAAGGAAAAGTCTATTGCACGAAACTTCGTGCAACGGGCTCCTAGTTAATTCATAAAGGGAAATATTCTGTCTAACAGATTAAAGTACTTGTGCTGGTTGGTTAGCAACTCTCTAGAAAATTTAACATAGAAGGTCTGATTATAATAAAAAAAGTTGCTTGGTGGGCATGAAACTAGAAAAGGAGGAGTTAGTTGGCCCATTGGAATGACATGTCCGTGAGACATTTCTACCCTTCTCCACTGTGGGGATACACTAATTAGAGGTACATGATGCTCTTGTTCTCTGGTTTGGGCAACTTCTTTAGTCCTGGTTAGCACTGGAGACACACTGATGAATTCTTCCTTGCTGACTCTACTAGTTCTAGACTGCAAACTGATCTCTTTCTGTTAACATTTTTTAGCTTTCTTAGTTACAATACCATCTCAGTTTGAATTCATAGAACCATCTCTAGTCAGAACTCCATAACAATACAATTACAAGGTTTTAGGGAACTATTCTGATAAGTCATCCCTTCCATTATGTATGTATTTAATAATGTGACTCTCTGAGAGGAACTTTCCCCCTAAGTTCTTTAGGCCTTCATCCCTATGCTCAGATAAGCAAATGCAAGACTAAACTGAAGGCAAGTCTGGGTTTGATAGACACATATCATTGTGCATACCAGTAAAACAGTATTATGCTTCCCTTACCTCCTCTATGTGTAGTGAAAAGAGAAGAGAGAAAGAGAAAAATTGATTTAGAGATTAGAAGTTGTAAAAGATAAAGGATGCAGATATAAGAGTACAGAAAAAGAAGTAGTGTTTCTGATGAGTTTTAACCTGTCAGCTGTTCCTGTGTTCTTCCTTTATGAGTGTGGTGTTGGACTTGTGATGGACTAGACCAAATATCTTGGATATGATCTAATACATATTGATGTTTTGGTGGGAGAAGTAAGAAATATCTGGAACATGGAATGCTGCTAAGGAGGGAGAATCAGGGAGTTGCTGGTGGAGAAATATAATGCCTGATGGTCAGGATGAAGAAAATAACTTCACAATTTTTCATGGTCACAAATTATTACCACAGTATATTTCTCAAGTGATTACATTTTCTAATTTACTTATTCTACAAGATATCAATTCTAGATAGATTTCTCCCCATAAAGAGAAAAAGCAATATTCAGGGAATGTATATGTTCAAATCTTGATGAGAGAGGAAAGTGATTAGTTCATAAAAGACCTTGTTCATTTTTAATCCCAAATATGTGAACCTTGGAGATACATTTTTCTTTAAGTGAGCTTTGTTTTTTCCTTAATCCAGTTGACATACCGGGATACCTTGGTATATATTCCATATTTTCCTTTCACTGCACACTCTTCACCCCAGCTAATAATTCCAGTTAAGAAACTGATTCCTTCCACTTCAGTAACATGGGGTCCCCCACTATCTCCTTGGCATGAATCTTTACCTCCCTCATGGAAGCCAGCACAGAACATGTTATTATAGATGGTGAACTTTGTGGAGCGAAGGCATGTGGCTCGGTCAACAAGGGGAACTTTAAGGTACTGTAGAATTGAAGCTGATCTCCCTCTGTTGAAGACTTTTCCCCAGCCACTCACATAGCCAGACCCAAATCTGAGGAAGATGTTTGTGTATTCTCTGTCAGCGATGCAAATAGGTGTTACATAGCTGTTTAGCATTAAAGGTTCATCCAGTTCCAGAAGGGCAATGTCATGGCTGTACTTATTAATAGTTGCGTTGTAGTTGTGGTGAGGGATAACTCGAATCACACTTCGCCTTTGCTCTGTAGGTTCCTCCTTCTCGGTGTTATGTTCACCTATTGAAAACATTTCTTTTTCAGTCACTATCTTTCTCATAGAGACACACATTTTCCAAGTGTCCACCTAGCATCACTTACTTAACTGGCATTTCACCCACTGAAAACAAATTTTTCTTCAGTCACAAATAGCCTTTCACGTAAAGAAAGATTTTCAAAGTGTCCACTTGGCATCACTGAATTAACTGGCAGCCAAGTGTCAAAGTTCTCAATCTTACATTGGTATGATTTAGATAAAATATAATGAGGGCTAATGAATACTTTTCAGATCAAAAAGTGATTCAGGACCCAATCATAGAGATGGTTCTGTTCACCCTTGCTGTTAAAAGTCTTACATTGTTCACATGTGATAATGAACCTACTTCTCATGAATTTTATTCTAGACTTTCCAATTTCAAATATTTTGATTCCTTTTTGCTCACAGATAACACATTCATTTGGCCATTCATTCAAATGTTAGAGGGCCCACAACAGGTTGTACCAGGCACTAGAGATACAAAGATCAGTGTTATGACACAGCTTTTGGGAAGGCTCAGTCTGGTAGAGAAATGGAGACATCAATAAATAATTGTTCTCCACTGAAGTGAGTGCTAATAAAGGTATAACAAAGAACTCTGGAAAGGTTGTAGGATGAAACAAGTTGGGTTTTGAAAACATGGCCCCTCTACCACTAGCCCAAGTTGTTTAACAATTATCCTATTAGACCTTCATAAAATATGATATACTAGTCTTATAGAAGATGTGGTGATGCTGTACAGTACTATCCTTATTTACTTACCTGCAATAATGGTAATTTTAACACCAGGTTTGATACAGTGGGCTGCAGTTACGACCCATTTTTCATTAACGATGGAACCTCCACAAAATCCTTCAATTTTATCATGCAGAAGGACCTGTGGAAACAAAATTATGAATCTTATTACAAATATATTTGATTCAAAAACTAAGTAAATATGTGTGCTATTTATAGGAGTGGGCAAAAGTTGGCTTCTAGGTGCTGGCTGGCAGACCTAGTATTGCAGATGAATTAGTATTTCTGGAGCATAATTAAAAAAGCAATTTCTGTAACTGTCTTGAAGAGAATACGCAGTGAGAGCCAGGGGGAGACTCTGAATGAGGCCAGTATGAGGGAACTGCTTCTTTCGGAGATCTGGGGCCCTCTGATTCCATTTCCATGTGCATCAGATTCTCCGATAGCAATAATTGTACATTGAGACATGCACTGACTTGACTCCTTGAGATCAGTAATTATTATTGAGTATCCTGTCCCTGCATTAGGAAATATTTTTTGCTGTAGGTTATTAGAAGAAAAAAACATTGATTTATTTTATTTTATTATTATTTTTTAAATGAATCTTTATTGTTCAGATTATTGCAATTGTTCCTCTTTCCTGCCCCAATAGCTCCCCTCCACCCAGTTCCCACCCAACCCTCTACCCTTACCCGCCCCCCACTGTCCTCATCCATAGGTGTACGATTTTTGTCCAGTCTCTTCCCACACCCCCACACCCCTTTCCCCCCGAGAATTCAGTCCACTCCCTTTCTATGCCCCTGATTCTATTATATTCACCAGTTTATTCTGTTCATCAGATTTTTTATTCACTTGATTTTTAGATTCACTTATTGATAGATATGTATTTGTTGTTCATAATTTTTATTTTTACCTTTTTCTTCTTCTTCCTCTTCTTACAGAATACCTTTCAGCATTTCATATAATACTGGTTTGGCAGTGATGAACTTCTTTAGCTTTTTCTTATCTGTGAAGCTCTTTATCTGACCTTCAATTCTGAATGATAGCTTTGCTGGGTAGAGTAATCTTGGTTGTATGTTCTTGCTATTCATCACTTTGAATATTTCTTGCCACTCCTGTCTGGCCTGCATAGTTTCTGTTGAGAAATCAGCTGACAATCGTATGGGTGCTCCCTTGTAGGTAACTGTTTTTCTCTTGCTGCCTTTAATATTCTCTCTTTGTCTTTTGCTCTTGGCATTTTAATTCTGATGTGTTTTGGTGTGGTCCTCTTTGGATTCCTTTTGTTTGGGGTTCTCTGAGCTTCCTTGACTTGTAAGTCTATTTCTTTCACCAGGTGGGGGAAGTTTTCTGTCATTATTTCTTCAAATAGGATTTCAGTATCTTGCTCTCTCTCTTCTTCTGACACCCCCATAATTTGGATGTTGGTATGCTTGAAGTTGTCCCAGAGGCTCCTTACACTATTTTCATATTTTTGGATTCTTTTTTCTTTTTGCTTTTCTGGTTGGTGGTTTTTTGCTTCTTTGTATTTCAAATCTTTAACTTGATTCTTGCGGCCCTCTAGTCTGCTGTTGGATCTCTGTATATTATTTTTTATTTCAGTCAGTGTATGCTTAATTTGTAGTTGGTCCTTTTTCATATCCTCAAGGATCTCACTAAACTTATTGGCCTTTCCTAGAAAATTCTTGAAAAACCTTATAACCATGGTTTTGAACTCTATATCCAGTCATTTCCTTTCCTCCATTTCTTTCATTTGTGACCTGTTTCTTTGTCTCCGCATTTTGGCTGCTTCCCTGAGTTGATAGAGTGGCTTTGTGTTAGGTGTCCTATAGGGCCCAGTGGCTCAGCCTCCCCAGTTACCTGAGGTGGACAGTCTTGCTGCACCCCTTCGTGGGCTGTGTGCACAGTCTTTTATTTCCCATTTTTTTATTAAGGTATTACATGTGTACATATCTTCCCATTGCCCCCACACACACACCACTCCCATACATGCCCTCATCCCCCAGTGTCTTGAGTCCATTGGTTATGCTTATATGCATGCATACAGGTCCTTCAGTTGATCTCTTATCTCCCTCATCTCTCCCTAACCTTCCCCCTGTAATTTGACAGTCTGTTTGGTGCTTTACTGCCTCTGTATCTATATTTTTGTTCAGCAGTTTATAATGTTCTTTATTATCCATAAATGAGTGAGATCATGTGGTATTTTTCTTTCATTGACTGGCTTATTTCACTTAGCATAATGCTCTCCAGTTCCATCCAGGTTGCTGGAAATGGTAAGAATTCCTTCTATTTTATGGCAGCATAATATTCCATTGTGTAGATGTACCATAGTTTTCTGATCCAGTCATCTGCTGATGGGCACCTAGGCTGTTTCCAAATCCTAGCTATTGTAAATTGTGCTGCTATGAACATAGGGGTGCATATATCCTTTCTGACTGGTGTTTCTAGTTTCTTAGGATATATTCCTAGGAGTGGGATCACTGGGTGAAATGGGAGTTCCTGTTTTATTTTTTTGAGGAAACTCCATACTGTTCTCCACAGTGGCTGCACCAGTCTGCATTCCCACCAGCAGTGCACGAGGGTTCCATTTTCTCCGCATCCTCGCCAGCACTTGTTGTTTCTTGATTTGTTGATGATTGCCATTCTGACAGGTGTGAGATGGTTCCGCATTGTCGTTTTGATTTGAATCTCTTGGATAATTAGTGACTTTGAGCATGTTTTCATGTGTCTCTTGGCCCTCCTTCTGTCTTCTTTCGAAAAGATTCTATTTAGGTCTTTTGCCCACTTTTTTATTGGATCCTTTATCTTCCTTTTATTAAGTTGTATAGGTTGCCTGTAGATGTTGGAGATTAAACCTTTATCAGTGATAACATTTGCAAATATGTTCTCCCATACAGTGGGCTTTCTTGTTGTTTTGTTGATGGTTTCTTTTGCTGTGCAAAAGCTTTTTATTTTGATGTAGTCCCATTTGTTTATTTCCTCTTTAGTTTCCATTGCCCTAAGAGGCATATCAGTGAAGAAGTTCTTTCAGCATATGTCTGAGATTTTGCTGCCTGTGGATTCCTCTAGTATTTTTATGGTTTTCTGTCTTATGTTTAAGTCCTGTATCCATTTTGAGTTTATTTTTGTGTATGGTGTAAGTTCGTGATCTAGTTTCATTTTTTTGCATGTATCTGTCCAATTTTCCCAACACCATTTATTGAAGAGACTGTCTTGACTCCATTGTATGTTCATGCCTCCTTTGTCAAATATTAATTGAGCATAGTAGTTTGGGTCGATATTTGGATTCTCTATTCTATTCCATTGGTCTATATGTCTGTTCTTGTGCCAGTACCAGGCTGTTTTGAGAACAGTGGCCTTGTAATACAGCTTGAAATCTGGTATTGAGATCCCACCTACTTTATTCTTCTTTCTCAGGATTTCTATGGCTATTCAGGGTCTTATTTTTTATTCCAGATGAATTTTTGGAGAGTTCTTTCTTGGTCTGTGAAATATACCATTGGAATTTTAATGGGGAGTGCATTGAATCTATAGATTGCTTTGGGTAGTATGGACATTTTAATGATGTTGATTCTACCAATCCATGAACATGGTATGTTCTTCCATCTGTTTATGTCTTCCTCTATCTCTTTTTCAGTGTCCTGTAGTTTTCCGCGTATACGTCTTTTACCTGCTTAGTTAAGTTTATTCCTAGGTATCTTAACCCTCCCAGACTGCTGTACTGATTTTTTGGTAATTTCTGAATCTGCCACTATACCGCTGGAATATTGGCACTAGATGAAAGGTAGATCTATTTTCCACAATGTCTCTAAGTTCCATCTTATTCTAACCACTTGTTTACATGTAACTAACATTTTTCTATATCATGTTGGTTTTTTCTCTTTAATGCTCAGGAGCCCAGGTATAGGGGACAGTTAGGTTCAGGGCCTCAGGCCTGGTAGGGTTTATTTTTTGGTGCAATGGTAAATGGGATTGCTTTTTAGTCTCTCTTTCTGTTACTTCACTATTGGTGAATAGAAAGGCCATAAATTTCTTGGCATTAATTTTGTATCCTGCTACATTGCCGAATTCATTTATTAAGTCTATTAGTTTTTTGATGGAGTCTTTTGGGTTTTTTATGTTCATTATCATGTCATCTGCAAATAAGGACAGCTTTACTTCTTCTTTTCCAATTTGGATGCCTTTTATTTCTTCTTCTTGTCTAATTGCTATGCTAATACTTCCAGTACTATGTCAAACTGGAGTGGTGAGAGTGGGTATCCCTGTTGTTCCTGTTCTTAGGGGAAATGGTATTAGTTTTGCCCATTGAGTATGATGTTAGCTGTGGGTTTAACATATATAGCTTTTATTATGTTGAGGTATGATCCTTCTATTCCCACCTTGTTGAGAGTTTTTATCAAGAAAGGGTGTTGGATTTTGTCAAATGCTTTTTCTGCATCAATTGATATGACTGTGATTTTTATCTCTCAATTTGTTTATGTGATGTATCACATTTTTTGATTTGCAGATATTGTACCATCCTGGCATTCCTGGGATAAATCCTACTTGGTCATGGTGTATGATCTTTCTGATGTACTGCTGGAGCCGATTTGCTAGAATTTTGTTGAGGATTTTGGCATCTATGTTCATGAGGGATATTGGTCTGTAATTCTCTTTCATTGTGTTGTCTTTATCTGGTTTTGGTATTAGGGTGATGCTGGCTTCATAGAAGGATCCTAGAAGTGTTCCTTCCTCTTGAATGTTTTGGAATAGTCTGAGGAGGATAGGTTTTAGTTCTTCCTTGAATGTTTGGTAAAACTCCCCTGTGAAGCATTCTTGCCCCAGGCTTTTGTTTGCAAGAAACTTTTTGATGACTTCTTCAATTTCTTCCATAGATATTGGACTATTTCGCTGTTTAAATTCTTCCTGATTAAGTTTTGGAAGGTTATATTTTTCTAGGAAAATGTCCATTTCCTCCAGGTTGTCCAGTTTGTTGGAATAGAGTTGTACGTAGTATTTTGTAACAATCCTTTGTATCTCAGCGGGGTCTGTTGTTATTTCACCTCTTTCATTTCTGATTTTGTTTATTTGGGTCCTCTCTCTTTGCTCCTTGGTGAGCCTGGCTAGAAGTTCATCAATCTTATTTATCCTTTCAAAGAACCAGCTATTGGTTTTGTTGATCTTTTGTATTGTTTCTTTGGTCTCTATGTCATTTATCTCTGCTCTGATCTTTATTATTTCCTTCCTTCTGCTTACATTGGGTTTTTCTTGTTCTCTCTTTCAAACTCTTTGAGTTGTAAGGTTAGCTAAATTATTACCATTGTTTTTTGTTTTTTGCAGTAGGCTTGTAGAGCTATGATCTTCCCTATCAAGACTGCTTTCTCTCTGTCCCATAGATTTTGGATTGTTGTGCTTTCATTGTCATTTGTTTCCATTATTTTTTTTTATATCTTCCTTGATCTCTCTGGTAACCCATTCATTGTTTAATAGCATGCTGTTTAGTCTCCATGTGTTTGATTTTTTGGATTGTTTTTATTGCAGTTGATTTCCAGTTTTATGTCACTGTGATCTGAGAAGATGCTTGATATGATTTCTATCTTCTTGTATTTGAAGAGACTTTGCCTGTGACCCAATATATGGTCTATCTTTGAAAATGACCCATGTGCACTTGGGAAGAATGTATATTCTGTGGCTTTTGGGTGAAATGTTCTGAAGATGTCAATTAATTCCATCTGGTCTAGTGAGTCATTTAGGATTGCTGTTTCTTTGCTGATTTTTTGTTTAGAGCATGTGTCCAATGGTGATAGTGGGGTATTAAAGTCTCCTACTATGAGTGTATTGCTGTCAATCTCTCCCTTGATATCCTCCAGGAGTTTTTTATGCATTTGGGTGCTCCTGTATTGGGTGCGTATATGTTTACCAGAGTTATTTCTTCTCTTTGGATTGCTCCCTTTAGTATTATGAAGTGGCCTTCCTTTTCTCTTGTTGTGTCCTTCACTTTGAGATCAAATTTGTCAGATATAAGTATTGCTACCCCAGCTTTTTTTTAATTTCCATTCAACTGAAAAACCTTTTTCCATCCTTTCACCCTCAGTTTGTGTGTGTCTTTTTTTCTGAGGTGGGTTTCTTGTAGACAGCAGATATATAGGTCTTGTTTACTTATCCAATCCTTTACCCTATGTCTTTTGTTTGGGGCATTTAATCCATTTACATTCATAGTTGTTATTGATCGATACTTATTTGTCGCCATTTTTATTCTTTATCCCCATGTTCCTTCTTCGCTTCCTATTTCTTTTTCTTTTTTTACAGCAGACCCTTTAGCATTTCTTGCATTGCTGCTTTGGTAGTAATAACTCCCTTAGTCCTTTTTTGTCTGTGAAGCTCCTGATTTCACCTTCAATTTTGATTGATAGCCTTGCTGGGTACAGTATTCTTCGATTCAGACCCTTCCTTCGCATGACTTTGTATATTTCATTCCATTCCCTTCTGGCCTGATGAGTTTCTGTTGAGAAATCAGTTGCTAGTCTGATGGGGTTTCCTTTGTAGGTAACTTTCTGTCTCTCTCTGGCCGCTTTTAAGATTCTTACTATGTCGTTGGTGTTTCCCAATTTAATTATAATGTGCCTTGGCGTTGGTATTTTGGGGTTCATTTTGCTTGGGATTCTGTGAGCTTCTTGGATTTGTGTGGGTTTTTTCTTTCCTATATCATGGAAGTTTTCTTTCATTATTTCTTCAAACAGATTTTCTATTCCTTTCTCAGTTTCCTCTCCTTCTGTAACCCCTATTATGCGGATGTTATTTCATTTCGTGTTGTCCCAAAGTTCCCTTAGGCTCTCCTCCTGCTTTTTAATTTTTTTTTCCTAGAAGCTGCTCTACTTGGGTATTTTTTCCTACCTTGCTTTCTAGCTCACTGATGCAGTCCTCTGCTTCTTCTAGTCTACTCTTGATGCTTTCTATTGAGTTCTTTACAGCAGCAATGTCATTTTTCATTTCTTCCTGGTTTTCTTCATTTCCTATTAGTTCTTACTCATATTGTCAAATTTGTCTTCCATTCTTTTCAGCCACCTTATGACCATTTCTCTGAATTCTTTCTCTGACTAGTTGCTTGCCTCCATTTCATCTACTTCCTTTTCTGTTGATGCCTGATTTTGTTTCATATGTGGGCTGTTCCTTTTTCTCCCCATGGTCTCTCTTCTCTGGGTGTCTAGTTATGTAGTTCTCTCCTGTGTTGATTTAAAGGCACAAAATACAACACAATGCACAGGTACAATGCACAAGGCACTGAACAAGAATGTATTCATGATATTAATAACCACAAATAAAGGTGACCACCATAGAAAGTCAAATTAGGGGATAGGAGAGAAAGAAGAAGAGAGAGAGAAAAAAAGAAAGGATTGCCAAAATGAAATAGGTAAAGGAAAAAAAAGTAAGAGAGAAAAGAAAGAGAATAAGAAATAAAAGGGGAACAAACTATATAATGGGGAGAAAACTCCAATGGAACAGCCACCAATCCCAACAAATGCCAGCAACCAGTACCTGGAGATTAATACAAACTACAAACCACAACTAATATCAAGTGAGGCGAGGGAAAACAAAAGCAAAAAACAAACAAAAACAAAGTAAGGAAGAAAACAAAACAAAACCAAAGAATAAGCAAAACAATCTCACAAAAAAGCATAAAAAATTGATATAATCAACATTGAAGAAAACAACAAAAAAGGACAGAGAGAAAAACAATTTTTTGGATAGTGAAGACAGAGAAGAGAGAGGTGTGTATGGACTTGGAGTCGGGGATTGGAAATTAGATATATAAGTAGGGTGAAATTTTAACAGTTTGTAAAGAGAAAGAATAGGGAAAATCTAAAGCAGGAAAAGGGTAAGAGAAAAAGGACAACAAAAGGGGAAAAGTTTGCAAGAGAGTGATGGCATAAAAGTAGAGGTGAGAGAGTAAAAAGATGCTAAAGGAAAGATGAAATAGAATGTAGAACACTAATCCCAAAGTAAAATAAAGAGAAAATAAAATGACACTTTTTAAAAAAAAAGGTAAAATAGTAGTAGTAATAATACTGATTGAAAATAAAAATGTAATAATTAAAAAGGTAAAATCAAGTGAGGAAAAAAGAAAAAAATAGTTTCTTAATTAAAAGATGAAAAAAATAAAAATGAAGAAATAAAATGTGCAGTAGTGAAGGTCATTCACTTCCTCTATTGTTCTGTTTGGCATGCCTGTTTCCCAGTCAGGACAGTATTGCAGTACCCTGCGTTCCACTGCTCCTCAGTTGTGTAAGCCAGTCCTGATGTTTAAGCAGGCATTGTGTCTTAATTTCTTGTATTCCTTTATTTGTGATTACACAAGAGTCAATTTGTGATTCAGCCCCTGGGTGGCAGTGTTTCTGGATTGAACTCCAGTCTATAGGGCCTCTCTAGCCTGTGTTTAGATCCTGCTTTACTTGTGACACTCAATTATGGTTTGTGGGAGTGGGCTGCCCCAGAGCTGGTTCTCCGACTGTCACTCCCCGCTCTGATCCCCAGGTTCCAGAAAAACAACTTTCCCCTGCAGTCTCCTATGGTGTCCCCAACTGGGTGATCCCATATATTGGGCTTAGCAATCAGAAGCAAGGATTTAAAGAGGAAAAAGCACAAGTGTGCGAACTCTGGGGCTGCGCGCAAGACTGCGCAGTCCCCTTTTCCCCCTTGAGTCTAAGCAGCTGGCACACTTTTAAAATTTTTAGGCTGTCCTTTTGCGTCAGATAAAAATGGGTTGCTTTTTAGAGATCCCTTCTGTTAGCAGCTCTGAGGACCCCCTTCCACATTCACGGATCACGCCAGCCCCAACAGCCATGGATTTTTCAAGGCGCACACTTCCCCCGGTCCTCCAGCTCCCGCAGTGTGCACTTTTCTCTGTCCTGCCAGGACCAGAGACCTCACCTTATCCCAGGCAAAATCTGACCTTTCAGTGGTGGAGTGTAGAGCTCCTCTGAATCCGCGTGTTTGTGCCAATCGGGGACTGGTGTTCTGGGGTCCTCAGCTGTTCGGTGGGTGCCACAGTTATAGATTTTCAGCCTTCCGATAACATCCACTTTCTTCTTCAAGATGGCGTGGTCTCCACATCCTAGCCCCTGCCTCCGGGAGGGAACCCAGCAGCAGTGGGGGCTGCCTGGTCAGGGAGCTCCGTCCAGCAGTCCCCCACCTTCTCCTGGAGTATAGCTGTCCCTTAACTTGCCAACGAACACTTTCTGTGCTACCCTGGCTGTTCTTACTATCTGCTCTGGGACAAGGCTTGGGACATGCCTGTCTATTCCGCTGCCATTTTTTTCTCCCCTGTGTGCACAGTCTTGTTTTAGTTAAGCCTTGATTGTTGTTGGTATCACTGGGAGGACTTGACCTCCAGGCCAACTGGCTGTGAGGATCAGCTGTCTACGATGGGAGAACTTCTGTGCTGGAGACACCCTTATGGTGCAAGACTTGCTTCAGTGGGGCTTTGGTACTCACTGAGTCTTCCCCCTGAGTGTGTCCCTTATGGATCTGAGTAGTTGTAATCTGGATGGTCCTACTCTGATCCCTGGGTACACTGCCTTTTGGATCTCCAAGGAGTTCCTAATTTAGCCTCTGCCTGAGGCCACCCAGCAGGAGCTATGGAGAGATCTGCAGATTCCTCTTCTTTGTTTGTGTTTTGGAGGTGCCCGGGTGAGGCCCAGCTGTGAAGCAATGCAAGCTGCTGTGGGGCCTTGGGCCTTCTTTTGGATGTTCTGGGTCTCACTGACTCAGCTGCAGTTTTTTAGGTAAGTTTAGAATTTAAAGGACCAGGCCATTCATATGCAAAAGCCTCTGCGCTCAGTTTGGATGGGGCGGAGTCTCAGGGCGGAGCAAACATCAATGGCTTCGTGGGGCAGGATCTCAAGGCAGAGCAAACAGCTATGGCTTCCTGTCAGCCCTGCCCTAAGAGGCCCCTTGGTCTCAGTGTACTTCGGTAATCCAGTAATCTCTGCAAGCATCTCTGAGAGAAAGCCACCCTCGAGTTTTGCCTGCTGCCAGACAGTCCAGTTTCTCCCCATATGAGTCTGGGTCTCCAGAGTCTTGCCCGGAACTGGAGTTCAGAGCAGTCGGGAGCTTTTGTCTCCCTTCTGCTTGAAAAAGCCAGCCGCGTACTCAGTTGCCAGTCCTCTCTGCGCGTGCACCTGCCAGCCCTCTCCGCGCACGTGCCTCTGTACCTCTGCCTTTACTTCTGCAGCTCCTCTGAGTCTCAGTGTGCTTTTCTCTTTCCTTCTAGTTGTAGAATTTCCACCCAGCCAGCATTCCTGTGGTTCTGGATGATGTCTGTTTTGTCTTTTAGTTGTAGTTTTGAAATTGTTGTGCGAGGCAGCAGTTCAGGTGTTTACCTATGCCGCCATCTTGGTTTCTCTCAAAACATTGATTTTTAAAGGAGATTTTTTTCAAGCTCTTTTTAAACAGGAATATTATGAAATGAGACCTATGGCCTCCATAACGGCTATGTTTATGGCCATCCAGGCAATGAGGAACAGAAAGACTCATGCACTCCTTCCATTTTTCCTAACCATATTTGACCGCCCCTGGCTGGATGTGCCAGCTGCCTTTGTCCTAAAAGTTCTATTTTTTGGGGGGCACAGTGGATAAAAGTGTTTGGGTGCTGCTATGAGCCTGGGCATTATTAGATAAGAGGCCACCCCAGTTTTTCATCTGCACATTAATTGCATAATCAGAGTGGACAATGAATATTTTCACCACCTCAGTGACTAGATCATCTTGGAGAATTTCACTTCCAATGTAAGCAAGAGCCTTGATCCACCACTTAAGGAAGAAAGCTGACAAGGTGAACACTAGAGGGCATACTCAACATTTGGTAAACCCTTTCTGGGCACTGACTAGCTCTTGTAAATAGATGCCCTTTTACTAAATAAAGTACACATAGCCCCATGTGTCAGCCCATTCATAAACTAGGGGAAGGAAATGGTCAGTTCCTTTCAATGTGAGTCTGAGAAGGTCCTTGGGACAGTTCTAGTGAAGATTCTTTTTGTCCTGAATTCAATTTACTGAACATCTGATAAATCCTTGACACTTAAGCACCAGCCTCCTACCTGGAGACCTATGGGGCTGATTCATTGTAAGTTTCTGACCCCCCTTTTCATACTCCATCTTTCCCTCTCATCCTAGCTGTTGCTTTTTATTTTGAAAAGTTGTAAAAATATAGGAGAACTCACATAATATAACAAACCCCAGTGTACCAACCACCTAGACTTAATAGTCTTCTTAAATATTTTAGAACATTTATTGGTTGCTTACAATGGACTAATCATTGTGCTAAGTGTTTTACGTACATTTAATACAACACATTGAGGGTGATTTTAATATTTCCATTTATAATGAGCTAACTGAGGTTTAGATATGCATGTTAATTACCCTAAGGTTAGTGGTGAAGCTAAGATGCAAACCCTAGTCTGCCTGGCTTCAGAATCTATGCTTCTAAGTATACAGTATTTCTCCAAGTGTGGTTGGTGGACCAATTGCAGTAGCATCATCTAGGATGCTTGTAAAATGCAGATTTGGAGGCCCACCCAGGCTTAATACGAATATTTAGGGGATGGACGAGAGAAAAATGAAGATCTCTGGAAAATCCCTATGCATAATTAAATTTGAAAAATTCTGTTTCAGAATTCCCAATGGTTGGTGAACTATGTTTTAAAACTGCTCACTCTGATATGAATAACCCATGAACACAGACAATAGTATGGGGAAGACTTGGGGTGGGGTGGGCTGGGGTTTGGGTGGAGGGGACAAAAAGGGAGAAAATAGGAGAAATCTATAATTCTGTCAACAATAAGAAAAGTGCTCACTCTGGCCAGCTATAGCTACGTAATTTGAGGGGCTCAGTGCAAAATGAAAATGCGGGACCCCTCTCCCCATTCAAAAGTCAGGAAAAATGGCATTGAAGACATTAAAATACAAATTTTTTCCTTTTCTTCAGTGGTTTTTGGCAACCTATAAGGGTGTTTTTAATTTACTATTTAATGTCATGCTCCCTTAGGCATGAGGGATACATACGGGAGAGCCCATACTCACAGGTGCCCAGGGGCTGCATCTTGAAATTTAGCATGCAAGCATACATGCCCCATACCCTCCTCCCTGTGCTCCAGTAGTGGTAAGAGTAAGTAAATCTTTCCTTCCCACTGGCCCACTGCAGCAATCAACTGCAAAGGGAGGATTCCCAAGGGATTGCAACTTATATGCCAGAATGTGCTTAGTACCTGGAATAGAGGTGGGAAAGAGGCTCACTCCCACCATTCACCCTCCAAATGTTCTGTGACATTCTTGCTCCTGAGATGCCATGTGGCCAAGCCCCCTCCCAAGATGGCATAGGATATGTGCACCTGTACTTAACCTTTCCTGTGACTGTGTAGGAGGAGGACGACAGTGGTAGCTCTTGGGGATGAGGAGATGTGCTATGGGTTGGGGGTGGCAGTAGTCATTGGGCAAGTGTGAGAAAGGAGAGTCAGGGCTGTCCAAGGCACCAGGGGACATGGGGTTGGGAAGTCAATAATCCATCCCCTTGTGGTACTGAGAAGTGAGACCAGTGATTCAAGTATCAAAGTCCCTAGCCCATGTATGCCCCATTGTCTCATTGGACTTGAGTTATAAAACACAAATGCAAAGCAGGGCCCTATGCAAGGTGCACTGGTCACAAGCTCACGAAACTGGCCCTGTCCCCAAGTGACTTTCATCATCAAACAAATTTGGACAATATTGTTCTATATTGGTCCTAATGGTTACATCTGAATACCTCTGTTCAAGTAACTGGGGTTAAGAATTCATTTCTGTATTAGAAATGAATTAGACATTTCTCAGCTTAATGGGCTAGTAAGGCCAGACTGAATGATATCCACAGCCCCTGGGCACAGAAGCTATGATGTAGCCAGTCTAATTCAAGCCAAAGACTTGCTGCCAGAGTTTCTATTGCTTTCTGGTGGATGATTAAGAAATATGGTTGTGTCCTTTTAAGCCTAAAGAGCCTAAATTTTAGCAAACATCTTTGCCAAGAAAAAGTCCTAAAATATATTCGCATTTAAAGATATCACAAAAGGCTTGGTTGTGGAATGTTTGCTTGACTATCAAGATCACAGCTATCTAAATATTAGCTATTTGGGGATGAGCTGTCTGCTTGACCAAGGACAAGTTCTTTTAAGACATACCTTTGGAGAATGATGGGAAAAATCGGAAAGCGTATGTTCTGAGCAAGGCAACTGAGTTCTGACCTGTCAAACATTTTCGTGTTTGTCATGACCTAACAGGAGCCTGTTTTCTTCCTTTCAGACACACACAGATACAAACCAAATACGTCAACATGAATCTACAAAATACACATCTGTTCTGATGCTCTTTATTGACAATGCCAACGCAGAGTAACAGCTGTTGCCTTGTTCACTTCCTAACCTTTTAACTTGAACCTGGCATTTCCCTGTGATTTTAGTAAACCTTTATTCTTCCTAAATAGCCACCTCCAGCTTTACAAAAATATTTTTCTGTTTGCATACTCATTTTCTCTCATATGAAAAGCAAAATCATTTCTGCATGATGTATAGCTTGTTATGCCCACATAGATTTCATCAGAAAACATGCTCAAAGTCACTAATCATCTGAGAGATGCAAATCAAAACGACAATGAGGTACCATCTCACACCTGTCAGAATGGCTATCGTCAACAAATCAACAAACGACAAGTGCTGGCCAGGATGTGGAGAAAAAGGAACCCTCATGCACTGCTGGTGGGAATGCAGACTGGTGCAGCCACTGTGGAGAACAGTATGGAGTTTCCTCAAAAAGTTAAAATGGAACTCCCATTTGACCCAGTAATCCCACTTTTAGGAATATGTCCCAAGAAACCAGAAACACCAATAAGAAAGGATATATGCACCCCTATGTTCATAGCAGCACAATTTACAATAGCTAAGATTTGGAAACAGCCTAAGTGCCCATCAGCAGATAAGGGAATTAAAAAACTGTGGTACATCTACACAATGGAATACTACGCTGCTATAAAAAAGAAGGAACTTTTACCATTTGCAACAGCATGGATGGAACTAGAGAGCATTGTGTTAAGTGAAATAAGCCAGTCAGAGAAAGATAAATATCACATGATCTCACTCATATGTGGGATATAATGAACAACATAAACTGCTGAACAAAAATAGATCCAGAGACAAGGTGACACTGAATAGACCGTCCACCTCAGAGAGAAGGCAGGGGAGGGTGCGTAGAGAGCAACCAAAGGACTTGTATGCATGCATCTTAGCATAACCAATGGACACAGACACTGGGGAGGTGGGGGCTTGTCCTGGGGGGGTGTCAATTGGAGCAAAAGGAGACATATGTAATACTTTAAACAATAAAAAATAAAATAAAATTTAGAAAAAGAAATAGATTTTATCAAACTGTCTTCGAGAATAATAGTCTAAATGTTCTGTGCAAAATAGTTTTGTGGGGCCAGGTGAAATTACAATTGTCATCTTTTTATTTATCCTAATTGGAACTTTATCATCTGAGCTAGGACAAATAGAGGGTTACCTTTTTCAGGTGAAGGTATTTCTATAGTCTTAGGATCTTGATATAACATCTTTCTCCCAGTCCCTCCTCCCCCCCAAAAAAAGAAAAAAAGTCATGTTTCATACATATGGTAACTATGTGGGCTGTCTGCCATGGGTGTGTGTCCTAATAGAATGGAATGAAGTGTGTTGTGTAGGTAGCTGTTCAGGTCAAGAGTTCAGGCATCTATAAGGCTAGCTTCAGGCCAAAGCTGAGGAAAGCCCAGACTGGGCAAAATGCTAAAACATTTTAAGATTTTTTAGTCCAAGAATAGAATAAAGAATAGACACATATTTTGTCTGTTAAATAGTTTACATGTCTGCAATTGCATATGATACAACCTAATATAAAGGATAGGGAAAGCTTGAGCACCTGGATTCCATTTTATTCGGTCCATGATAAAACAGAAAATAGAAGACCAGGTACTTGGCATACAGGGCAGGACAGATCCTAAGCCAAAGCAGAAGAGGTGGGAGGAGCGCTTGGGGTAAGTTTGTGCATGCTCAGAATTGTCTGCTGACAGCCTCAAGGGAGTGGAACCAAAACCAAATTAAAGCTTTGGAAAGTCTCAACACCGCCTAGCTTCTCAAATCTCTCACTTTTAAGCTGTTGATGAAGGCGGTCTTGTAATATAAGCGTTGCAATTTCCCTTTTTTCTCTAATGTTGAAAAGTTTTCATTGCTTGCCTATGCAGCTGTGTGAAATTCTGAGTCTTGTTTTAGTTCCCACTCCTCTAAGGAAGCTAAAGATATACTGACTCGAGGAAACAGCCTTTCTGTTCCTATATAGTGCACTTAAACCTTTAGCGTCCTCTCTTCCCTCTTGAGGTGTTCTGCAGAATCCCTGCTTCATTTCCCCAAGCTTTCAAGTGGCTCTGAGACCACCACGGGGGCATCTGGAGGGAAAATGAAGGAAATTGGCCTTGTACCTCCCTCCACCTCTTTCTCAGGCATTCTGTCATGGTGATGTGGGTTCCAGGTCTGGCAAGCCAGCGTGCACCTTTGAGGTTGGGGGGCGGGGCGGGGCCTTGCAGGCCGGAACCAATGGAGGTTTTGGAAGTGTCTGGCAACCACAGTGGCTGAGGAGGCCTTGCCTCCAGCTTCCCAGGTGAAAGCCCTAAAATAAGTTAAGGACGGGCCACATGGAAAGTGTACATAGCTGTCTTCTACCCTACTCTAATCTCCCCATAGGTGAAACAATACCCTCGACATACTCTTCATGGGGTTATCCAGCAGCTGCTGTCCCCAGTGACAGAACAGCTCTTCAAGTAAACAATTAGACATTTTTTCAAACAGCATTTCCTCCCAAAACTGCCCAGCCCACAAAACTGGTCTTGTGGTTGGAAAAGGCTTTCATAACCGGGGCCAGAACCTGCCTACCTGCCTGTAACTTTCACCCATAAATCCACAAACAAAAAGTCATCTTCCCCTTCCCCACTGTGGCACTTTAGCACTTGCAAGCAGCTCACTTAAACCTTTTCTCTAACAGACTAAATCTTTCCAGTTCATTCAAACTATTCATTACTCCAAATGAAAGTCAACTCTCTCAGTTTTTTTTTGGGGGGGGCGGGGATTTCTTTACTTAAGTGGTTGCTTTATCTCCCACTCCTTCTTATGAAGCATCAGCATTTTGAACCACTCTTTTCTAGGTGGCATTGCTAAACAGTATTTTCTATTTCATTGTCATAGAATATTTTGGCCTTTGAAACCCCAGCTGTTGCTTGCTTTCTCTTGATGCCTTGGGCTGCAGCAGGTGTGTTGCAGTTTTGTTTGCAATCAAATCAAGTAGTTCCACCCTGCAGATTAACTGTGATGAGGTGGAGCTGGCTCTTGCACAAATGAGAGATTCTGATTTATTTCCTTTCTATTTCTTCTTAGTCTAAAGTGACTTTTATATACTCAAATGTATCTCATATTTTTGGGAGGTGACATCAGAGGAATGGCGGCGTAAAGGTGGGTCTGTCCTCTCCCCGAAACATTTCAACAAAATAAACACCTATAATCCAACAAAGAAGTCCCTGCTCAACACAGATGCATGCCGGAGAGACCTGCACACTGGAACAACTAAGGTGGGCTCCTTGGAATAAGCGTGGAGATGAGAAGGGAGGGAAGCCTAATGTGGCTAAAGTAACCTTTCATGAGAAACTAGATGGAGGTGGGTGTGGACGGTCCTCTGGTGAGGATGGAAACAACGCAGAAATATGACTGGGTCATTCTCAAGTATCCAAGAAAGTAGATCAGCTCTTCACTTTTGGGGAAAAACTAAAACCTAGTACTTTGTAGATCCCCAGTCTGTAATCTTAATTCATGAGTAAAATAGGGAGTGAACATGTGTGTGCACATGTGCATATATGTGGATAAGTGATCTTGAACATTCCAAATTATCTTAGCTTGGCTTGATTGGAAAGAGATAACAGGTACACTAACTACAAGTGTGCATTGAGGAGGACATGACAGATTTGAAATGATGTGTATCATTTATACCTTCTTCCTCACAGTACAACTATAACTGTCATCTAATAGTTTCTTTTGCTTAAAAGAAAAAAGTAGCTTGCTAGAGTAAAATTTCTATTAGGAAAGATTTGCATTGTTCAAACATTGGCAAGCATCTGGCTTAAAAGGGGTGCATAGGGAACAGAGATTATGTGACTAAACTGAGACTTAACAAAATCAAATATTTTTAGCTCTCATTTAAATATATTTCCCATTTCATTTCTGGGATGACAAGGGAACAATGCTAAGCCTACAATGCATGCATTCTGGGATTTAAAAAAAATCCTGGTGTTTTTTTGAGTGGGAAGTCATCTTCTTAGCTAATGAAACACCCTGGGTGACTGGGTCTTCCACTCTAAGCACTGCTTTATGTCCCACAAGCCCAAGGAAGATAAAACTTATAAAGTATAATTTTTGTTCTAAGCAACTTACCCATGGAAGTTGGATATAGAGTGAATGAAAATATATAAGAACACAAATAATAAAATTAGAATTAGACACACTGAGTGGCCAGATTATTATGATCTCTGAACGCATAATAATCTGGCCACTCAGTGTATGTGCATATATATATTAGAGGCCCGGTGCATGAATTTGTGCATGGGCAGTTGGCTGGCCTGCCTGCTGGTCAAACTCCTGGTGGAGAGGACAATTTGCATATTAGCCTTTTATTATATAGGATATACACCGAGTGGCCAGATTATTATGTGTTCAGAGATCATAATAATCTGGACACTCAGTGTAGTTGTTAAATAGAATAAAGCATAATTAGAGTGGCTGACCCGAGAGGGATTGTTCAAGGAGAGGTTGATGAAGAAGATCAAAGGTTAGTCTTATCAAGAGTCATGAATGAAAGTAAAGATGTGAGTGAGTGAAGGAAACAGCACTGGTAGGATGCTTAAGGAGGGGGTGTAAAGGAACATAGTGTATTTTATTGTGTATAAGATCAAGTCCAACAAATATTGCTAAAAGCAAAGGTAAAAGAAAGGAAAATATAAAGTTTTGGTTGTGATGGTCTATAACCCTTTAGTACTATTCTCTGGAATGTCTGTGCCAAATCCCTACCTTCCAGGGATAAGTTCAATATATTATAAGCATTATATTGGGTAAATTCAGGTAATCTGAAGAATTCTAGATAGTTACATAGCTAGTCTAAAAAAATTCCAGTAGTTTTAAACTTGGGGACATTTACTTGATCCTAGCTTAAATTGCTACATGTTTGATAATTGAAATATCTTTAAAGCTACTGGTCTCTGATGGCAAACGTTCAAACCTCAGTAGAGAGGTTTAGTGAAGCATCCTTGAGATTACTATAAAATCACATGATTGTGGCCACTAGGGAGTTTTATTTTAGACTCAACTGTTATAAGTGCTGTCTAATAGAACTTTCTGCAATGATGGAAATGTTCTGTATCTGCACTTTCCAATATGGTAGTCATATGTGGCTATTGTGCACTTGAAATGTGGCAGGTGTCACTGAGGAAATTAATTTTAAATTTGATTTAATGGTAGTTAAATTTAAAAAGCCACATGTGGCTAGTAGTTACCTTATTGGACAGCACACCTTTATATAAGGACCAGCCTAGATCCTGATCTCTGGGGCCTACTCCTTCTCTCCGATAGAATCCCTTAGGCTTTAGCTATAGCCAGTAACAACCCAGGTTTTGTTACAAATTTAGATCTTGATTGTCACTTAAAAAATTTACACAGATGATCCTCATGTGTATTGTCTGCAGTTCACACCTGGAGGAATGTGCGACTAGGTACCATGATTCCACTGTTTGTGGTTTTGGACCTTAGCTTCTGTAAAAAGATTGTTTCATTTGGATCATTGGATTTCAAATTATAGTGTGCATCAGAATTACCTGAAGGGCTTATAGCACACAAATTGCTGGGCCCCACCCCCAGAAACTCTGATCTGGTAGGACTAAGGTGTAGCATGAAAATTTGCATTCCTAACAAGTTCTCAGGAGATTCTGATGCTACTATTCTTTGAGAACCACAGGCTTGGCCCCAGCCCCTATCTCATACCCTGGTTCCAATAGCCCGGTTCTTGTCTTCATTCTTCCTACTTGAGTCCTTTTTACAATCCCTTAGAAATAATACAGTTTTTCTGGACCTAGAGCTTTTCTGTTGTTTACCAGTTTTTTCCAGGGGCTGAAGCTAAAGTAGTACCCTGAACCCCAGTACCTGTGACCTCACTTCTAGCCCTCACTATGGCTTTTCTGGAATCCTGCTATGCTATTTCCTTGAGGCCAAATCCTCCTTGTCCTTGTATAGTATCTGTCCCTGGACTTCTCTTTCACGAGCTCCCTACCTATGGGGGTTTCCTCATGTTGCTTAGTACTGAAACTTGCCTAAACACTTCCCACACCTAATGTCCTAGCCTCAGCCTCCCACCTGGCCCGTCTGCCCCACGCCCCACCCTCTAGTTTTGACACACCATCAATATAGAGTACCTGCCAAGGAAATTGACCTGGTTTGGCATTTTCTCCACCAACAACACGAGTGAAGTCGTTAAATGGTTGGGTACTTTGAGTGATGTTGTCCAAAATTGTTTCATCTTCAGTAGAATTTTCAGAGTCCATATTGGAAAAAAAAGTCTCAGTACGAGTAAGCTTCAGAGAATTGAGTGATACAGAAACTCTCCCACATGGAAATGGCACTAGAAAAATGAAAAAAAAAAAAGAATTTGAATATTTCTCATTGGCAAGCAGGACATACACTGAGTGGCCAGATTATTATGATCTCTGAATGCATAATAATCTGGCCACTCAGTGTATTTCCTATATAATAAAAGGCTAATATGCAAATTGCCTCCTCGACCAGGAGTTCAACCAGCAGGCAGGCCGGCCAACTGCCCATGTCCCCTCTCCCTGGCCAGGCTGGCCGGACCCCACCCATGCATGAATTCATGCACCGGGCCTCTAATATATATATATACACATACATATATATTAGAGTATATATATATATATTAGAGTATTAGAGTGTATATATATATATATATATATATATAAGTGTATATATATGTATATATATATACACATATATATATAAGTGTATATATATACATATATATATAAGTGTATATATATATAAGTGTATATATATATATATGTATGTATGTGTATATATATATATATATATATATATATATATATATATATATATATACTGAGTGACCAGATTATTATGCATTCAGAGATCATAATAATCTGGCCACTCAGTGTATATTACAAAGATTAAAAATGAGGCCCATCCTTGTCACTTCTGAAAAGCAGACCCATCAATATTTTTAAAAAAAATCAAATCAATTAATATCATCTCAAACTAAAAGGTTAATTACATTATTTTCATGGTAAGCTTTCATACCCTTCATGAAAAGAAGATTTGGCTCAAGAATGCATCATCTTTACAGAAATAGGATAAGAGTTCCAGAATCAAATTTTGTAAGATTTTTATAAAGTCTAATGACTTTCTGTTTAGTGGGTTTTTTTTCTACTAAAAAGTTTTATTTCCAAGTACTGTCCCTAAATGAAAATCTGATGATTGGTGCCTTGTAACTTTAACTTTAGAATGAAGTAAATGGTACTCCTGCTGTTTATTGTTAACAGGATTTCTTTTGAAGACTAGAATGCCTTCTAGATTCCAAAGTGGATTTTAGGTAATTCTTATCTTTAATAAGATATCAGGCTTTGGAAATGCAAAAGAAATTGTATATATTTCAAAAAGGCCCCTCATTTATCAAATATACATGGAGTGGCCAGGTTATTATGATCTCTGAATGCATAATAATCTGGCCACTCAGTGTATATCCTATATAATAAAAGGCTAATATGCAAATTGTCCCCTTGACCAGGAGTTCGACCAGCAGGCAGGCTGGCCAATCGCCCATGTCCCCTCCCCCTGGCCAGGCTGGCCGGACCCCACCCATGCACGAATTCATGTATATGAGTGTGTAGTGGTGATGTTCTGAATACACCAATCAGCTGTCAACATGGCAGCATGGTTAACATGACTGGGAAACAGTGCCTTGTCCACTGCTGAATAGAGGGACTGTGCTGAGCAGCCTAGCATGGTTTGAAACGGATGGTTGTTGGAACTATTCTGATGCCAAGGGTGTAAACTCAGCCTGAGACCCAAGGATAGGAAATAACTTTCTCAGAGGAAACCAGCCACACATTGGCAGAATCATGCTTAAAATTCGCCCATCCTTGTACTAGAAGCCTATCAGTCCATCATTTATGTATCTTTCATGGCATAGGATTACTACATTAATTTGTCTGGATGAATTACAAATATATGTACAAAAATCAATTGCTTCATGATATAAAAGTAAAAAAAAATTGGATACATGGAAAAGAATTCAGACTAAAGACATTTAGAATTTCTATTTAAAATGATGCAATTTGAAAAATTAATTTTTCCAATTCATGTGACTCCTCTTTTCTATGATTTCATAATTAAGTTAAAACAAGTAGGGATTATAATAACGTAGGCTAGTTAAAATGCTAATGGTTCAAAAGTAGATTTGGAGAAAATATATGCCAAGCTTTGAAAAAAACTTATTTAGATTTTGACCTGCTGGTTCACAGGACTTTTGGTCTTCTGCAAGTCGGTATCCTGTAGTACAGGAACAAAGCACCTTGTTATCTGTGCCCTTTGTGCAAAACTGCTTGCACTTGCCATTCTTAATGCTGCATGTTTCATCTGAAAAAAAGCAAAACCAACAGTAATAGCATCATTTAACATGCATTTCTAAAAACTACATGAAACTACTGGCTCATGTGTAGGTCAAATATAAGCTGGGGCCATTCATGGAGAAAAACCTAGGAACCTTAAGCTAAGAATAGGAAGATAAAATAAAGTTCTTAATAAGGCATAAAATGGTGGCAGCAATATATTTGATTTGACATAAAACTGAAGGGTTGAATATCCTACTTTCATTAAAATCATGGACTACAATTTAAATGTTTATTAAATATAACACATATTTAGAAAAGTACCCACAACTTTAGTCTGAATTTTTTACAAAGTGGGGACACTTGTTTAAACACTAAACAGATTAATACATAGGACATTATCAACACCCTAACTCTCCTAATGTCTCCTTTCAGTCATTATACTCCTCCTCCTTTCCAAAATTACCATTATCCTAACTTCTAAAAATAAATGAGTTTTGCCTGTTCATGAACTTTATATAAATAGACGCTCACAATGTGCACTCTTCTGTGTCTTTCATTTAACATTTTGACTGTGAGATTCATTCCTGTTGTTTTGTATAGCAGTACTTCATCTACATGTTGTGTAGTTTCCCATTGTATAAATATTACTACCTTTATTCACCCACTTTACTATTGATGAATATTTAGTTGAGTTCCGGTTTGGGGCTCTTGTTTTTATATGATACAGTTATGAACATTCTTGTATATGTTTTTTGGTAACCTATGCATACATATTTCCTGGAAGTATACTTATAAGTGAAATTATGTTCAGGTTTAGTAGATACTGCCAAGTAGTTTTATAAAATAATTGTACATGATTTTTTATTTAAAAATTTTAATGTTGATATTGCAGCCTTCCCCCATTCCCCCCCCCATTTGCCCACCTCCACCTACTCCCTTCTCCCCATCCCTTGGCCTTCACCACACTATGGTCCATGTCCATGGGATACACATATATGTTCTTTAGCTATTCCTTTCAACTTATTTATCCAGTCACACCCACCCCCTACCTCTGGCACCTGCCAGTATGTTCCATGCTTCTGGTTCCATTTTATTTTGTTCACTAGAGGCCCAGTGCATGAAATTCATGCACGGAGGGGGGTTGTCCCTCAGCCCAGCCTGTACCCTCTCCAATATGGGACCCCTCAAGGGATGTCCGACTGCCCATTTAGGCCTGATCCCGGTGGGCAGTCGGACATCCCTCTCACAATCCAGGACTGCTGGCTCCCAACTGCTTGCGTGCCGGCCTTCCTGATTGCCCCTAACTACTCTGTTGCCAGCCTGTTTGCCCTCAACTTCCCTCCTCTGCTGGCCTGGTCACCCCTAACTGCCCTCTCCTGCAGGGTTGATCACCTCCAACTGCCCTCCCTTGCAGGCCTGGTCCTTCTCAACTGCCCTCCCTTGCAGGCCGGGTGCCTCCCAACTGCCCTCTCCTGCTGGCCATCTTGTGGTGGCCATCTTGTGTCCACATGGGGGCAGGATCTTTGACCACATGGGGGCAGCTATATTGTGTGTTGCAGTGATGATCAATCTGCATATTACTCTTTTATTAGATAGGATAGAGGCCTGGTACAGGGGTGGGGGCCAGCTGGTTTGCCCTGAAGGGTGTCCCGGATCAGGTGGAGGTTCCCTTGGGGCATGGGGTGGCCTGAGCGAGGGGCCTGTGGTGGTTTGCAGGCCAGCCACGCCCCCTGGCAAGCCAAGCGGAGGCCCTGGTATCTGGAATTTATTTTCCTTCTACAATTGAAACTTTGTAGCCTGGAGCGGAGTCAAGCCTGGGGCTCCCTCTGAGGCCGGCAGCCATTTGTGTTGGGGTTATAATTGAAACTTTGTTGCCTTAAGCGGGTGGGCCCGGCCAGAGTGTGCGGAAAGCTTTGCTTCCCCTGTTGCCGGCGGCAACCCTGGCCTGCTCTCTCAAGCTCCATTTTGCTGCCATTTGTTTGAATTTGTTTACCTTCTATAATTGAAACTTTGTAGCTTGAGTGGAGGCTTAGGCCTGGCAAGGGCAGGCGAAAAGCTTGGCTTCCTCTGTTACCTAAGAAACCTTGCTCTCTGTGGCTGTAGCCATCTTGGTTTGGGTTAATTTGCATGCTCGCTCTGATTGGATGGTGGGCGTGGCTTGTGGGTGTGTTGGAGGTATGGTCAATTTGCATATTTGTCTATTATTAGGTAGGATTAGATTATACATATTAGTGAGATCATATAATATTTGTCTCTCTCTGACTGTTTTATTTTGCTTAGCATAATACTCTCCAGGTCTATCCATGCTGTCACAAAGGGTAAGAATTCCTTCTCTTTTAAAGCAGAATAGTATTCCATTATGTAAATGTACCATTTTTTTTTTTTTTAATCTGTTCATCTGCTGATATGCACTTGGGCCATTTCCGGATCTTGACTATTGTAAATAATGCTGCTATGAGCATAGGAGTGCATATATTCTTTCTGATTGGTGTTTCAGGATTCTTAGGATGTATTCCCAGAAGTGGGATCACTGGGTCAAATGGCAGTTCCATTTTTAATTTTTTGAGGAAAGTCCATACAGTTTTCCATAGTGGCTGCACCAGTCTGCATTCCCACTAGCAGTGCATGAGGGTTCCTTTTTCTCCACATCCTTGCCAGCACCTGTTTTTTGTTGATTTATCGATAGTAGCCATTCTGATAGGTGTGAGGTGATACCACATTGTCATTTTAATTTGAGTCTCTTTGATGATTAGTGACATTGAGCACTTCTTCATGTCTCTTGGCCATCTATATGTCCCCTTTGAAGAAGTGTCTCTTCAGGTCCTTTGCCCATTTTTAAATGGGATTGTTTGTCTTCCTGGTGTTGAGTTGTATAAGTTCTTTATATATTTTGGAAATTAACCACTTATTGGATATGTCATTAGCAAATATGCTCTCCCATATAGTGGGTTCCCTTTTCATTTTGTTGATGGTTTCTTTTGCTGTGTAGAAGCTGTTTAGTTTGATGTAGTTTCATTTGTTTATCTTTTCCTGAGTTTCCCTTGCCCTCAGAGACATATTAGCTAAAATATTGATGTGAGAAATGTCTGGGATTTTACTTCTTATGTTTCCTTCTAAGATTTTTATGGTTTCTAATTATACACATTTAAATTCCCACAAGCAGTGTATGAGAGTTCCAGTTACAGTATATATATGATGCAGATTTCTCATCCTACTTTGTGACTTACCTTTTCACCTACATAGTATATTTTACTGAATAGAAGTTCATAATTTTAATATAACCCAATTTATCAAAGGAAACTTGAATCTAGCTGAGATGGGTATGTATCAACACAAGATAAAGAAATAGGGTCCTTTAAGGTAGCTAAATGTCAAAGACATTATGTGTTGACAATTATATGCATTTTAGTGGTTCACATTTTCTTTATTCTCCTACACAATATCCCTTATTAACATACTAGAGGCCCTGTGCATGAAATTCATGCACGGGGGCGGGGGTCCCTCAGCCTGGCCTGCACCGTCTCCAATCCGGGACCCCTCGAGTCAGACATCCCTCTCGCAATCTGGGACTGCTGGCTCCTAACCGCTCACCTGCCTGCCAGCCTGATCCCCCTAACTGCACTCCCCTGCCGGCCTGATCCCCCTAACTGCTCTCCCCTGCCGGCCTGATCCCCTTAACTGCTCTCCCCTGCTGGCCTGATCACCCCTAACTGCCTCTGCCTTGACCCCGCCACCATGGCTTTGTCTGGAAGGACATCCAGAAGATTGTCCAGAAGATGTCTGGTCTAATTAGCACATTACCCTTTTATTAGTATAGAAAATATCTTTCTTTGCTTTGTTCATTTCTTTTTGTTAGGATTACCTGAAAAATCTTATTACATCCCTTTATTTTAGCCTCCTGGTGTAATTTTATTTTAGGTATCTTTTTTTTGTCAACAACATACAATTTGATTTTAACTCCAGACTGAAAATTGTAATTAACACCATTTCATATTAATTATGGTTTCTGATATATTTGACTTATTTCTACCATCTTATTGCATATTTTCTAATTACCATGTTTTCCCTTTGTTTCTGCTATGTCATCTCAGTAACAGGAAGTAGTATGGTTCAGGGCTTGCTAGCTGAGATGGCTGAGTTAAGAGAAACAGGCTCTGTCCTTGAGGCTATTCTGGTCTATAGAGTAGTACAGGAACACCATGAATAGAAGACACCTTCTGCCTTGCCTACATGCTCAACATCAGTACAACTTTCTATTGAAATATTTACTTGTCAGTGCAGTTAGGACATGGAAAGGTTGAAAATGAGTGTATTAGACACCTCCTACGCACCACTTAAGTTCCTCTCAGCTTCACTGTGTCTTCTCCCAGCATGTTGGTGATCAGTTCTGCATAGATTTCCACTGACCTCATGTTGAATGGCCTCGGCTCATATCTGCACTGCTTGCCTCTCATCTCCTACCTTGGCATTTCCCAGTTGATGCTGAGCCAAGGGATGCCACATGACCTTTCTGGGTTACCCTGCACATATAACCTAGAGATGTATTTACCTCATATGCTGAACTTTTGACCATGGGAGACAGATGCTTATGGACAATTTTTTTCACCTATTTCGCTCTCCTAGATGGACTATCCTGAAGCCAGTTCATATGGCTTCTTAGAAAACAGTCTCAGGAGATCAAACAATCAGTTGCAGATGAAGAGACGACTCATCTTATTATTGGTTCTCCTTTCCTCATTGCCTCACTCCCTTGTCCTTTGCTCTTGCTCCCTAGGATTGCACACCCTAATAAATAAGCTTGTGTCACAGACTCCATTTTTTCAGGGGGAATCTAGGCTAACAGAGTGACTATATGGTTATAGAGTATATTATGGAGTTTTGAGTGACAGATCTAAATTTTTGAATTATATTTTACATAGGCTAGCATAGGCTAAGATAACAATTAGCTCATGTTCTTTACTGACACTTCAGGAAATAAAAGGAGGCCAATCATCAATCAACTGTTGCCAAGTAGAGAAAACAGCCTGAGCTTTAACCTTTGCTACCAATAATCCATTAAGTGCATGATCCAGAGAGATGTCACTTGGTCCTTTATACTTATTTTTTAAAGACCTTTCTCTTCACTCATAGTGAATACATGGGACTAGCTATCATTTTTGTTGCTACAAACAGTACTAAAGTGTTCAGCCAAATCAAATACCACTTGTATAAAGTGTTCAGTCAATATGAGATTATGATAAGTTAATAGAGGTAGGTGGTAGGTCCAGCCTGGTTTGATACAGGGCATGCATAACAGGAATGAGTAAAGACAGTGTGGTTTTCCCAATTCTGATTCTGTGCCCTTGACTAAATAACTAAACCTCTCCATGAATTGCAACATTTGTCCTTGCTCTTTGTGACCCAGTATGTTGTTGCTGCTCTCTAGCTTGGTTTGTACATTCAGTGGGAAATATTGCTGTCCAATTGAAGTCTTTTGCCCTCAGATAAAGGACTCAAAATTCTGGAAATAGTTTAATAGCACAAGGATATCCAGTGGAAAGGTCCATAGTCCAGGATCTAAGGGACAGTCACTATGGGACACATTCATCAATCATTAATTAAGCACTTAGATGTCAGACGCTGTGTTGGATATAGGTCTCCCTGGTTCTGAGGCTGGTCTCAGTGCCTAAAACATGTGTTATTCTACTTCCATGTTGGTACAAACTCTTCTTTCTTGTCCCCTCATGTCTACCACAAATGTTACCATTCTGTTTTATTTTGTTCTGCCTTCTACCCTGATATATTCACTGATATGAAAAACAAAGCTTGGACAAAAGATGTTCTGTTTAAACAAGTTTACCATAGAATATGCTATTGTTTAGCTAAAACTAAAGGTATTTTCTTTTCTTCACTCCACAGAAATTCATAGCAAATCAGTCAGTAGTGTTTGTGATGTGTTAGCATAATGGAAAAAAAAAGTGTTTTCTTTCTTTCTTTCTTTCTTTCTTCCTTCCTTCCTTCCTTCCTTCCTTCCTTCCTTCCTTCCTTCCTTCCTTCCTTCCTTCTTCCTTCCTTCCTTCCTTCCTTCCTTCCTTCCTTTCTTTCTTTCTTTCTTTCTTTCTTTCTTTCTTTCTTTCTTTCTTTCTTTCTTTCTTTCTTTCTTTCTTTCTTTCTTTCTTTCTTTTCTTTCTTTCTTTCTTTTCTTTCTTTCTTTCTTTCTTTCTTTCTTTCTTTCTTTCTTTCTTTCTTTCTTTCTTTCTTTCTTTCTTTCCTTCTTCCTTCCTTCTTTCTTTCTTCCTTCCTTCCTTCCTTCCTTCCTTCCTTCCTTCCTTCCTTCCTTCCTTCCTTCCTTCCTTCCTTCCTTCTTTCTTTCTTTCTTTCTTTCTTTCTTTCTTTCTTTCTTTCTTTCTTTCTTTCTTTCCATCCTATATTACTATAGAAAAATGCCTCTTGTATTCTTAGAAGGAACTGGAATAACCAAGTTTTTACATACCTTGATCTATCTGTAAAGGACTCAAATGTGATGTGTAGCTGGGGACATACAGTGATACTTATTCTAGCTAAAGGGACAAAATAGCCAAACAATTGTTATTTTTCTAACTAGAAAGTGTGTCCTGAATGTTGGTACATCTCTCCCCTGGAGAGGAGCCTCATAGACAAGGAAAAAGGAAAACAAAAAGGTCTGAACAATGGAAATCTGTCTTTTCTTTACAAGCCAAGATGAGGCAAGAAACTTGGGGCCCAGGTATTCCATAAACTGTGCTATCTAGGAGCTTTTGAGATTAGTCTAGAATATTCTTTAGTTCAGTTTGAAGCAATGGCTTAAATGGGAGTTTGTATGTTTTCTCTTTTCCTGTCCTCTAGTGTCTGAGATAAAGAGATTTTTGAGAGAATTCCCACTTTGTTTCTGAACTAACTGAGCTGGAAGGATTTTTCTAAATCCTGATAAGATGGGCTAGGAGATATCAATATAACTCAGAGGCCAGATTTGGTGGTGGAAGCAGTTCAACCAATCCAAAATGTGGGGAACCTGAGAGGACTGAAATGGGTCCAGTTGTAGACTTAGTACTTTTGTTTTGTGGTCCATAGCCTCACACATATAGTAAAACATTTTAGGGATTTTTGTGCTCATATTTACATTCTCAGGGCTATTCTATTCCTTTACAGTGCCTTTATTTTTAAACTAAAGACATTTAGGAATACTATTTTCAATTATACTTTACTACAATGTATTCTTCATTCTTAACTGAATCTAATTGAGTTGTTCATTCCCTTATTGCCAATAGTTATAGTATTTAAGCTGAAAATGAGTAACTACTTCAAAGATTTCTGTAGATTTCCATAATAGCAGGACCAAATTTATCTAGGTAAATGTGAATTTGAAATTATAACCTTTCTATTGAAAGTGGCACCTCAGAGATGTTGAACCAATTAACACAACCACAGGAAAGGTAAACCAAGTTTGCCCCTCACTAGGAAATCTGAGGTAATGGGAATTCAGGCCATGTGTACCAGCTCATCCACCTGCATTCACTCTTTTCTGTCTTTTAAAATGTTTTGTCCCTGCCACCTTTTCCTTTTCTTATCTTCTATTCCTTTTTATCTTTTTTACTTCAAAGGAAGATGATCAATGGATTTCTTTTTAATACTGAAAGGATTTCTGAACATTACAGGTGACTTTTTCCCCTTTCTCAATAGGACACAGGCAGCAGCTTGCGTTTCATTTTGTTGTATGCCTTTTTCATCTATGTGTCAGGTGGATTGCTATAACACCTTAATAGAGTCCTGCTAATTTTCTACTCTTTGCTCTTAGTTATATAACCTGTGATGTTAAATTCTCTCCCTAGGATCACATCTCTATTCTTCTGGAGTTTCAGAGTAGAAAAAAAATCTGTCATTAGCACTGTGTGCTTTTCACAATCACAATACCAGTAATCTTGCATCCAGAGGAAATAAACAAGTAGTTAAAGGACTTTGGGGATTTATAGCTCTAATTGCCAAAATCTCAGAAAAAAATATTCTAGGCTATGAGAGGAAAAGATACATACTGAACCTAAATTTATTATGTAACTCTTTCAGTGTAATCAATGTATGAGCTTAGATTTTTAACATATATAGTAGTTGGTATGTGTGAAGAAGTGGCTATTATATGAGAGAGCTGACTTTGCCATACCTCAAATCTGTAGTTGTTTGACTTACACTGCCTATTTTGATAACAATTCAGTCATGAGTTCAGTTGATGGGTTTAGTTTTCTTTGCATTTTGTGGACATTAGTTAGAAGCATGGGTTTAGGTCAGACAAACTGAAGTTCAAGTTCTGGCTTGACCATTTATTTGCCTCTGTGATTTTAAGTTATAGTTTTCTCATCATCATGGAAAGGGGATACTAGTAATGGTACTGACTGCATATGGTTGTATTGAGGATTAATAAATGAGTGGAACATCATTACTTATTATCCACCAAATATTATTTCTCAATATAAGTTCTTGGCCTCATCCTGGAAACTATGACTGTAGATAAAATGAATGTTTATAAGCTTTGAAAGTATGTTTTATACAATGGAATATTATTCGGCCTTTAAAAAAGGAAATCCTTTCATATGCAACAACATGGATGAAACTGGAGGACATTTTGCTAAATAAAATAAGTCAGTCACAGGACAAATACTGCATGATTATATAAAGGGTTTAAAAAGTCAAAAACATGGAAGCCAAGAATAGGGAAGGGAAAATGGGGAGTTGCTCTTCAATGGGTATAGTTTCTGTTATACAAGATGAATAAGATCTGGACATCTGCACAACATCGTGCCTGTAGGTAATAATACTGTGTTGTATACTTCAAAATTTATTAAAAGTGTAGATCTTATGTTGTATTATTTATCACAATAAAAATGTATAAGTTTTTAAGGGAAAATTATGCTATATAAATATTGTATTTTCCAGTTTCAAACTGAATTTTGAACCATGAGTAATCCAAAACTAGTTACTTACCTAGTTCACAGTTTTTTCCTTCGAATCCAATTTGACACCAACATTCGTAGGAATTAATGTCATCTTTGCATAGGCCACCATTTAAACATGGATTAGACTCACATTGATCTCCATCTTTGAGATAGGTTAAGACATTGAATTAGCAAATAAATTGTTTAGAATGCTTGGTCCTCCCTGCACAAACTCATGGTGAGGGGAGCCTGATTTTAGGGTCAGAGAAGAACTCTTGACCTGGAATCCAGCTGCTTACAGGGTGTCCCTGGCTTCCTGCATTTCTAAAAACAACCTAGACAAAGGTTCTTAGGCTAACACTGTCCTAAGAAATTACCTTGAAGAAGGCATGTGCATAGTTCATGTAACTGGAAAAGGAAAGGGAGAAGAATATTTAAGTATAAAAATGTACTTTTTCAGTATACAGTGAGAAGAATTTTTAGTCCTTTCTTATAGAATGGTGGTAGAGTTATTCCAAATCAAATCACATCACTTCAACAATTATTACTTATACTAGAGGCCTGGTGCATGAAATTCATGCATGGGGGGGGTCCCCTCAGCCCAGCCTTCACCCTCTCTAATCCAGGACCCCTCGCGGGATCGGGCCTAAACTGGCAGTCAGACATCCCTCTCACAATCCAGGACCACTGGCTCCTAACTGCTCACCTGCCTGCTTGCCTGCCTGATCTCCCCCAACTGCCCCCCCACCGGCCTGGTCACCCCTAACTGCCCCCTGCCGGCTTGGTCGCCCCTTACTGCCCCCCCTGCCAACCTGGTTGCCCCCAACTGCCCCCCCACCAGCCTGGTCGCCCCTCACAGCCCCCCTCTACTGGCCTGGTTGCCCCATGCAGCCTGCTGCTCGGTCGTTTGGTTGCCCCTCACTAACCCCCCTGCTGGCCTGGTCGCCCCATGCAGCCTGTTCGGTCGTCTGTTCTGTTGCAATGGTTGCTTAGGCTTTTATATATATAGACTAGAGGCCCGGTGCACGAAATTCGTGCACGGGGCAGGGGTGTCCCTCAGCCCAGTCTGCACCGTTTCCAATCTGGGACACCTTGAGGGATGTCCAACCACCCGAGTGGTTGTACATCCCTCTCACAATCCAGGACTGCTGGCTCCCAAATGCCCTCCTCTGCTGGCCCGGTCACCCCCAACTGCCCTCTCCTGCTGGCCTGGTCTCCCCCAACTGCCCTCCTCTGCTGGCCTGGTCACCCCTAACTTCCCACAACTGCCCTCCCCTGCAGGCTATCTTGTGGCGGCCATCTTGTGTCCACATGGGGGCAGCCATCTTGTGTCTTGGTGTGATGGTCAATTTGCATATTACTCTTTTATTATGTAGGTTGTCATACAAAGCCTGCTCTATCACAGGTCTTGCAGTGTGAGCTGAGTCAGATATGGTACATCTACTCAAGGAACTGGTGGCCTAGGCATGGAGCAAATGCATCTTCTTCCTTGTGATATATATATCCTTTCTAATAAAAGAGTAATATGCAAATTGACCATCACTCCAACACACAAGGTGGCTTCCCCCATGTGGTCAAAGATGGCTGCCCCCATGTGGACACAAGATGGCCACCACAAGATGGCTGGCAGGGGAGGGCAGTTGGGAGAGACCAGGCCTGCAAGGGAGGGCAGTTGGGGGTGACCGGGCCGGCAGGGGAGGGCAGTTGGGGGGGACTAGGCCTGCAGGGGAGGGCAGTTACAGGTGACCAGGCCTGCAGGGGAGGACAGTTAGGGGCAGCCAGGCTGGCAGGGGAGGGCAGTTAGGAGCAATCGGGCTGGCAGGGGAGCAGTTAGGCAATGATTGGGCCTAAACAGGAAGTCAGACATCCCTCGAGGGGTCCCAGATTGAAGAGGGTGTAGGCTGGGCTGATAGATACACCCACACCCCCCATGCATGAATTTCGTGTACCAGGCCTCTAGTATATATATAAAACCCTAATATGCAAATAGACCAAAGGGCAGAACAACTGAACAACCAGTCGCTATGATGTGCGCTGACCACCAGGGGGTGCGCACGGAACATGGCTAGCATCGGCTGCGGCAGGATGGTGGAGCAGGTGAGTGGGGGCACCAGACCAAGATGGGGCGCCGGTCACTGTCATTGGGGTGAGCCTCTGGTGGTTACTGAAAATTCTTCACGCCTGTGCCATGGTACTGCCCGGCACTTGCACCTGCTGCCAGTGCTGGGCCCACTTGCATCTGCCGCTCATACCTGCAGCTGGCGCCCAGCACTGGTCCTGATCACTCGGCACCATCAGCTGGTGCAAGTGGTGGCTGCTGGCCCCAGTTGCCCCTGAAGGCTTCTCCACCTCCCCCTGCTCCTGAGGGGCTATTGGAGCAGCAGCTGCTGCTCACACCCGCTGACAGCACCGGCCCCACTCACACCCACAGCTGGCACCAGCCCGAATCACTCTGCCTCATCAGCAGGTGTGAGCAGGGCCAGTGCTGCCAGCATGTGGGAATGACGGCAGTGGGAGCAGGGCTCCGGCAGACAGGGGACTGGGGGCCACATGGGAGTAGCTGGGCAGGGGCATGGAGGATGGGCTGAGTCCTGCCTCTGTGTCCATTGCAGCCTCATGTCCCACAGTTCCTTTCAAGATGCATGAATTCATGCAGTGGGCCCCTAATATATATATATTTACCCAAGGGTATTTTTCCATTGATTTTTAGAGAGCGTGGAAAGGAGAGGAAGAGACAGAGAGAAACATCAATGTGAGAGAGACACATCCATTGGTTGCCTCCTGCACGCACCCCGACCAGGGCTGGGGAACCTGCATTCTTCCTTGTGTTCTCATTTAACTTTTACGTATAATATGGAGTTAAAGTTTGAAACAATAGAAAAGATGCTAGAGGCATCTGTTACTACTTAAATATATTCTTTCTATGAGTTAGGTCCCAAATGGTCTAGGTAAAGTGAGAAACAACTTCCAATAAACAGAATTGAAGAGAAAAGTTTCTAAAAATGTCCCTTTTATGTATAGATTGAGTATGTTTCCTTTCTACCTTTCCTAAAGTTTTTACATTTATAGAATTCTTGAAAGCTTTTGAAGACACTGGTGGTAAGAAAACAGGGGAAAGAAATAAGCAAGAGGGGAAGGAAGGGTCAGGATGAGAAGGGAACCTTTAAGTCAGGTTTCTTAGAGCTCTGCCTCCTTCCGTACTTCTAAGGAAGTTTCAGAAGAAAGGGATGAATAGGACCAGAAGGTAGATCTGTATGCACTTTGAGCTAATATAAATAACCCTGAAGAAAAAAATGGGAGCTACATCAACCAGATAATATAAGAGAAACAAAACAGTGGAAGATGAAGTTGACATAAGAATGAAAGAATGGGAGAAAAGGGTCAACTAATTTCTAATTATCAGTCATACTTTAGAGCAAAACTCCTTATCATTTAGCATGTAGATTCTTATCTGCTCTAGGGAGAGCAGTAGTATGTCTGTCATATTCTCTGTCAGTAGCACGTATCTACTAGTAGGTCCCATTGACTAAGGACTAATATCCCTTCTTAGAAATAGTTCCTCTCTGGAAAGTCTGCTTGTCCTCTCTGCACCTTGATCCAGTGTACTTTTGCACAAATACTTCAATTTGTTCCAATTCTATAAAAGCAAAATATGTTATCTATGGATTATTATTATTGATGTTCAGAACTGTTCTAAAAAATGAGCTACATTTCCACTTTATATTATAGACCAATGGATCTGAATTATTTAGGATGTTTCACTGAAAGGGTCTGGGCTTGCAGCCAGCTACACAGCAACTAATTTGCTGAGACATATCTTTAAAATGAGTGTCATTTTATCCTGCATTTAGTCCTCCTTTGCGTGCTTGTCTGTGTGTACTTGAGGCTGAGGCAAAGCCACAGACAGTAGCAAAGACAAGGGACCAGATCTTGCCAAGTGAGCGGTTCCTGTTTAAGGCTACTAGATTAGTGTTTAATGAGTAACTGCATTTAAATTTGAAGGCTCAGAGGGGTAATATTGAAGGAAAGGGGTTGGCTTCATGACTCCCAAACTAGGTGACCTTTGACAAGTCTTTTATTCTCCCTAAACCTCAGTTTCTTCCTCTGTGAAATGAGACTAATAATATTGCGTTCACATGGTTGGTATGATGATTAAGTGTGACAGACACTCTGTAAACTGTAAAGTACTTGACAGATGCTGGTTAATGTGACTGAATGCTTTATGTTGTGAGTTGATGGTACAGAATAGGGCAGGAGTGAGAGGCCTGTGTCCCTGATGTATGTGGCAACCCACACAGTGATAACTAGCATAGGCTATTTTGGGGCAATTAGGAATCTCAGCTGCAAGTGAAAAGAGGCATGGAGTTATTATATTTTTCTTTTTGGTTCTGGTTTGTCTTTTATTTTTCTGTAGACAAATCAGTAGTGACAGAAGCATGTCCTTAATGTTTCCCATTATCTTTACCTGAATACAGTAACCACTGCCTATGATTTAGAAGGCAGGAGCCCATCTACAATATATGGGTCTTAAGAGGTACTGACTTATCTTTGCTAGGGGGGTGGTATCTCAGGTCAGGGGGTGGGCAATGAAAGGATCATGGGAGTTTAAGTACAGCCAAGAATATTTGGGGGGATTTAGGAATTGGTGTATTTTAAAAATATATCTCAAGCTTCAAAAATTTGAATATAGTAGAAATAGAGAATGAGAAGACTTGTTTGGACTAACTGTAGGGGAATAACTCAGTAGAGAATTGGCATGGTAGTGTTCATTACCAAGGACAAGGAAAGGCAGATAAAGCAAATGTAATGGACGAAACCTCTTCTTCCTCCATGATTTAAAAATAAAAATGAAAGAAATATGAGTTATGAGAATACGAACAAGCCCAGCAATGCCTCCAGAATAGAAACTAGAAATTATAACTGGATCTTAAATTGATGGAATTCAGTGAATTTGCTGCTCAAGTAAGTCAACCTGTAAAATTTACACTGTCACAAAATCCTGTTGCTGGATTTTAAATTAACTTTAAAACTTAGTTGGAACAGACTGAGGAATCTCAGAGGAAAGGGGAGTGGGGGTGGGGCAGGGAAAGAGTAACCAAAGAACTTATACACATATATGCATTACCTATGGACCACAGACAGTAGGGTGGTGAAAGCCTTGGGTGGGTGGGAACTGGGTGGAGGGGGGAATGGGGGGAAAAGAAGGACATCTGTAATAATCTCAACAATAAAGATAAAAAAACCTTGGTTGTCATTAAAGTTTTGACTTTTCCTTATTGTGGTAAATTTATTTAACAAATATTTACTCAGTGCTTCTTTACCAGATATTATTTGAGGTACTAGGAATACATCAATAAACAAAACAATTGAATACTGCTACCAACGTGAAGGTTGCCATCAAGTGAAGTGGGAAAATAAATAATAATAATAAATAGTATAAGTAAGAACATTATATGGGCCGAAACCGGTTTGGCTCAGTGGATAGAGCGTTGGCCTGCGGACTCAAGGGTCCCGGGTTCGATTCTGGTCAAGGGCATGTACCTTGGTTGTGGGCACATCCCGAGTGGGGGGTGTGCAGGAGGAAGCTGATCAATGTTTCTCTCTCATCGATGTTTCTAACTCTCCCTCTCCCTTCCTCTCTGTAAAAAAAATCAATAAAATATATTAAAAAAAAAGAACATTATATGGTACCTCAAATGGTGAAAATTGCTATGAAAAATAATAGAGCAGGATATGGAATCTAGAGTGAAGGGGTTATGGGAGGGGAGGGTTGAAGTATTAATAGATGATCAAGGTAGGCTTCATTGAGATGGTGATATTTGGGCAAAGACCCAAAAGAGGTGAGGTAGTGAGCCTAGAGAAATCTAGCAAAAGAGCATTCCACATTAAAGGAACAGCTAGATCAAAGACTCTAAAATGGGAGCATTCCTAGAGTGTGCAAGAAGCATCAGGGAGTCCAGGATGGCTGGAGTCCAGTGAGTGAGGTGAGAACAATAGGAGATGAGATGGGGGGTGAAGCAATGAGAAGGGAGAGGCAGGGAATTGTGGAGGGCAGTATAGGCTATCATAAGGAGAAGGATGTTTAAGCAATAAACATTTAAATCAATCAATATATCTGACTCTCTACTGGGGATTGTAAACTCTCATTTAGTCCCCAGATGCATTCATCTGTTTTCTTCCTTCCAGCTGCCTGGGGTGGACAGATGTTCTCTTTGAAGCCCTATGGAGGAGTAAGCTTATCTGCCAACTGACATTTCTCATGCTGGCATACCTGTGGTATTCAATCTTGGATAAAAGAATGGAACTTACTTATCTGAGCCCTTTTGACAGAGTTTAATATATCATGTATTTACCCAAAGAAAAAATACATATTTCTCAAATGTTTCATATACAAGTTAGAGGATAAAATGAATTGCTTACCAACATATTGCTTCCAAAATTCAGTCTATAAAGAAAAAGAGGAGAAGTTAATGGGGGCATTTAAAATGTCTTAGATTTGATTCCTTCTCTTTTATAGCATTTATAATACATATATATGTATAGGTATTTTAAAATCACAAAGAGAAGTCTCTCTCTTTTTATTACGTTTACTATTCTTGGCATCTGAAGGATGTTATGTGGAAATACTCACAGTTTTTTCAGTGTTTTCAAAAACTTCTCGTGCTTCTTCAAAACTGCACTTTTCTTCTCTACATTCTCTCTCAAGGTTCCCTTGAACAAACTCTTCCAATTTACCTGAATTATATCTCTTTGGTCGATTCAGAATTTTGGTGGCATTTTCACGATCAAGAAAAACTGAAATTTGAAAGAACTATTCTTTAGCTTTAGGAAAAATAAAACATCATGAAAATTAAATACATCTTTTAGGGAAGGTTTTGTTTTTAATCCAAGTAATCCCAAAGCCAATTTATCTTTGGGGCATGGAGACAAAATGTATGATGTTCTCATGATACTGTATACACATGGAGATTTAGGAATTAAAATTCAATTTGACTTTTAGTCAAAAGAGCTCCTGTAATAAAAGGTCAGATTTTCAATCATATTTGAACTTACTTTGGGTGAAAAAGAAAGTTCTTAAATAAGCAGTTAACTTCACACTTTTTGATTATTTGAAAATAGCCAATTGCAGATGTTTTGCAAGGTGATCCATCACCCTTTCTGGGCTGTGTTTTCAGGATACAGTTGCCCAAATGACTTTGCAACAAATATCTCTTTGAAGAACAGAAACCTATTGGTGGTCCTGCTCCAAATGAAATCCAAGGTTTTCTTACTAACTTTAAAAGAAAAACCACTGCATTAATTTTTTTTTAAATCTTTAGACACACAACACTTTCAGTTGACATGTGTTGTAGTAAGAATTCCAGTGATATGTCTTTTGCTGGAATTCAGGATGTGGTTTATTTTAGCTACTAGAGGCCCGGTGCATGAAATTCATGCACGGGGTGTGTGTGTGTGTGTGTCCCTCAGCCCAGACTGCACCCTCTCCAATCTGGGACCACTCGAGGGATGTCCAACTGGGATCAGGCCTAAATGGGCAGTTGGACATCCCTCTCACAATCCAGGACTGCTGACTCCCAACTGCTCGCCTGCCTGCCTTCCTGATTGCCCCTAACTGCTTCTGCCTGCCAGCCTGATCATCCCCTAACCACTCCCCTGCCAACCTGATTGATGTCTAACTGCTCCCCTGCCAGCCTGTTTGCCCCCAACTGCCCTTCCCTGTAGGCCCGGTTGCCCCCAACTGCCCTTCCCTGCCGGCCTGGTCCCTCCCAACTGCCCTCCCCTGCTGGCCTGATTGCCCACAACTGCCCTCACTTGCAGGCCTGGTCCCTCCCAACTGCCCTCCCCTGCTGGCCATCTTGTGGTGGCCATCTTGTGTCCACATGGGGGCAGCCATCTTGTGTATTGGAGTGATGATCAATTTGCATATTACTCTTTTATTAGATAGGATAGAGGCCTGGTGCACAGGTGGGGCCCAGCTGGTTTGCCCTGAAGGGTGTCCCGGATCAGGGTGGGGGTTCCCTTGGGACATGGAGTGGCCTGGGTGAGGGGCCTGTGGTGGTTTTCAGGATGGCCACGCCCCCCGGCAACCCAAGTGGAGGCCCTGGTATCTGGGATTTATTTATCTTCTATAATTGAAACTTTGTAGCCTTGAGTGAAGGCCAAGGAAGACCAGGGCTGCTGAAGCTTGGCTTCCTCCACCTCGCCGGGCCAACTCAAGCTTCCTACTCTCTCCAGCTCCGTGGCTGCTGCCATTTTTGTTGGGATTTATTTATCTTCTATAATTGAAACTTTGTAGCCTTGAGTGGAGGCCTGGGCTGGCCAGGGTGTGCGGAAAGCTTGGCTTCCTCCATTGCCGGGGAAACCCAAGCCTCCTGCTCACTCTGTGGATGCAGCCATCTTGGTTGGGTTAATTTGCATACTCACACCTGATTGGCTGGTGGGTGTGGCTTGTGGGTGTAGTGGAGTGGTGGTTAATTTGCATATTACCGTTTCATTAGATAGGATGACTGCCTAGCCTGTAGGGCCATTCCTGAGCTCTAGAGGATTGAGGTCTCTAACCTAATTTCTCCTCCATCCCTCCCTCCTCTCAAATCTCAATCTCTCTCTCTCTCTCTTTCTCTCTCTCTCTCTCTCTCTCTATATATATATATATATTGCCTGGAGTCATTTCTTTCTTCAAAAGACTATCTGATACTATCTGAATAGAACCAGGTGCTTATAAAATGAACTTTCCAAGGCATTTTGGGGCTGCTTTCTCATTAACTCCAAGAAAGGATAAGAAAAGAAACAAACTAAACTATATTCCTCTCTTTTCATTGCATCTCTTCACTTTGTGGACCCTTCTAGTCCCTTGACAACCTTACTTTTCTCTTGTTTAGCAAATACTCTTGGGCTTCACTTTTTCCCTAAATTTAGCTTAGACTTCTTCTCTTCACATGCCAGTTTTCTCTGTTCCCTTCACCCCTTTTCAGTGCTGCAACACCCTCCAATCCAAACCACTAGATCAGTGCAGCCATCTGCTGCCTTCCTTCCCTTCTGAGGCAGCTGAGCACCTTGTGAGACAATTTCCAAGCTGCAGGTAGATGCCATCACATATTGATGCCTCCCAGCCTCTACCAGGCCCTCCACCCCAGCTAGGCAATTCATGGATTTGGTCCTGGGCACATCTATAATAGCATCTATGTCTGAATCCATTTATAGTGTGATCTAGTGGAAAACAGAATTTTGGAGTCAGATCAGACACACCTGGATTTGAATTTACATCATGCTGGCTGTGAGATCTTAGGCAAGTCACACAATCTTTGAAGCTTAACTTGATATGGGTATAGCAGTAGTATTATAAGAATACTAGAGGCCGAGTGCACGAATTCGTGCATTGTGGGGTCCCTCAGGGTGGCCTGTGGGGATTGGGCCCCAGCTTGCACCCCCAGCCTCACAGCCCAGCAGCCTGGTCTGGTACCCTGCCGTGGCCTGGCAGTGCCCCCTCACCTGCTCCACCATCCTGCCTGTGGGACAATTGGTCAGGGCCAGAGCTGGGTGGTGGCCCTGCCCCCTGCCGCCACCACTGGTTGCTGTCTGTGGGGCAATCGGCGGGGCGATCGGGTCCCCGCTTGCACCCGCCTTGGCCTGGCGCTGCACGCTCACCTGCCATGGTCCTGCTCTTGCCGAGGCCCATCAGGGCCAGCAGCGCCTCCACTGCCACCCATTGCCAGCACTGCATTGCTGACACCCACCATGTTCCGTGCTGCCCCCTGGTCAGCGCATGTCATAGAGAGTGGTCAAACTCCCGGCCAAACAATTTGCATATTAGGCTTTTATTATATAGAATGTACTTCACAGTGTTGTTGATAGAATCAGTGAAATAATAATATGTGTAGGCTGGTATATGTCAGCTATCGCTCTTCTTCCTTACTAACTCACTTGCTCTCTTCCTTCCTGGAAAATAAAACTGGATCTCAAATTTATGGGACTCAGTGAATTGGCTGTCCAGGTTAGTTTCTGCTCATGCAGATGGTCTTAAATAAGTCAACCTGTGAAACTGATAGTCTCAAAATTTTCTCAATTCCCTTTGGCTCTTTAGTGTTCTTTTCTGTAGCTCTTTCCCTTCATTACTGTCATCCATATAATGAAATGACTTGTCACTATCAGCCATGACTTCCTAAAGTATAATTTTGAGTTTATGTATTTCCTGACTCCTCTGAAACATTTCTAATTATTAATCTCTCCCTTTTCAGGACACTCTTTCCATGAAATCACTATTCTGGTTCTCTTCTTTACTTTAACTCTTGTTATTCATTCACCACTTGAATCAGTTAATTCCCCTCTTCTGCCTGCCCCTTAAATGTTCAGAGTTCTCCCAGGCTCCAGTTTTAGCCTTTTCCCTTTTCACTCCATCCACCCTTGTCAAGGTCAGAACTGGGGTGAGGTAAACAAGACATTTAGTACACAAAATTGAAGGAGGCACTCTCTTTCAGTGTGTGTAAGTACACTCATGCCCTACCCTAATCCAGCCCTGACTCTTTCAGTACAATTTTCTGAACAGTCACTACAACCAAACCCTGTACTAGGTGCCATAATATCCATGCTCACTCTCTGGATCCTCATACACATGGCTGTAATTACTATTATTCAACAGTGCATTCCAAATATTTATCTCTAGTCAAATACATCTTCTGAATTTCAGATCTTATTTCCAGCTCCCTAACTGTACATTGCAATGTGACGAAAGACAGCTGATGTTTATTAATGCTTATGATATGTTGGGCACTGGGCTCAGTGCTTTGCATCCATTATTTCATTCCATCCTCATAGCAGTCCCATGAAGAGGTACTGCCTTCTCATTTTTTTGTGACTGAGAAAAACAGAAATTCACAGAGGTTAAGTAATTTGACCCAGGTTACACACTAAAGCGTCACAGCCAATATTTCTACTTTGGCAGTCACATGCACAGTCCATGCTGTTAGGCACTAGGTTGTGTCCAGTAATCACATAAAATGTCCAAGACATACTCTATACACTTTTTCTAAACCTGTTCTCCTCCCATACCAAGATGGTTAAGTCATATCTTTTTTACTTCCTTAATGTTACTTGAATTCCTTTCCCTCCTTTGTCTATACTTCTAATGTCCAGGTTCAGGGTCTCCTGCTTTCCCTGGATGATTACAGTAACTTCAAGACTGGTCTCTCCTAGTCTTGTAACCCCTTCCCTAAACAGTTGATTAGAATGTTGTCAGCCTGAGCATGCAAAATAACCCATTAGTGGTATTTGTACTTCTGATGACTACACATTGCTTTCTGTTGTCCAAACTCCTTAGTTTATGACTTTAATTATCTGATGGCCTGACTCTGCCTAACTATCCTGCCTGACTTGTCGTATTCAATATTCAAAACATACTGAGTTATTGAATATCCTCACATTCTTTGTGGATCTGGATCTTTGCACATGAATGATCCTGTCTGCATAGAATGCCCTAGGTCAGACATTTAAGAAGAGTGAATCTACTCACTTTTTAAGATTCAGCTCAAAATATTGTCTGTCAGGTGTTTCCCCAGTTAACGTATTTCTTTTTCCATGCTCCTTTAGCACCTGGTACACACTTTAGCACATTATATTGAAATCTGTCTTCTGACTTCATAATGCTTTAGGCTAAAGAGGAGAATTTTGTTTATCCCCAAGACCCAAGTACCTTGCCACAGTACCTGGTACCATAACAGTCACTCAGTATTGTAAAGTTTTGTAAAGTATATAGATTGAAGTTGTGTTTTATTCATTCCTTTCATTCACTCATTCTGAATGAAAGACAGTTTTGGTCCATGCACTTTACAAAACTGAATTGGTTTCACAGAACAGTTTTTATTTCAAAATCCACATTGATTCAATAAAAACTAAGAGCAGCAGCCATGAAATTGCAACATCTCAGTAAATCATTCATCAAAACTGCTTTTTAGAAGCCAATGACAATTTAACAGAAGCAAAGAATGCTGCATCAATACTGTCCACCTTAGGAAAATTCCCCTGGCTTTCTCCTCAAGGGCTTATTATCTTTGACTCCAATGATTCCAGAATAACACTGCCTTTCTCCTCAGTATTGTTTGAGGATCATATTTCTAACCTCTTTTTAGGATTATCTCTTTTAGTCATTATTTCCAAAGCTCTGAAATACCAGTTCCTCTTTTTTCTTCATATCTATCATTTCCCCCCAACATCTTAGGTCTTTGAGCAATCAGTAGCCCTCTTAAAAGCTCCATCATCTCACCACTTATCCTGAAGGAAGGGCTTGGATCCTTTGTCCTGCTGATCTCACACTGAAGAGGTATTTGTAAAAACTTAGCTTTATGTCCTGCTTTAATTTAGTTTTCCTGCTAAATTTCTTTATTCCTGGACTCTACCCATTTTGCTAGTTCGATTTAACCTTTGCATTCTTGTATCATTATTTCTGCATTTCAGTCTGACATCATGTCTGGAGTGGGAACCATGGGGCCAGTCTGCTTTCTGGGGATGCTTAGGGTTGGCATCCCTGATCCTGGCACTGTCAGCTACTAGATTTGATTATAGTAGGCTGACAAGTAAGTGTGATAAATGCTTCCTGTGAGAACATACTGTTTGTCTAAATGAGGTAATTTCTTTCCTGTGTGCTTTCCTTTGGGGACAGTGCATAAAGTCACTAGAGCTGTAGAAAAAAACAAGTGATCCACATAGCATTAACCAGTTTCTACTCTTCATGTCAATTCTTGGACTGGCTTTGCTCTCCTAAGAACTCGAGTATTGAGTTTCCCCATGTATTAACTCTGAGATCTTTAAAATCAGAAATAAAACAATTTCTTCCTGATCCATGAAAAATTTTAATGATAAATAACAACTTACAAATGAAAAATTTGTCTGTTTTAACTAAAATTTTAAATTGAAGCTATATAATTTTATAGATTTTTAAAATTAAAGGCATGCCTTATTATATAGTTACAAAATTTTGAAATACATCATTTATCCTTTTTTGTTTTGTGTTGTTAATCCTCACCCAAGGATATTTTTTCCATTGATTTTTAGAGAGACTGGAGGGGAGGAGGAGAGAGAGAGAAAAAGTGATGTGAGAGAGATACATCAATTGGTTGCCTCCCAACCAGGGCCGGGAATCGAACCTGCAACCAAGGTATGTGCCCTTGACCGGGAATCATACCCATGACCAACTGGTGCACTGGCAACATTCTAACTACTGAGCTACACTGTCCAGGGTGAAATACATCATATATCTTAAATCAAACTTTTTGTGCAGATAAAACCATTCTTTGTGGTTTTAATGTTTCCCATTTTGATTTCAAAGTGGTGAGTAAAAGTAACCAAGCAACAGGTAATTTTTTCTCCATATTTTGCTATTTCCTTGTTAAAATATTTTCCCACTTTTAATTTTTTTAACCAAAGAGATGGCTGTTTTATAAGAGGAATTACATTGTCAAATCATAAATTCAAAGTGTCCATTAAAAATATACCATAAGCATTGTAAATTTATTTAGTTTTAAAAATTAAAGGGATACATATACCAGAGAACCAGTACTTGCCAACACACATGCTGATTACTAGAATCTTAAATACTGCTGTCAAATCCTATAATCATTATTTAGTGAAGAAGATAGCACCAGACATTTCTATATCTGAAAGACAAGCATACTCAATATATCTTTTAAAAGGAAACAAACCTGTACATTCAGCGCTGAGTAGATATCCTAAAAGACAGATGGTAATGAGGCCTGGTGATTCTGCCATGATCATGTTCCGGCACTGCATAACCTTTGCTAGTCAGTTGTGCAAGTAGCAAGGTTGACCAACTGTTCCAAAGTACAAGCTGAACTGTATTTACTTCTGGGAAACAATGTCAGTCTCCCTCAGTGGGTTTTTTGCAATGGCTTCTCAGGTTAAGTGAAGAGAATAGGCAGTAGCCACCATTAAATTTCACCTGTCATGCCATGGACTTTTGCCCCTGTGCCTGATTTGAGGCTGAAGCAGGAAGTTACACATCATTAAAATAAGGGGAGGTATAATGGCTACAGTTGCTGTGGCAGCAAAATTTATCAGTGGGATCCATCTTTTCCTTGTCAGGGAGCACTACTATCATATAGTTTAAAGATAAAGAGATGGAAAGTACAAAGCATTTGGTCACTCTCCTTAAAACACCCCCAATGCTTATATACCTTGAGTTACCTGGTGGATCTTTTATGTTCCTTCTCACAATGAGGAGTTTATAAACTTTGTTGTGCCATGTACTCATATTTTGAATCATATGGACCTTGTCTCAGAGCACATGTATGTATGTGTGAATATATGTATATACAAATGTACCTATATATTATGTATATAAATATAAGTGAATATTATATAATAGTTAATGTATTATTTCACTTCACATCTATAATAATAAAAGCGTAATATGCTAATTAGACCAGATGTCCTTCTGGATGACCCCCCAGAAGAAGCCGGGGCTGTGAGGGAAGCTGGGTCCCAGGTGCCAGAGGGAAGCCAGTGCCGACAGCCAGGGGAAGGAAGGCCTACTCTTGCATGAATTTCGTGCATCAGGCCTCTAGTATAATATAAAAGATGCATAACATTATTTTTTATATAATTTTTTCTTTGTTGATTAAGGTATTACATATGTGTCCTTATCCCTCCATTGTCCCCTTACCCCCCGACTCATGCCCTCACCCCCCTGGTGTCTGTATCCATTGGTTAAGGACCCATAATATTATATCAACATTTACCTACCATTTTTGTGCTGTTGTTGTGATACATTTTATTTCTACATGCTGTAAATCCTATATTACATTATTATTACTCCTGCTTTGAGTAATCTGTAATTTCACAAAGAAATTAAAAAATGACAAAAATATTTTATATTTATCTACATATTTGCTGTTATGATGTTCTTCATGTCTTTGTGTAAATCCAAGTTTCAATCTGTTATAAGTTTTCATCACTGTGAAGATTTTTCTTTAATAATTTTGATAGTCTAGGTCTTCTTATGATGAATTTTCTCAGCTTTTGTTTATTTGAAAATATCTCCATTTTTCTCTCATTTTTAAAAAGTAATTTTGCTGCATCTACAATTGTAGGTTGATGGGATTTTTTCTTTCAGCACATTAAAGAAGTCATTCTATTGCCTTTTGGCATGCATTGTTTCTGATGAGCAGGCAGTAAGTTTTCTTAACATTAACTTTTAGCTATTTAACTATAATGAGCCAAGGTATTCTTGGGGTTCATTGAGATTCTTGGATCTGTGGTTTGGTAATTTTATTAAAATTAGAAAAAATATTGGGAACTTAACTTACAAAATTTTGTTTTGCAATCAGGAAATTGCAAAAGCAGTACAGATGGATCCCATATACCATTCACCCAGTTATTCCCAATGTTTACATCTATATCTATCTATATATAAAGACATAATATGCAAATTTGGCTGGGACACTGGTCCACTGCTGGAGGGGCTAAGAAATGTCATATCCTGCCCTAGCCGGTTTGGCTTAGTGGATACAGCCTCGGCTTGCCGACCGCAGGGTCTGGGTTTGATTCTGATCAAGGGCATGTACCTAGATTACAGGCTCCTCCCTGGCCAGGGCCCAGGTCAGAGCTCATGCAGGAGGCAACCAATCAAAGTGTCCCTCTCACATTGATGTTTCTCTCTGTCTCTCCCTCTCTCTTCCACACTCTCTAAAAATCAATGGAAACATATCCTCAGGTGAGGATAAAAAAAAGAAAGAAAGAAAGAAAGAAATGTCATATCCTATGAAAGACACATCTTGAAAATGCCTAAAGAAAGTTGTCATTTTTTCATGGTGAAGGGACTGGAGTCCGTGTTGATGAAAACACCTTGGCAGCTGCGGTGGCTGGCAGTGGCTGCAGCAGCAGGGTGATGGGGCTGGCGCCTTCCCCTGATCAGCCCGGTCGCCTCCGGCAGAGCGGGCCTAAGTCGTCAGTAGGACATCCCCTGAGGGCTCCGGTTTGTGAGAGGGGGCAGGCTGGGCTGAGGGACCACCCCCCCCCCCAGTGCACAAATTTCGTGCGCTGGGCTCCTAGTATATATATATATATATATATATATATATATATATATATATATATATATATATTCATGCACTGGAGGGGGAGGTCCCTCAGCCCAGCCTGCCCCTCTCACAGTCTAGGAGCCCTCAGGGGTGGGAGGCGACCCAGTGATCAGGGGAAGGCTACACCCCATCTCATCTCTGCTGCTGCCACTGCCAGCAGCGCAAGCCTTGGCTGGCCTTGGTTACCCAAACCTCGGGCATCCCTGGGCAGCTGGGCAGCTGCCATCCGAGGCTTGCCTGTGCCTCAGGCCAGCCCTGGGTGGCTGGACAGCTGCCATCTGAGGTTTGCCTGCACCTCGGCTGGCCCTGGGTGGCTGGGCAGCCAATATCCAAGGCTTGCCTGTGCCTCAGGCCAGCCCTGGGCAGCTGGGCAGCCAACATTTGGGGCACCGGCTGGGCAGCTGCCATCTGAGGCTTGCTTGCACCTTGGGCCAGCCCTGGAGGGCTGAGGGGACTGGGGGACTCCGGAGGCAGGTGGGCCTGGCCTTGCCGTGCGCCTGCCACCCCAGTGGGGCTGAGGGCACTGGGTGCCACCATCTTGTGGCTGTGGGCACCACCATCTTTGAGGGCATGGCAGTCAATTAGCATATTCCCTCCTTATTGTCTGTGGCAGCCCACAGTGGCAGCAGCAGCAGGGTGATGGGGGTGGCGCCTTCCCCTGATCAGCCCGGTTGCCTCCTGCAGAAGGAGGCCAGACTGCGGCTTAAGCCCATTCCCCGTGGGAAGCAGGCCTAAACCATCAGTAGGACATCCCCTGAGGATTCCCAGACTGTTAGAGGGGGCAGGCTGGGCTGAGGGACCCCCCCACACACACACAGTGCATGAATTTTGTGCACCGGGCCTCTAGTCTTATATAAATGTAGTATAATATAAAAACCAGGTAATGGACATTGATATATGTGTACAATGCTAAATGATTTTATCACATGTAGATTTATGTAACCACCACTAAAATCAACATACAGAACCATTTTTTCACCACAAAGATCTTCCTTGTGCTACTATTTTATAATCACACACCACTTTCACCTTCTAATTATTCCCAACTCCTGGCACTACTAATCAGTTTTCAGTCTCTATATTGAGAATGTGAACATGAAATCATAGAGTATGTGACCTTATAAGATTGGCTAATTCTTTTGTTATAGCTGAGTAGTATTCCACAGTGTGAATGTACCACTGTTTAACCAGTGACCTACTGAGGGACTTTTTAAAATATATAATATATTTTTATTGATTACAAAGAAGGGAGAGGGAGAGAGGGTAGAAACATCAATGATGAGAGAGAATCATTGATCAGCTGCCTACTGATGCCCCCTACTGGGAATCGAGCCTGCAACCTGGGCATATGCCCTGACTGGGACTCGAACCATGACCTCCTGGTCCATAGATCAATGCTCAACCACTCAGCCATGCCGGCCAGGCTTGAGGGACATTTTGATCATTTCCAGTTTTTTTCTATTTCAGTAATGTGCTATGAACATTAATTTACAGGTTTCTATGTGTATGTAATTTTTTAATTTTCTGGGATAAATGCTTGGGAACGTAATTTCTGGATCATATGGTAGTTGAATGTTGTTTAAATAAAGTTCCAAACTATTTTCCAAAATGGTTATGACACTTTACATTCCCACCAGCAATGGATAAGAGATCCAGTTTCTTGTCCATTGAAAGCATTTGGTATTGTCATTATTTTTTACTTTAGACATTCTGATAGGTGGTTAGCAATAATTCATTGTGTTTTAATTTGTAATTTTCTAATGGCTAATGATGTTGAACACCTTATAATTTACTTATTAAACATCTGTGTGTCCTATTCAGTGAAATGTCTGTTCATGTCTTTTGATTATTTTCAAATTAGACTGTTTGATTTTTTATTGTTGGATTTTTAGAGTTCTTTATATATTGCAGATATGAGTCCTTTGTCAGTTATAAGGTTTGCAAATATCGTCTCCAAGGCTGCAGCTTATCTTTTAATCTTCTTAACTGGGTCTTTCACAGAGGCAATATTTTGAATTTTTATATACTAGTAGTCCAATTTATCATTTTAAAAAAATGGATCACATCTTTAGTGTTACATTTAGAAGTCTTCTACTAACATTAATTCTGAAGCATTTTCCCATTAAAATATTTTATAGTTTTAGATTTATACCCATGCTCCATTTTGAGTTAATTTTTGTATAAAGTATGAGGTTTAGGTTGAGCTTCATTTTTGTTATCTATGGATGTCTGATTCCTCCAGCACAATTTTTTAAAAAAATACTGTCTTTACTCTGTTGAATTGCTTGTGCAATTTCTTCACAAATCAGTTGAGTATGTTGGTTTGGGTATATTTCTAGGTTGTTTATTCTGCTCCATTGCTGTATGTGTTTATCCCTCTGTCAATACCACACTGTCTTGATTACTATAGCTATATAGTAACGATTTTTATCAGTTAAAGTTATTCCTCCCACATTAATATTCCATGGCAAGATTGCTTTAAATATTCCAGGGCCCATAACTTTCCATATAAATTTTTAAATAATTTTATCTGTGGCTACAAATAAATCTTGGTTTTGATAGAGATTGTGTTAAACCTGTATATGCATTTGGAGGAATTGACATCTTCACTATGTGAGTTTTCCAGTACATTTCCATGGTATGGACATGTATGTCTCTCTATTTACTTAGGTTTTTTTTATTTCTTTCATGAGCATTTTGTAATTTTCAGCATATCTATATAAATAAAAATGTAAATGTTCGTTTGTTCAAAATCTTAAATCTACGAAAGTTCTTCACCGATTGCTTCGAAAATTTGACACAACGTTGCATTCGAATACGTGCATGTTTTTATATACCTTATACCTACCATTATATAGATGTCACACCTGTGACAGGTAAAAACATGCTTTTTTTGCAAAACAGCGCCATCTGTTGGACGTAAAAGCAACACACGTTATACTGAATATTTTACGATTCCATTTCAATGTTTCTGATTTACGATCCATTTACAATTTCCAAATTTCCAATTTTACGATTCCATTTCAATGTTGATAATGATTGAAGATTTGTGCTTAGAAATCGCGAACAAAGTTCTCAATCAATTGGGAATGCCATCACCGAATCGATCTGCTGCTGCTTCATTCGATGTAGAATTGCGTTGTGAACAAAATTACAACACAGGTGATCTTTTGTCATATGTGCAATCAAATATTCCTAAGCTAACGCTTGAGCAAAAAGGCATTTACGATCAAATAATGCAAACTGTCAATAATGGGGTTGGAGAAATCTTCTTAGATGCGCCAGGAGGAACTGGTAAAACGTTCCTAATTAGATTGATTCTGGCAGCAATTCAATCCCAAAATGACATAGCCTTAGCTCTTGCGTCATCCGGAATAGCTGCGACATTGCTACCAGGTGGAAGAACTGCTCATTCCGCTTTGAAATTGCCATTGAACATGCAATTCATTGAAACTCCCACGTGCAACATTTCCAAAGCATCTGGCATGGAAAAAGTATTGCAGAAATGCAAACTTATTGTTTGGGATGAATGCACAATAGCGCACAAAAAATCCCTCGATGCTCTTGATCTATCATTGCAAGATTTGCATGGAAACATCAGACCATTTGGGAACGCATTAATATTGCTTGCAGGAGATTTCAGGCAAACATTACCTGTAATTCTTTGATCGACACCAGCAGATGAAATAAATGCTTGCCTGAAATACTCTACTTTGTGACGACACGTAAAGATGTTAAAATTAACTACAAATATGCATGTCCAGCTGCAAAACGATCGATCAGCTGCGATATTCTCACATCAATTGCTGGAAATTGGAAACAGAAAGGTGCCGGTTGATCTGACCTCAGGATGAATTTCATTGCCTCATAACTTCTGCAATTTAGTGACGTCAAAAGAAGAATTGGTTGAAAAAGTATTTCCCAATATTCAAACCAATTATAAGAATCACTATTGGCTGAGTGAATGAGCTATTCTTGCGGTCAGGAACAAAGATGTCTACGAACTTAATATTATTCCGTCTAACTTTCAAAGTGAGGCAGTCACGTACAAGTCCGTCGACACTGTTGTGGAAGCAGATGAAGCGGTTATCCAACAGAATTTTTGAATTCACTCGATCTTCCAGGGATGCCACCGCATGTACTGCAATTGAAAACTGGCATGCCAATTATCATGTTGTGAAATATCAACCAGCCAAAGATTTGCAATGGCACGTGGCTTGCAGTAAAAAAAATTAATGAGCAACGTCGTAGAAGCAACAATCTTGACAGGACCTTTCAAAGGTGAAGATGTCCTCATTCCTCACATTCCTATGATTCCAACGGATGTGCCATTTCAATTTAAGAGATTGCAATTCCCAATTTGATTGGCGTTTGCAATCACCATCAACAAAGCTCTGGGCCAATCTATAGAATTGTACGGTTTAGATCTAGACACGGATTGCTTCTTACATGCACAATTATATGTTGCGTGTTCTAGAGTCGGCAAACCAGACAATCTCTATATCTGCACAGACAATGGAACAACAAAAAATATTGTATACCCACAAGCATTGTGAAATTAAACATATTAGAAGCGTGCGCTTTCTCTTTTCTTTCTTTTCCATTTAACCAGACTGAGCCACAGCAACACATGGCCGGGTACAGCTAGTAGATCTTATAAATATTATGGCAGGTGTATACCTAACTATTTTCTTTTCTTTTTTTTTCATTTTTGTTTAAATTTCTTTATTGATTAAGGTATTACATATGTGCCCTCACCCCCCCATTTACCCCCCAATCCCCCCACTCATGCCCTCACCCCCCTGGTGTTCGTGTCCATTGGTTAGGTTTATATTCATGCATACAAGTCCTTTGGTTGATCTCTCCTCCTTTCCCCCACCCTCCCCTATCTTCCCTCTGAGGTTTGGCAGTCTGATTGATGCTTCTCTGTCACTGGATCTGCCCCAGTTCATCAGTTTATGTTATTCATTATATTCCACAAATGAGTGAGATCATGTAGTATTTATCTTTCTCTGACTGGCTTATATCACTTAGCATAATGCTCTCGAGTTCCATTCATGCTGTTGCAAATGGTAAGAACTCCTTTTTTACTGCAGCGTCATATTCCATTGTGTAGATGTACCACAGTTTTTTAATCCACTCATCTGCTGATGGGCACTTAGGCTTTTTCCAAATCTTAGCTATGGTAAGTTGTGCTGCTATGAACATAGGGGTGCATATATCCTTTCTGATTGGTGTTTCTAGTTTCTTGGGATATTTTCCTAGAAGTGGGATCACTGGGTCAAATGGGAGTTCCATTTTTAGTTTTTTTTTTCAATTTTTTTTATTAAGGTATTATATGTGTACATATCTTACCATGCCCCCCCCACCCCACTCCCATATATGCCCTCACCCCCAGACTTTTGCGTCCATTGGTTATGTTTATATGCATGCATACAAGTCCTTTGATTGATCTCTTATCTTCCCCACCTCTCCCTAACCTTCCTGCTGTAATTTGACAGACTGTTTGATGCTTTGCTGCCTCTGTATCTATCTTTTTGTTCAAGTTTATAATGATCTTTATTATCCATAAATGAGTGAGATCATGTGGTATTTTTCTTTCATTGACTAGCTTATTTCACTCAGCATAATGTTCTCCAATTCCATCCAGGTTGCTGCAAATGGTAAGAATTCCTTCTTTTTTATGGCAGCATAATATTCCATTGTGTAGATGTAACATAGTTTTCTGATCCAGTCATCTGCTGATGGGCACCTAGGCTGTTTCCAGATCTTAGCTATTGTAAATTGTGCTGCTATGAACATAGGGGTGCATATATCCTTTCTTATTGGTGTTCCCAGTTTCTTAGGATATATTCCTAGGAGTGGGATTACTGGGTCAAATGGGAGTTCCATTTTCAGTTTTTTGAGGAAACTCCATACTGTTCTCCACAGTGGCTGCACCAGTCTGCATTCCCACCAGCAGTGCACGAAGGTTCCTTTTTCTCCGCATCCTCGCCAACACTTGTCGTTTGTTGATATGTTGATGATAGCCATTCTGACAGGTGTGAGATGATAGCACATTGCTGTTTTGATTTGCATCTATCGGATAATTAGTGACATTGAGCATGTTTTCATGTGGCTCTTGGCCTTCCTTCTGTCTTCTTTGGAAAAGATTCTATTTAGGTCCGTTGCCCATTTTTTTATTGGATCATTTATCTTCCTTTTATTAAGTTGTATAAGCTGCCTGTAGATGTTGGAGATTAAACCTTTATCAGTGATGCCATTTACAAATATGTTCTCCCATGCAGTGGGCTTTCTTGTTGTTTTGTTGATAGTTTCTTTTGCTGTAAAAAAGCTTTTTATTTTGATGTAGTCCCATTTGTTTATTTTCTCTTTAGCTTCCATTGCCCTAGGGGCAGTATCGGTGAAGAAGTTCTTTTGGCATATGTCTGAGATTTTTCTGCCTGTGGATTCCTCTAGTATTTTTATGGTTTCCCGTCTTATGTTTAATTCCTGTATCCATTTTGAGTTTATTTTTGTGTATGGCGTAAGTTGGTGATCTAGCTTCATTATTTTGCATGTATCTGTCCAATTTTCCCAACACCATTTATTGAAGAGACTGTCTTTATTCCATTGTATGTACATGCGTCCTTTGTCCAATATTAATTGAGCATAGTGGTTTGGGTCAATATCTGGATTCTCTATTCTGTTCCATTGATCTATATGTCTGTTCTTGTGCCAGTACCAGGCTGTTTTGAGAATAGTGGCTTTGTAATACACCTTGAAATCTGGTATTGAGATCCCTCCTACTTTATTCTTCTTTCTCAGGATTGCTGTGGCTATTCGGGGTCTTTTTTTATTCCAGATGAATTTTTGGAGAGTTCTTTCAAGATCTGTGAAATATGCCGTTGGTATTTTAATGGGGAGTGCATTGAATCTATAGATTGCTTTGGGTAGTATGGACATTTTAATGATGCTGATTCTACCAATCCATGAACATGGTATGTTCTTCCATCTGTTTACGTCTTCCTCTATCTCTTTTTTCAGTGTCCTGTAGTTTTCTGTGTATAGTTCTTTTACTTCCTTAGTTAAGTTTATTCTTGGTGTCTTAATTTTTTTGGTGCGATGGTAAATGGGATTGCCTTTTTAGTCTCTCTGTCTGTAAGTTCACTATTGGTGTATAGAAAGGCCATAGATTTCTTGACATTAATTTTGTATCCTGCTACATTGCCGAATTCATTTATTAAGTTTATTAGTTTTTTGACGGAGTCTTTCGGATTTTTTATGTACAATATCATGTCATCTGCAAATAAAGACAGCTTTACTTCTTCTTTTCCAATTTGGATGCCTTTTATTTCTTCTTCTTGTCTAATTGCAATGGCTAATACTTCCAGTACTATGTCAAACAGGAGTGGTGAGAGTGGGCATCCCTGTCTTGTTCCTGTTCTTAGGGGAAATGTTTTTAGTTTGTGTCCATTGAGTATGATGTTTGCTGTGGGTTTATCATATATAGCTTTTATTATGTTGAGGTATGAGCCTTCTATTCCTACCTTGTTGAGAGTTTTTATCAAGAAACGGTGTTGGATTTTGTCAAATGCTTTTTCTGCATCAATTGATATGACTATGTGATTTTTATCTCTCAATTTGTTTATGTGATGTATCACGTTTATTGATTTGCAGATATTGAACCATCCTTGCATTCCTGGGATAAATCCTACTTGGTCATGGTGTATGATCTTTCTGATGTACTGCTGGAGCCGATTTGCTAGAATTTTGTTGAGGATTTTGGCATCTATGTTCATGAGGGATATTGGCCTGTAATTCTCTTCAATTGTGTTGTCTTTATCTGGTTTTGGTATTAGGGTGATGCTGGCTTCATAGAAGGAGCCTGGAAGTGTTCCTTACTCTTGAATGTTTTGGAATAGTCTGAGGAGGATAGGTTTTAGTTCTTCCTTGAATGTTTGGTAAAACTCTCCTGTGAAGCCGTCAGGCCCCGGGCTTTTGTTTGCCGGAAGCTTTTTGATGACTTCTTCAATTTCGTCCATAGTTACTGGCCTATTGAGCTGTTTAGATTCTTCTTGATTGATTTTTGGAAGGTTATATTTTTCTAGGAAAATGTCCATTTCCTCCAGGTTGTCCAGTTTGTTGGAATAGAGTTGTACGTAGTATTTTGTAACAATCATTGTATTTCTGTGGGATCTGTTGTTATTTCACCTCTTTCATTTCTGATTTTGTTTATTTGGGTCCTCTCTCTTTGCTTCTTGGTGAGCCTGGCTAGAGGTCCATCAATCTTGTTTATCCTTTCAGAGAACCAGCTCTTGGTTTTGTTGATCTTTTTGTATTGTTCCTTTGGTCTCTATGTCATTTATCTCCGCTCTGATCTTTGTTATTTCCTTCCTTCTGGTTACACTGGGCTTTTCTTGCTGCTCTTTTTCTAGCTCTTTGAGTTGTAGGGTTAGGTAATTTATTACCATTGTTTCTTTTTTTTTGCAGTAGGCTTGTAGAGCTGTGAACTTCCCTCTCAAGACTGCTTTCGCTGTGTCCCATAGATTTTGGAATTTTGTGTTTTCATTGTCATTTGTTGCCATGATGTTTTTTATTTCTTCCTTGATCTCTCTGGTGACCCAGTCCTTGTTTAATAGCATGCTGTTTAGTCTCCATGTGTTTGATTTCTTTGGATTGTATTTATTGTAGTTGATTTCCTTTTTTATGCAACTGTGATCTGAGAAGATGCTTGATATAATTTCTATCTTCTTGAATTTGAAGAGACTTTGCCTGTGACCCAGCATATGGTCTGTCTTTGAAAATGACCCATATGCACTTGAGAAGAATGTATATTCTGTGGCTTTGGGGTGAAATGTTCTGAAGATGTCGATTAATTCCATCTGGTCTAGTGAGTCATTTAGGATTGCTGTTTCTTTGCTGATTTTTTGTTTAGAGGATTTGTCCAATGGTGATAGTGGGGTATTAAAGTCTCCTACTATGATTGTATTGCTATTAATCTCTCCCTTGATATCCTCCAGGAGTGTTTTTTATGTATTTGGGTGCTCCTATATTGGGAGCGTATATGTTTACCAGAATTATTTCTTCTTGTTGGATTTCTCCCTTTAGTATTATGAAGTGGCCTTCCTTATCTCTTGTTATGGCATTTACTTTGAGGTCTATTTTGTCAGATATAAGTATTGAAATCCCAGCTTTTTTTTTCATTTCCATTTGCCTGAAAGATATTTTTCCATCCCTTCACTTTCAATCTGTGTGAGTCTCTTGTTCTGAGGTGGGTCTCTTGTAGACAGCATATATATGGGTCATGTTTTTTTATCCATTCAGCCACTCGATGTCTTTTGATTGGAGCATTTAGTCCGTTTACATTTAAAGTTATTACTGAAAAGTATTTGTTTGTAGTCATATCTATTTTTGTGTCTGTATTCCTTTTTACCTGTTTATTTCTTCTTTTTACAGTATTCCCTTTAGCATTTCTTGCATTGCTGGTTTGGTGGTGATAAACTCCCTGAGTCTTTTTTTGTCTGCGAAGCTCCTGATTTCCCCTTCAATTTTGATTGATAGTCTTGCTGGATATAGTATTCTTGGATTCAGTCCTTTGCTTTGCAACACTTTGTATACCTCCTTCCATTCACTTCTAGCTTGTTGTGTTTCTGTTGAGTAATCATTTGACAATCTGATGGGTGTTACTATGTAGGTGAGTCTCTGTCTCTCTCTTGCCGCCTTAAGATTCTCTCTTTATCATTTATATTTGCCATTGAAATTATGACATGTCTTGGTGTGGGTCTTTTGGGATTGATCCTGCTTGGGACTCTCTGTACTTGCGTGACTTTTATCTTTCCCATATCCGGGAAGTTTTCTGTCATTATTTCTTCAAATAGATTTTCTAATCCCTGCTGCTCTTCTTGTCCTTCTGGCAGCCCTATTATACGCATGTTACTTCGCTTCATGTTGTTCCGAAACTCCCTTAGGATTTCCTCCTGCTTTTTAATTTTTTTTCTCCAATTGCTGTTCAGATTGAGCTTGTTTCTGTACCTGATCTTCTAACTCACTAACTCGGTCCTCTGCTTCTTGTAGTCTACTGTTGAAACTTTCCATGGTGTTTTTGATTGTAGCTATATCACTTTTCATTTCTTCCTGATTCTTGCATAAGTTGTTGATTTTCTCATCCATCCAATGTATAAATTCCACGACCATTACTCTGAAATCCTTTTCGGTCATGTTGCAAGCTTCAGTTTCACTACTTTCTTTTCTTGGCGACTCCACATTTTCTTTCCTCTGTGAGTTATTTCGTTGCCCCATTCTGGCTATCACCAGAAAGCTCAAGCTTCCGTCTGCATGGACCTGGGCCGTGTGCTGTGGGGACTTCGCTCCACCCGAGTTTCACTGAAGTGCTCTGACACTAGGACGTGTGGCTGCCTTTGGTTGGTGGGAACCAGACTTGCCCAGGGTCAGTGTCCCCAGTGTTCCGTGTGGTCTCGTGTGCACACTTGGAATCAGGGGCCCTGTCTGCACCACATTGTTGGTATGTGCCGAAAATGAGATCCTTAGCATGTGCCAGGAGTCAGAGTTTCCCTATGTCTGCACCAAGAATCGAGTGTCAGAGTCTCTGTTGCCTTGTGCGGTTTCTCGTTGAGAATCAGGGTCCCTGTGTGTGCATGCACCAACAATTGGGGTCACTGGCTCTTAGTCTGAATGCACTGTGAGTCAGGGATCCCAGGCAGCTGTGTCCGGTGTGCCAAATTCCCTGAAGTGGAGCTGCGTCCTGTGTGTGCTCTCTCTACTGAGCCAAACCGGCTAGGGCTTCGCTCACTCTCAAATTCCTGAAGGTGAGCTGGCTCCGTGTACTCTCCTAGATTCCCCGAAGGGGAGCGGAGTCCGTCCTGCACGCCAAATTCCCCAAAGGGAATCCCCTCAGTGCGTGCTCTAAGATTCCCCGAAGGGGAGTTGTAACCCTCAAGCCAAATTCCCCCAAATCCCCCCAAGGGGAGCCCTCTGTGCACACTGTCAGATTTCCCCTAAGGGGAGCTGCTTCTGTCCCGTGTGCCAAATTCCCTAAGGGGGAGCACGTCCCTGTGCAAAGCTCTGCAGCTTGGGCGATGGGCGGGTCTATCAGTTACTATGGTGCTATCCGTGCGCCTGCGGGCAGGGGGATAGGCTCTTTGACTCACAGAAATCTGCCAGGAGGTCTGGATTCTTGTTGTTTGTTGTTCTGAAGCTGTGATAGCAGTTCTCTGTCCCCAGTGGCTGCAGGGTCCTGGTTTGTGTCAGAAGCCAGGATCCGAGTCTCAGGCAGCTCTGTTTCTCAAGATGGCGTGGTCTCTGCATCTGCACCAGCCACCGAGAAGTGTCCACTTTGTGTGTGGGGCTCCGCCTCCTAGGACTGCCTGGTTAGGCAGCCCCTTGGAAGACCTGCAGAATCTAACTGACCCTAGCTCATACACACACACACACCACACACGTCTACACTCTCTTCTATGGGTTCCTCACTCACACTCTCTCTCTCCCGACCTTCCTGCTGATCGCCATCTTTTCAAACCTCCCATTTTTAGTTTTTCTGAGGAAACTCCATACTGTTCTCCACAGTGGCTGCACCAGTCTGCATTCCCACCAGCAGTGCAAAAGAGTTCCTTTTTCTCCGCATCCTCTCCAACACTTGTCATTTGTTGATTTGTTGATGATAGCCATTCTGACAGGTGTGAGATGATACCACATTGTTGTTTTGATTTACATCTCTCAGATAATTAGTGACTTTGAGCATGTTTTCATGTGGCTCTTGGCCTTCCTTCTGTCCTCCTTCGAAAAGTGTCTATTAAGGTCCTTTGTCCATTTTTTGATTGGATTGTTTATCTTCCTTTTGTTAAGTTGTATGAGTTCCCTGTAAATGTTGGAGATTAAACCCTTATCGGTGATGACATTGGCAAATATGTTCTCCCATAGAGTGGGCTTTCTTGTTGTTTTGTTGATGGTTTCTTTTGCTGTAAGAAAGCTTTTTATTTTGATGTAGTCCCATTTGTTTATTTTCCTTTTAGTTTCCATTGACCTAGGAGCAGCATCGGTGAAGAAGTTCCTTCGGCATAGGTCTGAGATTTTGTTGCCTTAGTGGATTCCTCTAGTATTTTTATGGTTTCCTGTCTTATGTTTAAGTCCTTTATCCATTTTGACTTTATTTTTGTATATGGTGTAAGTTGGTGGTCTAGTTTCATTTTTTTGCATGTATCTGTCCAATTTTCCCAACACCATTTATTAAAGAGACTGTCTTGACTCCATTTTATGTTCATGCCTCCTTTGTCAAATATTAATTGGGCATAGTGGTTTGGGTCAATTTCTGGGTTCTCTATTCTATTCCATTGATCTATATGTCTGTTCTTGTGCCAGTACCAGGCTGTTTTAAGAACAGTTGCTTTGTAATACAGCTTGATATCTGGTATTGAGATCACACCTTCTTTGTTATTCTTTCTCAGGATTGCTGCAGGTATTCGGGGTCTTTTTTTTTATTCCAGATGAATTTTTGGAGAGTTCGTTCTAGGTCTGTCAAATATGCCGTTGGTATTTTAATGGGGAGTGCATTGAATCTATAGATTGCTTTGGGTAGTATGGACATTTTGATGATGTTGATTCTACTAATCCAGGAACACAGTATGTTCTTCCATTTGTTTATGTCTTCCTCTATCTCTTTTTTCAGTGTCCTGTAGTTGTTCGCATATAGATCTTTTACCTCCTTAGTTAAGTTTATTCCTAGGTATCTTAATTTTTTTGGTGTGATGGTAAATGGGATTGCTTTTTTAGTCTCTCTTTTTATAAGTTCACTATTTCTGTAAAGAAATGCCATAGATTTCTTGGCATTAATTTTTTATCCTGATACATTGCCAAATTCATTTATCAAGTCTAATAATTTTTTGCTGGAGTTTTTAGGGTTTCCTATGTACAATATCATGTCATCTGTGAATAAGGACAGTTTTACTTCTTCTTTTCCACTTTGGATGTCTTTTATTTCTTCTTCTTGTCTGATCGCAATGGCTAGTACTTCCAGTACTATGTTGAACAGGAGTGGTGAGAGTGGGCATCCCTGTCTTGTTCCTGTTCTTAGGGGAAATGCTTTTAGTTTTTGTCCACTGAGTAATGTTGGCTGTGGGTTTTTCACATATGGCTTTTATTATGTTGAGGTATGATCCTTCTATTCCCACCTTGCTGAGAGTTTTTATCAAGAAAGGGTGGTGGATTTTGTCAAATGCTTTTTCTGCGTCATTTGAAATGATTATGTGATTTTTATCTCTCAATTTGTTTATGTGATGTATCATGTTTATTGATTTGTGGATATTGTACCATCCTTGCATTCCTGGGATAAATCCTACTTGGTCATGGTGTATGATCTTTCTGATGTATGGCTGCATCTGATTTGCTAGAATTTTGTTGAGGATTTTCTCATCTATGTTCATGAGGGATATTGGCCTATAATTCTCTTTCATTGTGTTGTCTTTATCTGGTTTTGGTATTAGGGTGATGCTGGCTTCATAGAATGAGCTTGGAAGTATTCCTTCCTCTTGAATTTTTTGGAATAGTCTGAGGAGGATAGGTTTTAGCTCTTCCTTGAATGTTTGGTATAACTCCCCTGTGAAGGCATCTGGCCCCAGTCTTTTGTTTGCTGGGAGCTTTTTGATGACTGCTTCAATTTCATCCATAGTTATCGGCCTATTGAGATTTTTAAAATCTTCATGATTGTTTTGTAAGGTTATATTTTTCTAGGAATATGTCCATTTCCTCCATGTTGTCTAGTTTGTTGGAGTAGAATTGTTCATAGTATTTTTTAACGATCCTTTGTATTTCTGTGGGGTCTGTTGTTATTTTGCCTCTATCATCTCTGATTTTGTTTATTTGGGTCCTCTCTCTTTGCTTCTTGGTGAGCCTGGCTAGAGGTTCATCAATCTTTTTATCCTTTCAAAGAACCAGCTCTTGGTTTTATTGATCTTTTGTATTTTTTTTGGCCTTTATGTCATTTATTTCTGCTCTGATCTTTATTATCTCCTTCCTTCTGCTTACACTGGGATTTTCTTGTTGCTCTCTTCCTAATTCTTTGAGTTGTAGAGTTAGATGGTTTACTACCACGTTTTCTTGCTTTTTGAGGTAGGCCTCTACAGCTATGAACTTCCTTTTCAGGACTGCTTTCATTGTGTCCCATAGATTTTGGAATGTTGTGTTTTTGTTGTCATTAGTTTCCAGGATGCTTTTAATTTCTTCTTTGATCTCATTGGTAACCCAGTCATTATTTAATAGCATGCTATTCAGCTTCCAAGTGTTTGAGATTTTTGGATTTTTTTATTGTAGTTTATTTCTAATTTTATGGCAATGTGGACTGAGAAGATGCTTGGTATGATTTCAATCTTCTTGAATTTGGGGAGACTTTTCTTGTGACCCAATATGTGGTCTATTTTTGAAAATGTCCCATGTGCACTTGAGAAGAATGTATATTCCGTGGCTTTGGGACACAATATTCTGAAGATGTCAGTTAAGTCCATCTGATCTAGTGAGTCATTTAGGATTGCTGTGTCTTTGCTGATTTTTTGTCTAGAGGATTTATCCAGGGATGTCAGTGGTGTATTAAAGTCCCCTACTATGATTGTATTGTTGGCGATCTCTTCCTTGATATCTTCCAGGTGTTTTGTTATGTATTTGGGTGCTCCTGCGTTGGGTGCATATATCTTTATCAGGGTTATATCCTGTTGTTGTATTGATCCCTTTAGTATTATGAAGTGGCCTTCCTTATCTCTTGTTAATGGCCTTCACTTTGAGGTCTATTTTGTCAGATATAAGTATTGCTACCCCAGCTTTTTTTCCATTTCCATTTGCCTGAAAGATATTTTTCCATCCCTTCACTTTCAATCTGTGTGAGTCCCTTGTTCTGAGGTGGGTCTCTCGTAGACAGCATATATATGGGTCGTGTTTTTGATCCATTCAGCCACTCAATGTCTTTTGATTGGAGCATTTAGTCCGTTTGCATTTAAAGTTATTACTGAAAGGTACTTGTTTGTAGTCATATCTATTTTTGTGTCTGTGTTCCTTCTTACCTTTTTATTTCTTCTTTTTACAGTATTCCCTTTAGCATTTCTTGCATTGCTGGTTTGGTGGTGATAAACTCCTTTAGCCTGTTTTTGTCTGTGAAGCTCCTGATTTCTCCTTCAATTTTGATTGATAGTCTTGCTGGATATAGTATTCTTGGATTCAGTCCTTTGCTTTGCAACACCTTGTATACCTCCCTCCATTCCCTTCTAGCTTGATGTGTTTCTGTTGAGAAATCATTTGATAATCTGATGGGGGATCCTTTGTAGGTAACCCTCTGTCTCTCTCTTGCCGCCTTTAACCTTTTGCACTCGGATGTCAAGTGTGACTCGTCACGGTTAGCATTGGTAGCAGCTCGTATATCGAATTGTATTGATTGTATCAATAATTTGAAATATAAAAAAATCCAAATAAATAAGTTTGTTTGAAAAGAAACTCCAGTTTTTTATTCTACTGCCACGCTTTGTAAAATCTGGGGTATTTAAAAAATTAAATCCCGAGTAGAATAAAGGAATCGAGAAAAAAGCAAGCAAGTGCAAAGGGTTAATATTCTCTCTTTGTCATTAATATTTGCCATTGAAATTATGACGTGTCTTGGTGTGGGTCTTTTGGGATTAATCCTGCTTGGTGCTCTCTGTACTTGTGTAACTTTTTTCTTCCCCATATCAGGGAAGTTTTCTGTCATTATTTCTTCAAATAGATTTTCTAATCCTTGCTGCTCTTCTTGTCCTTCTGGCAGCCCTATTATATGTATGTTACTTCGTTTCATGTTGTCCCAAAAGTCCCTTAGGTTTTCCTCCTGCTTTTTAATTTTTTCCTTCAGTCGCTGTTCAGATTGGGCTTGTTTCTGTACCTGATCTTCTAACTCACTAATTCAGTCCTCTGCTTCTTCTAGTCTACTGTTGAAACTTTCCATGGTGTTTTTGATTGTAGCTATATCACTTTTCATTTCTTCCTGATTCTTGCATAAGTTGTTGATTTTCTCATCCATCCGATGTATGAATTCCACAACCATTACTCTGTATTCTTTTTGGTCATGTTGCATGCTTCAATTTCGCTAATTTCCTTTCTTGGCGACTCCTCATTTTCTTTCCTCTGGGTATTGTGTCGTCTCCCCATTCTGACTATCACCAGAAGGTTCAAACTTCGAGTTGCGTGGACCTGGGCCGTGTTCCGTGGGAGCTTCGCACCACCAGAGTGTCACTGAAGTACTCCAACACTAGCATGTGTGGCTGCCATGCGTTGGTGGGAACCAGGCTCATCCAGGGTCAGTGTTACCAGCGTTCAGTGTGGTCTCGTGTGCACACCTAGAATGATGGACCCCTCCTGCACTGCGCTGTTGGCGTGTGCCGAAAATGAGTTCCCTAGCGTGTGCCAGGAGTCCGAGTTTCCCTGTGTCTGCAGCAAGAATTGAGTATCAGAGTCTCTGTTGCCTCGTGCAGCTTCTCGCTGAGAATCAGGGTCCCCGTGTGCACATGCACCAAGAATTGGAGTCACCGGCTCTTAGTGTGAATGCGCTGTGAGTCAGGGATCCCAGGCGCACATGGTAAGAAACAGAGTCAAGTCAGTGGTGCTCAGTGCTGCCTCTTGCCAGGAGAATCTGGGTCCCAGTCACCATGGGGGACTGGGTTGCCCAGTAGCACTGTGGCATGCCTGCACTGTGGAAAACAGACTTCCGTGATCGCTTGCCCAGAAACAAAGTCAGGTGGCACTGCCGCCCTGCTTAGGCTTTGGGTTTGGTTGCCCGATTGCATTGCGGGGAACAGATTCCAGTCTCTGTGCGTGCGCAGGCTCAAATTCCAGTAGCAGCGCTGCAGTCCGTGTACCCGCTCCCAAGCTCAAATTCCCACAGGGGTGCTGTGGCCCAAGTGAGGGACGTGTCTATAAGTTACTATGGCGTTATCCGTGATCCTGCGGGGAGGGGGATAGGCTCTTTGACTCACAGATATCTGTGGCAGGGAAGTCTGGATTCTTGTTGTCTGTTGGTCTGAAGCTGTGGTCACAGTTCTCTGTCCTAAGTGGCTGCAGGGTCCTGGTTTGCGTCTGAGACGTGACTGGGTGGTGCTGAGGCCAGGATCCTAGTCTCAAGCAGCTCTGTTTCTCAAGATGGCATGGTCTCTGTGCCTGCACTGGCTGCCCAGAAGTGTCCGCTTTGTGCGCGGGGCTCCACCGTCTAAGACTGCCTGGTTTGGCAGCCCCTTGGAGGACCTGCAGAATATAACTGTCCCGAGCTCATACACACACACACCACACACATCTACACTCTCCTCTATGGTTCCCTCACTCTCTGACACTTTCTCCCTCCCTACCTTCATGCCGGTTGCCATCTTCCAATCTCCTATTTTATTTTCTTTGGAGTAATTGGAAACGCTGTTATATTTTTCATTTCATTTTTTACATATTCATTATTAGTAAATAGGAATGCAATTAATTTTTATGCATTGATTTTGTATCTTCTGATGTTGATGAAATAACCTATTAGTTCTAGGAGTTTTTTCCCTCATTTTGTAGATTGCTTGCAATTTTCTGTGAAGAAATCTACAATTTCATGCTATCTGCAAATAGGTATAGTTTTATTTCTTCATTTCTAGTCTGTATGTCTTTATATATACATTTTGCTTACTGTAGTTTCTAGAGCTTCTGGTACTAGGTTGAATCACAGTACTGAGCTAAAGAAAATCTTTGCCTTGATCCTAGTCTATTTTTTCCTATTTTTATTTTATTATTTTTTTTAAATCTTTATTGTAGAGATTATTACAGATGTCCCTCTTTTTTCCCCCATTGTCCCTCTCCTCCCAGTTCCTGCCCCACCCCAGGCCTTCACCACCCTATTGTCTGTGTCAATAGGTAACGCATATATGCATATAAAATTTTTGTTTAATCTCTTCCCCCCCTTCCCTCTGAGAATCATTAGTCCATTCCATTTCCATGCCTCTGATTCAATTTTATTCACCAGTTTATTCTGTTCATTAGATTTCTTATTTGTTTATTTTGATTTTTAGATTCAATTGTTGATAGGTATGTATTTGTTGCCATTTTGCTGTTCATATTTTTTATCTTTTTCTTCTTCTTCCTCTACGTACAGAATACCCTTCAACATTTCAGATAATACTGGTTTGGTGGTGATGAACTCCTTTAGCTTTTTCTTGTCTGTGAAGCTCTTTATCTGACCTTCAATTCTGAATGATAGCTTTGCTGGGTAGAGTAATCTTGGTTGTAGGTCCTTACTATTCATAACTGAATATTTCTTGCCACTCCCTTCTGGCCTTCATAGTTGCTGTTGAGAAATCAGCTGACAATCATATGGGCATTCCCTTGTAGGTAACTAACTACTTTTCTCTTGCTGCTTTTAAGATTCTTGCATTGTCTTTTTCCCTTGGCATTTTAATTATGATGTGTCTTGGTGTGGTCCTCTTTGGATTCCTCTTGTTTGGGGTTCTCTGCACTTCCTGGACTTGTAAGTCTAATTCTTTCACCAGGTAGGGGAAGTTTTCTGTCATTATTTCTTCAAATAGGTTTTCAATATCTTGCTCTCTCCCTTCTTCTGGCACCCCCATAATGTGAATGTTGTTACACTTGAAGTTGCCCCCAGAGGCTCCTTATACTATCTTCATATTTTTGGATTCCTTTTTCTTTTTGCTCTTCTGGTTGGGTGTTTTTTGTTTCCTTGTATTTTAAATAATTGCTCTGATTCTCGGAATCCTCTACTCTACTGTTGAATCCCTGTATATTATTCTTTACTAGAGGTGTGATGAACGAAATTCATGCAAGAGTAGGCTTTCCTTCCCCCGGCTTCCAGCACCAGCTTCCCTCTGGCACCTGGGACCTAGGCTTCCCTCCGGCCACCAGCAAGCACCTAGGACCTGGACTTCCCTCCAGCTACTGGCAGGTACCTGGGACCCAGGCTTCCCTCGCAGCCCCAGCTTCATCTGGAAGGTCGTCTGGAAGGACATCTGGTCTAATTAGCATATTATGCTTTTATTATTATAAATTTCAGTGTATGCTTAATTTCTGACTGTTCCTTTTTCTATTTTTTTGGAGTTTTCTAGAAGATTCTTGAGTAACATTATAACTGTGGTTTTGAACTCTATATACAGTAGTTTGCTTTCTTCATTTCTTTCTTTCTTTTTTTTTTTTCCAATTTTTTTATTAAGGTATTATATGTGTACATATCTTACCATTGCCCCCCCCACCCCACTCCCATAGATGCCCTCACCCCCCAGAGTTTTGCGTCCATTGGTTATGCTTATATGCATGCATACAAGTCCTTTGATTGATCTCTTATCTTCCCCACCTCTCCCTAACCTTCCTGCTGTAATTTGACAGACTGTTTGATGCTTTACTGCCTCTGTATCGATCTTTTTGTTCAAGATTTAATGTTCTTTATTATCCATAAATGAGTGAGATCATGTGGTATTTTTCTTTCATTGACTTGCTTATTTCACTTAACATAATGTTCTCCAATTCCATCCAGGTTGCTGCAAATGGTAAGAATTCCTTCTTTTTTATGGCAGCATAATATTCCATTGTGTAGATGTACCATAGTTTTCTGATCCAGTCATCTGCTGATGGGCACCTAGGCTGTTTCCAGATCTTAGCTATTGTAAATTGTGCTGCTATGAACATAGGGGTGCATATTTCCTTTCTTATTGGTGTTCCCAGTTTCTTAGGATATATTCCTAGGAGTGGGATTACTGGGTCAAATGGGAGTTCCATTTTCAGTTTTTTGAGGAAACTCCATACTGTTCTCCACAGTGGCTGCACCAGTCTGCATTCCCACCAGCAGTGCACGAGGGTTCCTTTTTCTCCGCATCCTCGCCAACACTTGTCGTTTGTTGATTTGTTGATGATAGCCATTCTGACAGGAGTGAGATGATAGCGCATTGTTGTTTTGATTTGCATCTCTCGGATAATTAGTGACATTGAGCATGTTTTCATGTGGCTCTTGGCCTTCCTTCTGTCTTCTTTGGAAAAGATTCTATTTAGGTCCGTTGCCCATTTTTTTATTGGATCATTTATCTTCCTTTTATTAAGTTGTATAAGCTGCCTGTAGATGTTGGAGATTAAACCTTTATCAGTGATGCCATTTGCAAATATGTTCTCCCATGCAGTGGGCTTTCTTGTTGTTTTGTTGATAGTTTCTTTTGCTGTAAAAAAGCTTTTTATTTTGATGTAGTCCCATTTGTTTATTTTCTCTTTAGCTTCCATTGCCCAAGGGGCAGTATCGGTGAAGAAGTTCTTTTGACATATGTTTGAGATTTTTCTGCCTGTGGATTCCTCTAGTATTTTTATGGTTTCCCGTCTTATGTTTAAGTCCTGTATCCATTTTGAGTTTATTTTTGTGTATGGTGTAAGTTGGTGATCTAGCTTCATTTTTTTGCATGTGTCTGTCCAATTTTCCCAACACCATTTATTGAAGAGACTGTCTTTATTCCATTGTATGTTCATGCCTCCTTTGTCAAATATTAATTGAGCATAGTGGTTTGGATCAATATCTGGATTCTCTATTCTGTTCCATTGATCTATATGTCTGTTCTTGTGCCAGTACCAGGCTGTTTTGAGAATAGTGGCTTTGTAATACAGCTTGAAATCTGGTATTGAGATCGCTCCTACTTTATTCTTCTTTCTCAGGATTGCTGTGGCTATTCGGGGTCTTTTTTTATTCCAGATGAATTTTTGGAGAGTTCTTTCAAGGTCTGTGAAATATGCCGTTGGTATTTTAATGGGGAGTGCATTGAATCTATAAATTGCTTTGGGTAGTATGGACATTTTAATGATGTTGATTCTACCAATCCATGCACATGGTATGTTCTTCCATCTGTTTACGTCTTCCTCTATCTCTTTTTTCAGTGTCCTGTAGTTTTCCGTGTATAGGTCTTTTACCTCCTTAGTTAAGTTTATTCCTAGGTATCTTAATTTTTTTGGTGCGATGGTAAATGGGATTGCCTTTTTAGTCTCTCTGTCTGTAAGTTCACTATTGGTGTATAGAAAGGCCATAGATTTCTTGGCGTTAATTTTGTATCCTGCTACATTGCCGAATTCATTTATTAAGTCTATTAGTTTTTTGACGGAGTCTTTCGGATTTTTTATGTACAATATCATGTCGTCTGCAAATAAAGACAGCTTTACTTGTTCTTTTCCAATTTGGATGCCTTTTATTTCTTCTTCTTGTCTAATTGCATTAGCTAATACTTCCAGTACTATGTCAAACAGGAGTGGTGAGAGTGGGCATCCCTGTCTTGTTCCTGTTCTTAGGGGAAATGTTTTTAGCTTTTGTCCATTGAGTATGATGTTTGCTGTGGGTTTATCATATATAGCTTTTATTATGTTGAGGTATGAGCCTTCTATTCCCACCTTGTTGAGAGTTTTTATCAAGAAAGGGTGTTGGATTTTGTCAAATGCTTTTTCTGCATCAATTGATATGACTATGTGATTTTTATCTCTCAATTTGTTTATGTGATGTATCACGTTTATTGATTTGCGGATATTGTACCATCCTTGCATTCCTGGGATAAATCCTACTTGGTCATGGTGTATGATCTTTCTGATGTACTGTTGGAGCCGATTTGCTAGAATTTTGTTGAGGATTTTGGCATCTATGTTCATGAGGGATATTGGTCTGTAATTGTCTTTCATTGTGTTGTCTTTATCTGGTTTTGGTATTAGGGTGATGCTGGCTTCATAGAAGGAGCTTGGAAGTGTTCCTTCCTCTTGAATGTTTTGGAATAGTCTGAGGAGGATAGGTTTTAGTTCTTCCTTGAATGTTTGGTAGAACTCTCCTGTGAAGCCGTCAGGCCCCGGGCTTTTGTTTGCCGGAAGCTTTTTGATGACTTCTTCAATTTCGTCCATAGTTATTGGCCTATTGAGCTGTTGAGATTCTTCTTGATTGATTTTTGGAAGGTTGTATTTTTCTAGGAATATGTCCATTTCCTCCAGGTTGTCCAGTTTGTTGGAATAGAGCTGTTCGTAGTATTTTGTAACAATCCTTTGTATCTCAACGGGGTCTGTTGTTATTTCACCTCTTTCATTTCTGATTTTGTTTATTTGGGTCCTCTCTCTTTGCTTCTTGGTGAGCCTGGCTAGAGGTCCATCAATCTTGTTTATCTTTTCAAAGAACCAGCTCTAGGTTTTGTTGATCTTTTGTATTGTTTCTTTGGTCTCTATGTCATTTATCTCCTCTCTGATCTTTGTTATTTCCTTCCTTCTGGTTACACTGGGCTTTTCTTGCTGCTCTTTTTCTAGCTCTTTGAGTTGTAGGGTTAGGTAATTTATTACCATTGTTTCTTTTTTTTTTGCAATAGGCTTGTAGAGCTATGAACTTCCCTCTCAAGACTGCTTTCGCTGTGTCCCATAGATTTTGGATTGTTGTGTTTTCATTGTCATTTGTTGCCATGATGTTTTTTATTTCTTCCTTGATCTCTCTGGTGCCCAGTCCTTGTTTAATAGCATGCTGTTTAGTCTCCATGTGTTTGATTTCTTTGGATTGTATTTATTGTAGTTGATTTCCAGTTTTATGCCACTGTGATCTGAGAAGATGCTCGATATAATTTCTATCTTCTTGAATTTGAAGAGCCTTTGCCTGTGACCCAGCATATGGTCTATCTTTGAAAATGACCCATGTGCACTTGAGAAGAATGTATATTCTGTGGCTTTGGGGTGAAATGTCCTGAAGATGTCAATTAATTCCATCTGGTCTAGTGAGTCATTTAGGATTGCTGTTTCTTTGCTGATTTTTTGTTTAGAGGATTTGTCCAATGGTGATAGTGGGGTATTAAAGTCTCCTACTATGATTGTATTACTATTAATCTCTCCCTTGATATCTTCCAGGAGTTTTTTTATGTATTTGGGTGCTCCTATATTGGGAGCGTATATGTTTACCAGAATTATTTCTTCTTGTTGGATTTCTCCCTTTAGTATTATGAAGTGGCCTTCCTTATCTCTTGTTATGGCATTTACTTTGAGGTCTAATTTGTCAGATATAAGTATTGCTACCCCAGCTTTTTTTTCATTTCCATTTGCCTGGAAGATATTTTTCCATCCCTTCACTTTCAATCTGTGTGAGTCTCTTGTTCTGAGGTGGGTCTCTTGTAGACAGCATATATATGGGTCATGTTTTTTATCCATTCAGCCACTCGATGTCTTTTGATTGGAGCATTTAGTCCGTTTACATTTAAAGTTATTACTGAAAGGTGTTTGTTTGTAGTCATATCTATTTTTGTGTCTGTATTCCTTCTTACCTGTTTATTTCTTCTTTTTACAGTATTCCCTTTAGCATTTCTTGCATTGCTGGTTTGGTGGTGATAAACTCCCTGAGTCTTTTTTTGTCTGCGAAGCTCCTGATTTCCCCTTCAATTTTGATTGATAGTCTTGCTGGATATAGTATTCTTGGATTCAGTCCTTTGCTTTGCAACACTTTGTATACCTCCTTCCATTCACTTCTAGCTTGTTGTGTTTCTGTTGAGTAATCATTTGACAATCTGATGGGTGTTCCTTTGTAGGTAACTCTCTGTCTCTCTCTTGCTGCCTTTAAGATTCTCTCTTTATCATTTATATTTGCCATTGAGATTATGACATGTCTTGGTGTGGGTCTTTTGGGGTTGATCCTGCTTGGGACTCTCTGTACTTGCGTGACTTTTATCTTTCCCATACCCGGGAAGTTTTCTGTCATTATTTCTTCAAATAGATTTTCTAATCCCTGCTGCTCTTCTTGTCCTTCTGGCAGCCCTATTATACGCATGTTACTTCGCTTCATGTTGTCCCGAAGCTCCCTTAGGCTTTCCTCCTGCTTTTTAATTTTTTTCTCCAATTGCTGTTCAGATTGAGCTTGTTTCTGTACCTGATCTTCTAACTCACTAATTCGGTCCTCTGCTTCTTGTAGTCTACTGTTGAAACTTTCCATGGTGTTTTTTATCGTAGCTATATCACTTTTCATTTCTTCCTGATTCTTGCATAAGTTGTTGATTTTCTCATCCATCCGATGTATAAATTCCACGACCATTGCTCTGAACTCCTTTTCGGTCATGTTGCAAGCTTCAGTTTCACTAATTTCCTTTCTTGGCGACTCCACATTTTCTTTCCTCTGTGAGTTATTTCGTTTCCCCATTCTGGCTATCACCAGAAAGCTCAAGCTTCCGTTTGTGTGAACCTCGGCCGTGTGCTGTGGGGACTTCGCTCCACCCGAGTTTCACTGAAGTGCTCTGACACTAGGACGTATGGCTGTTTGGTTGGTGGGAACCAGACTTGCCCAGGGTCAGTGTCCCCAGTGTTCCGTGTGGTCTCGTGTGCACACTTAGAATCAGGGGCCCTGTCAGCACCACACTGTTGGTATGTGCCGAAAATGAGATCCTTAGCATGTGCCAGGAGTCAGAGTTTCCCTGTATCTGCACCAAGAATCGAGTGTCAGAGTCTCTGTTGCCTTGTGCAGTTTCTCGTTGAGAATCAGGGTCCCTGTGTGTGCATGCACCAACAATTGGGGTCGTTGGCTCTTAGTGTGAATGCGCTGTGAGTCAGGGATCCCAGGCAGCTGTGTCCGGCGTGCCAAATTCCCTGAAGTGGAGCTGCGTCCTGTGTGTGCTCTCTCTACTGAGCCAAACTGGCTAGGGCGCACACTCTCAAATCCCTGAAGGTGAGCTGCCTTTGTGCACTCTCCCAGAATCCCCGAAGAGGGGCGGAGTCCGTCCTGCGCGCCAAATTCCCCAAAGGGAATCCCCTTTGTGCATGCTCTAAGATTCCCCGAAGGGGAGCTGTGACCCGCAAGCCAAATTCCCCCCAATTCCCCGAAGGGGAGCCCTCTGTGCGCACTGACAGATTTCCCCGAAGGTGAGCTGCTTCTGTCCTGTGCGCCAAATTCCCTAAGGCGGAGCGCGAGTCCCTGCGCAAAGCTCTGCAGCTTGAGTGAGGGGCGTGTCTATTAGTTACTATGGCGTTATCCGCGTGCGCGTGCGGGGAGGGGGGTAGGCTCTTTGACTCACGGGAATCTGCCGGGAAGTCTGGATTCTTGTTGTTTCTTCTACTGCAGCTGTGATAGCAGTTCTCTGTTCCCAGTGGCTGCAGGGTCCTTGTTTGTGTCAGAAGCCAGGATCCGAGTCTCAGGCAGCTCTGTTTCTCAAGATGGCGTGGTCTCCGCCTCCGCACCAGCCGCCGAGAAGTGTCCGCTTTGTGCGCGGGGCTCCGCCGTCTAGGACTGCCCGGTTAGGCAGCCCCTTGGAAGCCCTGCAGAATCTATCTGACCCTAGCTCATACCCACACACATACCACACACGTCTACACGTCTACACTCTCCTCTATGGGTTCCTCACTCACACTCTCTCTCTCCCTACCTTCTTGCCAGTCGCCATCTTTCTCCCCATTCTTTCTTCTTTTCTTTCATTTGTAACAAGTTTCTTTGTCTCTGCATTTTGGCTGCTTCCCTCTGTTTGTTTCTATGGGGTAGAGCTGTTATGTCTCCTTGAGCTGGTAGAGTGGCCTTGTATAAGAGGTGTTCTACAGGGCCCAGTGTCTCAGATTCCCCAATCACCTGAGCTATGAGCTCTAGGTGCAGCCCTTTGTTGGCTGTAAGCATAGTCTTGTAGTTGAGCCTTGATTGCTATTGGTGTCACTGGGAGGAATTGACCTCCAGGCCAGTTGGCTGTGATGACCAGCTGTGACTACAGTAGGAGAGCTGCTGTACAGGAGACACCCCTATGGAGTCGGACTTGCTTCAGCAGGGCTTTTGTGCTCACTGAGTCTGCTCCTTTAGCGTGTCGCTAATGGATGTGTAGATTTGTAATCTGGTATGGTCTGACACTGACCACTGGGTACACTGGCTCTTGGGTCTCCAGGGAGGTGCAAAGTTAGCCCCTGCCTGGGGCCACCCAGTAGGAGCTACAGAGAGATCTGAAGATTCCTCCACTTTGTATCGAGTTTGGAAGTGCCCAGATGAGGCCCAGCTATGAAGCAAGGCAGGCTTGTGCTGGTGCCAGGTGTTGGGCATTTTATTGATAGTTTTGGGGCTCCCTGTCCCAGCTGCAGCTTGTTTGACAGGTTTTAGCCTGAGCAAGTACAGGCCATTCATATGCAAAGCTGCTGCACACAGCTTTGCATATGAATGGCCTGTAGGATTGTAAATTGGATGAGGCAGGATCTTAAGGAAACACCAGGATAGAGCAAACAGAAATGGCTGCCAGTCAGTCCTGAGACCAGGGAGATCCCAGCATAGGAACAATGAACTCTGTGAGCTCCTCTGTCTGAGAGAAAGCCACCCCCAAGTTCCTGGCCTGATGCTAGACAATCTAGTTCCTCCTCGTACGTGTCTGTGTCCCCCAAAGCCTTGCCCTGGTGCTGGAGCTCAGAGGAAGCAAGACTTTGTAAGTTCAGTTCATGGTGCTGGCCTTTTAAGAGGAACAGCTGGGTTTCCAGTAGCCTCTGTGTCACTAAGCCCCAATCTGCACTGGTTTTTACAGCCCGTAGTTCTTACTGCCTGTAGGGACTTCTTGAGTGTAATCCACATTATTAAGAAATTAAAGATTGTTCTGGGACCCTGGGCTGGGGGTCTGGTGTGAGGCTGGAACCCCTTGCTCCTACAGGAAGCCTCCACAGAGATGATCTCCCTCCTGATTAAAAAAGTGGCCCATGTGGGTGCTGGACCAGCCCGTTCAGCACCTCCACACCTCCTACCAATCTCAGTGTGCTTTATTCTTTACTTCTCCAGTTGTAGGACTTCCATTCAGCCAGCTTTCCAGCAGTTCTGGATGATGATTGTTCTGTATTTTAGTTGTAATTTTGATGTGGTTGTGGGAGGCAGCAAGTACTGGCATTTACCTATGCCACTGTCATCAAATCTAGTATCCTAACCTTTTTGAGGAAAGCATGCAAGCTTTCTACAACGAGTATTATGTTAGATGTAGGATTTTTGTAGATGTTCTTTATTGAGTTACGGTAATATCCCTTTGCTAAGTTGCTAAGATTTTTTTGATTTTTTTTTTTTATCATGGATGAGTACAGGATTTTGCCCTGATTTTTCTGTCAATTTATATAGGAATCCTAGGATTTTCTTTCTTTAGTTTCTTGATAATGTGGATTACATTAATTTATTAATGGATATTGAACCAGCCTTGCATATCTAGAAAAAATCCCACTTGGTCATGATTATATATATATACTGAGTGGCCAGATTATTATGATCTCTGAATGCATAATAATCTGGCCACTCAGTATATATATATATATATATATATATATATATATATATATATATATATATATATATATATATATATATATATTAGAGGAGGCCTGGTGCATGAATTCGTGTATGGGTGGGGTCCGGCAAGCCTGGCCAGAGGGAGGGGACATGGGCGGTTGGCTGGTCTGCCTGCTGGTTGAACTCCTGGTCGAGGGGACAATTTGCATATTAGCCTTTTATTATATAGGATATACACTGAGTGGCCAGATTATTATGTGTTCAGAGATCATAATAATCTGGCCACTCAGTATATATATATCCTATCTAATAAAAGAGTAATATGCAAATTGACCATCACTCTAAGACACAAGATGGCCGCCCCCATGTGATCAAAGATGGCTGCCCCCATGTGGACACAGATGGCTGTCACAAGAGGGCCTGCAGGGGAGGGCAGTTGTGGGCAGTTAGGGGTGACCAGGCCAGCAGAGGAGGGCAGTTGGGGGAGACCAGGCTACCAAGGGAGGGCAGTAGGGGGGAACCCAGGCCTGCAGGGGAGGGCAGTTATGGGGGACCCAGGCCTGCAGGGGAGGACAGTTGGGGGGGACCCAGACCTGCAGGGGAGGGCAGTTAGGGGGGGACCAGGCCTGCAGGGGAGGGCAGTTGGGGGGGACCAGGCCTGCAGGGGAGGGCAGTTGGGAGGGACAAGGCCTGCAGGGGAGGGCAGTTGTGGGCAATCAGGCCAGCAGTGAGGGCAGTTAGGGGTGATAGGGCCAGCAGAGGAGGGCAGTTGGGGGAGACCAGGCTGGCAGGGGAGGGCAGTTAGGGGTGACAAGGCTGGCAAGGAAGGGCAGTTAGGGGTGACCAGGCCAGCAGGGGAGGGCAGTTAGAGTTGCCCAGGCCAGCAGAGGAGGGCAGTTGGGAGAGACCAGGCCAGCAGGGCAGGGCAGTTAGGGGTGACCAGGACAGTAGGGGAGGGCAGTTAGGGGCAATCGGGCCGGCTGGGGAGCAGTTAGGTGTTGATCAGGCTTGCAGGGGAGTGGTTAGGGGGTGATCAGGCTGGCAGTCAGAAGTTGTTAGGGGCAATCAGGCAGAGGCAGGCAAGAAGTTGGGAGCCAGCAGTCCTGGATTGTGAGAGTTTTTTTCCTTCCAAATTAATGAATTTAGGACCATAACATTTTTTATAGTATTTCCTTATTTGATGGTTGTAGGATCTGTAATAATAGCCTCTACTCCTCTACTTCATTCCTGATATTGGCAATTTGTTTCTTTTCTCCCCCCCCCCCATCTGTATTGCTAGAGGTTTATCAATTTTATTGATTTTTCTGAAGAACCAGCTTTTTATTTCATAAATTTTCTTATTGTTTTGCTATTAATTTCATTGGTTTCTGCCTTGATATGTTATTTTCTTCTTTCCGCTTGCTTCCATTTTATATTGTCATTGTTATTATTGTCATTTAATGTAAATTTTACTAGGTATTACTTTGAGAAGTCAATATTTATATATATTTACCTAGATATAAGTTCATTCTTATGTTTTTTTTTCCTTTCTGCATTTCCACATTTCTTTATGGGATCCTCTTCTGTTTCAAGGACTCCTTTCTTTATTTTTTAATTGAATTTATTGGGGTGACATTGGTTCACAAAACCATACAGATTTCAAGTATAGAACTCAATAAAACATCATCTGCACCCATCGCCCAAAACATATCTCTTTCCATTCCCATTTATCCCCACTTTGCCTACCTCCACCTGCCCCCACCCCCTTTCCCTCTGGGCTATCACCACACTGTTGTCTGTGTCCATGAGTTATGCATATATGTTCTTTGGCTAATCTCTTCACCTTCTTTTATCCAGCCCCCACCCCCTTTCTTCCCTCTGAGAGCTGTCAGTCTGTTCTATGTATCCATGTATCTTTTTCTATTTTGTTCAACAGTTATTTTGTTCATCATATTCCACATATAAGTGAGATCATATGGTATTTGTCTTTCTCTGACTGGCTTATTTCTCTTAGCATAACAATCTCCAGGTCCATCCATGCTGAAGGACTCCCTTATTTCTTTGTTGTAGCACTGGACTTGGAATGGTTCTATACTCTCTCAAAGTAAAGTTTATCTATTAGTAATTGTTATTGAAGCTCTCTTACGCATTTAAAATATGATTTTTGTGATGCATCCATATTTAATTAGTTATCAGAGCAGAATTATTTATTCATTGTGATGTATTATGTTCTACCTGGTGGCAGAAGGTGTGATTATTTTTAAATGTCTTTTTAAACTTGACTGTAATCTACATGAAAGTAGGAACGTTGTCTGCTGTGCTTGTTTTGGGTTGTCTGACCTTTATAGGTCATTTGGGAATAAATTAATGAAGGAATAATTAAGTGAGATAATGTCTGTAAATTACTGGTCACATCGTAGGCATTTGATAAAATAAATGGTACTTTTCTTTCCTTTTTGATTCCTATCAACTGTATATCATAGTAGTGTGTAGGCTAAAACTTGTATCTATTATCAGCCATTTTGCCTGCCTTTGAATAAAGGGCAGCAGAAAGCATCATGGAAGGCTACCAAGCTGGAATGTTGAGGTAGTGACTGACCTACTTATACAGGTTTCCTGGGGCTCAGACTTGTAACTGACAGCATGAGGATTTGACTTTTTTCATTTTATGGTTTTGAGATTTAGGTAGCAAACCAGTGGATGATTTGTGAAGTAAACACTCTCATATTTCATCTGCAGAAATGTGTTAAGTTATACATAACCTCTTTATCAATTCAAACTGGAGGGTGCAATGATAATCACTTGGCATTCTTTCTGTGTAAGAATCTGCAAATGAAAAATGAACCCATGGAAAATGAAGTACAATGCATAGCATAATGTGACTACATGGATAAAAGGAAGCAGAGAGGTTGCCATTCTACCCAAGTTAGGTAATAAGGTTTTTGACGTATTAGGAAATAGTGCTTATAAGTAGCTGGCTTTCAATATGTATCTATGATTCTTGTAAAAGTAGTTGCTGCCCCCCTGAATTCTAGAAACAAGAGCCATAGTGGTAGGATGTAGCCAATTATAAGTCAGCCAGCCGCTCTGGTTATCGATTGTTATGACACAAATTGTGGGTAAAGGATTTATACTTGGTCATTTTTCAAAAGGGATATTCTAAGAGAAATTCATTGGATTGTCTGAAATTCTTAAATTATTATCCTCAAAACTGTGGCATTTTTAGAAGAGAAGCATCATATTGCCTCCAAAGATAATACATCATAGCAGATGAAACATAAAAGGAATTTTTGAGTGAATCAACACAGCTTTTGCTTTTGCTTTTTAAAGCATTTAATTTTCTTTGGGAACCAAAATTTTCTACATTTTAATAATTCCATTTTACTCATCTTTGGAATAAAATAGAAGCAAGATCGTTCTAGTTCTCCCAGAACTTTGGCTTATATGTGGATAGGATTTTTAATTTGACAGAGCTTACTCCCATTCATTTTCATATTTGGGTCTTACAGCAACCCTTTGAGATAGGCAGGGAAAAGAGTTTCCTTCAAGGTATGGAAACCAAGACTCTTAATTCCTGGGCAGTGTTCTTGCCTTCATCCCATTCTGTTATACCAGAAGCTGAGTTTATGTTCAGACCAGGTTAGTTATTCTTTGTTCTGCTGCTCAAACCATCTCATTTCACTTTTACTAGAAATATATTAATGAGTAAATTTTTGAATTCTTGCTGGATCAAAAGACCAATTGTCTCAAATATTTAATTAGACATATATAGTAACCTACCTTAAACTCTGCTTTCATCTAAGAAATCCTGTCACAGTAAAATATGCCTGGGAAGAAAACTTTCAAACAGTAAAAAATGTAGGTTAAGATGAAATGCCTGAATTAAAAATTTTGTTTTGCAAAGATAGCTTTCCTACTCAAATGACAATGAGTGGCAAGGCTTTACAGTAAAAAGAGCAAACATGATTATTAATTTGTAGTAAACCACATTTTCTTCCTGTAGCATCTATCATTTTACTTCTATTGAGTCTAGTATGTTTTTTTCTATTGATGATAAACTATCAGATAAAAAATAATCAGACTTGGTAATTCTGTTTATATCTATAACTAATTATAGCCATTTTATGAACAAAATGAAAAAAAATTTAGCCTGGGGTTGAATGAATCTGCCTTTTTTGTATGGCTTATTGAATTCTTAATAATACTTCCTCATAAATTTGCAAGTTGTTTTTATAAAGCATTAGGCCTACAAAATTGGCCTTACCTTTGGTGGGGCCTCAGGGGCTGGGAGCCTCTCTGCTTAGCCACCCCATTCCCATTTCTGTCTCTTGTTTCACTGCTAACTGATGTGGGTTCTGTCTCTTTCTCTCTCTGTCTCTGTTTCTCTCTGTCTCTCTCTCCATATATATAATGTGTGTGTGTATACACACATATACATACATATACATATGCATATGCATATGCATATGCATATACATATACACTCCACGAATAATTGGCTGAAATGAACATTTTATTCAGTATCTAGCTACTTTAATATATTTACCTTATTTTCTTGAATTAACTAGTTGCCTTAGAAGTTTTATTTATTCAAAGAACTAGAGGCTCGGTGCACGAAATTCGTGCACGGGGGCGGTGGAGGGTGTCCCTCAACCCAGCCTACACCCTCTCCAATCTGGGATCCCTCTCACAATCCAGGACTGCTGGCTCCCAACTGCTCACCTGCCTGCCTTCCTGATTTCCCCTAACCGCTTCTGCCTGGCAGCCTGATCACCCTGTCTTCCTTGGACCCCAGTTCCACTCCAGGAGATAGAAAGACAGGGAGCTCTGGCCGTCTGTACATATGGTTTCTTATGACTGCTTATTTAAGAAAACAAATAGAGATAAAATGCCTTGAAACAGAACTTGACCCCAAGGTTATATGTGCCAACCACTACTGGTGATGGCTAATTATGGAGCCAATATGTAACCAGTTATAAATACACTCATATACATAATATTTATTGAGCACCCACTATGTGCAAGGTACTGTTTTAGATCCTAAGAATAAAGCAGAGAAGCAGACAAGGAAGAATAAATCTCTCATCTCATACAATATACATTCAAGTGTAAGGAGAGACAGAATTAAACAATAAATAAAATGTATGGTATGTTGGTAGCAATTGCTGTGGAGTAAAACAAAAGAATGTAGGGGGGCAGGAAGTACACCTGTGGTGTATAGGAAAGGGTGCCATTTGAAGTTGGGTGGCAAGGAATAGTGCATGCAGATATCTGGGGAAGAGAACAGTCTAGGCAGAGGGAGAACGTCAAGTGCAAGGACCCTGAGATAGATCTATGTGTAGCTAGGTCTGTGAAATGCCAGGTGTTTGGAGTTAAGTAAGGGAGGCAGAACATGGTAGGCAACAATGTCATAGATCACACGGAGGAGCAGATCATAGAGGGTCTTGTAATCCAGTGCAAGGACTTGAAAAAGTTGGAAGCCAGTAGAAGGATTTGCACAGGGAAGTGATATGATGACATGTGTTAACTGGATCATGCTGCCTGAAAAGAGGTTTAAAGAATCCAGGGCAGAAGCAGACGAGTGAGGAAGCTGTTGAAGCAATCTAGGGCAGAAATGATGGCAGCTGGACCAGGGAGGTAAGAGTAATAGGATTCTAGATGTGTTCTGAAGGTATTACTAATGGGATTTTCTTATAGATGGGGTGTGGGTGTGAGAAGTCAGGATGACTCTAAGGATTTTGCCCAAACAACAGGAAGGATGGGATTGTTAGGAATTAGATAGGAAACATTGAGGAGGAGGGGGTTTTAGGAAAAAAGTCTGGGTTTTGGACATGTTAAATTTGAGATGCCTATTAAATATTCAAGTGAAGCTCCTAAGCATATACACAGCTGGGCTTTAGATGACATATATGGTAGGTTTACAGTTGTGAGTATGTGAAACACAGTATTCTTCTATTATTTATTTATTTATTTATTTATTTATTTATTGTATTGTTTTCCACATGAACAACTGTAAACCTATTTTTGCCCTATCCTGTGTGTGTGTGTAATTTGTCTGCATACAGATGAAATTTAAATGTAAAGACATGAAACAGATGAGCTCACCAAAGGAGTAAGAATAGACAAGGGAAGATATTTGAGGACTGGGCCCTGGGGCTCTGTAACATGTAAAGGTCAGAGAGATGGGGAAGAGCTAACAGAGATGACTAAAATAGAGATGCCAGTGTGGTGATCTGAGAAACCCCAAGTTTATGATTGACACAGTAAATGCAGAACAAAGTTTGTTTCCAGGAGTCCCAACACTCTGTTAGACCTGCACTCTCCATTGGTTTGGGAGAGGGGCTTCAGAATTGAATGTATACAAGGGGACTCCTCACTCTTTTTGAAATTTGGTGGTAGATAATTTCCTCATAATTTTGTTGCAAGATGGCAAAGATATTGGGCAGTGACAGATGTGTGAAAGCAAATATTATAACAGAACCACTTTTTGTTCTAGTGTATGTGGTGTGTTATAATTAAGACATTGTTGCACTCCATCATCATGACAGGTCAATTTAGTACATTGCCAATTTCTTCTTTTTTTTTCTAATTTTGGGGATAGGGTGTGGTAGAATAGAGATGAGCCAAAGAGACCAACCATTTGAAAATTTGACATCATTTTTTCTCACATTCAACATTAGGTCACATAAAAGAGTACCCAAAAACTGAACTATTTATGCCCTCTGTCACCATTAAATTTCATGTCACCAGTGACAGCTTGGAGGCTTATTTCATATCCTTGTTTGTTTGAAGAGCCATCCTTGCTGTACAAATCTCTTCTGAAGCAGAAGGTCAAGGCCATGTACATTATGACTTGAAAGTTCAGCCCAACTGTTGGTTCTTTGTTCTTTGACTTTTACCTTCCCTGAACTTGTCTGCTAGAATCTGTCATTTGTAAGAATCAATTTAGAAAATCAGTGAGCTGGTACAATTTCTAAACATACTTTCAAGTCTCAGGTGAGATTTCCTAAAGCACAGTGGCACTGCAACATCCTCAGTGGTACCTAGGAATAGTACTAATTAATTTTCAGTGTTTTTCCCCATCTGAGAATTTTGGTCAGAAAGACTCATTTCTGAAAGATGGCCTGGAGCAGATTTAAGCACAGGCCCCTTTAACTGGAGTGAATGAGCAACAGTTGGACTTCAATTCAGCAATTCAGCATTCTTCCATGGTTAACCAGAGTGCATAGAGACAATGGAAATTGCCTCTTAGCTCCCAAAAGGAGAAGGGCAAAAAGACAGCAAAGCAGTAAATCGTCTGACTGCCTTACTCCACAGGCATTGTTTCTGTGGTTTGTTTGTTAATGTGAACCCTACTATGAAAAGGGAATATTTGAATTATATACAGGCAGTATAGCAGTTGGACTACATAATAATTTTTGTAATTTGATATAAATGTTCAAAAATTACGTTCTTTGAGTCATACATTGAAGGGAAAGGGCTTAATGTTTGAACCTGTCAGGTTTTCTGAAACCTTTATTTTCTTTTTTGGGATAGGCTTATCAAGTTTTGTCCCCTCTTGCGAAAATGCTCTCTTGGTTATGATACATACAAACACAAACACATACACATGGAACTGATTTTGAGAACTTTTTATTTCAGAGAATTGTCAAACTAGAGAATAGAGAGTATGGAGGATGTGCTCACTTATAAGATATAATGTTTTATAAGGAATAAATCGTGCTCTTAGGCAGGTAAGCTATATATAAACTCTTTCCATAAATATATACAGTGTGTATGAGTCTAAGAGAAATTGGGGAGAGAAAAATACTTGTGATGCTGTCATACTTGCTTTCTGAGCTATGCTCTTTTTTATTTCTTTTTAAATTTAATTTATTGGAATGACACTGATTGAGTTATATTCTTATGGCCAATGTTCATAATTAGGAAAGACAGGGGCCCCTCTGGTCACACTCTATACCCTTGCACTGATTTGCTTAAAGATCCAGGGGAAAACATTTCAACTTTCCCTAATGAGCTTTTTTAACTTGCTGAAACGAACATGATGAGATGGCAAGAGCCATGCTTTACCAAGTCCCAGGTCAGCACACTAGGGCCAACTCCATGAAGTATTGCTGGAATCACTGGCACTCTGCTGTATGACCAGTTACCATGCCTCCAGAACTAGGAGACAATACATTTATGTTGTTTAAGCCCCTCAGTTTGTGGTATTTTGTTATGGCAGCCCTAGGACACCAGTACAATGGGCACAGATATGATTTCCTAATGACAAAATGCAAATACCCCTTCTTACTCACTCTGGTCATCCCCTCTGTATTTTTAACCCTATTAGTCACTTTCCTTTTTAAAATGGGAGAGTAAACCAGAGCTCTGGAGTTAGGCCAAACCATTTTCAAAAATGCCCACCTTGCACCAATTTGTAAGACTTGCCCCTTATCTAGTAGCTTCAGATTTCGACAACTGGGTTAAAATACAGACGTTTTAGGAAATAAGCATCATTTTATTTCAAACTGCTCATTGTATGATGAGGTTTTCAGGTCCACATGTACCTGTTGCTCACCTTAGTAGGAAATGATGATGACAGATTTCACAGTTGTTTCTAGTGTCCTGTTACTAGTGCATGAGCAGATGCGAATGGAGGGATGTTTTCCATCATGTGTCTTGGCAGAGGTGTGTGCCTTGTTGATACTCTTGCTCAGTGCTTTCTCCATGCCTTTTCCCACAAGTCTTTGCTTCACTGCTTATCCTCACCCATGCAGATCAGTGTGCTACAAGACTTGATTATTTGATGTAGCAACTCCTTCTCTTTATATTTATGCATTCATTTATTCACTCAATCAAATGCTTTTTCTAGAAATGACTATGGGAAAGTTCCTGTGATACTTTTTATCAAGTGGTAAGCAATACCTGACAATTATAGAGCTGCAAATCAAATGGCTATAAAAAAGCACATCCTCCACTTATAAAACTATAAGTGTAAGTTATTGAATAAATATGAGGCAGGCTTCTAGAGAACCTGGGGAGATTGGGGCTGAGGTGATGCAGATGTCTCCACAAATGCATATAAATATCAGTTGTTTAAATCTCTCCCCTCCTCCTTTGTTTCAGAAGTGGCATCCTACATACTTTCTGAGGATTCACACTCCCTTCTATTTCCTGCCAGACTCTGCTCCATCAATTATCTTCTCTCCACAGTTCTTGAAGTACTCTTGTTCTCCTGGAGTTTTTCCTCTAATCTGGAAAATGTTCTCAAGCCTCCTCTAGCTCCCAGCCAGTTCCTGTGACCTTACACCACAGTCGGTATCCCTTCCTTACATTCTGTAGTTACTACTGAGCTGAAAGTGCTCATTCAATGTGTGCTATGGGTTGAATTATGACCCTCCAAAATAAGTATGTTGAATTCCTAACCCCATATCTCAGAATGTGACCTAATTTAGAAGCAGAGTCTTTATAGAGATTATCAAAATTACATAATTAAGGTGGGCCTTAATCCAATATAACTGGTGTCCTTATAAAAAGGGGAAATTTGGACACGGAGACTGGCACACACAGAGGGAAGGCAATGCGAAGAGACACAGGGAAAAGATGACCATCTACAAGCCAATGAAGGCCTAAGGATACCAGAAGCTTGTATCTTTAGGGACATAGAACAAATTTTCCCTCATAGACCTTAGAAGGAACCAACCCTCTTAACACCTTGATCTCAGACGTCTAGCCTCCAGAACTGAGAGATGATTATTTAAGACCTCCAGTTTGTGGTACTTTGATATGGCAGCCCTAGGACATTAGTACAGTGGGCACAAATGTGATTTCCTAATGATGAAATCCAAAGACCCCTTCTTACTCTGGTCAACCCCTCTGTAGTTTTTAACCCAATTAGTCACTTTCTTTTTTTAAAATTAGAGAGTCAGCTTTGTGAGATGCAATAAGCCAGAGCTCTGGAGTTAGGCCAAGCTGGGCTGGAAATCTTGGGTAATTTATTCATCTTCTCTATACCCATGAAATAGAATTTGTATGTACCTCATATGGTGTTTGTGAGGATTACATAAGATAATTCATGTAAAGTATTTATCATACAGTAAGCACAATAGCAATAAAATCTAAATGTTAGTCCTATAATTGGGCTGGGAAGAATCTATGCATTGAATTGTCAGCTGAGATACCAAGTGAAATGGTAGGACTCTGGAAGAGAGAATATGGCTTAGCCAGGGTAGGTATTTCCTCTTCCTCCATGCTCTTACCTTGATCACTATACTTAGCAGGCTATACACTTTCAGCTGTGTGTTTCCTCTTCTATTAGATTTTGAGGTCATTGATAGTGGACATAGTAAATATTTGATGGATGAAAAAAATGCTGAATGGTACAAATCTAAAAGTGCATTCTTGGCTGATCCAAGGGCTAAATGTTCATGCTGTTGTATCAAAGATCAGTGTGGAAAGCAATAAACTATATGAGTCTGCAAAATGGCAGAAATTGCCATTGAATTGATTGTTTGGACTGAAATGTATTTTTCTGAAGTTCTCAAAAACTCCCTCTTCCATGTCTAGAAAACACACACACACACACACACACACATACACGCACACACACCTTTGGAAATCACCATTCGAGTCTTCCTGAGTGAGTGATGAAAATGCACTTTTATCATATTTTTAAAAACTGTATATATGTACCAGTGTTGCATATTGCTGTCAGTTTTGAATTGTTTACTTGTGCTACTCATATGTAAAGATAACATCAAGACTGACCTTATTTTTGCCTGGCCGGCATGGCTCAGTGGTTGAGCATCGATCTATGAACCAGAAGGTCATGGTTCAATTCCCAGTCAGGACACATGTCCGGGGTTGGAGGCTCAATCCTCAGTGTGGGGCATGCAGGAGGCAGCTGTTCAATGATTCTCTCTCATCATTGATGTTTCTATCTCTGTCTTCCTTTCCCTTCCTTTCTGAAATCAATAAAAATATATTTTTAAAAAGACTGTTCTTATTTTATAAATTTTTAAATATTTTTAGCAGTTTCTCACTTTAAGAATTCAGAATTCCAAACCAGAAAGAGTGTTCATTTTGTGGGCCAAATTTCTATGGCAGTAATCCTAGAAATCACAGATATAAGTAGATAGGAACTTGCTATAAAAAGTAAGCTGGATCTTCAAAAGAATAGACTTCCTCAAAGCAACCCAAGTGCCTATCAATAGGTGAGTGAATAACAAAGTGTGGTACATATATACAATGGAATATTACTTAGCCATAATAAAGAATGAAATATTGCCATTTATGACAGCATGGCTGGATCTAGAGGATATTATGCTCAGTAAAATAAGTCAGTCATAGAAAGACAAATACCATGTGATCTCACTTATATTAGAATCTAATAAAATAAACAAATAAATAAAATAGAAACAGATGAATAGATACAGAGAACAGACTGACATTTGCCAGAGAGGAGAGGGATTGGAGGCAGGGTGATCAAGGTGAAGGGATGAAGTAGTACAAACTGATAGTTACAGAATAGTCACAGAAATGTAGATTACAGCATAGGGAGATATAGTCAATGATATCGTGATAACTACCATATGTATGGGTTCAGGTAGTACTTCAAACACTGGAGGACCACTCTATAAAGTACATGACTTTTTAACCATTATGCTATACACCCGAAACTAATACAGAATAATATTGAATGTAAACTCTAGTGAAAAGAAATAAGCATTTAAAAAAGAAGTACAATTTGGTAGTCACAGATAATCGTGGGGATGTAAAGTACAGTGCAGGAAATGTAGTAAATAATCCTATATAATAAAGAGCTAATATGCTAATAGTTGTGACTCCCTCACACTGTAACAACTAATCAGCAGGAGGCTGCATGCGCAGCAGGTGCGTGCAGGTGGGCAGGGCTGCATGCATGGCTAGGCATGCGCAGCTAGGCGTGCGTGGCTAGGTGTGTGCAGGTGGGTGGGGACTTGACTCTGGAGGACTTGACAGGGGGTGCAGGTGGGATTCTGGGTCCCGCCAGTGCTGTGGGCAGGTTTCTGGGTCCTGCCTCCCAAGGTGGCGGTGGGGGTGGTGGCCGTGGGACTCTTTCTGGGCTGGAGGGCGGGACTGCATGCATGGGGAGGCGCATGAGGGGAGGGATTCTGGGATGCACGCAATTTCAGGTGCTGGGTCACTAGTATTATAATAACTATGTATGGTGCCAAGTGGGTACTGGAAATATTGGTGGGAACATTTGGTAAAGTATATGATTGTCTAACCACTATGATGTACACCTGAAACTAATATAAAATAATACTAAACTGTAATTGAAAAATAAACTTTACATTAAAAAAAGAATGGGCTTCCTCAGCAAATACTAATTTTCTTTAAAGAACAGTCTGGATGCTCTTTATAATTTTACTAGAGGCCCGGTGCATGAAATTTGTGCACAGGGGTGTGAGTCTCTCAGCCCAGCCTGCACCCTATCCAATCTGGGACCCCTCGAGGCATGCCTTCTCACAATCCAAGACTGCTGGCTCCCAACTGCTCACCTGCCTGCCTTCCTGATTGCCCTAACTGCTTCTGCCTGCCAGTCTGATTACCCCCTAACCACTCCCGTGCCAGCCTGATTGATGCCTAACTGCTCCCGTGCCAGCCTGTTTGCCCGTAACTGCCCTCCTTGCAGGCCTAGTCACCCCTAACTGCCCTCCCCTGCAGACCTGGTCCCCCCCAATTGCTCTCCCCTGCAGGCCTGGGTCCCCCCCAACTGCCCTTCCCTGCAAGCCTGGTCGCCTCCAACTTCCCTCCTGTGCCTGCCTGGTCATCCCTAACTGCCCTCCCCTGCTGGCCTGATTGCCCACAACTACCCTCCCTTGTAGACCTGGTCCCTCCCAACTGCCCTCCCCTACTGGCCATCTTGTGGCAGCCATCTTGGGTTCACATGGGGGCAGTCATCTTGTGTGTCGGAGTGATGGTCAATTTGCATATTAAACTTTTATTAGATAGGATTAGATAGGATAGAGGCTTGGTGCACGGGTGGGGGCTGGCTGGTTTGCCCTGACGGGTGTCCCAGATCAGGGTGGGGGTTCCCTTGGGGCATGGGGCAGCCTGGGCGAGGGGCCTGTGGTGGTTTGCTGGCCAGCCACGCCACCTGACGACCCAAGCGGAGGCCCTGGTATCTGGGATTTATTTATCTTCTATAATTGAAACTTTGTAACCTTGAGTGGAGCCAAGTGTCCTGCTTGCTCCGTGGCTGCAGCCATTTTTGTTGGGATTTATTTATCTTCTATAATTGAAACTTTGTAGCCTTGAGCGGAGGCCTGGGCCTGCCAGGGCAGGTGGAAAGCTTGGTTTCCTCCATTGCCAGGGGCAACCCTAGCCTCTTGCTCTCTCCGTGGATGCAGCCATCTTGGTTGGGTTAATGTGCATACTCGCTCCTGATTGGCTGGTGGGCATGGCTTGTGGGTGTAGCAGAGGTATGGTCAATTTGCATATTACTCTTTTATTAGATAGGATGAGACTATGAGATAGGTTTGCATTGACTTTGTTGTAATTCCAACATAAACTTCCCTTTTTCACAATAATCTGAAGGCTATCTTTTCTGGTTGTTAAGGAGGCTCAGTAGCTTTTACAAACAACTCTGTATCTACTCATTTTACCCATGATTCCTCTCCTACCCTGCATTTATTCTAATATATATATTTCTCAGTGCATGTGTAGAAAGAAAATACTCATGGTAGATTTTTCTAGTGCTATTCATTTCAGGCTTTATTATGGGACTAAAAATAAAAAGCTGTATTTATACTTCACTGAATAAGGAGGTTTGCTTTGCTAGATGAGGTGGTAAGCATTAATAAAATATTAATAAGATTTAAAAAGAAGCAAAGGTTGTGTTACCCCAGAGTTGAAAATAACAAGCATAAGGCAGGGCATGGCAGGAGATGAAGCTGAATAATGAGGCATATTTCTGAGAAAGAGGAAGATTAATAGTGATTCTGAATGTCAGGCCAAATCCTTGGCCTAACTCTGGCCTGATTCAGTGCAGTCCAGTGTGTTTTTCTATAAAACTCAAAGAATGTCAGATATACACAGTCAATATCCTGTTGTATCATACAACCCAATTCTTTTATTTTTTTATTTTTTTGTTATACTAATGGTTATGGTTTATTACAGTGGAAATATACAGATTATAATCATCAAAGGAAAAGGCACATGGGATGAAGTCCAGAAGGAACTAGGTGCAAGCTTCCAGGTGTCCTCTCCTAGTGCAGTGGCACAGGTGCACTCCATAGCTCAGCAATGACAACTCAATTATTTTTTATTATTATTTTTTAAATATTTTTTATTGTTTAAAGTATTACACATAGTAGTACATATATCTCCTTTTTTTGGCCCATTGACCTTCCCCCAGCCTCCCCTACCCCCTGTCGCATGCCCTCATCCCCCACCCCCCAGTGTCTTGTGTCCATTGGTGTGCTTATATGCATGCATACAAGTCCTTTGGTTGATCTATTGCCCCCCCTCCCCAAAACTCTTGGCATGAATGTTCTCATCTCAGTGTTACTTATAACACTGAAAAATTGTGAATGACCCAAATGCCAAAGAGTACAGAACTGGTTAATTAAACTGTGATACAACCTTGTGGTGGTGTGTCATGCAGCTGGTAAAAATTTTGTTGTTGAAAGAGATTTAATGGCATGTGATGATGTTCACAATATATCAATAATTAGAAAATAGCAGATTACATATTAGTAAGTAGAAGCCATATATATATATATATATATATATATATATATATATATATATATACACATATATATATAAATATGGAATATAATTTCTCAAATTGTTAACAGTGGCTGTTGTGGAATTAAAGATGGGTTTTGTTTTTCTTTGGCTTAGAAATACTCTTTATACTTTGATAATGAACATGTATCTACTTTACAATCATAAAAAGAGTGGATACCTCTACCCTTTGTATACTGTTGTAGTGGGTGGGTGGTGGCTCCCCAAAATATATGTCCATGTCCTAATCCCTGGAATCTATGAATGTGACCTTATTTGTAAAAAGTCTTTGAAGATGTAATTAAGTTAAGGCTCTCAAGATGAGATCATTCTGGTTATTCAGGTGGGCCCTAAATCCAATAACAAGTATATTTATAAAAGTCAGAATAGGAGAAGAAGGCACAGATATAGAGGAGAAAGCCATGTGAAGATGGAAGTAGACTTTGGAATGATGTGGCCATAAGCTAAGGAATGCTGACAGCCAAGAGAAGCTGGAAGAGGCAAGGAAGGAGTCACCCCTACAGCCCCCTGAGGGAGTATACCCCTGTTGAAATTCTGGCCTCTAGAACTGTGAGAAAATACATTTCTGTTGTTTTAAATTTGTGGTAACTTATTACAGCAGCCACAAGAAACTAATATACGCTACAATGTGCCATGTATCCCATTGGCTGTTCCTTCTACATGAACATCTGTCTTGGATCTTCTCTCTGACTCTCCTCAGCCTTACATCCCTTTGTTTACCATCTTCAAAGAGCCATGCTGACCTCTGTTGCCAGTTCAATGGCATGCTTCTTCCTTCCTGTTATGCTTCTCTTTGCTCTCATTTGTGAGACCTTTGATTATAGACCACACCTGTCATCTTGTCCAAGTGGAGAGCTTGTCCTCTAGTTTTCTTTGGCAACTGGACATTTGTTACTTTACATTCACAAAAAGGTCTTAATGGCTTCCTAGGGTCCTATATTTTCAAAGGATACACAGGGATTTTCACCACCATTTAAAATATGGTAAGCCCTCACTTAATGTCATTAGTAGGTTTTACCATAGGCTAATTGATATAAACAAGAATTAGGTTCCTATGGCACCTCAACAGCCTTATAGCAAGACATTATCTGAGGACCTGTTGTATCTGCAGTAATATAAGGAGGCTACAAAATGACATGGGCAACCAGGATACTTGGGAAATTCTTTATAGCAATGAGGGAGAAATCATTCCCCAAATCACTGAAGAGATTTACCAAATACCAGAGGTAGATCATTTACAGACATTATGTTGTTCCTATTTGCCAAGGAAGTGAAGCTAGCTCTTTGGTGACCTAATTTAGTCTACTATGCCAGCTTCATCTCCCATCTCTTGCTAGTGGTTCAGTAATTTTGAAGCTGTGTCCCTCCCCTAATGCCATTGTTTTTACTGTTTTACTGTCTGCTCTGCCTGGAATGAGGCCTTCCTCTACCACAGTCCTCTTAGCCTCATTCACACCTCTCCTGTGCCTCCAATACTTCAGATTTGGCTCAAATATCACATCTAAGAACTCTTCTCTGACCCCTAACTTGCCAGCCTGGGCCTGGTTCCAGGACTGGCCTCTTGTATTTCTTTAGCAGCATGGCCTCCCTTCTACCTCTGCTCTACTCACAATGTGTGGAAGTGGGACATTTTCAAGTTCATGTTACCTGATGAGAGTGTTTCCACAAGACAAAGGAAAGAAAAAAAAAATGAAACAAATTCTCCTGTGGATGGAATATTGACTAAGGCTGAATAATCTCTGCAAAAAAAGGGGGGGCTATAATAAACCACTGCCATGAAAATCTTCTATCATCTGCCCAATGGCTCTACATGCAAAATTCCCTAAGCAAAACTCTCATTTTCTCTTGCAGGAAAAAAGGCAGTAGTTGTTGTGAAAAGGTTGAACAGGGTCCTCCCAAATCTGAGAAATGCATGCTTTGAATGATCATAAAAAAGGAAATGATGTTTGGCTCTTACCTCCTGTACTGAGCTACTTGAGGGATTCAACCTCTGGATTCCCTGCACTTAGCACATAGTTTGTGTTCCTTAGATATTTGTGGAATGAATGTGTAAATGTTTTCCTCATGGTCCTGTACTTTTTGTTCAACGACTATAAACAGAGAAGCAGAGCAAATTCATTGATACCAGATCTGCCATTTGTCTGGATTAGTGTCCTGAAGCCCTTTAGACAAACCTTTCTATCACCCATCTCAGAAGCATAAAAGCATGGCAGGATTTTCAGCAGGTGAAAATGGGGGGAAGCAGATAATGCTTTCTCTTTCAGTCTAGAAAAAGTACCAACAAGGAGCTTTATGCTGGGAAGTGATAAGAATGTCACACACAATGGGGGAAATCAATGCACAGTCCCTCTGTGGTCAATAAACATGGTAGTTTCAGAGGAGATTTTGCTACAAGACTAATAAACTTTGATCCTGACAGCCTCCACAACAGGACCCAGGATTTCAGGAATAATTAATGGAAGGTAGTGTACCCAGTCATCTGCAAGCTGCACTGCTCATGCTGAAACAAGACAAGAGGTTTTCAGTTATTTCTATCAAACTTGAAAATAAAATTTGAAAATAGCTCCTTTAATATATGATCCCTCCTGAAAAGGGAGGGCACTATGTTTTTCCTAGTCTTAAGGCCTTCACACAAAGTGTAATGGTATCTTGGAAGTGTTTCAGAATGTTCTTAGTCTGGAAGAAGAAAGGAATTTATAGCTGGTTAGAAAAGCAGGAAGGTCAAGAGCCACAAGATTGATCAAACAGGTCACCCCACTAGGAGGGCAGTAGTAGCTGGAAGCCAGATAAGCATATGGGAACAATTAGAGAGGGGAACAAGATGCATGGGGTTGAAACTGGTGCCAAAAGTAATTCCATGAATACAGCCTTCTTCTGCATGTCCTGGTATGCTTTGCTGGGCAAGGGGTATGCTCTAAAATAGCTCTTTCCACATTTCTTGGTCCATTTAGGTTAGCCAAAGGCTGACAACCATGAGAAATTGTGTATTTTGGGGTATGAGTCAGATTAGTAGACACCTGCCAAGTGCAGTACCTACATTGAAGGCTTAATTTGAGGATTAATGATATCCTTTATGAAACAGAATACCACACACTTCAATTCAACAAATATTTACTGAGCTGTATTTATTGAGTGTAAGAAACTCAGAGTATGGTGGGTCTAGAGATGGGTATTTCATTCCATGTGCTCAGCAAATAAAAAGCATCTTGGTTTAGTAATAAAGGCATGAGGAAAGATGAAAAAAAAAGGGTCATGTTTAAGGTACAGTGCCAGTAAAGTAGGAGAAAGTAAAGTGACAAGAAATGAGGCTGGAAAGATACGTTGGGGTAGACACCAATGCCAGCTGCAGCAGCTATTACTTAGAATGCCAGCTGGACATGAACCGTATAATAGCTCTCTGCAAGAGACCCACCTCAGAACAAAGGATTCACACAAACTGAGAGTGAAGGGATAGAAAAAATTTTTTCAGGCAAATAGAAATGAGAAAAAAAGCTGGGGTTGCAATACTTATATCTGACAAAATAGACCTCAAAGCAAAGGCCATAACAATAGATAAGGAAGGACACTACATAATACTAAAGGGAGCTATTCAACAAGAAGATATAACTTTAGTAAACATATATGCACCCAATACAGGAGCAACCAAATACATAAAACAACTTCTGGAAGATATCAAGGGAGAGATCAATAGCAATACAGTCATAGTAGGGAACTTTAATACTCCACTGACATCACTAGATAAATCCTCTAAACAAAAAATTTGGCAAAGAAAGAGCAATCCTAAATGACTCACTAGATCAGATGGACTTAATTGACATCTTCAGAATATTTCACCCCAAAGCTACATAGTATACGTTCCTCTCCAGTGCACACGGGACATTTTCAAAAATAGACCACATATTAAGACACAGGCAAAGTCTCTTCAAATTCAAGAGGATAGAAATCATAACAAGCATCTTCTCAGATCACAATGGCATAAAACTAGAAATCAGCTACAATAAAAACAATGAAAAAAATCAAACACTTGGAGGCTAAAGAGCATGCTATTAAACAATGATTGGGTTACCAAAGAGATCAAAAAAGAAATAAAAAGCATTCTGGAAAAAAATGACAATGAAAACACAACAATCCAAAGTCTATGAGACACAATAAAAGCAGTCCTGAGAGGGAAGTTCATAGCTCTACAGGCCTGCCTCAAAAAACAAGAAAAACTGGTAATAAATTATCTAACCTTGCAACTTAAAGAATTAGAAAGAAAGCAACAAGAAAACCCCACAGTATACAGAAGGAAGGAAATAATAAAGTTCAGAGTAGAAATAAATGACATAGAGATGAAAAAAACAATACAAAAGATCAATGAAAACAAGAGCTGGTTCTTTGAAAGGATAAACAAGATTGATGAACCTCTAGCCAGGCTCACCAAGAAGCAAAGAGAGAGGACCGAAATAAACAAAATCAGGAATGAAAGAGGCGAAATAACAACAGACCCCACAGAAATACAAAGGATTATGAAAAAATACTATGAACAACTCTATTACACCAAACTAGGCAACCTGGAGGAAATGGACATATTCCTAGAAAAATATAACATTTCAAAACTCAATCAGGAAGAATCTAAAAACCTGAATTGGCTGACAACTATGGAAGAAATTGAAGCATTCATCAAAAAGCTTCCAGCAAACAAAAGCCCAGGTCCAGAAGGCTTCACAGGGCAGTTTTACCAAACATTCAAGGAAGAACTAAAACCTATCCTCCTCAGACTATTCCAAAATATTCAAGAGGAAGGAATACTTCCAAGCTCATTCTATGAAGCCAACATTACCCTAATACCATAACCAGATAAAGACAACACAACGAAAGATAATTATAGGCCAATATCCCTCATGAACATAGATGAGAAAATTCTCAAAAAAATTATAGCAAATCAGATCCAACAGTACATCAGAAAGATCATACACCATGACCAAGTAGGATTTATCCCAGGTATGCAAGGATGGTACAATATCCACAAATCAATAACCATGATATATCACATAAACAAATTGAGAGATAAAAATCACATAGTCATATCAATTGTGTAGAAAAAGCATTTGACAGAATCCAGCACCCTTTCTTGATAAAAACTCTCAGCAAGGTGGGAATAGCATGATCAAACCTCAACATAATAAAAGCCATATATGACAAACCTACAGCCAACATCATACTCAATGGGAAAAACTAAAACCATTTCCCTAAGAACAGGAACAAGAAAGGGATGCCCACACTCACCACTCCTGTTTGACATAGTACTGGAGGTACTAGCCATTGCAATCAAACAAGAAGAAGAAATAAAAGGCATCCAAATTGGAAAAGAAATAAAACTGTCCTTATTTGCAGATGACATGATACTGTACATAGAAAACCCTAGACTCCATCAAAAAATTAGTAGACTTAATAAATGAACTCGGCTACAAATTTAATGCCAAGAAATCTATGGCTTTTCTATAAACCAATAGTGAACTTACAGAAAGAGCGACTAAAAAAGCAATCCCATTTACCATCGCACCAAAAAAATTAAGATACCTAGGAATAAACTTAACTAAGGACGTAAAAGACCTGTATGTGAAAAACTACAGGTCATTGAAAAAAGAGATAGAGGAAGATATAAACAAATCGAAGAACATACCGTGTTCATGGATTGGTAGAATCAACGTCATTAAAATGTCCATATTATCCAAAGCAATCTACACTGAGTGGCCAGATTATTATGATCTCTGAATGCATAATAACCTGGCCACTCAGTGTATATCCTATATAATAAAAGGCTAATATGCAAATTGTCCACTCGACCAGGAGTTCAACCAGCAGGCTGGCTGGCCAACCGCCCATGTCCCCTTCCCCTGGCCAGGCTGGCCAAACCCCACCCATCATGCATGAATTCATGCACCGGGCCTCTAATACACACACACACACACACACAAACACACTGAGTGGCCAGAATATTATGCATTCAGAGATCATAATAATCTGGCCACTCAGTGTATAGATTCAATGTACTCCCCATTAAAATACCAACAGCTCATTTCACAGATCTAGAAAGAACTCTCCAAAAATTCATCTGGAATAAAAAAAATAAAAAAAAGAAAGAAAACCTGAATAGCTGAAGTGATCCTGAGAAAGAAGAACAAAGTAGGAAGGATCTCAATACCAGATATCAAGATGTATTACAAAGCCACTGTTCTCCAAACTGCCTGGTACTGGAAACCAAGATGGCGGCATAAGGTATACACCTGTACGTGCTGCCTCTCACAACCACACCAAAACTAGAACTAAAAGACAAAACGGCTATCATTCAGAACCACGGGAAAACTGGCTGAGTAGAAGTTTTACAACTACATGGAAAGAAACAAGCGCATTGAGACTGGGTAGGAGGTGCAGAGGAGCAGAAAAGCAGAGGTATGGAGGTGCGCGAACCGGGCTGGCAACTGGGTGCCTGTTTTTAAGCTCCCAACTGCTCTGAACTCCAGTTTCCAGTGAGACTCTGGGAACCCAGACTCCTACCAGGAGAAACTGGACTGTCTGGCATTGGGTCAGAAAGTGAGGGCGGCTTTCTTGCAGAGGTGCTCACAGAGATCATTGTTACAGTGTGGGGCCGCGGGTCATGGGGATGAGGAGACACGGAGATGCGGAGACACTGAGATGCTGAGATGGCTGACTGGCAGCCATCACTGTTTACTCTGCCCTGGTGACTCCCTGAGACCCTGCTCCACCCATTTTACAACCCCACCCAAGCTGTGCACAGTGGCTTTTGCATATGAATGGCTTGTCCTTTCGCATCCTAACCTAACAAACTATAGCTGGGTGAGAGAGCTCCAAAACTTCCAAACCCCAAACAAAGAGGAGAAATCTGCAGATCTCGCTATAGTTCCTGCTGGATGGCCTCAGGCAATGGTTGACTTTGCACCTCTTTGGAGATCCAGGAGCCAGTGTACCTAGTGGTCAGTGTGAGATGATATCAGATTGCAACTCCTCACATCCATAAGTGACACACTCAAGAGGTGGACTCAGTGAGCATCAAAACCCCACTGAAGCAAATCCTGCCCCATAAAGGTGTTTTCAGCACAGCAGTTCTTCCATTATTGACACAGCGGGTCCTCACAGCCAAGTGACCTAGAGGTCAATTCCGCCCAGTGATACCAACAGCAACCAAGGCTTAACTACAAAAAGACTGTGCACCAAGCCCACAAATGGGTGTAGCAAGTGTGTCCACCTCAGGTGATTGGGGAGGCTGAGCCACTGGGCCCTATAGGACACCTACCACACAAGGCCACTCTATCAACACAGGGAAGCAGCCATAATGCGGAGACAATGAAACATGTCATGAATGAAAGAAATGGAGGAAAGCAAACTACTGGATATAGAGTTCAAAACCACAGTTATAAGGTTACTCAAGAATCTTCTAGAAACCACTGAGGAACTTAGTGAGACCTTCAAGGATCTTAATGAGAATGCCAAAAATAAAATTAAAAAAATGGAAATGGACCAGTCAGAAATTAAGCATACACTGTCTGAAATAAAGAATAATATACAGAAATTCAACAGAAGATCAGAGGATCCCAAGAATCAAGTCAAAGATTTGGAATACGGGGAAGCAAAAAACACCCAAGTGGAAAAGCAAAAAGAAAAAAAATCCAAAAATATGAAGATAGTGAAAGGAGCGTCTGGGACAACTTCAAGCATACCAACATCTGAATTATGGGGGTGCCAGAAGAAGAGAAAGAGCAAGGTATTGAAAACCTATTTGAAGAAATAATGACAGAAAACTTCCCCTACCTGGTGATAGAAATAGACTTACAAGTCCAGGAAGCGCAGAGAACCCCAAACAAGAGGAATCAAAAGAGGACCACACCAAGACACATAATTAAAATGCCAAGGGCAAAAGACAAAGAGAGAATCTTAAAAGCAGTAAGAGAAAAACAGTTTGTTACATACAAGGGAGTGTGCATACAACTGTCAGCTGATTTCTCAACAGAAACTATGCAGGCCAGACGGGAGTGGCAAGAAATATTCAAAGTGATGAATAGCAAGAACCTACAACCAAGATTACTCTACCCAGAAAAGCTATCATTTAGAATTGAAAGTCAGACAAAGAGCTTCACAGAAAAGAAAAAGCTAAAGGAGTTCAGCACCACCAAACCTGGATTATATGAAATGCTGAAGGGTATTCTTTAAGAAGAGAAAGAAGAAGAAAAAGGTACAGATAAAAATTATGAACAACAAAGTGACAACAAAAACATATCTATAAACAAGTGAATCTAAAAATCAAGTGAATAAAAAATCCGATGAACAGAATAAACTGGTGAATATAACAGAATCAGGGGCAGAGAAGGGGAGTGGGCTGACAATTCTCGGGGAGAAGGGAGAATGAGGGATGTGGGAAGATTTTGGACAAAAATCTTACACTTATGGATGAGGACAGTGGCGGGGGTTAAGGGCATGGGGTAGTGGGGGGAACCGGGTGGAGGGGAGCTATGGGGTGAAAAAAGAGGAACATCTCTAATAATCTGAACAATAAAGATTTATTTTTTTAAAAAACTGCCTGATACTGGCACAAGAACAGGCATATAGATCAATGGAATGGAATAGAGAACCCTGAAATTGATCCAAACCACTATGCTCAATTAATATTTGACAAAGGAGGCAGGAACATACAATGGAGTCAAGACAGTCTCTTCAATAAATGCTGTTGGGAAATTTGTCCAGCCACATGCAAAAAAATGAAACTAGACCACCAACTTACACCATACACAAAAATAAGCTCAAAATGGATAAAGGACTTAAACGTAAGATGGGAAAACATAAAAATATTAGAGGAATCCAAAGGCAACAAAATCTCAGACATATGCCAAAGCAATTTCTTCACCAATACCACTCCTAGGGCAATGGAAACTAAAGGGAAAATATACAAATGAGACTACATCAAAATAGAAAGCTTCTGCACAGCAAAAGAAACCATCAACAAAGCACTTCATGGGAGAATATATTTGCCAACGATATCTCTGATAAGGGTTTAATCTCCAACATTTACAGGGAACTCATACAAATTAATAAAAGGAAGACAAACAACCCAATAAAAAATGGGCAAAGGACCTCAATAGATACTTTTCAAAAGAGGACATAAAGAAGGCCAAGAGACATGAAAACATGCTCAAAGTCCCTAATCATCTGAGAGATGCAAATCAAAACAACAATGAGGTACCATCTCACACCTGTCAGAATGGCTATCATCAACAAATGACAAATGCTGGCGAGGATGCAGAGAAAAAGGAACCCTTATGCACTGCTGGTGGGAATGAAGACTGGTGCAGCCATTATGCATAACAGTATGGAGTTTCCTCAAAAAACTAAAAATGGAACTTCCATTTGACCCAGTAATACCATTTGTAGGAATATATCCCAAGAAACTAGAAACACCAGTTAGAAAGGATATATGCACCCCTATGTTCATAGCAGCACAATTTACAATAGCTAAGGTTCAGAAGCAGCTTAAGTTCCAATCAGCAGATGAGGGGATTAAAAAACTTTGGCACATCTACACAATGGAATACTATGCTGTTGTAAAAAGGAAGGAACTCCTACCATTTGTAACAGCATGCATGGAGCTGGAGAGCATTATGCTAAGTGAAATAAGTCAGTCAGAGAAAGATAAATATCACATGATCTCACTCATTTGTGGATTATAATGAAAACATAAACCGATAAACAAAAATAGATCTAGAGGCAGAGAAGCATCCATCAGATGCTCAAACCTCAGAGGGAAGGCAGGGTAGGGCAGGACTAAGGAGGAGAGATCAACCAAAGGACTTGTATGCATGCATATAAGCCTAACCAATGGACATAGACACTGGGGGGTGAGGGCATGAGTGGGGGGATGGGGGGATAATGGGGGGTAAGGACACATTTGTAATACCTTAATCAATAAAGGGGGGAAAAAAGAAGGGACTTTTACTATTTGCAACAGCATGGATGGAACTGGAGAGCATTATGCTAAGCAAAATAAGCCAGTCAGAAAAAGATAAATATCACATGATCTCACTCATTTGTGAAATATAATAAACAACCTAAACTGATGAACTAAAATGATCCAGAGACATAAAAGCATCGAACAGATCATCCAACCTTAGAGGGAAAGTGGGTGGGGGAGTGAGAGACTAGTGTGCATGCATATAAGCATAACCCATGGACACAGATAGTAGGGGGGTGAGGGAATGTGCTGGGGGGTGGGAATGACTGGGGAGAGGTCAATGGGGGAGAAAGAAACATATGTAATACTTTAAACAATAAAGGATTTAAAAAAATGAATGCTGCACATGGCTGAGGGAGGACCAAGATGGCGGCATAGGGCGGACGCCTGATTGTTGCCTACCACAACAATTTTGAAACTACAACTAGAAAACAGAACGGACACCATCCAGAACTACCGGAGGGCTGGCTGAGCAGATGCTCTACAACTAGAGTAAAAGAGAGGGGGATGCGGGATGACGCTGATGCCAGTGAGCCAAAGATCTCACTTTAAAATCCACGGCTCTGGAAGATGGCGGCGGAGTTGAAAGGCTGATCTGTTGCCTCACATGGCAGTTTCAGAAATACAACTAAAAGATGGACTGGTGAGCGCGGCGACTCCTGCTCGCATCTCCCCAGGTCAGGCGGCTGCTCCTCTCTGTCAGCACCTCAGCCGGGGCCATGAGTTCGTGGGCGGCCGCAGCAGCTGCTATGGCGGCGGCGGCGGCCGCGGACTCGGCGCAGTGGCTCTCGGTGAAGGAAGAGACCATCTTTCTACAGGATGGGCCCATCCGCGTCACCGACCTGGCCGAGCTGCCCAGTGAGATCCTCGGGGCCCCGGAGGCCGCCAACACCGACTTGGAGGATTTTTAGGATTTCAAGTCCTTTAGCCATTTTGAGAGAGGAGAACCAAGAAGGTGGCAAAGTTAAACAAATGAACTGCGCCGCGCACAGCAATTTCAAAAATACAACTGGAGGACAGAGCGTCTGCCACCCAGAACCACAGGAGAGCTGGCTGAAGGGTGGATTTACAGCTAAGAGGGAAGAGGACAGAGCGAACTCGGAAGGGATAAGGTGCGGAGGCGCGTGGGTCGGACTGGTGGCGGGGGAAGGGTCGTGCGGCTTTTTTTCCAACCCTAGGGGAGATTAGCTCCCCATCACCCTGAAATCCAGCTTCTGGGGACTCGTGGGAGACCCAGACGCCTGCGGGGAGAGGCTGGACTCTCGGCCTTCATGTCGGAGAGTGGGAGTAACTTCCTTGCGGAGGTGCGCCCAGCAATCAGTGTTTGCTGCGCTGGAGTGCGAAACGAGGGGGCTTAGAAACGTGGAGAGCAGAAAAAGCAGACTTGCAGCCATTGCGGTTCGCCACGCCATGGCCTGGTGGGGCCCTGAGACCCCGCCCCGCCCTGAGACCCGCCCCGCCCTGGGACCCGCCCCACACGTTTTGCAGACCCGCCCCGCACATTTTGCAGGCCCACCTGGGCTCCAAGCAGCGGCTTTTGCATGTGGGTGGCCTGCCCTGTGGCAGCTTGACCAGAAGAACTGCGGTTCTAGTCGGACTGCTCCAGGGCCGCTTAGACAGGAGGAGGAAACCAGTTTTTACTGTAACTCCTGCTGAGTGGCCTCAGGCAGTAGCTGACCTGCACCCCACTGGAGACTCAGAAACGAGGGCATCTAGTGGTCGGTGTGAGATGACACCAGATTTCAACCACTCGCATAAGGGACACATTTAAGAGGCAGACTCAGTGAGCGCCAAAGCCTTGCTGCAACAAGATCCGGCCCATAAACGTGTCTCCTGCACAGCAACTCTTCCTTTATAGACACAGCGGGTCCTCACGGACAGTTGGACAGGAGGACAATTCCTCCCAGTGATACCAACAACAATCAAGACTTAACTATACAAAGGAGGACCAAGGTGGAGGCATAGGGCGGAAGCCTGATTGTTGCCTACCACAACAATTTTGAGACTACGACGGGAGAGCAGAGCTGACACCATCCAGAACCACCGGAGGGCTGGCTGAGCAGATGATCTACAACTAGAATAAAAGAGAGGGGTACGCGGGATGATGCTGATGCCGGTGACCCAAAGATCACACTTTAAGAACTACGGCTCAAGTGACACAATGGCAGCCTGGAACGTGCTCGGCGCAGTTCCCCCGGCGGTCTCCGGCTGAGGGGATGGCTCCACTCGCTGCCGAGCACAGACAGACGAGCCCCTGAGAGACATGGGGTGGGAGACTCCGCGCTTGCTGACCTCCGAGTCCTTCAAGAATCTCAACGCCCCAGAAGCAGCCAGGTGCGCACGCTCGGTGACTGGCCACCGCTGCAGACCCAAGGGCCGACGCAGCGACCCCGGACCAGCCCGCCACCGCGCACTGGGCACACCGGATCTTCGCCGAGCCCGCAGCCCAACGAGTTCTGTGGCAGCCGCCCTGGAGCTCTGAGAAAATGGCTGAAGGAATCGCTGAGAGGGAATTGACCAACAGGAATTGGGATCAAGAAGACGAAACCCCGCTGGGTCCCGGGTCCGGGTGAGGCTGCGCACCCTGGGTCCGGGTGAGGCCACGCGCCCCGGGGTCCGGGTGAAGCTGGATCCTGGGCCCGGGTGAAGCCGTGTGCCCCTGGATCCGGGAGAGGCTAGTTCCTGGGTCCGGGTGAGGCCTCGCGCACCTGGGTCCGAGTGAGGCCACGCGCCCCTGGGTCTGGGAGAGGCCACGCGCCCCTGGGTCCAGGTGAGGCCACGCACCCCTGGGTCCGGGTGAGGCCACGCGCCCCTGGGTCCGTGTGAAGCTGGATCCCAGGTCCGGGTGAGGCCATACGCCCCTGGGTCCGGGTGAGGCCACACGCCCCTGGGTCCGGGTGAGGCCACACGCCCCTGGGTCCGGGTGAGGCCACGCACCCCTGGGTCCGTGTGAAGCTGGATCCCAGGTCCGGGTGAGGCCATACGCCCCTGGGTCCGGGAGAGGCTGGGTCCCGGGTCCGGGCAAGGCTGCGTACCCCTGGGCTCGGGTGTGGTCACACACCCCTGGGTCTAGGTGAGGCCTCACACCCCTGGGTCAGGGTGAGGCCGTGCGCCCCTGGATCCGGGTGAGGCCACGCGACCATGGGTCTGGGAAAGGCCACGCACCCCTGGGTCCGGGTGAGGCCACGCGCCCCTGGGTCCGGGAGAGGACACACGCCCCTGGGTCTGGGTGAGGCCATGCGCCCCTGGGTCTGGGTGAGGCCACGCGCCCCTGGGTCCGGGTGAAGCTGGATCCCGGGTCCGGGTGAGGTTGTGCGCCCCTGGGTCCGGGTGAGGCCATGCGCCGCTGGGTCCGGGTGAAGCTGGATCCCGCGTCTGGGTGAGGCTGTGCGCCCCTGGATCTGGGTGAGGCCATGCGCTCCTGGGTCTGGGTGAAGCTGGATTCCGGGTCCAGGTGAGGCCATGCGCCCCTGGGTCTGGGTGAGGCCACTCGCCCCTGGGTCCAGGTGAAGCTGTATCCCGGGCCCGGGTGAGGCCGTGTGCCCCTGGATCCGGGAGAGGCTGGGTCCCGGGTCCGGGTGAGGCCTCGCGCACCTGGGTCCGGGTGAGGCCACGCGCACCTGGGTCTGGGAGAGGCCACGCGCCCCTGGGTCCGAGTGAGGCCACACGCCCCTGGGTCCGGGTGAAGCTGGATCCCAGGTCCGGGTGAGGCCATACGCCCCTGGGTCCGGGAGAGGCTGGGTCCTGGGTCCAGGCGAGGCTGCATACCCCTGGGCTCGGGTGTGGTCACACACCCCTGGGTCTAGGTAAGGCCTCACACCCCTGGGTCAGTGTGAGGCCGTGCGCCCTTGGATCCGGGTGAGGCCACGCGACCATGGGTCTGGGAGAGGCCACGCACCCCTGGGTCCGGGTGAGGCCACGCGCCCCTGGGTCCGGGAGAGGACACACGCCCCTGGGTCTGGGTGAGGCCACGCGCCCCTAGGTCCGGGTGAGGCCACGCGCCCCTGGGTCCGGGTGAGGCCACGCGCCCCTGGGTCTGGGTGAGGCCACGCACCCCTGGGTCCGGGTGAAGCTGGATCCCAGGTCCGGGTGAGGCCATACGCCCCTGGGTCCGGGAGAGGCTGGGTTCCGGGTCCGGGCAAGGCTGCGTACCCCTGGGCTCGGGTGTGGTCACACACCCCTGGGTCTAGGTGAGGCCTCACACCCCTGGGTCAGGGTAAGGCCGTGCGCCCCTGGATCCGGGTGAGGCCACGTGACCATGGGTCTGGGAGAGGCCACGCACCCCTGGGTCCGGGTGAGGCCACGCGCCCCTGGGTCTGGGTGAGGCCACGCACCCCTGGGTCCGGGTGAAGCTGGATCCCAGGTCCGGGTGAGGCCACGCACCCCTGGGTCCGGGTGAAGCTGTATCCCAGGTCCGGGTGAGGCCATACGCCCCTGGGTCCGGGAGAGGCTGGGTTCCGGGTCCGGGCAAGGCTGCGTACCCCTGGGCTCGGGTGTGGTCACACACCCCTGGGTCTAGGTGAGGCCTCACACCCCTGGGTCAGGGTAAGGCCGTGCGCCCCTGGATCCGGGTGAGGCCACGTGACCATGGGTCTGGGAGAGGCCACGCACCCCTGGGTCCGGGTAGGCCACGCGCCCCTGGGTCCGGGAGAGGACACACGCCCCTGGGTCTGGGTGAGGCCACACGCCCCTGGGTCTGGGTGAGGCCACGCGCCCCTGGGTCTGGGTGAAGCTGGATCCTGGGTCCGGGTGAGGCCTCGCGCACCTGGGTCCGGGTGAAGCTGGATCCCGGGTCCGGGTGAGGCCATGTGCCCCTGGGTCCGGGTGAAGCTGGACCCCGGGTCTGGGTGAGGCCGTGCGCTCCTGGGTCCGGGTGAGCCATGCGCCCCTGGGTCCGAGTGAAGCTGGATCCCGGGTCTGGGTGAGGCCACGCGCCCCTGGTCCAGGTGAAGCTGGATCCCGGGCCTGGGTGAGGCCGTGACCCTGGATCCAAGTGAGGCTGGGTCCTGGGTCCAGGTGAGGCCACACGCACCCGGGTCCATGTGAGGCCATGCGCCCCCTGGGCCCGGGTGAGGCCACGTGCCCCTGAGTCCGGATGAAGCCATGCCCCTGGGTCCAGCCAAGACCAAAACAGAGGGTGTCAGACCTACATTACCACCATTTGTCCACCATCCAGAGCTGATGGGTCAGTACTGACATGTACACATAAGGAACTGGTGGACATTGATATGGGGTCTCAAAAGAACTGTTGGTCCAGAAAGAAACTCACTACAGACTGATTCATTTGCCTGTCAGCATAACTATTATTGCTCGTCTCACATTCAGTTCTTATAAGTATATCTCTAGTGACACATGATCTTGCTCATCTAGGGGAAATGATGAACAACATAGACTGATGAACAAGAACAGAACCAGAAACAGGGAGGCATCGATCGGACAATCGGGCCTCAGAGGGAAGATAGGGGAGAGTGGGGGGAGGGGGGAGAGATCAACCAAGGGACTTGTGTGCATGCATATGAGCCTAACCAATGGTTAAGTTCAACAGGGGGTTGGGGCATCCGTGGGAAGGGGTGTGGGATGGGAATGGGGGGATGAGGACAAATATGTGACACCTTAATCAATAAAGAAATTAAAAATAAAAAAAAATAAATAAATGAATGCTAGCTGGATAGTACTGTATAGAATACCTTGGAAGTGTGGAAGGTGGTTAGACCACTGCATTGGTCTAGGTCAGTGATGGGCAACCTTTTGAGCTTGGTGTGTCAAACTTCGCCAAAAAACTGAGCATAACTCGGGTAGTGTTTCACTTTGAGGAAAAAACATTATTTTGCAAATGTTTCATCCTGGGCATGCGGCCGCCTCAGCGGCCATGTGTCATCAGAAATGGCTACACGTGTCAGTGCTGACACGCATGTCATAGGTTCGCCATCACTGGTCTAGGTAGAGATGATGTGGGTCTGTCCTACTCTGGTGTCAGTGAGAGAAGAATAGAGGAGACAGGACTGACAGACATATTGGAGAACTAAATTGACTCTGACTTGGTGATTGACTGACTATTGGGACTAAGGGATAGAAGAAACAAAGATGACAGCAAGTTTGCAAGCTTAGATGACTAGTTGAATAGAGTCACTCCTAGAAATAGAGAAATCACCTGGAATCATTGATTTGAAAATGGAAGATTACAGAAAATTTGTAAGCTTGGGTGACTTGCTGAATAGAGTCACTCATAGAAATAGAGAAGTCACCTGAAGTCATTGATTTGAAAGTGGAGGTTTGCTTGATTTTGAATATGTTGGGTTTGTGGTGCTGGTTGAACATCTAAATTGAGACACCCAGGAGAGAAACCAAGATGGCGGCATAGGTAAACACCTAAACTGCTGCCTCGCACAACAATATCAAAACTACAAATAAAAGACAAAACGGACACCATCCAGAACCACAGGAAAGCTGGCTGAGTGGAAATTCTACAACTAGAAGAAAAGAGGAAAGCACATTGAGACTCAGAGGAGCTGCAAAAGGCTGAGGTATGGAGACGCACATGTGGAGAGGACGGGCGGCTGTGTGCATGGGCAGCTGACTGCACAGCTGGCTTTCTAAAGCAGGAGGGAGATGAAAGCCCCCGACTGCACTGAACTCCAGTCCCAGGAGAGACTCTGGGAAACCAGACTTATTCGGGGGAAATCTGGACTGTCAGGAAAAGAGAAAGCACACTGAGACTCAGGAGCTGCGGAAGGCAGAGGTCCGGAGGCGTGCACCTGTGCAGAGAGGACTGACTGCTGAATGCATGGGTGGCTAAATGCGCGGCTGGCTTTCTAAAGCGGGAGGTAGATGGAAGCTCCCGACTGTGCTGAACTCCAGTTCCGGGCGAATTTCTGGGAACCCCAACTCATTCGGGGAGAAACTGGACTGTCTGGCAGTGGTCAAAACTTGAGGGCAGCTTTCTCTCAGAAGTGCTTGCAGTGATTACCGAGGGACACTGAGACCCAGGGGCCTCATAGGGCGGGGCTGACGGGAAACCAAGGCTGACTGCTCTGCCCTGAAACTCCGCCCCATCCAAGCTGAGCACAGAGGCTTTTGCAATTTTGCAAGTCTTGTCTCATAAGAGTGTCTCCAGCACAGAAGTTCTTCCAGCGTAGACATAGCTGATCCTCACAGCCAATTGGCCTGGAGGTCAACTCCTCCCAGTGATACCAACAACAATCAAGACTTAACTACACCAAGGCTGAGCACACAGCCCACAAAGGGGTGCACCAAGAGTGTCCACCTCAGGTAACTGGGGAGGCTGAGCCACTGTGCCCTATAGGACACCTACCACACAAAGCTACTCTACCAACTCAGGGAAGCAGCAAAAATGTGGAGACAAAGAAACAGATCACAAATGAAAGAAATTGAGGAAAGCAAATGACTGGATATAGAGTTCAACAACACAGTTATAAGGTTTTTCAAGAATTTTCTAGAAAAGGCTGATAAATTTAGGGAGACCATTTAGGGTATGAAAAAGGACCAACTAGAAATTAAACATACACTGACTGAAATAAAAAATATACAGAGACCTAAGAGCAGACTAGAGGACCACTAGAATCAAGTCAAAGATTTGAAAAACAAAGAAGCAAATAACACTCAGCCAGAAAGGCAAAAAGAAAAAAGAATCCAAAAATTTGAAGATAGTGTAAGGAGCCTCCGGGACAACCTCAAGCGTACCAACATCCGAATTATGGGTGTGCCAGAAGAAGAGAGAGAGCAAGATACTGAAAACCTATTTGAAGAAATAATGACAGAAAACTTCCCCCACCTGGTGAAAGAAATAGACTTACAAATCCAGGAAGTGCACAGAGCCCCAAACAAAAGGAATCCAAAGAGGACCACACCAAGACACATAATTAAAATGCCAAGGGCAAAAGACAAAGAGAATCTTAAAAGCAGCAAGAGAAAAACAGTTAGTTACATACAAGGGAGTACACATACAGCTGTCAGCTGATTTCTCAACAGAAACTATGCAGGCCAGATGGGAGTGGCAAGAAATATACAAAGTGATGAATAGCAAGAACCTACAATCAAGATTACTCTACCCAGCAAAGCTATCATTCAGAATTGAAGGTCAGATAAAGAGCTTCACAGATCAGAAAAATCTAAAGGAGTTCATCACCGCCAAACCAGTATTATATGAAATGCTGAAAGGTATTCTTTAAGAAGAGGAAGAAGAAGAAAAAGGTAAAGATAAAAATTATGAACAACAAATACATATCTATCAACAAGTGAATCTAAAAATCAAGTGAATAAAAAATCTGATGAACAGAATAAACTGGTGAATATAATAGAGTCAGGGGCATAGAAAGGGAGTGGACTGACAATTCTCGGGGGGAAAGGGGTATGGGGGGTGTGGGAAGAGACTGGACAAAAAGCGTACACCTATGGATGAGGACAGTGGGGGAGAGGTAAGGGCAGAGGGTAGGGTGGGAACCGGGTGGAGGGGAGCTATGGGGGGAAAAAGAGGAACAATTGTAATAATCTGAACAATAAAGATTTATGAAATTAAAAAAAATAAATTGACACACCCAAAATGATCGTGTAGTTCCCATTGTCATAGGTTCTCATAAATCCCTATACTCTCCCCACCTCTACACTCACCACCTTCCCTTGCAGCTATTTGTGTAATCAGTTTCTGTTAGCTCTGAATGGAGATCTTTGCTTGTTCCAGGTAAAACTGAGAAATCATAGGTTCACAATACTATTTTTAAAAAATCATCGATTGGGAGCAAGGTCAAGGTCAAGACTGATAGGTCACATTTACCGAAGTGATCATTCAAGCCACTAAGTAAATGAAATCACTGAGGAAGTGCTATGATTTGAATTGTTTACTCTCCAAAATTCATGGTTGAAGTTCAAAATTCCAGTATCTTGGAATGTGAATTTATTTGGAGATAGGGACTTTACAGAGGTAATCAAGTTAAAATGAGGTTATTAGGGTGGGCCCTAATCCAATATGACAATAAGTCAACAGGCCTGAATTAACAGGGCATCCAAGAGTCAATTGGATCTGTTACTGGAGAATTGAATTCCCCAGTCACTCGTGGGAGTGAGGTTGTTGGGGTGCCACTGAAAGAAGCATTTTCAGAAGCTTCCATGGAAGGATGGGACATGGAAAAAATTTTTTTTATTGTTTAAAGTATTACAAAAATAGTACATATGTCTCCTTTTTTCCCCCCATTGTCCTTCTCCCGGCCTCCCCTACCCCATGGCACATGCCCTCACCCCCCCCGCCAGTGTCTTGTGTCCATTGGTTATGCTTATATGCATGCATACAAGTCCTTCAGTTGATCTCTTACTGCCCGCCCCCCCGCCAACACTCCTCAGCCTTCCTGCTGTAATTTGACAGTCTGTTTGGTGATTCTCTGCCTCTGTATCTTTTTGTTCATCAGGTTATAATGTTCTTTATTATCCATAAATGAGTGAAATCATGTGGTATTTTTCTTTCACTGCCTGGCTTATTTCACTTAGCATAATGCTCTCCAGTTTCATCCATGTTGCTGCAAATGGTAAGAATTCCTTCTTTTTTATAGCAGCATAGTATTCCATTGTGTAGAGGCACCATAGTTTCTAATCCACTCATCTGCTGATGGGCATTTAGGCTGTTTCCAAATCTTAGCTATTGTATATTGTGCTGCTATGAACATAGGGGTGCATATATCCTTTCTGATATGTGTTTCTGTTTTCTTGGGATATAGCCCTAGAAGTGGGATTACTGGGTCAAATGGGAGTTCCATTTTTAAATTTTGAGGAAATGCCATACTGTTTTCCACAATGGATGTACCAGTCTACATTGCCACCAGCAGTGTAGAAGGGTTCCTTTTTCTCCACATCCTCCCCAGCACTTGTCGTTTGTTGATTTGTTGATGATAGCCATTCTGACAGGTGTGAGGTGATATCTCATTGTTGTTTTGATTTGCATCTCTTGGATGATTAGTGACTTTGAGCATGTTTTCATGTGTCTCTTGGCTTTTTGAATGTCCTCTTTCGAAAAGTGTCTATTAGGTACTTATCCCATTTTTTGATTGGGTTGTTTATCTTTCTATTGTTAAGTTGTATGAGTTCCCTGTAAATGTTGCAAATTAAACCCTTATTGGAAATAACATTGGCACATATGTTCTCCCATGCAGTGGGCTTTATTGTTGTTTTGTTGATGATTTCTATTGCTGTGCAAAAGCTTTTTATTTTGATTTAGTCCCATTTGTTTATTTTCTCCTTAGTCTCTCTTGCCCTAGACTCTGTGTCTGTAAAGATATTGCTACAACATATGTCTGCAATTTTTCTGCCTATGTAGTCTTGTAGGATTTTTATGGTTTCCTGTCTTATGTTCAAGGCCTTTATCCATTTTGAGTTTGTTTTTTGTATGGTGTAAGTTGGTGATCTAGTTTCATTTTTTTGGATGTATCTGACCGAATTTCCCAGCACCATTTATTAAAGAGGCTGTTTTGACTCCATTGTATGCTCTTTCTTCCTTTGTCAAATATTAATTGAGTATAATGTCTTGGGTCCATTTCTGGGTCCTCTCTTCTGTTCCATTGATCTATATGTCTGTTCCTGTGCCAGTACCAGGCAGTTTTGAGAAACGTGGCTTGGTAATATAGTTTGATGTCTGGTATTGTGATCCCTCCTACTTTGTTCTTCTTTCTCATGATATCCGTGGCTATTTGGCATCTTTTTTTGTTCCAGATGAATTTTTGGAGAGTTTGTTCTAGATCTTTGAAATATGCCATTGGTATTTTAATAGGTATTTGCATTGAATCTATAGATCTCTTTAGGTAGTATGGACATTTTAATGATGTTGATTCTACCAATCCATGAATGTGGTATGTTCTTTCATTTGTTCATGTCTTCCTCTATCCGTTTTTTTTTTTTAATATCCTGTAGTTTTCTGAGTACAGGTCTTTTACGTCCTAGGTTAAGTTTATTCCTAAGTATCTTAATTTTTTTGGTGCGATGGTAAATGGGATTTTTTTTCCATTTCTCTTTCTGTGAGTTCATTATCGGTGTATAAAAAGGCCATAGATTTCTGGGCATTAATTTTGTATCTTGCTACATTGACAAATTCATTTATTAGGTCTAGTAGTTTTTGATGGAGTCTTTGGGGTTTTGTATGTATAGTATCATGTCATCTGTGAATAAGGACAGTTTTACTTCTTTTCCAATTTGGATGTCTTTTATTTCTTCTTGTCTGGTCGCTATTGCTAGTACTTCTAATACTATGTCAAACAGGAGTGGTGAAAGTGGGCATCCTTGTATTGTCCTTGTTCTTAGGGTAAATGAGTTTAGTTTTTGCCCTTGAGTATGATGTTGGCTGTAGGTCTGTCATATAAGGCTTTTATTATGTTGAGGTATGATCCCTCTGTTCCCACTTTGCTGATAGTTTTTATCAAGAAAGGGTGTTGGATTTTGTCAAATGCTTTTTCTGCATCAGTTGATATCATTATGTGATTTTTGTCTCTCAGTTTGTTTATGTGATGTATGACATTTATTGATTTGCAGATACTGTACCATCCTTGCATCCCCGGTATAAATCCCACTTGGTCATGGTGTATGATCTTTCTAATATATTGCTGAATGTGATTTTCTAGAATTTTGTTGAGGATTTTAGCATCTATGTTAATCAAGGATATTGGCCTGTAGTTCTCTATTTTTGTGGTGTCTTTATCTGGTTTAAGGAGTAGGGTAATGGTGGCTTCATAGAAAGAGCTTGGAAGTGTGCCTTCCTTTTGAATTTCTTTGAATAGTCTGAGGAGGATAGGTTTTAGTTCTTCTTTGAATGCTTGGTAGAGCTCCCTGGTAAAGCTGTCCGGACCAGGGCTTTTGTTTGCTTGGAGATTTTTGATCGCTGTTTCAATTTCTTCGGTAGTTATCAGCCTATTCAGGTTTTTTGATTCTTCTTGGTTGAGTTTTGGGAGCTTGTATTTTTCTAGGAATATGTCCATTTTATGTCATCTAGGTTGTCCATTTTGTTGGAATAGAGTTGTTCATAGTATTTTTCATAATCCTTTGTATTTCTATGGGATCAGTTGTTATTTCACCTCTTTCATTTCTGATTTTGTTTATTTGGGTCCTCTCTCTTTACTTCTTGGTGAGCCTGGCTAGAGGTTCATCAATCTTGTTTATCCTTTCAAAGAATCAACTCTTTGTTTTGTTGATCTTATGTATTGTTTTTTTGGTCTCTATTTCATTTATCTCTGCTCTGATCTTTATTATTTCCTTCCTTCTGCTAACACTGGGCTTTTCTTGCTGCTCTCTTTCTATCTCTTTCAGTTGTAGGGTTAGGTAATTTATTACCATTGTTTCCTGTTTTTTGCTGTAGGCTTGTAAAGCTATGAACTTCCCTTTCAAGACTGCTTTCATTGTGTCCCAGAGATTTTTGGATTGTTGTGTTTTCTCCTTCGTTTGTTGCCATGATGCTTTTTATTTCTTCTTTGATCTCTTTGGTAACCCCGTCATTGTTTAATAGCATGCTATTTAGTCTCCAGGTGTTTGATTTTTTTAGATTGTTTTTATTGTAGTTGATTTCTAGTTTTATGCCATTGTGATCTGAGAAGATGCTTGTTATGATTTCTATCCTCTTGAATTTGAAGAGACTTTGCCTGTGACCCAATATATGGTCTATCTTTGAAAATGACCCATGCGCAATTGAGAAGAATGTATATTCTGTGGCTTTGGGATGAAATGTTCTGAAGATGTCAATGAATTCCATCTGATCTAGTGAGTCATTTAGGGTTGTTGTTTCTTTGCTGATTTTTTGCTTAGAGGATTTGTGTAATGGTGATAGTGGGGTATTCAAGTCCCTTACTATGACTGTTTTGCTGTCAATCTCTCCCTTGATATCCTCCAGAAGTTTTTTCATGTATTTGGGTGCTCCTGTATTGGGTGTGTATATGTTTACCAGTGTTATTTCTTCTTGTTGAATTTCTCCCTTTAGTATTATGAAGTGGCCTTCCTTATCTCTTGTTATGTCCTTCGTTTTGATATCTAATTTGTCAGATATAAGTATTGCTACCCCAGCTTTTTTTAAATTTCCATTTGCCTGAAAACCTTTTCCCATCCCTTTACCATCAGTGTGTGTGAGTCTCTTTTTCTGAGGTGGGTTTCCTGTAGACAGCAGATATATGGGTCATGTTTTTTTTTTTTAATTTCTTTATTGATTAAGGTATCACATATTTGTCCTCATCCCCCCATTCCCATCCCAAACCCCTCCCCACGCATGCCCCCCCTCCCTGTTTTCCATGACCACTGGTTAGGCTTATATGCATGCATATAAGTCCTTTGGTTGATCTCTCTCCCTTTCCCCCACCCTCCCCTACCTTCCCTCTGACGTTTGACAGTCTGATTGATGCTTCCCTGTCTTTTGGTCTGTTTTGGTTTAGCAGTTTATGTTGTTCATTATTTCTCCTAGATGAGTGAGATCATGTGATACAAGAAATACACTTATAGAAACTGAAAATGACACAAGCAATAATGGTTATGATGAAAGGCAAATGAATCAGTCTGTAGTGAGTTTCTTTCTGGGCCAACAGTTCTTTTGAGTCCCAATTTCAATGTCAAACAGTTCCTTATGTGTACATGTCAGCAGTGATATTTCAGTTCTGAATGGTGGACAAATGGTGGTAATGCAGGTCCGACCCTCTCTGGTTTGGTCCTGGGCAACCTGCAGCGATGCACAGCTGCTGACTGCTAGTATGGCAAGGCATTGTCAGCGTCTTCCATCTCTGGACTGTTTCTCTTCTGTCTTCATGGCTGGAGCAGTCCTGTCAATTCCTCTCTGTTGCAGGAATCGACATGTTCTTGGAGCTGTTTTCTGAATATACAAACATATTCTTGACCAAAAGTTAAGAAAGGAATATTTTCTATAAATTTGACTTGGGATCCTTTTTAATTTTTTGCCTAAATGATTTTCCTTTGGTTTGTTTTGACACCATGTGTGTTTTTCATGGGTGGCTTGTTGTTAGCATTGCAAATGAAAGTTAATTTTCTAAAGTAAAAATTTTCTAGATGTAATTTACTTACAGGATATTTTTCCTTACATGATATTCTTCTACTATCTCCCCTTTTTTGATTTAAATATTAGGAGGCTTTTGGAAATTTTATAATGTAGTCTTGATAGCTTTTAAATTTTAATTTTTTGCACTAAAATATGACTGCTTTAGGTTCATTACATGTTACACAATTTTACCATGAGATGAACTATCAATAAAAATTTTAGTTAACACTTTAAGAACAGCTTTTTGTCCAGTACAATTAATTTTTCTAGAATATTCACTTATTTCAATTAGCCAATTTAAATTATTCTGAAAACTTGATTACTATTTTACTGTCAAATTTAATACTCTAACAACAATCTTATTTTACCCTGTAAATATTAGTGGAAAGGATTATTTGCCTTCTTGAGTAGGTCCTGAGCATTCCTGGTAATTGGCTGGATTTAGATATCAAAAACCAACTTCCCCACACCATGGGTACAAGACAACTCAAACAATTCTTGTTGCAGTGAGAGGGCAGCTGCTGTTGGCCAAGTCTCTGTCTGTTACCTGGGTCCTGATTTGAGGTGGGCATGGGAAGTGAAGCAGCCATGGGGGTAGGAGGCCTCCCTCAAAAGGGGTGATGGTTCAGGCCCCTGCAAAGTTGGGGGATGTGAGTGTCTATGCTCCACCTCTGTTCACCCCAAGTTCTCTCCTGATGGCCCCTCTGTGACTGTGCCTCTCTTAGGTTGTTCCTTCCCTGAGGAATCTTACCCATCTCTGGCTAACGAGACATCCTCCGGGGCCAAGCACGGTGATGTGAGGTTCAGTCTGTCTCCTTGGTAGCCTATTCCCCCATGGCCTCCACGTCCAGCACCTGCCTTGGGATCCCCCACCTGCTGGCGAGGCCCCAGTACTGATCACATATCTTGGGGAACCCAGGTTTCTTCTCCAGGGAGGGTGCAGCTCACCCCACTGGACAAGAGACAGATCCATGGTACCAGCCACCACAAGGCTTCAACCTCGGCATGAACAGAAAGCTCAGGCAACAGCTGTGGGCAATTGGATTGTGAGAAGAGGGCCCTCTTGGCCTAAAGGGCAAGAGGGACCAATATAGAATGCTCAGGTACCTTCCCAGGGGGCCCTATACACAGTGGAAGGGATTAAATCCTTTCATGTCCTTTTTAAATTGCTGCCAGACATTCAAAGAATTAGTTTGTTTGTTTGGGATAATTGTACATTATGCTGTTGTAATTCTAAAATATCAAGAGATGTGTTACCTTTTTTATTAAATTTTCCTTTTTAAAAAAATAAATCTTTATTGTTCAGATTATTACAATTGTTTCTCCTCCCCACCCCATATCTCCCCATCACCCGGTTCCCTCCCCCCGTTGTCCTTATCCATAGGTGGATGATTTTTGTCCAGTCTCTTCCCATACCCCCCACACAGACACCCCTCTTTCCCTGAGAATTATCAATCCACTCCCATTCTATGCCTCTGATTCTATTATGTTCACCAGTTTATTCTGTTCCTCAGATTTTTAATTCACTTGATTTTTAGAATCACTTGTTGATAGATATGTATTTGTTGTTCATAATTTTTATCTTTACTTTTTTCTTCTTTTTCCTCTTTTTAAAGAATACCTTTCAGCATTTCATATAATACTGGTTTGGTGGTGGTGAACTCCTTTAGCTTTTTCTTATCTGTGAAGCTCTTTATCTGCCCTTCAATTCTGAATGATAACTTTGCTGGGTAGAGTAGTCTTGGTTGTAGGTTCTTGCTATTCATCACTTTGAATATTTCTTGCCACTCCCGTCTGGCCTGCATAGTTTCTGTTGAGAAATCAGCTGACAGTCGTATGGGTGCTCCCTTGTAGGTAACTAACTGTTTTTTTCTTGCTGCTTGTAAGATTCTCTCTTTGTCTTTTGCCCTTGGCATTTTAATTATGATGTGTCTTGGTGTGGTCCTCTTTGGATTCCTCTTGTTTGGGGTTCTGTGCGCTTCCTGAACTTGTAAGTCTATTTCTTTCACCAGGTGGGGGAAGTTTTCTGTCATTATTTCTTCAAATAGGTTTTCAGTATCTTGCTCTCTCTCTTCTGGCACCCCAAAAATTCAGATATTGGTACGCTTAAAGCCATCCCAGAGGCTCCTTATGCTATCCTCACACTTTTAGATTCTTCTTTCTTTCCGCCTCTCTCGTTGGGTGTTTTTTTCTTCCTCATATTCCAAATATTTGGTTTGACTCTTCGGGTGCGGTGGTCTACTCTGTATATTCTTTATTTCAGACAGTGTATGCATAATTTCTGACTGGCCCTTTTCCATTTTTTTTTTGTATTCTCATTTAGGTCCTTGAAGGTCTGTTCAAGTTTCTCAGCAGTTTTTAGAAGATTCTTGAGTAACCTTATAAATATGGTTCTGAACACTGTGTCATCCATTAGTTTGCTTTCATCTATCTCTCCTACTTGTGACATACTTCAGTGTCTCCACATTTTGGCTGCCTCCCTGTGTTGATGGAGTGGCTTTGTGTGGTTGGTGACCTATAGGGGCCGGTAGCTCAGCTTCCCCAATCACCCTAGGTGGTCGCTCTTGGTACTCCCCTTTGTGGGCTGAGTGGAAAGTCTTGGTGTAGTTAAAAGCCCTGATTGCTGTTGGTACACTAGGAGGAATTGACCTCCAGTCCAATTGGTTGTGAGGGCCTGCTGTGTCTATAACAGAAGAATTGCTGTGCTGGAGACACAGTAGGGCTTTGGTGCTCACTGAGTCTGCCTCTTGAATGTGTCCTTTATGAGAGTGGTTGAAATCTGGTGTTGTCCACACCGACAGAAAAGTCACTCTCATTCTCCGACCGATGGCCGAGGGTCCCGTAAGTGTCTGGGTCCCCTGCGTGTCCCCAGAAACTGGAGTTCAGAGTGGTTGGGATTGTTGGTATCACTTGCGGGAATTGATCTCCAAGCCAGTTGGCTGTGAGGCTCAGCAGTGTCTCCGCTGGGAGAGCTTCTGTGCTCAGCGTGGATGGGGTGGAGTCTCAGGATGGCACAGACAAGCTTTGGTTTCCTGTCTGCTCCGCCCTAAGAGGGGCGGTTTCTCCGTGCCCGAATTAATGGCTGCGCGCCTCTGAGAGAAGGCAACTTTCGAGCCTCTCCCGCTGCCTAACAGGCCAGTTTCTCCCCAGCTGGGGCTGGATGTCAGTGAAGACTGGAGGTTTTGTTTTTCTCCTGAACAAGAAATCCAGTCACTGGGAGGGCTGTGCTCAGCTTAGATGGGGCAGAGTCTCAGAATGGCGCAGACAAACTTGGTTTCCGTCCACACCGCCCTAAGAGGGCCAGTTTCTCCGTGCCCGAATTAATGGCTGCGCGCCTCTGAGAGAAGGCAGCTTTCAAGCCTCGCCCACTGCCAAACAGACCAGTTTCTCCCCGACCGCAGCTGGATTTCAGTGCAGTCAGGAGCTTTTGTTTTTCTCCCAAACGAGAAAGCTAGCCACGCAGCGTCTGCTGCCCTCCCTCTCCGCGCACTGCGAGCAAGCCTGCCGTGTATTCAGCCACCCACCCTTTCCACGCTCACGGATCTCCGCACCTCCACAGCTCCTGAGGCTCAGCGTCCCCCTCTCTTTTTGTCTCTAGTTGTAGGTTTTCCACTCTGCCAGCTTTCCGGTGGTTCTGGACGGTGTGCGCTCTGTTTTCCAGTTGTAGTTTCAAAATTGTTGTGGTAGGGAACAATTAGGTGTTTACCTTATGCTGCCATCTTGGTTTCCTCTCAAGAGATGTGTTACCTTTGTCTCCAAGCACCATAAAGATGATTTTTTATTGATTCCCAAGGGTGCAAGGTACTATTATAGATAATGGGGGTAACACAAATCTGGGAAAAATTATAATGACATTGTAGAATAATATCATGTAAGGATATTCTTTGCTCTAGGCCATGGCAATTCCATTTCAAACTGGCTGTCAATTTCTTTTTGTATAGACAAGGTCTTAGTTACATTTTCTGCACCTCTCCCAGAAGCAAGTAGTGATAGTCCCTTCCTTTGGTGTCCATGCAAAAATGGAACTCCGATTTGATCCATTGATCCCCCTTCTAGGAATATATCCCAAGAAACTAGAAACACGAATCAGAAAGGATATATGCACCCCTATGTTCATAGCAGCACAATTCACCATAGTTAAGATTTGGAAACAGCCTAAATGCCCATCAGCAGATGAGTGGATTAAAAAAACTGTGGTACATCTACACAATGGAATACTCCGTTGTGGTAAAAAAGAAGGGGTTCCTACCTTTTGCAACAACATGGATGGAGATGGAGAGCATTATGCTAAGTGAAAAAAGCCAGGCAGAGAAAGATAAATATCACATGATCTCACTCATTTATGGAATATAATGAACGGTATAGACTGAAGAACAAGAACAGATCCAGAGAGTGAGAAACATTGATCATAACCTCAAACCTCAGGGAAGGAGGGGGTTGGAGGGAGTAAGGGGAGAGATCAACCAAGGGACTTGTGTGCATGCATATGAGCCTAATCAATGGACACAGACAACAGGGGGGTGGAGCATGAATGGGCGGTGTGGGGTAAGGGGGGGATAAGGGCACATATGTAAAAAAAAATAATAAGTAAAAAGAAATTATGAGGTACCCAGAACCCCAAGAATGCCTGAGAATGTCTTTCTTGCCATGCTAGCAGTCATCAGCTGTACGGTTATATTACCTGGGGCAAATGGGGAAGTATTTTGGACTTACGTTCCTGACCCTTCATGGGTAAGAGCCCTTATGTAGGCTGATCCCCCACCTAATGTAGTCACCAATAATACCAAACACCTTAGTCATCCAGGAGGACCATGGGTGGGGCAAGGTAATATAATTACACAGGGGTCACCACCCAGCTTCCCTTTTGTATGACAGAAAATAAAACCACTGCTCCATTGTGTGTAAAATTAAAGAGAGATTTCTGGCTTGTGTGGACAGCAAAGGGTCATGTGTTTTTATCCACTCAGCTACCCTATGTCTTTTAATTGGGGCATTTAATTCCTTTACATTTAAAGTTATTATTGATAGGTACTTGTTTGTGGCCATTTTTATTCTTTATGCCTGTGTTCCTTCTTCGCTTCCTATTTCTTCTTTTTACAGCAGACTGTTTAGCATTTCTTGCATTGCTGGTTTGTTGGTATTAAACTCCCTTAGTCCTTTTTTGTCTGTGAAGCTCCTGATTTCACCTTCAATTTTGATTGATAGCCTTGCTGGGTACAGTATTCTTCGATTCAGACCCTTCCTTTGCAGGACTTTGTATATTTCATTCCATTGCTTTCTGGCCTGATGTTTCTGTTGAGAAATCAGTCGCTAGCCTGATGGGGGATCCTTTTTAGGTAGTTTTCTGTCTCTCTCTCTGGCTGTTTTTAATATTCTTGCTTTGTCATTGGTGTTTGCAAATTTAATTATGACATTCCTTGGCATCGGTCTTTTGGGGTTTATTTTGTTTGGGACTCTGTGACCTTCCTGGATTTGTGTGAGTTTTTTCTCCCTATATCAGGGAAGTTTTCTGTCATTATTTCTTCAAACAGGTTTTCTATTCCTTGCTCAGTTTCCTCTCCTTCTGGCACCCCTATAATGAGGATGTTGTTTTGTGTTGTCCCAAAGTTCCCTTAGGCTTGCCTCCTGTTTTTTAAGTTGTTTTTTTTCCTAGATGCTGCTCTGCTTGGGTATTTTTTTCTACCTTGTGTTGTAGTTCACTGGTGCAGTCCTCTGCTTCTCCTGGTCTACTGTTGATGCTTTCTATTGAGTTCTTTATAGCAGTGATGCCATTTTTCATTTCTTCTTGGTTCTTCTTCATTTTCTCTTGGTTCTTACACATATTGTTGAATTTGTCTTCCATTCTTTTAGCAACCTTATGACCATTTCTCTGAATTCTTTCTCTGACATATTGCTTGCCTCAATTTTATTTACTTCCTTTTCTGGTGATGCCTCCTTTTCTTTCAGATGTGGGCTATTTCTTTGTCTCCTCATGATCTCTCTTCTCCAGTTATCTGGTTATGTAGTTCTCTCTCTCCTGCATTGATTTAAAGGCACAAAATACAACACAACAAAGCACAAAGCACAAGGCACTGGACACCAATGTATTCATGATACTAATAACTCCAAATAAAGGTGGCCACCAGAGAAAAGAGAATTAGGGGATAAGAAAAAAAAGGAGTGCAAAAATGGTATTGAGAAAAGGGAAAAAAAAGAGAGAAAAGAAAGAGAATAAAAAAGAGGGGGGTCCTATTTACATATATGGCAAGAAAACTCCAATAGAACAACCACTAATCCCAAAAAATGCAAACATCAAACACTCAGTGATGAATGCAAACTACAAACAACAACTAATAACAAGCAGGGAGCAGAAAAGAAGAAGTAAAAACAAACAAAAACAAAAACAAAAAAAAGAGTAACAATCTCACCAATAAGCACAACCATAACCAATCTAATCAACTATCAAGCAAACAACAACAATAGGACAGAAAGCAAGACAAAACAAAACAAAATAAAACAAAAAAACCTAGAACAAAAAACCAAAACAGAACAAAAAAACAATAAGAACAACAACAACAGACAAAAAAAGGGGCAGAGAGAAAAAAATTTGGATTGTGAAGAAAGAGGAGAGAGAGGTATGTATGGACTTAGAGCTGGGGATCAGGTATTAGATATATAAATAGGGTGAATTTTTAACAGGGTGTAGAAAGAAGGAATAGGGAAAATCTAAAGCAGGAATAGGGTAAGAGAAACAGGACAATAAAAGGGGAAAACTGAGGAAGAGAGTGTTGGCATAAAGGTAAAGTTGAGATAGAGTAAAATGATGCTAAAGGAAAAATTAAAATAAAATGTAGAACACTAATCCCAAAATAAAATAAAGCGAAAATAAAATGACACTTTTTTTTAAAAAAAGGTAAAATATTAGTAGTAACAATACTGATTAAAAATAAAAATATAATAATTAAAAAGGTAAAATCAAGTGAGGAAAAAAGATAAAAAATTTAGTTTCTTAAGTAAAAGATGAAAAAATAAAAATGTGCCGTAGTCAATGTCTTTCACTTCCTGTACTGTTCTGTTTGGTACGCCAGTTTCCTGTCCGGTAATCAGGACAGTATTGAAGTTTCCTGCATTCCACTGCTCCTCTGTATTGTAAACCACAGTCCTGATTTTCCAGCAGGCAGTATTTCTTTGTTTCTTAGACTCCTTTATTTGTGTTTACATAAGGCTCAATTTGTGATTCAAACCCTGGGTGGCAGTATTTCTGGATTGACCTCCGGGGTATAAATCCTCTCTAGCCAGTATTTAGATTTTGTTTTCCCTGTCCCACTTAATGTTGGTTTGGGAGTATGGACTGCCCCAGAGCTGGTTCTTTGATCATTACTCCCTGATCTGATCCCCAGGTTCCACAAAAACAACTTTCCCCTGCAGTCTGTGAGAGTGTCCCCAATTGGGTGATCCTATGTACTGGGCTTAGTAATCAAAAGCAAGGATTTAAAGAGAAAATAAAAGAGCCAGAGTAAGTGCTCAAACTTACAACTTTTACCCTCTGGCGCTGTGTGCAAGTCTGTGCAGTCCCTTTCCCCCTGGCACTAAGCATCCAGCACACTTAAAATTTTAGGCTGCCCTTTTGTACCCAGTCCAGCTATGGGTTGCTTTTTAGAGTTCCCTTCTGTTAGCAGCCCTGTGGATCCCCTTCCACATTTGTGGATCACACTAGCCCCAACGGCCACAGATTTTGTGGGGCGCAGACTTCCCGGAACCTCTAGCTCCCATAGTGCACGTTTCTCTCTCCTGCCTGGGCCACAGACCTCACCTTTTCCTAGGCGAAATCTGACCTTTCCATGAGAAAGTGTAGAGCTCATCCAAGTCCGCGTATTTGCGCTGTTTGAGGTCTTGTGTTCCTGGGTTCGCAGCTGTTCCCTGGGTGTTGTTGTTGTAGATTCCCAGGATTTTTAGGCTTCCAATAACAGCCACTCTCCCATTCAAGATGGCATGGTGTCTGCGTCAGAGCCCATTGCTCTGGGAGGGATTTCAGCAGCAGTGGAGGCTGCCTGGTCAGGGGAACCCAGTCCCACAATCCCCATCAGTCCCTTGGAGTATAGCTGTCCCTCAACCCACAAATATACACTCCCCGTGCGACCACACACTCTCCTTTCATTCTCTCACTCAAGCACTATCTTGCAGTCTGCCTTCCCATCGGCAGCCATCTTCCTTCTCTGGAAAAATTTTTTATTTGCTACATCTCTCAGGTTCCAAAGTCATCTGCCCCTAAGGCAGTCCTGGAAAATGTGCTGCTGGGAGTTCAGCAGGGCCAGAAACAAGGCCAGTGTCCAGAGCTTCTGTTCCATGTTGCAGCAGTTGTGGTTCAGCATTCAGGCCAGATAAAAGTCTATTAGCCATGTGTGGAGCCCAGTATGGGTCTGTGCCATGTGTGCACAGGGCAGCAAGGCCCCTTGCAGTAGGGATCACAGGAACCAGGCACCCTGGAACCCAGAGAGAGCAGCTCTTAGTCTAGAAGCTTATATATTTACTAGTAGATTTTATGTACTTGCAATTGCCATGCCCATACTGGCCAATTACCTGTTTCAAAGTGTGATTGATGGACAAGCATTTTCCCACATCACTCAGACTTTACTGAGCATGGATCTAAACTGCCTTTGTCTAGTCCCTTCCCCATCAATCAGCAGGGAATAGACTTGGAGAATGTTAAATGCAGCTTTTTGGCAAAGCTGTATAAATGGCATGCCTATATTATTTGGCCTTCCTTTTCACTCCTTTCCTGTTAAATAATAACCAGGTTATTACAACGGCATCACATCTATCCCATCTTAACAGTAAATTTCAGAGCTGAATCAAAGCAGATGCTTCAGGATCACCTATGGATTGACAGGTTTATGTTTTCCTTTTAGAGCTGTATTTTCTTTTTTTTAATCTGTATTGTTCATATTATTAGATGTTCCTCTTCCCCCCCACCCATAGCTCCCCTCCACCCAGTTCCCAACACCTCCCACCAGGATCTCACACCTCAGCATTGTCCTTGTCCATAGGTGTAAACTCTTTGTCCAATTTGTTCCCATACCCCCACAACCCCTTTCCCCATGGGAATTGTCAGTCTGCTCCCTTTCCATGCCCCTGGATTTTATTACATTCACCTGTTTGTTCTGTTCATCAGATATTTTATTCACTAGATTTTTACATTCACTTGTTGATAGATATGTATATATTTGTTGTCATTTTGTTGTTCATAATTTTTTATCTTTTCCTTTGTCTTCTTCTTCTTCTTCTTCTTAACCTTTTGCACTCGGATGTCGAGTGTGACTCAACACGGTTAGCATTAGAATAAAGGAATTGAGAAAAAAGCAAGCGAGTGCAAAGAGTTAAAGAATACCCTTCAACATTTCATATAATCCTGGTTTGGTGATGATGAACTCCTTTAGCTTTTCTTGTCTATGAAGCTCTTTATCTGCCCTTCAATTCTGAATGATAACTTTGCTGGGTAGAGTACTCTTGGTTGTAGGTTCTTGCTCTTCATCACTTTAAATATTTCTTGCCACTCCCTTCTGGCCTGCATAGTTTCTGTTAAGAAATCAGCTGACAGTCGTATGGGTACTCCCTTGTAGGTAACTAACTGCCTTTCTCTTGCTGCTTTTAAGATTCTCTGTCTTTTGCTCTTGGCATTTTAATTATGATGTGTCTTGGTGCGGTCCTCTTTGGGTTCCTCTTGTTTGGGACTCTCTGTGCTTCCTGGACTTTCGCCATGTAGGGGAAGTTTTCTGTCATTATTTCTTCAAATAGGTTTTCAATATCTTGCTCTCTCCCTTCTTCTGGCACCCCCATAATTTGGATTTTGGTACACTTGAAGTTGCCACAAGAGGCTTCTTACACTATCTTCATATTTTTGGGTTCTTTTTTCTTTTTGCTCTTCTGGTTGGGTGTTTTTTGCTTCCTCATACTTCAAATATTTGACTTGATTCTTGGGATGGATCCTCTAGTCTATTGTTGAATCTCTGTATATTATTCTTTATTTCAGTCAATGTATGCTTAATTTCTGACTTGTCCATTCCATTTTTTTTTTCATTTTCATTAAGATCCTTGAAGGTCTCACTAAGTTCCTTAGAGGTTCCTAGAAGATTCCTGAGTAACCTTATAACTGTGGTTTTGAACTCTATATCCAGTATTTTGCTTTCATCCATTTCTTTCATTTGTGACATTTTCTTTGTCTCCGCATTTTGGCTGCTTCCCTGTGTTTGTTTCTATGTATTGGGTAGCTTGTAAGTCTCCTTGAGTTGATAGAGTGGCCTTGTGTGGTTGGCATCCTATAGGGCCCAGTGGCTCAGCCTCCCCTGTCACCTGAAGTGGACACTCTTGGTGCATCCCTTTGTGGGCTGTGTGCACAGTCTTGTTGTAGTTAAGCTTTGATTGCTGTTGGTATAATTGGGAGGAATTGACCTCCAGACCAATTGGCTGTGAGGACCAGCTGCAACTACAATGGAAGAGCTGCTGTGAAGGATACACCCTTATGGGGCAGGACTTGCTTCAGTGGGGCTTTGGTGCTCATTGAGTCTGCCCCTTGAGTGTGTCACTTATGGATATGAAGAGTTGTAATCTGGTATGGCCTCACACTGACCACTGGATACACCGGCTCTTGGATCTCCAAGGAGGTGCAAAGTCAGCCACTGCCTGGGGCCACCCAGCAGGAGCTACAGAGAGATATGCAGATTCCTCCTCTTTGTATTGGGTTTGAAAGTACCCAGACGAGGCCCAGCTTTGTAGCAAGGCAGGCTGCTGCTACTGCTGCTGCTGCCTGTTTGACAGGTTGTAGGCTGAGAAAGGACAGGCCATTAATATGCCAAAGTCACTGTGCACAGCTTGGGTGGGGGGTTGTAAATTGGGTGGGGCGTGGTCTCAGGGAATCTCCTGGGCGGAGCAAACAGCAATGGCTGGCAGTCAGCCCTGCGCCAGAGAGATCCCAATGCAGGAAAAATGACCACTGTGAACACCTCCATCTGAAAGAAAGCTGCCTTCCCATATCTGTCCTGATGCCAGACAGTCCAGTTTCTCCCTGTATGTGTCTGGGTCACCCAGAGTCTTTTCTGGCACTGGAGCTCAGAGTAAGTTGGAGCTTGTATCTCCCTCCTGATTAAAAAAGCAGTGCACCCGTGTGCCAGCCTGTTACGTACCTCCACACTTCCTACCAGTCTCAAAGAGCTTTCTTCTTTACCTCTAGTTGTAGAACTTCCACTCAGCCAGCTTTCCCACAGTTCTGGATGATTGTTGTTCTGTCTTTAGTTGTAATTTTGGTGTGGTGAGAGGCAGCAAGTATAAGCGTTTACCTATCCCGCAATGTTGGTTCCTCCCTGGGGCTGTATTTTCTTATGCAGGTTCCCAAAATGTCAGTTCTCCTGGCCATGGTTATAACATTATAATTTGAATAGTGATCTATTTTATTGGATTAGAAAAATAGTAATGCTATTGATTCCATCACACTTATAATTCAATGTCATGAAAAACAGGATTCTACATCAGCAAGGGACCTTGAGGTAGGACCATACTAAACTGACTAAACTAAATTAAAAACTATTTTTTCTATTTAAACAGTCCATATCATAGGATGATTACCCAGTTGTTTCCATTCTTCCTTATGATTAGCCTATTTCGCTCATCTTGCATTTGAGATGTCTACGCTTTTCTTTTGTTTTCTATGGACATGGGAAACAAATGTGCAAGGATTTAATCTACATAGCAGATTTTACTGGTTTTCAAAGCTTCTGCCTTGCAAATTGGTGCAGCCACTTTGGAAAACAGTATGAGGGTTCCTCAAAAAACTAAAACCAGAACTACCATATGACTAACAAATCACACTTCTGGGTATTTATCTGAAGAAATCTAAAACACTAATTCAAAAAGATACATGCATCCCTATGTTCATTGCAGCATTATTTACAATAACCAAGATATGCAAACAACCTAAGTGTCCATTTGTTGTAGGCAGTGGGAAGGCACTAGGTGTTAGACTGGTAGGGTTAGACCTATGGGGTCAGACTGGAGCTGGGTTCAGCAACCTCAGTATTTGAGTTCTGGCTAGGAAAGAATTCAGAGTAAAGGTTCAAACTATAAGAGATCATTTATTTATAAAATCACAGAGGTAGAAGTAATTCATAGAATAAATGGCCTTAGGAAACTAGTTATAGAGGTAAAGAAAGGGCCTTTGGAACTTGGGAGTGAGGACGGTAATGGTACTATGACTGGGGGAGGAGGAAAGGGAAGGGAAAGGGAAAGCCATGGGCATGCTCCCTGGATGGAGAGAGCTCTAGGTCCTCCATCCTAAGGGTGGAGAGTTTAGGGGAGGTCCCAGGGGGAACATCTCAATTGAATATTCAGCAGCTTTCCAGGTGTGTCCTTTCAGGGCCTAGGTCTCCACTGATTGATTGGTAGGTGTCAGGGCAAAGGTTCATTATTCAATGCAGCTGGTCCTGAGGTCAGCCGAGGCTGGTTTTATTGCTTATCTGAGACTGAAGCTGAAATACACTGAGGCCTAGATGTTATTTCTAGGGGGGAAAGACCAGGGCCGTGGTTGGCAAACTGTGGCTCATGAGCCACATGCAGCTCTTTGGCCCCTTAAGTGTGTCTCTTCCACAAAATGCCACGGCCTGGGTGAATCTATTTTGAAGAAGTGGCGTTAGAAGAAGTTTAAGTTTAAAAAATTTGGCTCTCAAAAGAAATTTGTACTGTTGATATTTGGCTCTGTTGACTAATGAGTTTGCCGACCACTGGACCAGGGGATCCAAACTACATGACTAGTGATATGCTAGAGGAGGAAAGGTCAGGCTGGGGGCAAGGTCCCACCCTACCCTACAGTTGTTCTCTGCTAAGCACCTGGAGCTTTACACTCTGGTGACCTTCTTTACCTGGTCCATTGTCCTTGCTCTGCTCATGTCTGTCTAACTGCCTATCACACATCAGTAGATGATTAAATAAAGAAGTGGTACATATATACAATGGAATAATATTCAGCCATATGTCATTTGTGACAACATGGATGGACCTAGAAGGTATTATGCTAAGTGAAATAAGTCAGACAGAGAAAGGCAAATACCATATGATTTCACTTACATGTGGAATCTAAAAATAAACAAACAAGAAATAAACTCATAGGTAAGGGGTTAAGAAGTACAAATGGGCAGTTACAAAATAGTCATAGGAAATATAGTCAATAATATTGTAGTAAATATGTATGATGCCAGGTGGGTACTAAACTTATGGGGTGGAGGGATAGGGATCACCTCATAAGTGTTATAAATGTCTCATTGTAGGCAGTGAAAAGGCACCAGGTGTTAGACCAATGGAGTCAGACCAGATCTTTTTTCAGCAACCTTGGTACTTGAGTTCTGCCCCCAAAAGAATTCAGAGCCAAGACTCAAACTGTTATGGGAGAATTTGGGAGGGTGGAATTTCTCTGTTGTTAGTGGGAGTGGGGTTCTTACGATATCTTGAGAAAAAGAATTTTTTAACCCTGGCTGGTTTTGCTCAGTGGTCAGAGTGTCAGCCTGCGGACTGAAGCGTTTGGGGCCATGGTCGGCAAACTGCGGCTTGCAAGCCACATGCGGCTCTTTGGCCCCTTGAGTGTGGCTCTTCCACAAAATACCATGGCCTTGGCGAGTCTATTTTGAAGAAGTGGCGTTAGAAGAAGTTTAAGTTTAAAAAATTTGGTTCTCAAAAGAAATTTCAATCGTTGTACTGTTGATATTTGGCTCTGTTGACTAATGAGCTTGCAGACCACTGGTTTGGGGTTCAATTTCCGTTCAAGGGCACATAATTTGGTTTCAGGTTCAATCCCCCGCCCCAGTCGGGGCACGTGTGGGAGGCAACCAGTCAATGTGTCTCTCTTGCATCATCTCTCTCTCTCTCTCAAAAGATTAATGGTAAACATATCCTCAGGTGAGGGTAAAAAGAATAAAAAAGAATTTTCTAAGATTTGGATGGGAGAATGAGTGATTTTTATTTGCATAGAGTTATATCCCTTGGTTTGCAAAGTCCCATCTCCCTGAAACCAATCATGGAAAATGTGCAGCTATGGATCCATTAGAGCTACAACCAAAGCCAGTGTCCAGAGTTTCCATCCCATAGTGAAGCTGAATCTGGCAGAGCATCAGGCTAGTTGTAATCCATTAGTCCATTGTGTGGGATCCACATGGCTGTGGGCCAATTGGGCATGTGCAGAGCATGAGAGTACACCCCCTGCAACAAGAATCCCAAGAGAGCTAGAGGGTCAAGAGAGGAAACTTCTTTTGTGCAGGAGCTCATGTATCTCAGATTTCATGCCCTTGCAGAAGGCACACCTGTTCTGGCCAATGACCTGCTCCCAAGTGTGACTGACAGGTAATTACCTTCTTTACATCACCTAGACTTTATAGGTTATGTATCTATGCTTTCTTTGTCCAGTCCCTTCTCCTAGGATTTGCAGGGAACAGACCTGGAGAGTGTTAAACTGCAGCTTTCTGGCACAAATGGCATGCCCATATTATCTGACCTTCCCTTTGCTCCTTTCCTGTTAATTAATTAATAACTGGATTTATCACAATGATATCAAAACTATAAGAGAAAATTTATTTAGAGAATCACAGAGGTAGAATAAGTGTGCAGTAGGAAAAAAAATGTGCTCAGGAAACAAGTTACAGAGGCAAAAGAAGGGCCCTTGGAACTTAGGAGAAATAGAGTGGCCAGGAAAAGGTGCCTGAGGGAAGGAGGTGGGGCAAGGTGTGGCTGTGCTCCATAGAGAGAGACACACTGGGTCCTCTGTTTTGAGAGTATTTATCTGGAGTTTTCAGAGAAGGATCCCAATAGAATATTCAGCAGCTTTCCAGGTATGTCCTCTCAGGGTTGTAATCTCCACTGATTGGCTGGTACCAAGGCAGGGGACATCATTAGTCATTGCAGCTGGTCCTGATGTCATCCATGGCATTGCTTGTCTGGTTTTGCTGCTTTTCTGGGCCTGGAGCTGAAACACAACTGAGGCCTAGATGTTATCCCTATGGGTTAATGATTAAAGGAGTGGTTGTCCAAGGGATTGAATAGGAGGAGACCCTGGTTCCTCCTCCAAGGGAGTCTACTGCATGACCAGCAACATGCCAAGTGAGGAAACGTCAGGGGAGGCTCCAAACTGCATAACCAGAGATATGCCAGGGGAGGAAAGATTACCCTGGGGGTGAGGTCATTGTTTGCTCAGTTCTGCTCATTGCTAGGCACCTGGGTCTTTCTTCCTTGGTGAAATTCTGTAACTGGCCCATTATTCTTGCTCTGCACATGTCTGAGTAACTTCCTACTACATAACCACTATGCTGTACACCTGAAACTAATACAATATTCAATGTCAACTGCAATTGAAAAATAAAATTAAAAAAATAAAATAGACCAAGTGTCTAGAAAAAAATAGTGCTTCTGCCAAATAAGCATATTTTGGGGTGACATATTTGCTCCCTTTTGTGGAGGAAAATAAGTTCTATGGAAAGTAACCTCAGAGGGTCATCTGATCATAAATTCCTAACCTGGTATGTTGGGTAGTCATGCTCCAGGTATATAACTTTTTAATAAAAGGTTTACCTTTCTGCATTCCCAACAGCAGTGAACTAGTGTTCCCTTTTCTCCACATCCTTGTCAGCAGCACTTAATGTTTGTTGACTTTTTGATGGTAGCTATTCTGACAGGTGTGAAGTGATATCTCATTGTGGTTTTAATTTGCATTTCTCTGATGATTAGTGAATTTGAGCATTTTTTTTTCATGTAGCCACTATGGAAAATAGTATGGAGTTTCCTCAAAAAATTAAAAATGGAACTTCTGTTTGACCCAGTGATCTCACTTATGGGAATATAGCCTAAAAACCCCAAAACACCAATCAGAAAGAATATATGCACCCCTATGTTCATAGCAGTGTTATTTACAATAGCTAAGATTTGGAAATAGCTCAAGTGCCCATCGGTAGATTAATGGATAAAAAAGCTGTGGGGCATTTATACAATGGAATACTATACAGCTATAAAAAGAGGGATCTCTTACCCTTTGGGACAGCATGGATGGACCTGGAAAATATTATGCTAAGTGAAATAAGCCAAACTGAAAAAGACATATCACATCATCTCATTTCTTTGTGGAATCTAATGAACAAAATGAGTTGACCAACAAAATAAGACCCGAAGCAGGGAGGCACAGAACAGATTGACATACCTCGATGTGGGGGAACAAGAAGAGATAAACCAAAGAACTTATATACTTACTAGGAGCCCAGTGCACGAATTTGTGCAACTTGAAAGGAACTGTGGGCCGCAAAGCTGCAGTAGGCACAGGGGTGGGTCTCGGCCCATCCTCCATGCCCCCATACAGCCCCTCCTGCCACAGCCCCTGGTCCCCTGTCTGCCGGCAGCTCCGCTCCTACTGCCGCCGCTCCCACCTGCTGATGAAGCCAGCCCTGCTCACACACGCTGAATGTTTGAAGTGATTGGGGCTGGCACCATCAGCGGGTGCCAGTGGTAGATGCTACCTCGATCACCCCTCAGGAGAAGGGGGAGGTGGAGAAGCCCTGAGGGGTGATTGGGGCCGGCAGCTGCTGCTCACACCAGCTGACGGTGCCAAGCGATTGGGGCTGGCGCTGGGTGCTGGCAATGGGTGCGAGCGGCAGCTCCGGTGCTAGCAGCGGGTGTGAGTGGGGCTGGCACCAGCAGCAGGTGTGAGTGCCAGACGGAACCACAGTGCACAGGAGCAAAGAATTTTCAGTAATCACCAGAGGCTTGCCCCGATGACAGCAACCAGTACCCCACTTTGGTCTGGCACCCCCGCTCACCTGCTCCACCATCCCATCGCGCCCAATGCCTGCCTTGTTCTGCACTCTGCTGCCTGCTGCCGATGCCTGCTATGTTCTGCACGTGCCCCCTGGTGGTCAGTGCACACCATAGTGACCGGTTGTTCGGTTGTTCTGTTGTTCTGGTCTATTTGCATATTAGCCTTATATATATATGCATAGTCCATGGACATGGGCAATAGGGTGGTGAAGACCTGGGGAGTGCGTAAGGGCTAGGAGGGGGGGTAAAGGGAGGAGATATCTGTAATACTATTAACAATAAACATTTTTTAAAAAAGGTTTATCTTTGCCTTAAGCAAGCTGTCCATTGTTTCTATGTATCTGTGTTAACACACCTTTGAAATAAATTGTAACCTCCCTCAAGAAAGCACATAATTTTGTTAATTATCATGTAATCCAATCCCTGCCTTGCTTTTCCTGACCTTATAACTTTCCTTAAATTTCCTTCTTAAATCCTTAAATTCAAATGCATAAAAGAAACTGCAAAACTGTTATTCCCTGGAGCACATGAGATCTTGCTTTCCAGCATATGTTATCAGTTTGGCTCTAATGAATTCATAAAAATTCTCTACAGGTTTGGACATTTCTTACATCAACACATTCAAATTCATAATCTAGTTGGAGAGAGAGAGTTGCACTTTATATTCTGATAGTTTCTTTCCCTGTGGCTTAACAGAGGTTTGTGTCAGAAATAATGGAGCACAAAGAAGAAAAACTGAATTCTGCCTAGAGCCTTTAGGAAAAGTTTCACAGAGCATGTATATACCAGTTGGCCTGTCTTAAAGTCTGAGTATGAGTTCCTCTTTCTTCCTGATCTCTAAATCCTCATCACTCTTTTGCATCCCTGTTTCGTTATATAACCATGTTCATATGCCCAAATTGTCCCATCACTCAATTTTACCCTGGCATTTATAATGGACTCTAATTCCACTCAATACAAAGTGGGCAGCCTAGACTCCTTCCAATATCTGGGGATTCTTCACAGTTAGTTACCTCTGAATTCTATGTGGCCATTTGATCATTGCTTTGAGGCTTATCGCCTGAAATCATCCTGCTTCTCTTTTCCTGCATTTTTTCACATAAGTCCTGCACTGGGTGTGTGTTCGGGCGTGGGGGTCAGGACTTTACAGTTCCTCATACCTTTGACCTGGGGCTGTGTGTAGCCTTCTTTGCTGAAGTTTGAAGACATGGAAAGGAGGCAGGATTGAGAAGAAAATAGGGGCAGATATTGAGCCTATGAGCCACTCTGCCTTGTACCCTTGCTTGGTCCTGTGAGAAAGGGGCATCTTTTAATAATTAACTCAAACTTGTATAGGTTAGTGGCAGCCCTGAAGGGGTTCACACCCTAGTGTTGTAGGCGGCAGGAATGGCACCAGATGTTAGACTGGTGGGGTTGGGCCAGACCTGGGTTCAGCAACCTCTGTATTTGAGTTCCAGCTAAGAAAGAATTCAAAGCCCAGACTCAAACTATGAGAACATTTATTTGGAAAATCACCGAGGTAGAAGAAATTGGCTTATAAAAGAAGTTGTAGAGGTAAAGAAAGGGTCCTTGGAGCTTGGGAGTGAGGAAGGTAATGGTAACACACCTAGGGGGATGGGGAAGGGAAAGGCACTGGCGTTCTCCCAGGAGGGAGAGCGTGCAGGGTCCTCTGTGTTAAGGGTTTTAAGAGTGGGGATATTAGGGGCAATCCCAGGGGTAGATCTCAATAGAATATTCAGCAGCTTTCCAGGTGTATCCTTTTCAGGGTTGTGGTGTCCACTGATTGATTGGTTGGTGCCAGGACAGGGGTTCATTATTCAATGCAGCTGATCCTGAGGCCAGCTTTGGTGCCACTTGTCTGGTTTTGCTGTTTTTCTGGGCCAGGAGCTGAAATACAGCTGAGGCCTAGAATCGTATCTTTAGGGAGAAAAAGGTCAGGAGGTCTAAACCACATGACCAGTGATATGCTAGGGGAAGAAAGGTCACCCTGGTGGTGAGGTTCCACTCAACAATTGTCCTTTGCTAGACACCCAAGTGATCTTCTGTACCTGGCTCATTATCCTTGCTTTGCTCAAGCCTGTCTAACTGCCTACCACATAAGTACAGCTAAACAACCTCAGAGTGAAATTCTTAAAATATTTGTCATTTCTTCCCCAGTAGGATTGCCAGATTTAGCAAATAGCAATACAGGACACCCAGTTGAATTTAAATTTCAGATAAACCATGAATATTTTTTTTAGTATAATGATGTCCCAAAAGGTAATGATTTTGTCTTTTAAATACAGAAAGATAATACTATTTTGGACATATGAATACTAAAAATTATGCCTTGTTCATTTGAAATTAAAATACAAGGTATCAAAGACAAGTACTATATGATTTCACTTATATGTAGACAAAGTAAACTAACAAGGTAGAGACAGACTCATGGATACAGAGAACAGATTGATAGCTATCAGAGAGGAGGGTTTTGGGGGATGGGTGAAAAAGGTGAGCTTCATTCATAGTTTGTTGCTTATTCAGCTTCCTGGGAGAATCCTAAGTGGTATGGTATGTTCCTTCAAGCCATCACACCCATCTTTTCTGGATCTCAGTGTCAGCTGCAGTGGGGAGTTGGCTGTCCTCTGCCTATTCCCTGATCTGGCCAAAGACTTAGATTTACCTATGATGATTTCAACACAAAAACAACGAATGCTTTTAAGACATCAGTTTCATTGCAACAAAGAATAAGCAATCAGCTCTCTTTGAGATGATCTGTAGATGTCTTCTTATGCCGTGTATGATTTCATGGCAAAAAATATTTGTTGTCAGTGTGCAGTGGTACAGACATTGCCGAGTTTCCCTCTCAGTTCTTGAAGCCACTGTGCAAGGGCCAGTCCTGCAGGGTGTGTTTCCTTTTTGTCACTTGTGTTTCCTAAGTTTAACATTTTCCTAAATGTTAGACACTATTTCCAGACCTTTCTAAATGAGACCTTGCCAGTAAAGTCACATTCTAAAAGGCTCAGCCCCTCTAGTGAAGACTTGGACATTTTTACTACTTCCTTGTTTTAACCTCCCCCTGCTGGTAAAAAAATAATCCACATAGAGATTTCACAAGCTGAAAAATTTAAAGGTGGGTAGCAATTTAGTGCCCTCACTTACACAAAAATAATGATTCTGTTTTTTAAAATACAGAAAGATAAATGAACAATTTCTGACTTTGGCCACTCTAGTCTGGTTGCTGCTAAGAAGGAACCCAAGTTCTCTTGCACAGTGTGTTTATATATAACAAAGTTCACAGATGTTATGAAATACCGTAATTGACAGACTGACATTGCATTGTGTCCATTCTTTAGCATTTATGGCATATTCCTGTGGCTGTTGGAATTACAGTGAACAATAAGAGTGGGATGAAATGGCCTACTTCAGGCCAATCTTTTATACCTTCTGTTTGCTGCTTTTCATTGCCTACAGGATATGAAAATTATATGTCTGAAATGTGCCCAAACTAAGACTTAAGAGTCCCAGAGTGAGTTCATTGCACAGGGAAAGCGTGAGCATTGAGTCACTGTGGATTGAACAAACAAAGATTCAATGTAATATATTTCTTTAGTGCCTATACTTCATAAAATCTATTTTGGCTACTCAGAGGAATTTTCTTCTTCCTTTTTCATTTAAGGTGACTTCTTCATGATTGAAGTTAATAGGTATGTAGCTTTCAGATACATTTAGGTAATAATATGCTATTTATAACTCTGGGAATTGAATTAATGGAGACACAATGAACAATTATAGGTTATTATAGAAAACAATATTTTCTATTTTTTTTAAATATGTGATTCCACAAGCTTAGTTCTGCAGTATATATATCCATTATTTGTGAAAACTCCCTTGCTGAGAAATGTGGGGAATACTTTGAATTGTAACATGTTTTATAAATGTTAAATATCTAGCTCTTTTGTCCATTTGGGATCTAAAGGTGTAGATAATCTATCTGTCCTATTTGCCACCATTATCATACATTCTACTTGCTTTTGGAATGGCTGTGCTAATGCTAAAGGATGTACAAAGATGATTCACACACAGTTCTTGTCCTCAAGTTGCTGACAGCCTATTAATAAAAAGAAGTCATGGATACAATGTTGATGAGAAGTGTGGATGGAGCCCTCTTGTCTGGGCTCTGCTTATGAAGGCCTGACACTGAACTTCATGTGCATGAGTTTACTGATCTATAAAATAAGGATTTTAAATGACATGAAATTTAAAACTATCATTCTATGATTTTATGATATAAACCATAAAAATATATGACCCATGAGAAATTAGTGTCTCTTCTGTGTCATTTCCTGTGGAAGCTAGCACACAGTAGTTAGGCAGTTGTTCATTGAATGACTGAATGGGCAGAGGACATGCTAAAGAAATTAGTATAACAAGAGCTCATTTTTGGATTCGGTTATCAGTGAAGACTTTATGGAGCTAGTATTTGAAGGAGACTATAAAAAGGCATTTTCATAGATGAAAATTTGGAATGGGGTACAGTTGAAGGCACTTTGTATCCAAGGAAAGCTGTGTGGTGTAGTGGAAAGAATATGGGATTTAGGTGGGGAAATTTGAGTTTAGATCCAAACCCTGAAATTCAGTAGCATGTGTCTTTGATTAAGTCACTAAACTTCTCAGCCTGTTTTCTCATGTATAACATGAAGATGGTGATACCAATCACTTCACAGATTGGGTATGAGCAATAAATGAGATGATCTAAGGTATGTTATATCACTTGATGTAGAGCTCCAAAATGTGAATTTGAAGGAGTAACAAAAATCAAAGAAACATGGAGGTAGAAAATGAAAGGTATGTCTATGAACTGGTGGATATTCTATGTTGGCGTAGGGTATGGTTGCAAAAGCAATTGGATCAGGTTGTGTAGAAACATGCCTGATGTGGTTAAGAATGTAGAAGAGGTTTTAAGTCTGTGATATGTATTTATAAAATGGAGGCCTTTAGCTCATATCCAAGGTCTGTGAACTTTCCAATAACCAAGGTTCACATTATTGTTTTCTTATATGAAGGAAGCCATGGCTATGGCATTTATACCAAAATCAATAAAAATATTTCTTGCTTCTAAAAGAAGTATTGATCAAATAAGCAGCATGTGTATGTACCAAGAAGAGCATGGTTATAACACCAAGTCAGAATTTCATAGTCTTACAGTACTGAAAGGAAATTAACATGCAAACTGAAAGTAGTTAATTCAACCAAATATATTAGATGTGGGGTCATGGAAGAGGAAATGGCAGAGATGACTCATAGATATTGAGCCTGGGAGAAGGGTGATTCTGTGAACAGACACAGTTGTCTTGAGGAGTTATCGTCTGAGAAGATTTTATTTGCCTTGGACAGTCTGAGATGCTGTGGAAGTTGGTCTATCAGCAGCCAGTGGAGGAAGAGTTTGTTAGAGATATTGCTTCTGGGCCTCACTTGTATAAAGGTCACAATCAAAGCTGAACAAGTTGTTTACTACCACCTTTCTGATTCAGTTATTGTATCCCTTGATAGGCTTCTGGATAATAACGAACTAATGTTCTCTGAGTAACTACTGTCTTCACAGTAGGCTTGTGCAGTAGGCACTATTATTATTCCCAATTTACATGTGAGGAAACGGAGGCAAATACACACAAAATTAAGTGACTTGCCCAGTGGAGCTGTCTTCAAACCCAGTTCTGTCTGACTCCAATACTCAAGTTCTTAAACACTCCTCAGTAGGGTTGCCCAGATAAATTTAAATTTCAGATAAACAACAATTATTTTAGTAAAAGTATGTCCCATTCCATATTTGGGGTTTACTTATGCTAAAACCAGTTATTGTTTATCTGAAATTAAAATTTAATTGAGGGTCCTATATATTTATTTGCAAAATCTAGCAAACTATTTATGGGGGCATAATGGAAAGAGTTAACCTCTGGGAGCCATCTCTGTCTCTTCTCTCACATACACAGAGTTAAGATTTTTTTGGTCTACTCCTGGCTCTCTTCTTCCATAATGACATTATGCTCAAGCCCTTGGGCCACACCAGATGCTTCTGGAGCCAGACAAGATAATTTCACCTCATTTACCTCTGCCATCCCTTCATATGCTCCTCCACTGTAGGGGCCAAACTGGACTGAAGACCTCCTTACACATCTCAGTATAACCCATCACCAGCCAGGGAAAACCATGTCAAAGCTCAACTGCACTTGACCTCCATTTCCTTATTCCCAACACTGCATCTTCTTTGTCTTGATTTCTTTGTTCCTTTTCTGTCTTCTTTTGTTTTGTTTTGTTAATCCTCACCCAAGGATATTCTTTCAATTGATTTTTTAGAGAGAGTGGGAGGGGGACGAGGAAGAGAGACACAGACAGACAGAAAGAAACATCAATGTGAGAGAGACACATAGATTGGTTGCTTCCCACATGCACCCCTACCAGGGCTGGGGATTGAACTTGCAACCGAGGTATGTGCCCTTGACTGGGAATTGAACCTGAAATCTTCCAGTGTGTGGGCCACCAGTCCTCTAACCAATGAGAATGCTGGGCAGGGCTGCCTTGATTTTCTTTTAATCACAAAAGGAATGGGTCACCACTAGGAAAATGAGGAATGAAATAGGAAAGAGTTTGTGTATGAGGTAGGGGTTTTTTCCCCTCTTAATTCCTTCACCCTTTTCACCTAGCCCTCCCCTTCCCCTATGACAGCTGTCAGTTAACTCTATCCATGAATCTGTCTCCAATTCGTTAGTTTATTTTGTTCCTTAGATTCTACATATAAGTGAGGTCATATGGTACTTGTCTTTCTCTAACTGGCTTATTTCACTTAGCATAATACTCTACAGGTACCTTCATGCTGTCTCAAAGGGAAAGAGATCCTTCTTTTCACTGCTGCATAGTATTTCATTGAACCATAGCTTTTTTATCCACTCATCTACGGATGGACACTTGGGTTATTCCAAATCTTGGCTATGCTGCAATAAACATAGGGGTGAACATATTATTTCGAATTGGTGTTTTGAGTTTCTTCATATAAATTCCCAAAAGATGAATTGCTGGTTCTAAAACCTTATAGACTGACAACAGTATGATTATTACCAGAGGGAAATGGGGATACGGGAGGTAGGAGAGAGTAGAGGGGGGATAAATGGTGATGGAAGGAGACATGACTTAGGGTGGTGAACACACAATGCAAAATACAGATGTTGTATTATAGAATTGTACACCTGAAATCTATATAATTTTATTAACCATTGTAACCCCAATAAATTCAATTAAAAATAGGGAAGAGTTAATGAGCAATAGAGACAGAATCACTGTGGTTGTGAACATTGTAGGAAGGGTTTTCCAGGTGGGAAGAATGACACATACAAAGACACTGAAGAGGTAGACCTGATCTATTCTTTCCCACTGCTCTTAGGGTTTCTTCTTGTTCTCCAGCTCCCATTTACCCAACTGAAAATTGACTGAGTAGCCTATGCTTTGGCTACTTTTTCTTTCTCATTAAATCAATTCAGTCATTTTCAGCTGAAGTTTCTTCACATTTCTGCATGTGTTAACAGGGCTTTAAGAGAAAATTTCACAAATGACCAACCTTTACTCCCCGCCCCCTCCCCATCCATTTATTTATCTACAATTAGTCACAGGTGTTAAACATGCTTAATCCTTTTGGATATAGGTATGATTAAAATATTCAATGATTTTAGTTCAGATTACTTGAAAAGGTAAAGTCAATGAATTTTTTAAACTCAGGCATTTAATGATAGGGTTGCTACTTGGTCCATGTCAATTCCTGTAATCTGACACAACCTTTGGGGGCACAGAATTAGTTCTTTAAGCAGTACAACTCTATTTTCAGAGATTGCTGCTAGCTAGGGACAGATGGTTAATCAGGATAGTTCTCCAGAAATTCCCATGTCCAAATCATCGATTGATTAATTATTACTCACAACCTCACAAGTTAAGCTGCTTTTAGATAACTAAAGTGTCACCATGAAGGAAGGCTGATATAGATCTTTAAGAAAGCAAGCAAGGCCAGTGTATTATTGACTGTTATTTTATTTTTTCCTTTATACTTTATATAAAAGGATTTGAGATGACTTGCAATCAAATAGACAGTTCAAGATAAAATTAAGTGAAGGTTTTGGGGGTGGAGATGGAGAAAGGAAAATGAGCACATGCCCATCCTTGCCTGTGTCCAGTGAGCTTGAGTATGCATTCTGAACCTGGCACCTGCCTGACTCTCGTGGCTGATATGAGCTGGGTGAGCACAAGCTCTTCCTGTTCTTACCCTGCAACTTGGCATTTCTGGCAAGATTTCTACTCTAATATCATTGACCTGAACTGGATCTTTCCCAGTTTATTGGGCACCTCCATTACCACTCTCCAAGAAGCTGGAAGTCTTGGCTAATAAATGCAAATGGTAAGTACAAGGATATCCTTCATTCTCACTCAGAGCAGGGGCCTGAGTGTTAGTTGAATTGGAGACTTATCACCTCTTAGGTTATCTATCTTATACCATCAGAATTTATATGAGACAGTACTGGCAACCTGTGAGTAGCTCTGGGCCTCTCTTGGAAAGGATTTTACTTCTTCCCATTATAGCATTTGTTTTAGAACAGACCTCTAGTCTAATTTGTTAATAGTTTATCAGGCATGTAGTCAATAACACTGAATGTAATCATCATCATTATTTATCACTAATGATAGCTCAGGGCTATACTAAAAGTAATTATGATTATTTCCTAGTGAATGTTCATGTGAGAGGTGTAACTTAGGATCACTACCCAGAAGACTGCAGCATGTCAGCAATTGTCTCATCAATAATTTGGTTTACATTGCAATTGTCAAGAAGCATCCAAGTTAATGCTATGAATTTAATTAGTTGACTTTTTAAAATTGAATTTTAAAAACCTTTATAGTAAGAAGTATTATATGTGTCCCTTTTTTTCTCCCATTGACCCCTTCTAGCCTGCCCCCACCCTCACCCCAGGCCTCCACCACCCTATTACTAATGTCCATAGGTTATGCATATATGCACACAAGTTCTTTGATTGATCTCTTCCCACCCCCACCTTCCCTCTGAGATTTGACAGTCTCTTCCATGCTTCTATGTCTCTGGATCTATTTTGTTCAACAGTTTATTTTGTTCATTAGATTCCATATATGAGTGAGATCATGTGATACTTATCTTTCTCTGACTGGATTATTTCACTTAACATACTACACTCAGGTCCCTGCATGCTGTCTCAAAGGGTAAGAGATCCTTCTGTTTTACTGCTGCATAGTATTCCATGTGTAAATGTACCACAGCTTTTTTATCCACTCATCTACTGATGGGCACTTGTGCTGTTTCCAGAACTCAGCTATTGTAAATTGTGCTGCTATGAACATAGGGGTGCACACATTCTTTCTGATTGGTGTTTTGGGTTTCTTATGATATATTCCTAGAAGTTGTCCCAGAGGCTCCTTACACTATCTTCATATTTTTGGATTCTTTTTTCTTTTTGCTTTTCCGGTTGGGTGTTTTTTGCTTCTTTGTATTTCAAATCTTTGACTTGATTCTTGCGATCCTCTAGTCTGCTGTTGGATCTCTGTATATTATTCTTTATTTCAGTCAGTGTATGCTTAATTTCTAGTTGGTACTTTTTCATATCCTCTAGGGTTTCACTAAATTTATCAGCCTTTTCTAGAAAATTCTTGAAAAACCTTATAACCATGGTTTTGAACTCTATATCCTCCATTTCTTTCATTTGTGACCTGTTTCTTTGTCTCTGCATTTTGGTTGCTTCCCTGTGTTGATAGAGTGGTTTTGTGTGCTAGGTGTCCTATAGGCCCAGTGGCTCAGCCTCCCCAGTTACCTGAGGTGGACACTCTTGGTGCACCCCTTTGTGGGCTGTGTGCACAGTCTTGTTGTAGTTAAGCTTTGATTGTTGTTGGTATCACTGGGGGGAATTGACCTCCAGGCCAATTGGCTGTGAGGATCAGCTGTGTCTACGATGGGAGAACTTCTGTGCTGGAGACACCCTTATGAAACAAGACTTGCTTCAGTGAGGCTTTGGTGCTCACTGAGTCTGCCCCCTGAATGTGTCCCTTATGGAACTAAGGAGTTGTAATTTGGATGGTCCCACTCTGACCACTGGGTACACTGGCTCTTGGATCTCCAAGGAGGTGCAAAATCAGCCACTGCCTGGGGCCACTCAGCAGGAGCTATGGAGAGAACTGCAGATTCCTCTTCTTTGGGTTTTGGAGGTGCCCAGATGAGGCCCAGCTGTGAAGCAATGCAAGCTGCTGTGGGGCCTTGGGCCTTCTTTTGGATGTTCTGGGTCTCTTTGACTCAGCTGCAGTTTGTTAGGTAATTTTAGATTTCAAAGGACCAGGCCATTCATATGCAAAAGCCTCTGTGCACCGCTTGGGTGGGGCGGGGTCTCAGGGCAGAGCAAACAGCAATGGCTTCCCGTCAGCCCTGCCCTAAGAGGCCCTTGGGTCTCAGTGTCCCTCGGTAATCGCTGCAAGCACCTCTGAGAGAAAGCTGCCCTCGAGTTCCGCCCGATGCCAGACAGTCCAGTTTCTCCCCATATGAGTCTAGGTCCCCAGAGTCTTGCCTAGAACTAGAGTTCAGAGCAGTCAGGAGCTTGTGTCTCCCTCCCAATTGAAAAAGACAGCCGTGTACTCAGTTGCTATTCCTTTTCCGTGTGTGCGCCTCCATACTTCTGCACTTCACTTCTGCAGTTCCTCTGAGTCTCAGTGTGCTTTTCTCTTTCCTTCTAGTTGTAGAATTTCCACTCAGCCAGCCTTCCTGTGGTTCTGAATGATGTCCATTTTGTCTTTTAGTGGTAGTATTGAAGTGGTTGTGTGAGGCAGCAAGTTCAGGTGTTTACCTATGCTGCCATCTTGGTTTCTCCTTGAGCATTTTTTTTCATATGTCCCTTGGCCCTCTGTATGTCCACTTTGGAGAAGTGTCTATTTAGGTCTTTTGACCATTTTTAATTGGATTATCTTCTTTTTATTAAGTTGTATAAGTTCCTTATATATTTTTTATTTATTGGGGTGACATTGGTTCACAAAGTCATACAGGTTTCAAGTGCACAACTCAACAAAACATCATGTACACACTATACATGCACACATCACCCCCAGCAAAGTCCCTTTCAGTCCTCGTTTTCCCTTGCTTTCCTCACCTTCATACACACACACACACACGTCTTGTTGCTTAATCTTTTCAACCTTCTTTCATCCTTTTTTAATTTTTCTATTGTCTAAAGGTTTACATATGTCTCCTTTTTCTCCAGTTGACCCCCCCCCAGCCATTCCCACCCCAAGGCAAGGCTCTAACACCCCAGTGTCTGTGTCCATTGGCTATGCTAATATGCAGGCATACAAGTTGTTTGGTTGCTCTCTAACCACCCTCCTCCCCTACCATTTGTCTCTGGATCTATTCTTGTTCATCAAATTATGTTGATCATTATATCCCACATATGAATGAGATCATGTGATATTTATCTTTCTCCGACTGGCTTATTTTGCTTAGCATAATGCTCTCTAGTTCCATCCATGCTGTTGCAAATGGTAAAAATTCCTTCTGTTTTATAACAGCAAAGTATTCCATTGTGTAGATATACCATGGTTTTTTAATCCACTCATCTGCTGATGGGCACTTAGGCTGTCCAAATCTTAGCTATTGTAAATTTTGCTGCTATGAACAAAGGAGTGCATATATCCTTTCTGATTGGTGTTTCTGGTTTCTTGGGACATATTCCTAGAAGTGGTATTACTGGGTCAAATGGAAGTTCCATTTTTAACTTTTTGAGGAAACTCCATACTGTCTTCCACAATGGCTCACCAGTCTGCATTCCCACCAGCAGTGCAAAAGGGTTCCATTTTTTCCTCGCCAGCACATGTCATTTGTTGATTTGCTGATGATAGCCATTCTGACAAGTGTGAGATGGTATCTCATTGTTGTTTTGATTTGCATCTTTCAGATGATTAGTGACTTTGAGTATGTTTTCTTATGTCTCTGGGCCTTCTGTATGTCCTCTTTAGAAAAGTGTCTATTTAGATCATTTGCCCATTTTTTGATTGGGTTGTTTATCTTTCTTTTGTTAAGTTGCATGAGTTCTCTGTAAATTTTGGAGATAAAACTCTTATCAGAAATACTATTGGCAAAAATGTTCTCCTATGCAGTGGGCTTACTTGTTGTTTTGTTGATGGTTTCTTTTGCTGTGCAGAAGCTTTTTATTTTGATGTAGTCCCATTTGTTTATTTTCTCCTTAGTCTCCATTGCCCTAGGAGCTGTATCTGTAAAGATATTGCTACAACATGTCTGCTATTTTGCTGCCTATGGAGTCTTGTAGGATTTTTTATTGTTTCCAAACTTACATTTAAGTCCTTTATCCATTTTGAGTTTGTTTTTGTGTATGGTGTAAGTTGGTGATCTAGTTTCATTTTTTTGCATGTTTCTGACAAAATGTCCCAGCACCATTTATTGAAGAGACTGTTTTGACTTCATTGTATGCTCTTGCCTCCTTTGTCAAATATTAATAGAGCATAATGACTTGGGTCAATTTCTGGGTTCTCTGTTCAGTTCCATTGGTCTATATGTCTGTTCCTGTGCCAGTACCAGGCAGTTTTGAGAACCGTGGCTTGGTAATATAGCTTGATATCTGGTATTGTGATCCCTCCAACTTTGTTCTTGTTTCTCAGGATTGCTGTGGCTATTCAGGGTCTTTTTTTTATTCCAGATGAATTTTTGTTCTAGATCTTGGAAATATTCCGTTGGTATTTTAATGTAGATTGCATTGAATCTGTAGATTGCTTTGGGTAGTATGGATATTTTAATGATGTTGATTCTACCAATCCATGAACATGGTATGTTCTTCCATTTGTTTATGTATTCCTCTATCTCTTTTATCAATGTCCTGTAGTTTTCTAAGTACAGGTCTTTTACATCCTCTGTTAAGTTTATTCCAAGGTATCTTAATTCATTTCGTGCAATGGTAAAAGGGATTTTTTTTTTCATTTCTCTTTCTGTGAGTTCATTATTGGGGTATAAAAAGGCCATAGATTTCTGGGTGTTTATTTTGTATCATGCTACACTGCCGAATTCATTTATTAAGTCTAATAATTTTTTGATGGAGTCTTTAGGGTTTTCTATGTATGGTATCAGGTCATTTGTGAATAAGGACAGTTTTACTTCTTCTTTTCTAATTTAGATGCCTTTTATTTCTTCTTCTTGTCTGATTGCTATGTCTAGCACTTCCAGTATTATGTTGAACAGAAGTGGTGAACATGGGCATTCCTGTCTTGTTCCTGTTCTTAGAGTAAATGAGTTCAGTTTTTGCCCATTGAGAATGATGTTGGCTATAGGTTTATCATATAAGGCTTTTATTATGTTGAGGTATGATCCCTCTATTCCCACTTTATTGAGAGTTTTTATAAAAAATTGTGTTGGATTTTGACAAATGCTTTTTCTGCATCGATTGATATGATTATGTGATTTTTGTCTTTTTGTTCGTTTATTTGATGTTTCACATTTGTTGATTTGAGAATACTGTACCATCCTTGCATCCCTGGAATATATCCCACTTGGTCATGGTGTATGATTATTCCAATGTAATTCTGAATCTGATTTGCTAGAATTTTGTTGAGGATTTTAGCATCTTTGTTCATCAAGGTTATTGGCCTGTATTTCTCTTTTTTTGTGGTGTCTTTATCTGGTTTTGGGATTAAGGTAATGCTGACTTCATAAAAAGAGCTTAGAAATTTGTCTTCCTCTTGAATTTTTTGGAATAGTCTGAGGAGGATAGGTTTTAGTTCTTCTTTGAATGCTTGGTAGAACTCCCCTGTAAAGCTGTCTGGACCAGGGCTTTTGATTGCTGGAAGATTTTTGATCACTTCTTCAATTTCTAAGGTAGATATTGGCCTATTCAGGTTTTTTGATTCTTCTTGGTTGAGTTTTGGGAGCTTGTATTTTTCTAGGAATATGTCCATTTTATGTCATCTAGCTTGTCCATTTTGTTGGAATAGAGTTGTTCATAGTATTTTTTTCATTATCATTTGTATTTCTGTGGGATGAGTTGTTACTTCAGCTCTTTCATTTCTGATTTTGTCATTTGGGTCCCCTGTCTTTGCTTCTTGGTGAGCCTGGCTAGAGGTTGATGAGTCTTATTTGTCCTTTCAAAGAACCCGCTCTTGATTTTGTTAATGTTTTGTACTGTTGTTGTTTTTTTTTTTTTGTCTCTATGTCATTTATCTCCACTCTCATCTTTATTATTTCCTTCCTTCTGCATACACTGGGCTTTTCTTGTTGCTCTCTTTCCAACTATTTGAGTTGTAGGGTTAGATAATTTATTACCATTATTCTTGTTTTTTGAGGTAGGCCTGTAGAGCTATGAACTTCCTTCTCAATTCTGCTTTCACTGTGCCGCACAGATATTGGATTGTTGTATTTTCATTGTCATTTGTTGCCATGATGCTTTTTATTTCTTCTTTGATCTCTTTGGTAACCCAATCATTGTTTAATAGCATGCTATTTAGTCTCCATGTGTTTGATTTTTTTGGATTGTTTTTATTGTGGTTGATTTCTAATTTTATGCCATTGTGATCTGATATGATGCTTGATATGATTTATATCTTCTTGAATTTGAAGAGACTTTGCCTGTATCCCAATATGTGGTCCATCTTTGAAAATGACCCATGTGCACATGAGAAGAATGGATATTCTGTGGCTTTGGGGTAAAATATTCTGAAGATGTCAATTAATTCCATCTGATCTAGTAAGTCATTTAGGATTACTGTTTGTTTGTTTGTTTGTTTGTTTTTGTTTTGTTTTGTTTTTTGCTGATTTTTTGTTTAAAAGAATTGTCCAGTGGTGTTAGTGGGGTGTTAAAGTCCACTACTATGGCTGTATTGCTGTCAACCTCTCCCTTGATATCCTCCAGAAGTTTTTGTTTTTTTTTTAATGTATTTGGGTGCTCCTGTATTGGGTGCATATATGTTTATCAGAAGTCATAGCTTCTTGTTGAATTGCTCCCTTTAATATGATGAAGTGGCCTTCCTTATCTCTTGTTATGGCCTTCACTTTGAGGCCTAATTTGGCAGATATAAGCATTGTAACCCCAGATTTTTTTTTTTCATTTCCATTCGCCTGAAAAACCTTTTTCCATACCTTCACCATCAGTCTGTGTGAGTCCTTTGTTCTGAGGTGGGTTTCCTGTAGATAGCAGATATATGGGTCATGTTTTCTTATCCACTCAGCTACTCTATGTCTTTTGATTGGGGCATTTTATCCATTTACATTTAAAGTTATTATTGATAGGTTTGTCACCATTTTTATTCTTTATGCCTGTGTTCCTTCTTCCCTTCTTATTTCTTCTTTTTACAGCAGATCATTTAGCATATCTTGCATTGCTGGTTTGGTGTTAATAAACTCTTTTAGTCCTTTTTTGTCTGTGAAGCTCCTTATTTCACCCTCAATTTTGATTGATACCCTTGCTGGGTACAGTATTCTTGGATTCAGACTCTTGCTTTGCATGACTTTGTATATTTCATTCCATTTCCTTCTGGCATTCATGTGTTTCTGCGAGAAATCACTTGATAGTCTGATGGAATATCCTTTGTAGGTAACTTTCTGTCTGTCTCTGGCAGCCTTTAGGATTCTTACTTTGTTGTTGGTATTTGCCAATTCAATTATAACGTGTCTTGGCGTCGGTCTTTTGGGGTTCATTTTGCGTGGGACTCTGTAAGCTTCTTGGATTTGTATGGGTTTTTTCTTTCCTCTATCAGGGAAGTTTTCTGTCATTATTTCTTCAAACAGGTTTTCTATTCCTTGCTCAGTTTCCTCTCCTTCTGGCACCCCTATTATGAAGATGTTGTTTAGTTTAGTGTTGTCTCAAAGTTCCCTTAGACTCTCCTCCTGTTTTTTAGTGTTTTTTTTTTTTTCTAGATGCTGCCCTGCTTGGGTATTTTTTCCTACCTTGTCTTCTAGCTCACTGATGAGGTCATTCCCTTCTTCTAGTCTACTGTTGATGCTTTCTATTGAGTTCTTTATTGCAGCAATGTCATTTTTAATTTCTTCTTGGTTCTTCTTCATTTCCTCTTTGTTCTTACACATATTATTGAATTTGTTTTCTGTCCTTTTCAGCGACCTTATGACCATTTCTCTGCATTCTTTCTCTGACATTTTGCTTGCCTCCATTTCATTTACTTCCTATTCTGTTGATGCCTCCTTTTCTTTTGTATGATGGCTGTGTCTTTGTCTCTCCATGATCCCTCCACTCTTGATGTCTTTTTCTGTACTTCTCTCTGTCCTGTGTTTATTTAAAGACACAAAATACACCACTACAATACACAGCGCACAGAGCACCAAACACAAATGTATTCACAATACTAATAACCCCAAATAAAGGTGACCACCAGAAAAAAAGCGAGTTAGGGGATAGAAAAGAGTGCAAAAATGATATTGATAAAAGGAAAAAATTAAGAGCGAAAAGAAAGAGAAGAAAAATGAAGGTGACGGGAAATATATGTATATGGGGAAAAGGCTCCAATAAAATTCCAATTAATCCAAAAAATGTAAACAACAAACACCCATTGATGAATGCAAACCACAAATAACAACTAATCCAAAATATGTAAACTACAAACCTTCAAACAACAAACATCCAGATGAATCTTAGGAAGCAGAGCTTATTTCCAGAAGGTAAGGTCAAGGAATTCAATGAATGGGGAAATAGCCACAATTCAGTATAGAGGAGATAGGAAGCAAATGAGTGTATAAGAAGAAAACTAAAAAAAAAAAAAAAACTAAATACAAAAGAAAAAAATATATATATAACTTTTCCCCTTCTTTATTCTATCTATGTATTCATTTACTATTGGAAATGGAGTATAAAGAGTAGCTATGCCTGAATTTGTGGTTGTAATTAGTAGAAGAAGAGAACAAGGAAGGAAAGGAATAACAGAAGCAAAAAAACTAAACAAAACAGCAACAACATCAAAAACAAAGAACAAAAGAAAAAAACAAAAAACAAGTACAAACAAGCAATAAAAACCAAACTAATCAACAATCAAGCATTAACAAGACAGAAAGAAAGAAAAAGGCAAATAATTAAAAAAGAAAAGAAAACAAACAACAAAACAGCACAAAACAAAAAAATAAAAACAAAACAAAGGGGAAGTAAAAGAAAATCTGGATAGTCAAGAAAGGGATGAGAAAAGTGTGTACAGGCTTGGAGCAGGGAGGAGCAGAAATTAGATATATGAGTAAGATCAATTTTTAACAGGGAGTAAAAAGAAAGGACTGAGAAAAACTAAAGCAAGAACAGGGTAAGAGAAACAGGGCAAAAGGGGAATGTGAGGAAGAGAGTTTTGGTATAAAGGAAAAATTGAGATAGAGTAAAATAATGCTACAGGAAAAATGAAAATAGAACGCAAAACACTAATCCCAAAATAAAATAAGAAATAAAATAAAGAAAAAATAAAATAAAACTTTAAAAAAGGTAAAATAATAGTAGTAATAATAGTAATTAAAAACAAAAATATTAAAAAAGCTAAAATCAGGTGATAAAGAAAAAAATTAGTTTCTCAAGTAAAAGATAAAAAATAAAAATGTGTAGTGAATGTTGTTCACTTCCTCTACTGTTCTGTTTGGCAGGTCTGTTTCCTGTCAGGTAGACAGCACAGTATTGGAGTACCCTGCGCTCCACAGCTCCTCTGCGTCATAACCCACAATCCTTTTTTCAGGAAGTTGGGAGCTCTTGGTTTCTTAGTCTGCCTTCATTTGCATTCACACAAGAGTCAATTTCTGATACAACCCCTGGGTGGCAGTGTTTCTGTATTGATATCTGGGGCTAAAAGGCTCCTCCCCTATCTAGCTTTTAGATGGCTTTCATTGCTGCACTTAATGCTGGGTTAGAGGGATGGACTGCTCTAGAGCTGGCTTTCTGTTCGTTTCTCTACACTCTGTTCTCCAGGTTGCACAAAAACAGCTTTCCCCTGCAGTCTCAGTGAGTGTTTTTTAATTGGAAGAGCCTATTACTGGGCTTAGTAATCAGAAGCAAGGATTTAAAAAAGAAAACGAAAAACAACAACAAAAAAAAACACACACACAAAAGCCATAGGATGCACCCAGACTCATGTCTTCCCCTGGCACTCCACAGCCGGCACACTGGTAGAACTCCAGACTGCCCTCCTGAGCCCAGCCCTGCAGTGGGTTAATTTCTATAGTCTCCTTCTGCCCGCAGCCCTGTGGACCCCCTTCCACATTAGAGGGCTACACTTACCCAAACAGCGCGTATTTTGTAGGGCGCAATCTCCCTTTGAGACTCTATTTCCTGCTGCACGCATTACATGCACATTTCATGCGTGTTTCTCCCTTCAGCCTGGATTGCAAATCTCCTCTCTCCCTAGGCAATAGCTGATCTTTCCATCCACGGATTTCCTCACCATCCACAGATTTCTCACCAGCTGTGTTTAATTCGCCAATTCTGGGTGGATATTAATTGATTCAGCTGTTCCTTATCTCTGCTCTGTAAGAAGGCACAGGGGTCATCCACGTACTCGCGCCGCTTTGTCTCCTCCTGAACAGACTTTCTAGGCGCCCACAGTCAGAGAGGCTGGAGTCTTGGTATTCCTGGGTTCACAGCTGAGGTAGCTGGTCCCTGGGGGTTGTGGTTGTAAGGTCCCGTTATGTATCCAAGGGTCTCCCTGGTTGAAATTAAGGTTGGGCTTCAGATCACCGCCACTCTCCCCTTCAAGATGGCACAGTCTCTGTGCAGAGCCAGACGCTCTGGGAGAGATTTCAGCAGCAGTAGAGGCTGCCTGGCCAGGGGAGCCAGGTCCGGCAGTCCACAACAATTCCTTGGACTATAGCTATCCTTCACTCACAAATACATACACTCCCCACGCATCCACGCACTCTTCTTTCATTCTCTCACTCACATACTATCTTGCAGTCTGCCATCCTGTTGGCAGCCATATTAGGATCCTAAATAGACACCTTTCGAAAGTGGACATACAGAAGGCCAAGAGACATATGAAAATATGCTCTAAGTCACTAATCATCAGAGAGGTGCAAGTCAAAACAACAGTGAGATACCATCTCACATCTGTCAGAATGGCTATCATCAACAAATCAACAAATGACAAGTGCTAGTGAAGATGTGGAGAAAAAGGAACCCTTGTGCACTGCTGGTTCCGGGAATGCAGACTGGTGCAGCCACTGTGGAAACAGTATGGCATTTCCTCAAAAAGTAAAAAATGGAACTCCCATTTGACCCAGTAATCCCACTTCTAGGAATATATCCCAAGAAACCAATCAGAAAGGACATGTGTAGTTGACTTTTGATTGCAGCCTAATACTTATTTCTCTGGTCAAGAAGCATCTTGACTTTTAATCACATATTATCTCATATGACTTATAACAGAGAATGAGATATTCATTTTGCTGTTTCACGTAGCTATCATTATGGCATACACAGTTTGGGAAATGAAATAATTCAATGTTTGGCTCTGAGAAGTTTTCTTCATATTATTGTCAGAAGTTGAATGGTTTGTATCCTGATAAGTTTCAGAAGGTTCTGATACTATGCTTCTATTGACTGTTTTTCTTACTGAGAAGTGTCTAACTAATCTGAAATTTTTCTTATCAGAAAATCAATTCAGCCATTTAGCTAAAACTTAATGGACTTTCTACTTTGTGTACACAAAACTTTTAAGGGCAAATTCCAAAAGTGACTAATATATTTTTTACTCCCATTCATTTAGTTTAAGTAAGCCTTTTATTTAACATAATTGTAGATTCACTTGCAGTTGCAAGAATACAGACTATATACCCACTTTCCTCAAAGGTGACATCTTGCAAAAACCATAATATAATATCAAACCCTGGAGACTGACATTGGTACAGTCAACATACAGAGCAGTTATAATCCCACAAGGATCCCTCATGTTACTGTTTTATAATGATGCCTACTTCCATCCCCCATTCATTTTATATATAACTAGAGGCCTGGTGCTCAAAATTCGTGCATGCGTAGGATCCCTAGGCCTGGCCGGTGATCAGGGCCAATCGGGGCCTTTTGGCTGCTGGCTGGGGCCTTCCTTCCAGCTGCCAGCCGCGGGGCCTCCCTTCGTTCCATGCTGCCCCCTGGTGGTCAGTGCATGTCATAGTGAGCGATAGAACTCCCAGTCTCCCGGTCGAACTCCCGCGGGGACACTTTGCATATTAGCCTTATATAGAGAGAGATTAGTCACAGGTATATGTCACTTCAATTCATTTTGTAAGTAGGTAGAGTTCTTCTGCCTTCAATAAATCCTGGATCAAATGAGTTATTGGTAGAATACAACATATTCTATGAATTTCTAATTCTATTAATTGCACGTAGCAAACTTCAGATATGATAAGTAGCAAAAGTCATTTGAAAAGTTCCTGCAGCTTGCTTTGGGCCATACATTGGGGTTAGGGGAGTGAGGAGACTCTGTTGAGGGACTTCCTAGAGCCTCTGCAGTGACCAGGTGTTGAGGGAGATGCAGTCGGAATAGTAGGACAAGTTAAGAGACAAGGCAGAGGAGTCGGAATAGTGGGATAAGTTAAGAGACAAGGTAGAGGAGTAACAGGCTGTGTTCCTAAGCCATGGCTGTCCAACAATGGAAAATGCAGTATCCAGTGGAGTGGGATGAGTTATCTCTTGACCAAAGTTTATATGTGTGTACGTGGGTGGGAGGGGTACATTTGGCTGGAGTGCTCTTAAATCAAGTTGGGAGTGACTTCTGATTCTTTTGGAGAAGGCCCTCAAACAATAGATGGATCTACTGAGAATAGGGCCCAAAATCTTATCATAGGGTCCTGAGTAGTCCTGGGGTTGCTATGGCTGGTTTGCAAGGATGATATTCAACCCTAATAAGAAACTGAGGTGGAAGCCCATGCAAACAGACTTTACCAATTCAGAAAGTATTCTAAGAAAATCATGACTCTGAGCATTCCAGAATTTAGTTCTTCTCAGTGTACATTTGTCAAGTACTTAATATGGGCCAGATTCTGGGCTGGGTATTGAGTATATAATGCCCATACTGTAAGGAACTGAGAGGCCAGTGGTGATAGTACACATTAGGTCATCCTAGGACAGTGATGGCGAACTTATGACACGCGTGTCAGCACTGACACGCGTAGCCATTTCTGATGACATGCGGCCGCTGAGGCGGCCGCATGCCGAGGATAAAACATTTGCTACTCCTGAGGATGAAACATTTGCGAAATAATGTTTTTCCTCAAAGTGACACACTACCCGAGTTATGCTCAGTTTTTTGGCGAAGTTTGACACACCAAGCTCAAAAGGTTGCCCATCACTGTCCTAGAATAATACAGATTGGGGCAAATGTAGGTTTACAGTTGTGAGTATGTGAAATAGAGTTTATTCTTATATTATTATGTATTAATTATTGTATTATTTTCCATATGAACAGCTGTAAACCTAATTTTGCCCCAATATATACTAGAGCAGCAAGACAGTGTAGAGCCCATTTTTTGGTGTGGTTGGGGCTCCCATAATACTCTCTGCCCTAGTTAGGTTTGGTTTTAGCAGTTAATATATTCCTTGCCCACTTCATTGTTTGGGCTTAAATTAGTTAACTAGCTATCTTAAACTAGATAGAGAGATATAGAGATAGATGATAGATAGATAGATAGATAGATAGATAGATAGATAGATAGAAATGAAGGTCAGCAATTCCAGCAAGGGGGGAAGGTTGCAGAAGGCAAGGGCTAACACATTATAACAATTCAACACTCCTTTATCCTTGGAGAATAAAACAAGGAGCACTTACCACTCAAGATATTAGTAACCAGATTTGTGGTTTTATGTCCCTGTGAATGTTTTTATAATTTTAAAAAATCTATAGCTGACTACAAAACCTTGAGTGATCTTGCTCAGGATAAAAAAAGCTTTCACTAACATCTTTAATCTGTGTAATGAAATCTTGATCTATTTTTCATGCCTTTATTGTTGCTTCAACCAGTAACCAAAATCTCAAGAGAACTCAATGAGTTAGAGTATGACCTAAGATCAAGAGCAAAGAGTCATCAATCAAAAAGGGAGATTATTTGGGGAACAGAAATTATTTAAATACCAAAGAAACACTGCCTGTTGACAGAAATATGTCTATAACTTGTTTCATTGGTCATGTAAGACAGGGAACAAATCAAGAGCTCACTCATATAAAAAACAAATTTGATTTTAGACTTCCCTCCACTGCCTTGATTTTCTGGAACTTTAAGTTTGATTCCCTGTAACTATAAAACTTGGTTCTTTGTTCTCTTTTTGCCATGTATTTCCCCATTTGTGTTGTTCTCCATATTTCCCTCCTAGTTTTATTGAGAAACAATGATATCTATCTTGAAGAAGTGCTCCAAGTTGTCAGATAGCAGAAGCCTTTTTAGGGAGTCTCCATTGAGATAGGCTGAGTAGTTTAACAAACAACTTTCAAATGTCAATGGGTTAACATAATAAATATTTCTTTCTCAGTTACACAAAATCCATTGCTGATGTTCTTGGGTAGTCAGTTGTCCTGAGCAGCTACTCTAAATGGTGACCCAAGAATGCAACCTCCTTCCATCTTGTGTTGCTGTTGTGTTCAGTATGAGCCTTCCTGGTAACTTCAGAAGGGAAAGAAAACAGTACAAGGTTGGAATACTTGATACTTGGTCCAGAAGTGGTAAATACTCCACTTTTGCTTTTATTTCCTTGACCAGAACAAGTCACATGGCCCCATGAGATGAAAGAGGGACTGGGAAATATGGCCCCTGGATGAACAGTAACTTCCTAATGTCAGCAGTACACTTTGATATACTTCTGACCATTTCCTTTTTCACCATCCTTTGAAAGCATTGTTCCATGAAAGTACCTCAGCTCTCTCATCCATCCCTAAATGACCTGTTCTGTTCCATATTCCAGATGAACTACATTCAATCACACAATCCTCCTCAAGTCAAAGATACCAGGAAGAAATTTAATTCTTTTTAAATATGTAAATGATGTATCTGGAGAAGACTGAGCACCTCTTTATGTGCCTAGCTACAACATTTACAATTTGTTTCTGGAGCCATAAATCCCCTCATTAAAATTCGACCATAACTTAGAGGATTAAAAAATGCAATAATCGTCTAATTTCAACTCAAGTTTAGATATTTTTCAATATAATAAATTTGGTAAATAGAAACCTTGATTCAGTTTTTTAGAACAAAGCTGGGTTTTGATTGACCTAGGTGAGTTTCCTGAGTGGTGTTCTCTGGCAATGGTTTCTACCCATACAAGAGTGACTCTCACCATTGTGATAAGGAGCCTCTCTTAAATATTTTGCTCTGGGGACACCTTTCAGCAAAAATGGCTAAATATATTTGAATATGGATGGATCCTTCTAGAGACTAAAAATACTGTGTTTGATTGTCCTGCCTTCCTGGATTCTATTAAATTGCAAAACCAAGGAGTAGCCTGGGGTTCTTAATCTTCTGTAGTTAATTCAGGTCCTGTTATTTACATAACCATATATTTCCTGTCCAAGCCCTGCTGTTCTATAAAGATAGGGGAATAGTTAAATAAATTATGCTGCATCCATATGTTAGAGTATTAAGAAAACTTTAAACTTTGTTTCTCACAAATTTTAATGACCATTAAAAAATTCCCATAACATTTAGTTTTTTAAATAAATACAGGTGATTTCAATTTTTGTGTGTATATATATATGTGTGTGTGTATAATAAAAATACTGAAAGAAAATATATCAAAATTTTAACTGTGGTTATATCCCTGGGCAGTAGGATAGTGGGTGACTTTTACAGTCTTTATATTTTTGTGTGTTTTCCAAGGTTTAAAAATGAGCATGAAGTACTTACAAGAAGAATGTTAGTCACTAACCTGTCAATCAAGTCCACTCCTAACCATTCTTGGGAAAATTGCTAGGGACTAGTGGAAAGGGGAACTTTGGTTGTCTTTAAGTGGTTGAGTCCTCTATCTTTAAATAATAAAAAAGTAGAGTGACCTACCATCCAAAACAATGGTTATCTCATTTTTTCTTATTCCAAAATTTTACTGGTGAAACTTATATTCTTTTCAGATAAACCTTCCCATGTGCACTGCAATCTTTCTTTTCCAATGCAGAAACTTATTATAGAATTATAAGTTGTATAAGCATGTGTCATAATTAAGTCATTAAATGTGAACCATTGAGTGGATAACATTAGTCTTTTATTTCCTTTTTTTCGTAGGAGGGACCAGTATTAGCATAGTTTTCAGTGTTTGGGGCTCTAATCTTGAATCAGTTTTGTATTAGCTATGTGACTTGGAGACTGCTGTAGCCTAACTTCCAGTGCAGTCAGTTCCAGTTCCAGCTGTTTTTCAAGGGCAGGACAAGCCTTCTCAACCTACACCTCACCTTCTCAAATCTAGCAATTAAGGAGTTAAGTTCTAGTGAAATAAGGGACATTCACTAACTAGCTCAGGTATGCATATTTTCTAATTGTTCAATGTCTGTGGAATTCTGATTCTTAAATATTTTTAATATTACATCTGATTGTAGTCAAATAAATACTAATGGGAGTAATTTATTTCCTGTGTTACAGGATAAAATACCATAATGGCCAACTGTGTTCAAAAACTGAAGCTTTGGTTGAAGATGGCGACTGGCAGGTAGGTAGGAAGGGTGAGTGTGTGATCGAGTGATGGAGTGATAGAGGTGTGTGCGGACGTGTTTGCGTGTGTGAGTGAGTGAAATAGGGACAGTTAGATCCTGCAGTTCTTCCAGGGGGCATCCAAACCAGGCAGTCTTGGTTGGCAAAACCCCGCGGCCACTGCAAACACTCCGGGGAGGACACCAGTGGCACAGAGACCCCGCCATCTTTAAGAACAGAACTGCTAGAGACTAGAATCCTAACCTTACCACCACCCAGTCTGGTCTCGGAAGCAAACCTGGTCACTACAGCCACTCTGGTAGAAGACCTGCCACCCCAGCTGCAGATGCGCGAACCCTGAGACCTCCACCTCCAAAAGTGCGCCGCTGAAAGCATTAAGTACAACCTCCCCCTCCCCAGCGCTGGAACTCAGGATTTGCTGCATCCCCAGCCCATAGGCACCCAGGCACTCCACTACCCAGGCAGTACTTGGGAACCACTGAAAGCCCCCGAGGGGATGATTCTGCAGGGTCAAGAGTGCCCGGCCCTGCAGTAGAATCTCTGAACTGCCTCTTCCTAAATAACTGCCCACGGACACCCCTGCGGTGCAACTTCAGGGTCAGGGTGCATCAGAGCTTTGCGCTGGCTGGCGCGCCACCAGTTCGCGCACACTCAAGGGCAGGCAAACTCACAGCCACAGCAAGGGAAGGCACCCTGAGCCCATATATCCACAGGGTCCTCTGGGGAGCTTCTTTGAGCCACTACTGGGTGTGATTCTGTACAGCCAAGGACGCGCTGCCCCACAGCAGAAACTCTGAACTCCTTTCTCCTGAATAACTTCCCACATACACCCTAGTGGTTTAACTTCAGTGCCAGAGTCTCTCAAATTGCATCAGAGCTGTGCGCTGGCGGGCGTGCCACCAGTTCACACACACTCCAGAGCTGGCAAACTCACAGCCACAGCAAGGGAAGGCGCCCTGAGCCCATATATCCACAGGGTCCTCTGGGGAGCTGCTTTGAGCCCCTGATGGGTGTGATTCTGTACAGCCAAGGACACGCTGCCCACAGCAGAAACTCTGAACTCCTTTCTGCTGAATAACTTCCCACATACAACCTAGCTGTTTAACTTCAGTGCCAGAGTCCCTCAAAGTGCGTCAGAGCTGTGCCCCTGCAAACACACCTCCACAGAAGCGAATTTACAACAGGCAGGCACCCTGAGCCTATCTACACACAGGGTGCTAGTGGGAGCCATTGGGAGCTCTCCCAACAGACGGTTCCTGGGTGCCACTGTGAGTCCCCACTGGACACGCACGATTTCAACTAAGGGTGCAAGACAGCAAAAACTGGGACACTCCATAGCTGCTGACTTTTACACACCACAGTTGTGCCTCTCAAGCTTCCAGGTCTACATCAAGAGAACCCAAGTAGCTCAAGTAGGGAGCTACACTAGATTACCAAGCCCAGGAGAACTGAGAGATTACACCAGTAGCACCATCCCCAAAAGAACCTGGGTAGCAAAGCAAGCGGATCTACAATTAAAACATTACAGGAAAACATGGAGAGAAAAAAAGGAAATTCCCAAAGGGAGGAAAAAGAGGAATCACCAGAAAGGGAGTTAAATGAACTTGAGGCTAGCAGCTTAACAGAGAAAGAATTCAGAGTATTCGTTATAAGGATGTTTAAACGGATGGATGACAAATATACACAACTCAATGAGAACTATAAGGAGCTGAATGAAAATGTCACCAACACGAAAAGAAACCAAGAGGAGATGAAGAACGACATAGCTGCAATAAAGAACACAATGGAAGGCTTAAAGAGTAGAGTAGAAGATGCTGAGGACTGCATCAGCGAATTAGAAGACAAGGTAGGAAAAAACACACAAACACAGCAGCAACTGGAAAGAAGACTTAAAAAGCAAGAGGAGAGCCTAAGGGAGCTTTGGGACGACACAAAACGAAACAACCTTCAAATAATAGGGGTAAAAGAAGGAGAGGAAGAGAAGCAATGAATAGAAAACCTGTTAGAAGAAATAATGACAGAAAACTTCCCTGATATTGGCAAGAAAAAAACTATCCAAGTCCAAGAAGTACACAGAGTCCCAAACAAGTTGAACCCCAAAATACCAACACCAAGACACATCATAATTAAATTGACGAACACCAACGACAAAGCAAGAATCTTAAAGGCTGCCAGAGAGAAACAGAAAGTTAACTACAAGGGATCTCCTATCAGAATATCAACTGATTTCTCAACAGAAACACACCAGGCCAGAAGGGAATGGAATGAAATATACAAAGTGATGCAAAACAAGGGACTGAATCCAAGAATACTATACCCAGCAAGGCTATCATTCAAAATTGAAGGTGGAATCAGAAGCTTCACAGACAAAAAAGGGCTAAGAGAGTTCATCACTACCAAACCAGCAATGCAAGAAATGCTAAAGGGGCTGCTGTAAAAAGAAGAAAGAGAAAGGCAAGAAGAAACACAAACACTAAGGAAAAATGTCAACAAACAGGTACTTATCAATAATAACAGTAAACGTAAATGGATTAAATGCACCAATCAAAAGACATAGGGTAGCTGAATGGATAAGAAAACATGACCCATATATTTGCTGTCTACAAGAGACCCACCTTAGAGCAAAAGACTCACACAGACTGAGAGTGAAGGGATGGAAAAATATTTTTCAGGCAAATGGAAATGAGAAAAAAGCTGGGGTTGCGATACTTATATCAGATAAAATAGACCTCAAAGTAAAGGCTTTAATAAGAGATAAGGAAGGCCACTACATAATACTAAAGGGAGCAATCCAGGAAGAAGATATAACTCTGGTTAACGTATATGCACCCAACGCAGTAGCGCCCAAATACATAAAAAATCTGCTGGAAGATATCAAGGGAGAGATTGACATCAATACAATCATAGTAGGGGACTTCAATACACCACAGACATCAATGGATAAATCCTCTGGACAAAAAATCAGCAAAGAAACAGCAATTCTAAATGACACACTAGATCAGATGGACTTAATTGACATCTTCAGAGTATTTCACCCCAAAGCCATGGAATATACGTTCTTCTCAAGTGCACATGGGACATTCTCAAAAATAGACCATATATTGGGTAACAAGCAAAGTCTCCCCAAATTCAAAAAGATTGAAATCATATCAAGCATTTTCTCAGACCACAATGGCATAATATTAGAAATAAACTACAAAGTAAAAGATGGCGACCGGCAAGAAGGTAGGGAGAGAGAGAGTGTGAGTGAGGAACCCATAGAGGAGAGTGTAGACGTGTAGACGTGTGTGGTGTGTGTGTGTGTATGAGCTAGGGTCAGTTAGATTCTGCAGGTCTTCCAAGGGGCTGCCTAACCGGGCAGTCCTAGACAGCGGAGCCCCGCGCACAAAGCGGACACTTCTCGGCGGCTGGTGCGGACGCGGAGACCACACCATCTTGAGAAACAGAGCAGCCTGAGACCCAGATCCTGGCTTCTGACACAAACCAGGACCCTGCAGCCACTGGGGACAGAGAACTGCTATCACAGCTTCAGAGGAAGAAACAACAAGAAACCAGACTTCCCGGCAGATTCCCGTGAGTCAAAGAGCCTACCCTCCTCCCCGCAGGCGTGCGCAGATAGCGCCATAGTAACTGATAGACACGCCCTTCGCCCAAGCTGCAGAGCTTTGCGCAGGGACGCGCTCCGCCTTAGGGAATTTGGCGCGCAGGACAGAAGCAGCTCACCTTCGGGGAAATCTGTCAGTGCGCACAGAGGGCTCCCCTTTGGGTAATTGGGGGGAATTTGGCTTGCGGGTCACAGCTCCCCTTTGGGGAATCTTAGAGCGTGCACAGAGGGGCTTCCCTTTGGGGAATTTGGCGCACAGGATGGACTCCGCCCCTCTTCGGGGATTCTGGGAGAGTGCACAGAGGCAGCTCACCTTCAGGGATTTGAGAATGTGCGCCCTAGCCGGTTTGGCTCAGTAGAGAGAGCCCACACAGGACGCAGCTCCACTTCAGGGAATTTGGCACGCCAGACACAGCTGCCTGGGATCCCTGACTCACAGTGCATTCAGACTAAGAGCCAACGACCCCAATTGTTGGTGCATGCACACACAGGGACCCTGATTCTCAATGAGAAACCGCACAAGGCAACAGAGACTCTGACACTCGATTCTTGGTGCAGACACAGGGAAACTCTGACTCCTGGCACATGCTAAGGATCTCATTTTCGGCACATACCAACAGTGTGGTGCAGACAGGGCCCCTGATTCTAAGTGTGCACACGAGACCACACGGAACACTGGGGACACTGACCCTGCGCAAGTCTGGTTCCCACCAACCAAAGGTAGCCACACGTCCTAGTGTCAGAGCACTTCAGTGAAACTCGGGTGGAGCGAAGTCCCCACAGCACGCGGCCCAGGTCCACGCAAATGGAAGCTTGAGCTTTCTGGTGATAGCCAGAATGGGGAAACGAAATAACTCACAGAGGAAAGAAAATGTGGAGTTGCCAAGAAAGGAAATTAGTGAAACTGAAGCTTGCAACATGACCGAAAAGGAGTTCAGAGTAATGGTCATGGAATTTATACATCGGATGGATGAGAAAATCAACAACTTATGCAAGAATCAGGAAGAAATGAAAAGTGATATAGCTACAATCAAAAACACCATGGAACGTTTCAACAGTAGACTACAAGAAGCAGAGGACCGAATTAGTGAGTTAGAAGATCAGGTACAAAAACAAGCTCAATCTGAACAGCAATTGGAGAAAAAAATTAAAAAGCAGGAGGAAAGCCTAAGGGAGCTTCGGGACAACGTGAAACGAAGTAACATGCATATAATAGGGCTGCCAGAAGGACAAGAAGAGCAGCAGAGATTAGAAAATCTTTTTGAAGAAATAATGACAGAAAACTTCCCGGATATGGGAAAGATAAAAGTTACGCAAGTACAGAGAGTCCCAAGCAGGATCAACCCCAAAAGACCCACACCAAGATATGTCATAATTTCAATGGCAAATATAAATGATAAAGAGAGAATCTTAAAGGTGGCAAGAGAGAGACAGAGAGTTACCTACAAAGGAACACCCATCAGATTGTCAAATGATTACTCAACAGAAACACAACAAGCTAGAAGTAAATAGAAGGAGGTATACAAAGTGTTGCAAAGCAAAGGACTGAATCCAAGAATACTATATCCAGCAAGACTATCAATCAAAATTGAAGGGGAAATCAGGAGCTTCGCAGACAAAAAAAGACTCAAGGAGTTTATCATCACCAAACCAGCAATGCAAGAATTGCTAAAGGGAATACTGTAAAAAGAAGAAATAAACAGGTAAGAAGGAATACAGACACAAAAATAGATATGACTACAAACAAATACCTTTCAGTAATAACTTTAAATGTAAACGGACTAAATGTTCCAATCAAAAGACATCGAGTGGCTGAATGGATAAAAAACATGACCCATATATATGCTGTCTACAAGAGACCCACCTCAGAACAAGAGACTCACACAGATTGAAAGTGAAGGGATGGAAAAATATCTTTCAGGCAAATGGAAATGAAAAAAAAGCTGGGGTAGCAATACTTATATCTGACAAATTAGACCTCAAAGTAAATGCCATAACAAGAGATAAGGAAGGCCCCTTCATAATACTAAAGTGAGAAATCCAACAAGAAGAAATAATTCTGGTAAACATATATGCTCCCAATATAGGAGCACCCAAATACATAAAATAACTCCTGGAGGATATCAAGGGAGAGATTAACAGCAATACAATAATACTAGGAGACTTTAATACCCCACTATCACCATTGGACAAATCCTCTAAACAAAAAATCAGCAAAGAAACAGCAATCCTAAATGACTCACTAGACCAGATGGAATTAATTGACATCTTCAGAACATTTCACCCCAGAGCCACAGAATATACATTCTTCTCAAGTGCACATGGGTCATTTTCAAAGATAGACCATATGCTGGGTCACAGGCAAAGTCTCTTCAAATTCAAGAAGATAGAAATTATATCAAGCATCTTCTCAGATCACAGTGGCATAAAACTGGAAATCAACTACAATAAATACAATCCAAAGAAATCAAACACATGGAGACTAAACAGCATGCTATTAAACAAGGACTGGGTCACCAGAGAGATCAAAGAAGAAATAAAAAAACATCATGGCAACAAATGACAATGAAAACACAACAATCCAAAATCTATGGGACACAGCGAAAGCAGTCTTGAGAGGGAAGTTCATAACTCTACGAGCCTATTGCAAAAAACAAGAAACAATGGTAATAAATTACCTAACCCTACAACTCAAAGAGCTAGAAAAAGAGCAGCAAGAAAAGCCCAGTGTAACCAGAAGGAAGGAAATAACAAAGATCAGAGCGGAGATAAATAACATAGAGACCAAAGAAACAATACAAAAGATCAACAAAACCAAGAGCTGGTTCTTTGAAAAGATAAACAAGATTGATGGACCTCTAGCCAGGCTCACCAAGAAGCAAAGAGAGAGGACCCAAATAAACAAAATCAGAAATGAAAGAGGTGAAATAACAACAGACCCCGCTGAGATACAAAGGATTGTTACAAAATACTACAAACAGCTCTATTCCAACAAACTGGACAACCTGGAGGAAATGGACATATTCCTAGAAAAATACAACCTTCCAAAAATCAATCAAGAAGAATCTCAACAGCTCAATAGGCCAATAACTATGGACGAAATTGAAGCAGTCATCAAAAAGCTTCCGGCACACAAAAGCCCGGGGCCTGATGGCTTCACAGGAGAGTTTTACCAAACATTCAAGGAAGAACTAAAACCTATCCTCCTCAGACTATTCCAAAAAATTCAAGAGGAAGGAACACTTCCAAGCTCCTTCTATGAAGCCAGCATCACCCTAATACCAAAACCAGATAAAGACAACACAATTGAAGAGAATTACAGGCCAATATCCCTCATGAACATAGATGCCAAAATCCTCAACAAAATCCTAGCAAATCAGCTCCAGCAGTACATCAGAAAGATCATACACCATGACCAAGTAGGATTTATTCCAGTAATGCAAGGATGGTACAATATCCGCAAATCAATAAACGTGATACATCACATAAACAAATTGAGAGATAAAAATCACATAGTCATATCAATTGATGCAGAAAAAGCATTTGACAAAATCCAACACCCTTTCCTGATAAAAACTCTCAACTAGGTGGGAATAGAAGGATCATACCTCAACATAATAAAAGCTATATATGATAAACCCACAGCAAACATCATACTCAATGGACAAAAACTAAAAACATTTCCCCTAAGAACAGGAACAAGACAGGGATGCCCACTCTCACCACTCCTGTTTGACATAGTACTGGAAGTATTAGCTATTGCAATTAGAGAAGAAGAAGAAATAAAAGGCATCCAAATTGGAAAAGAACAAGTAAAGGTGTCTTTATTTGCAGACGACATGATATTGTACATAAAAAATCCGAAAGACTCCGTCAAAAAACTAATAGACTTAATAAATTAATTCGGCAATGTAGCAGAATACAAAATTAACGCCAAGAAATCTATGGCCTTTCTATATACCACTAGTGAACTTACAGACAGAGAGACTAAAAAGGCAATCCCATTTACCATCGCACCAAAAAAATTAAGATACCTAGGAATAAACTTAACTAAGGAGGTAAAAGACCTATACGCGGGAAACTACAGGACACTGAAAAAAGAGATAGAGGAAGACATAAACAGATGGAAGAACATACCATGTTCATGGATTGGTAGAATCAACATCATTAAAATGTCCATACTACCCAAAGCAATCTATAGATTCAATGCACTTCCCATTAAAATATCAATGGCATACTTCACAGACCTAGAACGAACTTTGCAAAAATTCATCTGGAATAAAAAAAGACCCCGAATAGCCACAGCAATCCTGAGAAAGAAAAACAAAGTAGGTGGGATCTCCATACAAGTTTTCAAGCTGTATTACAAAGCCACTGTTCTCAAAACAGCCTGGTATTGGCACAAGAACAGACATATAGATCAATGAAATAGAATAGAGAACCCAGAAATCGATCCAAATCACTATGCTCAATTAATATTTGACAAAGGAGGCATGAACATACAATGGAGTCAAGACAGTCTCTTCAACAAATGGTGTTGGGAAAATTGGACTGATACATGCAAAAAAATGAAACTATACCACCACCTTACACCATACACAAAAATAAACTCAAAATGGATCAAGGACTTAAACATAAGACAGGAAACCATAAAAATAGTAGAGGAATCTACAGGCAGAAAAATCTCTGACATATGCCAAAAGAACTTCTTCGCTGATACTGCTCCTAGGGCAATGGAAGCTAAAGAGAAAATAAACAAATGGGACTACATCAAAATAAAAAGCTTTTGCACAGCAAAGGAAACCATCAATAAAACAAGAAAGCCCACTACATGGGAGAACATATTTACCAATGATGTCAACGAAAAGGGGTTAATCTCCAACATTTACAGCGAACTCATGCAGCTTAACAAAAAGAAGATAAACAACCCAATCAAAAAATGGGCAACTGATCTAAATAGACACTTTTCGAAAGAAGACAGAAGGAAGGCCAAGAGACATATGAAAACCTGCTCTAAATCACTAATCATTAGAGAGATGCAAATCAAAACAACAAGGCACTACCATCTCACACCTGTCAGAATCGCCATTATCAACAAGTCAACAAATGACAAGTGCTGGCGAGGATGTGGAGAAAAAGGAACCCTCGTGCACTGCTGGTGGGAATGCAGACTGGTGCAGCCACTGTGGAGAACAGTATGGAGTTTCCTTAAAAAACTAAAAATAGAACTCCCATTTGACCCAGTGATCCCACTTCTAGGAATATATCCCAAGAAACTGGAAACATCTATCAGAAAGGATATATGCACCCCTATGTTCATAGCAGCACAATTCACCATAGCTAAGATTTGGAAACAGCCTAAGTGCCCATCAGCAGATGAGTGGATTAAAAAACTGTGGTACATCTACACAGTGGAATACTACGCTGCGGTAAAAAAGAAGGAGCTCTTACCATTTGCAACAATATGGATGGAGATGGAGAACATCATGCTTAGTGAAATAAGCCAGGCAGAGAAAGTTAAATACCAAATGATCTCACTCATTTGTGGAATATAATGAACAACATGAACTGATGGGGGGAAATATAGATCCAGAAACAGAGAAACATCAATCAGAACATCAAACCTCAGGGAAGAAATTGTGAGGTAACCAGAAACCCAAGAATGCCTGAGAACGCCTTTCTAGACATCTAGCAATCATCAAATGTACGGTAATTTTACCTGGGACAAGAGGATAAGTATTTTGGTCTTATGCTCCTGACCCTTCATGGGTAAGAGCCCTTACATGGGCTGATCCCCTGACTAATGTAGTTACCAATAATACCAAACACCCTGGACATCCAGGAGGTCCATGGGTGGGGCAAGAAAGTATAAATACACAGGGGTCTCCACCCACCTTCCCTTTTGTATGACACGAAATCAAAACAATGCCCCTTTGTGTGTACAATTAAAGAGAGGTTTCTGGCTTGTGTGGACACCAAAGAAAGGGTGTCACTACTATCACTACGTGCCGGTAGAGGTGCAGAAAATGTAACTAAGACCTTGTCTATATAAAAAGAAATGGACAGCCAGTTTGAAAGGGAATTGCCATGGACTAGAACAAAGAATATCCTTGCATGATATTATTCTACACTATCATTAAAATTTTTCCCAGATTTGGATCACCCCCAGTACTTATAATAGTTCCTCGCACCCCTGGGGATTAAAAAAAAAAAAAAGTCATCTGTTTGGTGCTTGGAGACAAACTTAACACATATCTTGATACTTTAGAATTACTACAGCATAATATACAATTATCCCAAGCAAATGTACAAACTAATTCTTTGAATGTCTGGCAGCAATTTAAAAAGGACATGTAAGGATTTAATCCTTCTCATTGTGTAGAGGGCCTCCTGGGAAGGCACCTGAGCATTCTATATTGGTCCCTCTTACCCTTTAGGCCAAGAGAGACCCTCTTCTCACAATTCAATTGCTCACAACTGTTGCATGAGCTCTCTGTTCATGTCGAGGTTGAAGTCTCGTGATGATGGGTGCCATGGACCTGTCTCTCACCCAGTGGGGCGAACTGAGCCTTCCCTGGAGAAGAAACCCAGGTTCCACAAGACATGTGATCAGTGCTGGGGCCCCGCCAGCAGGTGAGGGGATCCCAAGGCAGGTGCTGGGCATGGAGGCCACAGGGGCATAGGCTACCAAGGAGACAAAACTAAACCTCACGTCACCCTGCTTGGCCCCGGAGGATGGCTGGTTAGCCAGAGACGGGTAAGATTCCTCAAGGAAGGAACAACCTAAGACAGGCACAGTCGCAGAGGGGCCATCAGAGAGAATTTGGGGATCAAAAGAGGTGGGGCACAGACCCTCACCCCCCCAACATTGCAGGGGCCTGAATCATAGCCCCTTCTGAGGGAGGTCTCCTGCCCCCATGGCTGCTTCGTGCTTCCCATGCCCAGCTCAGATCAGGACCCAGGTGACCGACAGAGAAGTGGCCGACAGCAGCTGCCCTCTCACTCCAACAAGAATTGTTTGAGTTGTCTTGTACCCATGGTGTGGGGAAGTGGGTTTATGATATCTAAATCCAGCCTACCACCACGTATGCTCAGGACCTACTCAAGAAGGCAAATAATCCCTTCCACCAATATTTACAGGGTAAAATAAGATTGTTGTTAGAGTAATAAATTTGATAGTAAAACAGTAGTCAAGTTTTCAGGCAAATTTAAATTGGCTAGTTGAAACAAGCGAATATTCTAGAAAAATTAATTGTACTGGACAAAAAGGTGTTCCTAAAGTGTTAACTAAAATTTTTATTGGTACTTCATCTCATGATAAAATTGTGCACCATGTAATGAACCTAAAACAGTAATATCATAGTGCAAAAAATTAAAATTTAAAAGCCATCAAGACTACATTATAAAATTTCCAAAAGCCTCCTAACATTTAAATCAAAAAAGGAGGGGATAGTAGAGGAATATCATGTAAGGAAAAATATCCTGTAAGTAAATTACATCTAGAAAATTAATACTTTAGAAAAGTAATTGTAAGGCTAAAAGCAAGAAACCCATGAAAAACACACAAGTTGACAAAACAAGCCAGAGGAAAATCATTTGGGCAAAAAAATGAAAAAGGATCCCCATTCAAATTTATAGAAAATATTCCTTTATTAACTTTTGGTCGAGAATATGTTTGTATATTTTCAGAAAACAGCTGTGAGACCATGTGGATTCCAGCAACAGAGAGGAATCGACAGGACCACTCCAGCCATGAAGACAGAAGAGAAGCAGTCCAGAGACGGAAGACGCTGATGTGACCTTCCCATACTAGCAGTTAGCAGCTGTGCATCACTGCAGGTTGCCCAGGACTAAACCAGACAGAGTCGGACCTGCATTACCACCATTTGTCCACCATCCAGAACTGAAATGTCAGTTCTGACATGTACACATAAGGAACTGGTGGACATTGAAATTGGGTCTCAAAAGAACTGTTGCCCCAGAAAGAAACTCATTACACACTGATTCATTTGCCTGTCACCATAACCATTATTGCTTGTCTCATTTTCGGTTCTTATAAGTGTATTTCTAATAGCACATGATCTCACTCATCTAGGGGAAATAATGAGCAACATAGACTGATGAACAAGAACAGACCCAGAAACAAGGAGGCATGGATCAGACTGTCGGGCCTCAGGGGGAGGGTAGGGAAGGGTGGGGGTAAAGGGGAGAGATCAACCAAAGGACATGTGTGCAAGCATATGAGCCTAACCAGTGGTTAAGGACAACAGGGGGGTGGGGGCATGTGTGGGGAGGGGTGAGGGATGGGAATGGGGGGATGAGGACAAATATGTGATACCTCAATCAATAAAGAAATTTATAAAAAAAACAACAAAACAAAACAAAACAAACAAACAAACAAAAAAAACCCCACAAAAACTGAAGCTTTGAAAAGTGGGAGAAGATTTCCAGTAAATGTAAATTGATAGAACATCTTTATTATCCCCCTTTTCACTTTGTGAGTCCCTCAAATGGCTCATTGTTCAGGAGAGTATTGGTGAGTGTAGCTACTCTGGTCTTTGGGAAGCATCTTTACAGAGAAGGACATCATTCACACTAACAGAGGTGTTTTTCCTTTTCATTTTCTAAGAGATGCAAAATGCATCTCACCAAAAACAAAGAAAAACAACAAAACCCCTAAAAACAAACAAAGAATAACTTTCATAGTTTTCTCAACTAACTCTTCTGTGGTTGGGATTTTAGTAGAGAAGCCAGACTGATGAACTTTATGTGTAGTCACTTATGTACATGATTTGGCTCCACTATTACATTGCAAAGCATGATCAATGAAGATAATCTAACTCAAGCATTCAGTTCTGGAACTGTCATCTGTATTTTTATGCATTTTAACTTGAGAGCTTGGTTGTAATTGCATCAAGAAGGGAGAGATATAAATCGTCCTTAAATTAGATGATCTGTGTGAGATATAGTATGGAATATTTTCCAAAAATAATTTTAGTCTAATCTAAGTCCTTAGAATTAAAGTATCTTAACTATAAATTTGTCTTCTGATCTCAATTCTAGAAGGACAGTAGAGGATGAGTTTTCCTTGCCTCTGCAAAGGCTAAATGAAGTGTAACACAGGAAATAAATTACTGCCATTAGTCTTTATTTGACTAGAATCAAATGTAATATTCAAATGTTACATAATATTCATGTGTTGAAGCCCTAACCGCCAATGTCACAGTATTAGGCAATGGGGTCTTTGAGTGGTAGCTAGGATTAGATGAGGTCATGAGGGTGAAGCTCCCATTATAGGATTACTCTTATAAGAAGAGAAAGAGCCCTGGCCGGTGGACTAATTGGTTGGAGTGTCGTCCTGTGCACCAAAAAGTTGCAGATTTGATTCCCGGTCAGGGTTCATATGGGAGCAATCAAATGATCTCCCTCTCTCTCTCTCTCTCTCTCTCTCTCTCTCTCTCTCTCTCTCTCTCTCCTTCTTCCCTTCCTCTCTCTCTGAAAGTCAATAAAAACATAACTTTGGGTAAGGATTTAAAAAAAAAGCAAAGAAGAAGAGACACTATCCATACCACTCTCTGCCATGTGAGCACACAAGGAGAAGGTGGCTATTTGCAAGCCAGGAAGGGAATCCTCTCCAAGAACCAAATCTGCCAGCACCTTCATCTTGGACTTCCCAGCTTCCAGAAATGTGGGAAATAAATGTCTGTCGTATTAGCCACTCAGTCTATGGTATTTTGTTACAGAAGTCTGAGCTGACTAAGATAAAGAAACTTCATGACACCAACTTTTCTACAATATAGATTCAGTTATATTGCTGGCCAAAGAACCTTGGATATAACAACTCTTTATTGAAACTGATATCAATATTCTCTTTCAAGACTAGCATTATATAATAATTTTAGGTGTCCTTTTGGAGGGATAAATTTATTGTAAGAGAGTCATTTTGTATTTTACCTGGGCTAGTGATGCCAAAGATTGCTGGTCTGTACCTTAAAAAGTTCTTCACTAAGATCAAAGCATTTGGACAGTGGTTGGACTATGTTTGTCATGGTCAACCAGGTATTGGGGATGGAAGAAGAGATATCATCCTTTTGATCATCTTTGTTTTTGTCTGGGGAGTTAACAACAATGTTAGACTGTTTGGACATAGAGTTAGTATTGTATTGCTCTCTAGAGTCTCATGTACTAGTGGCCAGGAGAGGCCCATGAGGGTCATTTTGACAACTGCTTGAGGGCTTCTGGTTTGTTTTTGTGTTGTTGTTTTTTTTTTTTTTTTTTTTTTTTTGCATTTTTTGTTTATTTTTTACCATCGCCATTTATTCCTGCTATACACTCTTCCACTTCCACCAATCCCCTTCCCCTGCAATCACTACACTGTAATCCATGTTCATGAGTTCTTTCTCTCTTTTTATTTTCTGCTGAATCCCTCCACCCCCAATCACCAGAGCTGTCTGTCTGCTCTCAGAGTCTATCTCTATTTTGTTTGTTAGTTCATCCAAAGAAACCCAAAACACTAATTTGAAAGAATATATGCAACTCTATGTTCATGGTGGTATTTATAGTAGCCAATATTTGGAATCAGCCCAAGTGCCCATCTATAGGTGAGTGGATAAAACAGCTATGGTTTGTCACAATGGACTACTACTTGGCTGTAAAAAAGAAGGAAAACTTACCCAGGCAGTGTGGCTCAGTGATTGAGCATTGACCTATGAATCAGGAGGTCATGGCTCAATTCCTGGTCAGGGCACATGCCCGGGTTGCTGGCTTGATCCCCAGTAGGGGGTATACAGGAGGCACCCAATCAATGATTCTCTCTCATTATTGATGCTTCTCTCTCCCTTTCTATCTGAAATCAATAAAAATATATTAAAAACAGAAGGAAATCTTATCCTTTGTGATAGCATGGATGGACCTGGAGAACATTATGTTACATGAAATAAGCCAGTCAGAGAAAGACAAGTATTATACGATTTCACTCATATGTGGAATATAATGAACAAAATGAACTAACAAGCGTCTGCTGTATTTAAAGGTGGACCATTTCAAGCCTCCTCTTCAGCCTACTTAGCCAGCCAGTCTACGATTAATGAGATCAAATTGTCTCAATTTTATCTTCCAACATTTCTGTGGTCTTTAAAAGAAATTCTTCCATTATACATTCTTAATCCATGAGAATATTCCTTTTCTTTACCCTCATTTTATGGTGTTTGGGAAGGAAATGGATATAACCCTGTTTGATTCTATTCCCCATAATTGGAAGGTTCCCACCATACACCAATTTTAGACCCTGCTATGTACTGATCAGGTCCCTTCCCAATATACTCAATTACTCCTCCATCCGACTTAATGCCCCATGGATACATCTTGGCTCGGTGGATTTTGGACTCAGATAGAATTGAGTTCAGATCCTGGTACTGTCATTTACTTATGACATGGCATAGGAAAAATCAATTAACGTCTCTGAGCCTGAGTTTTTCTATCTATTAAATATGCATAATATCTATATGTCAGAGTTTTATGAAAACCACGTGAGTTGAAAGTTTAGCAACACTTAACAGGCTATCTAAGCTATAATAGATCCAATAAAGGAGATTTTTAAAATTATATTCATATGAGGCAGCCGGTAGGGCTGAACAACTAATTATATCTAAAGTTAATTACCTCCCTGGGAAAGAAAACCAATCGAATAATCTATTTGGTATTAAATACAAAAAACATATCTAATTTATTAGAAAGGTCAATATAGTCAGCTTAATTAATAGAGATATTTGTGTGAAAAACTCACCTAAATCAAAACAAATGAATAATTTTGGGTTTACTAACATACCAGCATCTTTAGATTATTGGTTTACTAAAGTGAAAACATTCTGTATTTGAAATGTATTGTCTATTTGGGTGTTTGTAAATCTATTTCAAATTCAATAAATGAGTATAGAGGACTTTTGTGGTCCTTTTCTAGGCCCTTAAATGAGAAGGTGAGTGGGAATGGGTGGTGAATAAAGATACACGTTTCTTGCTCTAAAGCAACTTGTAGGATGGGAGATGAGATATATATTTAAGTCACTACAAGACACATAATACACACTGAATGCATTCCAAGAGCTCATATGAATCACGGTATTTGATCAAGGTAGTTGTGAGAGAGAGGTGTCAGGATGGTATTCTGGAGGAAGTGGGCTTTCATCTGGGCTTTTTTTTTTATATATATATAAATATTTATCTCCTATATAATAAAAGAGTAATATGCAAATTGACCATCACTCCAAGACACAATATGGCCACCCCCATGTGGTCAAAGATGTCTGCCCCCATGTGGACACAAGTTGGCCACCACAAGATGGCCTGCAGGGGAGGGCAGTTGTGGGTAGTTAGGGGTGACCAGGCCAGCAGAGGAGGGCAGTTGGGGGAGACTAGGCCAGCAAGGGAGGGCAGTTGGGGTGACCCAGGCCTTCAAGGGAGAGCAGTTGGGGGGGACCAGGACTACAGGGGAGGGCAGTTGGGGGGGGCAGGCCTGCAGGGGAGGGAAATTGGGGGGGGCCAGGCCTGCAGGGGAGGACAATTGCAGGGGGGACCCAGGCCTGCAGGGGAGAGCAGTTAGGGGCAATTGGGCTGGCCAGGGAGCAGTTAGGTGTCAATTAGGCTGGCAGGGGAGTGGTTAGGGGGTGAACAGGCTGGCAGGCAGAAACGGTTAGGGGCAATCAGGCAGAGGCAGGCAAGCAGTTGGGAGCCAGCAGTCCTGGATTGTGAGAGGGATGTCAACTGCTGGTTTAGGCCCGATCCCAGTGGGATCGGGCCTAAACGGGCGGTCAGACATCCCTCAAGGGGTCCCAGATTGGAGAGGGTGCAGGCTGGGCTGAGGGACCCCACCCCATGTATGAATTTCGTGCACTGGGCCTCTAGTGTATATATATATATATATATATATATATATATATATATATATATATATATATATATCTGTACATTTTTTATTGTTTGAAGTATTACATGTCTTATTTTTTCCTAATTGACCCCCTGGCCACTCCCACCCCCGAGGGCAAGCCCCCACCATCCCAGTGTCTGTGTCCATTGGTTATGCTAATATGTATGCATACAAGTCCCTTGGTTGATCTCTAACCCCCTTCCCCTGCCTTTTCTCTGAGGTTGGACGGTCTGTTCAGTGCTACCTTGTCTCTGGATCTATTTTTGTTCATCACTTTATGTTGATCATTATATTCCACACATGAGTGAGATCATGTGATATTTATCTTTCTCCAATTGGCTTATTTCGCTTAGCACAATGTTTTCCAGTTCCAACCATGCTGTTGCAAATGGTAAAACTTCCATCTTTTTTATAGCAGTGTAGTATTCCATTGTGTAGATGTGCCAGAGTTTTTTTAATCCACTCATCTACTGATGGGCACTTAGGCTGTTTCCAAATCTTAGCTATTATAAATTGTGCTGCTATGAACATAGGAGTGCATATGTCCTTTCTGATTGGTGTTTCTGGTTTCTTGGGATATATTCCTAGAAGTGGGATTACTGGGTCAAATGGGAGTTCCATTTTTTTCATCTGGACTTTTAAATGATGTAGGTTCTTTGCTATATATATATACATACATATATATATATATATATATATATATATATATATATATATATATATATATATATATATATATATGTATGTATATATATATACATACAGCACATATCTATATCTTACCTAATAGTAGAGAAACATGTAAATTGACCACACCTTTGCTACGCCCACAGCCAATCAGAGTGAGTATGCAAATTAACTGAAAACATGGAGGCAGCCCCGCCCCCCAGCTGCTCAGGGCCTGTGGGAGTCGGAGAAATCAGGCGCCAGCACCTGAGGCTGGCTGCAGCCACGGAGACCAAGAAGCCGCCTGCCCCATGATCCCAGGCTGCAGCCAGCCTCAGAAGCCTCACATCCGCCTGCCCCACATCCTGGGGGAGACTGAGAAACCGGCCCCAGCGCCTGAGAGTGGATGCGGCCCGGCAGATGAAGAAGCCGCCTGCCCCGTTATCCCAGGCTGCAGCCAGCTGGAGAAGCCGCCTGCCCCATGTCCACCCGGCCTACATACTGGGGGAGACTGAGAAACAGGGCCCCAGTACCTGAGGCTGGCTGCAGCCACAGAGACCAAGAAGCCGCCTGCCCCTGATCTCAGGCCGCAGCCATCTGGAGAAGCCGCTCACCCCACGTCCTGAAGAAACCGGCCCCAGCGCCTGAGGCTGGCTGCAGCCCGGTAGAGGAAGAAGCTGCCTGCCCCACGATCCCAGGCTACAGCCAGCTGGAGAAGCCACTCACCCCATGTCTGCCTACCCCACGTCCTGAGGGAGACTGAGAAACCCGGCCCCATAGCCTGAGGCTGGCTGCAGCCTGGGAGATGAAGAAGCCGCCTGCCCTGTGATCCCAGGCCGCAGACAGCACCAGAAACCTCACGTCTGCCTGCCCCACATCCTGGGGGAGACTGAGAAACCCGGCCCCAGCGCCTGAGGGTGGATAGACCTGGGAGACAAAGAAGCCTCCTGCCCCGTGATCCGAGGCCACAGCCAGCTGGAGAAGCCGCTCACCCCACATCCTGGGGGAGAAAAGAAACCCAGGTGCCAGTGCCTGAGGCTGGCTGCAGCCCGGGAGATGAAGAAGCCTCCTGCCCTGTCATCCCAGGCCGCAGCCAACAGCAGAAACTTCAGGTCTGCCTGCCCCCACGTCCTGAGGGAGACTGAGAAACCGGGTGCCAGCGTCTGAGGGTGGATACGACCTGGGAGACGAAAAAGCCGCCTGCCCCGTGATCCCAGGCTACAGCCAGCTGGAGAAGCCGCCCACCCCATGTCTACCCGCCCCATGTCCTGGGGGAGATGGAGAAACCGGGCCCCAGTACCTAAGGCTGGCTGCAGCCTAGGAGATGAAGAAGCCACCTGCCCTATGATCTCAGGCTGCAGCCAGCTGGAGAAGTCGCCCACACTGCATCCGAGGGAAGATGGAGAAGCCACCCGCCTGGGGTCCAGGCACCAGCACCTGGAGCTGGCTACAGCCTGGTAGATGGAGAAGCTGCCCACCCCGCAGTCCCGGGCACCAGCACCTGCAGCTGGCTGTGGCCTGGGAGACAGAGAAGCTGCCCACCCTGCGGTCCTGGGCACCAGCACTTGCGGCTGCAGCACAGGCGAAGCCACCTGCCCTCCATCCCCTGAGGCTGCAGCCAGCCTGGGCGCCTATGGCTGACCAGAGGGAGGGAAGCCCGGATCCCAAGTGCCTGTGGTCGGCTGGAGGAGGGAATCCCTGGGTTCCCGGGTGTGGGCCGAGGCAGAGGTGGTTAGCGGCAATCAAGCCAGCAGGGGAGCAGTTAGGGACAATCAGGCTGGCAGGCAGAAGCAGTTAGGGGCAATCAGGCAGGCAGGCGAGCGGTTAGGAGCCAGCAGTTCTGAATTGTGAGAGGGATGTCCAACTGCCAGTTATCCCACGAGGGGTCCCAGATTGGAGAGAGTGCAGGCCAGGCTGAGGGACACCCTCCGCGCTGCCCCCCATGCACGAATTTCGTGCACTGGGCCTCTAGTATATATATATATATATATATATATATATATATATATATATATATATATATATATATATATACACACACATACATATATACATATATATATACACACATATATATATATATGTGTATATATATATATATATGATTTTTTACAGAGAGGAAGGGAGAGGGAGAGAGAGTTAGAAACATTGATGAGAGAGAAACATCAATCAGCTGCCTCCTGCACATCCCCTACTGTGAATGTGCCCACAACCAAGGTACATGCCCTTGACTGGAATTGAACCTAGGACCCTTGAGTCCACAGGTCGACGCTCTATCCACTGAGCCAAACCGGTTAGGGCCCTTGCTGTATTCTTTTATGAGAAGTTTGTTCCAGTGTGGCCACAAGAAAAGAAAAGGGAGAGGCTCAGGAAAACAAAGTTTATTATACTCACAAGTGCTAGAGACAGGAGGTATGACAAGCCTTGCAGGGCCACTTGGGAAAGCACCAAGGTGTTCAGGAGGCAGAAGACAGGAGGGAGGAGGAAATGTTTAGGCCTCAGCTTTCATTGGAGTATCTGTGGGAAGGGCAATGTAGGGTAAAGAGTTTTGGATTGGCTAGTTTGAATACTTTCCAAGAGCTTTGGGCTATAGGGGTGATCCCTAGTTGTCTGGCACCAGAACCTGGGTTAATAAAGTCAGCAGGATATTGTCTCCTATGGGTATAAAGGATCAGGCAGTGGAGATAGGGCTCTGGATTAGTTGGTTTATATTGCAAAGATATACTTCTGGCTGGACCCTTTGTTATCTCTAAGAATTGAGATAACCCCAGGATGGACAGACTTTTTCCAGAAAGAAAGTTTTTTTTGTTTTTTTTTTTAGGATATCAAAGCATCATAATATATAGAAAATTAAAATATTTATAACAAACAATAACTCATCAACATGGGCAACAGTATGGTAGTCACCAGAGGGAAGGGGATGGGGGAAGTAGTAAAGGATAAAAATAGGATAATGGTGATGAAGGAGACTTGATTTTGGGTGGTGGGCATACAATGCGATATATAGATGATGTATCATAGAATTGTACACTTGAAACCTATATAACTTTATTAAACAATGTCACCCCAATAAAAGTAATTAAAATATTTACTAACATTGTATACTTCTTTTAGCTGTTCATTTGTCTCATTCATGTTTTGATTTCTGAATGTGAAGTAAGCCACCAGCACTGTCAGCACAAAGGCACAGGATGCAAACTGGTAGTAGGAGTTCTAACAACAGAGGCAATGCCGTTCTTACATGTGGTTGCAAATATTAAGGCTGATGATATACAGCCCCATGGCCTCCTTTTGTCAGGGTTTGAAGGGCTATGTCAGCCAATCTCCAACAGGCCCAAGGCAGCTGTTCTAATACATCTTTGCTTGAACAATTGGATTAAGGTGATGTTTTGATATATTGCTAGTCATCTTTTATAGCTTCAAATCTCTGACACTCTTGGCTTCCTAGATGATTGTATTCTTGCTGGCTATGGCAGCCCTCTGAGTACAGCATTTTGGGAGTCAAAGAAACATAAATACACTTTTCAGTCCCTACCCAGGAATATCCTGAAACTGTGCTTAGTATAATCAATTGTACAATGAATGTTTGTCTTCCGTTGCCTGTCTTCCTGACAAAGTACCATAGGAAGAAATGCTAATAACGCACTTGCTTATTTTTTAAAATTCTTTACTGTTTAAAGAACTACATATAGTATTACATATGTCTCCTTTTTCACATATTGGCATCTCCCCAGCCGCCCCCAACCCCCAGCACATGCTCTCACAACCCCCCTAGTATCTGTGTCCATTGGCCATGCCTATATGCATGCATACAAGTCCCTTGGTTGATCTCTAACTCCCCTCCCCTGCCTTTTCTCTGAGGTTGGACGATCTGTTCAGTGCTACCTTGTCTCTGGATCTCTTATTGTTCATCACTTTATGTTGATCATTATATCCCACATATGAGTGAGATCATGTGATATTTATCTTTCTCCAACTGGCTTATTTTGCTTAGCACAGTGCTTTCCAGTTCCATCCATGCTGTTGCAAATGGTAAAACTTCCATCTTTTTTATAGCAGTGTAGTATTCCATTGTGTAGATGTGCCAGAGTTTTTTTTTTTTATGCACTCATCTGCTGATGAGCACTTAGGCTGTTTCCAAATCTTAGCTATTATAAATTGTGCTGCTATGAACATAGGAGTGCATATGTCCTTTCTGATTGGTGTTTCTGGTTTCTTGGGACATATTCCTAAAATGGGATTACTGGGTCAAATGGAAGTTCCCTTTTTAATTTTTCAAGGAAACTCCATACTGTTTTCCATAGTGGCTGCACCAGTCTGCATTCCCATCAGCAATGCACGAGGGTTCCTTTTTCTTGGCATCTTCACCAGCACTGGTCATTTGTTGATTTGTTGATGATAGCCATTCTGACAAGTCTGATGGTACCTCATTGTCGTTTTGATTTGCATCTCTCAGATCATTAGTGACTTTATGTATGTTTTCATTTATCTCTTGGCCTTTTTTTGTATGTCCACTTTCAAAAGGTGTCTATTTAAGTCTTTTGCCCATTTTTTCATTGGATTATTTATCTTCCTTTTGTTAAGATGTATGAGTTCCCGATAAATTTTGGAGATTAGGCCCTTATTACATACTAGTGGCCTGGTGCACGAAATTAGTGCACATTCAAAGGGGATTAATTAGAGGAAATATTTTAATATTGCTATTTGCCCTTTCTCTATAATAGAAGTGTCAGAGATGAAAGAAAATTAGTAAAATATATATGAAAATCTTCTTCCTGTCAGAGTCTGGGGCACACCATGGGAACCAGAGTCAAGTACCTGCTCACCCATGTGTGCCTCAAAATTGCATGAGACCCAGACCCAGCCAGCCTCCCCCATTGGGCTAGATCCAGACCTGGATGGTCCCACCCTTGTCAAGCACCACCAGGTGAGGAGCGCAGCCTCAGGTCCCCTGGTCCAGTGCCAAGGTGGGGGGCACAGCCTGAGGTCCCCTGTCAAGCCCCACTAGGAGGGGGGCACAGCCTCAGGACCCCCATCAAGCCCCGCTGGGCGGGGGGCATGGCCTGAGGTCCCCTGGCTCAGAGTGAGGGGAGTAGTCTGAGGTCTCCTGGCCTAGCACTGGGGTGGGTGGATGCACCTTGAGGTACCCTGTCAAGCCTCAAGTCCCCTTCAAGCCCCGCCAGGCCCCCCAGCCCTGCACCGAGGCAGGGGGTGTGGCCTCAGGTCCCCTGGCCCGGTGCCAGGGCAGGGGTGCAGCCTGAGGTCCCCTGTCAAGCCCCGCCAGGCAGGGGGCACAGCCTGAGGTCCCCCGGCCTGGTGCTGGAGTTAGAGGCATGGCCTGAGGACCCTGGCCTGGCACTAGGGTGGGGGGCGCAGGCTGAGGTCCACCGGCCTGGCACTGGGGTGGGGGAAGCAGCCTGAGGCCCCCAAGCCCAGCACCGGGTTGGGGGGCGCATCTTGAGTTCCCTGTCAAGCCCCGCCCGGGGGGGGGGACATGGCCTTAGGTTCCCTGGCCCAGTACCAGGGCAGGGGACGTGGCCTGAGTCCCCCTGGCCTGACGCCGGGTCAAGGGGCACAGCCTGAGGTCCCCTGTCAAGGCCTGCTGGGTGGGGCGCATGGCCTGAGGTCCCCTGGCCTGGTGCCAGGGTGGGAGGTGTGGCCTGAGTTCCCCTGTCAAGCCCCACAGGGGAAGGGGGAGTGCAGCCTCAGGTCCCTGCTGATTGCTCGTTAAGGCTCATTAGGGGAACTCCACCTCCGCTGTGGGTGCAGCCATTTTGTGTTACAGAAACCCTGCCTCTGCTGTGGGTGCAGCCATCTTGTGTTACGGACTGCCCCCCCACCCCTGCCTCTGCTGTGGGTGCTGCCATCTTTGTGGTGGAGTGACAGTTAATTTGAATATTCCATATTTATTATATAGGATAACATTGACAAATATGTTCTCCCATACAGTGGGCTTTATTGTTGTTTTGTTGATGATTTCTTTTGCTGTGCAGAGGCTTTCTATTTTGATGTAGTCCCATTTGTTTACTTTCTCCTTAGTTTCCATTGCCCTAGGAGTTGTAAAGATATTGCTATGACATATGTCTGATATTTTGCTGCCTGTGGATTCCTCTAAGATTTGTATGGTTTCCCATCTTAGGTTTAAGTCCTTTATCTATTTTGAGTTTATTTTTGTGAATGGTGGGAGTTGGTGGTCTAGTTTCATTTTTTTGCATATATCTGTCCAATTTTCCCAACACCATTTATTGAAGAGACTGTCTTGACTCCATTGTATGCTCTTGCCTCCTTTGTCAAATATAAATTGAGCATAATAGCTTGGGTCAATTTCTGGCTTCTGTGTTCTCTTCCATTGGTCTATGTGTCTGTTCTTGTGCCAGTACCAAGAAGTTTTGAGAACAGTGGCTTTGTAATACAGCTTGATATCTGGTATTTTGATCCCTCCAACTTTGTTCTTCTTTCTCTAGATTGCTGAGGTTATTTGGGGTCTCTTTTTACTCCATATGAATTTTTGGAGTGTTTGGTATAGGTATGTGAAATATGCTATTGGTATTTTAATGGGAATTGCATTAAATCTGCAGATTGCTTTAGCTAATATGGACATTTTAATGATGTTGATTCTATCAATCCATGAACAGGGTATATTCTTCCATTTGTTTATGTCTTTCTCTATCTATTTTTTCAATGTCCTGTAGTTTTCCAAGTACAAGTCTTTTACCTTCTTAGTTAAGTTTATTCCAACGTACCTTAATTTTTTGGGGTACAATGGTAAATTGAATTTTTAAATTTTATTTTGTCTTTCTGTGAGTTCATTATTGGTGTATAAAAAAGCCATAGATTTCTGGGTGTTAATTTTGTATCCTGCTACATTGCCAAGTTCATTTATTAAATCTAGTAGATTTTGATAGTGTCTTTAAGGTTTTCTATGTACAATATCATGTCATCTGCAAATAATGACAGTCTTACTTATTCTTTTCCAATTTGGATGCCTTTTATTTCTTCTTCTTCTCTGATCCCTATGGCTAGCACTTCCAGAACTACATTGAACAGGAGTGGTGAGAGTGGGCTCACTGTCTTGTTCCTGTTCTTAGCAGAAATGGTTTTAGTTTTTGCCCATTGAGTATGATGTTGGCTGTAGTTTTGTCATATAAGGCTTTTATTATATTGAGGTATGATCCCTCTATTCCCACTTTTCTGAGAGTTTTTATCAAGAAAAGGTGTTAGATTTTGTCAAATGCTATTTCTGCATCAATTGATATGATTATGTGATTTTTATTCCTCAATTTATTTATTTGATGTGTCACGTTTCTTGATTTGCGAATATTGTACCATCCTTGCTCCGTGGAATAAATTCCTCTTTGTCATGGTGTATGATCTTTCTAATGTAATGCTGAATCCAATTTGCTAGGATTTTGTTGAGGATTTTAGCATCTATGTTCATCAGGGATATTGGCCTGTAATTATCTTTTTTTTGTAGTGTTTATATCTGATTTTGGGATTAGGGTAATGCTGGTGTCATAAAAAGAGCTTGGAAGTGTTCCTTCCTCCTGAAGTTTTTGGAATAGTCTGAGGAGGATAGGTTTTAGTTCTTCTTTGAATGTTTGGTAAACATCCCTTGTGAAGCTGTCTGGCCCAGGGCTTTTGATTGTTGGAAGTTTTTTTTATGACTGCTATAATATCCTCCATAGTTATTGGCCTATTCAGATTTTTGATTCTTCCTGATTGAGTTTTGGAAGGTCGTATTCTTCTAGGAATATGTCCATTTCTTCTAGGTTGACCAGTTTCTTGGAATATAGTTGTTCATTGTATTTTTTTATATTCCTTTTATTTCTGTGGGGTCTGTTGTTATGTTGCCTCTTTTATTTCTCATTTTGTTTATATGGGTCCCCTTTTTGCTTCTTGGTGAACCTGGCTAGACATTCATCAATCTTGTTTATCCTTTCAAAGAACCAGCTCTTGGTTTCATTGATTTTTTAATATTTTTTTTTTGGTTTTTTTTGGCCTCTATGTCATTTATTTCTGCTCTGATCTTTATTATTTCCTTCATTCTGCTCACTCTGGGCTTTTCTTGTTGCTCTCTTTCTAATTTTTTAAGTTGTAGAGTTAGATAATTTATTACCATTTTTTCTTGTTTTCTGAGGTAGGCATGTCATGCTATGAACTTCCCACTCAGGACTCCTTTCACTGTGCCCAATAGATTTTGGACTGTTCTGTTCTCATTGTCACTTGTTTACAGGATGTTTTTTAATTTCTTCTTCAATCTCTTTCGTAACCCAATCATTGTTTAATAACATGCTACTAGTATTTAGCCTCCAAGTGTTTGAATTTTTGTGATTGTTTTTATTGTAGTTTATTACTAATATTATGCCATTGTGATATGAGAAGAAGTTTGATATGATTTCCATCTTCTTGAATTTGGAGAGACTTTTTATGTGTGCCAATATATATTTTATCTTTGAAAATGTCCCATGTGCAATTGAGAAGAATGTATATTCTGTGGCTTTGGGGTGAAATATTCTGAAGATGTTGATTAAGTCCATCTGATCTAGTGAGTCGTTTAGTATTGCTGATTTTTGCTGATTTTTTTTCTAGTGTATTTATCTAATCATGTCAATGGGGTATTAAAGTCCCCTACTATGATTGTATTGCTGTGCACTTCTCCCTTGATATCTTCTCAAAGTTTTGGTTTTTCCCCCCAGAAGTTTTTGTATGTATTTGAGTGCCCTGCAATGGGTGCCTATATGTTTACCAGAGTTATATACTCTTTTTGTATTAGTCCCTTTAGTATTATGAAGTGGCTTTCCCTGTCTCTTGTTATGGCCTTCACTTTGAGGTATATTTTGCCAGATATAAGTATTTCTACCCCAGCCTTTTTTTCATTTCTATTTGCCTGGAAAATATGTTTCCATCCTTTCACTTTCAATCTATGTGAATCCCTTGTTCTGAAGTGGGTCTCTTGTGGACAGCATGTATATGAGTCATGTTTTCTTATCCATTCAGCCACTGTATGTCTTTTGATTGGAGCATTTAGTCTATTTACATTTAAGGTTATTATTGATAGGTACTTGTTTATAGCCATTTTTATTCTTTATGCCTGTATTCCTTCTTCCCTTTCTTTTTCTTCTTTTCACAACAGTCCCTTTAACATTTCTTGCATTTCTGATAAGGTAGTGATAAACTCCCTTACTTTTTTTTTTTGTCTGTGAAGCTCCTGATTTCCCCTTCAATTTTAAATGATAGCCTTGCTGGATAGTGTATTCTTGTATTCAGTCCCTTTCTTTTCATCACTTGTATACTTCATTCCATTCCATTCTGGTCTGTTGTGTTTCTGTTGAGAAATCATTTGATAATCTAATGGGAGATCTTTTGTAGGTAACTGTCTCTCTCTTGCCACCTTTAAGATTCTCTCTTTGTTGTTAATGTTTGCAATTGTAATTACCACGTGTCTTGGTGTGTGTTTTAGTTTTGGTTCATCTTGTTTGGGACTCTCTGTGCTTGTGTGACTTTTTCTTCCCCAATTCAGCAAAGTTTTCTGTCATTATTTCTTCAAATAGGTTTTCTTACTCTTGCTTCACATCTTATCCTTCTGGCACCCTTATTACATGTATTTTACTTCATTTCATGTTGTCTCAAAGTTCCTATAGGTTCTCCTCCTGCTTTCTAATTTTTTTTCTCCAATTGCTGTTCAGATTGGGTGTGTTTTTCTGCCTTATCTTCTAACTCACTAACTCGATCCTCCACTTCTTCTAGTCTACTATTGAAACCTTCCATTGTTTTTTATTGTATCTATATCATTTTTATTTTTTCTTGATTCTTACATAAGTTGTTGATTTTCTTATCCATCTGGTTTATTAACTCTTACTCTGAATTCTTTTTTCTGAAGTATTGCATGCCTCGGTTTCATTTAGTTCCTTTTCTGGTGCTTCCTCCTTTTCTTTCCTGGGGGGTTATCTCTTTGTCTCCCAATTTTTGTTGGCTCTCTCTGGCCATGGGCACCTTGCTCGGGGTTTGAGAGGTTGAAGAACCTATCAGGGAAATGGTCTGGAAATCATTAACCCATAAGCTGGGTCTGCCTTGAGTGTCACACCTTTATTGTCTCTGCTCATAGTTGTATCCCTTTCTCCCACAGATCTGGTCCTTCAGTTGTCTGCTTCAGATGCTTGGGGTGGTGGGAGCATATGCACAGTTCCTCTGGTGTGCAACTCCCTGTGAAGACACAGAGCCTTCTGGCATTTAGTTTTCTGTGCGGCCCCAGCACCTGTGACAGGGTGGCATCTATGTGCCTCTGGCAGCATATTTGCAGCATGGTCCTGTGGCCCCTGGCTGGGCACACTGGCTTGCTCTGGGTCACCTTGCCAGAGCTCTCCTGAGGCCCTTAGTGAGGCATGTGCTAGGTTGCTCCAGGTAGTCCCTGCAGAACTGTTTCAGAGGCCTGGAAGAAGTGGGTATGGGTTGCTCTGGGTCACACATTCAGAGCTCTTCTGTGGCCTAAGTGGGTTGCATGCTGGGTTACTTCAGGTTGTCTGGCAGCAATAACCAGGGCTCAGGGTGGAGTGGGTGTGGGTTGCTCTGAGTCACGCAGTCCTCCCTTTCTTGTAGCCTGGAGTGAGATGCATGCTGGGTTGCTCCAGTTTGCCCCTCCTCAGTGTGGAGTGTGGGCAAGTTGCCCTGGGTTGCTCAGTCCACACTCTTTTGTCACCTGGAGTGAGGTGCATGTTGGGTTATTCCAGATGGGCCCAGCAGGACTGTCCCAGGGGCCACAGTGCAACAGGTACAACTTGCTCTGGGTTGTACAGTCAGAGCTCCCCTGTGGCCATGACTGAGGAATGTACTGGGTTGCTCTGGGTTGCCCTTCTCAGGCTGGGGTGAAGCTGGCATGCATTGCTATGGGTCACCCCAACAGGGCTGTCCAGGGGTCCAGGGTGGAGTGTGCACTGGTTGCTTTGGGTCACACAGGTTGCTCTAAGTTGCACAGTCTGTGCTCTCCTGTGGCCCAGAGAATAGGGTGCTCTTGCTTGCTTCAGGTCACCCTGGCAGCAGGTATCAGGGCTCTGGGTGGATCAGGTGCCAGGTAGCTTCAGGTCAGGCTAGCAGCACAGTTCTGGGGTTCAGGGCAGGGGTGGGGCACAGGGCTGCCCCAGGTTGTACTCACTGTGGGGTCTTGGAGCCAGATCCTAGGATGCTGGGTACCAGCGGGCTGGTGACAAAGCCTGGCAAGGGAGCTCCTCGGTTGCTTATTTTTAAACTAGAGGCCCGGTGCATGAAATTCGTGCACGGGGGTGTGTGTCCCTCAGCCCAACCTGCATCCTCTCCAATCTGGGACCCCTCGGGGGATGTCCAACTGCCAGGCCTAAACAAGCAGTCGGACACCCCTCTCACAATCCTGGACTGCTGGCTCCCAACTGCTCGCCTGCCTGCCTGATTGCCCCTAACCGCTTCTGCCTGCTAGCATGATCACCCCCTAACCACTACCCTGCCAGCCTGATTGATGCCTAACTGCTCTCCTGCTGGCCTGATCGTCCCCAACTGCCCTCCCCTGACAGCCCAGTCACCCCCAAATGCCCTTCCCTGCATATTCCCTCTTTATTAGCTAGGGTTTTTTCTTTAACATATTGGACAGCCCTAACTGGTTTGGCTCAGTGGATGGATCAACGGCCTGCAGACTCAAGGGTCCCAGGTTCGATTCCAGTCAAGGCCATGTACTTTGGTTGGGGGCACATACCCAGTGGGGACTGTGCAGAAGCCAGCTGATCGATATTTCTCTCTCATAGATGTTTCTAGCTCTCTATCCCTTTCCCTTCCTCTCTGTAAAACATCAATAAAATATATATAAAAAAAACATTTAAGATTCCTCCATATCTGCCTGGCTGGTGTGACTCAGTGGCTGAGAACCCAGGCTGGGCTGGGAGGGGATCGCTGCATGGGTCCGTGTGCTGCTGCCAGCCTGAGACCCCAGGCTGGGGGCGTGGACCCAAACTGCTGCTTGGTACTGGAGCATTTGCAAGCGGCTACAGGTGGGGCAGGAATGTTTCTACCCCGCCCCCAGCCGCTTGGTGCCTGCACTCATAGGCTCCGAGTGGCCAGAGGGCGTTCTGGGACCCCTGCCACTAAGAGCCTAAACACGGGCCTACAGGCTAGGAGCAGCCTGGGTCCGGAGGATGTTCCCGGGATCCAGGCCACTCAGCGCCTGCGTATGCAAATTAACCGCCATATTTGTTGGGTTAATTTGCATACTCACTCTGATTGGCTGTGGGCACAGCGAAGGTATGGTCAATTAGCATTATTCTCTTTTATTAGTGTAGATTCTCCCTACAGGTTGGAGTATTAAATTATTTTTTATTATCAATAGATGATAAAGTATTAGCATTAAATAAAAGTTTGGTTCAGAGAAATCAACTGCAATAAAAACAATGAAAAAAATCAAACACCTGGAGGCTAAATAGCATGCTATGAAACAATGATTGGGTTACCAAAGATATAAAAAAAGAAATAAAAAGCATCCTGGTAACAAACAACAATGAAAACACAACAATCCAAAATCTATGGGACACAGTGAAAAAAGTAGTCCTGAGAGGGAAGTTCATAGCTCTACAGGCATACCTCAAAAAAAAAAAAAAAAAAAAACCACAAGAAAAAATGGTAAAAATTATCTAGCCCTACAATTCAAAGAATTAGAAAGAGAGCGAGAAAAGCACAGAGTAAGCAGAAAGAAGGAAATAATAAAGATCAGAGCAGAAATAAATGACATACAGTCAAAAACAACACAAAAGATCAACAAAACCAAGAGCTGGTTCTTTGAAAGGATAAACAAGACCGATGAACCTCTAGCCAGGCTCACCAAGAAACAAACATAGAGGACCCAGATAAAGAAAATCAGAAATGAAAGAGGTGAAGTAACAACCAACCCACAGACATACAAAGGATGGTAAAAAAAAAAAGTACTATGAACAACTCTACTCCAACAAACTGGACAACCTTGATGAAATGGACATATTCCTAGAAAAATACACGCTTCCAAACCTCAATCAGGAAGAATCAAGAAACTTGAATAGGCCGATAACTACTGATGAAATTGAAACAGTAATAAAAATACTTCCAACAAACAAAAGCCCTGGTCCAGACGGCTTTACAGGGGAGTTTTACCAAACATTTAAAGAAGAACTAAAACCTGTCCTCCTCAGACTATTCCAAAATATTCAAGAGGAAGGAGCACTTCCAAGCTCCTTCTATGAAGCCAGCATTACCCTGATAAAGAAAAAAAAAACCCAGATAAAGACACTACAAAGAAAGAGAATTACAGGCCAATATCCCTGATGAACATAGATGCTAAATCCTCAACAAAATCCCAGCAAATTGGATCCAGCACTACATTAGAAAGATCATACACCATGACCAAGTGGAATTTATTCTGGTATAATATCGGCAAATCAATAAACATTATAAATCACATATACAACTTGGGAGACAGTAATCACATAATCATATCAATCGATGCAGAAAAAACATTTGAAAAAATCCAACATCGTTTCCTTATAAAAAATGTCAGAAAAGTGGGAATAGAGGGATCATACATCAACATAATAAAAGCCTTATATGACAAACCTACAGGCATCATCATACTCAATGGGCAAAAACTAAAGCCATTTCCCTAAGAACAGGAACAACAGAGGGATGCTCATTTTCATCACTCTTATTCAACATAGTACTGGAAGTGCTATCTGTAATGATTAGACAATGAGAAGAAATAAAAGGCATCCAAATTGGAAAAGAAGAAGTAAAGCTGTTATTATTTGCAGATGACATGATATTGTACATAGAAAAACCCCCAAGACTCCATGAAAAAACTACTAGACTTAATAAATCAATTCGGCCATGTAACAGGATACAAAATTAACACCCTGAAATCTATGGCTTTTTTATACACCAATAATGAACTCATAGAAAGAGAAACTAAAAAAAAGATCCCATTTATCGTTGCACCACCAAAAAAAAAAAAAAAACGATACCTAAGAATAAACTTAAATAAGGAGGTAAAAGACCTGTACTTGGAAAACTACAGGACATTGAAAAAAGAGATAGAGGAAGACATAAACAAATGGAAGAATATACCCTGTTCATGGATTGGTAGAATCAACATCATTAAAATGTCCATCTACCCAAAGCAATTTATAGATTCAATGTAATCCCCTTTAAAATACCAATGGCATATTTCACAGACCTAGAACAAACTCTCCAAAAATTCATCTGGAATAAAAAAAGAATAGCCACAGCAATCCTGAGAAAGAAGAACAAAGTTGGAGGGATCACAATACCAGATATCAAGCTGTATTACAAAGCCACTGTTCTAAAAACTGCCTGGTACTGGCACAAGAACAGACACATAGACCAATGGTACAGAACAGAGAAGCCATAAATTGACCCAAGCCATTATGCTCAATTTATATTTGACAAAGAAGACAAGAGCATACAATGGAGTCAAGACAGTCTTTTCAATAAATGGTGCTGGAAAATTTGGTCAGGTACATGCAAAAAAAAAAAAAAAAAGAAATTAGATCACCAACTTACACCCTACACAAAAACAAAATCAAAATGGTTAAAGGACTTAAATATAAGATGGGAAACCATAAAAATCTCAGAAGACTCCATAGGCAGGAAAATATCAGACATATGTTGTAGCAATATCTTTACCGATACAGCTCCTAAGGCAATGGAAACTAAAGAGAAAATAAACAAATGGGACTACATCAAAATAGAAAGCTTCTGCACAGCAAAAGAAACAATCAACAAAACAACAAGAAAGCCCACTGCATGGGAGAACATACTGTATTTGCCAATGTTATCTCCAATAAGGGTTTAATCTCCAACATTTACAGAGAACTCATACAACTTAACAAAAGGAAGATAAACAACCCAATCAAAAAGTGGGCAAAGGACATAAATAGACATTTTTCAGAAAAGGACATTCAGAAAGCCAGGAGACATATGAAAACATGCTCAAAGTCACTAATCATCTGAGAGATGCAAATCAAAACAACAATGAGGTACCACCTCACACCTGTCAGAATGGCTGTAATCAACAAATCAACAAACAACAAGTGCTAGAGAGGGGATGCGGATAAAAAGGAACCCTCCTTCACTGCTGGTGGGAATGCAGACTGGTGAGCCATTGTGGCAGACAGTATGGCATTTCCTCAAAAAATTAAAAATGGAACTGCCATTTGACCCAGTGATCCCACTTCTAGGAACATATTCCAAGAAACCAGAAACACCAATCAGAAAGTATATATGCACTCCTATGTTCATAGAAGCACAATTTACAATAGCAAAGATTTGGAAACAGCCTAAATGCTGTTTAGGGATGAAGTAGCCCATCAGCAGATAGCGATTAGAAAATTGTGGTACATCTACACAATGGAATACTATGCTGCTATAAAAAGGAAGGAATTCTTACCATTTGCAACAGCATGGATAGAACTGGAAAGCATTATGCTAAGTGAAATAAGCTAGTCAGTGAAAGAAAAATACATGATCTCACTCATTTATGGATAATAAAAAACATTATAAACTGATGAACAAAAATTGATACAGAGGCAGAGAAGCATGGAACAGACTGTTAAACTACAGAGGGAAGGCTGGGGAGGGTTGTGTGGGGGAGGTAAGAGATCAACCAAATGACTTGTATGCATGCATATAAGCATAACCAATAGACACAAGACACTGGGTGGGGGTGAGCGCATGTGCTGGGGGGTAGCAGAAGCTGGGGTAAGGTCAATTGGAAAAAAAAGGAGACATATGTACTACTATTTGTAATACTTTAAACAATAAAAAATAATAATAAAAAAATGGGCAAAGGACCAAACAGACACTTTTTGAAAGAGGACATACAGAAGGCCCAGAGACATATGAAAACATGCTCAAAATCACTATTCATTTGAGAGATGCAAATCAGAACAACAATGAGGTAACACGTCACACCTGTCAGAATGGCTATCATCAACAAATCAACAACCAAAATGTGCTGGCCAGGATGTGGAGAAAAAGGAACCCTTGTGCACTGCTGGTGGGAATGCAGACTGGTGCAGCCACTGTGGAAAACAGTATGGAGTTTCCTCAAAAAGTTACAAATGGAACTCCCATTTGTCCCAGTAATCCCACTTCTAGGAATATATTCCAAGAAACCAGAAACTCCAATAGGTATGGATTTATGTACCCCTATGTTCATAGCAGGACAATTTACCATAGCTAAGATTTGGAAACAGCCTAAGTGCCCATCAGCAGATGAGTGGTTTAAAACACTGTTGCAAATTCTCATAATGGAATACTATGCTGCTATAAAAAGGAAGTAACTTTTACTGTTTGCAGCAGCATGGATGGAACTGGAAAGCATTATGCTAAGCAAAATAAGCCAGTCGGAGAAAGATAAATATCACATGATCTCACTCATATGTGGGATATAATGGTGAAAATAAACTGATGAACAAAAATAGATCCAGAGACAAGGTAGCACTGAACAGACTGTCCAACCTCAGAGAGAAGGCAAGGGAGAGGGGAGAATTAGAGATCAACCAATGGACTTGTATGAATGCATATTAGCATAACCAATGGACACAGCCACTGGGGTGGTGGGAGCTTGCCCTCATGGGTGGGAGTGCCCATGGTGGGACAATCAGGAATAAGGAGACATATGTAATATGTTAAACAATAAAAAAAATGTTTGAGTCAGATAGGCCCTGATATCTCAGTGGTTTAAAATAGTAGATATTTGTTCATTGTTTACTAAGGCCCAACTAGCAATTTTAAAGGTAAGGAGCCTCTGTCCCACACTCAGATACTCAGACTGACTGAGACTTTGCCATTTTCAACCCATGATTTCTGGGTATTGACATCCAGTTGCTAGACAAGAAAAAAAAAATTCATGGGAGATGTATATAGACCAGGCAGGGAGGGTGCTCACATAAATTCTACATAATTCTGTTGGCAAGAATTCAGCCACATGGATCTAAAAAAATGCAGAGGGAACTGGGAAATGTATTAACCAACAGGGCAGCCACTTTACAGTATCAATATACTTTGTTATGACTATACACAGCTACTGTTTTCAACTTGGCATCATTCCTGCCTTTTCACTCAATATATTAAAACCTTTCCATCTGCATAGTTTGCATAATTATTTTTGTTGCCACATAATATTCTAGTGTACTGATGAATTACAATTTATTAGGCCATTTGTTATTGGAATTTTTTATTATTTTTATGGCTTTGAGGACTATCCATTTTCTTCCTATGAACATCCTTTTGTTTCAAGGGTTTTCCCTCTGTTAAATTGTTATTGTAGAGTAAATTCTCTTGAATTGAATTAGTCAAAGGAGGCGACTCTTCAGTATTGCTGTGCAGCTTTTATTTATTTTTATTTTTTAGTCAAAACAAAAACAAAGTTATTAACCCAATAAAAGGTGACCCAGTCCCTTTGTACCCCCAGCCCCCTCAATAGGATATGTTTGGGTAAGGGATAAACTCAGGATAGAAATGACCCATATCCCTGAACATAGAAGACTATAAGGATAAAGAGAGGCTATGCAAAATAGTTCACCAGGGGTGGGATGATAAGGGAAGGGAATTTGTTAAAGACCCAGGAAAAAAGGGGGCTGGTGCTAGGGAGCTGAAGGGTGTGAAAACTGTGGGTCTGGAGCCCAGAAATGGGGTCCACAATGAGGTAAGATTGTCCTCACAAAGCCACCAGTAGAGTGTGGAGAGATTCTAGTTCCACTTGAACCTTATCAGGCAATGGGCATTAAAACATTGTTTTTCTAATCTGTAGAGAAGTCTAGAGGAAGCATATTCTTCTTCCCTAGTTATTACCTGAAAATTATCCTTAAATGTTTGAGGAGTGTTTCTTGGTCAAAAAAAGATAGTAAAATGTTTCTCTGCCCAAGTGGTTGAATTAACTGTGGCACATCCAAACAATGGAGTACCATGGAATTGTATTAAAAAATGAAGGATATTTCTAATGAACTAATTTGGAATAATTTCAGGGATATATTCTTAAGTGAAAATAAACAAAATGCAAAAGACTATAATATGCTATCATTCATGTAAGGAAGAAAATGATAAAAGAAAATATACACATATCTGCTCCTTAGTATAATAGATACAGGAAAGATAAACCAGAAGCTGAAGAGACTGATGACCTACAGTCTGGGTGAGAAAGGGATGCAATGAAGGGAAAAATGGAGATGAGGTAGTAGGGATGAAGTAGCAGTGACATTTCTCAGAGTTTATCTTTTTTTTTTATAGCCCCAATTTTTAGAACAATGGTAATGCTCCACCTACCATGCTAAAAATGTTGATACTTACAATCAACCAAGATGGGAGAGGGAGAACCCAGTTGGAATTCAAACAATAACAAATGAACTTAACGGTATAATCAAAGAACAACATAGCCATATTAAAGGGGATGGTGATAAAAACTGGCCTAAGTAACTGTGATAGGTAGCCTCTAAGATGGTTCTCAATAACCTCCACCTTCAGGCTTTCAGGTCCTGTGTAACCTTTTCTTGAATTGGGCTGGGTTTAGTAATTGCTTCTGGTGAAAAGAATGTGGGAGAGGTGATGGGATGCTATTTCTGAACTTAGAGTTCAAAAAGATGGGGTTTCTGTCTTGGGCATTCTTTTTTTCTTACTCATTCTGACAGAAGCTGGTTGCCATGTTGTGAGCTGCCCTACAGAAAGGTCCATGTGGCAAGGAATTAATGTTTCTAGTTGACAGCTATTGAGGAATTAAGGCCTGCCAACAGCCACATGAGTGAGCTTGGAAACAGGTCCTCTTCCAGTTGAGCCTTGAGTTGAATGCAGCTCTGGTTGACACCTTGATTGCAGCCTTGTGAGAGACTGAAAGCCAAAGGCATCGATCTAAGCTATGCCCATATTCCTGACCCAAAGAAATTGTGCAAAAAATGTTTATGGTTTTTATTTGCTAAATTTTGGGGGAAATTTGTTATGTAGCAGTAGATAACTAATATAGTAGCTTTGGAAAATAGCATTGTGACTGGATATTGTAAGGGTAAAGACAAAACTGTGCATAAATACTCCTTTTGGTAACTCTATTATTGCAGAGGTATTGTTTAGCAATTCTGTAACAACTTTGTGTTCAAGATTGAATGAATAAAACGAATCAATGGTGGATAATGAGAGCCAGTTTTCTCTTTGGCAGAGAAACAAAGAAGTTACAGATAAAGAAAGAGATAAGGCTAGAATGGCTGAGGTTTTGATTAGATGCAGAGGTATCAGCATAAACTAATGGCCTCTAGTATAGATACAGAGATAAATATAGAAATAGATATTGTTGTTATTACTTATGGGTTATTATATACACCTATATTTCTAGGTTTGTCTCAGAGGACTTAGAACTCATGATATCCCATTGGCAATAAGCATAGCTAGTGCCCAAACCTTGAGTTATAAATGCAATATTTTCCAATAAAAGGAACCAAGGCTCTTCAGAGAAGTGACTGATTTCAGAGTTGGGACATAGAAAATATAAGATGAACTTGGAACATCTTGTGGTACCAGAAAATAATAAAATGTTCATACACAAAAAAGCATGGTAAATTACATAGGATCCAATCTGACAGGGTCCCCGATGGCCAAATCTGAGACAAGTTGAGCAACAAAATAAATAATGATCTATATATATAAAGAGCCAGGGTCCATAACATCCAAAATGACTGAACGGATGACCGAACACTGGAAGTCAGTCCTGCAATCAGTGCTCGGTCGGCGGCTACCCAGCACTGACTGCCGTGCTGCAGGCGCCATGGTGACCCAGCCCTGACTGCTGAGGGGGCTGCAGATCAGGCCCAGAGAGTGGCCCAGAGAGAGAAGCAGGGTCTGATCCGCAGCCTCCGTGGCAGCTGTTGATCAGCCCTTGCCTCTCTTTCTCTCTGGGCCTCACCAGCAGCTCTGGGGCTGCTGATCAGCCCTGCCTCTCTGATCAGGCCCGGAGATAGGCCTGGAGACACTGACTGGCATAGAAACTGGCCAATCAGAACCAAATCTGTGTGAACTGCAAGAAGCCAATGGCTGCCTAGGAGGCAGAGCTTTTGATGCTGACCGGCATAGAAACCGGCCAATCAGAACATAATCTGGGTGAACTGTGAAGGCAGAACCTAAGGTGGGGGCTGAGGAGAGGTTTTAACCTTTTGCACTCGGATGTCGAGTGTGACTCGATACGGTTAGCATTAGAATAAAGGAATCGAGAAAAAAGCAAGCAAGTGCAAAGGGTTAAGGGCAACAGCTGTTTGGTGTAAGGTGTAAGAAAGTGGTTCAATTTTTTAATGACTGGTTTGGCAGTATAGTGCATATGGCTGACTATCAGTCCAGATATAAGGATTACCATGTTTTCCTGCATATAAGACGACTTTTTAACCCAGGAAAATCTTCTCAAAAGTCGGGGGTCGTCTTATACACCAGGTGTCATCTTATAGGGCGGGTATATCCCAAACTCTATATTTTAACTGGAAAAATTGGGGGTCGTCTTATATGCCCAGTCGTCTTATACACTGGAAAATATGGTATGTATTTTTGTCTGCCAAGAGCATCTCCTATTACTGAAAAAGGCTTCCCCCTCATTTAAACAATCCTATCCCATATAATCTATCTATACTAATGAAAGGGTAATATGCTAATTAGACCAGGTCAACTGGCTATCTTCCGGACATCTGACTTCCTTCCGGACAAAGCCATGATGGTGAGGGCCGAGGCAGAGGCAGTTAGAAGTGATCAGGTCGGCAGTGGAGGACAGTTGGGGGTGAGATCAGGCAGGCAGCGGGTTAGGGGTAATCAGGCCAGCAGGGGAGGGAAATTAGGGGCAATCAGGCAGGCAGAGACAGTTAGGGGTGATCAGGCCAGCAGGGGAGAGCAGTTGGGTGCAAGATCAGGTCAGTAGGGGAGGGCAGTTGGGGGCAACCAGGCCAGCAGGAGAGAGCAGTTGGGGGCGAGATCAGGCCAGCAGGGGAGGGCAGTTGGGGGCAAAATCAGGCCAGCAGGGGATGGCAGTTAGGGGCGATCAGGTAGGCAGAGGCAGTTAGAGGCAATCAGGCTGGCAGGGGAGGTCAGTTAGGGGTGACCAGGCAGGCAGAGGCAGTTAGGGGCAATCAGGCCAGCAGGGGAGGGCAGTTAAGGGCGATCAGGCAGGCAGAGGCAGTTAGGGGTGATCAGGCCTGCAGGAGAGGGCAGTTGGGGGTGAGATCAGGTCATCAGGGGAGGGCAGTTAGGGGTGAGATCAGGCCTGGAGCGTAGGGCAGTTGGGGGCAAGATCAGGCCTTTAGGGGAGGGCAGTTAGGGATGAGATCAGGCAGGCAGAGGCAGTTAGGGGCAATCAGGCTGGCAGGCAGAGGCAGTTAGGGGCGATCAGGCAGGCAGGCAGGTGAGCAGTTAGGAGCCAGCAGTTGGACATCCCTCAAGGGGTCCCCGATTGGAGAGGGTGCAGCCTGGGCTGAGGGAACCCCCCTGTGCATGAATTTTGTGCACCAGGCCACTAGTAGTATTATATTATAACCTTAAAAATAAAATATACTAGTAAATCAATTTGTCCATACTGATATAAATAAGTGATATAATGAATAAATAAATGGAAGATTTCTTAATCTGTTTGGGCTGCTATAACAAAGTACCATAAACTTGGTGGCTTATAAACAACATACATTTATTTCTCACAGTTCTAGATATTGGAAATCTAAGGTCAGGGTGCCTGCATGGTCAAGTCCTGGTGAGGACCCTCTTCCAGGTTGAAGACTGCTGACTTCTTATATCTTCACATTGCAGAAAGAGAGTAGTAAACTCTCTCTTGACTCTTCCAAAGGCATTAATCCCTCATGACCTCATATAATTAATTACCTCCCAAAGGCCCCACCTCCTAATACCATCACATTGGAGGGAAGGGTTTCATCATATGAATTTAAGAGGTGCACAAACAGTCTATGACAGAAGAGAATGGGCAGCACTTCCTTATAGAAGGATTCCAATTAATATATGTAGAGAAATAGGCAAAATATAAAATCATCACTAGACAAACATTACAATGATGATTATTTATAGTAAGACCCACTCATCAATTTTTTTAAAAAATCAGTAAGTGAAAGTTTGAGGAGAAACGTGATATTGTCATATCTCATAATATCTCTAAGATGTTTACCAATTGCAAAGGGAAAAATATTAACTTTACAGTAGAGAAAACAATTATATACAACCTACACCAAGTAATCAGGGGTAATAGTAATGGTACTAAAACACATGGGCATGATGTGCCTCCTGTTATGATGTCCTGGGAAGGGCACACAACATGACTTCTGTGGCATTCGTGCCAGCACTGCATAACCTCAATATAGCTATGAGGAAACAGACAAACCCAAATTGAGGCCTCTTCTTCAAAATAACTGCTCAGTGCTCTTTGAATGTATCTAGGTCATGAAAGACAAATTAAAACTGAGGAATTGTAGATTGGAGAGGACTAAAGAGAAATAACAACTGAATGCAAGGTGGGATCCTGGAACGGAAAAATGGCATTAGTGGAAATACTGGTGAAACTTGAATAAGGCATGTAGTTAATAGTATTTGATTAATGTTAATTTCCTGGTTTTGATGATTGTTCTATGGTTATATAAGATGTTAATGTTAGGGGCACTGGGTAAAGGGTAGACATGAACTCTATTATTTTTGTAACCTTTCTGTTGGGAAAGGTCCTTTCTGAAGAAAGATTCTATCCCCAAAAGGAAGACTTGCCTGGTTTTCAAGGGGAGGAAGTTAACTCCCAGTCCCATGAATATTTCTGTAGGGTACACACCATTATTAGTTATATCTTCAGTGGGTTAATAATTAATCTACAGATTAATAAGTCTATAAATAAAAATGGTCCTGTATCACTGCACCTAGAACCTCAGAATTGTTATTTCTGCATGCCTTTAAATAGGTGTTGTTTTTCTCAGGCTCTGCTTTGGGTTATGTATAATGACATGTGCTATGGCATTGTATGTTGAATGGTAGAAGGCCACACAGTTACCATGGTCTCCAGCAGTCTGCAATAGAGTATCATAGAGCTATTGCCACCAGGGCCCTTTTGCTTTCAGTCTGTGAACAACTTCTAAACTGCTACAGATAATAAAAGCCTTGGTTGCACCTTTAACTCACAGGATAATTTATGTCTTCTGTCAGTGTTCTGTTGGCCAGGGTTTGCTTTACCACAAGCAAAAGGAAAAAGAATTACATATTAGAACAATATAGGCAGCACATGTTTAGTAACTTAAATCAATTTGAAATTGCCCTAAGTGATAACCCTGTAAAAGAGTTCTGACATGGGAAATTTACATTTAAAGCCTCATTTGAGGGTCAAAAATAAATATTTGGCCAATACACTTTCTCCCTTTCTTCTTTATCATAGAGTGAGCAATTATGTTAATAGGAATGAATATTTTTATAATTATGAAGCAGGCTAGCTATAAAAATTCAAGCAATACATAAAAGTACAAAGAATATATAGGTATATATATATCTCTCTTATTTTTTGAAATTCTCACCCAAGGATATTTGAGGACATGTTTATTGATTTTAGAGAGAGGGGAAGAGAGTGAGGGAGAGAAAGAAAGAGAAACATCTATGTGAGAAACATCGATCAGTTGCCTCCCATAGGCACCCCGACCAAGGATCGAGCCCACAATCTAGTTATGTGCCCTGGCCAGGAATCAAACCCACAACCTTTCCATGTATGGGATGACACTCTGACACAGTGAACCACACCGGCCAGGTCTCAGTAGCTCTCTATAAAGGGTAGAGGGATGAATGGATATGTAGGTATGCAGACAAAAACAAATATAAAATAATCAGGTAACATAAAAGCATATTATTATTTTCATAATAAAATAGATTAGATTTTCCTGAATTTAACAAAAGAAAAGTAAAATGAAATAGAGATGAAGAAATCACCGAATGGTAGATAAAACTTTCTTTGGCATAAGAAATACTGGTCCCTAAAAAATCTCTTTATTTTAAAAAAATCATTATTGTTGAAAGTATTACAAATGCCTCGTTTTTCCCCCACATTGACCCCTACTAAACTGCCTCCACCCTCTGACTCAGGTCTTCACCACCTTATTGTCTGTGTCCCTGGGTAATGTATATAAGCATACAAATTCTTTGGTTGATCTCTTCCCACTGGGTCATAAGGCAGTTCCATTTTTGTAATTTTTTGAGGAAACGCCATACTGGTTTCCACAGTGGCTACACCAATCTGCATTCCCATCAACAGTGCATGAGGGTTCCCTTTTCTCCATATCCTCCTCAACACTTGTTAGTTGATTTGTTGATGGTAGCCATTCTGTCAGGTGTGAGGTGATAGCTCACTGTAGTTTTAATTTGCATCTCTCTGATGATTAGTGAATTTGAGCATCCTTTCATATGTCTCTTGACCATCTGTATGTCCTCTTTGGAGAAGTGTCTATTCTGGTCCTTTGCTCATTTCTTAAATGGATTGTTTGTTGGTTGCTTTTTTTGTGGGTTGAGTTTTATAAGTTCCTTATAAAATTTTAATATTAAGCCCTTATCATATGTATTAGAGAATATGTTTTCCCTTCACTGTGTTGTCTTTTCATTTTGTTGATAGTTTCCTTTGCTGTGCAAAAACATTTTAATTTGATGTCCCATTTGTTTATTTTTTCTTTTGTTTCCCTTGCTGAGATGATATATCAGAAAATAATATTACTACAAGAAATGTCTGAGATTTTACTGTTTATGTTTTCTTCTAGGATTTTTATAGTTTCAAGTCTAACATTTAATTCGTTAATCTATTTTGAGTTTATTCTTGTGTAGGTGTAAGAAGGTGGTCTATTTTCATTTTTTTGCATGTATCTTTCTAGTTTTCCCAACACAATTTATTTATTTTATTTTTTTAAATTTCTTTATTGATTGAGGTATCACATATTTGTCCTCATCCACCCATTCCCATCCCTCACCCCTCCCCACACATGCCCCCACCCCCCTGTTGTCCTTAACCGCTGGTTAGGCTCATATGCTTGCACACAAGTCCTTTGGTTGATCTCTCCCCTTTACCCCCACCCTTCCCTACCCTCCCCCTGAGGCCCGACAGTCTGATCCATGCCTCCTTGTTTCTGGGTCTGGTCTTGTTCATCAGTCTATGTTGTTCATTATTTCCCCTAGATGAGTGAAATCATGTGCTATTAGAAATACACTTACAAGAACCAAAAATGAGACAAGCAATAATGGTTATGGTAACAGGCAAATGAATCAGTGTGTAGTGAGTTTCTTTCTGAGTCAACAGTTCTTTTGAGACCCAATTTCAATGTCCAACAGTTCCTTATGTGTACATGTCAGCATTGACATTTCAGTTCTGGATGGTGGACAAATGGTGGTAATGCAGGTCCGACTCTGTCTGGTTTGGTCCTGGGCAACCTGCAGTGATGCACAGCTGTTAAATGCTAGTATGGGAAGGCCACATCAGCATCTTCCGTCTCTGGACTGCTTCTCTTCTGTCTTCATGGCTGGAGTAGTCCTATCGATTCCTCTCTGTTGCTGGAATCCACATCGTCTCGGAGTTGTTTTCTGAAAATATACAAACATATTCTCGACCAAAAGTTAATAAAGGAATATTTTCTATAAATTTGACTGGGGATCCTTTTTCATTTTTTGCCCACATGATTTTCCTCTGGCTTGTTTTGTCAACTTGTGTGTTTTTCATGGGTGTCTTGCTTTTAACCTTACAATTAATTTTCTAAAGTATTAATTTTCTAGATGTAATTTACTTACAGGATATTTTTCCTTACATGATATTCCTCTACTATCCCCTCCCTTTTTTGATTTAAATGTTAGGAGGCTTTTGGAAATTTTATAATGTAGTCTTGATGGCTTTTAAATTTTAATTTTTTGCACTATGATATTACTGTTTTAGGTTCATTACATGGTGCACAATTTTATCATGAGATGAAGTACCAATAAAAATTTTAGTTAACACTTTAGGAACACCTTTTTGTCCAGTACAATTAATTTTTCTAGAATATTCGCTTGTTTCAACTAGCCAATTTAAATTTGCCTGAAAACTTGACTACTGTTTTACTATCAAATTTATTACTCTAACAACAATCTTATTTTACCCTGTAAATATTGGTGGAAGGGATTATTTGCCTTCTTGAGTAGGTCCTGAGCATACGTGGTGGTAGGCTGGATTTAGATATCGTAAACCCACTTCCCCACACCATGGGTACAAGACAACTCAAACAATTCTTGTTGGAGTGAGAGGGCAGCTGCTGTCGGCCACTTCTCTGTCGATCACCTGGGTCCTGATCTGAGCTGGGCATGGGAAGCACGAAGCAGCCATGGGGGCAGGAGACCTCCCTCAGAAGGGGCTATGGTTCAGGCCCCTGCAATGTTGGGGGGGGGTGAGGGTCTGTGCCCCAACTCTGTTGATCCCCAAATTCTCTCCTGATGGCCCCTCTGCGACTGTGCCTGTCTTAGGTTGTTCCTTCCTTGAGGAATCTTACCCATCTCTGGTTAACCAGCCATCCTCCGGGGCCAAGCAGGGTGACGTGAGGTTCAGTTTTGTCTCCTTGGTAGCCTATGCCCCCGTGGCCTCCATGCCCAGGACCTGCCATGGGATCCCCTCGCCTGCTGGCGGGGCCCCAGCACTGATCACATATCTTTTGGAACCCGGGTTTCTTTTCCAGGGAGGGCTCAGTTTGCCCCACTGGGTGAGAGACAGATCCATGGCACCAGTCATCACGAGACTTCATCTCGACATGAACAGAGAGCTCATGCAACAGCTGTGAGCAATTGAATTGTGAGAAGAGGGTCTCTCTTGGCCTAAAGGGTAAGAGGGACCAATATAGAATGCTCAAGTGCCTTCCCAGGAGGCCCACTACACAATGAAAAGGATTAAATCCTTACATGTCCTTTTTAAATTGCTGCCAGACATTCAAAGAATTCGTATGTACATTTGCTTGGGATAATTGTATATTATGCTGTAGTAATTCTAAAGTATCAAGATATGTGTTAAGTTTGTCTCCAAGCACCAAACAGATGACTTTTTTTTTTTTTTATCCCCAAGGGTGCGAGGAACTATTACAAGTACTGGGGGTGATCCAAATCTGTGAAAAATTTTAGTGATAGTGTAGAATAATATCATGCTAGGATATTCTTTGTTCTAGTCCATGGCAATTCCCTTTCAAACTGGCTGTCTATTTCTTTTTATATAGACAAGGTCTTAGTTACATTTTCTGCACCTCTACCGGGGGCACGTAGTGATAGTAGTGACACCCTTTCTTTGGTGTCCACACAAGCCAGAAACCTCTCTTTAATTGTACACACAAAGGGGCATTGTTTTGATTTCGTGTCATACAAAAGGGAAGATGGGTGGAGACCCCTGTGTATTTATACTTTCTTGCCCCACCCATGGACCTCCTGGATGTCCAGGGTGTTTGATATTATTGGTAACTACATTAGTCAGGGGATCAGTCCACGTAAGGGGTCTTACCCATGAAGGGTCAGGAGCATAAGACCAAAATACCCTCTTGTCCCAGGTAAAATTACCGTACATCTGATGATTGCTAGCATGGCTGGAAAGGCGTTCTCAGGCATTCTTGGGTTTCTGGTTACCTCACAATTTCTTCCCTGAGGTTTGATGTTCTGATTGATGTTTCTCTGTTTCTGGCTCTATTTTTCCCCCCATCAGTTTATGTTGTTCATTATATTTCACAAATGAATGAGATCATGTGATATTTATCTTTCTCTGCCTGGCTTATTTCACTAAGCATAATATTCTCCATCTCCATCCATATTGTTGCAAATGGTAAGAGCTCCTTCTTTTTTACCGCAGCGTAGTATTCTATTGTGTAGATGTACCACAGTTTTTTAATCCACTCATCTGCTGATGGGCACTTAGGCTGTTTCCAAATCTTAGCTATGGTGAATTGTGCTGCTATGAACATAGGGGTGCATAAGTCCTTTCTGATTGATGTTTACAGTTTCTTGGGATATATTCCTAGAAGTGGGATCACTGAGTCAAATGGGAGTTCTATTTTTAGTTTTTTAAGGAAACTCCATAGTGTTCTCCACAGTGGCTGCAAGAGTCTGCATTCCCACCAGCAGTGCACAAGGGTTCCTTTTTCTCCACATCCTCGCCAGCACTTGTCTTTTGTTGACTTGTTGATAATGGCGATTCTGACAGGTGTGAGATGGTAGTGCCTTGTTGTTTTGATTTGCATCTCTCTAATGATTAGTGATTTAGAGCAGGTTTTCATATGTCTCTTGGCCTTCCTTCTGTCTTCTTTCAAAAAGTGTCTATTTAGATCAGTTGCCCATTTTCTGATTGGGTTGTTTATCTTCTTTTTGTTAAGTTGTATGAGTTCCCTGTAAATGTTGGAGATTAAACCCATTGACATAATTGGCAAATATGTTCTCCCATGTAGTGGGCTTTATTGTTGTTTTATTGATGGTTTCCTTTGCTGTGCAAAAGCTTTTTATTTTGATGTAGTCCCATTTGTTTATTTTCTCTTTAGCTTCCATTGCCCTAGTAGCAGTATCAGCGAAGAAGTTCTTTTGGCATATGTCAAAGATTTTTCTGCCTGTAGATTCCTCTAGTATTTTTATGGTTTCCTGTCTTATGTTTAAGTCCTTGATCCATTTTGAGTTTATTTTTGTGTATGGTGTAAGGTGGTGGTATAGTTTCATTTTTTTGCATGTATCAGTCCAATTTTCCCAACACCATTTGTTGAAGAGACTGTCTTGACTCCATTGTATGTTCATGCCTCCTTTGTCAAATATTAATTGAGCATAGTGATTTGGATCGATTTCTGGGTTCTCTATTCTATTCCATTGATTATATGTCTGTTCTTGTGCCAATACCAGGCTGTTTTGAGAATAGTGGCTTTGTAATACAGCTTGAAATCTGGTATGGAGATCCCACCTACTTTGCTCTTCTTTCTCAGGATTGCTGTGGCTATTCGGGGTCTTTTTTTATTCCAGATGAATTTTTGGAAAGTTCGTTCTAGGTCTGTGAAGTATGCCGTTGGTATTTTAATGGGAAGTGCATTGAAATTATAGATTGCTTTGGGTAGTATGGACATTTTGATGATGTTGATTCTACCAATCCATGAACATGGTATGTTCTTCCATCTGTTTATGTCTTCCTCTATCTCTTTTTTCAGTGTTGTGTAGTTTTCCGCACATAGGTCTTTTACCTCCTTAGTTAAGTTTATTCCTAGGTATCTTAATTTTATTGGTGTTATGGTAAATGGGATTGCTTTTTTAGTCTCTCTTTCTGTAAGTTCATTATTGGTGTATAGAAATGCCATAGATTTCTTAGCATTTATTTTGTATCCTGCTACTCTGCCGAATTCATTTATTAAGTCTAGTAATTTTTTGATGAAGTCTTTAGAGTTTTCTATGTACAGTATCATGTCATCTGCAAATCAGGACAGTTTTACTTCTTCTTTTACAATTTGGATGCCTTTAATTTCTTCTTCTTGTCTGATTGCAATGGCTAGTATTTCCAACACTTTGTTGAACAGGAGTGGTGAGAGTGGGCATCCCTGTCTTGTTCCTGTTCTTAGGGAAAAGGGTTTTAGTTTTTGCCCATTGAGTATGATGTTGGCTGTGGGTTTGTCATATATGGATTTTATTATGTTGAGGTATGATCCTTCTATTCCCAGCTGGCTGACAGTTTTTATCAAGAAAGGGTGTTGGATTTTGTCAGATGCTTTTTCTGCATCAATTGATATGACTATGTGATTTTTATCTCTCAATTTGTTTATGTGATGTATCACGTTTATTGATTTGCGGATATTGTACCATCCTTGCATTCCTGGGATAAATCCTACTTGGTCGTGGTGTATGATCTTTCTGATGTATTGCTGGTTTCGATTTGTTAGAATTTTGTTGAGGATTTTGGCATCTATGTTCATGAGCGATATTGGCCTGTAATTCTCTTTCATTGTGTTATCTTTATCTGGTTTTGGTATTAGGGTGATGCTGGCTTCATAAAAGGAGCTTGGAAGTGTTCCTTCTTTTTGAATTTTCTGGAATAGTCTGAGGAGGATAGGTTTTAGCTCTTCCTTGAATGTTTTATAAAACTCCCCTGTGAAGCCGTCTGGCCCCGGGCTTTTGTTTGCTGGAAGCTTTTTGATAACTGCTTCAATTTCTTCCATAGTTATCAGCCTATTGAGACTTTATTCACTTCCTGAGTAAGTTTTGGAAGGTTGTGTTTTTCTAGGAATGTATCCATTTCCTCCAGGTTGTCTAGTTTGTTGGAGTAGAGTTGTTTATAGTATTTTTTGACAATCCTTTGTATTTCTTTGGTGTCTGTTGTTATTTCACCTCTTTCATTTCTGATTTTGTTTATTTGGGTCCTCTCTCTTTGCTTCTTGGTGAGCCTGGCTAGAGGTTCATCAATCTTGTTTATCTTTTCAAAGAACCAGTTCTTGGTTTTGTTGATCTTGTGTATTGTTTCTTTGGTCTCTATGTCATTCATTTCTGCTCTGATCTTTATTATTTCCTTTCTTCTGTTCACTGTGGGCTTTTCTTGTTGCTCCCTTTCTAATTCTTTGAGTTGATGAGTTAGATGATCTATTACCATTTTTTCTTGTTTTTGAGGTAGGCCTGTAGAGCTATACATTTCCCTCTCAGGACTGCTTTCATTGTGTCCCATAGGATTTGCAATGTTGTGTTTTTATTGTCATTAGCCTCCAGGATGTTTTTTAATTTCTTCTTTGATCTCATTGATAACCCAATCATTGTTTAGTAGCATGCTATTCAGTTTCCAAGTGTTTGAATTTTTTGGAATGTTTTTATTGTAGTTTATTTCTAATATTATGCCATTGTGGTCTGAGAAAATGCTTGATATGATTTCAATCTTTTTGAATTTGGAGAGACTTTGCTTGTTACCCAATATATGGTCTATTTTTGAGAATGTCCCATGTGCACTTGAGAAGAATGTATATTCCATGGCTTTGGGGTGAAATACTCTGAAGATGTCAATTAGTTCCATCTGATCTAATGTGTCATTTAGAATTGCTGTTTCTTTGCTGATCTTTTCTCCAGAGGATTTATCCATTGGTGTCAGTGGTGTATTGAAGTGCCCTACTATGATTGTATTGATGTCAATCTCTCCCTTGATATCTTCCAGCAGATTTTTTATGTACTTGGGCACTCCTGCATTGGGTGCATATACATTTACCAGAGTTATATCTTCTTGCCGGATTGCTCCCTTTGCATTATGTAGTGGCCTTCCTTATCTCTTATTAAAGCCTTTACTTTGAGGTCTATTTTATCTGATATAAGTATCGCAACCCCAGCTTTTTTCTCATTTCCATTTGCCTGAAAAATATTTTTCCATCCCTCCACTCTCAGTCTGTATGGGTCTTTTGCTCTAAGGTGGGTCTCTTGTAGACAGCAAATATATGGGTCATGTTTTCTTATCCATTCAGCTACCCTATGTCTTTTGATTGGTGCATTTAATCCATTTACGTTTACTGTTATTATTGATAAGTACCTGTTTGTTGACATTTTTCCTTAGTGTTTGTGTTTCTTCTTGCCTTTCTCTTTCTTCTTTTTACAGCAGCCCCTTTAGCATTTCTTGCATTGCTGGTTTGGTAGTGATGAACTCTCTTAGCCCTTTTTTGTCTGTGAAGCTTCTGATTCCACCTTCAATTTTGAATGATAGCCTTGCTGGGTATAGTATTCTTGGATTCAGTCCCTTGTTTTGCATCACTTTGTATATTTCATTCCATTCCCTTCTGGCCTGGTGTGTTTCTGTTGAGAAATCAGTTGATATTCTGATAGGAGATCCCTTGTAGTTAACTTTCTGTTTCTCTCTGGCAGCCTTTAAGATTCTTGCTTTGTCGTTGGTGTTCGTCAATTTAATTATGATGTGTCTTGGTGTTGGTATTTTGGGGTTCAACTTGTTTGGGACTCTGTGTACTTCTTGGACTTGGATAGTTTTTTTCTTGCCAATATCAGGGAAGTTTTCTGTCATTATTTCTTCTAACAGGTTTTCTATTCATTGCTTCTCTTCCTCTCCTTCTTTTATCCCTATTATTCGAAGGTTGTTTCGTTTTGTGTTGTCCCAAAGCTCCCTTAGGCTCTCCTCTTGCTTTTTAAGTCTTCTTTCCAGTTGCTGCTGTTTGTGTGTTTATTCCTACCTTGTCTTCTAATTCGCTGACGCAGTCCTCAGCCTCTTCTACTGTACTCTTTAAGCTTTCCATTGTGTTCTTTATTGCAGCTATGTCGTTCTTCATCTCCTCTTGGTTTCTTTTCATGTTGGTGACATTTTCATTCAGCTCCTTATAGTTCTCATTGAGTTGTGTGTATTTGTCATCCATCCGTTGAAACATCCTTATAATGAATACTCTGAATTCTTTCTCTGTTAAGCTGCTAGCCTCAAGTTCATTTAACTCCCTTTCTGGTGATTCCTCTTTTTCCTCCCTTTGGGAATTTCCTTTTTTTCTCCCCATGTTTTCCTGTAATGTTTTAATTGTAGATCCGCTTGCTTTGCTACCCAGGTTCTTTTGGGGATGGTGCTACTGGTGTAATCTCTCAGTTCTCCTGGGCTTGGTAATCTAGTGTAGCTCCCTACTTGAGCTACTTGGGTTCTCTTGATGTAGGCCTGCAAGCTTGAGAGGCACAACTGTCGTGTCTAAAAGTCAGCAGCTATGGAGTGTCCCAGTTTTTGCTGTCTTGCACCCTTAGTTGAAATCGCGCGTGTCCAGTGGGGACTCACAGTGGCACCCAGGAACCGTCTGTTGGGAGAGCTCCCAGTGGCTCCCACTAGCACCCTGTGTGTAGATAGGCTCAGGGTGCCTGCCTGTTGTAAATTCGCTTCTGTGTAGGTGTGTTTGCAGGGGCACAGCTCTGACGCACTTTGAGAGACTCTGGCACTGAAGTTAAACCACTAGGGTGTATGTGGGAAGTTATTCAGGAGAAAGGAGTTCAGAGTTTCTGCTGTGGGGCAGTGCATCCTTGGCTGTAAAGAATCACACCCAGCAGGGGCTCAAAGCAGCTCCCCAGAGGACCCTGTGGATATATGGGCTCAGGGTGCCTTCCCTTGCTGTGGCTGTGAGTTTGCCAGCTCTGGAGTGTGCACGATCTGGTGGCGCACCCGCCAGCGCAAAGCTCTGATGCACCCTGACCCTGAAGTTGCACAGCAGGGGTGTCAGTGGGCAGTTATTTAGGAAGAGGCAGTTTAGAGATTCTACTGCAGGGCCGCGCACAGTTGACTGTGCAGAATCACCCCCTCGGGGTCTCTCAGTGGTTCCCAAGCACTGCCTGGGTAGTGGAGTGCCTGGGTGCCTATGGGCTGGGGATGCAGCGAATCCTGAGTTCTGGCGCTGGGGAAGGGGAGGTTGTACTTACTGCTTTCAGTGGTGCACTTTTAGAGGTGGAGGTCTCAGGGTCCGCGCATCTGCAGCTGGGGTGGCAGGTCTTCTACCAGAGTGGCTGTAGTGACCAGGTTTGCTTCCGAGACCAGACTGGGTGGTGGTAAGTTTAGGATTCTAGTCTCTTGCAGTTCTCTTCTTAAAGATAGCGGGGTCTCTGTGACACTGGTGTCCTCCCTGGAGTGTTTGCAGCGGCCGCAGGGTTTTGCCAACCAAGACTGCCTGGATTTGATGCCCCCTGGAAGAACTGCAGGGTCTAACTGTCCCTATTTCACTCACACACACCCCCACACATGTCCACACACACCTCTATCACTCCTTCACTCGATCACACACTCACCCTCCCTACCTTCCTGCCGGTCTCCATCTTCCTTCTCCCAACACAATTTATTGATTAGAATATCTTTTTAAAATATAATTTTACTGATTTCATAAGGAGAGGGAGAGAGAGATAGAAACATCAATGATGAGAGAGAATCATTGATTGGCTGCCTCCTGCACCAACAACCTGGGCATGTGCCCTGACCCGGAATCAAACTGTGACCTCCTGATTCATAGTTGACGCTCAACCACTGAGCCATACCAGCTGAGCTGAATGGAGTACCTTTATCTCATTGCATATTTTTGCCTCCTTTGTCAAATATTAATTGACTATAAAAGTGTGGAAGTGTGGGTTTATTTTTGGGCTCTCCACTCTGTTCCATTGATCTATATGTTTGTTTTTATGCCAGTGCCCTGCTTTTTTTTATCACTGTGGCCTTGTAGTATAGTTTGATATCTGGTATCGTGATTCCTCCCACTTTGCCCTTCTTTCTTACAATTGCTGTGGCTATTTGGGATATTTTGGGGTTCCATTTAATTTTTGAATATTGTTCTAGTTATTTGATAGGAATTGCATTGAACTTATAGATTGTTTTGGGTAGTATGGACATTTTAATGTTATTTCTTCCTATCCACTTCTTTGTATCTTCTTCAATTTATTTCTTCAGTGTCTTATAATTTTTGAGTACAAGTCTTTTACATTCTTCATTAAATTTATTCCTAGGTTTTGGGTTTTTTTTTTTAAGCAATTGTACTTGTAGGAAAATGCTGAGCATGAGAATGATGTTTGCAAAGCAATATTTTCAGAGGTGTGGCTAAGGGGAACAAAGTAGTAAATTTAAATGGTACTTTGAAGATTTGCACTAAGGTACTTGAAACAAAAGAGACATGATTGATGTAACTGCTATCATTAGGGCAAATTTTGCAGAGGTGACTTACTGGGTTTGGGAATAGGAAGAAGGATCATGGGAAAATAAGTATTGAAAGATTCTTGCAATTTTAAATTACCTCAAATATCTGCTTAATAATGTTCCTACTCATTTTTAGCCAATAATTATTAAGCTCTGGTAATGTGCTATATAGCATGCTAGGTATTGAGGACATAGGCAGTATAGATGGGTAAGGAAGCTCACACACAAACTTTTCAATAATTAAAATCTGCCATGGCAAGGGCTCTGTCTAGTAATTATTAGTTCATAAGGAAGAAATTCTGGGTTTATAGAGTGACAAGCCTCTGAGGGTTTTGAGATCTCAAAAAGAATTCCATGGCTTGTAAGTGGTAAGGGAGAAATCACTCAATGCATCAACAAATTTGCAGCAATGTATTGGAATACAGAGCATGTGTGAAAAAATATTTTGGCAATTTGTACTGTAAAAGTGTCAATTGGGAGATCCTGTTTTTGCCACCACTTGAAGAAGTGAGAAACCCAAATGACAAGATAACACTTTGTCTTTTGCCAAACAAACTGAGTGAGGAACTGGATTTTGTAAAGATGGTTGAGAGTGGTAGGATGTATTATAGCAAGCACCATCGGCCCTGCCTCCTAGGTGAATTACTTGGCTTCAGAGCCAAAGTAGTACAGGATATTGCAGAGAATGTGTTTGGGAAATGTTTGAGAAGAAAATGAGAACCAAAATCTCTCTGAGCAGCTCATTCTTTAACAATTTAGCTCTAGGAAAGCTTGTTTATGGCACCAAAGTTCAAACTATGAATTTGAAAATCAATCCATTGATTTGTAGTGAAAATATAACTGTCAAATGATAACTCATGTTCCTATTAGTGCTTTACCTCTCCCAGAAGAAGCTCTCTTCTCCAATGTATTGGGGTTGAGCAGTTGGGTCAATTCTTTCATTAAAATTTTTATTTTGATAAAATTAAAAGCCAAAAACATTGCAACAATATTGCAAGGAACTACTGTGTGCCATGTATCCTTTCCCAGATTCATCAACTGTTTACATTTTGCCTCATTTGTGCTTACTCACATGAACGCCTATATTCTCTCTCTCTCTCTCTCTCTCTCAATATAGGGAGTATAGATAGCTCTCTTTAGATATATCTATATCTCTGAATATCTATATCTGCCTGTTTAGCTGCAAGACACACACACACACACACACACACACACACACACACACAAATAGTATAACATTCCTTATTCTGAATCATACCTTGCTGATACTAATATGGGCACTCCATCTTTTTGATTAGTGTTTACATGTATATCTTGTTCCATAACTTTACTTTTAACTCAGTTATACAGTATTTTTATATTCAAACTGGGTTTCTCATAGCATATTGTTGAATCTTGTTTTTTTATACAATTGGTCAACCTCTGACTATTATTTGCTAGGTTTAGATTATTTGCATTTAAGTGTTTATTAACATGGTTGGTTTAGTGCAATTACTTATCTATTTGGATTTAGGTCTGCCATTTTGCATTTTTGTTTTCTATTTATCTCATATTCTCCCCATATATTACTGCTTTTTTCATTCTTTTGGGAGGTTAATTGAATATTTTCAGTATTCCATTTTAATTTTTCTATTGACTTAAATTTTGCCTCTTTTCATTAGTTGCCAATTATTACTCTACAGATTACAATATGCATTCTTAACTTATGGGGGTCTAAACAGAATTAATACTGCATTATTTCATATAACATATAAGAATCTTATAATTGCACAGTTCCATTTAGCATCATGTCTTTTGTCCTATAGTTTTCACACACATATACATATATATATATATATATATATATATGTGTATATATATATATAATCTGTTATAAATACCAAAAATATTCAAAGATTTAAAAGAATAAAAATATATAGTTTTTATGTTTATCCACATATTTACTAATTCAAATGCTCTTAATTACATCCTCTAAATGTGAGTTAATATCTGTTGTCTTTTTCCTTCAGCCTGAAAATCACTTTTGTATGTCTATTGGTGACATATATTCTCAGTATATATATATAATGAAAATGTATTTATTTTACCTTCACTTTTTTCTTTTTAACATTTAAAAATTTTTATTGATATATAGGCATATAGCATTGTATTAGTTTCAGGTGTTCAACATAATGATTTATGATGTGTTTATATTGTGAAATGATCACCACAATAATTTTAGTTAACATTCATCACTATTCATAGTTATAATTTTTTTGTGATGAGAACTTTAAAGATCTAATCTCTTAACAATTTCTAAATATACAGTACAATGTTATAAACTATATTCACCATGCTGTACATTACATCCCAGTAACTGATTTTTTTTATAACTGGAAGTTTAGAACTTTTGAACACTTTCACTCATTTTTCCCACCCCATCCACCCCACTGCTTCTGTCAACCACTAATCTGTTCTCTGGATCTATAAGTTTGGTGAATCTTTTTTTTTTTTTTTTTAGATTCCATATATAAGTGAGATCATACACAATTTGTCTTGCTCTGACTTATTTCACTTAGTGCCCTTTTAATTTCACTTTATACTTTTATGGATATAAAATTTTCTTTCTAGAATCCTTCTAGGATTCTCCCCATTATTTTAGTTTTTTAAATATATTTTATTGATTTCTTACAGAGAGGAAGGAAGAGGTAGAGAGAGTTAAAAACATCGAAGAGAGAGAAACATCAATCAGCTGCCTCCTGCACACCCCCTACTGGGTATGTGCCCTCAACCAAGGTACATGCCCTTGACCAGAATCGAACCTGGGACCCTTGAGTCTGCAGGCCGACACTCTATCCACTGAGCCAAACCGGTTAGGGCTTTCCCCATTATTTTACAGATGTCTTTTCATATATAATTTTATAGTGACATGCATTTATAAAGACACTGTGAAGTATTCAGCTTAACTTTTTAAAAATTAAGACTTTATTTATTGAGTAGTTTTAAATTCACAGCAAAAGTGAAGAGTAGGTACAGAGATTTCCCATATACCCCTTGCCCCCACACATGTGTTGCCTACCCCATTATCAGCATCCCCCACCAGAGCAGTATGTTTGTTACAAGCAATGGAGCCTCCATTGATACATCATAAACATCAAAAGTCCATAGTTTGTATTATGGTTCACTCTTGGTAGTTGCATATTCTGTGAGTTTGGACAATGTAAAATGATATACACTGAGTGGCCAGATTATTATGATCTCTGAACGCATAATAATATGGCCACTCAGTGTATATCCTATATAATAAAAGGCTAATATGCAAATTGTCCCCTCAACCAGGAATTCGACTAACAGGCAGGCCGGCCAAACGCCCATGTCCCCTCCCCTGGCCTGGCTGGCCGGATGCGTTCAGAGTTCATAATAATCTGGCCACTCAGTGTATATCATCATTAAAGTATCATACACAATTTTTTCAGTGCTCTGAAAATCCTGTGTTGTACCCAGTCATCCCTCCTTCTCCCCGCTAACCACTGACAACCACTGATCTTTTTATTCTCTCCATAATTTTGCCTTTTCCAAATGTCATATAGTTGGAATAATACAGTATGTACTTTTTCAGATTGGCTTCTTTCACTTAGTAATATACATTTAAGGTACCTCCATGTCTTTTTATGGATTGATAGCTCATTTAATGTTAGCACTGAATAATAGTTCATTGTGTGGATATACCACAGTTTATTTATCCATTCACCTACTGAAGGACATATTGGCTCCTTTTAAATTTTGGCAATTATGAATAAAGCTGCTATGAACAACCATGTACAGGTTTTTGTGTGGGCATAATATTTCAGTTCATTTGGATAAATACCAAGGTGTGTGATTACTAGATCTAGGATAAGAGTGTATTTAATTTTGTAGGAAACTGCAAAGCTGTCTCCCAAAGTGTCTGTGCCATTTTATATTCCCAATATAATTGAATGAGAATTCCTATTGCTTCTCATCTTGTCCAACATTTGGCTTTGTCAGTGTTCCTGATTTTGGCCATTCTAATGTGTAGTGGTATCTCATTGTCTTTATTTGCATTTACCTGAGAACATACAGTGTGAAGCATATTTTTATATGCTTATTTGCCATCTGTACATCTTTTTTTTTTTAAAAAAAAAAAACTTTATTGTTGAAAGTATTACAGATGTCCCCTTTTACCCCCATTGACCTCTTTTAGCCTGACCTATCTCCCACCCCAGGCCTTCTCCACTTGCATATATTCATACAAGTCCTTTGGTTGATCTCTTCCCTCTTACCCACCCTCCCCAGCCTTCCCTCTGAGGTTTGGCACTCTATTGTGTGCTTTTATGTCTCTGGATCTATTTTGTTCATCAGTTCATTTTGTTCATTAGATTCCATATATGAGTGAGATCATGTGATACTTGTCTTTCTCTGACTGACTTTTATGAGGTATCTAAAGTAGTCAATCTCATAGATAGAAAGAAGAATGATAGTTTTCAGGGCCTGGGAGAATGGGAAAGTTAGAGTTGTTTAACAGGAAGAGTTTTTAAGTTTTGCAACATAAGTCCTGAAGATCTGTTGCACAACAATGTGAATAAACTTTATAAACTGAACACTTAAAAATGGTTAACATGGTAAGTTTTATGTTATGTGTATTTTACCACAATTAAATATTTAAAAATACTTAACTGTGGCTATGAAATAAATTTCTGAAGAGCTTGGATATAAGAAAACTTTCATGAACAATGAAGGTATCTAACCAAGTGTATACCAAGTGTTGGGGATGAATTAAGAAAAGATTAATTAGAAGATTAGTCAAGAAGATGAAAGCTGAAATTTAGCTGTGTCAAAAGAAGACAGAGCAACTAAAGTATTTTCCTCAATGCTGAATGGGAGAATGAAAGAGATGGGCATGTTGCAAATGATTGGATGATATAAGGCAAATGGAATATGACAAGAGATAATGCCTAGAAGGCTGATTTACTTAAATTTTCTTTTACTCCTCTCCTTTCTCTCATGAGAAAGGCTTTCACAAATTCAGCACTGGTTGACAGTGGCCTCCTTGTTCTTCAGTTCATTATAGACATATAGAAATCTATACCATGGATTGTGATTGCTTTCTGCTTTGTTACCTTAATTCTTAGCCTGCCACTGACACCAGCATTCCACTGTCACTGGTAAATAGAAGGCAGTAGGAAGCCTGAACATCACCATCCATAGAACCAACCCTGGTGACATTTGCTGCTAATTATCTGCTGTCTAATGATAATGTTGCTAAATTGCTTCTTCCACATTGAAATTTAGTGGGTAAAAGCAGGGGCCTTGAGTCAGAAAGACCTGGATCCCAGGTCTTCACCACCAACTATTTATATGAACTTAGTTTCCTGCTCCAAGCCTCAGTTTCATAATCTATTAACAGATTGCATACTTCCCCAAGTTAATATAAAATTTAGGGAGAATATTTTAAAAACCTCTAGAATAGTGTCTGACTTACGGTAGGACCTCTGGAATTATAGATTCCCCCGTCTTAAGTATCTCTGCATATTTAATCCTTAAGAGATGCTATTTTGTTCACATAACTGCTATTTGCCTTCATTTCAGGCCCAATGCCTAGTAGGAAATTATGTCTCATGAGTCCTAGACTGAATATCTGGAGCTTAAAAGTTGCCTCTGAAGCAGTTTTTTTTTTCTATTTTTCTTTTTTGAATTTATTGTGGTGACATTGGTAATAAAATTATATAGGTTTCAGGTGCACAATTCTGTAACATATTATCTGTATATTGTATTGTGTGTTCACCACACCAAGTTAAGTTTCCTCTCAACACCATTTATCTTCCTTTTATCTGCTTTAACCTCCCCCATCCCCTTTCCCTCTGGTAATCACTGTACTGTTGTTTGTGTCTATGAGGGTTGTTTTTTGTTTAAACCCTTCACGGTTTTTACCCAGCTCCACAACCCCCCTCCCCTCTGATAGCTGTCAGTCTGTTCTCTGTGTCTATGAATCTGTTTCTATTTTGTTAGTTTATTTTGTTCATTACATTCCACATATAAATGAAATCATATGGTACCTGTCTTTCTCTGACTGGTTTATTATGCTTATCAGAATGCTCTCCAGGTCTATCTATGCTGTTGCAAAGGGTAAGGTTTCCTTCTTTCTTATGGCTAAGTAGTACTCCATTGTGTAAATGTACCACAGCTTTTTTATCCACTCATCTACTGATGGACACTTGGGCTGTGAAGCAGTGATTTTTTTATTATTATTCATTTTATTGCTACCTAAAGTCAAAAGTGTGCCAGCTTAGTTAAATGACAGAGCACAGATTGCCAAATGCACAAAACCTTTCTTTTGGAAATATATTTTTGAAGACTCAATTTAAAAATTACTTATGACCCTCTTTGTATCTGTCTACATTCTTTGGCATATAAGAGCAGCTGTCTGGTTGTATACTCCACAAATGGGTTCCCATTTAAGAAAACCCAATAAAGGAAAATATATTAACTTATAGAACATAATCAGTGTACCTTGCTTTAGGAATTGTGTGTGTGTGTGTGTGTGTGTGTGTGTGTGTGTGTGTGTAGGGGATAGGTATAAGATTATCCTGTGGGGCTTTGTCAAAGTACATATATTCCCACATTCCTCCACTCCATTTTTACTCTAAAGATTCTGGCAGTAAGGCATATAGATTCTCAGAGAGAGGCATAAGTAGCTTAAAAATTAAAAAGAAAATCACAAGTGATTCTGAAGCATGCCTAATATGTTTGCTTTACCAAAGTTTTGGTTTACAAAATTACTTGTCAACAATGCCACAAGGAAAGTATACATTATAACTCCACTCATTGGGAAAATACAGCTAAATTTACAGTGACTCAATTCACACTCTGGAAACACATCTACTGCCTAATATGAGGAATGTGTTGATGTGATGGTCAGTCCAAGATGTCCAAATCATTCTCCCTTTCAGTCAGTACCATTTCTTTACTTCTGTCAGAGAAGAATTAGATGCTGGAGAGTAATGAAAGCACAAGGGAAGGAGATTTCTAGAAAAGGCTTTTGGGTACATACATTGGTTCTCCACATTCTCCATCCATAAAGCATAAAAGAGCCAGATATTTTCTTCAGATGGCAACTCGGATGTCTTCAGTGGGAATAGAAATAAGGTGTAAATGGCACTCTCTCTATAGAAGGAAGGAAGGGAAGGGAGGGAAGGAAAGGAGAAAGGCTACTTTTGAGGACTTTCCATTATAACATTTGATGATATGATGCTGCAGCATTGATTTTGTTTCTCAAACAGCAGCATTGTAAACACAGACTGTTTGAATAAAATTAGGTACCCTCTAGCCAATATGAATATAGGCTTTAATCAACATATATAAGAGTTCAAAACACATCCAACTAAATTTAACAAAACAACAGGGAAGGGGTTCATTTTTATAAATGCTATTTAGATAATGGCATTACCATGGGGGAAATTAATAAACCTAGATCTCATATAATAATATATCACAATCAATAACAGAAATTGAAGTGTCAAGTATTTAGAAAAAATTAATTATTGGGGAATAAAGGGAGAAAATAGAGCACTTAATTCAGGTACTGAGGGAGATAATGTTTGATTAAAGGAGGAAATAAATTACAAAGGGAATGATAGGCAGTGATTGCACAAAGTGTTAATACAACTAAAACACAATAAAACCAAGATAAAAGTTAAGTGACAAAATACACAATTATATTTAATACATATAATGACATTTCCAAAATATATTGAGTTTTTTAAAAAAAATTTGCATTAAGTTCACTGTGGACAGTGGTAAAAAAATACAAGAATCATTACATAAGATGAAACACCATTAGTAAATTAACATAGAAAACAGTGTGCAGTCTTGCCAATGGTAAAAGAAGTACAAATTAAAACAATGATGAAATGTTACATTATACTATACTTCTAAAATTAGCAACAGTAAAGGAACATTATTAAAACTAGTGATGAGACTATTTGAGGAAATTGAAACATTTATACATTCCTAGCAGCATTACAAATTACCTCAGTCAATTTGATGAACAATCTTGTAGTTTTTAGCAAGAGGCATAGAAATATTCATACCTTTTTACTAAATAGTCTCACTCCAGGGTATTTGTCTTAAGGATATAATTCATAAGGAAACTATTACATGTTATTTATTATCATAGAAAACTGGATACATCCCAAAATAGCCCCTAATAGAGAGATAGTTATAAAATTATGGTACTTTAATGGTATTGCTTGCAACCAATGAAAATGATAAATATGATTATTGAGATACATGAAAAACTATATACAAAATGTTAAATAAAACATTTTAAATTAAATAAAAACAAATTATAAGAGCCAGTGCTAAGAAGATCTGAAAAGACTAGAGCTGTTTATTCATATATTAAAATTGACCCACTAGGACTCGCTTATCATGATGGAGCCTCATATTGAGAGACTCTTGGCAGTTGAGCATGTTAGGAACAATAGAGATGAGGGAAATAGAACATTCAATAAAAGTTGAGGAGGGAAACATAAGAAATATCAGAAAGAGAACTGTCATATTGATTAATACTACACAAAAACAACAAGAGAGAGGACCCTGTGAAGTTAAAAAGTCTATCTGCTTTATGACTCTTTCGAAAAGTTGAGTCAAACTAAATTCACATTAAAATGATATTGGGTCTCAAAAGAACTGTTGGTCCAGAAAGAAACTCACTACAGATTGATTCATTTGCCTGTCAGCATAACTATTATTGCTCATCTCACATTCAGTTCTTATAAGTATATCTCTAGTGACACATGATCTTGCTCATCTAGGGGAAATGATGAACAACATAGACTGATGAACAAGAACAGAACCAGAAACAAGGAGGCATCGATCGGACTATCGGGCCTCAGAGGGAAGATAGGGGAGAGTGGGGGGAGGGGGGAGAGATCAACCAAAGGACTTGTGTGCATGCATATGACCCTAACCAATGGTTAAGTTCAACAGGGGGTTGGGGCATCCGTGGGAAGGGTGTGGGATGGGAATGGGAGGATGAGGACAAATATGTGACACCTTAATCAATAAAGAAATTTAAAAAAAACGAGCTACAGGAATGTATCAAGGCAAAAATCTCATTTAAAGTTACTATAGGAAAAGATAATAAGGAGCAAAATAATATTATTTATACCATGAAAACACATCAGAAGACATACCTTAAAGACAGATAAAAATTGTTATGCATTAAAAAATTAAAATGTATTAAGAATATGATAGAAGATATGAAATAATAATATAAATCAGATTTAGAAAAACTCATAAATAAGGGTCCCAACTCACAAAAGAATTAGAAATAGCAGAAACATGTATTTTAGAAATGAAAAATAAACTAAATGAAATACAAGGGTGAGTAAACACAACAAATAATGCCTTAAGAGCAAGAGAAGATTTAAAGAAAAATGTTATTTTAATTTTATTTTTACCTCAGCAGTTGTAAACATTATAAAAAGTTTCCTATCATTGTCTTTATTTATTATACTTTGTGATAAAAACACTTAATATAAGATCTACCCTCTAAGCAAATTTAAAAAAATAAATGAAGAGATGAAATAACCTTAGTGAAAATAATACATATGGAAGGCAAGAAAGGAATATCCAACATACCTAAAGAAGGAAACCGAGCAATGGAACAGAACACACACACACACACACACACACACACACACACACACACACACATTGAAAATACATGCCCTAGCTAGTTTGGCTCAGTGGATAGAGTGTTGTCCTGCAGACCAAAGAGTCCCGGGTTAGATTCTGGTCAAAGGCACATACCTTGGTTGCAGGTTCCTCCCAGGTTTGGGCCCTGGTCAGGGCTCGTGCAGGAGGCAACCAATCAATGTGTTTCTTTCACATTGATGTTTCTCTCTGTCTTTCCAGCTCTCTTCCACTCTCTCTAAAAATCAATGGTAAAATATTCTCGGGTGAGGAAAAGAAAAAACGAAAGAAAGGAAGAAAGAAAGGAAGAAAGAAAGAAAGAAAGAAAGAAAGAAAGAAAGAAAGAAAGAAAGAAAGGAGGGAGGGAGGGAGGGAGGGAGGGAGGGAGGGAGGGAGGGAGGGAGGGAAGGAAGGAAGAGAGGGAGGGAGGGAGGGAGGAAGAAAGAAAGGGAGGGAGGGAGGAAGGGAGGAGGAAGGAAGGTAGGAAGGAAGGAAGAAAGGAAAGAAGGAAGGAAGGAAGGAAGGAAGGAAGGAAGGAAGGAAGGAAGGAAGGAAGGAAGGAAGGAAGGAAAGAAGAAAATACACACTCACTGTTTACCTAAGAATATTGACCCAGAATGACAAACACTAGGAATAGGTTCTAGTAAAATCACCGAGCTTTAAAGTAAAATAGTTCTTTAGGCATCTTTGATAAAGAGAGCAAGGCTTAAAAGAAAAAAAGTGAATCAGATGTAATCTGACTTTTTAACAACAAAGTTTTAAGCCACAACAGAATTGAGTAATCTTTTTAAGATATTCAAGGAAAGAAAGTGTGAGCCAAGAAATTTATATCCAGGAACACCGACTTTCCAATATAGAGGGCACAGATAAATTATTAACATCTAGGAACTAAAATAATATTGATATAAGCACATCTTGAGGAAATAATGGAGAATTATCTTTAGATAGCCAAAAGATCTCTCTATATGTCTAGAAATATAACAACATAAGGATGAGTTGTGAGCATTAAATATATAGATACTCCCAGAATTAAGTCTAAGTGATAGTTAAAAGGGAGAGAATATGGAATGGCTATATGATGAGGCATTGTAGATATAGTACAACCATTAAAAATATGGGAAAGAAAGGGTTAGTACATCCAAAATGTTTAAACTATTCAGTAATACTAGAGGCCCAATGCATGAAAATTCATGCAAGAGTAGGCCTTTCTTCCCCTGGCTGCTGGCACCGGCTTCTCTCCAGCACCTGAGACCCAGGCTTCCCTCCTCTGGCCCCTGGAAGGCACCTGGGACCTGGGCTGGCTTCCCTCAGGCTGCCCGCAGGCACCCGGGACATGGTCTGGCTTCCCTCCAGCCCGGCTTCATCAGGAAGGATGTCTGGAATGACATCCGGAAGACGGCTGGTCTAATTAGCATATTACCCTTTTATTATTATAGATTGGTGGAGGCAGTAATTGTAGTGTTATGCTGATATTACTATGTGTGTTATATGGAAAAAGAAAACAAATAATTTTGGAATATTATAAGTCACGTATTTATAATAGAGCTAATATTGCCCCCAAGAGAGCAAAAAATCATTCTTGTACAGTGAAAATCTGACACAGAGCTCACCTAGTGCAAAAAGTCTCTTCCCTGAAGGTGTTTGTTGAAAATGTTTGAGGACAACTGTTTAACTTTTATTCTGACTGAGGTAGTAAAATGGGCCAAATGATTTCCTAATACAAAAGCCAAAAAGGAAAATTTGTGGAATGTGTTGTCAGTAGGGACTTTGAAAAGCTCCCAACATATTCCTGAACATCTAGAAGGACACACTCATTTGTTGGGCTGTGCACACTCAGTAAAGACATGAAAAGACCCTAAACTATCACTGCAGACTGGCATTCATTATTTGCACAAGGAAGAAATGAAGGATAAGGTGTAGTTGCAAACTGCTTGGCTGAGTGTTGAAAGAATTCCCCAACAGACACAAAGAGCCTCCTGGTAAATACTGAGATACTAACTGGTTCCAGGCATTTAAGGAAATTTTTGTCTACTCATTAACTGATCCCATGTTAACCTAGCAGAGACTTCAGTGACTATACATAACAAAGACTGCAGAATTAGTGCAGAAAATACACCAAACAAAGGGCAATAACAACAACAAACTGTGGTGATGATTGCAAAGCTTTGTGAATATACTAAAAAATCACTGAATACCATACTTTAAAATGATTAATTTTATGATATGTGAATTATATAAAAAAAAATCATTCCACTCATATTTGGAATCTAATGAACCAAATAAACTGATGGACAAAATAGATCCAGAGGCATAGAAACATGGAACAGACTGATAAATCTCAGGGGAAGGTGGGTGGGGTGGAGAGGGAAAGATTAACCAGGGAATTTATATGCATACTAGAGGCCCAATGCATTAAATTTGTGCAAGGGGCTTGGCCCCCACCACGATGGCAGCCATCTCTGCCTCGGCTCCCACCTGCTGTGGTGGCCACCTCTGCCTCAGTCCTCACAGCCCCGGCTTCATCCGGAAGGTCGTCTAGAAAGACATCTGGTCTAATTAGCATATTACACTTTTATTATATAGGATAAGTATAGCCCATGGACAGAGACAATAGTGTGGTGAAGGCCTGGGGGATATAGGGTGAAGGGGGGTCATTGGAGAAAAGAGGGGACATCTGTAATACTTTCAACAATAAAGATAAATAAAAAATTAAAATAAGTTAAAAAATCATTCCAGTCCATAAATTAAAGCAAGATGATAGAATATGATCATTTTGAATTTAGGGGATGCTAATAAGAAAAAAAGAAAAAGAAAACTGGAGACAGATCATGACATGAATCTACCAGGATATGCAGAGGAACACGTTGAAATGTACTATGAGTATGCAGTCAGCAACATACAGACGATGCAGAACTCTGCAGGCGAAACAACATGAATACTTTGGCTCATAAATAGTAGAGCATATAAATGGATGGAGGGAGAGTTTATAGATTAAAGTAAGTGAAATAAGCCAGTCAGAGAAAGACAAATACCATATGATCTCACAATAATTGGAATTAAATGAACAAAATAAACTGACAAACAAAATGGAACCAGAGGCATGGATACATGGAACAAACTGGCAGGTTCCCGAAGGGAGGGGTTGGAGGTGACTGGATAAAGAAGATGAAGGGATTAGCTAAAGAACATATATGCATACTCCATGCACAGGGACAATAATGTGGTGACGGCCAAGGAGAGATGGAATGGGGATATCTGCAATAGTGTCAACATTAACAAATTTTAATTAAAGAAAAAGAAACAAGTTTTAAAACATTTAAACAAGATTACTCTATAGTGTCTAGTGATTCACCCTTGGGTGATGAAACCATAATAATAGTAATAATTACTCTAAAATTTAAGATAGTGATTATATTTGTATGGAGCAAGGGGGCTATATTTTATATTAGGCATTTGGAAGAGCTTCTGGGGTGGCTATTTTTTTTTTTAGCCTGGATGGTGGTTACAAGGATATTATTCGTATAATTCACTAAGCTCTACATTTGTTTTATATGGTTTTCTGCATCTTTATTTTTATTTCTTTAAATACTGAGTTTTATTTCACATGTATATTTTTGTCTCCCCACCATTCCCATTTATCTGACCACTACTACTACTATGTCCTATCATAACATTCCATACATATTTAAAACCAAGCAAAGGGTGGAGTTCCATTTTTAAAAACTAAACAGGCATTTTGGACAATACAACTTGGCAATGGAACCTGGACAACATTTATCAGACATGGTAGGGAAAGTTCTCACTCTGCATTATAAAAAGGACAGCCAGATATCAACTGTTACAGAAATGAAATAAGATGGAAAATTTTAACAAACTGTTTAAACTATTTTATTAAAGAGACTTCCTCCACTGCCAGAGATCTTGAATAGCCTCCACATCAGTCATAATTAATGAACTTGGCTTCCACTTTGGGAAGAGAACCACCCTTTTCTATATTTGTTTGCATTTATGCTTTAATGTTTTCTACAGAACTAGGACCTTTCCATGTTTTAGGGTTTTTTTCCTGTTTTTTTTTTTTTTTTTTAAGGATTCTTGATCTTTTGATCTTGGTGTTGATGGTTTTGATTCTTTTTCATTCTGGTTTGATTTTTGTGCATTTTTGACTGGATTATCTCATATGGATTTCTTTACTGGAGCTTTTTCTTTGGCTTCCTCATCATCAAAATCATCATCATCATCATCATCGTCATCCTCCTTTCTCATTGTCCTCATCATCTTCATCAACATCAAGTCTTACTTTTTTCTGTGGAACCTTGCTACCACCTCCAGGGGTAGAACCCTTTCCAGACATACTTAGGAGTTTCACATCCTTCTCTTCATCTTCTGATTCTACATCTCCCTCCACAGCTACTAAGTGGTGTTTACTAATATGCACAGGCCCTGAACCACACTTCAACCATAAGACCACAGGTGGTGTTATTTCAACCACCAAGGGACACCATTGGCTGTACAGACATTTTCAAAGTTGCCAGTGTTACTTTAATTGGACTGCCTTCATAATTCATTGCCTCTGCTTCAACAATGTGCAGTTCATCCTTTGCTCCAGCCCCTAAACTGACTGTTTGTAAAGATAATTGGTGCTCATTTTCATTATTATCCACCTTAAAGTTATAATCTTTGTTGACCTTTAGTTCACAACCAAAAAGATAGTTCTGGGGCCTCAGAGGGCTCATGTCCATGTCCATAGAATCTTCCATGGGGTGGTAGCATGCACTTAAATGAGAGAGAAGGCAGACGGAGATAAATGGCATCTGTGCTGCAGAACAGATGAGCAGGATGGAATCGCACCAGGGCCCTGTGTCTTTATGTTAAAACTAGAGGCCCAGTAAACAAATTCATGCCAACCTCCTGCCATCTCCTCCTCCTGACAGGCCCAGCCCTGATCAGCCTTGATTGGACCCATGCACGAATTCCCCGGCCAACCCTGATCGGCAGATCAGGGCTGGGCTGGCTGGGGGAAGGGGCTGCCAGGATTGGCCGGTGGGCCCCGCCCCCAATTGGGGCTTGGGGGCCAATTGGGGGCAGGACTGGCCATGGGGAGGGGCTGTGGGCGGTGGGCCAGCCGGCCACAACCCCGAATGGGGTAGGGAGTGCTGATCGGGGGCCAGCGGCCTGGGGGAGGGGCAATGGGTGGTTGGCTGGCTGGCTCTCCTCCTGATTGGAGTGGAGGGGCTGATCTGGAGTGCGGCGGGTGGGGGGAAAGGCTGAAGGAGATTGGCTGGCCATCCCCACCCCCTAGTGGGGTGGGGAAGCAATAAGGGGTGGGGTCAGCCTGGGGGAGGGGCTGCAGGAGGTTGGCTGGCTGTCCCGCCCCCTATTGAGGTGGGAGGGTGATCAGGGGTGTGGCTGGTCAGGGGGAGGGGCTGCGGCCCAATCAGGGCGGTGGGGGCCCATTGGAGGCATGGCTGGCTGGGGAGGGACTGCAGGAGGTTGGCTAGCCAGCCCCACCCCCTATTGGGGTGGGAGTGCGATTAGGGGTGGGGTGGCCAGGGGGAGGGGGCGTTTGGCTGGCCTGCTCTTTTTTTGGGGGTCAACTTCATGACTTTTATTTGTGGTGCCTGCGCTATGTCTCAAAAATACCTTCTCCCCCTGCCCCAGACAGTGTCTGGGAGGGGGCAGCAAAAAACAGAAGACGTCCCTCCCTATTGCACATGGACCCTATATACAGGCCCACCTGGCCCAGATCAGCAGGATGCTTGGCAGATTCTCAGATCCCTGCTCAGGGGTAGGAGTGGTGACTGGTGGCAGCACACGTGAGAGGGGACCTCCAGGTGGCCACTCTGGTTCTGGCTACTGGTCCTGGCACTTCCTGGTCCTTGGTTTCTTCCTAGTTCTGCCTGCAGCCCTGGTCCCCCTACCTGGCTCAGCCTCCCATCTCCATCCTGGCCTCAGATGGCCCCCTTGGCTCCTGGGGAGTCTGTCCTCCCCTCCCAGCCTGGAGGTCCAGAGGGGAGGTTATGGCTTCTCAGAGACTCCCCAGCAGTCCTGTCACTCCTGTTCCCACAGGGGAAGGGGTGCATGTGGCAGAAGCAGCTGTATAAATGCAGGGGAAGGGGCACGTCCTCTGGGGTCACTAGGGCAGTTTGCTGATGACGCGGATCAGGGCCGTGTTCTCATCCTTGAGGCACTGGTTGTCAGCCCGGAGGTTGGACAGGCCCTTCAGCTCCTCTTCCAGCTCAGTGCCCTTGCACGCTAAGGCCCTGTGCTCAAATATCTCCAGCTCTAAAAGGGCCAGCCTCTCTGCAAAGAGCTCCTGCCTCTGCATGGCACGCTCTAGCTCCACCTTGAGCTGTATCAGCCACAGCATGGTCTCAGTCAGGGCCTCATGAGGTCTCTCTCACTCTCAATGTGCAGCTCTGTGTAGAGCTTCCTGAAGTCTCCCCCGGGCTGTTCTGATTTGGGCTGGGATTCTGGGCTGATGTCTGCTGGCTTCACCTCCTCCCCCTCTGCAGGCCCTCTCCTCTCCTTGCCAACTCTGAGGTGCTCCCTGGAGGCCTGTGGTCCCTGTTCCTGCCCGTCAGGTGCCACTAATCTCTGGGCAGGGCCATCAGAATTCTCAACCCCAGGGACTTGGGGCTGCCAGGAAAAGTCCAGGCTCTGTGTAGCCCCACTCTTGATTGGGATGGGAGAGTCCTATCAGGGACAGGCCGGCAGTGGGGAGGGGTTGCGAGGTGCTCAATGCACTGCATAGTGACTGATCATTTGGTAGTCCTGGTCGTCATGGACACTGGCTTTTTATATGTATAGACTAATGGCCTGGTGCACGAAATTTGTGCATGGGGGTAGGTGTCTCTCAGCCCGGCCTGAAACCTCTCCAATCTGGGACCCCTTAGGGGATGTACGACTGCTGGGACCACTGGCTCCTAACCGCTCGCCTGCCTAACCACTTCTGCCTGCCGGCCTGATTGCCCCCAACTGCCCTCCCCTGCTGGCCTGATCACCCACAACTGCCCTCCCCTGCTGCAACCCACCTCCTCTGCCGGGACCTGCCTCCTCCGTGTGAGGTGGCAGAGACTCTGGGACTGGCCTCTTCCACACATAGTGTGGAGCTGCAGGACTCCCAGGCCTAACCACGTAGAGTGGTCACCGGGCCCAGCCTCTGCTGTGCGCATGGCCATCTTGGGCAGCCATCTTTGTGATGGCCATCTTGTGGTGGCCATCTTGTGATGACATCGTGCACGAGGGCTGCCTAGGCTTTTATTAGTATACATAAGCATGCATGCATATAAGCCTAACCAATGGACACAGACACCAGAGGGTTGAGGGCATTACATGGGGGGTGGGCAGGCAATGGGGGGATAAGGAAACATATGTAATACCTTAATCACTAAAGAAAAAAAAATAATAAAAGACCTAAAAAAAAGAAGGTGAAAAATGACCTACATAAAGCTAAAATTTGTAAGAGGTTAAAAGAACAAAAATATGGGTAGTGACATATTTCTTCGAGTAAAATTAATTAATAATAATGATAAAGAAGACTAACAATTTGGAATTGAATTTCTATTCCATCCTAAAACTGCAATGGAGGAATTGCAAAGGAGAATAATCTCACACTGTATCTAAGAATTATTGTTTTTATAAGAGGAACTATATGCTACCTATGCTATAAATGGGACCTGTGTAAGTGGGCCACTCTACCCAAAGCACATTCATCTTATACCCATAAATTTCCCAGGATAAAATTTTAATTTAGTCAGCCCCTACAGTCATTTTTCAAAAAGTGCAAACAATGGGACTTTTATTTAAGAATGTCAGGTTGATTCAGGATCCTTGCAGAATTTCAAACTTGTCAATACCCAAGAGAGTTCCAGTTACCTACCAGTTATTTGAGACCTCCTCTCCTCAAGCCTCCACTCCCAGCCTTAACAATGACCTCTTCTACTTTGATGAGACTGAGTCCCTTACATATCCTCTTCTCCCCACTTCAACTCATCTCTGACTCTGTTCATATTTATCATACTTTTCTCCAGTCTCAAAGGAAGGACAAGACCCTTCCTCATTGCTAAAAGTAGCCATTCCACCTCTGCCTTAGTTTCCAAATGTCTACTGAACAGTTCAACTTGATCTATTGCCATGTACATTTTACTTTCATTAATGAGACCCCTAAAGTATCCAGTCTAGGATACTGGAAGATTCTTTGTGCTATTGATGGCAAAGACAGGATAAGGGAGATGGTAGAGGGGCTGGTTTGGGGACAATGAAGAATTCCATTTGGGATATGATCCATTTGGAAGGATCAGAATGACAAACCAGTGCAAACTGAAGGTCCATGGACTGTGGTATATCTTCTTTTAACCTATTACTGTTATTGTTTTTATTTTATTTTAAAATAATTTATTGCTCTGGCCAGTTTGGCTCAATGGATAGAACGTCGGCCTGCGGACTGAAAGGTCCAGGGTTCGATTCCGGTCGGGGGCACATGCCCAAGTTGCAGGCTCGATCCCCAGAAGGGGGCATGCAGGAGGCAGCCGATCAGTGATTCTCTCTCATCATTGATGTTTCTATCTCTCTCCCCATCTCCCTTCCTTCTGAAATCAATAAAAATATATTTTAATAAATCATTTATTCATCTAGTATGTGAAAAGTAATACATTGGGTGCTGTGGGAGAGGGTGAACACTGAGATGAGTGAGTCATAGTGCTTGCCTTCAAGAAACAACAATGCCAAACTTATTTTATTATAGGTAATTTACAAGACAGTGGAAAAAAGTGAAGATGGAGTCAGTGGGAACAAATAGAATGCTCAGCATGGCTAAATAAGTGCTTGTAAGCTTTCCAACTTAAAAGTTTCAGGCAACATTTGTGTGTTCTATACTCAAGAGTCCTTCAGGACAGTTGGAATACAAAAGTAGTTCTTTTGTGTATTACTTAATCACTCTCTCTTCAGTATTTTAAAATTTCTCCCCACCACCCCAAGACACTGTGGAGGTACATACAAAGACAAACCATGGCACTACTCAGCCATAAAAAAGAAGGAAAAAGTATCCTTTTTGATAGTATGGATGGACCTGGAGAACATTATGCCAAGTGAAATAAGCCAGTCAGAGAAAGACAAGTACCATATGATCTCACTTATATGTGGAACCTAATGAACAAAATGAACTAACAATCAAAATAGAGACAGACTAATAGATAAAAAGCAGGCAGAAAGCTGTCCGGAGGAGGTACCTGGGTGGGGACTGTTGGAGGGCATTGATCAAAAAAGAAAAGAAAGAGAAATAACTCATGCATACGAACAAAGTGTGGTAATTGTAGGGGAGAGGAGGTGGGGAAGTGGAGGAGGGTATAGGGGATATAAATGTTGATGAAGGGAGACTTGACTTGAGGTAGTGAACACACAATAGAGTGTAGAGATGATGTTCTGTAGAATTGTGCACCTGGAACCTGTAGAATTTTGTTAACCAGTGTCACCTTAATAAATTAAATGAAAAGGAAATAAATAAATCATGGCACCTTACCTAAAAGAGTTTACATTTTAGTTGAAGAGATAATACACATTTATGGAACTAGAGAAAATTTATAATTTAAAGAGTATTTCAGAAGTATTACTTTTCAGGCACAAGAAGAAAGACACTAAGATGATGAAAACATATTCTTGCAACTACTATGGTTAAGCCATGTTGATATTGTTTTTGATCTTGGACTATATCAAGCATCTGATAATATTTAGAAAGCAATGATAAAAGCTTTTAGTAAAAACTGTGCTTGGAAGATTAACCAGAAAGATTTTGTAGTAAAAGTTGAAGAGAGACAGTAAATAAGGTCTAATAAAGCATTGGAGTTGGACAAGTGAGAGTAAATAAAGGTCATATTTGCCATAGTGCATGACTATGTACTTTGATGTCAGATATACATTGGCTGTAACACCAACTCTGCTGTTTATGAACAGTGTGATCTTGGACAGTTCACTTGTCCTGTCTGAATCTTAGTCCCCATATTAGGGTTATCTAGAGAAAGAGAACATATATATGGATATTTATTATAGGAATTGGCTCATGTGATATGGAGGCCAAAAAGTCCCGCAATCTGTTGTCTATAAACTGGAGATCCAGGAAAGCCAGTGGTATAATGCAATCACAGTCTGTAGGCTTGAGAACCAGAAAAGCTGATGGTGTAAGTTCAAGTCCAAGTCCAAAGGTCTGAGAACCAGGAGTGCAGATGTGCAAGGGAAGAAGACAATAGATGTTTTAGCTCAGTCAGAGAGAGCAAATTGCCCTTCCTCTGCCTTTTTGTTCTATTTAGGCCCTCCATAGACTGGATAATGCCCATCAACATTGCTAGGGTGATCTTCTTCACTTAGTCTACTGATTCAAATGCTAATCTCTTCCAAAAGCATTCTCACAGATATGCCCAGAAATAATGTTTTATCAGTTCTCTGGGCATCCCTTAGCCCAGTGAGTTGATACACAGAATTAGCCATCACAGTCCCTTCAGATGTTGGAGATCAAGAAGAGGAAACAGATGGGAGAGAGAGTCCAAAGGTAGAATGGAGAAAACTTGACAAGTAATTAGAGGTGGAGTGCACGGGGAAGAGAAGAATAAAAGATGCCAAGTCTTTAGGCATAGATGACTGTCATTCACAGAACCAAGGAGAACAAATGAGAAACGTGATGATGGCAAGCAGAAAGCTAGATATTAGAACTGTAACTCATTAAGTGGTTGGGAATACATTTTGGGAATCATATACTGTCAAGATGGCAGGAAGCTGTGGTCTTCCTTTTCTCCTTAGTTTTCTGAGAACATTCAATAATGTAGGCAGAAATTAGAAAATCTCAGATCCAAGATGGCTGCTGATGGGACAGCAGGCTGCAAGATAGTGTGTGAGTGAGAGAAGAAAAGGAAAGTGCATGGATATGTGGGGAGTACATATATTTGTGAGTGAGGGACAGCTATATTCCAAGGAATTGTTGGGGACTGCCAGATGGGGCTCCCCTGGCTAGGCAGCCTCTACTGCTGTTGAAATCTCTCCCAGAGTGGCCAGCTCTGCCACAGAGACCACGCCAACTTGAAGGGGAGAGTAGCGGTGATCTGAAGCCCAGCCTTACTTTCAACCAGGGAGACCTCAGATACCTCACGGGACCCTACAACCACAACCCCCAGGGACAAGCTGCCTCAGCTGCAAACCCAGGAACACCAAAACTCCAGCCTCTCTGACTGCGGGTGCCTAGAAGTCTGTCCAGGAGGAGACAAAGCGGCGTGAATATGCGGACGAGCCCTGCACCTTCTCACAGAGCAGATAGAAGGAACTGCTGAATTGATTACATCCACCAGGAACTGGCGAATTAAACACAGCTGGTGAGGCAATCCATGGATGGAAAGGTCAGATATCGCATAGGGCAGTGATAGGCAATCTTTTGAGCTTGGTGTGTCAAACTTCACCAAAAAACTGAGCATAACTCGGGTAGTGTGTCACTTTGGGGAAAAAAACATTATTTCACAATATTTATAGTTTAAATAACATAAATGTATAATTGTTATATATAATTGTATTTAATAAACCAAAAACTAAATATTTAACTGACCTGCTTAGTGACTTCTTTGTTCATCTGTCAGTCGGTTTCTTTTGTTGGTCTTGATATTATTTAGCTTGTGTGGGGTGCCGTGAACTAAGATAAGTGAGGGGGAGGGGGAATTCTTTAACTAACCTGCCTATTAGTGACTTTTTTGTTGCTGAATTTCATTGGCTAAATCTTCAATTGAAGGTTGGTATTTTGTACACTTCAGGCCCAAGCAAGCGCTACTAACTTCATCTGTCAATCTGTTTCTTTTGTTGGTTTTGATATTATTTAACGCTGAGAATAAGGCCTCACAAAAGTATGTAGAGGGAAAAATTGTGAGTAAAGCCATTGCTATATTTTTCAGGGTGCTAAAAGTGTCTGGTAGTCGGTTCCAGGCACTCCAAATTTCCTGTTTGTAGTGGCACTCCTGTTGATTCTCCAAGCGGCACCTTTCCAGACTCTCAAGCTTTGACCTCAAGTCGACAAACACCTGAGCCCAGATACTGTCTTGAAATTCTGCAAGTTGCATCTCCAAATCATCAATTTGCATCCATTGGAAACCATTTAATTCCAAACTACTGTAGACTACTACATCAGGATACTTAATTATTTTCATGGTCTGTTCTAGACTTCTAAATTGACTAAATCTATCACTAAACTGGTCAAGTAACGAATCTAAAACATGCTGGTACTTCATATGCAGGAGTTCCATTTCATTTTGTACAGATGCACTGGCCTTCTCAAAATACTTTGTTACTCGAGGAAAATACTTATAAGTTTTAGTTTCTACATCTCGCTTGAAAATTTTAACTTTACTTTCAAAAGCTTTTATGTATCCAAACATAACGTCAATACTTTTGCCAAAACCTTGTGACTTTAAGTTCAGTTCATTAATATGAACAGAGAGATCTGTAAAAAACATCAGGGTGTTGACCCACTTATCATTAAGCTGAGGAAAGTTTCCCAGATCCTTATCGTCAAGAAATATCTTAATTTCTTCAAAGCACTCCACAAAGCGCTCAAGAACTTTGCCTCGGCTCAGCCATCTTACATTATTGTACATCAGCAGTCCACTGTAGGTGGAATCAACCTCCAGTAAAAGTGCCGAAAATTCTCGCTTGTGAAGGGGGCGAGCAGCTATTAAATTAACTATTTTTGTAACAACTGACAAGTCGTTTAAGTCGGTGAATCCTGCCTTGGCACATAAAGCCTCCTGATGGATAATACAATGAAAAGGCACAATCGGATGTCCAATAGATTCTGTAAACAATTTGACAAATCCAACTTTTTTCCCCACCATATTTGGTGCCCCATCTGTCGTCACTGACACAACTTTAGAGATATCAATGCTTAGGTCACGAAATGTTTGTATAACAACCTTACATATTTCGCTTCCTGATTTACCTGTTGACACTGATACTGACTTTATCAACTCTTCTCTCATTGTGAGACCATCAGGATATCGACCAATAATGGCCAACTGAGCATGTGATGTGACATCAGTAGTTTCATCAAGAGAGATTGAAAAATATTTACACTTCCTTATGTCTCTCTTTAATTGATGTTGTATGTTTGTGTTCAGTCTCATTATTCGGTCTTTTATGATATTTCTACTGAGTGCTAACTCAGATATTCTCTTAATAATCGCATCTTTATTCTGCATATCATGAAATAGAACGGGTGCACATCTTAGGAGAGTTTCTTTAATAAATTCTCCCTCACTGAGCGCTTTTCCATGCTGAGCTATAGAGTGAGCAATGCTCAAACTTGCAGATGTTAAATTTGTAGAGCTTTTCATAAATTTAAGGATGGAATTAGATTGGCTCTTATAAAGGTGTAGCTGCCTGGAAATGTATTCCTTCCTTTCATCCTCACTTTTTTCCAAGAGCTGGGAATGATTAGTTTCAAAATGTCTATTTATATTCCACGTTCTGCTTACTATCGTTTCAGTACATAGAACGCAAAATGATCTGCCATTTTTTTCTATAAAGCCGTACATCTTGGTCCATGTCTCTTGAAAGGGTTGGCCACTGCTACTACCACTTCCTTTACTTAACCTTAGTTTTTTTTTATTTTTTGGGTTCTCCATCAGGGGGGCAGTGACAGAAGATAGAATTATAGGTAGCTTGTTAGGCCTGCAGGCAATTAGGGTTTAACTAGCCTAACTAACCACAAAATGGTGCATATAACTGAATTTTAGGAAAGGGAAGGGTTAATAAGCAGAAATAGGGGTTAATAAGGATGCACAACATTTCTAATGGCGGGAAACGGCACCCATAGCACGCCACAAACCCTCGCCTCTCCCAGCCTCCCCCTCACTTATCTCAGTAATGGTGGATTAGAAATCCATGACACCCCAGAACAGTAGATAATGGTTGCTGTGGTTAACTGTTATTTGGTTACTAGTAATAGCAGGGCCCCCAGAGATGCGTCCCCCGCTGCTTTCAGCTTCTCCCTGCTCTGCCGGCAGAAGTGAGGGCAAAGATCCCGGCTTAACCGGAAGTCCCAGAACTAGATGCTCTGTGCCGGACTTCTGTTGTTTTGGCCTACAGACCTCCGGCACAGAGTGTCTAATAGGGGAGGATGAAACATTTGCGACTAGAGTCTTGGAGTTCCAAGACTCTAGTCGCAAATATTTCATCCGCAGGAGCAGCAAATGTTTCATCCTCAGCATGCAGACGCCTCAGTGGCTGCGTGTCATCAGAAATGGCTATGCGTGTCAGTGCTGACATGCGTGTCTTAGGTTCACCATCACTGGCATAAGGAAAGGTGAGATCTCGGATCTAGGCTGGAGGGAGAATTGCGTGCAAAACATGCACAGCGGGAAATAGAGTCTCAGAAGGGGACTGAACCCCACAAAATCCATGGCTGTTGGGGTCAGTGTAGCCCTAGAATGTGGAAGGGGGTCCACAGGACTCCTGGCAGAAGGGGACTATAGAAATTAACCCACAGCAGGGCTGGGCCCAGAAAGGCAGCCTGAAGTTCTACCAGTATACCGGCTGCAGAGTGCCAGGGGGAAAAGAAGTGAGTCTGTGCAGTCCTGTCGCTTTTTTTCCTCTTTTTCTTTTTTAAATCCTTGCTTTTGATTGCTAAGGCCAGTACATAGGATGGTCCAATTAAAAAACATTCACTGAGACTGCAGGGGAAAGCTGTTTTTGTGGAACCTGGGGGTCAGAGTGGGCAGAGGTGAGCAGAAAACCAGCTCTAGGGCAGTCTATCACCCCAACCCAGTATTGAGTGCTGTAGGGAAAGCAATTTAAACACTGGGTAGGGGAGGGGCCTTATAGCACCAGATATTAATACAGAAACACTGCCACCAAGGGTTGTATCAGAAATTGACTCTTGTCTAAATACAACTAATGGCAGGCTGAGAAACAAAGGGACTTCCGGTTAAGCCGGGATCTTTGCCCTCACTTCTGCCGGCAGAGCAGGGAGAAGCTGAAAGCAGCGGGGGACGCATCTCTGGGGGCCCTGCTATTACTAGTAACCAAATAACAGTTAACCACAGCAACCATTATCTACTGTTCTGGGGTGTCATGGATTTCTAATCCACCATTACTGAGATAAGTGAGGGGGAGGCTGGGAGAGGCGAGGGTTTGTGGCGTGCTATGGGTGCCGTTTCCCGCCATTAGAAATGTTGTGCATCCTTATTAACCCCTATTTCTGCTTATTAACCCTTCCCTTTCCTAAAATTCAGTTATATGCACCATTTTGTGGTTAGTTAGGCTAGTTAAACCCTAATTGCCTGCAGGCCTAACAAGCTACCTATAATTCTATCTTCTGTCACTGCCCCCCTGATGGAGAACCCAAAAAATAAAAAAAAACTAAGGTTAAGTAAAGGAAGTGGTAGTAGCAGTGGCCAACCCTTTCAAGAGACATGGACCAAGATGTACGGCTTTATAGAAAAAAATGGCAGATCATTTTGCGTTCTATGTACTGAAACGATAGTAAGCAGAACGTGGAATATAAATAGACATTTTGAAACTAATCATTCCCAGCTCTTGGAAAAAAGTGAGGATGAAAGGAAGGAATACATTTCCAGGCAGCTACACCTTTATAAGAGCCAATCTAATTCCATCCTTAAATTTATGAAAAGCTCTACAAATTTAACATCTGCAAGTTTGAGCATTGCTCACTCTATAGCTCAGCATGGAAAAAAGCGCTCAGTGAGGGAGAATTTATTAAAGAAACTCTCCTAAGATGTGCACCCGTTCTATTTCATGATATGCAGAATAAAGATGCGATTATTAAGAGAATATCTGAGTTAGCACTCAGTAGAAAATATCATAAAAGACCGAATAATGAGACTGAACACAAACATACAACATCAATTAAAGAGAGACATAAGGAAGTGTAAATATATTTTTCAATCTCTCTTGATGAAACTACTGATGTCACATCACATGCTCAGTTGGCCATTATTGGTCGATATCCTGATGGTCTCACAATGAGAGAAGAGTTGATAAAGTCAGTATCAGTGTCAACAGGTAAATCAGGAAGCGAAATATGTAAGGTTGTTATACAAACATTTCGTGACCTAAGCATTGATATCTCTAAAGTTGTGTCAGTGACGACAGATGGGGCACCAAATATGGTGGGGAAAAAAGTTGGATTTGTCAAATTGTTTACAGAATCTATTGGACATCCGATTGTGCCTTTTCATTGTATTATCCATCAGGAGGCTTTATGTGCCAAGGCAGGATTCACCGACTTAAACGACTTGTCAGTTGTTACAAAAATAGTTAATTTAATAGCTGCTCGCCCCCTTCACAAGCGAGAATTTTCGGCACTTTTACTGGAGGTTGATTCCACCTACAGTGGACTGCTGATGTACAATAATGTAAGATGGCTGAGCCGAGGCAAAGTTCTTGAGCGCTTTGTGGAGTGCTTTGAAGAAATTAAGGTATTTCTTGACGATAAGGATCTGGGAAACTTTCCTCAGCTTAATGATAAGTGGGTCAACACCCTGATGTTTTTTACAGATCTCTCTGTTCATATTAATGAACTGAACTTAAAGTCACAAGGTTTTGGCAAAAGTATTGACGTTATGTTTGGATACATAAAAGCTTTTGAAAGTAAAGTTAAAATTTTCAAGCGAGATGTAGAAACTAAAACTTATAAGTATTTTCCTCGAGTAACAAAGTATTTTGAGAAGGCCAGTGCATCTGTACAAAATGAAATGGAACTCCTGCATATGAAGTACCAGCATGTTTTAGATTCGTTACTTGACCAGTTTAGTGATAGATTTAGTCAATTTAGAAGTCTAGAACAGACCATGAAAATAATTAAGTATCCTGATGTAGTAGTCTACAGTAGTTTGGAATTAAATGGTTTCCAATGGATGCAAATTGATGATTTGGAGATGCAACTTGCAGAATTTCAAGACAGTATCTGGGCTCAGGTGTTTGTCGACTTGAGGTCAAAGCTTGAGAGTCTGGAAAGGTGCCGCTTGGAGAATCAACAGGAGTGCCACTACAAACAGGAAATTTGGAGTGCCTGGAACCGACTACCAGACACTTTTAGCACCCTGAAAAATATAGCAATGGCTTTACTCACAATTTTTTCCCTCTACATACTTTTGTGAGGCCTTATTCTCAGCGTTAAATAATATCAAAACCAACAAAAGAAACAGATTGACAGATGAAGTTAGTAGCGCTTGCTTGGGCCTGAAGTGTACAAAATACCAACCTTCAATTGAAGATTTAGCCAATGAAATTCAGCAACAAAAAAGTCACTAATAGGCAGGTTAGTTAAAGAATTCCCCCTCCCCCTCACTTATCTTAGTTCACGGCACCCCACACAAGCTAAATAATATCAAGACCAACAAAAGAAACCGACTGACAGATGAACAAAGAAGTCACTAAGCAGGTCAGTTAAATATTTAGTTTTTGGTTTATTAAATACAATTATATATAACAATTATACATTTATGTTATTTAAACTATAAATATTGTGAAATAATGTTTTTTCCCTAAAGTGACACACTACCCGAGTTATGCTCAGTTTTTTGGTGAAGTTTGACACACCAAGCTCAAAAGGTTGCCCATCACTGCTCTAAACAAAAAATCTGCAAAGAAACATTAATCCTAAATGAGTCCCTAAAACAGATGGCATTAATTGACATCTTCAGAACATTTCACCGCAAAGCCACAGAACATACATTCTTCTCAAGTGCACATGGGTCATTTTCAAAGATGGATCACATATTCAGACACAGGCAAAGTCTCTTCAAATTCAAGAAGATAGAAATAATCATATTAAGCATCTTCTCAGATCATAATGGCATAAATGTAGAATTCAACCACAATAAAAACAATTAAAAAAAAACCCAAAAACAACCTGGAGACTAAATAGCATGCTATTAAACAATGATTGGTTTACCAAAGATATCAAAGAAAAAATAAAAAGCATTATGGCAACAAATGACAATGAACACAACAATCCAAAATGGGACACAGTGAAAGCAGTCTTGACAGGGAAGTTCATATCTCTACAGGCATACCTCAAAAAGCAAGAAACAATTGTAATAAGATATCTAACCATACAACTCAAAAAGATAGAAAGAGAACAACAAGAAAAGCCCAGCTTAAGTAGAAGGAAGGAAATAATGAAGATGAGAGTGGAGATAAATGACATAGAGAACAAAAACAACAACAACAACAACAAAAAAAACCCACAAAAAACCCCCAAAAACAATACAAAAGATTAATAAAACCAAGAGCTGGTTCTTTGAAAGGATAAACAAGATTGATGAACCTCTAGCCAGGCACACCAAGAAGCAAAGAGAGAGGACCCAAATAAACAAAATCAAAAATGAAAGAGGTGAAGTAACAACAGACCCCACAGAAATACAAATGATTATGAAAAAATACGATGAACAACTCCATTCCACAATATGGACAACCTAGATGAAATGGACATATTCTTAGAAAAATACAAGCTCCCAAAACTCAATTAAGAAGAATCAAAAACCTGAATAGGCCTATAACTACCAAAGAAATTGAAGCAGCAATTAAAAATCTTCCAGCAAACAACAGCCCTGGTCCGGATGGCTTTACAGGTGAGTTCTACCAAACATTCAAAGAACTAAAACATATCCTTCTCAGACTATTCAAAAAAATCCAAGAGGAAGGCACACTTAAAAGCTATTTCTATGAAGCCAGCTTTACCCTAATCCCAAAACCAGATAAAGACACCACAAAAAAAGAGAACTACAGGCAAATATCCTTGATGAACAAAGATGCTGAATGCCTCAAAAAAATTCTAGCAAATCAGATTCAGCATTACATTTGAAAGATCATACACCATGACCAATTTGCATTTATTCTGGGGATGCAAGGATGGTACAATATCTGCAAATCAATAAATGCGATACATCACATAAACAAACTGAGAGACAAAAATCACATAATCATATCAATTGATGCAGAAAAAGCATTTGACAAAATCCAACATGCTTTCTTGATAAAAACTCTCAGCAAAATGCGAATAAAGGGATCCCACCTCAACGTAATAAAAGCCTTATATGACAAACCTGCAGCCAACATCATACTCAATGGGCAAAAACTAAACTCATTTCCCCTAAGAACAGGACAAAGACAGGGATGCCCACTTTCACCACTCCTGTTCGATATAGGATTGGAAGTGCTAGCCATAGCGATCAGACAAGAAGAAATAAAAGGCATCCAAATTGGAAAAGAAGAAGTAAAAATGTCCTTATTCACAGATGACATGATACTATACACAGAAAACCCCAAAGACTCCATAAAAAAACTACTAGACTTAATAAATGAATTTGGCAATGTAGCAGGATAAAAAGTTAACACCTAGAAATCTATAGCCTTTTTATACACCAATAATGAACTCATAGAAAGAGAAACTAAAAAAAGATCACATTTACCATTACACCAAAAATATTAAGATACCTAGGAATAAACTTAACTAAGGACATAAAAGACCTATACTTGGAAAACTTCAGGACATTGAAAAAAGAGATAGAAGAAGATATAAACAAATGGAAGAACATACCATGTTCATGGACTGGTAGAATCAACATCATTAAAATGTCCATTGTACCCAAAGCAATCTACAGATTCAATGCAATCCCCATTAAAATACAGATGGCATATTTCAAAGATCTAGAACAAACTCTCCAAAAATTCATCTGGAATAGAAAAGACCCCGAATAGCCACAGCAATCCTGATAAAGAAGAAGAAAGTTGGAGGGATCACATTACCAGATATCAAGCTATATTACCAAGCCACAGTTCTCAAAAGTGCCTGGTACTGGCACAAGTACAGACATATATACCAATGGAACAGAAGAGAGGACCCAGAAATGGACTCAAGCCATTATACTCAATTAATATTTGACAAAGGATGCAAGAGCATACAATGGAGTAAAAACAGTCTCTTTAGTAAATGGTGCTGGGAAATTTGGTCAGATACATGCAAAAAAATGAAACTAGATCACCAACTTACAACATACACAAAAACAAACTCAAAATGGCTAAAGGACTTAAATGTAAGTTGGGAAACCATAAAACTCCTACAAGACTCCATAGGCAGCAAAATAGCAGACATATGTTGTAGCAATACCTTTACAGACACAGCTGTTAGGGCAATGGAGACTAAGGAGAAAATAAACAAATGGACTACATCAAAATAAAAAGCTTCTGCACAGCAATAGGAATCATCAACAAAACAACAAGAAAGCCCACTGCATGGGAGAACATATTTGCCAATGATATTTCCGATAAGATTTTAACCTCCAAAATTTACAGAGACCTCATATAACTTAACAAAAGGAAGATAAATGATCCAATCAAAAAATGGTCAAGGGATCTAAATAGACACTTTTTGAAGGCCCAGAGACGTATGAAAACATGCTCAAAGTCACTAATCACCTGAGAGATGCAAATCAAAATGACAATGAGATACCTTCTCACTCCTGTCAGAATGGCTATCATCAACAAATCAACAAATGACAAGTGCTGGGGAGGATGTGGAGAAAAGGGTACCCTCCTTCACTGCTGGTGGGAATGCAGACTGGTGCAGCCACTATGGAAGACATTATGGAGTTTCCTCAAAAAGTTAAAAATGGAACTCCCCTTTGACCCAGTAATCCCACTTCTAGGAATATATCTCAAGAAACCAAAAACACCAATTAGAGAGGATATATGTACCCCTATGTTCATAGCAGCACAATTTACAATATCTAAGATTTGGAAACAACCTAAGTGCCCATCAGCAGATGAGTGGATTAAAAAACTGTGGTACATCTACATAATGGAATACTATGCTGGTATAAAAAAGAAGGAACTTTTACCATTTGCAACAACATGGATGGAACTGGGGAGCATTATGCTAAGTGAAATAAGCCAGTCAGAGAAAGATAAGTATGACATGATCTCACTCATATGTGGGATATAATGATCAACATAATTTGATGAACAAGAATAGATTGATCTGGAGACAAATGGTAGGGTAAGGAGGGTTAGAGAGCAACCAAATGACTTGTATGCCTACATATTAGCATAACCAATGGACACAGACACTGGAGTGGTGAAGGCTTGCCCAGAGTGAGAATGGCTGGGGGGTGGGTTAATTGGGGAAAAATTAGACATATGTAAAACTTCAGACAATAAAAAATGTCAATGAAAAACTGAAAAAAAGAAAAAATTAGAAAATCTCTAACTGAGGGTATATGGGATAATTTCAGAATTAGCTCAGAGGACAGAACAGACTAGTGATTTATTTATCCTGCACCCTGAAAACCCTAATTGCACTCATCCCATTGGAAATAAATAGTGCACTAGAATATACACAGCTGGAAGGCGGTGTGATGGAATGTCAGCCTTGTCTGGTTCCTAAGATTGGCTGTCACTGTTTTTAAATTTTGAGAGTCCAGACTCTATCTGGTTCATCACTCCATATTCATCCCCTTGTGCAAATGTGCTACATAGCAAGGGCTCAATAAATATCTGTGAATATATGACCCATTAGTTCTGATGATTATCTTGGAAATGTCTGCTTGTCTTCTTCCCACGTTCAAAAATTTTTTCTCATCTGTTCTCTGCAGAGTAAAAAAGGCCTGGTTTCTGGTCCTGGTTCAGTCACTTACAGCTATCTGACTTGATGGAACATGTTTTTAGTTCATTTTCTTCCTCCTGAAACAAACATTACACATTCTAAACTAATGAAAATGTGGGCTCAAAGGCACTGTGAATTTGGTAAAATCCATGGTTAGCTTTGATGCCCTTGACAGGATGCTGCTTCTATTTTAGTATCCCCATAATACAATTGATAGAGAAGAGAGACACTTGGAAATTTCACAACAAAGAGGAATATAAATTGCTCTTAGTCCTTTGTACATTTTTGAGAGGATGTGGCATGTAAATGAGACCTGGAAGTCATTCAGTCACCAAAATGAGGTCCTTTGGACTCTTTACAGTAAGTGTACACTGATATTTTGGTTCTAGTACAAATGGACCTCATATGTGGCTTTGGAACTCTGGCAAGCAGTTTATAGTCGGTCAAGAATCAGCCATCCTAGAAAGCTTCCAGGAAGACAGATCTGCCTGTTCTCAGGTATGTCCCCAATACCTAGCACTATGCCCGGAACACAGTAGATACTCAATATTGGTTGTGTGAAAGAAACAGGAGTAGGGGTGTTCCTCAATATTTTCTACTGAACTTAGTTTCTTGTCCTGGTTCTGCTACTTTAACACTTGTGTGACCCTGGGAAAATACTTTCTGCTCTCAGGACATCAGTTAACCCATTAAGAAAATGATTTTTTTAAATATGTTTTTAGAGAGAGGTGAAGGGAGAGCGATAGAGAGATAGGAACATCGACGAGAGAAAAACATCATCTATCAGCTACCTCCTGTACGTCCCTACTGGGCCATGTGTCCTGACCTGAAATTGAACAGTGACCTCCTGGTTCATAGGTAGACAGACGCTCAACCACTGAGACATGCCAACTGGGTAAGAAAATGATTTTTATTTTTATTTTTTGTTCTCAGGAACTGCAGTTTGTATTGATAACTGTGGTTCTTCACAATGAATCTGTGGAAAGACTCCCTGATTCAAATGAACTCATATTTAATAAAAGAAGGCAGAGGAGCAGATTCCCACAGGTTGATGGTACATAGTGAGGCCCTGGCTTCAGGTCTGTGCCTAATATATTTTTGACCAGAATGTTGGATGCTTGTGGTACCCTTTTAAATTACTATCTCCCTTTCTGCTCATTCTTATTACCACACAAAATCTCCAACTAAAAAACCAGACAATAATTTATTCATGAGGCCATGGCATTAAGACATGCCACCAATGAAGTGATCTATCCTTGGCATAAAGTTTTTTTCCAAGTGTTAATTAGATAGAGGCTCTTAATATTAGACTCATTCAGTGTCAGCCTCAGGGGGCTACTAACTCATGTTACAAATTCTCTTGCTGCTTTTAATCAAGAACTAAGCTACACAGACTGTTTTAGTTGCTACTTTAGTGGGGAAAGAACAGTGCAAATGTTGGTTCTTTAATATGACCTTCAGCTGCACAGTGCATCATGGGATCTTTTACCCCAATGGTGCAAAGCAGGCATCTCAAAACAATTTGTTAGAATGGCTTGTGTATTTTGAAGCCTTATCTAATTGGTGTTCAAACTTGTTGCTGCATCTTTACCTTTTCCCTTATCTCTATGGACTCCCAGCAGAGAAGAGAGAGCATCCATAAATCATTCTTCCCTCACATATTTACATGCACGTGTTCACATGAAGACACACAACTCTCCCATACCATGCCATCCCAATCCCTACACACATTGAGGACCTTGGAATAGAATTATGTTAGATCTGTAATGGATGAGAAACATCACAGACCAACTCCCTCATTTCATAGATGGGGAAGCTGAGGCTCAAAGAGAGTTTGTACACAGCAAAGCCAGGATTTTAAAAAATCAATTCTGGTACCATCAGTACCATGTTTCTCTATTTGCCCACCATGAGCTTAACTTTTCATCAGGGCACAAAAATACACAATTAAACTCAATATATACATCATTCGTTCTCTGCGTATGAAACATTATGCTAAGTACTGGAGGTATTTTATAGGGGAGTAAAATATAATCCTGATCCAGTTGGGATAAATGGAGATGTATGCAAATATGCTGAATGCAAGCAGATTGTTAAGTATTCACATAGACGTGCCAAGTAATTTAGAGATTAAAGTTGCTTCTTTTGGATTTCATAATGGGGAGAGGATTCTCATAATGCTTAAAGAAGCTAAAAATTAACATTAGTATTGGAAGTGTTCTTCTGAACTTGTTTTGAGAAACTTCAAAAGTACTTCTAATTAAAATAAATAGTATCTCTGAAAACAAAAAGAATAAAAAGAATAAAAAATGTAGGTTTGGGAAGGGTGCAAGGAAATGGGAATATGGATATATTACTGCTGGCAATTATGAAAAAACTAGAGGCCCAATACCCCAGCTTTGTCCGGAAGGTCATCTGGATAGTTGTCCAGAAGGTCATTCTGCTGTTTGGTCTAATTAGCATATTAGCTCTTTATTATATAGGATTAACAGTATGTATTGGGAGCTTTAAAATGTGCATATCTTCTAACCCAAGATATTTGACTTCTAGAAATATATAAAAATAAATGAATGTGTGTGTTTAATTATATATCCTATTTAGTAAAGAGGGAATAGGCTAATTGACCCTCACACTGTCACAAAGATGGCAGCGCCCACAGCCAATAAGGAGGGAATATGCTAATTGAATGCCCCACCCTCAAAATGGTGGCACTCACAGCCAATAAGGAGGGAATATGCTAATTGACTGCCTTGCCCTCAAAGATGGCAGAGTCCCCCAGTCCCCTCAGCCCCCCAGCCACCCAGGGCTGGCCCAAGGCACAGGCAAACCTCAGATGGCGGCTGCCCAGCTGCCCAGGGCTGCCCAAAGCTCAGGTAACCAGGGCTGGCCAAGGCTTGCACTGCCGGCAGTGGCAGCAGCAGAGGTATGATGGGGCGTCACCTTCCCCTGATCGCCAAGTCACCTCCTGCCCCTGAGGGCTCCTGGACTGTGAGAGGGGGCAGGCTGGGCTGATAGATCCCCCCTCCAGTGCATGAATTTCTATGTACCTGGCCTCTAGTACTAGTATAATATGTATTGCATACATTATATATACATTATATATACATATATATATATATATATGTATATATATATATATATATATATATATTTGTGTGTGTGTGAAGGATGAATATAAGAAATGTTTGTTATCGTGCTAAAAAATTTAGGGACATTCATGTTATCACAAATGGCAAGATTTCATTCTTTTTTTATGGTGGAGTAATATATGTATATATTACATATTCTTTTTCTTTCTTTTTTTTTCTGTGTCTATGAGTTGTTGTTTTTCTTAATTTCTTTACCTTTTTCACTCTACTCCCCAACACCCCTCCCTTCTATAAGCTGTCAGTCTGTTCTGTTCTCTGTATCTATGAGTCTGTCTCTATTTGATTGTTAGTTCATTTTGTTCATTAGATTGCAAATATAAGTGAAATCATGTGATACTTGTCTTTCCCTGACTAGCTTATTTCATTTAGCATAATACTTTCAAGGTCCATCCATGCTGTTGCAGAAGGTAAGATTTCTTTCTTTTTTATGGCCGGGTAGTATTTCAAACAACTCTTTCCCTTCAAGTATTTATCTTATGCCAAAGTTTAATGCCCTTGTGCAGCTACTTTTCTCTCTTCATTTTTCTCAAATCCCTTCAGTGACTCCCTTTTTTATTGCCAACGTATCCCCCTCTTCTGTGGTTCCCTACTTAAGCATTTTCCAATAAGATATTCTACACTGATTAAAATGTTCTGTATGCTTCTCTGTCCAATATGGCAGTCATTAGTCTCACATGGCTATTGAGCACTTGAAATGTGACTCACACAATTGAGAAAAAAATTAAATTTTATTTAATTATAATTGATTTAAGTTAAATTAACCATATGTGGCTATTAAGCATTTGAAATATGGCTAGTGCTACTGAGAAAATATATTTTTAATTTTATTTAATTATATGGAATGTAAAATAAATTACCCATATGCAGCTAGTAGTCACCATATTTGACAACACAGCTCTAGTCCTTTCTTAGTCAGAAAAAGCTAGATCTCCCCCGGATCTTCAACTTTGCTTTGTTCAATGCAGGAAACATGAGAGGTAACCCAACTTTCCTCAGCACCCACCCTGCTTAGAAAATACTGAAAATTGTGGTGGGGATTATAAATAATTAATAATTTTCTTTATTTTTATAAGTATGCACAGGAAAAACCAAAATGAGGTAAATGAGAGTAATTATTATGGTTAATTTGTAGTAGTTTGATAATAGATGATTTCTTTTTACTTTGTTTTTCTGTTTCTCAAGTCATATAGAGTGGGCATTTATTATTTTTTTGCTTAGAAAAAATACACAACAAATATTAAAACACCTCTCTTGTATGACTTTCTAAAAAAGCAAATTAGGGAAGGCATCTTTTCTAGGGGTCCTATAACAAGCTCCCAGAACAATCTCTCACTTGGCAAACAGGGAGAAGTCCAATAGCAGCAGCCCGCCCACCCCCGGAGCAGGGCCCAGGAATGGCATGTGTGTATGCTCTCTCAGCTGCTTCCTCACATCAAATAGCTAACCAAAGCTCCAAAGCTAAGCCAGTTCCCGTTGTCATCATTGATGAAGCCTTTACACAGATGGAGAAGTAAATAAAAGGGAGAGGTGGTGAATTTTCTACATTTGACCCAGTTACTATTTTTGCTGAATAAGGAGAGGAAAGCTTGGGATTTCAAGCATGAATAAATAGATCCTGACTTTGTGAGCAAAATTTTGCTGCTCTCTTTTTGCCCTTCCCTCATATTCATTTCGTTCTTGGAATCAGAATTTGGCAGAATCGTTATGGACTCCAGGTTCTGACCTTACAACCCAGTCCAGAAGAGGGGGTTATTGAACATAAGCACAGAGGAACCACACAGAGGGTCTGAAAGAAACCGACTGAATCAGGGGAGCCACAGCATAGGTAGGGGCCCAAGTTTTGGGTTTAATACGCAGAATTGGCATTACCTGGCTTATAAATTTGGCCTCCCAGGCTGCTGAAGGAAGAAAGGGGTTCCCTCTGAAAATGGCAAAAACCAGTAGGACCAGTCTTATTTCTGACTCAGCCACACCCAAGTCAGCTCAATGGTTATGTCTTTGACAATATCCTGCTTCTCTTCTAATACCTCATCCTCATAATACAGTGCCAGAAATTCTCTTGGGAGCCTCATTTACTCTCTTCCTGGTGTGTGATCATTGTAAGAGTTCATGTTTTGACACCTTCCAGAGTTTCTCATGTTTATTCCACAGAGGACTATAAAAGGCTGAAAAGCTTAATGGAATTCAGAAGAATAAAGTTAGAAAGAGGTAATAAGATGGAAATTGGGGGCTCTGTAGGATCAGGGGGCAAATGGGGTCCTTCTAGAGCCTTACATCCATCACACAAGCAGATATTCCCCATTTTGCTTACTTGCTGAGTGAGTTTCCAGGGACTAATGCCTACTTCAGCAACGTAGGAAGGTGAGTGGCTAAATCTGGGACTAGCTGTGTAGCAACAGAAGGTAAACCACATTTTGACCTTCAATTTTGTCTTTATTTTCACTGGTTATTTTTAGTTACTTCAAGTCTAAGAATATTTAAAAATAACTCATTCTTGAAATCGCTTTAGTTACCCCAAATTGGAAAACTACAATGCTCTCGTTATAAATCTTGTGCTGATGATTATAAGGCATTTTCCCCCCTGTTAAACAACCATGGATTAAGTGAGCAGGAAATAGACCCTCTGGAGTCCTGAGTTGTTCAGGGCCTCTATTCAGCTTGATGACATCGCTATTGAACAATGCCCATGGAACAATTTCTGGAATGTTTCCTTCTGGCAGATTTTAAGTGGCTTTGAGAGGTGAATGCACAGACTCCTTGTTTATTATACACAACATGGCTACCAATGAGTTCTTAATATCATCCCTTTTATAAAGGGCTGTATTATTGCTAATATAGAAATGCCTTGAGGATATTATTTGTAGCAAACCCACACTGGCCTAGTCAGATCTCAGATGGCTAGAGCCAAGCACTGATGAGGCTAAGGTGATAGATTTAATCCCAAGTGGGCCATTTAACTTTAAACAGCAGATGAAAGTTATTTGTGTGTGTGTGTATGTGTTTCCAGATTGCAGCTCTCCCATTGACATTCAGGTTGCAATGCAGTGTGCTCATAAATAAGACGGTAAATTGGTGTCCAGCCTGTCTGAAGGTCTGTAAGAGCTTTTTCCAGTAGGCATGAGTATTCAGAACTCTAGGCCACAGGAGAAGGGCCATATTAGGAAGATAGTAGAGCAAGAGACCAGAGACGAACCCCAGAGTAGTGCAAGTGTCTAAAGGGGTGAACCCAGGGCCTGAAGTAGGAAATGGCTCACCAGGCAGATGGAGTATTATATGTGGAGAGCAGCAGAGCAAGGAAACAAGTTGAAAGACAAAAATCACATGATCATATCAATAGATGCAGAAAAAGCATTAGATAAAATCTAACACCAACATAATAAAGACCATATATGACAAACCTACAGCCAACATCATACTCAATGGGCAAAAACTAAAACCATTTCCCCTAATAACAGGAATAAGACAGGGATGTCCACTATTATCATTTCAGCTTTTAAATGAGTAAGAAGTAAAGTTTTATTATATTTGAGCCTATCACATATATGAGTCTGTTTTTTGGGTTACTCTACTTTAACTAATATAAATGCCTTATGTTAATTGCATCATTCTGGATTTATAATTTAGATAGAACATTCCCTGAGTTTTGCCATTTTCTTAGTTCATTTGGGCTGTTATAACAAAAAAATCATAAACTGGGTAGATTATAAAAAACAAATTTATTTCTTACAGTATGCTGTCAAGTTCAAGATTGAGGCTCTGGCTGATTTGGTGTCTTTTGAGAGCCTGATTCCTGGTTCATGTGTGTTCACATGGCATAAGGGGAGAGAGAGCTCTCTGGGGTCTCTTTTATAAGGGCACTAATCCTATTCTAAATGGTTCCACCCTCATGACCTAATTACCTCCCAAAGGCCCCACTTAACATCATCACAGTGGGGGTTAGAATATCAACATATGAAATTTGAGGGGACACAAACATTCAATAAAAGGAAGTCATAGATTCAAAGTATTGTGAGGCTATCTAGGACCCTCTCTACTGATTTTGGCCATTAGTACTTCTGCTATGCAAGTATGTTGAAGATTTTTAATAAAGGAAAAAAGCAGCTAAATTACTATTGACCTTAAGATATTTTAGCTAGTACCAAACATATAAAGACTAGAGGACTGGGGCCGATTTGGGCCAATTGGGGCCAGGCCGGGCTGGCGAGCAGGGGGTGAGGCCATGAGAGGTTGGCTGGCTGGGCGGTCCAGGGTTAGGCGCTGCAGTGCGCATCATAGCTACTGGTTGTTCTGGTCATTCTGGTCATTCTGGTCATTTGGTTGCTTGGCTTTTATATATATAGATTATTTATTTTGTTTAATAAACAATTAAATATCACTTACTCTGCCTGGCACTGTTGAAACTGCTTTAGAAATATTAACTCATTCAATTTTCTCAACAATTCTATGAACTAAGCTCTATTACTAACTATGTTACATATGAGGAAACTGAGGTGCAGCGAGGTTAAATAATTTGGTCACACAGCTAATAAATTGCAGAGTTGGGAAGGAAAACCCAGGCAGTCTGGCTCCAGAGCTCATGTTTTTATCCACCATAAGAGATTGCCTCCCATTAAGGAATGTTCCACCTTTGTTTTCTCTACTGTTTATGGAGAGCAGATCTGATACTTTCCCTCAATCTTAAAAGAGGTAGTGTTTTCAAGGAGTATTCAGGTCCATAGTTTTGCTTTGAGCATAAGACAGCCTCCAATTCCTGAACTCTTCCTGAATTAGAAAGTAGATGACTTCCACCTACTGCCCCCATGTCACCATTTTGAGTGAACCTTGGAGGTTGCATGTGTGCACATGGAGGCAGACAGCCAGTCCCATGGAGCTGCTTTGTTAGTGAGAATTAACAGGATCATAGCACACAGTAATGTGACTGCAAATGGAAATACTGCTCTGTTCAAACAAATCTATTTCTTGATTCGTGCCAAGAATTACAGTGGGTAAACTTGCATTGGTGCATGGAGCATTGTTTTTTCTGTAACAAATCATTGGCCTTGGCCAGAGCTCACTAGTCCATGATCCTAGTTAGTGAATAGTGAAGAATTGACCTATGGCTCTGAATTGTCAGGAGTCTGCCTTATCTTTGGGTAAGAGAGGTAAATATCCCATCATCAGCAGTCATCTCTTATCTTCACTAAAACTGCTTGAGTTTAGGTTATTAAATCTCATACACCCCTTTTTATACTCTCCACGTAGAAGTACTTATGGGAGTTTTAGCACTCTTTTCTATTTTCACTTTTTATTGCTAGGGTTAAACTTATCCCTACATCCACTAACCCCATTATTGAGGCACTCCTTCAACCCTGTCTTTGTTTTTGTCCCTTCTTTAAAAATCTCAAGAATATGATGTTTCTACATGTTTATATTTCTAAGTATAAAATCATAAGAACTTAAAGTATCAGAACTGAAAGGGCCCTTAGAGATGATCTTGTACCCTAACCCCTCACTTTATAAATGAAGAGACTGAAATCAGGGGGAGGGCAATTTATTGCAAAGGTGTATACCTGGAAATGGAAATGGGTAAAACTACCACTGGGATTTAACGCATGTCCATAAGTCAGGGCTGCTACACTGATAAGCCATAACTGATTGGACAAAGAACAAGAATGGTCAACATACAGGAAACAAAAATTCTGGATTTATCTCTTATCTCCTGCAAAACTCAAAATTGAACCCTTTTCCTAGTCAACTGATTCCATTTTGCTAATTTTTTGTGGATCAATTCAGCCTTTTGTTCAAATGAGTGAATATAAAAATACCATTCACCTTGTTATATAGTCTCCCTGGAGAAAAATGTGCAGGCATGTTTATCAGTAGTGTAGTCAATTTATGAATTAGACTGGTTCCAAAATAACTTCTAGCACTAAATGTATATGATTCTGCAGGTAGAGATTGGAATTCTAAGCATTTTTGCAATTTCCTACAATTGCAAAAAATTTTCAAACCCAATCTCAACAATTTCATAGTCCTGAAGTTCAATATTGCTCTGCAAAAAGTAGCAAGTGACAAGGAAAATTTGGTATTTGGTGCCCTACATTTAGAAAAACACAAGTAGTTTTAAATATTACAAGCATGTTATTTTTAAAAGCCCACAAACTCTTACTCTCAGTTTATAATGCTGATCATAAATAAATAAATAGCAATAGTTTCTGCTCAAATTAGGTCTACTCAGTTTCTATGGCACGCAATCTATTAGCATTCATATTCTCACCAGGATCTATACTTAGCCTTTAGGATGGCAACATGTGCTTTAAAGTTTATAAGCCATATCATAGTTCACATGATTCCATTATACTCAAGGAGAGAGAGGATTTATAGAAGCCAGTAGGTGATGCTATGTTTGATTCCTAGTGTCAATGTTTGGTCCTAGCTTCACATGACTCTGGGATAACTGGCATCTGATAGAATTACAGATGATATATTTATGTAAGAGCTTGGTCTCTAACTACATTGTTTTAAAACAGCCACTCCAGATAACATTCATAGGCTGACCCTAATAAAAGGGTACCCCAGGGAAATCATTTCTTTGCATAGAATGTGGAAACAACCAGGATTTAAACAATGTGTAAATCTTGACTTTGCACTTTAAGAAGCTTAACCATAAGGTTAAAGAGAAACTTTTCATGTATCAGTGGGTCCACACTAAATTTATTTTCTCAAGCAAAACAATAGACAGACAACAATACAAATAGAACATTTATAGGCCTTCCTTGTAATGGGAAGAAAATATAATTAAATTGTGCAATTTCCAAAGAAACTAACAGGAATGTAAGTGTGGACTTATTTGTTAAAATATATATGACAGTGTAAAATAAAATTATGTATAATAAATTTAGCAGGTGGAATGGCCTTCATTATTCTCTTGACATAGCACTTAAAAATAATATTCCATTTAGAAAATACATATCCAAGTTCCACATTTTAAAATCACCCTTGACTCTCAAAGCTTATTCATAGAGCTTTTACATCAGGTGAATCTTTCTTAAACCTTATGTATTCAATTTCTCTGTTTTTTTATTTTTTAATCAGATTGAAATTGGACCACCATATTTGGGAAGATCAATTTATATTGGTCCTTACCCTTAACTTCTTTGTTTTTAAAAGAGAAATGCTGCATTAGAACACAGGTTCTTAATCCGGGTCTCATGGATGGGCTTCATGGGGGTCTCTAAGTCCCAGGAAACTATGCAAAATTTTGCATGTGTGTGTAAGTGGAAAGAGGCTGTGGTTTTCATTAGGTTCTCAGATGTACCCCAGAATGTACCCCAGAAAATTAAGAATTTCTGGGTAAAATACTTTCTAAGTTCCTTTGTAACTTCAAAGTTTAAAGAGACTTGCTAAGTGGATTTATTAATGTTCTTGCTTAGTTGAGAGGAGGGTGATAGGAAATTCAACAGGTAGCCCAGTGGAAGCTGAATTATAATTGCCATAGTAAAGCATAATTGAAAATCTATGCAATGAGATAATCTAATGTAAGATTTTAAAATTGGAGACAGAGAAGTAATAAGGAATGATAATTTCCAAGCCTCAATAATTTTAAGTCACATTAGTAATAATAAAGGATTTCTTCAATCCCACTTTATTTTCAGTATTGCCTTTTATCATGCTAACTACCTATTTCTCATTCTTTTCACATATCCATGATATCCAGTGGACTTTCAGAGTAAGCTACCCAAATATAGCATAAACATGTGGAGACAAGATGAGAACGAAGCCGAGGATGACTGCAACTAGGTCAAATCTATTAATATGTAATATTTATATCTCTGCATGGTTGAAGCAGCAAACCCATTTGCATAACATTTCCTCTTTGATAGAACAATTTTTACTCAAAATACTTCAAAACCATCATTTTAATTTTTATTATCCCTAAAAATTTTATTTTTAAATGGAATACAATGTTATCATGCTGAAATAGATGTCATTGGATTACATCACTTTGCATGGTGTGAACTGTTCTTTGTTGAGTTAATTTTACTGCTGCATATCAGAAATGTGCCTGTGAACTTGGTGTGGGGGGTGTTGGTGGTTAGAGGACAGAGCTAATGAGGATTAAGTCACGGGTTCAGTCTCTATAAAAGTATTAACTTGTTTATGCACCCTGGGCATAGATTATACCCCAACTCTGACCAAATACTCTTGGGATCAAAGGAATCCAGGGAAGAGAAGATATGACTCAGTATAAACCCATCCTCCATGATTAGAGAGACAGCTCAAAGAGCACACTTTTTAGAATCTTCCAATGTTAGAGCTCCTCAGAGCTCTTCTCTTTTTACTTCTCATATGATATGCAATAATTTTGTCGGGGTTATCCAGTCTACTCTTGAATGCCTCAAGTGACAGAGAACTCATTGCCTTACAGTGCCACCCATTCAATCTTGGAACAGTTCTGATAATTTTTTTGATGTGAATTATAACTGGCTGCCATTCTGTAAACTGGTCCTTGGCCTTCCTGTGGGATCAACAGAATAAGACTCCAAGCCAATCCTTTATAAGTTTGAAAACAGCAAAAGGATTGAAGTAGAGGCTTCTAGTTTTACCTCTATAGTGTCATTCTTATTGGCTCATGTCAGGAGAGAGAGAGACCTTACTTAGAGAAGCATGCATTTAAACAGTTTTGATTCCTTCATATAAAGATCTTAGGGTATAGCATTTGGGAAGGGAACCTTAATTCCCTTCCAGTTATTGAGGACAGTTTCAGGTATAACATACAACTGGGGAGCATATATAAAGGACCGCTAAGGATGTATCTATCAACCCTCAGCCACCAAAGAACATTGCAATGGGCACTGCCTCCAGGCTGCAGATTTGGTACATTAATGGGTGGTCCACACCAATCTGTCATTGCTTCTCCAGAGGGCCTAATAGGAAGATATTTGAATGAGAAGATTGACTTTAATATCCCCAGAAAACATGTACTAAATTATCCTTTTAAAATTTTGCATTGGGAGCCTTTTATGCCCCAGGTGTTAGGGATACAGTGATGAGCAAAAGAGATAAGGCCAACTGGGGGAAATGGACATTAAATAATCACACAAGTAATGTATAATACCAAATCATGATTACTGATAGAAAAGAAAATTACAGATTATTTTCAGAGCACCTAATAGGTTTTATTTGGTTGAGGGTTTCAAGGAAGGCTTGCCTGACATTTGAGTTAACACATAATTGATGAATGGAAATTAACAGTAAAGGATCTAGAGATGGGGAAAGCAACAGCATATGCAAAGGCCCTGTGGGAGAGAGGTGTAAGAAAAAGAAAGAAATATTCAAGTAACCTAACCGATAGAGTGCCAGATTCAGAGATAAGAAGTGTTGCAGTACAAGATGAAGCTGGAGAGGTCATAGGGGCAAGTCCATTAAGAATCTGGCATTCTATGAGTAAGATACATGAAAATTTACATTTGTACTTCCCCTGACAAAGTCTCTGTTCTTTTCAGCAAATGCCATGATCATCCCCACCCCCCAACTTCAGTTCTTAACTTGTATTATTCTTGTCTCCAGTGATAAACACTAACTGGAACTTTAAGAAAACACAATCAGTTTGGATGGTCTATTGGAGGAACTAGGGCTCATGGAACTCTTGTATTCTTTCTTTCTTTCTTTTTTTTCGATATTGACAGAGATTTTACTTTATTTCATTTATTGATTAAGGTATTACATGTCTCCATATCTCCCCATTGCCCCTCCACCCCACTCCCATACATGCCCTCACCCACCAGTGTCTTGCATCCATTGATTACGCTTATATGCAAGCATACAAGTCCTTCGGTTGATCTCTTGTCTCCCCCCCTCCCCAAAATTCCCGCTATAATTTGACAGTCTGTTTGATTCTTTACTGCCTCTGTATCTATCGTTTTGTTCACCAGGTTATAATGTTCTTTATTATCCATAAATGAGATCATGTGGTACTTTTCTTTCATTGCCTGGCTTATTTCACTTAACATAATGCTCTCCACTTCCATCCATGCTGCTGCAAATTGTAAGAATTCCTTCTTTTTTATACCAGCATAGTATTCCATTGTGTAGATGTACCATAGTTTTCTGATCCAGTCATATGCTGCCAGGCACTTAGGCTGTTTCCAAATCTTAGCTATTGTAAATTGCGCTGTTATGAACATATGGGTGCATATATCCTTTCTGATTGGTGTTTCTAGTTTCTTGGGATATATTCCTAGAAGTGGGATTACTGGGTCAAATGGGAGTTCCATTTTCAGTTTTTTGAGGAAACTCCATACTGTTCTCCACAGTGGCTGCACCAGTCTGCATTCCCACCAGCAGTGTACGAGGGATCCTTTTCTCCACATCCTCTCCAGCACTTGTTATTTATTGCTTTGTTGATGATTGCCATCCTGACAGGTGTGAAATGGTAAAGCATTGTCTTTTTGATTTGCATCTCTCGGATAATTAGTGACTTTGAGCATGTTTTCATATGTCTCTTGGCCTTCCTTCTGTCTTCTTTCGAAAAGATTCTATTTAGGTCCGTTACCCATTTTATTATTGGATCGTTTATCTTCCTTTTATTAAGTTGTATGAGTTACTTGTAAATGTTGGAGATTAAACCCTTATCGGTGATAACATTGGCAAATATGTTCTCCCATACAGTGGGCTTTCTTGTTGCTTTGTTTATGGTTTCTTTTGCTGTGCAAAAGCTTTTTATTTTGATATAGTCACATTTGTTTATTTTCTCTTTAGTTTCCATTGCCCTAGGAGTGGTATCGGTGAAGAAATTGCTTCGGCATATGTCTGAGATTTTGCTGCCTGTGGATTCCTCTAGTATTTTTATGGTTTCCTATCTTATGTTTAAGTCCTTTATCCATTTTGAGTTTATTTTTGTGTATGGTGTAAGTTGGTATAGTTTCATTTTTTTTGCATGTATCTGTCCAATTTTCCCAACACCATTTATTGAAGAGACTGTCTTGACTCCATTGTATGTTCATGCCTCCTTTGTCAAATATTAATTGAGCATAGTGGTTTGGGTCAACATCTGGGTTCTCTATTCTATTCCATTGGTCTATATGCCTGTTCTTGTGCCAATACCAGGATGTTTTGAGAACAGTGGACTTGTAATACAGCTTGAAATATGGTTTTGAGATCCCACCTACTTTGTTATTCTTTCTCAGGATTGCTGTGGCTATTCGGGGTCTTTTTTTATTCCAGATGAATTTTTGGAGAGTTATTTCTAGGTCTGTGAAATATGCCATTGGTATTTCAATGGGGATTGCATTGAATCTACAGATTGCTTTCGGCAGTATGGACATTTTAATGATGTTGATTCTACCAATCCATGAACATGGTATGCTCTTCCATCTATTTATGTGTTCCTCTATCTCTTTTTTCAATGTCTTGTGGTTTTCTGAATAGAGGTCTTTTACCTCCTTAGTTAAGTTTATTCCTAGGTATCTTAATTTTTTTGGTGCGATGGTAAATGGGATTGTTTTCTTTGTCTCTCTCTAAGTTCACTATTGGTGCATAGAAATGCCACAGATTTCTTGGCATTAATTTTGTATCCTGCTACATTGCTGAATTAATTTATTAAGTCTAATAATTTTTTGATGGAGTCTTTAGGGTTTTCTATGTACAGTATCATGTCATCTGTAAATAATGACAATTTTACTTCTCCTTTTCCAATTTGGATGCCCTTTATTTCTTCTTCTTGTCTGATTGCTGTGGCTAGCACTTCCAGTACTATGTTGAACAGAAATGGTGAAAGCGGGCATCCCTGTCTTGTTCCTGTTCTTAGAGGAAATGGTTTTTAAGTTTTTTCCCATCGAGTATGATGTTGGCTGTGGGTTTGTCATATATGGCTTTTATTATGTTGAGGTATGATTCTTCTATTCCCACCTTGCTGAGAGTTTTTATCAAAAATTGGTGTTGGATTTTGTCAAATGCTTTTTCTGCATCAATTGATATGACTATGTGGTTTTTATCTCTCAATTTGTTTATGTGATGTATCACGTTTATTGATTTGTGGATATTGTATCATCCTTGCATTCCTGGGATAAATCTTACTTCGTCACGGTGTATGATCTTTCTGATGTGCTGCTGGATCTGATTTGCTAGAATTTTGTTGAGGATTTTGGCAACTGTTTTCATGAGGGATATTGGCCTGTAATTCTCTTTCATTGTGTTGTCTTTATCTGGTTTTGGTATTAGGGTGATGAGCTTGGAAGTGTTCCTTCCTCCTGAAGTTTTTGGAATAGTCTGAGGAGGATAGGTTTTAGTTCTTCCTTGAATGTTTCATAATACTCCCCTGTGAAGCTGTCTCGCCCTGGGCTTTTGTTTGCTGGAAGCTTTTTAATGACTGCTTCAATTTCTTCCATAGTTATTGGCCTACTGAGATTTTTAGATTCTTCCTGATTGAGTTTTGGAAGGTTGTATTTTTCTAGGAATATGTCCATTTTCTCCAGGTTGTGCAGTTTGTTGGGATAGAGTTGTTCATAAAAGTTTTTACAATCCTTTGTATTTCTGAGGGATCTGTTGTTACTTCACCTCTTTCATTTCTGATTTTGTTTATTTGGGTCCTCTCTCTTTGCTTCTTGGTGAGCCTGGCTAGAGGTTCATCAATCTTATTTATCCTTTCAAAGAACCCACTCTTGGTTTTGTCGATCTTTTGTATTGTTTTTTTCATCTCTATGTCGTTTATCTCCACTCTGGTCTTTATTATTTCCTTACTTCTGCTTACACTGGGCTTTTCTTGTTGCTCTCTTTCTAACTCTTTGAGCTGTAGGTTAGGTAATTTATAACCATTGTTTCTTGTTTTTTTGCCATAGGCTTATAGAGCTATGAACTTCCCTCTCAAGACTGCTTTCACTGTGTTCCATAGATTTTGGATTGTTTTGTTTTCATTGTCATTTGTTGTCATGATGTTTGTTTGTTTTTTTTCTTCTTTGATCTCTCTGGTAACCCAGTCATTGTTTAAGAGCATGCTATTTAGTCTTCAGGTGTTTGATTTTTTTGGATTGTTTTTATTGTAGTTGATTTCCAGTTTTATGCCATTGTGATCTGAGAAGAGGCTTGATATTATTTATATCTTCTTGAATTTGAAGAGACTTTGCCTGTTACCTAATATGTGGTCTATCCTTGAAAATGTTCTGTATGCCCTGGAGAAGAATGTATATTCTGTAGCTTTGGGGTGAAATGTTCTAAAGATTTCAATTAAGTCCATCTGATCTAGTGTGTCATTTAGGATTGCTGATTCTTTGCTGATTTTTTGTTTAGATGATTTATCCAGTGGTGTCATTGGGGCATTATAGTCCCCTACTATGACTGTATTCCTATCAATCTCTCCCTTGATATCTTCCATAAGTTGTTTTATGTATTTGGGTGCTCCTGATTTGGGTGCATATATGTTTACCAGAGTTATATCTTCTTGTTGAATTGCTCCCTTTAGTATTATGTAGTGGCCTTCCTTATCTCTTATGGCCTTTACTTTGAGGTTTATTTTATCAGATATAAGTATGGCAACTCCAGCTTTTTTCTCATTTCCATTTGCCTGAAAAATGTTTTTCAATCCCTTCACTCTCAGTTTGTGTGAATCCTTTGTTCTGAGGTGTGTCTCTTGCAGACAGCAAATATATGGGTCATGTTTCCTTATCCATTCAGCTACCCTATGTCTTTTGATTGATGCATTTAATCCATTTATGTTTAATGTTATTATTGATAAGTGCATGTTTGTTGTCATATTTTTCCTTAATGTTTGTGTTTCTTCTTGCCTTTCTCTTTCTTCTTTTTACAGCAGTTCCTTTAGCATTTCTTGCATTGGTGGCTTGGTAGTGATAAACTCTCATCCCTTTTTTGTCTGTGAAGCTCCTGATTCCACCTTCAATTTTGAATGATAGCCTTGCTGGGTATAGTATTCTTGGGTTCAGTACCTTGCTTTGCATCACTTTTTAAATTTCATTCCATTCTCTTCTGGCCTGGAGTGTTTCTGTTGAGAAATCCATTGATATTCTAATAGGAGAACCCTTGTAGGTAACTTTCTGTCTCTCTCTGGCGGCCTTTAAGATTCTTACTTTGTCATTGGTGTTTGCCAATTTAATTATGATGTGTCTTGGTGTTGGTCTTTTAGGGTTCATCTTGTTTGAGACTCTATGTGCTTCTTGGGCTTGCATGGTTTTTTTCTTGCCAATATCAGGGAAGTTTTCTGTCATTATTTCTTCAAACAGGTTTTCTATTCATTGCTTCTCTTCCTCTCCTTCTGGTACCCTTATTATGTGAATGTTGTTTCATTTTGTGTTGTCCCAAAGCTCCCTTAGGCTCTCCTCTTGCTTTTTAAGTCTTCTTTCTGGTTGCTGCTGTGTTTGTGTGTTTTTTCCTTCCTTGTCTTTTAATTCGCTGATGCTGTCCTCAGCCTCTTCCAGTCTATTGTTTAAGCCTTCCATTGTGTTCTTTATTGCAGCTATGTCTTTCTTCATCTCCTTTTGGGTCCTTTTCATGTTGGCAACATTCTCATTCAGCTCCTTATAATTTTCATTTTGTTGTGTACATTTGTCATTGAGTTGTGTGTATTTGTCTTCCAGCTGTTTAAGCATCCTTATAACCATTACTCTGAATTCTTTCTCAGGTATGTTGCTAGCCTCAATTTCATTTAACTCCCTTTCTAGTGATTCCTCTTTTTCTTTCCTTTGGGGATTGCTTTTCTGTCTTCCCATGTTTTCCTGTAATGTTAATTGTAGATCCGATTGCTTTGCTACCCAGGTTCTTTTGGGGATGGTGCTACTAGTGTGATCTGTCAGGTCTCCTGGGTTTGGTAATCTAGTGTAGCTCCCTACTTGAGCTATTTGGGTTCTCTTGATGTAGGCCTGCAAGCTGGAGAGGCATAACTGCAGTTTTTAGAAGTCAGCAGCTGTGGAGGGGGGTGTCCCAGCTTTTGCTGTCTTGCACCCTTGATTGAAATCACACATGCCCAGTGGGGACTCACAGTGGCACCCAGAAACCGTCTGTTGGGGTGATGGAGCTCAGGGGGCCTGCACTCTGGAAAGGCGTGACTGTGATGTCCAGAGTTCTGTAGTTGTGGGGTGGGCAGACTCAGCTTTTGCTGCTGCACCTGTGGTGGATAGGTGCTCGCTCCCAGTGGCTGCTCACAGGGGCACCCATGGTACATTTGCCATCGAGGCACACTGAAGCACTCTGAAGGGCCCTGGCTGTGTAGCCGCATAATTGAGGCATCTGTGGGCAGGTATCCAGGATGAGTGAATTCAGAATTTCTACTTCCTGGGGGAGTGCATCCCTGTTTGTCCAAGATCACACCCAGGGAGAGCTCACAGTGGCTCCCATGAGCGCCCTGTGGATAGATGGGCTCAAGGTGCCTGCCTGTTGGAAATGCACAACTGTGGAGGTACGTTTGCTGGTGCAGAGCTCTGATGCACTCTGAGGGGCCCTGGCACTGAAATTGCACAGCTGGGGTGTCCATGGGCAGTTATTCAGGAAGAGGGAGTTCAGAATTTCTACTGCCTGCTCTTGTCTGTACAAAATCACACCCAGCGGGGGCTCCCAGTGGCTCCTAGGTGCTGCTTATGGAGTGCTGTGCCCTGGATGCCTGCGCGCTGGAAATGCACGAATGTGGTGCCCGGAGTTCTGCTGCTGGGGAGGGGGAAGTTGCACTTACTGCTGCTGAGTGTTCTACTTTTGGAGGTGTAGGTCCCAGAGTCCACTGGTCTGCTGGTGGGGCAGCAGGATTTTGGCTGGAGTGGCTGCTGGGTCATGGGGCAGTTCCAAAGCCTGTCTGGTTGGTGGTGCTGATGAGTTCCTAAAAAAGGCCATTCTCCCCTTCAAGATGGTGTGGGCTCCATGCCAGAGTCCCGCAGTCTGGGGAGTGCCTGCAGCGGTGGTAGTCTCTCCCTGTCCAAGAGAGCCTGGTCTGCCAGCCCCTGCTGCTCCTGCAGGATTTAACTGTCCCTCACTCACTCACACACTCACCACGCACATCCACACACTCTCCTTTCATACCCTCACTCACTCACTTCCTCTCCCTCACCTCCGTCCTGCCAGCCGCCATCTTCCTCCCCCTTGTAGGAACTCTTGTATTCAATTGCAAGAGTACGCAAGATCTCTACAGAGCTCTATTCTTATAATAAAGTTCTATGGTCCTAACTTCCTCATCCCTTAACTTCCTATTCCCTTGATTAAATACTTCTCCATCTTGGAAGACCAGGTAAAGTGTGCATGTGGCTTGCCATCTCTGCACGCAGTGGGTTGCAACCCTTTTATTCCTCGTGCCCTGCCCCCTGAATAAATCCATCGCTAAGAACATTACTCCTTCTCATCATTCATCTCCTACTCAAAGAGTTATCTTATCATGCTCTGAACTTTAGAATCCAGAAGTAGGGGTGAAGGGAAAGGGCTCTAATGTATATTAAGCACCTACTATTCACCAAGCACAGTGCTAAGTGCTTTATATTTATGATTTTTAAGCATTCATCATAACCCTGTAAAGTGGTGCCCTTTCCACCATCTTACAGAGGGTGAAATTGACACTAATAAATCTTGAATAATTGGTTCAATGTCATATAGTTAAACTAATACGTCCAGATAGAAATTCAGATTTGACTGACCCCAAATATCCTGCTCTTTTTCCTAAATAAAGCTACTTCTATCTTCCTTTTTTATTGTTGTTCATTAACATCCCAGTAGAAATGTCTTGACTCTACTAATTTTGACATTGAGGTAACTGTTTAAAACATATCAGTTGCTGGTATCAATGAGATAACATTCAGTGAGGGTCAAAGTTCCTGGACATTAGAGCCCCATTTATGGTTCATATGCCCTTATATTCACAAGGAAGTAAATGCAGTCATTCCAGAAGTTCTTACAAAGTACATCTACTTTGCCATCACCCCTTGAAAGTGAGAACTTAATGCAAGTGTTTGTCAGGGTTTTCTAATAATTTTTGTAACCTCTATGGAGCTAATTTATATCAAGACCCAGTCTTGGCACAAGGTCACATTCAAAGAAACGTTATTCTGAACATCAAGAAAAAATGTTAAAAACAATTGCAATTGGAACTATAGATGTGGTCTCAGAATTCACCAAAGGTGATTCAAACTTCAATGTATGTCAAACTTTCATAACGATCTTTCTTAAACCTTTTAAATGTCATTCATTCAATAGAGATGCCACAAACCTCTCATTTCTTTCTCAATCTCTCAAAAATCTTCCTCAAACCTAGCCTGTGCTGCTGAGTCTTATCTTTTTTGCTCTTTCCTCTCACTTTCTGGATTTATTAATCTCTTTCTTGCCAGGAACTTTCTGCTCTATCCAATATAAATCTTTCAAGTGGCCTCAGTGGTTAGGATGGCAGAAAAGGGATCTTTATAGATTGAGGTGCAGGGGCTCCCTTGAATATCTAAACTTTTTTTTTAATCCTCACCTGATAATACTTTTTCCATTGATCTTTAGAGAGAGAGTAGAAGAGAGGGAGATGGGGGGGGAGGGAGAGAGAGAGAGAAAGAGAGAGAGATATCGATGACTGGTTGTCTCCCGTACACAGGGGCTGGGGATGGAATCAAACCCACTACCTTTTGGTCCATGGGCCGACATTCTAACCACTGGACCAAACCAGCCAGGGCTAAATATCTAAACTTTAAGTTTGTTTTTACTTCATATAGATAGTTTTTTTATGTGTCCATTTTAAGATTCTTTCAACTTGATATAATAATAGTGTTCAAAAGTGTTAAATACTTTGCTTTCCATTTCCTAATCTTGGCCGAGTCAGCTAGTGCTCATGGATTGCTCTGACCTACTATACACTTTCCAGCATTCCTTTGTAGTTGTATTGGCCACCAGACTGGCTGCAATATGTAGAATTTGAATGAAAGTGACATATCACTTCTGCACCTAGAGAGGTAAATATACAGTTTGCCTTTTCTGAACTCTTTCACCTGTTCAATATCAGGATAATACCAGGGCGACCTGGAAGCCACTAGATGGAAGCACTTGAGTCTGAGTCACTGCTTAGAAGAGAGTCATTGCTTAGAAGAGAGTCTTCTATCTTATGAGTAAGAAATAAACTGTAGTTGCATTGTTTGTTTCAGTAGTTAATGCTAATTAAGCTAATATATTTTAATTAAAACTCAACAATTTCACAATTGAAGTCTAATTTATCAATCTTTTTATCTATAGTTAGTACTCTTTATACCCCCTTTAAGAAATTTTTGTCTAACCCAAGTCCATGAAGGTATTTTCTGATTCTTTATTCCAGAAGTTCTATTCTTTTGCCTATTACATTTAGGTCTATGATCTATCTGAAGTTATTTCTTGTATACAATTTGAGGGTCGTGGTTAACTATATGGGCATGCAATTGATGCAGTACCATATGTTGGAAAGACCATTGTTCTCCCATTGGCATTCAGTGCCCCCTTCATTGGATATCATATATAGTAGACAATCTTTAAAATGGCTCCCAAAGATCCCCACATTTTAGTTAGTATTCACACCCTCATGTAATCTCCTCCACTTAAATATGAGCTGGGTATAGGAACTCACTTCTAATGAACAGAATATGGCAAAAGTGACAGAAGGTTACTTATGTGATTAGGTTTAAAAAGATCATAACTTCCATTTAGTCTCACTTCTTCACACTCTTTAGGAAAGAGCTTTACATTCTCCATTTTATTATGGTATGTACTCTGGTGAGGTTGGAAAGAATAGATGGTCATAGGGCTACAAATGGTATAGTCTGTGTTGATATTGCTCAGAATAAGATGGTGCTAGAAAGGTACCCTTCTGACAATTGGATTATTAGAGGGAGCTGTCACTGGTTATCCACAGTAGATAACATCACACAGGAGTCCACAGGTGCAAGAGACAAACAAACTGAATCCCTTAGTGCTGCACTATGTTGTCAAGGATGTTTTTTATGTAAAAAAGGAAAGACCCTCTACCACATCTGGGTTGTACAATAAGAAACAAAATTTATTTTGATTTTGTTGTCTGGATTTAACCTTCTATCAATAATAACACTACATATAAATAGATCTATTTTTCTCTTTTTATAAGATTGTGATTAAGAAAAATTTGGGGTATGAAATTTCATTTTCCAGCAACATCAGTTTTCTGTAAGATAGACCTAAATTAAATAAACATACCTTTGCCCCTAACCCTTCCATCCCTCTTCCATGTAGACACAAAACCCATATATTAGAACAGAAGCTTTTGGAGGCCAGAGAATATTTTTCTTTTCTTCCTGACAAGTGAGCTAGTCCTTGGTTGCTTCAAAATGTTTCTGATTTAAGAGCAAGATTCCAAGAGACACAAGCTACATTGGTGGCTGGAGTATGGCTGACTTTACACATGGAAATATGTTTTTTAAAAATACGTGTGTTTTTTTATTTCAGAGAGAGGAAGGGAGAAGGGGAGAGAGATAGAAACATCAGTGATGAGAGATAATCATGCCTCCTGCATGCCCCACCCCTGGGAATTAAGCCCCCAACTTGGGCATGTACCCTGACCAGGAATCGAATTGTGACCTCCTGGTTCATAGATCAGTTGTCAACCACTAAACCACACCTGCCAGGCTAATGGACATTTTAAAATCAAACTAGTTCTGCTCATCTCACAATTTCCTGGAGTCCCAAGAATTTATAAATCCTTTACTTCTGGAAGGAGGAGTAGAAGGTATTTCAGTTTCCATTTTGCAGCCTATTCAACTGTTTTCCTTGGAGCATCCTTAGCCTCATCCTCTTCACCTAGCATGTGCCATTGCTCAGAAATAGAGTGCAAGGGTCCCAAATTCCAGCAGTATCTGTGCAAAGACAAGGTCAAATGACAAAGAAGGGATAGGCTCAGTTAGTCTGTTTGGACTATGTTGTATTCTAATTTTGAAGGATTACCAAGGAAGGGAAAACACTAGGGAGTGACTGCCATTTCAGGCAAAAGCAAAATAAAGCAATTTAATTTCCATTTCCTAGGATCATGGCACAATCCTGAACCCATTAGATTTCAGATAAGGAACTGGGTTAGACACAGAGAGATTAAGAGCTGACATGAAATCACATAGGTAGTAAGTAGTTGATCCAGGGTTTGAACCCAAGCTTGTCTGATTCCAAAGTCCATTCCAGAATACTCATGTGACACTAAATTCTTTATAGTAATAAGATATTCAAGGGACCAAATGATAGCACATTTTACAGTGGGAAAACATACAGCCACTATAAAAATGACAAAAAATAGAAAGATATCTAATATATATAATTGTTTATTTATATATTTTAAAAGGCCCAAGAATAGTCTACTATATGTCTGAAGCAGTTCTAGGTGCTAGTGAATACAATAACCTGCCCTCATGGGGCTTGTATTAGGAGGATTTGGCAAAAAACATAAACACAAATGTATCTGACTCCAATAAGTGCTGTCAATGAAATTAAATGGAGCTATGGGTGTTTTAACTTGGATAGAGAAGGAAGGCCTCTCTAAGGAGATGAGATCTAAGTGCTGAGAAGAAGACAGTCATTCTGCCTTTCAGGCAGGGGGAATAGCAAGTATAAGAGCATAGAGAAGGGAAGAACATGTATGTTTCAGGGACAGAAAGAAGGATGCCGTGGTTCAAGCACAGTGAATTGACTGGGTAGCAGTAGTGAGGAGAATAGTAGGAAATGTAGTGGGAGAGGCTAGCAGGGACCAGGTGATTTAGGATGCTTTAGGTCACATTAAGGAGTTTGATTTTATTTTTAGTGTTATAGAAATCCAGTGGTGTGTTTTATATAGAGAAGGTAGGATATGATCTAGCTATTTCCTGAGAACTGAAAAGTAGCAAGGCAAGAAGGGCAACAAGAAAAACAGTTAATGGCTATTATGGTTTATGGCCATAGAAGATAGACAAATATTCTCCCCTACAAGCAATTGTAGACCTGACCAAAATTGACAAAATACCCATCTCTGGACTGTAGAAATTTACCAAGGACATAGAATAATTTGACAATTGTTTATTTAATAAAAACTACTGAACCTCATGTCAGAACAGTATAAATTCAATGTTTTTTGTTTGTTTAGTCTGGGGCTGCTCCTGCCTCCCCTACATCTATCAGTGCAGCAGTTCTGCTAGGATAGGACAAGCAGTGAAACCAACAAATTTGCTGCAAGAGATCACTAAATTAACTTGGAGTGCAGCATAGAAAATCCTATGCCCCATGGAATTGTAAGAAACAGAGATGATCTTGGTTACAAATGAATGGAAGAAGTACATCACAGCTTGCCTGATGTCATCTTGGTTGGCAAGCAACAAACTGATAGAGTAACCTTTACCTTAACAGGAAAATCCAGGAAATGAGATAATCGGGTGAGCCTTTAAAAGCTCTCACAATTCTCTGGCAGTCCAGAAGGCTTTGCACATTATCTGGGCTGCATGAATGCTGAGAGACCAGAAAGAGTCCTTAATAAGCATAAGGCCCTGGCCGAATGTGAGACCTCATATGTGACAGAGATCTGAGAGGTCCCAGTAGAAAGTAGAATCTGGTAGAAAGTAAAATCTTCAAACTGCCTGATTTGAAATGCAATCTCCAACCCACACAGAGATCCATTAGCAAAAGGTGGAAGGAGGTTTTACTGACTGAATATGTTTGAGCACAATATCTAACCAGTCATTGGTTGCTCTTAAAAATATGCTCACACAGGGTTGACATATAAGAAAACAGGCTTAAAAATGAAAAAAAATAACTAAAATCCGAGCAAAGACATTAGTGGCTACATGTTTTGGGACAACAGACTTTACACAATGAGTATAGATAGAGACTTTATGCAATTAGTATAGATAAAGTCCACTAACTAACTAACTAACTAACTATATAACTAAGCAACTATAACCCCCTGGGGGAATCAATGTAGAGTTTCTATAATTTTGTTGAAAACACCAAGTTTTCAACAAAAAATGGTGTGACATTCAAAGAGCCACCAAAGTGTGACATGTACTTAGGAAAAAGAGTGGTCAAAGAAGCTGTCTCTGAGTTGACCAAGATGTTGGAAGTAGTGCAAAAGACTTCAAAGCCACTATTATAAATATGTTCAAAGATCTAAAAGAAATGATATTTAAATGATTAAATTACAATATGACCAAAATAACTCATTAAACAGAGAAACAAAAGCCCTCATAACTACTGGTGAGGATATAAAAATGGTATAGTCACTTTGTAATCAGCTCATCAAAGTGCTTAACATATGATTCAGCAATCCCACTCCTAGAAATCTACCAAAGAAAAAAGAAAAAAATGTGCACACACAAACATATGCATTCAAACTTTCATTTCAAAATTATTCATAATGTCCAAAAACTGAAAATAATCCAAAGAACTATTAATAATTACATAATACATAAACAAAAATTGGCATATCAACATGATGGAATATTCTTTGTAATTAATAGGAATGAACTATAGGTACATGCAACAACATAACTGAACCTGAAAAATGTGGTAAGTAGAAGAAGCTAGGCACAAAAATCCCTGTATTTTGTATGATTCCCTTTATTGGAAGACCATTAAAAGGCCTATTTATACATATCTGAAACAAATCAGTGGCTGCCTAGGTCTGGGGGTGGGAGCATGGATTAATTGTAAAAGGATGTGAGCAAACTGGGCAGATGAAAATATTTTCAAACTGGATTGTGGTTCTGCTTTCAAAACTTCCTACCTTTACCAAAAAAAAGTCATTTTCTTAATGCTTGCAATATATGAATTTTGTATTATGTAAATTTACCTTAATAAAAGTATTAGAAATTAAACATTTTTTATAAAGATTGACAGAGGTGTATTCTGGGAAGCATCTTTGTCCCAATAAACCTGATATTCTCCTCCCTTTCTGAGAGAGACACCAGGGCAGGCAGGAGGAACTAGACAAAGGAACCCAGTCAATAGCAACTGGACATATCTTGGAAACTTCTTTATTTTTATAGCTATAAAATTCTTTATCCTCCACTGAGAAACACCAGAGCAGTGGTGGCATCAATAAGGGATTCCAAAACACCTTTCCCTTCCCTTACTGAGAACACTATGCAACCTGACCTTATGAGACCTCTCTTGCACACCTCGGTCAGCACTAGCAGGAAACACAGGGAGCCTCAGTGACACCAGATAAATGAATTAAACCAAAATAACACCACAAAGTTGCTAGAAACAAACTTCCATTGGAGCCACAGCACACAAAATTAGGTCAAGGCCTGCATGCTAAACTAAAACGGGATGACTGCTTGGTGAAATAAAAGAATTAAATAGTTCTCATAGTGTTCCAATATAATGAACAAAAATGTCCAAGATAAACTTGAAAACCACCCATCATAACAAGAACCAGAAAATCACAACTTGAATGAGAAAAAACAATCAACTGATTTATACAAAGACTGAGATGAATCAGATGTTGGAATGTTCTGATGTGATTTTAAAGCAGCATTTATAAAAATGCTTCTGCAATCAATTATAAATTCTCTTGTAACAAATGAAAACATAGAAAATATCAGCAAGAAAATAGAAGTCATAAAAAAGAACCAAATGGAAATTATAGAACTGAAAATTAAAACTGAAATAAATTACTTGCTGAATGGGCTTATAGTAGTGTGGATCTAAAAGAGGACATAAACTTGAGGACAGAATAATAGAAGCCATCCATTTTAAACAATAGAGAGAAAAAAGAATGAAAGGAAACAGAACACAAGGGAATTATGGTGTAATAAAATATTCTGATGTTTGTGTAATTAGTGCCTCAGAAGGATAGATGATAGTGAGGCAGAAAGAGTACATGAAGAGATAATGATTGAAAAGTTCTAATTTGGCAAAAGATACAAACCTACAGATCTAAGAAGCTGAATGAACCATAAATAGGAATATTAAAGAAAGATGATACTAAGACACATCATAATTAAATTGTGAAAAATTAAGACAAAGAAAAATCTTGAAAGCAGCCTGAGAGAAATATCATATTACCTATAGGGGACAACAATTCCAAAGTGTATTTATTACCTGAAAACAGAGAGGTCCAAAGTGACACAACATTTTTCAAGTGCTGAAAGAAAAGAACTATCAACAATAAATTCTGTATCACTTTAAACTATCATTTAGGATGGATGAAGAGAAAATAAAAATATTTTTAAGCATTCAGTAATGAAGAAAAATAAAAACATTTTAGGCAAAAAAACTATAAGAATTTTTTTACTTGCACACTTACTATTAAATATTGGCTAAAGTAAATCCTTCAAACAGAAAGGTTATCAATGACATTTGAAGCATCAAGAAGAAAGAAGGAACAATAGAAAGAACAGAAACATGGATACAAATAATAGCCTATCCATTCCCACAAGAGTTTTATAGATCATACATGATGATTAAAACAAATATTATAACACCATCTAACACTAAAAATAATGATATTTAAAAGTAGGAAGTTAAGGAGACCTAAATGGAATTGAGGTTTCCACACTTGGAATGGTAAAAGATTGACACCAATAAATCATTATAAGGCAGATATTTATATTGTAATACACCAAGCAAACACCATGAACTACAAATATAATAATAATAATAATAGCCAAAACCGGTTTAGCTCAGTGGATAGAGCGTCGGCCTGCGGACTGAGGGGGTCCCAGGTTCGATTCTGGTCAGGGGCCATGTACCTTGGCTGCGGGCACATCCCCAGTAGGGGGTGTGCAGGAGGCAGCTGATCCATGTTTCTCTCTTATCGATGTTTCTAACTCTCTATCCCTCTCCCTTCCTCTCTGTAAAAAAATCAATAAAATATATATATTTTAAAAAAATAATAATAATAGAATAACAAAAAGATACATTCAAAATGCAATCATTTTGTGCTTTTGATTTCTTTCTCAGCATTATTTTTTCAATGTAATAATTAAAGTCAATATCATAAATAAGTTGAAAGTGAAGGGAAGGGAAAGATAAACATTGCAAATATTAATTTATAAAAGCAGGTGTGGCTATGTTAATATCTGATAAAAATAGACTTCTGATTTAAAAAAATTACTACAAAGAGAGACATTATATAATTATAAAAGGATTAATCACCCAGGGAGATATTACCATCCTAAAAGTGTGCATACCCAAAACCAGAATCTTAAAATACAAGAAACAAAAACTGATAGGCTTGAAAATAGAAATAGACAAAACCACAATTATAGTTGGGGACTTTAAAGCCTCCCCTCTCAGCAAATGATAGAACTACTACATAGAGCATCAGCAAAGATAAAGAAGTAATGCTATTAACCAACAGGATTGAGTTGATGTATATATAGAAGATTAAATATATACAACAGACTAAATATTTTTTTCAAGCATATGGAAAGGCACAGACCCCAGGATAGATAAAATAATATTGGCAGATAAGAATAAAGTGGGAGGAAATGCTCTATTTGATAATAAGGCTAGTGTAATTAAGACAGTATACTCTTGGTGGAGGGATAGAAACATTGATCAATGAAATGGAATAATGAATCTACAAATAAACCTTCACAAATAAGCTCAATTGTTTTTAACAAATTTCAAGAGTAATTCAATGGAGGGATAGCCTTCTCAACAAATAGTGCTGGAGCAATTGGGCATCCAAAGGCAAAAACAAAACAAAACAAAACAAAGCACATCCCCTCAACCTCCTCCCCCCACAAAAAAAAAACTTTCAGCCAAGCCTCATATACTTTATACAAAAATTAACACAAAATATATCACAGACTTAAATGTAAAACTATAAAATTTTTAGAAAAAACAGGGGACAATCTTTGGGAACTAGGGCTAGGCAAGAAATGTTTAGACTTGACACAAAGCATCATCCACAAAATAAAAAAAATATAAAAATCACATGTACTACTATTTGTAATACTTTAAACAATAAAATTAAATTTTTTAAAAAAACTGGGTCATATGATATTTGCACATTAGGTTTTGTAGCACTCTGTACAATCCCATGTGAAGAGACTGAAAAGTAAACTATGGACTTGGAGAAAATATTTGCAAGCAACATATCTGACAAAAGACTAGTATAAAGAATATATAAAGTGATATTGAGGTCAAAATGGCGGCTGAATTGAGTCGTGTTTGGAGTCAGGTCCTGGGGCGGAGAGTAGGAGGGACAGAGGTTCTCAGGGGGAGTGTATGTTGGCAAGCTAAGGGACAGCGAAACTCCAGGAGAAGGCGGGGAAGTGCTGGGCAGGGTTCCCCTGACCGTGCAGCACCCACAGGGACTGGGTCCCCTCCCGGAGCTGCGGGCTCACTGGGGGCCACGGCATCTTGCTAGGAAAGGAGGATTTTATTGGAAACCTGACTTTCCGCGACAACTGCAAACACTGAACAGCTGTGAGCACCAGAACACCGGTCCCCTATCGGCGCAAACATTCGGATTCAAAGGAACTCTTCACTGCACCATGGAAAGGTCAGATTTCGCCTGAAATAAGGTGTGGTTTCTCGTCCCCGCGGTGGGAGAGAGAAGCGCTCGAGCCGCAGGACCGGCAGGACCCAGGAGGTCTGTGCCTAGAAAAATCTGCGGCAGTAGGAGCTGCCGTGACCCATGAATGTGGAAGGGGGTCCTCTGAGCTTCTAACAGAAGTGATCTCTTAAAAGCAACTCATTTTAATCTGACGAGGAGGGTCAGACTAAGAATTTTCAAAGGAGTGCAGGCTCCTTAGTCTTGCGAGCAAACCCACTGTCAGCATACTTGGGTTCTTTCCGACTCTGATTACTAAGCCCAATACATAGGAAAACCCAGTTGGGGAATAACCTGAAAGACCAGGGGGAAGTTGTTTTTCAGGAACCTGGAGAGCAGAGCTGGGTGTGAACATCCCAGAGGCAGCTCTGAGGCGCACACCTCCACAAACCGGTAGTGAGTGCCATAGAGGGGAAAAAAAAAAAAAAAAAAAGCAGGAGGGGCCCGGAAATCAATTCAGAAACACTGCCACCCAGGGGCCGAAACGCTAACTGCCTCTGGTGTAATCAAAAATAAATACGAGAAATTAAGACACGGCCAGCTTAAAAATCAGGACTGGCTTACAACACTGAGGAGCAGTGGAACGAAGGGAGCTGAAATACCGCCCAGACTGGGAAACAGGCATACCAAACAGAATAATAGAGGAAGTGAATGACAGCCGCTACTGCACATATTAGTCTTCCTAATTTTTATTTTAAATTTTTTTTAATTTTTTAAAATTTTTTTATTCTAATTTTTTATTTTTTATTTTCATTTTTTGCATCTTTTACTTAAGAAACTAATTTTTTTCTTTTTCCTCACTCGATTTTCACCTTTTTAATTATTACATTTTTATTTTCAATCAGCATTTTTATTACTATTATTTTACCTTTTTTTTTTTTAGTGTCATTTGATTTTCTCTTTCTTTTATTTTGGGATTAGTGTCCTACATTCTATTTGCATCTTTCCCTTACAATCGTTTTACCCTATCTCAACGCTAACATTTTGCCATCACTCTCCTCCTAACCTTTCCCCTTTTGGTCTCCTGTTTTTCTTAACCCTTACTGGCTTTAGATTTTCCCTACGTTTTCAGTCTACCCTCTGCTAAAATTTCACCCTACTTATATATCTAATTCCCAACCCCCTGTTCCAAGTCCATATATACCTCTCTCTACACTACCTAAAAAATTATTTTTCTCTCTGGCCTTTTGTTGCTGTTTGCTTGAATGTTGATTAGATTGAATTTTTATGCTTTCTTATGAGATTGTTTTGATTATTCTTTTTGTTTGGTTGGTTGGTTCTTTTGTTTGCTCTGTTTTTGTTTGTTTTTTACTTTTGTTTTCCCTTGCCTCACTTGATATTAGTTGGTGTTGCAGTTTGTATTAATCTCCAGGCTCGTGTTGCTGGAATTTGCTGGAATTAGTGGTTGTTATATTGGAGTTTACTCCCCATATATATAGTTTGTTCCCCTTGTCTCTCTTAGTATCGTTCTTGTCTCTCTTACTTTTTTTTCTTTTCTTTTTTTTCTTCTCTTTTCCCAAGTTCAGATTCACACTCTTTTTTTTTTGTTGTTGTTGTTGTTGTTGTTTGTTCTTCCTTTTTACTCTTCCTCTCCTATTCCCTAATTTGTCTTTCTCTGGTGGTCACCTTTATTGGAGGTTATTAATATCGTGAATACAATTCTGTTCAGTGCCTTGTGTGTTGTGCCTAGTTGTGTTGTATTTTGTACCTTTAAATCAACGCCGGAGAGAGAGAACTACATAACCAGATATCCAGAGAAGAGAGACCATGGGGAGACAAAGAAATAGCCCCCATAGGAAAAAAAAGCAGGCGTCACCAGAAAAGGAAGTAAACGAATTAGAGGCAAACAACCTATCAGAGAAAGAATTCAGAGAAATGGTCATAAGGTGGCTGAAAAGGATGGAAGACAAATTCGACAATATGAGTAAGAACCAAGAGGAAATGAAGAAGAACCAAGAAGAAATGAAAAATGACATCGCTGCTGTAAAGAACTCAATAGAAAGCATCAAGAGTAGACTAGAAGAAGCAAAGGACCGCATAAGTGAGTTAGAAGACAAGATGGAAAAAAATACCCAAGTACAACAGCTTCTAGAAACAAAAATTAGAAAGCATGAGGAGAGCCTAAGGGAACTTCGGGACAACACGAAACAAAACAACATCAGGATAATAGGGGTACCAGAAGGAAAGGAAACTGAGCAAGGAATAGAAAACCTGTTTGAAGAAATAATAACAAAAAACTTCCTTGATATAGGGAAGAAAAAACCCACACAAATCCAAGAAGCTCACAGAGTTCCAAGCAAAATGAACCCCAAAAGACCGACACCAAAGCACATTATAATTAAGTTGGCAAACACCAATGACAAAGTAAGAATCTTAAAAGCGTCCAGAGAGAGACAGACAGTTACATACAAAGGAACCCCCATCAGACTAGCAACTGATTTCTCAACAGAAACTCATCAGGCCAGAAGGGAATGGAATGAAATATACAAAGTCATGCAAAGGAAGGGTCTCAATCCAAGAATACTGTACCCGAGCAAGGCTATCAATCAAAATTGAAGGTGAAATCAGGAGCTTCACAGACAAAAAAGGACTAAGGGAGTTTATCACCACCAAACCAGCAATGAAAGAAATGCTAAAGGGTCTACTGTAAAAAAAAAAAAAAAAAAAAGAAAGAAAGAAATAGGAAGCAAAGAAGGAACACAGGGGTATAGAATAAAAATGGCGACAAATAAGTACCTATCAATAATAACTTTAAATGTAAATGGATTGAATGCCCCAATCAAAAGACACAGGGTAACAGATTGGATAAGAAAACAAAACCCATATATCTGCTGTCTACAGGAAACCCACCTCAAAAAAAGGGACGCATTCAGACTGAGAGTAAAGGGATGGAAAAATGTTTTCCAGGCGAATGGAAATGAAAAAAAAGCTGGGGTAGCAATACTTATATCTGACAAACTAGATCTCAAAGTGAAGGACATAACAAGAGATAATGAAGGCCACTTCATAATACTAAAGGGAGCAATCCAACAAGAAGAAATAACTCTGGTAAACATATAGGCACCCAATACAGGAGCACCAAGATACATTAAAAAAATCCTGGAAGATATCAAAGGAGAGATTGACAGCAATACAATCATAGTAGGAGACTTCAATACCCCACTATCACCATTGGACAAATCCTCTAAACAAAAAATCAGCAAAGAAACATCAATCTAAATGACTCACTAGACCAGATGGAATTAATAGACATCTTCAGAACATTTCACCCCAAAGCCACAGAATATACATTCTTCTCAAGTGCACATGGGTCATTTTCAAAGATAGACCATATGTTAGGACATAGGCAAAGTCTCTCCAAATTCAAGAAGATAGAAATCATATCAAGTATCTTCTCAGATCACAGTGGCATAAAACTGGAAATCAACTACAATAAAAACAACACAAAAAAATCAAACACATGGAGACTAAACAGCATACTATTAAACAATGACTGGGTTACCAAAGACATCAAGGAAGAAATAAAAAACATCATGGCAACAAATGACAATGAAAACACAACAATCCAAAATCTATGGGACACAGCGAAAGCAGTCTTGAGAGAGAAGTTCATAGCTCTACAAGCCTACTGCAAAAAAAAAAGAAACAATGGTAATAAATTACCTAACCCTACAACTCAAAGAGTTAGAGAGAAAGCAACAATAAAAGCCCAGTGTAAGCAGAAGGAAAGAAATAATAAAGATCAGAGTGGAGATAAATGACATAGAGACCAAAGAAACAATACAAAAGATCAACAAAACCAAGAGCTAGCTCTTTGAAAGGATAAACAAGATTGATGAACCTCTAGCCAGGCTCACCAAGAAGCAAAGAGAGAGTACCCAAATAAACAAAATCAGAAATGAAAGAGGTGAAATAACAACAGACCCCGACGAAATACAAAGGATTGTTACAGAATACTACGAACAACTCTATTCCAACAAACTAGACAACCTGGAGGAAATGGACATATTCCTAGAAAAATACAACCTTCCAAAACTCAATCAGGAAGAATCTAAACAGCTCAACAGGCCAGTAACTATGGAAGAAATTGAAGCAGTCATCAAAAAGCTTCCGGAAAACAAAAGCCCGGGGCCAGACGGCTTCACAGGAGAGTTTTACCAAACTTTCAAGGAAGAGCTAAAACCTATCCTCCTTAGACTATTCCAAAAAATTCATGAGGAAGGAACACTTCCAAGCTCATTCTATGAAGCCAGCATCACCCTAATACCAAAACCAGATAAAGACAACACAATGAAAGAGAATTATAGACCAATATCCCTCATGAACATAGATGCCAAAATCCTCAACAAAATTCTAGCAAATCGGCTCCAGCAATTCATCAGAAAGATCATACATCATGACCAAGTAGGATTTATCCCAGGAATGCAAGGATGATACGATATCCACAAATCAATAAATGTGATACATCACATAAACAAGTTGAGAGATAAAAATCACATAGTCATATCAATAGATGCAGAAAAAGCATTTGACAAAATCCAACACCCTTTCTTGATAAAAACTCTAAACAAGGTGGGAATAGAAGGATCATACCTCAGCATAATAAAAGCTATATATGATAAACCCACAGCAAACATCATACTCAGTGGGCAAAAACTAAAACGGTTTCCCCTAAGAACAGGAACAAGACAGGGATGCCTACTCTCACCATTCCTGTTTGACATAGTACTGGAAGTATTAGCTATTGCAATTAGGCAAGAAGAAGAAATAAGAGGCATCCAAATTGGAAAAGAAGAAATGAAGCTGTCCTTATTTGCAGATGACATGATATTGTACATAAAAACCCAAAAGAATCCATCAAAAAACCAATAGACTTAATAAATGAATTTGGCAATGTAGCGGGATACAAAATTAACGCCAAGAAATCTATGGCATTTCTATACACCAATAGTGAATTTACAGAAAGAGAGACTAAAAAAGCAATCCCATTTACCATCGCACCAAAAAAATTAAGATACCTAGGAATAAACTTAACTAAGGAGGTAAAAGACCTATACACGGAAAACTAAAGGACACTGAAAAAAGAGATGAGGAAGACGTAAACAGATGGAAGAACATACCATGTTCATGGATTGGTAGAATCAACATCATTAAAATGTCCATACTACCCAAAGCAATCTACAGATTCAATGCACTCCCCATCAATATACCAACAGCATATTTCACAGACCTAGAAAGAACTCAACAAAAATTCATCTGGAATTAAAAAAGACCCCGAATAGCCACAGCAATACTGAGAAAGAAAAACAAAGTAGGAGGGATCTCAATACCAGATTTCAAGCTGTATTACAAAGCCACTGTTCTCAAAACAGCCTGGTACTGGCACAAAAACAGACATATAGATCAATGGAACAGAATAGAGAATCCAGATATCGACCCAAACCACTATGCTCAATTAATATTTGACAAAGGAGGCATGAACATACAATGGAGTCAAGACAGTCTCTTCAATAAATGGTGTTGGGAAAATTGGACAGATACATGCAAAAAAATGAAGCTAGATCACCAACTTACACCATACACAAAAATAAACTCAAAATGGATCAAGGACTTAAACATAAGATGGGAAACCATAAAAATACTAGAGGAATCCACAGGCAACAAAATCTCAGACATATGCCAAAAGAACTTCTTCACTGACACTGCCCCTAGGGCAATGGAAGCTAAAGAGAAAATTAAAAAATGGGACTACATCAAAATAAAAAGCTTTTTTACAGCAAAAGAAACCATCAACAAAACAACAAGAAAGCCCACTCTATAGGAGAACATATTTGCAAATGCTATCACTGATAAAGGTTTAATCTCCAACATCTACAGGCAGCTTATGCAACTTAATAAAAGGAAGATAAATGATCCAATAAAAAAATGGGCAACGGACCTAAACAGAATATTTTCAAAAGAAGACAGAAGGAAGGCCAAGAGACACATGAAAACATGCTCAAAGTCACTTATTATCCGAGAGATGCAAATCAAAACAACAATGCGGTACCATCTCACACCTGTCAGAATGGGTATCATCAACAAATCAACAAACGACAAGTGTTGGCGAGGATGCGGAGAAAAAGGAACCCTCGTGCACTGCTGGTGGGAATGCAGACTGGTGCAGCCACTGTGGAGAACAGTATGGAGTTTCCTCAAAAAACTGAAAATGGAACTCCCATTTGACCCAGCAATCCCACACCTAGGAATATATCCGAAGAAACTAGAAACACCAATCAGAAAGGATATATGCACCCCTATGTTCATAGCAGCACAATTTACAATAGCTAAGATTTGGAAACAGCCGAGGTGCCCGTCAGCAGATGACTGGGTCAGAAAACTGTGGTACATCTACACAATGGAATACTGTGCTGCCATAAAAAAGAAGGAATTCTCATCATTTGCAGCAACCTGGATGGAATTGGAGAACATTATGCTAAGTGAAATAAGCCAGTCAATGAAAGAAAAATACCACATGATCTCACTCATTTATGGATAATAAAGAACATTATAAACTGATGAACAAAAAGATAGATACAGAGACAGTAAAGCATCAAACAGACTGTCAAATTACAGGGGGAAGGTTAGGGAGAGGTGGGGTAGATAAGAAATCAAACGAAGGACTTGTATGCATGCATATAAGCATAACCAATGGACGCAAAACTCTGGGGGGTGAGGGCATGTATGGGTGTGGGGTGGGGGGGCAATGGTAAGATATGTACACATATAATACCTCAATAAAAAATGTGAAAAAAAGCCGAAACCAGTTTGGCTCAGTGGATAGAGCGTCGGCCTGTGGACTCAAGGGTCCCGGGTTCGATTCCGGTCAAGGGCATGTACCTTGGTTGCAGGCACATCCCCAGTAGGGGGTGTGCAAGAGGCAGCTGATCGATGTTTCTCTCTCATCGATGTTTCTGACTCTCTATCCCTCTCTCTTCCTCTCTGTAAAAAATCAATAAAATATATTAAAAAAAATGTGAAAAAAAAAGAATATATAAAGAACTGTCAGGACAGCAGTAAAGAAACAAAAAAAAAATTGTTAAATGATTAAGAGATACGATGAAGAGACATTTCACCAAAGTGGATATACAGATGGCAAATAAAGATGAAAAGATGTTCAACATCATTAGCCATCAAGGAAATGAAAATCAATAACAAAATGAAATAATACATCTATCAGAGTGGTTAAAATAAAAAACACCAAATAAAGGTAAGGATTCAGAGAAACATCATTGACATGGTACAGCCATTTGGGAAAGTAGTTTCACAGAGTGCTACAAAACTAAATGTGCAATTATCATATGACCCAGAAAGGGTACTGTTGTGTGTTTATCCCAGAGAAATGGAAATTTATGTTCACACAAAAATCTGTACACAAATGTTCATAGCATCTTTATTCTTAATAGGTAAAAACTGGAAACAGCCCAGATATTCTTATGCAAGTGAATGGTTAAACAGACTGTGGCATATCCATACCATGGAATACTGCTACTTAGCAATAAAACAGAAACTATTGAAACGTGCAACAACTTGGGTAAATCCTCAGGAAACTATGTTAGTGGAAAAAGCCAATCCCAAAAAGGTTAAAAAAAAAAGCATGATTCCATTTAAAAAACATTTTTGAAATGAAAAAATTTTATAAATGAAGAGCAGATTAATGGTTGCCAGGAGTTAGGAACAAGAGAGAGGGTGGCAGGATGGAAGTGGATGTGGTTATACGAAAAGGGCAACAGGAGGGATCTTTGTGTGATTGGAACTGTTTAGTATTTTGAATTTTATAATGGATACATGAACCCACACAGGAGAAAAATGTATAGAACTAAAAACAATATGCACACACGTGCACACACACACACAAATACACAAAGGAGTACTGATAATAGGGGAAATTTGAGTAAAGATTGGTGGATTATATAATGTCAATGTCCTGGTTCTATTGTTATACTACAGTTCTGTAAAATATTGTCATTTGGGTTATCTGGTCAAAGCAAACATGCAACCTTTCTATATTTTTACAACTGCATGGACATCTTCAATTAGTAAGAATTTCCATTAAACATGCTACTGCAGAAGTCTAGAGAAGGGATGAGAAAATTGGACTTGGGTGATAATGGAGGTCTTTTCAGTGCATTATTCAATTGAAAGAGACAAGGTACATATAGTTTGTGCAGTATGATTTAAAATGATGCACATATACATATTTGTATATCACCATCAATAATTGCTAGAAGGAGACATCAGAAACTGTTGAAATAGTGGCCTCTGGGAATTCTAGCATGGGATGAGACTTTACTTTTCAAACTAAGCCCTTTCCTGTTACTTGCTTTTGTTAGCCACATGCTTATATTGCTTGTTTACACTAAAAAAATACATAGAACCTAGAACATATTACATAAAATATAAACTTCAGTGTTTTAAAATATGACTTCTTTTATATTCAACTAGAGGCCTAGTGCACAAAATTTGTACATGGGGGGGGGTCCCTCAGCCCGGCCTGCACCCTTTCCAATCCAAGACCCCTTGGGGGATGTCCGACTGCTGGTTTAGGCCCCATCCTGTGGGGCCTAAACTGGCAGGCAGACATCCCTCTCACAATCTGGGACCACTGGCTCCTAACCACTTGCCTGCTTACCTGCCTGATCCCCTCAACCACCTCTGCCTGCCTGCGTGATTGCCCCTAATCACTCTACCTGCCTGCCTGATCACTCCTAACTGCCTCTGCTTGCCAGCCTGATTGCCCCCTGACTGGTCCCCTGCCGGCCTGGTTGTCCCCTAACTGCCCCCCTACTGGCCTGGTCACCCCCTCCCCCCAACTGCTTCCCTGCTGGCCTGGTCCTCCCTAACTATCTCCCTGCTGGCCTGGTTGCCCCCTAACTGTCTGGAAGGAAGTTTGACATCCAGAAGATGTCTGGTCCACCCAGTCTAATTAGCATATTACCCTTTTATTAGTATAGATGCTAATGCACCCATCAAAAAATTATTACGGTTGCTCTGATAGCTCCAAAACTCAAAACTCCAGGCATGAGCAAATTGCAGAGGAAGCTATTACCAGGGAGTGGGTTGAATTGTGATATTATATTCATGTGGGGTGAATTGTGATATTATTTTCATGGTGGTTCAAAAAAGTTCCTGAAGGCTGTATTTTGATGTCAAACACTATGGAATAAATGAAGTTTTTGTGCTAGTGTTCTTTACACTGTCTCACTGTTCACATTTTAAATATGTTCATGAAAACAGGCATATATAATTTAAAAGTTTATATCCTCCTAATACTTGGTTATAAATATCAACAATATTGATAGAAGTTGATGTCTAATATTTCATACAGCCTACCAATAGGGAAGAGAGGAACTGATGCACAGATTACAGAAATCAGTTGGGCCTAATTCTGGGTGCATCAGAACCCCCGAAAAGGCTAATCCATTGTAACTAAATGAGGAACATTTAGGGAGCAGGTCTTCAGTACAATTAATTATTGTATAAATTCTCTGAGACCTTTTGATATAAATGTAAGCATCAGCCACATACAGAGGCAACACTGCACAAAGAAATCTGTGTAAACAACAAAGGTAGTGGGCCACACTTAGGTTTCCTCTGGCCAATGTAATTTTGAAAATGTTCTTTGACACTTATGAAAAATCTCTGATAAATCATTACTCCACAGCAACATTTTTATCATACAACCTGTTTATCCCTTTATTTTTATCTTTGTATCCTCCTTTATATCTTGGGCAGGAGTTATTTAAAACAGATTTTAAAACAGATAATCTGGGACTTTGATTCCTATTTCCATAGACCTTAAGAGCTGGAAGGCATCATTGCAGCATCCCTCCCTCTGACCTGATTTTGTTACATGGCCACACTTAGGTTTAATTTTCAGTGACTGCCATGCTCTGCCTGGTATCAATTCAGACATATTTTAGAGACCTTTACAAATGTAGATGAAAACTCCTGGTCTTAGTGTAGTTCAGCCACACAATGTTTGACTTGAGAAAAACATGTCTAATGAAGTAGATTCTAGTTGAAGCTAGTCTCTGGATAGTCCCCAAGAGCTTAAGTAGGATTTCCTACCTCTTGCCCAAGTCTGATGTTGGGCTTGCAGAGAAACTCCTAATGGGTCTGGGTGACTAACTGGTAAGTGACTTGGGACTACAGATGTGTCTTGACTGAGCAAATCTTGGCAACCAAGTTTTAGAAGTCGTCACAACATATTTCTTTTCTCCCTGGTGTGTCAGCCAACCTATCAGGATAGCTCCACTTAGAAGACTTGTAGGCACCTCAAACTAACCGTATTTCCAAATGAACTCAGGGTTTCCCTTCCAAAGTTGTTTCCTCCCTCATCTCCTCAAGTTTGAACTCTGACTTCTTGTTCTCCCCACCCCAGTCCAATCAGTGACCAAGTCCTATTGATAGTTCCTTCAAATGTCCTTCAACTCTCCTCTTCTTTTCTATTCCTGCCTCCAATGCCTTAAGTCAGGGCTTCAGCAACACCCACTCAGACTACTGTAACAGATTCTTCTTTTCCCATTCTTTGCTCTTCCAATAAATAATGGTAATAATAGTTAACACATATCATTTTCTTCCTATACTGCTCCATAATAGGTATTTCTTAAGACCTTTATATGCCTTACCTTGTTTAGTTTTTAAAATATGTTTTTATTGATTTTAGAGAGAGAGGAAGGTAGAGACAGAGAATCATCATCGTGAAAGTACTGCCTCCTGTGAAAGAGAAACATTGATGGGCTGCCTCCTGGCTAGCCCCTATTGGGGATGCCCACCACTTATTGAGGATTGAACCCACAATTCGGGCATGTGCCCTGACTGGGAATCAAACCTGCAACCTTTTGGTGCATGGGATGACATTCAACCAACTGAGCAACACAGGCTCCTTACCTTGTTTAATTTGCACAACTCCATAAGTAACTGCTGTTATCATATCCATATTACAGATGAGGAAACTGAGGCAGAGAGCAATTAAGAAACTAGTCTAGATTTACACACATCCAGTAAGTGCCCCAATTCATCCAATATTGCAGTAAGTCTCATGCTTTAGTGAACATAAAAATCATGGGGTAGAGAATATGTTAAAATACTCCACCCTTTGATACTCTGATGTAATAGGTCTGGAATTGACTGGAAATCTTCATTTCTACCAATGTCAGTGATTCAGATGCAGGTGGTCCAAAGGTTATACTTTTAGAAACACTGGTCTACAGCTTCAGAGTGAGCTTATTAAAACCAAAATCTCATAATATTATTCACTGTTTAAAACCTTTTGATTGCTCCTTATTGTTTTTAGGATAAAGTCCAAATCCCTTGATATGGTACACAAAATCCTCCAAAAGTAGTTTCTGACAATCTCTCTATCTTTATCTTCAGCCTCTTCCCCATACCAGATTTCTTATAATTTTTTAAGCTATTCATTAATTTATTCATTCTCCCAGCCACCATTTAAAAAGGTTTTACTCATGCTTAGCACTATACTTAGATTTGGAGATATAACCAAAATAACATGGTACTTATTCTCAAAAAACTTAGTATAGTGGGGCTTAATTTTAAGAGGGCAGGCCTACCTGGCAGTCAATGAAGGTATTACTGAGGAGGTATCATTTGAGCTGAGACTCACAGGATGAATAGAAGTTTACTCACTAGACAGATAGAAAGAGGAACATTCCAGGTAGAAAGTTGAAGCATGTACAGAAATAGGGGTATATGTATTCTAGAATCTATACAGAGTCCTGTAATTATAGAGAAATTATAAGGGGATGACAGAGTAATTGTCAAAATTGAAGCTAGATAGGGAAGCAAAGTCTAGGACCTTATATACTATAGGAAGCAGAAATCTGAGATGGCCCTCAAAATTTCCAGTGTTAACTGGTTTGATTTTGCTCTATAAATTTCCCTACTCCTTGAATGCATGCAGGACCTTCATATATGATGGGATATCACTCAAGTATTTAGGATGTTGGTCAGAATACAAAGTTTCGATAGTGCAAATTAAATAAATTTTGGGGCTCTAATGTACAACAATGTGAATATAGTCAATAATACTGTATTTTTACAACTAAAAAGAAACAGTTTTTTAATACCATCAAATATTCAGTGTTCAAATTTCCAATTGTCTCATAAATGTTATAGTTATAATTTTTTTCCATTTGTTCAAATCAAGATCCAATTAAGGTCTGCATATTGTGATTTGTTGATGTCTTATAAGTCTCTTAATTTGTAACAGTGGTTCTCAACTGGATGGGATTTTCCACCACCGCCCCCTCCCCCCATCATGGGGACACTTGGCAAAATCTAGAAACACTTTTTATTGGGTTGGGGTAGTGCTATAGGAAACTAGTAGGTACAGGGAAGGGATGCTTCTGAACATCCCGCACAGCACAGTCCCCACAAGAAAAGGATTATCCGGCCCTAGTTGTAAACAGTGCTTCTGTTTGAAAACCTTGCTCCACAGGTTTACCTCATGTCTCTCTTTTTCCCTTGCAATTTATTTCTTACATAAAGTAGTTGTTTATCCTATAAAGTTTTTCACTTTCTCTATTTTGTTATGACATCCTGAAGCATCTTTGAACATGTTCTCTTTATTGTGAATTCATATTTGAATCTAGAGAAGGTTGGTCGGATTCAGGTTTTTTCCCCAAGAAAATTTTATAAGTGGGTGGTGTAGTCTTCCATCAGGAAGCAGAAAATGTCTGGGGAAAAACTGTATCACTGGGCAGTCAAAGGAGCAGATGAAGGATTTTTTCTCTTTATAGAAATATTCCAGCTTATAATTGAAGAAGGAATTTATAATTAAATGATCATTATTTTGCAATCACTATTGAATAAGTGAATGAATATTAATACTGCTCCATGGCAGCAAGCATGATCAAAAGAGAAACAATACTGTAGTTTAACCTTGAAGTTTGCTAAGAGGAAAAAGAAAGAAAATGAAGGAAAAGAGGAAGAAAGGAAGGAAGGAAAGAAGGGAGGAAGGAAGGAAGGAAGGAACGAAGGAAGGAAGGAAGGAAGGAAAAAAATGGTAATTATGTACAGTAATGGACATATTCCATATAAATTTTAGAAACAACTTGTCAATTTTTACAAAACATTCCAGGATTTTTATTTTATTGGATGAATCTAGCAGTTAATTTAGGGAGAATGAATGTTGGTTGACTGTTAATGAGTAGATTTATTTTTCTATGTTGTTCCATTGGACTATGTATCTGTTAGTATGCCAGTACTACACCATTTGATTATTGTAGTTTTGTAATATATTTAGAAATTAGGAATTGTGATGCCTCCAGCTTTGTTCTTCTTATTCCAGGTGGCTTTGGCTATTTGGGGTCTTCTGTGGTTCCATATGAATTTGAATGGTCTTTTTTTTTTCTGTTTCTCTGAAAAATGCCATTGGAATTTTGGTAGAATTTGCATTGAATCTTTAGATTACTTTGGATAGTATGGACATTTTAGTAATATTAATTCTTTCAATCCATGAACACATACTGTTTTTCCATTTATCTTTGACTCTCTTCACTGATGTTTTATAATTTTTTATGATTACCAGAGGGAAGAGGGGTAGGAGGAAGTAGAACAGGGTATAGGGAGGATAAATGGTGATGGAAAGAAACTTGACATGTGGTGGTGAATACACAATACAATATACAAATGATGTATTATAGAATTGTACATATGGAACCTATATAGTTTTATTAACCAAAGTCACCCCAATAAGTTCAATAAAAATTAGAGTCTTTTCAGATTCTGAAGATCGCGAATGGCAGGAAGGTAGGGAGGGAGAGAGTGTGAGAGAGTGAGGGAGCGATAGAGGAGTGTGTGGACATGTGTGGTGTGTGTGTGTATGAGCTAGGGACAGCTAGATCCTGCAGATCTTCCAAGGGGCTGCCAAATCAGGCAGTCTTAGACAGCAGAGCCCCACTGCCACTGTGGACACTCCAGGGGTGGCCAGCACGGGCACAGAGACCACTGTGAGTCACAGACTCCCTCCCACTCCCACAGGCTCGCAACAGTGCCATAGGAACTGCTAGCCCCTTGCACAGGGCTGTGGCTCCACCACAGGAATTTGAGCCTGGGTGTGCACAGACACTGGGAATCTGTTCCCCGCAACACAATCGGGCAACCAAACCCCATGCCCACGCAGGGCGGCAGTGCCACCTGACTTCAATTCTGGGCAAGTGAACTTGGAAGTTTGTTTTCCGCAGTGCAGGAGTGGACCTCCTGCCAACACAGTGGTACTGTACAACCTGGTACCACAAGCAGACTGGGACCCTGATTCCCTGGGTGAGAGGCAGCACTGAGCACAAGTGATTTGACTCGGTTTCTTATCACGCATGCCTGAGATCCCTGATTCCCAGTGCATTCACACTAAGAGCCAGTGACTCCAATTCTTGCTGCATGCACACACAGGGACCCTGATTCTTGGCGCAAGCCTGCACCAAGCAATAGAGACTCTGATACTCAATTCTTGTTGCGGGCAAAGGGGAACTCTGATGCCTGGCACGCGCTAGGGGACTCTGATTTATGGCACGTGCTAGCGGGGTCTCTGTTTCAGCATGGTGCAGGCGGGGTCCCTGATTCTAGGTGTGCGCATGAGGCCACACTGAGAGCCAGTGACTCTGATGCTGGGCGAGCGTGGCTCCCACCAACCCACGGTAGCCACACATCTTGGTGTCAGAGCTCTTCAGTGACATTTGGGTGGTGCAAAGCTCCCACTGCACATGGACCAGGCCCACGCAACTCGATGTTTGAACCTTCTGGTGATAGTCAGAATGGGGAGACAACCACACAATCCCTAGAGGAAAGAAAATGAGGAGTTGCCAAGAAAGGAGATAAATGAAACGGAAGCATACAACATGACAGAAAAAGAATTCAGAGTAATGGTCATGCAGTTCATACACCAGATGGATGAGAAAATCAACAACCTATGCAAAAGTCTGGAAGAAATCAAATGTGATATAGCTACAATAAAAAACACCATGGAAGATTTCAACAGTAGACTAGAAGAAGCAGAGGACCGAATTAGTGAGTTAGAAGATAATGTAGAGAAACAAGCTCAATCTCAATAGCAACTGGAGAGAAAAATTAAGAAGCAGGAGGAGAGCTTAAGGGAGCTTTGGGACAACATGAAATGAAGTAACATACATATAATAGGGCTGCCAGAAGGACAAGAAGACCAGCAAGGATTAGAAAATCTATTTGAAGAAATAGTGACAGAAAACTTCCCAGATACGGTGAATAAAAAAGTTACACAAGTACAGAGATTCCAAAGAAAGATGAATCCCCAAAGACCAACACCAAGACACGTCATAATTACAATGGCAAATGTTCACGACAAAGAGAGTGAAACAGAGACAGAGAGTTACCTACAATGGATCCCCCATCAGATTATCAAGCGATTTCTCAACAGAAACACATCAAGTTAGAAGGGAATGGAAGGAGGTATACAAAGTGATACAAAGCAAAGGACTGAATCCAAGAATACTCTATTCAGCATGACTATCAATCAAAATTGAAGGGCAAATCAGAAGCTTTGCAGACCAAAAAAAAAAGGCTAAGGGAGTTTATCACTTAAAGCCAGCAATGCAAGAAATGCTAAAGGGAATGCTGTAAAAAGAAGAAATAGAAAGGGGGAAGGAACACAGGCATAAAGTACGGAAATGGCTACAAACAAGTACCTATCAATAATAACATTAAACGTAAATGGATTAAATGCTCCAATCAAAAAACATCGAGTGAGTGAATGGATAAGAAAACATGACCCATATATATGCTGTATACAGGAGACCCATCTCAGAACAAGGGACTCACACTGACTGAAAGTGAAGGAATGGAAAAATATCTATCAGGCAAATGGAAATGAAAGCAATACTTGTATCTAACAAAATAGACCTCAAAGTGAAGACCATAACAAGAGACAAGAAAGGCCACTTCAAAATTCTAAAGGGATTGATACAACAAGAGGATATAACTCTGGTAAACATTTATGCACTCAAAGCAGGAGCACCCAAATACATAAAACAACTTCTGGAAGATATCAGGGGAGAGATTGACAGCAACACAATCATAGTAGGAGACTTTAATACTCCACAAACATCACTGGATATATCCTCTAGTCAAAAAAATTAGCAAAGAAACATCAATCTTAAATGACTCACTAGATCAGATGGACTTAATTGACATCTTTAGAACATTCCACCTGAAAACTACTGAATATACATTCTTCTCAAGTGCACATGAGTCATTTTCAAAGATAGACCACCTATTGGGACACAGGCAAAGTCTCTCCAAATTCAAGAGGATTGGAATCATATCAAGCATCTTCTAAGATCACAGTGGCATAAAATTAGAAATCAATTACAGTAAAAACAATCACAAAAATTCAAACACTTGGAGGCTGAATAGCACACTATTAAACAATGAGTGGGTTACCAAAGAAATCAAAGAAGAAATATAACACATCCTCAAAACAAATGACAATGAAAACAACAATCCAAAATCTTTGGGACACAGTGAAAGCAGTCCTGAGTGGGAAGTTCATAGCATTACAGGCCTACCTCAAAAAAAAAAAAACAAGAAAAACTGGTAATAAACCATCTAACTCTGCAAATTGAAGAATTAGAAAGAGAGCAACAAGAAAAGCCCAGTGTGATCAGAAGGAAGGAAATGATAAAGATCAGAGCGGAAATAAATGATGTAGAGACCAAAAAAACAATACAAAAGATCAATGAAAGCTAGAGCTGGTTCTTTGAAAGGATAAAGAAGATTGATGAACCTCTAGCCAGGCTCACCAAGATGCAAAGAGAGAGGACCCAAATAAACACAATCAGAAACGAAAGAGGTGAAATAACAACAGAACCCACAGAAGTACAAAGAATCATAAAAATATAATATGAGAAATTCTACTCCAACAAACTGGTCAACCTACAAGAAATGGACATATTCCTAAAAAATACAACCTTCCAAAACTCAACCAGGAGGAATCAAAAAATCTGAATAGGCTGATAACTATGGAGGAAATTGAAGCAGTAATCAACAAACTTCCAGCAAACAAAAGCCCGGCACCAGACGCCTTCACAGTGGAGTTTTACCAAATATTCAAGGAAAAACTAAAACCTATCTTCCTCAGACTATTCCAAAAAATTCAAGAGGAAGGAACACATCCAAGTTCCTTGTATGAAGCCCTCATTACCCTAATCCCAAAACCAGGTAAAGACAATACAAAGAAAGAGAATTACAGGCCAATATCCCTCATGAAAATAGACACCAAAATTCTCAACAAAAGTCTAGCAAATTGAATCCAGCATTACATTAGAAAGATCATACATCATGACCAAGTAGGATTTATCCCGGGGATGCAAGGATAGTACAACATCCGCAAATCAACAAATGTGATACACCACATAAAAAAACTGAGAGATAAAAGCTATATAATCACATCCGTTGATGCAGAAAAAGCATTTGACAAAATCCAACACCCTTTCATTATAAAAACTCTAAGCAAGTAGGGAATAGAAGGATCATTCCTCAACATAATAAAAGCCCTATATGACAAACCTACAGCCAACATCATACTCAATGGGCAAAAAGTAAAACCATTTCCCCTAAGAACAGGAACAAGACATGGAAGCCCACTCTCACCACTCCTGTTGGATATAGTACTGTAAGTACTACCCATTGTGATCATACAAGAAGAAGAAATAAAAGGCATCCAAATTGGAAAAGAAGAAGTAAAACTGTGCTTATTCGCAGATGACATGATATTGTACATAGAAAATCCCCAAGACTCCATCAAAGAACTACTAGACTTAATAAATGAATTTGGAAATGTATCAGGATACAAAATTAACACCCAGAAATCTATGGCTTTTCTATACACGAATAATGAACTCACAGAAAGAGAAATTTAAAAAGCAATCCCATTTACCATTGCACCAAAAAAAATTAAGATACCTAGGAATAAACTTAACCAAGGACATAATGGACCTGTACTCAGACAATTTCAGAATGCTAAAAAAAGAGATAGAGGAAGACATGAACAAATAGAAGAATATACCATGTTCATGGATTGGTAGAATCAACATCATTAAAATGTCCATACTACCCAAAGCAATCTATAAATTCAATGCAATCCCCCTTAAAATACCAATGGCATACTTCAAAGACCTAGAACAAATTTTCCAAAAATTCATCTGGAATAAAAAAAAAAGACTCGGAATAGCTGCAGCAGTCTTGAGAAAGATGAACAATGTTGGAGGGATCACAATACCAGAAATCAAGCTATACTACAAAGCCATGGTTCTCAAAACTGCCTGGTAGTGGCACAAGAAAAGACATATAGACCAGTGGAACAGAACAGAGAACCCAGAAATCGACACAAGCCAGTATGCTCAATTAATATTTGACAAAGGAGGCAAGAGCATACAATGGAGACAGAAAGTCTCTTCAATAAATGGTGTTGAGAAAACTGTATAGATACGTGCAAAAAAAATGAAACTAGACCACCAACTTACACCATGCACAAAAATAAACTCAAAATGGATAAAAGACTTAAATGTAAGATGTGAAACCTTAAAAATCTTAGAAGACTCCATAGGCAACAAAATTGCAGACATTTGTCATAGCAATATCTTTACCGATACAGCTCCTAGGGCAATGGAAACTAAAGAGAAATAAACAAATGGGACTACATCAAATAAAATGCTTCTGCACAGCAAAAGAAACCATCAACAAAACAACAAGAATGCCCACTTCATGGGAGAACATATTTGCCAATGTTATCTCTGATAAGGGTTTAATCTCCAACATTTACAAGGAACTCATACAATTTAACAAAAGGAAGATAAATGATCCAATCAAAAAATGGGCAAAGGACCTAAATAGACACTTTTTTAAAAATATATTTTATTGATTTTTTACAGAGAGGAAGGGAGAGGGATAGAAAGCTAGAAACATCGATGAGAGAGAAACATCGACCAGCTGCCTCCTGCACGCCCCCTACTGGGGATGTGCCCGCAACCAAGGTACATGCCCTTGACCGGAATCGAACCTGGGACCCTTCAGTCCACAGACCGACGCTCTATCCACAGAGCCAAACCGGTTTCGGCTAAATAGACACTTTTTGAAAGAGGACATTCAGAAGCCAAGAAGACACATGAAAACATGATCAAAGTCACTAATCATCTGAGAAATGCAAATCAAAACAATAATGAGGTACCACCTCACACCTGTCAGAATGGCTATCATCAACAAATCAACAAATGACAAGTGCTGGACAGGATGTGGAGAAAAAGAACCCTTCTTCACTGCTGGTGGGAATGCAGACTGGTGCAGCCACTGTGGAAAAGAGTATGGCGTTTCCTCAAAATAATTAAAAATGGAAGTGCCATTTGATCGAGTAATACCACTTCTAGGAATATATCCCAAGAAAACAGAAACACCAATCAGAAAGGATATATGCACCCCTATGTTCATAGCAGCACAATTTACAATAGCTAAGGTATGGAGCCAGTCTAAATGCCCATCAGAAGATGAATGGATTAGAAAACTGTAGTACATCTACACAATGGAATAAAAGGAATTTTTAATTTACAATTAGAAAACTGTAGTACATCTACACAAATGGAATAAAAGGAATTTTTAATGCTGCTATAAAAAAAGGAATTCTTACCATTTGAAACAGCATGGATGGATCTGGAGAGCATTATGCTAAATGAAATAAGCCAGTCAGTGAAAGAAAAATACCACATGATCTCACTCATTTATAGATAATAAAGAACATTACAACTGTTGAACAAAAAGATACAGAGGCAGAGAAGCATCAAACAGACTGTCAAATTACAGTGGGAAGGCTGGAGAGTGTTGGGGCGGGGGAGGGTGTAAGAGATCAACCGAAGGACTTGTATGCATGCATATAAGCATAAGCAATAGACATAGACACTGGGGGCAGGGGGATGAGGGCAAGTGCCAGGGGGGTAGGGGAGGCGGGGGGGAGGTCAGTGGGGAAAAAAAAGAGACATATGTATTACTATTTGTAATACCTTAAACAATAAATTTTTTTTAGAAAGTTAAAAAAAATTAGTCTTTTCAACAAATGGTACCAGAACAACAGGATAACCATATGGGGAAAAATGGATCTTTTTTTTTTTTGGTTGCTTTTTTTTATAGTTTAAAGTATTACAAATAGTAGTACATATGTCTCCTTTTTCCCCCCCTTGACCTTCCCCGGCCTCACCTACTCCCTGGCACATGCCCTCACCACCCCCGCCCCCAGTGTATTGCGTCCATTGGTTATGCTTATATGCGTGAATACAAGTCCTTTGATTGATCTCTTACCTCCCTACCCCCCCAGCCTTCCAGTTGGAATTTGACAGTCTGTTCGATGCTTCTCTGCCTTTGTATCTATCTTTTTGATCATCAGGTTATAATGTTATTATCCATAAATGAGTGAGATCATGTGGTTATTATCCATAAATGAGTGAGATCATTTCTTTCACTGACTGGCTTATTTGACTTAGCATAATGCTCTCCAGATCCATCCATGCTGCTACAAATGGTAAGAATCCCTTCTTTTTTATAGCAGCATAGTATTCCATTGTGTAGATGTACCATACTTTTCTAATCCACTCATCTGCTGTTGGGCATTTCGGCTCTTTCCAAATCTTTGCTATTGTAAATTGTGCTGCTATGAACATAGGGGTGCATATATCCTTTCTGATTGGTGTTTCTGTTTTCTTGGGATATATTCCTAGAAGTGGAATTACTGGGTCAAATGGTAGTTCCATTTTTAAATTTTTGAGGAAACGCCATACTGTTCTCCACAGTGGCTGCACAAGTTTGCATTCCCACCAGCAGTGCACAAGGGTTCCTTTTCTCCACATCCTCTCCAGCATTTGTAATTTGTTGATTTGTTGATGATCCCATTAAGACAGGTGTGAGGTGATACCTCATTGTTGTTTTGATTTGCATCTCTCAGAAGATTAGTGACTTTGAGCATGTTTTCATATGTCTCTTGGCTTTCCGAAAGTCCTCTTTCAAAAAGTGTCTATTTAGATCCTTTGCTCATTTTTTGATTGGATCATTTATCTTCCTTTTGTTAAGATCATTTATCTTCCTTTTGTTATATGAGTTCTCTGTAAATTTTGGAGAATAAACCCTTATCAGAAATATCTTTGGCAAATATGTTCTCCCATGCAGTGGGCTTTCTGGGTGTTTTGTTGATGGTTTCTTTTGTTGTGCAGAAGCTTTTTATTTTGATGTAGTCCCATTTGTTTATTTTCTCCTTAGTCTCTCTAACCCTAGGATCTGTGTCTGTAAAGACATTGCAATGACATATGTCTGCAATTTTGCTGCCTATGGAGCCTTGTAGGATTTTTATGGTTTTCCATCTTATATTCAAGTCCTTTAGCAACTTTGAGTTTGTTTTTGTGTATGGTGTAAGTTGGTGATCATTTCATTTTTCTTTTGCATGTATCTGACCAAATTTCCCAGCACCATTTATTAAAGAGATTGTTTTGACTCCATTGTATGCTCTTGTCTCCTTTGTCAAATATTAATAGTGTATAATGGTTTGGGTCAATTTCCTGGTTCTCTATCCTGTTCCATTGGTCTATATATCTTTTCTTGTGCCAGTACCAGGCAGTTTTGAGAACCGTGGCTTGGTAATATAGCTTGATGCCTGGTATTATGACCCCTCCAACTTTGTTCTTCTTTCTCAGTATAGCTGTGTCTATTCGGGGTCTTTTTTTATTCCAGTTGAATTTTTGTAGAGTTTGTTCTAGATCTTTGAAATATGCCATTGGTATTTTAATAAGTATTGCATTGAATCTATAGATTTCATTAGGTAGTATGGACATTTTAATGATGTTGATTCTATGATTCTATGAACATGGTATGTTCTTCTATTTGTTTATGTCTTCCTCTATCTCTTTTTTCAATGTCCTGCAGTTTTCAGAGTACACATCTTTTACGTCCTTAGTTAAATTTACTCCTAGGTATCTTTTTTTTTTTTTGCTTGTTTAATGGTAAATGGGATTTTTTTTCATTTCTCATTCTGTGAGTTAATTATTGGTGTATAAAAAGTCCATATATTTTTGGGTGTTGATTTTGTATCCTGCTACATTGCCAAATTCATTTATTGGGTCTAGTAGTTTTTTGATGGAGTCTTTGGGGTTTTCTATGTATAGTATCATGTCATTTGCGAATAAGGACAGTTTTACTTCTTTTCCAATTCGAATGCCTTTTATTTCTTCTTCTTCTCTTATCTCTATGGCTAGTACTTCTAATACTATGTCAAACAGGAGTGGTGAAAGTGGGAATCCTTGTCTTGATTCTGTTCTTAGGGAAAATGGGTTTAGTTTTTGCCCATTGAGTATGATGTTGGCTGTAGGTTTGTCATATAGGGCTTTTATTATGTTCAGGTATGATCCCTCTATTCCCACTTTGCTGAGAGTTTTTATCAAGAAAGTATGTTGAATTTTGTCAAATGCCTTTTCTGCATCAGTTGATATGATTATGTGATTTTTGTCTCTCAGTTTGTTTATGTGATATATCACATTTATTGATTTGTGGATATTGTACCATCCTTGCATGCCCGGAATAAATCCCACTTGGTCATGGTGTATGATCTTTCTAATGTATTGCTGAATCCAATTTGCTAGAATTTTGTTGAGGAATTTTGCATCTATGTTCATCAAGGATATTGGCCTGTAGTTCTCTATTTTGTGGTGTCTTTATCTGGTTGTGGGATTAGTGTAATGCTGACTTCATAGAAAGAGCTTGGAAATGTGTCTTCCTCTTGAATTTTTTGGAATAGTCTGAGGAGGATAGGTTTTAGTTCTTCTTTGAATGCTTGGTAGAACTCCCCTGTAAAGCCATCTGGACCAGGGCTTTTGTTTGCTGAAAGATTTTTGATCGCTGTTTCAATTTCTTCAGTAGTTATCAGCCTATTTAGGTTTTTTAATTCTTCTTGTTTGAGTTTTGGGAGCTTGTACTTTTCTAAGAATATGTCCATTGCATCTAGGTTGTCCATATTGTGGGAATGGAGTTGTTCATCATATTTTTTCATAATCATTTGTATTTCTGTGAGATCAGTTGTTACTTCACCTCTTTCATTTCTGATTTTGTTTATTTGGGTCCTCTCTCTTTGCTTCTTGGTGAGCCTGGTTAGAGATTCATCAATCTTGTTTATCCTTTCAAAGAAACAGCTCTTGGTTTTGTTGATCTTTTGTATTTTTTTTTTTTTTTTGGTCTCTCTGTCGTTTATCTCTGCTCTGATCTTTATTATTTCCTTCCTTCTACTTACGCTGGGCTTTTCTTGTTGTTCTCTTTCTAACTCTTTGAGTTGTATGGTTATATAATTTATTACCATTGTTTCTTGTTTTTTGAGGTAGGCCTGTAGAGCTATGAACTTCCCTCTCAGGACTGCTTTCACTGTGTCCCATAGGTTTTGGATTGTTGTGTTTTCATTGTTGTTTATTGCCATGATGCTTTTTATTTTTTCTTTGATCTCCTATAACCCAATCATTGTTTAATAGAATGCTATTTAGCCTCCAGGTGTTTGATTTTTTTTGTTGTAGTTGATTTCTAGTTTTATGCCATTGTTATCTGAGGAGATGCTTGATATGATTTCTATCTTCTTGAATTTGAAGAGACTTTGCCTGTGACCCAATATATCGTCTATCTTTGAAAATGACCCATGTGCACTTGAGACGAATGTATATTCTGTGGCTTTGGGGTGAAATGTTCTGAAGATGTCAATTAATTCCATCTGTTCTAGTGTGTCATTTAGGATTGGTATTTATTTGCTGATTTTTTGTTTATAGGATTTGTCCAGTGGTGTTAGTGGGGTATTAAATTCCCCTACTATGACTGTATTGCTGTCAGTCTCTCCCTTGTTATCCTCCAGAAGTTTTTTTTTTGTGTTTTTTTTTTTATGTATTTGGGTACTCCTGTATTGGGAGTGTATATGTTTACCAGAGTTGTATCTTCTTGTTGGATTGCTCCCTTTAGTATTATGAAGTGGCTTTCCTTATCTCTTGTTATGGCCTTCACTTTGAGATCTAATTTGCTAGATATAAATATTTCTATCGCAGCTTATTTTTCATTTCCATTCACCTGAAATACCGTTTTCCATCCTTTCACCATCAATCTGCATGAGTTATTTTTTCTGAGGTGGGTGTCCTGAACACAGCAGTTATATGGGTCATGTTTTCTTATCTACTCAGCCATCCTATGTCTTTTGATTGAGACATTTAATCCATTTACATTTAAAGTTATTATTGATAGGTACTTGTTTGTCACCTTTTTTATTTTTTATGCCTGTGTTCCTTCTTATCTTCCTATTTCTTCTTTTTACAGGAGACCCTTTAGCATTTCTTACATTGCTGGTTTGGTGTTGATAAACTCCCTTAGTCCTTTTTTGTCTGTGAAGCTCCCGATTTCACCCTCAATTTTGATTGATAGCCTTGCGAAGTATGGTATTCTTGGATGCAGACCCTTCCTTTCCATGACTTTGTATATGTCATTTCATTCCCTTTTGGCCTGATGTGTTTCTGTTGAGAAATCAGGTGATAGTCTGATGGGGGATCCTTTTTAGTTAACTTTCTATATCTCTCTGGCTGCTTTTAAGATTCTTACTTTGTCGTTGGTATTTGCCAATCCTATGTAATAAAGAGGGAATATGCTAATTGACCATGACACCCTCAAAGATGGCAGTGCCAGCAGCCACAACATGGTGGCTCCCAGTCCCCTCAGCCCCACAGACTCCCAGGGCTGGCCTAAAGCACATGCAGTCCTTGAATGGTGGCTGCCCAGCCGATGCCCGAGGAGTAGGCAAGCCTCAGATGGTGGCTGCCCAGCCACCCAGGGCTGGCCTGAGGTGCAGGCAAGGCTCAGATGGCGGCTGCCCTGCTACCCAGGGCAGCCCGAGGCTCAGGTAAGCAGGGCCAGCCAAGACTTGCACTGCTGGCAGTGGCAGCAGCAGAGGTCTGATGGGGACATTGTCTTCCTCTGATCGCTGGGTCACCTCCTGCCCTGAGGACTCCCGGATTGTGAGAGGGGGCAAGTTGAGCTGAGGCACTCCCCGTCTAGTGCATGGATTTTCATGCACCAGGCCTCTAGTTTAATTATAATGTGCCTTGGCATCGGTCTTTTGGGGTTCATTTTGTTTGGGTCTCTGTGAGCTTCTTGGACTTATGTGAGTTTTTTCTTCCCTATATCAGGGAAGTTTTCTGTTATTATTTCTTCATATAGATTTTTTATTCCTTGCTCAATTTCCTCTCCTTCTGGCACCCCTATTATGCAGATGTTGTTTCATTTTGTGTTGTCCCAAAGTCTCCTTAGGCTCTCCTCTTGATTTTTAAGCTTTTGTTCTAGATGCTACTCTGCTTGGGTGTTTTTTCCTACCTTGTCTTTTAGCTCACTGCTGTGGCCCTCTGCTTCTTCTAGTCTACTGTTGGTGCTTTCTATTGAGTTCTTTATTGCAATAATATCATTTTTAATTTATTCTTGGTTCTTCTTTATTTCCTCTTGGTTCTTACACATATTGTTGAATTTTTCTTCCAACCTTTTCAGTGACCTTATGACCATTTCTCTGAATTCTTTCTCTGACATACTGCTTGCTTCCATTTCGTTTATTTTCTTTTCTGGTGATGCCTCCTTTTCTTTCATATGAAGGCTGTTTCTTTGTTCCCCATGATCTCTCCTCTCTGGGTGTCTGTTTATGTAGCTCTCTCTCTCCTGTGTTCACTTAAAGGCACAAAATATAACACAACAAGGCACAAAGCACAAGACACTGAACACAAATATGTTCATGATACTAATAACTCCAAATAAAGGTGACCACCAGAAAAAAAGAGGATTTGGGAATAAAAAAAGAGTGCAAAAATGATATTGAGAAAAGGGAAAAAGAAAAAAAAGTAAGAGAGGTAAGAAAGAGAATAAAAAAGAAGGGCGAAAAACTGTGTGGGGAGAAAACTATAATAGAACAACAACTAATCCAAAAAAAATGCAAACAACTAACACCCAGATATGAATTCAAACTACAAACAACAACTAATAACAAGCAAGGAGAGGAAAAACAGAAGCAAAATAAAGAGAAACATTCACACAAACAAACAAACAAACAAAAAACTAATCTAATCAACAATCAAACTAACAACAACAATAGGAGAGAGAGAAAGAAAGGCAAAGCAAAACAGAATCAAACAAAAAAAAGAAAACAAACTACAACAACAAAAAACAAACCAAAAAAAGGGAAGAGAGAAAAAAATTTGGATAGTGATGAAAGAGAAGAGAACAGTGTGTATGGACTTGGAGCAGGGGATTGGAAATTAGATATATACGTAGGATGAATTTTTAACAGGGGGTAAAAAGGAGGAATAGGGAAAATCTAAACCAGGAATAGGGTAAGAGAAACAGGACAACAAAAGGATAAAAGTGAGGAAGAGAGTGTTGGCATAAGGGTAAAGTTGAGATACAGTAAAATGATGCTGAAGGAAAAATGAAAATAGAATGTAGAACACTTTCTCTGGGCCAAATCTGACCCTTCCATGAGAAGGTGCAGAGCTCATCTGAGTCTGTGCATTCACACTGCTTGAGACCCTGTGTCCGTGGGTTCGCTGCTGGTCTCTGGGTGTAGTGGCCGAAGGGTCCCAGGAAGCATCTGATTCTTCCTGATTGAAGGTAAGGCTAGGCTTCCTATCACAGCCACTGTCCCCCTTCAGGGTGATGTGGTCTCTGCAGCAGAGCCAGTCACTCTGGGAGAGATTCCAGCAGCAGTGGAGGCTATCTAATCAGTGGAGCCTGGTCCGGCAGGCTCCAACAGTCCCTTGGGATATAGCTGTCCCTCACTCACAAATAGACACTGCCTGTACGTCCACGCACTCTCCTTTTGTTCTCTCACTCACACACTATCTTGCAGCCTGCCTTCCCATTGGCAGCCATCTTCTCAGAGTTTGCCTATTTCTCTTTTGGGAAAGATGAATTTTAACCCCTACCTTACACCACATACTAAATCTAATTCAAGATAAATCATAGTAAAAGAAGAAAGATTTATGTGATCTGAAGAGAATAGAAGGAAAGAACCTCAACATAATAAAGGCCATATATGATAAACCCTCAGCCAATCATACTCAATGGTGAAAAATTCAAAGCTTTTCTCTTAAGACCAGGAACAAGACAAGGATGTGCACTCTCACCACTCTTATTCAACATAGTAATGGAAGTCCTAGCCAGAGCAATAAGGCAAGAGAAAGAAATAAAAGGCATCCAAACAGGGAAGGAAGAAGTCAAACTCTCACCTTTTTGCAGACAATATGATTCTGTATATAAAAAAACCTTAAAGACTCTACCAAAAAAACCTACTAGAAATAATAAATAAATACAGTCAAGTTGCAGGATACAAAATCAATGGGCAAAAATCCATTGACTTCCTATATATCAACAACAAAACTTTAGAAAAAGAAATGGAAAAAACAATTACTTTGACAATAGCAACCAAAAGAATGAAATACCTAGGAATAAACTTAACAAAGAATGTGAAAGACCTACATACTGAAAATTAAAAAGCATAATTTTAAAAAGATATAAAAAGACACAACAAAATGGAAAAAAAATCCCGTTTTCATAGATTGGAAGAATCAACATAGTAAAAATGGCCATATAACCCAAGGCAATATATAGATTTAATGCAATCCCCATCAAAATTCCAATGTCATTTTTAAAAAAAATAGAATGAGAAATCATCAGATTTGTATGGAACCACAAAAGACCCTGAATAGCCAAAGCAATCCTGAAAAAAAAGAACAAAGTTGGAAGTATCTTGAAATTATACTACAGAGCTATGATAATCAAAACAGCATGGTATTGGCAGAGAAACAGATACACAGATCAATGGAACAGAATAGAGAGCCTGGCTATAAAACCACATGTATATGGACAGATAATTTTTGACAAAGAGAGCCAACCAGATGGGAAATAATATTTGCAAACAGTAGCTCTGACAAAGGTTTAATATCCAAAATATACACTGAGTGGCCAGATTATTATGATCTCTGAATGCATAATAATCTGGCCACTCAGTGTGTGTGTGTGTGTGTGTGTGTGTGTGTGTGTGTGTGTGTGTGTGTGTGTATATACTAGAGGCCCGGTGCACAAAATTTGTGCATGGAGGGGGGAGGTGTCCCTCAGCCCAGCCTGCACCCTCTCCAATCTGGGACCCCTCGAGGGATGTCAGACTGCCCTCTCACAATCCAGGACTGCTGGCTCCCAACTGCTCGCCTGCCTGCCTTCCTGATTACCCCTAACCGCTTCTGCCTGCCAGCCTGATGATGCCCTAACCACTCCGCTGCCAACCTGATTGATGTCTAACTGCTCCCCTGCCAGCCTGTTTGCCCCCAACTTCCCTCCTCTGCCGGCCTGGTCACCCCTAACTGCCCTCCCCTGCAGGGTTGATCGCCTCCAACTGCCCTCCCTTGCAGGCCTGGTCCCTCTCAACTGCCCTCCCTTTCAGGCCTGGTGCCTCCCAACTGCCCTCCCCCGCTGGCCATCTTGTGGTGGCCATCTTGTGTCCACATGAGGGCAGGATCTTTGACCACATGGGGGCATCCATATTGTGTGTTGAAGTGATGGTCAATCTGCATATTACTCTTTTATTAGATAAGATAGAGGCCTGGTGCAGGGGTGGGGGCCAGCTGGTTTGCCCTGAAGTGTGTCCCAGATCAGGATGGGGGTTCCCTTGGGGTGTGGGGTGGCCTGAGCAAGGGGCCTGTGGTGGTTCGCAGGCCAGCCACGCCCCCTGGCGACCCAAGCAGAGGCCCTGGTATCTAGAATTTATTTACCTTCTACAATTGAAACTTTGTATCCTGGAGCGGAGTCAAGCCTCCTGCTCACTCGGTGGCCGGCAGCCATTTCTGTTGGGGTTAATTCACCTTCTATAATTGAAACTTTGTAGCCTGGAGTGGAGGCCTAGGCCGGCAAGGGCAGGTGGAAAGCTTGGCTTCCTCCGTTGTGGGGGGCAACCCTGGCCTGCTCTCTCCAGCTCTGTGGATGCCGCCATTTCTGTTTGGATTTATCTTCTATAATTGAAACTTTGTAGCTTGAGTGGAGGCTTAGGCCAGCAAGGGCAGGCAGAAAGCTTGGTTCCCTCTGTTGTCTGGGAAACCTTGCTCTCTGTGGCTGTAGCCATCTTGGTTGGGTTTATTTGCATACTAGCTCTGATTGGTTGGTGGGCATGGCTGGTGGGCATGGCTGGTGGGTATAGTGAAGGTACGGTCAATTTGCATATTACTCTTTTATTAGGTAGGATATTAGAGGCCCAGTGCATGAATTTGTGCATGGGTGGGGTCCGGCCAGCCTGGCTAGGGGGAGGGGACATGGGTGATTGGCCAACCTGCCTGCTGGTTGAACTCCTGGTTGAGGGAACAATTTCCATATTAGCCTTTTATTATGTAGGATATACACTGAGTGGCCAGATTATTATGTGTTCAGAGATCATAATAATCTGGCCACTCAGTGTATAAAGAACTCATAAAACTCAACACCAAACAAATAAACAATCCAATCAAAATGTGGGCAGAGGACCTGAAAATCAACTTCTCCCAAGAAGACTTGCAAACAACCAATAGATATATTAAAAGATATTCAACCTCACTGGCAATTAGGAAAATGCAAATTAAAACTATGAGATACCACCTTACACCTGCTAGAGTGGCCATCTATACTAATAAAAGCCTAGGTGGCCCTTGCCCCTCGCTTCATCACAAGATGGCCACCCCTATGTCGTCCCAAGATAGCTGCCTCCACATCGTCACAAGATGGCTGCCACATGATGGCCCCCCATGTTGTCACAAGATGGCCACCACAAGATGGCCAGCAGGAGAGGGCAGTTGGGGATAACCAGGAATGCAGGGGAAGGCAGTTGGGAGTGACCAGGATGGCAGGGGAGGGCAGTTGGGGGTGACCAGGCAGGCAGGGGAGGGCAGTTGGGAGCAATAGGGCCAGTAGGGGAAGGTTGTTGGGAGTGACCAGGCCTACAGGGGATGGCAGTTGGGGTGATCGGGTCAGCAGGGGAGCAGTTAGGCATCAATCAGGCCTGCAGGGGAGTGTTTAGGGGGCGATCAGGCTGGCAGACAGGCAAGTGGTTAGGAGCCAGCAGTCCCGCATTGTGACTGGGCCTAAACTGGCAGTCGGACATCCCCCGAGGGGTCCCAGATTAGAGAGGGTGTAGGCTTGACTGAGGGACATCCCCGGTGCACAAATTTTGTGCACCAGGCCTCTAGTCTATATATATAAAAAGCAAGTGACCGTAACGCCTAATGACCATAATGACCAGTGTCTATGACACCCACTGTGGCCAGTGAACCAGACCAATCAGGGGGTGGGGCCAGCTGGCCAACCTTGCAGCCTCTCCCCCCTACCCACCTGCCCCTGATTAGACTCTCCCACACTGATCAAGGGTGGGGCTGGCCAGGCAAACATCCCCCTCCCTTATCCCCGCAGCCAGCCCCACCCCTGATCACCTCACCCCACCACAATAGGCCCACAGCTCCTCTCCTCAGCCACCCTGCTCCTGATAGCACCCCCCACACCAATAGGGGGCGGGGCCAGCAAACCAACCTCCTGCAGCCCCTCTTCCTGACAGCCCCACCCCAGATTGGCTCCCCAACCTGATCAGGGGCAGGGTGCTGGCCAACCACCCATGGCCCTTCCCCCAGGCCACTGGCTCCCTATATGCACCCCCACCCCATTCGGGGGTGGGGCTGGCCAGTCCACCACCCACAGCCCCTCCCCATGGCCAGCCCCACCTCCAATCGGCCCCCCAACCCCAATCGGGGACAGGGCCTGACGGCCAATCACCTGCAGTCTGATCAGGGCAGGCTGGCCGGCCAACCTCCTGCCATCTCCTCCTCCCGACAGGCCCAGCCCCCATCCACCCCAATTGGGTCCAGGCTGGTGGACCCCACCCATGCACGAATTCATGCACTGGGCCTCTAGTTATCAATAAGACCAGCAATAACAAGTGTTGGAGAGGTTGGAGAAAAAGGGAACCCTCATTCACTGCTGGTAGGAATGTAGACTGGTACAACCACTATGGAAAGCAGTCTGATAATTCCTCAAAAAATTAAGACTAGAGCTACCATACAACCCAGCAACTCCACTCCTGGGTATATACCCAAAAAACTCTAAATCATTTATACGCAAAGATATATGCACTCCTATTTTCATTGCAGCATTAGTCACAGTGGCCAAGACATGGAAACAACCAGTGTCCTGTGATAGAGGACTGGATAAAGAATATGTGGTACATAATACACAATGGAATACTGCTCAGCCATAAGAGAGGATGAAATAGTGTCATTTAGAACAACATGGATGGACCTTGAGAAGATTATGCTAAGTGGAGTAAGTCAGACAGAAAAAGCTAAGAACCATATGATTTCACTCATATGTGGATATAAAACTGAAACTTATGAACAAAAACAGCAGTGTGGTGGTTGCCCAGAGGGAAGAAGGTGGAAGGAGAAGGGGATCATAATATGAGGTGACAGGAGATTTGACTTTGGGTGGTGGGCACATGGTGCTATATACAGATTTTATAATTAGAAATCCACATGTGAAACCTATATGTTCATGTTGACCAATGTCACCCCAATGAAAAGATAAATCAATCATATATATATAAATATAATGCTTAAACTACAAAGTTTCTTGAAGGAAACATAAACCAATATCTTTTCAATCTGGGTGTAGGTGATGTTTTTTGGTAGGCAGTATACAGAAATAGATAAATATAAAAGCAAATATATTTGTCAACTGGCCTAATGAGAATGAAGAACTTCTGTTTATCAAAATATACCATTAAGAAAAAAACAAACAAAATATACCATTAAGGAAATGAATAAATAAGCAAAATTCCTGGAGAAAATATTTATAAAATTTATCAAGTAAAATAAAAATGTGGAAAAGACTGTTTCCTCACAACTCCATTATTCTATATTATCTCTCTAGGTTTTTACTTTTGCCTTTTATCAAATTATCTAACTATGCATTTGCTTTTTTACTGGTTTGGTGTTTTTCCCACAAAAATGTAATCTCCAAGAAAGCAGGGTCTTCTACCAGTTTCTAGCTCAGTATACACAATAGATGCTCAAGAAATAATTGTTGAATAAATAAATAGTATTAATCCAGTGATCTAGGAGGGGCTGGGACTGTACATTTATTCACTGGATAAGGATTAGCCACATTTAAGGAGCCAAGTTGGCTGTGTGTGGGGAAGTTTCTAAGTGTGCACTTTTCACAGCTCAGGTTGGATTTGTTTTAGTATTTTCTATCCTTGGCAACTTGAGATGTCTTTATTCCAGCCTCTGCCTCAGAAAGTGAAATTTGGTATTTGTTAGTCACCTGGAGACAATCTTTTAGTTTGCATTGTTCCTTGAGTTATTCCTATGCTTACCCAGAAATTCAATTGGAATGGTTCTAAATTTCATGGTAAATTATTTGGAATAGAATATGGCAAAGTCCAGCTCTGTATCATGGATTCAAAATTGTTTTCACATTGATGGGGATATCAAAGTATTTCAAGCTCCAGATGGGAGTACTGAAATAAACTGTACATCACCTTGGTGCAGGAAACTAACTTTTGTGCTCATTACACATGGGATTCATCAACGTTGTCTTACATTCTAATATGCCAGTAAAGATAGTGAACACTGAGAATAATTTTGGTATTGATTGTTTATATACCAGCCATTGTTAAATTTTTTATTTCAAATTCTCAAAGTCAATTTCCATTTATTTGCACACAAATAAAGAGAGTGGGGTTTTGAACTCAAATTGACACCTAAATAAATGTACCCGACAAATGCTTGCATTTGGCCAGCATTTCTAACCACCATCTGGAAGGGGCAAAGTGAGTAATTTTCAAAGCTATGTTTATCCTGAATAAATTTGAGAAATTATATTTCAGTCCAATATATACTTAATAATAAAATATTGTATTAGACAATTGGCTGTTACAGATTAGCCAGTCTCAACCATGGTAAAAATCAGAAGGAAAAATAACATGCTGTGGGATCTTAAGAGGAAGCCACTGTCTGCCTTTGAGGAGAGGATTTATTTGGGCACTTGTGTGGCTGTTCAACATTACAATTACCCATCACTGAAAAACATCCTAACTTACATTTTATCACAGTTATACATTTCTTGGACACGTTGATATGTCAGGCACTAGGCTACCTACTCCATTTTTACATTTACAAAACAGTTTTCTATGCATTTCCTCAAGTACCAATAGTTATACATCAAAGTAAAATCATTAATCTCCTGTTAACAGATACAGAAACTGAGGTCCAGAGGGACATGAGTGGATGGAAAAGCAGGATTTTAATTAATCTCTGTGTCACTACAGAGTTTTGTCTAGGTGTTTTTTTCTTCCCCATCACAAACATAATAGCATCAACTAAAAAATGTGGCAGAATGAGTTGAAGATACTTAGAGACTAAGGTAGCAAGAGGGGTACAAGGGTCATTCAACCTGGCTCTTTTGAGGCCCAGGGATTGGACAAGGGAATATCTGGAACCATTATTAATTTATAGACTCTGTATGAGAATTGCCTCAGAGAGCCTACTATTTTATCATAGAGCCATACAGGGTGATTCCTAAATTGTCACTACATTCACTACACCTGTAGAAATATTTCCAAAGCCTGTGACTCCCAGGCTGGGAAGGGAAGACTTCAGAGATAAAATGATGTCCTCCCTCCATTTCTCTGAGTTGGCTCCATCTTCCTCTGCTTGACATCAGGGCATCTAGGCTTTCTATGGCGTGGCCTGTCTGGATGGAGGAAAGAAGCCCAATGAAGACAGTTCCAGTCCTCAGGTGCTCCTTTGAATCCTGCAGTCAGTGGAGAGGATATCTATATATATAAAGAGGTGATATGCAAATTAGCCGGGACACCGTAACAGTAATGACTGGCTCAGAAGGAGGCTGCTCTCGCAGATGGGTGGGAGGAGACTGCGTGCGCAGTGCGGCAAGCCACAGATGGAGCAGGCCTGGAGAAGACACACACATGGGGGCCTGCCCACACCACCGCAGTGTGGCTGGAACAGGCCCAGAGCAGACACACACAGGGGGGCCTGCCCAAGCTGCCACAGTGGGCCAGCAGTCCTGCCTCTGCACATGAGCTTCAGAGGAAACACCTCGTCTGACCACTCATTGGCTAAGCTCCCTGTATGCCACAGCGTTCTTGGTAACTTGGGTAATAAGAATCCAAGAAGGTGATCTAGGGTTTTTCCACCTCACCCCTGGAGGAAAAAACGAAGGTCTGCTGCTGGAGGGGCTAAGAAATGTCATATCCTGCCCTAGCCAGTTTGTCTCAGAGGATAGAGCCTCAGCCTGCAGCCCACAGTGTCCTGGTTCAATTCTGATCAAGGGCATGTACCTAGGTTGCAGGGTCCTCCCTCGCTGAGACCTAGGTCAGGGCTCATGCAGGAGGCAACCAATCGAAGTGTCCCTCTCACATTGATGTTTCTCTCTGTCTTTCCCCCTCTCTTCAACGTTCTCTAAAAATCAATGGGAAAATATACTCAGGTGAGGATAAAAAAAAAAAAAAGAAAGAAATGTCATATCCTATGAAAGAGACATCTTGAAAATACCTAAATAAAGTTGTCATTTTTTCGTGGTGAAGGAACTGGAATCCATGTTGATGAAAACACCTTGGTGGCTGCGGCGGCCGGCAGTGGCAGCAGCAGCAGGGTGATGGGGGTGGTGCCTTCCTCTGATCAGCCCAGTTGCCTCCTTCAGAGGGAGGCCAGACTGTGGCTTAGGTCCGCTCCCTAAGGGGAGAGGACCTAAGCTATCAGTAGGACATCCCCTGAGGGCTCCCAGACTGTGAGAGGGGGCATGCTGGGCTGAGGGACCCCCCCAGTTCACGAATTTCATGCACTGAGCCTCTAGTAGCATATAAGCCTCTTCTCCAGTATGTGCACAGGGATTGTGTGGGCCTGGAGAGTTCGTGGGGCCTCTGGCCTTAGACTCAAGATATTCCTTACTGAGTAAGAGTAGAGGCTGGATTATTTTGAGGATCCTCACTGATTCCCAATTGCTGAAGGACTTGACTGAAGGCTGGGCCTCTTTAGTTTCAAGCAGGATGATATCCCACCACCCAAATCAAAGTGACTAACTGGAATTTCAACATGTGGACCAGGATTCTGACTCTGGAAAGGGTTCTGAAGCCCAGGATTCACTGAAGTCTGTCCCTAGTGTACTGATAAAGACCAAGAGGTACAGGTCTTAGAAACTGGATCCCAGAGGTGTTATCAGAAGTAGGCTTTGATGCAAAGGGAGACAATACTCCACAGTAAAAAAAAAAAGGACCTAGTTTGGAGAGCCAGGCAGCAAAGCTTAGATAAAGCTTAGTTCTGCCACCATTTAGCTGTGTGATCTTGGGAAAGCTGCCTTACCTCTCTAGGACTCATTTACATCATCTAAAGTGAAGATAAAAATTATACTTATTTTAAGGAACTAGTGTGAGGGTAAGGGCATGTAGAGCTCTTAACCTATGACTCAATATATAGTAAGCATTCAACAAACCCTGTCAATTGTATTATTGCTGTGACAGATTAAACTGTTCTCTGCGGTCCTTCTTAGTTCTATAATTGTATCATTCTAGTATTTAGATCTTGCTTTCTGGGTCTGGGTGGAGTACCAGCTTCTGTGTCTACTTCTATCAGAGAACTTATGTTCTGCCATCATTATCAGTTACCTTGCCTTTATCCTCCACATATTTGAGCTCCATGAGGACAGGGACTGAGTAATAGTCACCATGTATCTAGTGCCAACCACATAGTTAGCACTTGATAAATGTTTGAATATTTAAATTAATATATCAATCAAGAGATTACCATGAGCCCCCTCAGTGCTGTCTGATGTTCCCATTCCATGACCTACTTGGTGATATACTATAGTATGCACCTTCCTCTCAAACAACCCTGTAAGGCCTAGTTAGGAATATAAGCTTCAGACAAGAGAATATAAGATTTACTCTAATTCAGTCAGTCAATAAATACTCATTAACTATTATTGAGAAAAGCATTCTTGTGTGCATGCAGTTATTTGACTCCTACTTGGCTGCATAAGAATAGGCCTTAGGTATGGAAACTTCTTACCAATAGAGTTCTCACAGTCAGTGCTGAGTTTATCACCTTGTTTGTGAATCTTCCCTATTTCAGATTTAATGTGCACTTCTTTTGTTCTGCTTAAGCATGTGCATCATGTGGTACCTGGCCAACTACACTGCTCTGTTCCCCATGGGGAGGTAATGGGGTCCTTTGTTTGCAGCAGGAGAGTGGTGAATGCTGACCATCTCCCTGTAGTCCCTGCTGGCCATAAGGGACAGATGACCACAATTGAAGCTGATCTTGCTCTGTCTCTTCTTTATGTAATTAAAGCATTGTTATATCCAGTGCCTGTGTGAGTCATATCTTTCATGGAGACTTCAAACAATGGTTGATATTCTGGGACTACTTCTTCTACTGGCAGGCATTGTTAGGCTTTTTGCTATCCTCCATACAGTGAGCTTTCTTCCCTGGAGGTAGTAACAGGTGTCATGTGCTCAAAAGTTCAACAAGCACCCAATGTTTTCCAAGCACCATGTGAGGTTCTGGGGATGTATAACAGTAATTAAAACTAGTCTCTCACTTTAAGAAGCTCATAATTTATTAAGGAACACAAATACACATAAATAATAGTTATCATTAACTAAATACCTGCTATGTGCAGGGGTTTCATCTGAACCAATGCTCCTTCTCATTACATTAAGCATAGAGTTTTGCTTTCACTGGGAGAGTTCTGGTTTATTTTTGTTGTTCCAGTGAAATGATTAATAGCACCCTTTTCACCTTCAACACTGTCTTGATTTGAATAATAAATTATATGGACAGCCCAACTAAGCCACATGGGCTCTCAAATATGTTGTGACAGAAATATAACCAGAGAACGTAGAGAATCTGGAATAAGGAGCAGTTAGATCTTCCTGGACATGGATGAGGGAAGAGGGTCATGGAGGAAGTGAAATTTGAGGAGAACTAAATAGAATTTTGACAGCAGAGACAGTGATTATTATTTTTTAATTTATTTTATTATTTATCTGTTTGTTTTTCAATATCATTTTTTTTATCCTCACCCGAGGGTATTTTCCATTGATTTTTATTTTTTATTTTTTTTTTCCAATTTTTTTATTAAGGTATTATATGTGTACATATCTTACCATTGCCCCCCCCCACCCCACTCCCATATATGCCCTCGCCCCCCAGAGTTTTGCGTCCATTGGTTATGCTTATATGCATGCATACAAGTCCTTTGATTGATCTCTTATCTTCCCCACCTCTCCCTAACCTTCCTGCTGTAATTTGACAGTCTGTTTGATGCTTTACTGCCTCTGTATCTATCTTTTTGTTTTTCAGTTTATAATGTTCTTTATTATCCATAAATGAGTGAGATCATGTGGTATTTTTCTTTCATTGACTTGCTTATTTCACTTAACATAATGTTCTCCAATTCCATCCAGGTTGCTGCAAATGGTAAGAATTCCTTCTTTTTTATGGCAGCATAATATTCCATTGTGTAGATGTACCATAGTTTTCTGATCCAGTCATCTGCTGATGGGCACCTAGGCTGTTTCCAGATCTTAGCTATTGTAAATTGTGCTGCTATGAACATAGGGGTGCATATTTCCTTTCTTATTGGTGTTCCCAGTTTCTTAGGATATATTCCCAAGAGTGGGATTACTGGGTCAAATGGGAGTTCCATTTTCAGTTTTTTGAGGAAACTCCATACTGTTCTCCACAGTGGCTGCACCAGTCTGCATTCCCACCAGCAGTGCACGAGGGTTCCTTTTTCTCCGCATCCTCGCCAACACTTGTCGTTTGTTGATTTGTTGATGATAGCCATTCTGACAGGTGTGAGATGATAGCGCATTGTTGTTTTGATTTGCATCTCTCGGATAATTAGTGACCTTGAGCATGTTTTCATGTGTCTCTTGGCCTTCCTTCTGTCTTCTTTGGAAAAGATTCTATTTAGGTCCGTTGCCCATTTTTTTATTGGATCATTTATCTTCCTTTTATTAAGTTGTATAAGCTGCCTGTAGATGTTGGAGATTAAACCTTTATCAGTGATGCCATTTGCAAATATGTTCTCCCATGCAGTGGGCTTTCTTGTTGTTTTGTTGATAGTTTCTTTTGCTGTAAAAAAGCTTTTTATTTTGATGTAGTCCCATTTGTTTATTTTCTCTTTAGCTTCCATTGCCCTAGGGGCAGTATCGGTGAAGAAGTTCTTTTTGACATATGTCTGAGATTTTGCTGCCTGTGGATTCCTCTAGTATTTTTATGGTTTCCCGTCTTATGTTTAAGTCCTGTATCCATTTTGAGTTTATTTTTGTGTATGGTGTAAGTTGGTGATCTAGCTTCATTTTTTTGCATGTGTCTGTCCAATTTTCCCAACACCATTTATTGAAGAGACTGTCTTTATTCCATTGTATGTTCATGCCTCCTTTGTCAAATATTAATTGAGCATAGTGGTTTGGATCAATATCTGGATTCTCTATTCTGTTCCATTGATCTATATGTCTGTTCTTGTGCCAGTACCAGGCTGTTTTGAGAATAGTGGCTTTGTAATACAGCTTGAAATCCGGTATTGAGATCCCTCCTACTTTATTCTTCTTTCTCAGGATTGCTGTGGCTATTCGGGGTCTTTTTTTATTCCAGATGAATTTTTGGAGAGTTCTTTCAAGGTCTGTGAAATATGCCGTTGGTATTTTAATGGGGAGTGCATTGAATCTATAGATTGCTTTGGGTAGTATGGACATTTTAATGATGTTGATTCTACCAATCCATGAACATGGTATGTTCTTCCATCTGTTTACGTCTTCCTCTATCTCTTTTTTCAGTGTCCTGTAGTTTTCCGTGTATAGGTCTTTTACCTCCTTAGTTAAGTTTATTCCTAGGTATCTTAATTTTTTTGGTGCGATGGTAAATGGGATTGCCTTTTTAGTCTCTCTGTCTGTAAGTTCACTATTGGTGTATAGAAAGGCCATAGATTTCTTGGCGTTAATTTTGTATCCTGCTACATTGCCAAATTCATTTATTAAGTCCATTAGTTTTTTGACGGAGTCTTTTGGATTTTTTATGTACAATATCATGTCGTCTGCAAATAAAGACAGCTTTACTTGTTCTTTTCCAATTTGGATGCCTTTTATTTCTTCTTCTTGTCTAATTGCATTAGCTAATACTTCCAGTACTATGTCAAACAGGAGTGGTGAGAGTGGGCATCCCTGTCTTGTTCCTGTTCTTAGGGGAAATGTTTTTAGCTTTTGTCCATTGAGTATGATGTTTGCTGTGGGTTTATCATATATAGCTTTTATTATGTTGAGGTATGAGCCTTCCATTCCCACCTTGTTGAGAGTTTTTATCAAGAAAGGGTGTTGGATTTTGTCAAATGCTTTTTCTGCATCAATTGATATAACTATGTGATTTTTATCTCTCAATTTGTTTATGTGATGTATCACGTTTATTGATTTGCGGATATTGTACCATCCTTGCATTCCCGGGATAAATCCTACTTGGTCATGGTGTATGATCTTTCTGATATACTGCTGGAGCCGATTTGCTAGAATTTTGTTGAGGATTTTGGCATCTATGTTCATGAGGGATATTGGTCTGTAATTCTCTTTCATTGTGTTGTCTTTATCTGGTTTTGGTATTAGGGTGATGCTGGCTTCATAGAAGGAGCTTGGAAGTGTTCCTTCCTCTTGAAATTTTTGGAATAGTCTGAGGAGGATAGGTTTTAGTTCTTCCTTGAATGTTTGGTAGAACTCTCCTGTGAAGCCGTCAGGCCCCGGGCTTTTGTTTGCCGGAAGCTTTTTGATGACTTCTTCAATTTCGTCCATAGTTATTGGCCTATTGAGCTGTTGAGATTCTTCTTGATTGATTTTTGGAAGGTTGTATTTTTTCTAGGAATATGTCCATTTCCTCCAGGTTGTCCAGTTTGTTGGAATAGAGCTGTTCGTAGTATTTTGTAACAATCCTTTGTATCTCAGCGGGGTCTGTTGTTATTTCACCTCTTTCATTTCTGATTTTGTTTATTTGGGTCCTCTCTCTTTGCTTCTTGGTGAGCCTGGCTAGAGGTCCATCAATCTTGTTTATCTTTTCAAAGAACCAGCTCTTGGTTTTGTTGATCTTTTGTATTGTTTCTTTGGTCTCTATGTCATTTATCTCCGCTCTGATCTTTGTTATTTCCTTCCTTCTGGTTACACTGGGCTTTTCTTGCTGCTCTTTTTCTAGCTCTTGGAGTTGTAGGGTTAGGTAATTTATTACCATTGTTTCTTGTTTTTTGCAATAGGCTTGTAGAGCTATGAACTTCCCTCTCAAGACTGCTTTCGCTGTGTCCCATAGATTTTGGATTGTTGTGTTTTCATTGTCATTTGTTGCCATGATGTTTTTTATTTCTTCCTTGATCTCTCTGGTGACCCAGTCCTTGTTTAATAGCATGCTGTTTAGTCTCCATGTGTTTGATTTCTTTGGATTGTATTTATTGTAGTTGATTTCCAGTTTTATGCCACTGTGATCTGAGAAGATGCTTGATATAATTTCTATCTTCTTGAATTTGAAGAGACTTTGCCTGTGACCCAGCATATGGTCTATCTTTGAAAATGACCCATGTGCACTTGAGAAGTATGTATATTCTGTAGCTTTGGGGTGAAATGTTCTGAAGATGTCAATTAAGTCCATCAGGTCTAGTGAGTCATTTAGGATTGCTGTTTCTTTGCTGATTTTTTGTTTAGAGGATTTGTCCAATGGTGATAGTGGGGTATTAAAGTCTCCTACTATGATTGTATTGCTATTAATCTCTCCCTTGATATCTTCCAGGAGTTTTTTTATGTATTTGGGTGCTCCTATATTGGGACCGTATATGTTTACCAGAATTAATTCTTCTGGTTGGATTTCTCCCTTTAGTATTATGAAGTGGCCTTCCTTATCTCTTGTTATGGCATTTACTTTGAGGTCTAATTTGTCAGATATAAGTATTGCTACCCCAGCTTTTTTTTCATTTCCATTTGCCTGGAAGATATTTTTCCATCCCTTCACTTTCAATCTGTGTGAGTCTCTTGTTCTGAGGTGGGTCTCTTGTAGACAGCATATATATGGGTCATGCTTTTTTATCCATTCAGCCACTCGATGTCTTTTGATTGGAGCATTTAGTCCGTTTACATTTAAAGTTATTACTGAAAGGTATTTGTTTGTAGTCATATCTATTTTTGTGTCTGTATTCCTTCTTACCTGTTTATTTCTTCTTTTTACAGTATTCCCTTTAGCAATTCTTGCATTGCTGGTTTGGTGTTGATAAACTCCCTGAGTCTTTTTTTGTCTGCGAAGCTCCTGATTTCCCCTTCAATTTTGATTGATAGTCTTGCTGGATATAGTATTCTTGGATTCAGTCCTTTGCTTTGCAACACTTTGTATACCTCCTTCCATTCACTTCTAGCTTGTTGTGTTTCTGTTGAGTAATCATTTGACAATCTGATGGGTGTTCCTTTGTAGGTAACTCTCTGTCTCTCTCTTGCTGCCTTTAAGATTCTCTCTTTATCATTTATATTTGCCATTGAGATTATGACATGTCTTGGTGTGGGTCTTTTGGGGTTGATCCTGCTTGGGACTCTCTGTACTTGCGTAACTTTTATCTTTCCCATATCCGGGAAGTTTTCTGTCATTATTTCTTCAAATAGATTTTCTAATCCCTGCTGCTCTTCTTGTCCTTCTGGCAGCCCTATTATACGCATGTTACTTCGCTTCATGTTGTCCCGAAGCTCCCTTAGGCTTTCCTCCTGCTTTTTTAATTTTTTTCTCCAATTGCTGTTCAGATTGAGCTTGTTTTTGTACCTGATCTTCTAACTCACTAATTCGGTCCTCTGCTTCTTGTAGTCTACTGTTGAAACTTTCCATGGTGTTTTTGATTGTAGCTATATCACTTTTCATTTCTTCCTGATTCTTGCATAAGTTGTTGATTTTCTCATCCATCCGATGTATAAATTCCACGACCATTGCTCTGAACTCCTTTTCGGTCATGTTGCAAGCTTCAGTTTCACTAATTTCCTTTCTTGGCGACTCCACATTTTCTTTCCTCTGTGAGTTATTTCGTTTCCCCATTCTGGCTATCACCAGAAAGCTCAAGCTTCCGTTTGTGTGGACCTCGGCCGTGCGCTGTGGGGACTTCGCTCCACCCGAGTTTCACTGAAGTGCTCTGACACTAGGACGTGTGGCTGCCTTTGGTTGGTGGGAACCAGACTTGCCCAGGGTCAGTGTCCCCAGTGTTCCGTGTGGTCTCGTGTGCACACTTAGAATCAGGGGCCCTGTCAGCACCACACTGTTGGTATGTGCCGAAAATGAGATCCTTAGCATGTGCCAGGAGTCAGAGTTTCCCTGTATCTGCACCAAGAATCAAGTGTCAGAGTCTCTGTTGCCTTATGCAGTTTCTCGTTGAGAATCAGGGTCCCTGTGTGTGCATGCACCAACAATTGGAGTCGTTGGCTCTTAGTGTGAATGCGCTGTGAGTCAGGGATCCCAGGCAGCTGTGTCTGGCGTGCCAAATTCCCTGAAGTGGAGCTGCGTCCTGTGTGTGCTCTCTCTACTGAGCCAAACCGGCTAGGGCGCACACTCTCAAATCCCTGAAGGTGAGCTGCCTTTGTGCACTCTCCCAGAATCCCCGAAGAGGGGCGGAGTCCGTCCTGCGCGCCAAATTCCCCAAAGGGAAGCCCCTTTGTGCACGCTCTAAGATTCCCCGAAGGGGAGCTGTGACCCGCAAGCCAAATTCCCCCCAATTCCCCAGAGGGGAGCCCTCTGTGCGCACTGACAGATTTCCCCGAAGGTGAGCTGCTTCTGTCCTGCGCGCCAAATTCCCTAAGGCAGAGCGCGTCCCTGCGCAAAGCCCTGCAGCTTGGGCGAGGGGCGTGTCTATTAGTTACTCTGGCGCTATCTGCACGCGCCTGCGGGGAGGGGGATAGGCTCTTTGACTCACGGGAGTCTGCTGGGAAGTCTGGATTCTTGTTGTTTCTTCCACTGAAGCTGTGATAGCAGTTCTCTGTCCCCAGTGGCTGCAGGGTCCTGGTTTGTGTCAGAAGCCAGGATCCGAGTCTCAGGCAGCTCTGTTTCTCAAGATGGCGTGGTTTCCGCGTCCGCACCAGCCGCCGAGAAGTGTCCGCTTTGTGCGCGGGGCTCCGCCGTCTAGGACTGCCCGGTTAGGCAGCCCCTTGGAAGCCCTGCAGAATCTATCTGACCCTAGCTCATACAGACACACACACCACACACGTCTACACGTATACACTCTCCTCTATGGGTTCCTCACTCCCACTCTCTCTCTCCCTACCTTCTTGCCGGTCGCCATCTTTAACTCTAAATCTTCCATTGATTTTTAGAAAGAGTGAGGGAAAGACAGAGAGAAACATCAATGTGAGAGAAATACCGACTGGTTGCCTCCTGCACTCACCCTGGAGTCTGCAACCGAGGTATGTGCCCTTGACCGGAATCAAAACCAGCACCCTTCAGTCCATAGGCTGATGCTCTATCTACAGAGCCAAACCGGCTAGGGCAGTGATTATTATTTTTTGAAACAGAAGGCACTTTTTGACATTTGTCTTGTAATTAATCATTTTTATTTTTCAGTTACAGCTGAGATACAATATTATATTAGTTTCAGGTATACAACATAGTAATTAGAGATTTATATACCTTACAAAGTGATTTAGAGGTGGTGATTATTGGTGTTTTTCCTTTTCCTTTGTTATGTGTGTCTCTCTACTTGGCTGTCCAAGTACAGAAACAATGAGTTGTGATATCCTATACAATAAAAGGCTAATATGCAAATTGACCAAACAGCGGAATGACTGGTTGCTATGATGCACAGTGACCACTAGGAGGCAGACGCTCAGCACAGAAGCTGGCCCCTGGTGGTCAGTGCACTCCTACAGGGGGAGTGCCGCTCAGCCAGAAGCCCTGAGCCAGGCTCACGACTGGTGAGCGCAGTGGCGGGAGCCTCTCCTACCTCCACAGCAGCACTAAGGATGTCTGACTACTGGCTTAGCCCCTAGGGCTCCTGGACTGTGAGAGGGTTCAGGCCAGGCTGAGGGACCTTCCCAAGTGCACTAAATTCGTAGAACACAGGAATCTACATCAAAGTACATCAAAATGTATGACTAAAAACATTAACTAATATTTCTTGATTAGCTGTTATGCCCCAGGAACTATGCTAAATAAGTCATGTGTATTATCTCATTGAATCCTTATAAGCCTTTTATATAGTGCCTACACACTATCACCTTCTTTCTACAGAAGAGGAAATGAAGGCTAGCTAGAAGGTGTGAAGTGGTTTTCTCAGGGCCACACAGGTAGGAATTGGTAAAGTTCGCACTAGGTCTGTGAAGTATGCCATTGGTATTTTAATGGGAAGTGCATTGAAATTATAGATTGCTTTGGGTAGTATGGACATTTTGATTATGTTGATTCTACCAATCCATGAGCATGGTATGTTCTTCCATCTGTTTATGTCTTCCTCTATCTCTTTTTTCAGTGTTGTGTAGTTTTCCGCGTATAGGTCTTTTACCTCCTTAGTTAAGTTTATTCCTAGGTATCTTAATCTTTTTAGTGTGATGGTAAATGGGATTGCTTTTTTGTCTCTCTTTCTGTAAGTTCATTATTGGTGTATAGAAATGCCATAGATTTCTTAGCATTTATTTTGTATCCTGCTACTCTTCCGAATTCATTTATTAAGTCTATTAATTTTTTGATGGAGTCTTTAGGGTTCTCTATGTACAGTATCATGTCATCTGCAAATAAGGACAGTTTTACTTCTTCTTTTCCCATTTGGATGCCTTTTATTTCTTCTTCTTGTCTGATTGCAATGGCTAGTATTTCCAACACTATGCTGAACAGGAGTGGTGAGTGTGGGCATCCCTGACTTGTTCCTGTTCTTAAGGGAAATAGTTTTAACTTTTGCCCATTAAGTATGATGTTGGCTGTGGGTTTGTCATATATGGCTTTTATTATGTTGAGGTATGATCCTTCTATTCCCAGCTTGCTGACAGTTTTTATCAAGAAAGGGTGTTGGATTTTGTCAAATGCTTTTTCTGCGTCAATTGATATAACTATATGGTTTTTATCTCTCAATTTGTTTACGTGATGTATCACGTTTATTGATTTGCGAATATTGTACCATCCTTGCATTCCAGGGATAAATCCTACTTGGTCGTGATGTATGATCTTTCTGATGTATTGCTGGATTCGATTTGCTAGAATTTTGTTGAGGATTTTGGCATCTATGTTCATGAGGAATATTGGCCTGTAATTCTCTTTCATTGTGTTATCTTTATCTGGTTTTGGTATTAGGGTGATGCTGGCTTCATAGAAGGAGCTTGGAAGTGTTCCTTCTTCTTGAATTTTCTGGAATAGTCTGAGGAGGATAGGTTTTAGCTCTTCCTTGAATGTTTTATAAAACTCCCCTGTTAAGCCATCTGGCCTCGGGCTTTTGTTTGCTGGGAGCTTTTTGATGACTGCTTCAATTTCTTCCATAGTTATCAGCCTATTGAGATTTTTAGTCTCTTCCTGAGTAAGTTTTGGAAGGTTGTGTTTTTCTAGGAATGTGTCCATTTCCTCCAGGTTGTCTAGTTTGTTGGAGTAGAGTTGTTCATAGTATTTTTTGACAATCCTTTGTATTTCTGTGGGGTCTGTTGTTATTTCACCTCTTTCATTTCTGATTTTGTTTATTTGGGTCCTCTCTCTTTGCTTCTTGGTGAGCCTGGCTAGAGGTTCATCAAACTTGTTTATCCTTTCAAAGAACCAGCTCTTGGTTTTGTTGATCTTGTGTATTGTTTTTTTGGTCTCTATGAAATTCATTTCTGCTCTGATCTTCATGATTTCCTTTCTTCTGCTCACTGTGGGCTTTTCTTGTTGCTCCCTTTCTAATTCTTTGAGTTGTTGAGTTAGATGATCTATTACCATTTTTTCTTGTTTTTTGAGGTAGGCCTGTAGAGCTGTACATTTCCCTCTCAGGACTGCTTTCATTGTGTCCCATAGGATTTGCAATGTTGTGTTTTTATTGTCATTAGTCTCCAGGATGTTTTTAATTTCTTCTTTGATCTCATTGATAACCCAATCATTGTTTAGTAGCATGCTATTCAGTTTCCAAGTGTTTGAATTTTTTGGAATGTTTTTATTGTAGTTTATTTCTAATATTATGCCATTGTGGTCTGAGAAAATGCTTGATATGATTTCAACCTTTTTGAATTTGGGGAGACTTTGCTTGTTACCCAATATGTGGTCTATTTTTGAGAATGTCCCATGTGCACTTGAGAAGAACGTATATTCCATGGCTTTGGGGTGAAATACTCTGAAGATGTCAATTAGGTCCATCTGATCTAGTGTGTCATTTAGAATTGCTGTTTCTTTGCTGATTTTTTGTCCAGAGGATTTATCCATTGGTGCCAGTGGTGTATTGAAGTGCCCTACTATGATTGTATTGATGTCGATCTCTCCCTTGATATCTTCCAGAAGATTTTTTATGTACTTGGGCGCTACTGCGTTGGGTGCATATACGTTTACCAGGGTTATATCTTCTTGCTGGATTGCTCCCTTTAGTATTATGTAGTGACCTTCCTTATCTCTTATTATGGCCTTTACTTTGAGGTCTATTTTACCTGATATAAGTATCGCAACCCCAGCTTTTTTCTCATTTCCATTTGCCTGAAAAATGTTTTTCCATGCCTTCACTCTCAGTCTGTGTGCATCTTTTGCTCTAAGGTGTGTCTCTTGTAGACAGCAAATATATGGGTCATGTTTTCTTATCCATTCAGCTACCCTATGTCTTTTGATTGGTGCATTTAATCCATTTACGTTTACTGTTATTATTGATAAGTACCTGTTTGTTAACATATTTTTCCTTAGTGTTTGTGTTTCTTCTTGCCTTTCTCTTTCTTCTTTTTACAGCAGCCCCTTTAGCATTTCTTGCATTGCTGTTTTGGTAGTGATGAACTCTCTTAGCCCTTTTTTGTCTGTGAAGCTTCTGATTCCACCTTCAATTTTGAATGATAGCCTTGCTGGGTATAGTATTCTTGGATTCAGTCCCTTGTTTTGCATCACTTTGTATATTTCATTCCATTCCCTTCTGGCCTGGTGTGTTTCTGTTGAGAAATCAGTTGATATTCTGATAGGAGATCCCTTGTAGGTAACTTTCTGTTTCTCTCTGGCAGCCTTTAAGATTCTTGCTTTGTCGTCGGTGTTCATCAATTTAATTATGATGTGTTTTGGTGTTGGTATTTTGGGGTTCAAGTTGTTTGGGAGTCTGTCTACTTCTTGTACTTGGATAGTTTTTTTCTGCCAATATCAGGGAAGTTTTCTGTCATTATTTCTTCTAATAAGTTTTCTATTCATTGCTTCTCTTTCTCTCCTTCTTTTATCCCTATTATTCGAAGGTTGTTTCGTTTTGTGTTGTCCAGAAGCTCCCTTAGGCTCTCCTCTTGCTTTTTAAGTCTTCTTTCCAGTTGCTGCTGTGTTTGTGTGTTTTTTCCTACCTTGTCTTCTAATTCGCTGATGCGGTCCTCAGCCTCTTCTACTCTACTCTTTAAGCTTTCCATTGTGTTCTTTATTGCAGCTATGTCGTTCTTCATCTCCTCTTGGTTTCTTTTCATGTTGGTGACATTTTCATTCAGCTCCTTATAGTTCTCATTGAGTTGTGTGTATTTGTCATCCATCCGTTTAAACATCCTTATAACGAATACTCTGAATTCTTTCTCTGTTAAGCTGCTAGCCTCAAGTTCATTTAACTCCCTTTCTAGTGATTCCTCTTTTTCCTCCCTTTGGGAATTTCCTTTTTTTCTCCCCATGTTTTCCTGTAATATTTTAATTGTAGATCCGCTTGCTTTGCCACCCAGGTTCTTTTGGGGATGGTGCTACTGGTGTAATCTCTCAGTTCTCCTGGGCTTGGTAATCTAGTGTAGCTCCCCACTTGAGCTACTTGGGTTCTCTTGATGTAGGCCTGCAATCTTGAGAGGCACAACTGTGGTGTCTAAAAGTCAGCAGCTATGGAGTGGAGTGTCCCAGTTTTTGCTGTCTTGCACCCTTAGTTTAAATTGTGCGTGTCCAGTGGGGACTCACAGTGGCACCCAGGAACCGTCTGTTGGGAGAGCTCCCAGTGGCTCCCACTAGCACCCTGTGTGTAGATGGGCTCAGGGTGCCTGCCTGTTGTAAATTCGCTTCTGTGTAGGTGTGTTTGCAGGCGCAGAGCTTTGATGCACTCTGATGGGCCCTGGCACTGAAGTTAAACCACTAGGGTGTATGTGGGAAGTTATTCAGGAGAAAGGAGTTCAGAGTTTCTGCTGTGGGGCAGCGCGTCCTTGGCTGTACAGAATCACACCCAGCAGAGGCTCAAAGCTGCTCCCCAGAGGACCCTGTGGTTATATGGGCTCAGGACGCCTTCACTTGCTGTGGCCGTGAATTTGCCCGCCCTTAAGTGTGCGCGAAACTGGTGGCGTGCCCGCCAGCACAAAGCTCTGAGGGACCCTGGCCCTGAACTTGCACCACAGGGGTGTCCGTGGGCAGTTATTTAGGAAGAGGCAGTTCAGAGATTCTACTGCATGGCCGCGCACCCTTGACTGTGCAGAATCACCCCCTCGGGGGCTCTCAGTGGTTCCCAAGCACTGCCTGGGTAGTGGAGTGCCTGGGTGCCTATGGGCTGGGGACTCCGAGAATCCTGAGTTCAGGTGCTGGGGAGGGGGAGGTTGTACTTACTGCTTTCAGTGGTGCACTTCTGGAGGTGGAGGTCTCAGTGTTTGCGCATCTGCAGCTGGGGTGGCAGGTCTTCTACCAGAGTGGCTGTAGTGTCCAGGTTTGCTTCCGAAACCAGACTGGGTGGTGGTAAGGTTAGGATTCTAGTCTCTAGCAGTTCCGTTCTTAAAGATGGCAGGGTCTCTGTGCCACTGGTGTCCTCCCCGGAGTGTTTGCAGAGGCCGCGGGGTTTCGCCAACCATGACTGCCTGGATTGGAAACCCCCTGGAAGAACTGCAGGGTCTAACTGTCCCTATTTCACTCACACACACACCCAAACATGTCCACACACACCTCTATCACTCCTTCACTCGATCACACACTCACCCTCCCTACCTTCCTGCCGGTGCCAACTTCCTCCTATCATCTATCTTTAATCTCTATCTATTTATGAGTATTGTTCAGCCATGAGAAATAAGGATATCCTGCCATTTGCAACAAGGTTGGGCTTTGAGGGCATTATGCTAAGTCAGGCAGAGATCACATTCCTAAATCCTTCACTATTTTGCTTCCAGCAATTTCCATAAATAGGGAATCCAAATGCCTCTGTTGCCTGTTCATCTTTCAGTTTTAGGTTATCATGGTAACAATACTAGAGACCACCATACATTGAGCATCCATGATATGCTGAGCCCTTCACTAAATTTGACCTTTTTTTCTTACTTTATATTTTTAATAATATATGCACATGGGGGAAAGGCAAAAGCTGTTGAAGATTGTGCACTGAAGAATAAACTGCTCTTTTCCACCACTCTCAATCCCCCAGTCACCCTTCTCAGAAGTAATCACTGCAATTATTTTGTCTTTCAAGAGATACCCTGTGCATATAGAAGCATATCTTTTTAATTTCCCTGCTCATTTTCACAAACATGATAGCATATTCTACACACAGTTTTGAACTTTGCTTTTATTGCTTAGCAATGTGTCTTGGAAATCTTTTTATTTCAGTATGAATAGATTTCCTTCATTATTTTTAATGGCTGCATGGTATTAAAACAAATGGATATCCTATAATTTATTTTAACAGTCCCAAAGTTGTTTATGGTCTTTAGATATTACAAGTAATTTTGAAGGCATTATCTTCATACACACACCATTGCTCATGTGCACAGAGTCATAATATAAATGGCTATTACTGGAATCTCTGGATCAAAGTCTATGTACATCTATAGTGGTAATAAATATTGCCAAATTGTCCTTCAAAGAGGGTGTTCCAGTTTAATTACCATCTACAATGAACGAGGGCGTTTCTTTACATCCTGGAACATAGTACATGTAGTTTTTATCTTTTTCAATCTTAGTTGGAATATGATCATTTTAGTTTAATTTTATGTATTAAATATTTATTCTTTACCATGTACTGTATATTGACAGTAAAACACCTATCTTTTGACTTCATTCATGGTATTTATGATAGTTTGATACATGAAATGCTGCAAATTTTAATGTTTCTCTCTTATTTAATGAGTTTTGATGCTTTGTTATACTTATATAACATTTCTGAGAATATAATATGTTTTCCCAGTTTTATTAATTTAGTGGTATAATTTTTTAAAGAAAATATTTAACACTTTTATCCATCTGGTATTAATTTTAGCATAAAAATAGGGCATGTATCCAACTTAATATTTTTCAAATGCCTAGCTAGTTGACCCAGTACCATTTCATCAATAATTAATTTTCCCCTGTTGATTTTAAATGCCTCTTCAATAATAAACAAAATGTTATATATAAAGATAAATATATAGAAATCTACTTATTCTAGAGTCTCTATTTCATTCCATTCATTTGTCTATTCATTTATTGATAGCAAATTACATTGATTACGTATGATAAGTCGCATTATAGCTAGCATTCTGTCACTACTTTTCTGCAATATTATCCTATCTAATAATAGACAAATATGCAAATTGACCATACCTCCGACACACCCACAAGCCACGCCCACAAGCCGCACCCACCATCCAATCAGAGCGAGTATGCAAATTAACCCAAACCAAGATGGCTACAGCCACAGAGAGTAAGGTTTCCTAGGTAACAGAGGAATCCAAGCTTTCCGCCTGCCCTGGCCAAGCCTAAGCCTCCACTCAAGCTACAAAGTTTCAATTATAGAAGGTAAACAAATTCAAACAAATGGCGGCAGAATGGAGCTTGAGAGAGCAGGCCAGGGTTGCCACCGGCAACAGGGGAAGCAAAGCTTTCCGCACACTGGCCAGGCCCACTCGCTTAAGGCAACAAAGTTTCAATTATAACCCCAACACAAATGGCTGCAGGCGGAGGGAGCCCCAGGCTTGGCTCTGCTCCAGGCTACAAAGTTTCAATTGTAGAAGGAAAATAAATTCCAGATACCAGGGCCTCTGCTTGGGTTGCCAGGGGGCGTGGCCGGCCTGCAAACCACCACAGGCCCCTCGCTCAGGCCGCCCCACACCCCAAGGGAACCCCCACCTGATCCGGGATGCCCTTTAGGGCAAACCAGCTGGCCCCCACCCCTGTACCAGGCCTCTATCCTATCTAATAAAAGGGTAATATGGAGATTGATCATCACTGCAACACACAATATAGCTGCCCCTATGTGGTCAAAGATCCTGCCCCCATGTGGACACAAGATGGCCACCACAAGATGGCCAGCAGGAGAGGGCAGTTGGGAGGCACCCGGCCTGCAAGGGAGGGCAGTTGGAGGTGATCAACCCTGCAGGAGAGGGCAGTTAGGGGTGACCAGGCCGCCAAAGGAGGGAAGTTGGGGGCAAACAGGCTAGCAGCAGAGTGGTTAGGGGGTGATCAGGCTGGCAGGCAGAAGTGGTTAGGGGCAATCAGGAAGGCAGGCAGGCAAGCAGTTGGGAGCCAGCAGTCCTGGATTGTGAGAGGGATCCTGGTGGGATCAGGCCTAAACGGGCAGACGGACATCCCTTGAGGGGTCCCATATTGGAGAGGGTACAGGCTGGGCTGAGGGACAACCCCCCTCCGTGCACGAATTTCGTGCACCGGGCCTCTAGTCTATAATAATAAAAGAGTAATATGCTAATTAGACTGGATGTCCTTCCAGATAAAGCCAGGGCTGCAAGGGAAGCCCAGGTCCTGGGTGCCTGATGGTGGCTGGAGGGAAGCCCAGGTCCCGGGTGCCAGACGGAAGCAGGTGCTGGCAGCCGGGGGAAGGAAGGCCTACTCTTGCACAAATTTCGTGCATCAGACCTCTAGTAGACTATATTTCTTATGCTATATTTTACACCCTGTGACTATTTTGTAAATATCAATCTGTACTTCTCAATCCTTTTACCTTTTTCACCAAGTCCCCCAACCTTCTTCCTTTCTGGTAACTATAAGTCTGTTCTCTATATCTATGAGTCTGTTTCTATTTTGTTTGTTTGTTTATATTGTTCTTTATATTCTATACTAGAGGCCTGATGCATGAAATTTGTGCATGGGTAGGGTCCCTAGGCCTGGCCAGTGATCAGAGCCGATCTGTGGGGTGACCGGTGGGGTGATTGAGGGGCCCCCACTGGCACCTGCCTTGGCTGGCCAGGGGCCTGCAAGCTGGGGGCAGCTCCTGCATTGATTGTCTACCCCCTGGTGGGTCAGTGTGCATCATAGCGACCAGTCATTCCACCCGTCATCCCACCATTTGGTTGATTTCCATATTAGACTTTTATTATATAGGATATAAGTGAAATCCTATCATATTTGTCTTTCTCAGACTGCTTTATTTTGCTTAGCATAATACCTTTTAGGTCCATCTATGCTGTCATGAATGGTAATATTTCATTCTTTTTATGGTCTAGTAATATTCCACTGTATATATGTACCACTACTTTTTTATACACTCATCTATTGATATACACTTGGGTGGCTTCCTTATCTTGGCTATCGTAAATAATACTGCAATGAACATAGGGGTGCATATATTCTTTATAATCAGTGTTTTGGGTTTCTTTGGGTATACACGAAGTAGAATCACAGGGTCATAAGATGGTTCCATTTTTAGTTTTCGGAGGACCCTCCACATTGCTTTCCATAGTGTCTGCACCAATCTGTATTTGAACCAACCATGCCTGAGTTTTCCCTTTTCTCCACATCCTTGTCAACACTTGTTGTTTGAAGATTTATTGATGATGCCATTCTGACAAGTGTGAGGTCATATCTCATTGTGCTTTTAATTTACATTTCTCTCATGATTAGTGACATTAAGCATCTTTTCATATGTCTATTGGACATCTGTATGCCCTTTGTGAAGTGTCTATTCAGGTGCTTTGCTAATTTTTCAATGGGAATGTTTGGGTTTTTTACTGGTGTTGAGTTGCATGAGTTCTTTATACATTTTATATCAGGAGTATCATTGGCAAATATGTTCTCCCATTAAGTGGGTTGTCTTTTCATTTTGTTGATGGTTTTCTTTGCTGTGTGTAAAAATTTTTTAGTTTGATGTAGTCCCATTTGTTTATTTTTTCTTTTGTTTCTTTGGCCAGAGGAGATATATCAGAAAAAAATATTGCTGAGAGAAATTTTAGATTTTACTGCCTATGATGTTTTTCTTGGAGTTTTATAGTATCAAGTCTTACATTTAATTCTTTAATTCATTTTGAGTTTATTCTTGTATATGGTGTAAGAGGTGGTCTACTTTCTAATTTCAGCACTACGTATTGAGTAGATTTTCTTTACCTCATTGCATCCTTTGTCAAACATGAATTGCCCATATAGTTGTGGGTTTAATTTCTGGGATCTCTATTCTGTTCCATTGATCTGTGTCTCTTTTTTTTATTGATTAAGGTATTACATATGTGTCCTTATTCCCCCATTGCCCCCCACCCCACTCATGATTTTCAAACCTCAGAGGGAAGGGTGAGGGTAAGGGATAGAGGTCAACCAAAGGACTTGTATGCATGCATATTAGCATAACCAATGGACATAGACACCGGGGGGGGGCAGTGAGGGCATGAACGGGATCTGTGTCCCTTTTGATGTTGATACCATTCTGTTTTGATTACTATGGCCTTGTAATATAGTTTGATATCAGGTAGCATGATTCTTCCAACTTTGTTCTTCCTCAATATTACTGTTGCTATTCAGGGTCTTTTGTGGTTCCATATACATTTTTGGATTATTTGTTCTAGTTTTGTGAAATATGGCACTGGTATTTTGATAGGAATTGTGTTGAATCTATAGATTTCTTTTGGTAGTATGAAAGTTTTAATGACATTAATTCTTCCTATTTATGAGCACAGTACATATTGCCACTTATTTGTATTTCCAGTTTCTTTCTTTAGTGTCTTTTAATTTTTCTGAGTACAGGTCTTTTACCTTCTTGGTTAAATTTATTTCTAGGTATTTATTATTTTTGATGCAATTATAAATGGGAATGTTTCTCTTTCTGATAGTCCTTTATTGGTGTATAAAAATGCAACCAATTTATGGATATTTATTTTATACTAGGGGCCCAGTGCACGAAATTCGTGCACTGTGGAGGGGTCCCTCAGCCCAACCTGCTCCCTCTCACATACTGGGAGCTCTCAGGGGATGTCCTACTGATGGCTTAGGCCCACTCCCCGTTGGGAGCAGACCTAAGCCGCAGTCTGGCCTCCCTTTGTGGGAGGTGACCAGGCTGATCAGGGGAAGGCACCAGCCCCATCACCCCACTGCTGCAGCCACTGCCAGTCACCACAGCCGCCAAGGTATTTTCATCAACACAGACTCCAGTCCCTTCACCATGAAAAAATGACAACTTTGTTTAGGCATTTTCAAGATGTGTCTTTCATAGGCTATGACATTTCTTTCTTTATTTTTCTTTTTATCCTCACCTGTGGCTATGTTTCCATTGATATTTTCCCCTTCCCTCCGAGCCTAAAGCCTCTGCCTGAGGCTTTAGTCTTGGGAACCCCCCCCCCCCCCGCTGCTCTGATCTCCAGCTCGGGCTGCCCAGGCTGTAGGCTTGGGCAGGGGTCCCCACTGATGGCAGGCTTGGCCTTTTCTCAAGCCTAAATCCTCCGCCCAAGGCTTCAGGCTTGGGAAGGGGGCCCCCCGCCCCTCTGATGGCCAGCTGGGAGTGACCTGGGTGCCGAGGAAGTTCCCAGGACCCAGGTATGTATGCAAATTAACAGCCATGTTTGTTGGGTTAATTTGCATACTCACTCTGATTGGCTGTGGGCATAGCAGAGGTACGGTCAATTTACATGTTTCTCTATTATTAAGTAAGATCATGCTACTTTACTGAATTTACCAGTTCTAGTAGTTCCTTGTTTTGGAACTTTAAGTTTCTCTATATACAGTATCATGCCATCTGAAAATAATGACACTTTTACTTCCTTTTCAATATATATGCCTTTTTTTCCTTCTCCTAATCTGATTGCTGTGGTGAAGACTTCCAGTAATATGTTGAATAAAAGTGGTGAAGTAGACATCCCTGTCTTGTTTCTGATCTTAAGGGAAAGGCTTTTAGTTTTTCCCTATTTTTAAAATTCTGTTTTATCTTATTTTATTGCTTTTTAATCTTTATTGTTGAGAATATGATAGATGTCCCTCTTTTTCCCCCCATTTCCCATTCCACCCAGTTTCTGTCCCACCCCAGGCCTTCATCACCCTATTGCCTGTGTCCATAGATAATGCATATATGCATATTTGATATTTGTTTAATCTCTTCTCGCTCCCCGTTCCCTCTGAGAATCATCAGTCTGTTCTATTTACATGCTTCTGATTCAATTTTACACACCAGTTTATTCTATTAATTATATTTCTTATTCATTTATTTTAATTTTTAGATTCAATTGTTGATACATATGTATTTGTTGCCAATTTTTTGTTCATATTTTTTATCTTTTTTTTCTTCTTCTTCCTCTACTTACAGAATACCCTTCAACATTTCATATAATGCTGGTTTGGTGATGATGAACTCCTTTAGCTTTTTCTTGTCTGTGAAGCTCTTTATCTGACCTTCAATTTTAAATGATAGCTTTGCTGAGTAGAATATTCTTGGCTGTGGCCACTCCCTTCTGGCCTGCATAATTGCTGTTGATAAATCAGCTGGCAATCATAAGGGCATTCCCTTGTAGATAAATAACTGCTTTTAAGATTCTCTCTTTGTCTTTAGCCCTTGGCATTTTAATTATGATGTGTCTTGGTGTGGTCCATTTGGGTTCCTCTTGTTTTGGGTTCTCTGTGCTTCCTGGACTTGTAACTCTGATTCTTTCACCAGGTGGGAGAAGTTTTCTGTCATTATTTCTTCAAATGGGTTTTCAATATCTTGCTTTCTCTCTTCTGGCACCCCCATAATGAGACTGTTGGTATGCTTGAAATTTTCCCAGAGACTCCTTACACTATCTTCATGTTTTTGGATTCTTTTTTCTTTTTGCTCATCTGGTTGGGTGTTTTTTATTTCCTCATATTTCAAATTGTTTATTTGATTCTCAGAATCCTCTACTGTTGAATTCCTATATATTATTCTTTATTTCAGTCAGTGTATGCTTAATTTCTGACTGGTCTTTTCCACTTTTTGGAAGTTTCTAGAATATTCTTGAGTAAACTTATAACCGTGGGTTTGAACTCTATATCCAGTAGTTTACTTTCTTCCATTTCTTTCATTTGTGACATGTTTCTTTGTCTCTGCATTTTGGCTGTTTCCCTGTGTTTGTTTCTATGTATTTGGTAGAGCTGCTATGTATCCTTGAGTTGGTAGAGTGGTCTTGTATAGTAGGAGTTCTATAGGGCCCAGTGAATCAGCCTCCCCAGTCCTCTGAGCTGCAAGCTCTAGGTGCACCCTTTTGTGCGCAATGAGCACAGTCTTGTTTTAGTTGAGACTTGATTGCTGTTGGTGTCACTGGGAGGAATTGACCTCCAAGACAATTAGCTGTGAGGAAAGCTGCTTTGCAGGAGACACCCCTATGGAGCAGGACTTGCTTCAGTGGGGCTTTGGTGCTCATTGAGTCTGCCACTTGACTGTATCGATTATGGATTCGTAGAATTGTAATCTGGTATGGTCTGACACTGACCACTAGGTACACGGGTTCTTGAGTCTCCAGGTAGGTGCAAAGTCAACCACTGCCTTGGGCCACCCAGCAGGAGCTCCAGAGAGATTTGCAGATTCCTCCACTTTGTATCATGTTTAGAAGTGCCCAGATGAGGCCCGACTCTGAAACAAGGCAGGCTGGTGCTGGTGCCAGGTGTTGGGCATTTTATTGTTAGGTTTGAGGCTCCCTGACCCAGCTTCAGCTTATTTGACAGGTTTTAGCCTGAACAAGGACAGGCCATTCATATGAAACAGCCACTTCACACAGCTTGAGTGGGGCTGTAATTGGATGAGGCAGAATCTTAGGGAATCACCAGTATGGAGCAAACAGAAATGGCTGCAAATTAGCCCTGTGGCCAGGGAGGTCCCAACATAGGAACAATGATCCTGGAGAGCACCTCAAACTGGGAGAAAACCATCCCCAAGTTCTTGCCCAGAGGCAGACATACCAGTTCCTTCTGGTATGTGTCTGTGTTCCCCAGAGCCTCGCCATGGGTCTGGAGCTCAGAGGAAGTGGGACCTTGTAAGTTCAGTTCATTGTGCCAGCCTTTTAAGAGGAGCTGCTGGGTCTCCAGCAACCGGTGTCATTGAGCCCCAAACCACACTGGTTTTACAGCCAGTAGTTCTTACTGCAGAATAGGGACTTCTTTTCTCAGCTCTGGGACCCTGGGCTGGGGGTCAGGTATGGATCTGAACCCCTTGCTCCTTCTAGAGGCCTCCGCAGAGAAGATCTCCTTCTGAATAAAAAAAGTGGAACATGTGGATGTGGGACCAGCCCATTCTGAGCCTCTGCACCTCCTATCAGTATCAGTGTACTTTTTTCTTTACTTCTCTAGTTGTAGGACTTTCATTTAGCCAGCTTTCCAGCAGTTCTGGATAATGGTTGTTCTGTATTTTAGTTGTAATTTTTTAAATTTTATTTTATTGTTTAAGTATTACAAATAGTAGTACATATGTCTCCTTTTTCCCCCCATATACCTTCCCCGGCCTCCCTTAACCCCCGGCACATGCCCTCACCCCCCCCAATGTATTGTGTACATTGGTTATGCTTATATGCATGCATACAAATCCTTCTGTGGATCTCTTACCTCCCCTCCACCCCTCCACAGCCTACCCACTGTAATTTGACAGTCTGTTCGATGCTTCACGGCCTCTGTATCTATCTTTTTATTCATCAGGTTATAATGTTCTTTATTTTCCATAAATGAGTGAGATCATGTGGTACTTTTCTTTCATTGCCTGGCTTATTTCACTTAGCATAATGTTCTCCAGGTCCATCCATGCTGCTGCAAATGGTAAGAATTCCTTCCTTTTTATAGAAGCGTAGTATTCCATTGTGTAGATGTAGCATAGTTTTCTAATCCACTCATCTGCTGATAGGCATTTAGGCTCTTTCCAAATCTTAGCTATTGTATATTGTGCTGCCATGAACATAGGGGTGCATATATCCTTTCTGATTGGTGTTTCTGTTTTTTTATGATATATTCCTAGAAGTGGTATTACTGGGTCATATGACAGTTCCATTTTTAAATTTTTGAGGAAATGCCATACTGTTTTCCCCAATGGCTGCACCAGTCTGCATTCCCACCAAAAGTGAAGGAGGGTTCCTTTTTCTCCACATCCTTTCCAGCACTTGTACTTTGTTGATTTGTTAATGATAGCCATTCTGACAAGTGTGAGTTGGTACCTCATTGTTGTTTTTATTTGCATGTCTCAGATGATTAGTGACTTTGAGCATGTTTTCATATGCCACTTGTATTTCCAAATGTCCTCTTTAAAAAAGTGTTTATTAGATTCTTTACCCACTTTTTGATTGGATCGTTTATCTTCCTTTTGTTAAGTTGTATGAGTTCCTTGTAAATATTGGAGATTAAACGCTTATCGGAGATAACATTGGCAAATATGTTCTCCCATTCAGTGGGCTTTCTTGTTGTTGTGTTGATGGTTTCTTTTGTTGTGCAGAAGTTTTTATTTTGATCTAGTCCCACTAGTTTATATTCTCCTTAGTCTCTCTTGCCCTAGGATCTGTGTCTATAAAGATATTGCTATGATATATGTCTGCAATTTTGCTGCCTATGGAGTCTTGTAGGATTTTTATGGTTTCCCGTCTTACATTCAAGTCCTCTGGACATATTGAGTTTGTTTTTGTGAATTGTGTAAGTTGTTGATCTAGTTTCATTTTTTTGCATGTATCTGACCAAATTTCCCAGCACCATTTATTAAAGGGACTGTTTCGACTCCATTGTATGTTCATGCCTCCTTTGTCAAATATTAATTGAGCATAGTGGCTTGGTTCAATTTCTGGGTTCTCTATCCTGCTCCTTTGGTCTATATGTCTGTTCTTGTGCCAGTACCAGGAAGTTTTGAGAACCGTGGCTTGGTAATATAGCTTGATGTCTGGTATTGTGATCCCTCCAACTTTGTTCTTCTTTCTAAGGATGGCTGTGGCTATTCCGGTTCTTTTCTTATTCCAGATGAATTTTTGTAGAGTTTTTTCTAAATCTTTGAAATATGCCATTGTTATTTTAATAGGTATTGCATTGAATCTACAGATTGCTTTAGGTAGTACAGACATTTTAATGATGTTGATTCTACCAACCCATATACATGGTATGTTCTTCCATTTGTTCATGTCTTCTTCTATCTCTTTTTTCAATGTCCTGTAGTTTTCTGAGTACAGGTCTTTTACATCCTTAGTTAAGTTTATTCCTAGGTATCTTATTTTTTTTTTTTTGGTTCAATGGTAAATGGGATTTTTTTTTTTCATTTCTCATTCTGTGAGTTAATTATTGGTGTATAAAAAGGCCATAGATTTCCGGGTGTTGATTTATATCCTGCTACATTGCCAAATTCATTTACTAGGTCTAGTAGTTTTTTGATGGAGTCTTTGGGGTTTTCTATGTATAGTATCATGTCATCTGCAAATAAGAACAATATTACTGCTTCTTTTCCAATTCGGATGTCTTTTATTTCTTCTTCTTCTCTGATCTCTATGGCTAGTACTTCTAATACTATGTCGAACAGGAGTGGTGAAAGTGGACATCTGTGTCTTGTTTCTGTTCTTAGGGGAAATGCGTTTAGTTTTTGCCCATTGAGTATAATGTTGGCTGTACGTTTGACATAAAAGGCTTTTATTATGTTCAGGTATGATCCCTCTATTCCCACTTTGCTGAGAGTTTTTAATCAAGAAAGGGTGTTGGATTTTGTCAAATGCTTTTACTGCATCAATTGATATGATTATGTGATTTTTGTCTCTCAGTTTGTTTATGTGATGTATCACATTTATTGATTTGTGGATATTGTACCATCCTTGCATCCCTGGAATAAATCCCACTTGGTCATGGTATATGATCTTTCTAATGTAATGCTAAATCTGATTTACTAGAATTTTGTTCAGGAATTTTGCATCTATGTTCATCAAGGATATTGGCCTGTAGTTTTCTTTTTTTGTGATGTCTTTATCTGGTTTTGGGAATAGCGTGATGCTAGCTTCATAGAAAGAGCTTGAGAATATGTCTTCCTCTTGAATTTTTTTGGAATAGTCTGAGGTGGATAGGTTTTAGTTCTTCTTTGAATGCTTGATAGAACTCCCCTGTAAAGCCATCCAGACCAGGGCTTTTGTTTGATGGAAGATTTTTGATCTCTGCTTCAATTTTTTTGGTAGTTATCAGAATATTTAGTTCCCTCTCAGGACTGCTTTTACTGTGTCCCATAGATTTTGGATTGTTTTGTTTTCAATGTCGTTTGTTGCCATGATGCTTTTTATTTCTTCTTTTATCTCTCTGGTAATCCAGTCATTGTTTAATAGCATGCTATTTAACCTCCAGGTATTTGATTTTTTTGATTGTTTTTATTGTAGCTGATTTTTACTTTTATGCCATTGTGATCTGAGGAGATGCTTAATATGATTTCTATCTTCTTGAATTTGAAGAGACTTTGCCTGTGTCCCAATATATGGTCTATTTTTGAAAATGACACAGGTGCACTTGAGAAGAATGTATATTCTGTGGCTTTGGGGTGAAATGTTCTGAAAATGTCAATTAATATCATCTGATGTAGTGTGTCATTTAGGATTGATATTTATTTGCTGATTTTTTTAGAAGATTTGTCCAGTGGTGTTAGTAGGGTATTAAATTCCCCTACTATGACTGTATTGCTGTCAGTCTCTCCCTTGATACCCTCCAGAAGTTGTTTTATGGATTCGGGTGCTCCTGTATTGGGTGTGTATACGTTTACCAGAGTTGTATCTTCTTGTTGGATTGCTCCCTTTAGCATCATGAAGTGGCCTTCCTTATCTCTTGTTTTGTCCTTCACTTTGAGATCTAATTTGTCAGATATAAGTATTCCTACCCCAGCTCTTTTTATCATTTCCATTCATCTGAAATACTTTTTTCCATCCCTTCACCATCAATCTGCGTGAGTTCTTTTTTCTGAGGTGGGTTTCCTGTTGACAGCAGATACATGGGTCATGTTTTCTTATCCACTCAACTACCCCATGTCTTTTGATTAGGGCATTTAATTCATTTACATTTAAAGTTATTATTGATAGGTACTTGTTTGTTGCCATTTTTATTTTTTATGCCTGTGTTCCTTCTTCCCTTCCTATTTCTTCTTTTTATAGGAGAACCTTTGACATTTCTTTCATTGCTGGTTTGGTGGTGAGAAACTCCTTTAGTCCTTTTTTTTTTGTCTATGAAGCTCCTTATTTCACCCTCAATTTTGATTGATAACCTTGCTGGGTACAGTATTCTTGGATTCAGACCCTTCCTTTGCATGACTTTGTATATTTCATTCCATTCACTTCAGGCCTGATGTATTTCTGTTGATAAATCAGTCGCTAGTCTAATGGGGGATCCTTTGTAGGTTACTTTTTGTCTCTCTCTGGCCACTTTCAAGATTCTTACTTTGTCGTTGGTTTTTGCCAATTTAATTATAATGTGCCTTGGAATCAGTCTTTTGGGGTTGGTTTTGTTTGGGTTTCTGTGAGATTCTTTGACTTGTGTGAGTTTTATCTTCCCTATATCAGGGACGTTTTCTGCCATTATTTCTTCAAACAGGTTTTCTATTCCTTGCTCAGTTTCGTCTCCTTCTGGAACCCCTATTATGCGGATGTTGTTTCATTTCACGTTGTCCCAAAGTTCCCTTAGGCCAGTGATGGCGAACCTATGACACGTTTGTCAGCACTGACACGCGTAGCCATTTCTGATGACACACGGCCACATGCCGAGGATGAAACATTTGCGACTAGAGTCTTGGAGTTAGTTTTTTCCTTGAAGTGACACACTACCGAGTTATGCTCAGTTTTTTGGCAAAGTTTGACACACCAAGCCCAAAAGGTTGCCCATCACTGCCTTAGGCTCTCCTCTTGTTTTTTAAGCTTTTTTTCTAGATGCTGCTCTGCTTGGGTGTTTTTTCCTACCTTGTCTTCTAGCTCACTGATGTGGTCCTCTGCTTCTTCTAGTCTACTGTTGATGCTTTCTATTGAGTTCTTTATTGCAGTGGTGTCATTTTTCATTTCTTCTTGTTTCTTCTTCATTTCTTCTTGGTTCTTACACATATTGTTGAATTTGTTTGCCAACCTTTTCAGCGACCTTAGGACCATTTCTCTGAATTCTTTCTCTGACAGATTGCTTGCCTCCATTTCGTTTACTTCCTCCTCTGGTGATGCCTCCTTTTCTTTAGTATGCGGGCTGTTTCTTTGTCTCCCCATGAGGTCTCCTCTCCAGGTGTCTGGTTATGTAGCACTCTCTCTCCTGCATTGACTTAAATGTACAAAATACAATACAACAAGGCACTGAACACAAATGTATTCATGATACTAATAACCCCAAATAAAGGTGACCACCAGAAGAAAGAGAATGAGGGGAATAAAAAAAGAGTGCAAAAATGATATTGAGAAAAGAAAATAAAAAGAGTAGGAAAGAAAAGAAAGGGAATAAAAAAGAAGGGGAAAAAGTATTTATTTGGGGTGAAAACTCCAATTGACCAACAACTAAACCAAAAAATGCAAACAACTAACACCCAGATATGAATGCAAACTACAAACAACAACTAATAACAAGCAAGCAAGGAAAAACAGAAGCCAAAAAAGAGAAACAATCACACAAACAAACAAACAAACAAACAAAAAACCAATCTAATCAACAATCAATCTAACAACAATAGGACAGAGAGATAGAAGGGTGAAACAAAATAAAGTAAAACAAAAAACATAAGTAAAAAAAACAACAAAAAAAGGGAAGAGAGAAAAAATTGGATAGTGAAGAAATAGAAGAGAAAAGTGTGTATGGACTTGGAGCAGGGGATTGGAAATTAGATATATAAGTAGGATGAATTTTCAACAGGGGGTAAAAAGAAGGAATAGGGAAAATCTAACACAGGAATAGGGTAAGAGAAACAGGACAACAAAAGGGGAAAAGTTAGGAAGAGAATGTTGGCATAAAGGTATAGTTGAGATAGAGTAAAATGATGCTAAAGGAAAAATGAAAATAGAATGTAGAACACTAATCCCAAAATAAAATAAAATAAAATGAAGAGAAAATAAAATGAGACTTAAAAAAGATAATAGTAGTAATAATACTGATTAAAAATAAAAATACAATAATTAAAAAGGTAAAATTAAGTGAGAAAAAAATTAGTTTCTTAAGTAAAAGATAAAAAATAAAAATGTGCAGTAGTGAAGATCATTCACTTCCTCTACTGTTCTGTTTAGCATGCCTGTTTCCTCTCAGGTAGTCAGGACAGTACTGAAGTTCCCTGTGTTCCACAACCCCTCTGTGTCCTAAGCCACAATCTTGTTTTCAAGCAGGCAGTATTTCTTTGTTTCTCAGCCTGCCTGTGGTTGTATTTACACAAGAGTCAATTTGTGATTCAACCCCTGGGTGGCAGTGTATCTGTATTGACATCCGGTGCTATAAGTCCTCTTTACCCAGTATTTAGAATTTGTTTTCTATGATGCACTTAATACTAATTTGGGAGTATGGACTGCTGCAGAGCTGGTTTTCTAATTGTTTCTTCCCACTCTGATCCCCAGGTTTCACAAAAACAACTTTCCCCTGCAGTCTCTGAGAGTGTTTTTAATTGGGTGATCCTATGTACTGGGCTTAGTAATCAAAAGCAAGGAAAAAAGAGCCAGAGTAAGTGCATGAACTCGTGCCTTTTTCACCCCGGCACTGCATGCAACTCTGCTCACGTCTCTGTGCAGGTCTTTTTCCCCTGGCACAGTGCAGCCAGGTTACTGGTAAAGCTTCAGACTGCCTTTTTGTGCCCAGCCCAGCTATGGTTTGATTTCTAGAGTTCCCTTCTGTCAGCAGCTCCATGTACCCCCTTCCACATTTGCAGACTACGCTGGCCCCAACGGCTGCGGGTTTTGTGGGGTTCAGACTTCCTCTGTACCTCTAGATCCCACTGCACATGTTTCTCCCTCCAGCCTGGATTGCAGACCTCACCTTTCTCTGGGCGAAATCTGACCTTTCCGTGAGAGGGTGCAGAGCTCGTCTGAGTCCACGTATTTGTGCTTCTTGAGACCCGGTGTTTGTGGGTTTGCAGCTGGTCTCTGGGTATTGTGGTTGTTGGGTCCTGGGAGGTATCCGATTCTTCCCTATCAAAGGTAAGGCTAGGTTTCCGATCACAGCCACTCTCCATTTCAAGATGGCACGATCTCTGTGGCAGAGCCGGTCACTCTGGGAGAGATTTCAGCAGCAGTGGAGGCTGCCTGGTCAGGGGAGCCCAGTCTGCTTACTTGTAATTTTGCTGTAGTTGTGAGAGGTGGTGAGTACAGGCATTTACCTACGGTGCCATCTTCCATGAATTCAGTTTTTCCCTATTGAGTATAATGTTAGCTGTAGGTTTGTCATATAGGGCCTTTACAATTTTGAGATATGTTCCCTCTATTCCCACTTTTCTGAGAGTTTTGATAATAAATTGATGCTGGATTTTGTCAAATGCTTTTTCTTCATCTATTGATATGATCATGTGATTTATATTGTTTCATTTTGTTTACATGGTGTATCACGTTGATTTGTAGATATTGTACCAACCTTATATTCAGAAATAAATCCGACTTGATCATTATGTATGATCTTTTTAATGAATTGCTGAATTTGGTTTGCAAATTCAATATTTTGTTGAAGATTTTAGTATCTGTGTTCGATATTGGCCTGCAATTTTCTTTTTTTGTAGTATCTTTATCTGGTTTTGGAATTGGAATAATTCTGGCCTTGTAAAATGAGCTTGGGAGTCTCCCTTCCTCTTAAAATTTTTACAATAGTTTGAGAAGGATAGGTGTTAGTTCTTTGAATGTTTGGTAAAATTCATCTGTGAAGTCATTTGGTTCAGGATTTTGTTTGTTGGAGTTTTTATGATTACTGCTTCAATTTCACTTGTTGTAATTACTACTATTTCTGTTGAAAATTTTCCTTGGGTTTCTTTTTTTTAAAATTTCTTTATTGATTAAGGTGTCACATATTTGTCCTCATCCTCTCATTCCTACACCACACCCCTCCCCATGGATGCCCCAAACCCCTGTTGAACTTAACCATTGGTTAGGCTCATATGCATGCACACAAGTCCTTTGGTTGATCTCTCCCTCCTCCCCCCACCCTCCCCTATCCTCCCTCTGAGGCCCGATAGTCCGATAGATGCCTCCTTGTTTCTGGTTCTGTTCTTGTTCATCAGTCTATGTTGTTCATCATTTCCCCTAGATGAGCGAGATCATGTGTCACTAGAGATATACTTACAAGAACTGAATGTGAGATGAGCAATAATAGTTATGCTGACAGGCAAATGAATCAGTCTGTAGTGAGTTTCTTTCTGACCAACAGTTCTTTTGAGACCCAATATCAATGTCCACCAGTTCCTTATGTGTACATGTCGGTACTGACCCCTCAGCTCTGGATGGTGGACAAATGGTGGTAATGCAGGTCCGACACCTTCTGGTTTGGTCTCGGCCGGACCCAGGGGCACGGCTTCACCCGGACTCAGGGACACGTGGCCTCCCCCGGACCCAGGGGGTGCGTGGTCTCACCTGGACCCAGGTGCACGTGGTCTCACCCGGACCTGGGACCCAGCCTCACCCGGATCCAGGGGCATGTGGCCTCACCTGGACCCAGGGGGTGTGTGGCCTCACCTGGACCCAGGTGCACGTGACCTCACCCAGACCCGGGACCCAGCCTCACCTGGATCCAGGGGCACACGGCCTCACCCACACCTGGGATCCAGCTTCACCTGGACCCAGGGGTGCATGGCCTCACCCAGACCCAGGGGCACGTGGCCTCTCCCAGACCCAGGGGCGCGTGGCCTCACCCAGACCCAGGGGCACGTGGCCTCTCCCAGACCCATGGTCGCGTGGCCTCACCCGGACCCAGGGGCGCGTGGACTCACCCGGACCCAGGGGCGTGTGGCCTCACCCATACCCAGGGGCATGTTGCCTCACCCAGACCCAGGAGCGTGTGGCCTCACCCGGACCCAGGGGCACGTGGCCTCTCCCAGACCCTGGGGCACATGGCTTCACCTGGACCCAGGTGCGCGAGGCCTCACCCGGACCCGGGACCCAGCCTCTCCCAGATCCAGGGGCACACCGACTCACCTGGGCCCAGGATACAGCTTCACCCGGAACCAGGGGCGCATGGCCTCACCTGGACCCAGGGGTGCGTGGCTTCTCCCGTACCTAGGGGCGCATAGCCTCACACGGACCCAGGGGGGCGGCCCCAACCGGACCCGGGACCCAGCCTCACCCGGACCCAGGGGGGTGCGGCCTTACCCGGATCCAGGGGCATGTGGCCTCGCCCGGACCTGGGACCCAGCCCCACCCGACCCAGTTCCCAGCCTCACCCGGACCAGGGACCCAGCGGGGTTTCGTCTTCTTGATCCCAAATCCTGTTGGTCAATTCCCTCTCAGCAATTCCTTCAGCCATTTTCTCAGAGCTCCAGGGCGGCTGCCGCAGAACTCGTTGGGCTGCGGGCTTGGCGAAGCTCCGGTGTGCGGTGGCAGGCTGGTCCACAGTCGCTGCGTCGGCCCTTGGGTCTGCAGCGGTAGCCAGTCACCGAGCATGCGCACCTGGCTGCTTCCGGGGCGTTGAGATTCTTGAAGGACTCGGAGGTCAGCAAGCACGGAGTCTCCCACCCCATGTCTCTCAGGGGCTCGTCTGTCCATGCTCGGCAGCAAGTGGAGCTGTCCCCTCAGTCAGAGACCGCCGGGGGAACTGCGCCGAGCACGTTCCAGGCTGCCATTATGTCGCCTGAGCCGTAGTTCTTAAAGTGTGATCTTTGGGTCACCGGCATCAGCATCATCCCGCGTACCCCTCTCTTTTATTCTAGTTGTAGAGCATCTGCTCAGCCAGCCCTCCGGTGGTTCTGGATGGTGTCTGCTCTGCTCTCCCATCATAGTCTCAAAATTGTTGTGGTAGGCAACAATCAGGCTTCTGCCCTATGCCTCCATCTTGGTCCTCCTTTGTATAGTTAAGTCTTGATTGTTGTTGGTGTCACTGGGAGGAATTGTCCTCCTGTCCAATTGTCCGTGAGGACCCTCTGTTTCTATAAAGGAAGAGTTGCTGTGCAGGAGACACGTTTATGGGCCGGATCTTGTTGCAGCAAGGCTTTGGCGCTCACTGAGTCTGCCTCTTGAATGTGTCCCTTATTCGAGTGGTTGAAATCTGGTGTCATCTCACACCGACCACTAGATGCCCTCGTTTCTGGGTCTCCAATGGAGTGTAGGTCAGCTACTGCCTGAGGCCACTCAGCAGGAATTACAGCAAAAACTGCAGTTTCCTCCTCCTGTCTATGCGGCCCTGGAGCAGTCCGACTAGAACCGCATTCATCTGGTCAAGCTGCCACAGGGCAGGCCACCCACATGCAAAAGCCACTGCTTGGAGCCCCGGTGGGCCTGCAAAATGTGCGGGGCAGGTCTGCAAAACGTGCGGGGCGGGTCCCAGGGCGGAGTGGGTCTCAGGGCGGGGTGGGGTCTCAGGGCGCCACCAGGCCATGGCGTGGCGAACCGCAATGGCTGCAAGTCTGCTTTTTCTGCTTTCCACGTTTCTAAGCCCCCTCGTTCCGCACTCCAGCGCAGCAAACATTGATTGCTGGGCGCACCTCCGCAAGGAAGTTACTCCCACTCTCCGACACGAAGGCCGAGAGTCCAGCCTCTTCCCGCAGGCGTCTGGGTTTCCCGCGAGTTCCCAGAAGCTGGATTTCAGGGTGATGGGGAGCTAATCTCCCCTAGGGTTGGAAAAAAAGCCGCACGACCCTTCCCCCGCCACCAGTCCGACCCACGCGCTTCCACACCTTATCCCTTCCGAGTTCGCTCTTTCCTCTTCCCTCTTAGTTGTAAATCCACCCTTCAGCCAGCTCTCCTGTGGTTCTGGGTGGCAGACGCTCTGTCCTCCAGTTGTATTTTTGAAATTGCTGTGCGCGGCCCAGTTCATTTGTTTAACTTTGCCACCTTCTTGGTTCTCCTCTCTCAAAATGGCTAAAGGACTTGAATGTAAGACAGGAAATCCTAAAAATCCTCCAAGTCGGTGTTGGCGGCTTCCGGGGCCCCGAGGATCTCACTGGGCAGCTCGGCCAGGTCGGTGACGCGGATGGGCCCGTTCTGCAGAAAGATGGTCTCTTCCTTCACCGAGAGCCACTGCGCCGAGTCCGCGGCCGCCCACGAGCTCATGGCCCTGGCTGAGGTGCTGACTGAGAGGAGCAGCCGCCCGGCCTGGGGAGATGCGAGCAGGAGTCGCCGCACTCACCAGTCCATCTTTTAGTTGTATTTCCGAAACTGCCATGCGAGGCAACAAATCAGCCATTCAACTCCGCCGCCATCTTCCAGAGCCGTAGATTTTAAAGTGAGATCTTTGGCTCACCGGCATCAGCATCATCACGCGTCCCCCTCTTTTTTATTCTAGTTGTAGAGCATCTTCTCAGCCATCCCTCCGGTAGTTCTGGATGGTGTCTGCTCTGTTTTCCAGTTGTAGTTTCAAAATTGTTGTGGTAGGCAACAATCAGGCGTCCGCCCTATGCCGCCATCTTGGTCCTCCTCTTCCTTGGGTTTCTTAAAGTTATATTTTCACTTGAACTTTAGAATAAGTGTGACTGATTCAATATTGAATCCTATTTGTATTTTATTTTGATTTTTGAAAAAATATTCTTGATAGAAGTATTCTAGTAAGAATCATTACTGTTGCTATTTTAAATGGGTTATTTTCTTTGATTCTATTTTCTAAGTTGTTATATGTATATAAAATAACATTAACCTTCATATATATGAAGGTTAATGTTATTTTATTAAATAATTTCCTATGTAGCTCTGAAATTGTGATAGAGGATCATATGTATTAAGTGCCTATGATGAGTACTCTGGTTCAAGTTTTGAAATATATATATTACTTCCTGGAGGAGGGAATCAATATATATATTTCAAATATATATAAAGACTTCTAGAATATATATTGGCAGTTCATGAGCCAAAATGTCAACCTTGATTATGTCTGAATAATGGATGATGATTCTAAACAAGAAGAAAAAATATTTTAAAAAGAGAAAAAAGTTCCTGGTATTGTTAGTAGGTGTTACTTTGGAGTATAAATATGGTGCTTATATAGGGAGAAGGGAACAACATGACCAACTGCATAATCAGGGTAATCTAATTGCTATAATAAACTACCACAAAGACTCAGTAGCTGAGCACAAGAAGTTTATTTTTTTAAAATATTATCTTTATTTTTATTTATTTTAAAATATATTTTATTTATTTTTTTACAGAGATGAAGGGAGAGGGATAGAGAGTTAGAAACATTGATGAGAGAAACATCGATCAGCTGCCTCCTGCACATTCCCTACTGGGGATGTGCCCGCAACCAAGGTACATGCCCTTGACCAGAATCAAACCTGGGACCCTTCAGTCCGCAGGCTGATGCCCTATCCATTGAGCCAAACCTGTTAGGGCTAAAAAAATATTATCTTTATTGTTGGAAGTATTGCAGATGTCTCGCTCCACTTTTTTTTCCATTGACCCCCTCCACCTTGCACCCACCCCTCCCAGGCCTTCACCACACTATTGTCTGTGTCCATGGGCCATGCATTTATGCATATAAGTTCCTCTGTTAATTTCTACCCACTCACCCACTCACCCCCTGCCTTTCAGTGGCTGAGTACAAGAACAAGAAAAAGTTTCTTTTCCCTTACAATCTAATGTAGGTCCACAGGGACTGAGACAGGAAGGTGGAGCTGTTGCATATAGTAGGTTTTAGAGCATCATACTAGAAATTATATGGTCACTTCCACTCACGTTCAATACGGCCAGTGCTCAGTCATTTGGCCATATCTAACTGCAAGAGGTACTGGGTAATGTATTCTACTAGTAGCTGTGTGCTCAGGACAAAGAGAACTTGGACATTAGTGAGCACTCATAGCCTCTAAGTGAGTAAGTTTACTGAGCACTTAGGGTTGTAATTAGTGTTTTTACATCATTTTCTAGGATAGTTATTTGGGTTTGGATGTTTTCTTCCCAGAGAGGTTTCTTGAAATTGTCGAGAGTACCCAGATTGTCCCTGAATAATCAAATAAACAGAGGTGTTCCCCACCCCACCAAGATTTGCAGGCAAATTTATTTGTATCTTGGTCCCACTGTCCAGCCTTCTTTTGCATCATCTCCAATCTGAAGTTTAATCTTCAGACTAATTTCCCACCTTACATCTGCTCAGGTGTTGTGTCTTCAGTCATTTAACTCAGTATCTGACCATCATCTATGATGGGCACTGCTTGCTCTGTGTAAGATGCTTTAGTGAATTGTCTACATTTCCTTCCCTGTCTGAACTCAATCCATCTCCTCCTTCCTGACCTGACACTGGGTTGTCAGATTGGCATCTCAAAAAGACTCTGTGTCATATTAACTAGGGCTGATTACTTCCTGGAGGAGGGAATCATTTTTCCCTGCTCTGTTTTCTGGAGAGTGATTGATGAAATACTTAAAGTTGAGTTCATACAATCACTTGCCAAGCACCCTTTGGTACCCCAAGATTGTGTAAGGAAGCTGATAGATATATGTGGTACAGCCTGACATGGCATATTTGTAAAGGATCACTGATGGAAAACTGACACCATTGACATCTCACAATATATCAAAAAACATGTTATGGTGAAAACACTCAGTGTATTCAAAAAGAACAAACCCTCTATAAATATCCCAAGAAGCTGGGCTTTGATTTTGTTAACTCTGCTCTCACATTGAAAGAAACTGTTTTCCCCCCATAGGGACTTCAGAGTGAAACTAACCCCCCCCTTTTTTTTTACCCAGTACAAGTTTTCTGTGTTATGTTTTAAATAATCATATTTTTCTATCAAACAAACTGCTAGGCAAACAAAATGCCTGAGGCCTATAACCAACTGTGGGTATTGAAGTCCAGAGCTATTTTTAAAATAACATTTCTTTTCTGATTATAAAAGCAATGCATAACAATGACTTATGCTTTTGAGTCCATACTAAGATCTCAGTACAGGACTCAGTCTTTTTCATACATTGAATAATCTTCAGAACATCTTTCTGAATGTAAATATAATAATTTCCATTTGACATAGGTGGAAACTGAGATAAAAAGAAATTCAGTATCTTGCTTAGGTTGACAACTAGGAAGTGGTAATGCTAAAATTAGAACACGGGTCTTCAGATACTGGGCCAGCACACTATACTGCCACTAAATCCTGCCTCTATACATGACTATTATAGCAAATATGAATAATATAAAATATAATGAAGAAAAAACAAGAATAAAATTTAATGTTTTAACCTAGAGATATCCATTTTTCCAAATGAATATTTATTCAATGAAAGTACATTATAGAAATTTAGATTTAAAAAATTATAAAATGGATTAAAAACAAGAAATCAAGGGGATTTCAAGATGGTGGCTGGGAGGATGGCAGTGAGGAGGGGAGTGTGAGTGAGTGAGGGAGTGAAAAGGGAGTGTGTGGACATGGTGTGTGTGTGTGTGTGTGTGTGTGTGTGTGTGTGTGTGTGTGTCTGAGTGAGGGACAGCTAGATCTCGCAGGACTTTCGGGGGCTGGCGGACTGGGCTCGCATAGCTGGGCATCCTCTGCTACTGCTGTAATCTCTCTCTGAGTGCTGGCTCTGCCACAGAGGCACCATTTTGAAGGGGAGAGCTTCTGTGATTGGCATCCCAGCCTCACCTCCACCCAGGGTGCTCTCAGACACCACCCGGGGTCCTAAAGCCACTCTGACCAGGGATCTGCTGTCTCAGCTGCTGACCCACAGACACCGGGACTCCAGCCTCCCCAGCTGAGGGCTCCTGTGAGTTCTGGAGGGTGCTCCCCTCCCACCAGCAAGAGGCTTTAGCCTTGGGCAAACAGCCAAGCCTTATGCATCACCCCCAGGCTCTGCAACCATGTGCACAACAACTGAGCCTTATGCAGCAGCCCAGGCTCTGCGACCACACCAGCATGCATGCAAGCACCCAAGCAAGCAGCCACCACCCACAACTGCCAGAGGAGCAGCCACCACCTGCGGCCACATGAGGAGATGCCACCCATGACCCCCCTGAGGAGCAGCTACCACCTGTGACCACACAAGGAGGAGCCGCCCCACAACTGTGCTAGGAGTGGCCACTCCACAAGCAGCCACCATCCGTGACTGCCCGAGGAGCATCTGCCATCCATGACCTTCCAAGGAGCTGCTGCCACCCATGACTGCATAAGGAGCAGCCACCGCCTGTGACCACATGAGGAGCAGCCGCCCCGTGATCACGCAAGGTGAGGCCACCGAGCAAGCAGCCGCCACTTGCGACTGCCTCAGGAGCAGCTGCCACTTGTGACCACACAACACACCACCAAGCCCACCGCTGCAGTCACAGACCCCACACTACTCAACACCTACATCCTTTGGGGAAACAGAAAAACAACCCCCAAAGGAAAGAAAAGGAGGAACCGCCAGAAAATGAACTGAATGAAGTGGAGGCATGCAATACATCAGAAAAAAAAATTCAGAATAAGGGTCATACAGTTCATAAAGCAGATGGACGAGAAAATCAACAACCTATGTAAGAATCAGGAGGAAATAAAGAATGTTATAGCTACAACAAAAAACAATATGGAAGCTTACAACAGTGGACTAGGAGAAGCAGAGGACCGAATGAGCAAATTAGAAGACAGGGAAGCAAAACACCCAATCAGAACTGCAATTGGAGAAAAAAAATAAAAAAATAGGAGGAGAGCCTGAGGGAGCTTTGGGACAACATGAAATGAAGCAACATACGTATAATAAGGGTGCCAATAATGACAAGAAGAGGAGCAAGGATTAGAAAACATATTTGAAGAAATAATGTCAGAAAAATTCCCTGATTAGGGGAAGAAAAAAGTCTCACAAGCAAAGAGAGTCTTAAACAAGATCAACCCAAAAAGACCCGCACTAAGACATGTGATAATTACAATGGCAAACATTAACAACAAAGAGAGAACCTTAAAAGAAACAAGAGAGAGACAGAAAATTACCTTCAAGGGATCTCCCATTAGATTATCAAATGATTTCTCAACAGAAACACATCAAGCCAGAAGGAAATGGAATGAAGTATACAAAGTGATGCAAAGCGGAGAGGACCAATATGGCGGCATAGGGCGGACGCCTGATTGTTGCCTACCACAACAATTTTGAAACTGCAACTGGAAAACAGAGCGGACACCATCCAGAACCACAGGAGGGCTGGCTGAGCGGATGCTCTACAACTAGAATAAAAGAGAGGGGGACGCGGGATGATGCTGATGCCAGTGAGCCAAAGATCACACTTTAAGAACTATGGCTCTGGGGGACCGAACCAAGATGGTGGCAAAGTTAAACAAATGAACTGAGCCGTGCACAGCAATTTCAAAAATACAACTAGAGGACAGAGCGTCTGCCACCCAGAACCACAGGAGAGCTGGCTAAATGGTGGATTTACAACTAAGAGGGAAGAGGAAAGAGCAAACGCCGAGGGGCTGAGGTGCAGAGGCGCGTGGGTCGGGCTGGTGGCGGGGGAAGGGACGCGCGGCTTTTTTTCCAACCCTAAGGGAGATAAGCTCCCCATCACTCTGAAATCCAGTTTCTGGGGACGAGCGGGAGACCCAGACACCTAAGTGGAGAAGCTGGACTCTCGGCCATTGTGTTGGAAAGTGAGAGCGACTTTCTTGCAGATGTGCGCCCAGCAATCAGTGTTTACGGCGCTGGAGCACGGGACTTGGGGACTTGGGAATGCATAAAGGCAGAAAAGGCAGAAAAGCAGACTTGCAGCCATTGCTGTTTGCCACGCCCTAGCCTAGTGATGCCCTGAGACCCCGCCCTGCCCTGAGACCCGCCCCACCCTGAGACCCGCCCCGCACATTCCACAAACCCGCCCAGGCTCCAAACAGCAGCTTTTGCATATAAATGGCCTGCCCTGTGGCAGCTTAACCAAATAAACTGCAGTTCCAGTCAGACTGCTCCAAAACCACTCAAGCAGGAGGAGAAAACTGCAGTTTTTGCTGTAACTCCTGCTAAGTGGCCTCAGACAGTAGCTGACCTGCACCCCATTGGAGACCCAGAAACAAGGGCATCTAGTGGTTGGTGTGAGATGACACCAGATTTCAACCACTCGCATAAGGGACTCATTCAAAAGGCAGACTCAGTGAGCACCAAAGCCTTACTGGAACAAGTCCCAGCCCATAAACATGTCTCCTGCACAGCAACCCTTCCTTTATAGATACAGCGGGTCCTCACAGCCAATTGGCCTGGAGGAAAATTCCTCCCAGTGACACCAACAACAATCAAGACTTAACTATACAAAGGAGGACCAAGATGGAGGCATAGGGCGGACGCCTGATTGTTGCCTACCACAACAATTTTGAAACTACAACGGGAAAATAGAGAAGACACCACCCAGAACCACCAGAGGGCTGGCTGAGCAGATGATCTACAACTAGAATAAAAGAGAGGGGTATGCAGGATGATGCTGATGCCGGTGAGCCAAAGATCACACTTTAAAATCTACGGCTCTGGCGACACAATGGAGGCCTGGAACATGCTCGGCGCAGTTCCCCCGGCGGTCTCCAGCTGAGGGGACAGATCCACTCGCTGCCGAGCATGAACAGACAAGCCCCTGGGAGACATGGGGTGGGAGACCCCGTGCTTGCTGACCTCCGAGTCCTTCGAGAATCTCAGCGCCCCGGAAGCGGCCAGGTGCGCACGCCCGGCGACCGAGCGCTGATGCAGCGACCCCGGACCAGCCCGCCACTGCGCACTGGGTGCACCGGAGCTTCGCGAAGCCCGCTGCCCAGTGAGTTCCACGGCAGCCGCCCCGGAGCTTTGAGAAAATGGCCGGAGGAATTGCTGAGAAGGAATTGACAGATGAGAGTTGGGATCAGGAAGACGAGGCCCCACTGGGTCCTGGATCCAGGAGCGCTCGCCTGGCGACTGGTTGCCGCTGCAGACCCGAGTGCCGCTGCAACGCCCTCGGACCAGCCTGCCGTCGTGCACCGGGCACACCGGAGCTTCGCCGAGCCTGCTGCCCAACGAATTCCACGGCAGCCGCCCCGGAGCTTTGAGAAAATGGCCGAGGGAATTGACAGACAGGAATTGGGATGAAGAGGACGAAGCCCCACTGGGTCCTGGGTCCGGGTGAGGTCGCGTGCCCCTGGGTCCGGGCGAGGCTGGGACCTGGGTCAGGGTGAGGCTGAGTCCCGGGTCCGGGTGAAGCTGCGCGCCCCTGGGTCCAGGCGAGGCCACGCACCCCTGGATTCGGGTGAGGCTGTGCGCCCCTGGAACCGGGTGAGGCTGGGTCCCGGGTCCGGGTGAGGCCACGTGCCCCTGGGTCCGGGTGAGGCCATGTGCCCCTGAGTCTGGGTGCAGCTGTGCCCCTGGGTCTGGGCGAGAACAAACCAGAGGGAGTCGGACCTGCATTACCACCATTTGTCCACCATCCAGAGCTGAAAAGTCAGTGCCGACATGTACACATAAGGAACTGGTGGACATTGAAATTGGGTCTCAAAAGAACTGTTGGTCCAGAAAGAAACTTACTACAGACTGATTCATTTGCCTGTCAGCATAACTATTATTGCTTGTCTCACATTCGGTTCTTATAAGTATATTTCTAGTAACACATGATCTCACTCATCTAGGGGAAATGATGAACAACATAGACTGATGAACAAGAACAGACCCAGAAACAAGGAGGCATCGATCGGACTGTCGGGCCTCAGAGGGAGGGTAGGGAAAGGTGGGGGTAGGGGGGAGAGATCAACCAAAGGACTTGTGTGCATGCATATGAGCCTAACCAATGGTTAAGGACAACAGGGGGGTGGGGGCATCCATGGGGAGGGGTGTGGGATGGGAATGAAGGGATGAGGACAAATATGTGACACCTTAATCAATAAAGAAATTTAAAAAAAAGTGATGCAAAGCAAGGGACTGAATCCAAGAATCCTCTATCAAGAAAGGCTATCATTCAAAATTGAAGGGAAAATAAGGAGCTTCAAACACAAAAAAAAAGATAAGGGAGTTTATCACTGTCAAGTCAGCAGTGCAAGAAATACCAAAGGGACTGTTGTAAAAAGAAGGAAAAAAAGGGAAGAAGGAACACATGCACAAAAAATAAAAATGGCTACCTATTTTTATTTTTTGTACCTATCAATAATAACTTTAAATGTAAATGGTCTTAATTCTCCAATCAAAAGACATCGAGTGGCAGAATGGGTAAGAAAACATGACCCATATATATGCTATCTACAAGAGACCCACCTCATAACAAGAGACTCACACAGACTGAAATTGAAGGGATGGAAAAACATCTTTCAGGCAAATGAAAATGAGAAAAAAAAAAGCTGGGTTATCAATACTTAAATCTGAAAAAATAGACCTCAGAGTGAAGGCCATAACAAGAGATAAGGCCACTTCATAATACTAAAGGGATCGATACAACAAGAGGATATAACTCTGATAAACATATATGCACCCAATGCAGGAGCACCCAAATACATGAATAAACTTCTGGAAGATATGAAGGCAGAGATCGATAGCAATATGATCATAATAGGGGACTTTAATTCCCCACTGACATCACTGGATAAATCCTCTAGACAAAAAATTAGCAAAGAAACAACAATCCTAAGTAACTCACTAGATCACAAGGACTTAATTGATGTCTTCAGAACATTTCACCCCAAAGCTACAGAACATACATTCTTCTCAATTGCACATGGGACATTTTCAAAGATAGACCACATATTGGGTCACAGGCAAAGTCTCTCCAAATTCAAGAAGATTGAAATCATATCAAGAATCTTCTCAGACCACAATGGCATAATCTACATATATAAAAGCCTAAGCGACCTTTCAACTGGTAGCTGTGACATGCAATGACCACCAGGGGGCAGACACTCAACGCACAGACATGGAAACATGAAACAGACTGATGACTCTCAGAGGGAAGGGGGATGGCAGGAAGAGATTAACCAAAGATCTTATGTGCATACCAGAGGCGTGGTGCACGGATTCGTGCACTGATGGTGTACCTCGCCCTGGCCTGTAGGGATTGGGCCGAAACCAGCAGTCCAACATCCCCTGAGGGGTCCTGAATTGATTGTGAGAGGGTGCAGGCCAGGCCGAGGGACCCCACCGGTGCATGAATCCATGCACTGGGCCTCTAGTATTAGAAATAAACTACAATGAAAACAATAAAAAAAATTCAAACTTTGGAGGCTGAATAGCATACTATTAAATAATGATTGGGTTACCAAAGACATCAAAGACGAAATTAAAAACATCCTGGAAATGAATGACAATGAAAACACAATAATCCACAACCAATGGGACACAGTGAAAGCAGTACTGAAAGGGAAATTCATAGCATTACAGGCCTACCTCAAAAAAAACAAACAAAAACACAGAAAAACTGGTAATAAATGATCTAACTCTACAACTTAAAGAATTAGAAAGAGAGCAACCAGAAGAGCCCAGAGTGAGCACAAGGAAGGAAATAATAAAGATCGGAGCATACATAAATGAAATAGAGACCAAAAAACAAAAAATACAAAAGATCAATGGAACCAAGAGCTGGTTCTTTGAAAGGATAAACAAGATTGATGAACCTCTAGCCAGGCTCACCAAGAAGCAAAGAGAGGGGACCCAAATAAATAAAATCAGAGCTGAAACCGGTTTGGCTCAGTGGATAGAGCGTCGGTCTGCGGACTGAAAGGTCCCAGGTTCGATTCCGGTCAAGGGCATGTACATTGGTTGCGGGCACATCCCCGGTGGGGGGTGTGCAGGAGGCAGCTGGTCGATGTTTTTCTCTCATCGATGTTTCTAGCTCTCTATCCCTCTCCCTCTCTCTCTGTGAAAAATCAATAAAATATAAAAAATAAAAAATAAAATCAGAAATGAAAGAGGCGAAATAACAACAGACCCCACAGAAACACAAAAGATTGTAGAGAACACTATGAACAACTCTACTGCAACAAACTAAACAACCTAGAGGAAATGGACATATTCCTAGAAAAATACGACCTTCCAAAATTCAATCAAGAAGAATCAAAAAATCTCAACAGGCCAATAAATAAGGAGGAAATTGAAGCAGTCATCAAAAAGCTTCCAGCAAACAAAAGCCCAAGGCCAGATGGCTTCACATGAGAGTTTTATCAAACATTCAAAGAACTAAAACCTATCCTTCTCAGACGATTCCAAAACACTCAACAGGAATGCACACTTACAAGTCTTACTATGAAGTCAGCATTACCCTAATCTCAAAACCAGATAAAGACACTACAATAAAAGAGAATCACAGGCCAATATTCCTGATGAACATAGATGCTAAAATCCTGAACAAAATTGTAGCAAATTGAATCCAACATTACATTAGAAAGATCATACACCATGACCAAGTGGCATTTATTCCAGGGATGCAAGGATGGTACAATATCCACAAATCAATAAATGTGATACATCACATAAACAAATAGGATAAAAATCACATAATCATATCAATTGATGCAGAAAAAGCATTTGACAAAATCCAACACCCTTTCTTGATAAAAACTCTCAGCAAAGTGGGAAGAGAGGGATCATACCTCAACATAATAAAAGCCTTATATGACAAACCTACAGCCAACATCATACTCAATGGGCAAAAACTAAACGCATTTCCCCTGAGAACGGGAACAAGACAGGGATGCCCACTTTCACCACTCCTGTTCGATATAGTACTGGAAGTGCAGGCCATAGCGATCAGACAAGAAGAAGAAATAAAAGGCATCAAAATTGGAAAAGAAGTAAAACTGTCCTTATTCGCAGGTGACATGATACTATACATACAAAACCCCAAAGACTCCATCAAAAACTACTAGACCTAATAAATGAATTTGGCAATGTAGCAGGATACAAAATTAACACCCAGAAATCTATGGCTTTTTTATACACCAATAATGAACTCACAGAAAGAGAAACTAAAAAAACAATCCCATTTACCATTGCACCAAAAAATAAAAAAATAAATAAGATACCTAGGAATAAACTTAACTAAGGAGGTAAAAGACCTGTACTCAGAAACTACAGGACATTTAACAAAGATATAGAAGAAAACATGAACAAATAGAACAACATATCATGTTCATGTATTTGTAGAATCAACATAATTAAAATGTCCATACTACCCAAAGCAATCTACAGACTCAATGCAATCTCCATTAAAATACCAACAGCATACTTCAAAGATCTAGAACAAACTCTTCAAAAATTCATCTGGAATAAAAAAGACCCCAAATAGCCACAGCAATCCTGAGAAACAAGAACAAAGTTGGAGGGATCACAATACCAGATATCAAGCTATATTACCAAGCCACGGTTCTCAAAACTGCCTGGTACTGGCACAAGAACAGACATATAGACCAATGGAACAGAACAGAGAACCCAGAAATTGACCCAAGCCATTTTGATCAATTAATATTTGACAAAGGAGGCAAGAGCATACAATGGAGTCAAGATAGTCTCTTCAATAAATGGTGCTGGGAAATTTGGTCAGATACATGCAAAAAAATAGAAACTAGATCACCAACTTACACCATTCACAAAAGCAAACTCAAAGTGGCGAAAGGACTTAAATGTAAGACAGGAAACCATAAAAATTCTACAAGACTCCATAGGCAGCAAAATAGCAGACATATGTCGTAGCAATATCTTTACCAACACAGCTCCTAGGGCAAAGGAAACTAAGGAGAAAATAAACAAATGGGACTACATATAAATAAAAAACTTCTGCACAGCAAAAGAAACCATCAACAAAAAAACAAGAAAGTCCACAACATGGGAAAACATATTTGCCAATACTATTTCAGGTAAGGGTTTAATCTCCAAAATATACAGAGAACTTATACAACTTAACAAAAGGAAGATAAAGGATGCAATAAAAAAATGGGCAAAGGACCTAAATAGACACTTTTCAAAAGAGGACATACGGAAGGTTGAGAGACATATGAAAACATACTCAAAGTCACTAATCATCCAAGAGATGCAAATCAAAACAACAATGAGATACCATCTCACACCTGTCAGAATGGCTATCATCAACAAATCAACAAAGGACAAGTTCTGGAGAGTATGTGGAGAAAAAAGAACCCTCATGTACTGCTGGTGGGAATGAAGACTGGTGCAGCCACTGTGGAAGACAGTATGGAGTTTCCTCAAAAAGTTAAAATGGAACTGCCATTTGACCCAGTAATCCCACTTCTAGGAATATATCCCGAGAAACCATAAACACCTGTCAGAAAGGATATATGTACCCCTATGTTCATAGCAGCGCAATTTATAATAGCTAAGATTTGGAAACGGCCTAAATGCCCATCAGCAGATGAGTGGGTAAAAAACTGTGGTACATCTACACAATGGAATACTATGCTGCTATAAAAAAGAAGGAACTTTTACCATTTGCAACAGCATGGATGGAACTGGAGAGCATCATGCTAAGCAAAATAAGCCAGTTGGAGAAAGATAAATATCACACGATCTCACTCATTTGTGGAATATAATGAACAACATACACTGATAGACAAGAATAGATCCAGAGACAAATGGTAGGCGAGGGGGGGGGCGTTAGAGAGCAACCAAAGGACTTGTATGCATGCATATTAGCATAACCAATGGACACAGACACTGGGTGGTGGGGGATTCCCTGGGGTGGGAATGTCTTGGGGCTGGGGTCAGGCGGGGAAAAAGGAGACATATATAAAACTTTAGACAATAAATATATTTTAAAAAAAAGAGAGATTGAAAGAAACACACAACAAAATGGAAAAATATCTCATGTTCATGGATTGGAAGAATCAACATAGTTAAAATGGCCATATTGCCCAAAGCAAGATACAGATTTGGTGTAATCCCATAAAAACCCCAATGTTGTTTTTAAAGAAATAGAACAAGAAATCATCAGATTTGTGTGGAACCTCAAAAGACCCTGAATAACCAAAGCAATCTTGAGGGGGAGAAAACACGAGGCTGGAGGTATCATACTACCTGACTTCAAATTATACTACAGAGCTATGATAATAAAAACTGCATGGTATTGGCAGAGAAACAGACACACAGATCAATGGAACAGAATTGAGAGCTCAGCTACAAAACCATATGTATTAGACAGATAATTTTTTACAAAGGATCCAGAAACACACAATGGAGTAAAGATAGTCTCTTCAATAAATGATGCTGGGAAAACTGAAAAGCCACATGCAAATGAATGAAACTGGATGTACAAAAATTAATTCAAAATGTATCAAAGACCTAAATATAAGACCTGAAACAATAAGTTACATAGAAGAAAATATAGCTACCAAACTTAGGAACCTTAGTCATAGAGAACATTTTATGAACTTGACCCCAAAGGCAAGGAAAGTAAATGGAAAAAATAAATTAATGGAACTATATCAAACTAAAAAGCTTCTGCACAACAAAAGAAACTGACAAAACAAAGAGTCGGCCAATGAGATGGGAGTTATTTGCAAACAGGAGCTCCAACAAATGTTTATTTTCCCAAATGTATTAAGAACTCATAAAACTCAACACCAAACAACCCAATCAAAAAGTGAGCAGAGGATCTGAAAATCCACCTCTCCCAAGAAGACATACAAACTGTCAATAGATATGTATGAAAAGATGTTCAAACTCATGGGCAATTAGGGAAATGCAAGTCAAAGCTATCATAAGATATCAGATCATACCTGTTAGAGTGGTCATTATCAATAAGACAAACAATAACAAGTGTTGGAGAGATTGTGGAAAAAAGGAAACCCTCATTCACTGCTGGTGGGAATGTAGACTGGTACAACTACTATGGAAGGCAGACTGGCGATTCCTCAAAAATTTAAGAATAGAGCTACCACATGACCCAGCAATTCCTCTCCTAGGTATATACCTGAAAACATCGAAATCATGTATTCGTAAAGATATATGCACCAGTATGCTCATTGCAGCATTATTCGCCATGGCAAATACATGGAAACAACCAAAGTATCCTGTGATAGAGGACTGGATAAAGAAGACGTGGTACATATACACAATGGAATACTACTCAGCCATAAGAAAGAATGAAATAGATCTATTTGCAACAACATGAATGAACCTTGATAACATTATGCTAAGTGAAATGAGTCAGAAAAAGCTAAGAACCATGTAATTTCACTCATATGTGGGATATAAAACTGAAATTCGTGAACACAAACAGCAGAGTGTTGGTTGCCAGAGGGAAAGGTAATGAGGGGAGAAGGGGTTCCTAATATAAGGTGACAGAAGAAGATTTGATTTTGGGTGGTGGGCACACTGTGCAATATACAGATGTTGTAACATAGAAACCCACACCTGAAACCTATATGTTCATGTTGACCAGTGTCACCCCAATAAATTTAATAAAAAATGAAAAAATTCTAGAATGCCAACCTCCAGCCCCTTCTTAAAATTAATTTATTTGTTGATCATTAAACACACAGTATATACCACAAAATTAATTTTATAGTAAAGTTGGCTAGAGACTAGATAAATGGACAATTAACCTCTCCTCTGAGAACAGATTCATTATCATAATTGGTAATAAAATACAATACACATGCATGCATAAGACAAATAAAAACCCTCCCTCTCTCTTATGCATTTGATACAGAAGCAAAAAGCTCAATCTGTAAAGCCTAGGAGGCCTAATTCATTTCATTTTTTTTTTCATTTTCAACTTCCAATGGTAATCAAGTTTTCTTACAGAGCTCTCCTATCTTGTTTACATTTAATTCTCTAGCATTCCTTATTTGAAATCTACATCTTGTATTTAACACTGGAATTTATTATTAGGTAGATTTTTAATAACCAGTTAAAATAAAGAGATAATATATAAATTTCATTAGAAGGCTTTAAAAGCATAATTAACCTAATGATCAATCATTTATAATTTATCTATACATTATAGGTTAAATATTTCTGAATGAAAAATAAGATAAATCAAATTCTACATACTTTGATTTCTCTCCTGATGCAAACAATAGTATTGATAGATAAAATATAGCAAAGATAAACTAAAAGACACAGCTCGTCTTGGGTAAAAGACAAGAATCTCCATGGATCAGATACAAAAAAGACAACCACAAGTGTGAGCAAGGCTGCATGTTGCTGGGTTCCTGTTCTAGTAATAGGCAATAATGTCCAAGAAATTAGGTCCTTTTGGGGAAGGCAGCTAACATGCTTCACACATGAAGTGGGTTCAGGACTAACTCAGTGCTTAAAATAAAATAAAAAGATAGGCATGGGGGTCAGAGCAGTTTACCTTGTCTCATAAAAGGAAGCTGCAAAAAGTAAGTCTGTAGACCTGGTTCTAGTATAGGGACCTGTATGGTTGGATAGATATAACTATAAAACTGCTGTATGGGGAAGGATGAAAATAGAAATGGAGACAGAAAAAAAGGCTCTAGGTATATTACATTTTCCCCATTTGTTTATCTGTTTATTTTCCTTCACCTTCTATCCCCTTTATAGGCATTTTTTCCCCCACCACCAGCATCCCCATTAATAAAACATGGAAGGTTGTATGACAGGGAACGGGGTGGGGGAGTGAAATATGACCATTTACAACCACACAAAAACCTCTGTACATGTCTAGTGCTTCGCAGAGATGAGGGCTGCAGGGAAACAGGGCAGCAGAGGGCTGGGCCAGCCCTATTTGTAGAGGATGTCTTAGTGTCCCGGCTGGTAGAGAAGACAGACCCTGGGCTCAGAGGTCTCAGGGAAGATGTGTGGGCGATCCATGTACTCCACCTGGACAGAGATGTTGAGGGCCTGGGCCAGCATGATAATGTGGTTGTGGTTGCTCCTCCTTGACTTGGGCTCCACCTCCAGCTGGCAGAACTCCTTGATAGTCCTCCCGCCCTCTATGAAGTGCTCGAAGAACTTGCTCTCCCGCTGCAGGTAGACCAACAGGTAGTCCGAGGTGCTCTGGTCATTGAAGGAAGCTAGCAGGTCTGCTACTGAGGTCTGCTTCTCCACCTGCTCGATCAGGTCCATGAATGTTCACAAATCCTCAGTTGTGAACTCCGTGAAGCCCTGGGAACCAGGTCTTCTTTGCTCTTGGAAGACACAGCCTTGAACCTCTGCAATTCCTTGCTGTCATCCAGCAGCACCTCCAAGTGGGAGAATTCAAAGGCTCAATAGAAACAGTTTCCATCAGGCCTGGACTTGCGGATGTATAAGTATTTTTTGTGAAGGTACTTGATCTTCTGTTGGTAGATATTGTCATCCTCAGCATACTTCTTATACAGAAGCTAGAGCTCCAGCCGCTCTGAGACCAAAGAGTTCTGCACAGCAATCTCTTTTGAATTTGGCTTCATCATAGGCCAGACAGTTAACACCTTCAGCGTTGCTGCCTAGTGACTCCTGCTTCTGCTCTAGGCAAATTACTTTTAAGAAGGCATTTACACACAGAGTAAGTGCCTCCTTAAATTTGGTGCCCTAGCTGCCTAACTCTCCTTACTGGGCTCTGCTAAGAATCAGTGAGCCCATACAAATATAAATAAATGGAGGATTAGTGAGATACTTTCTTTAAAAAATGTTAATAAATGTGGAGAAAATAATAGAAAATCATCATTTGTCAGTAATCATCAATGTTTGCTAAAACTATTGGGTTACATTTTGATGAGAAATAATATATTTACATACTTCCAATGGATCACCTCTACAAAACATTTATTAATAACAAAGGGGCAAATAGAAACTTTACAGTAGGGAAACCCACATTTTCTTGTAATGAGAAATTTTAACATCTACTGTATTAGCAGCTTTCAAATATGCAACACAGTATTTTTAACTATACTCACCATGCTTTGTACATTACATCCCCATGACCTTTTTTATAACTGTAAATTTGTACCTTTTGAGGCACTTTACCTATTATACCCATCCCCACTAACCAACTGTGGTTTTTGTTTTAGATTTCACATATAAATGAGATAATACAGTATTTGTCTTCCTCTGTCTGACTTATTTTACTTAGTATAATGCCCTCAATTTCTAACCATGTAGTTGCAAAAGGCAAGATTTCATTCTTTTGTATGGCATTCTGAATAATATTCCATTGTGTGTGTGTGTGTATTCCACATTTTCTTTATCCATTCACTTCTCACTGGAAACTTAGGTGGCTATTATAAATGACTAGTGGCCCGGTGCAAGAAATTCATGCATGGGGGGGGGGTGTCTCTCAGCCCGGCCTGCACCCTCTCCAATCTGGGACCCCTCAAAGGATGTCCTAATGCCAGTTTACAGGGAACAGGCCTAAACCGGCAATCGGACATCCCTCTCGCAATCCGGGACTGCTGGCTCCTAACCGCTCACCTGCCTGCCTGCCTGATTGCCACTAACCACTCTACCTGCTGGCCTGCTCGCCCCCAACTGCCCCCCGCCAGCCTGATCACCCCCAACTGCCCCCCGCCAGCCTGATCACCTCCAACTTCCCCCCGTGCCAGTGTGCTTGCCCCCAACTGCCCCCTCTGCTGGCCTGCTCGGCCCCCACTTTCCCTCCCCACTGCCCTGCTCACCCCCAACTGCCCCCCTGCTGGCCTGCTGACTCCAAACTGCCCCCCCATTGTCCTGATCACCCCCAATGGACCCCTACTGATGGCCTGCTTGCCTGCAACTGGCCCCCCTGCTGGTCTGCTCACCCCCAACTGCTGCCCCGCTGGCCTGATCACCCCCAATGCCCCCCCCCCACTGGAATGATCACCCACAACTGCCCTCCCCTCTTGGCCTCTAACTGCCTCTACATTGGCCCCGCCACTATGGATTTGCCCAGAAGAACATCCGGAAGGTCTCCTGGAAGGTCTCCCAATCTATTTAGCATATTACCCTTTTACTAGTATAGCTAGAGGCCTAGTGCATGGGTGGGGGCCAGGTGGTTTGCCCTGAAGGGTGTCCTGGATCAGGGTAGGGGTTCCCTTGGGGCGTGGGGCGGCCTGGGTGAGGGGCCCATGGTGTTTGCAGGCCAGCCACACCCCCATGGGGTGAGAGTCCCTGCTGGGGTGTGTGGCCAGCTTGGGTGAGGGGCTGAGGGCTGTTTTCAAGCTGGACACACCCCCTTCAGGGTGGGGGTCCCTGCTGGGGTGCCTGGTCAGCCTGGGTGAGGGGCTGATGGCTGTTTGCAAGCTGGCCAGGCCCCCCAGTGGGGAATCTTACTCCATGGGGGCCTGGACAGCTTGGGTAAGGGGCTGAGGGCTGTTTTCAGGCTGACCACATCCCCCAGCTCCCCCGGCTCCCAGCCCTTCCTTTTTTTTTTTTCTCCAGCCCCTCCTTGAGCCAAGGTCAGGGCCGGCTGAAAGCTTGGCTTCCTCTGTCACCGGGGGCAACCCAAGCCTGTGGGAACCCCTTTCATGTCCCACATGGTTCAGGGTTCAGGTTCAGGGTTCGGGTTCTGGAGAAGGCCGCACACAAATGAAAGAGACTAGAAAAGTATTAATTTGGGAATATTGGGGGCCAATCGGGAGCCCAAGAGAGGACTACACACCGCTCTGGCCTTGCTATCCCTTTTATTGAGACTATGAGATACACCCATAGCCCTTAGGCAGGAAACTCCAATAACAGAAATTTACATAAGACAAACAGAGGTGGAGGCTGCTTCAGCTAACAATGTTTCAACTAAACAGTGAGTGATTAGAGTAATTAAGGTTGTTGACCAGCCTTCTGGGTTTCCTGTCCACATCTTTCTATTAGTGAGACAATGATCGGTTTCTGGCATCTCCCCCGTTTCTTTTCTTTAAAAAACTCTTGCATCTGCAGACTAGGAATAAACATATAAGAACAAAAAATGAGACAAGCAATAATGGTTATGCTGAGAGGCAAATGAATCAGTCTGTAGTAAGTTTCTTTCTGGGCCAACAGTTTTTTGAGTCCCAATTTCAATGTCCAACAGTTTTTTGAGTACATGTAAGCAATGGTATCTGGATGGTGGACAAATGGTGCCAATGCAGGTCTGACCCTCTCTGGTTTGGTCCTGGGCAACCTGCAGCAATGCACAGCTGCTGACTGCTAGTATGGCAAGGCATTGTCAGCGTCTATCATCTCTGGACTGTTTCTCCTCTTGTCTTCATGGCTGGAGCATTCCTGTCAATTCCTCTTTGTTGCAGGAATCCACATGGTCTTGGAGTTGTTTTCTGAAAATATACAAACATATTCTTGAGCAAAAGTTAATAAAGGAATCTTTTTTCTATAAATTTGACTTGGAATCCTTTTTATTTTTTGCTCAAACGATTTTCCTTTGGATTATTTTGACACCATGTGTATTTTTCATGGTTGTCTTGCTGTTAGCATTACAAATGAAAATTAATTTTCAAAGTAAAATTTTTTTCTAGATGTAATTTACTTACAGGGTATTTTTCCTTACATGATATTACCCTATTATCCCCCCCTTTTTTTTGATTAGTGGAGGCTTTTGGAAATTTTATAATGCAGTCTTGATAACTTTAAATTTTAATTTTTTTTACAAAAATATGACTGCTTTAGGTTCATTGCATGTTAAACAATTTTACCATGAGATAAACTACCAATAAAAATTTTAGTTAATACTTTAGGAATAGCTTTTTGTCCAGTACAATTAAATTTTCTTGAATATTCACTTATTTCAATTAGCCAATTTAAATTAATCTGAAAACTTGACTACTATTTTACTGTCAAATTTAATACTCTAACAACAATCTTAGTTTACCCTGTAAATATTAGTGGAAAGGATTATTTGCATTCTTGAGCAGGCTCTGAGCATTCCTGCTGCTAGGCTGGATTTAGATATAGGGCAGCTGCTGTCGGCCAAGTCTCTGTCTGTTGCCGGGGTCCCGATCTGAGCTGGGCGTGGGAAGCGAAGCAGCCATGGGGGCAGGAGACCTTCCTCAGAAGGGGTGAGGGTAAAAACCCCTGCAATGTTGGGGGTGTGAAGGTCTGTGCCCCACCTCTGCTGACCCCCAAGTTCTCTCCTGATGGACCCTCTGCGACTGTGCCTGTCTTAGATTGTTCTTTCTCTGAGGAATCTTACCCGTCTCTGGCTAACCAGCCATCCTCTGGGGCCAAGCGGGTGATGTGAGGTTCAGTTCTGTCTCCTTGGTAGCCTATGCCCCCATGGCCTCCATGCCCAGTACCTGCCTTGGGATCCCCTCGCCTGCTGGCGGGGCCCCAGCACTGATCACATATCTTGGGGAACCCGGGTTTCTTCTCCAGGGAGGGCCCAGCTCACACCATTGGGCGAGAGACAGATCCATGGTACCAGCCACCACGAGGCTTCAACCTCAGCATGAACAGAAAGCTCAGGCAACAGCTGTGGGCAATTGGATTGTGAGAAGAGGGTCCCTCTTGGCATAAAGGGAAAGAGAGGCCAATATAGAATGCTCAAGTGCCTTCCCAGTGCCTTAATTCCTTCTGGAAGGGATTAACCCTTTGCACTCACTTGCTTTTTTCTCGATTCCTTTATTCTAATGCTAACCGTGTCGAGTCACACTCAACATCCGAGTGCAAAAGGTTAAATCCTTTCATGTCCTTTTTTAAATTGTTGCCAAATATTAAAATATTAGTTGGTAAGTTTGTTTGGGATAATTGTACAATATGCTGTTGTAAAATATCAAAAATTATAATGACATTGTAGAATAATATTGTGTAAGGATATTCTTTGCTCTAGGCCACGGCAATTCAATTTCAAACTGGCTGTCAATTTCTTTTTGTATATACAAGGTCTTAGTAACTTACTTAGAATACTTAATCAAATTGCTTACAAAGACATTGGCTTATTCCAAAGGAAGGAGTTGGCCCCTACGGCTTCCAAGGGGACTGGCAAGCCATGTGGCCATCATGGCTGCTGTCTAATCCATTCTTTTAAAAGACAGTCAAGTTTATATTGCAGACAAACAAAAATCTCACTAGCTGTTTCTGGTCTTTATTAGAATTGTTTATAAAAATATTGGCTTTTCATTTAGCTGAAAACCTTGATTATAATTTAAAAAGCTAATTTATTTAAGTAATTAAAGTAGGTATCTTCATTTAAAAAGCAAAGCAAATTTAGTAAATGTTTACATCTGATTCACAAGCCGCAAATGTTGCCCCGCCTCTAGCTTAATTAAGAATGCAGGCGGCTATGGGCTTTTTGTCATTTTAAATTCTGCTGTTGGACTATAAGAAATATTTAGTTACTTCATTTTGCCCTTCGTAGAGGCCAAAACCTTCATAACATTTAAAATATATTTATTAATTTTTATTTGATAAAGCTTTCCATGCAATTCCAAGTATATTAGATCTGTTAAATTTAAAAAGATTTCCTTTAAGAATAGAGAATAAATTTCTTGTATTACTCCGGGCCCTTGGAGCTTTCCAAGAATCATCTCTGTTAAAGCCTTGAAATTTTAACATGGAAAAAACCATCAAGCAAATATCTATATATGATTTAAATATTATAATACTTTTTATAATTATCTTAAGATATCAATTAGATTTTAAACTAGTTTTTGCATAGAAAAATTTTGGTTGGGATCACAGTATTAATCCTCTTTCTTAATTAGACCAATAATAAGCAACTTATTTTGAATTCCTAATTATTAGAGAAAACACAACATTTTATTTTCTCAAAAATAAGTTCTTATACTTTAGGCATTTAATTACCACCACTATATAATTTCTCCTAATTTAATTTGTACTTTGAACTTTTAAAGCTGGCAAGTCAAATATATTTAGCATTTCCTAGATTAATAACACTTTACATTTTTAAGAAAAATAGAAGACATAATCAATTAGTAGATTCAATTCTGTCCTCTAGGTTTTCTATGAGGCAAATTTAAACTTTACTTTTTATTTGACAGTAGCTCTGGAAAACCAGGTTTGGTTTATTTGAATGTAAATTACCACATTTTTCAAAGATGGTTCCTGGCAGGAAACTAGATTACCTGTCTGCTGGGGGAAGGGCGTCTACCCCTTCTTCCATTAACAAAGGGCATAGCCAGCCCTCACCTGGGCTATTTAAATTTTTTATAATTAATACATTATTTATCTATATTTCAACAATTTCTTTGAGATTCTAGAGTCAATTATAATTATTTTAAAGCATTTACTTTGGATAAATTCTATAACAGAGACAAATTTACTTATTTTCTTGAAGGCCTTAAAAGTTAACTTTTTAACAAGGTTCATTAGCATTTTAAAAAATATTCTTTATTATGGACATGTGAATCCTGTTGCTGGAATTAGCTTGAATTTTTTTCTGGGTTTTTCCATTTTCTATAGTTTTTGCAGAGAGATTCCAGCTGAAGACAATCTAAATGTCCAAAATCGGACCATGCACACATTCTGTCTTACAGCTAGGTTCTCCCCCCACACGCACAGCAATTCCAGACACATTTCTAAATTTTTAAGACATTTTTCATGGCAAAAAAGGAAACTTTAAGTTTGCATACTGAGAGAGTGGGTGTCCATATTGGCTTTCCACGTGTCTCTCCCTTCCCCCACATCCTGCTTACTTAGGGGGAAGTTTCAGTAACATATCTGGCTGAATTTTTTTTCTTGCTTAAAAGATACAGACAGATCTCAAATTTTTTCTTTCTTTTTCGTTTTCCGAAGTAATAACTAGCACCCAATTTGGCCAAGATATGCATTTCCCTGTGAGTTCTTCTATAATTTTTAAATGAAACCTTAAGTAATCTCATTGCAGGAGAGCAGATAGCCTTGCCTTTTCCTGCCACCTTTGAATTTCTCCACACCAGAGGCTCTCTCAGCAGTGGAGTTTCATTTCTTATTACAGATTTTAAATTCCAAATACCAATTAAGATTTTAATTTGAACAAGAAACCACATTATTTTATAATCTAACTCTTCCCCATTAGCCTGGCTGAAAAAGACGTTCCCACCCTACTTACAGATTGCGACTCGGCAGCTTGATCGTGGGCTTTGCGTGCGGTGAATTTCCCTCACCTTTTTCTCGGTGAATTTTTTTTCCCCACACCTTTTCTCGGTGTATTTTCCTCCTTCGCTCTAGGCAAAAAATATCATCTCCTCCAGACGTCCTGCATTCAGGTGCCAGATGTGGGCACCCCTTTCACATCCCGCGTGGTTCAGGCTTCAGGTTCAGGGTTCGGGTTCTGGAGAAGGCCGCACACAAATGAAAGAGACTAGAAAAGTATTAATTTGGGAATATTGGGGGCCAGGCAGGAGCCCAAGAGAGGACTACACACCACTCTGGCCTGGCTATCCCTTTTATTGAGACTATGAGATACACCCATAGCCCTTAGGCAGGAAACTCCAATAACGGAACTTTACATAAGACAAACAGAGGTGGAGGCTGCTTTAGCTAACAATGTTTCAACTAAACAGTGAGTGATTAGAGTAATTAAGGTTGTTGACCAGCCTTCCGGGTTTCCTGTCCACATCTTTCTATTAGTGAGACAATGATCGGTTTCCAGCACAAGCCTCCTACTCACTCCAGCTCCATGGCTGCTGCCATCTTTGTTGGGTTAATCTGCATACTCGCTCCTGATTGGCTGGTGGGCATAGCGGAGGGATGGTCAATTTGCATGTTTCTCTTTTATTAGTGTAGATACTGCAATGAACATGGGGTGCATATATCTTTTCCAGACAGTGTTTACATTTTCTTTGGATACATACACAGAAGTATGATTGCTAGATCATGTGGTATTTCTTTTTTAAATTTTTTGAGGAACCTCCATTAAGTTTTCATAGTGGCTGCACCAATTTACATTTCCATTAACAGTGTACATGGATTCCTTTTTCTCCACATCCCGATAACACTTGTTATTTCTTGTCTTTTTAAAAGTAGCTATCTTCACAGGTGTGAAGTTATATCTCATTGTGGGTTTGATTAGCATTTCCCTGACATTCAATTGATGTTGAGAATTTTTTCATGTATGTGTTGGTCATCTGTATGTCTTTTTTGGAAATGAGTGTTTTATCAGGTCCTCTGCCTGATTTTTAATTGGAATGCTTGTTTTGATAATAAGTTGTATGAATTATTTATATATTTTGGATATTTGTTCTTTATAAAGTATAATATTTTCAAATATTTTCTCCATTCAGTGAGTTGCCTTTCAATCTTATTGTTTCCTTTGATGTGCAGAAGGGTTTTAACAATAATCCCAATTGTTTATCTTTACTTTTGTTGCCTTTGCTTTTGGTATCAAATCCAATAATCATCACCAGGATTTATGCCAAGGAACTTATTACCTATTTTTCTTCTAGGAGTGTTATGGTCTCAGGTATTTTTCCCTGTCTTTAATCCATTTGAGATAACTTTTGTATATTGTATAAGAGAGTTGTCTAGTTTTATTGTTTTGCATGGGGATTTCCAGTTTTCCCAATACCATTTATTAGGGAGATTTTCTTTTCCCCATTGTATATTCTTGACTCCTTTGTCAAAAATTATACGGGTTTATTTCTAAGCTCTCTATTCTGATTTATGTGTCTCTTGTTGTGTTAATATCGTGCCATTTTGATTACTATAGCTTTGTAATGTAGTTTGAAATCAGGGAGCATAGCATGATGCCTCCAGCTTTATCCTGCCTTCTCAAGATTGCTTTGGGTATTTGATGTCTTTTGTGGTTCCATATGAATTTTAGGATTGTGTGGTCTATTTTTGTGAAAAATGCCATTGGAATTTTTTTATAAGGATTACATTAAATCTGTAGATTGAGTAATATGGACATTTTTACAATATTAATTCTTCCATCTACAAGCATGGTATATCTTTGTATTTATTTGTGTCATCAATTTTTTTTCATCAATGTCTTTTACTTTTCAGTGTACAAGCCTTATTACTTCTATGTAAGTTACCCAACTTCTCTAAGTCTATGAGAGTAACAGTATGGTTTAGCAACACTGGTCAGTAATCCATTCTCTGAATCAATAAGCAGCCCCAACATTTCTGACCTAGGATTATTCCCATTTCATTTGCTTAAATGTTTAGAGAGGCCTGCCCTCTAATGGGGTAGAGAGAACTGGGGCATGGCATTTTTCTCTGTGAACCAGAGTCACATGGATGAGACTCAGTTTCAGAGGCTTGAGGACAAACTTCAAATTTCTGAGATTCTTCTTTTGGAATGTATGTGTACACATGGACATGCATAATGTACACACACATGCCCTATTGATTTGTTTATTTGATTTTTTCCCACTTCATCAAACCCAGTTTCCTTTGCCACTTTATTTTTATTCATGTTAATTGCTGAGACTATTACACATAGATGTTCTTTTTCTACTGGAGAGGTAAAAGGCTGATGGCATGCACGTTGAAGAGATTCTGACGGGAGCAGCAGTGAACAGACCTGACAGTAGCGATCACTCACCTAGGGTGACTTAAGGGGAGAAAGAAGAAAGTTTTGATGCTATAGAAAATGCAGTCCCAAAAATGGGTCTAAAGAACTTTGCCAGTCTTTGATAATGTTTGACATATCTGTACCAAAATGAGAAAAAATAAAGATAAGGTAGTGAATGTTTCATAAAGCTGAAAGGATTCAATATAATACCTGTCCTCTATTTTGAGATTATGCCCTTCTAGCTTTTTTGATGATAAAATGTCTTTTTTTACATTATTTTGGTAGCATTTTAAAATGCTTTCACTTAGCAAATAAAATTTATAAATTCTGCATATGTCCCCAAAATGCTCGTGGAAAATATTATTGGTCTTTGAAATCCAAAAATATGGAAACCATTGATTCATATTGCCCAAGATAAAAGGACTCTTCCTCATTGACCTCCCCATCCCAATTTTACAGCTAAGTCAACTGAAGGACTTGAACTCACATAGCAAGTTGATATCAGGACCAGGACTAGAACTGTATTATTTACTTCCAGACTACTGAGGCTTCCTCTTCCCTGCCTTGCTGTTCCAAATGGAAAGAGATACAGATGTAAAGCTTCCTTGACCTCACTATGTAACAATTTTTTACCATGCACTTTTTATTTCCTGTTTCATTTTAAGTTCAGGAACTAAAAACACAGCCTAAGTCCCAATGGGAAATGATGACAACTAAGTTCCCTGCCTCCTAATAGTTAACCCTATTAGAGGGGGGTGGACAATAAAATGGTCATTTAAAGTTTTGTCAACTTGCTCACTGTTGAGTCAGAAGAAGTGCCTACTCAAAGCATTAATTTCTGATTAGCTGTTAATCTAGCCAGGTTAGAAAAGTTGATGTAGAAAAATAAGCATTCACAAACTGGGACAGTGCTGTTACAGTGCTGTATCTGAGTTCTACCTAAAGCAAGAGACAATTAGCTTCTGGCCTGAAGAAGCTGAAGTGAGTGAAACCAGTTCAAAATCGGGGTATTTGGATTGCTTACACCTAAAAGTGCCAGGATTAGAGGGACGCTAGTAAGAATCATGGAGAGGCACTGCTTTGGGAAAACATCTCTCTACATCTAGACTAAAGAAGGTCCGACTTTGATAGAAAGGCCTCTACACATATGTTTTATACTAGTGTGTTCATTTCCTGTGGTTGCTGTAACAAATCACCATGAACTTAATGGGTTAAAACAATGCAAATTTATTACTTTATAGTCCTGTGTCAAAAGTCCAAAATAAATCTCACTAGGCTAAAATCCAGGTGTCAGCAGGGCTGCATTTCTTCTGGAGGCTCTAGAGGAGAATCCATTCCTTGCCTCTACCAGCTTCTAGAGGCTTCCCACATTTTTTTTTTTTTGTCCCATGGTGGTATCACTTAGACTTCTGCTTCCACTGTCACATCTCCTTCTCTCTTTGACTTTGACCCTCCTGCCTCTCTCTTATGAGGACCCTTGTGATTACATTGGTCCTACCAGGAAAATCCATGATAATTTTCCCATCTCAATATTCTTAACTTAAAACACATCTGCCAGTTGTTTTTGCCATTCAAAGTAATAATCACAAGTTCCTGGGATTGAGATGCAGACCTCTGGGGCGCGGGGGGGGCGGGACTTTTTAGCCTTCAGCAACTAGTAAAACTATTTTTTCAAGTGAAATCATGTGAGGAACCCTAATACATAAATTGCACCAAAACAGAACAGCTGTAATTAATGTCTTACCCATTCAGCCTCTACTACTTCCTAGCCATGATAGTCACAGAAGCACTCAAGTGGAATCTTGTGGCTCTAGGACCAATTTTAATACAACTGATTTATACCTGAAGAGAGGACATTATTTGGAAACACCTCAGCTACCACATCCCCAGTATTCATTATATTTGTCAGTGAAACCAGATGCCTCTTAATGCTTATCAATGAGGTCTACAGAAGATACCTTGCTCGTTTAGCCCTGCATTACCAGAATCTGAGGTGCTCAATGTTTGTTAAATGAATGAGTGAATAATTGATTAATGGTGAATGAAAAATGTTTAGGCAGCATCCATTTCCTATTTCCTTGCTCACAGTTATATGAGTTATATCTATACATCAGCATTATTGGAGAAAGGTGAAAATGGAACTGTGTCACTTTGCTCACCCTCACTATATCCTGTCCCAAACTATTTATACACATGTATACACACTGAATTTAATTACTTGTCATGAGTATTAACATAATGTATCATTTCAAATTTTGATCATAGACATATTTGCACATAATGGAACTAAACTATAGTATTTTAATATCTTTCCTTACCTGTTTTCCAGAAACTCATTCCTGAGAGCAAGTTCAGAAATGGAAAAAAGTATGTTAGAGATGAAGGTGCTGTGGTGCCTTAAAGGCTTTCTAGGGCACACAACCTTACAGATGAGGAGGCTAAGGCCTGAATAAAAGAAGGGACTTATACAGTATCATAGAGCACATCTTACTAGTATAGGTTCTAAACTAGAACTCAGGCCTTATGCTCCTGAATACAGTGCTCCTTCCATTGTTCCACAGTTGCTTGAAGCTGAACAATTTTATCAAGAAGTTTAGCTATAGAGATAATAAAATTTGAGATTTGAGTTTTTAACCTCTGACATAAAAAAAAAAATCAAAATATACAAGAACTATCAATGTTTGGGGTTAAAAAATATATTTCTAAGTGTCTTTCACAATGTAAGTGCCATAAACATTTGTTTGATAGTTCACGTGCCTTAAAGATTGATTGTTCAGAAAAATAATCACTGTAGTTAGCCTATATTTCAGTCAATGTATAAGAAGGGAGAAATGATAAAGCAGACCATATTTCCTCTTTCTCCAAACCAATCATCACTCACTTCTCACCTGGATCTTTCCTCACCAAACTGTTGAAATCTTTACATCTGACTCTAATTGAAATTAGTCCTAGGTCACAAGTAACTGTGATTTTGGCAGTCTAACCTTATAGCATATGAAGCAGATGATTATAAAGTTAGTTATCATGTGAACTCTTGAGCTTAAGATAAATGTTAACAGTGAGAACAGAGCAGAGCTCCAAAGCCAGTGGGGAACTGGAATGATAATTAGAAATTGTTGTTAGGCACATACAATGCATATTTCACTTGGCATATGAGTGCCCAAAGTCTTTTCTTAGATATACACCAGAGAGAAGGCTCTAGGTAGCATGGCTGAGACTAATCTTACCCCTGGTGGAAATTGAACTTCTGGTATCTTACATTGCATAAATTATACTAGAGGCCCAGTGCATGAAATTCGTGCATGGGGGTGCGGTGTGTGTGTGTCCCTCAGCCCAGCCTGCACCCTCTCCAATCTGGGACCCTGGTGGGATTGGGCCTAAATGGGCAGTTGGACATCCCTCTCACAATCCAGGACTGTTGGCTCCCAACCACTCGTCTGTCTGCCTGCTTGATTGACCCTAACCGCTTCTGCCTGCCAGACTGATCATCCCCTAACCACTCCTGTGCCAGCCTGATCGATGCCTAACTGCTCTGCTGCCAACTCAATTGCCCCTAACTGCCCTCCCCTGCTGGCCTGGTCACCCCTAACTGCCCTCCCTTGCCAGCCTGGTCACCCCTAACTGCCCTCCCCTATAGGCCTGGTCGCCCCCAACTGCCCTCCCATGCAGGCCTGGTCGCCCCTAACTGTCCTCCCCTGTTGGCCCGGTCACCCCTAACTTCCCTCCTTTGCCAGCCTGGCCGTCCCTAACTGCCCCCCCTGCCAGCTCAATTGCCCCTTACTGCCCTACCCTGCCAGCCTGGTCTCCCCCAACTACCCTCCCCTGCAGGCCTGGTCATCCCTAACTGCCCTCCCCTGCAGGCCTTGTCCCTCCTAATTGCCCTCCCCTGCAGGCCTGGTCCCTCCCAACTGCCCTCCCCTGTAGGCCTGGTTGCCCCTAACTGCCCTCCACTGCTGGCCCAGTCACCCCTAACAGCCCTCCCCTGCCAGCCTAGTTGCCCCTAACTGCTGTCCCCTGCAGGCCTGGTGCCCCCTAACTGCTCTCTGTTGCTGGCCTGGTCACCCTCAACTGCCCTCCCCTGCAGGTCTTATTCCCCCCAACTGCCTTCCCCTGCAGGCCTGGTCCCCCTCCCCCAACTGCCCTCCCCTGCAGGCCTGATCGCCCACAACTGCCCTCCCCTGCTGGCCATCTTGTGGTGGCCATCTTGTGTCCACATGGGGGCAGCCATCTTTGACCACATGGGGGTGGCCATCTTGTGTGTTGGAGTGACTGTCAAGTTGCATATTACCTCTTTATTATATAGGATAGACCTTTTGTACTTAAATCTGGACAGAGTTGGAGAAAGGAAGTGTTGACAATTACCACAGTTTTGGGCACATCATTGTCAACCAGTCAAAGCATGTTGATTGAAACAACTTATTGGGGATAATTCCAATCTACCCAGTGAAAATAGAATTGTTTACAAGTTGTGGTTCTGGACTTGCACACTTAGAAACATTGAAATAACTTCAGAACTTTCTCTGATATACCATGTAGAAAATTTTTTGAAACTATCTGGTTTTGTTTGGAAAATTTTATCTGATATTTGGCAGAGGATTTAAGTTTCCTGGGCTTTGAAGTAATTCTGAATCCTCAACAGTAAACCTTCAAAAGCTTTGACTCTGCCACATGGTATTGATGGGATCTACAAACAAGAAAACAGTATTTGAAGAGGAAAAAATGTGCCAAGTTTTGCCATTAAATGTAATAGGCAGAATTCTTTCTGTATTTCAGCAATAGTCCTATCCCTTAAGAACACAACTTCAAGAAAGATATCTTAAGAAGAGGCATAAGCAAGTAAGTATGGCAGAACATCTACTTGGCTCTGCCAGTGATGTCACATGGTTGGGGAACTCTTCCAATTGTCTACTCCATGGAGATAACATGCTGAACAAGTGATGGTGAGAGAAATGCAGTTCACACCAGAAAAGTCTCCTGGGAGACATTTAAGCTCCATGAAGACAATAACTCTATTTATGACACTCACTACTATATCCCTGTGACTTAGACTATATGCCTGCCACAAACTTGGTTCTTATGGTGGCTCCCAAAGGCCTGATGAAAAGCTCTCCATTTCATCAAATATACTTTAATATGGACTTTAAATATAATTTCATTACTGATGGAGTCCAGGGTAGACAACCTAGTTTAACAAGCAAAGGAAATGTGTCTGTTAAATGAATTGTAAAAATAGGCAAACTTACCCATCTATACTAATAAAAGAGTAATATGCTAATTAGATCGGGAGACCTTCCAGATGTCCTTCTGGACAAAGCCGGGTGTGTGGCCAGCTTGCAAATGGCCCTCAGCCCCTCATCCAGACTGGCCACGCCCCCCAGCAGGGACCCCCACCCCAAAGGTTGTGTGGCCAGCCTGAAAATTGCCCTCAGCCCCTCACCCAGGCTGGCACCACCCCCAGTGGGGACCCCCACCCTGATCTGGGACCCCCTTCAGGGAAAACCAGCCAGCCCCCACCCATGCACCAGGCCTCTGTCTCTACTAATAAAAGAGTAATATAATTAGACTGGGAGACCTTCTGGATGTCCTTCTGGACAAAGCCATGGTGGTGGGGCTGAGGCAGAGGTGGTTAGGGGCGATCAGGCCAGGAGGGGAGGGCAGTTGGGAGTGATTAGGTTGGTGGGGGGGGCAGTTGGGGTGAGCAGGCTGGCGGGGGGGCAGTTGGGGGCGAGCAGACCAGCAGGCAGAGTGGTCAGGGGCGATCAGGCAGGCAGGCAGGTGAGTGGTTAGGAGCCAGTGGTCCCGGATTGCAAAAGGGATCGGCCTAAACCGGCAGTTGGACATCCCTTGATGGGTCCCAGATTGGAGAGGGTGCAGGCCAGTCTGAGGGACACCCCCATGCATGAATTTCGTGCACTGGGCCACAAGTTTAAATATAAGCAGCACAGGAAGAACAAAGTAGAATACCTGCTCCCATGAGTACAATTGCTCCCAAGAGAAAGGAAAACTGAACTGAGTTAAGCATGGCCAGTAATCTACCCAAATTTATCAATCAAATAAGTGTTCCTCACTGTGCTGCTCAATGAATACTTTATGGAGGCATACATAAATGGTACCTGAGAAAGGTAGAAAGTGAACTTGAAACACCACCTGTAGTAATTAGTGTAACCCAGACACTGATATTCATGCTTGCCTGAGGAGCACTGGGATAGCCACAGAGGTGTTCTTATGTAAATGGCACTTTGGAGCCCACACTAAATTTCTATAATACCAAGCTTCAGATCCTCTTATAAGCAAATAAGATGAGCTAAAGATCTCTTTGACTCCTGAACAGGGGGCCATAGGAAAACATCTTTCATCCCAAGATAAGGTGAGTTCAACTAGGGGCCAGAGCAAAGGGTTACTCATGGATGCAGCTAGTATAAGAGGGATCATCTAATATTTTCTCTAGTACCATACTGGAACAAGAAAAAGAGATTCATTAAGGCAAAACAAGTTTCATGCTTTGTTTTGCTTTCAGACCTATTAATGTCATTGTTTATAGCCCTGTATCTCATTGAATTAATCCAAGACAATCAACAGAAGGGCCAAGGGGCCTAATGCTCTCAGAAGGAAATCCTCAGAAGGGGGCTACCTTGCTCCTGAAGACCTCCATGATTTGGTGTCATAGGCTTGGAAGATAAAACATTTGAATCTTCTCCATTTTCCTAAAGTACTGAGTTTAGTAATTGACAGTGATTGGAAAGGTTTGTGATCATGGTTATCATGTTTTTGAGGTAATAAGACTAGCAGGTTTTGTACTGGCACATTTTCCTTTCAGGAAAGTTGTATGGAAGACATCAACACTAACACCATGTGTCCTTATATGTGACCCAAAGTACTGGGCTTAACTGGGTAAGCAGAGTTGACAACCTTACAATCCATTAATGGCAATCACCTACATTTAATCTAACTCTGTTTCTATTCACAGACTTTGATTATACCATCCTTGTTAACTTACTCTAAATGCTATCTGAGAATTAAATCTTTTCTGCATCTGGGATTTGTATCAACAGCTTAATGACCTCTAGTTTTCTTTGTGTCACAATCATTTGTATTCTCTTGACCCTGCTTGAGCTTTAGAAAGAATTAAAGAGATAGCCTTAGTTTTAATATTTATAGATGGTTATTAATTCAAGATTTATTGAGTGCCTATACTATGCTTTTTAATCCCTTAACAAACACTATCTCATTTAACACAACACTGCAAGGTTGATGGTATTCTTCCAAATTTCCAGATGAGGAATCATCTCATTAAAGAGATGAAGTCATTTGCCCAAGATCCACAGAGGATAGGTGGTGGAGCTGAGATTCACATACAGGTCTGCTGAGCTGCCAAGCTTCATAGACGCTTTCTAATAATATGCTCAACTACTTCCAGCTGCATTTCTAGCACATCTCCAGACCAGGAGGATCAGTCCTCCTTTATTAGATGTTTACTTTGTTTCTTCCAATTGAAACATAAAACGGAGCTGGCCTATCACACAAGGTTGCTTGCTGATTTCCTGTTTGGGGAAGAACAGAATGGCCCTCTTTTTATTTTATCTGCTTCTTTCTCTGGAAATTACCAATTGTGAAGAAATGTAACATCATTAAAATAGTTTTAGAGCTTCCTCCAGTAAGGGCTGAAACTAACAAATGGCCTTGTTGGGCAGAGCTTCCAGTCACAAATGGAGGCTTGTACTACAACAGAACCTTTGTTGACGTTTTAATTTAATCATCAACAAAGTTTTTAAATGGGGACTTCAAGCAGTTTTATCCTAGCCTCAAATCATCAGAGATATAGAGTGCTGTCTCCACAGATCGGCATTAACGCCAAGCTCTGTGTGTCTGTGAGCCCTGACCACCAAACCCCCCATCACAATTTTGGAAGTCAGAAGGCAAGGGAATGGGAGAATAGAAGTATTATTATTCCTAACTCTCAGAGTTTAAATGTCCCAAAAGATTGTTTTCTTAAGGCATTCTTCCTGACATGTATACTCAGAAAACAGATATGAAGAGTAGGACATATGGGAAATATGCGCTTAGAATTCAGTGGATTCCAGGATCCTAGTGGAGTTAGCCTGTACATTCCCTAGAGTGATCTTACATCCTAGCTGATGTTGGAAGCCGCCCATTGTCTTCACTAGCAGAGAGGTATTGACAAGTAACCCGGAAGGCTAGAGACCTTGAGCTCTGAAAGGTCAGAGCTCTAGAGCTCTGCACCCACTGTTTAGTTGAGACAATGGTAACTGAAGCAACTTCCACCTTTTAGTTTTATGTAAATCCTTGCTGATTGGCTATTATTGGAATTGCCTGCCTAAGGGCTATGGGTGTATCCCAAAACCTGAATAAAAGGGATAGAAAGGCCAGAGCAAAGCAGAGTCCTTCCTCTTGAGCTGGGCTCCCACCTGGCCCCTAATTCCCAAATTTATAATTTCTTGTCTAGTCTCTCATTTGTGTGCAGCCTCCTCCAGAACCCGAACCCTGAACCTAAACCCTGAATCACGTGGGACGTGGTGGGGACACTCATAACTGGCACCCCAGATGGGACCTCTGGAGGGGATGATGTTTTGCCTAGAGTGAAGAAAGGAAGAATACACCGAAAAGGTGGGGAAGAATTCACCGTATAGGTGAGGGAAATTCACTGCACACAAAAGCCCACAATCAGCTGCAGAAGTCGCGATCTGTAAGTATGGTGGGAACGTCTTTTTCAGCCAGGCTAATGGGGCAGAATTAGATTATAAAGTAAACTTTATTATAAACTTTTGGTTTGCATGCTTAAGGAGTTATGTTTGGCAAAAAGTTGGTCAAAACTTGAAAAAAGCTCAACAGCAGGGAAAAAACTTGCCTCCAAACTGTTTCTCCATGGGGAACACAATATTGCATTTGCTAGAGCCTTTTAGAAAGGCTGAGGAGGAGTCTCCTCCCTTGGCTCCCTCTGCTCCTAGAGAGGAGCAGGAAGAAAAATTGGAGGAATGGCCTTTATGGCCCCCTCCACCTCCATGTCCTAATCCTGAAACATTTAATTCGCTGTCAATAGAATCATCTATACAGAGAACCATCAGAGAAGGAATAAAGGACATGTCGGTGGAAGAAAGGCTTGCTTTTCCTGTTATACAAGTAGCTGACCCACAGCTCCCAAATCAGATAATAAGACACCATGAAAAAATTGATTTTAAAATGATAAAAGCTTTGCGAGAAAGCATTGTTCAAAACGGTCTGACGGCTCCTTTTACAGGAGAAATTATGAATAATATTTCTGAAGCATTCTTAGCTCCTTATGATTGGTATTCTCTGGCTCATGCAACTCTGGATGGAGGAGATTATTTACTATGGAAGGGAGAATATTTGGAGAAATGTCGAGAGCAAGCCCACGCAAACGGAGGGCTGAATGCTCAAATAACTTATGAAATGCTGGCAGGACTGGAACAGTATGTGGATGTACAAAATCAGCTACATTATGTGCAACAGGTGTATGAGCAAATTAGACTTTGTGGAAGGAGAGATTGGTGGGTTTTACCAGCAAAAGGGGACCCTCAGGGAGCTTTTAGTAAATGTATGCATTTACTGATTTTGTGGCTTGTCTCCCTCGAGCAGTGAAACGACAGATTCAACATGAGAGAGCAGGAGATATTTTAATTCAACAATTAGCTTATGAAAATGCCAATGCTGATTGTAAGAAATGCCTGACGCCTCTGAGAAAAGATAGTACCATTACAGAAGTGATTCGAGCATGTCAGAATGTAGGATCAGGCACTTTTCAAGCAAATTTACTCACTGCTGCAGTAACAGTGGGAAATAAGAGGTGATATAAGTGTGGAAAAACAGGACATTTCCAAAAGGAATGTAGGCAACCGAGAAGGACACAAGGTAGCGCTCTAGGGAGAGGTGTGAACACTCTGCCTCCGGATTTAATCTCTCGGTGTCCTAGATATCAGAAAGGGAACCATTGGGCCAGTCTGTGTAGATAGAAATTTCATAGAAACAGGCAGCTGCTAGATCAAGACATAGGGTGTGGTCAGCCGCCGGGAAACAGCCAGAGGGGCGCCCCCCAGCCCCGTCATCAATAGGGGAAATCTGCCCTGCAAGGCCCACAGTGGATTCCCTCATCTGAGCAACTCCAAGAAGTGCAGGCCTGGATCTTAACAGCACTATAGCGTTCACTTTGACCCCCGATATTGCTCGGCAAGCTATTCTTACAGGAATTTGGGGAACTGTGCCACCTGGAACTTTAGGATTAATCTTAGGGAGGAGTGAAAACACTCTAAAAGGAGTAACTGTTCTGCCTGGAGTTATTGATTCAGATTATGAGGGAGAAATTAAAGTTATACTAGAATGTAATAATGTTATGCAAATTACTCCAGGACAAAGAATTGCTCAGATACTACTTCTACCTTATGTTCAGCAAGGCGAGGCTATAAATAGGAAAAGAGGAATGCAAGGATTTGGAAGCTTGGACATCTATTGGATACATGAAATTAGCAAAACCCATCCTATGATTAATTTAAGAATAGAGGGAAAACAATTTAGGGGTCTAGTGGACACTGGAGCGGATGTCAGTGTTATCAGCAAAGAATTCTGGCCTCCACGTTGGTCCATGGCAGAAGCTATGGGCTCAGTTAGAGGGGTGGGAGTTCCTGATAACACACAACATAGTGCTACAGTGTTAAGGTGGCAAGATGAGGAAGGACAGACAAGATGGTTTCAGCCCTACATCATCTCTGGAATTGCAGTCAACTTATGGGGCCGGGATGTCTTAGAACAGTGGTTCTCAACCTTCCTAATGCCGCCACCGTTTAATACAGTTCCTCATGTTGTGGTGACCCCCAACCATAAAATTGCTACTTCATAACTGTAATTTTGCTACTGTTATGAATCTTAATGTAAATATCTGTGTTTTCCAATGGTCTTAGGCTACCCCTGTGAAAGGGTCGTTCGACCCCCAAAGGGGTCGCAACCCACAGGTTGAGAACCACTGTCTTAGAAGGTTTACAGGCATGTATTACTACCAGCAAAAGACAGCAGTTAGGGGGGAGGGAGAGATCAACCAAAGGACTTGTGTGCATGCATATGAGCCTAACCAATGGTTAAGTTCAACAGGGGGTTGGGGCATCCGTGGGAAGGGGTGTGGGATGGGAATGGGGGGATGAGGACAAATATGTGACACCTGAATCAATAAAGAAATTAAAAAAAAAAAAATAAATAAAAAATAAAACCTGGAAAAAAAAAAGACAGCAGTTAATGACTCAGATGGGATATCAGACTGGTCAAGGCTTAGGAAAAAATGATCAGGGAATTAAAGAGCCCATCCAAGCCAAATGAAACCCAGGAACACTAGGATTAGGTTATCAACTTTTTTAGGAGCAGTCACTGCTCAGTCTCCTCACCCTCATGCTGATCCTATACAATGGAAAGATGATAGATCAGTGGCCATTAACCAAGGAGAAATTAAGTCATATTCATGAATTAATACAAGAACAAATAGAAGCTGGTCACATAGAGCCTTCCAATAGTCCTTGGAATACACCTGTATTTACAATTCCTAGAAGGCGACAGGAAAATGGCAATTGTTACATGATCTTAGAGCAGTTAATGCTACTATGCATACCATGGGAGCTTTACAACCTGGACTCCCAGTGCCTTCACAAATCCCTTTAGATTGGTCTCTTATAGTAGTAGATCTTAAAGATTGTTTTTTCACCATTCCCTTGGCACCTCAAGATAAACAGAGATTTGCATTTTCAGTGCCATCTATTAATAATATAGAACCCAAGAAAAGATATCAATGGAAGGTTTTACCTCAAGGAATGGCCAATAGCCTACCTTGTGTCAAAAATATGTGGCTCAAGCTGTTCAGCCTTTAAGGGACAAATACTCCCAATGTTACATTATTCATTACATGGATGACTTGCTCTTAGCAAGTCCACGGGAAGATATTTTCCCAATTAGAAAAGGAGCTCCCTAAATGGGGCTTAAGAATTGCTCCAGAAAAGGTACAGAAAGAAACGCCTTTCCAATACCTGGGAACCATAATTAAAAACCAATACATTAGGCCTCAAAAGGTGGAAATAAGAAGAGATTGTCTTAAAATTTTAAATGACTTTCAGAAATTATTAGGGGACATTAACTGGTTAAGACCTTATCTGAAGATCTGTACAGGAGAAATGACAAATTCATTTAATATACTTAGAGGTGACTCAAATCTTCCCTCTCCCCAAACATTAACAGATGAAGTTAGGAATGAGTTGCTAAGAATTGAGCAGGCAATTTCCTCAGCCCAAGTAGCGTGGGTACAGCCTGAATTACTTTTATTTGGACAAATTAACCCTACTGCAAATAGTCCCACTGGAGTCATCTTTCAAAATAAAAACTCTCCTGCCGACTGAAAAAATGGTGGCAGAATACAGACGTGTCCCGAGCCTTGTCCTGGAGCAGAAAGAAAGAACAGCTGAGGGTCGCATGAGGAGTGTTTTTTGGTGAGTTAAAGGAAAGCTATACTCCAGGAGAAGGTGGGGGACTGCTGGACAAGGTTCCCCTGACTGGGCAGCCCCCACTGCTGCTGGGTTCCCTCCCAGAGCCACTGGCTTAGATGCGGAGACCGCGCCATCTTGAAGGGGAAAGTGGATGTTATCGGAAGTCGGAAAATCTACAACTGCGGCACCCACCGAACAGCTGCAAACCCCAGAACACCAGTCCCCAATTGGCACAAACACACGGATTCAGAGGAGCTCTACACTCTACCACAGAAAGGTCAGATTTCACCTGGGATAAGGTGAGGTCTCTGGTCCCAGCAGGAAAGAGAAACACGTGCACTGCAGGAGCTGGAGGACCAGGGGAAGTCTGCGCCTAGAAAAATCCGTGGCTGTTGGGGTTGGCGTGATCCGTGAAAGTGGAAGGGGGTCCTCAGAGCTGCTAACAGAAGGGATCTCTAAAAAGAAACCCATTTTGATCTGATGCAAAAGGACAGCCTAAAAATTTTAAAAGTAGACCCAAGCGGGAAAAAGGGACTGTGCAGACTTGCGCGCAGCCCCGTTGTTCGCACTCTTGCACTTTTTCCTCTCCAAATCCTTGCCTCTGATTACTAAGCCCAAAATATAGGATCACCCAGTTTGGGACACCCTAGGAGACTGCAGGGGAAAGTTGTTTTTCTGGAACCTAGGGATCGGAGCAGGGAGTGACCGTCGGAGAGCCAGCTCTGGGGCAGCCCACTCCCACAAACCAGTATTGAGAACAACAGGGAAAGTAGGATCTAAGTACAGGCTAGAGAGAACCTATAGACCCAGAGGTCAATCAAGAAACACTGCCACCCAGGGGCTGCATCACAAATTGACTCTTGTGTAATCACAAATAAAGGAATACAAGAAATTAAGACACTGCCTGCTTAAAAATCAGGACTGGCTTACAACACTGAGGAGCAGTGGAATGCAGGGAACTGCAATACTGTCCTGACTGGGAAAAAGGTGTGTCAAATAGAACAATAGAGGAAGTGAATGACCTTCACTACTGCACATTATATTTTTTTATTTTTTATTTTTTTATTATTTTTTTTATCTTTTACTTAAGAAACTAATTTTTTTCTTTTTTCCTCACTTGATTTTACCTTTTTAATTATTACATTTTTATTTTCAAACAGTATTATTACTACTAATATTTTACCATTTAAAAAAAAAGTGTCATTTTATTTTCTCTTTATTTTACTTTGGGATTAGTGTTCTACATTCTATTTTCATCTTTCCTTTAGCATCGTTTTACTCTATCTCAACTCTACCTTTCTGCCATCACTCTCATCCTAAATTTTCTCCTGTTGGTGTCCTGTTTCTCTTACCCTTTTCCTGTTTTAGATTTTCCCTATTCTTCCTTTTTACCCCCTGTTAAAATTTCACCCTACTTATACATCTAATTTCCAATCCTCTGCTCCAAGTCCATGTACATCTCTCTCTTCTCTGTCTTAAATATCCAAAAAATTGTTTTTCTCTCTGTCCTTTTGTTGTTGTTTTCTTGAGTGTTGATTATATCGATTTTTTATGCTTTCTTGTGAGATTGTTTTGCTTATTCTTTTGTTTTTTGGTTTTTTTTTTGTTTGCTTTGTTTGTTTTTTGCTTCTGTTTTCCCTTGCCTCGCTTGATATTAGTTGTTGTTTGTAATTTGTATTAATCTCCAGGTACTTGTTGTTGGCATTTGCTGGGATTAGGGGCTGTTCTATTGGAGTTTTCTCCATATATATATATATATATATATATATATATATATATATATATATATAATTTGTTCCTCTTTTCTTTCTTATTCTCTTTCTTGTCTCTCTTACTTTTTTTTTCCTTTTCCCATTTTCATTTTGGCACTCCTTTTTTTTTTTTCCTCTTCTTCTTTCTCTCCTATCCCCTAATTTGCCTTTCTCTGGTGGTCACCTTTATTTGGGGTTATTAATATTGTGAATACATTTCTGTTCAGTGCCTTGTGTGTTGTACCTGGTTGTGTTGTATTTTGTGCCTTTAAATCAATGCAGGAGAGAGAGAACTGCATAACCAAACATCCAGAGAAGAGAGACCATGTGGAGACAAAGAAACCGCCTGCATATGAAAGAAAAGCAGGCATCACCAGAAAAGGAAGTAAATGAAATAGAGGCAAGCAATCTGTCAGAAAAATTCAGAGAAATGGTCATAAGGTGGATGAAAAGAATGGAAGACAAATTCGACAATATGAGTAAGAACCAAGAGGAAATGAAGAAGAACCAAGAAGAAATGAAAAATGACATTGCTGCTGTAAAGAACTCAATATAAAGCATCAACAGTAGACTAGAAGAAGCAGAAGACCGCATCAGTGAACTAGAAGACAAGGTGGGAAAAAATACCCAAGTAGAGCAGCTTCAAGAAAAAAAATTAAAAAGCAGGAGGAGAACCTAAGGAAACTTTGGGACAGCACGAAACAAAACAACATCTACATAATAGGGGTTACAGAAGGAGAGGAACCTGAGGAAGGAATAGAAAACCTGTTTGAAGAAATAATGACAGAAAACTTCCCTGATATAGAGAAGGAAAAAAACCCACACAAATCCAAGAAGGTCACAGAGTCCCAAGCAAAATGAACCCCAAAAGCCCGATGCCAAGGCACATTATAATTAAATTGGCAAACACCAACAACAAAGTAAGAATCCTAAAAGCGGCCAGAGAGAGACAAAAAGTTACATACAAAGGAACCCCCATCAGACTAGGAACTAATTTCTCAACAGAAACTCATCAGGCCAGAAGGGAATGGAATGAAATATACAAGGTCATGCAAAGGAAGGGTCTGAATCCAAGAATACTGTACCCAGCAAGGCTATCAATCAAAATTGAAGGTGAAATCAGGAGCTTCACAGACAAAAAAGGACTAAGAGAATTTATTACCAACAAACCAGCAATGCAAGAAATGCTAAAGGGTCTGGTATAAAAAAAAAAAAAAGAAATAGGAAGCGAAGAAAGAACACAGGGGTAAAGAATAAAAATGGTGACAAGTAAGTACCTATAAATAATAACTTCAAATGTAAATGGATTAAATGCCCCAATCAAAAGACATAGGGTAATGGATTGGATAAGAAAACAAGACCAATATATCTGCTGTCTACAAGAAACCCACCTCAGAAAAAAAGACTCACATAGACTGAGGGTAAAGGGATGGAAAAAGGTTTTCCAGGCAAATGGAAATGAAAAAAAAGCTGGGGTAGCAATACTTATATCTGACAAATTAGATCTCAAAGTGAAGGACATAACAAGAGATAAGGAAGGCCACTTCATAATACTAAAGGAAGCAATCCAACAAGAAGAAATAACTCTGGTAAACATATAGGCACCCAATACAGGAGCACCCAAATACATAAAAAAAACTCTGGGAGGATATCAAGGGAGAGATTGACAGCAATACAATCATAGTAGGGGACTTTAATACCCCACTATCACCATTGGACAAATCCTATAAACAAAAAATCAGCAAAGAAACATCAATTCTAAATGACTCACTAGACCAGATGGAATTAATTGACATCTTCAGAACATTTCACCCAAAAGCCACAAAATATACATTCTTCTCAAGTGCACATGGGTCATTTTCAAAGATAGACCATATGTTGGGTCATAGGCGAAGTCTCTTCAAATTTAAGAAGATAGAAATTATATCAAGCATCTTCCCAGATCACAGTGGCATAAACCTGTAAATCAACTGCAATAAAAATAATCCAAAAAAATCAAACACATGGAGGCTAAATAGCATGCTATTAAATAATGACTGGGTTACCAGAGAGATCAAGGAAGAAATAAAAAAACATCATGACAACAAATGACAATGAAAACACAACAATCCAAAATCTATGGGACACAGCGAAAGCAGTCTTGAGAGGGAAGTTTATAACTCTACAAGCCTATTGCAAAAAACAAGAAACAATGGTAATAAATTACCTAACCCTACAACTCAAAGAGCTAGAAAAAGAGCAGCAAGAAAAGCCCAGTGTAACCAGAAGGAAGGAAATAACAAAGATCAGAGCGGAGATAAATAACATAGAGACCAAAGAAACAATACAAAAGATCAACAAAACCAAGAGCTGGTTCTTTGAAAAGATAAACAAGATTGATGGACCTCTAGCCAGGCTCACCAAGAAGCAAAGAGAGAGGACCCAAATAAACAAAATCAGAAATGAAAGGGGTGAAATAACAACAGACCCCACTGAAATAGAAAGGATTGTTAAAAAATATTATGAACAACTCTGTTCAATCAACCTGGACCACCATGGAGGAAATGGACATATTCCTAGAAAAATATAAAATTCCAAAATTCAATCAGGAAGAATCTAAACATCTCAATAGGCCTATAACTATGGAAGAAATTGAAGCAGTCATCAAAAAGCTTCCAGCAAACAAAAGCCCGGGGCCAGATATCTTCACAGGGTACTTTTACCAAACATTCAAGGGAGAACTAAAACCTATCCTCCTCAGACTATTCCAAAAAATTCAAGATGAAGGGACACTTCCAAGCTCCTTCTTTGAAGCTGGTATCACCCTAATACCAAAACCAGATAAAGACAACACAATGAAAGAGAATTACAGGTCAATATCCCTCATAAACATAGATGCCAAAATCCTCAACAAAATTCTAGCAAATAGGATCCAGAAGTCCATCACAAAGATCACACACCATGACCAAGTAGGATTTATCCTGGGGATGCAAGCTTGGTACAATATCTGCAAATCAATAAACGTGATACATCACATAAACAAAATGAGAGATTAAAACCACATAGTCATATCAATTGATGCAGAAAAAGCATTTGACAAAATCCAACACCCTATCTTGATAAAAATTCTCAACAAGGTGGGAATAGAAGGATCATACCTCAACATAGTAAAAGCTATATATGATAAACCCACAGCCAACATCATACTCAATGGGCAAAAACTAAAACCCTTTTCCCTAAGAACAGGAACAAGACAGGGATGCCCACTCTTACCACTCCTGTTCGACATAGTACTGGAAGTATTAGCCATTGCATTTAGACAAGAAGAAGGAATACAAGGCATCCAAATGGGAAAAGAAGAAGTAAAGCTGTCCTTATTTGCAGATGACATGATACTGTACATACAAAACCTGAAAGACTCCATAAAAAAAACTAATAGACTTAATAAATGAATTCGGCAATGTAGCAGGATACAAAATTAATGTCAATAAATCTATGGCATTTCTATACACCAATAGTGAACTTACAGAAAGAGAGACTAAAAAAGCAATCCCATTTACCACTGCACCAAAAAAATTACCTAGGAATAAACTTAACTAAGGAGGTAAAAGACCTCTACTTGGGAAATTACAGGACACTGAAAAAAGAGATAGAAGAAGACGTAAACAAATGGAAGAACATATCATGTTCATGGATTGGTAGAATCAACATCATTAAAATGTCCATACTATCCAAAGCAATCTATAGATTCAATGCACTCCCCATTAAAATACCAACGGCATATTTCACAGACCTTGAAAGAACTCTCAAAAAATTCATCTGGAATAAAAAAAGACCCTGAATAGCCACAGCAATCCTGAGAAAGAAGAACAAAGTAGGTGGGATCTCAACACCAGATTTCAAGCTGTATTACAAAGCCACTGTTCTCAAAACAGCCTGGTACTGGCACAAGAACAGACATATAGATCAATGGAATAGAATAGAGAACCCAGAAATTGACCCAAACCACTATGCCCAATTAATATTGGACAAAGGAGGCATGAACATACAATGGAATCAAGGCAGTCACTTCAATAAATGGTGTTGGGAAAATTGGACAGATACATGCAAAAAAATGAAACTAGACCACCAACTTACACCATACACAAAAATAAACTCAAAATGGATAAAGGACTTAAACATAAGATGGGAAACCATAAAAATACTAGAGGAATCCACAGGCAGCAAATTCTCAGACATATGCCAAAAGAACTTCTTCACTGATACTGCTCCTAGGGCAACGGAAGCTAAAGAGAAAATAAACAAATGGGACTACATCAAAATAAAAAGCTTTTGCACAGCAAAAGAAACCATCAACAAAACAAGAATATGGGAGAACATATTTGCAAATGTTATCACTGATAAAGGTTTAATCTCCAACATCTACAGTCAACTTATACAAATTAATAAAAGGAAGATAAATGATCCAATAAAAAAATGGGCAAAGGACCTAAATAGAATCCTTTCGAAAGAAGACAGAAGGAAGGCCAAGAGACACATGAAAACATGCTCAAAGTCACTAATTATCCGAGAGATGCAAATCAAAACGACAATGTGGTACCATTTCACACCTGTCAGAATGGTTATCATCAACAAATCAACAAATGACAAGTGTTGGCGAGGATGCAGAGAAAAATGAACACTCGTGCACTGCTGGTGGGAATGCAGACTGGTGCAGCCACTGTGGAGAACAGTGTGGAGTTTCCTCAAAAAACTGAAAATGGAACTCCCATTTGACCCAGTAATCCCACTCCTATGAATATATCCTAAGAAACTAGAAACACCAATCTGAAAGGATATATTCACCCCTATGTTCATAGCAGCACAATTTATAATAGTTAAGATTTGGAAACAGCCTAGGTGCCCGTGAGCATATGACTGGATCAGAAAACTATGGTACATCTACACAATGGAATACTATGCTGCCATAAAATAGAAGGAATTCTTACCATTTGCAGAAACCTGGATGGAACTGGAGAGCATTATCCTAAATGAATTCAGCCAGTCAATGAAAGAAAAATACCACATGATCTCACTCATTTGTGGATAATAAAGAACATTATAAACTGATGAACAAAAAGATAGATACAGAAGCAGTAAAGCATCAAACAGACTGTCAAATTATAGCGGGAAGGTTAGGGCGAGGTGGGGGAGATAAGAGATTAACTGAAGGACTTGTATGCATCCATATAAGCATAACCAATGGACCCAAAACACTGGGGGGTGAGTGTTAGAGGCTTCATTTAGGTACTTCTCCTCCTGCCTCCAGAAAGAAAGCAAAAGCTTAACCTTAGAACAAAGAAACTAGTATGCAGCAGAACAGGATGCGCTAACCACTACATAACACCTAAGTGAATAGTTGGCCAAGTGTTGAGAACTTAAGATATGGTTCACAGAACTCTTAACTAACAACTGTGGGAAGGAATAAATATGGTTTTTGTGGTAATTCTACTTAAAATGAGCTTGCTACCAAGGCTCAGGGGGTCACTGGCAATTGGCAGCCAGGGGCTCCACTGGCCGGCTGAATAAAACTATCCTTTAATTTTCCAAATTTATCTGGAGTCCTGACTTGTTCTTTGGGAGTGTGATCCCAGGGCTACAACATTTGGAGGCCCCAGCGAGATCCTCCCTTGAACCACGACTTGGTCGCGACCATCACCCGGACAAATTTCAGGTACGTTTTGGTGCCAAAACATCACACTGGGTTCGGTTCTGGAAATGGGGATCCCCACTGACGGACCATCAGGAGGGCTGGATGCAGCACAACCTCCAGGTCCTCATTTTCACGGGCAATGGCCCCTTGAGAATCCTGGGCGGTTTGAGGCCGCATCTGAGGTTTACTGGTCATTTTTTGGGGCTCTTCCAGTGCCCCCTCCGAGTACTCATTGGTCTCTGTTTGTTGTGAATCTCTGTGTGTCAGTCACTTCCTTCCTTGCTTTCATTCTAATCTTTGGTGTTTTTGTCAAGATCGGGTCGAGTCAATCCTGTGATGCCTCAACACCATTACAGTGTATGTTGAAAAATTTTAAGGATTTTGCTAACAGATGTAATGATGATGGTTATCCAGCAGAGGACTGGGTCCTCCGTAAATTCTGTGAATCAGAGTGGCCAACATTCAGTGTTGACTGGCCCTCTGAAGGCATGTACGATTGGGGCATCGCCGCGGCAGTACTGGACATTGTCTATGTCTATGGCGGCCCGGGACACCCAGATCAAATTCCATATATCCAGGTCTGGGTTGACATATTAGATGACAATCCCGATTGGCTGAAAGCGTGTCGTAAAGGTTGGCGCCTGAAGGGAAAAGGTAAAGAGATGGCAGTCTTAGCAGCGCTTGGTGGGGCCAGATCTCACCGCCGACTCCCTAGACCTTTGCCCCCAGGAAAGGGGCCCTCAGCCCCTCCTCCCCTCAGTCTGGCTCAGAAGTCTCAGATCCCAGTTTTGCCTCCTCCTGAGAGTGATTTTTTGGTACTTCCCTCAGGGTGCCCTCCATATGTGCCTCCCAGATCCCCTACAGGTCCCAGTTGTCTCTGGGTCAGAATCCCAAGGCCCTGCTCCCGAAGGACAGGGGAGAGGAGAAGGGGACCTTTTGTCTCCCTCTCACACACGTGGCGGAACATCCTATGGACCGTCCCCGGCCCCGGGCCATCCCCATGATGCCACTCAGGGAAGCCGGGCACCCCAACGGTCCCAATGGTGAGTCAGTCATGATTTACATCCCTTTTTCAACTTCCTATCTCTACAATTGGAAGAACCAGAACCCTCCATTTTCTGAGAACCCTCAGGCAATGATCTCTTTGTTAGAGTCAGTCTTTTTTACTCATAAGCCTACCTGGGATGACTATCAGCAACTGCTGCAGACCCTTTTTACATCCGAGGAGAGAGGGTTAAGACAGAGAGCCAGAAGCAGGTTGAGGGGCCAGACGGCCAGCCTACCTCAGACCCTGCTATCCAGGTGAGAGTGTTCCCCTCGACCTGGCCCGACTGGCCACAGAACGCACCTGAGGCACGGGAGGCTCTAGACCTATACCTCCAGACTCTACTCAAGGGCATCTGTGCCACGGCATGCAAGCCAACTAATTTGAGCAAGGTGACCGAGACCATTCAGAAACCAGATGAAAGCCCGGCAGCTTTCTTAGAAAGGCTATGCGAGGCTTATAGGGTCTACACCCCTATAGACCTGGATAACCCTGTAAACCAAAGGGCCCTAAATGTGGCTTCTGTAGGACAGTCAGCCCAGATATCAGAAGAAAGTTACAGAAGTTAGAAGGGTTTGCGGGTAAGACAACCTCTGAGCTGGATGAAGTGGCCCAGAAGGTCTTTGATAATCGAGAAGACCCAAATCAAGGACTTTGGAACAATATCGGGAAAGTCCTACTAGCCTTAAGTGGAAATGGCCAGGGAAGAGGTCGTGGACGCGGGCAAAGGAAAGGGCACAAAGGGGGAAGTCGGCCTCCTGGAGGTGGGCAAGGATAGACACCCCTAGGAAAGAATCAATGTGCCTACTGTAAGGAAGAGAGACATTGGAAGAGAGAATGTCCCAACAGAAAGGCCGGTCAGTGTCCTTCCTCAATCCTCGTAGAGGAGATTGACTAGGGGGGCCCAGGGCACCGACCGGCCTCCTAGGAACCTTGGGTATGACTAGAAGTAGGAGACCAGCCCATAGATTTTCTTCTCGACACAGGTGCAACTTTCTCAGTCCTGACAGAACCTCTGGGCCCCCTAACCAAGAAAAAGACTCCCATACAAGGGGCCACAGGGAAAGTCCAGTCATTTCCATGGACCCCAGAAAAGACTATCCACCTGGGCCAGAAACAGGTCACTCACTCATTCCTGGTCATGCCAGATTGCCCATACCCCTTTCTGGGGAAACACCTTTTGCAGAAGCTCAGAGCCACTATTTCATTTCACCCGGGAGGACATAGAGTCAATTTTGAACAGGGACGGGATGAACCGCCAGCCATCCTTGTTGTGCATGCAATGGAGGATGAGTACCGGTGGTTTTTGCCCCCTCCCAATGCAGCCTTAAGTTCAAACTTCCTAGAACACTTGAAGACCCAAATCCCAGGAGTCTGGGCTGAAGACAACCCACCCGGACTGGCTATCCATAGGCCCCCTATAGTGGTCCAGTAAACCAGCGGTGCCACGCCAACAAGGGTAAGACAGTACCCCATGAGTCAGGAAGCCTGACAAGGGATAGCCAAACACATCAAAAGACTAAGGGCAGCAGGCATCCTCGTTCCATGCCAATCTGCCTGGAACACCCCACTCTTACCAGTCAAGAAGCCAGGGACCGAGGACTACAGGCTCGTCCAGGACCTCAGGGAAGTCAACAAATGGGTTGAAACCATACACCCCAAGGTGCCCAACCTGTACACCCTTCTGAGTAACCTGTCCTGGGACCGGGTCTATTACTCAGTTCTGGACTTAAAGGATGCCTTCTTCTCCCTGCCCTTAGCCCCTCAGAGCCAGTCTATTTTCGCCTTTGAATGGACTAATCCAGAAGAAGGGGAGTCGGGACAATTGACATGGACCCAACTACTCCAGGGTTTTAAGAACTCCCTTACCCTATTTGATGAGGTACTAAATGAAGACTTACGGGAATTCAGGGAGACTCACCCGGGGGTAACCCTCCTGTAATATGTTAATGATTTACTGGTGGCTGGAAAGACGGCCCCTGAGTGCCTTGAGGCTACCACTGACCTACTTAGGATCCTGAACATTTTGGGATACCGAGTGTCTGCCAAGAAAGCCCAACTCTTCCTGACTCAGGTGACATACCTAGGGTAAGAACTGAGAGGAGGAGAGAGGAGACATAAAAGCATAAAAGCAATAGAGACTATCCCGGAACCCACCACCAAGCGAAAGGTGAGAAAATTCCTTGGGGCCGCTGGGTACTGCAGGCTATGGATCCCGGGTTTTGCTGAAATTGCTAGACCCCTATACAGCACCACGGCGGGCGGAGACACCCCCCTCCAGTGGGGAGAAACAGAGTCACGGGCCTTCCAGGACTTAAAACAAGTGCTCGTAACTGCTCCTGCCTTAGCCCTGCCCAGCTTAGACAAGCCTTTCCACCTGTTTGTGGCTGAATCTGAAGGGGTAGCCAAGGGGGTCCTTACTCAAACTTTGGGCCCTTGGAAAAGACCCGTAGCCTACCTCTCCAAGCGGCTAGATCCGGTAGCCTTGGGATAGCCACTCTGTCTAAGAGCCATTGCAGCCACCAGCATACTAGTAAAGGAGGCAAAGAAGCTAACGTTTGGCCAAAAGATCATCGTGTACGGCCCCCACCATATAGAAGGTCTCCTAAGGGCACCTCTGGAGAGATGGATATCGAATGCCAGGATCACCCAGTACCAGGTAACACTACTGGACCCGGAGCAGGTAACTTTTTCTAAAACCACCCCACTGAATCTGGCAACATTCCTCCCCACCCCTGGGAAAGGTAAAACCCACCACTGCCAGGACTTTTTGGACAACCTTGCCACTGGTCGCCGAGACCTCACCAACACCCCCATCCCCAAGGCCAAACTAACTCTCTTCACAGATGGAAGCAGTTACATACAGGAAGGAGTCCAGAGAGCTGGAGCCACTATAGTCACTCTAAATAGTACTGTACGGGCAGAAGCACTACCCCAAGGCACCTCGGCTCAATGAGCGGAGTTAGTTGCCCTGATAGAAGCCCTACGCCTGGTGAAGGGAAAGACTGTGAACATTTACACAGACAGCAGGTAGCTTTTGCCTCTGTACATGTACATGGGGAGCTATACAAAAATCGGGGGCTACTCACTTTGGCAGGCAAAGGCATTAAAAATACCGAAGAAATCATCCAACTCCTAGACGCGGTGTGGCTTCCAAAGCGGGTAGCCATCATACACTGCAAAGGGCATCAGAAGGGGGACTTGGAACCCAAGCGTGGCAACCGCCTAGCAGATACAGCAGCCAGACAAGTAGCCACAAGACCAGTGGGGAGGCAGTTCCTAGTAACAACGGTACTAGGAAAACAACTAGAGAGGCCAACCTACTCAACGGAGGAGGAGACAGCCGCCCCAGAGAAAGGCATCGAGAAAGGAAAAGACGGCTGGTATTGACTGTCAGATGGGCGAGTTTACTTTCCAACAACCCTGGGGTGTTTACTTATCAATGAAGTCCACCAGCGCTCCCACCTGGGAGGCACCAAACTCTGTGAATTGCTGAGAAAGAGGTATGCAATCCCTGGACTAACCCGAGTGGCAGTGGAGGTAGCATCCTGATGTGTGGTATGTGCCCAGGTCAATCCTGCCAATCATCGTCTTCCAGAAGGTAAAAGGGACCGGGGAGACAGTCCAGGTGTACATTGGGAAGTTGATTTCACCGAGATGCCCTCTGGGACTGGAGGGTATCGATACTAGCTGGTTCTGGTAGACACGTTTTCAGGGTGGCCAGAGGCATTTCCCACAAAGGGGGAGTCTGCTCGCATAGTTAGTAAAAAGCTAATAAAGGAGATCATTCCCAGGTTTGCTCTGCCGCTAGCTCTGGGGTCCGACAATGGCCTGGCTTTTACAGCCTCAGTAACCCAGTCATTGGCCAAAGCACTGGGAATCAATTGGAAGTTACATTGTGTCTATCGCCCACAGAGCTCAGGTCAGGTAGAAAGAATAAGTAAAACAATTAAGGAAACCTTATCCAAATTAAAGCTTGAGTCTGGTGAGAACTGGGTCACCCTCCTCCCCTTCGCCCTACTCAGGGCAAGGTGCACCCCCTTTAGGAAATATTTTACCCCCTTTGAAATCATCTTTGGGAGACCACCTCCCCTCATTCCCCGGCTGGACCTAGTCCCAGTCACTGACTTGTCTGCTAGATCTCTCTTAAGTTCCTTGCAGGCACTGCAAGCAGCCACTGAGGAGGCTCGAAGAGCTGTTTGGTCTGAACGGGACCAGAAGCCACAACCCGACCTCGACCCCATCCCACCGGGAACCGAAATATGGGTCAAAAGGTGAAGCACCAAGAATGACCTTGAGCCTCGTTGGACAGGACCCTACACCGTCATCCTGAGCACCCCCACGGCTGTAAAGGTTGCAGGAAAACGGCACTGGATCCACCGCAGACACGTCAAGCAAGATTCCACCAAGGCATGGAGAACTAAAAAAACAGGAGACCCCTTAAAACTGCGGCTCAAACGTGGGCCCTCATCGGGATCCTCTGTTGCAGACTAGCAGATACTGGACTAAACTCTCACCAACCTGAACAGTGGGAATGGATTTTGTATAGTGACAGGACAGGTATCATAGGTACTGAAATTGCCAGTATTCAAGACAGACTTATATAAAATTATAGGACAAAACTGGATAAATTCTAAAAGTCAAAGTGCCCTACGGGGCTACTCGGTAGGCGGACATCCAAGGCCTACCGGGGTCAGGTCCTACGGGTGCAGGTCAAAACCTCTCGAGGTACAACTAAGACATGAGATAGACTACATATGCCCCCAAAACAGGTCCCACCCTGGAGTAGAGCCCAACACTCACTGTGGAGGACAAAGTGAATATTTTTGTGCAGTCTGGGGTTGTGAAACCATCTCCCACTGGGCAGAAAACAAGAATCCCCTCCTGAAGTACTCCCAAACAGCTTTAAAGCCAGATTGCCAGGTAAGAAATTGCAACCCTGTCAGACTAGAGGTACAAGGCAATCCCCAAACTGGCGACTGGGAACGGGGACAAGCCTGGGGAATTAAATTTTATGTAAATGGCAAGGACCCGGGGGTAATAAATACCATTAAAAAAAAGCCTGTACCCCTAACCCGGTTTCAAGCGTCCCCCAGACCCTCCTCTGGTCCGAGGGATCCACACCCTACCAACTTGCCAGCCGACCCCTCAGGACCAGAACCCCTAAGGATTGTAGAAGCAGCTTTCACCTATCTAAATCAAACAAGGCCGGACCTCACTGTCAACTGCTGGCTATGCCTGAACCCTGAACCTCCCTTTTATACTGAGATTGGGGTAATTGCAAGCTTCAGTGAGATCAAAAACATCACCCTAGCAGAAGGAGGGGGATCTACACCACAGTGTCAATGACTAGATTACCTCCAGGGTACTAGAGTAAAAACTGTTATAGGGCAGGGTACCTGTGTCCATCCAGAAAGTTATGAAGAAAATATTTGGGATGCTACGTGTAATAACACCATTCACATATCTCCTAATTCCACTGAATACTTCCTAAAGGCACCCGAAGGAACAATGAGGACTTGTACAAATGGACTTACTGATTGTGTGTACCCTAACAGCTTAGTAAGGCCAGACCAACCAGAAACATGTATCCTCACTCATATACTGCCCCAAGTTTATTACCAAGCAGGAAGGTTAGAGGATGGTCCTGTTCCCTACTCAAGCTTCCACAGGGCCAAGAGGATACCAGTCCTAGTCCCACTACTTACAGGGTTAGGTGTGGCAGGAGCAGCCGGCACTGGGACTGCAGCCCTAGTTAAGGGCAACCGGGATTTTCTCCAACTAAGTGCAGCAATAGACACAGATCTTCGGCTGGTAGAGGAGTCTGTTCGCAGCCTTGAACACTCCCTCAGTTCTTTAGCTGAAGTGGTCCTCCAGAATAGGAGAGGCTTAGATCTCCTTTTCCTTAGACAAAGGGGCCTATGCCAAGCTCTAGGAGAGAAATGTTATTTCTATGCTAATCACTCTGGGTTAGTTAGGGAAAATCTCAAGAGACTACAAGAGAGACTAGAAGAAAGAGAGAAAGAAAAAAAAGAAAGATCAAGATGGTTTGGATGGTTTGAAGATTTATTCAATTGGTCCCCATGGCTGACGACCTTCCTCTCTAGTCTAGTCGATCCAATAATAATGCTCCTCCTCATACTCCTGTTTGGCCCCTGCATCCTATCCTAGCTCACTAAAATGCTTAAAAATAAAATAAATACAATTAAGCAAATGGTTCTCCATGGCAGAGTCCTATGGATTCCCCGCACTCCTGCCTAGCAAAGATTTGCCAGGATGATCAAAGACCAGTGGGGAATGTTAGGGGCTTCATTTAGGTACTTCTCCTGCCTCCAGAAAGAAAGCAAAAGCTTAATCTTAGAACAAAGAAACTAGTATGCAGCGGAACAGGATGCGCTAACCACTACATAACACCTAAGTGAACAAGACAGGATAGTTGGCCAAGTGCCGAGAACTTAAGATATGGTTCACAGAACTCTGAACTAACAACTGTGGGAAGGAATAAATATGATTTTTGTGGTAATTCTACTTAAAAGGAACTTGCTGCCAAGGCTTGGGAGGTCACTGACAATTGGCAGCCAGGGGCTCCACCGGCCAGCTGAATAAAACTATCCTTTAATTTTCCAAATTTATCTGGAGTCCTGACTTGTTCTTTGGGAGTGTGAGCCCTGGGCTACAACAGTGAGGGCATATATGTGAGTAGGGTGGGGGGGGGGCAATGTTAATATATGTAGACATATAATACCTTAATAAAAAAAATGGAGAAAAAACAACAACTCTCCTGCCATTATTGAATGGGTTCACCTAGGGCATCAATCCTCTAAAACTGTGGTTACATATGTAGAACTATTGGCTCAGTTAATATTTCAAATTAGAAAGCATTGTAAACAGCTTAGAGGGGAAAAGCCCCAGTGTATCTACTTCCTCCTCACTGGGAAGCAATTAGAAATGTTATTTCAGACTGATATAAATTGGCAAATTGGCTTAAGTGGATATTCAGGGAACTTAGTTGTCACCTATTAAAAGATAAATTACTACAATTTTTATATAATACCTCCATCATTATAACAAAAAAAAATTGGCAGGAACCTATTCCTGGAGCTTTAACTGTTTTACTGATGGATCATCTAATGGGAAAGCTGCCTATCATACAATGAATCAGATAAAGTCATACTGACTAGTCATACTTCTGTACAAAGAATCAAACTAGAAGCTATTAAGGCTGCATTGCTGGATTTCCAAGAGCCTCTTAATATTGTCTCTGATTCTTTTTACGCTGCGAACCTAGTAAATAGAATTGAAACTGCCTGGTTGAAATGGCTCAGTGACCAAAGTTTATTTTTACTATTTAAACAAGTTCAACAGATTGTACAACAGAGACAATATCCTTTTTATATCACTCACATCAGGGTTCATAGTGTATTACCTGGTCCTTTAACAAAAGGAAATGCACATGCTGATCAATTGGTTGCTTTATTAAAAGAAGCCTTAGAATCTCATCAGCTTTTACATTAGCCTGCCAAAATGTTGTCTAAACAATTCTCAGTCACTCGACAATAGGCAAAACAGATTATTAAGGAATGTCCCACTTGCATGCTACATCTACCTCAAGGGCCTAACACAGGAGTCAACCCTAGAGGTTTGCTAAAAGACCATATCTGGCAAATGGATGTAACACATTACACTTCTTTTGGACGCCTTGGGGCATTACATGTCTCTGTAGACGCCTTTTCTTTTCTTTTTTTTTTTTAATATATTTTATTGATTTTTTACAGAGAGGAAGAGAGAGGGATAGAGAGTTAGAAACATCGATGATAGAGAAACATCAATCAGCTGCCTCCTGCACAACCCCCACTGGGGATGTGCCCGCAACCAAGGTACATGCCCTTGACCGGAATCAAACCCGGGACCCTTCAGTCCGCAGGCCGACGCTCTATCCACTGAGCCAAACCGGTTTTGGCTGTAGACACCTTTTCAAAAGTTATATGGGCTACTGCATCTACAGGAGAAACAGCAGAACAGGTTATTAATCATTGCCTAGCTGCTTTTGCCGTCATGGGAATTCCAAAAATTATTAAAACTGATAATGGGCCTGCTTACACAAGCTGTCATTTCCAGGAATTTTGTAAAAGGTGGAAAATTCAGCACATTACAGGAATACCATATAATTCCCAAGGACAGGCCATTATTGAATGACAGCATCAGCGGCTAAAATCCCAACTTGAAAAACAGAAAGGGGGGATTATGGAGAAATCACCTGTGGGTAGGCTGCACCAAACCTTAATTACTTTAAATTTTTTTCACTTGTGATGCTGATGGCAAGACACCTATGGAGTTATACTGGTGTCAGAATAAAACAAAGGAAAATGGTCTAGTTAAATGGAAAGATCCCAAATCTGGTTTATGGAAGGGACCCGATCCATTATTAACCTTTGGCAGAGGGTATGCTTGTATATTTCCAGAGAATTTTTCCAAACCCATGTGGATTCCTGCTAGAAATATTAAACTGCAACATGGATCCAAGAAAGGAACTAGCCAGATTAATAAGGACCTTGCACCTGGAGCCACACCATGCAGCTGCAGACAATCAACTACCTCAGCCACAGAGATCAGCTACTCCAAGCAATCCACTGAAGATGAGGAGCAGGAGAAGGACGAGCCAGACAACAAACAGCCCAGAGGTCACCTGGGGCATGGTAAAGAAGACGGTACAGAAAGCTGAGAGAATTTGTGAGGAGACCAGAACCCCAAGAATGCCTGAGAATGTCTTTCTTGCCATGCTAGCAGTAATCGGCTGTGCATCTGCAAATGCGGAATGAAGAGTCTTAAGAGGACTCAAACCCTTCAAGTGGCATTCACCATTCAAGATTTACTAAAGAAAAGAAAGGGGGGAGATATTGGAAGCTTCCCATTGTCTTCACTAGCAGAGAGGTGTTGACAAGGAACCTGGAAGGCTGGAGACCTTGAGCTCTGAAAGGTCAGAGCTCTGCACACACTGTTTAGTTGAGACAATGGTAGCTGAAGCAACTTCCACCTTTTAGTTTTATGTAAATCCTTGCTGATTAGCTATTATTGGAATTGCCTGCCTAAGGGCTATGGGTGTATCCCAAAACCTGAATAAAAGGGATAGCAAGGCCAGAGCAAAGCGGAGTCCTTCCTCTTGAGCTGGGCTCCCACCTGGCCCCCAATTCCCAAATTTATATTTTCTTGTCTAGTCTCTTTCATTTGTGTGCGGCCTCTTCCAGAACCCGAACTCTGAACCTAAACCCTGAACCACGCGGGACGTGGCGGGGGGTGGGGACACTCACAAGCTGACCCAAGATAAATCATCTAATAGTGGGTGAATCTCATATTACAACATTCGAGAGTTCCTGTAACTCTGGTACAAATTGATGTTTTTATTCTTGTAAACAAAAATCTTGTACAAATGCTCTCTCATTAAAGAAGTCTTGTGGCAAATCCTTTTGTAAACTGAAGAAACCTTTTGTAATGCAGATAAGCTCCCTTTCATCTATCTGTATTGTTTCTGAGTTTTGTGTGAAGGATTTTCTTAGAGGATATATTAGCAATGTCCCAAATCACAAATATATTGTTTATTTATAAGTTTCTTATTTTGGAACATGGCCTACCTATTAAATTCATATTCTATTGTTTCTCTTTATTGTTTAATGAGTCTTAAAAAATACTGACTTTGTTTTAGACTAGCTTGGCTTTGGAAAATTTGCAGGAGATTTTCAAAACTAGCAAGGACAAAAAATCAAGCAGATCTTGGAATAAAAGAGGAGCCAGGTGTCAAATATCAGGATAATGAAACTAAGATCTTTGTTTTTGCTTGCATTTTTGTTTTTCCTTTGCAAAATGAAGTAGGTGGCCTTATGCATTCCAAATAGGGCAGAAAGACTTTACTCTTTTTTCAGTTCTTAATGTGGAGTTAGGGCACTCAAGTCATTAAAAAGAAAGCAGTCAAAACTTATAAGTTTTGCTTTTAAAAAAACACCTACAAACCTCTGATGGGTGTTGGGGCCTGTTTGTTTCTCAGTTGGCTAATGGGCATTTTGTGCTCCTGTAGTTCCATCTGGATAGCTGAGACATAAACAAGAAGCTGGAGAAGCCCATTGAGATTTAGGGTGTAGTCCTCTGAAAAAGAAAGTAGCAATTTTTCTTTTTTTTAAAGAAAGTACCAATTTTTAAATGGGACTGGAAGGATAGTATGTCAGGGCCACAGCATTGGTCACTCCAATTGAATAAAGATTTATTTCATTGATCACCAGCAACAGCAGCATAAGAAGTTTATAATTAAAGAGATGTATTTTACTGAGGAGACATTACAAGTGGGATGGTGATCCCAGTGCTCTTGAACCCTTTCTTAAAGAAGATAACTAGAAGTAACAAGACACAAACCAGCAAACTTCAAGAGAACCAGGAAGACCATGCAGTGAGAAGCAAGACTTCTAGAAGCAAATTTTTATTTGTATTCAGAACTGGGCCCCAGAAAAGGGAATGGATACCAAGTACATTGTTGTGAGGACACAGTGTCAAATAGTAATTGGTTTTTAAGTTTTTGAATTGAGCAAAGGAGTTGTTGGTAGGAAGTACCCAGCTGATTGAGAGAGTATATTCCTCAAGTTGAGGAGTGAAACCTGGAGCCCAGAACAATGAGCAAAATTCCCTGAAGGAAGCTCCAGACTCTGTGCCACAGGTGAACATAACAACATATACACACATCACATTTGGTCTTATCTTCCTCACATGTAACTATGTGGTATTTTGAGATGCCAAACTGGGTAGATAATATTCAGTTACATTCCCAATAAATTCAAACACAACTAGAGAGTAAGAGGGAACAAATTTGTTCAAATTTTAAGTAGTCACTGATGACATCTTTGAAATTAAACTTGATGAGAATCCTCAAAGGAGATGATAATAGATGAATTTGCACAATATGAAGTTGGTTTACCCTTAATTATGCTCTGCTTTCCTATGTAAGAAAACAACTAATTTTGAAACAAATTGAATTGTGATCCTGCATTTGGTTTATATAATTTTGAATTTCTTTGTTTTTAAAAACTGCCCATTTCTTAATGACATCTGCATCCTCAAATTTCCTACCTGGACAGTTTTGTCTGCCACTCTAGTAATACAGGCTTGTGCTTTAATTTTTATCTATCCATACAGGAGTGAGGAAGGTTGGGAGGCACCTGGAAAGGAAGGTGCCTCTAGAAATAAGGATTAAGATGGGCTACCTGGAGTCTAACAGCATTTTGCTTTGGATAATTTGCTCATTCAGTTATTTATATAATTATGTGATTATACTGTTCCCAAAACCAATTTTATAGCATAGGGTTGAAAATGGCTATCATTGCTGAGCCCTTCAAAAGTAATTGTAGGAATAAATTGTAGCTAATGCATAACTATTAGCTCTTGGTAAAAGACAAACAACATGAACCCAGAATGAGGACCAAATTAGTGATAAGTGGTAGTTATAATAAAAATAATGCCTCGAGCACCAATCAGTTGGGAGTTACCCAAGAGACCAAGGACCAGATTAACTGTACTGAGGAAAATCCTACTAGGTCACCAGAGTTCTCCTCAACACACAAGTGGGCCTGGGAAAGGGGTAAAGAGATATGGGAAGAACTTGGGATTGAAATCTGCAACTTAATGATAAGCACCTGAAGAATACCTCTCTGCTAAAGGGGCAACTGGGAGGACCAATGCTGAGTCTTCATCCTTATCAATGACCGCTTTGTCTCTAAATCTAACGGATACTTTTCAGTCCTCATCTTACTTGACATCTGTCCCAGCACTTAACTGCTCTCTCCTCGAAGCACTCACTTTTCTGGCTACCATTCTGGCTAGTTCTTTTCCATCTCCTCATTTTATCCTCTACTTGACCTTTCAATGTTATTAATCAGAGTTCTGTAGTCAGTCCTCCTTTATGTTCACTTTACACTTGTCCTGGGTGAACTCCTTCACTCCTCGGCTTCAATGATCAGCTCTATACTGAACTGACAAAATTCAGATTTCTAACTCCTTTCCTCTGAGCTTCAGATCTATATCCATCAACTGCTCATTGCCATGCATCCAAGGCACCTCAGTTCAACATATCTCAAAATGAGTTCACTGTCCTTCCTACTCTTCCTTCTGTTTTTTCCATTCAATGAACAGTTCCCACCATCCACTCAGCATGCAAGCCTGAAGACGGAGTCATCACTCACACCTCCTTCTCCCTCACGCTCCACAAACAATTCATCATCAAATTTTTCCAGTTACAACTTCAACCTCTCTCTCAGATCAGCCCACTTTCTCATTCCCTTTTATCACTCCTACTCCAAGCTTTCCCACCATCTCTCACTGAACAATAGCATTCAAACAGGTTTCTACATGCCCACTCTGGTCTGCCTTCCCAGAACCCATTATCTACAGAGCAATAAGGCCTTTCGAAAATAGAAGTCAAATCATGTCACTCTCTGGCATTAAATTCATCAATAGCCCCTAAAAAGAGTCTAAACTCCTTATCATGGAAAAAAAGCCCACCACTTCATTTTGTACCATTCTTCCCTTTGCCTATTACCCCTAGACCCACTATCAATCTCTCAGGTCTTTTAAACTTGACATGTGGGTCTTCCCTAATGTTTCCTCTGCCTCTAATCATTTCTCCCATCCAGAACCTGGCCTACTACTGCCTTTGCCTAGATAACTGCATTCTTCAGAGCTCAGACCAAACACTAATTCCTCGGGGGAAACTTCTGTGATCCTCCAAACTTAATCAAGCCACCATTATTTGCTCTCTTAGCAACCTGTTCCTTTTCTTTCAATCACCTAGACATCAATCAAATGACTACAATAAGAAGTATATAATTACAATTATGCAGTCCTCTTCACTAGATTGTAAGGACCATATGGTCAAGGATAGTGTCTGCTTTTGAGCCACCAGCATATTTCTAACACTGAGAATAGGACTTGGCACAAAATATGTATTCAGTTCATAGAGGTTAAATAAATAAGTTAATAGCTCTAATAACCTTTTTATCATTATGTATTGTCAAATCAACTATAGTTTCTTTCTTTTTAAAAACGTTTTTATTGAAAAACTCTCAGCAAGCTGGGAATAGAAGGATCATACCTCAACATAATAAAATCCATATATGACAAACCCACAGCCAACATCATACTCAATGGGCAAAAGCTAAAACCATTTCCCCTAAGAACAGGAACAAGACAGGGATGCCCACTCTCACCACTCCTGTTCAACATAGTCTTGGAAATACTAGCCATTGCAATCAGACAAGAAGAAGAAATTAAAGGCATCCAAATTGGAAAAGAAGAAGTAAAACTGACCTTATTTTCAGATGACATGATACTGTACAAAGAAAACCCTAAAGACTCCATCAAAAAATTAATAGACTTAATAAATGAATTCGGCAGAGTAGCAGGATACAAAATAAATGCTAAGAATTCTATGTCACTTCTATACACCAATAGTGAACTTACAGAAAGAGAGACTAAAAAAGCAATCCCATTTACCATCACACCAAAAAATTAAGATACCTAGGAATAAACTTAACTAAGGAGGTAAAAGACCTATACGCAGAAAACTACACAACACTGAAAAAAGAGATAGAGGAAGACATAAACAGATGGAAGAACATACCATGCTCATGGATTGGTAGAATCAACATCATCAAAATGTCCATACTACCCAAAGCAATCTATAATTTCAATGCACTTCCCATTAAAATACCAACGGCATACTTCACAGACCTAAAACGAACTTGCCAAAAATTCATCTGGAATAAAAAAAGAGCCCGAATAGCCACAGCAATCCTGAGAAAGAAGAACAAAGTAGGTGGGATCTCCATACCAGATTTCAAGCTGTATTACAAAGCCACTGTTCTCACAACTGCCTGGTATTGGCACAAGAACAGACATATAGATCAATGGAATAGAATAGAGAACCCAGAAATCGATCCAAATCACTATGCTCAATTAATATTTGACAAAGGAGGCATGAACATACAATGGAGTCAAGACAGTCTCTTCAACAAATGTTGTTGGGAAAATTGGACAGATACATGCAAAAAAATGAAACTAGACCACCAACTTACACCATACACAAAAATAAACTCAAAATGGATCAAGGACTTAAACATAAGATAGGAAACCATAAAAATACTAGAGGAATCTACAGGCAGAAAAATCTCTGACATATGCCAAAAGAACTTCTTCGCTGATACTGCTCCTAGGGCAATGGAAGCTAAAGAGAAAATAAACAAATGGGACTACATCAAAATAAAAAGCTTTTGCACAGCAAAGGAAATCATCAATAAAACAACAAGAAAGCCCACTACACGACAGAACATATTTGCCAATGATGTCAACGATAAGGGTTTAATCTCCAACATTTACAGGGAACTCATGCAGCTTAACAAAAAGAAGATAAACAACCCAATCAAAAAATGGGCAACTGATCTAAATAGACACTTTTCGAAAGAAGACAGAAGGAAGGCCAAGAGACATATGAAAACCTGCTCTAAATCACTAATCATTAGAGAGATGCAAATCAAAACAACAATGTGGTACCATCTCACACCTGTCAGAATGGCCATTATCAACAAGTCAACAAATGACAAGTGCTGGCAAGGATGTGGAGAAAAAGGAACCCTCGTGCACTGCTGGTGGGAATGCAGACTGGTGCAGCCACTGTGGAGAACAGTATGGAGTTTCCTTAAAAAACTAAAAATAGAACTCCCATTTGACCCAGTGATCCCACTTCTAAGAATATATCCCAAGAAACTGGAAACATCAATCAGAAAGGATATATGCACCCCTATGTTCATAGCAGCACAATTCACCATAGCTAAGATTTGGAAACAGCCTAGGTGCCCATCAGCAGATGAGTGGATTAAAAAACTGTGGTACATCTACACAATGGAATACTACGCTGCAGTAAAAAAGAAGGAGCTCTTACCATTTGCAACAATATGGATGGAGATGGAGAACATTATGCTTAGTGAAATAAGCCAGGCAGCGAAAGATAAATATCACACGATCTCACTCATTTGTGGAATATAATGAACAACATAAACTGATGGGGGGAAAATAGATCCAGAAACAGAGAAACATCAATCAGAACGTCAAACCTCAGGGAAGAAATTGTGAGGTAACCAGAAACCCAAGAATGCCTGAGAACGCCTTTCTAGCCATGCTGACAATCATCAGATGTACGTTAATTTTACCTGGGACCATAGGGTAAGTATTTTGGTCTTATGCTCCTGACCCTTCATGGGTAAGAGCCCTTACATGGGCTGATCCCCTGACTAATGTAGTTACCAACAATACCAAACACCTTGGTCATCCAGGAGGTCCATGGGTGGGGCAAGAAAGTATAAATACACAGGGGCCTCCACCCAGCCTCCCTTTGTATGACACGAAATCAAAACAATGCCCCTTTGTGTGTACAATTAAAGAGAGGTTTCTGGCTTGTGTGGACACCAAAGAAAGGGTGTCACTACTATCACTACGTGCCCCCGGTAGAGGTGCAGAAAATGTAACTAAGACCTTTTCTATATAAAAAGAAATGGACAGCCAGTTCGAAAGGGAATTGCCATGGACTAGAACAAAGAATATCCTTACATGATAATTTTCTACGCTATCATTAAAATTTTTCCCAGATTTGGATCACCCCCAGTACTTATAATAGTTCCTCACACCCTTGGGGATAAAAAAAAAAAAAATCATCTGTTTGGGTTTGGAGACAAACTCAACACGTCTCTTGATACTTTAGAATTACAACAGCATAATATACAATTATCCCAAGCAAACGTACAAACTAATTCTTTGAATGTCTGGCAGCAATTTAAAAAGGACATGTAAGGATTTAATCCTTCTCATTGTGTAGAGGGCCTCCTGGGAAGGCACCTGAGCATTCTATATTGGTCCCTCTTACCCTTTAGGCCAAGAGAGACCCTCTTCTCACAATTCAATTGCTCACAGCTGTTGCATGAGCTCTCTGTTCATGTTGAGGTTGAAGTCTCGTGATGATGGGTGCCATGGGCCTGTCTCTCACCCAGTGGGGCGAACTGAGCCTTCCCTGGAGAAGAGACCCAGGTTCCACAAGACATGTGATCAGTGCTGGGGCCCCGCCAGCAGGCGAGGGGATCCCAAGGCAGGTGCTGGGCATGGAGGCCATGGGGGCATAGGCTACCAAGGAGACAAAACTGAACCTCACGTCACCCTGCTTGGCCCCGGAGGATGGCTGGTTAGCCAGAGATGGGTAAGGTTCCTCAAGGAAGGAACAACCTAAGACAGGCACAGTCGCAGAGGGGCCATCAGGAGAGAATTTGGGGATCAACAGAGGTGGGGCACAGACCCTCACCCCCCAACATTGCAGGGGCCTGAACCCTAGCCCCTTTTGAGGGAGGTCTCCTGCCCCCATGGCTGCTTTGTGCTTCCCATGCCCAGCTCAGATCAGGACCCAGGTGACCGACAGAGACTTGGCCGACTGCAGCTGCCCTCTCACTCCAACAAGAATTGTTTGAGTTGTCTTGTACCCATGGTGTGGGGAAGTGGGTTTACGATATCTAAATCTAGCCTACCAGCAGGAATGCTCAGGACCTACTCAAGAAGGCAAATAATCCCTTCCACCAATATTTACAGGGTAAAATAAGATTGTTGTTAGAGTAATAAATTTGACAGTAAAATAGTAGTCAAGTTTTCAGGCAAATTTAAATTGGCTAGTTGAAACAAGCGAATATTCTAGAAAAATTAATTGTACTGGACAAAAAGGTGTTCCTAAAGTGTTAACTAAAGTTTTTATTGGTACTTCATCTCATGATAAAATTGTGCACCATGTAATGAACCTAAAACAGTAATATTATAGTGCAAAAAATTAAAATTTAAAAGCCATCAAGACTACATTATAAAATTTTCAAAAGCCTCCTACCATTTAAATCAAAAAAGGAGGGGATAGTAGAGGAATATCATGTAAGGAAAAATATCCTGTAAATAAATTACATCTAGAAAATTAATACTTTAGAAAATTAATTGTAAGGCTAAAAGCAAGACACCCATGAAAAACACACAAAGTGTCAAAACAAGCCAGAGGAAAATCATTTGGGCAAAAAAATGAAATAGGATCCCAAGTCAAATTTATAGAAAATATTCCTTTATTAACTTTTGGTCGAGAATATGTTTGTATATTTTCAGAAAACAACTCTGAGACCATGTGGATTCCAGCAACAGAGAGGAATCTACAGGACTACTCCAGCCACGAAGACAGAAGAGAAGCAGTCCAGAGATGGAAGACGCTGATGTGGCCTTCCCATACTAGCAGTTAGCAGCTGTGCATCACTGCTGGTTGCCCAGGACCAAACCAGAGAGAGTCGGACCTGCATTACCACCATTTGTCCACCATTCAGAACTGTAATGTCAGTGCTGACATGTACACATAAGGAACTGTTGGACATTGAAATTGGGTCTCAAAAGAACTGTTGGCCCAGAAAGAAACTCACTACAGACCGACTCATTTGCCTGTCACCATAACCATTACTGCTTGTCTCATTTTCGGTTCTTATAAGTGTATTTCTAATAGCACATGATCTCACTCATCTAGGGAAATAATGAACAACATAGACTGATGAACAAGAACAGACCCAGAAACAAGGAGGCATGGATCAGACTGTCGGGCCTCAGAGGGAGTGTAAGGAAGGGTGGGGGTAAAGGGGAGAGATCAACCAAAGGACTTGTGTGCAAGCATATGAGCCTAACCAGCGGTTAAGGACAACAGGGCAGTGGGGGCATGTGTGGGGAGGGGTGTGGGATGGTAATGGGGGTATGAGGACAAATATGTGATACCTTAATCAATAAAGAAATTTAAAAAAAACAATAAAAAATGATAAAAAAAAAAAGGTTTTTATTGATTTCAGAGAGGCAGGGAGAGGGAGAGAGAGAAAGAAACATCAATGATGAGAGAGAATCATTGGTCAGCTGCCTCCTGCACATCCCCCCACTGGGAATCGAGCCTGCAAACTGGGCACTTGCATTGACCAGGAATTGAACCGTGATTTCCTGGTTCATAGATCAATACTCAACCACTGAACCACACTGGCTGGGCTCAACTATTATTTCTGATCACTAAGGGCAGAGACTGTATGCATCTTGCTTATCACTGTAGTCTCAATGCCTAGCTCAGTGACTGGCAAAGAAGTTAGTCTGGTTCAAAGGTAATCTCTAGCCTCACCTCAGGGACACTGAGAAAGGCAGCTGTAGGAGCTTGCTACTGAATGCCAAACCTGTGGAAGCACACTTAGTATTTTCAGAAGGAGAAGCCATGGTGTGTAAGAAAGACCTGCCCAGAAGTTGACTCCCAGAGCTAATTCTTCTTGAGCTCAGCTGTCCCAAAGGTGTTTCCAGAGCAGGAACACTGAAACAGGCCCTCCATTTTCTAGAGCCCCAGAGAAAGAGACACCTTAGCAGTGAGAGTGTTAGTAGTGAGGGCCTAACCATTATGGGTAATGGGTGTGAGCAATAGGGAACTAGCCAAGGTTTGAAGCATCAGAGATGAGGGACAGCAGAGAAGATGGCTGTAACAGGTGGGTAGATTTACAGAGAATTTAGGAAAGGCAATTAGAAGTTTCTATGTATTGAATTTTTAGCATGTGCCAAGCACTGTTCTAAGGGGTATACAGGCATTCTCTCATTTAATCGTTGGGAAAGTATGAAGTAGATGTTTCTTTCTAGATAAGAAAATTGAGGAAAAAAAGACATTAGGTAATTTTGTCAAGGTCATACAGCTAAGAAGGTGACAGAGTTATCTTGAACCAGTGTGGAGACTTGCTCTCTGGACATGAAATAAAACAGACTTATACTAATGGGGCCTTGTTATCCCCTTGTGAAAACTGAGGAAGTTGGACAAAATTGCCATCAAGGGCCTTTCTTAGTGTTTCCATCTGGCAGTGACAACTTGTTTTCCTGGGAGAAGTTACTGAGATTCTTTTCTGAGCTCAGCTGTCGCCTTTCCTGGTCTAATTGTGCTGTGCTGTTAGTCTGTATTTAGTATGCCCACCTCAATGTCTTTCAGGAAAACTTTGCTCCTCTTGTTCTGTGAGGAGAGGGGCTGACTGTTAAAGGCTGCTACAGCACCTTCACATTCAGGGCTCTTCTACATCCCAACACAAGCTGATTTAAACCCCATCTTCCCTTTGCAGGGCACCTTTCCTGCCACCTTCCCTAGTCTCCCAATGGGGGTAACCAGGGAGGTAACTGAGGCACAGGGGAGCTGGCTCCCTGACAATTAGGTGTCCAGATTCTCTTTCACACTCTCATGGTATGAATAACTACCATGCATTGGGTGTGTCCTCTATGCCAGACTCTGTGCTACATGCTATACTTGTATTACCACATGTGATTCTTGCTACAACAAGATAAGGTAGACATAATCATGCCCATTTACGTATGAGCAAAGCAAAGCTCAGGGAGATTACATCAAGGAGCTCACATCTAGAAAGTGGCCATAATGGAATTCCAAGGCCAGTCGTTTTTCCCCTACAGTGCTTTCTTGTTACTCACTCTCTGTGGCTTTTTGGCAAGTGACCTACCCTCTCTAGGTCTCAGTTTCCTCATCTGTGAAATGAATATGATAATAGTGCCCATTTCATGAGCTTGCTATAAGGCTCAAAACACAATAATGTGTACACCTAGCACGTAGTAAGTGCTCCATAGATTGTAGTTATAATAGTTGTGGTTGTAGTTGCTGTTGTTATTGTTATGATATTGTCATCACCCTAAGCTACCCCCACTGAGCTCTTCCAATCATCCCTCTATCCCCCGCCCCCCAACACACACACAGCCAGGGCTCCGGGGCATAAGAACAAAGTCTCTTTGAGGCTGGGGAAGATGGTTACATTTTGTCTCTCAATAGTCAACTTCCCCTTTTCCATCCTTTCTTCCCTGGGAGAGACAGCTTCTGAGTCATGGCTCTGCCCAGGTGACGATAATTATGAGGTGATCAACCTAACAGGCAACTGAGCTGTTTATGCCTAATAAAAAAGTTTAAATAAAACTAAATCAAATGAAAGAAGAGCTCTTCACAATTGTTGAAATCATTGCTTCTTGCACCTGTGGAAGGGGATCTGCAGCACTCACATGTTCAAATCTAATATGTGGGCTCCTCATTCCTTAGAACTGATTACTTTAATGAATTTTAAAGGGAGAGCTTTAATTAAAACAGGTCTCTGTGGACATAAAGCATGCTATTTTGTGAGCTTTGTAAATATTACCTTTTAAACTAATTAGTTCAGTTACCAGAAATACTACTGTGTATAAACAGTTGGCTTCATTTTCTTCCTATGCTTTGGAAACATAACTAGATATTGAAGAGAGGCTGGCTGCATTTCAAAGCATGGTATTTGGCTTTCAAAATAATAGCAACAAATTTGCAGGACATTTTCTCCTCTGGAACACAAAGAACTTTCCAGGCATCATCTCACCCTGTCTATAGATATCTCCCTATAAAACTGGATTGAGGAAATCAACATTTATTATATGGGCACTGCCAGGCCTTTGTGACTCACCTCAAGACCTTCTTGGTGCCCCCATTGCACCCTCTACTTTATTGAGAAGACTGAGGCCAGCCAAAGGAATGCTACAAATTTGTTTTCGCTTTCCCCTTACCCAACCAGCACCACTTTCCTCTTGTTCAGAATAAGAATAATACATAATATGAGTACTATTTACAGTAATGCTGATGTTTATGTGCCAGGCACTGGGCTAATCATTGACATATTATTTCATTTAACCCTCAAACAAGCCTGTGAGGTAGGCACTAGTATTGTCCCTAAAGGTTCTTCTATTTCACTTAGAATAACAGCCAAAGCCTTTACAATGGCCTGCAAGTCTCTTCTAAAAGTCCCTGTTAGCTCTCTGATCTTATTGTCTCCTATATCCCCCTTTGCCTGCTTGGATATCTGAGATATGGGACAAGCTATAGCAGAAGACCCCACATTTAGAAATTAGCTTTCCAGTATTAAAACACACACACACACACACACACACACACACACACGCTCTATTGGGCATCTTCTCTATGCTAAGTTTCATGCCAATCACTTTTACCTAATCTATTTACCCTTCCCAGTAGCTCTGTGAGAAAGGTATCATCATTATACCAATCTTAATGATGAAAAAACCAAAGCTTAGAGAGGCTGAGTTGTTCCCCTCCCCGCAAGGCTACAAGGCCACTAAGTGGCAGGCGAAGGGCTTAAAACGGAACTGTCTACTTCCAGAGCCTTCTCTATTTCCACTAAACCCACTGTATCCCAAAGTCTGTAAGTAGGTGGTCTGCACACATATGGGAAGTTCTGCAACCTCTCTCACTGTACATCCCCCATTGATCACATTTGTTTTCACTTCCTCTGTAGGCTGAGAGGCAATATGCATGGTTTATATCACCTGTCATTCACCTCTAATTATGTGACTCAGCCATTGAGTACTTTATTGTCAGAAAGCAGATCCTTTCTGTCAGTAGCTCTGTTTTCATTCAAGTAACCTCTAATTTGTGGGCTGAATATTCCGTTTGGGTAATTTGGAGGAGATATTAGTCATGCTGTGGTCAGTTTCAGTATCCCAACTTGTTTTCTATTTGTCTTTACTTATTTCCAAATTTATTACAATGACTTAGTGGTTTGTATTCCTGATTGAAAATTAAAGAATGGAGGGGTTGACCTTGGAGGATGTGGCAGAGATTCCCTAATACTCACCAATATTTGTGTTCTCTTCTTCTTAGCCACATAGCTCAACTATGATTCACAAGCTCCCCTGCATTAAGGTTGGTCATGTGACTATTCCATTAAAATATGAGTGAAAATGATGTGAACCTTGTGTAGACTTAGCCCATAACAACTCCATGTGATCCTTATTCGCTTTCCTATACATAAGATTAAGGGCAAGAACTCTGCAGATTAGAGGATCCTAGGTCTGGGATGACAATGAGTGAGCTATGCAACTAGGAAAACTTGCATTGGACTGCGATATGAATGACAACCCTTTTTCTGCTAAGCCACTAAAGTTTGATTTACGGGAGCTAGCTTTACTTATCCTAACTAATACAGAAGAAAACAATAGTTTCTGGGGGTCCATAATATAGATGGAAAGGGAGGATGTATAACAAGCCAGGAAAAGCAAAATCACTGATTAGGAGGAATCCGATATATAGAGAGTGAATAACCTATTTTCTCCATTTTCATAAATCCTTTTTATTCTTCTCTTATCCCTCCTGCAAAAGAATCAACAAAACTTAGAACAAGACCATTTCCTGTCTATATATAAATGATTAAAAAGAGTAGACACCAATGGGTAAGTGACTTCTGTGTATATGAAAATGCATTGATCAACCCCAATGTCTCTGTAATTCAGTGGTTCTCAACCTTTCTAATGCCATAACCCTTTAATACAGTTCCTCATGTTGTGGTGACCCCCAACCATAAAATTATTTTTGTTGCTACTTCATAACTGTAATTTTTCTACTGTTATGAATCGTAATGTAAATATCTGTGTTTTCTGATGGTCTTAGGTGACCCTGCTAGGTCACGACCCACAGGTTGAGAACCGCTGCTGTAGAGCCTAAGGCCATCGGAAAACACAGATATTTACATTACGATTCATAACAGTAGAAAAATTACAGTTATGAAGTAGCAACAAAAATAATTTTATGGTTGGGGGTCACCACAACATGAGGAACTGTATTAAAGGGTCGCGGCATTAGAAAGGTTGAGAACCACTGCTCTAATGGGTGGAATATGTGTGTGTAAGGGGGTATTTTTTAAAAAATAAATCTTTATTGTTCAGATTATTACAGGTGTTCCTCTTTTTTTCCCCATAGCTCCCCTCCACCTGATTCCCCACCCCACCCCACCCCATGCCCTCACCCCCTGCCACTGTCTTCATCCATAGGTGTAAGATTTTTTATCCAATCTCTTCCCGCACCCCTCACACCCCCTTCCCCTTCCCCCTGAGAATTGTCAGTCCACTCCCTTTCTATGTCTCTGATTCTATTATATTCATCAGTCCATTCTGTTCATCAGATTTTTTATTCACTTGATTTTTAGATTCACTTGTTGATAGATATGTATTTGTTGTCATTTTGTTGTTCATAATTTTTATCTTTACCCTTTTCTTCTTCTTCCTCTTCTTAAAGAATACCCTTCAGCATTTCATATAATCCCAGTTTGGTGGTGATGAACTCCTTTAGCTTTTTCTTGTCTGTGAAGCTCTTTATCTGACCTTCAATTCTGAATGATAACTTTGCTGGGTAGAGTAATCTTGGTTGTAGGTTCTTGCTATTCATCACTTTGAATATTTCTTGCCACTCCCTTCTGGCCCGCATAGTTTCTGTTGAGAAATCAGCTGACAGTCGTATGGGTACTCCCTTGTAGGTAACTAACTGTTTTTCTCTTGCTACTTTCAAGATTCTCTCTTTGTCTTTTGCCCTTGGCATTTTAACCCTTTGCACTCGCTTGCTTTTTTCTCGATTCCTTTATTCTAATGCTAACCGTGTCAAGTCACACTCGACATCCGAGTGCAAAAGGTTAATTATGATGTGTCTTGGTGTGGTCCTCTTTGGATTCCTCTGTTTGGGGTTCTCTGTGCTTCCTGGACTTGTAAGTCTATTTCTTTCACCAGGTAGGGCAAGTTTTCTGTCATTATTTCTTCTAATAGGTTTTCAATATCTTGCTCTCTCTCTTCTTCTGGCACCCCAATAATTCGGATGTTGGTACGCTTAAAGTTGTCCCAGAGGCTCCTTACACTATCTTCATATTTTTGGATTCATTTTTCTTTTTGTTTTTCTGGTTGGGTGTTTTTTGTTTCCTCATATTTCAGATCTTTGGTTTGATTCTTGGGGTCCTTTGATCTACAGTGTATGCTTAATTTCTGATTGGTCCTTTTCCATTTTTTTGGCATTCTCATTAAGGTCCTTTAAGGTCTCACTAAACTCCTCGGAGGTTTCATCAAGTTTCTTGGTGGTTTTTAGAAGATTCTTGAGTAACCTTATAAATGTGGTTTTGAACTCTATGTCCAGTTGTTTGCTTTCCTCCATTTCTTTCATTTGTGACATGTTTCTTTGTCTCCACATTTTGCTGCTTCCCTGTGTTGATGGAGTGGTTTTCTGTGGTAGGTGACCTATAGGGCCCAGTGGTTCAGCCTCCCCTATCACCTGAGGTGGACACACTTGGTGCACCCCTTTGTGGGCTGAATGCAAAGTCTTGGTGTAGTTAAGCCTTGATTGCTGTTGGTACACTGGGAGGAATTGACCTCCAGGCCAATTGGCTGTGAGCACCCGCTGTGTCTATAATGGAAGAACTGCTGTGCTGGAGACACGCTTATGGGGCAGGACTTGCTTCAGTGGGGCTTTGGTGCTCACCATAGTCTGCCTCTTGAATGTGTCACTTATGGATGTGAGTAGTTGAAATCTGGTGTCATCTCACACTGACCACTAGATACACTAGCTTCTGGATTTCCAATGGGGTGCAGGTCAGCTACTGTCTGAGGCCACCCAGCAGGAGCTACAGTGAGAATTACAGTTTTCTCCTCTTTGCTTGGGGTTTGGGGTTTTGGAGCTATCTGACCAGAGCTGCAGTTTGTTAGGTTAAGCTACGATAGGGCAGGCCATTTATATGCAAAAGCTGCTGCATGGATCTTGTGTGGTTTTGTAGATTGTGAGGGGCAGGGTCTCAGGGAGTCACTAGGCTAAGGCGTGGCAAACAGTGATGGCTGCCAGTCAGCCATCTCTGTGTCTCCGCATTTCCAAGTCCCCGCATCCCGTGCCCCAGCGCAGTAAACAATGATTGCTGCGTGCCCCTCTGCAAGAAAACCACCCTCACTTTCTGACACAATGGCAGACAGTCCAGCATCTCCCCATAGGAGTTTGGGTCCCCAGCGTCTCCCCAGAAACTGGAGTTCAGAGTAATAGGGAGCTTGTCTCCCTTTGGGTTGAAAAAAGCAGCGCACCCAGTCGCCCACTGCCAGCCCATTTCGCACTCCTCCGTACCTCAGCTTTTCAGTGCTTGTGCACGTCTCAATGCTCTTTTCTCTTTCCTTCTAGTTGTAGAACTTCCACTCAGCCAGCTTTCCCATGGTTCTGGGTGATAGACATTTTGTCTTTTAGTTGTAGTTTTGAAATTGTTGTGCGAGGCAGCAGTTTAGGTGTTTACCTATGCCACCATCTTGGTTTCTTTTAAGGCGGTATTTTTGAGGAGAGGTCTAATGTGTGGATGAGGGGTGTTTCTTCCCCACCACCAGTCTTCATGGGTCTGTCTGGAAATCAACCTGTCCTCTAGTCTTTCAGCAGTGACTCTGACCCATTAGCATAAAACATAAGCAAAATCATCCCATTGGGTGAAGGGAATTATGCATGTTCAATACCAGAAAACCTAATGGAGCTTTGGGCAAGAATGCAAAGAATCCTCTATACTTTTAACAGGTGACACAAAGGCTTATTAGCTTTCATCCACCTGTGAAGTCATTACTCTTAGATTCAGAGGAGGTTTTATATAGTTTGTACAGGTGCAGACATAGAGGCCTCAGGGTTGGGGTGGACATCAAATGTTCAACACTCCATAGCTCAGTCAGTGCCAGAGTGAGAACTTAATTAAGGCTGATTGCTTCAGATCCTTTTTAAGAAAACCTGGGTTTAATCATTTCATAAAGATGAGAAGTAATTTTAATGTAATAAATATTTTATAGTGTTCGGAGCTTAGAGGCACATCACCCCCAAACTCAAGGGAAGTTGTGAAAATATATAAATGAGTGAGTAATCTCTTTGTGTATATATTTATTTGAAAATATCAGAATGTTGTAAATGAAATGTTTCTTTTTGAAATATTAATTTAGAGATTTGCCTGAAATCATGCAGTTTTTGCCTCTGCTGTGTTATTTAAAAAAAAATTATTTCTTAATGAGCATCTAATAGCTGCATATCTGTTTATCATTATTCAGTTATTACACAATTACAGAGCAATTATTGGGGAACTATGATAGGTATTGGTAAGAAGGGTGTGTGGATGTGTGGGCCAAAGACAGTGCCTTGCTCTGGGACACAGGCCCTTAAGCTCTTGGGACCCATCGCTTGTATTTCTCCACAGGAGCCTTCCAGAAAGCAAAGCAGCTTTGTCCAAAAAGAGTTCTGCCTTTCCTTGGTCAACACTGCTTTGTCCAAGATTCATATTTTCTGCTTTGTGGATTCATTCCCATAGTCTTCCCTGCTACATATCCTCTTATGCTTTAAATTGTCTTCCATGGTTTTTATTAAGAAACTAGAAGCCCGGTGCACAAAATTCGTGCATGGAGGGGGTGGTCCCTCAGCCCAGCCTGTACCCTCTCCAATCTGGGACTCCTGGAGGGATGTCCGACTGCCCGTTTAGGCCCGATCCTGGTGGGATCGGGCCTAAACGGGCAGTCGGACATCCCTCTCACAATCCAGGACTGCTGGCTCCCAAATGCTTGCCTGCCTGCCTTCCTGATTGCCCCTAACCGCTTCTGCCTGCCAGCCTGATCACCCCCTAACCACTCTGCTGCCAGCATGGTTGATGCTTAACTGCTCCCCTGCCAGCCTGTTTGCCCCCAACTTCCCTCCTCTGCCGGCCTGATCACCCCTAACTGCCCTCTCCTGCAGGGTTGATCACCTCCAACTGCCCTCCCTTGCAGGCCTGGTCCCTCACAACTGCCCTCCCTTGCAGGCCAGGTGCCTCCCAACTGCCCTCTCCTGCTAGCCATCTTGTAGTGGCCATCTTGTGTCCACATGGGGGCAGACATATTGTGTGTTGGAGTGATGGTCAATCTGCATATTACTCTTTTATTAGATAGGATAGAGGCCTGGTGCACGGGTGGGAGCCAGCTGGTTTGCCCTGAAGGGTGTCCCAGATCAGCGTGGGGTTCCCTTGGGGCATGGGGTGGCCTGAGCAAGGGGCCTGTGGTGGTTTGCAGGCCGGCCACGCCCCCTGGCAACCCAAGCGGAGGCCCTGGTATCTGGAATTTATTTTCCTTCTACAATTGAAACTTTGTTGCCTGGAGGGAGCCAAGCCTGCTGCTCCCTCCGGGGTGGCAGCCATTTCTGTTGCAGTTAATTCACCTTCTACAATTGAAACTTTGTAGCCTTAAGCGGGTGAGCCTGGCCAGGGTGTGCGGAAAGCTTTGCTTCCCCTGTTGCTGCCGGCAACCCTGGCTTGCTCTCTCAAGCTCCGTTCTGCCCCCATTTCTGTTTGAATTTGTTTACCTTCTATAATTGAAACTTTGTAGCTTGAGTGGAGGCTTAGGCTTGCAACGGCTATTGCAAAGCTTGGCTTGCTCTGTTACCTGGGAAACCTTGCTCTCTGTGGCTGTAGCCATCTTGGCTGGGGTTAATTTGTATACTTGCCCTGATTGGCTGGTGTGCTTGGCTTGGCTGGTGGGCATGGCTTATGTAGCGGAGTGATGGTTAATTTGCATATTACCATTTTATTAGAGAGGATAATCATTTTAATTATTCAAAAAAGAAATCTTTGGAAGATTTACAAAGTATAGACAAACAAATGGAGAAAATAATTAGTTAACTCCACCAACAATAGGAAACCACTTTTGACATGTAGGGAATGTACCTCCAGTTTTTTCTCATATGCATATAGCATACATATATTTTCAATTTATATACATGGAATTATATTTAACACACTATTTTATAACTTGCCTTTTGGTCAATTTTGGAAAACATTATAACTACAAATATATACTTCATTTTTATTTTTAGTGGCTGTATATCATTTCACTCTAAAGAACTATCATGTACTTAATCACATGTTAAATATTAACTTATTTCCAATATAATGAATAGTATTTCTGTATTCATCCTTATATATACACTGGTGAACCAGTGCACTAAATTCATGCACATTAGAAGGGAATTAATTAGAGGAAATATTTTAATATTGCTATTTGCCCTTTCTCTATAATAGAAGTGTCAGAGATGAAAGAAAATTAGTAAAATGTATATGAAAATCTTTCTCCTGTCAGTCTGGGGCACGCCACGGGAACCAGAGTCAAGTTCCCACCCACCCATGTGTGCCTCAAAATTGCGCGAGACCCAGACCTGGCTGGCCCCACCCCCATTGGGCTAGATCCGGACCCAGCCGGGCCCATCTCTGTCAAGCCCCGTCAGGTGGGGGGCACAGCCTCAGGTCCCCAGGCCTGGGCCAGGGCAGGGGGCACGCCTTGAGGTCCCCATCAAGCCCTGCTGGGAGGGGGACATGGCCTCAGGTCCCCTGGCCTAGGGTCAGGGAAGGGGGGTATGGCCTAAGGACCCCTGCCCATGCTGGGGAGGGGGACGCCCTTGAGGTCCCCTGTCAAGCCCTGTGGGTGGGGTCATGGCCTGAGGTCCCCCGTTAAACCCCACAGGTGGGGGGCACAGCCTGAGATCCCCTGTCAAACCCCACCAGGCAGGGGATGCGGCCTGAGGTCCCCCATCAAGCCCTGCCAGGTCGGGGGCACGGCCTGAGGTCCCCTGGCCTTACACTGGGACCTCAGGACCTCTGTCAAGCCACACCAGGCAGAGGCCGCAGCCTCAGGTCCCTGCTGATTGCTCGTTAAGGCTCATTATGGGAACTCAGCCTCTGCTGTGGACGCAGCCATCTTGTGTTGCGGGATCCCTGCCTCTGCTGTGGGAGCAGCCATTTTTGTTACAGTATGACAGTCAATTTGCATATTCCCTCTTTATTAGATAAGATATTTGCATGTCTATCTTATTATTTCCAAAGAATACATTCTTAGAAACTGAATTTCCACTTACATATACTTTTTCAAGGTTCTTAATATCTATCTGTTTGGCATTTGATGCAGCTTCTCTTGAAAATATTGCCTCCAAAATTGTTCCATATTTGGCTATAGAAACCTCAGACCAAGTGTTGCTCTACCAACCAAGACTTCAGGTCACACACCAGATAGCTATGTCAAGGCTGAAGCTAATACCTCCATTTTCTGATTGACAAAAACATTTGGGTTGCCACTAAGGGTTAACAAAGGCTGTCAGTGATCTCACCAGCAGTGACCTGGCTGGTGCCTGGAAGGAAGAGAACATTATCTGCAATGCAGCTCTGGCTTATCTTGACATTTTTATTCATGTCCAAATGGAAATCACATTACTTGAATTATAAACATGATTTAACAATTTTTAAAATATGTAGCTGTCTCCATTCTAACTGAATGGAGACAGCTACATATTAAGGTGGGAGAATTCCTTTAGAATGATTTGCAAAACAATATACAGATAAATAAGAAGCTGAGAGGGGAGGAGTGAGAGAGAGATGGCCTTGTCTAGTAGAGAAAATCAATAGACCACAGTTCTAACGCTCACTCTGCCACTAACTCTCCTTGTGACCTTGAGAAGTCTTTTTTGCCAAGGTGGGATTCAGTGTCCTATTGTGAGCAAAAAGGATGTGGACATTTATCTCTATGATTTGTGCCAGTTTTAATGATCTAGTATTAAAAATTAACAAGTTGAGGTTTACTCTTTTTTCCAGGCTCTGAGGTTTACCAAGAAGGAGTGTTTGATATTAGTCCAATAAGAGTCCCTGGGTCCAGAGCTTGAAGAGAAGAAATAGGATATCAGCTGGTCACCCTTATTAAAAAGCTTGAATCAGCTTGCCATGATTTTAATGTGCCGCCAAGCCTCCTGAATAGGATGAGTTCAATGTACCTTATAGAATTTAAGATGTTGCTTTTGTAGAATGTTTTCTTTTCTACCACTAGGAAATTTTAATGCTAAAAATCAACAATGAAACAGTACTGTCTTATATACCAATTATAACATACATTCCAGTATCTGCAATGTTAAAATTGAAAAAATATCTACCTTAGAATCAATGAAATATAGCATGAATATTTTTCCTCATGAAAAGTTAAAGTGCAATGACTAAGTAGAAACAATGATCTTGAGATCATCTAGCCTTCACACCCACAGACCCCTCTATGTTGTACAGAGGAAGAGAGCCCAGAGAAATAATGTGAGTAGCCTAAGTTCACAGAGACAGTATGGGAGTAGAACCAAAATTAATAGGGAGGATTTACACAATTAGTAAGTTTACAAGAGACTCCCTTTAACTACAAAGTGTTACAAGGAAAAATAATGACACTATTTATTGATAAAAGGAATAATTTGTCAAGAAGAGATAAATATATACATAGCTAATAATAGAGCCCCAAAACATATGAAGGAAAAATTGAAATAATTGAATAGATCTACATAACTGTGGAAATCTCAATACTTCACTTTAAAAAATGAGAAGTAGAGAGAAGATCAATAAAAAATATTGAATTTGAACAATACCAACTACATCTGATAGACACTATACCCGCCAACAATAGAATATACATTTTTCTGAAGTACACATTATTTAGAGAGTCAGGCCATAGCAAAGGTCATAAAAGAAGTCTCAGCAAATTAAACAATATTGAAATTATATAAAATACTTTCTCTATCCTAAAAGAAATGAAACTAGAAATCAATACAATGGTAAACCTGGGAAATTAACAACTATGTGAAAATGGAACAACACAGTCTTTTTATAAATTTATTTTTTATTGTTGACAATATTACAGATGTACCTCAATTTCCACCCAACCCTCACCCCACCCCAGGCCTTTACCGCACTATCATCTGTGTTCATGGACTATGCATATAAGCATATAAGTTCGTTGGTTAATCTCTTCCTGCCCCTCCATCCCCCTTGCCCTCTGAGATGTCAGTCTGTTCCATGCACCCATGCCTCTGGACCTATTTTGTTCATCAGTTTATTTTGTTTATTATATTCTACATACCAGGTGTACCGATTAATAATGCAGATTTTTTTCACTAGATGGAGTTACACATATGTTGATATATATGCGATTTGATATGTATGCTATTTTGTTGTATTGACAGCAAGCTTCAAAACTTCATATGTTGATTTTTCTGAAGGTGTTAACATCATAGATATTTTTATGCTTAAAAATGTCAAATTTTGTGCCAAAAAAGAGCATTTGCAGCAAGTTTTAATTCATTACTTTATTTTGAAGAAAAAGTTATCGTATACTTCGGGAAGCTTATAGTGAACATTCTCCATCTCAAGATACTTGTGAACGCTGGTTTAAACGCTTTAAAAGTGTTGATTTTGATGTGAAAGACAAAGAACATCCAGGTCAACCGAAAAATTTTAAAGACCAACAATTGCAAGCATTATTGTCTGAAGATGCATGTCAAACTCAAAAACAACTTGCAGAAAGATTAAACGTTGCTCAGCAAACAATTTCTGATCATTTACAAGCTATGGGAAAGATTTTAAAAGGAAAGAAAATGGGTGCCACATCAACTGAACGTAAGATAAATGGAAAACCCAAAAGTCATCAGTAAAATGTTGCTTCAATGGCATGAAAGAAAGTATTTTTTTGCATCAAATTGTGACTGGCAATGAAAAGTGGATTTATTTTGAGAATTCCAAATGCACAAAATCATGGGTTGATCCAGGTCAACCATCAACATCGACTGCAAAGCCAAATCGCTTCGGAAAGAAGACAATGCTCTGTGTTTGGTGGGATCAGGAAGGTGTGGTGTATTATGAGCTTCTAAAACCAGGTGAAACTGTTAATACTGATTGCCACCGACAACAAATAATCAATTTGAACCAGGCTTTGATCGTGAAACGACCAGAATGTTCCAGAAGACACGGCAAAGTAATTTTGCTTCATGATAATTCACCATCACACACTTCAAAACCAGTTAAATGCACGTTAAAAGATCTTGCCTAGGAAGTATTAACCCAACCACTATATTCACCAGACCTTGCTCCTTCAGATTACCACTTGTTCCAATTGATGGCACATGCACTTTCTGAGCAGCACTTCAAAACATATGAAGAAGTGGAAAATTGGGTCTCTGAATGGTTTGCCTCAAAACAAGAAAAGTTCTATTGGGATGGTATCCACAATTACCTGAAAGGTGGGGGAAATGTGTAGCTAGTGATGGAAATTACTTTGAATAAAGCACTTTTGATGTTTCTCTTGAAATTATTGTGTTTTATTTGATTACACATCCACATTATTAACCGGTACACCTAGTATAAGTAAGATAATGTGATATTTTTATTTCTCTGACTGGATTATTTTGCTTAATGTAATAATCTCAAGGTCCATCCATGGTGTCACAATGGGTAAGAAATCCTTCTTTTTTATTGCTACATAGTATTCCATGGTGTAAATGTACCACAGCTTTTTTATCCACTCACCTACTAATGGAAACTTGGGCTGTTTCCAGAGCTTAGCCATTGTATATAACACTGCTATGAACATAGGGGTGCATATATTCTTTCTGATTGGTGTTTCTGGGTTCTTGGGATATATTCCCAGAAGTGGGATTTATGTGTCAAAAGGGAGTTCCATTTTTTAATTTTTTTGAGGAAACTCCATACTCATTTCCATAGTGGCTGCACCAGTCTGGATCCCACCAGCAGTGTAATAGGGTTCCTTTTCTCTACATCCTTGCCAGCAGTTGTTTGTTGAATTATTGATGGTAGGCATTCTGACAGGTGTGAGGTGATACCTCATTGTCATTTTAATTTGCATATCTCTGATGATTAGTGAGGGTGAGCATTTTTCCATATGTCTCTTAGCCATTGGTATGTCCATATTGGAGAAGTGTCTATTTAAGTCATCTGCCCATTTTTTAATTGGCTTGTTTGTTTTCCTTTTGTTGATTTGTATGATTACTTTATATATTTTGGATATTAACCTCTTATCGGATGTGTCATTGGCAAATATCATCTCCCATACAGTGGGTTCCCTTTTCATTTTGATGCTGATTTCTTTTGTTGTGTGAAGCTTTTAATTTTGATGTAGTCCCATTTGTTTATTTTTTTCCTTTGTTTTTCTTGTGCTAGGTGTTTTATCAGTGAAATTTTTGATACGTGAGGTGTCTGATATTTTGCTGCCTATGTTTTCTTTAAAGATTTTTATGGTTTCATAACTTACATTTAAATCTTTTATCCATTTTGAGTTTATTCTTGTGTATGGTGTAAGTTAGTGGTCTAGTTTCATTTTTAACATGTAGCTGGCCAATTATCCCAACACCATTTATTGAAGAGACTGTCTTGGCTCCATTGTATGCTCTTGCCTCCTTTATTGAAGATTAATTGAGCATAATGGCTTGTGTCAATTTCTGGGTTCTCTGTTCGGTTCTATTGATATATCTGTCTGTTCTTGTGCCAGTACCAGGCTATTTTGATTATAGTGGTTTTATAGTATAGTCTTCAATGGATTTTAAATTGTTATTTAAAAATGTATATCCTGAAAAAAAAAAAGAAAAAGAAAAAGAACATCATTAACTTCACAGTGAAATCTGAGAAATCAAAGCAACTTGAGCAAAATGTTCTCATTAGGTCTTTTAACCATTGTCAGGTAGGAATGAGTTATGTTATATTAAATGAGATATTTTCAATTCACAGTAAAAGTATAGAAAATATGAGAAGTGACACACATATATACCCACATTCAAAATTAATACGTTAACATTTTGCTTTAGTTTTTTCATTTTTTCATTAAAAAGTTACAGAAAATTCCAGTTTTAAGATGGTAAAATAAAATAGTGATTTTCAAGCCCTGGCCAGTTTTTCTCAGTGGATAGAGCATCATCCCACAGATTGAAAGGTCCTGGGTTCGATTACCAGTTGAGGGCACATTCCTCGGTTGCAGGCTGGATCCCTGGCCTGTTTGGGGTCCATGCAGGAAACAACCAATTGATGTGTCTCTCTCACATTGATGTTTCCCTCTCTCTGTCTCTCCCCTCCATTCTCTCTAAAAATCAATGGAAAAATATCCTCAGGTGAGGATTAACAACAACAAAAAATAGTGATTTTCGAGTTGGGGGGAATATACCCCTGGGAGTACATAGACACTCTGTATCCATTTCTGTATCCTTTCCTAAATGTATTCTCTCCTGAAATTGATCTGCTTGAGAAAAGATGTCAGGAGGACTTAATAGACTTGCCCACCGAGAGAGATCATTAAATATAATATCTTATGAAATATGACTAAGTGACTTGGGCATATAATTCAGAAGTAGTTCAGGGAATTTAGTGACATTGCTATACTAAACTCCTTCTAGTATTTATGTGAATAAAGTTTCTTAGCCCTTATATATACCAAAAAAAAAAACCCATAAGAGGGATAGAATTGAACGTAGTCTCATTTTGCCAAAAAATAATATTAATGGAGAGATGCACAAATTAATTGAGAACTTATCCTCATCCAATGCATTAAGAGATGAGTAGAATTTTATTTTAGGTGTAGTTCTTTTTATCAAATGTATATTTATATCATTTCAAACTATTGTGTAATAGTGATATTTATAATTCAGTCCTGAAGAAAACATGTAGAGCCTTGGGTTCATAGACAATTTTAAAAATTTTTATTTCAATTCATTTATATATTTTTATATAAGTTAATTATAGTTACTCAAGTATAAAAATATTATAATAAAAATCTCAGGGTAGGACAGAATGAATGTATGAGGTCAAGAAAAGAAACAGGAACTACGTATACTTAAAGTAAATAATGCTAATAAATAATAATTTAACAGTTTTTATTTTATTCATAATATGTGGGAAATTATATTCCTTGTACCTAGTTATACATATGACAAAAATCAACTTTAAAATGTATAAAGAGGCATATTGTTCTTAAAAATTATTTTGGAGAATGAGAATAAAAATACTCAAATATCACTTAAGTAAAGACTTCACTGCCTCCTTCTCTCAGACATCATCTCAAATCAACCAGTGGGAAAACCTTAAACTTATATAGTGATGCATGTCCATTATTTCTCAGTAAATCTGAGACAAAGAAAGAATGAAGAGGCATTATGCTCAGCCACCTCCTCCCATTGTTTTCTTGGGCTAACCCATCAAATTCAGTATTTTTCCTAAGATGCCTTTCTGATGACTTTTTTGACTTCTGAATTTTGATCTCTAAAGTTTTCAAAATGATCTTCTGATCACATTGTTCAAATACAACAAAATTCTGCTTGATTTGGTACCAATTTACTGTTGAAGCTGAAATCTAAGGATTGAAATGACTTTTTTTCTATCAAAGGAAGCAAAATATTTTTGGCTATCAAACTCAGAGGCTATATCTTACAAGGGTATTTGAGGCTCTCCAGGGGAGATTATTGCCTGGAGCTCTGCTAAAGACTGAATGTCCCTCCAAAATTATGTTGAAACAAAACCTCCAATGTGATGGCATTTGGAGGTAGGGCCTTTAGAAGGTGATTAAGCTATGAGGTTAGGGCCTCATAAACAGCATTAGTGCCCTGATAAGGGGCTAAAGAGCCCTTCTACCATGTGAGGACACATGGAAATGAGGGCTGTCTCTGAACCAGGAAGTGAGCTATCACTAAACACTGAATCTTCCCATGCCTTGATTTTGGACTTCCCAGACTCCAGAACTGTGAGAAATAAATGTTTCTTGTTAAGCTGCCCGGTGTATGGTATTCTTATTACAGAAAACAAGCTCTTTTGTCATGTCCATAGAAAAATTTCCTCGTGAATGTGGATTTTGATGCCTGCCTTTTTCTCTTTGGAGACCACCTTTCAAATAGAGGAAAGCCAAGAACCAAGTTATCTCATCTTTAGCTTGGGCCAAAGCAAATTTTCAATTTATTGTGCTTCTCAGTGAGATTTGCCAGAGAATCAGACCATATATGCTGATTACACTTATAACAACTAGAAAATGTAACAAAATAATTCACAAATCATGCAAATACCTGTACTTTAGGTCATGGTGCTTTACTGGTCTTGCTCAGATTTGTATTTGGGCTGGCATGCTCTGTGCTATCCAGGAAAGAATGCATTCCTACTCTTTCAAATCCAGTAACTGACCAGTATGTACTGATTTCCATAATCTTTTAATAGAGAGGGTAGAATAAGTGACTTTTAGAAAAAAATCAGGCAAAAGACTTTGTTGACAATTCAGGATCTGATTTCTGCTCAGGAACATTTTATCATAATAATAATTTCAAGATGTAAATTAGTGATTTGCCAATGAAGATAGTACATGTAAACAAAAATTATATTCTTCACTGGTATCTGAATTAAATATATGTATGATGTGAATACTTAAAATATTTTAGATGCAAATGGAAATGTGATCATTTAAACTATTGTTTGATTAAAAGTAATATTGGAATTAGTGATGTGTCATATTAGCACACCAAATACAATAGGGATAAAATAAAGGAAATTTGAATAGGTGAAATTGCATATGAATATTGTTGTATCTCAAAGTATTTCAGGGAAATATTAAGTGTAATAGAGATTCTAGAATGTTGAAAATATGAAGGTTAAATTGAACAATCTAAATCTCAATATAGAGTCTAGAAGATGGCGACCAGCAGGAAGGTAGGGAGGGTGAGTGTGTGATCGAGTGAAGGAGTGATAGAGGTGTGTGTGGACGTGTTTGGGTGTGTGTGTGAGTGAAATAGGGACAGTTAGACCCTGCAGTTCTTCCAGGGGGTTTCCAATCCAGGCAGTCTTGGTTGGCAAAACCCCGCGGCTGCTACAAACACTCGTTGGAGGACACCAGTGGCACAGAGACCCCGCCATCTTTAAGAACGGAAATGCTAGAGACTAGAATCCTAACCTTACCACCACCCAGTCTGGTCTAGGAAGCAAATCTGGTCACTACAGCCACTCTGGTAGAAGACCTGCCACCCCAGCTGCAGATGCGCAAACTCTGAGACCTCCACCTCCAGAAGTGTGCCGCTGAAAGCAGTAAGTTTAACCTCCCCCTCCACAGCATCGGAACTCAGGATTCTCCGCGTCCCCAGCCCATAGGCACCCAGGCACTCCACTACCCAGGCAGTGCTTGGGAATCACTGAGAGCCCCTGAGGGGGTGATTCTGCACAGTCAAGGGTGCGCGGCCCTGCAGTAGCAACTCTGAACTGCCTCTTCCTAAATAACTGCCCACGGACACCCCTGCGGTGCAACGTCAGGGCCAGGGTCCCTTAGAGCTTTGTGCTGGCGGGCGCGCCACCAGTTTCGCACACACTCAAAGGCGGGCAAACTCACGGCCACAGCAAAGGAAGGCACCCTGAGCCCATATATCCACAGGGTCCTCTGGGGAGCTGCTTTGAGCCCCTGCTGGGTGTGATTCTGTACAGCCAAGGACGCGCTGCCCCACAGCAGAAACTCTGAACTCCTTTCTCCTGAATAACTTCCCACATACACCCTAGCTGTTTAACTTCAGTGCCAGGGTCCCTCAAATTGCGTCAGAGTTGTGTGCCTGCAAACACACCTCCACAGAAGCGAATTTACAACAGGAAGGCACCCTGAGCCCATCTACACACAGGGTGCTAGTGGGAGCCACTGGGAGCTCTCTCAACAGACGGTTCCTGGGTGCCACTGTGAGTCCCCACTGGACACACGCAATTTCAACTAAGGGTGCAAGACAGCAAAAACTGGGAAACTCCACTCCATAGCTGCTGACTTTTAGACACCACAGTTGTGCCTCTCAAGCTTGCAGGCCTACATCAAGAGAACCCAAGTAGCTCAAGTAAGGAGCTACACTAGATTACCAAGCCCAGGGGAACTGAGAGATTACACCAGTAGCACCATCCCCAAAAGAACCTGGGTAGCAAAGCAAGCGGATCTACAATTAAAACATTACAGGAAAACATGGGGAGAAAAAAAGGAAATTCCCAAAGGGAGGAAAAAGAGGAATCACTAGAAAGGGAGTTAAATGAACTTGAGGCTAGCAGCTTAACAGAGAAAGAATTCAGAGTATTCGTTATAAGGATGTTTAAACGGATGGATGACAAATACACACAACTCAATGAGAACTATAAGGAGCTGAATGAAAATGTCACCAACATGAAAAGAAACCAAGAGGAGATGAAGAACGACATAGCTGCAATAAAGAACACAATGGAAGGCTTAAAGAGTAGAGTAGAAGAGGCTGAGGACCGCATCAGCAAATTAGAAGACAAGGTAGGAAAAAACACACAAACACAGCAGCAACTGGAAAGAAGACTTAAAAAGCAAGAGGAGAGCCTAAGGGAGCTTCGGGACAACACAAAACGAAACAACCTTTGAATAATAGGGATAAAAGAAGGAGAGGAAGAGAAGCAAGGAATAGAAAACCTGTTAGAAGAAATAATGACAGAAAACTTCCCTGATATTGGCAAGAAAAAAACGATCCATGTCCAAGAAGTACACAGAGTCCCAAACAACTTGAACCCCAAAAGACTGACACCAAGTCACATCATAATTAAATTGATGAACACCAACGACAAAGCAAGAATCTTAAAGGCTGCCAGAGAGAAACAGAAAGTTACCTACAAGGGATCTCCTATCAGAATATCAACTGATTTCTCAACAGAAACACACCAGGCCAGAAGGGAATGGAATGAAATATACAAAGTGATGCAAAACAAGGGACTGAATCCAAGAATACTATACCCAGCAAGGCTATCATTCAAAATTGAAGGTGGAATCAGAAGCTTCACAGACAAAAAAGGGCTAAGAGAGTTCATCACTACCAAACCAGCAATGTAAGAAATGCTAAAGGGGCTGCTGTAAAAAGAAGAAAGAGAAAGGCAAGAAGAAACACAAACACTAAGGAAAAATATGTCAACAAACAGGTACTTATCAATAATAACAGTAAACGTAAATGGATTAAATGCACCAATCAAAAGACATAGGGTAGCTGAATGGATAAGAAAACATGACCCATATATGTGCTGTCTACAAGAGACCCACCTTAGAGCAAAAGATTCACACAGACTGAGAGTGAAGGCATGGAAAAACATTTTTCAGGCAAATGGAAATGAGAAAAAAGCTGGGGTTGCGATATTTATATCAGATAAAATAGACCTCAAAGTAAAGGCCATAATAAGAGATAAGGAAGGCCACTACATAATACTAAAGGGAGCAATCCAGCAAGAAGATATAACTCTGGTAAACGTATATGCACCCAACGCAGTAGCGCCCAAATACATAAAAAATCTGCTGGAAGATATCAAGGGAGAGATTGACATCAACACAATCATAGTAGGGGACTTTAATACACCACTGACATCGATGGATAAATCCTCTGGACAAAAAATCAGCAAAGAAACAGCAATTCTAAATGACACACTAGATCAGATGGACCTAATTGACATCTTCAGAGTATTTCACCCCAAAGCCATGGAATATACGTTCTTCTCAAGTGCACATGGGACATTCTTAAAAATAGACCACATATTGGGTAACAAGCAAAGTCTCCCCAAATTCAAAAAGGTTGAAATCATATCAAGCATTTTCTCAGACCACAATGGCATAATATTAGAAATAAACTACAATAAAAACATTCCAAAAAAATTCAAACACTTGGAAACTGAATAGCATGCTACTAAATAATGATTGGGTTATCAATGAGATCAAAGAAGAAATTAAAAACATCCTGGAGACTAATGACAATAAAAACACAACATTGCAAATCCTATGGGACACAATGAAAGCAGTCCTGAGCAGGAAATGTATAGCTCTACAGGCCTACCTCAAAAAACAAGAAAAAATGGTAATAGATCATCTAACTCAACAACTCAAAGAATTAGAAAGGGAGCAACAAGAAAAGCCCACAGTGAGCAGAAGAAAGGAAATAATGAAGATCAGAGCAGAAATGAATGACATAGAGACCAAAAAAACAATACACAAGATCAACAAAACCAAGAGCTGGTTCTTTGAAAGGATAAACAAGTTTGATGAACCTCTAGCCAGGCTCACCAAGAAGCAAAGAGAGAGGACCCAAATAAACAAAATCAGAAATGAAAGAGGTGAAATAACAACAGACCCCACAGAAATACAAAGGATTGTCAAAAAATACTATGAACAACTCTACTCCAACAAACTAGACAACCTGGAGGAAATGGACACATTCCTAGAAAAACACAACCTTCCAAAACTTACTCAGGAAGAGACTAAAAATCTCAATAGGCTGATAACTATGGAAGAAATTGAAGCAGTCATCAAAAAGCTCCCAGCAAACAAAAGCCCGAGGCCAGATGGCTTAACAGGGGAGTTTTATAAAACATTCAAGGAAGAGCTAAAACCTATCCTCCTCAGACTATTCCAGAAAATTCAAGAAGAAGGAACACTTCCAAGCTCCTTCTATGAAGCCAGCATCACCCTAATACCAAAACCAGATAAAGATAACACAATGAAAGAGAATTACAGGCCAATATCCCTCATGAACACAGATGCCAAAATCCTCAACAAAATTCTAGCAAATCGAATCCAGCAATACATCAGAAAGATCATACATCACGACCAAGTAGGATTTATCCCTGGAATGCAAGGATGGTACAATATTCGCAAATCAATAAACGTGATACATCACGTAAACAAATTGAGAGATAAAAACCATATAGTTATATCAATTGACGCAGAAAAAGCATTTGACAAAATCCAACACCCTTTCTTGATAAAAACTGTCAGCAAGCTGGGAATAGAAGGATCATACCTCAACATAATAAAAGCCATATATGACAAACCCACAGCCAACATCATACTTAATGGGCAAAAGTTAAAACCATTTCCCTTAAGAACAGGAACAAGTCAGGGATGCCCACACTCACCACTCCTGTTCAGCATAGTGTTGGAAATACTAGCCATTGCAATCAGACAAGAAGAAGAAATAAAAGGCATCCAAATTGGAAAAGAAGAAGTAAAACTGTCTTTATTTGCAGATGACATGATACTGTACATAGAAAACCCTAAAGACTCCATCAAAAAATTACTAGACTTAATAAATGAATTCGGCAGAGTAGCAGGATACAAAATAAATGCTAAGAAATCTATAGCATTTCTATACACCAATAGTGAACTTACAGAAAGAGAGACTAAAAAAGCAATCCCATTTACCATCACACCAAAAAAATTAAGATACCTAGGAATAAACTTAACTAAGGAGGTAAAAGACCTATACGCAGAAAACTACACAACACTGAAAAAAGAGATAGAGGAAGACATAAACAGATGGAAGAACATGCCATGCTCATGGATTGGTAGAATCAACATCATCAAAATGTCCATACAACCCAAAGCAATCTATAATTTCAATGCACTTCTCATTAAAATTCCAACGGCATACTTCACAGACCTAGAACGAACTTTCCAAAAATTCATCTGGAATAAAAAAAAACCCCGAATAGCCACAGCAATCCTGAGAAAGAAGAACAAAGTAGGTGGGATCTCCATACCAGATTTCAAGCTGTATTACAAAGCCACTGTTCTCACAACTGCCTGGTATTGGCACAAGAACAGACATATAGATCAATGGAATAGAATAGAGAACCCAGAAATCGATCCAAATCACTATGCTCAATTAATATTTGACAAAGGAGGCATGAACATACAATGGAGTCAAGACATTCTCTTCAACAAATGTTGTTGGGAAAATTGGACAGATACATGCAAAAAAATGAAACTAGACCACCAACTTACAACATCCACAAAAATAAACTCAAAATGGATCAAGGACTTAAACATAAGATAGGAAACCATAAAAATACTAGAGGAATCTACAGGCAGAAAAATCTCTGACATATGCCGAAAGAACTTCTTCGCTGATACTGCTCCTAGGGCAATGGAAGCTAAAGAGAAAATAAACAAATGGGACTACATCAAAATAAATGCTTTTGCACAACAAAGGAAACCATAAATAAAACAACAAGAAAGCCCGCTACATGAGAGAACATATTTGCCAATGATGTCAACGATAAGGGCTTAATCTTCAACATTTACAGGGAACTCATGCAGCTTAACAAAAAGAAGATAAACAACCCAATCAAAAAATGGGCAACTGATCTAAATAGACACTTTTCGAAAGAAGACAGAAGGAAGGCCAAGAGACATATGAAAACCTGCTCTAAATCACTAATCGTTAGAGAGATGCAAATCAAAACAACAATGCGGTATCATCTCACACCTGTCAGAATGGCCATTACCAACAAGTCAACAAATGATGAGTACTGGCGAGGATGTGGAGAAAAAGGAACCCTCGTGCACTGCTGGTGGGAATGTAGACTGGTGCAGCCACTGTGGAGAACACTATGGAGTTTCCTTAAAAAACTAAAAATAGAACTCCCATTTGACCCAGTGTTCCCACTTCTAGGAATATATCCCAAGAAACTGGAAACATCAATCAGAAAGGATATATGCACCCCTATGTTCATAGCAGCACAATTCACCAGAGCTAAGATTTGGAAACAGCCTAGGTGCCCATCAGCAGATGAGTGGATTAAAAAACTGTGGTACATCTACACAATGGAATACTACGCTGCAGTAAAAAAGAAGGAGCTCTTACCATTTGCTACAATATGGATGGAGATGGAGAACATTATGCTTAGTGAAATAAGCCAGGCAGAGAAAGATAAATATCACATGATCTCACTCATTTGTGGAATATAATGAACAACATAAACTGATGGGGGGAAAATAGATCCAGAAACAGATAAACATCAATCAGAAAGTCAAACCTCAGGGAAGAAATTGTGAGGTAACCAGAAACCCAAGAATGCCTGAGAACGCCTTTCTAGCCATGCTAACAATCATCAGATGTACGTTAATTTTACCTGGGACCATAGGGTAAGTATTTTGGTCTTATGCTCCTGACCCTTCATGGGTAAGAGCCCTTACGTGGGCTGATCCCCTGGCTAATGTAGTTACCAACAATACCAAACACCTTGGTCATCCAGGAAGTCCATGGGTGGGGCAAGAAAGTATAAATACACAGGGGCCTCCACCCAGCTTCCCTTTTGTATGACACGAAATCAAAACAATGCCCCTTTGTGTGTACAATTAAAGAGAGGTTTCTGGCTTGTGTGGACACCAAAGAAAGGGTGTCACTACTATCACTACGTGCCCCCGGTAGAGGTGCAGAAAATGTAACTAAGACCTTTTCTATATAAAAAGAAATGGACAGCCAGTTCGAAAGGGAATTCCCATGAACTAGAACAAAGAATATCCTTACATGATAATTTTCTACGCTATCATTAAAATTTTTCCCAGATTTGGATCACCCCCAGTACTTATAATAGTTCCTCACACCCTTGGGGATAAAAAAAAAAATCATCTGTTTGGTGCTTGGAGACAAACTCAACACGTCTCTTGATGCTTTAGAATTACAACAGCATAATATACAATTATCCCAAGCAAACGTACAAACTAATTCTTTGAATGTCTGGCAGCAATTTAAAAAGGACATGTAAGGATTTAATCCTTCTCATTGTGTAGAGGGCCTCCTGGGAAGGCACCTGAGCATTCTATATTGGTCCCTCTTACCCTTTAGGCCAAGAGAGACCCTCTTCTCACAATTCAATTGCTCACAGCTGTTGCATGAGCTCTCTGTTCATGTCGAGGTTGAAGTCTCGTGATGATGGGTGCCATGGATTTGTCTCTCACCCAGTGGGGCAAACTGAGCCTTCCCTGGAGAAGAAACCCAGGTTCCACAAGACATGTGATCAGTGCTGGGGCCCCGCCAGCAGGCGAGGGGATCCCAAGGCAGGTTCTGGGCATGGAGGCCACGGGGGCATAGGCTACCAAGGAGACAAAACTGAACCTCACGTCACCCTGCTTGGCCCCGGAGGATGGCTGGTTAGCCAGAGATGGGTAAGGTTCCTCAAGGAAGGAACAACCTAAGACAGGCACAGTCGCAGAGGGGCTATCAGGAGAGAATTTGGGGATCAACAGAGGTGGGGCACAGACCCTCACCCCCCAACATTGCAGGGGCCTGAACACTAGCCCCTTCTGAGGGAGGTCTCCTGCCCCCATGGCTGCTTCGTGCTTCCCATGCCCAGCTCAGATCAGGACCCAGGTGACCGACAGAGACTTGGCCGACTGCAGCTGCCCTCTCACTCCAACAAGAATTGTTTGAGTTGTCTTGTACCCATGGTGTGGGGAAGTGGGTTTACGATATCTAAATCCAGCCTACCAGCAGGAATGCTCAGGACCTACTCAAGAAGGCAAATAATCCCTTCCACCAATATTTACAGGGTAAAATAAGATTGTTGTTAGAGTAATAAATTTGACAGTAAAATAGTAGTCAAGTTTTCAGGCAAATTTAAATTGGCTAGTTGAAACAAGCGAATATTCTAGAAAAATTAATTGTACTGGACAAAAAGGTGTTTCTAAAGTGTTAACTAAAGTTTTTATTGGTACTTCATCTCATGATAAAATTGTGCACCATGTAATGAACCTAAAACAGTAATATTATAGTGCAAAAAATTAAAATTTAAAAGCCATCAAGACTACATTATAAAATTTTCAAAAGCCTCCTACCATTTAAATCAAAAAAGGAGGGGATAGTAGAGGAATATCATGTAAGGAAAAATATCCTGTAAATAAATTACATCTAGAAAATTAATACTTTAGAAAATTAATTGTAAGGCTAAAAGCAAGACACCCATGAAAAACACACAAAGTGTCATAACAAGCCAGAGGAAAACCATTTGGGCAAAAAATGAAATAGGATCCCAAATCAAATTTATAGATAATATTCCTTTATTTACTTTTGGTTGAGAATATGTTTGTATATTTTCAGAAAACAACTCTGAGACCATGTGGATTCCAGCAACAGAGAGGAATCTACAGGACTACTCCAGCCACGAAGACAGAAGAGAAGCAGTCCAGAGATGGAAGACGCTGATGTGGCCTTCCCATACTAGCAGTTAGCAGCTGTGCATCACTGCAGGTTGCCCAGGACCAAACCAGAGAGAGTCGGACTGGCATTACCACCATTTGTCCACCATCCAGAACTGTAACGTTAGTGCTGACATGTACACATCAGGAACTGTTGGACATTGAAATTGGGTCTCAAAAGAACTGTTGGCCCAGAAAGAAACTCACTACAGACCGATTCATTTGCCTGTCACCATAACCATTACTGTTTGTCTCATTTTCGGTTCTTATAAGTGTATTTCTAATAGCACATGATCTCACTCATCTAGGGGAAATAATGAACAACATAGACTGATGAACAAGAACAGACCCAGAAACAAGGAGGCATGGATCAGACTGTTGAGCCTCAGAGGGAGGGTAGGGAAGCGTGGGGGTAAAGGGGAGAGATCAACCAAAGGACTTGTGTGCAAGCATATGAGCCTAACCAGCAGTTAAGGACAACAGGGGGGTGGGGGCATGTGTGGGGAGGGGTGTGGGATGCGAATGGGGGGATGAGGACAAATATGTGATACCTTAATCAATAAAGAAATTAAAAAAAAATAAATCTCAATATAGTTACATGATAAGGTTGGGACCAAATTTATCAGGAGAACCAGCCACTGAAATGAAGATGGGAAGGATGAAGAAAAATTTAGGAAAGATGACACTTTTATATCATTCTTTAATATTTTTCTCATATGTATAAGAAAGCTGTATACAAATATTTATTATTTTATTCTTTATAGTATCAGCTATACATATTCATGTATAAAAATGATGAAAATCAGATAAATAGATGAAAAAGTTTAAAACACTCATAATGCTATCACTCAGAGTAATTGTCATTTAAATCTTGATGTTTATTTCAGCTCATTGTTATGCAAACATATGTATACATTGGTTTAAACAAAAATTTACTGCATATATTGTTTTAAAACTTTTTTAAAAGATAAGATTTAAAACACACTTTGATAGTATCTGATTTCAAGATGGCTGCAGAGTACATGGAAGCTATAGTCATCTCTTCCTGGCACCAAAATGGATTTAGGGCTTCATTATAGAGCAATCAACCTGAATGACCACCTGAAGGACAGCTGAACAGGTATAGTATCTCCAAGTATTTATAGAAGAAGCTACCTAGAGACTGATAGGAAGGGTGGAGACTCAGAGAGGGCTGGACCTTGTGCCCATATGTGGCAACTGAGAAGCTGGAGGGATATTTCAGGGGCAAAAGTCCCACCTGAGGAGTGTGGGGTCTCAATCCCACTCTTGGACCCCACACCCAGAGCATGAGGACCAAGAATAGGATCCTGCATCTGGCAGTGAAAATCAGTGGTCTCTCTTTCTGCTGGGAAGAGGTGGGAGTCTGCTAGGATGCCAGGTGCTCTCCTAAAGGGCCAATGTAAAGGAGCTAGCTCTAGGGCACTCACCTGGGTTCAAATAGAGGGAAGTTGACTCAGGTTGTGTGGAAGTTATGAAGAGCACATCTGGGTGGTGTGGCCCCAAAGAGAGAATGGACTACAAATGTGCCAATAGCATCCAAGACTCAACTACAACAGGAGAGGTCACATAACTTACACAAGAAACATTTCTAGAGCACCTTGCTTGGGTGATCTAGAAGATTACACCACTGAGACCTACGAGGCACCTACATCAGGAATCCCTCATTATAAGCTTGGGTATCATAGCAGATCAACCTAATACACAGAATTAAACACAAAAAAAGAAGACACAATGGGGAGAAAAAGAAATGTGTCTCAAATGAAACAAGAGAAGTCCCCAGAAAAAGAAATAAATGAAATGGAAGCAACAGATACCAGATGCATAGTTTAAAACAATGGCTATAAGGATGCCTCAAGAACCTTAGGGGAAGAAAGGATACTCCTGTTGGAATTTAGAGATAGTAAGCATTAAAAAGGACATAGGGAGCATAAAAAAGAGCCAGTCAGAAATGAAAAGTACAATTATCTGAAATGAAAAGTACACTAGATGGAATCAACAGCAGGCTAGTTGAAGCAGAGAATCTAATCAGAAATTTAGAGGACAAGATAATAGTAAGCACCCATGCAGAGCAACAATAACAAAAAATAGAATTTAAAAAATGAGGAAAGTCTAAGGGACCTCTGTGACAGCATCAAGCATAGCAATTTCTACATCATAGTGGTACCAGAAGAAGAAGAGAATGAGCAAGGGATTGAGAACCTATTTTGAAGCAATAATGGCTAAAAACTTCCCTAACCTGATGAAGGAAAAAGTCACAGAGGTTCATGAGCACAGAGAGTCCTTATCAAGACGAACCCAAAGAAGCCCACAGCATAAATGAAAAAGGTTAAAGACTAAGAGAGAATCTTAAAAATAGCAAGAGAAAGACATATAGTAACCTACAAGAAAGCTACCATAAGGCTGTCAGCTGGTTTCTCAACAAAACACTTCAGGCCAGAAGGGATTGGCATGAAATATTTAGTTATGAAAGCAGGGACCTTCAATCAACATTATTCTAAACTGGAAGGCTATCACTTAAAATTGAAGGTGAGCATAACCAATGGACACAGATAAGGGGGCGGGAGGTGAGGGCATGTGCTGGGGGGTGAGAGCGGCTGGGGAGTGGTCAATGGGGGGAAAGGAGACTTAAGTAATACTTTAAACAATAAAGAATTTAAATTACAAAAAATAAAAAAGTAAAATTGAAGGTGAAATAAAGAGCTTCCCAGAAAAAAAAAGCTACATGAGCTCATTACCACCAAACCAGTGTTGAAAGGAATGTTAAAGGCCTTTTTTTAAGAAGAAAGAAGAAAAAAAAATAGAGGAACATAGGTATGAAGAATACAATGGCAATAGGTAAGTACCTATCAATAACAACTTTAAATGTGAATTTATTAAATGCTCCAATCAAAAGACATAGGGTAGCTGATTGAATAAGAAAACATGGCCTACATATAGGCTGTCTAGAAGACACCCACGATGGAACAAAAGATACATGCAGACAAAGTGAAAAGATAGAAAAATATATTTTATGCAAACAAAAAAAGCTGGGGTAACAATTCTTACATCAGACAAAATATACTTCAAAACAAAGGCCATAAAAAGAAACAAAGAAGGACATTACATAATATTAGAGGAATCAACCAAACATATATATCCTACCTAATAAAAGGGTAATATGTAAATTACCATCACTCCGCTATGCCCACGATTGGACCAGTGGGAGGCGCAGGGGGCGGGACTCGGGGTGGCCGGGGTAGCCGATTGGGCCGGTGGGATGCTGAGCAGTGCGAGCTCAGCATCTGCGCCATGGTTGTGCTGCGGAGCAGAAGGGGCCTCTGGGGCAGCGAGCTCACATCCCGCTGTGGACCATCAAAAGCGGGGGAGCTGGGTGCCTGTCTGCTCGGGCACCAGGCCTTTCAGAAGCCTCCGCCGAGCCGGAGGTTTCTGAAAGGCCTGGTGCACCAGCGGACAGGCACCCAGCTCCCCCGCGATCAAAAGCGAAAGCGTGCAGGGGACCCTACACGTGCATGATTCAATCATATATATATATATACAGAAAATCTTGGTGAACATTAAAGGAGAGATTAGCAGCAGTACAGTCATAGCTGAAGATTTTTACACCCCATTGACACCAACAAATAGATCTTCCAGACAAAAAATCAACAAGGCAACAGCAACCATAAGTGACAAACTGGACTGGATGTGTTTAATTGATATTTACAGAACATTTCATCCCAAAGCAGCAGAATTTATATTCTTTTCAAGTGCACACAGAATATTCCCTAAGATAGACCACATACTAGGACACAAGATAAGCCTTAATTAACTCAAGAAGTTTGAAATAATATGAAGCATCCTCTCTGACCACAATGGTATGAAACTAGAAATCAATTACAATAAATAAAACTCAAAAACACACAAGCACATGGAGGTTAAATAACATGTTATTAAGCAATGAAAGGGTTAACAATGAGATCACGGAATAAATCAAAAGTTACCTGGAGACAAATTAAAATGAACACACAAAACCCCAAAATTTATGGGACACAGTGAAAGCAGTCCTAAGAAGAAAATTTACAGCATTACAGGCCTACTTCAAGAAGCAAGAAAAATCTCAAATAAACAATCTAACCCTACACTTAAAATAACTGGGAAAAGAAAAACAAAGAGTCCAGCGTAAGTAAAAGGAGGGTAATAGTAAAGATCAGAGTGAAAATAAATGACATAGAGACTAAAACACTTACAAAAGATCAATGAAACCAAGAGCTGTTTCTTTGAAAAGATAAACAAGATTGGCAAACATTTAGCCAAATTCATCAAGAAAAAAAGCGAGAGGACTCAAATAAATAAAACAGAAATAAAAAGGCAAAGTAACAACTGACACCACAGAAATACAAAGGATTGTAGGAAAATATTATGAACAACAATATGCCAACAAATTGGACAACCTGGGCAAAATGGATAAATTCCTAAAAACATATAATCTTTGAAAACAGAATCAGGAAGAATCAGGAAATCTGAATAGACCAATTTCAACTAATGAAATTGAAGCAGTATTGTTTTAAAAATCTCCCAGAAAACAAAAGTCCTGAACCAGATGGCTTCACAGGTCATTTTTAAGAAACATTCAAAGCACTAACACCTATCCTTTTCAAACTATTCCAAAAAATTCAAGAGAAGGGAAGGCTTCAAAGCTCATTTTATGTGGCGAGCATTATCATAATTTCAAAGCCAGATAAAGACACTACAAAGAAATAAAATTACTATAGGCCAACATCCCTGATGAACATAGATGCAAAAAAATCCTCAACAAAATGTTAAGAAACTGAATTCAGCAACACCTGAAAAGATCATGCACCATGATCAAGTGGAATTTATTCCAGGGATGCGAGTTTAGTTCAAGATTCACAAATCAATGAATGTGACAAATCACATAACTAAAATGAAGAATAAAATCACATGATTATATCAATAGATGCAGAAAAGGCATTGGGTAAAATTCAGCACCCATTTATGATAAAAACTCTCAGCAAAGTCAGAAGAAATGGATTATATCTCAACATAATAAAGGCCATATATGACAAACCCACAGCCAACATCATACTCAATGAGCAAAAAGTAAAAGTATTTTCCTTCAGATCAGGAACAAGTCAGGAATGTCCTCTTTCACTACTTTTATTCAACATAGTAATGGAAGTTCTAGCCACAGCAATCAGACACGAAGAAGATATAAAAGGCATCCAAATTGAAAAGGAGGAAGTGACACTGTCATTACTTGCAGATGACATGATACTGTACATAGAAAACCCTAAATATTTCACCAAAAACTACTAAAACTGATAAATGAAATTGGTAAAGTAGCAGGATACAAATTAATATTCAGAAATCAGTGGCATTTTATACACCAATAATGAACTATCAGAAAGAGAAATTAAAAAAAACAACCCCATTTACTATTGCAACAACAACAAGAAATAAGGTAACTAGGAATATATTTAACCAAGGAGGTAAAAGACCTGTATTCAAAAAATTATAGAACACTAAAGAAAGAAAATGAGGAAGATACAAATAAGTGGAAGCATATACTATATTCATGAATTGTAATAATTAACATCATTAAATGTTCATTCTACCCAATGAAATCTATTTTAACAGAATTCTTATTAAAATACAAATGGCATATTGCATGGATCTAGAAGAAATATTCCAAAAATTTATATGGAACTACAAAAGACCATGAATAGCTTCAGCAATCTTGAGAAAGAACAAAGTTGGAGGTATCACACTACCTGACATCAAACTATACCACAAGGCCATAGTAATAAAAAAACAGCATGGCATTGGCATAAGAATAGATATATAGGTGAACAGAACAGAATAGAGAGCCCAGAAATAAATCCAAGTCTTTATGGTCAGTTAATATTTGACAAAGAAGTCAAAAACATACAATGGGGTAAAGACAGACATTTCAATAAATGGTGTTGGGAAAATTCAATAGATACATGCAAAAAAAAAATGAAACTAGACCAACTTAAACATACACAAAAATAAACTCAAAATGAATTAAAGACTTAAATGTAAGTTACAAAACCATAAAACTCCTAGAAGGAAACAGGCAGTAAAACCTCAGACATTTCTCATAGTATAACTCCTCAAGCAAGGGAAACAGGATAAAGTAAACAAATGGGACTACATCAAACTAAAATGCTTTTGCATAGCAAAAGAAACCATCAACAAAATGAAATAACACACTGAATGGGAGAACATACATGCCCCCCCCAAAAAAAATATATACATGCTTTGAATGATTATAAAGTCAGTGTTTATTAACATACAGTTCAGTTTCAAAATTGAAAATAATTTACATAATGAATATTTTTTTGTCAATGCTGTTTTCAAACTGTTGGCTGTTCTGGTCTAGGCACTACTCATAACATGAATCAGTGGAAACACAAACATCAAAAATCATTTCATTCGGTATTTGTGTGCCTTCAATTCATTGACTGTTGCTGGTTTTGTACCTTAAACTTGTTTTTTTATGTATCCCCATAAAAAAAGTCTAGTGGCATTTTAGAATAAATTTTCTTTCTTTAAAGCTCAGTCTGGCTTCACCCATTATTTCAAATCAGTAAACCTGAAAAGGGGTTTACATTAAGCGAGATATCAGCTGTTAAAGTGTGTATACATTTTTGGGACACCCTATATTTGCCAATGATACATCTGATAAGGGGATAATTTCCAAAATATATAAAGAACTTATACAACTCAACACCAAAAAAAACAAGCAATCCAATTAAAAAATGTACAAAGGATCTTCATAGACACTTATCAAAGAGGAAATAGATGGCCAAGAGACATATGAAAAGGTGTTCAATGACACTGATCATCTGAGAGATGTGAATTAAAAAAACAATGAGGTATCACCTCACACCTGTCAGAATGGCTACCATCAACAATTCAACAAATGACAAATGCTGGTGAGGATGTGGGGAAAAAGAAACCCTGCTGGTGGGATGCAGACTGGTGCAGCCATTATGGAAAACAGTATGAAGTTTTCTTAAAAAATTAAATATGGAACGGCCATTTGACCCAGTGATCCCACTTCTAAGAATATATCCTAATAGATCCAAAATACCAATCAGAAAGAATGTATATTCATAGCAGTGCAATTTACAATAGCTAAGATCTGGAAACAGCTCAAGTGCTCATCAGTAGATGAATGGATAAAAATGGTACATTTACACCATGGAATACTATGCAGCAGTGAAAAAGAAGGGTCTCTTACCCTTTGAGACAGCATGGAGGGACCTGGAGAGTATTATGCTAAGTGAAATAAGCCAGTCAGAGAAATTCAAATACCATATGATCCCACTTATATGTGGAATCTAATGGACAAAATAAACTGGTTCCAAGTTCTCTCTTTGGACCCCCAACCCATCTTCATCCTCCCAGAACTGGGTGATATCTGAGCTGAAAGGATCACCAGATGCTCCTGCTGTCAATGAGCCATGGAGCCAGCTGGACCCCAGGCTGTCCTCAATGGTAGTGCTGGGCCTGGCCTACCAAGAAATTATACCCAGCCCACCATACTCCCTTTCAGTTCCATCTCCACAGTTTTCCAGACACTACCCAATGCCTCCAGGGTCAGTAATCCCTGGGGAGCAGGTGATAGCCTCAGGGGAGGAGCCCACCCATACCTCACTCAATACTCCTTCAAGGGCAACTCCCTGACCCCCCTATGGGTCACCCATGGGGAAATATGTCCTTCTCTTACCCCTTTCCTAGGGCATGGAGAGTACTGTGGGGTCTTCCATGTCCCTCCTAACTTCCTATATTTATCTGTATAAATAATGAGATTCGAATGGGGGGAAAAGAGAAGATGGGATGGTCTCTGACTCTATACACAATTACTGGTAGCTTCACTTAGTTGCAGCTTTCTCTTATATTGCACAAGTGCACAGGTGAAAGAGATTTTTTAAATAGAGAAAAAAAATAAATATTCCCTCATTTATTTTAGAAAAAGTATTTAGTTATAAATTATTTGTGGCACCTCACAATTGTCCTTGGCACACTTGTGTGCCACGCCACCTCAACTGAGAATTGTTTTTCTAGTTCCTTTACACTCTAGGTGTGTGTAGTCCATGATGCAGTATGGGCATGGCCTGGGAACTTACAAGAAATATAGAATCAGAATCAGACCTGCTGAGTCATAATCTGCCTTTTAGTTGAGGACTCCAGGTGATTCATTCTCAGGTTGAAGTTTGAGAACACTCTGGAGGAGTGATTTGCAAAGTGCCAAACCTAGACCAGCAGCATCAGCATAATCTGAGAACATGTGTATAATGGAAATCCTCAGGCTTCACCCCCAATTTAATATATCAGAACCTCTTCGGGCATGGCCCAGCAATGTTTTTTAACATCCTCCTAGTTGAATTTGATAAATCTAAAGTTTGAGAATAGTGCTCTAGAGCATGGTCAGAAATGCATGAGTTTTGTTCTTTCATTCCACTATAAGCAGCTCTTGGCAAGTATTGCTAATAAATCATGACATTCTTTCTGACTGAATCTGGACATGGCCTCAGAGTCTTTCTCAAAACAGTGTTCTAGTCAGTCACTACCAATTTTATGGAGATGACCTAATTGTCATCCCAGCATAAGTGGCCACAGGACTGCCTCTATAGTAACTTGTGTGCATACATCTTAACACGGGAGAGGCATTCTTCTGGGCAGGGGCTATAAGAGCCTCTGTGTAACTTATGAAAATGCTAATAGCAAGGATGAGGATTATAGCCTTTATATTTTTAGTCTCATAAAGCACTATCAAGATAAATTATTGTTTTCAGTGTCAGTGTTAAAATTCACTCCTGCCATGCCTTTTCAGTATATGAAGTTCCTCTTCCAGTCCTTAGCCATTGAGCCCATCCTTTGTTCCCTTTGCATGTATTATAGGGTAAGAAAGCTGTGGCTATGAGCTTGCTGATACATAAACTCTCATTGTACCCTGCACTTCCCATTCATAATACTCAATGACCTTCTATTTTTTAATTAAATTTATTGAGGTTTCATTGGTTCACAAAACCGTACAGGGTTCCAGTGTCAACAAAACATCATTTTCCCACTGCATCGTGAGCCCATCACCCAAAGCAAAATCTCTTTCCAGTCTCATTTATCCTCGCTTTGCTCATATCCACCTCCACCCACTCCCTTTCCCTCTGACTTTCACCACAATGTTGTCTGTGTCTATGTGTTACATGTGTATGTGTGTTTTAATCCTTTCACCTTTTATCCAAGGCTTCTAATTTTTTTAGAATTAATATCTGTCTTGCCCATACCATGAGAGCAAAAATCACATTTATCTTGCTCACTATTTTTATTGGTTACCTAGGGCTGCCATACAAATTATCAGATTGTATGACTTAAAACAATAGAAATGTATTCTCTCCCAGTTCTAGAGGCCATAAGTCTGAAATCAGTATCACTGGGCCAAAACCAAGGTGTTGGCAGGGCCACACTCCCTCTAGCAGCTGTAGGAGAGAATCTGTTCATTACATCTTTTCAGCTTCTGGTAGCTTCCAGAATTCTTTGGCTTATGGCTGCATCACTTCAACCTTTGCTTTCATTGTCACATCTCTTTCTCTGACTCCGACCCCCCCTGCCTTCCTCTTATAAATACCTTTGTAATTAGAATCAGGTTCAAGCATGATTGTATCATTCAAAATGAAACATCAGGAAAGCAGTGAGGTAGAGTTGGTATGTTGGGGAACATGCTCTGTGTGTTTGCATCCTTTCCACCCTTGATCTCAAGTGTAGTAGAATGCATTTCTGATAGCATCAACTCCAGACTCCCTTCAATCCCCAGCCCTGCCCCAGCCTTAGTAATAGCTGAGTTCACCTTGAAAAGCCCTTGGTGACCTGTTGAGAGTCCATATTCTACTTTCTCAGTTCCTTGTGTATGTAGAGAGTGAATGGTTCTGTCCTGACCCTCTTTTTAGCCATTGCTAGGAGGCACACACTCAATGCTTAATTAGACACTCCAAGCCTGACTACAATGTGACCAGACTGAGTGCTTCATGCCAACTCATCCTTTTTCCCTCAGATTATGCAATTTTTTTTCTTAAATTGTCAGGATTTGATCAGAGCCGTGCAGGCTGGTAGCACCCCCTGGGCATTGCTGACCCTGGCCTTGGACTTTTTAGTTTGGGCAACTACAAAAGTACTTTGATGATGAGGAAAACAATGGCAATTATTATGCTAATGAGGAGTACAGATAATTACTTAGCTTTCCATAAGACCCATCTTCTTTTAAAAGTGAGTCCCAGTCACACACATTATGTCTCTAGATCCTCACAACTCTGGGAGGCAGTAAAAGGTAGTGGAAAGAACATAGCTGGCCAATCGCAAAGGCCTGGGTTTGTATCCCACTTCCATCATGCATGGGCAAGTTATTTTATCCCTTTGAACCTCAGTTTCCTGTCTATAAAATAGAATAATAATAATAATACCTGTCTTGCAAGTTTACAGGAAAGACTCCATGTGAAAAAACACAAAGTGCCTGATGTAATAGACATTCTAGAATCTTCATTCCGAATCTTACAGATCAGGGGCATTCAGGGTCAGGTATTTTAGCTTTAATACTAAATAAAATTACTAAATTTCTCTGTGCCTCAGGTGCCTCATCTTTAGGGGGGGTATTAATAATGTACTTAACTTGTATGGTCATTAGGATTAGATGTATTTTGATTTTTTAAACATTCAGAAGAGTACCTTGTCCTGGGTCAGCACTCAATAAATTAAGTTTCAGAATCAGGCAGAGAGGAGTTTGAATGCAGCTTCACTACATACTAGCTGTATGACCTAAGGTTAATTACTGAAGTACTATCAGCCTCATTTGCAAAATAAAGATGATTATAGCATCTTCCCCCTACAATAGTCATGAAGATTAAGTGAGGAAATGCATATATAGCCCCAGCACTGTGTCTGGCACCAATTTTTAACTGATACATGTGCATTCCCCTTTACTCAAAGATACTGACATCATGAAAAAGCCCAATCTCCAGGCTTGAAAAAGTTGGGCTTTAGTCACAGAAATAAGACCTGTAGTAAATTAATTGGTCAACCCTCAAAAAAATGTTCACGTTCTAATTACCAGAACCTGAGAATATTATCTTATTTGCATAAAGGGGATTTTGGTGACATGATTAAATTAAGCATCTCTAAATTATCCTGAATTATCTGATGGGTCCTAGATCTAGTGAGAAGTGTCCTCCTAAGAGAAAGGAGAAATTTGACACAGAAAGACACAGAGAAGGGGATATGAAGATAACACCAGACTGTACACCTGCAATTAACACAAAATAACTTTGAATATAAACTGTAATTGAAAAATTAAGTAAGGGGAGATAAAAAAGATAGTGGCAGGGATTGGAACGATACACATATGAGCCAATGAATGACAAGCATTGCCAGCAACCTCTAGAAGCTAGGACAGAGGCAGTGAATAGATTCTCTCTCAGGACCTTCAGAAGGAACCATTCCTGCCCACACTTTGATTTCAGAATTCTTGCCTCTAGAATGGTGAAAGAATACATTTCTGGTGATTTCTGCCACCCAATTTGTGGTACTTTGTTATAGGAACCATAAGAAACTAATACAGACCCTAGAAATTAATCTAAGAGATTAGTTGGAGTGATGGAGGTATTTTCCCATAGGATGAACACAGCACCTCCAGCCCATGTCATTACCTTGTTAGAATTGGGGATCTGTATGTGGCTAGAGATATCTAGGAGCCTTATTGGAATACATGTTGAAATCCTTTCAGATAGAAAAGATTTACAAAGGAAAGATAGGCCTCCTGCCCTAAGCAGGGATCACATCTTTATAGGTACCCTAAAGGGTTCCAAATAGTTTAAGGGGTTGGCCATAAAAAGATACCTGGGAAAATGAGGCCAGGCAGACTAACCAGTGTGATAGAAGAGACCCCCCCCAAAAAAAAATTAGACTCCACGGAAACAAGAAAAGATAAATTTAGCCTCTTGGCTATGTTGTCATCTCATTGCTTTTGAAAATTAAATTCCACTTAGGGAAAGGAAAGGGAACTATGAGTTATTGATTGCCAAGACTCTGCAGGGGTTTTACAGATAATTTTGCATTTTATTGTCACATCTACACTGAAAGATAAGTACTATTGTTACTCTCAGTTTACCAATTAGGTAACTGAGGCCCCAAATCTCATGACTAGTGAGTGATGGAACTGGATTTTAAATTCACCTCTGAAAAGGTAAAATGTGTGTACAAGTATATATATGCCTTTATCTAGAGAGGGATACTTTTCATCAACTTTTTCAAGGTTATTATGACCCAAGAAGCTGAAGAACTCTTGCTGGGATCTCCTACTGTTATTTTCTAGTCTCCTCTGAGGTGTTACATCCTTGGGCAAGTCTTTCTTGACACTTGCCTTTAAAAATAATTAAGCAAACAGACTTGGCAAGGTGCCCCTCCTCCATGCTTTTATACCACTGTTTCACCTTGGTTTCCATATAAATTCATACTTCTTCCTCCTTTATCACATGTGAGCAAATCAATCACATGTAGTGTGTTCTCTTAATCTCAGATAACTGGCATCAAACATAGGTCTTGGTGTACGGGAGGATCTTGGCAAATGTAAGATGGATGGGTAGATGGGTGGATGGATGGATGGAAGGGTAGGTGGATGGGTAGATGGATAGATAGGTGAGTTGATGAATGCATAGATGGATGGTTGGATAGATGAGTGGATGGATGGGTAAGTGGATAAATTAATGAATGGATGGTGACAGGAAAGATAGGACTCCTGCCCTAAGCAGGGATCACATCTTTATAGGTACCCTAAAGGGTTCCAAATAGTTTAAGGGGTTGGCCATAAAAAGATACCTGGGAAAATGAGGCCAGGCAGACTAACCAGTGTGATAGAAGAGACCCCACCCCCCCAAAAAAAAGTAGACTCCATGGAAACAAGAAAAGATAAATTTAGCCTCTTAGCTATGTTTCCAAGGTCAATACCCAGACCTCTTTCATTGTTTGAAGCTTGTGATATATTAAGAAAAGAAATAATGCCAAAATAAGGTTACCACAATTCTTCTATGTTTAAAATGTTATCAATATAGCCTAGCCGGAGTGGCTCAATGGTTGAGTGTCGACCCATGAACCAAGAGGTCACTGGTTCGATTCCCAGTCAGGGCATATGCTCAGGTTGTGGGCTTGATCCCCAGTAGGGAGTATGCAGAAGGCATCTGATTAATGATTCTCTCTCATCATGGGTATTTCTATCCTTCTTTCCCTCTTCCTTTCTTTCTCTAAAAATCAATAAAAACATTTTAAAAAGTTAGAACTAAATTCAAGTAGTGGAGAATTTCCTTTAAAAAAGAAAAAATATATTATATATATATATTAAAAATATATTATATATATTATATATATATGTATATATATATATTAACAATTTTAACATTAACTTAAAATATCACTGTAGTATAGCTTTATTTGAATTAATATGTTATCCTATCTAATAAAAGGGTAATATGCAAGTTAACTGTCACTCCATCACAAAGATGGCAGTGCCCATAGCCACAAGATGGCGGCGCCCAATTCCCTCAGCCCCACTGGAGTCCCCCAGTCCTGGGGGAGTGGCCTCTGATAGAGGGCAGCATGAATAGCCTGGTGGAATGCTTGGAATGCTTGCTTCATCACTGTGGCAATGAGGCAAGTTTTCCACCCCGGCTGTGGAGGGCCTCTGGGGGACAGGGGAGCTGGCCCGCAGCCTCCGAGGCTGAGCGCAGGCCTGGAGATGAGATGGTGGGCCCACCTCCCACAGAAGTAGCGTGGTTCCCTCCCGGCTCCTGTGGAAGCAGAAGGCAGCCTACTGCATGCGGTATCGCGCGATGGACTACTAGTTATTTATAAAGGTCTTGGAACAGGTCCTGGTACATACCAAGTACTATGTGTTCATAGCTGTTGTTATCATTTAAAGATGATGTAAAAAATTAACTTTAAGGCCCTTGTGAATATATGTCTTAGGCCCAGGGGCTTCCTTCCCTCGTACATCCCACTCCACATTATCAGCCTTGGTTGGATGAATATTAGGACAACTCTTTTCTTTGAGGAGCCATCATTAATTAATCCCTTTGCCTCATATCTAAAAGGCCTTATTGTAGATGTAGTTGAAAGAAGTTGGTTTAGCTAATAAAGTAGAGATGCTCCTCAACTTACAATAGAGTTATATCCCAATAAAGCCACCATAAGTTGAAAATATTGTAAGTAAAAAGTACATTTAGTACAACTAACCTATTGAACATCATAGCTCAGCCTAGTCTACCTTAAATGTACTCAGAATACTTACATTAACCTAGAGTTAGGCAAAGTCATCTCACTGCTGCTGCCTAGCATCGAGAGAGTATTATACCACACATTGCTAGCCTGGGAAAAAATTAAAAATTAAAAATTAAAAATAGGGTTTATATTAAATGGGTATCACTTCCATACCATCATAAAGTAAAAAAAAAAATGTTAAGTTGAACCATCATAAATCAGGGACCATCTGTATATTACATTTTGTTAAAATGAAAAAGGTTTATAAATAGCTGTGTAAGCAATAGAAAGAGCACTGGGAGAAAAAGATGGCGACCGGCAAGAAAGTAGGGAGAGAGTGAGTGAGTGAGGAACCCATAGAGGAGAGTGTAGACATGTAGACGTGTGTGGTGTGTGTGTGTGTATGAGCTAGGGTCAGTTAGATTCTGCAGGGCTTCCAAGGGGCTGCCTAACTGGGCAGTCCTAGACAGCAGAGCCCCGCACACAAAGCTGACACTTCTCGGCGGCTGGTGCGGACGCGGAGACCACACCATCTTGAGAAACAGAGCAGCCTGAGACTCAGATCCTGGCTTCTGACACAAACCAGGACCCTGCAGCCACTGGGGACAGAGAACTGCTATCACAGCTTCAGACGAAGAAACAACAAGAATCCAGACTTCCCGGCAGATTCCCCTGAGTCAAAGAGCCTATCCTCCTCCCCACAGGTGCGCGCAGATAGCGCCATAGTAACTGATAGACACGCCCCTCGCCCAAGCTGCAGAGCTTTGCACAGGGAAGCTCTCCACCTTAGGGAATTTGGCGCACGGGACAGAAGCAGCTCACCTTCGGGAAATCTATCAGTGCGCACAGAGGGCTCTCCCTCGGGGAATTGGGGGGAATTTGGCTTGTGGGTCACAGCTCCCCTTCGGGTAATCTTAGAGCGTGCACAGAGGGGCTTCACTTTGGGGAATTTGGCGTGCAGGACGGACTCCGCCCCTCTTCGGGGATTCTGGGAGAGTGCACAGAGGCAGCGCAAATTCAGGGACTTGAGAGTGTGCACCCTAGCCAGTTTGGCTCAGTAGAGAGAGCACACACAGGACGCAGTTCCACTTCAGGGAATTTGGCATGCCGGACACAGCTGCCTGGGATCCCTGACTCATAGCGCATTCACACTAAGAGCCAACGACCCCAATTGTTGGTGCATGCACACACAGGGACCCTGATTCTCAACAAGAAACCGCACAAGGCAACAGAGACTCTGACACTAGATTCTTGGTGCAGACACAGGGAAACTCTGACTCCTGGCACATGGTAAGGATCTCATTTTCGGCACATACCAACAGTGTGGTGCAGACAGGGCCCCTGATTCTAAGTGTGCACACGAGACCACACGGAACACTGGGGACACTGACCCTGGGCAAGTCTGGTTCCCACAAACCAAAGGCAGCCACATGTCCTAGTGTCAGAGCACTTCAGTGAAACTCGGGTAGAGCGAAGTGCCCACAGCACACGGCCCAGGTCCACGCAAACGGAAGCTTGAGCTTTCTGGTGATAGCCAGAATGGGGAAACGAAATAACACACAGAGGAAAGAAAATGTGGAGTCGCCAAGAAAGGAAATTAGTGAAACTGAAGCTTGCAACATGACCGAAAAGGAGTTCAGAGTAATGGTCGTGGAATTTATACATTGGATGGATGAGAAAATCAACAACTTATGCAAGAATCAGGAAGAAATGAAAAGTGATATAGCTACAATCAAAAACACCATGGAAAGTTTCAACAGTAGACTACAAGAAGCAGAGGACCGAATTAGTGAGTTAGAAGATCAGGTAAAGAAACAAGCTCAATCTGAACAGCAATTGGAGAAAAAAATTAAAAAGCAGGAGAAAAGCCTAAGGGAGCTTCGGGACAACATGAAACGAAGTAACATGCATATAATAGGGCTGCCAGAAGGACAAGAAGAGCAGCAGGGATTAGAAAATCTATTTGAAGAAATAATGACAGAAAACTTCCCGGATATGGGAAAGATAAAAGTTACGCAAGTACAGAGAGTCCCAAGCAGGATCAACCCCAAAAGACCCACACCAAGACATGTCATAATTTCAATGGCAAATATAAATGGTAAAGAGAGAATCTTAAAGGCGGCAAGAGAGAGACAGAGAGTTACCTACAAAGGAACACCCATCAGATTGTCACATGATTACTCAACAGAAACACAAAAAGCTAGAAGTGAATGGAAGGAGGTATACAAAGTGTTGCAAAGCAAAGGACTGAATCCAAGAATACTATATCCAGCAAGACTATCAACCAAAATTGAAGGGGAAACCAGGAGCTTCGTAGACAAAAAAAGACTCAGGGACTTTATCACCACCAAACCAGCCATGCAAGAATTGCTAAAGGGAATACTGTAAAAAGAAGAAATAAACAGGTAAGAAGGAATACAGACACAAAAATAGATATGACTACAAACAAATACCTTTCAGTAATAACTTTAAATGTAAACGGACTAAATGCTCCAATCAAAAGACATTGAGTGGCTGAATGGATAAAAAAACATGACCCATATATATGCTGTCTACAAGAGACCCACCTCAGAACAAGAGACTCACACAGATTGAAAGCGAAGGGATGGAAAAATATCTTTCAGGCAAATGGAAATGAAAAAAAAGCTGGGATCGCAATACTTATATCTGACAAATTAGACCTCAAAGTAAATGCCATTACAAGAGATAAGGAAGGCCACTTCATAATACTAAAGGGAGAAATCCAACAAGAAGAAATAATTCTGGTAAACATATACGGTCCCAATATAGGAGCACCCAAATACATAAAAAAACTCCTGGAGGATATCAAAGGAGAGATTAATAGCAATATAATCATAGTAGGAGACTTTAATACCCCACTATCACCATTGGACAAATCCTCTAAACAAAAAATCAGCAAAGAAACAGCAATCCTAAATGACTCACTAGACCAGATGGAATTAATTGACATCTTCAGAACATTTCACCCCAGAGCCACAGAATATACATTCTTCTCAAGTGCACATGGGTCATTTTCAAAGATAGACCATATGCTGGGTCACAGGCAAAGTCTCTTCAAATTCAAGAAGATAGAAATTATATCAAGCATCTTCTCAGATCACAGTGGCATAAAACTGGAAATCAACTACAATAAATACAATCCAAAGAAATCAAACACATGGAGACTAAAAAGCATGCTATTAAACAAGGACTGGGTCACCAGAGAGATCAAAGAAGAAATAAAAAAACATCATGGCAACAAATGACAATGAAAACACAACAATCCAAAATCTATGGGACACAGCGAAAGCAGTCTTGAGAGGGAAGTTCATAGCTCTACAAGCCTATTGCAAAAAACAAGAAACAATGGTAATAAATTACCTAACCCTACAACTCAAAGAGCTAGAAAAAGAGCAGCAAGAAAAGCCCAGTGTAACCAGAAGGAAGGAAATAACAAAGATCAGAGCAGAGATAAATGACATAGAGACCAAAGAAATAATACAAAAGATCAACAAAACCAAGAGCTGGTTCTTTGAAAAGATAAACAAGATTGATGGACCTCTAGCCAGGCTCACCAAGAAGCAAAGTGAGAGGACCCAAATAAACAAAATCAGAAATGAAAGAGGTGAAATAACAACAGACCCCGCTGAGATACAAAGGATTGTTACAAAATACTACAAACAGCTCTATTCCAACAAACTGGACAACCTGGAGGAAATGGACATATTCCTAGAAAAATACAACCTTCCAAAAATCAATCAAGAAGAATCTCAACAGCTCAATAGGCCAATAACTATGGACGATATTGAAGCAGTCATCAAAAAGCTTCCGGCAAACAAAAGCCCGGGGCCTGATGGCTTCACAGGAGAGTTTTACCAAACATTCAAGGAAGAACTAAAACCTATCCTCCTCAGACTATTCCAAAAAATTCAAGAGGAAAGAACACTTCCAAGCTCCTTCTATGAAGCCAGCATCACCCTAATACCAAAACCAGATAAAGACAACACAATGAAAGAGAATTACAGACCAATATCCCTCATGAACATAGATGCCAAAATCCTCAACAAAATTCTAGCAAATTGGCTCCAGCAGTACATCAGAAAGATCATACACCATGACCAAGTAGGATTTATCCCAGGAATGCAAGGATGGTACAATATCCGCAAATCAATAAACGTGATACATCACATAAACAAATTGAGAGATAAAAATCACATAGTCATATCAATTGATGCAGAAAAAGCATTTGACAAAATCCAACACCCTTTCTTGATAAAAACTCTCAACAAGGTGGGAATAGAAGGCTCATACCTCAACATAATAAAAGCTATATATGATAAACCCACAGCCAACATCATACTCAATGGACAAAAACTAAAAACATTTCCCCTAAGAACAGGAACAAGACAGGGATGCCCACTCTCACCACTCCTGTTTGACATAGTACTGGAAGTATTAGCTATTGCAATTAGACAAGAAGAAGAAATAAAAGGCATCCAAATTTTAAAAGAACAAGTAAAGCTGTCTTTATTTGCAGACGACATGATATTGTACATAAAAAATCTGAAATACTCCGTCAAAAAACTAATAGACTTAATAAATGAATTCGGCAATGTAGCAGGATACAAAATTAATGCCAAGAAATCTATGGCCTTTCTATACACCAATAGTGAACTTACAGACAGAGAGACTAAAATGGCAATCCCATTTACCATCACACCAAAAAAATTAAGATACCTAGGAATAAACTTAACTAAGGAGGTAAAAGACCTATACACGGAAAACTACAGGACACTGAAAAAAGAGATAAAGGAAGACGTAAACAGATGGAAGAACATACCATGTTCATGGATTGGTAGAATCAACATCATTAAAATGTCCATACTACCCAAAGCAATCTATAGATTCAATGCACTCCCCATTAAAATACCAACGGCATATTTCACAGACCTTGAAAGAACTCTCAAAAAATTCATCTGGAATAAAAAAAGACCCCGAATAGCCACATCAATCCTGAGAAAGAAGAATAAAGTAGGAGGGATCTCAATACCAGATTTCAAGCTGTATTACAAAGCCACTAGTCTCAAAACAGCCTGGTACTGGAACAAGAACAGACATATAGATCAATGGAACAGAATAGAGAATCCAGATATTGATCCAAACCACTATGCTCAATTAATATTTGACAAAGGAGGCATGAACATACAATGGAGTCAAGACAGTCTCTTCAATAAATGGTGTTGGGAAAATTGGACATACACATGCAAAACAATGAAGCTAGATCACCAACTTACGCCATACACAAAAATAAACTCAAAATGGATACAGGACTTAAACATAAGACGGGAAACCATAAAAATACTAGAGGAATCCACAGGCAGCAAAATCTCAGACATATGTCAAAAGAACTTCTTCACTGATACTTCCCCTAGGGCAATGGAAGCTAAAGAGAAAATAAACAAATGGGACTACATCAAAATAAAAAGCTTTTTTACAGAAAAAGAAACTATCAACAAAACAACAAGAAAGCCCACTGCATGGGAGAACATACTTGCAAATGGCATCACTGATAAAGGTTTAATCTCCAACATCTACAGGCAGCTTATACAACTTAATAAAAAGAAGATAAATGATCCAATAAAAAAATGGGCAACGGACCTAAATAGAATCTTTTCCAAAGAAGACAGAAGGAAGGCCAAGAGACACATGAAAACATGCTCAACGTCACTAATTATCCGAGAGATGCAAATCAAAACAACAATATGCTATCATCTCACACCTGTCAGAATGGCTATCATCAACAAATCAACAAACGACAAGTGTTGGCGAGGACGCGGAGAAAAAGGATCCCTCGTGCACTGCTGGTGAGAATGCAGACTGGTGCAGCCACTGTGGAGAACAGTATGGAGTTTCCTCAAAAAACTGAAAATGGAACTCCTATTTGACCCAGTAATCCCACTCCTAGGAATATATCCTAAGAAACTGGGAACACCAATAAGAAAGGAAATATGCACCCCTATGTTCATAGCAGCACAATTTACAATAGCTAAGATCTGGAAACAGCCTAGGTGCCCATCAGCAGATGACTGGATCAGAAAACTATGGTACATCTACCCAATGGAATATTATGCTGCCATAAAAAAGAAGGAATTCTTACCATTTGCAACAACCTGGATGCAATTGGAGAACATTATGTTAAGTGAAATAAGCCAGTCAATGAAAGAAAAATACCACATGATCTCACTCATTTATGGATAATAAATAACATTAAAAACTTGAACCAAAAGATAGATACAGAGGCAGTAGAGCATCAAACAGTCTGTCAAATTACAGCAGGAATGTTAGGCAGAGGTGGGGAAGATAAGAGATCAATCAAAGGACTTGTATGCATGCATATAAGCACAACCAATGGACACAAAACTCTGGGGGGTGAGGGCATATATGGGAGTGGGGTGGGGCGGCAATGGTAAGATATGTACACATATAATACCTTAATAAAAAAAAATTGGAAAAAAAAAAAGAAAGAGCACTGGTCTTTTAGCCCTAATATCTACCCTTGACTCTGTCCCTAAGATATTGTATGACCTTGAGCCAACTTCTTCCCCTTCTGGGCTCAGTCTCCTTATCTGTAAAATGGAGGCGAGAATTCAATTAATTGACCTTAAAGGCTGAACTTGAGTTTTAGAAATACTACAAATCTCTCAGTCCACTGTTAGATTAGGATGATTAGAATGGGTAGACTAGTAACATCCCCAGATTCTAGGGTAAGGCAGGATATGACTATTTCCACTCTGTCACAAATTAAGAGGGATCAAGTGACCCCAAGGGGTGAGGACAGGCAGAGAGATAGAATGGCTTAACTCTGTTTTCAGGATTTCTGCCTATAGTTCAGTTGATGAGTTTAATAGGTGCTTTTGGAAAAACACTTTCTTTCCATGTCACCTTGGAATATAGAGGGGTAGAACAGAAGAAGAAATGGTAATTTTTGAGGGTCTACCATGAACCAGGCAAGATGATAAGTATTTCCAAATACCTTATTACTAATCTACATTTTTAAAATTGATTTCAGAGAGGAAGGGAGAGGGAGAGAAAGATAGAAACATCAATGATGAGAGAGAATCATTGATTGGCTGCTTCCTGCATGCCCCATACTGGGGATCGAGCCTACAACCCGGGCATGTGCCCTGACAGGGAATCAAACCATGACCTCTTGCTTCATAGGTTAACACTCAACCACTGAGCCATACCAGCGGAGCACTATTGACATTTTAAAGATAAAAAAACAAAAAACAAAACAGAAACAAAAACAAAAAACCTAAAGCTCAGAGAGATGGAGTGACTTCCACAGGCTGATAAGTAGCTTTTTAGTTTCTCGTTTCCACTCTTTCCCACTCCCCATGTAACTGAAAGAGCTAGACTATGGATCGTAGTATAGGAGCTCTTTTTTGGTATGACTGGGTCCAGGACCTCAGTTGTACAGTATTAATCATGTTAGCTTTTATAATGGTTGAGATTTGTGAGGGAAGCTGAAACAGTGATTTTTCAGTGATTTTAAGGAAACAAGCAACAGACAACAAAAAATAAAAAAACACTTATTTGGACCAAAGTACATGTGTTTTGCTTCTCCTCACATATGACTAGGCTGAGGACTTCCTTTTTTGATTAGCCCAACAGAAGAGCATTTTTATTCATTCTTGTGAGTAATTCTGTCACTACTCCAAGCACAAGGCAAAAATCTCTGAAGGCCATCCTAGTGGTTTCAAAAAGTTCCCTTTTTCTCTTCTGACAACACTCCCCATCCTCATCCAATACAGTTTCATCTTCTCCCTGGGCTCCTTCCCATTGAAGGTTTTTGTGGGTATTATTGTTACTGGTCTGTGTGTCTGATGCTTCAAATGGCCTAAACTCAAAACATCAGAGTTTGGAGCAAGGAAAGGTTTATTGATCAAGAAGGCACCAACCAAGAAAATGGGGAACCTCAAATCCATATAAAGAAAGTACAGAATTCAGGCTTCTTTTACTTGAAGGGAAGGAGGAATGGGTAGGCAAGAGGTGATTGACAACCGAAGACATATAGGTGCCAATAGGGGTTTAAGGAAGAGTGTGCTTATTTATGTGAGCCTACAAGGTTCCTGCAAATCTTTGATAAACAGTACATACTTCCTTTATCTCCGCAAGCCACAAGCAGAATTCCTCTAATGATTAGCATATTTATATGCAAGTCTAAGCAGAAATTATTAGCCTGGAGGCCATGGAAACAAAGCAGGCTTGAATAAGATGGGGTCAGAGAGACCCAGCATTTACTTTGTTACATTATTTTCCAGTCTTGTCCTCCAGTGCACTAGACTTGTTTCTTCTTACCTAGCATTCATTTCTTCATCTTCTGATGATACTTATTTTTAAATGAGCTACCAGTTGGCCCCTATCTCAGTCCAATGTCCTACTGAAGAATTCCAAGCTCTTAGCCACAGGGACAATCCAGTTCAATGGGACTCAATTTTGGAATTTTGATTTGAATTTTTGGAAAATAGGTATCTTTCCACTAGACTAGAACTGCTCTATACCCATTAACCAGCTACAATAATAATCACTCAAAGGCATTCTTATTTAATCTATATCCCTACCCATTCCCTCCTATTAATCATGTTTTATTTAAAGCCAATTTCAAACATTTTATCACTTCATCTATAAATGCTTCAGTATGTCTCTAAATGGTAAGTTTATCACTGTAATTTATCATATCTAAAAAATTAACAATTTTTTAACTATCCAATATCCAGTCCATATTAAAATTCCCTCTATTGTTTCACAAATGTTTTCTTACATTTTTATGTTTGATTCAGGGTCCAAACAAGGTCAATGCAATGCATTTGGTTATGTTTCTCAAATGTCTTTCAATCATTATGTTCTCCCTTCTTTTTCATTTCCTTGACATTTCTTTATTGGAGGTTATAAACTTGCTCCTTGCTGTTTTCCTGGTGCCTAGTATGGCACCTAGAAAAGAATCAACTCAATCAGTGTCTGTGAATGAATGAGGAAATAAAGGACCACATTTCTTCATGGCCTTTGCTTGTTGTCCATGCTTGGAATAGCCTGTCTTCATTGACTCCCTCAGTCTCCTGGTCTGCAAAGTGGAGCAGCTAATATCTGCCTTCTGTTCCAGTTCCTGGGAAGGTTGTGACAAATACTGAGCTTTTAAAAAGAAAGTATAAAACAGCTTTGAGCAATTAGTGCTATAAATACCAGGGGAAGAGTCCTATTATAAATGTCCTTTGATCATAGAAGCTTCAGGCAGAGTGGTAAAGTTGAGAAGTAGAACCCCTTTTCTTTGTCCTTTGTGCTTCCTTGAGTGTGACAACTGGAACAGTCAGGGCTAGAACATTCAGGGCTAGGAGTATTCCCTGGAGTGGGGAGCTCCAAAGCTCCTTTTAGACAAGTCAGCCCTCTCTGGCTGGGGCAGGCCTGTGATATCCTATTCCATCCCAGCAAATATGGAATAGCCTGGAGACCCAGGAAGACTGAGACAACTGTTCCTGTTTTGAAAAGTGTTGGAAGGATGTAGCTTCAGGTGGGGGTGAATGTCTGCCCCTAAAAGCAAAGCCCAGCCAAGAAGTTGCTGGGCCCCCATGGGGGAGAGCTGAGATTTGGGCTGGACTCCTGACAGCACCTATGACCCCACCTTCTGGTCAAGTCACTGGTGACAATGGACAACTTGTATGGAAAGTCTGCAAGTATTTATGAGTCAGTTAATTTTCATTTCAAACAAAGAGTTCAGAGAAGCTTTGATGAGTGGCCAAGAACTACTACAAAGAAGTAAATAGCCAGTGAGGTCAAGTTTCAGCCTTCCCTGGCTTGGAGAGAATCCTATTCTGAAGCCAGCAGCCATGCAATATTACTCTGATCCAAGCAAGCAGCCAGGGAACAAAAGGGGGCCTTCCCTAGGGATATTTTTTACCTAACATGAACTCCAGTAAGGGCTTTGCAGGAAGCTGTATTTAGTATTTTCCTTCCTACCCAGCCCCTGTACCCTATATGCACTTTCCATAAAGTGGCACTTGTTGAGGCCAATACCTAAGGTCTTTAACACACTGGACATGCAGGCTATGGGAATTACAAAAATTACTGGGTGTGTGCTATGGGAATTACAAAAATGACAACAGAACATAGGAGTTTGAAAAATAATCAAATCAGTAGGAATTTTAAAAGAAAGTAATGAGGATCTAAAAGTACACAGATGTGAAGTGGGAATCTTTAAAGTTTCAGTTTTGTTTTGTTTTTTTTCTAAGCTTTCTGTATGTTCAAAAGAGGAGCTTATTTTGGAAGTGGAAGAAGTATGATTTTTTTACTCAACTCAAAAGTGGTTGAACTGATATGGCTCAAACTATAAAAAGACAAAAATCAAATGCACCCTTGTACAAGATTTCTGTGTAGAATAGAGTGGAAACAAACAGAGGGGTAATACCATGAAAACCTAGTACCTTGAAATCATATTCTTCCAGTGATTTTTCAGTTACCATTTGAGGGTAGGTTTGGGGCATGGGGCTCTGAGTCAAATAGGCAACTAACTCAAATTTAACCATCTTTTAAATCAGGGGTTACTATAAGTTTTTATTTTTTATTTTTATTTATTTATTTATTTATTTATTTATTTGGCCTCCTCTCCCTGTGGACCTTAGAGATGTGAGGGCCACAGTCCTCCTCAGCGAAGCCTCCCTCCCCAAGCCCAAGGCCCTAGCACAGGCTGCAGTTGGACGGCTTCAGGCTGCGGCTTTGGGCCTGCTGGCATCGGTACTCTGCCTCACTGGCTGACAGTGCTTGTGCTAAAGCTAAGTCTTCTTCCTCCTGAGAACTTGGGACCTGGGGTTTGGTCTCTGCCAGGGACAATTCCAGGGCTCGCTGCAGAGCCTCATCCTCACTCAAGCCGTTCTGCAAAGCAATCACTGGAGGGGCAGTCCATGATGGAGACTGGGCTGTGGCTCTGCTGGGAGAGGTAGATGAAGGCAAGGTCCAACTTGGGCTGGGGACGGTGCTTGTAGAAGAAGCGAGACCTTGGTTTCTAGAGATAGCAGCAAGTCCTGCCAGGCTGGTTGGGTGCCCCTTCCCAGAGCAATCATGGTCCAGTGGGTGACGATGCTTGATGCAGAAATTTCGGCCACAGCGTTCACAGGTCAGTTTCATCATTTCCCGCTGCCGGCAGCCAGAGCGTTCACACTTATTGGTGAAGATCTTTCGTTTTTGCTGTGCTGGATCCGAGCGACAATCTCGGTCAATATGCTCCCCCACAGCACGGTCAGGGGGCTCCCCTCTGGCCACAGGCACAGGCACATTACAGAGTGGGCAGACAGGTACTTGGATATCCTTTTGGTAAGCAGATCCACAGTGATGCTGAGCATAGGCCACATGGTCTGCACAGAAGATGCCCGAGCAGGCGTCGCACTTGAGCGGCAGAAAATCCAAGCGCTGACAGCTGGGCTCGGAACAGTGCGCCCCGAGATCCGGAAACTCCATCGCTGGGCCGAGCGGGGCCGAAGCCTCTGCGCCTCCTGGCCCCCACTATAAGTTTTTATGAATCTGAAATTATTTTTCTAAAAATTCTCATCTTATTTTTCATAAAGCTATCAGCACAGCCAGGATTTTTATATTTGTTTAATTAATGAATTAATTATGCATTGATCAAATAAAGAGGGATGTGGTCCAGAGCTGATAACACAAACTTTGGAGAAAAATAGGCCTAGATTCATACATCAACTCTTCCCCTTATTAGATACTTGAACTTAATACTGAGACTTACTGCTTCTTCTGCAGAATGTGAATAAATTTACCTCAGAAGGTTTTGATAAGTATGACATAAGATGAAAAGTATTAAAAACTTAGAATAGCGCCTGATATATAATGAAATCCCCCTAAAGCACTGATAGTAGTATTACTTGTAAAATTGGCGGTGACCCAAGGGCTTTTCTTTAAGCTCTTTTCTTCCAAATAGTCGAGATCAGTGCATTTATAGAAAAGTGAAATTTTGTGATGACCAGCAGTAAGAAATACATTTTATGTGGTGATTGAGTACACATATACATAGAAGAAACAAAAGTCGGTGCATTTTACTATATTTATTGTATTCTATTCCAACCTATTCTATTTAATTGTATTGTATTCTGTTCTGTTCTAGTCTAGTCTACTTTATTCATTTAATTTCCTTTCATTATTAAATGCTGACCACAGCCCAGTAAACAGATTTCACTACTGTCTAATAGGTCTTGTCCCACAGTTTGTAAAGACATTTAACTAGATGAGTATGGGGGAGGCAGTTACCACTCTCAGAATCCCAGAGAACTGTCTTCTTCTGAATTAACAACTCTGGTCAAGGTTTGGAGTAAAAATAAATGGGCCCTGAATTTTTGTCCCCAGTAAAACTACCTCTTAGAACAATAAATGACAGCTGCAAAGTGACTAGACACGAGTTCTCCTTATACTTTCACCCTTGGCCTGGCTCCTGGATGATGACACTTTCTTTTCTAGACCTTTCTAGCAAGTCAGACCAAGATCCGGAGTTGGCTTGCATCAACTAGCATGTGTGTGTATGGTGGGGGTGGGGGAGAGAAAGAGAAAGAGAGAGAGAGAGAGAGAGAGAGAGAGAGAGAGAGAGAGAGAGAGAGAGAGAGAGAGAGAGAGAGAGAGAGAGAGAGAGAGAGAGAGAGAGAGAGACAGAGAGACAGAGAGAGAGAGAGAGAGATTGTAGGAATTGGGGAAAGAGGGGAAGGACTGCCAACTTCTTAGTTTTATCCTCTAATGTCACCAACTTATCCAGTTTCTGACAGGTTGGAGGGGAATGCCCTTTCCCTCTGGAGATGGCTGAGACAGTGAAAAAGAGCCAAAGCACCAACAGTCAGCTCATTGCTCCACCTCCCTGGTTTGGTCCCTTCGCCTTGACAGAGCCTTGGTCCAGTAAGATGATCTGACCACAGCTGGTCTACACTTAGAACAAGTTGGAAGCAAGAGAACTTGGGTAAGGAATTTGGTTTCACTAAAAATAGCTGCAATATAGACCCTGTGACTTACCACTCCTCAGAACAGTCTTATATGAACCACACAGGGTTCACTGACCCCTGCAATCACTTTGGACTATTTGATTTTCCTGCCTGGAGCCCGTGAAACCAGGAGGGGCTTAGGGAGTTGGGGGTGCTTTGGTTCAGATCCAGACTCTTGTAAATCTCAGAAACACATGGTGATGATATGACCAAGAAGCTTCCTCCCTCCCCTCGGGAGCGCGTGACTGCTGGCCCATTTAAGATTTTCGTCTATGGTGAGATCTTACTTGTTTCTCATCACCGGGCCTATTGAATCTCCAATTCTAAGGTAGGTGAAACCAAACTCATTGGGGGAAATGCTACTGGAATTGTGATCCTCTTAGCCCTGGCCCAGATTTCCTTGGGGCCTGGGTCAGGGAGACAAATATTAGGGTAGATCATAGTTTACAAATGACAGTCTAAGTCCATGCTCCTTACATGCTGATCAAGCCACAGCAGTGTTTGGGAATTATTGCCTTTCCTTGTATCCTCCTACTATAAAGCCAAGGTATTAGCAAGCAAGAAAGCACCTCAAGTATTAAATGTAACCATTTCTCAACTTCTCTGCCTATAGATACTTTATTTTAGGAACCTTGTCCTTCCTGTCCTGCTCCTAACTCTGATAATTTGAATTTGGCTCATAGCACTGGTTATCTGTGTTTGTCTTTTCTGATGTACAGCAACAGAGTAATGCAGAGCTGCCTAGGGATTCTTATAGGTTGGGCAGTCCCTGCAAAAGAGGGCATCCAATCCAGATGTACAAAAGACTTGCTTGGATTCCATTTTCTTCCTGAAATACTGATATCAGGACTCATCTCTGTTTTTTAGCCTGTTTATAGCAGTGGGCCTTTGGAGGAGTTGGAATTGAATGGGAGCTGGAAAGCTCTGGGTTTGAGGTTAGGAGACTTCTGAGAATAAAAGAAGCTGCCTCGGTTGTTAGAAGGTTAAACACCAACAATTTTTTGCTTAAAGTTAACTTTTGAGCCTTGCACTAAGCAAACTACTATGCCAACATTCTACCTTGCCAAACCAATATGTTTTCATATAAATGAAGAGACATTTATTAACAGGTATGTTTACTTTAAATGAAAATGACAATCTTAAAATATTACATGGCTGGAGGAAACAAATCTTCAGACTCAGAATCATCTGTGTCTTCTTCTTTTTTTTTTTAAATGAACTACTTACTGATGTTTAAACATTATAATCCCTCTTCACTTTGTTTCCTTTTACCCATCTTTAAAGTAGATGACTGTCCAAATAACAAATTTAAAATCTTAATCCTTCAAGAAACAGCTTGAAGGTTATATGGTCTACCTTTTATTTGAATTGGAGCATGAGTTGGAATAAGTGATCATCTGGTCTATACCTTGACTGTTGCCTCAACTTCCCCTCTGATCTGAAAATGAATACATGGTGGATATTTCTATTTTGAAGCCATGGCTCTATCAGTCACATCTTACTAGCACTTACTCCTTTCCAATATTACTTTAAGGTTCATTCATGTTGCTGCAAAACTAGAAGAAACCAGCACATTTTCAATTATTTTCCTCATGTTGCATTTGTGCACCCATATGGCATCATTAATACCAGGCAATGTTCTTACCACACAAACATGTTGTCACATTTTATTGAAAATCATAAGAGGTTTGCATTGAAATTGGGTATGTGTTTAGAGTCTAGAGAAAGAGATTTGGTAGAGATTGTCTCAAAATATCACACTTGCATAGTACTTTGAATAAATCACTCCACTAATAAAATCTCCATGAACAAACAACTTTTCAGGAATGCATTTGTTAGTAGAGCAATGATTTACTAACTTCATTCATGAACCAATGCCAAGCTTGCTGCCTAAGAATCACCTGGAAAGATTATTTTAAAATATAATTTCTGGGCTGCATCATTGGAAATTCAGATTCAAAAGGTCTGGGAATGGAGCCCCAGAACCTGGAATTTTGCAAGCAATCCTGATAATTCCGATACATGGCCAAATTGGGGAAGCACTGTGAAAGTCAAGGCCCTCATGTTTTTGTTTTGTCCGTTTGTGTTAAATCTCTCAGTCAATTAAGTTCAAAATTTTTCACTTGGCATTCCCCAGATCCTCCATGATCTAGCCCTAACCCACCTTTCCAATCTTATTCCTCATTATTCCTCTTCACCACCCCAAACCCCAGTAAAATTGAATTGGCCATGTTTTTTATTTTGCTTTCATGCCTGGGCACCCAAATCTGCTTCATCTCATGAGTGTACTTTAGTGTGCATGACTTGGAGGGCATCTTTAAAAAACAAATCCTGGGACTCACTTCTGGGAAATCTGATTCAACAGGTCTGGCATTTTTAAGTACATCAGAGGATCTGATGGTGACCACACTTTCAGAAACACTGCATCTAGTTCAAATGCCATCAGTTTATAAAACCATTTCTCAAAGTGTTTGTGCTTCCCCACTCCAATTCCCATAGCATTTGGTTTTAGTTCTGGAATTTAACACTTTACCCTCTACTTTGTATTTGAATTATTTCCTTCACTCAACAAACATCAATTGAGTACCTAATATAAAAGGTACATATTTTCCTTCAAGGATCCAAGCTTCTTGGCAGATGGGTCTGTATCCATTTCTCTCTATAAACAACTTGGGCATGAGTGTGGAGTGTGTCAGTGGGCATGACAAAGTTTAAATCCCTCTGCAATAGATAAGGCTTTATTTTCCATAAAAGATGTGGAGGTGAGGCAAATCCATTCTTTCTCCATACTCCAAATCTGAGATTCATGCACAAAAGTGGGATCTGAGAAGCCTTTTGTGGTTGGGCAATCTCAGAACTCAGTGATGACTGGATTCCAGGTAGTCTCATGACTTAGGTAGGATGGAAAAGCACCTGGCATTTCTAAATACAGTTGTTCTGACATAAGGGAGGGATGAGCATAGTGCCAGGGAGGGCAGAGAAAGTATAGAAGACATTGCGTGATGGGGATTTGCAGGGTTTTCCCTTGGGACAGGCTTCCCTTCTTTGTCTGACCTGGTGCAGTAACTGCAATTACTCTGGTATTATCTGTGACTAAAATGCTATGACTCTTTAGTTATTATTATTATTTTTGTTGTTAATCCTCACTTGAGGATATTTTTTCCATTGAATTTTTTTTTTTAGAGAGAGAGAGTGGAAGGGATGAAGGGAGGGGGAAAGAGAGAGAGAGAGAGAGAGAGAGAGAGAGAGAGAGAGAGAGAGAGAGATGTGAGAGAGACACATGGATTGGTTGCCTTCCACACAATGGGATTGAACCTGTAACCCAGGTATGTGCCCTTGACTGGGAATCGCACCTTACCCTTCAGTGCACAAGCTGACACTCTAACCACTTAGACACATCAGCCAGGGCACTTTAATTATTTTTAATTTACATATACCCATATAATATATAATTATATAAAATATATAATAACACTTATTACTAGCCTAGTATGTGTCCTCCCATATTTCTATTCTCATAATTGTATAAAACATGCATATCCACACATATATACATGCATATATCTTTTTATTATAGATTATTTTACAGAAATTATATCATGTTACTCACACTTTTCTCTATGTTACCATAAAATTCTTGTCATTTACTAGCTGTATGACCTTCGGTCTTTAGTTTCCTCATCTAGAAAATGAGATTGATAATAATACCTATCTCATAGGTTGCTGTGAAGATTCAATGAGTTAAAATACATACAACACTTAAAACAGTGTGTGTGTTTTCTGTGGTCATTGTTGCTATCATTCTCATTTAAAGAAACCTTCTAGTTGACTAAAGTTGCTTAGTTTCCATGTAACTGCAGCTAAACAGAATTTTGCTATGTAGATGGAGAATGATTTATTCAACCATACAACTTTTAGCAGACATTCACTTTATATCCATTTTTTGCCACTAAAGCAACACTGCAATAAGCACCTTTGTATATATATTTACTTGTTTTTATTACCCTGGGACAGATTCTCAGGGATGGAATAGCTGGGTTGAAGAGTATATATATATATATATATATATATATATATATATATATATATATACTTTTTTAATTTTTTGTTGTTGTTGTTGTTGACAGTATTACAGATGTCCCCCAATTCCTCCCCTTTGCCCCCTCCACCCAGCCTCTGCCCCATCCCAAGCCTTCATTACCCTATTGTCTGTGCCCATGGGCTATGCATATAAGTTATTTGGTTAATTTCTTCCCACCTCCCCCCACTCCCCTTCCCTCTGAGATCTGTCAGTCTATTCCATGCATCCATGCCTCTGAACCTATTTTCTTCGTCAGTTTATTTTGTTCATTAGATTCCACATACAAGTGAGATCATCTGATATTTTTCTTTCTCTGACTGGCTTATTTTGCTTAGCATAATAATCTCTAGGACCATCCTATATTGTTTTAATTTCATTAAATGTTGCCATAAAAAGCATGTGGCAAATGCACAATTCCACCAGCAATGTATTGGTGTATACTTCTTCTTGCAATCTCATCAACAGTTGATCTAACTAACTGCTCTTTTAAAATTTTACTAGTCTTATCAGGTGAAAGTGTCATCTCATTGTTATTTTAACTTGAGTTTCTTTGGCTATTCAGGAGACTGAGCATCTTTTGAAAAACTTGTTGGCCTTTTGGATTTGCTTTTCTATAAAGTGGTGGGTTTTTTTTTTTTAATATCCTTCATCTATTTTTTGAATGGGATATTTTTTCTTGTCAATTTGTAATAGTTCCTTGTGCATTATATCTGTAAGCCCCTTATTTGTTCTGTGTGCAGCTAGGTTTTCAATTTCTTCTTTTATTGATTTTAATTATTGTACCTGTGCCAGAATTTTGAAAAATTGTATATACTCAAATTTTTCTTCTAACTTCTGGGTTTTGAGGATTGGTTAAGAGGGTCACCCTACTCCTAGGTTGTGCATGTAGTTTTCTAGATTAAAGAAAAAAGACTTTTACTCTTTTTATGTTTGACTATGTTTTTATCTAAAAACTATATTGATGTTGGTGTAAAAAGAGGTTCAATTTTATATTCTCTGAAATTAATAGCCAGTTGCATCCATATTATTCATTAACAATCCATCTTTTTCCCACTGAAATGAAGTACCACCTTTACCATATGTTAAATAATTATATGGGATTTATGGTAATTCTGCATTCTCTATTTTATTCTTCTGAACTAATTGCCTGTTATTTTCATGATATTATCATGTTTTTGCTTAATTATGGTGACTTTAGGGAATATTATGATATTTGGTTAAAATATTTCTCATTATTCTTATTTTTCAAGGCTATTCAAATTTTTTATTCTTCCATATAGGTATTAAGGTTATGTATACAAATGAATCCCCTCTTTTTCCCTCAAAAGATCATGCTGAGAATTTAAATTGGAATTTAAAAAATAATACTGACTTGGTAAATTTGAAATTTTGTAACATGAAGTCCTATGATTATGCCATTCATTCATTTTTTTTTTCAGATTTTGTTTTAGTGTTTTGGTAAGCTATTACAATTTTCTTCATATTGGTTTAATACTTCTCTAGTTAAATATATATATATACACACATATATATATAATGTGTATATATATATAAAATGTATAGATATAGTATAATGTGTATCTATCTATCTATATATATATATATCTTCCTTTTCTTTTCTTTTCTTTATTTTGTGTTTTTTTCCATCACCATTTATCTCCTCTATATCTTCTTCCACCTCCATCCACCCTTCCCCCATATAGATTTTTTCATTGTATGAATATAATTTTTACCATTTTTGTTTCTTGTGTTGATTGCTTGAATTGAGAAATACTTTCTTTTGTATAGTAACCTTGTATTTTGTTACCATACCAAATTCTCTAAATAAGTCTTACCAATTTTACTAGAGTGTGTTGTTTGTCTAGCTGTACAAATATGCCATTAACAAAGAAATAGATATCTGATGTTTGTATTAGTTCTGTCTTTCTTTAATTTTTGGAGGTCTTTTTTAAATAAGCTAGATTCTCCAAGGCAATATTGAATAATAGTAAGGGTAAGAGGCATTCTTGTCTAGTTTTGAATTTGATTTGAACAGATCAGTACTTTGCCCTTCAGGATAATATTTGGCATCTGTTTTTGGTAAACTGTCTGTACTCTTTTAAATAATCGATATATATAAAAGTCTAGGCAACCATTATGACCAAATGACAGGAATGACCAGAATGACCTGTTGAGCAGTCACTATGATGCGCACTGACCACCAGGGGGAAAACACTCAACACAGGAGCTGCCCCTGGTGGTCAGTTTGCTCCCACAGCCATCCTCCTGTGGCCCCTCCCCCCAGCTGGCCAACCTCCCACAGCCCTTCCCCCTGGTCGATTGGCCCCCCATTGGCCTCAATCAGGGGGTTAGCCAGCCAACCTCCTGTGGTCCCTCCCCCCTGCTGGCTGGCCCCCCCATAGGCCTCTATCACTGGCCAGGCTGAGGGACCTCACCTGTGCACGAATTCATGCACTGGGCCTCTAGTCTTCTTATAATCCTATTTAATTTAGATATGTATTAGGAATACAGTTGAATTTTATCAATTGACATTTAAGTGTTCCTTGATTTGATTATTCATACAGTTCTCCTCTAATTTATTGATATAATGAGTTATTTTGATAGATGTGCTGATATTGAACCTCTTTTGCATTTTCAAACATAATCCTATATGTCAGTTAGTAATTTATGTGAAACAAATCAGCCAATATCTCAGTGGCTTCAAAAACAACAATGATTTGTTATCCCTCATATTAGTTTGGGGTCTGGAGGATCTGGTCTAGGCTCTGCTGAGTGACTGCTTGTCACTATAGGTCTGTTGAGGCTGCTTTGCTTCAGGTTGTGGTGACTAGAATGCCTCTGCCCCAGATAACTCTTATCCTGCTGTTGGAGAGAGAAGGCTAGTCAGACTAGTCTCTAGGTGACTGCCAGAGTCACAAGACAGAAGGTGAAAATGCATAAGGAGGGCCTTATCTTGGAAGTGGCACATTTCTATCTCATTTTACTCACCTAAACGAGGTATTTGACTGATCCCAAAGTTAAGGGATGAGAAAATGTATACCATACAAATATTTATGGCAGGAACTCCAAAATCACATGGAAAAATTCCTAGATCCAGAGATAGGGAAAGAATTAGGGTCAATAGCATATTCTACCATGCCCTTATGTAGCCAAACTTTAACTTTATTGAAGGATTGCTGGATTGTATTTGGAGGAATGTTTTATTCAAAATTTCATCATCTATATTTAAAAAGAGAATATTTATAGATTTCTTTTTTGTAGCCTCCTTTGCAGGTTTGGATATTGAATTTGTGTTAGCTTCATAAAAAGGAATTAAGGGGGTTCCCAGTGACCTGCTTTGCAGAAGACCCCAGCAGCTTTTGCCATTAAAGAAATCAATGGCCAGCAAAGCCATCACACACTTCCCTGCAGATTTCACCCCACAGGTATTTTCATTCACTGATACCAGCCTTCTGAATTCCTCTCATTTCCCTTCCGCTTGCTGCTGCCTGAGCTCCATACTCAGATCCAGACCCAGACCCAAAGCAACAACCAGCCCAGGCCTCTTTGGCTGCACAAGTGCAAGACTAAAACCTAGACCCCCACAGCCACTCTCAGAACTAAAACCTCCAGTTGTGTACTTGCACGACACCAAGCTGAAACCAATCACCAGCCTCAAATGCCATGTTCACACATGTTGCAAGATATTAATAGCTATGGAATACACATTGATAGCCAAGATCTCCACAGCTGCTTGTGAGCCTGCATCTCCTTATCTCCTGTCACTGGCCTGCACCACTGAGCTCACCTACAGGAAGCTCCTCCATGCCCTCAGCCTGACTGTCAACAGTTGCTTCCCCTGCCTTGTACATGCCCCTGGGGAGGTCATGCAGCAACAGGAGGGAACATTCCATCCAACAATATCAGAATGCACATTCTTACAGGTGTACTAATAAAATTCTCCAGGATAGATTATAGATTATATTATAAAAAAAGTGTCAACAAATTTAAAAAGGTTGAACTCATACCAAGTATCTTTTCTGACCACAATGGTATGAACCTGGAAATCAATGATAGGCAAATAACTGAAAAAAAATTACAAATATCTGGAAATTAAACAACACATTGCTGAGCAACTAATAGGACCAAAGATGAAATTAAAAAAATATCTTGAAACAAATGTAAGTGGAAAAACAGCATATCAAAACTTATGGGATGCAGTAAAAACAATGCTAAGAGGGAAATGTATAGCAATAAATATTTTATATGTATATATGCATAACCCATGGACAATAGCATGGTGAGGGCAAAGGGCGGTGCGGGGAGGAGGGGATCAATGGGAAAAATGGAAAATATGTAATACTTTCAACAATAAAGATGCATTTTTTAAAAATACCTCAAATAAACAATCTAACTTTACACCTCAAGAAACTAGAAAAACAAAAACAAACTAAACCCAAAGTGAGCAGAGGTTGGAGATAACAAAGATCAAAGCAGAAATAAATGTAATGGATAATAGAAAACAATAGAAAAGACCAATGATAGCTAAGAGTTGGTTTTCTGAAAAGGGAAACAAAATAGACAAACCTTTAGCTCAACATCCAAATCTATAAATGTGACTCACCACATTCATAAAATGAAAGACAAAAGTCATATCATCTCGATAGATACAGAAAAGGCAGTTGACAAAATAAACAGCTCTAGCTGGTTTGGCTCCGTGGATAGAGCGTCAGCCTGTGGACTGAAAGGTCCTGGGTTCAATTCCAGTCAAGGGCACATGTCTGGGTTGCTGGCTCAATCCCCAGTAGGGGGCATGCAGGAGGCAGACAATCATTGATTCTCTCCATCATCGATGTTTCTCTCTCTCTCTCTCTCTCTCTCTCTCTCTCTCTCTCTCTCTCTCTCTCTCCCCCTCTCTCTTCCTCTCTGAAATCAATAAAAATATATTGTAAAAATAAAAAAATAACATATAAAAGAGGAAACATTACAACTGGTATCACAGAAATAAAAGGATCATTGAAGACTACTCTGAGCAATTATATGCCAATAAATTAGACAACCTAGAAGAAATGGATACATTTCTAGAAACATACACTCTACCAACTCTGAATCATGGAGAAATAAATAATCTGAACAGATTAGGAATAAGTAAGGTGATTGAATCAATAATCAAAAACCTCCCAGCTGAGGAAAGCTCTGGACCAGATGGCCTTACAGGTAAATTTTAGAAACCATTTAAAGAAAATTTAATGCTGAATCTTTTCAAACTCTTCCAAAACAAAAACAAAAACAGGGGGGGGGGGGGGGGGGGGGGGGGGGGGGGGGGGGGGGGGGGGGGGGGGGGGGGGGGGGGGGGGGGGTGGAAAACAACAAGAGAATGAAACACTCCCAAAATCATTTTATGAGGCCAGAATACCCTGATATACCAAACCCAGATAAGGATACCACAAGAAACAATAACTACTTCTGATGAATATAGATACAAAAATTCTCAACAAAGTACTAGCAAACTGAGATCAACAGTGCATTAAAAGTATCATATACAATGATCAAGTGGGATTTATCCCATGGATGGCTCAACATCCAAATCTATAAATGTGATTCACCACATTCATAAAATGAAAGACAAAAGTCATATCATCTCAATAGATATAGAAAAGGCAGTTGACAAAATTTAATATCCTTTCATGATTAAAAAACATCCCTCTCAAGAAATGTGTATAGAAGAAATGTACCTCAACTTAATAAAGGTCACATATGATAAAACTATAGCTAACATCATACTCAAAGGTGAAAGATTGAAAGGTTTTCCTCTAAGATTAGAAACAAGACAAGTGTGTCCACTCTCACTACTTCTATTCAACAGTACTAAAACTCCTAGCCAGAACAATTAGGTAAGAAAAACAAGTAAAAGGCATCCAAATGTGAAAGGAAAAAGGAAAATTGTCTGTTTTCTGATAATCTGATCTTGATATAGAAAATTCCACAGACCACCAGAAAACCCATTAGAATTTAATAAGTGAATTCATAAATTTTCAGGATATAAAATCTACATATAAAAATCAATTACATTTCTGTACATAAACATCAAACTATCTGTAAAAGAAATAAAGAAAATAATCCAATTTAAAATAGCATCAGAAAGAATAAAATACTTAGGAATAAATTTAACCAAGGAAGTGAAAGGTCTATACAAAAAAAAGCTATAAAACATTGATGAAAGAAACTGAAGAAGACAAAAATGAATAGTAAGACATCCTATATTCATGGATCAGAGGAATTAATATTATTGAAATATCCATGCTTCCCAAATCCATCCATAGATTCAGTACTATTCCTATTAAAAGTCCAGTGGTATTTTTCACAGAAATAGGAAAAACAATCCTAAAATTTGTATGGAACCACAAAAGTCTTTGAATAGCTAAAGCAATCTTGAAGAAAGGTGGAGGCCTCACATTATCTTATTTCATTCCATATTGCAAAGATATAGGATTTGAAACAGTATGGTACTGGCATAAAAACAGAAACATAGACCAATGGAACATAATTGACAGGCCACAAACAGGCAAGAATACTCTAACAGGAAAGGATGGTATCTTTAATAAATGGTGCTGGAAAAACTGGATATCCACATGCAAAAGAATGAAATTGGACCCCTATCTTACACCACTCACAAAAATTAAACCAAAATGGTTTAGGGTTTTAACATAAGGCTCAAAATAATTTAATTCCTAGAGGAAGATATAGAGAAAAAACTCCTAGACATTGGTCTTGGCAATGGCTTTTTTGGATATGACACCAAAAGCATAGGAAACAAAAGCAAAAATCAGTAAGTGGGACTATATCAAACTAAAAAGCTTCTGTACAGCAAAAAAAAAAACCCCAAAAAACCCCAAAAAACAAAAACAAACAAACTAACAAACAACTAAAGGAAAAGGCAGCCTATAGAATGGGAGAAAATATTTGCAAGCCATATATCTGATAAGTAGTTAATATCCAAAATATATAAAGAACTCATACAATTTAATAGAAAAAAATCCAAACATCCTGATTAAAAATTGGGCAAAGGACCTAAATAAGTATTTTTCCAAAGAAGATATATAAATGTCCATGAAAAGGTACTCAATATACCTAAATCATCAGGAAAATGCAAGTCAAACCTATAATGAGATATCGCCTCACATCTATTACTGTAGGTATAATAATAAAAAAAAAGGCAAGAGATTACTAGTAAAAAATGCTGGTGAGGATGTGGAGAAAAGGGAACCCTGGTCCACTGCTGTGGGAGTGTACATTGATACAGCCACTATAAAAAACACAGTATGGTGGGTCCTCAAAAATTTAAAAATAGAACTATCATATGATCCAGCAATCCCACTTCTGGCTATATATCCAAAGGAAATAAAATCAGTATCTTGAAGCAATATCTGCACTCACATGTTCACTGCAGAATTATTCACAATAGAGAAGACATGAAAGCAACATAAATGTCCATTGATAAGTAAATGAGTTAAGAAGATGTGAGATACATATGTATGTATGTATGTATATGTATATATACACTGAGTGGCCAGATTATTATGATCTCTGGATGCATAATAATCTGGCCACTCAGTGTATATCCTATATAATAAAAGGCTAATATGCAAATTGTCCCCTCGACCAGGAGTTCGACCAGCAGGCAGGCCGGCCAACTGCCCATGTCCCCTCCCCCTGGCCAGGCTGGCCGGACCCCACCCATGCACGAATTCATGCACTGGGCCTCTAATACACACACACACACACACACACACACACACACACACACACACACACACATACATATATATACTGAGTGGCCAGATTATTATGCATTCAGAGATCATAATAATCTGGCCACTCAGTGTACACACACAGTAGGATGTTTTTCAGCCACAAAAGAAGAAAATCCTGCCATTTTTTTGCACTGCAGATGGACCTTGATGCCATTATGCTGAGTGAAGTAAGTCAAACACAGAAAGACAAATCATATCTGAGGTCACTAGTATGTGGAATCTGAAAACATTGAACTCATAGAAACAGAGAGACGAATGGTGGTTGCCAGGGCCTAAGGGTGAGAGAAATGGAAATATGTTGGTCAAAGAGTGTAAACTTTCAGTTATAAAATTAATAATTTCCAGGGATCTAATGTATAGCACAATGATATAGTTAACAAGTATTTTATACTTGAATATTGCTATGAGAATAGATGTTTAATATTCTCACTTTTACAACAACAACAAAATGGTCATTATGTGAGATGATGGGAATGTTAACTAACCTTAATTTGGTTATATTATGTATACATGTATCAAATCATCACATTGAACACTTAAAGTTACACAATGTCATGTGCCAACTATATCCCAATAAAACTAGGGGTGGGAAGAATTAAGGGGCTTCCCTCCTCTTTTTATGGTATGGGATAGTTTAAATGACATTGTAAGTATTTGTTTTTAAGACTAGTTGAATTAAAACAGATGAACCAATCTTTTATGATGACTTTTTCAGTGGTAACTATTTAATTCACTTTTTCAATCTCTTTTCTGATAATTAACCTATCAAATACTTCTTATTGGGTTAATTTTGGTTTCTAAAAATATTATTTTTCTCAATGTTTTCAAATTTGCTGTTATAGAGTTTAATATAATATCATTTTATAATTATCCTATATAATGAAAGCCCAGCAACCAAAATGGCTGCTTGACCAGTCGCTATGAGGTGCATTGACCACCTCTGGGTCCCTTCCCCCGAGCCCGCAGGCTCCTATTGCCAGAATCTGCCAGGATCTGCAAGTCTCTTACACTTTCCTTCATGATTTCCCTCTCCTGGTATTTTTCACTTGGTGCTCTGTGAATCCTTCCACTTTATCTTCAAGGTCACTATTTTGGGTTTTAGCAGTGCTCATTCTCTCCTTCAATTCATCTTCTGAACTGTTTTGTTGGGGAATCACATTTTGCAGTTCCAGAAAGTCTCCTTTCATGCTGCACTAGAGTTTCTGCATATGTTCCTATTTTGTTATCACTGTTGTTGTTGTTCAAGTTATCATTTGTCTGTCATCCCACCAGTTTATTTCTTTATAAAAAACTAGAGGCCCGGTGGGGTCCCTCAGCCTGGCCTGAACCCTCTCACAATCCGGGACCCCTTGGGGGATGTCAGACTGCCGGATACCCCGGGATCATGCTGAAACTGGCAGTCCAACATCCCCTGAGGGATGTAGTACTGCATGAAGAAGCAGGCAGCTAGGGAGGAGCCTGAGCCTAGGCCTGGCACTGCGCCACTCCCCCTCATCTGGGCCCCACTGCATCTGCTGCCTCTGCTCAGTAAGCTCACTGAGCGGTGCTCCTGCTGTGGGAGTGCACTGACCACCAAGGCGCAACTCCTTCATTGAGCGTCTTCCCCCTGGTGGTCAGTGCACGTCATAGCGACTGGTCAAACAGTTAACTGGTCAAATGGTTGACTGGTCGCTTAGGGTTTTATATATTACTAAAAGCCCGGCGCATACACCAGTGGGGTCCCTCAGCCTGGCCTGCACCCTCTTGCAATCTGGGATCCCTTGGGTGATGTAGTAGTGCATGAAGCGGCAGGCGGCCAGGTAGGAGCCCGCATTGCTCTGCTCCTCCTGGCCCCACTGCGCCTGCCACCACTGCCACTGCTTGGTAAGCTCGCTGAGTGGTGCTTCTGCTGTGGGAGTGCACTGACCACCAGGGGGCAGCTCCTGCATTGAGTGTCTGCCCCCTGGTAGTCAGTGCACGTCATAGCGACCAGTTGACCAGTTGTTCTGTCTTCCAGTCATTCTGACGTTCAGTCACTTTGGCTTTTATATATGTAGGTTAAAAATATGTTTTTATTGATTTCAGAGAGGAAGGGCGAGGGAGAGAGAGAAACATCAATGGGCTGCCTCCTGCACACCCCTTACTGGAGTTTGAGCCTACAACCCAGGCATGTATCCTGACAGGGAATGGAACTGCGTCTTCCTGGTACATGAGTTGAAGCTCAACCACTGGGCCACACTGGCTGGGCCCGTTTATTTCTTTAAGCATGAACTCCTTAATCAACATTCTGCTGGTTGCTGGACCCACACAGATGGTTATATAGTATTTCTTTGTCAGCCTATCAGGGTCAGCTCATTGTGGCAGGAATATCTGAGAGCTCCCCCAAGTTGTAATAGGCCCTCAAATGGTAGAAATGAAGTATCTGAAGGCAGCTGCCCTCTTCCCAAGTCTCCTCACCTACTCCATCTCTAAATGACCTTTTCTGCTGCTTTAATTCACCCTGTCTTGGCCTCTTGGAGAGCTAGGAGACTGGGTACATTGTCTGATATTGTTTTCCCAACTTCTTGGTCTCCTTGCTCTGGGCCTTTCTGGTGCTGGATCCAGGCTTTGCTCAGTACTCAAAACAAAGCTCGAGAACACTTCTTTCTGATGAGATTCCCACAATATCTAGGACTTCACTTACATGCAGCTCTTCTCCATAGACCTTAATAGATTTTTAGCTGAAAACAGGCAAGCAGCCTAGAATTAGGAATGGGAAACAACTCATGCTTAGGTTATCATCTTCCCAGAATCTTCTGTCATTTATGAAGAAGAAAAAAGGCCTTAGTATGACTGTACCTGACTGGACCTTAATTACATGACTTCCCAGGGAATCTTTATCAGTCTGGGTATATTGTGAAAATAGAGCTTCTAAAATATTGCTGTAAAAAGGGTTTTATATATAAACTAGGCTCATACAAATTGGGAGGATCTAGGAGAGTGAAGGTCCAGAAGGTCCATGCTAGAGGCCCAGACAAATGTCTAATGACTTCAACTGGAAGCATTGGAGGTGAGGAAGCCAGAACTCACAGGAATTTTGAGAAGTCATCAGGTCTCCATGTAAAAGGTGAAAGAAAGTGGGAGCTTATAGAGATATCAGTGAAGCCACACTGTCTGTCACAGCCTTCTGGGAATTGTGACTTTTGCTTTACTCCCACCTTTCAAGACTTCAGTGTATTTCTCTCAATGAAAAACTCTACCTGAAGCTACATAGGGAAGGGTCTTCTGGGTAACCTAGTTCCTGGCCTTGGTCAGAAGTGGCAGGGGTACCTGAAATGATAACAGACGTTCTATGACTGCACCCCAGCAGGAAGACTAAAGTGCAGTAGTATGGAATTATGGATATTACTAAAGTAGTCTCTGCAGAGGACTTCTAGGTCTTGGGTCACAATAGCATTCATCTCTTGACTGGCATGGTTTGATTTTGGTCTCAGCAATGCCTTCTCCACTAACACCAAAGCCAGAGCATCATTTATTAGTCATGCATTCTTCCAGAATAATCTGGCCCATGCCAACCCATGCCAAGACTGGTACCTAAGCCTTCTTGACTATGTCAGCATCTGGCAGTACAAAGTGCATAGGCTTTTGCCACAGAAAGATCTGGGTTCACATCTTGCTATTGCTATTCACTAGCTCTGGGAACCTGAGAAGATAAATTTCTCCTTCTCAGACATTTTCATTATTTATAGATGAAAGGTAACAATATCTAACTTTTTAAAAAGTTACAGGTTTTATTTTCAGTTATTTTGTATTGATTTCAGGTGGATAGAATAGTGGTTAGACAATCATATACTTTAAAAATGTTCCCCACAATATTTCCAGTACCCACCTGGCACCATACATACTTATCACAATATTGATTATATTCCCTATGCTATACTTTATATCCGTGATTATTCTGTAACTACTAATCTGTACCTCTTACACCCAATTCTCCAACTCCTTTCCCCTCTGGCAACCATCAATCCACTCTGTGTCTATGAGTCTATTTCAGCTTTGTATGTTCATTTATTTTGTTCTTTAGATTCCACATATAACTGAAATCATATGATGCCAATATCTAACTTTTAGGACAGTTACAAGAATACAATGACAGTTTATATAAAGCACCATATATTAATTGGCTCCCATGTTTTCTTTTAATCCTCACCTGAGGATATGTTTTTATTGATTTTGAGGGGGGGGGATCGAACCCGCAACCTCTCTTTGGTGTACTAGACAATGCTCCAACTAACTGAGTCACCCTGCCAGGGTACCTCCCTTGTGTGTGTTTTTTTGTTTGTTTGTTTGTTTTTGTTTTTGTTTTGTTTGTTTTTTTTTGTCATTAGTTTTGTTGCCTGGACAATGCATCTATCATATACCTACAGAAAATAAATAGGATGCTGTTGTTTTTTTTTTCTTCCATAGCAACTGAGGACCTTCAAAGAGGCTCCTCTTTTGCTGGCCTAGCAGCATGGAAGCAACTCTCCTATCACGGATATGAGATGCTCTTTCCAGAAGCAGACAACAGTAAATCCTGACCTTATAGGCAGGGTGATATAGTGAGGAGGGAGGCTTTATTTAACAGAGTGGAATAAATGTGGGTGGGGGAGTAATAGGAACAGTCATGCTAGACCCTAGAAATGAGAAAGGGGATGAGAACACGAAAAGAGAAAAAGGAGGCTGCACTTGTAGATGTGGAATGGAGAAGAATAAAGAATTGTAGAAGCGGGAAACTGAGTAGGGGATGTTCCTAAGAGAAGACCACAATTAGTCTGGCAAGTACAGTGACACCAACAGTGTGATGGGTACAGTCACTCCGACCATGTGTCAGGTGCATATTCATTCTGTGCCAGGTAAATCACACCATTGGGTTACAAACAATTTCAAGTCAAGAAAAGTACAGGTACAAAGTCTCATTATTAGAAACTCAGCTTGATATTTCTTGATTATCATCAAGTGACTCCTCTTTTCCTAAAATGCAACAGTCACATCAGTATCAGCTGGGTATCAGGGTCTTGGGCAGGTGTGAATCCAGGCCCCAAAGAAAGGTTGAAGCAATTTCCCCAAAACAGGAGAGTCAGAAGCAAAAGGCAAAAATGAAGGTCACTTAACCAGAAGAAGAGGATTCTCAGAATCTCTCTTTACTAAAAGCCTGGACAATAAAACAGAATTGGAGAGAAAAAGTAAGAAGAGTCACTGAAAGTGAGAAGGGATCTCTGAAAGTAGAGGGAATTTAAAAGTCAACAACTGTGAAAGAAAGGGAGAGGGGGAAGGATTGGGCAGAGGATAAATTAAATTGTGAAGCAGGACCAACAAAGCTTTGGCCAACCAGATTGGGGTGGGGGGCTCTGGAGTGAGTAGTGTCTATCAGAGAGCCTGCCTTAATCCAAAGTGGCCAAGCCTTGCTCACTCATTGGATGTGGGCTGCTTTAGGAAGGTGACCTCAGATGAGGTCATGGTTCTACAGCTGATACACACCCTGAAGGAGCTGACAGCTGGAGGCTGCCAACTGACCCCACTCCCCACAGTTGGCAGCAAGCCCTTCCTAGAATGGAAATATGAACAGCACCCATCCATATCTACCACATTGGAGGTCAGATGATGACAGGAAATGAATGGAAGCCCAGTAAGCCCTGATATCTCTGCTCTTGCTCTAAAGCTTGGCTTTATCTTTGGAGACATTTTAGAGGCACTAATTATTCCACAACATCTACAAAATAAGCAATGTCAAATAGTGGAAAAAGCAGGGACTTTGGAAGCAGAAGGTCTACTTGAGTTGTCTCAATCTGGGGTGTTCCTTTTTACTGCAGTCTTGGGTGATTTGTTTTACCTCTCAGGTTCCTTCATCTGGAAAATGGACATAATAATAGTCACTATGTCAAAGGGTTGCTTTGAGTGAAAAATGGCACAATCTGGATAATTATGTAGTAGAAAGCAAGAAACACAGTAAATTAAATAAATTGTGTTACAGTGATGATACTTGTTACTGTGCCTTTGATGTGCTGGGTGCTACGTAAGCCATAGGGTGGCCATGGGGGGCATTACTCTTAGAAGGGTTTAACCTAGTCCTTGTCGTATAGGAGCATACAGTCTCATTGAGAAGTCAAGATATGGGCAAATGAAAGTGTGCAAGCAACTTACTACTATAGCCAAGAATTTTTCAAGAAATAAAATATTTCTGCCTGAAGTTTTTGTTAGCATTGTTAGTTTAACCACAAGAATGGAGCCAAGACCAGGATTTGAAAATCTTCTGGAAACTGACTGAGGCCATGGTCTTTTGTGTGTTACTTATTTGGAGAGACATTGACTACGTCCTCTGTTTCTGACATAGAGAATCAGGACCATGCTGTGAGGAAAAGTTCACATTTGATTACCCATTCCTCTTGACACAGGAGCTTCTGAATGATGTGGACTGATAGGAATTCTGGGTGAAGTGCTGATGCTTCCCAATGATGGTCCTTGTTTCAGAGCAAGGGTAGATCCTTGGAAAATCTCTGGCTCATTGTTTTCTTCCCGAAAGGCATCCCAACATCACATTACAATGGTCCAAATGTTAAATTTAACAGGAGGCAGAAAATCATATATGTTTATTGTAGATTGGAAAGGTCTTAGTGTTAAGCTGTTTTTGGATAAAGCATTGACATCTCTCTGACTTCCCACGTTCCCCAACTCTAAAGTCCCATTCTAGTCTATAGACGATCAAGAAACTGAGACAGCTTGGTCCAAACGTGATTCTAGGATTCTCATTTCAGTTGTCTATTACTGTGTGTAACAAATCACCCAAAAACCGAGTGGCTTAAAAAATCATTTTTTTTTTCCTCACAATTCTGTGAGTTGGGAATTTGGACATGGCGTAGAAGGACTGGCTCTTCTCTGCTCCATGAAGTCTAGAGCCTCACAGCTTGAATGGCTGGGAGGTGACTGCAATGGCTTTTCTTGGGTCATATATCTGGAACCTTGGTTTTTACCATCGGCTGGGTTCCTCAGTTCTCCTTCACATGGTCTCTTCATCTAGCCAGCTTGGGCTTCTACATAATACACATCTTAGGTTGTCTGCCTTGTTATACAGTGACTGATTGCCCCTAGAGTAAACATGTAGCTGCCAAGTATCTTAAAGTCTAGGCTTGGAACTGGCATAGTATCACTTTGGCCACATTCAATTGGCAAAAACAAGTCACAAGGCCAGCCTGGATTCATGAGGCCATGACCTCTAGAAGGTGGAGTGGCATATGCATACCAGATTAGGAGAAATTGATGGTAACTATTCCATTTACTATTTCTGCATAGCATATTAACCTTAAAATGCAGCAGCTAAAATAATCCATTTAATTTTGCTCATAATTTTTTAAAAATCTATTTTATTGATTTTTTTACAGAGAGGAAGGGAGAGGGATAGAGAGTTAGAAACATCGATCAGCTGCCTCCTGCACACCCCCTACTGGGGATGTGCCCGCAACCAAGGTACATGCCCTTCACTGGAATCGAACCTGGGACCTTTCAGTCTGCAGGCCGACGCTCTATCCACTGAGCCAAACTGGTCAGGGCTTGCTCATAATTTTAATGGTTGGGAATTTGACAACAGGTCCACCAAATAGTTCTCCACTGAGGAGAGGCAGTAGTCATTTAGTGGTTTGACTCTGTTGGACATCCAAAATGGGTCTCTTGCTTGGCTGGCAGTCAATAATGGCTGTTGTCTAGAAGCTCTGTTAGCACTACCATCTGAAGAGCCTAGATGTGAACTCTCTAGCACAGTGTTGCGAGGGTAGGCACACTTCATGCATGGCAGTTGGCTTTCCACAAACAAGCATCCCAAGAGGGTCATGTAGAAGCCACATGGCCTTTTCAAGCATAGCTTAAAACTTATAGAGCATCACTTTCACCATACTGTATAATAGTTACAAGCTCCCCCAGAATCATGGGAAGAGGTCAGAGTGCCCACATCTCAATGGCCATACTTTAAAACTGCCACAATCACCATCTTTGGAGATTATCTTTTATGTCACAGAAATCCAACAGCTCACCAGAGATTCTGATTGAAAGCAATCTTAAATCATGATGTAGAGCAACACTGTAGGGTTTGAATCAGAAATTAATCCCTTGCAGAGTTCTAGTATTTGGATCTCTAAGTTCACATTGCTGTGACATGAGCTTAAAAAGAAAATGACTTCCAACTTCCAGATATTGGTCCAGTGAGCCTTTCTTGATTTCAAGTACACTGGTTGAAAGTGTAGGTTATGTCAGGACCCTTCTTTTTTGTTTTATTTATTATTTATTATTCTTTTAACTTTTAAGATAGCTTATTGATTTTTTAAGAACAAGAGGGAGGGAGAGAGAGAGAGAAAAAAATAAAACCCTCAATGGGATGTTCCCTGACCGAGAATCAAATGGGCAACCTTTCAACTGAGCCAGGGCCAGGCTGTTTCAGCCAGGGCCAGGCTGCTTCTTTTTGGACCAGCTTTCTGCTGTGGCTTTTTTCCCAAGTGAAAAACACATTTGGTCCAGTGAGAAGCAGTCTTGTCATTAAAACATCTAATTTGGTTGTGCCTGATGACAATGGCTCTACACTCAGCTAGTCCAAACCTGCTGGGAAAAAGTGTATCTGTGCTCTGTGTCCCCACTCACCCCAAACTTAACTTCCAGTGCAAACATTGAAACCTCATGGCATCTTGCCCAGAAACACTGCTCAGAGCTGCTAGAGGATGAGCAAACATAGAATCCAGAAGCTGGTGTTTGGAGGCATTTTGGGGACTTGTATGAAATAGACACAGGGCTAAGAGGATGAAACTCTTGGAACCTTTTCCACTTTCATACCAGACTCAAGCCTCTGCCCTTACTCTATAGAGGCTTGGTCATCTGCCTTTTTATTGTAGAATATTTATTTAATTACAGGACTAGGTTACTCAACCCTTGCGCCCCAAGTTTTATCAGATGTTTGAGTTCTCTCCCATAGCAGAGGCAGAGACAAGATAGATGGTACCATTTTATGATAGTGACAAGGCAGAGAAAATTGAAGTAGTACAAATTGTTAGAGTGAAAAGTGAAGGCACTTTCACCCCAGTGGGATGGGGCAGAAAGATCTGGGTAGGAAAGAGGAAGTGCTACAAACTAAGCCAGGGGGTTATTAATGCTTCAAGACTGAGTCCATTTGATGGTGGGGAAAAGACCACCCCCTAAATGCCCCCACACAAATGTCAGATCTTCTATCTGACCATCCCAAATTACCAAGTTGCTTGGGGGCTGGACATTGTAGCATGCCTTTTTCTGAGCCAATGCCAATATTCTTTTCAAATTAAACATCTCACAGAGCTTTGAAGAGGGGAAAGCCCCCTTGACTTTCCCAAAGGAGGATGCCATGATCTTCTTAGCAGGGTCTTCAGAAGCTTCATTTAGATAAGATTGCTTGTTCTGGCACTGGAATACTGATAATCCTTGGTCTGTGCCAGGAATACCCTTATTACATCATTGATTTGCCCCCATATGGCCACACATCACTATATTGTTCTTTCTTGAAGTATCTTTTTACTTTGTCTTCTGATTATTTTTTGCAGGTGGTAAGTGATCCACTCTTTATTTGACCTTTTGTGTTCATGGACAGACAGACTCTACTAATACTCCTAAGTAGACATCTCTTCAACTCGCCTCAATCATTTTAAGTAACCTAGCTTTAGTCATATGTTTACTGTTAATTTCCTTCAAGGAACAGGGTGATATTTGGCTTCCAGTTGAAGTTACACTTTTTGGAGGTGCCATTAGTGATAGTGCTTGGGGTGGGGGACAGTTCTGATCTGTGCAGAGAACTTGCCTGGAAATTTTAATGTGGCAGGAAAGCTGAGACAGGATGAACATAAGTATTATGCTGAAGATCTTCTAAGACAAAGACTGAACCTTTTCTTAAAAGAGGTTCTTGGGGGGAGAGGGAGGAAAGGAGAGAGAGAGAGAGAGAGAGAGAGAGAGAGAGAGAGAGAGAGAGAGAGAGAGAGAGAGACAATGAGGATTTTTAATGTTCTGAGTTAAAGGAGTTTGAAAAAGCCTACAAGTTTAGGATTGGCAGACAGGTCCAGTGAAGATGTGCTTTCCCCTCCTTTTAAGAGGCTGATAGGAGTGTTGAGAGACCACATGATTTAACAGAAGAGTGCTGTCTAAAAAGATACCCACCTGTTTTCTATCCTGGCTCTCCTAGTTTTTTATCCAGGCTCTACCACTAACCAGCTGTGTGACCTCCTGGCAAGTTGATTAACTTCTTAGAACCTCAATTTCCTCATTTGTAAAATGGAATTAACAATGTCTCAAAACTTCCTAGTCCAGTGGTCGGCAAACTCATTAGCCAAATATCAACAGTACAACAATTGAAATTTCTTTTGAGAGCCAAATTTTTTAAACTTAAACTATATAGGTAGGTACATTGTTATTAACTTAATTAGGGTACATGGCATTTTGTGGAAGAGCCACACTCAAGGGGCCTAAAAGCCACATGTGGCTCGCGAGCTGCAGTTTGCTGACCTAGTCTGTTGTGAAGATGAAATAAGATAATGATGTAAAGTATTTAGCATGCTGCTTGGCACAGGGTAGGCACTAAATCCATGGTAACTGACTATTATTGGGTGTAAACTAAGAACTTTATCTTCTTCCCCTCTACCTTTCCTCTAAAACCATCCAACTCTCCATTCCCTTTGAATTCCAGTCATTTGAAGAGGAATTATTTTTTTCCCGAAGTACTGACATTAATTAATGGTCTAACATTGGATTGGATAATCACATTGTGTCATCAACCTCCAGATTATTAGATAGCATTTACAAGAAAAACAGGCCTGGAGTTCCTCCCAGACCTAGGACTGAAGTTGCAAATTGAAATTAGAGGGCTGCTGACCTTTAGACCAAAGCTGGCTGCAAGGGCAGCTCACTCTTCTGGTCTTGAAAGCCACAGCAGGCTCTTGTAATTGGGTTACCGCCTGGGATTCAGTAGGACTAATCCATCTATATAATTTCTCCGTCTGGTTTAATACCATTAACAAAACTGAATTAAGGAGCGGGTGCGGTTGGGTGGGACAAGGAGAAACGGATTTTCTGCAGGGGAGTGGATGCAGAGTCTCCACTGTCAGTCTGGAGCCTATGGTCTGATTAATGGATGGCTCTGAGTCCTGTTAGCGGCCAGCACAGTCCCCTCAGATGAGCATCAGGCTTCAGAAAAGGCCACCGCACGAAGGGGTTTCCCAGGGCGCCTCAGGGCTACCCTGTTCCTCCTTCAATTTCCTTGGTTCTTTCTCCTCAGTCCGCCCCCTCTTGTACAATTTCTGAGCAGTTTTCCTTTTAGTTCGAATATTCTGGGACCTTACCTATGTTTCGACCTTAACCTGTCCCAGGCGACATGTACTTATCCCAGCATTAGCCCCAGCTCCACCTCGCTCCATTTGCCAGGGGTTGGCCATCCTGGGGAGTGGGCACTCTTTACTCCCAGTTTGCCAACCAGAGCGTCCAGCCCTAAGAGGAGGGGCCTGCATGTGGGTGTAGGGGTAGGAGGTGGCAGCCACTGTTGTCAGTTTCACTCTGTGCCCTAGTGACACCCAGATCTTAGCGAGCCCTTCCCACAGAGAGCCCGGCTATCTCAACTTGGGCAGCTGGCCTTTGGAGGCGAGGAGTTGCTGACTCTGGGACTGAGATTCCACAGCTCACTGCAGGCGGTGGCCAACAACGGAGTTCCCAAAGTGTAGGTGGCGACCAGCAAGGCCCAGGAGAGCGCTGTGAGGACCTGAGGCGCTGGGAGCAAAGTGGGTAACAGGGGCGGGGGCGGGGGGAAGGGGGAGACGCCAGGCTGGATCTCCGTGGCCGACAGTACGAGTTCGCTCCCGCAGCGCCCGTGGGCCCTGCATGCCCGGGAGGGGCCGGAGTACATCCAGCCTACAGGCTCGCCCAGTCTCCGCTGGGCTAGCTGGGGTTTTGGCAACCGGCTGCTGACGTCCGCGCGCCCCCGCCGAGCTCTCCTTTTACTACAGCTGACGGGCGGCTGAGTGCCGCCCCGCCCACGCCGGCCCCCGCCCCCCCGCCCCCGCCCCCGCCCCCCGCGTGCCCACACCTTGCCTTGGCTGTAGAAGACTCCTGGTGTTGAGTCGCGGCTCAGGGACCCGAGAGTTCTTTGGAAGAGGAGCGCGAGCAAGGGAGCGGGCGAGCTCTGAGGGGGTGTGGGTGTAGGGAGAGAGAGAGCAGGTAAGGGCCATTGGTTCCTGTTCTTCTGCCCGAGCAACTCGGGCCCCCTTTTGGCAAAATAATAGGATCCTGAGAATTGATTCAACAGAAAGAAAGATGCAACCCTCCCCTCTAGGTTCTCCTCGGGGAGAAGCTGCGCGGCTATGCGGTGTAACAGGCTCACACGTTGCTCATCACACGTTCAAACATTTCCCTTTCTGAGAGGCTTGTTATTTTTAAATGAATATTTTTGTCTTTGTTTTGATTTTTTAAACCTTCCTAGGGATTCTATTTTGTTTGAGTTGGCGGCTCTCAGCGGCTTGGAAGCGGGGAGCGGGGGGGAAAGCAGCCCGCCGGCGCGCGGGGCAGCCCACCCAGGCAACTCCCCGCGCTGCCCGCGCCTGCCCGGAGAGCGGCCCGCGTGGAGCCCGGGAGGCTGGCGGTAGAACCAGGTTGCGAGTGCCTCTCTGGGCAGGCGGGCGGGCGGGCAGTTTGGAGGCCGCGAGCGAGAGCGCGGAAGGAGCGCCGCGCCGCTTTGTCTCTCCACTTCTGGAGCCAGGCGAGCGGCTCCTCCTGCGGCCGGCTGCTAGGGCTCCAGGCGGCAGCGGCAGCGGCGGTGGCCGGGGCATCGGCTCCTCCTTCACCCCTTTCCTTTCCTCCCACTCCCTCACAGGCTGTGGGGCCGCGGCGGCAACGGCGGGGGAAAGCAGATCCCTCCCCCGAGCCACACCGAGGGGAGCTCGCGGTCGCGACTTGCCGCCTAAACACTCTCCCAAGTCCAGCCCGCTCGGCGAGGACTTCCGTCTCCTGGGCGAACCGTGTCAAGCAAGCTGGGATCTATGAGTGGAAAGGTGACCAAGCCCAAAGAAGAGAAAGATGCTTCTAAGGGTAAGCCCGCCGCCGAGTTCGCCTGTTTTCTTTCCCTTCGTTTCCCTTGCTCCCCTCGAGGCGAGTGCGCTCCGCCCTTCCGCGACTCCTGGCCTCTTTCCAGGAGTGTAAGCTGCCCATGACCTCTGTGAACCCGGGCAAGAAAGGGGAAACGAGGGCCGCTGTGTGTGTGTGTGTTGGGGGGACCTGGGTTTGCACCACTTTCCCTCCTTTCTCGTGGAACTGTCGCCCTGCGAATGCCTCTAGCCTCTTCTACTCCCCCTCTGGACGCACGGTGGTGGCGCTGCGGGCAGCCAAAGCTGCTGCAACCCGGAGAGCCAGGCACAGCGCTGCCTGCTACCCGCTGTCCGCCTGTATGTGCGAGTGCATGTGTGTGCATGTGTGTTGCGATGGTGCAACATAGTGACATACTCAGGAATCTGCCCCACTGTCAGAACGAAAGCTTGGATCCACCTTCAACTCCCCTCTCCCCGCCCCCAATGCAAACAAAGAGCCTGGCCAAGACGCAAAACCCTACCCCCCTACTCCCAAACACACTCCTTTCCTCCTCACAACCCCTACTCCCTAACTCTCTATCCCCTTCCCCAGAAGACAGGAGCTTGTAACCTTCCCCATGCCGCATGCAAAAGTGAGCATTCCTGGTGCCCAGGCGCCGCCCGCTCTGCGCCTAAGCAGCGCAGCCTCACCAATCCCTGGGAGAACAAAGGCTGTTGTCCCCTTTACCACTAATGCTCAGTGGGAGCGGGCCTCAGATGAGGAGAGAGTCTCATCCCTCTGCTCTCTGGGGTTCAGCCACCTGGCCTTGGGTGCCTGGCTGCTGGTCCCTGGTGTGTGCGCGCCCGTCTCCGCCTGGGGCCTCACATCGGAGGGCTGGTGAGGCGCAGAGGAGCAGGGCTCAAGCTGGGGAAAATTCAGGAAAAGGAAGGGGTGTCCCCGCTGGCCCCCATAGGTCGGTCCTAGCCATTGCCTTGCTGAGGACCCGGCTTAGTTCTGGCAGCAAACTGGAGACAGCATCGCACAGAGGCAGGTGTAGTAGACTAGTTGGGGGCAAAGGCAGGTGCCTTAGGTGCAAGTGTCCACAGAGCAGACGCTGGAGTGGGGTGGATCGGCCCGAGCCTCAGCGACCCACGGGAGTTCATGCTACAAAAGTGGAGATGCAACTGGGCGGGAGGGGGGTAGCTCTCCTTCATGGGGCCCCCATTCCTCTCAGCCCTGGGGCCCCCTTTCCTCCCACTCTTTTTCCTGTTCCTTATTCTCATCTCCTTCTTGACTCTCCCCAGCTCTCAGAGCTTTCTTTCCGGGAGATTCTAGGGCAGCCTCAGCCCTCCCCCGCGGAAAGTTGTCAGTCTTCAGCTCAGGGCCTTTATCCATGTTTCTAAAAGGAGCCGGTTATCTTCCAAGTAGGCAAAGCATTGACTAAAGGCTAGGGAAGTTTGTGTGTTGGGTTTTAGATATGTGGTTCTAAGGATCAGTGTTGCTACCAGCCCCTGGAACCCTCTCATACCCACTGGCTATTTGAGGCTCACAGGTTAATTGAAACAATCACTTGGAAAGTAGAACTACTACACATTTCCAGAGCTTTCCTAATTGTAGTGTATCTTAATCATCGGGTATTCATACGATAAGAGGACATAACTTCAGGGTTTTTAAAATGTTTTGTTTTTCCACCTAGGGCCCAGAAAGGTAAATACAATAGAAGATCTAGGCAAGTGATTCCCCTTATGAATCTGGGAGTATGTGAAGTTTGTTTCTGGAACTTTGGTTCCCGATTTCCATCAGGTGGTTAACAAAGCTTTATTTCAAGCTGCCTTTGGGAGGATCTTAAAACCAAATTCATTCACAGAAAGTGAATTGCTGTTTTAGGAATATAATTTGCAATTGTCCAGAAATGATTAAGCCTGTAAACATTTCAGCAAGTTTCTGTAGCTCAAATAATGAAAATTTTACTAGGCGTATGTCATAACATTTTCTTATGTTGACTCACCATATTTGAAACAGAATATCTCTTTGTAGGAATTATGTAATTAGCATTTGGAATTATGGTTGCAATTAGAATAAAATTAAAGTATTTTTACAAGGTAACTTTTAAGAAATTTACTTTCCTGAGGAGATGGGAATCTTATGGCTGCCAAAAGCAGGAGTCCTTTTTCTACCTTTCAGTTGGTTGTTTAATTTAGAGCATTTTCAAAATAATGAATGCCTAATGGTTATTAGTATTTCCCCCTTTCAACTATGTTAAAGGTCTTATTGATTAAATTTTAAACATAACTTTTTATGTTAGAGATGAAAGATATCAGGTCTACTGATACTTTTAACCAGTAAAATTTATTGACCATATTCATGAAGAGGTTTGATTATTCATAAATTTCCTATATATAGGTAATTTAAAAATTTAAACTAGGAGACTCATGAGCACACTTTGCAACATAGCAAGATATAGGATTGAACTTTTAATAGATACTTAAAATATCCACATATCTAATTTTGAACAATGGTGTGACAAATGATTGAATCAAGTCAAATAATTTAGTAACAATTTGAATGAATTTCATAATCTGTTTTCAAGATCATACTGCTTGTTTAAATTCAGCCTCCTACCCTGTCATTTGGGGTTCATGCCAACAGCCTATCATAACTACATAGATGATTATCATACAGTACAGTGTTTCTAAAATTTTAAAAGCAAAGGTAGTAGGTAATCAGTAAATTAATTTATGCTGCTTAGTGAAATATGCCTTCAGAGCATATAAATTGCCAATTTTCTTTTTAAATGATGTTTTCTTTAACTCCATGGAGGTTAACCCTTTGCACTCGCTTGCTTTTTTTTCGATTCCTTTATTCTAATGCTAACCGTGTTGAGTCACACTCGACATCCGAGTGCAAAAGGTTAAGGCTAATGATGGACAACAATATTTTGGATAACTTTTTCAATTATGTAGCCAGCCAAGACAGACTACCCTCTTTGGTAGGGTGGAAGGCATCTTGATTTTTGAAACTGTTATAATAAGCCCTTGTACATCAAATCATCTTTTGTGTATCTATTTATGATTTGCATAAATTTCTAAAATTGATTTTAGAGAGGAACAGCTACTTGATTTGTTATTCCACTTATTTATGCATTCTTGGTTGATTCTTGTATGTGTCCTGAACAAGGATCAGACCTGTAAACTTGGCATATCTGGAGGATGCTCTAACCAACTGGGCTACCAGGTCAGGGCCTAGGGATTGCATAAACATTGGAATTGGTAGATACGTATATACTTTGGGGTACTCAGCTTCTGCACAAGAGGACCTATTTCCATTTCAGGGAAGAACAAAGCATAAGATTTGTTTGTTCAAGCTGATATATTCGCTTAGCTTTGACTCACACTTCTCTACCTCATCATATTAGATCTTTTCAGCAGTTCTTTGTTGGAAAAGCACTCAGTTAAGGTTGGGCCTGGTTTACTGCAACTGTTTTCCTGTGGCATTCAGGAAATGTGTAGTTGCTACAGATAAAACCAAATAATTTCTGGATTGAGTAAAATTGCTAGACAATTATAGATTTCAAAACTATTGTTTGGTTAGTATGTAGCTACCTGTTCAGAGTTGGGTGTGTTTTTTTGATAGTCCTTTCCCTTGTGCTTAGCCAGAGAGCTATCATATTTATGCAACTTTCTAGGTGAGGAGGAATGTGGTTTCTCTAAGGTGGGACTGCTAATACCAGCATCATGCTGGGCTTATGCTTGCTGGCTGCTGGGAAGTGCAGGGCAATTCCTGGCATAGACCAAGAACTCAGGCACTTGCACAGCTGTTGCCACATGAATTTATGGGCACAGCTCATTTTCTGCTCACTTCCTGGCCTTTTCTAATGGCCTCTCTAACTATACCTAAGAAGGACACGTCATGTGGTCAGCATATCACTACTTGAACATTGAATGCCATTCCAAAAAATCATCTTGGTCTTGGGGGTTACTGTAATAGCACCAAGCAAGTGGCTTTCTCAGGCTTGGGCCTGGTAAAGCAGGTGTTTAGAGGTATTTTAACCACAAGAAATCATGACGTTGGTGACCTCTTATTAAAACCTAAAAATCATAATCTACCCATTACTCATGCAGGAACTTGTTTTTTCACCTTGTGAATAAATCATCAAGGACCAATGTTTTTATGGGATTTTATAAGCCCCATATTTTCTTCTGAGCTGAAGACGGTGATTTCCGTCTTGGCGAGAAGTGTGGCCAGGGAGATTTCTAATCAGAAATGTTAAGTGTGTTCTTGGGGATAGGTACAGAAGATGTGTGCACAGTTCCCCCAAATCTTCTTTATTATTATTTCTAGTGGTGTGCAGCTTCTTTATCCAGAGGTTGAATTGAAAAGGGAGAGCAAGTTGGGACATAAGTTAGGGGTACTGTATCCTCTACCTTACTTAGTACTGCTTCCTCTAAGTCCCTTTCAAATCATGAAAAGGGATTAAGATGCATTCTCAAGCTGGAGATATAGGTGAGGTTGGGGCGGGAATGGATGCTGTGTTGTGAATGGATGTTGTGTTGAGGCCTGAGTGAGAAGCAGTAAATGAGCTGTGGGGTGAAGGAAAGGATTGAGGTTCACGCCTAAGGCAGGGAAATGTATGATGGCCTTGAGAACAGGATCAGAACTGGGTAGAGAATTGGAATCAGGGTTTGGGTGGTAAGCTGGAGGCCTGCTTTGTGAGGCAGTGACTAGGGAGATGAAACTGTTAACATTCCAGGTCTCTTTGCAGCTGTACTGTCTTATGTTCAAATCAATTCCTCATTCTGGGAATTACAATCAACACAGAACAACCAGAATGAGTCGCAGCTCTTCAAATATATACAGTAAAAAGGATTTCTAGTGCCTTTTATTATGAATTTTATTTTTGGAGTTGAGAAATTTGAAAGGAATAGGAAATAAATGCCAAGATTAAACAACTCAAAAAGAAAAAAAACCCATGAATTAAAGTACAGCAGGTGGAGGGGATATCACATGTCCATTACTTTGCTAAGTTTAATATAATATTTGAAATGTGAAGATTAGGCACATAATATGGTTTTAGCAATCAGTGAAGAAGACAAACCTCTGCATTAATCATTGTCTGCATCACTGATTTACGTTTCCCTAACCAGAAGACATGTCAGCACTGAGATTTTTCAGCACAGACTAAGGACTAGATTTCAGGCTCATTGTCCTGTGTAATGTGGTTCATTTTAGTCAATCTTCATAACTCAATATTTAGCTTATCTATATGTGATACATCAATTCTACAAACTCACTTGAATCAAATTTCTTACATTTTTAAATGTGGCATTATATCACTTTGATGAATGCCATATCTTGTTAAAATTGATTTTAGAGAGAAAGGAAGGAAGTGAGAGAGAGAGAGAAAGGAAAACATGTATGTAGGAGAGAAGCATCTATCAGTTATCTCCCATATGCACCCTGGCTGGGGATCAAACCCACAACCCAAGTATGTGCCTTGATGTGGAATCAAACCTGCAACTTTTCAGTGTACCGGATGATGCTCCAATTAACTGAGTCACACCAGCCAGGGCATGAATGCCATATCTTGAGGAAACATTTCATAAGGGTGTGGATTTCTGGGTAAATGCACTAATTTCCCAAAGAAAGTGAAATAGTATACAGTAAGTAATCATTATGACCACCATTCCAGCCAGCAGGTCCAATTTCTCCTTCAATTGGATGGCCATTTATTTTTCTCTAAAGTGGTGTTTTCCAGGGCATTAATCCTGAAAATGTGGGCTTTATATTAGGAAAGAGAAGTTTTTGATTCTTGGGGCACAACGGAAATGTGAAGGACTGTTTTATTAAGGATCTTGGTTTGTGAGAAACATAAAACCTAGATTACAATTACTGTATGTTATTACTGTAGAACAGTCTGCATACCCTACTCTTGCCTCTGCCCTTTGAAATGACTTTTAGCATAGATTATCAAATGGAAATGGTATTAGTGTTACGGGCTGATGACCTTCCCTACAGGCAAAGGGCAGAGGTTAGTAGGTGTTCTTGCTGATTCATTTTAACTTCTGGCTTCTGCTGGTGTAAGGTTTGGGTTGACATTCTAGGGGGTGCTGTAGGGCTGGGCTGATCTAGGTCGCTTGCTTGTCCTGCCTGCTGTCAGTTTTCTGCAGAGACCTCAGATTTGGTTTGGACAATTTCTCTTAGGACCAAAAGAATTTTCAGGTGTATTTGTCTATCCTTTGTTCTGGATCCTGTCAGTAGGGCCTGGGATGAAAGAAAAAAAAAAGATTTTGGTGAAAGGCAAGTCTGGTCAGAGGCAAAATTAGAAAGGAGTTAATTTAAAAAAATAGTATAAACCCATTTCCTTTTTTTGCAATTGCAATTATACATAGTAACATGCCCAAATCTTAAGTGTGCATCTCAATTATGAACAAATGTTTACACCCATGTAATTAGCACTAAAATCAAGATACAGATATTTTCATCACCCCAGAAAATTCTCTCATGTCCCTTTCATGTCATTTCTCATTCAAAGAAACTACTATTTTGATTTCTGTCATATATTAGCCTCTTAGTGAAATTAATATAAATGGAATCATGCAGTATGCACTCTTTGTTTTTGACACCTAGCAACCTCTCATTTCATCTTATTTCCTTCCCTAGTTGACACCTCTTGTCCTTGTCTTCTGGTTTGTTTGAAGACCCTCACCTGCCCCATATTAGGACCCTCAACAGGGACTTATACTAGGCAAGTCCATAAGAATTATTTTTTTGAATAATCTAGTCAGGTAGGAAATTCCTTTAAGCAGGAATATGTTTTATTAATTTGGTAACAATAACAATAATGATCACAGTTATTTTAGTCATCATTATATAGCTTCTAAATTTTTGGGCATTTACTATTTACTAGGCATTACTTTTACATATATCTTATTTAATGCTCATGATAGCCAAATGAAGTAGTGGTTAATATTTAGGGACTTTAGAGATGAAGAAGTTGAAGCTTAGATAGATTATATAGTTTGTATGAGGTCACACGGCTGGTGGGTTGCAAATTACTAGCACAGTGCTTGGCATTGCTGTAGTCAATAAATAATTATGTAATGTATGTACCACACACATATCGAAACTCATTTGGTCCTATGCTATGTTCATTTCCAGTTTGTTGTCCTACCAGAAGTTGTATGATGGAGAAAGGCTTTGTCAGTGACTCACTGTGAATTAATTTGACATGCCTGGGGATATTTACATTTCAACTAAGGATTGCCAGAGGCAGAGCTTTAACACCAAGGAATTAATGTCAATGGTTGACTTTCTGATACCCAGATAGGTTGGGAAAGTAATTTTGGTTGGGTTCCTTAAAATAATAGTTTTTCTGAGCACTGACTACATGTCAGGTATTTCATATGAAATATCTTAGGAAATCTTCATAACAATCTCCAGAGGACAGATATACATACTATTATTATTCTCATTTGACAGATGCAAAAACTGAATCTCAGAGGTTGAGTCCAGCCAGAAATCACTTGGGTAGCAAGATGGTAGAGTGAGTGTTTGAGCCAGCTTTCACTGACTTCAAATCCATTTCTTAACCACTTTGTTATACTGCCCCCCTAGGCAACACAGTTGGTTCTTTGCTTATCTAGGTTTGCACAAACACAAAATTACTTCCCGTTTACCAATGGGAACATGATTAGGAAGAGTGTACCTTTGAATGTATGATTGTTCCAGGGCTGTAGTCTTGGTGCAGCTGAACAGGTCTCTTAGCATTTCTTGGGTGACTTTTGCATACCAGGTACTATGCTGGGCCCGAGTGTGCAGAAATGAAAGAAACCCAGTCCTACCTTATGGGTGCCCTTTCCTTCCTCTTTGGCATTGGACATTGACTTTCTTCTTTCCAGTGTACATTGTCCCTCACTTGGTCATGACTGCATCTGTCAGTTTGAAGTTAATATACTTTCTTCCAGAACTGTGTCTAGGAGCTTGTTTCACCTGTTCTCAAGATTACGCTTCCTCTTATTTCACTGCTGGGTAAAATTCCCAATTGTTTATTTTTTCCCCATTACATGGCATATGTTTTGAGTCTGCCTCTCATCAGAATCATGTCTCATTTCCCTTCTCTTTCTCTCTCAACCCACCCTGTTCTCCCTCTCTCCTTTTCTTGTCAACAGATGTCAGTAGTTTTCTTTAACCAAATGTGGTTCCTTAGGGTATGCTGGGATCATTGGAGGGTTCTCAATGTCTAGATTTTCTCCCCTGATGGCTGTACTAACTTCAGCAAAAGAACCTATCCCCTTCTAAAGAAGAATCCTTTCATTACTTATTATATAACTCATTTTAAATGGAAAAAAGTGTGAGCTTTATATTTTACACTATTTATGCTGCCTTCAGTTAGATAATATTTCCCAAAATATATCTTGTTAACAGAGACACACACTTTGAACGAGCATATTAATTATAGTTCTCAAAGTTAGGAATCATGTAGTTTCTCTGTGCTGCAAAACCTATGTTTAACAGCCGTAATTAACAGTGATGGGTCTCTTGAATGGTGACAGGTAAGTTTAATAACAAATGTGAAATCCATTTCTCAAAAATCCCTCCAAATGATGTAAGTAGCTTTTCTACTCTTCTTGACCTGGGGGTTAGTAAATAGATTGAGTTCTTAAATATTTATATTGCTGTTAAAAGTAGAAGTAAACAGCCCAAAGAAGGCAGGCTGAGTGCAGTTCTTGAATATGCCTGTAGATATTTTCAGAATCTTCTTTCAACCATGACTTTGAAGTATTGTGAATTTACCTGCTTATTTTGACTTTGATTCTCTATGTGTATGCATGACTCTCCCCTTGGGGTGTTTACTGAACATGAAGACTTCCAAGAGCTCTTGGATTTGCAAGTGATTTTCAGAGCTCTGGGAACAATGTGAACCATTGCCCTGGAAACTGGGCCAGGCGCTCCTCGCTGCTCTCATTTCTGGGAGCATTTGTTTCCTGACCAGCTGAAAAACCGGGCGGTAACGGTAACGCTGGCTGACTAGTCTGGTTAACCAGCGTCCTTCAGTCGCTGAGTGTCTGGTAGGCAGGTTTATTACAAACCTCTGTGCTCCTTAGCCTCCTGATGTGGCGGCTGCCTAAAAAAGAAACACGGAAAAGTTGTGTCACCAAAGGTGAAACTTGATGAAGAGCCGCTGGGCACTGGGTAGTGACAAAGCTCCCTTGCAGGCGGTTGCGGTGGCTATGATGGCGGGCAGTGGAGGGCTTTAACCACTTGCCAGGGGTGCCCACTGCCCGACCCTCTCGCCTGGGGATGCTGCAAAGTGAGCCTTGGCTGGAATCAGTGGTGTGGGGCGAAGGGAGGGGGGGCGCTGCAGGGGAAGGGGGAGAGGTCCGCACTCACATCTAGACAGTGGCGCTAAGATGGTGGTAGCCAGAGGAAGTGCTCCCGCCCCCACCATGCCATCCTGTTGTCCTTGCTCTGCATACACTTGACATACCTGCCCGAAGTCTAAAAGTCAGACAAGGAAGGCAGGTTCCAATCAAAGCCTAGAAGTCAGGGCTTGGCCAACACAAGATCTTTTGGTTCTTCTGCCTTCTGGTCAATGCTAATTTGGTGTTAACAGTTCAAAGTCATAGGCTACATCTTGAGCAGAAAGATCAAGCTATTTTGGATTTATTTGTGTGTTTTTATATTGCTTATGTTTCATTGTATTGATTTTTTTTTCAGATTACAAAATAATGCATGTTTACTGGGGACAATTATGAAAATTGTAAAAGCATAAAAAATGAAAGATCACCCAAGAGTTCCACTCCCAGGTTAACTTTTTGAGATTTTCCTTCCAGTCTTTTTTTCCTCTGATTTTATAATACACTCATATACAAGAATAATAATCTTTTAAGTGTATGTGTGGGATCATGCAGTATACACTGTGTTCTATTCTCTTAATGTGTTCAAATGTTTTTCTATGCCATTAAATAATCTTCCCTACCACCATTTTTAGTGTGTGCACTAGGGATGGACTAGGGGATGACAAGGAGAAAAGGTGATTTTGTGCCTGTGGGTGTGAAAGGTTTTTGTATACCGTGATGAGAGTCTGCTCACTGAGTTCCACAAACATAATTTGTATTTTACATATGTACATATACAAATGTGTGCATGTATAAAATACGTATATACATGCATAAAACTGTAATTAGCAAAAGAAATGCATGTAATCTATATATGTATCTACATAAATATATATCCATCTACAAAAATAAATGCTTAGAATAAATCCTGAAAAAATAGACACCAAAAGGAATCTCTGAGTGGTTGGCTTATAGAAGATGTATAGTTTTTATTTGTATCTTCCATTTTTTCTACTGTGAATGTATATAATGATGTAATGAGAAGTAAACTCCAAACTGTACCAAAATCCTTTAGGATGACAGCAACATTCCATCTGGATTTAATATTGCTAATGTAATTTGGAGTATAATTTCTACTTTACAATGAACTATCTTCCATGTAAAAGTAGTTACATGGTTAAAAACATGGATATTAGACACTTGGGTTCATATACAAGTTCTTCTACTTATTTGCTGTGAGATTTTGGGCAAATAATCTTTCTAAGCTTCTCTACAATGGAGATATTTATATTAATCTCACAAGCTTATTTTAAAGATGGAATGAGATAGTGTATGGGAAATATACTTAGAATTTGGTCAATGGTGATACTGATATTACTAAAATTGTAGTGATTTTTATATTGATTATTCAAGTTAAAAGGTTCTCTTTAGAGGGCTTGTTGACTATAGAAACCAATCTACAGCTCACATATCTGTCTGATAGTCATACTCCAATTTAATGGATTTTAGTTATACTAATTCATGTATTAATTCATCCATTAATTTACTCAATAAATATTTATATGCCAGCCACTGCAAAAGACTGAGGATACAGCAGTGTGCATAAGAGATAACTATCCCTTGTCTTCATTGAGCTGATATTTTGCAAATTTACTTAAAGGAACCAGATTTTCAGGACACAAAGCACTCTGTTCCATGTTAGTCATATGTCAAGCAGTGAGTGAGTGATCTGTTGCCTATCATGGCCAGTGGGGCCCTGCCCAGGCCAAACTACCAAGGAGGCAGCCTAGATGCAGTTGGACATGGATTATTGTTTATCTCTGGCCCAGGGACCACTATAGCTAAGTTTCCTGAACATGCTTGGGCATCAACACATACATCCCCCAGCATTATAATTTGATCATGTAAAATGGGTGTGAGGCTTATGGACCCATATTTTAAATAAATCTCCTCAAGTGAGTCTAATATTCAGACAATTTAGGTACTTACTGCTCCTGAGCAGTGTTTTTCAAGTTTACCTAAATTTAAGTATCATCTGTAAGGTTTGTTTAAAAAAAAAGTTACCCCTCTCCCCCTGACCTGCTGAATCAGAAACTTAGGAAGAAAGTTTGCTAATCTGAACTGTAAACAAGTATCTGGGTGAGTCTTATGATCAGGCAAGTTGGGGAAATACTGTCCTTGAGACATCAAAGGAACTTTAGAAGTTATGTATAAATGCATATTTTTCTGGTGAATGATATCTGTAGCTTTTAACAGATTCTCAAATTGTTCAGTATCTCAAAAAATTATGAAGTAAGGTAGAGCCCTGAGATCTCTGCCCACCATTGTTGTCAATGAACTGTATGATTTGGGTCCTGAGGTTTCTGGTGGTTTGAAGTAAATAATCTCCAGTGCCCCCAGCCCTGCTCATCTTCCACATGTAAATATTCTGTTTGGTAACTTTCTTTCTTCTTCTTTGCTCTTCTTTTCTCTCTTATTGCCAGCCTTTTCTTCATTCTTCCTCTTGCTGCATTCTCTTCAGGAGAAAATTGGGAAGGAAGGGAATTTCAAAGCCTGAGCCCTTCCAAGGAGGGCAGGGCTTGGAGGGACCTTTGGGGATGCCATCCATAGCTGAAAATCCAAGAACAGCTATTAGAATGGCAGAGGTCAATACTTAAATATTGTGGCCCCTCAGGTGGATTGAACCTCAATTGATATTGATATTGTGGGATAAGGTGGTGGGAGTGGAACATCTATGATATCACTTTGCCAGTTCAGAATAGGTAGACAAGGGAATTTATCTTCTTGGACACCACTTTCCTGCCTGTATCTGGTAGTGGGGCGTGGGTAGGAATGTGAGGTTTGGAGCAGTTGTGGGTGAACCCCTACCTCTTCCCATTGTCCAGGCACCAAGCAGTGTCCCTGTAATTGGTTCATGACCAATCAAGTGTATTGACCTATTACTGCTAGTTGCTTTAAGTTATAAATGATTTTTATTTCTCCTGTGTAATTGGGAGTTTAGGCTATATAGAATGACCTGATTTGTATCACAAGAGCCTTTGAGACTTGACAGATTTCACCATTGAAAAGACACACAGCTTTCTCCATCCACCGCATTGGACATAAAAGCAACCTTTGAATTAATGCAACAAAAAGCATGTCTTTAAAGAGCAGCATGCACAGAGGGGGAAGAAAGAGAAGTAAGGCAGTTCATCCTCTTTTCTGAGGCTATTGTGACAAAAACGAATACCTTGAAAAATCTTGTATTGATTTTGAATGCAGAGGCATCTTCCTAAGATCTGAAAAACCTGGTAGAAGAATACACTTGTTCCCCTGCCTTTAAGCCAGAAGTTGAGTTGCTTAGTTTCTATAGCAGGAAGAAATGAGAGTAGTTGCTCTACTGAGAGTGAGATTTTGGCCAGGGTGCATCTCTCTTGACTGTATTGTAGGTAAGACACAGTTTATGAAAGATATATATATACTAGAGGCCCGGTGCATGGAATTCATGCACGGGGGGGGGGTCTGTCCCTCAGCTCAGCCTGCACCCTCTCCAATCTGGGACCCTTCGAGGGATGTCCAACTGCCCGTTTAGGCCCAATCCAGGACTGCTGGCTCCCAACAGCTCGCCTGCCTGCCTTCCTGATTGCCCCTAACTGCTTCTGCCTGCCAGCCTGATCATCCCCTAACCACTCCCCTGCCAGCCTGATTGATGCCTAACTGATCCCCTGCCAGCCTGATTGCCCCTAACTGCCCTCCCCTGCAGGCCTGGTCACCCCTAACTGCCCTCCCCTGCAGGCCTGGGTGCCCCCCAACTGCCCTTCCCTGCAGGCCCGGTCACCCCCAACTTCCCTTCTCTGCCAGCCTGGTCACCCCTAACTGCCCTCCCCTGCAGGCTTGATCACCCCCAACTGCCCTCCCTTGCAGGCCTGGTCCCTCCCAACTGCCCTCCCCTGCTGGCCATCTTGTGGTGGCCATCTTGTGTCCACATGGGGGCAACCATTTTGACCACATGGGGGCAGCCATCTTGTGTGTTGGAGTGATGGACAATTTGCATATTACTCTTTTATTAGATAGGATAGAGGCCTGGTGCATGGTTGGGGGCTGGCTGGTTTACCCTGAAGGGTGTCCTGGATCAGGGTTGGGGTTCCCTTGGGGCATGGGGCAGCCTGGGCGAGCGGCCTGTGGTGGTTTGCAGGCTGTCCACGCCCCCTGGCAACCCAAGCAGAGGCCCTGGTACCTGGGATTTATTTATCTTCTATAATTGAAACTTTGTAGCCTTGAGCGGAGGCCAGAGCCGGCCAGGAAGCTTGGCTTCCTCCATCGCCGGGGGCAACCCAAGCCTCCTGCTCTCTCCAGTTCTGTGGCTGCTGCCATTTTTGTTGGGATTTATTTATCTTCTATAATTGAAACTTTGTAGCCTTGAGTGGAGGCCAAGGCCGGCCAGAGCGGGCGGGAAGCTTGGCTTCCTCCATTGCCAGGGAAACCCAAGCCTCCTGCCTGCTTCATGGCCACAGCCATCCTGGTTGGGTTAATTTGCATACTCACTCCTGATTGGCTGGTGAACATGGCTTGTGGGCATAGTGGAGGTACGGTCAATTTGCATGTTTCTCTTTTATTAGTGTAGATATATATATATATATATATGACTAAAATGTTGAATGGGGTAATTATAATATTGAGGGACTTATTATTTTATGAAAAGGTTTTCTCTTAATAGCATGGTGTATCTGAATGTTGCTTTGGGAATCAAGGATTACTTGATTTAAAAAAAAGAAATAAATGCCAAGCCTCTTGTGGAAGCATTTTGGGTTTCCTGCAAATTCTAATTATAAGCTATTGCTCAGAGTGGCTATTTGTGTTCCCCATGTCTGTTTTAAAAATGTTAATTTTATCTTTATTTTTATTGTGGTAAAATATATAGCATAGTATTTACCATTTAGTGATTTTAACTGTACAGTTCTGTGGCAATACATACACTCATATTGTTCTGCAACCATCACTACCATGCTTCCCAGGTTCTTAATCAGAATTTGTAATGGCTAGAAGGGACCATAATAACCATTTGTTCCAACTTTCCCATTGCAAAGAAGAGGGAATCAGGCCCTCAGAGAGGCAGTGAGTTGCCCAAGGTCTTAGAGAAAATTAGTGGCAGGGGTCTAGTCCAGTGCATTCCCAGGTGACCACATGGATAGACTCAGGCAGGTGGCCTCTTTTACTCTACTGATAGCAGAATCAAAGATTGATATAAATATTTAGGATGCTTCTCTGATTTTTTTCCTTTTTATCAAGTACATTATCAGTCATTGTGATTTATAATTAGAAAGCCTTTAGACACCATCTAATCCACATTTCTAATTTAAAATATTGTCTCTACTCGCTATTTCTAAATCTTAATTGCACTACAAAAAGTGCTAACATCCTAATTTTTAAAATCCAGCCAAATTTCCCCCCAGCCTTCCTTTCATTGACTCCATGACATTATGTGATTGAAACCAGGTCCTTTGTTGGTGGCTGTTATTAATATACTTTCTTTGGGATGTTTACAGTAACTGCTGTGACTAAATAAGATTGCTTGTATTGTTTTTTCTCATAAAGGTAAGAACATTTTTTAAAAAAATGTGTTCATCTCCTCTCATATTATTGTATTTACCCATGACTAAAAGAACTGCTTGATGCATTGCAGTTTTTCCTATTTAGGTATTAGATGAGAAAACTTTCACTAGAAAAAGAATATTCCTACACAAGTTAAACATTTGAGGACTTTGTAGACCATAACCACTTTTTCTTGGAGTAGAGGTTCATAAAAATGTATCATGTTATGTATTATGTATTATTATGTTAGGCACCATGTATCATTATAGCATGATCCTTTAAATTTTTTTATTCTTTTTCTAACCGTGGTAAAAAATAACAAAATTTTCCATCTTAATGATTTTTAAGTGTGTGGTTCTAGAAGTACTAAGTATATTCATATTGTTGTGCAACCAATCTCCAAGAGTTTTTCATCTTGCAAAACTGAAACTCTGTTTCCACCATTCTACTTTATATTTCTATGAGTTTAATTACTTTAGATACCTCATATAAGTGGAATCATAGAGTATTTATGTTTTTGTGCCTGGCTTATTTCACTTAACCTAACGTCTTCAAGGTTTATCCATGTTATAGCATGAGTCAGAACTTTCTTCCTTTTAAAGGCTGAATGATATTTTATTGCATGTTGTATTGGGCCTCTTCAGTGAAACATACCATACTTATCTATATCTATATGGATATATATATATATATACATATATATATATATATTTTAAAATAATAAATTTGTTTTCTCAGCCTTTAGTCCTAGGTCATCAAATTAACTTGATGAATAAAGTGAAGGAAGAGCCCAAACCTTTAGGGATGGGATTTCTGAGGTGTTAATCCAGTGACTTGCAAGTTTGAGAACCTTGAGAAGAGTGAATAGGACTTTCTTGGTCCTCTTAGGTATATTAATTGTTTATGGTGTTTTTTGTACAGAGGTTTTTTTTGTAGAAATAATTTGGTTCCTTGGTGATAGCTTTTAAAACACATTATCTCTGAATTTGGAGTAGATTGTGCCTTCCTGTGCCCTTTGCAATTTATTTCTATTCCCCTATTGCTTTGTATGTCTCTCCCACTGCTAGTATACTGTAAACTTCCTGACTCTGTCATTCATCTCTGGATTCCCAGTACCTAGGACAGAGCCCATAAAACAAATGCATTAAATGCTTGTTTGAATAGAAATTTGGCTCAGTCTGTCATTTGGAAAATTTTAACTTCCTAGTTAGTCTTGGAACAGTTTGACATTTTTATTTGTTTTTCTCTGCTTCTTTTATGTGTGAGACATGACTTATGTTCAGGAGCACAAATTAGGTTTAAATATGTGGTAATTAAATCCCCCACCCCCTCAATCCTTTGTGGGAAGTAGAAGGAACATTTGCTGAATACTTGGCATCACATAGAGGAAATATCCAGGCCTGGGCTTTAGTTTTGCTTTCTGTAGGTCCCTCTGATCATTCTCTCTGTGCATTCTCCCCTCCCAGCCACTTCTGAAGGTGGTTTGCACAGGTATCATGTTTGGCTTTGGATTGTACAGCTAAAGCTGTGATTGAGATTTGTATTAGGGCACAGATTTCCCATTCTACATATTGGCTCCAAGGTTTGTTTTTCACACCCCTTGCCGTCTTCTGAAACCTCCCTAATATCTTTATATGTTGCCAGAAATAGAAATCACCCAAAGTGAACTCTGCTTTTTAATAAAAGTCTTAGCAATGTTTGATATATTTCGTTTCCCACTGGTAAGCAGAAAGCATAGTGATACATTTATATTTTCAGGTGATGGACAACACTTTAGAAACACATGCCTGAGACTCTGGACACCATTTATTCAAAGAGCACTAGCCCTACGGCAGGCTCAGTGCCAGGCACTGGAGAAACACTGATGAGGAAGAGAGTCCTTGATCTGGCTCCCATGGAGTTGATGGTGGATGAAATAGACAAGGAATCAGCACCCTGACCTGGGAGGACAGAGATCTAGGGAAGCTCATAGGAAAGGGAACTGACCTAGTTGGATGGTAGTAGTAGTAGGAACATTAACTGGACACCTGAAGGATGAACAAGAGTTGTCAGTTGATGAGAAGGATGAAAAGTGTCCTGGAATATGGGAACAGTATATGCAAAGGCTTGGAGATGAGTGAGAACATAGTTTATGTAGAGAACTGAAGGAAGTTCAGTATTTCTAGAAGAGTGAGTCGCCTTTGTTACATAAACAGTCCTTGCAGATACTGGATTGTGTCATTCACATTTCAGTGACTATTATCATTAATTCCCCCCTTTTTAAAGCAGGAATATCTAAAATACAATTTCTCTTAATGAGCATGTTCTTAGATTGGAAGTAATATATAAAGAGACAAATTACTTAGCATTCAAGTAGGCTCAGTGTTAACTTCTGTACATATTTATATGCCGACTGTGAATAAAACCATGGGATACTATCTTTTAAATGAATAAAACTCATTAAATTTTAAGTAGAAACCTGATTTTTTATGTTGTTGTTGTCAATGTTGTTTATTTTTTACTGCTAAAATCAGAGGCCTTGGAAGTTTGTCAGGTGTGTGCTCCATGATTAGAAATCCATATATGTGTTTGTAGTGTGATTTTATTTTAATTGATAACAGGAGTGAGAAATAACTTCTTACTAGTAGCTATTCAGAATATATATTGTTTAGCACTCAGATACTACCAGTTCAGAAAGCAACTTAATCAAATGTATTCATACAAAAGTACATGCTAGTGATATGGCTAGTATTTGTAGGTCATGAATTTTTATTGTCAAAAAGATCATCAATATTTAACAGATAACATCATTCAGGACACAGTTTATTTCTGATTCTATGTTATATCACTCATGTTGGCTCTCAGCTTGGATTTTAGCATTGCCTAAAAATAAATGTGCTTTCACAAATATTGCCCATATATTGCCACATATAAATTTCAGGATAGTTTCATTCATATCATGTTTTCATTTGTTGAACATGTATTGGATGCCAGCTCTGTGTCAGGCTTGATTGTAAATGCTGGTGATACAGAGGTGAACAAGCTATAGATGGTCCCTGCCCTCATGGGGCTCACAGTCTAGAGGGGAAGACTATTAAATAGTCAATTGGGATAAATGAAGTGTGAGCAATGCCGTAGTAGGAGAAGCCTACTGTGAAAGCCCAGAGGAGGGCAGGTAACTCACCTTTTTAATGGTCAGGGAAGGCTTCCTGAGGAGAGCCGTTTAACTGGGATCAAAAAAGTGAGGTACAAACTGGCCTGGCAAAGAGGAATGGAAAGAGAATTTTAAACAGAGGGAACAGCACACCTTAAGAAAAAGAAATGGGAGGAATGGAGAGAAGGAAGGGAGAAAGTGAGAGAGAGGGATTGCAAATATAAGTATAAATGTGAATAATTGAATAATACTCAGTATGGCTAGGAGAGGAGAGGCATGAGATGCACCTCGAGAGGTAGTTAGGGAGCAGTACACAAAGGCATTGAAGGTTTTGTTTATGGGGCTGAGGGTTTTGAATTTTATTTTAAATGCATTGGGAAGCCTTTGGAGGGTTGCATGGTGATCTTATGTACAGTTCTGGCAGGGGAAGCAGTGAAAATACTGATGGAACCAAGCTTAGACTCAGCAGGGTAGGAATGAAGATGGGTGATGTCAAAAGATTTGAGAGCACTATTCAGAGGTTGGAAGAAATAGGGCTTAATGCTAACAGTAACATAAAAGGTACATTTATATTTAATTAAGGGGGAGAGAGGAGTCAAGAATGATGAGTCTCATATTTCTGGAATCCATTTCCATCTCTAGTACTCATAAATGTTGTGATTGGGCATTATTACTTCTTTTGGCATCTTCTCTTCTTCATTTCCTAAGTTTCCCCAGTGTGATTGCAGACCCATTTTTGATGGTGATTGATAATGTCCATAATATCCCTTACTTCTAAGTTATATAACAGACCTCAATAAATATTGGTCAAATAAATGAACTAACATTAGTCAATCACCCATCATTTCTTATGCAGGTACATTTCCCAGTTAGGTACATATTAGCATATTGTCTCCCTCTTATTTGGAGCTTAGTGCTGGGAGTATTATTTTCAAATGAAGACTAAATAGTCAAAAGTGGAAATCAAACCTTAGAGTGAGTGTGTTATAATGATCCCCATATTGGACTGAGACTTGAAAACTCAGGTTTTATTTCCAACTAGAGACCCAGTTGCACAGCATTCATGCACTAAGTGGGGGGGGGGGGCAGTGCTCTCAGCCCGGTCTGTGCCCTTTCACAGTCCGGGAGCCCTTGGGGACATCTGACTGATGGGAGCAGGCCTAAGCCATCAGTCGGACATCCTCAGTGCTGCCACAGAGACAGGCCACTGCGCTCACCAGCCATCAGCCTGGCTTGTGGCTGAGCAGTGCTCCCCCTGTGGGAGCGCACTGACCACCAGGGGGCAGCTCCTGCATTGAGCGACTGTCCCCTGGTGATCGGTGCATGTCATAGTGACCTGGTTGTTCCCCCTTTCAGTCGATTTGCATATTACCCTTTTATTATATAGGATTTTCCTGTTGTATTGCATTTATTTAATGCAAGAAAAAAATCACTTAAGAGCTTTATGTTAATATTGGAGTCTGTACAGTGTAGATGATAATGCCAGATCCCAAGTGTTAAGGGGTGCTATTAACAAGATAATAGTGTTTAAGCATTTAGTGTTTACCAGTATAATAGACCATTCTCCTAAGAATTTAAGGGTGGTTGTCATTAGATATGGGCTAGGGCAGAGAATAGAAACCACTGAAGAGCATTTTCAGAGAATCCATGTACCCCAAATCTCTGACATACTGACTGCAGTAGGGGCATGTGCTACTGCTGTCTGGGGGACCTCTCTTCTCACCTCCGGCTCTGTGTGGTCTTGTGCAACATGGTCTTCTCTTGTTTGAGAAACACAAAATGTAAAAGCCAAAACCACAACTGTTGTGAACCCAAGTGTAGTTAAGAGAAAATTTACAGGTACTGGCATTGCTGTTGATGAAGGCTGGAGTCTAAGGTCAACAATATGAAGTCATACTGCTTTGGAATCATTGCATCAAGGGATTGGTGTCTTCAGAATAGTAGAAAGGAAAACTGGTATTATATAATGGTTTGATAGCAATACTTTATTATGCACAAGTATACAAAATAATATGAATTTATAGCCAGCACAATTTTACAGATTTCATGGAATTTGTGATTTTGCCATAATGAATAAATGTAAATCTTTTAAAATGTTCTTATTTTTAGAAAGTAGGTATTTCTAGATTTGTCAGGATGTGTCACAATATATTCAGCATATCCTTTCCAGTTAGATAGCCCAAGATTGGCCCCTGTGGGATTTATGAATTCTGTACCATTGATTTAAACTAATGAGTTTGCTCCAGTGCAAAACAAAGATAATGCAGTTACTGACCAGGGCCAGTTTCATTGGTGCATGAACTATAACTACTAAGTGGTTCACATTTGAGGCTATAATAGTGAGAGTTGTTCCAAAAATGATCCTGGAATATGGATTTCAGTGTTCTCTCTGAAGGAGACAGTCATGTTAAGTCAGAAATGCATCAGCAAACATGAAGAAATGAAAAAGGTTGTTCATTCTAAAATAAGACTAAAGTTTGTATGGGAAAATTTTATTTCAACTTTGAAAGCAAGGAGTTTTCATATAACATTTGTTCAGTAATACTTATTGAATATCTACCACGTGTCAGGCACTGATCTTGACACAGGTGATGTAGCAGTGAATAAAACCAAGACCCTGCCCTTTTTATAGTTGTGTGTGAATATGTATATATAGAAGTGGGGACACATAATGAGAAAAACATAGGTAAAAATACATGTTATCTGTTGACAAATACTGTAGAGAATAAACTAAAAATGTGTGGTGGTGGTGGCGGCGGTGGGGTGAATGTGTGTAGTTTTGTGTATGGTGGTCAGGAATGGACTCACATTTGAGTAAAAACCTAAGAGACAGCCATGCAGATATTTGCGGGAAGAGGACTTCCAATTTTTGCAGGTTGTCTGGGGGAGACAAAGTGCCCAAGAATAAAAATATGTATTACCCAGCATTCAGATAGAGTTGTTTTTACTGAATAGGAGTGAAGTCCTTCTTTCTACATTCTTGTGTAAATTTGGCAAGGCAGAATTTCCAATGTATATGTTTATTTGATTCTTAAAAATGTACAGTTTTTTTTTCTATTGTAGTCTCTGAAATTTGTGTATATGCATCCACATAACATTTGCATGTACTAAACTAGTCTGAACCATGTGTACACCTGCTTTGGTGTTGAAAACTACTTGTTGATTTGCAAATGAAAGTATGCCATAATTTTCATTTATGCAAATGAAAGCATAAGCCATTTTTATATATTGGAAGAATGAGTACCTCCATGGTTTGAAGGTTTGTTACCAAACTAAAGGATTTTGTTAGCCTGTGTGCATCAAAGCCCCAAAAGACATGAACAGAAATTAGCAGCAAAGGAAGTACTAATGATTTATTTAAGGAAATGGCATCAAGCCAGGAGACACAGGTGAACTAGTGATTCAAAGCCTGGCTTCCTGCCTGGGGCAGAAGGGGTCAATGGGGGGGAAAGGGGTCATATGTAATACTTTCAACAATAAAGATTAAAAAAAACACACAAAAACCTGGCTTCCTGATGGCCCACATAAGGGCAGATTATATAGGAAACATTATTAATCATGGTGATTAAGGGAATTGGGGTCATGAGCTCTAATGATTGGTTGGAGACAGGGTAGGGAGTAGTTGCTCATTGTATTAGGTCTGATATCAGCCATGACATCATTCTGTCTAGTTTCCTGCACTTTCATGGGCCTGGAGCTGATACACAACTAAGGTCAAGATGTTATCTTTAAATTGACCAAAACTGTTTCCTTGATCAACAGATCTGAAGCTTTATTCTTGACAGTTTGACACTGACCAGAACCTGATATCCTATGGGCTTAATGATTAAGTGAGTGGACATGCAGTATGTCATGGTGCTATTAGAATGGAACTTGAATTAATGAAAAAAATTAATATTAAAAATGAAGTTTGTATGATGTTACAAGGTTCAGCTTGAGCTACTTTGGATCATTTGACTTCTGAAACTAGGAGAGAATAACAGCTAGGTGGATCAGCCTCTCCTGAGGACCCAAAAGGTGCAGGTGAGAGCAGTGTTTAACCACTTCATCAAGTAGTGAGTAAGTCACAGTCTTGGAGAAGAGAGGTTCTCCTTTGTGGATTAATGTCGGGACTATTAGATGCATATTATTTATCTTGCTTTCAACAGTGCTCTAACTCTTGGCACTTGCAGGTAGATAGGTGGGAAGACCCACTGCGCCTGGAAGAGCAGAGTTCTGATCCTGCAATGGGAAAACTTCAATCCCAGAATGAATAATTATTTCTTGGACAAGATCTAGGCATGTGATATTTGATTTTTGGTACTACCTGTATGATGATTGTGTACAAATAGACAGAGTGTTGCAGTGGATCTATGCTAGGACAAGGAGCTATTGTAATTGAGAAATGACTGCAGATTGACATTCCTTTCATGTCTTCAGTTAAGTGCTCATTTGTTATATAAATATTTGAATGGGATGGTGGTGGGAAGGAGGGAACTATGTTCTTGTGGAAGAGGACAGGAACTGGATACCCGTGGGTGAGCCTCTTAGTGTCACTGGGTCTCTATTTTGTGAATGAAGAAAATTACCTTGGAAGAAAATGATCCTCTATTTAAATGTTGAAATATATTTATGTTGTAAGTTTAAGGAGCCTGCAATTACCTGTAAGTTTTATAGAGCCATCTGCTTTCAGTGATTGTAAATAAACTCTCAAAACATCTTTCATAGACTCCATACAGAATGTATCAATTGACAGGAAATTTTAATAAATTAGTAATAAGACACATTTTATAAAGTGATCTGTTTAAGGGCAATTTTATCAGTTAAAGAACTTGGAAGAGAAAAAATGTGAGCATAGGTTACATCACTTGCAATGAAATAAAACTCAGAGTTTGTGCTCTCTCACACACATACCAAGCTTGTTAGAGAATAAAATGAGATATGATATGTGAAAGCACTTGGTGTAGCACTATACTTGTAAGTATACTTTTATAAATGAATTAGAGGCCTGGTGCATGGCGGGGGGCGGGTCCCCCTCAACCCAGCCTGCACCCTCTCCAATCCAGGACTCCTCAGGGGATGTCTGACTGCCTCTCGCAATCTGGGACCACAGGCTCCTAACTGCTCACCTGCCTGCCTGCCTGATCACCCCTAACTGCCCCCCCTGCTGGCCTGGTCGCCCCCAACTGCCCCCCCACTGGCATAGTCACTCCTAACTCCCCCGCCCCCCGCCACCGGCCTGGTTGCCCCTCACTGCCCCCCTCTGCTGGCCTGGTCGCCCTTCATTGCCCCCCCCCCCCACCGGCCTGGTCGCCCCACACAGCCTGCTGCTCAGTGGTTTGGTCATCCCTCACTAACTCCCCTGCTGGCCTGGTCACCCCATGCAGCCCTCTGTTCAGTTGTTTGGTTGTCCCTCACTAACCCCCCTGATGGCCTGGTCGCCCCATGCAGCCCACTGCTCAGTCATTTGGTCATCCCTCACTAACCCCCCTGCCAGCCTGGTCACCCCACACAGCCTGTTTGGTCATCCGTTTGGTTGTTTCAGTTGCAACAGTCGCTTAGGCTTTTATATCTATAGATAGACTAGAATGCCTGTAATGGTGAAAGATTGTTCAGCCATTAAAATGACACACAACCCTTTATTAGGAAATTCCCCAAATTTGCATTATTCATGTTTGAAATTATATATTTGGTTCTTAAGCTTTTATCACCCACATTATTTCATTTTGATATCTTCCCCATCCCACCCCCACCCCACCCCACCCTACCCCAAGGAAACATGTGGATAATTTATTATTGACATCTAAAGATAATGTACTATGAAAGGGACAGGCCTGAATCAGTTGGAGGGCTTGCATTTCAGTTGCCTTGCTGTCATTCAATGATGGAAATATTATAGAATGTTTAATATTACTAGTATATGAAGGCAAACAATAGTGAATTTGGAAAGAAGCAACCTTTTGACACTTTAATTTATCCTATCTAGTAAAGAGGGAATATGCAAATTGACATCACACCATCACAAAGATGGCGGCGCCCATAGACACAAGATGGCGGCGCCCAGTCCCTCAGCCCTGCAGGAGTCCCCCAGTCCTTTCAACCCTGCCGGGGGTGGTGGCAGGCATGCAGTGCAGCTGGACCCGCCCTCAGCCCCCCAGCCACCCAGGGCCTGCCTGAGGCGCAGGTAAGCCTTGGATGTGGTCTGCCTAGCCAATGCCTGAGGCACAGGCAAGCCTTGGATGGTGGCTGCCCAGCTGCCCAGGGCTGCCTGACACTCAGGTAACCAGGGCTGGCCAAGGCTTGCGCTGCTGGCAGTGGCAGCAGCAGAGGTGTGATGGGAGTGTCACCTTCCCTTGATCGCTGGGTCACCTCCCGCCCCTAAAGGTTCCCAGACTGTGAGAGGGGGCAGGCTGGGCTGAGGGACTCCCCCTCCAGTGCATGAATTTTCATGTACTGGGCCTCTAGTTTAACATAAAAGAGTGATGGTCCTATTGAAGTTCAAAATGGAAAACTGGAAGTTTGCTCAGTAAGGACACTTGAAAATATTTAGGATATGCCTTTCAGTGTTCCCTTTGAGGTTTTACCCTTTGATATTCAAGCAAAGGTACACCTGAGACTGTCCACTAAAGTCCCCTTTGCTCTGTGGACTGTCAGCATCTCATAATGAAGAGATAATATGGTATAATGGTTGAACACACAGAGTTTGTGCCTTACCTTTCCCACCTGTATAATGGGAATAACAACAATGTGTATCTCATTGGATTATTGTGTGGAATAAGTCAGTTAATGTGTATAATACTTAGAATAGTGACAGGCACATAGTAAGTACTTTGTGTTTGTTTGCTATTATCACATATGTGTGTGCTCACAACTGAGATTATTCACCTAGAGGGTCTTTGTGTAAGGCAAAAGTCTGAATAAAGTCTGTGTTCTGTTAGAGAGGGAAAAGGGAGTTGTAAAGGAATCCTGTTCAGTAAATAGCCAACAATATCTGCCACAAATGCTCTTCCCACCTCATTCACTTGGCAAAGCCCTTTAGGACCCTTCAAGGCCTAATTTAAATATTCATTATCTCTACCTTCCCCACTCCACTACCTAAACCTAGTGGATAATCTCCAGTATAATCTTTATCCGATAAATTCCTGGATGATATCATAGTGCATTATATTATCTGTTTAAGGGTATGCACCCCCTCATAAGCTGTGGGCTCCTTGAGGGAAGAGACTGGTGTAATTCAAGCACAGTGCCTTGGTACACAGTAGGCACTCAATTTTGTTTGTTGAATGGCTGACTATAGTTGGGCAGGAGATTTTTCTTTCAAGGCTGTTCTTTCTTGTGGTCACTGTCTTCCTCATAAGAATAGACTAGAGCCAGCCCCAGATGGCCTCAATTTACTGCCTGGTCAGAGGCCTGCACTCTCTCTGCAGTGGGCAGCTGGGAAACTTAAGGAGTTGGTCATTATGACCAACATGGGCTATGCCAAATACTAGGGCAGAAGGGGAGAAAAGAGGCAACTAGAATGATGGTACATCTCTATCTTCCTGGGGTGAGTGGTTGGGGGTAGTCCTCTCTATACCTCACTCCAGCTAGACTGAGTGCCTCAAGGGAAGGGCTGGTAGCTATATGCCTTGCACTTTTTCTTGTGAGGCCTTCCTAAAGGCCCCTGGCAGACCTCGCTGCTGCTACTCCTGTGCATTCACTGCAATGTGAATATCTCTCTTAAAGAAGTCATTTTATTGCATAATAAACAATAATACATAAATCATGGCTTGTTTGCTCCTCATTAGACTATGATCCCCAAGAAGGCAGGGACTGTCTTTTTTGGCTCTGTAGAGCAGCCTGGGTTAAATGGTTGTTAAATGAGTAAATTAAATAGGTAATTGGTTTATCCTTTTATTACTACTTTAGCAAGCTTCCCAAATCCTATTGAAAAACATATATGATTACTTGTTTCTCAGCCATCTTTTCTGTTTGTTCCAACTTTCAGAAAACTGTGGAACCATTCTCTCTCACTTGGCACCTGGCACACAGGAGGATTCAGTGAATGACTGTTGAATTGAGTGGTACCTGAAAGCAGGACAGATGTAGGGTACTTCTACTTCCTGGGTGTATTTGGTGGCAGGAATACAGATCAGCAACCTATAGCACAGTAGTCACTGTGGGAGGAGGATCAGTGTGCCAACCACTGAAGTTAGGAAGTGGTGGAGACAGTGACTACACAGTCACCAACTAATCAGGTGACTCCATTGCACACCACTTTCAACTGCATCTTAAGTTATATGTAAAGTCCATTGTAATACTGATGGCCCCATATGTTTGAGATTTACTTGAGAAGTTAAGGAAGTATATGATATTTATTAAAGTGAGTTTTCTCATGCAAAGAGAAACAGAACTAATAAAAAAATAACCCCCAATATTTCAGAAAACTCAATTTTTGAGGATTTTGGATAACAGAATTTTTGCAGTGGCCACCCAAGCTTAGATAAATTAGTGCATGGGAAACCCTTAAGGAATATAAGCTCTAGAAGATCATTTAACTGAGTGTACAGCATAGTGCCAGTCATTGTAAAGAATACAGCAGATTGATAACACCTACTGTTTTTATCCAAAGAGTTAGCATTCTCATTATCTCAGAAGTTTATATCTGAAATGGTGGTGAGGCAGTTGAGAGGTTATAAGCTATATAGCTAAACTGTTTATTTTGTGCATGTGGAAGATGTTCAGAGGGACCATACTAAGGGCGGGGAAAATCAATGAGGCTGTCTGGAAGAAGGGGGACTTTGGATGAGATAAGTAAGGTGATTGGAAAATGCAGTCCAAGTAGAGGGCTAGGGGGAAACAGGAATGGAAATGAAAATGATCGTAGGGCATTGCTGGTGGGTCCAGCCTGACAGGATCAATCATTCATTTATTAGGTGAAATTTATTTGATCAACTACTTTGAGCCAGGCCTTGTGCTGTATACATAAGACAGGGACCCTGCTGTTGGTACTATGGGAACACACAGGTAGCACATTTCTTTACTCATCAGTCATTCATGCCTTTATCAAACATATAATAAGTGTCTCATTTGGGTCTCACTTAGTGCTAGATTCTGGGAATATGGAAATAAATCAGACCAGTCCATGAGACTTCCATATTATAGGTAGGTGCAAATATTAAAACATCTATTCACCATTTGCAAAGTGCTTTTTCACATATGAGGCAGGTTTAGTCCTCATAGGAAGCCTGTGAGGTTGTTTCCATTATCCTCCTCATCTCAGATTAGAAAACTAAGGCACAGAGCAGTTAATCAATTTGCCTCTGATAACACTGTTAAGAAGCATGTGATCATCAATTGGAACATGATCCCAATTCTTATGTATGTTTTTCTTTATGTACTGGAATAACAAGACTGCCTGCCTCAGAATTGTATGAGCAGAAGTGAAGGTTGAAAACTGATTGTTGGTGGAAAGAGATGCATTTTTCCTAAATAAATGAAAAAATGATTTTTCTAAATGGGAAAAGTCCACTCAGGGAAAGATATGAAAAGTCTGAAGACATGTAATGGGAAGGTAAAGAAAAGACTAAGAATAAGAAGGGACCATGTCTGAGTATGTTGCTTCACTAGTCCATTGGGAGATCTTCAGTGTGGATTAACTATGATCTGTGGTACATTCTGTGCTGTTCTTCCTTGCCTCAGAGCTCAGCTGCAGTTGTGGAATCCTTCCAGACTGACTCCTGAAGATGAAGGCAGTCTTACTATTTGGAGAGAACTTTGATTAAAAATGAGAACTTAACAGACAAGAGCCTTCCGTGTCAAAACTATTCCCCTTACACCACATTGGGATTGCTTTGGTCTATTTCTTTCCCAAATAACCAGGCCTAGGCTGCCCCCAGAGGAGTCAATTGGCATCATGGAATATTAACCATAGAGTTAAATGTTCTGTAAAGTAAAACTATTGTTTAAAAGGCACTTGTGGTATCTTATCAAGTGTATTTGTCAATTCTTGACCTTGCTGGCTTATAATTCATAAATATATTTAAAAAACTGTTAAGTAGTTGGGTGGTACATGATTTCTCCCTCCCTCTCTCCCTCCTTCCCTTTCTTCCTCCCTTCTTTCTTTTGCTGAGTCAATAATTTTAAGATAAGGAAGGAGATATAAAAAGGATCTAGAACACTGATGTGCAGTTTAATTCCTTATTCTTTCCTGTAATCAGAAGATAAAGTAGGGAGATAACTGGAATGTGTTTTGGGCAAAGAATGCAAGGAAGAAATTGACTGTGATTACAGACTTCACACAAAAATTATGATTATAGACCTGACACCCAAATTGTGCAGATTGAGACCACATGAAACATATGGTATAATGTTTTTCTAGGCATAGTTCACTTGATCTTTCTTTAAAGCTCTTAGATAGCAAGCTGACTGTTGAGAAGTTCTATCTCTGTTAATCACATTCTGGATCCTCCCCCTTAACTTTTTCATGGAGAGTTTCAAACTTTGCAATAGTGCATAAATTCCATATGCAACATAGTGATGTGGAGAATGGGTTGATGGATCTAAGTTTGTAATGAGATTGTTGGGGGTGTTAGCATGAAAATACCTGTGTATACTTGACAGCATTCTCTCTGGGGATGTTAGTGTTGAATGGATAGGAATATTGATTGATTTGGAAGTCACCTCTGGCAGTATGGTATAAATGATGTCTCTCATGTTTTTTTTATTTTTTATTTCCACTTCTTCTGTCATCATCTTAAACTCTGTGACCTCAAAGAACTACCCAGAATTCTACAGTTGAAGGAACTGAGGCCTGGAGAGGGTAAAGGATTTGCCTAAGGGTTTTTTGTTTGTATAGCAAAATGTAGCTTCTGGAAATTCTTTCCATTAATCACAGTGCTTGCTCTTTAAAATAATTCAATGAGGTAGGTTATTTTGTTCCATTGTAGATGAGATCCTTGAGAGCCAGAGAAGTAAAATTGCTTGTTCAGGGTCCAAGAGATAGTTGGCTGCATAGCTGGGATTAAGCCCAGATATTCTGATTTCTAATAGGACACCATAATGCCTCTGAATTTATTTTTTAGAACAGACATTCCTGTTGTATTGAGTTTGTCTAACTACCTCCTAAATCATTTTTTAAAATATATTTTTTATTGATTTCAGAGAGGAAGAGAGAGGGAGAGAGAGCTAGAAACATCAATAATGAGAGAGAATCATTCATCAGTTGCCTCCTTCACACCCCCTACATTTTTTGACACTACTCTCCAATAGTACATGCATATTGCTTCAGAATGGTAATTAACTTTTTAAATTGGTAGGTATTTTGCTTCTCTAACTTTCTTAGTCTGTTTGTGCTGCTGTAGCTTATAAACAGCAGACATTTATATCTCACAGTTCTGGAGGCTGGAAGTCCAAGATCAGAGTGCCAGCATGGTTGTGTAAGGTCCTTCTTCCAGGTTGTAGACTTCTTGTTGTATTCTGACATGGTGGAATAGGTTAGAGAGTTCTTTGTGGCCACTTTATAAGGGCACGAATCCCATTCATGATAGCTCATCTTTCATGACCTAATCACTTCATAAAGGCCACACCTAAAACTGTTACCTTGGGCATTAATTTTTCAACATGAGATTTTGAGGCACACAAACATTCAGGCCATAGTGTTAACTATATTATAATCTCTTTGAAGATTTGAGACAGGCAGGTTTTATACAGCTTTTGAATCCCCCTTAGTACCTAGCACATAATATACCATATTTTTCTATGTATAAGATGCCCCCATGTATAAGACACCCCCCACTTTTCCAACCCAAAATTAAGAAGTCAATATTTTAAACATAAAATAGAACACAATTTTATTTAGTAATTACCACAGGTAATGTTTACATACCAGTACTATGATATTATGCAGCATATCACTTTATTCAGCCTCTGTTGCTTCACTGCCCTCTTCTTAATCCATACTAGTTCCAGACATATCAATTTCTTCAACTTCTATTGTATCATTTCTATCTTCTGAGTCACTGTCCATATATGTGAGATCATACTCTTAAACTGGTGGCATTTTCTGAGCCTACTTTGTTCGTGTTCTCATGGCCAACCCTTCTCTCCTCATGAAATTGAAGCACCATTTTGCCTTTCCTGCAAAATCAACAATGTTCATTTTGCTTGCAAACATTCTTGCCTGACATTGAATAAGTTTGGTTGAGACACATAAGGCACTCTGGCGCTACTCCATAATCCAAGTCTTAAGCCTTTGCTCCAAATTTGCCCATTTTGCTGGTTTTCCTCTTAAGGCCTTCTTTTTTGGCATCTTATGGAGTTGTTCTTTCTGTTTTCTCCACTGTCTGATCATACACTCTGTGGGAGAAAGTCCAAATTGCCTCTCTGCAGCTCTATTGCCATGCTCCTTTGCATAGCTGATTATATTCAGTTTGAATTTTGCAGAGTAAGACAATCACTTACTGGCATTTATCTTTCTATTTTTTGACATCTTTATGGGCTCAGAACGCTCTGGTCCCTGTTGCATCTGCACACTCTCCACCTCCACCTCCAACTACAGCATCAGCTGAAGTTAGTAACAATAAGACTCGTGATTGGAGGAAGCCTGTTTGACAAGGTATGGGCAGCTACCTACCTCTGTGGTTCCCTCCTCTGCTGACTTCCGTGTATAAGACGCCCCTCGATTTTTAGTCTAACGATTTTAGAAAAAAAATAGCGTCTTATACACAAAAAAATATGGTACTCTTGATGAATTTTGTTGATTGACTGACAGTGAAGATAAACTGGGGGATGGCATATGTCTAATATAAATCTGAAAATTAATGTTAATTTTGGTTCTTGGCTCAGGATAAAAAAATCATAGGTAATACAATTTGCAAGTCTCCTGGCCTAATAAGGTGTTATATAAAATTTGTATCTTGATTTGAGAAATTCTGTGTCTGCCAGCAGATTCTGACTGTTGGAACATGAATATATGGATTAATTAGTGGTTGCAGAGTCCTGGCATAGGGTTTGTGGAATACTATATAAATTATGCCCAGAGCTTTCTGGTGTCTGCCAATAGTGAGCAAGTTGATCTTTTTTCTCCCTATATGATTTCTATTCTTAGATCTTTATGCAGAGGTTCACTGAGTAATGTTTTGCTCCTAAAATCAGGACCTTGAAAAGCAAGGGTGGATCAAAATACCTGTTTTTTGCAAAGAGCCAAAAAAGTGGAAGTCAGTACAGTCAAGGTAGAAAATGGAGAGGGGCAAGAAGAAGGATGAAATGGAAAATGTTAGAAATGCAATCAGGATTCTGGCATAAGCCTGATGTTTGAGTCAGGAAACAAGGCTCCTATGGGCCTGGCTGATTGTCATTTCCCCATATGACCTGCTGACCAAAAAGAGTTAATGTGTCCATTCACTAAGGCTGGCCTCCTAGTCTGCTGCAGATCTTGCCCAAGAACCATCAAATTAATCACATAAAACTTGCTACTCAAATTCGATTTGGGTCCTGATATTAAGGAGAAAAAAATAACCATTTCAAAACAATTTCATATGCTTATGAAAGTGTATGGGATTTTTATGGACCTGTAGGGAATTTAATACAAATAAAATAGAAATACACAGTCATATCTGAATTTTATGTTAGAAGCATATTTTGATGAAGCTAGTTTTAAACAACTATATTTATTGAGGACTCACGGGGGGCAAATCACATTCTACATATGCATTTAAGTTTGGTGTTTTCTTTTTTTACAGAAGAGGGAGGGAGGAAGAGAGGGAGGGATCAAGAGAGGAAGGGAGAGAAGAGAGAGAGAGAGAGAAAGAGAGAGAGAGAGAGAGATCCAGTCACATTGAAATGACTTGAATGTTTATAAAGGAAAATAACAGAATAATGCATATTCTTCACTCTTTAAAAGTTTATCAATAGTGGGCATTTCAAAGCAATATCATAATCACAATGTAGAGAAGATAATTTATTGTTTCCTTATAAAAAGTCATTAGCATTCTAACTTTTTCATTCATTTGGAAATCACACATTGAAAAGAAAACAATTAGCACTGCTCTTTCAAATGACAGTGGTAAGTCATTGGGCCTACTCAAGAAGCTGTTGTGTAATGGGCATGCTGATTTGTTCTTAATTCCTTACATATTTTAGAAAAAGCATAAAATTTGGATATAAAATGGAATTTTTTCTTTTTACAAAATAAAAGTCATTGTGAGAGGTGATAAGGAGATAAGCAAGTAGGCAAACAAGGCAATAAGGCAGAGCATGGATTGGGGCACTGTTCATAACTTATTTCTGCTGATGGGAGATTACAATCTAAGAGTATATATATATAGTAGACTAGTAGCCCAGCACGTGAAATTGTGCGGCCCCACCCACCCACCCTCTGTCCTGCCTTGACACCTGAACCTCTCCATGCAGAGCTTCAGCACTCCTGGCCCAGCCCCTGACCCCTCTGGCCTTCTCTGGCCGCTTCAAACCCAGCTTTGAGTCCCTCAAGTTGCCTTGGGCTGGTCCTGCCTTCTCTAGGTGCCTCCCCGCTTCCGCCCCGTCTCCAGAGCAAAGCCCCAAAAGCGCAGGCACAGGCAGCCTCCTGCGATCAGTTGTTATGTGTTACGGCATCCCAACCATTAGCATATTAGCTCTTTATTATTATGACTAGAGGCCCGGTGCACAAAATTTGTGCACAGGGGGGCAGGTGTGTGTCCTTCAGCCCAGCCGGCACCCTCTCCAATCTGGGACCCCTCCAGGGATGTCCAACTGCCCCTTTAGACCCGATCCCAGTGGGACTGGGCCTAAATGGGCAGTCGGACATCCTTCTCACAATCCAGGACTACTGGCTGCCAACCGCTCATCTGCCTGCATGCCTGATTGCCCCTAACCACTCCCCTGCTAGCCTGATCGACACCTAACTGCTTCTCTGCTGGCTCGATTGCCCCTAACTTCCCTCCCCTGCCAGCCTGGTCACCCCTAACTGCCCTCCCCTGCCTGCCTGGTTGGCCCCAACTGCCCTCTTCTGCTGGCCCAGTCACCCCTAACTGCCCTTCCTTGCTAACCTGGTCACCCCTAACTGCCCTCCCCTGCCAGCCTGGTCACCCCTAACTGCCCTCCCTTGCCAGCCTGGTCACCCCTAACTGCCCTCCCCTGCAGGCCGGGTAGCCCCTAACTGCCCTCCCCTGCCAACCTGGTCGCCCCTAACTGCCCTTCCCTGCAGGCCGGGTCCCCCCCAACTACCCTCCCCTGCAGGCCTGGTTCCCCCAACTGCCCTCCTCTGCTGGCCTGGTCCCCCCTAACTGCCCTCCGCTGCAGGCCTGATTGTCCCCAACTGCCCTCCCTTGCAGGCCTGGTCCCTCCCAACTGCCCTCCCCTGCTGGCCTGATCACCCACAACTGCCCTCCCCTGCTGGCCATCTTGTGGTGGCCATCTTGTGTCCACATGGGGCAGCCATCTTTGACCACATGGGGGCAGCCATCTTGTGTGTTGGAGTGATGGTCAATTTGCATATTACTCTTTTATTAGATAGGATGGTTAGATTAGAACCTCAGATCAGAAGCTCTTCACAGACATTCTCCTTTCCCCACTCACTGCACTTGTTTCTTTCACAAGCTTTTAAAATATTCTTTAGGTACTCTGTTGTGCAACCTAAGAGAAATTCAGCATCTAATAGTAGTTTTCTTAAGGAGGAGAAAGGAGCACAATCTAGAATTTGCATTTCACATGTTTCTAATAAAGATCCTTCTTTAAAAATAGCTTTGAGAATGGATCCTTATTCTTTCATCAAGCTTGTACTGGACACCCTCTGTCAGCTCTGGAGGCACAAAGATGAATTGGACACACACACTGCTTGCCAGGTTCTCACAATCTAGTAGGACCTGTGGGGGAGGAAAAATAATTTTCCTTCTACCCTTCAAAATTCTACTGGCTGGTCTAATAATCAAATTGACATTAGACAGACTAACAGGAGAAAATAACTAATTTTATCAAATAAATACATATGAAGGTTGTATAAGAACATGGGACCCAAGAACAAATCTGGCAGTTGAGGTTTACATTGCATCTTCAGTTAAGGAGAAAGGGGGAGGAAGGTAGTGGTTTGGACTTCAAAGAAAAAGCAGGCAATTCCTCTTTCTTTAAGCATGTTTTTCTTTTTTTTTTTTTAATCTTTATTGTTGAGATTATTACAGATGTCCCTCTTTTTCCCCCCATTGTCCTCCTCCACCTGGTTCATGCCCCACCCCAGGCCTTCACCACCCTATTGCCTGTGTCCATAGGTAATGCATATACGCATATAAGATCTTTGTTTAACCTCTTCCCGCCCCCTCCCCTAACTCCCTACCCTCTGAGAATTATCAGTCTGTTCCATTTCCATGCCTCTGATTCTATTTTATTCACCAGTTTATTCTGTCATTAGATTTCTTATTAATTTATTTTGATTTTAAGATTCAATTGTTGATAGGTATGTATTTGTTGCCACTTTGTTGTTCATATTTTTTATCTTTTCCTTTGTCTTCTTCTTCCTCTTCTTAAAGAATACCCTTCAACATTTCATATAATACTGGTTTGGCGGTGATGAATTCCTTTAGCTTTTTCTTGTCTGTGAAGCTCTTTATCTGACCTTCAATTCTAAATGATAGCTTTGCTGGGTAGAGTAATCTTGGTTGTAGATCCTTGCTATTCATGACTTTGAATATTTCTTGCCACTCCCTTCTGGCCTGCATAGTTTTCACCCTGGTGCTGGAGCTCAGAGAAAGCAGGGCCTTGTAAGCTCAATTCGTGATGCTGGCCTTTTAAGAGGAACAGTTGGGTCTTCAACAGCCTCTGTGTCACTGAGCCCCAATCTGAACTGGTTTTTATAGCCCATAGTTCTTATTGCCCATAGGGACTTCTTTACCCAGATATGGGACCCTGGGCTGGGGTCTGGTGTGGGGCTGGGACCTCTTCCTCCTACTGGCGCCCTCTGCAGTGAAGATCTCCCTCCCAATTAAAAAAGTGGCTGGTGCCTGACCAGCCCGTTCCACTCCTCTGCACCTCCTACCAGTCTCAGTGTGCTTTATTCTTTACTTCTCTAGTTGTAGGACTTCCATTCAACCAGCTTTCCAGTGGTTCTAGATGATGGTTGTTCTGAATTTTATTTGTAATTTTGATGGGGTTGTGGGAGGTGGCGAGTACAGGCATTTACCTATGCTGCCATCTTCAAATCTCTAAGCAGGTTTTTCTATTTGAATTCCTCTAGGCAGGGAAAGGGGAGGTAAAAGGCTCTCCTTGAGTCATTTGTTTCTTAAAAATTACCATATTAAAATAATATCTCCAAAAAGCCATATTTGGGGTAGCAAAACTATTCTCACTCAGCCCCATGACGTAAGACACAAACACAACATCAAGGCCCTAAGGGAATTAAGGGAAGGAGGAAATTGATTTCTGCTGGGGAACTCCTGGAAGAGGGTAGTTGGAGCTGCTTCTTGATGGATAGGTGGGATCTGGATATACAGAAATGGGGCAAGGCAGAGGGAGCAGTCACCGGGTTGAGAAAGCATGTGGCATGGTGGTTAACAATGAGAAGTAGATTTTTCTTAGAGTATAGAACTTGTGGAGGGAAATGATGGGAAGTCAGTTTAGTAATGTAAGTTGAGGCTAGATTAGTAAGAACAGCTTTGAATATCAGACTGCTTTATTTTGGAACTTATTCATAGGTAGAGCTAAGGCATATTCAGAGGATTAGCTAGGCATCCTTAGGAATAAATATTTACATCATATTGTGGCAAGAAACACATGGAAATTAGTGCAAAATGTTCGGAAGCACAGAGGAGGGAACCACTGAGATTCCAAGTATGGAAGCTGGGGAATAGTCAAGAAAGGCTTCATATAAGTGATGGCTTTTAGCTGAGTTTTAAAAGATGGATATGAGTTCTCGGGAATGAGTTGGGCAATGGCCTTCCAGGCAGAAGGAATGGCACCTGCAAAGTCAGACAGGTCTATGAGAGCATGTCATTCTGGGGAATGGAGATTACTTTGGTATAGAAAGTGTCAATATGTGGGAAATGGGTATCAAGAGATAAAACGAGGAAGAGGATCACAACAGAAGTGGCAGGCTGGATTAAGCAACTTGGACTTAAAGGGCCATGTGCAGGAAAGAGGCCTGATGGACTGTGGCTATGATAAGGAGGGTGGGTTAACCTAAATGGGAAAAGTTTGGCTTGTTGGGGATCAATATGTGTAAATGGTGTTTGGGGTTTAGAGTCTGGGATAGATGTACAGTGTAGACTGAAAGGATTTAGGGGAATGGTTTTTATACTTTTAATTAATACTATAGTTTCAGCAATAGGACTCTTTGTTCCAAGGAAATTTTATACAGACTCTTCCATGAGGCAGGGAAATGGAAACTTGCTGATTTTTGTTTACACAACACTCACCCGGACTTAGAGATTTGGTATTTTGACAATTTCCATGTGTTTCTTGCCACAAGTATGAATGTTTCATGAAAACTAGTTCAGTACACAAATGGTCTTAAATGAAACACCATGCAGCTGTAACATGTGCTCTCACATTTATTCATTTGAGCATGAAATAGTACCCTAGTTTTCATTTTGAATACCAGAGTCTTGTGAAGTCTGATGTCATCTCTTTAAGTGTAATCATATGGTCTTTGAAAGGGTAGATATTTGTAGTTTATATTCTGGAAAGTTGCATTGTTATAGTTTGCAAATCACTAATCCACAGTATATACATATTAATGTTTGAGAGGACACCTATGCTTTATTTAAAAAGCAGTTTATGGCATGTACATTTTGACATTGTCCCTCATTTTTGCTAAGTGGAATTTGTCTTACTAGTACTTTGTGGGCTGATGAATGATGCCATGTTTATCTTCTCGATCAAACGTGTGGCTGGTCAATGCAGGTATCATTTATGGGTTCTGTGATTGTCACCTGGGACTCTAGATTCATTGATAAGAATAGTTATCATTATCACCCATGAGTGATCAGGGACACTTGAGGTTTTGACACCTGGCTATGTATTTGGTGTATTTTCAGTGTTGAATGTAACTTATCTGAGGCACTGTTATTGCCACATCCCTCAGTGAGTTGTCCTCTTTCTTCAGGTGTTGCCAGTATTCATATCTCAGATTGGTAACAGAAAGTTGCTCAGAGTTGAGATGATTGTCATTGAATGAGCCTCTACTTTGCTATAATTAATGCAATGTTGATGTTGGTTTGGTGTGGTGTGTGTGTGTGTGTGTGTGTGTGTGTGTAAATATAATTGCTGACTTGACTTTTGCTTATCTTCATCTCTGTAATTAGAATATATTTTGTCTTGATGTTTATATTAAACCTGCCATTTTCACATAAACATTTTGCTATGTGCAAGTTTCTAATCCAAGTACAGGGTGTAGTGAGATTATTTTACCCTTAAAGAGCTCACAATCCAGTAAGGGAGACATCAGTATACTTTGGCAGGTTCTCAAATTGAAATTCGGAGGAAATATTACTTGCCAAGGCACAAGATCATGAAAGGGGATGAAACATTTGGGAAGCACGTGTGGGGTTAAGAGACAGGGTAGACATCCATGCTCTGTTTCTGTTCTTAGGGAAGTAGTTTTAGTTTTTTCCCATTGAGTATGATGTTGGCTATAGGTTTGTTATGTATTGCCTTTATTATATTGAGGTATGATCCCTCTATTCTCACTTTGCTGAGAGTTTTTATCCGAAAAGGGTGTTAGATTTTGTCAAATGCTTTTTCTGTATCTATTGATATGATCATGTGATTTTTGTCTTCCAATTTGTTGATGTGATGTATCCCACTTATTGATTTGCGAATGTTGTACTAGCCTTGCATCCCTGGAATAAATGCCACTTGGTCATGGTGTATGATCTTTTTAACATATTGCTGGATCCGATTTGCTAAAATTTGTTGAGGATTTTAGCATCTATGTTATATTGGCCTGTAATTCTCTTTCTTTGTAGTGTCTTTATCTGGTTTTGGAATTAGGATAATGCTGGCTTCATAAAAAGAGCTTGGAAGTGTTCCTCCCTCTTGGATTTTTTGGACTAGCCTGAGGACGATAGGTGTTAATTCTTTTGAATGTTTAGTAAAGCTCCCCTGTGTAGCCATCTGGACCAGAGCTTTTGTTTGCTGTGAGTTTTTTTTTTAATTATTATTATTACTGCTTTAATTTCATCAGTAGTTATTGGCCTATTCAGGTTTTTTTTAAAAAAAATAGATTTTTATTGATTTCAGAGAGGGAAGGAGAGGGAGAGATAGAAACATCAATGATGATAGAGAAACATTGAGTGCCTGCCTCCTGCATGCCCCCCACTGGGGGTCTTGCCCACAACCCAGGCATGTGCCCTTGACCAGAATAGAACCTGTGACCCTTCAGTCCGCAGGCCAATACTCTATCCACTGAACCAAACTGGCTAAGGCTATTCAGGGTTTTTTTATTCTTCCTGATTGTGTTTTGGAAGATTGTACTTTTCAAAGAATATGTCCATTTTGTCCAGGTTGTCCAGCTTGTTCGAATATAGTTGTTCATAGTATTTTTTTAACAAGCCTCTGTATTTCTTTGGGGTCAGTTGTTACTTCACCTCTTTCATTTCTGATTTTTTTTCATGTGTGTCCTCTCCGTTTGTTTCTTGATGAGTCTGGCTAAAGTTTCATCAACTTTGTTTATCATTTCAAGAATCAGCTCTTGGTTTTATTGATCTTTTGTATTGTATTTTTTAGCCTCTGTGTTATTTATTTCCTCTCTGATTTTTATTATTTCCTTCCTTCTACTTACTCTGGGATTTTCTTATTGTTCTCTTTCTAATTCTTTAAGTTGTAGTGTTAGATATTTTATTAGAAGTTTTTCTTATTTTGTTTTTTGTTTGTTTTTTTGAGGTAGGCCTATAATGCTATGAACTTCCCTGTAAGGACTGCATTTACTGTGTCACATAGATTTTAGGCTGTCCTGTGTTCACTTTCATTTGTTTCCAGGAAGTTTTTTTTATTTCTTCCTTGATATCTTTGGTAACCCGATCATTGCTTAATAACATGCTATTTTGCTTACATGTGTTTGAATATTTTATAGTACTTTAATTTTAGTTGATTTCTAAATTCATTCCATATAAGATTTCAATCTTCTCGAACTAGCAGAGACTTAGTTTGTATCCTAAATGTGGTTCACTTTCGCCACTCTTATTCAACATAATACTGGAAGTCCTAGCTCCAGCAACCAGACAAGAAGAAAAATAAAAGACATTCAAATTGGAAAGGAGGAAGTAAAACTGTCATTCTTAAATGACATGATATTGTACATAGAAAACCCTAAAAATTTCACCAAAAAACTACTAGGTTTAATAAATGAATTCGGCAATGTAGCAGGATATAAAATTAACACCCAGAAATCTATGGCATTTTTATATACCAACAATGAACTCCCAGAAAGAGAAACTAAAAAAAAATCCCATTTACCATTGCAACAACAACAAAAAAAGATATTTAGGAATAAACTTAACCAAGGAAACAAAAGACCTGTACTAAGAAAACTACAGGATTCTGGGGGGAAAAAAGAGATAGAGGAAGTTATAAGCAAGTGGAAGAATATGCCATGTTCATGGATTGGTAGAATCAACATCATTAAAATGTCTATACTAAAAGCAATCTATAGATTCCATATAATCCATATTAAAATACCAATGCCATATTTCACAGCTCTAGAGCAAACACTCAAAAAATTTATATGGAACCCAAAAAGATCCCAAATAGCCACTGCAATCTTGAGAAAGAAGAACAAAATTGGAATGCTCACAGTACCAAATATCAAGTTATATTACAAAGCCACTGTACTCAAAACAGCCTGGTACTGTCATGAGAACAGGCATATAGATCAATGGAACATAATAGAGAACCCAGAAATAGACCCAAGATATTACACTGAATTAATATTTGACAAAGGAACCAAGAGCATACAATGGGCCAAGGGGGTGGGGGAGGCTGGGGGAAGGTCAATGGGGAAAAAAAAGGAGACATATGTACTACTATTTGTAATACTTTGAACAATAAAATAAAATTTAAAAAAGAAAAAAAGAGGATACAATGGAGTAAAGATAGTCTCTTTAATAAATTGTGTTGGGAACATTGGGCAGGTACATGCAAAAAATAAAACTAGACAACCAACTTATACCATACACAAGAATAAACTCAAAATGGATAAAAGACTTAAATGTAAGTTGTGAAACCATAAAAATCTTATAATAAACCATAGGGAACAAAATCTCAGACATCTCTCATAGCAATATGTTTACCAATACATCTCCTAGGCTAAAGGAAACAAAGGAGAAAATAAATAAATGGGATTACATCAAAATAAAAAGCTTCTGCACAGCAAAAGAAACCATCAACAAAACAATAAGAAAACCCACTACATGGGAGAACATATTTGCCAATGTTATCTCTGATAAGGGTTTAATCTCCAACATTTACAGAGAACTCATACAACTTAACAAAAGGAAGATAAACAATCCAATCTAAAAATGGGCAAAGGACCTAAATAGACAATTTTCGAAATAGGACATACAGAAGACCAAGAGACATATGAAAACATGCTCAAAGTCACTAATCATCTGAGAGATGCAAATCAAAATGACAATGAGGTACCATCTCACACCTGTCAGAATGGCTATCATCAACAGATCAACAAATGACAAGTGCTGGTGAGGATGCAGAGAAAACGGAACCCTTGTGCACTGCTGGTGGGAATGCAGATTGGTGCAGCCACTGTGGAAAACAGTATGGAGTTTCCTCAAAAAGTTAAAAATGTAACTCCCATTTGACCCAGTAACCCCCTTCTAGGAATATATCCCAAGAAGTCAAATACACCAATCAGAAAAGATATAGGCACTCCTTTTTCATAGTAGCACAATTCACAATATCTAAGATTTGGAAACAGCCCAGGTGCCCATCAGCAGATGAATGGATTAACAACTCGGGTACATCTTCACAATGGAATACTATGTGGCTGTAAAAAAGATGGAACTCTTACCATTTGCAACAGCATGGAGGGTCCTGGAGCATATTATGCTAAGTGAAATAAGCCATTCAGAGAAATATAAGTATTACATGATCTCACTCATCTGTGGAATCTAATGAACAAAACTAAACTGATGAACAAAGTAGATCCAGAGACATAGAGGCATGGAACAGACTGAGGAATTTCAGAGGGAAGTCAGGGTTGGGCTGGAGGGTCAGGAACAATTAACAGGGGAATTTATATGCATATATGCATAGCCCATGGACACAGACAATGGTGTGATGAATGCCTGGGAATGGCAGATGCAGGGTGGAGGGGGTCAATGGGAAAAATAAAACAAAGGGAACATCTGTAATACTTTCAATAATAAAGATAAATTTTAAAAAGAGAGAGAAGGTGAAAATATAGGCATGGGCCAGGTCATAAAGGATCTCATATCTAGATGAGGAGCTTGGATTTGTTGCCTTAGGTCAGTGATGGCGAACCTATGACACGCGTGTCAGCACTGACACGTGTAGCCATTTCTGATGACACACGGCCGCTGAGGCAGCCGCATGCCGAGGATGAAACATTTGCTGCTCCTGAGGATGAAACATTTGTGACGAGAGTCTTCGAGTTACTCCAAGACTCTAGTCGCAAATGTTTCATCCTCCCCTATTAGACACTCTGTGCTGGAGGTCTGTAGGCCAAAACAACAGAAGTCCGGCACAGAGCGTCTAGTTCTGGGACTTCCGGTTAAGCCGGGATCTTTGCCCTCACTTCCGCCAGCAGAGCAGGGAGCAGCGGAACGCAGCGGGGGACGCATCTCTGGGGGCCCTGCCATTACCAGTAACCAAATAACAGTTAACCACAGCAACCATTATCTACTGTTCTGGGGTGTCATGGATTTCTAATCCATCATTACTGAGATAAGTGAGGGGGAAGCTGGGAGAGGCGAGGGTTTGTGGCATGCTATGGGTGTCGTTTCCCTCCATTAGAAATAGCGGCAGTCATTTTAATTCACATAAGGAACACCATCTTGCTCCATAGTGCAGACTCCATTTCACCACTATTACTGTTGTGCATCCTTATTAACCCCTATTTCTGCTTATTAACCCTGCCCTTTCCTAAAAGACAGTTATATGCACCATTTTGTGGTTAGTTAGGCTAGTTAACCCCTAATTGCCTGCAGGCCTAACAAGCTATCTATAATTCTATCTTCTGTCACTGCCCCCCTGATGGAGAACCCAAAAAATAAAAAAAACTAAGGTTAAGTAAAGGAAGTGGTAGTAGCAGTGGCCGACCCTTTCAAGAGACATGGACCGAGATGTATGGCTTTATAGAAAAAAAATGGCAGATCATTTTGCGTTCTATGTACTGAAACGATAGTAAGCAGAATGTGGAATATAAATAGACATTTTGAAACTAATCATTCCCAGCTCTTGGAAAAAAGTGAAGATGAAAGGAAGGAATACATTTCCAGGCAGCTACACCTTTATAAGAGCCAATCTAATTCCATCCTTAAATTTATGAAAGGCTGTACAAATTTAACATCTGCAAGTTTGAGCATTGCTCACTCTATAGCTCAGCATGGAAAAGCGCTCAGTGAGGGAGAATTTATTAAAGAAACTCTCCAAAGATGTGCACCAGTTCTATTTCACGATATGCAGAATAAACATGCAATTATTAAGAGGATATCTGAGTTACCACTCAGTAGAAATATCATAAAAGATCGAATAATGAGACTGAACACAAACGTACAACATCAATTAAAGAGAGACATAAGGAAGTGTAAATATTTTTCGATCTCTCTTGATGAAACTACTGATGTCACATCACATGCTCAGTTGGCCATTATTGGTCGATATTCTGATGGTCTCACAATGAGAGAAGAGTTGATAAAGTTAGTATCAGTGTCAACAAGTAAATCAGGAAGCGAAATATGTAAGGTTGTTATACAAACATTTCGTGACCTAAGCATTGATATCTCTAAAGTTGTGTCAGTGACGACAGATAGGGCACCAAATATGGTGAGGAAAAAAGTCAGATTTGTCAAATTGTTTACAGAAGCTATTGGACATCCAATTGTGCCTTTTCATTGTATTATCCATCAGGAGGCTTTATGTGCCAAGGCAGGATTCACCGACTTAAACGACTTAATGTCCGTTGTTACAAAAATAGTTAATTTAATAGCTGCTCGCCCCCTTCACAAGCGAGAATTTTCGGCACTTTTACTGGAGGTTGATTCCACCTACAGTGGACTGCTGATGTACAATAATGTAAAATGGCTGAGCCGAGGCAAAGTTCTTGAGCACTTTGTGGAGTGCTTTGAAGAAATTAAGGTATTTCTTGACGATAAGGATCTGGGAAACTTTCCTCAGCTCAATGATGATAAGTGGGTCAACACCCTGATGTTTTTTACAGATCTGTCTGTTCATATTAATGAACTGAACTTAAAGTTACAAGGTTTTGGCAAAAGTATTGATGTTATGTTTGGATACATAAAAGCTTTTGAAAGTAAAGTTAAAATTTTCAAGAGAGATGTAGAAACTAAAACTTATAAGTATTTTCCTCGAGTAACAAAGTATTTTGAGAAGGCCAGTGCAGCTGTACAAAATGAAATGGAACTCTTGCATATGAAGTACCAGCATGTTTTAGACTCATTACTTGACCAGTTTAGTGATAGATTTGGTCAATTTAGAAGTCTAGAACAGACCATGAAAATAATTAAGTATCCTGATGTAGTAGTCTACAGTAGTTTGGAATTAAATGGTTTCCAATGGATGCAAATTGATGATTTGGAGATGCAACTTTCAGAATTTCAAGACAGTATCTGGGCTCAGGTGTTTGTCGACTTGAGGTCAAAGCTTGAGAATCTGGAAAGGTGCCGCTTGGAGAATCAAGAGGAGTGCCACTACGAACAGGAAATTTGGAGTGCCTGGAACCGACTACCAGGCACTTTTAGCACCCTGAAAAATATAGTAATGGCTTTACTCACAATTTTTCCCTCTACATACTTTTGTGAGGCCTTGTTCTCAGCATTAAATAATATCAAAACCAACAAAAGAAACAGATTGACAGATGAAGTTAGTAGCGCTTGCTTGGGCCTGAAGTGTACAAAATACCAACCTTCAATTGAAGATTTAGCCAATGAAATTCAGCAACAAAAAAGTCACTAATAGGCAGGTTAGTTAAAGAATTCCCCCTCCCCCTCACTTATCTTAGTTCACGGCACCCCACACAAACTAAATAATATCAAGAGCAACAAAAGAAACCGGCTGACAGATAAACAAAGAAGTCACTAAGCAGGTAAGTTAAATATTTAGTTTTTGGTTTATTAAATACAATTATATATAACAATTATAATTTTATGTTATTTAGAATACTAGAGGCCCAGTGCATGATTAAATCATGCACGTGTAGGGTCCCCTAGGCCTAACCTGCCATCCAGGCCATATCCACTGCCCCGCAAAGCCTAGCACGCTCCACTGACACTGCTAGCAGCCTGCTCCCCACTTTTGATGGCAGGGGGTCTGCTGGTGCTGGAGCAGACACACAGCTCCCTGCTTTCGATCGGGGGGAGCTGGCTGTCTGTCCGCTGGTGCACCGGGCCTTTTGAAAGCCTCTGGCGTGGTGGAGGCTTTCGAAAGGCCTGGTGCCGGAGTGGACAGACAGCCAGCTTCCCCGCTTTCGCTCCCCGCTTTTGATGGTCCGCAGCAGGATGTGGGCTCGCTGCCCCAGAGGCCCCTTCTGTGCCGCAGCACAGCCATGGCGCAGATGCTGAGCTCACGCTGCCGCTGGCGACGCGAGCTCAGCGTCCCACTGGCCTAATCGGCCACCCAGGCCACCCCGAGTCCCGCCCCCTGCGCCTCCTGCTCGCCCAATCGTGGCGTAGTGGAGTGATGGTCATTTACATATTACCCTTTTATTATGTAGGATAAATATCGCGAAATAATGTTTTTTTCCTCAAAGTGACACACTACCCAAGTTATGCTCAGTTTTTTGGTGAAGTTTGACACACCAAGCTCAAAAGGTTGCCCATCACTGCCTTAGGTAATAGAGAATTGGTGAAGAGATTTAGATGAAGTGCAACATTCCAATTGGGTTTTAGGAAGGGCTGTCTGGTGGCAACTTGGAGGAACTATAGCTGAGTTCATGGTGGAAGGTGGGGCCCCATCATGATCCAGTCTAATGCAAAGAGTCTGGGGCCAAGTCAGAAGTACCTGGATTTGAATCCTTACTCTAGCACTTATTAGCTATGTGACTTTGGGTAAATGATATCACTTTTCTGAATTTCAGTTGCCCATCCATTAAATGGGGTTGATAATTCTTACCTTACGGGACTGTTATGAGGACTAAATAATGTCAAGTAGGAAGTGGTTTTCTGAGCCTGATGAGATCTTGCTTCCAGGAGTGTCCTCTGTTTGGCTCAAATAAACTGTAATATAAACTCATAAAAAAATAATGTCAGGGATGTACCAGCTACATCACACGCCTGTTATGTGGTAGATGCTCAGAAAATGCCACTTATCTTCCTATTCCCTTCTCATATTTGCACTACTGCCCTTCAAATATGCCTGGAATAGTCTATTTTTCTCTGAGACTTCCCAAAAGTGTCTCCTTGGGCCTTGTTTTCCTCAGATGGCTTCATGGTGTTTAGTTCATTTAGGTTTTGACTTCTCACTTCAATTTGTCATAAACAGCAGCTTAAGGACCTGTTACTTTTTCCTCAATGTCATTTATTATGGCCCATAAAGCTCAAAGGTGTTGGCTTCTTGACTGAAGTGTACCTGTCTTGCCTTCGGTTTTAAGTAGGCTCCTCATGATGATGCACAGTCATATCTACAGACAGAAAATATGTTTTATGGCTCTATTTATCCTGTGAAATGCTGAATTTAAACAGGAGTCGATGTCCCATTGGATCCAAACCATGCTCAGCCATTTTCCAAAAGATGTAGTGATTTACTTGTTATAAATACCCTCTATGTTTTATTTCATTTCTATATTGAGTACTAGAGGCCCAGTGCATGGATTCGTGCACCGGTGCGGTCCCTAGGCCTGGCCTGTGGGGATTAGTGGACCTCCACACCGCCGCAGCATGCCCTTACCAGCCAGCTTTTTGGGCTCCAGCCCACTCTCTGCGCCGATCCCACAAAGCACAAAGTAGTGCAAGAAGCTGCAGGCTTCCAGGGAGGAGCCCGAGCCTGGGCTGGGTGAGGCACTACTCCTGCTCATCCCAGCCCAGCTGTGCCAGCCAGGGGCAAGCAAGGGGAGTGTCTGTGGGAGAGGCTCAAGCTAACGCTGCAGCTGTGCTTGCCAGCCATCAGCCCAGCATCTGGAGCCCTTCTGTCAGCTGAGCAGTGCTCCCACTGTGGGAGCACACTGACCACCAGGGGGCAGCTCCTGCATTGAGCGTCTGCCCCCTGGTGGTCAGTGCACATCATAGCTACCTGCTGGTCATCCCGTCGGCCAGTCATCCAGTCACTTAGGCTTTCATATATGTAGATGATAGATAGATAGATAGATAGATAGATAGATAGATAGATAGATAGAGATATATAGATAATATCCAGGCCTTTGGGCCACGTGAGGAGTTGAGAGTTGATTCAAACATGTCCTGTGCCTCCCCAGTGCTTGCTTTCTGTAGGGTAGAGAGGCATATAAACTGCTATGGAATTGAAAGCAGAATTGAATGAGTGATAAATGAAAGAACAAGTAACCTAGCAAATGATTTGGTAATAGGAAAGCAGAGGAGGGGGACATTCATCAGGAAGGGATCAGAGAAAGACTTCCTGGAGGAAGGTGGTTTTTTACATGAACATTGGGAGAGATCTAAAAGTGGAGATGGCAATGCCATGTGAGCAAAGACATGGCATACATCTGAGGAAGAGCATGTTATCCATTGTGGCTGGAGGATGGTGTATTTGGATATGAGGTTGAGTAAAGTAATGAGGGTCATAGAGGACCTTGACTGCTAGGTTTGGCAGCACATTCCTAACATTGAGGAGACCTAGATACTATTTACAGATTATTTTATTTTATTTTTTCATTTCATGCTCATTGTAAGAAACCTGGAAAATATAGAAACATTCAAAAAAGACAGCATAATTTCCCCAAGAGAAAAACCAATTAAGGTTTTGGTGAATTTCTTGTCAGTGTTTAATCTATTCAGTGGGGATATACATGTTTACAGCTCTACTTATGTTTTTTTTCTCCTATCATATTGTGAACATTGTTTGGTGTGATTAAAACATCTTTAATGCACCATTTTTCACGACTGCATAGTGTTCAATCATATGGGTGTAATACATTTTATTGAATTATTCTTCTATTGTTGGCTGTCAAAGAATTTCATAATTATGTATATGAGGGCTATGATCAATGACCTTGTTAATCTTTGTATTGCCAATGAAGGTTTTTGAGGAAGGGGAGGGACATAATCCCATTTCAGTCTTTGGAGGATCATTCTGGGGGTACTACGAAAAATTGATGAAGAGAGATTTGAAGCAGGGAAAAAGGATGGATAGGATAATATTCCATTAGTGCAAATTAGAGAAGATGAGATATACACTAAGCCTGTGGCAATCAGAATGGAGAAGAAGTGATAAAATGAGAAGGACTCTAGGTAGGAAAAAATGAACAAGAATTAGGATTGTTTGGTACAGTGTAAAAACATACCATCACAATTTTGTAGAAAAATGATCAAAAGTCTTGGGCCTCCCGCTTTGCTATGCTAGTTGATGAATAAAAACCTCTGGGAGTGGGCCCTGATTTATGATAAGCTCCCTTGACTATTCTTGTGCATACAAAAGAATCACTTACTTAGGCCTGTGGGATGTAGAGTTGAGGCCCTCAGTTTCTTGCTGACTATTGGCCAGAGGTTATCCACAAGTCCATGCCAAATGACCTTTTCCAATATGACTGTTTGCTTCTTTAAAACCAGCAAGTGAAAAAGTCTCTCAGCAAGATGTTTGTTAAATTCTAGTGTAATTTAATCATGTGCACATAATAATGTACATCCCATCACCTTTGCAGTGTCCTCTTGGTTAGAAACAAGTCACAGGTTTCACCTACACTCAAGTGGTGGGCATTGTATAAGGGTATGATACAAGGAGGCTGGGCACATAGGGGCCACCTTAGTCTCTGTCCCCCACAGACTGTGAGGGGAGTGGAGAGATGGTGAATTCAGTTTTCCATGTGTTACCTTTAAGGTACTTGTCAACAGAGGTGGATTTGTCACGTATCTAAAGTTTCAGTCTTAGATACCTGTACTTGAATGGCCCTTTACAAGACCAGATACCTAATTTTATGTTCCTTAGTCTGTGTACTATTTCTAGAAAGAGTTGTCTTGAATTGTATAAGCTTTAGGCCTTACAAAATGTAAATCTTCCCTGTTGGTTGAGTTCTCAGGTAGACAGTTAGCTTCTTGGACCTGGAGCTTAGCAGAAAGATCAGTTAATGTGCAGTGCATGGGTAACCCATGGCAATAATGGGAAATTTTTCAATTATTACCAAGCAAGTTGAAGCTCTGCTTTGGATTTCATTGCTCTTTTTAGAGAAGTCCCTCCTGCCCAAAGCTCAGCCTGACAAACAGCCCTAGCTGTGGCCTGCATCACCTTGGCCCAACAGCTGATAGCAGCATTATTAGGAGGAATCCCCAGATCATGATCCCAAGCACTTTCTGAAGAGTGGAGAGGACAAGTTCCAAAAGACTGCTTTTGTATCTGGTGCACCATTCTTTAAGAGCTCATCCTAACCTAAGAGGAGAAAATAGGACTCTCAGGCAGACATTTGAATGTTCTTCTCTACCCATCTGTTATCCACTAGGCATCTGCATCTCCAGGCCAAACATGCATCTGAAGAGTGCTGGGTCCAGGCTCCTGTGTTGTGTACAGTAAGAGCCATTGAACATTTCTGTGTTTCCTTCTGTATCCAGGACCTTACAAGTTCCTACCACAGAATGGTGAGTGAGGGAGTCCACAGTTAGCTGATGTCTCCTGAAGATAACTCAGGGAGGACAACTTAGCAAGTCAAATTTGTTGTAACCCTACACTTATCATCTGAGTGCTGAGGGATATTTTTGCCTAAGTTAGTGAGTTGAGAAACTTTCCTATTAGTATGTTCTTTTTGGCCAGCACTGAACTGGCAGGGACCTCCATAGAGACACAGAGCTATACTAGGCTTTAAAGTATCTCCAGCATTGGGTCCCAACCTGTGAGTCCTGGACCCTAAGGATGTAGAGGTGTCATCAATGCTTCAGGTGCTATATGTGCATGCTGCTGGTTTTCATGTATGTGCTTACTATTGTGATAGCAGGTTGAGGACATAGGCTCTGGAATTTGACTAGTTGGTTTGAAATTCTCCATCTAGAATGCACAAGCTATGTGATGTGTAATGATGCTGGACAAATTGCTTAACTTCTTTGAGCCTCAGTTTTGTTACCTGTAAAATGGGCATCATAATTTTATCTAAGAGGGTTGTCAGGCTTAAGTTAGTTCCCAAAAAATTGCTTAGAACATTTCCTGGTACAAAGTAGGTGCTGTGTTAACCTTTATTATTATGGAATATGAATTAACAGAACTACTCAATGCATGCTAGCTGGTTCAGTGTTTTCTCAATCAAAAGATATTGAAAAGGCCTTGGCTGGGTAGCTCATTTGGTTAGAGCCTTGTGCTGACACATCAAATTTGTTAGTTCAATCTCCGGGCGAGGCACAAATGGGAGTCAAGCAATAAATGTATAATTGAGTGGAACAACAAATCAACGTTTCTCCCTCTCATTTCTTCTCTCTCTAAAATCAATAAATAAAAATTAAATTAAAAAATACTGAAAATACCAGCACTGTCATGAGCAAAGAGTTGAGGATGAAGCCCAGGGCTCTTGACTACAGTTGCCATATCATTTTTGCTACTGCAGACCCCACTTTTTGTCTCTTTGCTTATTTAAAATAAATTGATTTTTTTGTTGTTCTTGTTTTTGCTCAGGGCCTATTGTCCCTTAGTAGCTACATTTTGATATTGATGACATCTTTAATTAACCAGCAATAATTGTCTGGGCACTGTCTTCTCAGGTAATATGTCCAGAAGAACCCTTGTTCATAATTGTTTGCTTTCATGGTTATGTTATATATTCATCCAATACTTTCCTTAAACAATGGATATGTTATCCTGGATACCTCTCTGTTGCTGATTTGAGGTTGGTAAATACATTGTTTCATTGATGTTCTTAAAATGGTTGAGTTATTGTAAGCTTTGTGAGCAGCACAAAATGTTCTGAATAGAAAAATCAAATAGTATCTCAAAATAGGGATATTTTTGGCCTCCTCATTTACTCCTGCACATGAGTTTGCTTATGGTATAGACAGAACCCTGTTTTACTAGCAGTTGTCCTAGAAAGTCCTCTTACTACTAGGACCCAAGGGCATGCCATTTAGGGATAGTTAATTAATATTAGATCTTAAGTAAAATGAGAACTTTTTTGTTTGCTTTTTTTTCCTCAAGATGGTACTTGTGTTAGGTTCCTAGGATTGCTATAATAAATTGCCACAAATTTGGTGGCTTAAAACAACAAAAATTCATTGTCTTTACAGTTCTGGAAGCTATAAGTCTAAAATCAAGGTGACAGCGGGGCCATGCTCCCTCTGAAGGCCTTTTCTAGCCTCTGGGGTTGATGGCAATCCTAGGCCTTCCAATCTTTACTTCCATCTTCCAATAGGCTTTTCAACCCTGTGTATCTATGTGTCTCCTCTTTCTCTGCGTCTAAATTTTCTTCTTATAAGGGTACCAGTCATTGAATCAGGCCCACCCTAATCCAGTATGACATCATTTATCTTGATTATATCTGCAGAGACTACTTCCAAATAGAGTCATATTCACAGGTACTGAAGTGTCTTAGTTTAGGCTGCTATAACAGACTACCATAGGCTGGGTGGCGTAAACAAACATTTAATTTTCATAGTTCTGGAGACTGGAATTCTGGGAACAGGGTGCCACCATGGTTGGGTTCTTCATAAGAACCCTCTTCCTGATTTATAGATGGCCATATTCTCTCTGTATCCTTACATGGCAGAGAGAGTGAGCTGTTTCTCTTGATTCCCTTATAGGGATAATAGTGCCATCATGGGAACTCCACCCTCATGACATTTTTCAAACCTAATTTCTTCCTAAAGGCCCCACCTCCAAATACCATCACATTAGGCATTAAGGCTTCAATGTATGAAATTTTAAAATATATTTAGAGAGAGAGTGAAACATTTATCAGCCACCTCCTGCACGCCCCAAATTGGGGATTAAGTCTGCAGCCTGGGCATGTGCCCTGACTGGAAACCAAACCAGCAACCCTTTGGCACATGGGACAATGACACCCAACCAACTGAACCACACTGGCCAGGGAATCAATGTATGAATTTTAGGGGGACATAAACATTCAGTCCACATCCTGGGGTTTAGGAATTGAGCATATCTTTTTTGGGGATACAATTCAACCCACAATAGCTATTTCCCCTATTTCTTTAAAAAATATTTTTATTGATTTCAGAAAGGAAAGGTAAGGGAGAGAGAGATAGAAACATCAGTGATGAGAGAGAATCATTGATAGGCTGCCTCATGCACGCCCCATACTGGGGATAGAGCACACAACCCAGGCATGTGCCCTGACCGGGAATCGAACCGCGACCTCCTGGTTCATAGGTTGATGCTCAACCATTGAGCCATGCCATCCGGGCTTTCCTATTTCTTATATTTTAAAGAAAGGAAAACTCCCCATGCCTCCCCCAAACAACCCAGTGGTGGAATAACCCGATTTATAAATTAGGATGAAAAGTCATAGACTGTAAGATCAGGAGGAAGGAACTAGAAGATATGGCCCATTTTTATTTTGCCAACTGAGGCCTAGTGGAAAGATAATACTTGATCAAGGTCAGAAATCTGGTAAGGGGTAGAGCTGGTCATCACATTTCTCAAGTTTCCTAACCCCCAGGTCAGTATTTTTTTTTTCCAGTTTTATCTTAATAAAGATATTGGCAGTTGTGCTTAAGTAACCAACCTCATGTGACCACAGTACATTGAGGCAAATTCCTATTAAACAGAAATCACCAGGAAAGTGGAAACCAAGGTTGGTCCTACCAATATTGGAGTTTTTGGCTGTCTATGGGGGTGAATTGACAGCCCAAAGCCTTTCCGGACTCCAAATTTCTCTTCCGTTTATTGCAGCTCAATCTGATCAATAGTTTATTGAGCTATTAACCTGAACTAGACCCTGGAGATCCATTGATCAGAAGAGCAGGTACTATTCCTGCCCTTACAGAGCTCACAGTCCAGTGAAGGTTAAAACAATGCTAAACTCAATTGTCTGCTCATTTTTTTCTGAGGGTTATGAGAAGAGTAGTACATGACAGGGGCACCTGGTTCGACCTGAGGTTGGGGGGTGGGAGTGGGACAAGTCGAGAGACTGAGACCCAAAAGCTAACTAGGAGTTATCCCAGAAAGGAAGAGTGGAGAAGGGTTGCAGGTGCAGTAGTGTTCCCTACAAAGGGAAGGCATGCATGAGGGCTTGGAGGTGAGAAGTACAGCACATTTTGGAAGAAGTGAAAGAAATTCACTTTGGCTGAAACATAAGGTGTGGGAGGAGGTCATTGTGAACATCTTTGCAAACTTTCAGGATTTAATTGTGTTTTTTCCTGGAGGCAGTGGGAACTCATTTCAGGGTGTCTAAGCATAGAATAAACTTTCAGGCTAGACTCAGCTCCCAAATGAGATTGAACAGTGCTTTATTTTGAATAAAGAAGTCTTCAGGTTATCTCCATTCTGGGTAGAGACACCTTTCCCATCTTTCCCCCTCGCTATACATTGGTTAAGAATTAGATCCTGCCAACTGTTTTGGCTCAGTGGATAGAGCATTGGCCTACAGACTGAAGGGTGCTGGGTTCAATTCAGGTCAAGGGCACATGCCCCGGTTGCAGGCTCTACCCCAGTAGGGGATGTGCAGGAGGTAGCCAATCAATGATTCTCTCTCATCATTGATGTTTCTATCCTCTCTCCCTCTCCCTTCCTCTCTCAAATCAATAAAAATATATTTTTTTAAAAAGTATTACCTCCAGCATCTGTCTCAGGCCCTGGACCTAGAGAGTTTTCTTTAGAGTATTGTTTGTAGGTTTTAGACTGTGATTAAAGGCATCTCTCTTCTGGTGTGTGTGTGTGTGTGTGTGTGTGTGTGTGTGTGTGCGCACGCACACGCGCGCACATGCCCCTGTATGTGAGCCCACACAGGAGCACTTATAGCTAGTACATACTGACCATGTTTTTTAACTCAATCACCCTGAAAATACCCCAGGGCCTTCTCCATCTTTTTGTAACAGTTCACTCTGAGCTTAGAATTTCTTTGGATCTGCTTTTACTTTCTTGCACTTAGTTGAGCTATGGTTTCCTCTTCTCTTGTTGAACATACCTCATGTGCTTTCCATCTTTAGAGAACTCCTCAAATTTGAGTACACAGAGTACCCTCCTGTTTTCTAACTCTGTTCATGGTGTTGCAATTAGTTCCTATTAAAGTGATGGAGATTAGTTTATCTCAGTGTCTTTCAAGCTTTTTAAAAAAAATTTTTTAACAGTTTATTGTTTAAGGTATTACAAATAGCAGTAGATATGTCTCTCTCTTTTCCCCTACTGACCTCCCCCCCGGCCTCCCCTATCCCCCGGCACTTGCCCTCATCTCCCCACCCCCAGTGTCTTGTGTCTTGTCTGTTGGTTGTGCTTATATGCATTCATACAAGTCTTTCAGTTGATCTCTTACCCCCCAACCCTCCCCTACCTTCCCATTGTAGTTTGACAGTCTGTTTGATGCTTCTTCACCTTTGTCTATTTTTGTTCAACAATTTGTAATGTTCTTTATTATACATAAATGAGTGAGATCATGTGGTATTTATCTTTCTCTGACTGGCTTATTTCACTTAGCATAATGCTCTCCAGATCCATCCATGCTGTTTCAAATGGTAAGAATTCCTTCTTTTTTACAGCAGCATAGTATTCCATTGTGTAGATGTACCACAGTTTTCTAATCCATTCATCTGCTGATAGGCATTTAGGCTGTCTCCAAATCTTAACTATTGTAAATTGCGCTGATATGAACATAGGGGTGCATGTATCCTTTCTGATTGGTGTTTCTGTTTACTTGGGATATATTACTAGAAGTGGTATTACTGGGTCAAATGGCAATTCCATTTTTAGTTTTTTCAGGAAAGGCCATACTGTTTTCAACAGTGGCTGCACCAGTCTGCATTCCCACCAGCAGTGAAGGAGGGTTCCTTTTTCTTGGTATCCTCGCCAGCACTTGTCATTTGTTGATTTGTTGATAGCCGTTCTGACAGGTGTGAGATGGTACTCATTGTTGTTTTCATTTGCATCTATCAAATGATTAGTGACTTTGAGCATGTTTTCATGTGTCTCAGCTTTCTGAATGTCCTCGTTCAAAAAGTGTCTATTTAAGCCCTTTGCCCATTTTTAGATTGGATTGTTTATCTTCCTTTTGTTAAGTTGTCTGAGTTCCTTGTAAATGTTGAAGATTAAACCTTTATTGGAGATAACATTGGCAAATATGTTCTCCCATGCAATGGGCTTTCTAATTGTTTTGTTGATGGTTTCTTTTGCTCTGCAGAAGCTTTTAATTTTGATGTAGTCCCATTTATTTATTTTATCTCTAGTTTCCATTGCCCTAGGAGATGTATCGGTAAAGATATTGCTAAGACAAATCTCTGCTATTTTGTTGCCTATGGCTTCTTCTATGATTTTTATGGTTTCCCATCTTACGTTTAAGTTCTTTATCCATTTTGAGTTTATTTTTGTGTATGGTGTAAGTTGGTTGTCTTGTTTCATTTTTTTTCAAGTATCTGTCCAGTTTTCCCAACACCATTTATTGAAGAGACTGTCTTGTCTCCATTGTATGCTCTTGCCTCCTTTGTCAAATATTAATTGAACATACTGGCTTGTGTCGGTCTCTGGGTTCTCTGTTCTGGTCCACTGGTCTATATGTCTGTTCTTGTGCCAGTACCAGGCAGTTTTGAGAACAGTGGCTTTGTAGTATAGCTTGATATCTGGTATTGTAATTCCTCCAACATTGTTCTTCTTTCTCAAGATTGCTGCGGCTAGTCAAGGTCTTTTTTTATTCCACATGAATTTTTGGAGAATTTGTTCTAGGTCTTTCAAGGATGCCGTTGGTATTTTAATGGGGATTGCATTGAATTTATAGATTGCTTTGGGTAGTATGGACATTTTGGTGATGTTGATTCTACCAATCCATGAACATGGTATATTCTTCCATTTGTTCATGTCTTCTTCTACCTCCTTTTTTAGTGTCCTGAAATTTTCTGAGTACAGGTCTTTTGTTGCCTTGGTTAAGTTTATTCCTAGGTATCTTAATTTTTTTGTTGCAATGGTAAATGAGATTGCTTTTTTAATTTCTCTTTCTGTGAGTTCATTATTGGTGTATACAAAAGCCGTAGACTTCTGGGTGTTAATTTTGTATCCTCCTACATTGCCAAATTCATTTATGAAGTCTAGTAGTTTTTTGATGGAGTCTTTGGGTGTTTCTGTGTACAATATCATGTCATCTGCGAGTAAGGCCATTTTTACTTCTTCTTTTCCAATTTGGATGCCTTTTATTTCTTCTTCTTGTCTGATTGCAATGGCTAGTACTTCCAGTACTATATCAAAGAGAAAATAAGTGGTGAGAGTGGGCATACCTGTCTTGTTCCTGTTCTTAGGGGAAATGGTTTTAGTTTTTGCCCATTGAGTATGATACTGGTTGTAGGTTTGTCATATATGGCTTTTATTATGTTGAGGTATGATCCTTCTATTCCCACCTTGCTGAGAGTTTTATCAAGAAAGGGTGTTGGAATTTGTAAAATGCTTTTTCATCATCAATGGATATGATTATATGGTTTTTATCTCTCAGTTAGTTTATGTGGTATATCACATTTATTGATTTGCGGATGTTGTACCATCCTTATATCCCTGGAATAAAACCCACTTATGGTGTATGGTCTTTTTATTTTATTTTTTAAAAAATAAATCTTTATTGTTCAGATTATTGCAGTTGTTCCTTTTTTTTCTCCCCATAGCTCCCTTCCACCCGGTTCCCACCCCACCCCGTGCCCTTACCCCCCAACTGTCCTCGTCCATAGGAGTAAGATTTTTGTTCAATCTCTTCCGGCACCTCCCACACCCCCTTCTGCCTGAGAATTGTCAGTCCACTCCCTTTCAATGCCCCTGATTCTATTATATTCACCAGTTTATTCTGTTCATCAGATTTTTTATTCACTTGATTTTTAATTCACTTGTTGATAGATATGTATTTGTTGCCACTTTGTTGTTCATATTTTTTATCTTTTCCTTTGTCTTCTTCTTCCTCTTCTTAAAGAATACCCTTCAGCATTTCATATAATACTGGTTTGGTGGTGATGAACTCCTTTAGGTTTTTCTTATCTGTGAAGCTCTTTATATGACCTTCAATTCTAAATGATAGCTTTGCTGGGTGGAGTAATCTTGGTTGTAGGTTCCTGTTATGCATCACTTTGTATATTTCTTGCCACTCTGTTCTGGCCTGCATAGTTTCTGTTGAGAAATCCCTGACAATCCCATGGGCATTCCCTTGTAGGTGACTAATTGGTTTTCTCTTGCTGCTTTTAAGATTCTCTCTTTGCCTTTAGCCCTTGGCATTTTAATTATGCTGTGTCTTGGTGTGGTCCTCTTTAGATTCCTCTTGTTTGGGGTTCTCTGTGCTTCCTGCACTTGTAAGTCTATTTCTTTCACCAGGTAGAGGAAGTTTTCTGTCATTATTTCTTCAAATAGGTTTCCAATATCTTGATCTCTCTCTTCTTCTGGCACCCCCATAATTTGGATGTTGGTATGCTTGAAGTTGTCCTAGAGGCTCATTACACTATCTTCATATTTTTGGATTCTTTTTTCTTTTTTCTTTTCTGGTTGGGTGTTTTCTGCTTCTTCGTATTTCAAATCTTTGAATGGATTATTGGGATCTTGTAGTCTGCTGTTGAATCTCTGTATATTATTCTTTATTTCAGTCAGTGTATGCTTAATTTCTGATTGGTCCTTTTTCATATCCTTGAGGGCCTCATTAAATTTCTTGGAGGTTTCTAGAAGATTCTTGAGTAACCTTATAACCGTGGTTTTGAACTCTATATCCAGTTTTTTGCATTCCTCCATTACTTTCATTTGTGACTTGTTTCTTTGTCTCCACATTTTTGATGCTTCCCTGTGTTTGTTTCTATGTATTGGGCAGCTGCTAATTCTCCTTGAGTTGATAGAGTGGCCTTGTGTGGTTGGTGTCCTATAGGGCCCAGTGGATCAGCCTTCTCAGTCACCTGAGGTGGACACTCTTGGTGCACCCCTTTGTGGGCTGTGTGCACAGTCTTGTTGTAGTTAACCCTTGATTGCTGTTTGTATCACTGGCAGGAATTAACCTCCAGGCCAATTGGCTATGATGACCAGCTGTGTGTACACTGGAAGTACTGTTGTACAGGAGACACCTTTATGGGGCAGGACTTGCTTCAGTGGGGCTTTGGTGCTCACTGAGTCTGCTGCTTGAGTGTGTTGCTTATGGATGTGAAGAGTTGTAATCTGGTATGGTCTCACTCTGACCACTGGGTACACTGTCTCTTGGATCTCCAAGAAGATGCAATGTCAGCCACTGCCTGGGGCCACCTAGCAGGAGTTACAGAGACATCTACAGATTCCTTCCTTTTGTGTGGGGTTTGGAAGTGCCCAGATGATGCCCAGCTATGAAGCAAGGCCACTATTGTTGCCGGGCCTTGGGCCTTGTTTTGGAAGCTCTGGGGCTCTCTGACCCAGCTGCAGTTTGACAGGTTTTAGGTGAAAGGACAGGCCATTCATATGCAAAAGCCGATGCACACAGCTTGGGTGGGGTTGTAAATTGGGTGGGGCGGGTCTCTGGGAATCATCAGGGCTGATCAAACAGCAATGGCTACCAGTTACCCCTGAACCTGAGAAGTCCCAGGTTCTCTGAGTCCCACACCACAGTGCAGGAACAATGATCACTGTGAGCACTTCTGAGAGAATGCCGCCCCAGTGTTCCTGTCTCGGTGCCAGACAGTCCAGTTTCTCCCCGTATGTGCCTGGGTCCCCCAGAGTCTCGCCTGGAACTGGAGTTCAGAGCAAGCAGGAGCTTGCATCTCCCTCCTGGTTAAAAGAGCAGCACATCCAGGTGCCAGCACTTTCCATGCCTCCGCGCCTCTTACCAGTCTCAGTGTGCTTTCTTCACCTCTCTAGTTGTGGAACTTCCACTCAGCCAACATTCCCGCGGTTCTGGGTAGTAATTGTTCTGCCGTTTTGTTGTGGTTTTGATGTGGTTGTGAGAAGCAGCAAGCATAGGTGATTACCTATGCCGCCATCTTGGTTCTCCCATGGTGTATGATCTTTCTAATGTAATGCTGGATTCGATTTGCTAGAATTTTGTTGAGGATTTTGGCATCTATGTTCATGAGTGATATTGGTTTGTAATTCTCTTTCTTTGTATTGTCTTTATCTGGTTTTGGGATTAGGGTAATGCAAGCTTTGTAGAAAGAGCTTGGAAGTGCTCCTTCCTCTTAATTTTTTTGAATAGTCTGAGGAAGATTGGTTTTATTTCTTCTTTGAATGTTTGATAAAACTCCCCTGTGAAGCCGTCTGGTCCAGGGTTTTGTTTGTTGGAAGTCTTTTTATTACTGCTTCAATTTCCTCCATAGTTATCAGCCTATTCAGAATTTTTGATTCCTCCTGGTTGAGTTTTGTAATGTCGTATTTTTTGGGAAATATGTCCATTTCTTCTAGGTTTACCAGTTTGTTGGAGCGGAGTTGCAAATAGTATTTTTTTAAGATTCTTGGTTTTTCTGTGGGGTCTGTTGTTATTTCACCTCTTTCATTTCTGATTTTGTTTATTTGGGTCCTCTCTCCTTGCTTCTTGGTGAGCCTGGCTAGAGGTTCATCAATCTTGCTTATCTTTTCAAAGAACCAGCTCTTGGTTTCATTGATCTTTTGTATTGTTTTTTTGGTCTGTATGTCATTTATTTCTGCTCTGATCTTTATTATTTCCTTCCTTCTGATCACATTGGGCTTTTCTTGTTGCTCTCGTTCTACTTCTTCAAGTTGCAGAGTTAGATGGTTTATTACCAGTCTTTCTTGTTTTTTGAGGTAGGCCTGTAATGCTATGAACTTCCCTCTCAGGACTGCTTTCACTGTGTCCCAAAGATTTTGGATTGTTGTGTCTTCATCGTCATTTGTTTCCAGGATGTGTTTTATTTCTTTTTTGGTCTCTTTGGTAACCCACTCATAGTTTAATAGTTTGCTATTCAACCTCCAAGTGTTTGAATTTTTGTGATTGTTTTTACTGTAGTTGATTTCTAATTTTATGCCATTGTGATCTGAGAAGATGCTTGATATGATTTTTCTCCTCTTGAATTTGGAGAGACTTTGCCTGTGTCCCAATATGTGGTCCATCTTTGAAAATGTCCCATGTGCACTTGAGAAGAATGCATATTCTGTAGTTTTGTGGTGGAATGTTCTAAAGATGTCAATTATGTCCATCTGATCTAGTGAGTTGTTTAAGATTGATATTTCTTTGCTAATTTTTTGACTAGAGGATATATCCAGTGATGTTAGTGGGGTATTAAAGTCTCCTACTATGATGGTGTTGCTTTCAATCTCTCCCCTGATATCTTCCAGAAGTTGTTTTATGTATTTGGGTGCTCCTGCTTTGGGTGCATAAATGTTTACCAGAGTTATATCTTCTTGTTGTATCGATCCCTTTAGAATTATGAAGTGGCCTTTCTTGTCTCTTGTTATGGTCTTTACTTTGAGGTCTATTTTGACAGATATAAGTATTCCTTTTTTTCCATTTCCATTTGCCTGATAGATATTTTTCCATCCCTTCACTTTCAGTCTGTGTGAATCCCTTGTTCTGAGGTGGGTCTCCTGTAGACAGTATATATATGGGTCATGTTTTCTTATCCATTCACTCACTCGATGTTTTTTGATTGGAGCATTTAATCCACTTATGTTTAATGTTATTATTGATAGGTACTTGTTTGTAGCCATTTCTGTACTTTATGCCTGTGTTCCTTCCTCCCTTTCTATTTCTTCTTTTTATAGCATTCCCTTTAGCATTTCTTACATTGCTGGCTTGGTAGTGATAAACTCCCTTAGCCTTTTTTTTTTGTCTGCAAAGCTCCTGATTTCCCCTTCAATTTTGATGGATAATCTTGCTGGATAGAGTATTCTTGGATTCAGTCCTTTGCTTTGCACCACTTTGTATACCTCCTTCCATTCCCTTCTAGCTTGATGTGTTTCTGTTGAGAAATCATTTGTTAATCTGATGGGGAATATTTTGTAGGTAACTCTCTGTCTCTCTCTTGCAGCCTTTAAGATTCTCTCTTTGTGATTAACATTTGCCATTGTAATTATGAAGTGTCTTGGTGTGGGTCTTTTGGGATTCATTTTGCTTGAGACTCTCTGTACTTGTGTAACTTTTTTCTTCTCCGTATGTGGGAAGTTTTCTTTCATTATTTCTTCAAATAGATTTTCTAACCCTTGCTCCTCTTCTTGTCCTTCTGGAAGCTCTATTATATGTATGTTACTTTGTTTTTAGTTGTCCCAAAGCTTCCTTAGGCTCTCCTCCTGCTTTTTGATTTTTTTCTCCAGTTGCTGTTCAGATTGAGCTTGTTTCTCTGCCTTATTTTCTAACTCACTAATTCAGTCTTCTGTTTTTTCTATTCTACTGTTGAAATCTTCTATGGTGTTTTTTATTGTAGGTATATCACTTTTTATTTTTTCCTCATTTTTGCATAGGTTGTTGACTTTCTCATCCATCCAGTGTATTAACTGTAGAACCGTTACTCTGAATTCTTTTTCTGTCATGTTGCATGCTTCCTTTTCACTTATTTCCTTTCTTGGCGACTCCTCATTTTCTTTCCTCTGGGGATTTTGCTGTTGTCTCCCCATTCTGACTATCACCAGAAGGTTGAAACGTTGTGTTAAGTGGGCCTGGGCGGTATGCAGTGGGAGCTTCGCACTCCCCAAGTGTCACTCAAGAGCTCCAACACCAAGATGTGTGGCTGCTGTGGGTTGGTGGGAGCCACATTCACCCAGGATCAGAGTCAACAGTGCTCAGTGTGGCCTCGTGCACACACCTAGAATCAGGGACCCCGTCTGCACCGCGCTGAAACAGAGACCCACCAGTTTGTGCTGAAAATCAGAGTCCCCTTGTGTGTGCCAGGAGTCAGAATTCCCATGTGCCCACATCAAGAATTGAGTATCAGGGTCTCTGTTGCTTGGTGCGGCCTTGTGCCAAGCAAGAATCAGAGTCCCTGTGTGTGCATGCGCCAAGAATTGGAGTCACTGGCTCTTAGTGTGAATGCACTGGGAATCAGGGATCCCAGGCACATGCGATGAGAAACATAGTCAAGTCACTGGTGCTCAGTGCTGCCTCTTGTGCAGAGAATCAGCGTCCCGGGTCTGCTTGGGGGACCAGGTTGCACAGTAGCACTGTGTTGGCAGGAGGTCCACTTCTGCGCTGCAGAAAACAGACTTCTGTGTGTGCTTGCCCAGAGTTGAAGTCAGATGTCACTGCCGTTCTGTGTGGGTGTGGGGTTTGGTTGCTAGATTGCATTCGGGGAATAGATTCCCAGTGTCTGTGTGCGCCCAGGCTCAAATTCCTTTAGCGGAGCTGCGGCCCTGTGTGAGGGACGAGTCTAACAGTTCCTATGGCACTGCAGAGAGCCTGCAGGGAGGGGGATGGGCTCTGTGACTCACATAAATCTGCGGCTGGGATGTCTGGCTTCTGGGTGTCTGTGGGTCTGCAGCTGTGTCACAGGTCTCTGTCCCCAGTGGCTGCAGGGTCCCAGTTTGCGTCTGAGACCAGACTGGGTGGTGCTGAGGCAAGGATCCTAGTTTCAAACAGCTCTATTTTTCAAGATGGCATGGTCTCTGTGCCCATGCTGGCTGCCCCCGGAGTGCTCGCAGTGGCAGCAGGGCCCCACTGTCTAAGACTGCCCGGTTTGGCAGCCCCTTGGAAGACCTACAGTATTTAACTATCCCTAGCTCATACACACACACACCACACATGTCCACACACTCCTCTATCACTCCCTCACTCTCTCACACTCTCTCCCTCCCTACCTTCTTGCTGGTCGCCATCTTCAGAATCCTCTCTCAAGCTTTTTTTAAAATTTCATTATTGCTCCCCTAAAGATCCTTTCTAGACATTTTTTGCTAGTTACTTGCTTATGAAATTTTAATAACAGAGATGTTTTGCATATTAGTGTGCTGTATGTATGTCTGCTTTAGGTGCAAAACTAGGAAGTATAGGCTCACTTACCCTTTATAATGTGCTGAATTAAGAATTCTGACATTTTAAAGGTAAAAGCAAAATGAAAATTAAAAAAACTATTAACAATAAACTTATGTGTTTATTTTTATTTGCTTTGTAATTTATTTACTTAAAATTGCAATGTCTCAAATTACATATGCAAATTTCCAATACTGGAAATATGTAATGGTAATAACTATGTGATCAAATTTTTAAAAAATTTACTCTAGTTATTTTCCAGTAAAACATCAAAAATATTATTATTTTTATTAATACTCATCCAAGGATATTTTTTTTCATTATTTTTAGAGAGAGCGGAAGTGGGGGAAGAGACACAGAGAGAAACATCAATGTGAGAGAGAGACATTGATTGGTTGCCTCCTGCACAGGGATTGAGCCTGCAACCAATGTACGTGCCTTTGACGGTAATCAAACCTGGGACACTTTTGTCCGCAGGCTGACGCTCTATCCACTGAGCGAACTGGCCAAGGCAAAACATTGAAAAAAATTAAATTAACTTTTTAACCCTTTTCACTCGCTTGCTTTTTTCTCGATTCCTTTATTCTAATGCTAACCGTGTCGAGTCACACTCGACATCCGAGTGCAAAAGGTTAAAATATGTTTGTGAACTTAATTTTTAATTATTACTTGATGTGGGAAAATAACTTCTAATTTAGCTGCTGCTGCTAGATATTTATTCAGATCTTGCTGGCAGCTTTTCTTTGCATTTGACATAATTATGCATGAGTTGAATTATGTTTTAGAATTAAACAAAATATAAATTGAGGATAAAATATAAACTTTATTCACCAACTATATTAGCCAACAGAAGCTAATAGGCACACCAGGCCATAACTTGCTATATAACATCTATAATTAACAATTATTCAAGAGAATGCTTTCCAATCACAACTGTGTGTTGATTATAGTCTTGTGGCACTGATCTTGCATGTTTTGTGTATCATCATGAATCCATTGTTAGAGCTTCTCATGTGATATCCAAGAAAACCCAACAGGAGAAAAGAAATGCTAAGCAATAAGATTTTGTTGGGTAAGGTGAGCTTTGGAAGGCCACAAATCATTGTAAATGTTTTTTTGCCTTCCTCCCCCCAAGACAACTTTCACCCCCTTGTATATCACCTCTAAGAGAATTCATGGTTTATTTGATTGTGTCCTCTTAGAAGTCTAATATATAAGACCCATGAAGCTGAATATTAAAAGGATAGAGCCCCAGAAAAGTTTCAGACCATGAACCATTGGCCTGGAGAGCAGCCTGATTGAGGCACTGATACAAAGGGAATTAGCCTCATTTCATCCCAGTAATGATACAATGACCAACTGGTGTTCTATCTGCTATCTAATCTATTCTCTGTGTGTAGGCATTGACCATTTTATCTTTTTTCCTTTATTTTTCTTTATTTTCAAATTTATCTTTATTATTGAAAGTATTACAGATGTATCCCCACCCCACCCCCAACCAAATCTCAGAGGGAAAAGGGGATGGGAAGAGATCAACCAAAGAACTTATATGCATATATGCATAACCCATGGAAATATTAATTTTTTAAAACTAACCATTAAAAAAAAGAAACTCCTTTTGATCCATTAGCCTATTACACACTGCTTATTTGCTGCAATGGGAGAGGGGATTTGGGGCAGTTACAGCACCTAATTTGTTGTACATTGACCATTTTATCTTGTTCTGTTGCCAATATCTAGTACAGTGCCTGGCACAAAGCAAATATTTGTTCATGGAATAGAGAGAAGGCACTGCAGATGGCCTTGGCCTACTTCATGGTCTAGATGAGGGATGGATCGGATAGGAAAAAAAGATGTGCTATTCGATGAGACTACCAAGCCACCATCTCAAAAAAATCCTTCTTGCCCTGACTGGTTTGGCTCAGTGGATAGAGCATCGGCCTGCAGACTGAAAGGTCCCAGGTTTGATTCCAGTCAAGGGCATGTACCTCGGTTGCAGGCACATCCCCAGTAGGAGGTGTGCAGGAGGCAGCTGATCGATGTTTCTCTCTCTCATTGATGTTTCTAACTCTCTATCCCTCTCCCTTCCTCTCTGTAAAAAATCGATAAAATATATTTTTAAAAAACCCTTCTCTTCAATACCACCTCTCTTACCTCAGCCCAAGGGAGGAAGTTATTGTGGATAGCTGAGTTTGACCATTTGCCATTTAGATACCAAAATAGTTTTTATTAAATAAATCTTTATTGTTTATATTATTACAGTTGTTCCTATTTTTTCCCCCCATTGCTCCCCTCCACCCGGTTCCCACCCCACCCCATGCCCTTACCGCCCCCCCCCCACTGTCCTCATCCATAGGTGTAAGATTTTTGTTCAATCTCTTCCCGCACCTTCCACACTCCCTTCCCCCCGAGAATTGTCAGTCCACTTCCTTTCTATGCCCCTGTTTCTATTATATTCATCAGTTTATTCTGTTCATCAGATTTTTTATTCACTTGATTTTTAAATTCACTTGTTGATAGATATGTATTTGTTGCCAATTTGTTGTTCATAATTTTTATCTTTAGCCTTTTCTTCTTCTTCCTCTTCTTAAAGAATACCCTTCAGCATTTCATATAATACTGGTTTGGTGGTGATGAACTCCTTTAGGTTTTTCTTATCTGTGAAGCGCTTTATGTGACCTTCAATTCTAAATGATAGCTTTGCTGGGTAGAGTAATCTTGGTTGTAGATTCTTGCTATTTATCACTTTGTATATTTCTTGCCACTCTGTTCTGGCCTGCATAGTTTCTGTTGAAAAATCAGCTGACAGTCATATGGGTGCTCCCTTATAGGTAACTAACTGTTTTTCTCTTGCTGCTTTTAAGATTCTCTCTTTGTCTTTTGCCCTTGGCATTTTAATTATGATGTGTCTTTGGATTCCTCTTGTTTGGGGTTCTGTGTGCTTCCTGGACTTGTAAGTCTATTTCTTTCACCAGGCAGGGGAATTTTTCTGTTATCATTTCTTCAAATAGGTTTTCAATATCTTTCTCTCTCTCTTCTTCTGACACCCCCATAATTCGGATATTGATATGCTTGAAGTTGTCCCAGAGTCTCCTTACACTATCTTCATATTTTTGGATTCTTTTTTCTTTTCTGGTTGGGTGTTTTCTGCTTCTTCGTATTTCAAATCTTTGAATGGATTATTGGGATCCTGTAGTCTGCTATTGAATCTCTGTATATTATTCTTTATTTCAGTCAGTGTATGCTTAATTTCTGATTGGTCCTTTTTTATATCCTTGAGGGTTTCACTAAATTTCTTGGAGGTTTCTAGAAGAATCTTGAGTAACCTTATAACCGTGGTTTTGAACTCTATATCCAGTATTTTGCTTTCCTCCATTACTTTCATTTGTGACTTGTTTCTTTGTCTCCACATTTTTGATGCTTCCCTGTGTTGATAGAGTGGCCTTGTGTGCTAGGTGTCCTATAGGGCCTAGTGGCTCAGCCTCCCCATTCACCTGAGGTGGACACTCTTGGTGCACCCCTTTGTGGGCTGTGTGCACAGTCTTGTTGTAGTTAACCCTTGATTGCTGTTTGTATCACTGGGAGGAATTGACCTCCAGGCCAATTGGCTGTGAGGACCAGCTGTGTCTGCAATGGAAGAATTTCTGTGCTGGAGACACCCTTATGGGGCAGGACTTGCTTCAGTGGGGCTTTGGTGCTCACTGAGTCTGCTGCTTGAGTGTGTTGCTTATGGATGTGAAGAGTTGTAATCTGGTATGGTCTCACACTGACCAATGGGTACACTGGCTCTTGGATCTCCAAGGAGGTGCAAAGTCAGCCACTGCCTGAGGCCACCCAGAAGGAGCTACAGAGAGATCTGCAGGTTCTTCCTCTTTGTATGGGGTTTGGAAGTGCCCAGCTGAGACCCAGCTGTGAAGCAAGACAGGCTGCTGCTGCTGGGCCTTGGGCCTTCTTTTGGAGGCTTTGGAGCTGCAGTTTTTTAGGTTTTGGGCTGCCAAAGGGCAGGCCATTCATATGCAAAAGCTGCCGTGCACAGCTTGGAGGGGGTTGTAAATTGGGTAGGATTGGGTCTCAGGGAATCACCTGGGCAGATCAAACAGCAATGGCTGCCAGTCAGCCCTGCACCAGAGCGGTCCCCGGGTCTCGGTGTCCCGTGGCCCCATGCAGGAACAGTGATCACTGCAAGCACCTCTGAGAGAAAACCGCCCTCGTAGTCTGGCTGGATGCCAGACAGTCTAGTTTCTTCCCATATGTGTCTGGGTTCCCGGACTGGAGTTCAGAGCAATCGGGAGCTTGTATCTCCTTCCCGATTAAAAAAAAGAGCAGCACACCCAGTTTCTAGACCGTTTCGCGCACGCCTCTGCACCTCCTACCAGTTTCAATGTGCTTTTTACTTTCCTTCTAGTTGTAGAACTTCCACTCAGCCAGCTTTCCCATAGTTCTGGATGATATTTGTCTTTTAGTTATAGTTTTGATGTGGTTGTGAGAGGCAGCAAGTACAGGTGTTTACCTATGCTGCCATCTTGGTTGTCTTACCAAATTTGTTTTAGTGTGAAAAGTTTGAGTCAATATCTTTATAAAATATACTAGTCACTACTTTGCTTTTTTTTTTTTGAACCAAATACTGCTGAATGCAATTTACCTTTTACTGGAGACTCAAAATCTTCCTAAGAAGAATCAATTCTTGAGATATGAGGAGCATTTTATCCTGCACCCCATGGTCTGAGACCACTGTAGAATTTTTTGGCTGATGTTTCTGAGTTGGGTCTTTTGTTTATTTTTTGGCCTCCTTTTCTTATATGCCAGTAATTATAGCTTTGAGTTGTTGTTGTTGGCAGAGTTGGAACATTTGCTATCCTCCCTCTCATTTGATGGTTCTCAGATATAGAGATAATGATCAGTAGCAAGAATTGTAAAAACTTTGTATAAAGTAGGAGAAAATAACTTCCAGTGTGAGGAATTGAGGAGCTATCCTATGAATAAAATTTCTAGAACTACATGTGTTCATATGTGTTGTATGTCTGTGTACACTTGTGCACCTCGAAGAGACCTATTCTGCTCCTCTTCCTGTTACCATATAAGTTCTGGATAGATGAAATGTACAAATAAGTTTTGTGCTGGATAAGCAAGTGGTTGGTATAATATTTTCTTAGTAGAGTTTATGGAAAGTATACATATGAGGAAGTTTAGCTTTGTCTCAATGGACTGTCCAAGATTCCTTTTGTGGGTACTCACTCTTGAATCAGAGGTTGTAGATTTCCAATGCATAGAAAAAGTGACCCATGGGAGATCTAGGTTGTTTTGTACATTATGGCATGTACCTGCTTAAGTAATCTTATCAAGTAGCACTATCCAAAAGTGTTTTTAAAAAAGTGCTAATTAACATTTGGTTGGGAAAATGTAATTACCTGAATGGGAATTTTGACCCAGATACTCAACTGCTATTCTGAGGACATTTTAAACTTAAACAGACTTTTTTTCACCAAAGATACTAACCAGATATGGTATTAGTGGTCATTAAAAGTGTGAACACTTCAAATTTTCAGCATTCATAAAGATTGAGTCCTTCTGTATTGACCCTGTGTCCAGTTAACAAAATGTTCTCTATGTACCACAGCATGTGGTCCCTCTTTTGATGTCAATTCAATGTTTCCAATTAATTTTTTTAAAAATATTTAATATAATGTATTATAGTAGTATGTATTATGTTGATAGGTCTGGAAATGGAAAACCTTTGAAATGGTGCAAATTTATGATGTGTTAAGTATCACAATTTGAAGAAGGCAGTGTAAATATCCTGAAAGACTAGAAGAAGAGTAAAGAATAGAATAAAATCAGAGAGAGAAAAGGAACTCTCAAGGGAAATAATAGGGCTTTTGCAAATACATTGCCAGATCACCAAGATTGATAGCTGAAAAGGTCACGGCCATTTTAACATCACAGGAGACTAAGTCCAGGTTGCCTTTGAGAAATAATGATGCTTTGAGTAACTACTTAAGATTTGGTATTGAGGACAAAAGGGCTGACCAATCTCTGTGTTCTGGGCAAGGGGATCAGGATACTACCTGGCTTGCCCCCATGAATCTCAAAACACGTCCCAAGCATCAAAGCCTCTGGGGGTGTGTGTGTGTGTGTGTGCGTGTGTGTGTGTGTGTGTGCTTGTTATATATTGACCTGCTTGTTATACATTGACAACAAAACTGACATTAGGTGCAGGCTCATTAGAGCCAACAGCTCAAGTGTAGGTCCCCAAATGTGGGTTTTGTTGAACATTGCTGGCCTTTTAGTGTTCAAGATGGACATGCCATATTTATTTGTTTCTTTTTTCCAACAAATAATTCATGATGCTTTACCATAATATCTCATAGCTTCTTTTAACTATTGGCCACTGACATTAGGAAGTCCAAATACATTATAATATTCTGGATTGTAGCTGATTTGGGAAGACATTTTTAGCGTAATTATATTCAGTCATTCTTTCCCTTTAATTCATTTTATAAAGCTGCTCTTTAGGATTTATTGTGTAAGCTGTGTACACCAAACATGTTCTCTCACTGGGAAATTCCATCTCCCTCACTAAGAAATTTTAGCATTATAGTCCTTAAGTTTAAGGAGGTGATTCCTGGACAGCATTTAAAATTCTACTCTGAATAGGCAGGTGTGTGTTCTGTATGGAACTGCCCATGGGGGTGTGGGGTGAGGGGAAAAAAGGAAATACAAGGACCCAGCAGTTGTGGGAGGAATGCAGGAGCTGAGGAGGAAAACAGTTATCGTCTACTGCTGTCCTTGATTTCTCTGCTGGTCTCTCTCACTTGATAAGTATGTGTGTAGAAAGTAGCAAAAGCCCAGGTACCCTGCTGTCAAGGGATTATTCTGCAACTATTCTGATTTTTCAGAAGAAAGGGAGGATAATCTGGGTACCTACTATGTACCAGGCACTTTCACACATACTCTGTGTACCCAGAATGCTAGAATGTGGCCTTATTTGGAAATAGAACCTTTGCAGATGTAATCAAGTTAAGATGAGCTACTACAGAATTAGGGTGGGCCCTAAATTCAATGACTGGTGTCCTTATAAAGAGAAAGAGATTTGGAGACACACAGAGACATACAGGACCATGTGAAGACTGAAGCAGAGATTGGCATTTTACAGCCCCAACCAAGGAACACCAAGGATTGCTGGCAACAACCAGAAGCTAGGAAAAGCTAGAAGAGCCTTTGGAGGGAGCATGACCCTGACTTCAGACTTCTGGCCTCCAGAACTGTGAGAGAATAAATTTCGGTTGTTCTAAGCCAACCAATTTGTGATATGTTGTTATGGTAACCCTAGAAACTAAGACACTCTGTAAATAAGAACTTAGGACAACCAGGACAGATGAATGCTCTCAGGTGCCTGTTATAGATTGAGAAGCTGAGTCTTATTGAGGAAATTCTGAATCACTTACAGCACAGGTATTTTGTGAATATCTGCGATTGGGCCTGACACTTGGAGGATTATATATGGCTAAGTGTGGCCTTCACTCCTTTGAGTATGTTTATGGAGTCCTCTGTATTTATTGTATGTGTGGTAGGAGGCAGGCAATAGAGATGGGTTTTCCCCATAGGCCCTATTAACAGGAGGCTTCCTCTCCTGTTTATAGGGCCTATAGGGCTGCTTATAGATTGCTTTGCCCCACCCCCTTTTTTTTTAAATTTCTTTATTGATTAAGGTGTCACATATTTGTCCTCATCCCCCCATTCCCATCCCACACCCCTCCCCACGGATGCCCCAATCCCCTGTTGAACTTAACCATTGGTTAGGCTCATATGCATGCACACAAGTCCTTTGGTTGATCTCTCCCCCCTCCCCCCACCCTCCCCTATCTTCCCTCTGAGGCCCGATAGTCCGATCGATGCCTCCTTGTTTCTGGTTCTGTTCTTGTTCATCAGTCTATGTTGTTCATCATTTCCCCTAGATGAGCGAGATCATGTGTCACTAGAGATATACTTATAAGAACTGAATGTGAGATGAGCAATAATAGTTATGCTGACAGGCAAATGAATCAGTCTGTACTGAGTTTCATTCTGGACCAACAGTTCTTTTGAGACCCAATATCAATGTCCACCAGTTCCTTATGTGTACATGTCGGTACTGACCCCTCAGCTCTGGATGGTGGACAAATGGTGGTAATGCAGGTCTGACACCCTCTGGTTTGGTCTCGGCCGGACCCAGGGGCACGGCTTCACCCGGACCCAGGGTCGCGTGGCCTCACCCAGGCCCGGGACCCAGCCTCACCTGGATCCAGGGGCACATGGCCTCACCCGGACCCGGGATCCAGCTTCACCCAGACCCAGGGGCGCATGGCCTCACCTGGGCCTGGGACCCAGCCTCACCCGGATCCAGGGGCACATGACCTCACCCAGACCCAGGATCCAGCTTCACCCGGACCCAGGGGCGTGTGGCCTCTCCCAGTCCCATGGTCGCGTGGCCTCACCCGGACCCAGGGGCGTGAGGCCTCACCTAGACCCAGGGGTGTGTGACCACACCCGAGTCCAGGGGCACGCAGCCTCGCCCGGACCCAGGACCCAGCCTCTCCCGGACCCAGGGGCACGTGGCCTCACCTGGGCCAGGGATCCAGCCTCACCCGGATCCAGGGGCACACGGCCTCACCCGGACCCGGGATCCAGCTTCACCCAGACCCAGGGGCGCGAGGCCCCACCCCTTTTTTTGGTGTCTCTCTCTCTCTCTTTTTTTTAATCCTTACCTAGGATATTGGTCCATTGATTTTTAGAGAGAGTGGAAGGGAGGGGGGGCACACACAGAGAGAAACATGTACTTCAGAGAGACACATGGATTGGTGACTGGGGCTGGGGATCGAGCCTGCAACCCAGGTACATGCCCTCGACTGGAATCAAACCCGTGACCATTCAGTGCATGGGCCAACACTCTATCCAATAAGCCATACTGGCTAGGGCTTGGTGTCTCTTCTTGATTAAAAAAAGATTAATAGGGATACACCAATCTGAGGAAATTCAGATGGCGATATGCCCCCAGCTTCTCTCACCTGATTCTTTCCTGACCCATAAAAGTGAAGGAGACAGTAGCTTAGTATTCCCTGCAGAGGGTGTTGAAATCCATTTGATGTGGATTTTGAGGAATTTCTCCAGTGGGAAAAGGGAGGGAGGCAAAGTGGAGGCATTGTTGGGAAGGCATTTCAGGCTGATGAAGGAGCAGGAGGAGAGGTACAGAGAGATGCTGGGGCTGGGGCTCCCATGTTAATAACACACAGATGGATTGTGGTTTGTGTGGCTTTATGGGGACAGGAGGAAGAAAGGGGGGTTGAGGCCATGATGAGAGTATTACTCCTCCACCTTTTTCTAGTTTTAATAGCTTTATTGAAACACAAGAGGCCTGGTACACAAATTTGTGCATGGGTGGGGTCTCTTGGCCTGGCCAGCACTCGGGGCCATTGGGGGGGTGCAGTGGCCAGCTCGGGGGAGTGGCCACAGGAGGTTGGCTGTGGGAGCACACTGACTACCAGGGGGCAGCTCCTGTGTTGAGCGTCTGTCCCCTGGTGGTCAGTGTGCATCATAGCAACCGGTCGACTGGTTGTTCAACTGTTTGGTCGTTCAGTCACTTAGGTTTTTATATATATAGATCATTGACATACAACAAATAGCACATTTCAAATGTACCAGTAGATATAGTTTGATACGTTTTGATGTATGTATAGTGTGTAACCATCACCACAGTCAAGATCATTAATATATCCATCACTCCCAAGTTTTCTTGTACTCTTTTGTAATCCCTCTCTCCCACTCCTCCCTGACTCCAATGCCGTACATTGTTCCTAGGAAGCCACTGATCAAGAAGTAGTTCTTAAAGTGTGGTCCGAGGACCTCCATGCACCCCCAAGTTTCTTTGAGGAGGTCTGAGAAGTCCTACCTTTTCTAATTACATATCTGTATTGGGCTGGAGTATTTTTTCATGTATGTCAAGTAAAACAACCTCTCACAACAAAATGAAAGCAGAATGCTGACATGAAAATCCAGGTGTCCTCTAATAAGCTAGATATTAAAGATATTTGTAAAAATGCAAAACAGTGTTGGTCATACCTACATTTGTGGTTGTTTTAAAAATGTGCTTATTTTACATAAAATGTGGTAATTTTTAATAAAAAAACATGGTATTTATGTTACCATATAATTATATACTTATATTAACATGTAATAGGTTTATTGTTGCTAATTTTACATAAATTAATACCTGAATATTAAAAAATTTCTTCCAGTTTTGATTTCTAATATGAAAAATATTGACAGATGTGACCCATATAATAAAAACTCTTAAGTGTCCACAATTTTTTTTCAAGAAATTGCCCCTTTTCCCCCCTGCCACCTCTCAATTATTTTTCATGCAGGGATAAAAAAAGTTTTGAGGATTTTTGCTATGGAGAGCTTTGAATGCTATGCAGAGGTTTGTAGAATTTTTCTCCCCTAGGTAGTGGGGACTTGTTGAAGATATTTTCAGCTGAGGTGTGACAGGACCTGACTTGGTTTTGAAAGGAGGCAGCTGGCAACATTAGGATGGCTATAGACTAAGGGAGTCTAGGCGTGGAAAAAGGAGGATCGGCCTGAGGGGCATGGCTGTGGGGGAGTGGAGAGAAGCTATCAGCCTTGAGGGGTAATTAGGACAGAGTTACAGTCCTAGGACTTTTCTCTCAAAGGATGTGGAAGTGAACTCCCCCCGTCCCCGGGGAAAGAAAGACTCTCAGACTCTCAGGCAGCGGTTAAGAGGGAAGCAGCTTTTTGTCTCCAGGGCTTCTGGCTGCACTGTGGCAGCTGTTCCAAACTACTGGGGTTATTAACTCGAGCATGGGGCATCAGCCACTTAGATTACCAAATAAATATCCAAAGCATAAATGTGCTTACAGACTCCTGACCTCTTCTAGCCCATTCCTTCTCCCAGCACATGCCCTCACCCCACTAATGTCTGTGTCCCTTGGTTGTCCTAATATGCATGTATATAAGTCCTTTGGTTGATCTTTTACCCCACCAACCTCCCCTGCCTTCCCTCTGCAGTTTGATGGTCTGTTTGATGCTTTTATGTCTCTATTCACAATCTTCATGGCATGTTTCTGAGTCAAGAAGTTTACCATTGACCTTTTAATCTCATTGGTTCCTTATATTGTTTATTCTGCTTATCAGGCTGAGGGAAGGTAGTGTTTGCATTGCCCTATCTTCTACAGTATGTTGTTACAACATTTTTATTTTGAATGGCCTTAGATGATCCTCCAAATTCCCAGACATTCTTCTTTTCATTAAAGGAAGTCTATCAGGACCTGTATTTGCCAATATCTCTTTAGTCTTTAGCTCATATTACCTTTGGATAATAATAGCCACTGTCACCACAAAGAAGTCACTAACATTTGATGAGTGCTTTATTCTGTCCTCCTCCCTCCATACATTAGTGCATTTAATCCTCATGAAACCTCTAAGGGAGGTATTATTATTTTCTATTTCATTCCATAAATAAGGAAACCAAGACTCAGAGTAGTAACACTGCTTGCCCAAGGTCACATGGCTTGAAAGTATCTAAGGAGTTGAACCAAGCCAGACTGGTGTCCAAGACCTCTGTGTTAACCATTAACTATTTCTAAAAGACAAACACAAGTTCTCCCCTCAATCTCTTAAGAATTAGAGAGACTTACTATTTAGCAGCTGATTTTGAAGAACCAAGCACTTAAAATCTTCTTGGAGAGAGTACTTTGCTGTTCTCTGGAAGTTTACACCTTGTCTATTTTTGTCTGTGATGCCATTTATGATGTTTTTATGTGGTGGTATTTTTATTATTCTATGTCTGTTGGCTGTCATTTTTATCTGCAGAACCTATAGCTGATTATCTGTGATATTTTTTCAATGACAACTAAAATATTGACAACAAACATCTTAGTCATTGCTTGTAGCTTAGAAAAATGGCAAAACACATTTATCATAACTCTGTTTTGGAAACTCTGTCCTCATATTCAGGTGACAGATGCACTTGTAAAGGACTGATATTTACAGCATCGATTTAGATTTCACAGAAGTTATGAGGTGGTCTATCTTTGCTTGGGGAATCTTCATGCAGTGCTTGTCCTTTGAATGCTTGAACCCTGCAAAGTCTTTTTCCAGCCCTCAGACTAATCAGTATGTTGATTCCAGGGTGCACCAAACCCATGACCTTACACTTACAGAAATTAATGTGATTTGAGCTGCCTTATCAGGCACTTGCTTTTAGCAGTCATTTAAGGAATATTTACTGAGTACCTACTATGTGCCCCTTAGGAACCAGAGTACTGAATAAGATTGATATGGTCTCCATCTTCATGGTTTATTAGTGGAAACAGAATATTGAAGAGCTAAATATAAATAAGTTAATAAGAAGGCTTTGAAAGTGATGCATAATATTAAATTACTTGTCATAGTCTGTGGGATGGATATAGAGTGGTTACTATATGAGAAGGGAGTGGTTACTATATGAGAAGGGAGGAAAGCATTGTAGGTGGATGTCTCAGCACATGTGAAGGCCCATCAGGGAAAGAAACAGTAAATACAGAAAAGTCCAGCAGGGCTCGAGCAGAGCCAGTGAGCAGAGGGCAACAGAAGATAATACTGGATTTGAACCTTTTTGTACAGCGATGGGAAGTTGTTAAAGAATTTTAAGCCTGGGTAACATGATCTAATTTTCATTTTGAAAAGAATACTGCAGTTATTACTCATTCCACAAAGAATTATTGAGCATTTGCTACATTCCAGGCATTGTCTTGGGTTCTGGGAATAAGTCAGGGAATAAAACAGACAAAAAAAATCATTGCCCTTGTGAAATTTACATTCTAGTATGAGCATGGAGGTAGGGTTAGTGGGGTGGGAGATAGTAAAGAAACCAACAAGTAAATAAATAAGAGCAACAATGATTCAGGAGTGTGCAGCAGGGAAATGGTGCCAATTTATATAGAGTGGTCAGGGAAGACCACACGCAGAAGGTGGAATTTCAGCAAAGGCTGGAAGGAAGTTATTAATAAAAGCTTGAGGGAGAGAGTGGTCCAGGCAGAAGAGCAGGCACAAAGGCTCCAAGGAGGGCCATTTTGTCCTTAGTGCAGAAAGAGCCCCTGGGTTGGGAGAAGGATTAGTGTGGCTAAATCCTGCTGCACTGTTTCTTTGGCTATCCTTTTTTACTTTCACAGTAGCTTTCCAAAGGCAGTGAGTGCTGTGGTTAAGATCTTGGGTTTTACAGATGAACAGAAGTGGGTTTCAATCCCAGCTTTACCACTTATTGGGTGTTTGGGCTTGAGAAAGTTACTTAATCACCCTAAGTCTCAATTTGTCCATCTGCAGTGTGAGGCTAATAAGAATATGCACCTTGCCCTAGCTAATGTGGCTCAGTTGATTGGAGCATTGTCCAGTACACTGAAAGGTCATGGGTTCAATTCCTATTCAGGGCACATAACAGGTTGTGGGTTTGATCTCTGATCTGGGTGGGAAAAGACGGCAGCTGATAAATGTTTCGCTTCCTCTCCCTCTCTCTCTGAAATCAGTAAGAACATATTCTTGGGTGAGGAATATATATATATATATATATATATATATATATATATATATATATATATATCACAAGGCTATGAGGCATAAATTAAATGATGCATGTAATGTGCTTAGCACAGTGCCTGGTAAATAAATGTTGGCTGCTATTGTTATTATTGTTGATAGTGATTCCAGTAGGTCCTTTCAACTTTGCATTGATAGAGGACAGTCCCTGGTCAGTCTTGGGAGAGAGGAGCAATAGGATATCTACTTTTGAACCCTTATCTGTGACCTGGTCTTCAAAGATGGTGACTGGACCTGCTCATCTCTGTCTTCCCAGGGCCAATGCTAGTGCACTGGCCAGAGCAGGCATTGAACACAAGGCAGAGCTTGAACTTGATGTGGATAGGTAAAGGTGGCTTCAGAGTGTTTTGAAAGTTTTTCCCTAAACACACACATAGTCCCCACTGAGTAGGCAGTTGTGGAAAAATGTCAAAGGCTTGAGGTCGGGAATAGGCTATAAGATCAAATCCTAGCCTTACCATCTTCCTTGCTGTGACTCTGGGCATGTTGTTTAACCTCTCTCAGCCAGTTTCTCTTAGTCAACAATTAGAATAATAACACTTACATTACAGTTGCTTGTGAAAAGTCGTGGCTCATATAGGTAAATTGCCTGTCTAAATGTCTGGCAGTCATTCATTCCTTCTTCATGCATTGCCTGAATGCCTATTGCAACAGGCTCAGTACTAGGTATATTATACACTGTGCAGAAAAAAGTTAACATGGCAGGTCTGGCTGCTATCCTTGAAAGGCCTCCTGCTTACAAGGTTTGTCCCTGGCTGGCATCCGAGAATTTGGATTTCAGGAGGGTTCCTACCATTCCCTAAATGATACAATGTCTCACTGTGCCTAAACTGTTTGTATTAACAATGTAGTTAATGATGAATTCAGGGAATTAGGGATTTTGATGTGTGCTTGGAAGAGAGTGTCTGTGAAACCAGCCCCAAAGAAAAACCCTGGGCACTACGTCTAATGAGCTTCCCTAGTAGACACCATTTCACTTGTGTTGTCATTCTTGTTGTTAGGGGAATTAAGCATGTTTTGTGTGACTTCCCTAGGAAGCTTGCTTCTGGTTTCCTCTGGACTTGTACTCATGTGCTTTTACTTTTGATTATTTTGCTTTGTAAGTTTTATTGTAAATAAATCACAGCTGTGAGTACAACAATTTGTTGATTCCTGTGAGTCTGAGCAAATCATTGAATCTGAGGGTGGTCTTGAAGACTTGGTCATGTGGATTTAGATATAAATGTAAGGGACATTCTTTGCCCTCAGAAATTCACACTTGAGATAAAATGTTTAACATGTTAGTATTCAATTACAATACAGCGAGTTAGTTAGGTTAGTGCTGTGGTCGGCAAACTGCGGCTCGTGAGCCACATGCAGCTCTTTGACCCCTTGAGTATGGCTCTTCCATAAAATACCACAGCCTGGGCGAGTCTATTTTGAAGAAGTGGCGTTAGAAGAAGTTTAAGTTTAAAAAATTTGGCTCTCAAAAGAAATTTCAATCGTTGTACTGTTGATATTTGGCTCTGTTGACTAATGAGTTTGCCAACCACTGGGTTAGTATATGTGTGTGGAGAGGATGGGGTAGCCCTGAGGAGGGGCATTGACTCTATCCATGATGGGCCAGGAGAGCTTTTTGCATTTAATCTTGAAGGGTAATTAGAAGTTAGCTATGTGAAGCTGGAGGAAATGGTATTAGACACCATTAAAGCCTAACAGGCTCTTCTAAATCATTTTAGATTTGTCTCTCTTTTCCTTAAAAGTGTTTGTTTAATGGCTTTATGCTCACTCAATCATCAGATGTGGGTTGAGGACTGACTGTTCTAAACTACTTTGTACTGTAATGTGGAGACCCAAGAGTGAACAGGAATGGTCCCTACTTTCAAAGAGGGTCTGGAAGTGTATGAGCTGAGATGTTTGGGTTTTGAGGAAATATGATGCAATGTGATACCTGAGATGATGAGAGCATCTAAGTTAGCCTGAGGGTGGGGAGTCAGGTAAAGCATTTCCTTAGAGGCAGGGTCTAGTCAGGGCAGGTTTCTTATTTTCTTTAATTTTATTTTTCAATTACAGTTCACATTCCGTATTATTTGTATTAGTTTCAGGTGTACAGGATAGCAGTTAGACAATGATACACAGTCAAACCTCAGTTCTCAAACATCTCCCATTTTGAACAATTTGGTTCTTGGTCAAGTTGTTCCTGGACAAAAATGTTTTGGTTGTCAAACAAAATTTCGGTTCCCAACCTGACCACCCTTTCATGCTGATACCTGTATCTCTCAGGTGACAATCAAAGGAGAGAATGCACAAATAAGTGTCAATTTACTGCTAAAACTCAGGTTATTAACATCTCAGAAAATTGTGCTGTGAATGTTTTCAAGTTATTTTTGCTTTTGTTGCTACTTATTATTATTAAATACATATACCGTAGTAAGTCATCATGAGGAGAGGCCACTATAACTTCATGATTGTGAAACTCAAGGAGACGTGACATTTTCTTATAATACAAAATTTCTCTTCTCCCTCTGCCATCTAAATCTCAGTTTGACTTGCTTTGGCCTTAAGGTATAGCCATACTTTGAAATCTGTAGAACTGTTACAAATGAATTCTTCTCACTACCTGCTCCCCATATCCTCTGAATTTGTTTTGCCCCAGCTTCCCAGTGAAAAAAATTTTCTCATTTTCCTATAAGAACTGTCCCCAGCTTGAATTTACTAAGCCTCCTGCTGCAGTATGTTTGTGCTTGCCTGGGGAACCTGCTTCCAAAGGCCAGACAACCCTGCCTTTGGAGAGCTGCCTTTTTATTTGCTAATAGTGTTTCCCAAAGTGTATTGCACAAAAATACTAGTGCTTAGTAGTGGCAGGTTCAGCTTCCATGGTCAAATATTGGAGAACCAATGTCCCTTTCTTAGAGATTCATAATCTACATTAGTATATAAAGATCCTGAGAAATTTTGCAGTAAGGGAAACTTTGAGTAAGTTAGCCTTTCCCAGTGTATTTAACCATTGGAGCCCTTTTTTTCACTTCAATAGTGGAAGGCTATATATTGGAAAGTGCTGGTCAATTGTCAGAAAAGAAGTATGTGGATTTTTCCCCCTAACCAATGGCCATTTGTCTAGAAGAGGTGCATATTGCAACACTGGTATATTTTGATTCTACTACTACCAGTCTATTTTTTTAAGTTATTCTTCCCCAAAATTTTTTAAATTTCTTTATTGATTAAGGTATTACGTATGTGTCCTTATTCCCCCATTACCCCCAACCCCCCATTCATGTTTCCACTTAACATAAGAATGACAGTTAGTCTAAACAAAATATTTCAATGTGCTAATTCTAACCAAATGTAGTAATTGATGGTATTTATGGTACCAGTTTAAATACCATCAATTACTACATTTGGTTAGAATTAGCACATTGAAATATTTTGTTTAGACTAACTGTCATTCTATGTTAAGTGGAAACATTTGGAAATCCACTAACAGCATTTCATTTTCCTTTGGAAGAATTACCATAACTAAGATTAGAATCTAAAAAAGAAAATACACATTTTCAGAGTCCTCTTGGTCTTATGTTAATTAAAAATGACAGCATAAATTTGAAACTAATCACATTATTTACTCTTAATGTAGTTATAAATTTTCTTTGCAAATGCATGTGGATCATTCATAAAAATTAATAACATGCTTAGACTTACCAGGTAGATGAATTGCCTGAGTCACATAGCAAATAAGTAGTAGAGCTAGTATTTGAACTCAGATCTATCTGGCTACAAATGTAAAAACCTCCCTTATGTTATACTTTCTAAAAATATATAAAAAAATTGTTCTCCCTAAATTGTATTTAAATATTGAGTTGATGCTGCTTTATTGAATTCCAAATTTACTTTTTGGAAAAAAATATGATTTCAATCCCCAAACTGGGAAGAAAATACAAAAAAATATAGGTCAACTTTACTTATGGATATTCATTATTTAAACAATTATAAATAGAAAATAAGTCCACTTAAAATTTATCTGATCAAGTGAGATTTAATGCAAGAGCACAGAATAAGATGATAAAATGAAAATTATTGTGATAATTTATCATATTAATATGAAAACATTGTTAAAATAACATTTATCTTAGCAGATATTGAAAAAGCATCTAATAAATGGAACAGTTCTTCTTTGACATTGTGTTTGGCAACCTGAAAAAGAGTATGCTTTTTACATATTTAATTATAAGATATAGCACTATCTTTCATAGAGAAGAGAGTTCCCATAAAAATAGGAAAAAATTACAAATGACAAAGATTGGACTACAGTTCTACCATTTTTTAATTGTAGTAGAAATCCAAGCCATAGTCATTGATAATGAAAATGAAATGAGGTGAATGCCATCAGCAAAGAAAGTCTTACCTTGCTTCAACCTATAATAGGAAGGCCTACCTACCATTTATTGTATGTGAGACATTGTGATAGGTACTGGGGATATAACCCAGAAAAACTATGCATACTTACAACATACAAGTTCATCATATACTAGTTTGTATAAATGAGGTTAACAACATCTTGAAATTCAAGGCAAATGAACACAAATAGCCATGTCTCTAGTTGCAAACAACTGAAGAATATAAGAAAGAATATAATTCATTTGCAATGGAGCCAATATATATTAAATACTGAGGCAGTAATTAAATTTGGGACACGATATTTATTTAAATAATCCTAAAGGAAGGAATCAAAGGCTTTAAATAAATGGAGAGATACCTTGCTCCAGTTGAAGAGATAATATATGGGAAAGATTCCAGTATTCCCTGAGTTAATATAGACTGTCAGTGCATGCTAATTAAAGACCTGGTGGGATACTTTATGAGATGTGATAAATTTCTGGAAAAATCCATCTAGGAAAATAAGCAGGCAGAAATCCTAAGGAGTTTTGAAATTAATCATTTGAAGTTATACTTTCTGTCATATATCAGTTCAATCCTAAACTAGTCTCTTTTTCTGTATCCATCTACTTGCTAGTACTGTGCCTGACTCATAGACGGTGCTCTATAAATATTAGTTGAAAGAAGACAGAAAGGGATTCTTATTGTGTGGCTTTGAAAATAAGCTAGGGATTGACTAGTCGCTTTCCCCAGGTGTCAGAGAGATGATGAGATGGGATATTAGGGACTAGGCCTTATCTTAAGCAAGCAAAGAGGAAGTGGCCATAATCAGAAAAGACGAGAATGTTCGAGGACATTTTTTTAGAGAAGAGGGACCTGCCTCCTAGCTTTCTGCCTATGCTGTTTCTTAGCATGTGGAATGCTCAGTCAGTGCCCCTGTGATACTAGCATCAAGGGATACCACTCTATCCCTCAGTACTGACTGGCACAATGTCTCACACATAGTAGGCTCTCAACTATTTATTTTTATTTATTTTTAAATTTTTTAAATATCTTTATTGATTTCAGAGAGGAAGGGAGAGGGATATAGATAGAAACATCAATGATAAGAGAGAAACATCGATTGGCTGCCTCCTGCATGTTTCCTAATGGGGATCAAGCCTGCAACCCAAGCATGTGCCCTTGACCGGAATCGAACCTGGGACCCTTCAGTCCACAGGCTGATGCTCTATCCACTGATCCAAACCAGCTAGGGCACAACTATTTAATAAGTACATTATTTTTTATTAATTCTCACAATGACCCTCTAAGATGGGTGTCTTCTTATTTCATAAGTGCGGAAGGTGAAGTAGACTGACCTGATTGAGGTCATATAATTAGTGAGCATTGGAGCTGCAGTTTTTCTTCATGTCTTTGCCATTCCCAAGGCCAAGACCCAAGCAATTATGCCATCCAGCAGAAAGAGCCTCTCCACCACATGAGCTAGGCAGGGGCCAGGCCAGGAAGGACATATATGCAAATAGTGGACACTCCAAGCAGAATGGCATAGCATTGGGGAGAACAATTAGCAGCAAAGCCTTGGAGAAAGTTTAGAGTATGTTATCCAGAGAGTCAGGTGGGCACAGATGATTGGTGACATGCTGTGGCAGTTCACAGTGATTTTGGTCCTTGTGAGGACTGATATGATGCATTCCAGGCCCTCTGAGATGGGGAAAGAATAAGGCAGGAGCCTGGACCTTGAGGAACTGGGGAACACAGCTTTGTATACAGAGGAACAAGGCAAGAAGCATGTTACTGGGTTTGGGGGTGGGGGGATGAGGCAATGTTTCACTCTAAAGAAAGAGGTGTAACTCTGGCAATGAGAGCTAGTGGCCAGGGCCAGGGCAGCACCAGCATTCCTGGTCTTCAGTGTGATCATGCTGCTGATGCTGAGCTTCTTAAACTCCTGCCCTAGGAAGATTGCATTCCCAGCTGGGACTAGGCTGGAACCCAGGTTAGGGTAGGGCATTGCCTGTGAGGCCATGCTGAGGAACTTCAGAGGTAGAAAGAGGTACACTTAGACCAGATAGCCAGAAGTACCTGCAAAACAGGGTGAGGACCTAGGGTAACATCAAGCCCCAGACCAAAGTGAGAAGGGATCACAGCACTGGCAACTTTTTTAAAGTCATGGTACACAATTAAGGATTCTTCTGATATGCTGAGGCTTGGTGAGGAAATAATTAAAGGCACATGCCTAACTCCTAAATTGGGGGGACGAGGTGGCTGTAGCTGGCTTATTTGCTACTGAAAGGTGGTCATATATCTCCATGTTGCCAACTTCTGTTTGAGCATGGCATCCAAAGGATGTACTGAAAAAATGAATTATGATGTATTTGACACGTTGCTCACCTCAGACCTCATAACTATGGAGAGTGCTGGACTGGATTGCCTGTGGTGGCTGGCAGACTCAGCATGCCATTTGTGACTGGCAATCTTTGTAAGTGTCATGACATGAAAAATGTTGAGAAACATCACTGAAGCCTTATTTCTTGTTGGTCTTTTCTTTATCACTACAAGTTGTGTCTACTTCCATCTCTACAGCACCAGAATGGTGGCATTCAACATTTTTCTTACCCAGGACCCTTGAGAATCCTTGAGAGATGACATCCCTCCAATGGGTAAAGGTGCTCTGATTCTCAGGAGGGGAAGGCCATGTTCTGGATCTTCCCAGAGCTGGATATGGTTTGAGAAAGCCCCTCAGATGACTCTGAAATATCTCCCTGGGGGAGGGGGCCATGTTCCTAACCCCTGAAAATCACTGCTTCCCAGAGAGAAGAACACTGTCACTCCTATGTTTTCCTAATTTCCTCTGACCTAACAGCATTATCATCTCCAAATTCTAGGTAAGGAAACTGAGGCCTGAACTGTATAAGGTTTTCACAGTTAGAAAGTAAGAGGGCCATTAGTACCACCTGGGTCTTCTGACTCCAACTCCAGTGCTGCTTTCTGCGGCACTGTGCCTCATCCTTGATAATATTAGTACCTAAGAAGAAAAGGACAAGGTTAAAAATAAGGCCCATGGACATGCTGGCAGACCCGTATGAAGTAGCACTCAAGATATGGTAGGTGTGGTGCCTCAGGTGAGGGCTAGGCTAGAGCTTGGTGTGGTGAGCTGGAATGAAGGAGGTAAGATGACCCAACAGACTGACGTGGCTCAGCTCACAGACCCTTGGGTAAGCTGTGCTCAGAGCTGAAAATAGCCTTTAGGATTCTAGTCCTGGTGGGTGAACCTTTTCTGAAAACAGGGGCAAATTTTACTATCCTGCTGATGTTTTTTCAGCCACACTTGTCTGTCGGAGAATAGCTTCCTCAAACAGTCATAATTCTCACTAAAGGGCCATGACTATGACTCCCACAAATGCCATAGTAATTGTTGAGTGGTGGGTGGTATGCCTTGTGTCACATTACAAATATACTTTGTGTTGCATTATAAATCCACACCTGTTCATTCCAGCAGGATTTATTTAGTATGATTTTTGGGTCAAGCCCTGTGTACTGGGTGTTCAGGATCTGTATGTGAATGAACCACAGTCCCAGAGAGGTGACTGTTTTGGGTTTCTGACAGATAATTCCAACTCAGTATGTTTAGTGCTTCTTATGAATTGAGTTCAAAATGGAGGTGGGGTGCATGTAAGAAGAAGGTTCCAATTCCCTTGGAGTACTGGCATGGTGAAAAGGTCTGGGAACAATTCCAGGAGGAGAAAACTCTTAAATTGAATTTTAAGTGGCAAATAGGATTTATTCAAGTAGGAGTAAAAGGGATGGGCATTCTTGGGCAAGGATCTGCAAACTTTTTCTGTAAAGGGTCAGATAGTTAGGGTTAGGCTTTACGGGCTATACAGTCTGTGTCCCAACTACTGAACTTTGCCTTTTAGTGCAAAAGCTGCCATGGCTGATTGCCAAAGTGTGCCCTGCCATATAAGGTGTTATACCTATTTGAGGTGTGAGAAAAAGAAGGCCATGAGGTAGAGTTGCTCAAGGCTAACCAATTGCTGTGAGTTAAACACCTCATATGAACCCACAAAGGCCCAGACACAAGGTGATCCAGGCATTGGTAGCTGGAGCCAGGGATACATGTGGGGTATGACATGTGGATGAGTTGGAGGAGGTGGACAGGGGCTCGTGCTTGCACTTGGACCTATTGTTACCTTTTATCCTTGTCCTTTATACCTACTCTACTACCCCTTTCCAAGGCCTTGATTCTGCAGCAGCTGTTGGTCTCCTAGCCACACATCTTCACTCAAACCGGCTCCCCTAACATAGAACCTGACACTAAGCAAGTGCCCAGCCCACATTTGCTCCATGCTTTTCCTAAGATTCAATTAAGGGCTATGGATCATTTAAAGTGCTAGTTTGTAATACAACTGGAATCAAATTATTTTTCTTTTTTTATTTGTTTTAATTGATGTAACTTACTGGTCATAAAAATAAAGACATTCAACTCTATGGAACCACATCATAAACATAGGAACTCTTCCAGATTATATTGGAGTTTTACCAAAGGAAAAAAATAGTTTTCATTCTTAACTAATTATTTTTAAAATGAATGGAAGTTGAAACACTACAGGATCCATAATTTTTCAAGCTGAAAAAACAACTAAGCATCTTTTCTTTTGCCAAAAAATTTTAGTGGTGTCAATGACAACCATTTTATATTTTTCTGCACCAGATTGAAGATATTTATGAAATAATCAGTACTAAATATAAATATTCCCCTAGAGAGGCTATTTCTAAGGAGACTTAAAAATGCCCCTGAAGTTAGATGTGTAGCAATTTCTATTTCTGTGACTCCCCTGTCCACACTTCTGTAAAGGACTTCAGTTGGTTTGGTCTTCATTCAATGTCATGACCCCATTGCCTTCTTTATTTTGGAAAAAAAAATTAAAAATATGTTTTCTGTCTTATGGATGGGAGTGTGTGTGTGACACACACACACACACACACACTGAGTGGCCAGATTATTATGATCTCTGAATGCATAATAATCATTAGAGGCCCGTTGCATGAATTCGTGCATGAGTACGGTCTGGCCAGTCTTTCCAGGGGGAGGGGACATGGGCGGTTGGCTGGCCTGCCTGCTGGTCGAACTCCTGGTGGAGGGGACAATTTGCATATTAACCTTTTATTATATAGGATATACACTGAGTGGCTAGTGGCTAGATTATTATGCGTTCAGAGATCATAATAATCTGGCCACTCAGTGTGTATGTGTGTATATATATATATATAAATATATATATATTATATTTATATATATATATATATATATATATATATATATATATATATATATATATATATATGAAATCTGAAAGATAATTCCATTTGGAGGCTGGACTGTCTGTGCTCATTGTCATCCCACTCTCAGCATCCCCCTTCACCGCCCCCAGCCCTGGTGTACTCCCCTGTACCATTTGTCTTTTCTGACTTGATCATGGTAATAATAGCAAGTGCTTCATGAGCACCAACTCTGGACCTGGCTTCTTACAAACATGCTCTTGGTGGGGCCTCATGAAAACTTTGTGAGCATCTTGCTGTTATTCCCATTTTTTCAGATGAGGAAACTGATACTTCAAGAGATGAGAAGAACTAGCCAGAGAGACTCTGAGCAGAAACTTCAGAGCTCTGATTAGACCCAATAAATTTAGTCTAACTCCAAGACTTGTGATGTTTTCATTTTAGTGGTCAGCACACTTGTGGAAAGAAGTACCTGTGCTTAGTTGTAGGTCCTGCATTGCAAGGCACATATGATATATGAGTATCCTGAATGGTGTAAGAGCATAGAGAGTCTGGGAGTCAAGGCCTGTGAGGGCACTGAAGGGACTGTTTATCCTGGGAAATAAAAAGCTCAGAGAGAAGTAATAGCTAAAATCCTATGTGATGTGCTTTTATCTGTGAATAGATTTCTGTGTTCGTTCATACATTGTTTTAATTGCCTCCTATTTAGCCCATTGGTAAGGAAGATTTGTGCCTTAGGTTTATGGGGATAGACCATTATACAACATCTGCCACTGAACAGATGAGATTGACAGCAGTTTATTAGTCACAAAAACTCATAGGCCAGAGAAGTAGGACACCATACTCTATGCAGGTTCACACATTTCCCTCTCAATCCCTTTGCTCCTGACTGGCCCCAGTGCTTCCCCATGTGTTGCATGCCTCCTGCTTCTAGGGGACTGTGAATAATATAATAAATATTTTTTCATGGGAGTTACTTCTGCATCTGCATATCTTACCACGATTGATTAAAATAAATCCAGGGTACCTGGATTAAAATAGGCCTAGAGTGTGGTAACTGCCTTGCTCATGGTCACACAGGTAGTGATAGAGCCGCTTCTGGAATTCAAATCTTCCAAACTATAGACATACTAGCATTCCCGTTGCAGGAAAAATCCTGCAATAGGGTTTCCTGCTGCACTCTACCCGGCCCCGCCTGCTCTCCTCCCTTCTCCCTCGCCCCGCCTTCTCTCCCAGCCCCGCCTGCTCTCCTTCCTTCTTCCCCAGCCCTGCCCCTGCTCCTCCCTTCTCCTCCGCCCCGCTTGCTTGCTTCTCCACAGCTTTGCTCCCTTCTGCAACTCTTGGCTTCTTTCTACACTGTCTTGATATGCAAATTAGCCACCATCTTGGTTGGGGTAATTTGCATACTTGTCCTGATTGGTTGGTGGGTGTGGCTTGGCTGGTGGGTGTGGCTTGGGCATAGCGAAGGTATGGTCAATTTGCATATTTGTCTATTATTAGGTAGGATGCTCTTTCTTTTACCCATATTGTTGCTTATTTTACAAACACTGCAGATATGTTGCTATCAAGAAAGCACCCTAAACATTTAAAATCCTGTTCAATCTTTTCATTGAGGGTGAAAATTGGTAATTCATTCTGTGACAGGCTCTATGGATGAAAAATAGAAGGAAATTCAATAAATTATAGTGATGTAAGAATTGCAACATTAGAATCCTTGAGGGAAAATAAAAACCACAATAAATGATTATACGCTTCTTCCCATTCTACTTACTACTATAAAATGGCACTATCGCTTGTAAAAAGCCATCCTTACTTGTCAGGAGAGTGCCACCTGAAAGTATTAGTGAGTAAGGTTATAATTGTACATTTGTGGTTTAAAAATGAGTAATACCTTGTCATTTTTCCCTGCCTCCTCTGCCTTCATTAGTCATATGTATTTCAGTAGTGAACCTGGTTGTCAGTTTGGGCCTGACTCTAGTCTGGGATGCTGGAGGCAGGGGCTTAGGTCTTCCGGTTGGCCCACAGCTCACAGGGTCTGCAGGCTGGGAGGCCCAGGATGTTCAACCACCCTTTGGACATGTTCTGAAGTAGCTGAGGTCAGGGTCCAAGTAGACCTCCTGGAGAACACCTCCTGAAGTCTTGTAGCAAACCAGAAATGCTTGAAAACCAGAAATGCTTTTTTGGGGGGAAGGGTGGCAGAACTTGCTGGTTTTGGTTGGTGGTATATAATAAAGGCTATAGCTGGGGAGATCCAATAGAGCTCATTTTGCAGTAAGGGCTACAGTGTGGTGGTTAAGAGCATCGACTCTGGAACTAGACTGCTTGGGTTCCAATCCCAGATCCTCTTCTTATTGGCTGTGTGACCTCAGGCAAGTTACTTAACATCTCTGAACCTCAATTTCATTATCAATAAAAATGGAGAGAGATATAAGAAGCAGTGTAATATAGTGACTTGAAGACAGCAAGGGAGCCAGACTGCCTAAATTCAAATCCTAGCTGGATCATCTATTAGTTGTTGGGCCTTGGCAAGTGTCCTAACTTCTTTGTGTCTCACTTGCCTCATCTGTAAATTCGGGATGGCAGTGATAATATGGCAGGAATAAATGGGCTAACCTATGTCAAACAATTAAAATGGTTCCTTGCTCAGCAAGTATGGCTCAGTGGTTGCACATTGACCTATGAACCAGGAGGTCAAGGTTCGATTCCTGGTCAGGGCACATGCCCGGATTGCAGGCTGGATCCCCAGTAGGGGGGGGGGTGCAGGAGGCAACCAATAGATGTTTCTTTCTCATCATTGATGTCTCTATCTCTTCCTCTTTTTTCTTCTCTCAGAAATCAATAAATATATATATACATATATATGTATATACATATACATATACACACATATATGTGTGTGTGTGTGTGTGTGTGTGTGTATATATGTATGTCTGTGTGTGTGTGTGTGTGTGTTCCTGCCACATGGAAGGACTGTTGAAATGTCTGCTATTATTACCATTGCTTATTTCTAACAGTAGCCAAAAGTGATGTGGACTACAAGAGTGGCAGACCCCATGTGCTTCATAGTTTGGAGGAGCAAGGGATCTTGGAGAACTGTGGGCCCAAGGAAGGCATCACAGAGCAGGTAGGCCCTGGAGATGCATAGTTTGGTGGAGAGCAACTCTGCTGTGGGGCATCAGAACTAGATTCGAAACCCTGTTCAGCCACTTGCTAGCTGCGTGACCTTCAGGAACCGATGTCACCTCTCCTTGCCTCTCTTTTTCTCTGACTGCAAAATGGGGATGATAACAGTGCATCCTTGGGAGAATTAAGTAAACAAATAGATTTAAAGTGACTGGTACATGGTTAGTACTCAGTAAAGGAAGATGTTGCTTAGTAATTACTACTCATACTCATAGTTGCAGTGAATGCCAGGTGTAACTCCCATTATTCTCAGGCTGAGAGCTAGCTGCCAGTGTGAAAGGTAGGCAAGGACCTGGGTACTCCAAGAGGCAGAAGTTTAGATACTGGCTTAGGCTGAGAGGTGGGAAGCTCCCCAGGGAGTCATGGTGGCAATGATTTCTTTGGCTGTGTCCTATATTGGGAGATGTGGTTCAAGCTAGGGAGTAAAGGGCACTAGATACCAGGTAAGAATTTGGTTTTTATTTTGTTAGGAATGGAGGCTATAAATCATTGAGTAGGGGGTCTATAGGGGTTTCGGGAAGATTCTCTTGTTTTGCCTAAATGTCAGAAGCTCTAAAACTAGAGTGGGTCTGAAGCTCCTTTTCTGTCTGTCTCTTCCTTTGTGGATTCTACCCATTTCCCAGTATACATACTTCTGTAAAAAGACAACCTGCTGCTTGCCTTTGGCAAAGCACGATGCCTGCTACCTCCTCCAGGAAGCCTTTTCTGATTCTTCCAACTGCTATATGTACTCCTTTCCTCTTGTGGCCTCTAACAGCACTGTGCAGTCTCCAGAGTCTTATCCCAGATTAGTTAGTGGAAAATTGTTTATGCCTCCCCATTCCATACAAGACTGGAGGGCCCATAGAGCACCTGGATAGATCGTACCTTGTTTTCCTCTAGATTCCCTCGATCCCTTATTCTCAGCCCCAACTTAATGCCTGGTACCAAGATGATATGGAGGTAATCAGATGCACGAGGGAGCAGGCGAGGGGATGCTTCATTGAGAAAATGAGTGGGCAATAATTGTGAGGAAAGGTGGAGCAGGAAGCTCATTTTCTGGTTCCTGAGAAGCAGGAAGGTACCACCTCAGATATCTGTAGGATGTAATGTATCTGGGGGGTGTGTGGGAGGTGGTTGTCTCCTTTCTGCTTATGGCCGTGCTTCTCATCTAAAAATGATAGTAGGAGGAATTAACTCAGATGGTTATATGCTTTTCTGAACAGTAATGGACTTCTTTGGAAAGGGAGGAAGCACTTGCTTTAGTTTCTGATAATACCTGGAGAATGGAGCAGTGGTTTCACACTTTTTAAAGTAGCAGGACCCTTTATTCAAATGAAAATTTAAACTTTGGCTAATAGAGGATATATAGAAAGATATATAGATGATAGATAGATGAGTGACCTTGGACATGCCACTCTTTCTGGAACTTGATCTCCTCTGTACCATAAGGGGTAGAGCTTAATCTGAATTTCTCAACAATTGACATTTTGGACTGGATAATGCTGTGTGGGACTGTGCTATACATTGGAGGATGTTAAGTGGCATTCCTAGCCTCTACCCACTAGATGCAAGTAGCATCCTTCCTACCCCACCCAAGGTGTAACAACCAAAAACGACTTCAGACATTGCCAAATGTCCCCAGGGCTCCAAAACCACCCCAAGTGAGAACCAATGGGCTAAATGATCTCTGGCACCCTCTCCCCTTTTTTATGGTCTAAGTGCTTACTCCTAGCAGGTTCTTAGCACAGTGCCAGGAACATTTTAAGTTCTAAGTTAATGGTAGCAATTCTTATTGTTATATGCTTCCCTTTATTAGTCCTAGCTTAGCTATTCCTCGTCTAATACTGTGGCTTATATTTTTAATGCCCAATTTGGTAGCATATCTCATCTGGGGAAGCAAAATGGTCTGCTTGCTTTCTCATTAGCAGTCCCCAGGGAAGTCTAGCCATCAGTAATCAGGTGGTTGCCATGGCAGAAATGGGAACATGGTCACTTTGTACCATTCTCCCTCCTGCTGTATGCTCTTCAATTTAGCCTTTCCTGTCCTCATTAACACTACCCCTGGTGTGATTTTATTTCTTCCTGGTTAACTAGACAAACTGCAAAATGGAACTTTTTTTCTGCTCCCCCCCTTTTTTTACTAACTGGAAGCAACAAGATTCAACCTCCAGAATAACTTTCTGTATTACTTTGGGCTGCTTCTACTGAAAGACCATTAAAATCAGCTTTTAGGTTTATAGTGAGAAAGGGCATTTGCCATTTTTATATTAATATTCATATTCTGTTTCAAGATTTTTAAAAATGCCAAAATAGTATTCATGGGAAGAATTCAACTACTAGAATAGAAAAATCTACAATAGAATTATTATAGTCTCTCATATATTAATTACCAAAAATAAGCTGGTCTTTTGGGACAAATGGGAAATATTCATTTCTGTGTTCTCTTGATCTAGGAGGAAAAATACCAGAAATGAGAAAACTATATTAAGGATATTAATCTTAATTCCATAAAATGAGCATCCCATTATTTTGGAACTTGTACTTTTTAATGAAAATTACAAGAGTCTATGAGTTTTGTTAATTTGCTATAGGTATTGTGAGGTTTTGTATGAACTGCTATGATATAAACATTTGGGAACAATTATCTTTAGTCCCCAGCAGAGGGGCTAACACCTAGTTGATGCCCAATAAACTTTTATTGAACTGTAATAACAGAAGTGATCCTGGAAATCTGTGCATTTTTGTTCATTGAATTATAAAGGGCCACTCATTATTTTTTAAAACGGGAATGACATGGTATACCCACTATATATCATACCATACTTAAGCTACTTTAATAATTTATATAAAAATTTTTATTAAGCTCCTAGTATGTGTCAGGCACACACTAGGAGATGGTTTGCTAAACAGACACAGTTTCTGTAGCCATAGAGCTGACATTCTAATGGGAAGACAAACAATAACAACAAAACCACAAAGATATAACTTTAAAAAATGTTAAGAAATGCTCTGAAATAAATAAAAAATATTTGAACTGAGAACTTATATGTATCAGGAAAGTCATTCACCTCCAATAACAGAAACATCTCAAAAACAATATCTTAAATATATTTCTACTACATGAAAGAAATCTGGAGATGATCATTCCAGAGTAGAGGTAGTGTTTCTATGATGTTGTCACTGGACTAAAGGGGTCCATTTGCCTGCATGCATGAAAACCCAAAAAGACATGAGCAGGAGTTTGCAACAAAGAAAGCAAGGGTTTATTTTTAGATAGTGGCTCAGGCCTGAAGTCATGGGTGAGGTAATACTCATAGACGTAGCTCCCCAATGGCTTCCAGGGAATGGGTTGTATAGGGGAAAAAAATAATTAATTATGGTGACTAAGGGAGTTAGGGTAATAGTCAAGGTCATGGTCTCTACTGATTGGTCAATGCTAGTTTAGGTGGTAGCTGATCAGTGCATCTGGTCCTAAGGTTAGTCATGGCATCACTTCATCTGTTTTCCCTTTTTCTGTGCCTGGAACTGAAACACAACTGATGCCTAGATGTTTTCTTTAGTTTGATTGAAACACTGTCTCTGTGGTCAACAGACCTGATGTTTTCTTTCTAAGATTGTTTGATGCTGACCAGGGCCTTGTTGTCCTGAGGGCTTAATGATTAAGGGAGTAGACACACAAGGGAGAAGGAGGCAGGTGAGTCAGGGTTCTGGGCAAGGCCAGTTTGAATGAAAAGGAAGTAAAGGAGAAAAGGTCATATTAAATAAATGAGGTTTCTGTGCAGTTATAATGTCATCAGGACACAGGCACCTCTAGCTTTCTGATATTCCAAGCAGTATTCTGAATTTTTTAATAACAGCTTTGAGATATAATACACATACCATAACATTAATCCATTTGAAATGTGTAATTTGATTTTCTTGGTAGTAATTCACAGAATTTGGGCAAGTATCACCACAGCTTAATTTTAAAATACTCTTGTCACATTTAAAAAAAAATCTTTACCCTAGGATATGTTTATTGATTTGACAGAGAAAGGGAGGGAGAGAGAGAGAGAAGTTGCTTCTAGTACGTATCCTGACCAGGAATCGAACCCACAACCTTTTAATGTATAGAACGACACTCCAACCAACTGAGCCACCCAGCCAGAGCCTTAAGGTAACTTCCTGATCTAAGATACTTTCTGGCTTTCCAGTCAGGAAGGAGGTAGAGGAGATGTATTTCCCAGCCTAGTCAATCCCTTTGAAGAGCAATTTGGAAGCCCCACCCAACAACTGTCATTTACATACCAGTTATAAAGGAGGCTGGGAATGCTGTTTTTGAGCTGGACACATGACCACACTGAATAAAATGTGCATTTTGTTAGTAAGGATAACAAGAGAATGGATGCTAGATAGTCAACTTGCAGAATATGGAGTTTGCTAAAAATAGCAAAAGTTTTAAAAAACAACCTTCCTTCCTTTCCAATGTAATGAACATTTACTTTAAGTAAAGCACTGTTCTAGGTATTGGTGATGTATATATATTAAGAACAAAACCAAGATCCCTGTTGTCATGTAGGGTATTCTAGTGTGGGTAAGACAGAGAAGAAATAACATAAACATGAGTAAATTATATAGTTCATACTTTACATAAGATTGATAAAACATCATGGGCACTAGTGTTATGGTTTTTATTGTGTTCAGTTTCTCCAAAAATTGCCTTACTGACCTCTCACATCAGTGGTGTGAGGCAGGTTTCATTTTCCCCACTGAACATGTGAGAAAACAGCAGAAGATCAGAGAGTTTGGGTAAGTACCTCCAGGAAAGCTTCTTGTTTAAGTGTCTCTCTCACCCATGAAACAATGAGATCCTCATGGGCAGGGACTGATTGTACTGAGTTTGATAGCCCTGTCCCCTGACCCAGGAAGTAGCATTTAGTCTTACCCAATGAATGTCCAGTGGTTGAACAGAACTGGCTGGAGCTCACATTCCTAGCATTTCAGTGTCAGAGCCAAGCTCATGGCCTTTGGTAGTGTGAACAATTGCCCCCGATTCTCTATTTGTACATCCAGATTTTATTTTATTTTTTTCTTTTCTGCCTTGGAATGTTAATAAATACCACTGTGCATCTAGATTATGGATAATTGTGTTTTTGAAAGCAGATCCAGTTCTCTCTCTCTCTTTTTTTTCTTGATTGAGTTTTTGTTCGTTTGTTTTGTTTTTACTTCAAGGTAAAACAATACAGACTCTCTACAGTAAATTATTCTATACAAAGGGCATTCTTTTGGTGTCCATGTATTTTCTCTCATTCCCTTTAGTAAGCCAGTTTCCAGTTATCTCCACCTATGGCCTTAGGTGGAGAACTAAATTCTGTGCTTTTCTGTGAGCAGATCATGATTAAGTCACTTGGATTTACCATTTGAGGCTGTAAAGTGAGTGTTAAGAGAATCTGAAGTCAGTTTTGCTTTGCCTAGAGACATCAGAGAATCTGAGAATATTAGGCCTTGAAGGGCCCTTAGTCATCCCTGGTACAGTCTCCCTCATTTCCCAGGAAGAGGAATGGAGAATCAGAGCAGCGAAGGCACTTAGCCAAGGCAAGCAGATAGCAGCCCTGCCATCTGACTCCCACTCCAGTGTTTTTTCTGTGCTATCATGCTGCCACTTATGAAGCACATTAAAGGGATTCTTACCAAGTGTAAGGAATTGTGAATGGACTCTTACTCAAGAGATGAGTCATTATAATTTAACCATGTATTTCAAATGATAAGCCAAATACAGTCAACCCCAGCCTGGTTTGAATTAGCAACATCTGCTATGGAGAGGTTATATATATAACCTCATATCATAAAATGCTAGAGATCCCTCAGCTCTGCCTGCACCCTCTTGCAGTCCAGGAGCCCGTGGGGAGTGAGCCTAAGCCATCAGTTGGACATCCTTAGCACTGCTGTGGAGGTGGGAGAGGCTCCCACCACAGCTGCTGTGCTCGCCAACTGAGAGCCCAGCTCAGGACACTGACCACCAGGGGACAGCTCCTACATTGAATATCTGCCCCCTGGTGGTCAGTGTGCATCATAGCAACTGGTCATTCCACCGTTCGTTCGATTTGCATATTAGCCTTTTATTATATAGGATATGATATATTTTTATTGATTTTAGAGAGAGTAAGGGAGAGGGATAGAGATAGAAACATCAATGTTGAGAGAGAAACATCATCCATTGGCTGCCTCCTACACGCCCTCTACTGGGGATCAAGATGCAACCTGGGCATGTGCCCTGACCAGGAATCAAACCTTGGACCTCTTGGTTCATGGGTCAACACTCAATCACTGAGACACATTTGGTCAGGCCTGAGATGTTGTAGTTTTTAGTAGAGTTTTCCTAATTCTGTGTAACCGCCACCATTGCAGAATGCATGAGGAGGCAAGTATACTTTTTTCTTGATTCCTGAGAAAGAATAGATTTTAATAAGGTAGCAGCATGATGTAGCCCATAGAGCAGGGGTCCTCAAACTTTTTAAACAGGGGGCCAGTTCACTGTCCCTCAGACCGTTGGAGGGCCGGACTACAGTTTAAAAAAAACTATGAACAAATTCCTATGCACACAGCATATATCTTATTTTGAAGTAAAAAAACAAAACGGCAAAAACACCTACATGTGGCCCGCGGGCCGTAGTTTGAGGACGCCTGCCATAGAGCATAGGCCTTGGAATCATGTGGCCTGGCTTTTAATCAGGGCTTCACAACCCACTAGCTTTGTGAGCCTCCTTTGGTAAGAACCTTCTAAGAGCTATTGGAGAATCTGTAGGCTGGGAGAAAAGCTGGTGAGGAGAAAGGTAATGGCTTGGACTGGAGTTCTAGAATGTGACTGAATTCCATTAGGTCTCTGTGGCTGAAATTAGACAGTGATTATGATAATTTGGAGCAGTGTCCATAAACACAGCCCTTGGATACACTTGCCTCTAGTTGGTGTTAGATTTCCCCTTTCTTTCACAATGATTTATTACTACTCAAGAAGCCACTTTAATTTTTTTCTGCAATAGTATGTGGTCTAAATGAAAAGATATATACATACATGTGTGTGCATGCATCTATGCATATGTACACACAACCACTACATAATTAAGTGCAACAGTTCCTTGAATAAAATAATTTTGATATAACGTTTATAAAAAAAAACACCACATTAAACGTTCCCAGCTAGATTCACTAGCTGTTGGGTTTGCACATTCTCCCCATGTAGGCTTTCTCTGGGTCCTTCGGTGTCCTCCTATACATCCCAAAGATGTGTACAATAGATGAAGTGACATGTCTACATTGTCCCAGTCTGAGTGAGTGTGGGTCTGTGTGAATAGCTCTATGATGGGAGGGAGTTCTGTTCAGGGTGGGTCCTGCTTTGTTCCTTGAGCTGCCTTGAGAGGCTATGGCACTTTTATACCTGGAACTAGAATAATCAGGTTTGAAAATAAAGATCTGACTGGTTTTTATTCATTTAAAAAATGTTTCTGTAGCTCACATTTATTTCAGTGTATAATGTTAGAAGAGTTTTGGGCTTTTATTTAGAAGTTTGCCGATGTTTTCTTGTGACTAGAAATATGCTGTGGGAACTTAGATCAATTAGCATATGGTACAGTTCATTTCATTATATGTTGTTTTCCTTAAAGTTGCAGTTTCCAAGAATCTATCAATGATGATATGGGAGGACTTAGTGTAATTAGTTCATGTTATATGTATTATGCATGCTACTAGTATGTGCAAGGCACTATTGTAGGCCCTGGGGATGCATTTTATGGAATGAAAATGAAAGGGTGAAGTAGGGGAAGAGGAAAATAAGCAGAATGCATGAAAAGGAGGATTGTGATGATGATGACTGACATTTATCTGGTGCCCACTATGGGCTAGCCACTGGCAGGTGCTATATATGCATTTCTCAGCAGATCTTCACAGTTGGCCTATAGGATTTTAATTATTATTACCTCTCACTTATAGTGAAGAAACTGAGGCAAGTAAGATTGAGAGCAACTTTTTGAGGATCACACAGCTAGCAAATACCAATGCTTGGACTTGAACTCAGTTGTCAATGACTCCAGGGCCCAAGGCCTTAGCAATCTTTTATGGGCATTAAGAAGGCAGTATAGTGACTGCTAATGGGTTAAAGGCTTCTTTTGGGTGTGACAAGAATGTTTTAAAATTAGACTGTGGTGATACTTGCTCAATTCTGAGAATTACTACAAAAATCAATTTGCATATTTCAAATGGATGAATGTTATGGTTTGTGTATTATATCTCAAAGCTGTTATTATATAAAAAGGTAGATAACTAAGCGGTTTATGCTAATTAAGAGCTTACTATATATTATACACTATGCTAAGATGTTTAAAAATATTATTTTATTTAGTCTCATAATAGCCCCGTGAAGTAGATTTATCATAATCCTCATTTTACAGATGAGGAAATCAAGGCTCAAAGAGACTAAGACATATGCCTGAGATTATGTACCTAATAAGCATTGGAACCAGGACTCAATTCCATATCTATTTGATGCTAAATCTTGTATATTTTCTGTCTCCCTAAAACATGATAGAGATTATTTTTCTTTTTAGTATCAAACAAATATGACCCCAGTTTTTATTGGTCTTAGAATTTACAATAATTTTTACTACTAAACACTCATGGAATGAAACATTACAGCTCATATGTATTATTATCTGTAAAAGAAGGTGGGGAGGGATTATACATCAGAAATTTAATGATTAAATTTTAATATGTCAGGTATAAACTAGAGATTGAAAAATGCTTCATGTCTAAGGAATTTAGAATGCAGAAAATTTATCAGCTATTTGTTATGCTCATTTTTGGCAGTACTGAAGCATTTTATTTTAAATGTACTGTTCATTTTTGGGTGCTCTGTTTTGTTTTCCTTATGTAAATTTTTTCCATTTATTGCAGCTCATGTGTGTTGTGTTTTTTTTTTCCTGGAAATAGATAGCATTCATAAACTGTAACAGTTTCATTGGGGAAATTTTCTGTGGCACTGAGACAAAACTGTCTTGGAAGAAATACTGGAATCCTATAAAATAGAGTTAATAGTGCTATACTTTAATAAAAAAATTCTGTTTAGAAGCAATAAACTTGTTCATTGTTAGGCAGCCTCAGTTCTATCCATATCCTGCCTACTAGAAACATCTTCCATATTTGGAGTATGACACAACTATATATCTCCATTTTTTTTCCCTAATACTAGAAGAGAACTTGAAAAAAATTTATTGAGGAATAATTGACAAATATAATTGTATCTCTATAATGTGCAACGTAAGATTTGATATACATATACAATATAGAATGATTACCAAGATCAAGATAATTAACTCCATCATCACTTCACATAGTGAACATAGGTAACTTTTTTGTGTGGTGAGAATGCTGAAGATCTACTCTTAGCAACTTTCAGGTATATAATATCATATTATTAACTACTAGAGGCCCGTTGCATGATATTCATGTAAGAGTAGGCCTTCCTTCCCCTGGCTTTGCTCCTGGCCTCCCGGGAGCCAGCATGTCCTCGCTCCCAGCCAGAGCACTGCTCCTGTAGCTCCCTCCGCTGCCCCCTCTCCCCCTCATAGCAGGCGTCCTGCACCTCCCAGCCGCTCCACGCCTGCATATCCAAATTAACCTGCCATCTTTGTCAGGTTAATTTGTATACTCACTCCTAATTGGCTGTGGGTGTAGCGGAGGTATGGTCAATTTACATGTTTGTCTATTATTAGGTAAGACTAGAGGCCCGGTGCATGAAATTCGTGCACTGGGGGGGGGGGTTGTCCTTCAGCCCAGCCTGCACTCTCTCCAATCTGGGACACCTCGGGGGATGTCCAACTGCCAGTTTAGGCCTGATCCCACAGTCGGACATCCCCCTCACAATCCGGGACTGATGGCTCCCAACTGCTCGCCTGCCTGCCTGCATGATTGCCCCTAACCATTTCTGCCTGCCAGCCTGATCACCCCCTAACCACTCCCCTGCCTGCCTGATCAATGCCTAACTTCTCCCCTGCCAGCCCGATTGCCCCAACTGCCCTCCCCTGCTGGCCCAGTCACCCCCAACTGCCCTCTCCTGCTGACACGGTTGCCCCTAACTGCCCTCCCCTGCTGGCCTTGTTGCCCCTAACTAACCTCCCCTGCTGACCTGGTCGCCCCCAACTTCCCTCCTCTGCCAGCCTGGTCACCCCCAACTGCCCTCCCCTGCAGGCCTGGTTCCACCCAAATGCCCTCCCCTGCAGGCCTGGTCCTCCCAACTGCCCTCCTCTTCTGGCCCGGTTGCCCCTAACTGCCCTCCCCTTCTGGCCTGGTCACTCCCAACTGCCCTCCCCTGAAGGCCTGGTCCACCCCCCCAAGTGCCCTCCCCTGCAGGCCTGTTCCCCCCCCCAACTGCCCTCCCCTGCAGACCTGGTCCCACCCAAATGCCCTCCCCTGCAGGCCTGGTCCCCCCAACTGCCCTCCCCTGCCAGTCTGGTTGCCCCTAATTGCCCTCCCCTGCAGGCCTGGTCGCCACCAACTTCCCTCCCCTGCTGGCCCAGTCACATCTAACTGCCCTCCCCTGCTGGCCTTGTCGCCCCTAACAGCCCTCCCCTGCCGGCCTGGTCACACCCAACTTCCCTTGCTCCCCTGCAGGCCAGGTCGCCCCCAACTGCCCTCTGCTGGCCTGATCACCCATGACTGCCCTCCCCTGCTGGCCATTTTGTCATGGCCATCTTGTGACCAAATGGGGAAGGACTTCTTGTGACCACATGGGGGTAGCCATCTTGTGCAAGGGCATGATGGTCAATTTGCATATTACCTCTTTATTATCACCTGCTGTATGTTAGATCCTTAGAATTTATTCTTCTTATACCTCAAACTTTGTACCCTTTGACCTACATCATCCCATTTTCCTCCTTTCTTGGCCTTTGGCAATCACCATTCTAGTCTCTGTTTCTATGAAATAGGCTTTTTAAAAAAGAGGACTCTTGTGGGTTGTAATGGTACTGAGAATCCCCCAGCATTGCCTCTCTGGGATGGTAAAATTGTTCCCAGTTCTCTGGTGTCTAATAATATGGTCATGGGGTTAATTTTGGAGCATCATTCTCCAGAGAAAACCTTTGTCAGACTAGCTGTGATTGTCTGTTCTGGCAAGAAGCCTCTTCTCATGGTCACCAGATTACATCATGCACACCTCTGCTCAGCACCTTTGTTCTGGCTGTTCCCACTAGTTGGGATGTGTTTCCCCTCTCTCATTCTGCCTCCCGTCTTTTGAGATATTACTCACTTGTAGCAGTCAACATTCATCTGTAGTTATCAAAAGCTATTCTTGCTGTTGGAAGAGGGCAGGTATTTTAGTTCTGTTTAATTAGGTACTTAGAAAATCATTGGGATGGGTGGAAGTGGGGCCTGTAGTCTGGGTCTCCAGGAATGACACCCACAATGCCAGCACTGAACTGGCACACCAAATGTAGCCACTTCTGTTTTCACATCCAGGGAGGTGGGTAATCAGGAGGTTACTGCTGCAACACTGGCTTTCAGGAACCACAGCTAGGGCTGCAGTCTAGTGGAAGGAGGCCACCACCACAACCACTTAAATTGTCTCTGAACACCCACACAGACAATGACTGGAACACTGCTGTGGAGTATGCCATATATCCACAACTTTGCTTGTCAGGAGTGAAAAATAAAGCAGATGAAGATATAGGAAGATGACTTTTGCCTCATTCTATCTAGTCTTCCAATTACATGCGTATATAAAAATAAATAAAATGAACGTATATGTATATCTTTACTCCAAATATAAATACAAAATATATAAATATGTTAGTGTGTGTGTGTGTGTGTGTGTGTGTGCATGCGTGTATCTAGCTTACTATGTTTCAGGCAGTGTTCTAAGCACTTTACATGTATTCTCTCAGTATGGGTTAGGTACGATTGCCCCAACTTCTAGATGCGTAAACTGAGGCACAAAGGGATTAAATAACTTTTAAGCATCTTCACCTACAGGTCACATTTTTACCTATGCCCCCCACCATACTCCTAGAATAGTGTTTTGCCCAAATGCTCAATAAATGTTTACTGAATTAATTGAAAATAGATGTATGTCATTGGAAAGTATCTTCCCTTCATTGGGTTTTAGTGTTCTCCTTTGAGATGTGAAGGGCTTGAGCACCCTTATCTTGAAATTCTTTTTAGTTTATATACCTGAGGGTTCCTTGGGTCAAGTTGCATGACAGCCACAAGAATAATTACCATTATAGTTCTCTGAGTGTCAGGCAGTATTAAAAGCACTTAATATGCATTGTTTCCTTTGAGCCTCTCAACAGCCCCATGAGAAAGTTATGGTCTTTGTCCATTCCTACTTCACCACATGTGACGAAATGGGTAGTCAGAAGGAAGTCATTGATCCATGGTCACACTACTAATGGGTGGCTGAGCTCAGATGCCAACTTGGGTCTACCTGACTCCAAAGCCTATGCTCTTAATAACTGAGAAAGCCTTAGTTCTGTCAAAGAGAATGACATCTAAGGAACAGTTTTGTCTTCTGTTCCTCCTTCCCATGTATTCTTTTTTTTTAAATCCTCCTCATACAAAAGCACATTAGGTCCCCTGGCCTGTATCTTATGGTTTTTACCCTTTTTCTTAGTATTGAAGTAAATAATATTTTTTTTTGGTATGGGACACATGTGGCATGTATTGACAGCTGATAAACTTTTTGTTGCTGGGATGGTTGTTAATAAACACTAATGACTTGGTCCTATCGCCCTGAACAGGGACAAATACCATCAGAACCTGGTTTTGTTTGCTGTCAAGAGAATAAAAACTAGAGAACACCATATTAAACAATTTATTCTTGCATTGATTACCTAACATGCTTATTTTTTTATAAAACTCACTTATTTTTGTAATAAGATATATAAAAAACATTCTATATAATTTTAGGCTTAAAGATCCATGTTTATATGCATAGAATGAGATCTGAAAACACATACTAAAATATATTAACCATAGTTATATGTAGGTAGTACAGTTAGGACTTTTTAGATAATTCTGTTTTCTTACATGTTTATTCTTATTTTTTTCCTATCGTGAATTTGTATGACTTTTGTAAGAACAGTACACCTTTGTGATCCTGTGAAGACCTTTGTGTTGGCAATGAGAGTTGTGTTGACTGAAGATATGTTCCCTGAGTTGCAATCATTTTCTCTTAGAGGTGCTCTTCAGACACAATGGTGGGTGCTTTGCTAATATTGCTTTCCTCCTCCTCATCCTCCCCCTCTTCCTTCTGGAGTTTATCATCAGGAGTTTCCTTGTTTGCTTTCTTCCTTCTGAGATCTGCCTTGATGAATGCAGTGAGTGCTGCTCCAAGGGTGAGGAACACACACAGAAAGATATTCCTGGGCATGGTTCCATAGTGTTCGATAATCTGGCCCTGGGAGATGGTGAAGATGATCCCGAATACCTGGGCAGGTATGTTGAGGAGCCCAGATGACATGCCTTCTGATTCTGGGTACGTTAGCTTCACAGAAAACTCAAATCCCAGTGGGAGATAACCAGTCACAAAGAAGCCCATTGTGCCAGCAGTTATGAACACTACCCACAGGTGTCCCAGATTCAAGGTCATTGTGTACACCACCATGCCCAACAGAGTCATGATATAGACCACTAGGATTGTATCCTTATAGATTTTGGACATATCCAGCCAGATGCCTGAGATTACAGCCCCAAGCATTCCTGCGATGATGATGGTCAGGCCAATTCTTCCAGCATTTGATCTTCTCCCGGGTAGTGCAAAATCACCATGCGATTCAGCAGAGTGGACAAGACATAGAAAGCTCCAGCATTCAGACCATAGGTGGTGACAAGCAGCACAAAGTTAAGGTTTTTGAAGAGCTGGACGATGGAACCTGAGTATGAAGCATCAGGGGATTCCAAAGCATAGTTCAGGAACTGGACCCTGCTGGGGGGATATTTAGGCTTCTCCTTGAATATGATGATGACAAGGATGAAAAAAAGAGTGGAAAAACCTCACATTATGCTGATGTGATAGGCAAACTTGTCCTGGTCTTCAATATTGGGTACCCAAATGGGAGGTACCAAGAAACCAATTGCAATTCCAAACTGATTGCCTAAGACAGCTATGGAGCAGGCCTTTAAAACCTCATTGGCCCCAAACCAGATGAAAGAGATGCAGGATGGCATGCCCAGGATGAAGACCTGGGCCATGGAGCAGATGACCTGGCTCAGTGCAGTGACTGCGAAGAGATGTGGCTTCAGGCTGCCCAACTTCACCCAGGCCCCCAAGCAGTTAAGAGTGGAGCAGGTGAGGGCAATGGTGCACAGGCCAAATTTTTCCAGCACCCAGGCCACCAGCAGTAGTAGAAAGATGTAGGTTAGCATGTAGTACATGGACAGCCAGTCAATGGCAAAGGGACTGACCTGGTAAAAGTTCATGAAGACTTTACTGATGGAGCCATACAGGATCCCCTGAAAGACATTGCACATTGAGTAGCAACTAAACAGCAGGACCACTGCTCAACTGTGCTTGCTCACCTTGATCATATTGAGGTCCTCAGAGCCTGAGCTACTGGAGTGGGCTGAGCTACTTGAGTGGGTCAAACCACCGGGTTGGGCCAAGGTACTAGGGTGGGCTGAACTTCTGGTGTACACAGAGAGGCTAAGATGGGCAGACATGCTGGGGTGTGTGCCTGGAGCTCATACTCCTGCTCAGAAGTGCTATTCCTCTCCTCCATGTTGGGATCTTCATTAACCATGACCAAGGTCTCTCTGAGAACCCTGGGCTAGTGCTGAGGACTCTGGCAGTCTAAAGTGACAGTACCCTTGGCTGGTCCCCTAAAGGTAACAGGGCACTTGTCCTAGTCTGTCCCAGAAGAAATGGAGACTTAAGCTTGCATAAAAGCCACAAGTTGGTCTCCCAATGCTCACCTCCAAACCTTGGCCCCAACTTTTCTGTAGGGACTGTTGTCCCTGACCGCTGACCCTCAGGCCAGCTGCAGACCCTTCAGCTGTGTCCTGGCCCTGCAGATGCCTTCATTACTTCTAAGCATTCTGGCTAGGTACAGCCTCAGGTCCAGGAAAGAGTTCTCTCCTTGCTTAGACACTTCACATGACAATTGGTTCCCAGGTGGCTTGGGCCTCACTCCCTAGGGCCCATGTGACCACCCCACCCCCATCCCACCAGGCATCCGGGGCCCTCCCCTCCCCTCCTGTCCTCCTACCTAGCTCCCCTTCACCCCCCTTCTCTGGCCCTCCCAATAACCTTGGGCCCAGCAGCCCAATTGTTTTATCACAGTTTGCCTGGTGCATTCCTCCCCAACGCCTCCGGTGCCATGGAAACCACCTGGTTAACCCCCCTGAACTGTCCCTCAAATTCATTTGCCCCCTCCCAGAGGATACATGAGATAATACCATCAGCCCTTCTGAGATAACTCCACTCGGTCTACATCTCCTGTGGTATAAATATTTATTTTAAACTCTCCTGAAGATTCACTGGAGATTCAGACTTAGCCCTGGCAGATGGCCTGAGAGGCCAGCTTTCATAACTGGATTCTTCTCTTCTCAGCAATGAAATATAAATATTTTATGATTATCATATTTTATCGATGATCTAAGCCTTTCTGATTAGTTTCCATCTGCAGGGACTAGTTTATTTTGTTGCCTTGGCTTTTTGAGACTTTTTTGTATGTGATGTATTCATGACAACCAGTTGCTTTTGTTTGAAGGAAACCCACCTTTGAGGGACAAATGAAAATATGCTTTTCCCCCCCAAAAAAACATAATTTTAGATCTAATAAAATAGCATCTATAAGCATTACTAAGGGGCCAGGTGCCAAATATAATAGTGTTACCATATGCCTTTGTTTATCATACTTTGTTGTATTTGCCAGTTTACTTGTCCACACACCCCTCCTCCTCACTCTACTGTGCACTCCTTAAGGGCAGGTCTGTGTTTAAATCACTTTTATACCTCCAGGTTCTAATACATATTAAAAATAGAATAACAATGAAAAATAACATGGTCTTTGCACAAAGGATAATTTACAAGCTTCTGAAGTTTTTGGAGATATCTTGAGGATTGAGTTCCTCATCTGTTCAGTAGGTGCAGTAGTGATTTCAGAGTGGTTGCTTGGAGAGTCTTGCTTTTCTCCCCCAGCTTCTTCTTGGTCTCCTTGTTCTCCTTGTCCTTCATGGTCATGCTTGCACCAGCAAATCCTGACTCTTTCACACTTGGCAATGAAGAGTTTAAATCTGTTTATAAAGAATGTCAAAACTCCATTTTAACTCTATGTAGAAGCTTTCACATGTTATCATTTCATTTGGAGTCCTAATTAGATCTTAGAAGTTGCCATCTCTGCTCACATATTCTGAGTCTGAACCCAATTAAATAAATCATTAAAATATTTAATTCAGCTACCAGAAACAATAATGAGGACAAATATCTTGGAGGCCCAAATCGATTATCCTGTGCTGCCATTCCATCTGTGACAACTGGTTCTCCACTTGGCCCTAAATGTTTGTAAGTGCAAGGGCCATAAGACCATAGTAAACGGAATTACAAAACTATGGCTTCTAAAAGTGAAGCCTGACCTTTCCTTTAGAAATTTATGGCATTGGAATTGAACAAATTCATGTTGAAGATATAGAGATAAATAGCACTGGACCTTGACCACCACCTCTGTGGTTGACAAGATGGATGGCCTGGGTAAGTCTCCAAACTGCTCTGTGATTCTGTGGAGTCATCTAACAAGTGAGGGTACTCAATCTTGAATGCCTCTGTTGAGTTACCAGGCAGCTTAAGGACACCTCTGTGTATGGAATGTGCTCCATAAGTTGGAAGGTGCTGACATGCACGCAGGAGGAGTTCCTCTTGGGATGGCTACTGGGTCACAAATCTAGCATTAGAGGTCCAAGTTTGCTTCAGCTCCAGTTTACAAACATACAAGACTAGCATTCCCATAGTTTGCTGACTCTGACTTACACAATTCTGGTCACTCACATTACTTCTGGAATCCTGCTAGTGTCCAGAGAAATCAACAATGCTTCCCTCAATGTATACCAAGCATGCCATGTTTTTTTACACAATAGAAATGATCTTGAAGAATTGAATGAAAATCACATAGTCATACAACAACTCATATTTACTTGAGGGAAGTTAACTTTTGCAAGAGCCTGTGATGAATTATTTTGTAAAAGAAAAAGCCCTTTTGTAATGGTAATCATATTCTATCTTTTAAGTTTAGATACTTAGGTCATTTTTTTTCTTAGTCATGCCAGTCTGCAATGTATTCTAAAGTATTGTAATGTAAAATAATCTGTTATACCATATTCTAAAAAGATGATGATGTAATTTAAGTGTTTAATAAATTAAAAGTTAATACTTATTAATTGTGATAGTAACTGCACCTGTTTATTGAGGGCTTGTTATATGCCCCACACTGTGCTACTTTATATGCTCTACTTTATTGGACCCTCACTATTTGATACATATAATGAAGGTGGGTTATAGTAATTTATATTGTATAAATTTTGGAGCCTGAGTCATGAGGCTGGGAGAGAACATAGAAGGTCTCAGGTTCAGAGGAGGATCCTGTGTCCCAGAAATGGAAAGAAATTCCTCTTGAGTCACTCAGCAAGTTATTGGAAAGGTTGGAATTAGAAAAGATGCTTTCCAGTTCCCAGCCCAGTGCATGTTTTCCCCATAACCCTATCTCTACTGCATACAACACTTCATGATACATGGATGCCATATCAGTGCAGTTGCAGGTTAAGGAATGAATGAATCACCAATAGGTTTTATATTTTCAAGTGTCCAGCATCCCTGAGTCCAGCACCTTTTGTACCTGAGGCTTGTTTAAGTCTGGTGAGAGTTGATAAGATAAAGAATCCTACTGAAAAACAATGTTAATATTAATAATGGCCTTGGTAAAATATAGTAAAGAAGAATAGAATTTCAAATGGAAAAATGTTGAAGGAAATAGAAAATCATACAGGACACAGTAGTGGGCCCAATATAATTTAAAGAAGGTTTGGGCAAACTTTATCTGTAAAGGGCCAGATAGTAAATATTTGATGCTATGCAATTTATATGGTCTCTGTTGCAATTACTGAACGTTGCCATTGTAATATGAAAGAAGACATGGACTGTACAGAAACACATCATCATGTCTGTATTTCAATAAAACTTCATTTATAAAACAGGTGGCAGGCTGAAATTGGTTTATGAGCCATAGTTTGCTGACTTCTGACTTACACAATCCTGGTTCTATATCAAGGAGTGTGAGTTGGTGTGCTTATGACTGCTTTGGGGTGTGCATTTTCCTTTTGTCAGGCAGGCAGGAAATGAATAAGTCCAAGTTAAGGTAGAGCGGTCCAATGTTGCCCAATGTCCCTAGTTACCTGTGAGTGTGCCAAAGTCCCCATTTCTTGGAGGGTATTCCTTACTGATAGACTGGCTATTAAGTTTCACTGTTCTTTTTGGAAACACAGCTTAAGAGGTATTTTGAGCAGTGAAGTCATATCAGCTAATATGTCTCTTAGTGGAAATGAGAAGAAACTCCAGCCTTGGACTCCTTAAATACCAGGCCCTCCAAACTGCTCCTCTGAACTTAATGTCCCCATTGTTCTCCCTATTCAGTCAAAAGTATTTATGAATAATGATAATGATGATCATGGTGGTTAATATTTATTGAGGTCCTTCTATGTACCAGGCAATTTAACTGACATTAATACATTTTCATCGTTGATCTCTACCAACAACTTTATAAGGCAGATACTATTATTTCCTGCATTTTGCACAATTTTGACAATTGAGACTCAAAGAGGTTTATGACTTCATCGGGGTCAAAGAGCAATTAAGTTACTGCAGCAGATCTAAAGCCCAGGCTGGGTGATGATAAAGTCTATGGTCTTTACCACTCTACCACACCTCCATTTCTGCTCCTGGTTTTTGAGGACACAGTGAGTCATCTTCCTCTGAATCTGGGTCTGAAAATGTTTTCTCACTTCTTCCTCCCCCACATTACTCCTGTCTGTCCTTGATTCCCAGTCTCTGGCCTGTAGCACTTTACACCCAGACTGCTGTAGTGGCTCCTGACTGGCTTCTATTTAAAAAAGCTCTATTGAGCACCTTGTTACTTAAGAACATTTTTGTCACTTCAAAAACAAGCCACAAACTCTTTTCATATAAATGGAATTGCAGAATATGTAAACATGTTTTCAAGGTTCATTATGCTTTCAAAGTTTGTCCATGTGGTAGCTTATGTCAATACTTCATTTTTTATGGCCCAATAATATTCCATTGTGTGACAGACCATAGTTTTTTATTCTTTCATCTATTGATAGACATTTGGGTTGTTTTCACCTTTTGTATATTCTGAAGTAATTGGCCTCTTAAATGTATTCTGCACAGCACTTTCAGATCAATTTTCCTCTTACCATGTCACTCCTCTGATTGAAAAGTAATCTCTATCACATGATCTCATTCATATGTGGAGTCTAATGAACAAAATAAACTGTTGAACAAAATAGATCCAGAGACATAGAATGGTGGAACAGAATTTTGAATCTCAGAGGGAAGATGGGGGTGGGTGGGTGGTGGGTAGGAAGAGATCAACCAAAGAACTTGTATACATCTATGCATAACCCATGGACACAGACAATAGGGTGGTAGAGGCCTGGGGTGAGGGAGGGCTATAGGGGTCAATGGGAGAAAAAAGATGACATATGTAATATATTCAACAATAAAGATTTTTTTTTTTAAAAAAAGAACGTCATCTCTGATTTCCCATTGCCTCTAGGACATTGTTTAAACTCCAAGCTTGGATGTTATTGTGGGAAAGTACTTGACAAGGAGTGAACGCTTATGCTGGAATAAGAATTTTGAGGGAACTGTTCCTTACTCAGCATGGAGCCTTCTCACATTGATGAACCCTTTCTCACAATGATGGGCCCTTCCCACATTACTGTAGCTTCCTGTGAACTCCCCCTTCCTTTTTATTATCCAGGGCTCTCCCATCTGTATTGCCTATGTGACACTCAGCATGTGCTGTTGCACATTGGGAGAAAGATACATCTCTATGTATCTCATTTCCTTTGCTGATCTTGGAACCCCTTGAGGTCAGGGATCAAGTATGACTCATAACGATGGTCACAAGTGTAATAATAATACCTATCATTTGTTGGAGGCATTGTTATGTGCCAGGCCCTCAGTTAGGTCCTTTCAGTCCTTAACTAACAAACCAAGCCACCAAGGTAAGTGCTTTTATTTCAGTTTCACAGATGAGGAAATAGGTTCTAAGTGTCTAAATAGCCTGTATTTGGTGACTCAGAAGGTAAACGATAGAGCTCAGGAACATCTGACTCCAAATTCATTCCTCCACAATGCTGTGGTGACAAGGACTCATTTTTCTCTTCCTGTCTCTTCTCTTCTTCCTCCTCCTCCTTCATCATTAGATATCATCACTCCCACTTGGCAGATGAGAAAATTAAGGTGCAGACAAGTTAGATGTCTCCTCCAGGGTCACATTCTTAGTGTATGATGACTCACGGACTTTAAAATTAGAACTTGTATCTGTAAGCATATTTTTATTTTCCCTGACTGTACTATGGCATTAGTATGTGTTAGGGCCTCAGTGAGCTCTTTGATATTTGATAACTGTCATGTTATAAAACAGTAGGGAGGAGAAGATGCACATATATAAACAACAATAGAAACTATAAGATGCTCTATTGTTACAAGGATTATAAATGCTATGCAAATTTGAGAAAAGTTATGAGAGCTTCATATATGAGGGAATCCTGATGCTAGACCTTGAAGGAGGGATGATTTTAGTGGGGCAGAGAGGAGAATGTGAAAGAGACAAAAAGAAGGAGATAGCAGAAGAGATTAAAACCTTCCCATGGGGCCATTCTCCCAGTCCAGTTTTCCACACTGACCCACATTCTCTAACAGTCTTGATCTGTTCTAATTACTATTGGGACAGCTGTTAAGAAACAAATAGTTAGCCGAAACCGGTTTGGCTCAGTGGAAGAAACAAATAGTTGCATAATATGGACATGAGCATGTGGTTTTGGATTAAACTTATATTTCTCAAAGGGACAGTCAAGAACATTATACATTTGGATGATGTCTGTCAGAATTGCTTTAAGTTCTATTTTAAATAAACTTGTTTTGGTGACTGTATCAACACCATTTTAATGAATTTAATTTGTGGGAGATTTCACAAAAGCAGCCACCTATGCATTAAAGTGTGAATCTTGTACAGATGTAGTTACAGCATGCTGTGGCTGCAAGTCAGCACTCTCATAAGGCATTAGCCCTAAGCAAAGGCCATAGCCTACGTAGGTTCTCGTCTTCACTTGTTTGGTTCCATGTTGTGAAATATGGAAGCAAACAGCACAAGCCTAAACTCTTTATTTTTTATTGTTGACAGTATTATAGATGTCTCCTGTTACCCCCTCCCTGCTTTGCCCCTCTCCACCGAGCCCCCACCCTACCCCAGGCCTAAACCACATTATTGTCTGTGTCTATGGGCTAATGCATATATGTTCTTTGGTTAATCTCTTCCAGTCCCCCACTCCCACCCTTTCAACCTCTCTCGCCTTGGAGATCTGTGAGTCTCTTCCAAGCCTAAACTCTTGAATTAATCCAAGTTCAGGATAGCCCAATTTCTTAAGAAATCACAGTCCTATAGACTGCCTTGGCTGCATTTTCCCAGGAAGTCCCCCAAGAGACTACAAGGACTGAAGATAGCACAGCCCATGTTAGATGCCTAGGTCTCTACTGAGGGACCCTGGGGTGGGTTGGAAGCCTACCATTGCTTTAGGCTCTGCTTTGCATTTCTCTCAAAAGCCTTTCTCTTTCCTCAGAACAATCCATTTGTAAATGCTACTTGAAATTCTAATGGTTTATCATTGTTTATACAATTAACTTGTATTTCCAGAGTACTGTTTTCTTCTCATCTTCTGAAATTGTTCTGTAGTAGTGTCCCAGAGTTGTTTTAGGAGGTGCATCTGGTGGTCTACTGAGATATTAAACCGATTTTTAAATCTGCATTTATTTTCATTTACTACAGTTTTAAAGTGAGTATATTGGGGCCTGAATGTATTTCTTTTTTATTGCAAAATTATTATATATTTATTCTGAAAATCTTATATTTCCTCAAATTGTATTTACTTCTCTTGAAAGGCAAAGTAACACCCAATCTCCACTGAATATTTTTTCAAAAATTTTAAACTTGTTTCTCACTTAAAAATATGATATCGTGTTGGATTAAAAACCATAAATAATAGGATGATTTCTAAACAAATGCTGTAGTTGGAATATCAGTAAAATAAATTGCACCTGTTGTTAGATATTTACAGCAGACTATTCAATAGCTTTTGGCTTAAAGGTTGATTACAAAGTACATTTATTGATTTCTAAGTAAACCACTCATCTCTGGAGGCATAGTGGACTATTGGCTTCTTGTCAGAATGGCTTTGAGGAGAATATGTCCTTTGGTTCTAATGCCAGCTTCTCAGTAGAGGTGAGAGTTGGTTCTCTGAGTCCAGTGCATTTATGGTTAGCAGCAAAGTTTTCCCAACGTTGATAGATTGTTTAATTTGAAGGTGCATGAGTCATGTTTGAGGATTGGTCAAACTCAGAGCATGTTGGCCTTACAAAAGATGGTTCCTTTACCAAAACTGGCACCAAGTCACTTGATAGCCACATGAAAGCTGGTATAACATTAACATGAACAGAGCTTAGGAGTATACCTACAAGAAAGTAAGAGGAAAATTAAATATCGATTGTACAAAATAATTTCAATCTCAAAAATCCAGATTATTTTTGGCATCTGTTACCATGGCAGGACTAAAGGAGATGGATGTCACCCACTTCTTGTTATGAAAGAAAAAAGGCATGGAGTCTGAACGAGAGGAACAGACTTGGAAAAAACCTCTTAGCTTCTTAAGAAGAGTAATCCTAAAATGGTCCTCTTAAGTAAGGATGATAAATGTAAATTAATGGTTTAGACACCACTGATACTAATATAATATACATTAAATATAATTGATTATGGTATTTGATATAATTACATGTCATATAAAAATAGATTGCTCCTCTTGCTTGATCTTTTCAATGTGTCTTATAAAGATGCTAGCTAAGCCATAGCAACTACTTTTCTTGGCTTGTGGTATTGTGGGAAAAGAGCAAAGGACGGATGGCAGTATATCCATTTCTTCCACTTGGGCCAAGGAATGTGGGTCATGTATAAAGTTAGCAATGCCCATTTCCCTTTTGTCATATGAGTGATCACATCCCTACATTGAGGATTAGTGTCTGAGTTTTTTCTTTTCAAGAAAGTGGGGATTATCCTGAAGTTTTTCACCTTTATTGGCTAGTGGATGAGTCCTATTGTTTGCAGGTACTCATGCCTTTCAAAGGGAAAAAACAAAACACACTCTTCCTCTTCCTTGTATCACAGCTCCCCCCAAGACTCCTTACCTGGGCTCTTGAAGTGTCAAGTTTCTACAAGTTAGTCTGCCTTGCCTGAGTTGGCTATCTTTTGGGGTTTGATCTTTTGATAAAATTCCTAGTGTTTATTGTCAGTGCTGCTCAGAGTTTCCCACTCTCATTCTTATCTGCCTGTTATCATCCCTCCTCCCTGTCTCTTTTCCTTTGTTGCTTCCTCTCTCTTCTTTCATTTCTCCATTTCTCTCACTTGTAGGTGCTAGCATATCCTGATTGAGGTAGTTGTTTGGTAGCTTTTCCCCACTTCCATAATCTCCTGCATGTGTGTCCTTAGTACATGGTCTATTGATCATAGTAAAGCTGTGTTTCAAGCTGAGGCCATCTGCTCTGCAAACCCTGCTTATACCTTGTCCCAATGAAATTGTTTTGCCTCCCTGGTGGTTGTTGAGTCTGTGTGTGTGTGTGTGTGTGTGTGTGTGCCCTCCTTACACTCAAGTCTGCCTCTCAGTTGCTGCCAGTAACTTCAGGTTATTGTTCCAGGCTTTTTGGACTTAATTAATCCAGGAATAAGTTGTCATTTTCATGACCAGAGTTGTCTTCTAACATAACAGTTTTCACATATTTTTGGTTTATTTGTTTTGCTTTGTATTCATCTAACAGTAGTTCTTATACTCTCTGAAATCTTATGCCAAATCCAATATTTCTAACAGGTCAAATTGGAGCTACTTTGCTTGAACTTTTGGTAGGGAGTTCAGTGCTTGCTTTCTCCTGCTCCCACCTTAGGGGCCCAATGAGGGATTCATGAAGAGTACTGTGTTTCTTCATAGCAGGGTTTGATATAACCCTGGGCTTGTCCCCTCTTTTAATTCATAGGTGGGAGCAGGGGAGAAAACATGGCACAGAAAAGCTCAAGGATAGAAAGTTGAAGTATTGTGCGACGAGGAGCCTAGTCATTGGTCCTGAATGAAACAAAAGCACAAACCTCAAGTCAACATTTGTAACAGTATTCTGACAGCTGTCAGCCCTTCTTGGGGCTTACCTGTAGTAGAATCATTGTTCTTTTGAGACAGAAAAGAAACCCCTAACACTATTCCCTTCATCAAAAACCCCAGACAGAATCAGCCATACACAGCAGTTTGGCAGGTTATTATGCCTTTGATGAAGATTAGTTAAGTGAGTAAGATTTGTTCTTATCTTATAATGAGGTGGTTGTTTTCAACTGTTATTCCAAGAAGAGAGGTTGGATCAGTCAGACCCAGCAAACATATACTAACTTGATTCATCTGGCTATGTCATTCGAAGGCCAGGGCTAAGATGGGTGTGCTTGTAGGCATTGAGTTGCCAGAGGAAGCAAGGCAGGGAGCTAAGAGACCACCATGGTGGGGTGGGGAGGATAAAGAGAGCAGCTCTACTCTTTACTGTTAGGGGGTACAGAGTCAGGCTGTCAGGAAAGGGGCTCTGGGCCAAAGGTTGCTCATATTGGGGAGGCCTTATTGACAGAGTGGTGAGGGGTAGTACTCTTTTTAGACTCCTTTTAGTTCTGGAGTTGTGTAGTGGGCTCCCTCTAACAACTCTCAGCTGGTCATCCTCACCATTATTTCCCTGTTTGAAGCCCTCCTCTTTCCAACCTAGACTATCAGGAAAGCACAGCAGTGATCTACATTTGTATCAGTATTCTGACAGCTGTCAGCCCTTCTTGGGGCTTAGGTGTAGTAGAATCATTGTTCTATTGAGACAGAAAAAAAACCCTACACTATTCCCTTCATCAAAAACCCCAGACAGAATCAGCCATACATGCAGTTTGGCCCGGAGCCCCTTTCCTGACAGACAGCCTGACTCTGTACCTCCTACCACTAGAGAGTGGAGTTGCTCTCTTTATTCTCCCCAATGCTTTCTGCCTCCATACTTTCTGGTTGTTTAGTTTTTATTTTATTTATATTATTTATTTTATTTTTATTAAATTTATTGACATAACAGGGACAACAGTATGGTCATAGCCATGGGGAAAGCAGGTGGGGGGGGGGGAAGTGATTATTTTTTAATGTTTATGGTGAAATGTTTATACAGAAGAGTACATATAAGATATTTATGAAGATTAAAATTAATTATAATGAAAAAATAAAATGAACCCCCATGGGTCTACCATGTAGCCTGGGAAATAGAATAATACTACCAGTACTTTAGAAGCCTGAATTAGACAACCTTGCTAAATTCACTTAATATAATTATAATAATTTATAAGATTTTTTTAGCTCTATGTGGTCAATCATATCATCTGCAAATAATGACAGTCTTATATCTTTCTTTCTGGTCCTTATGCTAACGTTTCCATTGCTTCACCTAACTGCACTGGTTAAGACCTGTTAGTGCAATGTTGAATCAAAGTGGGCATTCTTTTTTGTTCCTGATTTTAAATGGAATACTTACAATATTTCACTGCTGAGTTATGATGCTTTCAGATTATTTTGTATGCATAGGTTTTATTAGGTTGGAAAAATAATCACCTATATTAGCTAATAAATTTTATTGTGAATGGATATAAATTTTTATCAAATATATTTTCTGTATGTTTTGAGATTTTAACATTTTTTTCTTTTGTTCTCCTTTAGTCCTCTAAAGCATTAGTTATATTCATAGAATTTTTAATGTTAAAATAAACTTAAATTCTTGGAATTAACCTAACTTGGTCACAAATTATTTTCATATTTTGATAGATTGCAGTTGCTAATATATTGTTCAACATTTTTACATTTATGTTCACGAGTTATACTAGCATATATACCTTTCTCTATTATTCCTATCTATTTTAAGTGCCAAGGTGACAGTTTCATAATAAAATGAGTTAGGAAATATTCCTTTCTTCTTTTCTCCCAAAGTGTATGTATAAGATTGGAATTATCTGTTTCTTGAATGTTTAAAATTTCTTTGGCCTTACATTTGTTTAATGGAATGTTTAAAAATTGTTGATGTTTATATAGGACCATTATTGAGTCAATTTAAAAACTATATTTCTCAACTAACTTGGATATTTCATCAAAATTTCCAAATTTATGGGCATAAAGTTGCTCATAGCATTATTTGACATTTAAATACATTAATGAATCTATAGTTATGCCCTGTTTAATTCTTTTTTAAAATTTCTTTATTGATTAAGGTATTACATATGTGTCCTTATCCCCCCCATTGCCCCCTACCCCCCAATCATGCCCTCACCACTCTGTTGTCTGTGTCCATTGGTTAGGCTTATATGCAGGCATACAAGTGCTTTGGTTGATCTCTCCCCCTTACCTCCACCTTCCCCTACCTTCCCTTTGAGGTTTGATGGTCTGATCGATGCTTCTCTGTCTCTGGATCTGTTTTTGTTCATCAGCTTATGTTGTTCATTATATTCCATAAATGAGTGAGATAATGTGATATTTATCTTTCTCTGACTGGCTTATTTCACTTAGCATAATGCTCTACAATTCCATCCATGCTGTTGCAAATGGTAAGAATTCCTTCTTTTTCACCGCAGCATAGTATTCCATCATGTGGATGTACCACAGTTTTCTAATCCATTCATCTGCTGATGGGCACTTAGGCTGTTTCCAAATCTTAGCTATGGTGAATTTTGCCGTTATGAACATAGGGGTGCATATATCCTTTCTGATTGGTGTTTCTAGTTTCCTGGGATATATTCCTAGAGGTAGGATCACTGGGTCAAATGGGAGTTCCATTTTTAGTTTTTTGAGGAAACTCCATAATGTTTTCCACAGTGGCTGCACCAGTCTGCATTCCCACCAGAAGTGGTTCTTTTTTCTCGGCATCCTCACCAGCACTTGTCATTTGTTGATTTGTTAATGATAGCTATTCTGAAAGGTGTGAGATGGTACTGCATTATTGTTTTGATTTGCATCTCTCAGATAATTAATGACTTTGATCATGTTTTCATATGTCTCTTGGCCTTCCTTCTGCCTTCTTTTTTAAAAGTACCTATTTAGGTCCATTGCCCATTTTTTGATTGTGTTTTTTATCTTCCTTTTGTTAAGTTGTATGAGTTCCCTGTAAATGTTGGAGATTAAACACTTATCAGTGATAACATTGGCAAATACGTTCTCTCATGCAGTGGGCTTTCGTGTTGTTTTGTTGATCATTTCTTTTGCTGTGCAAAAGCTTTTTATTTTTATGTAGTCCAATTTGTTTATTTTTCTCTTTAGTTTCCATTGCCCTAGGAGCAGTATTGGTGAAGAAATTGCTTCGGCATATGTCTGAGATTTTTCTGCCTGTGGATTCCTCTAGTATTTTTATGGTTTCCTGTCTTATGTTTAAGTCTTTTATCCATTTTTTGAGTTTATTTTTGTGTATGGTATAAGTTGGTGATCTAGTTTCATTTTATTTTGCATGTATCTGTCCAATTTACCCAACACCATTTATTGAAGAGACTGTTTTGACTCCATTGTATTTTCATACCTCCTTTGTCAAATATTAATTGAGCATAGTGGTTTGGGTCAATTTCTGGGTTCTCTATTCTATTCCATTGGTCTATATGTCTGTTCTTGTGCCAGTACCAGGCTGTTTTAAAAACAGTGGCTTTGTAATACAGCTTGATATCTGGTATTGAGATCCCACCTACTTTGTTCTTCTTTCTCAGGATAGCTGTGGCTATTCGGGGTCTTTTTTTATTCTAGATGAATTTTTGGATAGTTCTTTCTAGGTCTGTGAAATATGCCAGTGGTATTTTAATGGGGAGTGCATTGAATCTATAGATTGCTTTGGGTAGTATGGACATTTTAATGATGCTGATTCTACCAATCCATGAACATGGTATGTTCTTCCATCTGTTTATGTCTTCCTTTATCACTTTTTTCAGTGTTCTGTAGTTTTCTGTGTATAGGTCTTTTACCTCCTTAGTTAAGTTTATTCCTAGGTATCTTAATTTTTTCGGTTCGATGGTAAATGGGATTGCTTTCTTAGACACTCTTTCTATAAGTTCACTATTGTTATATAGAAATGCCATAGGTTTCTTGGCATAAATTTTGTATACAGCTACATTGCCGAATTCATTTATTAAGTCTACTAATGTTTTGATGGACTCTTTAGGGTTTTCTATGTACAGTATCATGTCATCTGTGAATAAGGACAGTTTTACTTCTTCTTTTCCAATTTGGATGCCTTTTATTTCTTCTTTTTGTCTAATTGCAATGGCTAGTACTTCCAATACTGTGTCGAACAGGAGTGGTGAGAGTGGGCATCCCTGTCTTGTTCCTGTTCTTAGGGGAAATGGTTTTACTTTTTGCCCATTGAGTATGATGTTGGCTGTGGGTTTTTCATATATGGCTTTTATTATGTTGAGGTATGATCCTTCTATTCCCACCTTGCTGAGAGTTTTTATCAAGAAAGTGTGTTGGATTTTGTCAAATGCTTTTTATGCATCAATTGATATGACTATGTGATTTTTATCACTCAATTTGTTTATGTGATGTACCACGGTTTTTGATTTGTAGATATAGTACCAAGCTTGCATCCCCGGATAAATCCTACTTGGTCATGGTGTATGATCTTTCTGATGTACTGCTGGATCTGATTTGCTAGAATTTTGTTGAGGATTTTGGCATCTGTGTTCATGAGGGATATTGGCCTGTATTTCTCTTTCATTGTGTTGTCTTTATCTGGTTTTGGTATTAGGGTGACACTGACTTCATAGAATGAGCTTGGAAGTGTTCCTTCCTCTTGAATTTTTTGGAATAGTCTGAGGAGGATTGGTTTTAGTTCTTCCTTCAATGTTTGGTAAAACTCTGCTGTGAAGCTCTCTGGCCCTGAGCTTTTGTGTGCTGGAAGCTTTTTGATGACTGCTTCAATTTCTTCCATAGTTATTGGCCTATTGAGATTTTTAGATTCTTCATTATTGAGTTTTGGAAGGTTGGATTTTTCTAGGAATATGTCCATTTTTCCATGTTATCTAGTTTGTTGGAGTAGAGTTGTTCATAGTATTTTTTGACAATCCTTTGTATTTCCGTGGGGTCTGTTGTTATTTTGCCTCTTTCATTTCTGATTTTGTTTATTTGGGTCCTCTCTCTTTGCTTCCTGGTGAGCCTGGGCTAAGGGTTCATCAATCTTGCTTATCCTTTCAAAGAACCAGATCTTGGTTTCATTGATCTTTTGTATTGTTTTTGTTTTTGTTTTTGTTTTTCGTCTCTATGTCATTTATTTCTGCTCTGATCTTTATTATCTCCTTCCTTCTGCTCACTCTGGGCTTTTCTTATTGCTCTCTTTCTAATTCTTTAAGTTGTAGAGTTAGATGATTTACTACCATTTTTTCTTGTTTTTTTGAGGTAGGCCTGTAGAGCTATAAAATTCCCTCTCAGGACTGCTTTCATTGTGTCCCATAGATTTGGGGTTGTTGTGTTGTTATTGTCATTAGTTTCCAGGACGTTTTTAATTTATTCTTTGATCTCTTTGGTAACCCAATCATTGTTTAATAGCATGCTATTTAGCTTCTAAGTGTTTGAATTTTTTGGATTGTTTTTATTATAGTTTATCTACACTAATAACAGAGAAAAATGCTAATTGACTGTACCTCCACTACACCCACAGCCAATCAGAGTGAGTATGCAAATTAACCCAACAAAGATGGCAGTTAATTTGCATACACTGAGGGAAGGAGGAGTGAATACTGAAGACAGCATAGAAGGGAGAGGGAGGGAAAGCAGAAAGCAAGGCGGCTGTGGGAAGGAAAGTGCGGGTGGGGCAGGCAGTGGCGGCTGGGAGTGGTGTGTGGTGGAAAAGTGTGGGGCTGCAGTAGGAGGAAAAGCACGGGGCAGCGGTGGCGGGAGGGAAAGCACGGGGGGGGTGGCAGCTGTGGGAGGGAAAGCGTGGGGTGGGGGGAAGACGGCGGGAGGGAAGGGAAAGCACCAGGTGGTGGGGGGATGGAAAGCACAGGGGGGGTCAGCGGCTGTGAGAGGGAAAGCGTGGAGGGTTGGGGGGTGGTGGCAGCAGGAGGAAAAGCATGGGGTGGGGGGTGGGGGGCAGAGGCGGCAGGGAAAGCGTGGGGGGGGCGGGAGAGGTGGCAGTGGCAGGAGGGAAGTCCACTGGAAGCCCTGTTCTTGCAGGAATCTTTCTGCAACAGGCCTCTAGTTTCTAATATTATGCCATTGTGGTCTAAGAAGTTCCTCGATTTGATTTCAATCTTCTTGAATTTGAAGAGACTTTGCCTGTGACCCAATATATGGTCTATTTTTAACCTTTTGCACTTGGATGTCGAGTGTGACTCGACACGGTTAGCATTAGAATAAAGGAATCGAGAAAAAAGCAAGCGAGTGCAAAGGGTTAAAAATGTCCCATGTGCACTTGATAAGAACGTATATTCTATGGCTTTGGGGTGAAATATTCTGAATATATCAATTAAGTCCATCTGATCTAGTGAGTCATTTAGGATTGCTGTTTCTTTGCTGATTTTTTTGTTTAGAGGATTTATCCAGTTGTGTCAGTGGGGTATTAAAGTCCCCTACTATGATTGTATTGCTATCGACCTCTCCCTTGATATCTTCCAGAAGTTTTTTTTATGTATTTGGGTGTTCCTGTATTGGGTGCATATATGTTTACCAGAGTTATATCTTCTTGTTGAATTGCTCCCTTTAGTATTATGTAGTGGCCTTCCTTATGTCTTGTTATGGCCTTTACTTAGAGGTCTATTTTGTCAGATATAAGTATTGCAACCCCAGCTTTTTTCTCATTTCCATTTGCCTGAAAAATTTTTTTCATCACTTCACTCTCAGTCTGTGTGAATCCTTTGTTCTGAGGTGGGTCTCTTGCAGGCAGCAAATATATGGGTCATTTTTTCTTATCCATTCACCTCTCCTATGTCTTTATTTGGAGCATTTAATCCATTTAAATTTAATGTTATTATTGGTAAGTACTTGATTGTCATTTTTTTTTCTTAATGTTTGTGTTTCTTCTTGCCTTTCTGTTTCTTCTTTTTACAGCAATCCCTTTTGCATTTCTTGCATTGCTGGCTTGGTGGTAATAAACTCTCTTAGCCTTTTTTTGTCTGTGAAGCTCCTGATTCCACCTTCAATATGAATGATAGCCTTGCTGGGTATAGTATTCTTGGATTCAGTCCCTTGCTTTGCATGACTTTATATATTTCATTCCATTCCCTTCTGGCCTGGTGTGTTTCTGTTGAGAAATCAGTTGATATTCTAAAAGGAGATCCCTTGTAGGTAACTTTCTGTCTCTCTCTGGCAGCCTTTAAGGTTCTTACTTTGTTGTTGGTGTTTGTCAATTTAATTATGATGTGTCTTGGTGTTGGTCTTTTGGGGTTCCTCTTGTTTGGGACTCTATGTGCTTCTTGGACTTGCGTAGTTTTTTTCTTGCCAATATCAGGGAAGTATTCTGTCATTATTTATTCAAACAGGTTTTCTATTCCTTGTTTCTCTTCCTCTCCTTCTGGTACCCCTATTATGCAAATGTTGTTTCATTTTGTGTTGTCCCAAATCTCCCTTAGCCTCTCCTCTTGCTTTTTAAAATTTCTTTCCAGTTGCTGATGTGTTTGTGTGTTTTTTCTACCTTGTCTTCTAATTTGCTGATGCAGTCCTCAGCCTCTTCTAGTCTACTGTTTAAGCCTTCCATTGTGTTCTTTATTGCAGCTATGTCATTCTTCATTTCCTCTTGGTTCTTTTTCATGTTGGTGACATTGTCATTCAGCTCCTTATAATTCTCATTGAGTTGTGTGTATTTGTCATTGAGTTGTGTGTATTTGTCATCCAGCCATTTGAACATCCTTATAACCATTACTCTGAATTCTTTCTCTGGCAAGGTACTTACCTCAATTTCATTTAACTCCTTTTCTGGTGACTCCTCTTTCTATTTCCTTTGAGGATTGCTTTTTTGTCTTCCCATGTTTTGCTGTGATGTTTTAATTGTAGATCCGATTGCTTTGCTATCCAGGTTCTTTTGGGGATGATGGTACTGGTGTGATCACTCAGGTCTCCTGCGCTTGGTAATCTAGCATAGCTCCCTACTTGAGCTATTTGCATTTTCTTTATGTAGGCCTACAAGCTGGAAATTTGCAACTGCGGTGTCTATAAGTCAGCTGCCATGGAGGAGGGCATCCCAGTTTTTGCTGTCTTGTGCCCTTGGTTGAAATTGCATGTGCCCAGCGGGGACTCACAGTGGCACCCAGGATATGTCTGTTGGGGTGGTAGGGCTCAGGAGGCCTGTGCTCTGAAAAGGCGTGACTGTAGCATCCAGATTTCTGTAGTTGTGGGGTGGGCAGACTCAGCTTTTGCTGCTTCCCCCGTGATTGGATACACCTGTGGTACGTTTGCCAGCAGGGTGGACTAACACACTCTGAAGGACCCTGGTGTTGAAGCCATGCAATTGCAGTGTCTGTGGGCAGGGATCCCAGAAGTGGGAATTCAGAGTTTCTACAGCCCAGCAGTGTGCACCTGTTTGTATGAGTGCATGCTCAGCGGAGGCTCATAGTAGCGCCCAAGGGCTGCCTGTAGAGCAGTGGACTTGGGGTGCTTGCACGCTGTAAAAGCGTGCAACTGTAGTGTCCAGAGTTCTGTAGCTGTGGGGTGGGAAGACTCAGTTTTTTCTGCTGCGTCTGTGGTTGGATATGCATGTTCCCAGTGATGACTCACAGGGGTACCTATGGTGTGTTTGCCAGTGTGGTGCACTGAAGCACTCTGAAGGGCCCTGGCACTGAAGCCATGCAACCGAGGTGTCTATGGGCAGTTATCCAGGACGAGTGAATTCAGAATTTCTACTGCCGGGGGAGTGCGTCCCTGTTTGTCCAAGATTGCACCCAGCAGGGGCTCATAGTGGCTCCTAAGAGCACCCTGTGGATCGATAGGCTCAGGGGGCCTGCTTGCTGGAAATGCGCAACTGGGCAGTGTGTTTGCTGGTGCAGAGCTGTGACACACTCTGAGGGGTCCTGGCACTGATATATTTATGGGCATGGACAAGAAACATCTCAGCAAGAACAAGGATACAGAAAGGGATAGCTAGATATACTCCCATTTGCTATCTTTATTTAGTATCTATTATATTGCAAGCATTGTGTTAAGTCATATATAATCTTCAAAGAGGTAGGTAGTGTTATTGTCTCCAGTTTCATAGATAGAAGAACCTGAGATTTAGAGAGGTTAAGCAACTTAGTCAAGGCTACTCACCTAATAAATGGCAAAGCTGAGATTCACAGTGAAGTCTGGTGGACTATATTCTTCTACAATTCAACTTATCTCTTCTTTATGACTCATCTCAAAACCTCTGCTATTTATTGAGTCACTGTTAAGTGTGTATCTCTGCCTGGCTCCCACTATCTCACAGTCAGTTTTTAGGTATCTTAGTGGTCAAAAGTGGTCTTGTTTGCTGACTGAGCTTAGAAACTGATGGAATGAGTAAGAATATGTACAACTGCTTTGGCTGCTTCCTGTCCCTATAAGATCTCTCTTTACTCCCTGAGTGGGAGTTTCTGGGTTTCAGACGGATCTGCTTTGTCATGTCATACCTTATCTACAGGCTGTTCCTGAAATCTTAACATATAACACCTGGCTTTTGGAGACAAAAGCTTCTTGATTAAAGGGGAGGGAGACAGCTGTTTCCAAGAAAGCTGGGAAAGAGCCCAGAGGGCCAACTGGAGATCAGGAGTGCTTGGGGACTATGTATATTTGGGAGCAATTGTGATTTACTGTTTACAGACAGTCCTCTCACTCACTAATCCACAGAGCACGTTAGGGCTGCCACATCAATAAATAGTCTTACAGGTTATCCTGTCCAAACCCAATCACTGTGTACATGAGGAACTGAATGCAAGAGAAGGGGCAGTATATCACCCAGAGTCATACAGAGTGATATTCAATGCCTGCATTAAGACCCAGGGCTTTTAATGGAATGACCCAGATTGGGAAACTTTATTTGGTCCTCCATGCAGGCTATCCTTTCTTATCAGTTATTTTTGCAAGGCAACATGCTCTTTATTTTCCTTTAGGCATTTAGTGCCCTGAAGACAGAGAGCACATTTTGTAATTGGTTTTGGACTCCCTACCATTACTCCCACATAGTTGGCTCTTGGTGGGGGATTGGTGGCTTGATTGAGTTAGCCTTCTTTTTTTATGACCTTTATTCAACAGGACATCTAGTCTCTGTGTATTGCTTTGCCCTTGGCAAGGTGTACTCTTCCACCAGATGCAACTCCTCTTACCTGGAAGTGGCCCCTCAGTGCATTGGACCTCAGCACTTCCACATCCAGTTCCTCCATTAGCATTAGTTCCTTATCCATTAGCCCCACTTTCTTAATGTCCATTTCATATTTTGTTTCTAACCCATGCAGGTATGTTATAAGTGATCTTTCATTGCATGCATATAGTCTTTGAAGTGTTTTTTTAACTTAACTTTCAGAGTTATATGGTAATTCTTCAGCACCATAAAGAAAGGTGTATGATTGTGTCTACCATGTACATAAGATGCAGAATAATTTCATTATGAATCTTGGTTTTCTGGGTCTTGCCACATTAAGAAAGGAAGCCTCCCTTGAAATATTAATCTAACTACAAACAAACAAACAGGCACTATAGAGGGCATGTATAAAAGACAACATTATTTCTGAATGGTTTATTATGCTGACTACTTTTTCTGTTTGTTGAAATTCAGATATGAGGCTGAGGTGCTGGCATCCTCTACCAAGCAGAGTGACCTTGGTCTAGTCATTTCATCTATCCGAGATTCAGCCTATTCATTTATTGAGAAATATTAAAATGTTCGAAGGATCTTATGAAGTAATGTCTGTCAAAGCACTTAGACATGGTGTATGCAGCTCCCTGTGCAGTAGCAGTATCATTGTTTATTATTAGAGGACTCAGAAAATAGTAAAATTCAGTTGTAGGAGATATTGGAAGAACAGAGACAATGTTGTGCTCTTGCACAGGTCTCTAAGCCGGTATCCTGATTACTACCAAGCATGTGCATCTTGGCTCAGTGGACTGGAACCAATAATACCTTTGTAATTCTGAGGGAGTTCATTGGAATCACATCTTCTTTTAACATACAAAATAATAGCTTACCAACTGAAGCAGGAATTCCAGAATCCTCTTCAATATCTTCACCAGTCCCCTTCTCCCTGGCAGAGGTGGGAGCTTATCTTTTCCTGTTAGACAGCTCCAGCTGTTAATTGCTTCTCCACTGTCCCTGGCTCTCTTAGCAATAGCAGATGGTTGAAAAGTATACACAAGTATCTCTGAAGACAGCTGCAAAAAAAAAAAAAAAGAAGAAGAAGCTGTCTGAAATTTGTGAGCATATACAGGGCAGTAAGTTGGAATTCAGCAAGGGAAAACTCTGAAGGCAAGAAAGCACATGGATGTGTAAACTGTGGTATGATTATGACAAAATTATCTCCAGCCCACTAGAGCTGTACTTTCAACCTGGTGTATTGTAAGGAGCTGACAGGCATATTAATTTTACATCTCTTTTCATGGGGATGACTTTGCTGGTTTTGGTACATAGTTGTCCACAGGTGTTTGTAGCATGCCCCAATACTCATTCCTGGAGGACTTTATTATTTTTGTCCCTACTGATCACTTCAAGCTCTCTAGATTTCTTGTGGTTGTTCCACTTTTAGTCTTGGTGATAGTTGTGAAACAGATTTTGTTATAGGAAGATTGGAGATGTATTTGGCTTTATTAAGGATTATTGCCTTATCCTAAGGTCAGTAACTCATCTTTGGAAAGTAAACAAAATCCTCCAAATTAATTTTCAGCAGCCTTTGTCACTGAATGGTGGGAAGATTGCAAAAATTGCTCTGAGTAGGTCAAACCTATGCTTCTAGGAACATGGTAGATCTTCCTCTGCCCAATGCCTCCCAGCTACTTTTGCAGAGATTCAGTTGGTAAATACTGACATCTGAATGGACATACTTAATTGCCTGCCAAGTAGTTTATTTTGTTAGCTTTAATCCTGGGAGGTAGGTTGCTTGAGGAATGCTATAGCAAAAAGCCCCAGCTAGAACTGATCACCCAGGAAAAAAGTGATCACAGACAATTAAGGACTGCTATCTGGAACTGACTGGCTTTGGTCTGTACATCCCACACCCAAACTCCTCTCTGAAAAGGAAATTAGTGAAATATTTTGATGAGGGCATACAATTTGCAATTTGAAGATGTAAAAAGGTGCTCAATTATGCCAGTTTGGCGAAACATAGAACAGAGTAGAGGGACTGAATATTCAGAAGCTGTGTGGTCATGTCCCTTCAGGGAATGAGAATCTCTAAGGAGTAAGGTGTGTATGATCTGTGACTACTTACTGCTGCAGATCACTTAAATGCCACTCAGCAATTAAGTGTGGATCTAGTGGAAGAGAAGGAAAAGTACACCAAGCAGCCACCTGTTTACACTTCCCAAGCCGCTGCCCCATTTCAGGGAGGCTGTCCTTACCTCTTATCTCTGTTGGTGCAACAAACATCCTCCTACCTCTTCTCCACTTTCCTGCATCTCTCCTCTCTGGCCTCTTTTCCCTCCAGCATTTACTGTAATGCAGTGCCAGGCACATCCTTCCAAGATCCAGTCCTAACCAATTTTGCCTTGTACTCAGACTTCAGCAGCTAAGGAACAGTCTATCCTCCTCAACTTTCTGTCCATGGGCTTCCATACCAACTCAACAGCCCTCTGGTCTCCTTCACCTGTATTCATTTCCAGCCAAACTGTACCCTGAAGTTTTCTGCCTCTGCTATATCTGTTGACTTAAATGTATTTCTCTTCTCATAATTTTACCTGTCATTTGTCAATATCATCTACTTTACTAAGCTTTTCTTGACTCCCTGTCTCCAACTGGAAAGCATTTTTCTTTCTCTGAACTCACATAGCCTGGCCATTGAATTTCCTTCTTGGCTTGAATTCATGTTGTTTGTGAATTATCTGTCTCCCTCAGTGGACAGTGAGTTCCTTAAGGGTCAGGGCCTGTTCTGGATTCATTGCCACATTGTCACAGAGTGTCCTAATAATCCTTGGTTAATGTTGGGGTGTCCCCACATGCCACTCTGAAAGGCTTGCAAAACCCTGAGATTCTGTGTGAGGTGATGAAAACACATTACTCCCCTTCTCAGGATTTCAGGTTTCTGTTCTACCAATCAGGGGGATTGGTCAAGGTCCTGGCTAGCTCAACTATTCTATGACTCAACTTTACAAGAAATGTTTGTGTAGCTGGGTGTTCTAATTAAGGCTCAAATGGTTGCCTTTGCAGCATGGATTTGTGCTACCTTTTGATATCATTGGATAAGGATGAAGACCAAGGAATGGCCTCTGCTTTTTTTTTTTTTTTTTGCCTTCTGGGTCTCCAAATCTCCAATATTTCGAGTGCCTTTCAGATTTGTGACTCTGGAAACCAAGGCAGTAATATTATAAAGTCATGAAGAATCTGCATAACACAGTTGTAATGCAAATTTAACATTGGGTACAATGCCTACTACATAGTAAGCATACAGTAAAGCTTTGCTAATTTCATGATCATTATTAATAGTCATTTTCCAATAATACAGACCTGGGTGCAGATTTTGGCTTAGTCATTTAGTAGTAATATAGCCACTTTCCTGATCTATAGGAACCTCTACTCGGTGGGGACTTATCGTGCAGGTGCATTGTTAGTCTTAAGTAAATTACTTCATGTTAAACTGCCTAGCATGGTCATGGTGCTTGAAGATATAGTTATTGTCATGATGATGATGACCAACATTATAGGGTAGGAGCTTAATACATTCATCCAAAAGCCAGCATAAAGGGTTTCACTGGTGTGATGTGGGTAAACCTCTGTAGGCTGGGATCCAGATTCAATTCAGACCATTGTCTCCAAATGTATCCAAACTCCTCAGAATGCCAGAGGTGCCTAGCATGTTTTTAAAACCTACCATTCTGAGTGACTCCAAATGGCTGAATGGAGGAGGGGTTGAAAAACTCCAAATCAGTGACATATGATTTAACAAAATGCCCAGAAGATCTTTGCTGCCTCTGTCATGTCAGTGCTTCTTTGATTCCAAATAGATCAGTGACAACCTCACTGTACAACTATGGGGAGACACATTCAAGAAGCATTCAGTAATGGGCCTCCTAGGAAATTAATCTGTACAAAGTACTGGTAAGGTATAATTTTCTTGGCCATGGATGGAAAGATTTTTTTTGTCCTTCAAATAAATAATCTATCTGGGTTATGGAGTCAGGGCAGTGTGAGAGGTACAGACACAGAAACTGCTGTGTTAATGACAGTGTTTGTGAGACTCAGATCTTAAGCTTTCCCAGGGATAAAGTGGTAGGGCCAAGAAGGTGTGGAACATTACTGAGTTAATCCACAACTCATCACCTACTTATCTACCTGAAATAACTGTGATAAACAAGGATGAGTTTGTTAGATTGTATTTTCAAAATACAAGGTAAAAATACAAGTATATCAAAGGATTTTTGGATAGAGAAAGCAATTTCTAGAAAGTGGCATGAGGCAGAGAATTTGATCAAACAATAAATATCTATAATAATAAAACCGTAATATGCTAGTTAGGCTGGACAGCCGAACCACCTTGGACATCATTCCAGACATCCTTCTGGATGACCTTCTGGATGAAGCCGAGGTGGCGGGGGCTGCAGTGGGTGAGGGCTGAGGCAGAGGCAGTTAGGGGCAATCAGGCAGGCAGGCAGAGTGGTTAGGGGGGATCAGTCAGGCAGGTAGGCGAGCAGTTAGGAGCCAGCTGTCCCAGATTGCGAGAGGGATGTCTGACTGCGGGATTGGGCCTAAACTGGCAATCAGACATCCCCCAAGGCGTCCCAGATTGTGAGAGGGTGCAGGCCGGGTTGAGGGAACCCATGTGCATGAATTTCGTGCACCGGGCCTCTAGTAAGTTTTATAATGTCTAATCACTGTGGTGTTCACCTGAAACTAATGTAATATTGTATGTCAACTGTAATTGAAAAAAAATTTAAATCCTTTTAAAAAACAAAAACAAAGGAACAAACAGGATATTATGAAAAAAAAGAGCCCTTGGAAAATAAAAATGATAGTCAATATTAAGAAGTTAATAATTTGGAAGTAAAAAGGCAAAATGATGAAAAATAATAGGGAGCAAATAAGGATAAAAGACTTAGGGAATAGACTGAATTCAATGTCCAAATAAGAATACATAGAAGGAGAAAATTATGAAGAAATAATCTATAATAATAAAAGAGTAATATACTAATTAGACCAGACAGCTGAACGACCTTCCGTACGAAGCTGGGGCTGCAAGGGATGAGGCAAGCCACAATAGCTGTGAGGGCCAGGCCCCTTGCATGAATTTTGTGCACCGGGCCTCTAGTTTAAAAATAATATTAAAGAGGACCAAAAAATTAAATGAAGAAAAGAATAGTAGTGGATTATTGTGGAAAGAACATGGGACCATGGACACTTGAATTTTAAATTTGATTTTGTAAATTACTGTGTTTAAGACTTCTCTAACATCAGTTATCTATACTGTAAAAGGAGGTGGATGAGCTGTTTTTCAGTTCTAACACCCTATGACCATGATAATGATGATTAATAATATACATCTCCTTGAAACAAAGTGAAAAGTCTTCTTTTAAAAATTTGATCTAGATGTGCAGAGTATTTACATGTTGGACACACAAAACTAAAGAGGCAAATTTTCCACATATGTAATGAAGTTCCCTGCACTTGGTCTTCATAGCTTAATTATTTTTATTTTATGGAGGTGAAATTCACACAACATACAATCTAACCATTTAAAATGTACAAATAGTGGCATTTACAATATTCAGTGTTGTGCAATCATCAGCTCTATCTATTTCTAAAACATTTTCATCAAGCCAAAAGGAAATTCCATACTCATTAAGCAGTCATTCTATATTCCCCTCTCCCCGACAGGATGGCATAATTCCTGCAGCAGGGAAAGCAAGAAATATCCCTGCCTTTGTCTCCCTGACAATAGATTTAGAGGGCAGCAAGTAGGTGTCTGTGTGCTTTCTGGGAGGCTCAGGACTTCCAGAAACCAGCATATCAGCCTTGGAAATGAAATTTCTACTATTTTGAGAGACTTAGGGTTAGAGACCTTATTTGCCATTTTTGTTCATTTGTTTTGAACAAAAAATACAAGTTCATTGTTTTTAAAAAAAATCATTAAAAAATACACAAGAGTTTGGCTAAATACAAATAAAAAGTGAAATTCACCACAATTTCTATCATGCAGAAAGAATTACCTTTTAGTGTAAAGTCGTTGAAAATTTATCTGTACATTTTAACATATACACTATATATTTGAAAAGTGAGATCATATGATACACTCTCTATTATTTTATTTCCAAGGTAAAATGTTTGTTAAAATTCATACCAGATAGATTTATAATGCATAAAATAAAACACCTATTTCTTAACCTTTCTTTTTTCCATTCAACAGTATAGTTTGGCCATATTTTTCTGTCAATAAATAAACTTTCAGAGCATCATTTTAATTGTTGCCTAGTAGTAAACTTTATGTATATATTAGAATTTTCTCAGCTAGCCTCTGTTTTTGAACATCTAGGTGGTTTTCAGTTTTTAGCTATTATAATGATGCTGCAGCCTGTGCTTAAATCTGTGCTTGCACCTGTGATTAATTCCTTTAGATAAATGTGAATACTTGCTTTTTGCTCACTTAGTGATGAGGATGAGGATGCACTGTAATGAAAATGAGGCAAAATTTTATTTGCTTACATTGGAATCAGGTATTTTCAAACACACTTTGAGTGGTTCTTTTTCTTTTATGCAACATGCCCATAGACATTATTTCATTTAATACTGCCAATAGCAAGTAGCTAATATTTTTGTACACATATGTACCAGACACTGTGCTATGCTGTGGACAAAGGTATATTATTCATTCTCATTTGTTATATTTTATCATAACCATTTTAAAGATGGTGAGAATCAGGAAGCTCAGAGTGGTTATGCAAATTGTCTAAAGTGTGGTAAGTAGTAGATCCAAAATTTTACTTTGTCTTTTGAATTCTTATTATTCTTTCTGGTGTACCATGCACTTCTTTGAAATATAAGATATTCCAAGGCTATATGTGAACAAGTGATTTAAATCCATACCAGTTAACTTGAAAAGATTTAAAAATAAGGAAACAACAAAGAGATTGTGTTTCCTCCTTTCCTAGTCCAGGCTCTCTTCATCTGGTGATACCTGCCTCTGGCTGATTTCATGATATGGTCCATAAGAACTGTAAGTGTGGTACCCTCCATGCTGGATCCTTTCCCAAATTAAGACTACAGTGGCCATGCCCAAGGGGTCAGATGTGATTTATGAAAGTTCAGAAGAGGTCAGGAACAAAGATTAGGAGAGGTCTTATTTACATTTGAGTCATTGTGAAATAGGTTCTGGGGCCAAGTGCTGAAAATAATTCATCATTAAAGAGCCAAAAAAATTATTCAAGGGTAAATTGGCTGAACTTCATTGGACAGTTTCATTCTGAGCTGAGGAACAAATTGTAGTTTGTGCTGCTAATTTCTCAGGAAAAAGAAGCTGTAAAATGATACCTATGCATGAGTAGGTTTTAAGGAGCATATCTTCTTGGGAAGAAAGGAGCTATGGGAAGGCAGCTAAGGCTCCATTAGGGGTCCAAAATAATTTTGGCACTGGGAGTCTCTGCCTGTTTTCAAGGACATCTGGTAAAGCTCCAAACTGTGTCCTGGTTGGCCTAAGAGCTTCCTGACACCACTGACCCAGATCAGCAAACTAGTAACTGCAAAGGTTATGTATTTACAGACGTCAGAACTGTGAGGGTCCTTGGAGATCACCTAAGATGCTAACTTCCTGCATTGACTGATGAGGCCCAAACAAAGAACAGGACTTGTCCATGGTGCCCAAACTGTTGACTTCCAGTTACAGAGTTCAGTATTCACATTTGCAATCTTCAGTACGTTATATTCAACGCAGACATATAGAACTAAATTATTTCTCTTCTTCTTTTCTTCCTCCTCTACCTCTTCAACCTTTTCCCCCCTCACATCCCCCATTTCCCTTACTCTTCTTTCATTTTCACCTTCTCCATTTTCATATTCTTAACAACCGCTTTGGTGTATTTATCATGCCTGTTATCTAATAACAAGCCCCTCTACATTCATTGTTTCATTTGGTTCTTGATCCATCTTGGCCACAGTGCTCTGAAACTGAGTATCCTACTCAAAGACAGAGAGGGCAAGCTAGAGGTCCCTCCCCATTCAAACTGGCTGACATTCTGAGCATTGTGCAGATGGTATATACAAGCCATGTACTTCCTCCCTAGAATATTTTCTGTAGGTGTTCATGGGTTGGACTTTCCTTGACACAGCCTCGGGTTCAGTGTCAAGGAAGGGAGGAAGTTAAAATGCTTTCTTGTCATTGAATCTTGATCCTAAATAGAACTTTGCCTGGTAAGCATACTTCCCATATTCCCTGGCTGGCCCTGCTCTGTGGTAGGGCCTCACTCATGGGCACTCTTTAGTCAAGATCATATTCTATGCAGGCTTCACATGGCATTCATCACTCACGTGGATGCCCAAGGTATGCATCCCTGAAGAGCATCACTGTTTTAAAATTTCTTTATTGATTAAGGTATTACATATGTGTCCTTATTCCCCCATTACTCTCCACCTCCCATTCATGCCCCCACCCCCCTGTTGTCTGTGTCCATTGATTAGGCTTATATGCATGCATATAAGTCCTTTGGTTGATCTCTCTCCCTTACCCCCACTGTCCCCTACCTTCCCTGAGGTTTGATGTTCTGATTGATGTTTCTCTGTCCCTGGATCTATTTTTGTTCATCAGTTTATGTTGTTCATTATATTCCACAAATGAGTGAGATCATGTGATATTTATCTTTCTCTGCCTGGCTTATTTCACTTAGCATGATGCTCTCCAAAAACCTAGATTCCTGAGACATTAGATTTCTATTGAAAATATGAGAGATGCAGGGAGAGAAGGAGATAGCTATAAGCACGTAAAAAGGGAATTTCACTGTGAGAAATCAGATTTTTCTTTCCTTCTCTCATTTTTGGTTAATTATACAGATATTCATTGAGTACCTAATAAGTGCCAGGTATTACTTTTTGCTGCAGGATACATTATCCTCAAGGATTTTATATTCTAATGGGGAGCTAGACAGTAAACAAATTGACCTATATTATAGTATCAGGTAATTGCTATAATGTCATAATACTATACAGAAAAACAGGTGTATTAGTGGTGGAGGGTTGCCCTTAGGAGGTGGGGGATACTTCCTCCACAGTTAACTAGAGAGAAGGCAGATTCTATAGGTGCAGATGCTGTTATAAATGTGGTTGTGGGCAGATGTGAAATTGCTCCTAGTTGCATCTTTTTTCTTCTTCACTGAAATCAGATGCTAAGTCCTCAATGGAGAGTGAGGAGGAAGAAAGGAGAGTTAGAGGTATGAGAAGAGAGTAAACAATCTGAAATAATCTCAAGGAGAGCAAAAAAATGAATGGGTTAGGGGAAGAGAACAAGATGGCAGACCACACAGAAAGCCCACACTTGAGGTTTGAATCATCTGTTTAAAAACAAACAGACAATATGGTTGTGTGTTTTCCCAACCATGTTAAGCTGCTTATGAGCAGACATGGAGTCATTAAAGAGTTGGATTAACTCATGTTGGGGTTTTGTCAATGGTGCATGATAGAGGGAGAAAGAGGGAATTTAGGTTGTATACCTACCTCTTCTTGAATATTTTCCCTCAGCCTCCTTAATGTTTCCACATTACTTTTGTGTGTCCTCTCTCATTTTATAAGTTGGCAGGTAACACTTCTATACAGGTAGGAAATATGTCCTCTCTAGCTACAGGTAGATGTGGGGGAGAGTATGAGAATAGCATAGCTCAAGAAGAAGCACATGAGTGTAAGCAAGAGAGATTGGCACTGTGTTAGTAGAATATTTACTTTTAAGAAAATTCAGAACAGGTAGTTTGGGAGGAAAAATTTGCTATGATTCTGCTTTTCATGATCTTTATGAAATTGTTGAAGGTATTACAGATGTTCTCCAATTTCCCCCCACCTTTTGAGTTAGTAATGTTTCAATTTTGGTCATTTGTGAATAATGTCAACTAACATTTATTGAGTACTTGCCATGATGAAGGCATTTCACTGAGTGTTTTAGATGCATTGAGAGACATTTATGCCTCATAACAGTCATAGGAATTAAGTACCATTTCCCATATCTTGAGATGAGGTTAGGTAATTTGTCCAGTCTGATATAGCTAGCAAGCTTCAGAGCTAGGTTTTGAACCCAGAAACTTGTGATTACATAGTACATACCCTAACCAGTCCTGCACTGCTCTTCAGTGCCCAAGAATTTTGATGTTAAAGTCTGTGTGCCCATCTATTTTTCTGTCCATTCACTGTAACTCTCCCAATGCCCACTCTGTTGTAAGTAATTGTGTTAGTTCTTGGGTTGGATGGGGTGAAGGTGTGGGTAGGTATCAGCCCCAGATCCTTCATTCTTTTTGTGCTCAGGGATTCTCAAAAAAGCTAAAGGGGGAGTGGCCTTTCTTCTGGGAAACTTGCTCTGAAAACTTGAATTCTGGGCTCATATTATATATTCTGATAATTAAGCCTGTGAGACACTACCTCTGCTTCCTTCATTTCTGAGACCTTGTAATCATCTGATTTTGCTGGTTCTGTAGGTATTAGGTTTCCATCTTGTTCTCCATGCTGTCATCCTTCCCCCATTCCCTTTTCTGAGCTCTTAACTCTTATAGGAGAATCTGAGACCTACTCTGGGCTCCCTCCTACCAGGTTTGGCATGAAAAATTGCCTTCCTATTATACTTAATGCTGAAATATAAAATAGAATATGCTTTCTGCTCATATACTGCTACCATCTTTTATATCCATCTAGATCTGAGAAGCCTATATCATCAACATAAAACCCATAGAAGCAATGCATGCTGGGAACCGGTCTTCCATATCAGAGCTGATCACCATGGATGGGTGAATTCTGTAGATTGCATCTGTATTCACCAGAAAATTAGCTATGCTTGACTTCAGCTACCATATTTTTCCTGTTGCTCTCCCCTTCTATGAAATGTATTTGGTAATGTTGCAGAAGAAATACATAAGATTGGTTAGAGTTGGCACAATCTGTGTATACTTCTGTAGTTATTATTTAGTAGCTGCTTCAAAAGACTCAACAAGTACTTTAGCCACCTTTGTTCCTCTATAAAATTTCATTCAAATTTTAGTGGGTATATTTATGTGTAAATTGGATCACCTTCCAATGATAGCTCCTTATTGTTACCATTTTGATGTTCTGTTTGCCTGAGCAGATTGATTTGCCATTATGAAAAACAAACAAACAAACAAACCCAAAAAAAACATTTGAACTAAAAAAGTCCTCTGAACTTTGTTCACTAATTTATAAAAGAAAATAGAGCAGAACATGTAAACAGAAACCTGAAAATTAAATTTACTTTTCCAATTCAAATATATTTGACCTGCATTCGTTATGAAACTAGGGCAGCAGTTGCTTTTTTATTCTGTAATAACATTAAGGTTTAGACTATTTTACAAAGTCTTTAAAAATTCAATGGGGAAAAGAATCAGTAATGTTAACTGCAAATAACATGTACTCTTTTATATTAGATTAGTATACTTCAGAAATTGTCATTGTCCTTACAGTCAATTCTATCTATCAGGCCTGGTAAGCAACAAGCAATGGTGCCATTTCTGGAAACAGCCAGGCCAATCCTACTATGTGATGACAGTTTGTTTAGGGCAAACCAATAGTGGCAGAAGTGTTAGAACACTTGCAAAGATGATTGACGACCATGCATAGGGTCAATTTCTGCTGCTTGACTCACTGGGATTGGTTATTTCTCACAGCTCTATTTAGATTTTGGAGAACTAGGCTAATGGCCTGAGCTGTTTGCTTCCTTTCTTTATATCTCTCTCACATGCTTTTAATAATTCCCTATTTTACTGTCTCTTAAGTAGGCATATGAATCAGAACCACCATGGAAACTAAAAAAAAAAATAAAAAAAATACACAAACTTAAGACCTAGAGATGTTCAAATAGCTCAAATAAATGGAAGATAGTAGGAAAGAAGAGGTCACCTAGACTTTACTCTGAATCCTGATTTCAGCACTTGCTAGTCATGTGCCCTTGGGCAAATCATTTACCTTCTCCAAATATTTTCATTTTCTTCATTTTCAAGTGAATAAAATGTTAGCACTACAATTATACAGTTGTCATAATGGACAGTGGACAGTACATAGACAAAAATATACTTAATATTTGAGAGCTTACTATTATTAGCTCTTAAGTGGTGATCACACTTCTGCATTTTAAGAAGTGTACAGGGTATCTGGAGAATCACTACTCCTAAAAAACAGCTTCCTCCAAACTGTTCTCAGCAGCTGGTTCAGGTTGCATGCTATGATGCCACTTCATGAATGTATTTATATATTGGGTGTTTACGCTGTGCCTAACACTGTGAAAGATATTGGGGATACAGAGAACAAAACACATGATCCCTACCCCTAAGAACTGAGTCACCTAATACTTCATTCCTATTTGTGATGAAGTGGCACAATATTTGCAAATACCAGTCCTGGCCATTCATATGGAAAAGCCTCTGCAAACAGGTTGGTGGGGCTGCAAATTGGATGGGGCAGGGTCTCAGGGAAGCACCAGGGTGGAGTGAACAGTGTGGGCCATGCTTATGGAAACTCGGATATGGCTGCCAATTAGCTCTATGACAGGGGGGTTCCCAGCACAGGAACAATGAATCCTGTGAGCACCCCCATCTTGGAGAAAGCGCCCCCTGAGTTCCTGCCCTGATGCCAGACAATACAGTTCCTCCCCATATGCCCCATGGATCACCCAAAACCACTGCCCAGCTCTGGAGCTTAGAGGAAGCAGGACTGTGTAAGTTCCTGTGCACTGGCCCTTTAAGAGGAACTTCCTGGGACTCCAGTAGCCTCCTTGTCACTCAGCCACAATCCCCACTGGTTTTAGAGCCCAAAGCAATGGGCACTTCTCTTCCCAGCTCTGGAACTCAGGGCTGGAAGTTTTGTGTGTGGTGGGACCAGTTGCTTCTCATGGGAGGCCTCTGCAGCTGAGATATCCCTCCCAATTAAAAAAAAACACACACCACACATGTATGTGGCACAAGCCCTTTCTGTGCCTCTGCAACTCCTACCAGTCTGATGTACTTTCTTTTTTACTTTTTAGTTGTAGGACTTATATTCAGCCAGATTTCAGGCAGTTCTGATTGATGGTTGTTCTGCATTTTAGTAGTAATATTAATGTGGTTGTGATGAGTACCAGCATTTACATACTCTGCTACCTTGGTTCTCCTTCAGTTTTTTTTTTTTTTTTTTTTGAGAAATCTCTTTTAATGTCATGATTAAGCTGGGTTCTCTCAAGTTCTTTTTCCACTGAGTGGCTTAAAATTTTTAAAGGTGAGCTTGATTATTGGAATGATGAAATAATAATTTGTGGTTATCAATAGTGTGCTCCTCAGTAGTATTAGTTTACACGTTCTTCATCTCAAGTAATGCATCTCCATGACCTCTAATTGAACTGTATGTGTGAGATTGTTCACAGAGTTTATATCTGAATCAAATTGAATACTACAAACAACAACAGAAAAACAATGTGTTTTACATTTTGTTCCTGAATTTTTCTATTAAAGTGTATGCTCAAGTTTCAGAGTTGTCTCATGCTCTTTAAATATGGACCACCAAGGTGTCTGGTGAGTGAGCAGCTGCAGCCTACTAGAAAAAAATGCAATCAATGCTGAATCAATGTACTTGGGCTGAGGCTGTGCCCACAGTGTCAGTCAGCATCACACAATCCTGTCCTTTTGTAGAATGAATTGGTCCCAAGTTCAGGTGCAGCGAAACAGGAGAAAAAAAACAGCCCTGGAGTTCCAAAAACCCACCTCTTCAAGTCTAAACATTTCAGAGAGAACATTCTCCTCTTTGGTGTCATCAAGTAAACCTATCTGCACCATGGGCTGTAGTGGGTGGTATAGTGCAATACCTCTTCTTATTCTTCTGGGCAAACCTTGGAGGTACAGTTTGTTACCTGTGCCAAGAGGCCTCACCATCTTCAAGGCATTGAGTTCTCAGATGGAGTTGCAAAAAGATCAGGAAAAATGAGACTTTTCCTTTCCTCTAATTCCCGTAAGATAATTACATTCCAGCCTTAGTTTAGTGACTCTTTTCCACTTTTTCTGTGTTGTTTGTATGTGATCAAAACTCATGAGAAACATTATGGTAGCATAGAGTTTATTTTTATTTATATTTCTACTTAATGTTTTTATTTCACTGGCCAAATGATGACAAGGAGAACACATGAGGACATTAAAATAAATTTAAAAAATATATCGCTCACTAATGTTGACTGCTTTAAAGCAAATTTATTTCTGTACCTGCAGAAGATGCAGTGGCTTCTCCCTTTCCTTTACTTTTTCTTTTTAGGTTCTGTTGAACATGAAAAGCAGACATTGTTTCAAGTAAATAGGTATCCAAATGAGTTCAAATTATGCTTCCATACCAGTGCATTTATTCCAGTGATTGCACTAGTTGTGTTTGACCATGTGAAAATTATGCCTCATTCAGAACACAAATTTCTATTTTTTTACACCTTTGGGTTTTCTATTCCAAAATTACTAATGGCCTAAAGAGTGCTTTGGTTTTAGGTGACCAGAGAAGCCATTTGTATGATGTTTTTGCTAGTGGAGAACTTTAAATGTAGGGAAGGCTATCTCCGCACATTGAGGCTCTAAATGGTCAGAATGGGGCATCAGTATGATCATTGGAGGACACTTTTTTTCTATATGAGTAATGGTGGCTGATTATTATAGATTCAAGCAATATAAATGAATGTAATCAGAGAAATGTACACATACACATTTCACTTGCCATTGGTTTAGAATTGGTAATTTAATATACCGGTATATATAGATTTAACATTATATTATCTATTTCAAACTAATTGTAAAACAGACTGGAATAGAAAGAATTAGCCTGTGGCCAAATTGAAATCCTTTTCTTTATCCTCCATTCTTTCTGATTTCAGTTCTTCCACTTAATTATTTGAGTACCTATTCCAATTCTGAGCCAGGTAAAGAGTAAGGACTCAAACACGTTGACTCTGAAGGATAAATATGATTATGGGCATTTTGAAAAAAGGGTACACTGAGACAGCCATCCTTAATGGGAAGGAACAATATCCTGAGGGTAGCTTTTTAACTATTAGGGGGTCTGCTTCTGCCTATGACAAAGGCTGTCCTTAGATAAGGAGCAGTTGCCAATGAGTGTCTAGGTAGAACTAGGGAAAATCCCACTGATCAACCAGTGGCATTAAGCGATGTCTATTCTGAAGTAGCCACTGAGATGGAAAGTAGGGGACAGGAACAGAGATTTCGAGAAAGGCAGAGTGGGAAGGTAGAATCTGGGGAAGAGGGAGTAAGGAAAAGTTGAATGCTTGAGTCTACTACTTATCAAATCATGAATCTACTATTTATTCATTCAACAAATGGCACTAGTGATCCTCTTGAAGCTTACTACCTATACAAGAAAATAGATATTAATCAAATGACTCATGCATTCACTAAAGTGGTATTGAACTTACTATGTAACAAACATGGTAAGTACTATGCAGAAAAAAGTACAGTTTATGAGAGCTCTGACCTTGTCTGGCGCATCAGTGAACTTCACTGGTAGAACCTAAAGACCTAAAGAAGTGAAACTTTAGATATTAAGAATGATTATGAAGAATGAAGAGTTGTTCAGTCAAAGGTATGTAAAGGGAACATTCCTGAAAGTGGGAAGAATGGGGCTAAGGAAATAATATAGTATGTTCTAATGCATTACATGAAGGCAAGCATGTCTGGAACATAGAAAATATGGGAGAAAATAAAAGCTGAGGCTAAGAAAATGGGAAGGGAATGGAGCCTTCTAGTCCTACCTGTCCATGGTAAAGTGTTTGAACATTTTCATAAAAATAATGGGAAGCGATTGTAATGTTTATATAAGATGTTTTAATTAAATAACTGGTTATAAGGAGGTGGAGAATAGATTAAAGCAGGAGTCATATTGGAGGCAAGGAGACTGGACAAGGCATGGTATGGCTTAGAGTGTGATGGAAGCAGTAGAAGAGAAAAATGGATGGACTGTGTGACCTTTGGGGAGTTGCTTCACCTCTCTAAGCCTAATCAGGCTTATTATCTTTCAGGTTCGGTCTACTGTATCTATTGATTTAAGAGTAGGCTTCACTACTCAGATCATCTGCTATGTTTAACCTCCCTTTAGATATCAAGTAGTCAACAGAAATGTTCTGTCCATACTTGATATGTGAGAGAAAGACAAAGCTAGCTTTGAAGTCTTTTGAATTGTGTTTATTTTAATTTATTGAGGATGGTGGTCTAAATATATTTTTGTGATAGAAATTGGCTTTAAAATACTAGTAAATGAAGGAACATTGACTTGACACTACACCTGTTATTTCTCTCATCCTAAAGTACTAAAGAAAGGATCCAAAAGAAGTCTTTTTGCATTCAGCAATAATTAAATACAACTACACTTAGGAAACTGATAACAGTAAATTAGAGAAATTTATTGCCAGCTACCCATGAAGAGGTGGTCCAGGGACTACCTTTTGATCTTACAGTTACAAAGACTTCCAAATGAAATAAAAAGAAAGTGCCTTTAAGGGTTATAGTGTCTTCCCCAAAACCTTTGAAACTTGGCAAACATTTATTCCAGCTCATCATGCTAAGGTCTGTAAAAATTTTGCACAATGTCCAGTAGGCAGCAAATGACTCTGTGAGTAATGATTTTGATTTTAGACAAACCTTGGTAGGCAAACAGTGAAACTAAATGCCTAAGCCTTTTAAATGGTTCAGTTCCACTTGATTGATATTTGTTGTGGTGCAGATTATCTGGGCAATGCCTTGTGCTAGACATCTTCAGGGAAGGCAAGGTTGGGGATCCAGCAAGCAAACAGTGTTTAAAATATGGAAGTTTTGAAAACCAAAATGGTGAAATGTAGAGAGCCCTGCACCCAGTGATTACAAAATAAAAATATTTTCTAACAAATAGGGAACATGTAAAAAAATCAACCTTTTACAAAATTTTGAGGTAATCTCTAATATCAGAAAGCTAGTATCAGATAGATTAAGTTATTTGACAAAAATGCAATACCATATGACAGCCACAGTTATAAAATATATTAAAGGAGAAAAAAACCTATTGTCATCTCAATAGGTACAGAATTCATTCAATAAACATGTATGATTAATAACAAAAACCCACCTAACAACCTAGAAATATATCCTTCACCTGGTGAAAGCTGTTTATAGAAACTCTATGGCAAACATTATGCTTAACTAGAGGCCCAGTGCACAGATTCATGCACCGGTGGGGTCCCTCAGCCTGGCCTGTGCCCTCTCGTAATCCAGGACCCCTTGGGGGATGTAATAGTGCGCCAAGCAGCAGGCAGCCAGGGAGGAACCCAAGCCCGGGCTGGGTGCCACACTGCTCCCACTCATCCTGGCCCCACTGTGCCTGCTGCTGCTGCCACTTGGTAGCACAGCTGCGGAGGCAGGAGAGGCTTGCGCCACCTCAGCTGTGCTTGCCAGCCATGTGCCTGGCATTTGGCTCACAGCAGTCAGCTGAGTGGCGCTCCTGTTGTGGGAGCACGCTGACCACCTGGAGGCAACTCCTGCATTGAGCGTCTTCCCCCTGGTGGCCAGTGCATGTCATAGCAACTGGTCAAATGGTCAACTGGTCGAATGGTCAACCAGTTGCTTAGGGTTTTATATATATAGACTAGAGGCCTGGTGCACAAAATTGTGCAGGGGGCTTCTCTCAGCCCGGCCTGCACCCTCTCGCAATCTGGGACCCCTTGGGGGATGTCCGACTGCTGGTTTAGGGCAGAAACTGGCAGTCAGACATTCCTCTTGCAATCCAGGACCGCTGGTTCCTAACTGCTCACCTGCCTGCCTGCCTGATTGCCCCTAACCAATCAGCCTGCCTACCTCATTGCCCCTAACCACTCGCCTGCCTGCCTGATTGCCCCTAATTGCCTCTGCCTCAACCCCGCTACCGCAGCTTCATCTGGAAGGACATCCAGAAGGTCGTTCGGCTGTATGGTCTATTTAGCATATTACACTTTTATTATTATAGATGGTAAAATATTAGATGTCCATATGTCTCTTTCATGTCAGAAACAAGACTAATAAGAAAACCTCTAATCATCATTTCTATTCAGTAGTAGAGGCCCGGTGCATGAATTCATGAATGGGTGGGGTCCCTCGCGGTGGCCTGTGGGGATCGGGCCCCAGCCTGTGCCCCCAGGCTTGCAGCCCCATAGCCCTGCCTGGCACCCTGCTGTGGCCTGGTGCCACCCCCTCACCTGCTCCACCATCCCGCCTGTGGGATGATTGATCAGGGCCGGGCCCCCCACTGCTGCCGCTGGTCACTGTCTGCAGGGCAATCAATCAGCGGGGCAATCTGGCCCCCACTCACACCTGCCTTGGCCTGGCACTGCCTGCTCACCTGCTCCACCATCCCGCCATGATCCTGCTCTTGTCAGGGCCCATTGGGGCCAGCAGTGCCTCCTCTGCTGCCCTCTGCTAGCCCCATGTCACTGACGCCCACCATGTTCTGCGCCGCCCCCTGATGGTCAGTGCACATCATAGCGAGCGGTCAAATTCCTGGTCAAACAATTTGCATATTAGGCTTTTATTATATTGGATTGTAAGTGAGGGTCTAACTAGTTCATTGGGATAAGAAAAATATAAGGATTGAAAATATATTGTTTTCACAGATGGCAGAATTATCTACATGGGTAATGTAACAGAACATGTAGACAAACTAATAGAACTAATACAGAGTTCAACAAGTTTTCTGGGAATAGGATCAATACATAAAAAATCAATAGTGCTCCTCTTCAACAATAAGAATCAAGGATAAAATATTATAAAAGACGAATTATAAAAGCTAACATGACACCCTAAATTGTGCATTGGTATATTTTTCCCTTTCTTTCAGGTCTTAAGTTATTTTTGCAAGATTTGCCCCTACCCCCCAGTATTCTTGGGACATGACATTTGTTTTTCCCTTTTTCCAGGCCCTTTAAAGAGAAATTAACCAATTTAAAACAAAGAACAAATGAGGAAAAAGGATCATTGGGAAGAACAGAGAGACTATTCCTTTGTAAACCTTCCACTTCCAAGTCCATAGTGACTTTGATTTAGCTACTACTATGGATGTTGAAAACCAAAGTGATAACACTGATTCTTCTGGTACTAGCTTACTCAAAATTCAATTCACTCCTATCTCACCTAAATATAGTCAACACCCCATTAGAGTATGTGTGCCCTTACTTGACTGTATTCAAGCAAGAAGTTTATCAAGTTACTTTCCTTTTTAAAAAAAAATATATATTATTGATTTTTACAGAGAGGAAGAGAGAGGGATAGAGAGTTAGAAACATCGATGAGAGAGAAACATTGATCAGCTGCCTCCCATACCCCCCCGCCACTGGGGATGTGCCCGCAACCAAGGTACATGCCCTTGACTGGAATCGAACCTGGAACCTTTCAGTCCACAAGCCGATGCTCTATCCACTGAGCCAAACTGGCCAGAGCAAGTTACTTTCCTTTTAATCAACCCCATTAGTTTTAAAACGTTATTTTGGAAAACATTAAGGAAAAGAAATATAAAAATAGGAAAGGAAAAACCAAAAGGAAATATAAATAATTATGACTTTCACCAATAAATAAGAAACTATTTAAAAATGAAAGCCCTGGTTCCTGTAGTTTCATTCATAGAATAGAAGGAAACCATTACTCTGAAAAAAAGTTTTAACCTTTGAGCAAATAATTGCAAGAAGATTTTAAAAGTGCATTGAAAAACTAAAGTACGATATCACCTCAAGGAATCCTTGAAACTTGTGAATGTTGGTGAAGATTTAGTAAAAGAAGATTTAGGTGATTATAGATATGAATATTTAGATGGTTATGGATCCATTTCACCTATTATCGAGCCCATTACAGAGGATACACGTTATGTTAAATATGCAGATGAATGTAATACCAAGTTGGTAGGAGATAATGCTTTTATAATAAGTGCTGAATTTCTAAAAAATAGGAACCTAGGTCTAAGATAAGAGGAAAATGGTAAAACAAACAAACAAACCAAAAAAAAAACCACACAAAACAAAACAAAACAAAACAAAAAACCCTGCTTTGTCTATAAAGAAAACAAAAAACATCTTTGTCTTCAAAGATGAAAAAGGTTAATTGTTAAAGCAAGGACAGGATTACTAGAAGAGGAGAACAGTTAGGAAGGAATTTAAGTGCAGAACAAAGGAAACAATATCAAGAAAAAATACTTTATATATTTTTTTTAAAAAACAGATGAAGTGTATTTGCATGTGTGTGTCTGTGTGTGTGCGTGTGTGTGTCTGTCTGTCTGTGTGAGTGTGTACATATATCCTCTAAACCAAAAATCTTCTAAGGAGAAAAAACATGACTTTAAATAAGTATATACATTAAATGCAAATAAAGAACCAACACATATTCTAAAGAATAAGAAGAAAAAACTTTGCATGTAGAACTAATGCAATGGAGTGAGTTCCATGTAGGAAAAATATAAGCTTTTATAGGAAAATTTTTAATTACTGAAATATAGAAACAATGTAATATAGACTACTAACTAAAAAGCAATCTCCAAACATCATTGGAATTATCCTATTTTGTTTAGTGAAAGGTCAAATTTTATTCTAATTTGGTGAGCTCTGGATGTCAGCTGCTTTCAAGCACATAAGGTCTTCTTTCCATCACTATTTATGAAATTTATGAATATGTATTACAATTAGAGTTTACTTGCAAGATAAATTGCTAAATTTGAAAGGGAGAAAATCCCATTCACTTAGTAGCACAACCCATAATAAATCTAATGATACACCTAACAAAATATGTCTTTTAAGGAAATATTGTGAAATTTTGTTGAATAATATAATGGCCTAATATAAATAATAAAAATAAATAGAACATTTTAATGGTTTAGAAAAATCAGTATCATAAATAATTTAATTTTTCACAATTTAATTTTAGTTTGGTACAATTCCAATAAAGCCCCACAGATTGTTTTCATGGAACTTGACAAATATCCTAAAGTTTGTATGGAAAAAGAAAGGACAACAACTAGCTAAGATTTTTTTTTTTGGAGAAGAAAAGTAAGATGAAGAGACTAGCCTCTATCAGGCATTAAGAATTGTTATTAAGCCATATTAATAAAAAGCATATATTGGTACAAGAATATACAAATATACCAATAGAACTAAATTGAAATTCTGGAAACAAACTCATGAGAGAAAGTAAAATTCCCTTTCCCAGTCTATACAGAAATGTAAATTCAAGATAAATTAAGGACCTAAATGTTAAAAGCAAAAATTACTTGCTTATGAAAATTTTGAAGAGTATCTTAATGATACCAAAGTAGGAAAGAATTTCTTAAAACTATATAATGGAAACCATAAAAGGAAAACATTGATACATTTGACTTCATTAAAAATAAAAATTCTGATGAAATATACCACAAAGAAAATCCTATATAATAAAAGGGTAATATGCAGATAGACCGAATGGCACAATGACCAGAATGCCTGTGGCCCCTCACCCGGGCTGGCCCTGCCCATGGTCCCTTGCCCCAGCCGGCCCGCTCCCAATGGCCCCCCTCTGGAGCGGGCCAGCTGGACCCCACCAGTGCATGAATTTGTGCACCGGGCTTCTGGTTTAAAATAACAAATCACTGGCTCATATAAGTTATTTTAGTTCTTATAAATAAGGAAGTATTAATATCCAGAAGCTAAAAAGTACTGTGTCATTATGAAAAAGACAAACAGTTCAATTAGAAAAATGTGCAAAGGATATGACTGGGCAACTTATCGAAGGGAAAACCTGATTCATCTATAAACGTCTGAAAAAAGGTACTCACCCTCACTAGTAATGAGGAGAATTTAAATTAAATTCAAAATAAGACAGTCCTTTACAGCCATCAAATTGACAAACAGTAAAATGCATGATAATATCATGCAGTCATACCAAGGGAAGATGTAGGGAACTAGGAGTTCTGGTGGGAGTATAAATGTATACACCTGCTCTGGAGAGCACTGTGGCAATGTCTAGCAAAGTCAATGATGTGCATATCTTATTAAGATCCCAATGTTCCTCTTTTAGTATCTTACTAAGGAGTAATCCTTGCATATGCAAGAAGACATGAATAAGAATGTTTATTGCCATATAAAAATTCATGTCCAGCAACATGGGAGTGTATTAATATTATAAGTAATAACATATTTAAAGACTGGGATGCTACATGGCGCATAAATATGTGAACTATACCCATATGTACTAATACAGATGTATTTGGAAAATATTGTTGGGTGTACAAAGCAATTTGGAAAAGGATATGTGCAGTAAAAGAGAAAAATAAATAGTTGGCCATGTCAAGAGTATCTTTTAGAGCTTAGTGTTTTTTTTCATGAGCAAAGAAATGTTAAATACGGATACATGTAAATAATCATTGTTTTCATAAAACAGCATTAATAGGAATGTCTAATTTTTTGAACAAAATAAGATTGAAATAAAATTTGAAATATGGAGACCTTCCTGTACAAATTTACTTAGAAAATATTCTTCTCTTTACCCTTGAAGAAAAGCCTGGTGTTAACACCATCTATTATTTTAGCAGTTACTCGGGTACATTGTGTGATGGCTCTCTGCCTAGAAGAGTTCAGGGGTCAAATGACTCAGAGTTGTATTTTCTTTAATAAATATGTTTTTATTGATTTTTAGAGAGAGATGAAAGGAGAGGGAGAGATAGAAACATCAATGAGAGAGAAACATTGATTAGCTGACTCTTGCACGCCCCCTACTGGGGATTGAGCCTGCAACTTGGGCATCGACCTCCTGTTGCATAGGTGGATGCTCAATCAACTAAGCCACACTGGCCAGGCATGACTCAGTATTTTAGATTAAAAGGCCAAGTCTACAAGCTGAAATAGAGGAACATAAATTGTGGTGTTTTATTTTTTATGAAAACTTTTTGAAAGAAACAGGGCCAGTGGTTCTCTTTCCTTTTTATAAAATTAAATCTTTATTGTTGAAAGTATTACATGTCCCTCTTTTCCCCCCATTTACCCCTTGTAGCTGGCCTCCGTGCCCCGCCCCAGGCCTTCACCAAACTATTGTCTGTGTCCATGGGTCATGCATATATGCATACAAGTTCTTTGGTTGCTCTCTTCCCACCCCCACACCCACCCCCACTTTTCCTCTGAGGTTTGACTGTCTGCTCCTTGTTTCTATGTTTCTGGATCTATTTTGTTCAACAGTTTACTGTGTTTATTAGAATCCACATATGAGTGAGATCATGTGATACTTGTCTTTTTCTGACTGGCTTATTTCACTTAGCATAATAGTCTCCAGGTTCCTCTATGCCCAGGGTTTGCAAACTGTGGCTCGCGAGCCACATGCAGCTCTTTGGCCCCTTGAGTTTGGCTCTTCCACAAAATACCACGGCCTGGGCGAGTCTATTTTGAAGAAGTGGCGTTAGAAGAAGTTTAAGTTTAAAAAATGTGGCTCTCAAAAGAAATTTCAATCGCTGTACTGTTGATATTTGGCTCTACCAATAGCTTATAAGAGTTCTCTAGTTTTTCTGCCTCCTTGTCAATACTTGGTATGGTTTGTGTTTTTAATTTTAGCCATTCTGGTAGGAAAACCATGTTTTTTTATATATAGATTTTTATATCTTTTTGTGAGACTCAGAAAGTAACTCTAAAGCTAACTTCTCTAAATTAATTAATCTTAGATCATTTCTTATCTAGAGCCTTAATTGGAGCAACTAGTATTTTTCTGTCTTTTCTGAAAATGTAGAGACAGCCTTCAAGATTTAGCTCAGATGCTACTTCTACTGAAAAACCTCCTTGACTCTTCTTTACCTAGTCTGCATGTGATGGCTTCCCTCTGAAGGTCTCTTTCTTTTATGTGTTGTTCAGCACAGGTATGACATAAAGTAGGTGCCCACATGCACCTTTGATGAGTGACTGGATTTTCCTGTGTAGTCCCTATTTTATACCAGATTATGTAAAACAAAAATCTGCACTCTAGTTCTGGATGGGCTTAGAAGTAATCTAACCAATCCCATAATTTTATGGGAAAGTTGAAACTCATAGAGGGGAATAGTATAGCCAAACAACCTGGGCCTAGTGGGCAGGCCCCATGATTCCTATTCCAGGGTTCTTTCTACCTACCCAGGCAATTTCTATCATGCATCTTTGCTTCCCTTCTGCTGCTAATTTACAGAGATTGAAGCTAATATTGCGGGAGGTAGGTGAGGGATCTGTATATTTAGGGTTTAAATAGAAGGTCAAAGAAACATCTCTCCTTTCATTGAAAGTTGCATGCTCCAGCACTGAGAGCCACCATTATCTAAGTCACAGAAAGTGACTTTTCAGCAAATACAGTTTTTAATGGTACACATAAAATATCTGGTTTTGTTTTGTACTCTGATAATGATTAAGAATTTTAAATAGCTCAGGGAGAATTAAGATGATTTACACCCACATTATTACTCATCACCACTTAGAGCAAAGAAAGAAATCTTTTAAAAAGATGTTTATTGCTTTCATACCAAATGAGAATCTGAATTAAAATGATTCCCTGCACAATTGTTTAAGTTGAAAGTACATTTAGCCATTTTCAAAATCCCTTGTAATAACAACCATGCTCAATAATTTCATGGAGTTTGTATTTTTCAAAGGAGATGAGGGGAAATTCTGTAAACATGAACTTCCTAATTCTCATTGTGTAGTGACTGCCCTGGGTCAATTGTGTTATGCTTGCTCCTCAGATGAACACTAAATCTCTGACTGGCTGTCTAGGCTTAGCTTGAACGTTTGGCCACTTGCTTCACTGTGAACTTACTTCAAATGGAAGAAGCTTAGTTCTTCAGTAATTATCTGACCCTCAGTTCCTAGGTTGTAAAATATAATGATCACATATCCATTTCAGATAAATAATTTGTAAAGCACCTACTGCTTAGTAGATCTTCCTTGTATGGCAGTGACTTTTGATTTCCACTGGAGAAGTCTCTGGACTACAAAAGAAGGTTTTGCTGATTCCCTCAAACCCTCCCCCAAATATCCCAAACACACCATTCATTCATTCATTCATTCATTCATTCATTTATTGAGAATAGATGGATTGCTTCATAATCATGTAGTGGAGGGGGTATGATGTAACAAAAAGCTTTCACATTCAAGCATGTCACATTCTAGTTATTATCTTTATTTTGCAATTTCAGTTTACATTCAGTATTATTCCACACCACCATCTTGATTGGAATTTCTAGTTTTTATTATTTTAACTTATGAGTTTTATAAATAATCATTACTCCAAGTGCTAAGGTCTAGCATCCTAAAACAAGGCTCATAAAGAATATTTCAGTACAAAAAAAAAAAGAAAAAAAAAAGAATATTTCAGTAGAAAACAACTATATCACATATCATATCCTATATAATAAAAGCCTAATATGCTAAGTGTCCAGTCATCTGGTCCTCCATTCAACCAATCAAAGCATAATGTGCTAATGATATGCTAAGGCCACTCAACCACTCACTATGACATGCACAGACACTCCAACTGGTAGGTTAGCTTGCTGCTGGGGTCCTGCTGATCAGGACTGAGTGAGATGGGCCAGACATGCCCTGGAGCCCTCCTGCGGTCTCTCCCCGGCCCCGATCATGCACTGGTGGGGTCCCTTGGCCTGGCTTGAATGCTCTTGCAATCCAGGACCCCTTGAGGGGTGTCAGAGAGTTGATTTTGGCCCGATCCTGCAGGCCAGGCTGAGGGACCCTACTGGTGCATGAAATCGTGCACTTGGCCTCTAGTAATGATATAATGGACAGACAAGGTAAATGACTCCTCTTATCTAAGTAAATATTAGAAAGAAAGCTTTAGGGACTTGTAAATTTGCGCTAACTCTTGGACCTTGTATATAACATTGTTAAATTAATGGCCTAAAACAGGCAAAAATATAGTTTTCTTTTTTTTTTTTTTTTTTTCCTTTCTTTCTTTTTTTTTTTTTTTTTTTTTTTTTTTTTGCCAGGAGGACTTTCAGAATATGGCTGAAATCAGTCATAAGCTAACATGGAATTCTCAGAAACCAGTGCTCTTTCTTTCTTTCTTTCTTTCTTTCTTTCTTTCTTTCTTTCTTTCTTTCTTTTTCTTCCTTCCTTCCTTCCTTCCTTCCTTCCTTCCTTCCTTCCTTCCTTCCTTCCTTCCTTCTTTTCTTTCTTTCTTTCTTTCTTTCTTTCTTTCTTTCTTTCTTTCTTTCTTTCTTTCTTTCTTTCTCTCTCTCTCTCTCTCTCTCTCTCTCTCTCTCTCTCTCTCTCTCTTTCTTTCTTTCTTTCTTTCTTTCTTTCTTTCTTTCTTTCTTTCCATTTCTCCTTTTTTTATCCTCACCTGAGGATTTTTTTTCATTGATATTAGAGACAGAGATGAAGGGAGAGAAAGAAACTTCAATGTGATAGAAGCATCAATTGGTTGCCTCATGTATGCACCCCAACCAGGAATCAAACCCATAACCTTTTGATGTATAGGACAATGCTCCAATAAATTGAGCCACCTGGTCAGGGCACTAACTCCTATTTTCTAGAGCAAATACGGAGCAGAAGAAACTGCAAGGAAGACTGCTAGGGTTGGAAAGATGCTCTTTGACTTGGAGTTGGGAGACTTGGCTCCTAGTTTCAGATCAGTTACTGCTTTATAGTGTGATCCAGAGCAAGCCACTTTTATAATATAAAAAAAAATATATGGCTCAGCAATTCCACTACTACTATCTACTCAAGCATATTGAAAGCATACATCCATGCAAAAACTTGTACATAAATATTCATAGCAACATTATTCACAATAACCTATAACAGGCTTTAGTTTCCTCATCTGAAAACTAAAAATCTAGTCAAAACTCTTAATTATAATCTGCATTCTGTAGAATCATAGGGTTCCACAGAGGTTTCTCAGAGATCACTGAAGGAGGCACTCTGACACTTCAACCCCCATCTCTAATGCAAGTAGTTCAATTTTCTGCTGGTTTGTACATTGGGGCTCTTCTCCAGGTTTCATTTGAATAAAGGGATCCAAGGCCTGAGTAAAATTGTAAACCATGAGGCCAAGTGATCCTCAAGATTCTTCAGGTTTTAATGTTCTATGATATCTGAATAACCATAGTGGGCATCTTTGCCATTTTTCAGTTACTGATATGTTAGCCAGGCCTTAGGCTGGAATGATGATGGAAATAGGTATAACCACTCTGCTACCTAGGTGCTTCTTACACCTGGATTATTGGATTCAACAGAATGTCTGAGTCATCAAAGAAAGGTTGCATTTGACTTAATTTTGTTTTACTATTTCACATTTCTATCTATGTATTGTATATTTAGTGGGGCTCTAAGTATATTTGGTGAGTATCTAGTAAGTAAAATGCTTCATTAACCCATACATATCATTGCTGAGCTGTGCCAGATAGCAGGAAGTTTATTGAATCAGACAATGAACAATTTAAAGTGTTTCTCACACTTATGCACAGGATATCATGAAGAAGAGCATGTTCATGAGAGTTGGTCACTTTTTTATATCCATATAGTAGAGGCTGATTTATTTGAGGCATAGAATTTTTCAGGCAATCTGAATTAACTATGTCTGGAAATCGTTCTTCTGAGCTATTACATTTCCAGGTGACTAAAAAAACATGCACAAAAGCAGAAATAACATTTTTTTCAGGATATACACACCATCTCCAAGAATGTAAACTGGAAGCATATTACTCAATTACATTTTAAAATGTAATGGCCTCCCTCTGAGGAAGAGTGGTGCTATTAATGTCATTTTACATGGGGGGAGAGAACTTTGTGACACTAATGGATTCCTTTATGTGCATTTCTCCATTTATTTTCAGCCTGTTTATCTAGTTAACCATTCTTTTGTTTTGGCTTTGCCCCTCTCCTCTGTAGGCTCTAATACTTTTGATATTTTATGGCATTCACACAATCTGAAACATAGGATGCCTGTTGATACAGAGCAAGATTCTGAGATAGGCATTGCTGGGGATAGTGATGATGAGCTTCTCTCTTAGCATGTTACTGCATTTTGAATGTTAGTGTTTTGAAGCATTATCACTCAGGTGAGGTTCTTGTTTAAGTCTAGTGAAAGAAAGTCAGATATTGTATTCAAGATGGAAGCTGAGGCAGGCAGATTGGAAGGACATGGGTCCTGTATGTTCTTCTCTTATCACACTTTATTTCGTATCACATTGATTTGTTAACATATGTCTGTTCCTTACTAGAGTGATTGCCTCGAGAGCATGTTTTCTACTTATGTGGGATTCCCAGAGTTTAGCACACTGCCTATAGAATTGGCTATGCATATCATATTCAATGAATGAGAGAAAGGGAGTCTGATCTATTATTTGAGAGAGACTATTCTAGAAAAGTAAAATGTGGTAAAGATATGTTGCTATGCATTGTTTGACACATTTGTTGACATCTAAGATGAGGAAGATTTTAATACATTGGGCTTTGAACTATGACAGGTGAATATTTAGATCTCTCCCAAATGTTCATGCCAGTCTTATGTCAAAAATAACCCAAATTGTTCTCCTGACTGCCCATTATGCAAATATAGTGATCCCAGAAATCAGAAGGCGTGCAATGGAATTCTAAATCTTACTGCTTTTTGTGCCATGTATAGCTGGATTATGAGACTCCATTCAACCAGTAAGATAGAAATAACACCTGCGTAGGCAGACAATAAACTCAGATCAGCTTCCCTCTGAAGCCCAGCTGCCATTGTGACTCGGGCAAAGCTCCCTGCCTGAAAAAGCCAAGAACTACAGAGTAGAGGCACTCAACTAAGGGTGGAAACTTGAAAGGGCAGGGGCAGTACACAAACCAGTTTTTTTTTACACTCCTGAACCAAATAGATTTCCATTAATTAATTCATTTTCATGGATTCAGATTGGCAGGTGGGAAGAGAAGATGGGAGAGGTACAGGAGATGAGTGACAAACACTTTATTAAGATAGGTTTATTACAGGAATGCAAGGTTGGTTCGACAATTGAAAATCTATCATCTTGATAGATTTAAAGCATAAAGGTGTAGATAGAGAAAAATAGACAGTACTTGATAGAGTTTTAAAAATAAGGAAAGAATGCTCAATTTTAATTACAAATTGGAATAGAAAGCTATCTCTTAAACATGATGAAGCATATTTACTATAGACCAGTAGGAAACATCATAATAAATTGAGAAATACAAATGGCATTTTCATTGAAACTAAGAACAAGACAGGGATTCTCCAATAATCACTGTCATTCAACATTGTTTTTGAGGTAATCATTAATGTTAAATGTGAAGGAAAATAAATTTGTTTTATAAACAGAAAATATGGCAAAAGTATCATTATTTGAATACAATATCTATAAAAACAAAAAGACGCAACTGTAAATTCTTTTATTTAAGACTAAAGGCACAGTCCCTCAGCCCAGCCTTTCACAGTCCTGGACCCCTCAGGGGATGTCCGCCTGTCCCTCTCGCAGTCTGAGGCTGTCACGATCTGGGACCCCTTGCTCCTTACTGCCCACCTGCAGCGGAGGCAGGAGAGGCTCCTGCCACTGCTGCTGCGCTCACCAGCTGTGAGCCCAGCTTCTGGCTGAGTGATACCCCCCCTGTGGGAGCGCACTGACCACCAGGGGGCAGCTCCTGTGTTGTGCGTCTGCCCCCTGGTGGTCAGTGTGCATCATAGTGACCACTGTTCAATCAATTTGCATATTATGCTTTTATTATATAGTATTTTTATTGATTTTTAGAGACAGAAAGAAAGGGGGAGGGTTAGAGAAAAACATCAATGTGAGCATGAAATATCGATTGGCTGCCTCCTGCATGCTTTCCTCCTGGGATGGAGCCTGAAAACTGGGCATGTACTCTGACTAGGAATTGAACTAGCAACCTTTCAGTGCATGGGATGACACCCAACTAATCGAGCCACACCAGCCAGGGCTCAACAATAAATTCTTTAGAGTGAATAAGAATTTAATAAGGTGTCTTGATGTAAAATAAACATAAAAATAAATTGATTTTATTTATAATAGCACTAACCAGTTAGAAAAAGAACAAAATCTCATTCATAATAAGGTTTAACAAATAAAGTCACCCAGGAATAGAATTAATTAGGAAGACACAATCTATGTTAAAAAAATAACATTTTAATGTAATGACAGAAAACAAGACTTGTTCAAAGCCAGAGTCATATCATACCCCTGCATGGCAAGATTATTATCTTAAACACTGAGATTGTGATATGGAAGAATAAATATGCTAGCATCTCTTGCTAACAAAGAAATAAAATAAGTAAAGAAATCTTGGCAAAGAAGAATGAGGGAAAAGTTCCCCAGTCAGATATTAAATTGACTATAAAGGAATGAGTGAGATATTGATCCAGCTATCAACAACAACAACAAAAATGAATAGATCAGAATTGAGAATATAGATCCAAGTATATATTGGATCCTGCTATATGATAAAGGAATTATTGAAGTCGGTAGGGAAAGAGTGGCTTTTTCAATATATGGTGTTAGAAGAATATAAAAACAGAACCTCTTTTTTACAAACTATACAAAGACAAATTCTAGATGCATTGAAGGGGAAATGTAAAAAGAAAATTATCAAAGTATTAAAAAGCAGTGTAAGACATGTGTATGACTTTAGGGTGATGTTCCTTAAGCAAGACATGGATCTATATTATTTAAAGAAAACACTTTGCAGATTTTTTACACAAAAGTGATCAATCAGATTAAAATATTTGCATACATTTGACAGAATAAAAGTTGATATTGCTAATACACAAAATAGTCCTACAAATTTATATGACAAAGGAACCACCCAATGGATATATGAGCAAATGATTTGAACAGGGAATTTAAAAGAGAAATTACAAATTTGTTGAAGCATTTATTTGGAATATTAAAAAAATCACTAAGGAGTCTGAATAGCCATATGTAGGGAAGTAGTTGAATAAATTGTGGTAATTCCCTGTTTGGGATTAACACATGGCTAGAAAAAATGTTGCTATAGACCTATCTAGCTGTCTACAAATTTGGAAGACTCTCCACTATATATAATTAAATAAAATGAGCAAGCTTTACAATTGCGTAAAAAGTATGATCACATTTTGTTAAAAAGCAAGCCTAAATATCGGCATATATTTTTTGTTTGTTTATATGGAAAGATAAACACAAAATGTTGATGGTGGTTACATCCAGGGCTGTTATTGGATGAAGGAGGGGAATGCTATTACTTTTACTTTAGTTACTTGTGTATTGTCTGAAAGGTTACAATGAACCATAAAATTGAATATCAGTATAATTTTCCTTAAAGCTTAAAAAGCCATTGATATGCAAATAAAGCGCATTCAAGGGAAGAGAAAAAAGACCCACTTACAGAGAGAGTAAAATAACTGCCAGTATGCATCCAGTGTGTGCTAGGTACTATGCAAACATCTTTGAATTCATTTGCTCATTTAAGCCTCCAACTAACCTTAGTGGTAAGTAATGCTATTATCTCCATTTTACAGGTGAGGAATTTGAGGCTCAGTGAGCTTGACTAACTTTTCTGAGATCATGCAACCCATAAGTAGGAGAGCCAGCATTTGAATTCAGTTCTATGGTCTCTAAAATCAGTGTTAAAACCTATACTGTTCAGAATCTGAGATGTGTGAGATGGATTCTTAGTTCATTAAGAAAATAAACCCAGATACTGTTGGTATAGTGATGATGTGCTTTATAGTTAAAGGAAGACTTTGAGTAGTTAAAGAATTAATTCTATTGATTCTGTCCTCACTATTAACTCACAGGGCAACCCTGGGCATACCACTTAGATCCCATGAGGTGGAAACCTGAGCAGCTTGAATGACTGAACTAAGAGAATACTGATTGAAGTCTTTGTGTCTACATTTCCCTGTATCTGAAGAGCAGACAAGTTGTTTTATTTGTTGATGTATTCTCTGAACAAATGCTCAGCCTTCTTTGGTAGAGCCTGGAGGATGGGCTGTAGTGGAGGGGGGCCTATAGGCCCATCTCTATCATTAACTCTTTGCCATTTAAACTTGCAATCATTAAATTCAATGAAACCACATTAGCCGTGCTTGTCAGGTTTTTCAATTTTGTTGATGGGGCTGGGGTATCCCAATAAATAGCATTTCATTCTTTCCTTTTCAAGTTAGTTGAGAAATAAAATTTAAAAGACAAACAAATGGAGACATAATGCTAACATTATTATGCATAAAGCTGATGGGAGAATTAGGCTTTAACTCTGTAATGAGAACTGTCTGCTAACAGTTGCACTATACTCCATCGTCTAAGTGCCTTCAAGTTCATTGTTTATCCATTCATCTGCTGATGGACATTGGGTTGTTTCCACTTTTGGCTATTTTGAATAGTGCTGCTATGAATTTTTGTATTCAAGTATTTTTTTTGAATACTTGTTTTCATTTCTTTTGGTTAGATATCTAGGAGTACAATATCTGGGTATATAGTAATTTTGTTTAACTTCTTGAGAAACCATCAAACTGTTTTCTCTACTTGTTATCTTCTAATTATAGATTAGCTCTCCCTGATCTAGAATTATAGCCCGATGAATGTGCCCTACCAGTCAGATAACCTCTTCCTCCTCCTTGTAGTAGGGTAAGTCATAGTTGGGTAAGCAGCCAGGACTATTACTCTAGCTGAAGTTCCTTCACATGTACACATAGGACTGGGAAATGGAGCATCCCTCCCTTCCCCAACAGATAACACACAAATGACATCCATGTATTAAACACAAACTTATTGAGGACCTATAAATGTACCAAAGAGTATGACAAGCATTATGGATACAGAATCAAGGAACATTTTCTCTCCTCTGTAGGTTCAGATTCCAAAATATGAACACAGATTTTTAAAAATGAAGTAATGCACTAATCAGGACCTGTGATACATTTAAAAATCAAATTCTCAGAAATACAAATTTTATATTATATGGTGATGTCTTTCAATGATAAGTGAATTCAGACTCACATTTTTTCAGTTCATAAAATATTTAAAGGGCCATGTCCAAGAAAATTACACATAATTCAGTTGAGATGAGCACTGCACAAAATTGAATAAATTATAGTGGATCATCTGTCTTTTAAAAATAATATTTAAATTAAGAAACCAAAAGGAATCATAAGCTGTACTTTATTATTAAAATTAAATATTTTTACATAAATGGATGTTAATTGGTAGGCACTGTAAACTGCTGTCATTATGTCTGTCAGTTTTGTTCTACAACTGAGAGAATTTACCATCATCATGTAATACATGACTCTGTCCCTAAATTCCTAAGTGCAGGTATTACCAATGAGCTGTTTATAGCTTTACCTACTGCACTAAGCCATTGCCAGGCACTGCCTGGATTATTATACTACTGAAGCACTCCTTTCTCAGTGTGACTACTGGTCCAAATGACTCATTTCTTATGGCTCTACCTCCACATACTCCAAACCCATGTTGCATGTTTGAGTACCATATTGAAATGGGCCACAGTGCTGTAGCTGGTTTGGCTCAGTGGACAGAGCATCGGCCTGGGGACTGAAAGGTCCTGGGTTTGATTCCAATCTAGGGCACATGCCCAGGTTGTGGGCTCAATCCCAAGTGGGGGGTGTGCAAGAGACAGCCAATCAATGATTCCCTCTCATCATTGATGTTTCTATCTTTCCCTCTCCCTCTCTGAAATCAATAAAAAAAAAGAAATGGGCCACAGAGAAAACCCATCTCTTGCTAAGAATAACAGCAGTATTCTATAGATAAAGCACAGCTCAGGCTTTGCAAATGGAAATAGACACAGGTAACAATGTTTTATTTATTGACCTGTGTAAATTTCATTTAAACTTTTAGGTAATGTAGACATACAAATTCTTCTACTTAATGGCTAAATGCTCAGTATTGTCAAATACCATGAGGGAATAGTGTCAAATACCATGAGGTCAGCAGTTTTACTCACGTGATTGAATGTTCAGGATATTTCCTGTCTGTGCTGGGTCACTAAACACAGCAAACAATTTTTTGGTGATTTTTGACAAAGAATTGACATTATTTTTTTTTTCTAGAGAGTAAATGCTTTTGTGGTTTGTTATTTAAAATTTGGACAAATTCTATTCCACTTTGGATGTTGTTCATTCACCCACATTCAGTAAGTGTTGCATTGCTTTGTTCAAATGCTTACTTTTACATGAAATTAAATTCAAAGTTGGTGTGGTTAATGTAATTCAAAAAGACCATTAGGGGTATCTGGAGAAAGTTAGGAACCATGATTACAACTAGAACACAGAGTCAAAGTTATTCAAGCAATTGAATTCTATTCAAGTTCTGGGGTTTATGTGGAAGAGCAAAGCTGAGATGTGGCCAAGCACAGTGCTGAAAATAGAAAGTGCTTAGTAAATGCCAGTTAAATAAATTTATGCATGTAATTAATAAAAAAGTAAAGTTATCTAGAATATAATTTTAGGTATCAGTGGGAGAAATCCATCCTTCAGAAGAGACTCAGATTAAAATGCTTGTTCTGGACTGCTGTCTTTTGCTTCCCCTTCTTCAGCCTAGTGGTCTTGAATTATACCTGGGAATCACTCTCTCCAGTCTCTTCATACCATTTCTGCTAATTCCCAAGCCAACCTTTACCCACTTCTAGAGAGGCTTGAGGAAAGCTGCTCACCACCTCAGCTTTCTGCCACATGACAAACTAAGCTGGTTACTAGGTTCCAGATAGAGTCTCAATACCCAGGTTAGGCCACAGGCTGCTCCTTCTCCTTCAGCCAGCACCCTCCTTCCACCCAATTCTATGAAGGGAAAGTGCTCAGGCCTAAATTAGTAAACAAGCATCTGGGGTGTCCAGGGCTAGGTCAAAAGTGAAATTCTCCAGAAACCATGCCATCTTGAAGGGGAGACTAGCTGTGACTAAGAGACCAGCCTCACGACCACCCACAGTGGCCTCAGACACCACCCAGGACTCTATAGCCACTCTGGCCAAAGACCTGCCACTGCAGCTGCAGACCCACAGACACTGGGACTCCAGCCTCCTTGGCCACAGGATCCTGTGAGTTCCAGAGCGTGCTCCCCTTCCCTGCTGACTTGCTGCTTTGGCCTAGAGCCCTGTGCTGGGCTCTCCTGTGACTCTCAGGGTACACAATGCTCTCGCCAACCCACTGCCACAGCACAGGCCCCGCAAGTTCAGGCTCCTGGGCTCTACCATGACTCTTGGGGTGGCTCTCTGACCTGCCACCATGGACACAGGCCCCACACATCTAGTGCCTGTGCACTCCTGCCTCTGGGCACACTTGGGGCACACGATGCTCCTACCGACCCGCCTCCATTGACAGAGGCCTTCTACATCCTAGCACCTAGTCTCTCCGGTGACTCTCAGGGTACACAACCCTCCTAACAAGCCCTCTGCTTCAGCCACTGACCCCATGCAACTAGGCACCCGGACCCTTTGATGTTAGCAAAAATGGGGAGACAAAGACAACCCTCAAAGGAAAGAAAAGGAGGAATTGCCAGAAAAGGACTCACTGGAAAAGGAAATAAATGAAAATGAGGCATGCAATATGTCAGAAAAAGAATTTCAAGTAATGGTCATACAGTTCATTAATCAGATGTATGAGAAAATCAACAACATATAAGAATCAAGAGGAAATTAAGAATGATGTAGCTACAATAAAAAAAAAAAAACGATGAAAGGTTTCAACAGTAGACTAGAAGTGGAGAATTGAGTTGGTGAGTTAGAAGATAGGGCAGGGAAACATGTCCAATCTGAACAGCAATTGGAGAAAAACAAATAGAAAGCAAGAGGAGAGCCTAAGGGAGCTTTGGGACAATATGAAACAAAGTAACATATGTATAATAGGGGTGCAAGAAGTACAAGAAGAGGAGCAAGGGTTAGAAAACCTATTTGAAGAAATAATAACAGAAAACTTCCCTGATTTGGGGGAAGATAGAGTCACATAAGCACAGAGAGTCCCAAACAAGATGAACCCAAAAAGACCTACACCAAGACGCGTCATAATCACAATGGCAAATGTTAATGACAAAGAGAGAATCTTAAAGGCTGCAAGAGAGAAACAGAGAGTTACCTACAAAGGATCTCCCATTAGATTATCAAATGATTTATCAACAGAAACATATCAGGCCAGAAGGGAATGGAATGAAGTATACAAGGTGATGCAAAGTAAGGGACTGAATCCCAGAATACACTATCCAGCAAGGCTATCATTTAAAATTGAAGGGGAAATCGGGAGCTTTGCAGACAAAACAAACAAAAAAACAAAGACAAACAAAAACACACAAAAAACTAAGGGAGTTTATCACTACAAAGCCAGAAATACAAGAAATGCTAAAGGGACTGCTGTAAAAAGAAGAAATAGAAAGGGAAGAAGGAACACTGGCATAAAGAATAAAAATGGCTGAAACCGGTTTGGCTCAGTGGATAGAGCGTCAGTCTGTGGACTGGAAGGTCCCAGGTTTGATTCTGGTCAAGGGCATGTACATTGGTTGTGGGCACATCCCCTGGTGGGGGTGTGCAAGAGGAAGCTGGTCGATGTCTCTCTCTCATCGATGTTTCTAGCTCTCTATCCCTCTCCCTTCCTCTCTGTGAAAAATCAATAAAATATATTTTTTTTAAAAAAGAATAAAAATGGCTGCAAATAAGTACCTATCAATAATAATCTTAAATGTAAATGGACTAAATGCTCCAATCAAAAGACATAGAGTGGCTGAATGGATAAGAATACATGACCCACATAAATGCTGCCCACAAGAGACCCACTACAGAACAAGGGATTAACATAGACTGAAAGTGAAAGGATGGAAAAATATTTTCCAGGAAAATGGAAATGAAAAAAAGTCTGGGGTAGAAATACTTACATATGAAAAAATAGACCTCAAAGTGAAGGCCATAACAAGAGATGAAGAAAGGCACTTCATAATACTAAAGGGATTGATACAAAAAGAGGATATAACTCTGGTAAACATATAGGCACCCAATGCAGGGACACCCAAATACATATAAGAACTTCTGGAAATTAAAAAAACAACTTCTAGAAGCTATCAAGGGAGAAGTGCACAGCAATACAATCATAGTAGGGGACTTTAATACCCCATTGACATCACTAGATAAATCCTCTAAACAAACAAACAAACAAAAAATCAGCAATCCTAAACAACTCACTAGATCAGATGGACTTAATAGACATCTCCAGAACATTTCACCCCAAAGCCACGGAATATACATTTTTCTCAATTGCACATGGGACATTTTCAAAGATAGACTACATATTGGCACACAGAAAAAGTCTCTCCAAATTCAAGAAAATCGAAATCATATCAAGCTTCTTCTCAGATCACAATGGCATAATATTAGAAATAAACTACAATAAAAACAATCACAAAAATTCAAACACTTGGAAGCTAAATACTAGTACCATGTTATTAAACAATGATTGGGTTACCAAAGAGATCAAAGAAGAAATAAAAAACATTCTGGAAACAAGTGAAATGAGAACAGAACAGTCCAAAATCTATTGGACACAGTGAAAGGAGTGCTGAGAGGGAAGTTCATAGCATTACATGCCTACCTCAAAAAAAAAAGAAAAAAGAAAAAAGAAAAAAAGAAAAAGAAAAAGAAAAGGAAAGAAAAGAGAAAAGAAAAGAAAAAATGGTGATAAATTATCTAACTCTACAACTTAAAGAATTAGGAATGGAGCAACAAGAAAAGCCCAGAGTGAGCAGAAGGAAGGAAATAATAAAGATTAGAACATAAATAAATGACATATAGGCCAAAAAAATAATATAAAAGATCAATGTGACCAAGAGCTGGTTCTTTGAAAGGATAAACAAGATTGATGAACCTCTAGCCAAGCTCACCAAAAAGCAAAGAGAGGAGCCATATAAAAAGAATCAGATATGAAAGAGGCAAAATAACAACAGACCTCACAGAAATACAAAGGATTGTAAAAAAAAAATACTATATGCAACTCTATTCCAACAAACTGGTCAACCTAGAAGAAATGGACATGTTCCTAGAAAAATATGACCTTCCAAAACTCAATCAGGAAGAATAAAAAAAAAAAATCTGCATAGGCTGATATCTATGGAGGAAATTGAAGCAGTAATCAAAAACCTTATAGCAAACAAAATCCCTGGATCAAATGGCTTCACAGGGGAGTTTTACCAAAAATTCAAAGAAGATCTAAAACCTATCCTCCTCAGACTATTCAAAAAAATTCAAGAGGAAGGAACACTTCCAAGCTCTTTCTATGATACCAGCATTATCCTAATTCCAAAACCAGATAAAGACACTAGAAAGAATGAGAATTACAGGCCAATATCTCTGATGAACATATATGCTAAAATCCTTGACAAAACCCTAGCAAATTGGATCCAGCAGTACATTAGAAAGATCATACACTATGACCAAGTGGGATGCAAGCTTGGTACAATATCTGCAAATCAATAAATGTGATACATCACACAAATGAATTGAGAGACAAAAATCACATAATCATATCAATTGATGAAAAAAGCATTTGACCAAATCCAACACCTTTTCTTAATAAGAACTTTCAGCAAAGTGGGAATAGAGGGATCATACCTCAACATAATAAAAACCTTATATGATAAACCTACAGCCAACATCATACTTAATTGGCAAAAATAAAACCATTTCCCTTAAGAACAGGAACAAGACAGGGATGCCCACTCTCACCACTTCTGTTCAACATAGTACTGGAAGTGCTAGCTATAGCGATCAGACAGTAAGAAGAAATAAAAGGTATCCAAATTGGAAAAGAAGAAGTAAAACCAGGCGTCCTCAAACTATGGCCCGTGAGCCACATGCGGGTGTTTTTGCCATTTTGTTTTCTTACTTCAAAATAAGATATGTGCAGTATGCATAGGAATTTGTTCATAGTTTTTTTAAAACTATAGTCTGGCCCTCCATTGGTCTGAGGGACAGTGAACTGGCCCCCTGTTTAAAAAGTTTGAGTACCCCTGAGTAAAACTGTCATTATTTGCAGATGACATGATATTGTACATAGAAAACCCAAAAAACTCCATAAAAATAAATGAGTAGATTTAATAAATGAATTCGGCAATGTAGCAGGATATAAAATTAACACCCAGAAATCTGTGGCATTTTTATATACCAATAATGAACTCACAGAAAGAGAAACAAACAAACAAATAAAACAACCCCATTTACCATTGCACCAAAAATATTAAGATACCTAAGAATAAATTTAACTAAAGAGGTAAAAGACCTGTATTCATAAAACTGTAGGATGTTGAAAAAAGAGATAGAGGAAGACATAAACAAATGGAAGAATACACCATGCTCATTGATTGGTAGAATCAATATCATTAAAATGTTTTTACTATCCAAAAGTAATCTATTGATTGATTTAATGCAATCCCAATTAAAATACCAATGGCATATTTCAGACCTAGAACAAACTCTCCAAAAATTCATATGAAATAAAAAAAAGACCCCGAAAAGCCACATCAATCTTGAGAAAGGAGAACGAAGTTGGATGGATCACAATACCAGATATCAAGCTATATTACAAAGACACTGTTTCCAAAACTGCCTAGTACTGGCACAAGAACAGATATGTAGACCAATGGAACCAAACAGACAACTCAGAAATAGACCCAAGCCATTATGCTCAATTAATATTTGACAAAGGAGGCAAGAGCATACAATGGAGTCAAGACAGTCTCTTCAATAAATGGTGGTGGGAAAATTGGACAGATACATGCAAAATAATGAAACTAGACCACCAATTAACACCATACAGAAAATTAAACTCAAAATGGATAAAGGATTTAAACATAAGATGGGAAACCATAAAAATCTTAGAAGAATCCATAAGCAGCAAAATATCAGACATATGTTGTAGCAATATCTTTACTGATACTGCTCCTAGGGCAATGGAAACTAAGGAGAAAATAAACAAATGGGACTACATCAAATTTAAAGCTTCTGCACTGCAAAAGAAACGATCAACAAAACAACAAGAAAGCCCACTGCATAGGAGAACGTATTTGCCAATGTTATATCAGATAAGGGCCTAATCTCCAAAATTTATAGGGAACTCATACATCTTAACAAAAAGAAGATAAATAATATAATAAAAAAATGAGCAAAGGACTTTAATAGACACTTTTTGAAAGTGGACATACAGAAGGCCAAGAGACATATGAAAACTTGCTCAAAGTCACTAATCATCTGAGAGATGCATATCAAAAAGATGAGATACCATTTCACACCTGTCAGAATGCCTATCATCAACAAATCGACAAATGACAAGTGCTGGTGAGAATGTGGAGAAAAAGGGACCCTCGTGCACTGCTGGTGGGAATGCAGACTGGTGCAGCCACTGTGGAGAACAGTATGGAGTTTCCTCAAAAAGTTAAAAATGGAACTCCCGTTTGACCCAGTAATCCCACTTCTAAGAATATATCCCAAGAAAGTCAGAAACACCAATCAGAAAGGACATATCCATCCCTATGTTCATAGCAGCACAATTTATAATAGCTAAGATTTGGAAACAGCCTAAGTGCCCATTGGTGGATGAATGGATTAAAAACCAGTGGTACATCTACACAATGGAATACTATGCTACTGTAAAAAGGAAAGAACTCTTACCATTCGTGACAGCATGGATGGATATGGAGAGCATTATGCTAAGTGTAATAAACCAGTCAGAGAACGATAAATATCACATCACCTCACTCATTTGTAGAATATAATGAACAACATAACCTGGTGAACAAAAGTAGATACAGAGATAGAGAAGCACTGAACAGACCACAGGGGTGGGTGGGGGGCGGGTAAAAGATTAACCAAAGGACTTGTATGTATGCATATAAGCATATCCAGTGGACACAGACACTAGGTTGTGAGGGAATGTCCTGGGGGTGAGGGTGGGTAGCCGGGGAGGGGTCATTGGGGGTAAAAGGAGACATATAAAATACTATATGTAATACTTTAAACAGTAAAGCATTAAAAATAAATAAATAAATAAATAAATAAATAAATAAATAAATAAATAAATAAAATTCTTGTTCTTACAAGTTCACCATACAAGAGCATCAGTGCTTTTATATGCACATTATATTTCTAGCTAATCTTCTCAAAAGTGATATCAAATGTGTTATCATAGAAAATAGATCTGCCCATTATATTCCACATAATAGGAGGTTAATTTTTGTGTGTCATCATACATATTATATTGGCCTACTCAAGTTCATCTGAGCTTCTGTTTTCTTAGACAAGTCTTGACTCTTCCCTCCCCCCACTCTTTTGTCTCCTAGTATATTGGTTCTTAGTTTCCTTTGATGTTACCAGTCTACTCTACATTTTATTCCTAGATGCATAGCATTTCTCTAAACTGCCTTCCCCTCACAAAAGTGATACTTCAATTAAACTGAATTTATTATTCTGTGAGTCTCTTACTTGACCCCTATGGCTGGAGAGTGTTTCCAACTTCCTTGTCAGGTTTAGTAACTATAGTGGTTAGATGGGACTACAACGTAGCCTTGGCATTGGAGTCATACCCAGACAAGGTACTCAACTTCTCTGGGCCTCATTTTCCTCACTGGTGAAAACAGAATAATGATGATATTTATCTTATAGGACTATCATGAAGATTAAATGCAATGAAGTACTTGAAACACTTAGTGCAATACATGTACACAGTAAATGCTCAGTTGATGTTTCAAAAGATGATGGTGAACACAAGGGTTCTTCATAGAAAACTCTCCGAAGCCACCCTGTTAAACAAACTACTCTGGGAAAGTATTCCATTGGTCTCATTTAATTGGTTGAAAATATAAAGAAATCAAAAATTTTGAAAATCATTTGCCTATCCCTAGTCTTCTGACATATCTCACATTCTTTACCTTTCTTCAAATTATAAAGGGCCACTCAGAAATTTAATCTGCAGGTTCTCTCTTTGCTTGTGATATCATCTAAAAAGGCCAGGAGGCTTGAATATTCATTCATAAAATGCTGAGAGAGAGTCTGTTATGTGACAGTTGCTGTTCTAGGGTGAACAAAACAATATCCCTCCTTCTATCCCAGTGAAGTTAAAATAAATTAGGATATCCAGGTCTTCTTTTCCAGTCTCCTCTCTTCCAAACTACTTTAGTTTTGCCTCTTCCAATTATTGGCTCATTACCTTTGATGGCGAGTATTGGAAAAAATTAGGAGTTGAAAATCTATGCTTTCCCTCTCCTCTGGTTATAACATGCTGTTGTTCCCAAGAATAAGCCTAGCCTTTCCTCTGTCATCCTGTCTGGGAAATTATAGAATAAGTAATTTCTAGATAACCCTTACCTTATGATAGTCTTCAATGCTTCTGACACTGTTTTAAGGCCTCTAGCACTTTCTGACACAAAGGAAAGGTCTTTGGAGTCAGACCTCACTGGACTCAAATCTCAAAATCACTGCTTTCTAACTGTGTGAGTTCCAGCAAGTTACTTCACCTCTATGACCCTTAGTTTCCTCATTGTTAATTAATGATAATGATCACCACTTTGTAGGGTTGTTGTAAGCATTAAAATGAGATAATGTTTATAAACACTTAGTACAGGCCTGGAGTAAAGTGAGTGTCGAATAAACATTAGCTTTTTTAAGCAAGAGCCTTGGAGTAAAGAATGCCCATTTTCAAATCTTAGTTCCAAGCTTATTAACTGCTTAACTTTCAGCAAATTACTTACTTTCACTAAGGATTTTCTTTATTTTCTGTAAAATGAAATTTTATATCTACTTATTTACATGATTGTTCTAAGGATTAGATGAGATAAACATGTAATGACATTGTACAGAACATGTCCTTTCACTCTTCTTTTTATGTAGTCCTTTCAGTCTTATGTCTGTTGTTACTAACAAATATTTTTAAGGTCTTGTGATCAGCCCTGGAGGTACAGGGGAAAACAAGATAGACCTGATCTCTTGCTCTCTTGGAGTCATATGAATTAATTAAATAGGCACAGATGGTGAAAAATTTATGAGATAAACAAGCATTGCTACTATAGAGAATAGTAGTTGTTTAAATTGAAGCATCAGGAAAGGCCTATTTTAAGAGATAAGATCTAAAATGAGCTCTAAATGAGGAGGAACTAGCAATGGAAAAAACATTTCAGCCAGAGGGAAGAGCATCTAGAAAGGTCTTGATGGGAAGAGTTTGGACTGTTCAAAGAGCTAAAAAAAGTCTGAAGCTTTGATTATTTTGAAAGAATATACTCCATCCTTTATTTAGAAAAGTAAGGAAAATCTGCAGTATCAAATATTCTAGAGAGGTCAAAGGAGTGAAGACAGGCCAGAAGGTTTTAATAAGGTAGCCATAGTAAGCCTTTCAAAAGTAGTTTTGGTATTTTTATCACTTAGTTTCCTAGCAGGAAACAGGTGTACACCCAAAGGAGTAACTAGAGGATAATTTAATGAAGGAACTATTTACAAAGCTGTGGTCAGGGATTGGGGTCAGTGGTTAAAGGATACAAACAAGGAAGGGGAAAGCATTCCAGGGCTAGCAAAGCCAGGGAGTTCTTATCATCCCCTCCCATGATACAGCTGGGGTAGGGGGCTCTTATGGAGCCTGGAGAGCTGTTTGGAGAAGGCCTGATGTCAGTCCGGTGACCTTTGGTAAAAGAACACAGGTAGTACATAACATTCAGCAAATGTTAAGTAGCCCAACACCAAGGAATATGGTGGTGGGGCCACATATCCTACCCTTCCTTCACTCTCTTGCCAGCCTCATATGGGCCAAACCCAAATGGAAGCCATAGGGGAAGGAAATCAGGTTGATGTAGTCCATAGATATTAGCCTTCTAGAGCACAGAGCAGGATGAAGAGGGATGGGGTATAGATCTGGAGAGACAAGTGAAGGCTATCCAGTGCAGTATCTAATATATAATTGCAGTAGACTGAATAGTGACCCCTAAACATGTACAGCACCTAACCCTGGAAAATATGAATATGTTACTTTGCATGGTAAAAAGGAATTCACAGGTGTGATTAAGTTAAGGATTTTGAGATGGGGAGATTTTCCTGGATTATCTGGGTGGCCCCACTGTAGTCAGAAGGGTCTTTATAAGGAAACCAGAGGCCCAGTGCACAAAATTCATGCACAGGTATGGTCCCTAGGCCTGGCTGGCGATCAGGGCCAATCAGGGCCGATCAGGTTCCCCACCTTCCTGCCTCCTCCTTCCCTCGCTCCCTTAGCGCCCTGCTGCCACCAGCCACCACTGGTCACCTGCTCTGTTCCACGCTGCCCCTTGGTGGTCAGCGCACATCATAGCGAGAAAACTCCCTTTCTCTTGGTCAAACTCCTGAGGGGACACTTTGCATATTAGCCTTTTATACATATAGATAAGGGAGGAAGGAGAGTCAGTGAAAGAGATGTGAAAACTGAAGCAGTGGTCAGAGTGATGTGCAGCCATGTGCAAAGGAATTTGGGTAGCCTCTAGAAACTGCAAAAGTTAAGAAAGTAAGTGGATTCTCCTCTAGAACTTCCAGAAGTAACACAGACCTACTGACACCTTGCTTTCAGCCCCAGAAAACCTATTTTGGAATTTTGACCTCTAGAAGTATCTTACCTAATAATGGACAAATATGCAAATTGACCATACCTTCACTATGCCCATGATTGGCTAGGAGGCGTGGGGGGAAGGACTCGGGGTGGCCGGGGTGGCCGATTGGGCTGGCGGGACGCTGAGCTCGCATTGCCAGCGGTGGGGCGAGCTCAGTGTCTGCGCCATGGCTGTGCTGCGGCACAGAAGGGGCCTCTGGGGCAGCAAGCTCATGTCCTGCCGCGGACCATCAAAAGTGGGGGAGCTGGGTGCCTGTCCACTCCGGCACCAGGCCTTTCAGAAGCCTCCGCCGCACCAGAGGCTTCTGAAAGGCCTGGTGCACCAGCGGACAGGCACCCAGCTTCCCCGCGATTGAAAGCGAAAGTATGTAGGGGACCCTACACGTGCATGATTTAATCATGCACTGGGCCTCTAGTAAGAGAATAAATTTGTCTTGTTTTAAACAGTAGTAAGTTTGTAGGCAATTTTTAATAGCAGGAATGGGAAACTAATCCAATAAACCTCTATTTCTATAGTGTTTCATTTCTATAAGCAGGTTCATGAACATTACCTCCTTTAATACAGCAAGTCCATGAGGAAGAGATTCTTTTCTTCATTGTATAGAGAGGGAAAATGAGGATCAGATTTTAAAAGGCTTACCCATAGCGAGTAAAGGAGACAGCTCAGGATGGGACCCATCTCTCCTTACTCCAAGGTCAGTGTGCTTGTCACTTGACACCACATACTGTAGAGATGTGACTGAAGGAAGCCATGTTGCAGGACGTTATAGGACAAGTAGGTAGTGAAGATTAAAGTTGCAAAGCTGTCCAAAGATGGTAGAAGAGCTGTCTTTATTGGAGCTAAGAGAATCTGCCACTTGATCTGAGCCTACCTTCAAATTCAGGACTTCAACCCTCATGGTTAACCTGTGCTTGCTGCAAGGCAGTGGTTTCAAGCTGAGCACCCTACAGACCTAGGCCTTTGGCAGGGACAAGATGATGGGGTTCCTGCAAACAAAGAAAATATTTGGTTTCTAGATCAAATTACACTTTTAAAAAAGGATCCTAGGGCTAGAAAGACATTTGAAAATACCGGAAGACATTCCTCAAATTGCCACAGTAGGAGATAAGAAGAAACAGAAGTCCTGGGGTGATGGCTAATCAAACTCCATGGGACTCAGAGAAAGGGGAATGAAGAGTAGACTTTGTAGAGACCCCCAGAGGCCTGGACTTCCAGGTTCCAAGTAGATGCTGGCTTTGAGAAGCAGCAGAATGTCATGCATATGACAGCATGTAGGCTGTTATTTGATTTTGCAAGTGGATTGTAAAAATTGGAGTTCTATCACCTATGAGGCTTAAACACATTTGTGATATCAGGGTGTTTCTGTTGCATTGGTCAAGGTAAAAATCAATAGAATTCTCAAGTATTCCCCTATTTCATAGGTCATGTGTGCTATTATTCTATAGATCACTAGTGAATTTCTCTGTGATCCTTAAATATTTGCTTGACATAAAAATGACTTTTTATGTTTACATACTAGTCCCTTGGCAAACAAAGAACATTTTATATCATCTGGAATTACTGCACATGGCACCTGACTGCTGAGAAATGTGCTGGAGTTTCAGAAGGTTCTCCTTTGCATGCAGTGGGTACAAAACTATATTTTTCTGTCTGTTCCTCTAGAAATGCTCTTTGTGAATGAAGTGAGCACATCATAGAGCACTATCCCTGTAATGCATCTCAAACCTCCTAAGGTCATCTTCTCTGAAATGTACTTTAGCACTAGGCATCAGGCTTCCAATAGAGAACCCTACCAGAACTATTCATCAGAGACCTGTAATTGTGTTGATGGTAGGGATGGTGTTAGGAGCATTATCAGTATATCCCATTCAATACACTTTAGAAGAACCTATGGGAGGGAAGTTCTCTCAGTCCTCATTGCCAAGAATAGCTCTGTTTCTCATGAGCAACGAAAGTGTTTTCTAACTTAGGGGCATTTGGAATTCTGCTATTCAGTGGCCAGACCCACTGAATAACAGAATTATAGCTGCATATTAAAAATATTAACTAAGGCATGGCCTCACTCTCAAGATTTAATTTTTCTAGCATATAATTTTTCCAATGCTCTTATTCCTTTCTCTAGTGATTCTAATCAGCAGCCAAAGCTGAGGATCACTGTTACTACTGATTGAGTCTCTTTGATTTGGCCACTGGAATGCTCAAAATCCTGTGGGATCTGGCCTAAACTGGCAGTCGGACATCCCCTGAGGGGTCCTGGATTGTGAGAGGGTACAGGGGGCTGAGGGACGCTCCCCCCGGACCCCCGGACCTGTGCACGAATTTGTGCACCAGACCTTTAGTCTACCTATACACTAGAACAGGGGTCCTCAAACTTTTTAAATAGGGTGCCAGTTCACTGTCCCACAGACCATTGGAGGGCTGGACTATAGTTTAAAAAAAAACTATGAACAAATTCTTATGCACACTGCACATATCTTATTTTGAAGTAAAAAACCAAAACGGCAAAAACACCCGCATGTGGCCTGTGGGCCGTAGTTTGAGGATGCCTGAACTAGAAGGTCATGGTTTGATTCCTGGTCAGGGTGCATGCCTGGGTCAGGGCGAATGCCTGGGCACAATCCTCAGTGTGGGGTGTGTAGGAAGGAGGTAGCTATTGGATAATTCTCTCTCATCATTGATGTTTCTGTCTCTCTCTTCCTCTTCCTCTCTGAAATCAATAAAAATATATTTTGAAAAAGACTAGCTGTTATTATAAGCTGTGACTATAAATATATTTCTATTTATTTATTTATTGTCTAAAGTTTTACATATGTCTCCTTTTTCCCCAATTGACCCCCCTCCCCAGCCATTCCCACCCCAGCAAGCTCCCACCACCACAGTGTCTGTGTCCATTGGTTATGCTAATATGCATGCATGCATACAAGTCCTTTGGTTGCTCGCTAAACCTCCTCTCCCCTACCATTTGTCTCTGGATCTATTCTTGTTCATCAAATTATGTTGATCATTATATCCCACATATGAGTGAAATCATGTGATATTTATCTTTCTCCGACTGGCTTATTTCACTTAACATAATGCTCTCCAGTTCCATCCGTGCTGCTGCAAATGGTAAGAATTCTTTCTTTTTTATAGTGGCGTAGTATTCCATTTTGTAGATGTTCCAGAGTTTTCTAATCCACTCATCTGCTGATGGACACTTAGGTTGTTTCCAAATCTTAGCTATTGTAAATTGTGCTGCTATGAACATAGAGGTGCATATATCCTTTCTGATTGGTGTTTCTGGTTTCTTGGGATATAGTCCTAGAAGTGGGATTACTGGGTCAAATGGGAGTTCCATTTTTAACTTTTTGAGGAAACTCCATACTGTCTTCCAACAGTGGCTGCACCAGTCTACAATCCTACCAGCCGTGCAGGAGGGTTTCTTTTTCTCCACATCCTCACCAGCACGTGTAGGTTATTGATTTGTTGATGATAGCCATTCTGACAGGTGTGAGATGGTATCTCATTGTTTTGATTTGCATCTCTTTGATGATTAGTGACTTTGAACATGTTTTCATATGTCTCTTTTGGCCTTCTGTATGTCCTCTTTCAAAAAGTGTTTATTTAGGTCCTTTGCCCATTTTTTTAATTGGATCGTTTATCTTCCTTTTGTTAAGTTGTATAAGTTCTCTGTAAATTTTGGAGATTAAACCCTTATCTGAAATATCATTGGCAAATTATGTTTTCCCATGCAGTGGGCTTTCTTGTTGTTTTGTTGATGGTTTCTTTTGCTGGATCACCAACTTACACCGTACACAAAAAACAAACTCAAAATAGATAAAGGACTAAGTGTTTGAAGGGAAACCAAAAAGTCCTACAAGACTCCATAGGTAGCAAAATAGCAGACATATGTTGTAGCAATATCTTTACCGACACAGCTCCTATGGCAATGGAGACTAAGGAGAAAATAAACAAAATATACATCAAAATATAAAGCTTATGCACAGTAAAAAAATATTTCTTACCTGTTTACTTTCTAAGAGCAAGTTGGCTGATCACTGAGTATTGATTTCCTCATCTCTAAAATGGGGACAGTAATGTAAGCCTTGTGGCCATCTGGTGGAAATTATCTCATACCTAAGTAGGTGATTGATAAAGGTTTGTTAAATTAATATATATATATATATATATATATATATATATATATATATATATATATATATATATATATATATATATATATATACACACATATATATATATATATATATATATATACCATTAGAATAAGTGTGACTATTCTGGCTTTCTCCTTTCTCAGAGTTTGTGGATATATTTAAACATTTTATTATTATTATCATTATTATTATTATTAGCATTGGTTATTTACACAGTACCCCTCTGCAACAAAAATATATAGACAAAGAATGTAATGTAACTTACCTTTACAAATAAAAATTGATTTGTTTAATAAAGCAATACCTGCTAGAAATTCTAATTTTGCTCTGCTTTGATGTAATCTAAATGCAAACTGGGAGTTTCCCTACAGAGCTGTGGTGAAAAAGAAGGCCCACAAATCTCTCCAAATTAGCCCCTGAATTTTAAGCAGCATTTATTTTTTAGTATATTCAGATGCTCTGACTTTGGTATTTTAATTATTTCACCAGGCCAAAAAAAAAGGTGAGCTGACTAGCCTGGTTCTTCCTGGGTACCACAATTTGAAAGAATAACAGATAGTCCCTAGAAGTTCTCTGTTCTTTTGAAATGTGTGTGATCTGCCTCCAGAGACTGCAAGGTTATTAACTTAAAGCAGGAAGGTGATAGAGAAATGAGTAAAGAAACATCCTTCCATCTCAGTTGTCTTGGTTCCTCTGTAATTCAGACCTCAATTGAGCAGGATGCAGTGAGCTGCAAAACACAAACATGAGCTCCCTCCCACTTGCTGCTACTGATGTATCAAAACTCTTTAAGTTACTCACTAACGTGGCTGATGCTTTCCTTCCTGTCTGCTTCCCAATGTCCAAACTAAGTCCTCCTGTGTCTATGGAACTGAGGGTTCTTTCTCCTTCTTTACTTATCAATTATCAGTCCCTAACAACTTCTGTGTGCAAGCTAGCTGGGAACAAATTATATGCTCATTTGATACTTAGGTACAGTATAGATGCTTCTCGACTTACAAAGGAGTTACATTCCAATAAAGCCATCATAAGTTGAGAATGTCATAAGCTTAAAATTCATTTAATACACACAATTTACTGTACATCATAGTTTAGTCTAGTTTACCTTAAATGTGCTCAGAACACAATAGGCACAAAATACTGACAACACTGTATACACTGCAGAGTATAAGTTGTTTACGGCATGGATGGCTGAGTGGGACTTGGGGCTCACTGCTGCTGCTCAGCATCATGAGAGAGAATGATGTTACATATCACTAGCACAGGAACTTTTCAAAATTGAAAATTTGAAGCATGATTTCTACTGAATGTGTATTGCTTTCATAGCATTGTAAAGTCTGGACATAGAACTATAGAGCAGTATAGAAGTAAATGGGCTCTCAGAGACAATCCTAACAACTATATTTGGTGGTTTTCAAATTGTGTTCCCCAGACCCTACAGGTATACTCTGGGGAGGTATAAAGAGCTTCATAGAGAGTAAGTTGAAAAGAAAAGCTGAATGGAAAAGGCTGTCTCTGGTCAACCTATCATTCCTTCGACTAGAGTTCTATATTTATCTGCAACATAAATTTGGCTTCACCATGAGATTTCTTTTTAAGAAATGATTCTTTGGCCAGTACAATTAGTGGAGAAAACATTTCCTCCAGCCCTGTTACATATCCATAGAGGGGTAGGAACTGTTCAATGGGAATTATATTATTATGTACCTGCTCTGGTTGCATAGATGCATATTTTCTTTCTCAAGGTAGAGTCTGAACTCTTGAGGATCAGGGTTTGTATTTGCTGACTGTGTTTATGAATAGACACTTTGTCAGCTCCCAGTGAGTGTAGCTCTGTGATCTTCATAGTTTGGTTCCTCATAAACGTTTCGAGTCATCTTTTATTTGAGAATCTGATCAAAGTTGTAGACCTATTGCCCTGAAAAATGCTTGTAAGTAGTACAATTTGTATATTTTTTAAGGACTATGGTACTATTGAAACTCAGCCATTTACTCTGAGATTAAGATTCCCTTCTGAAAGGCTTTTCTTGATTGACCACACATGCTATTTTTTTTTCTTGGTTATTAGAACTGTGCAATATTGGAAAGTCTAGATTATTTGGCTACAGAATGGAATATATCATGAGAGATTGAATACTTGATAATTTCACATGTATACCTGCTAGCTGGTCAGAGGGGCAGGTTGGCAAAACACACACACACACACACACACACACACACACACACACACACACACACCAAAAAAACAACACTTGACATCAGCCAGAACAGGCTTTAAATCCAATTGCTACCAATTCCTACATATGTTTCCTTAGACTTAACTGAGACTCAGTTTCTTTATCTGTAAAATGGGAATAATGATATTGCCTATTTTAAATGACCTCATAGGGTTGTTGTGAGTAGTTAATGTATTTATCATGGCATAAAATAGTTGGTCAAAATGCCAGTTTTCTAAAACTTATTGAGGAAAGGGCACCTACCGTGGGAAATTTAATTTTGATGCTCTGCAGTCTCTTTTAATTCTGAGATTCCTTGTTGGTTTATCCTTTCTGTGATGTTTTGTTGAATAATCCAGAAACTGTTACCTTCTTGCTTTGGATTTACCCTAATCCACAGATAGGTTTGTGACTAGAATCTTGGGCCATGATTGCTTATCATCTCAAAGGTCAACTTTAAAATATATCCTAAAAATATCTTCCGCTTCTTTGAAGAGATTATACATCTTTGTTGTAAAGTGGTTCTTTGAGGAGACTTTGTCATAAACTTTTTATATATTCCATTCTGTAGCAAAATAATCAAGGGAAATATACACATATGAGTAGATAGTGTAAGCTTAGAGTTTGTGATCTAATTTGGCCTCAGGTTTTTAAGTAAGTCAACCATTTGATGTTCCAAGAACTTGATCTTCAAAATGGATATATTTGGACATGCCTATAGTATGTATACTCCAAAGATAGCATCCAAATCAAGCCATGCTTTCTTGTATTAGGCCCTCCTTTTGAACTTGAGCTGGCTTTCGACCAAGGGAATGTGGTAGAAGTGACACTGCATGGCTGCATTATATTATTGTGTACCTGCTCTGACTCTGGTATTTTCTAGGATAGATCATAGGAAGTTTTGCAACATCAGTCTGAGTTTCTTGGAATGTTCCTTCTGGGAGAAGCTAGGTACCAGGTAATAAGTTCAGCTACCCTAGATCCACCATGTTTGAAGAAGCTCAAATGTTAAGAGACAACGTGGAGAGAAAGAGTGATGTCTCACCATCCACCCCAGTTGCTCCAGCCATCCTAGCTGACATGTGAGTGAAATAGACATCTTGGCCATATAGCCTAGGTGAGTCTTTGCAGGACTCCAGCTGACATCTGACTGAAACTGCAGGAGAGACACCAAATAAGTACTCTTAGCTTAGTCCAGTTAATCCACAAAAGTGTGAAATTATATAGTGTACTAGTGGCCTGGGGCATGAATTCATGCACATTGAAAGGAAATTAATTAGAATAAATATTTTAATACCGCTATTCACCCTTTCTCTATAATAGAAGTGTCAACCAAATTCACGATTGACAATGACAGATGGAAACACACACATGCAATTGGCCCCAGCAAGAGCTTTATATGTATCACCCATGCACGAGTCAATTTAGCCTTTTATATATATACAAGTAGCCCTATGCACGAATCCATGCGCCAGTAGGTCACTGCTGCCCTCCTGTAGCTCTCCGCCCACTACCCCGTCCTCCTGTAGCTTCCCCCATCCCCCTCTCATAGCTTGCTGCCCTGCCCCTCCTGTAGCTCTCCGCTGCCCGCTTGTAGTTCGCTGCCCCACCCTCCTGCAGATCCGTGATTTGGTCGGTCGTTACACCTCATGGTGTAATGGATAATTAGCATATTCCTCTCTTATTATATAGGATAGAATAAACTTGATTAATTAGACCTGCTTTCTGATTTAGCTAAACTTTTTCCAGCCCAGTGAAGCACCCCAACTTCTCTTTCAGGTAATTGTCAGCAACATAACAGTAATTATCAACACAAAGCAGATTATTATTGTAGATCACACAGGGAGAACAAAGGGTAAAATATTTAACTGCAGCAGTGTTTGACTATATTCTGTGCCATGAGAAAACCTGAACTCATTTTCAAGGTCCACCATTTCTTACTCTTTTTAGTCGGGTCAAGTTTCTAAGCTTTCTAAATCTCCTGGCTAATGGAAAGAAAATAGGATTCTACTGAGTTTCCTATCTACCTACTCCAGGACTTCTGTGAGAATCAAATGAGATGAGCCACAGGTAAATGATTCCCAGACAATTGGTTACAATAAAAATGGAGGCTAGTTGCTAGGGAGAGGAAGCCGGGTGTTGCTATGTGAAATCATTACCCAGATGGATACTTAGCATATTAGCCTTTTATATATATATATATATATATATATATATATATATATATATATATATATATATATATAGAGAGAGAGAGAGAGAGAGAGAGAGAGAGAGAGAGAGAGAGAGAGAGATTGTTCTTTGTACCTATTAGTTTGGGGTAGTTTTTGTTTGTTTGTTTTGTTTGTTTTTTTTACAGCAACATATAACTGAAAAGGATGCCTGAATCACACATGGGAGTGGGCAGGCACATACAGACACAAATGAAAGTGAATTGTATGCAGCTGCCAGCAAAGTATCTGGTAGGATTGTTGGAGGATATGTGACTTCCTACCAAGAGGGGCTAGGTTGGTTGCCATTGACTCAAGTTGATGGGCCTTAACCCTCAAATCAAAACAAAAACAAAATCACCTGTGATTGGGTTAAAACCACTGGGGAAAGAATACAGCTTATATCTATCCCACTGAACTCCTTGGTACCTAAGTTTATAGCTTCTTTCTCATGACAAGGTTTGGCAGAACTGACCACAAAGACCCACCAAGTTTTATAGAGGATTTTGTGTGAGGTTTTCCCCCCTCTGCCAGGCTGATTTCATGCAACTGTCAAAACTAAGTTTGGCAAAGTAGAGCCAGCAGGCAGACAGCCCATTTTTGTAAGTAAAGTTTTATTGGAACTTGCCCATTTGTTTACATATGGCATATCACTGATTTCACACTACAGTGGCAGAGTTGAATCGTTTTTGACACATGGTATGGTGCACAAGGCCAAAAATATTTACCATCTCAAATATATAGAAAAAAGTTTGCCATGAAGTCATCTAAATCATTGAGGTAACTGTTTGATGATATTTTAGATTATGTGCATTATTATACTTAGACTGAATCTGAGAAGTTAACTTTATGATGGTGTTCTTGTAATTTCATTTTCTGGGGACCACTAAGCAGATAAATTCAGCTTCAGCTAACATATATTAAATACCTACTGTGTACCTAGTACCTAATGCTTGGATATATGTTTTCTTGTGTATTATTCATTACTGTATCTAATAATCCTGTGAGGTGTATATTTTGTCTCTATTTTATAGATAAGAAAATTTGAAACTCCAGGAGAAAACATGATTTTATTAATGTCATATAGTTGCTGATATGATTGAGCTAATGATGCAAACCCAGTCCATAGGCTCCAAGTACTGTTTTCAAAATTTAGTTTAATTTAATTTTATGTATGTATGTATTCATTTAAGTGTTTGGCAGAATAACCTTCTTTTACTCAAAAAATGCTACCCATGAGCCCATTGTACATAAAACAAATTAAAGCAGAACTTCTTTGATGGAAGTGTTCCATGATCACACCTCTCCTCATTGCAACTTGTACTCTCTCTCTCTCTCTCTCTCTCTCTCTCTCTCTCTCTCTCTCTCTCACACACACACACACACACACACACACACACACATACACTTCATAAATATAGTGTGGACCATCTCAGGACCTATAACAAAAGATGGGATGACATGAAGTTCGGGACATCATCATTTGGCTTTTGTTTTTCATAGAGCTCAGATGTCTGATTGCTCTTTTGTCTCAATGCCAGTGATTCCCAAAGCATTCCATAAAATTACAAAAAAGTTTCAAGGATTACTATATTTGTTTGTGTAACAGCTGTTACCACTCCTAAGCTTCAGATTTCCCTATCCAAATCTAAAGTAATCTGAATACTATTGTTCTTTTTTAAATTGTATTTTTAATTTAGTACGTCCATACAATGGAGATTTATATATAAAGATTAAAAAATGTAAAGGTATTTGGTGATATGAGAAACTATTTACAGTGTACCATAATGCTGATAAAAAAAGAGTTCTAAATACACTGTGATCTTAGCTTTGCATGATGTCACTTGGGTGGGGATTTGTACATTAACTCACTTACTGCTAGGTAAATAAAATTAGAGACCTGTGATTAAATGTTGACAGTCATGTCTGGGTGAAAAAGTTCTGTGTGATTTTTATTGTTTGCCTTGGATCTTTGTGTATTGTCCATTCTTTTCAAAGCACATGGAAACAGTTTGCCTAAAATAAGTATCTATATGTACTGTATTTTGACACTTTTTGATATTGTTTGAAAAATGTGAGATGAAATGGCTAGCCTAGAAGAACAGAGGAATGTTTGTTCCTGAAGTCTTCCTCTCAGAGTCTCACATTGTCCTTTCATTCTTTGTCTGCCTGCATTTTTATGCCTCTTTATTTATAGTGACATTAAAGGGCACAAAAGGCCCATGGCTTTTTATATAGCATGCTTAAAGATATATCTTCATTTATGGCCTATCACTATTGAGTGAAAACTTGACATGAAATAAAACTGTATCTTGAACAAAAGAAGTACAGATGTTAATTGATATTTTATGTTTTGAATGTCACCATCAGTGTTTTACTTTGGACAGAAGCTGAATCCATGCAGTAACTGTAAAGTATGAATGAGATTATATTTAGGTAGATAAATGATTTGAAAAATTGAAAGAGTTATAAATGAGTTTTAGGATATATGAAAGGTAGAGTATGATGTGTTTTATTGCTTTGGACAAAAACTTTCCCACATCTTAAAAGTGTATTGACTGTATAAATAAGTTTTTAAACATTTATACTTTTAAGAATATGTGAGAAAAAACCTGTATTCTGTTAGAGAAAATGGTTATACATCAATGCCCCTGTTGAATTAAAAAATATCAGTGTCACATTTTGTAAAACTCTCTGTATCAGTTAGATTGTGACAGTACATTTTATAATGTCTAAGGAAGCTTATATAAGAACAAATATTTTCCCAATACAATTAAATGCCACTTTGAATAAGAGGCACAGTAGAAGAGATGCAATGGATATGTGTAATGTGTGCTAAATCTGATTGCCTTGAGCACTATTAAAGCTACACTGGGTAATTTCACTTGACAACCAAAAAGAGGAGCTAAAGAAATGTGGCAGTTTCACCTCCTGTGTCTATTTACAAACTCCTATGGTGACCTCATTAATTTTGGGGAGGAGAAGCACTCAAAAGACTGGCAGCACAATGCCAAAATGACTGCTTGCAAAAATCAAGATCTAGTCCATTTGCCAAAATTTTGTTGTTGTTGTTTTTATTGCTGGTGTTTGGCAGCTTTATAAAGGGGTGTGCCAAGGTGCATTGGGTCACAGATGAAGGAGGAGAATGTTGCCTCAACACTGGTTAGAGCAGCAGCAAATATTTCTCAGGCCTGCTATGTCTTCTGGCCAGTCTCACAAGCTTAGGCTCCAGCTCACCCACCTCCTTGCTGCCACTGGTTCTTATCATGCTGCTGGCAGGAATGGTGGAGAGAAGAATGGAGGCTGGCGCTGGGCCTCTCACCAGAGACAATGGATTACCATGCCATCATTTGCATATGTCAAGGGATACTATTAAACTTTGGCTTTAATCTGAGTACACCAGAGGATTTGTTGGACTAATAATGATTTACTTGCCTTGACTCACTTGGTATTTTTCCAGCTGACCAATTGTTTAATAGCCAAGGAGACTCAATGACTTTAGATTTAGATTCAGCAAACATTTATTATGCATTTGCTTTGTGCCAGGCACTGTACTGGTCACTCTGGTACCTTTCTATCATTTAATCATAATATTTTGAGGGTAATGTTACTATTCCCATTTTTAATTATTAAACTAAGGCTCTTTTTACTAATCCATGCTATCGCTTTCCATACGTTAGGAGGAAATAGATTAATATTTTCATAAATAAAATTGTATCATATATGTGGCATAAAAATGATGAGGCCATCATCTTTTAAAATATATATGCCATTGCTATTTCCAAATCTTAACTATTGTAAATGGCGCTGCTATGAACATAGGGGTACATATATCCTTCCTGATTGGTGTTTCCGGTTTCTTGGGATAGAGTCCTAGAAGTGGGTCAAATGGGAGTTCCATTTTTAGTTTTTTGAGGAAACTCCATACTATTCTCCACAGTGGCTGCACCAGTCTGCATTCCTACCAGCAGTGCACGAGGGTTCCTTTTTCTCCACATCCTCTCCAGCACTTGTCATTTGTTGATTTGTTGATGATAGCCATTCTGACAGGTGTGAGATGGTATCTCATTGTTGTTTTGATTTGCATCTCTCAGATGATTAGTGACTGCACATGTTTTCATATGGCTCTTGGCCTTCCTTATGTCCTCTTTTGAAAAGTATCTATTTAGATCCATTGCCCATTTTTTGATTGGGTTATCTTCCTTTTGTTAAGTTGTATGAGTTCCAAGCAGATGAATGGATTAAAAAAACTGTGATACATCTACACAATGGAATACTACGCTGTGTTATAAAAGAACGAATTCTTACCATTTGCAACAGCATGGATGGAACTGGAGAGCATTATGCTAAGTGAAATAAGCCAGTCAGAGAAAGATAAATATCACATGATCTCACTCATTTGTGGAATATAATGAACAACATAAACTGATGAATAAAAACAGATCCAGAGACAGAGAAGCAATGATCAGACCATCAAACCTCAGAGGGAAGGTAAGGGAGGGTGGGGGTAAGAGGGAGTGATCAACCAAAGGACATGTATGCATGCATATAAGCCTAACCAATGGACACAGACACAGGGGTGTGAGGACATGAGTGGAGGATGAGGGGTAATGGAGGGATAAGGACACATGTAATACCTTAATCAATAAAGAAAAAAAAATAAAACAAAAATAAAAAATATATATGGCATTGCTAAAAATCTTAATTAGGTATTGGACATTATACTAAGGACATTTCACTGGTAAGTGGTATGAGGGCAGGGAAGTTGTGAATGGGAATATAATAAGTAACATTGAGTCTACACATGTCAAGGACATTTCTGAATCCTGTGGCAAACATTACAAGAGAGGCCATAGTCATATGGGTTCAAGTAGAACAAGAGAATGCATCGTCATGGATGCTAAATGAGGAGGAAGTTTTGAGATGGATCAAGGGCTGAACATTGTGTGATGTAGAAGAGAGGTCCAGAATGAGAAATATTGAAAAGAGCCACAGAATTTTGCATCTGGGAGTTCAATGCTGACCTCTACCAAGAGTCCTTTTTATTAAGTGGAAAGAGCAAGGAGTAGTATTGTAGAATGAGTGTTGTAAAAGGAGTGAAGGAGAAGAGGACCATGAGGGATTAGTCTAGTGCTCCCAATGATTTTGCTGGAGCAGGGAGGGGATAAAGGTGTGGTTTCTAGGTAACAGGTCCTTAAGGGCGGGGTATTTTTTTTTAATCAGGCAGTGAAGAGACTGACCAAATCACAGTTTGAAAGGAAAGGGTCTATATGAAGAGAATGATTTGAGGTATAGGAAAGGACTTGAGGGCCAATATCCAAGAGGTGAAAGGAGAAGATGTGGGTCATGAACTGGATGAGGGACATCTCAATCCTCATTCTTAAGTGGAGAAAATAAGTAAGGGTGTGATTTTTAAAGTTTTATGTTGGAGATGTAGGAAGTTAAGGAAATCATAGATGAAATCCTCAATTGTGTTCATGAAGCATGAGGACAAGCCAGATATTGAAAATGGAATGGGCAGGGTTGTGTGATGGGCTTTTGAGCAAGGTAGTAAAGGCTTAACAAGATCATTGGGCAGAATGAAGAATGGACTGATGAAAAGTATAAAGGGGAGTTGCTGAAACTCCAAAAAAGGTTGTGGATTGTGAATTTGTAATGATACTAAACTGACTGGTTTGCATGACTTTCTCTTGCTGGGTAGAGCAAAAGGGTAGATTTCAGTATTTGACCAAGGTTTGGGATTTGGGGTTGTGATAGAAGGACAGCGGTGGAAAGATACAGAGGATTTAGAGAGCTTAGGCTTGTATCCATCAGATCACACAGAGCAGGGATGGAAATGAAGACAGGAGTTTGGTAGATTGGAAGGTAATATAGAGATCAGTGGACTGAAGGACTCTCAGAGGGTGATGTTAGGACTTTGGGTGCAGAAGGAGGTGGCAAACCATGATTGAAAATCATCCCAAATAGGTCATTAGGAGGCATAGAAAGATATATAGCTGGGGTGCAAACATTTCAAGAGACCAGAGGTTTTTACATAAGGATTCAGGCATAATGAATTATGGTGTGGGTTATTAGAATAAGGCTATATCCCCAATATTCTAATATTGAGAGATGAAGTGTAGATGGAAGATTAACCAGGTTAGCACCTGAGGCTAGTAGGGAAGTTTATGGCAGCCCTATAAGTTGTAGATAAGTGAATAATGAGTGAGAACTCTTGGAGTCCAAAGCTTGAGTGTAGATAAGGACCCCAAACTTCAGGGCATAGTATTATGTCAGTATTTATTACCAGATGGACAACTTGCTTGGATATAGCTTCATCTGAGGCAAGTGATATCTTGAGGACATTGAATTTCTTAATACTCTTTATTCTGGTTGTTTTTTATATCTTTTATTAATTTATTTGTTCCCCTGCCTATTTCAAGGAAGATTTAAGGCAGGTATTCAGTATTGTGAGATTCCTGGTATGAAGCAGCAATAAAATTGAGTGAGAATGTATGGATAGTTAATTTGGGAAAGCTTTTGAGGGGGTTGATCTAGCCTTTATCCCACCCAGTTTTTAGATATTCTGTGACCTGCAAATACCCTCATAGTACTATAAACTGAATGTAATATTGAAATTGTTTACTTTGCATTCGTCTTTAAAAATGGCTCCCAAGGAAACTTCTGCTCAAAATGATGTTTGGGGAAATATTTGTGCATTTAATTGTTTACTGTTTAGTTGCATGATGTATGTACCTGCTGATCTTCTATGGGTTCACTGAACAGAAGAATCAGCCATCAGGGAAAAATGGGTTTTTCTTTTCATGTACCTATGCCAAAAATATTTTAAAAGAAGGAGAAACTTTTTAGAAACTCTTCAGAAGTGTCATAGCATTCCATGACTGGGGTGAAGGCAGGTAGAAGTTTTTACCTGATTTCAGGAAAGTAAGATGTAATCATTATAAAAAATATTAAAAACAAAAAATATAGACAAAGAAAATCACTTTCAATCTTACCAACTAGAGATAGTCATTGTTAACATTTTGATGCATATTATTTAATGACTAGAGGCCCGGTGCATGAAATTCGTGCATGGGGGGTCCCTCAGCCCAACCTGCACCCTCTACAATCCAGGAACTCTCAGCGGATATCCTACTGATGGCTTAGGCCCACTCCCCATGGTTCTCTGCTCTCTGCAGGGCCTGGAGGTTTCCCTGCAGCCATGGAGATGAAGCCCCCATGCCCTGCTGTCACTCTCTGCCTGCTGCCGCCATGTGCCATGTGAAGGAAGCTCCAATGCCCTGCAGTGTGCTCTGTCTGCTGGGCCTAGGGGCTTCCCAGACACGACACACTAAGGAAGCCCCCATGCTCTGTTGTCCAGGCTCTGTCTGCGGGGCCTGGGGGTGTTCCCACCGCCACTGCCCACTAAGGAAGCCCCCAAGCCCTGCTGTCTGGGCTCTGCCTGCCATGTCTGGGGACTTCCCTGCCACTGCCCCACTAAGGAAGCTGCCATGCCCGGCATGCAGGGCCTGGTGGCTTCCCAGCTGCAGAGATCGGGAAGCCACCTTGCCCTGCTCTGCTGGCACTGGAGTCTTCCCTATTGCCCACCGGCTCTGTGTGCGCAGGGCCTGGCGTCCTCCTGATCGCCGTGGCGACCATCAGGAAGGCCCCAGGCCCACTCCTCTGCCGGCTCCGTGTGCACGTGTGCGCAGGGCCTGGCGTCCTCCCAATCACCACCGCGACCATCAGGAAGGCCCCAGGCCCCGCTCCTCCGCAGGCTCTGTGTGCACAGGGCCTGGTGGCTTCCCGCTGCCGCAGCACTAAGGAAGCCGCCGTGCCCTGCTCTCAGTGCTCTGTTTGCTGGTGGGACAGGCCAGACACTCCAGCAGTGGGGCTGAGGGGACTGGGCGCCGCCATCTTGTGGGTATGGGGGCCGCCATTTTGTCGCGGAGTGACGCCTAATTTGCATATAACTCTATTATTAGATAGGATTTGTATGTCTATATTCTTTTAGCAAAAATGAGATTACATTAACATTTTTAATTTTTTGCCTGATTGTCTTATGAACATGATCAAATATCATTAATACTCTTTCACAAAATGATGTTCAATATAGTACTCCATTGATTTACTATATTTATTTAACCAATCTCCTCATGCTTGTTATTGGTGTTTTTTTTCATCTTTTTGGAAATATAAATCATACTGGTATAAACATCCTTGAGAAGGAATTAATCTTGCACACATTCATGATTATTTACATAAATTTTTAGAAATATAAAGCTGGATCAAAGTGTTCTCCCCTCCTGCCTCCCCCATCTCTTCTCACCCCTGCACCCCTTTCTTTTCTTTCTCTTTCCTCCTGCCTCCCTGTTGGTCTTTCTTTCTACCTTTTTTTTGTTATAATTTACACTTCAAATCAAATGTGTCTTTGTAATTATGCTGCTGTGGATTTGTTATCAGATATGTTCCTGATAACACCAGGGGTTAGCAAGTTTCAGCCCATGAGCCAAATTCAATCTGCACCTGGTTTTGTATGGCCTATAAGATAAAAATGCTTTTTAAAAGAATATTCTGTGTTATGTGAAAATTTTATGAAATTTAAATTTCATTGTTCATTAATAAAACTTTGAGTACAGTCATGCCTATTGTTTATATGTTGCCTATGGTGTCTTTCATACTTCTATGGCTGAATTGAGTACTTGAAACAGAGACTACACAGCTTGCAATACCTAAATGTCTAGCTCTTTAGTGAAAAAGATTAATGATCTCTGATTTAGTCCAGAGAGTTTCAGCTAATACATCAATTCTTTATTTTGACTTCAGAATATTCTGCTTTTGTGCTCTAATCTATCTATATTTTAAATCTGTGTCCCCATTTCTTCATCTGTAGAGGATAATAATGACAATCTCACATGGTTTTTATGAAGAGTGGATGATTCATTATGATGAAGTGTTTGGAATAGTGCCTGGCTTAGAACTGATAAGCACTGTCACTGAGAGCATACAGCTACTAGCAGATAGTTCCATTGGGAGGGTTTGCCATTTATCTCAAAGGCAGGAAGCCCTAGCTTCATACATGTTAGACACTTAATCTGCCTTCTAAGACCATTGCAGATGCTCCCTCATGTGGCTGGGGTGGGAATTATTATTCCTGATCAGGTAGCATCTTTGGGTTGGGGACTTGGTAGATATGTTTTGGTTGTTCCTGGTGGTTGAATGTGATAAAATATGTTTCACTTCTGCTGCAAAGTCACCATTATCAGTACATGGATTGCAAATGCTCATACAATCAATAATTTTTAGAAAATGAAGAAAGTGAAGGAAATGATAAGAACTAGGTTGGATAAAGAGAAGAGGAACTTGACAGAGCAGAGGGAGGCAGACAAAAGGGAAAACATTGGAATATGATGACTTTTTAAAAACTTTAACTGGATTTTGGAGTCATTTTAAAAATGGCTAGGTATTGTATGTCAAAAAGAGAATACAGGGAAAAAATATACAGAAAACATAGGCTTTTTAAAAAGCTGGTTAAATAAAATAACAAATGTGTTTATTAAAAGGGCTTATAATATGTATGCTACATTTAATTAAAATATTAAATTTAATTGTTTTTATTTAAGAAAAGGAAAAAATAACATAGATATGCTTTTACATACATTACTAGAAATAACTTCAGAAACCACAGATTGGTTTTTGCCCTTTTAAAATAACTTAAGTCCTCTCTGTGTTTCTTTACATATCTATCATTTTTGCCTTCTCTTCCATCTTAGAAGAAAATAGTCCCTTCCTTCCTATCAAGACTAATTCATTACTCTTGCTTCCCCTTCTTCCTTTTGCTCATATTTCATCCCTGTCTGGTTAATCTCCCATCTTCTTAATAATTATTCTTCTACTAGGGGCCCGGTATACAAATTCTTTCACCTTGAAAGGAACTGTGGGGCACAAGGCTGCAGTGGGCACAGGGGCGGGTCTTGGCCCATCCTCCCCACCCCCACCTGGTCTCTTCCACCATGGCCCCCAGTTCCCTGTCTGCCAGCAGCCATGCTCCCACGCGCTGATGGCGCTGGCCCTGCTCACTCCCGCTGACGACCAGGAGCTATTTGGGCTGGCGTCAGCAGTGGGTGCGAGCAGGGCCGGCACCATTAGCAATGCGAGTGGCGGCTGCTGCCCTTATTGCTCCTCAGAAGCAGGGGGTGGTGGAGAAACCCTCAGGGGCAATCGGGGCCAGCAGCCGCCACTCACACCTGCTGATGGCTCTGAGCAATCGGGACCGGTGCCGGGCACCAGCTGCGGGTGCGAGTGGGGCCAATGCTGGCAGTGGGTGCAAGTGGCGGCTCTGTCACTGGCAGCAGGTGCGAGCAGGGCCAATGCCAGCAGTAGGTGTGAGTGCTGGGTGGGACCACAGCGAGCGGGAGCAAAGAATTTTCAGTAACCACCAGAGGCTCTCCCTGATGACAGCGACCAGCGCCCTGCCTTGGTCTGATACCCCTGGTCACCTGCTCCACTGTCCTGCTGTGGCCAACACCCACCATGTTCCGTGCATGCCCCCTGGTGGTCAGCGCACGTCATAGCAACCAGTTGTTTGTCGTTCGGTTGTTGCGCTGTTTGGTCTATTTGCATATTAGGGTTCGGTTGTTCCGCTGTAGGTCTATTTGCATCTATTACCAGTAGATGTCCCTTAATCTTCAAACATTCCAAGTAATATGTTCTACAGAAACTTTATTACAGGGTCCTCTTTGTTGTGTGTGGAGGAAAACAAAGCAGGGCATGTAATATGGATGAAAGAGACTAGTTACTGATGTCTTCTAGCACAGTCCAGTTCTCAGTTATCCAGATTGATCGAATGTAAAGTTTATATAACAGCTATTTTTAAAGTTTTAACCTATTAAGTGCTTACTCGATTCAAAATATTTTAAATCATTTTACAATATTTTGTTGACTGATGAATTACTTAGATTACTATTTCAGTTTCCAAAAATATCTCTCTTTTCCTCTTTCCCTTTCTCCCCCTCCCCTTTCTTACCGTTTGTTATTGGATCTTGAAATTTTGGAATTTATGTCTTTTTAAAAGCATTTCTTTGGAATTTTTTAGAGTTCCTTTATGGCCAGTATGTAATCAGAGTTCTTTAATGTCTTACATGTGAAAGGAATGTGTATTCTCTAATCATTAGGTACAAGGGTTCATTGTAGTTCAACTAGATCAAGCTTGTTAATTATGTAGTTCAAATTTCCTATGCCTGTAGTAACTTTTTGCCTGGTTGATTTGTTACTTTCTGAAAGACATTTATTAAAACTCTTCTGCTATAATTATGGATTTATTGATTTTTCCCTGTAAGTATGCCATTTTGTGTCACTTACTTTTAGACGATACTGCTACATTACAGATATATTTACATGTAATCATCATATAATGAACCTCTTTATTTCTAATAAAATTAATAATATATATATTTTTATTGACTTTTTACAGAGAGGAAGGGAGAGGGATAGAGAGTTAGAAACATCGATGAGAGAGAGACATCGATCAGCTGCCTCCTGCACACTCCCCACTGGGGATGTGCCCGCAACCAAGGTACATGCCCTTGACCGGAATTGAACCTGGGACTCCTCAGTCCGCAGGCTGATGCTCTATCCACTGAGCCAAACCAGTTAGGGCAATATATTAAACCTTAAAGAGGAATTTAACTTTTAGAAATATTATAATATTTAGGAGATGGAGGCCTAATATTTACCTCCTGAAGTATATCATAATTTTTTAAACTTATAAATGTAATATCTGGTCATTGTGGAAATTAGAATTATTGATTTATTTTAGCTATCCTTTAAATCACAATTCCATCACCCAGTCATTATTACTGCCAACATAGTTCTATGTATATTTTTTTCTAGTTGAGATCATATATAAAATATAATATCATATCTTGATTTGTTTTAACTTCACTGTAACATAGATATTTTCTGATGTTCTTACATGCTCTTTTTGGACATCATACTTCTGTACCCCTAACCACCAAAGGAATTAAAATGGAATTTGGGATACAATAAAATATACTTAAAATAGTAAAAAGAACAATCAAATTGTGAATTACAGAAATTAAAGAATATGACCTAAACCTCAATCACATTATTTATACCACACTTTAGAAAATTTGAATTAGAGAATTTCAATGATAGTTTCAGTCCTTGGGGAAAATTTCATAGCAAAGGTGGAATTTTGAGGTTACATAACATTGTCTTCCTTAATGCTAAGCCAACGCCAATTTACAAAAGTACTAGGAAGGGCATGAACCAAATCCCATAGTATAGAATGGGTGATGGAGGGTAGATCAGATATCAATAATGTAAAGAAAGACCCATCAGCTTCACTCTGCAGAGGGGAGTGATAAGATTCACTAAATAGGATGGGAGCAAGTCCTGGAGGACATACACTGTCAAGACAGTTGCTACTCTGTGCAAAAGACAGATGTTTGCAACTATGTTGTTGCCACATTGAAAAGAGAAGAAGGAAGAAATTCTTATATCTTCTTGGATAATGATGTCTCAACCACAAATCTCTGTTGAGAAGAAAAGGTTAGAACAAAACCACTTTAAGAAAGGAAAGTGAAAACCATTAAGCTGATTCTACTAGTGAATTTGTAGTTCTAAGTAAAACCATTATATTTTATTCTTTTTACAAAGCTTTGAAAAATTTTTTTTAATTATCCTGCTATGAAATAGAAAGGAACCATGCTTTAAGAAGGTTGAGTGATTTCATATGACCATGCTACTTGACAGGCCTTAGGGCACCTAGTTTGATGGTTTTTCCATTACTCCATACTGTTTCTCCAGGCTAAAAATTATAGTTTTTATTGATGTAATAATGCTTGCTAGTCATTTTATTCCACAACCTTTTGGCCAGTAAGGTGTTAACAAATTAAAAAATTCTGCAGTACTAAATATCAGAAGGGAAAAAGCCAAACATCCCTGGAGAAGGCCAGCCTGATAGTTGTTTTATAATTGATCTGTTTTGTCTAGACTGTATTCTTATAGAAATTTTCACAGACATACAAGTGTGTACTTGTGCATGTGTGCCCACACCCTATGTTTATCTAGGTGTAGATCTGTTTTCACTGGTTTTGCCTAGAATTTGAGGAACCCATTTTACTAATATGCTCAGCTTTATCTTCAACTTAGGAAAGTTATCTTGAGTTATACTAGTATTTGAAGTTACTGTTTGACTTCTAGTTATTCTGGTTTCTTTCTTAGGAATTCCTGTGATGCCTAAGTTAGTTCTGTCCTTCATATCTCTTTTTTTGTTGTTGTTAATACTCACCCTAGGATATTTTCCCATTGATTTTTAGAGAGAGTTGGAGGGAAGGGGAGAGACTGAGAGAGAGAAACATTGATGTGAGAGAGACATTGATTGGTTGCCTCCAGCACACGCCCTGACCAGGGCTGGGGATCGAGTCTGCAACCTAGGTACATGCCCTTGACTGGAATTGAACCTGGGACCCTTTGGTCCGAGGGTCGATGCTCTATCCACTGAGCCAAACTAGCTAGGGCATGCCCTTCGTATCTCTTACCCTCTCTATCTCTTTGCCATGTTTCAATCTTTGACTGTTGTACTCTGGAGCTCTTCATAATGTGAATATTTTGTTTTACTTTCTCTAGTGTTATTTTGGTTCTTTCCTTAATGTGTAACTCTTAACCTACCTTTCTCTCCACTTTTTACCCATGTCAGTAAATGGAACCTTAATCCACCCACTTGTTCACCCCAGGTGATTTCTGTCTCTGAATATCTATACACAAACCTTCACCAAGTCTTTTCTATCAAACATTCAAAGTATGTGTTGGATCATTCCTTTTCACAAAGCAAAATAGTGGCTAAATTAGGGCTAGAATCCAGGTCTTCTTGGAGATTTACAATGGAAAGATAAAAATAGTATTCATTGACTTTAGATCCAAGCACACCCTGGTTTGTTTCCTAGCTTCACCACTGTCCACCGGTGTGATGAGGGGCAAATTATGAAATGTTTTGAGCTCTGATTTCCTTATAAGATGTTAAAATAGCTACATTTAAGAGTTACATATTTTTGACAATTATTGTATGATTTCATTTATATGAAATGTCCAGAATATGCAAATCTACAGAGACACAAACTATATAGTGTTTGCTCAGGGATGGGAGGATGTGTGTGGGGAAATGGGGAGTAGGATCAACTGCTAAAGAGTATGAAGTTTCTTTGTGGAGTGATGAAAAATTTCCAAAATTGATCATAATGAGGCTTGGACAATTCATTGAATATAATAAAACCATTGAATTGTCTACTTTAAAGGGTGAGTTATATAGTATGTGAATTATATCTCAACAAAGCTGTTTAAAATGTTTTAAAAATAGTAAATAAAGGATGGGGAAGTTCCTGTGGTGATGGACAATCGAGTTCCTTGGGCCTCAAAGCTCAGTCCAATCTTTCGGTCTACTCAAAGTTGGCCATCCAGCTAATGAATTTTATCCACTTGTGTTCACTGCAAATTTCTTTGGCTTGGTAGTGCTGGTAATTCTAATGCTGAGTTACTTGAGACATATGATAGTGTTGAGGGCATACCTTTTAAGGAGTTTGATTTACTACTCATCTCCACTGAGAAAGATCTTTCAAAGTGGATTTGATGCATCTTTACTAGAGACATTTGATATAGTCTGGAAGATTTAAAAGTTGGCGACACACCTTAGGCCTCTATTTGTAAGGGGTTCATCCACTGGTCTCCACAGAAAACATGGTCAGGGAGGTTGAAAAGAAATGACTCATCCTGACCCTTGATTTATAAGGAGATTAATCTAATTGTCTCTAATTCAAACCATCCTGAATTAGCATAGCCCAAAAGGAAGTCACCTGATACAGAATTAATGAAAACAATCCCTGTGATTGGGGGTTGGGTGGGGGGACCTGAGGTGTGAAAATGTTCAGTAGGTATGAGAGACCAGTTCAGCATCACCTTGTCCCATTTAAATGGTTACTTCTAAGGTTATATAATTATAGCAACTACCACATGATAGACTATGAATGAATGCTACTTTCTTCTTCCCTACATCTGGACCCATATTAGTGCCTTTATTCATACAACCAAAGGGCTATTTATTGTGTGTGTGTATGTATATGTATAGTACATATATAGTATGTGTTTATATGTACATATATACATAATAACATTTCTCTATATTTCTATCTCTATTATCTATCTTAAATGTATTTAATTAACATTAAGTCATTTCAAAGAATGCTGACTTATTTACCATAGAGGTCGGTGTTTAGTATTTGATATAAAGGAAGGAAATGCATATTTTGGAAATATATATAATAAAATGTGCCTTTGACTGAAAGGAATTAGTACATTTACATCTTTCTTAAAAACACAAAAACTAAAATTAAGAAATGAGCATATTTGTATAGTGTGGGAGAATATAACTGTCCCTTGAGTGGCACATTTCTTTTAGGATATCCGTAAAAAAAGCGAACTGGGGACACGCTGCGACCACAGAGAATGGAACAACCTAGATAGGACGTCCATAAGGAAGCCATGTGATTGGCCCTGAGGCACCTCACAGACTGTCATCTCAAGTACTGTTATGGAGCCAAATGCTGAAACAAAATATCTTCTAGTTATGCTTGGGAGACCTCCCAAGCCCAGCTGCCTTACTTTCCTCCTCCCTTTGCTGTTTTTGCCAAGATAATGCTAGAATGGAGAGATGAGATAAGAGGAGAGGGCTGGGCCAACTTCATCACTGAATTATACTATAGTATATGTTACATTTTCATTTGCATTCGGAAGGTATTAGATTATTTATAGATTCCATGTTTATTTAGCAACTTCAGGATGAGAAGGGACTTGGAAGAATGTTGGAAGTCTATCTTTCACTGACCTTGGGAAAATTGCTTTGACTCTCTGAACAGCAATTACCTTATTTATAAAAATAGAAATAGGGATAATGACGCCTTTCCTACCCTTTTCACATATTGCTTGTTATCAAAATATAAAGCACCAAACTTATTTATCATCACTTAGATGATATTTTTAAAACCTCCTCACAAGTTCAAATAATTGACATTTGAAATGAGACCAAAATGTTTAGCTTAACTAAAAGAAAAATGTGAACACAAGTGAAATATTTCCTACATATTAAAATAGTAGAGATTAAAAATGTGATGAAGTATGTTGATAAGTTACAGGGAAGTGGGCACTTTCTTAGTCTTTTATGAGGGTTGAAATAATGTGTCCTTTTTAGGACAACTTGGCAGTATGTATCAAAACCTTAAAAAGTTGTGAAGACTTTTATCCAGCAACTCCACTTTTAGGAAATATTCAAAATAAAACATAAAAGATATGCATAAAGCCATTTTTTCAAGGAACTTTGTTGTCGGTTATTCCTCATAGCAAAAATGTTAGATAAAGCCTCTTGTCCAATAATAGGAAGTTAAGAAAAAGTAACACATGATGAAATATAGTGCAGTTGTTAAAAAAATTTTGGGACAAAATATTTATTGATACAAGGAAATGTTTTCAAAGGTGGAGATCCTCATTTACGCATCTTTTAGTATAGTATAACATTGCTTATAAGAATGATGGTCAATTACTGGGTCAAATGGGAGTTCTATTTTTAACCTTTTGAGGAAGCTCCATACTGTCTTCCACAGTGGCTGCACGAGTCTGCATTCCCACCAGCAGTGCATGTGGGTTCCTTTTTCTCCGAATCCTCTCCAGCACTTGTCATTTGTTGATTTGTTGATGATAGCCATTCTGACAGGTGTGAGATGGTATCTCATTGTTGTTTTGATTTGCATCTCTCGGATGATTAGTGACTTTGAGCATGTTTTCATATGTCTCTCGTGGCCTTCTGTATGTCCTCTTTCAAAAAGTGTCTATTTAGATCCTTTGACCGTTTTTTTTCATTGGATCGTTTATCTTCCTTTTGTTAAGTTGTATGAGTTCTCTGTAAATTTTGGAGATTAAATCCTTATCTGAAATATCATTGGCAAATATTTTCCCTCATGCAGTGGGCTTTCTTGTTGTTTTAGTGATGGTTTCTTTTGCTGTGCAGAAGCTTTTTATTTTGATGTAGTCCCATTTGTTTATTTTCTCCTTAGTTTCCACTGCCCTAGGAGCTGTGTCTGTAAAGATATTTCTATGACATATGTCTGCTATTTTGCTGCCTATGGAGTGTTGTAGGATTTTTATGGATTGCCATCTTACATTCAAGTCCTTTAGCCATTTTGAGTTTGTTTTGTGTATGGTGTAAGTTGGTGATCTAGTTTCATTTTTTTGCATTTATCTGTCCAAATTTCCCAGCACCATTTATTAGAGACTGTTTAGACTCCATTGTCAAATATTAATTGAGCATAATGGCTTGGGTTGATTTTTGGGTTCTCTGTTCTGTTCCATTGATCTATATGTCTGTTTTTCTGCCAGTATGAGGCAGTTTTGAGAAAAGTAGCTTTGTAATACAGCTTGATATCTGGTATTGTGACCCCTCCAACTTTGTTCTTCTTTCTCAGGATTGCTGTGGCTATTCGGGGTTTTTTTTTTATTCCACTTGAATTTTTGGAGAGTTTGTTCTAGGCCTGTGAAATATGAAATTGGTATTTAATGTGGATTGCATTGAATCTATAAATGGCTTTGGGTAGTATGGACATTTTAATGATGTTGATTCTATCAATCCATGAACACGGTATGCTCTTCCATTTGTTTATGTCTTCCGCTATCTCTTTTTTCAATGTCCTGTAGTTTTCAGAGTACAAGTCTTTTACCTCCTTATTTATGTTTATTCCTATGAATCTTAATTTTTTTGTTGCAATGGTAAAAGGGATTTTTTTAAGCTTCTCTTTCTGTGAGATCATTATTGGTGTATAAAAAAAGCCACTCATTTCTGGGTGTTAATTTTGTATCCTGATACATTGCCGAATTCATGTATTAAGTCTAGTAGTTTTTTGATGCAGTCTTTGGGGTTTTCTATGTACAATGTCATGTCATCTGCGAATAATGACAGTTTTACTTCTTCTTTTCCAATTTGGATACCTTTTATTCCTTCTTTTTGTCTGATCACTATGGCTAGCACTTCCAGTATTATATCAAACAGGAAAGGTGAAAGTGGGCATCCCTGTCTTCTTCCTGTTCTTAGGGAAAATGAATTTAGTTTTTGCCCATTGAGTATGATGTTGGCTGTACGTTTTTCATATATAGCTTTTATTATTTTGAGGTATGATTCCTCTATTCTCACTTTGCTGAGATTTTTGTCAAGAAAGGGTATTGGATTTTGTCAAATGCTTTTTCTGCATCGATTGATGTGGTTATGTGATTTTGTCTCTCAATTTGTTTATGTGATGTATTACATTTATTGACTTGCAGATATTGTACCATCCTTGCATCCCTGGAATAAATCCCACTTGGTCATGGTGCATGATCTTTCTAATGTACTGCTGGATCCAATTTGCTAGAATTTTGTTGAGGATTTTAGCATCTATGTTCATCAAGGATATTGGTCTGTAGTTCTCTTTTTTTGTGGTGTCTTTATCTGGTTTTAGAATTAGGGTAATGCTGGCTTCATAGAAAGAGCTTGAAAATATGCCTTCCTCTTGAATTTTTTTGGAATAGTCTGAGGAGGATAGGTTTTAGTTCTTTGAATGCTTGGTAGAATTCCCCTGTAAAGCCGTCTAAACCAGGGCTTTTGTTTGCTGGAAGATTTTTGATCACTGCTTCAATTTCTTTGGTAGTTATCAGCCTATTGAGCTTTTGATTCTTCCTGATTGAGTTTGGGAGATTGTATTTTTGCATTTTTCTCAGAATATGTCCATTTCGTCTAGTTTGTCCAGTTTGTTGGAATAGAGTTGTTCATAGTATTTTTTCATAATCCTTTGTATTTCTGTGGGGTCGGTTGTTACTTCACCTCTTTCTTTTCTGATTTTGTTTATTTGGGTCCTCTCTTTGCTTCTTGGTGAGCCTGGCTAGAGGTTCATCAATCTCGTTTATTGTTTCAAAGAACAAGCTCTTGGTTTCATTGATCTTTTGTATTGTTTCTTTGGTCTCTATGTCGTTTATCTCCGCTCTGATCTTTATTATTTCCTTCCTTCTGCTTACTCTGTGCTTTTCTTGTTGCTCTCTAATTCTTTGAGTTGTAAGGTTAGATAATTTATTACCATTTTTCTTGTTTTATGAGGTAGGCTTGTAAAGCTATGAACTTCCTCTCAAGACTGTTTTCACTGTGTCACATCGATTTTGGATTGTTGTGTTTTCATTGTCATTTGTTACCAAGATGCTTTTTATTTCTTCTTTGATCTTTTTGGTAACCCAATTATTGTTTAATAACATGCTATTAAGCCTCCAAGTGTTTGATTTTTTTTTTCATTGTTGATTTCTAATTTTATGCCATTGTGGTCTGAGAAGATGCTTAATATGGTTTCTATCTTTTTTAATTTGAAGAGAATTTGCCTGTGTCCCAATATGTGATCTATCTTTGAAAATGACCCATGTGCACTTGAGAAGAATGTATATTCTGTAGCTTTGTGCTGAAATTTTCTGAAGATGTCAATTAAGTCCATCTGATTTAGTGAGACATTTAGGACTGATGTTTCTTTGTTGACTTTTTGTTTAGAGGATTTATCAAGTGGTGTCAGTGGGATATTAAAGTCCCCTATCATGACTGTGTTGCTGTCGATCTCTCCCTTGATGTCTTCCAGAAGTTGTTGTTCTTGTTTTTTAATGTATTTGGATGCTCCTGTATTGGGTGCATATATGTTTACCAGATTTATATCCTTTTGTTGAATTGTTCCCTTTAGTATTATGAAGTGGCCTTCCTAATCTCTTATTATGGTCTTCACTTCGAGGTCTAATTTGTCAGATATAAATATTGGTACACCAGTTTTTTTTCAATCCCATTCGCCTGAAAATTTTTTTCCCATCCCTTCACTATCAGTCTGTGTGAGTCCTTTGTTCTGAGGTGGGTCTCTTGTAGACAGCAGATATATGGGTCATGTTTTCTTATCCACTCAGCTACCCTATGTCTTTTGATTGGGACATTTAATCCATTTACTTTTAAGGTTATTATTGATAGGTACTTGTTTGTCGCCATTTTTATTCTTTACACCTGTGTTCCTTCTTCCCTTCCTATTTCTTCTTTTTACAGTAGTCCCTTTAGCATTTCTTGCATTGCTGGTTTGGTGGTAATAAACTCCCTTAGCCCTTTTTTGTCTGTGAAGCTCCAGATTTCATCTTCAATTTTGAATGATAGCCTTGCAGGGTATAGTAATCTTGGATTCAGTCCCTTGCTTTGCATCACTTTGTACTAGTATATTTCATTCCATTCCCTTCTGGCCTGATTGTTTCTGTTGAGAAATCAGTTGATAGTCTAATGGGAGATCCCTTGTAGGTAACTTTCTGTCTTTCTCTGGCAGCCTCTAAGATTCTTACTTTGTTGTTCATGTTTGTCAATTTAATTATGATGTGTCTTGGTGTTGGTCTTTTTTGGTTCATCTTATTTGAGACTCTGTGAGCTTCTTGGACTTGTGTGGGTTTCTTTTTCACAGTATCAAGGAAGTTTTCTGTCATTTTTTCAAACAGGTTTTCTATTCCTTGCTCTGTTTCCTCTCCTTATGGCACCCCTATGATGCTGATGTTGTTTCGTCTTTTGTTGTCCCAAAGCTCCCTCAGGCTCTCCTCCTGTTTTTTAACTTTTATTTTTTCCAGTTGCTGCTCTGCTTGGGTGTTTTTTTCCTATTGTCTTTTCTAGCTCACTGATGGGGTCCTCCACTTGTTCTAGCCTACTGTTTATGCTTTCTATGGTGTTCTGTATTGCAGCTATGTCATTCTTCATTTCTTCTTGGTTTTTCTTCATTTCCTCTTGATTCTTACACACATTGTTGAATTTGTCTTCCATATTTTTCAGCGTCCTTATGACCATTGCTCTCAATTCTTTCTCTAACAAATTGCTTTCCTCCATTTCATTAACTTCCTTTTCCAGTGATTCCTCCTTTTCTTTCGTATTGGGGCTGTTTCATTGTCTTTTCATTTTCACTCCTCTCAGGGTGTCTGGTTATGTGCCTCACTCTCTATCACATTGACCAAAAGGCATAAAATACAACTCAACAAGACATGACACTAAGGGAACAAAACATGAGTGTATTCATGACACCGATAAACCCAAATAAAGGTGATCACCAGAGAAAAAAGACTTGGGTGGGGGGGGGGGAAGAGCACAAAAATAATATTGAGAAAAGGAAAAAAGGTAAGAGAGAAAAGAAAAAGAAGCAAAAAGAAGGGAAAAATATACATATATGGGGGAAAATTCCACAAAACCAACAGTTAAACCAAAAAATGCAAACAACAAACACCCAGAAAAAAAGGAGGGGAGCTGAATCTGAAGAGGCAGAGCTTATTTCCAGAAGGTAAAGTAAAGAAATTGAATGAATGGGGGAATGGCCATGATTCAGTATACCAGAGGTAGAAAGAGAATAAGTGTATAAGAAGAAAAGTAAAAAACAAAATACTCAATAATAAAAAAAGTTTCCTTTAATCTATCTATCTATCTATCTATCTATCTATCTATCTATCATCTATCTATCTATGTATTCATCTATTTTTGGAAAAGGAGAATAGAGCAGGGTGCAGATAGGCCTGAGTTTGGTGAGTGAAACTAACTAAGCTATTAATAGAAGAAGAGAACAAGCTAGCAGAGGAAAAACAAAAGCATAAAATAAAAAGCAAAAACTAACAATCAAAAAATAACAACAAGAAAAAATTGGCTAGCAAAGAAAGAGAAAAGAGAAGGGTACATGGATTTGGGGTAGGGGAAAGAAAATTAGATATATGAGTAAGCCAACAGAGACTACTAAAATAATAATGCATCAATAGAACAGATAAAGAAGATCAATTTTTAACAAGGAGTAAAAAGAAAGGAGAGAGAAAAACTAAAGTAGGGACAGAAGAGAAGCAGGATGAAAAAGGGGCCAGTGAGGAAGAAAGTGTTGGCATAAAGGAAAAAATGATATAGTGTAAAATAATTATAAAAAATAATAATAAAATAAACATAGAATGTATAACACTAATCAATAAAAAATAAATAATAATCTGTATAAAAGCCTAAGCAACCAGCTAACCAGTTGACTATGCAGTAGCTATGATGCACACCAACCACCAAGGGCCAGATGCTCAACACAAGAGCTGCCAAGCGACAGCAACTTTGCAGAGTGCCCTCTCACACTCTGGGACACCTTGGGGGATGTTGGACTGCCATTCTTGGCCTGATTCCCACAGGCCAAGCTGAGGGATGCAACCAGTAAATGAATCTGTGCACCGGGCCTCTAGTAATAATAATAATAATAGATAGATAAAAGTATATATATATCTTATCTAATAAAATGGTTATATGCAAATTAACCATCACTCTGTCACAAAGATGGCAATGCCCATAGTGGCCAGGGTGCTGGACGCTGGAGGCGTCGCCCTGGCGATGAGCTCCAGCATCCTGTGCACCCCGGCCCACGGAGGGAGGGTGGGCGGACCTCTGGCCAGAGGTCAGCCGGGGCACAGGACGCTGGCATCTTTGCAGGCCAGGCTGAGGGGACCCTCCTCCATGCACAAATTTCATGCACCGGTCCTCCAGTGTCTATATATATATATATATTGAATGGCCAGATTATTATGATCTCTGAACGCATAATAATCTGGCCACTCAGTGTATGTATATATATATTAGACGCCTGGTGCATGAATTCGTGCATGGGTGGGGTCCGGCCAGCCTGGCCAGGGACATGGGTGGTTGCCCAGCCTGCCTGCTGGTCGAACTCCTGGTTAAGGGGACAATTTGCATATTGGCCTTTTATTATATAGGATATATACTGAGTGGCCTGATTATTATGCATTCAAAGATCATAATAATCTGGCCACTCAGTGTGTGTGTATATATATATATATATATATATATATATATATATATATATATATACACTAGAGGCCTGGTGCACAAAATTCGTGCACTGTGGGGGTACCCTTCAGCTCAGTCTGCACCCTCTCCAATCTGGAACCCCTCAGGGGATGCCCAACTTCCAACAGTCGGACATCCCTCTCATAATCCGGAACCGCTGGCTCCTAACCACTCACCTGCCTGCCTGCCTGATTGCCCCTAACCCCACTGCCTGCCTGCCTGATTGCCCCTAACACCTCTGCCTGCCAGCCTGATCGCCCCTATCTTGCTCCCCTGCCAGCCTGATCGCCCCTGCAGGCCTGATCACCCCCAACTGCCTTCCTCTGCTGGCCCGATAACCCCCAACTGCCCTCCCCTATCGGCCTGATCACCCCAAACTGCCTGTGCCTTGGCCCCCAGTCTGGCCTCCCCCTGGGGGCACCGCCTCCATTATCCCGCTGTTGCTGCCACTGCTGGCCTGAGCCTCAGCCCTTCGCAGCTTCCCATGGCTGCCTGAGCCTCAGCCCTTGCAGCTGCTGCAGCTTTGTCTGGAAGGATGTCCAGAAGACAAGCACTCTAATTAGCATATTACCCTTTTATTAGTATAGATTTGGGGACCATTACAACCATGCAGAACTTAAAACACATGGCCCTGGCCGGTTTGGCTTAATGGAAAGAGCATTGTCCTGTGGACTGAAGGGTCCCAGGTTTGATTCTGGTCAGGGGCACATGCCTGGGTTGCAGGCTCAATCCCCAGTAGGGCACCTGTGGGAGGCAGCTGATCACTGATTCTTATCATTGATGTTTCTATCTCTCTATCCCTCTCCCTTTCTCTCTGAAATAAAAAAAAAAAAATTTTTAAAGAAAACACATGATCTTCACTTTGGGCTTTGTTATTTTACAATATTCTTTGTGCAGTATTTTAACTTCCCTTAACTTTCCTTTACCCGCCCTTAAAATGCAATCTATTTTTGGGAAGATGATCAGGAAAGTGATTCTAGTGGGTAGAAGTTTTTTTTTTTGGAGAGGATGGGGTCGTGAAGATATTTAAAAATTGAGGATGGTTATGGTTATACCACTCTGAACTTACTTTAAAAACCAGTTCATTGTATACTTTAGGTGACATGTACAGTATATGAATTAGATCTCAACAAAGCTGTTCTTTTATTTCTTTTTAAATAAAGACCAGTCTTATAATCAATTGCAGATGTTTTCAGAGGCCCCCCAAGATTTGCTTACTGTGTCCCAAATCACGGCTGTGACTCCCAGTTGCCTCCAGTCCTGGTGGATCTGGATGGTGTGGTTTGCAAAGGAGAAGGTGGCAAGAGGCTTATGGAATTTCTGCAACCTCATTCCCCCAGTCTCCTCATAGGGCACCAGGACCATTTCCACTGTTCCAGCTCTCTGCTTCCTTTAACCTGTTGTGCAAAAGAATCCTGTGTGCTCTGGCCAGAAAGTGCATTCTCTCTTAGGTGGCCTGAATGCTTTTTTTAAGGTTGTTTTATGTATTCAAAAGAATAAACAGAGATGTGGAAAGCTTTTGTCGAAATCCTTTTAAATGGTTCTCCCAGTCTCATGGGAAGTGAGATGTGGCTCTGAATTCATCCCAAAGGGTGTCTTTGGGCAAAAGAACCCAGAATGGTACAACTCCTTCAGGATGTTCTACACACTTCCCTATCAGGACTCAGGGGGGCTTGAGGGTGAGCAAGGCAGTGGTGCCAGCACAGGACCAGGAGAAGGTAATGCTTTCTATACTACCCAGACCACGTGGACTGCAGCTGTACCCGCCCAGGTGGGCAGGGTGTTTCTGCTGTTTTGTTTTGGTCTGGCCTCCACCCATTCAGCCACGAACCTGTGTCTGCACTGAGACTGAACGGTTTGATGGTCCTACTTTTTGGTGGACAGTGGATGTACTCCCGCCTCCCAGGGACGGGCAGTTAGACTCTGGTGGCTTCTGAGTCCCTCGCGGGGAGAGCCCGGCCCTAGGTCAAGAACAGACTTGGGTGTCCTCGGCCAGGAGGCCTCCTCGGGCTAGGGGCCACCACAGTTTGAAGGCTGGCCATGACCCCAATCCTGGCAGGGGTCTCCTCTGGGGCACTGGCCAGCTTGGGCTAGGGTCACTGACAGTTTGGAGGCCAGCCATGCCTCCCAATCCTGGCAGGGGTCTCCTCTTGGGTGCTATCCAGCCTGGGCTAATGGCCTCCCGTGGTTTGGAGGTTGGCCACACACCCCGATCCTGGCAGGGGACTCCTCTGGGGTGCTTGCCGGCCTGGGCTAATGGCCGCCCACGGTTTGGAGGCCGGCCATGACCCCCAATCCTGGTGGGGGTCTCCTCTGGGGCTCTGGCAGGCCTGGGCTAAGGCTACGGGCGGTTTGGAGGCCAGTCATGCCTCCGATCCTGGCGGGGGTCTCCTCTGGGGTGCTGGCCAGCCTGGGCTAATGGCCACCCACAGTTTGGAGGCTGGCCACACCCCCATCCTGGCGGGGGTCTCCTCTGGGGCGCTGCCCAGCCTGGGCTAGGGCAGCTGGCAGTTTGGAGGCTGGCCATGCCTCCCGATCCTGGCGGGGGTCTCCTTTGGGGTGCTGGCCAGCCTGGGCTCCAGGCCCCACAAAGGGAGAGGTTCCTAAACCCGCTTCCTGCACACCTAGGCTAGGATACATCTCACAGGAGGCAGCTTCAGTGCTGGGGGGCGGTGGCCAGGTCCTCCGGTACCTTGCCTCCTGGGCTGCAGTCCCAGATCTCCCAGCGCCCCAGTCTTGGACGCGCCCCTGCAGTTGCCCACACCACCAGTTGCCTCAGCGCTGGCCCCAGCAGCCGAAAGCCTGCCTCCCAGCAGCCAGGCCACCACACCCACCACCGCTGGTAGCTCTCCACTGCTCGCTCACTGCTGAGCCCTGTCCACTGGGGTGAGGGCAAGCTCCGAGCAGCTCCCACCCCTGGCATGTGCCCACTGCCCAGAGGCCCTTCCTCCCTCTGCAGCCCGGCTTGGGAAGCTGGCCTCATTTCCGGGGCTACGATGCCAGCGTCCTGCCCTGGCCATTATGGGCACTGCCATATTTGTAGCAGAGTGATGGTTAATTTGCATATTACTCTTTTATTAGATAGGATATATATATATATATATATATATATATATATATATATATATATATATGTTAAAGAAAAGAAAAATTGGTTTCCTAAGTAAAAGATAAGAAAAAAATGAAGTAGTGAAGTCTGTTCACTTTACCTGAGTATTCAATGTCCCATGAGGGCTGGTCTAAGACCCCTCTCCACTGTTCTGTCTGCCATGTCACAGCTTCCTGCTAGATAGTCAGCACCATGTTGAAGCTCCCAGAAATCCACTGCTCCTCTGTGTCAGATGCCACAACCTTGGTTTCAGGCAGGTGGGACCACTCTGTCTGCTTTGTTTGTCTGCCTGCTTTTAGCCATATTTACACAAGCATCTATTTCTGACATAGCCTCTAGGTGACGGTGTTTCTGTATTAGTTTCTGGGATGAAATGGCCCCTCAACCCAGTCCCTGAGGGCTCCCTGGGGGTATTTCGAATCTTAGTTTCCCTGCTGAGCTCAAGGCTGGGTGCAGCTGCGTTGCTAGGAGGGACTGGCTCTTCAGGAGAAAAATGTCTGTTCAGGGTTGGAGGGATCGGACTATCCCAGAGCTCGCTTTCTGGTTACCTCTCCCTATTTTGCTCCCCAGCTTCCACAAAACCACCTTCCACTGCACTGAAGCCTAGGTAAGTGTTTGTGATTGAAAGATCCTGGGTTTAGCAGGTAAAAGCAAGGAAATTATAAAGACAGAACAACAGCGCTGCTGCACCTCTTTCTCCCCTTGGAACTGCATGGCCAGTGCAGAGCTTTAGGCTGCCTTTCTGGGTGCAGCCTCCCATGGCTGTGGGTTTAGATCTAGATTTCCCTGCTGCCAGCAGCCCTGTGGACACCCTTCCACAGTTGAGCACTACATGTGTCCCCAATGTCGCACACTTGGTGCAGTGCAGTCTCCCTCTGACACTCTAGTCCCAGCTGCACGCCTTTCTCCCTCCAGCTCAGATCCCTGATCCCACCAGTTTCCTGGCTACCTCTGACCATATCACAAAAGGCCAATATACCTAATATATAAAGTATTTGTAAATTGAAGTCCAAATGACTAAAAACCTTACAGAAAGGTGGGGAAAAGATGTGAAAAAACAACACACACACACACACACACACACACACACACTGAGTAAAAATGTTCTGGCTCATTCATAATTAGAGAAATTCAAATTAAAGCAACATTAAGATGTCATTTCCAACCTATGAAAATGATGAAAATTTAAGAATATGTCAACATATTGTGTTGTTGAGGCTGTGTGGAAACAGGTACTCTCATACATTGCTGATGGGAATGCAAATTGGTCTTATATAAAAATGAACTTTTAAAACTAATTAGTATGGGGACCACATCTCTAATACTTTTAACATTAAATATAAATTAAGAAAAAGAAGAAGTAACATTAATACTTGAAAAAAAAACTACCTAGTACAGAGGGATATAAGGAAAAATGTGTTTCTTTTCTAGTGATATTTGGAAGAAGGCTGGTTTACAATGCTCCTGAGGGTCACTGGTGAAATAAGTTGTATTATACAAGATTGTTCAACAGGCATTTATAGGTACTTAAAATACTTTCCCAAATACTCTGCCTCCCTTAACTTTTTAAAATATATTTTTATTGATCCCAGAGAGGAAGGGAGAGGGAGAGGGAGAAAAAGAAGCATCAATGGCAAGAGAGAATCATTGATCGGCTGCCTCCTGCATGCCCTCCTACTGGGGATTAAGCCTGCAACCTGGTCATGTGCCCTTGACCGGATTCGAACCTGGGACCCTTCAGTCAGTAAGCCAACGCTCTATCCACTGAGCCAAACCAGCTAGGGTATTATGTTTTTATAATTTATCATTAAAAAACAGTTGTGATTGGGAAGCCATTTCCATTGTTATTTTGATACTTCTGCTTCTACTCTCCACCTGACTCTGGAATCCAACCTCTCTCTCTTTCTCAAAAAAAAAAGGAGCTATAGTCATAAATGTCAGAACTGATAGTCATTACAGACAATGTAGCCCATTCCTGAATGATTTAGAGGAGGAAATGAGGCCCACAGAGGTTCAGTGACTTGCCCAGGGTCACACAGTGAGCCAAGCCTGGAAGACAAGGATCCTAACTGGAATGCTCCACAATTTCTTGCAAGGGGCATGTAAAATATCAGACACATAGTAGGCATAAAATCTGTGAGAGCAATAATAACTGATTCAGTTTCATTCCATGAGTGGAACTTGTCTTCTACATATCAAACTTGACGGAAAGTGTTTACTTTTGTTATGGTAAGAATCCTCCCAGGATCCTTAGGTAGCAGCAATCCATTAGCAATTACAGGCACAACATCATGGAAAGGCACCAACAGGTAAGTATGTGTGGACTACTAATTTCTGGGCCAGTCCCACTATCCTTTCCTACTGACTCTGAGGTTTAGTATCTGTGGGCCTGCACTTTTAAACTGCCAGTTTAAAGGAGGCTTGCAGTTTCCCCAATGCACAAAGACACCTAGGGAGCAAGCTGGAGGCAGAGGGACTGCAATTTAGCCTATGCTGTGCTAACAAAATCATGAGCCCTGGCTGGTAACTACCTCCTCCCAAGGAAGGGACACTGTTTACTAATAGGCTCAGTTTATCTATGCCTAAAGGGTTGTACCTTCATTGAGCTTTTCTAATTCATAGAGGTGCCATGTAGGCTAGTAGAGGCCCTGGTGAAAATTCAAAATCAAGTCTGTCTGAGTCTAAAGCCTGTGTTTTTCAATCTTTACTCAGAAAGCTGAAAGAAAGTTGAAATAATACCTAATTCAAACATTGACATATAGAGATAGATAAGAATTTAGGCTCTCAAAGGTTAAGAGACCTGCACGTGGTCACACAGTACAGATTCAAGCCTAGAATCCAGAACTAATACTCAATCCAGGGCTGCTTGTATCTTCAAAAAAGCTCACTTTGAAGGTATCATACAGTTCATTTCTGGGGGAAAAAGTAAACCTGTAATTTCACAAATTAGGATGTCTCCTGGCCTAAACACACACTGTCTAGACAGATTCTTTTACAAAGCTGAAAATATATTCCCAGCATTAATTTATTTTTACAAAGTCCATTTACAAGCTCTGCTAGAAATCTATGGTAAGTCTTCCTTTAATTCAAGGCTGGTGAATGTTGTAGCTTATTCTCAGATTCCAACCTTGAATTTGTGGGTGATAATGTGATATAGGGGCATGAACATGGGTTAAAGTTGGATGAATGTTGGTTCTATGTATTCCCCATGGTAGCTTTATAACCCTAGGTAGGACATTTAACCCCACTGAAATGTGTAACCCTCCTCCCACTTAACAGTAAATCATGAATATTTTCCCATGTCATTATTCTTTTACATCATTATTTTTATGTCTGCGTAATACTAATTTTGTGACTCAACAATCCCGTTTAATTAGTCTCCTATTATGGTTAGATGTCTGGGCTGTTTCCCATATTGTGATACTTACCTCTATCTCTCTGAGACCCATAATTTTGAATGTTATTTTCAAATAGCATATTCCCATTCCAAATATCATTGGATCAGAAGTTTCCAAATATGAAAAATAAAAATAATACTATTTATTGAATATTTCCATGTGCAAGTTCCTTTCTAAGGAAATACGTTGGGTTAGGAAATTTTCAAGATAGGTATCACCAGTGGTCCACCCCAACTAGAGAAAAATCCAGTGAGGCTCTTGTGGGAACTGTGGCTGTGATCAGCATAACCTCTCAGTGTCCTGTACAGGACAACTTCACAATAAAATAAAATCCCAGCAAATCAATTGACTTGTCAAATGAATGTCTTCCATGTTGGCATACTAGCATCTAGAGAGCACAGTTTTCATTTTGTTACAATTTATGATGAGTCCTTCTAGATCATCTCATTGTTCTTCTTGGCATTATTCCTAGTTGGGGATATTAAAAACATATCATTAACACATAGGAAGAAACTTATTTTCCACCTTCCATGGCAGAACAGAATAGGTTTGATTCATCTATAAGTGGCGGCAGACAGCCAAAGACAAAAGTTAAAGGAAAGAGTGTCAAAGCCGTAGTCCTTACTTTGCTTCTCAAACTACTAAAGTTGTTATTAATTTCTCTTATCAGAAATCTCCAGAATATTTGTATATAGTTCCTAGTGGCCAGAAAATGAAATAACATAAATTGACTCTGAGACCAGCTACCATAGGGAAGATGCCAGCAAACGTGCTCAGAATGAAGTACCTGTACAATTTCCTCTTTTGCCCCTTACATAAACCTCAAAACTCTGTTTATGTCCATTCTAGCTCCTGCTTTCTGTGATTGTATTTTTAAATGATGCAACTACATGGGTTGGCTGTCCCATTCACCTGAGTTTCTGGCTTTAAAAAGATTGTGGTAACACTTAACATGAAATTTACCCTCTTAACAAATTTTGAAGTGTACAGTATGGTATTGTTAACTACAGGCACTATGTTGTATGCCAGATCTCTAGAATTTATTCATCTTTCAAAAAATCAAGTTCTTGGTTCCAAACTAGAGGAAGTTTGGCCTCCATATGTCATGTACACGTTGCAGTCATATATGTAATGTTTGCATATCCTTTCAAGCACACACCTTCTGCATACCAATAACAGCAGAGCTATTTTATTTTATTTTAAAATGATTTTTATTGATTTCAGAGAGGAATGGAGAGGGAGAGAGATAGAAACAACAATGATGAGAAAGAATCATTGATTGGCTGCCTCCTGCATGCCCCACACTGAGGATTGAGCTTGGAACCCAGGTATGTGCACTGACTGGGACTCAAACCATGACCTCTCTATCATAGGTCAACACTCAACCACTGAGCCACACCAGCTGGGCAGCAGAGTGATTTTACATGGCAGGATTTACCTGGAGTATTTTAGAACACTACTAAACATTTTTGGTACATTTCCAACTTGGGCTTCCCTGTACTTCTTATACAACAAGATTTGGAGATCCCAGCTGAGGAACCTATGATAATAACTCGTCATTTTAAAATATAGATCTATTCAATTGTTCATTTGTTCATTCAGAAAATATTTCTGCAGCACCTGGTATGTCCCAATTCACCTGTAATCAGAATTAGAAATTTAATTTGCTGAATTAATTGGCAAGTTAGTCAGCTACAAAAAATAAGACCATTTAAGACTTGTTAACATATGGAGAATTGAAGCCAGAGAGATGATACTCACAGCAATAGAATGCCAAGGGAGAAGAGATAGGGGTTAATGAAGGAGATTTGGAAACACCTAAATTTAAGCAAGTGGTGTATATGTAAATAGAAACTCTGGAGCACACACAGTGAGTTAGGGGGGCGGGGGAAATGATTTTGCTTGTTGTTCCTAACTATGGAACAAGTGAAAACCTGACAGAGTAGCAATCAGGCTTTATAAACTAAACTATTATTTTTATCTGTGACAATAAAACTGAGCTATTTTTAATCTTATAATGAGAAAATTCTTTCCTATCTTCAAAGATATTTTTAGTTACTAATGAAATAATATATATTATGTTTGTGTCTCTTCATCAACAATGACATTGAACTCACAAATGAATAGCATATATTTCATATATACTTAGTTGATCATCAAAATGTTGTGCATGTATTTCAGAGCCAAAATCTGAATAATAGATGTTAAGAAAATAAATTTCAACCTCAACCACCATTCCTGAGATATTTTCTATATGATTTTAAGAATTCCCTTATCTGGATCCTATCTTACTGCCAGCTAATTTGCTAATGTTCATATTTTTATACATAATTTGGATATTATCTAAGCCAAAAAGAAGTAATTTTGGTCATTCTTGGGATAGCTGACAGTTACCCAATTTTGAATTTCAGAAGTCTATGGAATGGATTGAAATCATGTGTTTCATCTGCAGAGCTGTACATCTGGAGTTATTTGTAGGATTTGCACCTTGCATTTTGCTGCTGATTCTGGTTCCAGCTGGAGTGGCAGGGTATTTAGAAGAACCTAGAGGTCTATTTGTAGATAAGGAACAGAGTCTAGGAGCTAACTCTAGGATAAGAGGAGGGATGGGTCAGAGGTTACAGTGACCCTTAGGAGACATGAATATTTAACATAATTATATCCATAGAAAAACAGAAGATGCTTATTCTCACTCCTACCAAAACTGCTGTTGCCTTTGTGGATGTCACAACATTCATGCTGTACCTCAGAGGAATCTTAACCATCTTTTATGGTATCTTGTCCCTTATCTTCAGGTCCTTAATGATTAGGAAGTGTGTCTGGGCTATTGAAGACCTCCAAAGGGACACAGACATTTAATAAGCTGTACCCAAATATTCTGGAGATTGCAGTTTTATTTTCTTTCTTCATAAGTTTTTTTTTTTGGTAGTTTTGTTCATTTAAAAGATTTGTTGCACAAGTAACATTAAAACAGTATTAAATATTTGGCTTGAAGAGATGGCAGGATAACGGGTGGTTAAAAAATAGTTCATCCGTTTCTGTTAATTTTCTGTTTCTTTGCTGTGAGTAGCTTGATATACTTTTTAGAATATCATGTGATAAGCAATAAATTGTAACATATTCCTATTTTTAAATGGATTCAATGGGAAAATTGGATTACTTCATAGAGATTAACACTAGAGCCTATTTAGTTGATATGCCAACCTTTTCTTTAAAAATATTTTTATGATATGGGAAAATGTGCCCTTCCCTCTTTCTATGTGGGGCAATACATACTCCTGATCATGCAGTGATTAACTGGATTTGCTAGTCTAGTAGAAGAAACGTTCAGCTTCAAGTGCACTGTGTCATGGAAGAAATTCAGGGTGGGATCATGACATGTAGTTTCAATTTCTTGCTCTGCCATTTACTTATTGTTTGATCTTGGACTTGGCTTGAGTCACAGTTTCCTCTTGAGTAAAATGAAAGAAATTATGCTAGATGAGCTCAAAATGATATTTTGGTTCTAATTACCATGCTCAGTCATGGAGCTGGGCTCTATTGCTCTTATAAAGCAAAAACATTAGAAATAGATAATCCTACCATTGGTAAATTTCCATGTACATAGGCATAAACAAATAGTGGTTAAGAGCACAGGCTCTGGAGCTAGCCTGTTTGGGTTTGAATCTTATCTCAAGGCATGTAATTGTCAGTGAGTTCCTCAGCATCTCTATGCCTCTTTTCTCACCTGTCAACTGGGTATAATAAGGTACCTAGTTGTCTGGTTGTTTTAAGGATAAAATAAGTAAATGTATATAAAGCCTGCAGATTCAAGAATTGATTGTAAAAAATGCTAATTTTTTTAAGTAGTCAAGTTATATGGTATCCATACAGACCACATAATGCAACAGTCTTTTTTTTCTTTTTTTATCTCTGAAGACACCTTGTAGAAAAAAAGGCTATATTTAATATTTTGACCAGAGGACTTTTATTCATCAGAAAAATAATAGTCTCTCCTTATAAGATTATTCTAATGCTAATCATTTTATTGAGGAAATTGTATTCTAATTTACTACTTATTTATTTTTAAACAATAATAGCTTGGGTAATAATTATTTCATTTCTTTAAGACCAGGTTTGATAAATTGGCAACCACATTCAGTTATCACTTATATTTTTAGAAAAAAAACATTTTCCTAGGTTTTGGGGAGAGATTTGATTGTTTTCCCCCAGAGACTTGACTGTTTTTCTTCTCATGGACTCTCAGCTGGAAGTAGGCATACTTGGGTCAATGCAGGTTCTGCTCAGAGTCCCCACTTGTCCAGAGTAATCTTTGGCAAAATCTTGAGACACTTTCAAACTCTTTTAGCCTGTTTGGGTACCAATATTTCTCATGTAATTGTACTCAGAAAACAGGATAATAGGGAATTTCCATGAAGGGTTATTTTTAAAAAAATTATCTTTATTGTTGAAAGTATTAAAGATGTCTTCCTTTTTTCTCAATGACCCCCAGTCACCCCACACCGTTGATATCGATCCACCCCTCATCATTGACCCCCGTCCACCCTGCAACAAGTACTGATGGGCACTTTGGTTGTTTCCAGATCTTGGCTATTGTAAATTATGCTGCTATGAACATAGGGGTGCATATATTATTTCTGATTGGTGTTTCAGGTTTCTTAGGATATAGTCCTAGAAGTGGGATCACTGGGTCAAGTGGCAGTTGCATTTTTAATTTTTTGAGAAAACTCCATACTGTTTTCCATAATGGTTGCACAAGTCTGCATTTCCACCAGCAGTGTATTAGGGTTCCTTTTCTCCACATCCTCCCCAAACCTTGTAATTTGTTAATTTGTTGATGATAGCCATTTTGACAGGTGTGAGGTAATACCTCATTGTCATTTTAACTTGCATCTCTCTGGTGATTAGTGACTTTGAGCATATTTTCATATGTCTCTTGCCCTTGTTTATGTTCACTATGGAGAAGTGTCTATTTAGGTTCTTTGCCCATTTTTAAATTGGATTGTTTGTCTTCCTTTTGTTAAGTTGTATGAGTTCCCTATATATTTTGGATATAAACCCCTTATCAGATGTATCATTGGAAAATATGTTCTTACATACAGTGGGCTCCCTTTTCATTTTGTTGATAGTTTCTTTTACTGTGCAGAAGCTGTTTAGGTAGATTTGCTATGACTCACAGTCTCTGGTGCAGCACAATGTTAGACACTGTTTGTGACTGCCCCTGAATACCCTCATTGGAACTATTAACAATCCACAGCTTGTGGCTCCCTCTGAATGTGTGATTATTCCAAGCTGTGGTCTTGGTGTAGTTGAATAGGTCTCTCAGCATTTCTTGGGTGACTTTTGCATACCAGGTACTGTACTGGGCCTGGGTGTACAGAGATGAAATAAACCCAGTCCTACCTTAGGCATGCCTTTTTCTTCCGCTTTTGCATTAGACATTGACTTTTTTCTTTCCAATGTACATTGCCCCTCACTTGGCAATGGCTGTGACTTTTAAGATTTATGCATATGTCAGTTTGAAAATAATAGTACTTTCTTCCAGAACTGTGTCTAGGAGCTTGTTTCATCTGTTCTCAAGATTACACTTCCTCTTATTTCACTGCTTATTTTCCAGTACCCAATGTGTATCATACATAGTTACTGCAATATTTTTTACTATATTTCATATGATGTACTTTACATCCCCATGATTATTTTATAACTACAGATCTGTCATTCTTAATTCCTTCTTCCTTTGTTGTTTAGTACTCAGAGGACTTTAGTCCTCAAGACTGCTCCATGATAAAATTCAGGATGCTCAAGGAAGCTATCTCTTTTGTCAAAAGGGAAAAGGCCCATTGTGGAAATGGAGGTAGAAAAGGAGAATCTACAAATGATGGGCAAACACGATAGCCTCTTTACCCTCTGGAAAGTCAGATATGTACTCAAACTTGTAAATCTCTAGTCTGGTATACTCCTGTCTCATTTTACTGATGAGTCCACTAAGACCTAGAAAGAAGCCTGGACTCATCCAATGTGGCAATGCTTGTTGACCAGTGGTAGAGCCAATAGTGGAATATAGGCATTTTGGTTTCCCAGCTAGTGTACTTCCAGCCCTGTGATGTCTCATCAATCCATCCTACATTTAAGTGACTATAGTATTTTTAGGCAGCCACCAGGGTGGTTTCTCATAGAAGATAAGATGTCTCGCCTTGACATTTCATCACAGGGAGGGATTTGTATACAGAAAACTGAAGAATGGTAGATGTTTGTGTCTGCTCTGGCATTACTTTCAGGTCAAGCAGGTAGGATTACCACTTAATAAGCTTTTGTCCAAAAGCCTGTAATTTGCCCTGGCCGGGTAGTTCAGTTGGTTAGAGTGCCATCCCAACACTCCAAGGTTGTGGGTTCCCTAGTCATGGCATATGCAAGGATCAACAATGAATACATAAATAAGTGGAACAACAAATCGATGTTTCTAAAATCAGTCAATAAATATATTTTTAAAACGTAGCTGAAAACACTGTGCCCAAAAGTCTGTAATTGAGCAAGCCTGTCCCATGCTAGTTGGAAAAGGCACTGTACCATGGGGTCAAAATCTCTTAGTGTTTATCAATTTTTGAATAGTTTATTATTTACCTTATTTTATTAGTCTCCTAGTCTCCTGGATTAAATTGTTAGGTCTCAAAGTACATAAAATCTGTCTTTTATTTCTTTATTTCACAGTCCTCTGAAACATTCAGTAGTATGGTACATAAATATCTCTGGAGTCAAACTGCCTAGATTCAAATATTGGGTCTGCTGCCTGCCAGCAGTGTGATTTGAACAAAATACCAACCTCTCAATATTTTAGTTTCCCCTTCTGTAAAATGGGTTGTAAGGATTGAGTATGTGATATAAGTCAAGTATACCTGGTATAATTATAGTAGGTACTCAATAAATGTTAGCTATTATTGTCATTACTATTGATTGAAACCATCAAGCAATCTCTAACCATAAGAGAATCAGGAAGTGAGACCATGGAGAGTAAACAGATTCAAAAGCACATTAAATTCATTCTGAGGGAGAGAGGGCTGAACAGTGTTATGGAAATCTCATCAAGTCACCTATGAAGTAATGGTTTAGGATAATGCTCTACAATGGAAACTTCTATGATGACAGAAATGTTCTATATCTTCACCATATAATATAGTAGATACTAGTCACATATGGCTCTTGAGCACTTGAAATGTGGCTAATCCTAATGAGAAATTGACATCATTGTATTTAATATTAATTAACTCACAGTTAATTTAAATAACCACATGTTGCTACTGGCAACCATTTTGGCCAGTACAGTTTCAAAACATGCTTTATTTTTGTCAGAACTTAAGTCTTTGAGTTGTAAGGCAGCTTCAGTTGCAGTAAAGTTAAACCTTACTCAAGGATAGTGAGTGCCATGTGGTTAGTAGCAGTGACTTAGAATTAGGGGCCATTTCCAAGTGAGACTTCATATGTTACCACCTTCATCTCTCTGTGTGTCTATACTGCTCTTTTTCATTTTTCCTCTGTATTCCCCTCCATCATTCTTCCTTGCTTCCCCATGGTCAGTGAAATATATTTTGAGTGCATATGTAGTTAACTCCTTTCCAATTAAGTCCCAACTAAGGTCAATAAGATATTGATGAGGAAGTGTACTAAAATACCTATGGTGCAAAGAAACCTTTTCCCACACTATTTTAATATGAAGAGTTACTCTCCATCCATTTAAGATTGATTCAATTTGTCTATTAAGTAGTAGATCTTGGGCAAGATCATTGAAGAGTTTGTGCACTGTCAGCAAAGGTTTCCACCATTTACCAGAGCTAGAGTCAGATGATATTTCAATACTTTCTTCATCTTATAAAACATTATATTTTGAAAGCTTACCTATTCCTTTAAGGAAAAGAGAAACTAAATGTAAGTCAAGAAAATGAATTGTGCTTATTGTATTTGGAAGGTGAAGAGAGGAACTAGCCAGACCACGTGAACTGAGAATGGTGCATATTGTTATTCATGCATTGTTTTGCGCCAGTGTTCACCATGTGAACAAAGTTACATACCTTCTGAAACAACCCCTTCTGCATTTCAAATATCCAGGTTAAAAGAGTTCATTGTTAGTATTTTGAGCATTTTAAATGTGTACTGAGTCATAGTTGTTAATATCTGAAATGGCTTGAACATTTGCTATTGTAAAGAAGCTATTTTGTAGAGTGTTGTAAAACCTCTTTTTATCTGTGGAACCCATCCATATTAAAATTACAACTTTAGCAACTTTCTCTGGAGAAAATTGTGACTCTGACCTTTTATCCCAATTGACTATGGGGAAGAGGACCATAGTTTTAACAAATCCCTAATGTGTTTATTTCCTTAATTGATTTTTAGAAAGAGAGGAAGGGAGAGGGAGAGAGAGAAGCATTGATGTGAGAGCAAAACATCAATCAGCTACCTCCTGCACACCTCTGCCTGGGATCAAGCCCACAACCAGGACATAGGGCCTGACCAGGAATCTAACTGCCAACCTTTCCATGCATGGGACAACCAACTGAGCCACACCAACCAAGGCAGTGATCATTTTCTTTATGCAAAATGTCATTCTGTCTGATTCCTATTAGCCCACCTTAATCCATTTTCAATGGCCTCTTTTTTAAGGAAATTCTCAGAAATAATTTTTATTTTCTTGAAAAAAGAGGTAACTGTTGTAAATTCTCACACATGTTCCTAGAGTGAATGTATTTATTAAAGCTAATTCCCTTGAGAAATCATGGGAAAGTGGGTCTTGCTTTGGAGTGAACCCCAGGGTCCAGGAGCTTTCCTGAGTCCTGTGCCTAATACAGGTCATACAAAGTTGAAAGGCCATACTAGAAACAACAGTTGCCAGTGAATGGCCATGAATGCAAGGCCAGGATATTGTTTTTTCCTACACAGAGAGAGCTAGAAGTATCCAATGAATAGTGGCCCAAAAATCTAATACAGCAGGTCCTAGACAGCTCACTCAAATCCTGTTTTCCTATACTGCAGGTCCTTCAATAACACTTTTTCTCTATATATCATTTTATTTTAGCACTAGAGGACCTGGGTGGGGGTGTCCCTCAGCCTGGCCTGCACCCTCTCCAATCTGGGACCCCTTGGGGGATGGGGCCTAAACCCGCAGTCGGACATCCCTCTCACAATCCAGAACCGCTGGCTTCTAACTGCTTGCCTGCCCACCAGCCTGATCACTGCCTAACCACTCCCCTGCTGGCCTGGTGGCCCCCAACTTCCCTCCCCTGCTGGCCTGATCGCCCCTAACTGCCTCTGCCTTGGCTCCCACCACGATGGCTTTGTCTGGAAGGAAGTCATATGTCTGGAAGATGTCCAGTCACCCGATCTAATTTACATATTACCCTTTTATTAGTATAAATTGAGGTTATGCCATAGGAATTTATCTCTTTATATAAATTCACAACAATTAGCCTATGGTAAAAATTGGTTTTGTTGTATTTCATTTAGCTTAAAATTGCAGAACCTATCAATGACAGGTGAGGACTTACTTTCTAGGCCAAACTGCTGCCTTCCCAGTATGCATAGTGATCTTGCCCTTTGTTGTTCTCAAACTTCTCTACTTCCCTGAGTGTCTCACAGCCTAAAAGTCAAGTCTTTTATGAGTTTGCTCTTACCCTTATTCCCAGCCTTTCTTCTCACTATTCTGCCCTCCTGAACCACTTTCAGTTCTTTGTCATCCACCATGCTTTTTTGCCATTTCCACTTGTTTACATCATTCTTTCTCCAAGGTTCACTGTCTCCTCTGGTTCTGGAGGGAAAAGAAATATCCATTCTTCTAATCCCATTTTGAATCCTACATCTGCCAAGGAAACTTCTCAGAGTCACAGACACACTAAAGGGCTTTTTCTCTCTAGTCCTCTGGAACTTTGACACCATAGTATAGTAGAAGAGCTGGGAATCATAGACCCTGGATTTCAATCCCAGTTCTGCCATTTGCTAGGTGTGTGATTTTGCACGAGACATTTAACCTCCCTTTTTGAGTTTGTGCCTTCATCTGGAACATGGAGATAATAATGTCTTCCCTGCACATGTCACAGGTTTGCTGTGAACCTCAATGGATGTAATCATGTGACCACTCTCAATATACAAGGAAATGCCATGAACACAGGCAGTTTGTTCCTTTTATTATTGTTCTTCAATTGGAAAATCAGCCAAGGTTGCTTTGAAGTAATCATTGCAAAAGGTATAGAGGTAAGAAGTTTGTTCATCCAGTCCCTGGGCACAACTATCAGAGTGTCCCAGAAACTGCAGCCTTTAGCCTTCAAACTCTACTTTCCAGACTTCCTCTGGCACTGGAAGAGGCATGCAAATCTTTAGTCACACTACATGTTCTGATTTAGGGTTTGAAAGTCAGGGTGGCTGTAATCATAGCACTTGCTCACAATAGATAGTGAGTTCCATGAGGACAGGGATTGGAACTGACTTATCTTTGTGTCTTCCATAGTGCTTAGCACCATGCTGATGCTGGTACATAGAATGTGCTCATTCTCACAGTCTCATTTAGTGAGCTATGTGATGAATGTCAAAAACCTCTAATACATGTAGCTGAAATCCCAGCTATTAGAGTCAATAACCCACATGTGCCAATCTACATATTGTTAGACTGCCATCTTTCCTTAGCATTCCTACAGAGTTGAGGGGTTCTCCTAACCTTTATTAAATATTTAAGAGTTGAAGAGTTAGAAGGAAAGGAGATAATAACTCAGTGAAAATTGTGTTGAGAGGTGAGAATGGGTCTCGGAGTAGAGACTTGGCAGAACTATAGAGACCTGGCTTCTGTAGGGTGGCAGACTTGCTTGAGCCCTTGTTCTCAGGGTCAGAGGATCCTAATCAGCTTGTATTATAAAATGAACTGAATGACACCAGCTAGATTTATTATCTATTATACTCAGACCCTTAACAAACTCATCATGTACATAGCAATTAACAGTAAAGAGACATTGGCAGTCCGGTTCTGTTAACACCATAGTCTTTTCAGCTTATATTTTCCCCAACTTTGCTCTATTCTATCTTCTCCAATTCTGTATTCACCCAACTCCTGGCCTCTTACCCCTATTACTCTTTCTAGCTCTGAAATCACCTATTGATGTGGCTTTGACACTCAGGGGAAAATAGTAGGCTCAATCTTCAGTTTTTTCTCTGGATCAATCCAATTCGTGGTGCTTCAGCACTCAACTCCAGCACTGGCCCATGTCACAAGCTCTTCTGCACTTCCTCCCCCACTGAGGCCAAGGAAGCGCCTGTAAGGAAAGTAGCAACTACTAGATCTAATGACCATTTGGGGATCTATATCCTAGAAGCAATAAATTATCTTGTTGCTTATTCCTTTTCCCTTTCAGATGGGTTCATGATCTCACATGCTATTGTAGGATCTGAGGTAGGGTACCTCTGGCCCACTGTGCTAGCTTGTGACCAGGAATTGCTATCTGAATGAGCTCTTTGGTTATATAAAACCTCCATGTTTTAACTCTGGTGGTTTCTTCTACTTCTTACATGAACCTTTCATTCAGTTATGACATTCAGGAATAAACATTTACTGAATATATACCATTCAGGTGGTATAATCCTTTATGTCTCATGGATTTGTCTATCTGTACAGCCAAAATACAAGCTTTTGAAGGGAATATCCTCTGGAAGTAAAAAAATGTAAATAAAAGTTTTGCAGGCATTATACAAGTTAATCACTGATTCATGTGATTCTGTTAATGTGCTCAAGATAATATAGGGGTGGACAAATGTAGCTTTACAGTTGTGAGTACGTGAAACACAGTTTATTCTTGAATTATTATGTATTAATTATTGTGTTATTTTCCATTTGTACAACTGTAAACCTACTTTTGTCCATCTCCTGTATTCAAAATACTCAGCATTTAATGAACACTTACTATGCAATAGAAGTGCTTTACATGTAACATTTTATTTAATTCCAACACTCTCCCTAAGAGGTAGGTACTATTATTCCCACTTTACAGTGAGGAAACTGAGGTCTTGAAACCACACAGTTAATGAGTACTGGATCCAGGAATTAAATATATCTCTGTTTAACTTCACCCTTGGCAATACCCTGTCCTACGTGTTACCTGGAAACACTGGTGTGGTGGGTCTTGGTGGTCACTTCTGCCAAACCTTGCATATACTGTGTTGCACTATATAGAAATGTTCCAGTTTTGAAGTGTAGGATAATAAGTGCACCATGAACCTAATGGAATTTGTTAATAGCTGAAGCAAGGTTGTTGACTTTTACTCTTAATATTATGTAATCATTACTTAAGCATCTAAATGTAATATTTATCTAAAATTTCTCAACTATAGTACCTAAAATATTTGATTCATTGTCATATTTGAAAATAAGATTTGATTGCTGCAAAAAGTGTGGATAATAGGTGGGAACTTGGAGGAATCTGAAAGGCTGGGTGAAAACTCAAGTAGATAAGTGTCAGTTTAGAAGTGATCTGTCAATTCCCAAGTGCACTGCTCACTAGCAAATATTGTGGGCCAAGTTGGTGATTTGTGGGAACAGAACTTTCCCCTGAAGGTGTATTGGTAGAAGTAGAAATACTTTTTAAAATGTTGTATGTCTGTTTTACTTACAATTGTGTTATGCACACATTTTTGTGTTAACTAAAATGTAGATAATTATTTTAACAGCTACAAGTATTCCATCAGTTTAATGGACCATCATTTCACTATTTCACTGCTCCTCTATTTTACTTATTAATATTTATTTATTTATTGTTTTCAATTACAGTTTACATTCAATATTATTCTATTAATCTTCGATGTATAGCATAGTAACACAGTGGAAACACTCTTGAACTAGAAGCATTGTGGCAAGCTCTGGGTCAAAGGCTTTCAGGGAAGGCTGTAGGAACATCTGAAATGTCACTGTTTCTATAGCCTACCAAGTCCTAGACAGAGGAACACATTGTTCCTCTTCTCCCCCACCTATTTCATTGAGAGGAACAGTATAGGAGAATAGACATAGCATTGGCTATGGCAGGGAGAACATACAAATCCCAGCTGCCTGACTCACTGTAAAAGGGGGTTTGAGGCCTACCCTCCTTCCTTCTTTCCATTAAATAAAAAAAAAAATACTTATTGAGTTAAAACCATGTGCCAAGTACTGTGCTGGGAACTATGGATACAATGACGAATAAAACACTTGTCCTTCCCTCATGAAATTGAAAATTTCACAGATTGTACCAATCTTCCAGTCAGTTAAGCTTGCTGTGAAGATTAAATGAGAGTGGTAGGTGTAAATTGGCCAAAGCATAATTAGTGCTCAAAGGTGTAGATTTCCTTTCCTTCTCTCCACTTTGGCATTATGGCATGTGATGGCCTTGACTCTGGCACACGCACATGCACATGAACTCAGATCTGTGAGACTTTCATTTATTTTAGTCCAACATTGTTGCCATTCACATGCACAGCCACTATGGCTGATGAATCAGCCAGTCAAAAAATGGGCTTGATTGATTTGATTGAGTGACTTGCCTGCCAGAAAAGCACAATGCGTGTATGAATATAGTCACTGAGTCAGGTGGCTTTTGGGTTTTCCACTGGTGTTAGAATTTCAAATTTATTTCTCTGCTGCTGGTTATACATGAGAGCAATGACAAGCTATCAGCTCTCCAGTGTGTTGTAGCAATGTGCTAATTAAAAGGCATCCCTAATACATTGAATTTTGGGTTCAGAAGCCAGTGCTCTTATAGGAAAATGATACTAGCAATGAAAAACACACTGTGCTATCTTATCACAAATTTCACAAACTCATTTTATTTTGCAGGTATTATACAAGTTATATTGCTATGTTGAGATTGTATGTCCTAATTGATCATTCTCCTCCTCATATGGCTCTGCCTCATGTATTTCACATCTTTGTGACACCACCAAACAAATCAGAAATCTGAAGGTCAGCCTAGATGTTTCTCTGTCACCCACCTTCCCCCAATTCTGTTACATTTCAAAGTTCTATTGAGTTTGCTCCTTAGATCTCCTCTCCATTCCCACCACCACTACCTTAGTTCATGCTCTCATTATCTCAATAATAGATGATGGCAATAACCAAAAAGGCCTCATTACCTCCAGTCAACTCTCCTCCTCCACCTTTTCTACCCCCAGCACCCTTACTTTAGAATACATTTTTTAACACAGTTAGTTGACCATGTCACTTTTCTTTTCAGAGTCTTTCAATGGCTCCCTGTTGCCTATACAACTTCTTAGAATGATATACAAAACTATGCTCAGTTTGTTTTCTCTCTATCCAGTTTCAGCTCTCATCATTCTTGTTTTTTCTCAGTCATACCAAAATGCTTATAATTCCAGAATATAGCATTCATCCATTCAGTGGATGTTTTTGTATAGAGACTATACTGCAGTGAACAAAAGAGACAACAGTGACTTTCTTAATAGATTTATATTCTTAGTGGGCCAACAAACAATAAACACATACATTATTTCTACAACTTGTTTATATGTCCATATAACCTTTCCTCTGTCTGAAGATACTTAATGGACCTCTGTTTAGATATTGCCTACTCCCCTTTCAGGAATCAGCTTTTAAGCATTATGTCTTAGGTAGATTTCGGCCTACTTTCCTCTTTTTTTCTGTACTTTTGCTTACTTTCAGTATAGTGTCTGCTTTGCTATTGTTTCTCATTATTTGCATGTCATAGCCAGCCTCATGATCTTCTCTGCTTAATGGAACAATATCTTTTTCTGCTTTGTCTTCACCGTACCCTGAACAGTGCCAGCACTTAGTAGTAATCAGGACTCAAAGAAGGTATTTTAGTCCATGAAAGAAAGGAGGGAGGGAGGAGAGCAGAAGAAGGAAGGGGAGAAAACACAGAAATGAATAAGGGAAGGAAAGGAGAAAGGAAATCAATTTATTTTCACTTTTTCTTGGCTTGTAAGTTTTAATAATTTTGAATTATTAATCAGTAGGATTGCATAGTTAAGAAAATGCCCCTGAATTTTACAACAGATGATATTTCCTAAAAAGTGTACAAGAAATGAATATTCCCCCTTGTAATTTGGTTTATAAGTTATTGTCTTAGAAACTTTTTGTTAAGTTAATAAATTAAGTGATATCTTCCTTATACACAATTAATTTTTGCCTTTATATCCTATTGCTGTGTAATAGTAGTAAGAACTTGCAAGAAGTAGAAAGGCAGAAATCACAAAGAAAATGATTGATAAACTTGACACATCAAAATTTATTTGAAAAGAACTCTTCCATTTATCAAAATACCAAAAATAAGAACAGCTCTTCCTTTTGAAAATTTCTGTTTTGTAAAGAACTTTAAATTTTATTTTTCAATTACAATTTACATTCAGTATTATTCTGTGTTAGTTTCAGGTGTACAGTATAGTGGCTAGACAATCATATACTTTACAAAATATTTCCCTGATATTTCCAGTAGCCACGTGGTACCATACATAGTTATTACAATATTACTGACATTATGTGACTGTTTCGTAACTACTACCAATTTGTGCTTCTTAATGTCTTCATCTTTTTCACCCAGCCCCTCAACCCCCATCCCCTCTGGCAACCATCAGTCTGTTCTCTGAGTCCATGCGTCTATTTAATTTTTGCTTGTTCATTTATTGTGTTCTTTAAGTTCCCCGTGTAAATGAAATCATATAATATTTGTCTTTCTCTGATTGACTTATTTTACTTAGCATAATATCCTTTTGGTCTATCCATGCTAAAACAACTCTTCTTTAGTGTATTCTTTAGTTAGCTATGAACATAAAAGAGACTTCTGGTCTCTAAGAATCTCTTCAGGGCTGGCTTTATGGTTGTGTGATCTGTGCTTGGTTTATTGCTATTCTGTAACCATCTTGAAATTCTTAATTTTAGAACCAGCAACACAATGCTTTTTCATTTTGCACTGGGCCCCACAAATTATGTACCCAGTCCTGAGTTTTCTTAAATCATTCTAGAACCTCCTTACTCCCAGTGATACTTCATACATTAGGTGCATTTGTATGATGCTTGGTGAAAAAATGTAGGAAACTATCTTTTCAGTAAAATTGGGCTTCAAGGTGAATGTAGTGGGTGACTACCTGCTCCATATCTTGACTGTACACAATGTATCCTAGCATTCATTCATTTGTTCCTTCGTTAATTTAACAAACATTTTCTGAGTGCATCCTTTGTACAAAGCACTGCACTATGCACTGGGGATAGAGTGGTTAGTAAATGAATGCTGCTGCTGCTCTAAAGGAGATGTAGATACAAGTGAGTAGAGCACATAGACGGTAACAGGAAGCATGGAGCAGAGGCCCCTAATACAGCCTGAAAGAGGAGTTAAGGAAGTCTTCTGAAGAAAACTAACATCCAAATGATGACCTGGATGAACAAAAGAGGTAGAGGTGAGAGATATGGCCTGGGAAGGACATTCAGGTCAAAGAAACAGCATGCTCTCTACCAGTTCTTTCTTCAATAAGACAAACAACTTTGCTTATAGTGAGAATTCCTCAGTTTAGGGTCAGGTATTTATGGAAAAGCAGGCCTCTACTCTGGAGGTTTAGTCCCATCACAAGCTGTATATTATTGTTCTTGCCTCCTTAGATGGGTGGAACTACATATTGTTTGATGGCTGAAATGTTCTATGGCAGAAGAAAGTAGAAATATCCACTGCATCCCTTATCTCTAAGGCATCAATCAGTCCTCTGGATATTTAGAAACTCCCAGTTTCAAGTAGACTCAGATTTTACTAAAATGTATGGGCCATTGAAGAGCTAGGTATTATGCTTACCTTGCAGGTCATAGATAAAAATGTGGTGGGCCAGATTTGGTCCTTGGAGCATCATTAGCTGATTTCTGATCTGGAATTAAACTTGTTCAGACCCCATATCCTTTGTTTGCATTTGCTATTTACCTGCCTAGAAAACTCTCTCTCTACCCCACTTCTGCTGTAGGTCTGTCCTCATCCTCAATGAAGCCTTCTTGCTCTACAGATTATATTAGAATTGCATTCACTACTGCTACATGTTTCTTTAGCATTCTTGCGACTTCCCTATCAAGTAATACATCATCCTTGGTGGACATTATTTACTTAATTTTTAAGTATCCTTATATACTAGATATTTAAGATATCTATAGTTGTGTTCATTTAAATTTATCAGTTAAGTCCAAGCTCCCAGCCTGGTTGAGAGTAGTTGCTCAACAAGTATTTATTAAAAATATGTATGAGTGAGTGGAGTATCACTATCCCCATTTTACAGATGATGAAATTGAGGCATACCTGGTTGATCCTGACCAAATTCAAAGACCTATAACAACTTTTCAGTTAATCATATTCCTTTTTAAAACACTTTAAACATCCATCAGAAATGAATGGATATGAAAGAAATAAGACAAGTTAAATAGGACTTTGTATAAGCAAAACACCAACTATAAATATTCTATTTGGTTTGTTTTCTCCTTATTCCCATGGGGTATGCAGTGTAATAAGGGAGGTCAGATACTGCATAGAAAATAAGTCCAACAATCCAAGTTAGTATGCAGCAAGTACCAAGTGGTTTTGTGTAGGTGAGCACTGCTGTGGTGAGGTGGGGATGCAGAAAAGGCCAGAGGCATGCACTAGGCCAGGCCATGGGAGTCACCTCGGCTACATGTTTCCAGGGAGGCATGTATGTGGGGATTGGCTAGACACTGCAAGGCAACAATAACCTCTAAGGCATATGTGTAGGGACACTTATGAACTCTTTCCAAGGCAATTTGTTCCCTAAACTGCTGAGAGCTGTTCAGCAATGGAAGTGGTCAGAGCCACTTGTCAAGAGTGGGGTTCTAGCAGATGCACAGAATTTCAGAGTAGGTATTTCATGACTCATGACAAAGGAGTCTGGGGGCCTGAAAGAGTTTAATGTTCCCACCAGTGTCTGATTTGGAACATTATCTGAACCATCAGGACATATTTATTGAGTTCTTACTATGTGCCAAGAAAGTCAAATGGGGATTCTATTTCTGGCGGCTGAACTTTTAACTCCCATCTGTTTTCTTTGTCTTGAGTTGAAGATAAATCTAATCGGGAGGTGAAAAATAAGTCTATTTCTGTGCCTGCTCATTCTTCATCTACCTTTCTGCTAAATAGTACCCAGTAGCTGTGCCAAGTCTTTTTGAATGCCATGAAATCATCTGTGCATTTTGATACTGTATTATGGAAATATTAATTGTTTCTCCTCACTTCAAAGCTTTATAATTAGCTTGAATAATGCTTCCAGTCTTCTCTTTGAAGAGACTCTGTGTCTTGTAATGATTTCTCTAATTCTGATGTGGTAGATTATATGGGAGCTGATCTCTCTCTTGCTCTCCTTTCCTTTTTATTATTTTATAAAATTGAGTATAGTTGACATACAGTATTATTAGTTGTATAACATAGTTATTCAATATTAATATTCCTTACAAAGTTTTTATAAGTCTAGTAATCATCAGTCACTATACAGAGTTATTGCAATATTATTGACTATATTCCCTATGCTGTACATTCCATCCTCATGACTTATTTTATAAATAGAACTTGGAACCTCTTAATCCCCTTCACCTATTTTTCCCATCCCTCACCCCCCTCCCCTTTAGCAACAGTTTGTTCTCTGTACCTATGAGTCTATTTCTGTTTGTGTGTGTGTGTGGGGGGGTGCTTGTTTTGTTTTAGATTCCACATATAAGTGGAATCATATGGCATTTGTCTTTCTCTATCTGACTTATTTCACTTAGAAGAATACCTTCCTTCTAGGTCCATCTATGATGTTGCAAATAGGAAGATTTCATTCTTTTTATGGCTGATTAATATCCCATTGTATATATGCCACATATTCTTTATCTATTAATCTGTTGATGGATACTTACATTGTTTTCATATCATGGCTATTATAAACAATGCTTCAGTGAACATAGAAGTGCATATGTCTTTTCAAATTAGTGAGTTTTATTTTGTTTGATAAATACACAGAAGTGGGATTGCTGGATAGTGTGGTAGTTCTGTTTTTAAATTTTTGAGCTTTCATACTGTTTTCCATAGTGACTACACCAATTTACATTCCCACCAACAGTGCACAAAGGTTCCATTTTCTCTACATCCTTGGCAACCCTTCTTATTTGTTGTCTTTTTGACAATAGCCATTCTGACAGGTGTGAGATGATATCTCATTGGGGTTTTGATTTGCATTTTCCTGATGATTAGTGATGTTGAGCATCTTTTCATGTGTCTTTTGGCTATCTATACATCTTCTTTGGAAAAAGGTCTCTACTAATTTCTTATCAGATTATTCATTTCTTTTATATTGAACTAGGGGCCCAGTGCATGAATTCTCTACTAATTTCTTATCAGATTATTCATTTCTTTTATATTGAACTAGGGGCCCAATGTACCTTGAAAGAACTGTGGGCTGCAAGGCTGCAGTGGGCACAGGGGCGGGTCTCGGTCCATCCTCTACGCCCCTGCCCAGCCCCTCCCACTGTAGCCTGAGTCCCCTGTCTGCAGGCAGCATGGCTCCCGCAGCTGCTGCTCCCACACACTGATGGTGCTGGCCCCATTTGTACCTGCTGATGGCGCAGAGCAATTGGGGCCTGCACCAGCAGCGGGTGTGAGTGGCGGCTGCTTCCCTGATCACCCCTCAGGAGCAGGAGGAGATAGAAAAGCCCTCAGGGGTGATCAGGGCTGACAGCCACCGCTCGCACCCATTGCCAGCACTGAGCGATAGGGACCTGCTCCAGGTGCTGGCAGTGGGTGTGAGTGGTGGCTCCAGCACTGGCTATGGGTGCAAGTGGGGCCATCACCAGCAGCAGGTGTGAGCGGCAGCTCCGGCCCCAGCAGCAGGTGTGAGTAGGGCTGGCACTGGCAGCAGGTGCAAGTGCCAGGTGAGACTGTGGCAAGTGGGAGCAAAGAATTTTCAGTAACCACCAGAGGCTCACCCTGATGACAGCAACCAGCGCCCCCGCCTTGGTCTGGTGCCCCACTCACCTGCTCCACCATCCTGCTGTGGTCGACGCCCGCCATGTCCTGCACTCTACTGCCTGCTGCTGACACCTGCCATGTTCTGCGCACTTCACTTGGTGGTCGGTGCACATCATAGCGACCAGTTGTTTGGTTATTCAGTTGTTCAGTCTGTTTGCATATTAGCCTTTTATTATATAAGATTATATGAGTTTTTATAGATTTCAGATAGCAACTTCTTATCAGATATATAGTGTGCAAATATTTTCTCCAATCTTCAGTAGAATATCTTTTTGTTTTGCTGATGGTTTCCTTTGTTGCAAAAAAGCTTTTCAATTTGATGTTGTCCCATTTGTTTATTTTTGTTTATGTTGCCATTTCTTGAGGAGACACATCCCCAAAAATATTTCTAAAATCAGTGTCAAAAGGTTTACCAATTACCTTTTCTTCTAGGAGTTTTATGGTTTCAGGTTTTATATGTAAGTCTTTAATCTATTTTTAGTTTACTTATATATATACTAGAGGCCCGGTGCATGAAATTTGTGCACTGGAGGGAGCTGTCCTTCAGCCCAGCCTGCACCCTCTCCAATCTGGTACAACTCGGGGGATGTCCGACTGTCTGTTCAGACCAGATCCTTAACCGGCAGTTGAACATCCCTCTCACAATCCGGGACAGCTGGCTCCCAACCGCTTGCCTGCCTGCCTGCCTGCCAGCCTGATCACCCTGTAACCACTCCCCTGCCAGCCTGATTGATGACTACTCCTCCCCTGCCGACCCAATCACGCCCAACTGCCCTCCCCTGTCAGCCTGATTGCCCCCATCTGCCCTCCCCTGCTGGCCCAATTGCCCCCAACAACCTTCCCTTGCTGGCCTGGTAACCCCTAATTGCCCTACCCTGCAAGCCTGGTCACCCACAACTTCCCTCCCCTGCCAGCCTGGTAACCCCTAACTGCCCTCCCCTGCTGGCCTGGTCATCCCTAACTGCCTTCCCCTGTTGATCTGGTCACCCCTAACTGCCCTCCCCTGCCAGCCTGGTTGCCCCCAACAGCCCTTCCCTGCAGGCCTGGTCACCCCTAACTGCCCTCCCCTGCCAGCATGGTCGCCCCCAACTGCCCTCCCCTGCAGGCCTGGTCCAGACATCCCTCTCACATCTTGTGGTGGCCATTTTTGGCCACATGGGGGAGGCCATCTTTGACCACGTGGGGTAGCCATCTTGTGCGAGGGTGTGAGGGTCAATTTGCATATTACCTCTTTATTATAAAGGATACTAAGAAATTATTACTTATCAACATATTATTACTTGCCCTCCCCTGCTGGCCTGGTCTCCCCTAACTGCCCTACCCCGCTGGACTGGTCGCCCCTAACTGCCCTCTCCTGCAGGCCTGGTCTCCCCTAACTACCCTTCCCTGCAGTCCTGGTCACCCCCAACTGCTCTCCCCTACAGGCCTGATCCTCCCCAACTTCCCTCCCCTGCAGGCCTGATCCCACCCAACTGCCCTCCCCTGCAGGCCTGGTCACCCACAACTTCCCTCCTCTGCCATCAAGGTCGCCCCTAAGTGCCCTCCCCTGCAGGCCTTGTCCCCGCCCAACTGCCCTTCCCTGCTGGCCCAGTTGCCTCTAACTGCCCTCCCCTGCAAGCCTGGTCACCACTAACTGCCCTCCCCTCATGGGCTGGTTGCACCTAACTGCCCTCCCCTGCCAGCATGGTCGCCCCCAACTGCCTTCCCCTGCTGGCCTTGTCGCCCCTAACTGCCCTCCCCTGCTGGCCTGGTTGCCCCTAACTGGCCACCTCTGCCAGCCTAGTCACCCCCAACAGCCCTCCCCTGCAGGCCTGGTTCCCCCAAACAGCCCTCCCCTGCAGGCCTGGTCACCCCCAACTGCCCTCCCCTGCAGGCCTGGTCCGGACATCCTTCTCACATCTTGTGGTGGCCATTTTTGACCACATGGGGAGGTCATCTTTGACCACATAGGGTAGCCATCTATGAGAGGGTGTGAGGGTCAATTTGCATATTACCTCTTTATTATAAAGGATACTAAGAAATTATTACTTGTCAACATCTTATTACTTTCCCTCCACTGTAGGTCTGGTCCCCCCCAACTGCCTTCCCCTGCTGGCCTGGTCACCCCCAACTGCCCTCCCCTGCAGGCCTGGTCACCCCCAACTGCCTTCCCCTGCTGGCCTGGTCTCCCCTAACTGCCCTCCCCTGCAAGCCTGGTCGCCCTTAACTGCCCTCCCCTGCCAGCCCAGTCACCCCTATCTGCCCTCCCCTGCTGGCCCGATCACCCCTCACTGCCCTCCCCTGGAGGCCTGGTTGCCCCTAACTGTCCTTTTCTGTTGTCCTGGTTGCCCCTAACTGCCCTTCCCTGCAGGCCTGGTTCCCCCATAACTGCCCTCCCCTGCAGGCTTGGTCCCCCCAACTGCCTTCCCTTCTGGCCTTGTCGCCCCTATCTGCTCTCCCCTGCCAGTCTGGTCACCCCTAACTTCCCTCCCCTGCCAGCCTGGTCACCCCCAACAGCCCTCCCCTGCAGGCCTGGTTCCCCCAAACAGCCCCTCCCTACAGGCCTGGTTGCCCCCAACTGCCCTCCCCTGCCAGCCCAGTCACCCCTATCTGCCCTCCCGTGCTGGCCCGGTCACCCTTAACTGCCCTCCCCTGGAGGCCTGGTTGCCCCTAACAGCCCTTTTCTGCTGTTCTGGTCGCCACTAACTGCCCTTCCCTGCTGGCCCGATCACCCCTATCTGCGCTCCCCTGCTGGCCCGGTTTCCCCTAACTGCCCTCTCCTGCCAATCTGGTTGCCCCCAACTACCCTCCCCTGATGGCCATCTTGTGGTGGCCATCTTTGACCACATGGGGTAGCCATCTTGTGTGAGGGTCAGTTTGCATATTGCCTCTTTATTATAAATGATACTAAGAAATTATTACTTGTCAACATATTATTACTTGCCCTCCCCTGCAGGCCTGGTCCCCCTCAACTGCCCTTCCCTGAAGGCCTGGTCACCCCCAACTGCCCTCCCCTGCAGGTCCGGTTGCCTCCAACTGTCCTCCCCTGCAGGCCTGGTCCAGACATCCCTCTCACATCTTGTGTTGGCCATATTTGACCACATGGGGGTGTCCATCTTTGACCACATGGGGTAGCCATCTTGTGTGAGAGTGTGAGGGTAAATTTGCATATTACCTCTTTATTATATAGAATTGTTAAGAAGTGGTTTAATTTCATTCTTTTGCATATAGCTGCACATTTTCCTCAACACAATTTATTGAAGAGACTGTCTTTTCCTCATTGTATATTCTTGCCTCCTTTGTCAAAGATTAATTGACCATATAAGTCTGAGTTTATTTTGGGGCTCTCTATTATGTCCTGTTGATTTATGTGTCTGTTTTTGCTATTACCATACTATTTTGATTAGTATAGTTTTGTAATATAGTTTGAAATCAGGAAGCATGAAACTTACCTCTTCTTTCTCAAGATTGCTTTGGATATTTGGTGTCTAATGGCTCAAAAAATTTTAGGATTATTTGTTCTAGTTCTGCGAAATAATGCCATCAGTATTTTGGCATTATTCAAACAATAAATGAATCTGTAGATTGTTTTGGGTAGTATGGACATTTTAGAAATATTAATTCTTCCATCCATGAGCTTGGCCTCTTTCCACTTATTTATGTTATCTAAGTTTTCTTTCATCAATATCTTACAGTTTTCAGACTACATGTCTTTCATCTCCTTGTTTAAATTTATTACTATGTGTTTTATTTTTTGATACAATTATAAATAGGACTTTTCTTAATTTGTTTCTTATAGTTAATTATTCATGTATAGAAATGCAAAATATTTCTGTATATTAATTTTGTATCATCAGTTTTACTTCATTTAATTATTAGTTCTGATAGTTTTTTGGTGGAGTCTTTGATAGAGTTTTCTATATATGGTATCATTACTTCTTCCTTTCCAATTTGGATACCTTTTATTTATTTTTCCTTGTCTGAGTGCTGTGGCTAGGACTTCTAAGTTTATGTCAAATAAAAGTGACAAGAGTGAACATTCTTGTCTTGTTCCTGATCTTACAGTAAAAGCTTTCAGCTTTTTACCATTGAGGATGATATTAGCCATCAGTATGCCATATATGGCTTTTATTATGTTGAGGTGTGTTATGTCTATTCCCACTTTGTTGAGACTTTTTTATCATAAATGCATGTTCCTTTCTCTATAATGCTTTCTTTACATATGTTGAAATGATTATATAAAATTTATCCTTTGTTTTATGAATGTGGTGTATAACATTGATTCATATGCAGTTCTGAGGAACATAGTTTGAAACCCAGTGATATAATCTAATTCCTTCATTTCTTTATGTTAGAATATTGATTCAAAGAGCGAAGAAATGACTCACACAAGGTTGTGCATTCAGTCAGTGGCAGAGCTGAGAGTGAAACCCATGTCCCTGACCTCTAAGGAAGAGACTAAGGCATTTCTCTTTTGTCTTTTAATTGTAATTCTCCTACTACCCATACCACATTAGCTTCACAAAGAACCTGGAAAGACACAATTTAAACCCACAATTTCACATAATCACCACAATTTCAGTAGCAGGAAATGGAAATAAAGCTGACTTGTGTGTTGTACTTCCATTAAGGCCATTTTCATTTTGTCTCATTTCTGCTGGTTCCCTTGTCTGCATCCATTTTATAGCTTGCACTCTATTAGAATACACATAATATTCAAAAGCATTCTCTTTATCCTCAATAAAATGCCATACTGTTGGCTTTCCACAAACAATCTGCTATAATTTTTAAAGAAGCAGCATCTGGCCATGCCCCTGGCATGATACCTGCTTGGCTGCAGGCCTCTAGCTAGGAAACCCAGGCTATTACGGGCTGTTCTCCACCCCAATCTTCCAACCTAACTTTGTCACTGTCTAGAAACCTGACTGAGTCCCAGGTGCAGTCTCTAGACTTACAGACCTGACTACGGGTAAGCTGAGCTAAATCTGTTCTGGTATCCCTTTGCTGTATGTTGGTCCAAGATGAAGAACACTCCTTCTGTGTACCAGAGTGGAGAGAGAAACAACAAACTCAAGAAAGCAAAAAGGCAGTTCACAGACACCTTTGTTGGGTTTAGATACAAGCTGGTCTCTATACTTCCTCAGTTAAAGATCAATATTTCTTTGTGTGGCACTTCTCTGTGCATCAGAAGCAAAGATAGCTCATCTTCCAGGCCAGAGATCCACTTATACATAGCTTCAGCCTATCAGGGTATTGAAAATCAGAAAGTAATGAATGATTGCCAGTCCAAAGTTCCAAACCAGGATAGTGCCATGGTATAGTGGTTAAGAGTACATACTTTGGGCCCACTGGCATGGTTTAGTGGTTGAGTATCAACCTATGAACCAGGAGGTCATGGTTCGATTACTGATCATGGCATATGCCTGGGTTTGCAGGCTTAGTCCCCATTGTGGTGGGTGCAGGAGATAGCTGATCAATGATTCTCTCTTATCATTGATGTTTATCTCTCTCTCTTCCTCTCCCTCTCTGAAATCAATAAAAATATATACTTTTAAAAAGAGAGTATACACTTCGGATGCATTCATATGTGACTTGAATCATGGCTCTTCCACTTACTATCTTGGTGGTCTTGGACAGGTTAACTTGTCTTTGTTGGGCCTCCATTCCCTCATCTATCAAAATGGAGAAAACAATGTCCAGATTAGAAGAGTGTTTCTAGGAGTAAAAGAGAGACAGAGCACCAGCCATTTGCTTTCTTTGATATCTTCTTTAGAACTCTAAAATAGACTTTGTATTCTGAATGTTGTATTTACCACCAGCCATCTGTATCCTTATTGCATGGAGAGAACATGGGAAATGTGGCAGGACATGGGTATGAGAGCAAAAGTTTAACCACTAACTATTGTGTGAATCATGATTTAGTTCCCTCTTCTCTGTTTGATCTCAGTTTCTCCGTTAAGAAGGGAGAAGTTAGCCCTTGAACAGTTGTTTTGTATATTGGTCTAGGCATTGAGTATATCAAAATCATCTTAAAGAGTCATTTTCTCCTTTTTTAAAAGTACAGATGTCCCTCCCAGACAGTTTGATTGAGGAGATCTACAGTATGGTCACAGATCTATAGTATATTTCAAGTTCCTCAGGTGATTTTAATATATAGTCTGGTATGGGGACTGATTGAGGAGCGTTTAAAGAACCTCCCTTCCCTGACTTCTTCAGTCTCGGAACTTATTACTGTCTCCTTATTAAAGAGGCCCGCCACTCAAACATGGTGATTCTCACACAGAAAATTACAGAGTATTTACATTTTATCTAGAGAACCCCAAAGATGAGATTATTCCCCATGGGTTATTCCTTTTGTTCCTGCTTTAGTGACTTGATGACCAATTCCAGGATACATAATACTAGAACAGGGTGAACTTTGAGGGATCTGCTTCATATTGGCTTCCCCAGATGATCACTCAGATCATTAAAAAATGCATTGTCTCTTTTATGACTGCAGCTGAAGTAATGAAGTTTAACAATTAATGTAATGGAGTAGAAATAATTATATCAGGGTAGATCATAATAATAGCTACTAAGAACCTTCTAAATGTCAGTTGCTACATATCCTATCTAATAAAAGAGTAATATGCAAATTAACCACCACTCTGCTACACAAGCCACGCCCACAAAGCTATGCCCACCAGCCAATCAGAGCGAGTATGCAAATTAACCCAACAAAGATGGCAGTTAATTTACATATGCGGAAGAAGAGAGGGAAAGTGTAAAGCAAGGTGGCTGCGGCTGCTAGAGGGAAAGCACTGGCAGTGCATGCTGGGCGGGGCGAGGTGCGCAGCGGCGGTCACGGAGGCGGCAGTGGGAGGCAGCGGAGGGAGGCAGCAGGTCGGGTGGGCGGGGCGAGGTGCACAGCGGCGGCGTGCACAGTGGGAGAGGTGGTGGGGTGGGACAGGTGGCCGTGGCAGGAGGGAAGCCCGCCAGAAGTCTTGCAAGAATATTCCTGCAACAGGTTGCTAGTATTTCCATAATTCTTATGGTAATCCTCGAGATAGGCATTAATATCTTTCCCAATTTTAAAACAAAGATAAAGCTCAGAGAGGTAAAGTGAATTACCTAAGACCACACCACTGATAAGTGATCATTTATTGAACAGGGATGAGCATGATCTTTAGAGAATGCAAATTGGATCACCTTATTCCCTTTATGAAAATTCTTCAGTGACTTATTCTTTTTTTAAAAATATATTTTTTTATTTATTTCAGAGAGGAAAGAAGAGGGAGAGAGAGAGATAGAAACAATGATGAGAGAGAATCATTGATCAGCTGCCTCCTTCATGTCCCCTACTGGGGATCAAGCCTGCAACCCAGGCATGTGCCCTTGACCTGAATCAAACCCAGGACTCTTGAGTCCGCAGGCCAGCACTCTATCCACTGAGCCAAACTAGCTAGGGCCAGTGACTTATTCTTTACCTGTAGCAAAGTAGCCAAACAACTTTGTGAGTGCAGTGTCTTTTGTCTATTTTAGTCACTGCAGATCCCCAACAAAGAGAATAGTACCTGACAAACAACAGAGACTCAATGAATAAATACTTGTGGTATATGTTATAGGATAGGACCTGGATTCAACCCAAGTTTATCTACTTTTAAAGCTCACTTTTCAGTAATCCTTACACACACACACACACACACACACACACACACACACACACACACATCTTTTACTTAAGTTAAATTTATATACAATGTACCAATATTCAGTGTACAATTTTATGACAAATGGTTATACCTGTGTAACCCAAAACCTCATGAAGATATAGAAAATTTCCATCACCCTAGAATGTCCCCTTTTGTTCCTTCCCAGTCAACTTCTCCAACCACTGTGGAGACAAAGGCCTTTCTGTTTTTATTTTCATCATAGGTTAGTTTTATTTTTTTTAGAATTTAATATAAATGGAATTACACCTTATGAAATTCCTTGTATCTAATTTTTTCCCAATCAGCATGAGTCCATGTTGTTATGTGTGCTAATAGTTTCTTCTTAGTCATTAACTAGCATTCCAATGTGTGCATATAGCAGTTTGTTCACCATTTTTCTGTTGATGGACATTGAGGTGGTTTTTAGTTTTGGGCTATTACAGATAAAGTTGCCATGAACATTTGTGTTCAAGTCTTTTTGTAGATATATGTTTTAATTTCTCTTTGATACTTATCAAGATATGGATTTCCTAGGTGATATGGAAATAGTATGTTTAATAGATCAAGAAAGTGCCCAACATATTTTCAAATAGACTTCCCCCAAGAATGTATGAGAGTTGTGGGCGCTCCACATCTTTGTCAACACTTTGATATTTGAAGGCTTTTAAATGTTAGTCATTCTAATGAGTGTGTTGTGGTATCATTATGGTTTCAATGTGTATTTCCCTGACCATGTCTCTGATGAACATTTTTTCATGTCTTTTTTGTCCATTTATTATCCTTATGAAGTGCCTGTAAAAGTATTTTGCCTAATTTTTATTTGCTTGTTTATATTCTTACTATTTAGTTGTAAGAGTTATTTATAAATCTTATATCCAGATATAAGTTCTGTATCAGATATATGTTTTGTGAATATTTTCCCAAGATTGTGGCTTGCTTACTTTTTCTCTGCTCTTTTGATATACAGGATATTTTAGATTGATGAAGTCTAATTTATTGATTTTCTTCTTTTATCATTCACACTTCCTATGTTCTAATAAATATTTTCCAACCCCAAAGCCATGAAGATATTCTCCTGTGGTATCTTTTAAAGCCTCCATTTTAACCACTATACATGCACCCTTTCTTGATCTTATTTTTTATAGTGAAAGCATTAGTTCATCCAATAATTTTTATCAGAATGAGGTGATGGGAGGCCATATAATGCAGAATTCAACAGGGTAACTTTGAGGTTCAACAGACCTGAATTCATATCCTGGCTCCAATCCCATCCAGCAAACTACATGATCTTTCTGTGGGTCAGTGCTTTCATTTGTATAAAGGGGATAATACCTCCTGCTTTGTCATAGGGTAATTATGAGCATTAATTAAACAATTGTATGATTACTTCTTAGCACAGGGTATAACATATAGGCCTCCACAAATGGTATGAGCTGTAGATAAAATAATTTTAACTTTATGTTATACCAATCTCACCAAGAGCTCTTTTTATGCTAGAGGTAAATAAAAGAATTGCTTTTTTTTTTTTTCCATACCAGACTTCAAACAGAGTCATTGAACACAGAGATGACCCACCAAGAAGAGACAGGTTACAGTTATGGACACAGATCTTCATATATAATTCTAAATCATATCTTTATAGTTTTGATTAATGCTAATAACAGAATCTCCCAGCACAGATATGATATATTTGATTATACAACTCCCTGGCATAGAGGATAATTTTATTGAAAATTGAAATTGTATGATAGAATACATGTAATGATTTTCCAGAAATGCAACATGTTGGTTAAAAGTGGTTAAATGCAGATGTGTGGATTTATAACTCAGTGTCGTAAAGTGAAGAAAAGCAGGGACTTTGAGATGAAACAAATATGGAACTAGAATTCTTGGACATACTACTTCATTGCTGTAAGCCTCATTTATGTCATGTGTAAAGTGGAGTTTAAGTAAGTACTGGCAAATATTTTGTGGGTGTCACATTCCAGTGCCAGGTACTAGAATGTAAGTACACAATCTGGCACATAGTAGGCCTTCAGAAATGGTAGTTACTGATTACCCTCATATTTTTAGTGGCTTGTATTATTACTTTTTTATTGTTTAAAGTATTACAAATAATAGTACATACGCTTCCTTTTTTACCCCCAATTGACCTTTCCCCAGCCTCCTGTACCCCCCAGCACATGCCCTCACCACCCTCCCAGTGTCTTGCTTCCATTGGTTATGCTTATATGCATGCATACAAGTCCTTTGGTTGATCTCTTACCTCCACCCCAACCCTTCCAAGCCTTCCCACTGTTGTTTGACAGTCTGTTTGATGCTTCTCTGCCTCTGTATCTATTTTTGTTCATCAGTTTATAATGTTCTTTATTATCCATAAATAAGCGAGATCATGTGGTATTTTTCTTTCACTAACTGGCTTATTTCACTTAGCATAATGCTCTCCAGTTCCATTCATGCTGTTGCAAATGGTAAGAATTCCTTCTTTTTTATAGCAGCTTAGTATTCCATTGTGTAGATGTACCACAGTTTTCTAATCCACTCATCTGCTGATGGGCATTTAGGCTGTTTCCAAATCTTTGCTATTGTAAATTGTGCTGCTATGAACGTAGGGGTGCATATATCCTTTCTGATTGGTGTTTCTGTTTTCTTGGGATATATACCTAGAAGTGGGATTACTGGGTCAAATGGCAGTTCCATTTTTAATTTTTTGAGGAAACGCCATACTCTTTTCCACAGTGGCTGCACCAATCTGCATTCCCACCAGCAGTGAAGGAGGGTTCCTTTTTCTCCGCATCCTCTCCAGCACTTGTCGTTTGTTGATTTGTGGATGATAGCCATTCTGACAGGTGTGAGGTGGTACCTCATTGTTGTTTTGATTTGCATCTCTCAAATGATTAGTGACTTTCAGCATGTTTTCATATGTCTCTTGGCTTTCTGAATGTCCCCTTTCAAAAAGTGTCTATTTAGGTTATTTGCCCATTTTTTTTTATTGGGTTGTTAGTCTTCCTTTTGTTAAGTTGTATGAGTTCCCTGTAAATGTTAGAGATTTAACCCTTATCAGAGATAACATTAGCAAATATGTTCTCCCATGAAGTGGGCTTTCTTGTTGTTTTGTTAATGGTTTCTTTAGCTGTGCAGAAGCTTTTTATTTTAATATAGTCCCATTTGTTTATTTTCTCCTTAGTTTCCATTGCCTTAGGAGCTACATCGTTAAATATATTGCTATGACAAATATCTGCTATTTTGCTACCTATGGCTTCTAAGATTTTTATTGTGTCCCATCTTATGTTTAAGTCCTTTACCAATTTTGAGTTTATTTTTGTGTATGGTGTAAGTTGGTGGTCTAGTTTTATTTTTTTGTAAGTATCTGTCCATTTTTCTCAACACCATTTATTGAAGAGACTGTCTTGACTCCATTGTATGGTCTTGCCTCCTTTGTCAAATATTAATTGCACATAATGCCTTGTGTCATTTTCTGGGTTCTCTGTTCTGTTCCACTGGTCTATATGTCTGTTCTTGTGCCAGTACCAGACAGTTTTGAGAACAATGGCTTTGTAGTATAGCTTGATATCTGGTATTGTGATCCCTCCAACGTTGTTCTTCTTTCTCAAGATTGCTGCAGCTATTCGGGGTCTTTTTTTATTCCAGATGAATTTTTGGAGAATTTATTCCAGGTCTTTGAAGTATGTTGTTGGTATTTTAATGGGGATTGCATTGAATTTAGATTGCTTTGGGTAGTATGGACATTTTGATGATGTTGATTCTACCAATCCATGAACATGGTATATTCTTCCATTTGTTCATGTTTTCCTCTATCTCTTTCTTCAGGGTTCTGGAATTTTCTGAGTATAGGTCCTTTATCTCCTTGGTCAAGTTTATTCCTAGGTATCTTAATTTTTTTGTTGCAATGGTAAATGGGATTGCTTTTTTCATTTCTCTTTCTGTGTGTTCATTATTGGTATATAGAAAAACCATAGACTTCTGGGTGTTAATTTTGTATCCTGCTACATTGCCAAATTCATTTATTAAGTCTAGTAGTTTTTGGTGGAGTCTTTGGCGTTTTCTGTGTACAATATTATGTCATCTGCGAATAAGGACAGTTTTACATCTTCTTTTCCAATTTGGATGCCTTTTATTTCTTCTTCTTGTCTGAATGCAATGGCTAGTACTTCCAGTACTATGTCGAAGAGGAGTGGTGAGAGTGGACACCCCTGTCTTGTTCCTGTTCTTAGGGCAAATGGTTTTAGTTTTTGCCCATTGAGTATAATGTTGGCTGTGGGTTTGTCATATATGGCTTTTATTATGTTGAGGTATGATCCTTCTATTTCCACCTTGCTGAGGGTTTTTATCAAAAAAGGGTGTTGGATTTTGTCAAATGCTTTTTATGAATCAATTGATATGATTATATGGTGGGTTTTTTTTGCTCTCAGTTTGTTTATATGGTGTATCACATTTATCGATTTGCAGATATTGTACCATCCTTGCATCCCGGAATAAATCCCACTTGGTCATGGTATATGATCTTTCTATTGTATTGCTGGATTCGATTTGCTGGAATTTTGTTGAGGATTTTGGCACCTATGTTCATGAGGGATATTGGCCTGTAATATGTGCCCTTGACTGGAATCTCACCCAGGACCATTCAGGCCTCTCTTTCTTTGTATTATCTTTATCTGGTTTTGAGATTAGGGAATGCTGGCTTTGTAGAAAGAGCTTGGAAGTGCTCTTTCCTCTTGAATTTTTGGAATAGTCTGAGGAGGGTAGGTTTTATTTCTTCTTTGAATGTTTTATAAAACTCCCCTATGAAGCCTTCTGGTCCAGGGCTTTTATTTGTTGGAAGATTTTTGATTACTGCTTCATTTTCTTCCATCATTATCGGCCTATTCAGATTTTTTGATTCCTTCTAGTTGAGTTTTGGAAGGTCGTAATTTGGGGGGAATATGTCCATTTCTTCTAGGTTGACCAGTTTATTGGAGTAGAGTTGCTCATAGTATTTTTTATAGTTCTTCGTATTTCTATGGGGTCTGTTGTTATTTCACCTCTTTCGTTTCTGATTTTGTTTATTTGGGTCCTCTCTTGTTGCATCTTGGTGAGCCTGGCTAGAGGTTCATCAATCTTGTTTATCCTTTCAAAGAACCAGCTCTTGGTTTCATTGATCTTTTGTATTGTGTTTGTTTTTTGTTTGTTTGTTTGTTTGTTTGTTTTTGGTCTCTATGTCATTCATTTCTGCTCTGATCTTTATTATTTCCTTCCTTCTGCTCACTCTGGGCTTTTCTTGTTGCTCTTTTTCTATTCAAGTTGCAGAATTAGATGGTTTATTACCAATTTTTCTTATTTTTTGAGGTAGGCCTGTAATGCTATAAACTTCCTTCTCAATACTGCTTTCATTGTGTCCCAAAGATTTTGAATTGTTGTGTTTTCATTGTCTTTTGTTTCCAGGATGTATTTTATTTCTTCTTTGATCTCTTTGGTGACCCACTCATTGTTTAATAGTGTGCTATTCAGCCTCTAAGTCTGAATTTTTGTGATTGTTTTTACTGTAGTTGATTTCTAATTTTATGCCATTGTGATCTGAGAAGATGCTTGATATGATTTCCATCCTCTTGAATTTGGAGAGTCTTTGCTTGTGTCCCAATATGTGGTCTATCTTTGACAATGTCCCATTTGCTTGAGAAGAATGTATATTCTGTAGTTTTGGGGTGGGATGTTCTAAAGGTGTCAATTAAGTCCATCTTATCTAGTGAGTTGTTTAGGATTGAAGTTTCTTTCTAATTTTTTGTCTAGAGGATTTATCCAGTGATGTTAATGGGGTATTAAAGTCTCCTACTATGATTCTGTTGCTGCCAATCTCACCCCTGATATCTTCCAGAAGTTTATTTTTGTTTGTTTGTTTGTTTGGATGCTCCTGCATTGGGTGCATAAATGTTTACCATAGTTATATCATCTTATGGTATCGATCCCTTTAGAATTATGAAGTGGCCTTTCTCGTCTCTTGTTATGGTCTTAACTTTGAGATCTATTTTGTCAGATATAAGTATTGCTACCCCAGCTTTCTTTTTTTTTTTTTTCATTTCCATTTGCCTGATAGATATTTTTCCATCCCTTACCTTTTAGTCTGTGTGAGTCCCTTATTCTGAGGTGGGTCTCCTGTAGACAGCATATATATGGGTCATGTTTTCCTCTCCATTCATTCACTCGATATCTTTTGATTGGAGCATTTAATCTGTTTATGTTTAATGTTATTATTGATAGGTACTTGTTTGTAGCCATTTCTGTACTTTATGCCTGTGTTCCTTCCTCCTTTTCTATTTCTTCTTTTTACAGCATTCCCTTTAGCATTTTTTGCATTGCTGGCTTGGTAGTGATAACCTCCCTTAGGCGTTTTTTTTGTTGTTTTTTTTTGTCTGCGATGCTCCTGATTTCCCCTTCTATTTTTTAAAAAAATATTTTTATTGATTTCAGAGAGAGGTAGAGGGAGAGATAGAAACATCAATGATGAGAGAGAATCACTGATTGGCTGCCTCCTGCATGCCCCACACTGGGGATTGAGCCTGCAACCACAACATGTGCCCTTGACTGGAATCGAACCCAAGACCATTCAGTCCTCAGGCCAACGCTCTTTCCACAAAGCCAAACTGGCTAGGGCTCCCCTTCAATTTTGATTGATAGTCTTGCTGGATAGAGTATTCTTGGATTCAGTTCTTTGCTTTGCACCACTTTGTATACATCCTTCCATTCCCTTCTAGCTTGATTTGTTTCTGTTGATAAATCATTTGATAATCTGATGGAGGATCCTTTGTAGGTAACTCTCTGTCTCTCTCTTGTAGCCTTTAAGATTATCTTTTTTTTGTTAACATTTGCCATTGTGATTATGACATGTCTTGGTGTAGGTTTTTTGGGATTCATCTTACTTAGGACTCTCTGTACTTGTGTAACTTTTTTTGTTCCCCATATCAGGGAATTTTTCTCTCATTATTTCTTCAAATAGATTTTCTAATCCTTGCTTCTCTTCTTGTCCTTCTGGCAGCCCTATTATATGTATGTTACTTCGTTTCGTGTTGTCCCAAAACTCCCTTAGGCTCTCCTCCTGCTTTTTAATTTTTTCTCCAGTTGCTGTTCAGATTGATCTTGTTTCTTACCTTATCTTCTAACTCACTAATTCGGTCCTGTGCTTCTTCCAGTCTACTGTTGAAACCTTCCTTGGTGTTTTTGATTGTGACTATATCACTTTTGATTTCTTCCTGATTTTTGCATAGGTTGTTGATTTTCTCGTCCATCCGGTGTATGAACTATACGACCATTACTCTGAATTCTTTTTCTGTCATGTTGCATGCTTTCTTTTCCCTTATTTCCTTTTGTGGCAATTCCTCAGGGGATTGTTTCGTTGTCGCCCCATTCTAACTATCACCAGAAGATTCAAATGTCAAGTTTTGGGGGCCTGGGCTGTGTGCAGTGGGAGCTTCACACCCCCCAGGTGTCACTGAAGAGCTCCAACACCAAGATGTGTGGCTGCTGTGGGTTGGTGGGAGCCACGCTTGCCCAGGATCAGAGTCACAGGCACTCAGTGTGTACTTGTGTGTGCACCTAGAATCAGGGACCTTGCCTGCACTATGCTGAAACAGAAACCCCACTGGCGTGTGCCAAAAATCAGAGTCCCCTAGTGCGTGTCAGGAGTCAGAGACACCCTGTGCCCGTGCCAAGAAACAAGTATCAGAGTCTTTGTTGCTTGGTGCGGCCTCACACCGAGAAACAGGGTCCCTATGGGCACATGCGCCAAGAATTGGAGTCACTGGCTCTTGGTGTGAATGCACTGGGAATCAGAATCCCAGGCGTGCGTGATGAGAAACAAAGTCAAGTCACTGGTGCTCAGTGCTGCCTCTTGCATGGAGAATCAGGGTCCCCAGTCTGCTTGGGGGACTGGTTGCACAGTCACACTGTGTAGGCAGGAGGTCCATTCCTGCCCTGCGGGAAACAGCCTTCCGTGTGCACCTGCCCTGAATCAAGGTCAGGTGGCATTGCCGTCCTATGTGGGCGTGGGGTCTGGTCACGCGGGTGTGCACTTTGGGAAACAAACTCCCTGTGTCCGTGCACCCAGGCTCAAATTCAGTGCAGCCTCCTTGCGTGGGCCTGGGGTCTGGTCGCGGAAAACAAATTCCCCAAGATCGCACTCCCAGGCTCAAATTCAGCGCAGCCTCCCTGTGTGGGTGCAGGGTCTGGTCGCAGGAAACAAACTTCCTGTGTCCACACACCCAGGCTCAAATTCAGGTAGAGCTGCTGCTGTTGTGTGTGGGCAGGAGGCCTGTTTGTGCAGAGAGGGTCTTGCAGTTCCTATACCACTGCCGCGGGGCTGGCAGGGAGGGGGATTGGCTCTGTGACTCACAGAAATCTGCGGCTGGGGTGCTTGGGGTCTTGGTGTCTGTGGGTCTGCAGCTGTGGTCGCAGGTCCTTTACCCAAGTGACTGTTGGGTCCCGGTTTGCAACTGAGACCAGATTGGGTAGTGGCAAGTCTAGGATCCTAGTCTCAAGCATTTCTGTTCTTCAAGATGGCATGGTCTCTGTGCCTGTGCTGGCCACCCCCAGAGTGTTTGCAGTGACAGTGGGGTTTGCCATCTAAGACTGCCTGGTTTGGCAGCCCCTTGGAAGACTTGCAGGATCTAACTATCCCTAGCTCTCATTCACACACACCATACACATCCACACACTCCTCTATGACTCCCTCACTCTCTCACACATTCTCCCTCCCTACCTTCCTGCTGGTTGCCATCTTGGGTCCTGTACTATTACTTTTGTATGTAATCACAAGCGAAGTTGAGATATCAAATTTCAAATGAGTTACATCCTAAAAGAGGAAAATGATTTGTTGATAGATTTCTCCTCTCTGTTAGGGAATTATATTTACAAAATTTATCTGTTTGATGTGTGAGGCCCTTTGCAGATCACTCAATGACTCAATGCATTCCTGAATAGTAGAGGAATATTTCTGAGTGTTTGTCATGTCTGAATGATGGAAACACACATTCTGTTGATTCCATGTAATGGAAAAGAATGTGGCATTTCCTCCATACATTTCTCCCTTTAATAACTTCCACTTTAACATCTTCCCATTATGGTGGGTAGTGGAAATAGAGGGTTGTGCTTGTAAATTGCTTTCTGCTACTGCTTCAGAGTGAATACAGGGACCAATGCATTAAAGACCATTAGCTAAACATTCTTTCTGCCTTTGGACAACATGAAAGGTTTTAATTAAGCCTTTGGAGTACATCTGTTGAAGTTCTCCCCGTGATATTCACTCTAGGATCTTTATGCTCTGATCTCAACCTACCTTTACAGCCTTACCTCTTTTCTTGCTGGTATAAATCATTTATGTTCTCTACATAATTCCCATATTTTCCTGTTTCTGAATACTTGCTCCTGCTGTCCCCCAACCCATACTGCACACTTGAGAAGCCTTTCTTCCCATATATGTCTGCTAAAAGTGTATCCATTTATATTGAGTTGAATAGATTTCCTCAAAATTCATATCCACCCAGAACTTCAGAATGTGACCTTATTTGGAAATAAGTTCTTTGTAGATATAATTAGTAAAGATTAGGTCATATTGGATTAAGGTGAGCCCTAATCTTATGACTTGTGTCCTTATAAGAAGTCACTGACAACACACACAGTGTCACGGGCAGAGAAAAATGCCATGTGAAGACAGTCAGAGATGGCAGTTATCTAGTTATAAGCCAAGAAACACCAAGGATTGTTGGCAACCACAAGAAACTAGGAAAACACAAGGAAGGATGCTTCCCTAGAGCCTTCAGAGGGAGAATAGCCCTGCTAACACCTTGATTTTGGACTTCTATCCTCCAGAAATGTGTGAGAATAAATTTCTATTGTTTTAAGTGACTCAGCTTGTGATGACTAACAAATAACAATGACAGCCCTAGAAAACTAATGCACCATTTTTCAAGGTCAAGCTCAAATATTACATCTTCCAACGTCTCTTCAACTAGATATAATTTCTCCCTTTTCTTGATCTCTGTAGCAATGCTGGTGTAGAAAGATCATAAATTTTGGTGCCAAAGAAATCATGGCTCTAATTCTGGCCTGCTACTGACTTGATTTTATCATCTGTACAATGGGAATAATGCCTAATTAATAGGGCTATTGTGTACACATAAATGACTCTCTCTACCCCTATAAATTGTCAGTCATTCTGCCTCATATTGCATTAATTTTGTATTGAGAGCAGTCATTCTGTTGTTACTAGTTCAGGTGTTGGGGGGCAATGGATAGGTCTGCGATTAACTTTGTATATTCTAAGTCAGAATGCAGTACCTACCAATGGTAGAGACAAACAATGTTCAGTTCAGTTTGTCACAAAACATTGGCTTGCAGTACCAAAAATTGTATGTTTATATGTATTATTTTCATGCAGTTTTGTTCCCAAACTCCCAAAGTGGTCAGAAATTATACAGGAAAAGTCAGGAGCATACAGTTCTCTGTACATTTCCTATGATTGCAACATATTTTGTGATACTATTTTTACCAGTGAATAGTTCAGTTCCTAATGAATTATTTGCAAAGGAATGGGTGTTGGTAGTTCAGATGGCAGATAAAATATACTAGTATTTCAAAGGATTGGAGGGGCAGTTGAAAATGATGATGATGGTGATAATACAATGCTTCCTATGGTTGAATTATTTACAGTTTACATGGACCTTCTATATTTCATTTGATTCTCAAAAAGCATATTGAAGTTACCAGTCAGGGATTGTTATATCTACCTTCCAGATGTGGAAATTGAGGTTCAAAGAGTTTAAATGGAGGCAGAGCAAACTCCCAAGTCTTTTGATCACTCCTGACTCTCCTACTAAATTCCTTTACAATTCCAACACATGGAGTTCATTCACTTTTAACTGTTGAACATTTTGTCTTTCTGGGAAAAAAAAAAACATGTCAAATTGGAGCATAAGTAACTGCTTACTGGTTTCCAATGTCCAATGGATGCCAATGACGATACAGTGACTTTTCTCCCTAGGCTATGTGAAGAACAGCTGGTGAATTCAGTCCATATCACAGTCTTCCATCTAATGCTTTCCTCTTCTTGTTAATAATTCATAACAAATAGCTACTATTTGTTGAATATTAGCCATGTTTCAAGTGCTGTCTTTGCATTATTTCTAATCCTCACAAGAACTCCGCAAGAGAGATATCATACCCACCTTAAAAATGGGTAAACTTAGGCTTGGAGCTGTTAAGTAATTTTCCCAAGGTTACACAGAGAGTAAGTGGCAGAGCTAGAACTTAAAGTCATTTAAATTGATGCCAGATCATTGCTTTTAATTGCTATACCTCTTTATTTTGGAAGGAGTTTGTTCTGAGGAAATAAATTGATTGAAATTAAATAAGAAACATAGAAAAATACATTGGAATATGTACCTGGGATATGAAATTGTCAACTTATCTACAGCATCTAATTAACTAATAGTCTCTACAGTCAGATGAAAAGCTTACAATATAAGCCAAACTTCTGTGGAGGTAACCCACAGTCACTGTGAGTGCACAGAGATACCTTCTTTGCTTATTCCTGATACAAACTATTTCACACTTCCTATATCTCTAAACCACTGAATCTTGTTTCCATATAACTATTATTTTAGTTCATGCATACTCACTTAATTGAAAACATACTCACCAATATAAGTCTCAGTTCCTGAATGCTCTTCTGTTGGTAAGTGATGTCAATAAACATAATAATAAAGATCCCTGGGTAGGTAGCTCCTTTTCTTTCCATTTTTTTATTAAGGTACATATATGTGTACATATCTTACCATTTCCCCCCCTACCCCACTCCCATACATGCCCTCACCCCACAGTGTTTTGCGTCCATTGGTTATGCTTATATGCATGCATACAAGTCCTTCAGTTGATCTTATCTCCCCCACCTCTCCCTAACCTTCCCGCTGTAATTTGAGAGTCTGTTTGATGCTTTACTGCCTCTGTATCTATCTTTTTTTCATCAGTTTATAATGTTCTTTATTATACACAAATGAAAGAGATCATATGGTATTTTTCTTTCATTGACTGGCTTATTTCACTTAGCATAATGTTCTCCGGTTCCATCCAGGTTGCTGCAAATGGTATGAATTCCTTCTTTTTTATGGCAGCATAGTATTCCATTGTGTAGATGTACCATACTTTTCTGATCCAGTCATCTGCTGACAGGCACCTAGGCTGTTTCACATCTTAGCTATTGTAAATTGTGCTGCTATGAACATAGGGGTGCATATATCCTTTCCGATTGGTGTTTCTAGTTTCTTAGGATATATTCCTAGGAGTGGGATTACTGGGTCAAATGGGAGTTCCATTTGTAGTTTTTTGAGGAAACTCCATACTATTCTCCACAGTGGCTGCACCAGTCTGCATTCCCAGCAGCAGTGCATGAGGGTTCCTTTTTCTCTGCATCCTTGCCAACACTTGTCGTTTGTTGATTTGTTGATAAAGCCATTCTGACAGGTGTGAGATGGTACCGCATTGTCGTTTTGATTTGCATCTCTCAGATAATTAGTGACTTTGAGCATTTTTTCATGTGTCTCGTAGCCTTCCTTCTGTCTTCTTTTGAAAAGATTCTATTTAGGTCCATTGCCCATTTTTTTATTGGATCATTTACCTTCCTTTTATTAGGTTGTATAAGTTGCATGTAGATATTGGAGATTAAGCCTTTATCAGTGATAACATTTGCAAATATGTTCTCCCATACAGTGGGCTTTCTTATTGTTTTGTTGGTGGATTCTTTTGCTGTGAAAAAGCTTTTTATTTTGATGTAGTCCCATTTGTTTATTTTCTCTTTAGCTTCCATTGTTCTAGAAGCAGTATCAGTGAAAAAGTTCTTTCAGCATATGTCTGAGATTTTGCTGCCTGTGGATTCCTCTAGTATTTTTATGGTTTCCCGTCTTATGTTTACGTCTGTATCCATTTTGAGTTTATTTTTGTGTATGGTGTAAGTTGTTGATCTAGTTTCATTTTTTTGCATGTGTCTGTCCAATTTTCCCAACACCATTTATTGAAGAGACTGTCTTGACTCCATTGTATGTTCATGCCTCCTTTGTCAAATATCAATTGAGCATAGTGGTTTGGGTCGATATCTGGATTCTCTATTCTATTCCATTGGTCTATATGTCTGTTCTTGTGCCAGTACCAGGCTGTTTTGAGAACAGTGGCTTTGTAATACAGCTTGAAATCTGGTATTGGGATCCCTCCTACTTTATTCTCCTTTCTCAGGATTGCTGTGGCTATTCGGGGTCTTTTTTTATTCCAGATGAATTTTTGGAGAGTTCTTTCTAAGTCTGTGAAATATGCCATTGGTATTTTAATGGGGAGTGCATTGAATCTATAGATTGCTTTGGGTAGTATGGACATTTTAATGATGTTGATTCTACCAATCCATGAACAACATATGTTCTTCCATCTGTTTGCATCGTCCTCTATCACTTTTTTCAGTGTCCTGTAGTTTTCCGTGTATAGGTCTTTTACCTCCTTAGTTAAGTTTATTCCTAGGTATCTTAATTTTTTGTGTGTGATGGTAAATGGGGTTACTTTTTTAGTCTCTCTTTCTGTAAGTTCACTATTGGTGTATAGAAATGCCATAGATTTCTTGGCGTTAATTTTGCATCCTGCTACATTGCCAAATTCATTTATTAAGTCTGTTAGTTTTTTGATGGATTCTTTTGGGTTTTTTATGTACAATATCATGTCATCCGCAAATAAGGACAGCTTTGCTTCTTCTTTTCCAATTTGGATGCCTTTTATTTCTTCTTTTTGTCTAATTGCAATGGCTAATACTTCAAGTACTATGTCAAACAGGAGTGGTGAGAGTGGGCATCCTTGTCTTGTTCCTGTTCTTAGGGGAAATGGTTTTAGTTTTTGCCCATCTAGTATGATGTTAGCTGTGGGTTTATCATATATAGCTTTTATTATGTTGAGGTATGCTCCTTCTATTCCCACCTTGTTGAGAGTTTTTATCAAGAAAGGTGTTGGATTTTGTCAAAGGCGTTTTCTGCATAAATTGATGACTATGTGATTTTTATCTCTCAATTTGTTTATGTGATGTATCACGTATATTGATTTGCGGATATTGTACCATCCTTGCATTCCTGGGATAAATCTGACTTGGTCATGGTGTGTGATCTTTCTGATGTACTGCTGGTTCCGATTTGCTAGAATTTTGTTGACGACTTTGGCATCTATGTTCTTGAGGGATATTGCTCTGTAATCTCATTGTGTTGTCTTTATCTGGTTTTGGTATTAGGGTGATGCTGGCTTCATAGAAGGAGCTTGGAAGTGTTCCTTCCTCTTGAATTTTTTGGCATAGTCTGAGGAGGATTGGTTTTAGTTTTTCCTTGAATGTTTGGTAAAAATCCCCTGTGAAGCCGTCTGGCCCCAGGATTTTGTTTGCAGGAAGCTTTTTGATGACTGCTTTAATTTCTTCCATAGTTATTGGCTTATTGAGTTGTTTAGATTCTTACTGATTGAGTTTTGGAAGGTTTTATTTTTCTAGGAATATGTCCATTTCCTCCAGGTTGTCCAGTTTATTGGAATAAAGTTGTTCGCAGTATTTTTTAACAATCCTTTGTATTTCTGTGGTGTCTGTTGTTATTTCACCTCTTTCATTTCTGATTTTGTTTATTTGGGGCCTGTCTCTTTGCTTCTTGGTGAGACTGGCTAGAGGTTCATCAATCTTGTTTACCCTTCAAAGAACCAGCTCTTGGTTTTGTTGATCTTTTGTATTGTTTCTTTGGTCTCTATTATTGTTTATCTCCACTCTGATCTTTATTATTTCCTTCCTTCTGCTTACACTGGGCTTTTCTTGTTGCTCTCTTTCCAACTCTTTGAGTTGTAGGGTTAGGTAATTTATTACCATTGTTTCTTGTATTTTTGCTGTAAGCTTGTAGTGCTATGAACTTCCCTCTCAAGACTGCTTCCACTGTGTCCCATAGATTTTGGATTGTTGTGTTTTCATTGTCATTTGTTGCCATGATGTTTTTTATTTCTTCCTTGATCTCTCTGGTAACCAAGTCATTGTTTAATAGCATGCTGTTTAGTCTCCATGTGTTTGACTTTTTTGGATTGTTTTTATTGTAGTTGATTTCCAGTTTTATGCCACTGTGATCTGAGAAGATGCTTGGTATGATTTCTTTCTTCTTGAATTTGAAGACACTTTGCCTATGTCCCAGCATATGGTCTATCTTTGAAAATGACCCATGTGCACTTGAGAAGAATGTATATTCTGTGGCTTTGGGGTGAAATGTTCTGAAGATGTCAATTAATTCTATCTGGTCTGATGAGTCATTTAGGATTGATGTTTCTTTGCTGATTTGTTGTTTAGAGGATTTGTCCAATGGTGATAGTGGGGTATTAAAATCTCCTGCTATGATTGTATTGCTGTCAATCTCTCCCTTGATATCCTCCAGGAGTTTTTTTATGTATTTGGGTGCTCCTGTATTGGGTGCGTATATGTTTACCAGAGTTATTTCTTCTTGTTGGATTTCTCCCTTTAGTATTATGAAGTGGCCTTCCTTACCTCTTGTTATGTCCTTCACTTTGAAATCTAATTTATCAGATATAAGTATTGCTACCCCAGCTTTTTTTTCATTTCCATTTGCCTGGAAAAGATTTTTCCATCCCTTCACTCTCAGTCTGTGTGCATCTTTTTTTCTGAGGTGGGTTTCTTAAAGACAGCAGATATAAGGGTCTTGTTTTCTTATCCAGTCCATTACCATATGTCTTTTGATTGGGGCATTTAATCCATTTACATTTAAAGTTATTATTGATAAATACTTATTTGTCGCCATTTTTATTCTTTACCCCTGTGTTCTTTCTTTGCTTCCTATTTTTTTTTTTTTACAGCAGACCCTTTAGCATTTCTTGCATTGTTGCTTTTGTGGTGATACATTCCCTTAGTCCTTTTTTGTCCGTAAAGCTCCCGATTTCACCTTCAATTTTAATTGATAGCCATACTGGGTACAGTATTCTTGGATTCAGACCCTTCCTTTGCATGACTTTGTATATTTCATTTCATTCCCTTCTGGCCTGATGATTTTCTGTTGAAAAATCAGTTGCTTGTCTGATGGGGGTTCCTTTGTATGTAACTTTCTGTCTCTCTCTGGCTGCTTTTAAGATACTTACTTTGTTGTTGGTGTTTGCCAATTTAATTATAATGTGCCTTGGCATCGGTCTTTTGGGGTTCATTTTGCTTGGGACTCTGTGAGCTTCTTGGATTTGTGTGGGTTTTTCTTCCCTATATCAGGGAAGTTTTCTTTAGTTTTTTCTTTTTTTTAATTTATTTTTATTGATTTCAAAGAGGAAGGAAGAGGGACAGAGAGATAGAAACATCAATGATGAGAGAGAATCGTTGGTTGGCTGCCTCCTGCATGCCACCCACTGGGGAATCAAGCCCACCACCCGGGCATGTGCCATTGACCGGAATCGAACCTGGGACCCTTCAGTCTGCAGGCCGACACTCTATCCACTGAGCCAAACCAGCCAGGGCTATATCAGAGAAATTTTCTGTCATTATTTCTTAAAACAGGTTTTCTATTCCTTGCTCAGTTTCCTCTCCTTCTGAAACCCCTATTATGTGGATGTTGTTTTGTTTCATGTGTCCCAAAGTTCCCTTAGGCTCTCCTCCTGTTTTTTAATTTTTTTTTCTAGAAGCTGCTCTAATTGGATATTTTTCACCACCTTGTCTTCTAGCTCACTGATGCAGGCCTCTGCTTCTTCTAGTCTACTCTTGATGCTTTCTATTGAGTTCTTTACAGCAGCGAAGTCATTTTTCATTTCTTCTTGGTTCTTCTTCATTTCCTCTTGCTTCTTACTCATATTATCAAATTTGTCTTCCATTCTTTTCAGCCACCTTATGACCATTTCTCTGAATTTTTTCTTTGACAGGTTGCTTGCCTCCATTTCATTTACTTCATTTTCTGGTGATGCCTGCTATTCTTTCATATGCGGGCTGTTTCTTTGTCTCCCCATGGTCTCTCTTCTCTGGATGTCTGGTTGTGTAGTTCTCTCTCTCCTGCGTTGATTTAAAAGCACAAAATACAACACAACCAGGTTCAAAACACAAGGCACTGAACAGAAATGTATTCAAGATATTAATAACCCCCAATAAAGGTGACCACCGGAGAAAGGCAAATTAGGGGATAGGAGAGAATGAACAAGAGGAAAAAGAAAAAAAAAAAGGAGTGCCAAAATATAATTGGGAAAAGGAAAAAAAAAGTAAGAGAGAAAAGAAAGAGACTAAGAAAGAAAAGGGGAACAAACTATATATGTGGGGAGAAAACTCCTAAGAACAGCCACTAATCCCAGCAAATGCCAGCAACAAGTACTTGGAGATAAATACAGACTACACACAACAACTAATATCAAGCGAGGCAAAGTAAAACAGAAGCAAAAAGCAAAGCAAACAAAAAAGAATAAGCAAAACAATCTCGTAAAAAAGCATAAAGAATCGATATAGTCAACATTCAAGCAAACAGCAACATAAGGACAGACAGAAAAACAATTTTTTGGATAGTTAAGACAGAGAAGAGAGAGGTGTGTATGGATTTGGAGCAGGCAATTGGAAATTAGATATATAAGTAGGGTGAAATTTTAACAGGGGGTAAACAGAAAGAATAGGGAAAATCTAAAGCAGGAAAAGGGTAAGAGAAACAGGACACCAAAAGGGGAAAAGTTAGGAAGACAGTGATGGCATAAATGTAGAGTTGAGATAGAGTAAAATGAAGCTAAAGGAAAGATGAAAATAGAATGTAGAACACTAATCCCAAAGTAAAATAAAGAGAAAATAAAATGATTTTTTTTTAAAAAAAGGTAAAATAGTAGTAGTAATAATACTGATTGAAAATAAAAATGTAATAATTAAAAAGGTAAAATCAAGTGAGGAAAAAGGGAAAAAATTAGTTTCTTAAGTAAAAGATGAAAAAAAATAAAAATTAAAAATAAAATAAGAAAAAGTAAAAAAATAAAATGTGCAGTAGTGAAGGTCATTCACTTCCTCTATTGTTCTTTTTTGGTACACCTGTTTCCCCGTCAGGACAGTGTTGCAGATCCCTGCGTTCCACTGCTCCTCAGTGTTGTAAGCCAGTCCTGATTTTTAAGCAGGCTGTGTCTTAATTTCTCGTATTCCTTTATTTTTTATTACACAAGAGTTAATTTGTGATTCAGCCCCTGGGTGGCAGTGTTTCTGGATTGACTTCCAGTTCTACATGGCCTCTCTAGCCTGTGTTTAGATCCTTCTTTCCCTGTGGCACTCAATACAGGTTTGTGAGAGTGGGCTGCCTCAGAGCTGGCTCTCTGATGGTCACTCCCCATTCCTATCTCCAGGTTCCAGAAAAACAACTTTCCCCTGCAGTCTCCCAGGATGTCCCCAACTGGATGATCCTATGTATTAGGCTTAGTAATCAGAAGCAAGGATTTGAAGAGGAAAAAGCCCAAGTGTGTGAACAACGGGGCTGCAGGCAAGTCTGCACAGTCCTCCTTTCCCCCTTGGGTCTAAGCAGCCGGCACACTTTTAAGATTTTTACGCTGTCCTTTTACGTCAGAACAAAATGGGTTGCTTTTTAGAGATCCCTTCTGTTAGCAGCTCTGAGGACCCCCTTCCACATTCACGGATCACGCCAGCCCCAACAGCCATGGATTATTCTAGGCATAGACTTTCCCCAGTCCTCCAGCTCCCACAGTGCGCATGTTCCTCTCTCCCACTGGGACCAGAGACCTCAACTTATCTCAGGCGAAATCTGACCTTTCCATGGTTGAATGTAGAGCTCCTCTGAGGAAGCTCCTTTTTTACTAGGGATAGTCCCCTCAATTCATGGAGCTGTCAAGGAAAAGTGAACAAAACTGCCTCCTTCATACTCCACTATCTGAATGATCGCTAGACTAGACATCCAACAGAATCTTCTGTTGCTAGCTATGATTTACCCTCATTATGCATGATGGTAGAGGTCAATATCTGTGCTAGAGGGACAGAGAAGCAGTCCTTACACAAATCATCCTAATCATTCCCCATGTTTTTAAGACTTTGCCTACAAAGAGGCTTAGTGCATGTCCCATGGACTATTCTGTACAACAGTGAAGAACATCATTTTGGATATATACACTGAGTGGCTAGATTATTATGATCTCTGAACGCATAATAATCTGGCCACTCAGTATATATATATATTAGAGGCCTGGTGCATGAATTTGTGCATGGGTGGGTCCGACTAGCCTGGCCAGGGGGAGGGGACATGGGCAGTTGCCCAGCCTGCCTGCTGGTCAAACTCCTGGTCGAGGGGACAATTTGCTTATTAGCCTTTTATTATATAAGATATACACTGAGTGGCCAGATTATTATGCATTCAGAGATCATAATAATCTGGCCACTCAGTGTAGATGTAGGAAATGAAAGTCCAAGCCTTACATTACACTACAGGCCTGTTGTCATAAGAAACATTCAAACCTGTGAATAATTTTTTTGTGAGTTTATTTGAGCCAAACTGTCAATAATTGCTGAGAAGCAGAATCTCAACAGATTGAGATAATGCTCTGGAGAATGGCAGTCTTGCATCTTATTTTATACATTACAATCAAAAGAGGAGACAGCACAGCTGGTGTGGCTCAGTGGTTGACCATCTACCTATGAACCAGGAGGTCAGGGCACATGCCCAGGTTGCAAGCTCAATCTCCAGTTCAGGGCATGCAGGAGGCAGCTGATCAATGATTCTCTCATCATTGATGTTTCTATCAATCTCTCCTTCTCCCTTCCTTTCTCTGAAATCAGTAAAAACATATCCTATATAATAAAAGGGTAATATGCAAATTGACCATAATGGTGGAATGGCTGGGAACAACCAGTCGCTATGACACACACTGACCACCAGGGGGCAGATGCTTGACGCAGGAACTGGCCCCTGGTGGTCAGTACGCTCCCACAGGGGGAGCTCCACTCAGTCACAAGCTGGGCTGATGGCTGCGAGCGCAGCAGTGGTGGTGGGAGCCTCTCCCACCTCCTCTGCAGCACTAAGAATGTCCAACTGCAGTGGGTAGCAGGCCTAAGCCATCAGTCGGACATCCCCCCGAGAGCTCCTGGGCTGCCAGAGGGATGTCTGACTGCCAATTTAAGTCCAATCCCCTGGGCAGCAGTCCTAAGCTGGCAGGTGGACATCCCCCAAGGGTCCCGGACTGCAACAGGGCTCAGGCTGGGCTGAGGGACCTTCCTTGAGTGCATGAATTTTTGTGCACTGGGCCTCTAGTTTAAAAAAAAAAAAAGAGGAGATATAAGTGGGTTACATGAAATCCATTGGTGATAGATTAGGAAGGTGTTCAAAGCCAAGTGGGGAAACTTCCAGGATTGGATAAAAAGTCAAATGATAGGCACATATTTTTTTTACTTAGTTGGTTGCAGAACAGTTAACAGTCAACAGTTAACTCAGTAACAATGAGGGGATTTGTAGTCTCCACAGAGCAGTGCCTGGTCTTTGAGGCACGTGGAAAAAGGAAAATTACTTTGATATTTCAATGATACGTTATCTTAGATGCAAAAAAACAATAGACAGGCTCAGTTAAGGTAAAGACTGACCTTTGTCAGGGAAGATACCAGCCTAGGACATTACTACCCTCCATAAACTGTTTTTAGTTAAAATTTTCATTTCAGACCATCCTTTGTGGCTACTTTAGCTCTCTGAGTTTGCAAGACCACCATGCAAGCCTTCCCTGAGCTTGTCAGATTAGCATGTGGCCCCTTTTCCTTCACAGGTCCATCATGGGACTCTGCTTTTCTGAGTATGGCAGCTCCCTTTTCCTAGATATTCCTTGAAGGTTCACTCTGACTTGTTTTCAGTGTGGGCTGCCTCTGTACACTTGCTTACTACCTCATCTCAGCCCACCCATCACCAGCATTAACAGAATCCTTAGTGCAATGGTGACCAACAGCTTTTCTTGGAGGTAAACTGGGGAAAATAAAACTGTTTATGGGATAAATAGTAGGTACTTCAATACATAGGACCAGAAGATAGAACAGAAGGGTAGATGGATTTCCAAAATTATAATGATTTTATTAATCCCATGGTGGTGGTAGAGTGGTGGGAAATGTTTATTCTTAAAATTTTAGATTACCTCTTTACTGAATGAAAAAAAATACTAATGAGAAAATTGCCACTGCTTTTCAGCCACTAAAAGAATTAGTATCTAACATATTTGAGGAGCAGCAATATAGAAGCTGCATTTTAATCTTTCATCCTGAAATTAGCCTGCCTGGTTCTTAGATGCAGCCTATGATCTGCAGGCAGCACAAGAGTGCTTTAGAGGATTTTTGAGCTGGAAGGGCCCTTGGAGATGATTCAGTCTGGGAATTCCAAAATTTTCATCACCAAGGGAACCTTTAATTAATTTATCCTTGCATTTCCTGTTTTGAAATATCTGGCCTACTAAACAAATTACATTTATCACATAATTTCTTTTCCCATTCTTTTTTTTTTTTTTTTTTTTTTGCTCAGTCATTGATAACTGCCCATGAGAGCATCTGGTCAGCATGAAATAACCAATGTGACCACAGTAAACTGATACAAAGGGAAGGCACTTGATGGTTGAGTTAATCAGTGGTCTTCTAGATCTCAGGGATCTTTACAATCTATTTTAGGCTTACTGATTCTCATCATGACTTTCATGTAATCTTGTGGAGAACATTTATCTTTTCTTCCTATACGGACTGATGAGGAGACTAAGATTTAATAAACAAAGTGATTGATTAGCCCAGGGTCACAAAGCACCTTACTAAGTAGGAGGACCAGAACTCATGTCTGAGTCTCAATTATCTTTTTTCCACAGTCTCAATTTTAATGTGCTCTAAGTCTAAGAGCTCCATTTTGGCTTGTATTCTTTGTTGACAAGGACTTTTTGATGAGCAGATGAGGAGGAGAAGATGGCGAATTATATTTCGGGAACTTTGAGGATGACAGTGTTTGGTACAGATCTTGTGGATAACAGAGGGCAGCATGGAAACTGGAATGAAAGTATGGTTTTGTGGAAAGGGCACAATCTTAGGAGTAAATGATACGTGAGTTCAATGTATGGTTCCCCCACTTGGTGGCTCTGTGACCCTGGGTCAGTTCCCTGTTACTTTTAACTTATGTCTCTGACACATGTAGGCGTTCCATAGATACTTGCTGAATTGGTAGAATAGGAACAATGATGCTTACCTCATGGGATTGTGTGTTGATTGAATGAGTTGATGTAAATGGAGTTCCTGTAATATGCCTAACACATAGGAAGTGTCAAAATAAAAATGCACTGTGGATTCATTAAATAACCTATAAAATAATACTAATAGGAAACTCTCAGTTCTGAATTTGTACCAAGCCAGCCTCCTTTCCATAAATTATTTCAGGCACCCCCTTATAGAATATCTTAGGTGCTATTGTTTTTTAAAAGGTTCACTTAGGCAACCAAATAGTGTCCATGTTATCCTCTTACACTTATTTTTCCTGAGGGCTGAAAAGGCAGGGAATTACTCTCAGCAGTGAAGTTCAGCCTTCAACTTTTTTACAGTGATGATCTTTGCTAAAATGATTAGAATTTGAATAAGAGTACCCCAGGATAGCTCATTCCCAGTCATTCTAGATAGAGCCATAGTGGGGAGCCACTAAGCTTTTTGGGTTTTCCTTCTTTTAGCCTGTTCAGATGTCCTGCCATTAACCATGTGGGACACATCCGTTGGCCATTATTAGCTAATTATATTTTTGACATATTTTCCCAGTAGGTGAGATGATAAAATTCAGTGGTACATACTTGGTGTTATTTTCATTGGAAACCATACTTGGGAGCCCTGGCTAATAACATGTTGAGACACAGGCTTAATTGTAGGGCTTTGGTTGTCATGTACTGTCCTATATGTAGTGTGCCATTCACATTGACCAGAATGAGTTGTGCACAGCCTACAAGACCAGATGGCCAGCTCCTACTTGACATTCCACATTGGAGCTCACAGGAGGCCTCTGAAGACCCTCATCACTGGCCATGGGCTGTGGAAGTGATCCAGTAACCTTCTCATGTACAGCTCTGGAACCCACTTTGATCCCCAGGGGAGGAATAGGTTGCTAGGTTGCCCAGTCTTTGATTAGCAGTCCCCTATCCTGGCCCCTGTGGTGCAACACACACACACACACACACACACACACACACACACACACACACACACATATTATGATTCTTATGTAAGGTTTAGAGTTAATAAGAAAGAAGAGATGAGTTTTTCTTTCCCCCTCAGAATTTTAGGTAGAGTTGATATAAATTTCATGAGCAAAGTAGAATATTGGCTGATTTAATGCTTGCAAAAACTAACTGTTCATCAGGCTAGATAAAAAATTTCAATCTTGTAAGTGGTCAGAACAATGTCGAAGATGAAAAGTTATATGTTGAATGTCAAAACAAACAAAAAATTTGAAGAGTGCAACAAGCCAATATAATGAGAATTTCCCCGGTTTTGTTTTTCTTTCAATATTGAGGTTGTGTGTTTTTTTCCTTTTGAACTCAGGAGATGAAAAATACCTTTGAGTCTAGTTAATAATTCTTAATTAACTGTCTAGAGATGTTGTGTGAGGTAAAATTCTGAGAAGGGTTCTTTCTATGGACAGGGAAATTAGCTCGGTAGCTAGCCAACAAAAGGGTGCATTTCTTCTTACTGGCTTTTCTTAGGAATTGAGAAGAGGAGAAAAGCACAGAAGAGGACATTATCTCATTGCTCAAATAACCAGGGTCAAGGCTTGTAGGCTACCTCTAAGATGTCCCTTTATTTGCCAATTTGTTATGTAGATGTGTGCATGTGTTTAAAAACATACTCCCTCCTTTGGAATAAAATGCCTTGACTATTTGGGAGGCATTTTACTCCAGAGGAGGGAATATGCAGTAGTGGGACCATGGACTCTGGGAGTCTAAGCTCTGACATTTATTACATATATGCCCTTGGGCAAATTGCTTACTTTTTTGAGCCTCAGTTTGCTTGCCTAAGAAATGGAGAGAATAGTAATACCAAATTCCAAGGCTTGTTCCATAAATAAAATAATCAAATGAGATATCCCATATAAAAACCCTTCTCACCATGCCAGGTATATAGTAAGTAGTAGCTCAAAAAAAGATAGATGACAATGACAGTGTTTTGCAGGATAAGAAGTGTCTGGGCTTGTAAACTATTTCTTTGAACATGATTCTAATGATAAACCCTCATCTGAGCTAGTGAGTCTTACCAGGGAATAAATATGACACAGGCCTATAGACTGCAGATTTAAGCTCTGTCTGGTGTTCTTTTAGATCAAAGCATTGGTTTCCAGGGACTCCCAGTTAAAGATGGCTTGAATATAAAGACACAGTAGTTAATAGAGGGTTTTAGACACCTGTAGATAGTAGCAATGCTACTTTTTCAGAGAAATGAGAGGCCTTGAGTACAACCAAATCTGGCCTCAAATTTGAGAGCAGGGACCTCTCACTTGTATACCATTGTATGAGGTTCAAGGACTTTCTGTACAAAACTGGGGATTTCCAATTTGTGAAATATGAAACATCTGTGATTTCTTGCTTTTAGAAAATGAATACAGGGAGAGATCATTTAACTTAGGTCATGGCCTGGGCCAGTTGACCTGTGGCTTGGTTTCCATAAATAAATTTTCACTAGCAGCTTTTGCAATGTCAACAGAAGGTCAGGCTAGATCCAGAGTCATTATTTCCTGGCACTGTGTCAACCAAGCATGACAATCTTGGGGCAATTCAGATTTTGTTTTTGTTTTTGTTTTGGGAAATGGCTTTAAATAACAGATTTTCTTCCCCAAGCCCTTTAAAAGCAAAGCAAAATTAAAATTACACTTAAACCCAACCACTCCAAGACAGGGAAACCTCAGCAAATGCAAGACAGGGAAACCTCAGAAAACCTAATGTACAAGCTTCTCATCAGAGCTTTATCTGGCCTTCATCTTACACCTATGCACAGGAGGAGCTGGGTAGAAAAGACTGCATTGTGTTCTACATGAGAAACTTACCTAAGCATCTAGGTTTAGTGCCTCATTTGTAATTAGACAATTTCTTGGAAGTACATCAAGCTCAGCCTCAAATCAGAACATCTCTTGGGGAGAAATCTGTATTTAGATGCTTCATTTAAAAATTCATCATTGAATAGCACAGTATTTTGTTGCAACTCCTACTTTATGCAGTCCAAATTCTCCCTAATTCTTTTTTTTTAATTACAATGATTTAATTAATAATGGATGGAATAGAGAGGGTGAAAATGTGCCAGAGGCTCAGCAGCAAATAAGGCAGCACAGGCAGATAAATCACAACTCTTTGGGACTGCAGAATCCTGTGCATCTCAGATCAAGAGCTTGCCACCCTGCCTCCCTTTCCTGGATGCCTGTTATTTGCATCCTAGAACTGCTCTGATTTGGCCAGGAGAAATGTCTTTATAAGTAGTGAGCAGGAAATGAACTACTAAAAAGTTATTTGGCAAGGAGATTAAGTTTCCCTGAAAGTTGGGAAAAGGACTTACTTTTTATGTCTGTACTGACAGCCTATATCTTCTCTTCTCCCATTCTTCTGTTTTTTCATTCCAGTCATCCTGCCACTGATACTACACTTTTCAAAGTCACGAGTGACCTCCTATATTGCTCAATAAAATGGTCTCTTTCCACATATCATTTGATCTCTTAGTAGCATCCACTAGTAGACTGCCCTCTTTTCTTGGTTTACTTGATCATTCTCCTGCTTCTCCTTCCTCCCTGGATAATCCTTCTAAATCTCCTTTATAGGCTTGTCCCCCTCTAACCAATCTCTAAATGATAGAGTTACTTAGAGCTTGCTTCTGGGCTTTCTTCTCCTCTCCATCTATTCCACTGCCCCAGTTATCTCATCTACTTAGTGCTTTAATGTTTTATGCATGTGACTTCCATTTTTTTTTTCACTCCAAAATTTTTCCCCTAATGCATTGTACAAAATATTCTCTCTAATGCATAATACTGAAATGTAGGTAACTGTGAAGAACACTGATTGTTTAATAGCTTTCTCTTTTTCTCCTTGGCCTTTGATTTCTCATTTCTAGAACATTCATCTAGAGTTACTTATTCAGCAAATATTAACAGACTATCTACACTATGTCAGACACAGTGCTAGCTGCTATAGAGATTGGGGGTTAGGGGATAAAAATTAGAGTACACTGTGATATGTGATTGCATAGGCTGACAGAGAAATGTGTGTTCATTCATGCAATCAATGATGTGTACATAGCTGTATACAAATAGTCATTCAGCAGATATTAACTGGGAATGTACAATGTACCAAGTACTATGTCACACACTAGGGATACTGTGAGGACCAGGGAATAGCTCCTGCTCACATGTCACCTGCAGTTTTATTTAGAGAGTCAGAAGGCAATCATAAAGGCAATGTTAAGTGTCCCACAGAGATGGTTCAGGTGCAAAGATAAGTCTAGATGAAAGTCTCACATCCAGCTTGTGTGTGGTTTGTGTGTGTGTGTGTGTTATAATTATAAGTTTTGTTGGAAATATTAGTATTTTTCAAGTTCCTGCTAGCTTCTAACTTGCTCAATGATAATACACACAGGAACAATTTCTGGGTCTATGGTTCCCAGTATGAATGTATAACCGTAGCCCCAGTGCACTGAGCTAAGCTTCCAAGGCCAGAAAGACTCATTTTGTCTAAAGTCTGTTTCTCTGGGTTTCTGCTAGGCTCTCTGAAGAAGGGAATAGAGCTGTGCTGGAGGGAAAGGAGGACACCTCTATTCAAGCAAAAGGGGACCCTTAAACTGTTGCTGTCATAATAGTCATCTTAATATATTTAAAGAGCTAGGTGCTGTCACAACCGAACGGGTGACCAGTCACCATGAAGTGCATGGAGCACCTCTCGGTTCCCTCCCTCCCCGGCTGCCGAGCCACTCACCATGAGGGGAGGAGGGGGCTGGTGGCGGAGAAGGACTGGGGACTGTTGAGCAGAGGTGGCAGGCTGCTTCGTGGGGTGGCCATGAGCTTAGCGGAGCAGTCACCTGGGTGGCAGTGGTTTTGTGAAGCAGTCATGGGGTGGGGTTAGCCTCGCAGAGCAGTCAAGGGGCTGCGAGTATCGCGGAGCATCCGGGGGCAGGGAGCTCCACGTAGTGTCGCAGGGCGGCAGAGGCTATGCGTCGGAGGCCAGGCTAGGCCTAGGGACCCTAACCGCACACAATTTCATGCGTGCTGGGCCTCTAGTATAATAGAAATGCCCTGACTATGCAGAAAGGTATTCTCTCAAGCAGAGATAAAGAAAGCCAGTCATACTCATCTTACCTCTACCTTCAACCTTTTCCTCACCAAAGTGTAAACTGTCCCCTATAGTATTATGACCCTCTCTTGACCCAGGGCCTTGCCATTTTTACTTTCAGTCCTTGAGGGCTCCAGTGAAGAGAGGTGATGGAGAATGGTGAAACATTGAAGCTCCTTGTGGAAGCCAGCATATGTGGGTTTTCATGGAAATACTCCCATAGAAGGTGTGCTTCCATAGAAAGGAGCACATAAGAGGTGCTCAGTTAATATTTGTTGAATGAATGAATGTGTTATAGTGTGAGCAGGAGTTAGGTGAATCTATGCTGGCCATCCAAGGCACTAGATATGTAAAGATGAATGATACCAGGTCCCTGCCATCAAGGACCTCGGTTCACAGTCTAATGCAAGAGATTGAAATGTTAACAACCAAATGTCATCTGGTGTGGTAGTTATTATAATAACAATGGATGCTTATTGAGCCCTTACTATATCCAGGTAATGCTTCGTATAAATTATCTCATTTAATCTTTACAATAACCACATGAGATCTTTTATCAGTCCCCACTCTTCAGATGAAGAAACTTTAATAATGAGTGAAAAGAGGAAAAGAAGCGTGACAAAGCCATGATTCAAACCAGGCAGATGGACTCCAAAACTTGGGCTCATAAGTGCTATTGACATTGCCTTTCGGTCTGGGTTGAAGCTTGAGAACATCTTGGCATGTATCAGTAAGATCACTCAGGGGGAGTTCTTTTTGTGCAGAGAGAGGCAGCCCAGAGATGGAGCTTTATGGAGAGGCAGTAGAATGTAGTAGGCTGGTTGGTCCATTGTAGCACACCCGGTGTAGACTAGGGGCCTTCTTTGCAAAAGATGATTGAATCTTACTGAGAATTTTGAGATTACTCATTTTAGTTCAGGTGCATCTTGGAGACCTTGGAATCACCTAGTATGCCCTGTCTCTGTTTGTGGCTCTAAGGAAGCATAAGGGAGCCAGGAGAATCAGTGTGGAGGTTAAGTCGTCACAAGGATTTCTTGAATCCTCATCCCAGCCAGGCAGTGCCCTTAATTACTCGCATTTGGAAGCAGCAGGGTCTGCAAGTGTGTCTCATGGACATAAAAATGAAACATACCACACAGATTAAGTTTTTCTCGTTTATATGGCGTTCTTAAAAAGACAAAGTGATAATGATGTAGAACAAAGAAAGCGTCAGGTGTTAAGGGTAGAAGGGGAAGGTGTGACTAAAAAAAGGTAGCATGAGGAAATATTTTGGAGTGATCAATTGTGGCAGTGGTTCCACAGACCTATACACTTGTTAAAACTCAGTGAACTGTCCACTAATAAAAGTCCATTTTACTGTCTGTTAATTTTAAAAAACAAAATTTAAGAACGAACCAAGCACACCCCACATAGCTTTTATTTTTTGCTTCTTAGTTCCTGCACAAAAATGCTGGGACTTAAAGCCTTTCATGGTTTGGCAGGGTTAGAAGAACGGTAATAAGAGAATAATTGGTTGAACTTGACTCCTGATTCTTTTCAAGTCATGAGAAACTAATTTATCCTCCCATGTGCCATCTCTGCTGTTGAGCTACTGAATGCCCTGATTTGAAAAATGCCATATGGGCAATGTGGGATTATGCATGGTGATAGTGCAAGTTCCAGGGAAGTCATGTGAAGCTGGGAGAAAGAGCATGTTCGAGCCCACAGTCCTCAAATGCTCCACTTGCCAGCATTCTGTCAGTGTTTGACATGACTTCAGTGCTTATTTGTACTTGCAGTGCAGAGCAGGCAGACCTTGACTTACATAGGCCCTGACCCATTTAATGCCATAAAGTTTTCTGCAAGAACTAAAGACTAGAGACTTCAGTTCTAGTGCCATAGGGCAGAAAGACTACCCATATCTGCCAAATTGGGGAGTTGTCCTTTTCCCCTCTCTCTCTTCTAGGTCCTCTTCCTAAAGTCTAGGTTTTGCTATAGTCCAGGGTACAGGAAGGAAATAGTGGGAAAAGTTTGTCACAAAATATATTCCAGCTAGATTAGCTTTGGGAATATGCATAGCCTTTTCCCAAATCCTTCTCCTTACTGGTTATGGGACCTTTGGCAAGGCACTTAAGCTTCTTTGATTCTTTCCTTATCTGATACACACAGATAACAATTCCTGCCTTCCTTAACTCACCTAAAGACTCTTTGGGTCAGGTGTCAAAGTGGTGAGCACATTTGTATCATGATAAAGGTGAGTTGAATATAATTTATGAGAGATTAGCTTGGACAACTACTATATCTTCCCACGGAATCCAATGTTTTGATTTCTAACCCATTAAGCCTCCAAATTACAGATGCATTTTTGCATCCTATAGCACATTTCATCCAGTTTATTTTCAAAGTTGTGAACAAAGAGTCATGTTCCATGAGCAAAACACTTTTGAAATAAAATACAAGTTCCCATCAAAGTATTTTCATATGTTAGACAAGATACCATATTGTTAGTGTGCTATGTGTTAATTAGGCAGGATTGAAAAGCAGTTTTTATTATGACTGCAATTCATCTGTGCTTACACACGATCAAACTGAGCATTATTGAGACATAGTCATATGGGTGAGGAATGTTCTTGCTCCTTTATCCATATCAGCTTTATGAGGAGAAGGTGTCCTCTCCTGCTTATTGGTTATGAGCCTGCTCCCTCTGCTGACTCCCATGACATTCTGCTGGGACCACTTTTACAGCTTTTGCCATATTGTGCCTATGGCATCATTGTTGCATCCTTAATTAGTATAGAAACCCCTCCAGGACAGCCAGGTCTTGCTCAAGACACTATGCATAGTGCCTTATGCATTGCTGGTATCTGGGATTTAGCTCTTGAGTTCAAAATTCAAAGCGAAAGAAGTTACATTCCATTCTAAGAAAGCAGACTGCTGTTTTTTTTTTAGAAAAACAAAACTAAATCTATTGATTATAGACAATTTTGAAATATTGATAAGCAAAACAGAAAGTTATGGTAATATAATATATAACCCACCACTTAGGTAAAAACTTTTATTACCAATCTGGCTTAATTTGTATAGTTACTATGGTTGATGCTGTGAATCTAAAGATGATCATGGCATGATCAATGCCTTCATAACTTTACAGCCTGGTGGGAAAGGCAGATCACGAACTTAGTCCTATAGGGGATAGGGAGCCAGTACAAGTTGTGAGCAGGAGATTGAAAAGACAAAAATATTTAAGGAATATTTATCTGACAGCAGTATGCAGGATAGTATAAATAAAGTGAGGCCTGACACATAGAGACCAATTAGGCATTGCTAAGAGTCCACATATTTTACTATTTGGCCTTAATATAAAGACAATGTAATTCAACAAGAATGACCCTCTTCCCAAGTTACTCACTCTAGGGACATCCAAGAATGAGACTTGGAGGGTAGTGTTGCCCTCTTCACATTCCTTGGAACAACAAGGGACTCAGAGAGGCCCTCAGTGTAAGGGTGGCAAGCAACGCTTTATCTCTCTCTGAGTGATTGATCTCTCAGGCCACACTGCAGAACCTGAGTGCTAGGGATCATAGCTTTAACCTGCAAGTCAGCCACTGGGTATCCTAAGTCTATCTCTGTTACCCTCTAATCAAGAAATTTTGATTAAAGATCTGGGTGCTCCTGGTCAGAAAGGTGTAGAACCAAAGACTTATTTCAAGTTAGAAAAGACATGGATAATTATCATTTGATAGATGATAAAAGGAAACCTGGAAAGGTCATACTTACCCTAGATCTCATATAGTCAGTAAGTGGCAGAGATGGGCCTCATATTAAGCTTCCCACTCCTTCCAATACATGTAGGTTGCTTTCAGGCTGGACGAAATTGCTGAGCCTCTGTGCACCAAGGCAAGTAAAACTGGAGAACTTGCAGTGAAGCCCAGATTAAATGGATTCCTGTTGGTTCTTGCAAGCACAGTATGGCAATTTAAAAACAACCAAGAAGCAAACAAACTAAAAACTTAAAAAGAAACTGACATTATACTCATGACATACTTTTTATCTTCTGTTTTTTGCTGGGGTTATTTTTCAGTTTATTTCAGGGAAGGGGATTTGTTTTGATGGCTCCATAAACTATGATTTGGTGTGGAAAGATGGGATCAGTGGGCTGTTTTTCTGTGAAAAGTCCTAAGCTCTTCTGAATTTACACTGTGTACCTCTTATCTTCATGGCGATATTTAGGTTTAAAAGGATACTGTTGGGAGTCACAAGTACACCATTGGGACCAATCTCAGGAACAGTCAGTGGCAATGGCCTCTTTTAGAGAGGGTGCCACATTGTCGAAAACTTGCCTTAAGGAGGCATGACCATCCCTAACCTCCACAGAAGAGTGACCTCTAAAATGGCAGGGTGTGGTGGATGGTTTGCTGTTGACTTTCATTCTGAATGGCCTCCTGAGATGTTGGGAAATGCACATGGGAAAACACTATCTACAGATTCAAAGCCCATTTCTTAAAAACTGAGCTGTGATCATTCTTTCCTATTTTTATACTTGTTTTTATTTGAGCACATAAGCCTATTTTTGAATGCTGTCATTCATCCTGCATTAGGTTCTTCTTACTAGATTCATATGTGTTTAGGGTATATCTGAGTCGAGTACACATGAGTTTTTAGAAACAGTAAATTCTCTCAACTTCATATCCTTGGCTAAAACTAGAAATATGCAGCCTTTTGTGTATCAATTGATAGAAGCTGATTACTCTATTCATATACATATAGCTGTTAGGTATGTTGAAGACCTGAGGCAATTTGGCCACACAGAATTGTTTTTAGGTTTGAAAGAAAACTCAGCCCCCAAACTAGATATTGTGACATGTTCTATTTTCAATGGATGTATTTTCCTGTTTCAGCTTAGAGATGTTGGTTCATCATTTTGATTCTTGACAAAAGCATTCTGCTTAGAATTTCAGCTCCCTGGTGTTTTGGAGTTTCACAAAAACATCTGCTAAGCAAAGGGGATTCATACTGTCCTAGGCAGTGTTCTCTAGAAGGTTTCCCATAAACATCTGTAGCTACAAGATTCCCTGTCAGTCTGTACTCCCCAGTTGTCCACGGGCCTGCAGCCCTCACTGCTGGCTAGGGAAAACTTGACAGTTACTAAAAAAGAGGATCCCTTTCTATCTAGTAACAACCAAGTCTGTTCTGGCATATGTACTGTATCTAGTTTCTTCTAGTATCTACTATAGCACATACTCACTATTTCTAAGCATTGTGGATAGTTGTGGTGTAAATGGCCCCAAAGATTGGCCTTGAGTGAAAAAACAAACAAACAAGACAACAACAAAAAACATGACTGGAATTCTGATTATGGTAGAAAATCCTTTTCAATGTACATTTCATAAGAAATTTACTTCAGAAGAGAATTGATGTTAGAGGATCCCCTCATTTCTACTGTCCTTTCTTTTCTTGTTTTCTGCAGACAACCAATTATTTAATACTAGTAGCCCATTGCGTGATATCGCGCACAGGAGGCCGGGAACCACAGCGTGCCACCAGGAGTCGTGCTGCTTCTACAGGAGCCGAGTGGCTTCCGGGGAGGCGGAAGCGAGCGTGGGCGCTGGGAGGGAGCCCGGCTGCTTCCGTGGGAGGCGGGCCCACCGTCTCCTCTCCAGGCCTGCGCTTAGCTGCAGAGGCTGCAGGCCAGCATCCCTGTTCCCCAGAAACCCTCCGTGGCCAGGGCGTTGCCACAGTGATGAAGCAAGTGTCCTGCCCTGGCTGCTCCGCGCCCGCTGCCCAGAGGCCCTCTGTCACCACAGCAATGAAGCAAACATTCCTCCAGGTGGCTCACGCTGCCCGCTGTCAGTGGCAGCCCCCCCCAGGACTGGAGGACTCCGGCGAGGCTGAGGGGACTGGGCGCTGCCATCTTGTGGCTATGGGCACCACCATCTTTGTGACCAAGTGACAGTTAATTTGCTTATTACCCTTTTATTAGATAGGATAGGATATGTGTGTGCCTCAGTGACCAAAGTTGCTAAGGATAAATCAAATGGTTCATCCCAGAGCAGCTCAGGGAGATTTGGGATATCTCCACAGCCCTTGATTTTCAACTTAAATTATAAATCCATTTGGTCAAGTTGTGGTTTAGGTCCCTGTGACAGGCTTTTGGTAAACAATTGCAGTACAGAGGCAGCTTGGCCTTATTTGTTATCATATCTACTAAGCTGCTGAGATAACTGCATGGGGAGGATGATTTAGTAAGTGAAAGCAGGTGGAGTTTGACAGTGTAGGTTCTTAGGTTCATGAAGAAAAAATATGCTTTGTGAAGGACTATTTTTGACTTAAAAAATTAAAATACTTTCAGATTTGTCCTCCTAAGTAACATCAGGATGTTTGTTCACATATCTTCATTTCTGCCTATTTTCTGGTTTTGAAAAAGTCTTTTGTGGAGAGAAGTTTGTCTCATCTAGAAAGCAGTAGATCACATTTTCCATTCCATGTGCATTTTACTATCCATCTACCTTGTTTCTGTGAACATTAAAATAAATAAAACCCTACAACCCAAATTTGGCTTTTACTAAATAAATAAATAAACACAATAGTTAGTTGAACTCAAACAGCTTTAAAATAGAAACATTATTCTATTATGGCAAAAACATAGCAGAAAAAAAAAACAAACAATTGGACACCCTAGCACAGCACTTTTTTCACTGGGAGATTGATTTATATGTTGGCCTCAAAGTAAACATGCTATATTCTCTCAGACTTAATGAAGCTCATTAACTCTTTCAGGCCACTTGCTGCTAGGCACCCAGTATCCTGCTGGCTTAAGTCTGTGGCTTTGAAATCTATCAGTTTCTTACCAAAGACTGGCTGAGGGATTGAAAAAGGTGAATTTAGAATGTATGCTGCATTTGTTAGACAAGTATTTATTTTGCACTCCTCCAGCCAAAAACAGTGTTAGGGACTGTGAGTGGAAGACACTGTAGCTGTTGAGAAGATTCTCACACACGCACACACATACACCCACAGTAAGGCAGGGAAATAACAGTTCATGACAGTGTATAACTGAGGACCAGGGTGATTAATGTGGACCACAGTTGCTGTAGAGTAGTTTAGGAAAAGGAAGTCATCACTATGGACTCATGGAACCAGGGAAGGGGCTCTGACAAAATGGAGCTTAAACTGGACTAAGGAGATTTTGGAGAATATTGTAAGCACAGAGGAGAGGAAGACATGATATTGTCTAACTAAGGCAAGTGGTTGTTTAGGACATCATGGGTGTTTGTTTGTTTTTTAAGTTTTATTTTATTTTTCTTTTTTTTTTTTTTTTTTTTAAATATATTTTATTGATTTTTTACAGAGAGGAAGAGAGAGGGATAGAGAGTCAGAAACATCGATGAGAGAGAAACATCGATCAGCTGCCTCTTGCACACCCCCTACTGGGGATGTGCCCGCAACCAAGGTACATGCCCTTGACCGGAATCGAACCCAGGACCCTTGAGTCCGCAGGCCGACGCTCTATCCACTGAGCCAAACCGGTTTCGGCTTATTTTATTTTTCAATTACAGTGTACATTCAGTATTATTTTGTATTAGATTCAGGTGTACAGCATAGTGGTTAGACAATCATATACTTTACAAAGTGTTCCATCTGACATTTACAGTACCACATGGCACCGTACATAGTTATTACAATATTATTGACTATATCTCCTATGCTGTAGTTTATGTCCCCATGACTATTCTGTAACTACCAATTTATACTTCTTAATCTCTTCACTTTTTTCACTCAGTCCCTCAACTACTCTTTCCTCTGTCAACCATCAGTTTGGTTGTTGAGGACTTCTTATTTGCTAAATGCTGGGGACAAGTGAAGAATAAGTCTGGCATTGTCTGGGCTGTCTTGGAACATATTCTTTACTATTAAAACTATTTTTAATTATATATTCTATTATTGCGTGTTATTACAAATGTGCAAAGTGCTGCACATAAGTTGAGAATCCTTGTAAACTGCTTAAATAAAGGAGGCAAAGAGATTGGAGGGGTTTGTGAGTACAGCCTGCCCTAGATCCTGTGGCAGGATCCAAGAATTAGAAGGTCAAAAACTAAAATTAATTATTCCATCATCTTGGGTCATATAGACATTTATTGCTGTTTCTAAGACTGCTTCAAGTTTATTTCTTCTCTCCTCTTCCACACACAACACACACATACATACACTTGTTTTTCTACTTGCACAGACTTATGGTCTCATCAGCCTGAACTTTAAATTCACTTCCTGGTTCAAAGAACCAACAGAAATTTACCAGAATTCCTGTGTCCCAATGCCCAAGTGGCCTCCTTTGGCTCAATTGTCCATTTATGATTTATTTAGCTATGCCTTGTGGTACAAGTCATGTGTCTTTGAGATGAGAGCAAGAGAAATGACTGTCGTTTCAGGTACAGACAGTCACTGCTAAGAAAGAAAGCAAAAACCCAAGCAGAGGCTTTATATCTGACCCAAACATGCTGTGCTTGATAATGTGGAGAATGGTATTACTGAAAAATACAGGCTTGCCATGGTGAGAAGTGGTAAGAATGTAGACTAGAAAGATAGGTAGAGTGGGCCTGTGGTTTAGTAGGTTGTTTTAAGTGTAGAAGAGAAAGTCTGTGTGTCTTATTGGTAGTGAGTATATACTGACAGCCCATCTCTTAAGGAAACTGTAGAGAAAATTCCTGCCCTGGATGGGGAGTTGTGGGACTGGAGTAAGGATTTTCTGGGATTGCTTCCCAGCATTTGGGTCTTTGATTTGAAGCTTCTTCAGATTCCTCTCTGAGAGGAACTCTGGTGATTTCCCTCTCCCCATGCATAGGGTGCTGCCCACTGGGAATCAGGAGACTTGTGGTAGGTGAGGCCTTCTACTTCCTGAGAGCACTATGCTAATACCTTCCCACAAGAGGACTGTGTCCTTCAAAGACAGAAATGGAAGAGATTAAAAAATCTCCTCTGACTTTTGCTGTCTAGACATACCCCTTTCTTAAAGAACCCGTCCAAAATAGGGTCAAATTTTTGTATCATACCTAATATTCATCTTAGAATATTTGAGTTATTTATTTTATTTTTAAATTTACAAATTATGCATTTATAAACATTTAATATGGAAATGAGAATATTTGTTCACTGTGGGAGATTCAGGAAAGTACACAAAGTACCCAAGACACTAAACATCCAAAGAAGATCAAGTTGGCATTTTGTTAAATATTTTTTTAAATATATTTTATTGATTTTTTTACAGAGAGGAAGGGAGAGGGATAGAGAGTTAGAAACATCAATGAGAGAGAAACATTGATCAGCTGCCTCCTGCACACTCCCCACTGGGTATGTGCCCACAAGTTACAGCCCTTGACCAGAATTGAACCTGGGACCCTTGAGTCCGCAGGCCGATGCTCTATCCACTGAGCCAAACCAGTTAGGGCTCTTTTCAATATTTTAACATGTGTCTTATTTAAAATAAAATTATACTAATGCATTACACACAGTTTTGTATCTATTTTTGTCTTAGTGTATAGTGAGCATTTTTCCATTTCATTAAATATTCCTGGTGGCTACATAGTTGTACAGAAATATATTTACTTATTTGGGAAAATTTAATTGTCAGCTTCCTTCCTCCAAAACAATCTATATATATAAAAGCCTAAGCGATGGTCACTATGATGATGCACTGACCACCAGGGGGCAGATGCTCAACACAGGAGCTGCCCCCTGGTGGTCAGTGTGCTCCCACAGCCAACCTCCCATGGCCCGGCAACCTTCCATGGTCCCTCCCCCTGCCAGCTGGTCCTGATTGGCCCTGATCAGCCTGATTGCCAGCCAGGCCGAGGGACCCCACCCAAGCATGAATTTGTGCACTGGGCCTCTATTAATGTATATAAATATCTTGTGTGTAAACATTTGACCACATCTCTATTTTCTTAGTCTGGCTTTCAACAATTGAAATTACTAGGGGAAAAAATGTGATATTTTAAGGTCTTGTTACATAGTTCCAAATTACTTGCTAGAAAGAGTGTACCAATGTATACTTCCAGCAGCAGTACATGAGAGTGGCTATCTGCCCCATCCTTTCTGGTGCTAAGTGATAGCACAGCTTGTAATCTCTATCAGCTGAATAGCTGGTAAGCTTTTTCAGAGTAGGGACCATGACATTAACTTTTTTAATGGTGCTCAATACATATTAGGCACAATATGCACATTTGTTGAATAAATCATAGTCAAAAGTGAAGTTGTAAGGTTTATTACTATTACATGTTATTTGCTCCAGGTCTGTGTGGGAGGCAAGAGGAACTTAATTTAAGTATGTGTAGAAGGGAGTAGTGGAAATATGAGATTGAGAAGTGAAGAACTTGTGAGTAATGATGTTGTTAAATGCATTAGAACTTAATATAAGCAAGTAGGGCCAGGGAGAGAAACTTATTATAGATATATTATGGGCTAGCTCATGCAGCAACACATAAGTAGACTATAGATTATTTCAATATAAAAATCAGGAGATTGAAACTTGGACCCCAGTCAAATAAATCTGAGGATCCCCAGGGCCTAGAATTAAGTGAGAATGACAATCCTATCTAATAATAGACAAATATGCAAATTGACCATACCTCCAACACACCCACAAGCCACGCCCACCACCCAATCAGAGCAAGTATGCAAATTAACCCAAAACAAGATGGCTACAGCCACAGAAAGTAAGGTTTCCTAGGTAACAGAGGAAGCCAAGCTTTCCATAGCCGTTGCAGGCCTAAGCCTCCACTCAAGCTACAAAGTTTCAATTATAGAAGGTAAACAAATTCAAACAAATGGCAGCAGAATGGAGCTTGAGAGAGCAGGCCAGGGTTGCCGCCAGCAACAGGGGAAGCAAAGCTTTCCGCACACCCTGGCCGGGCCCACCCGCTTAAGGCAACAAAGTTTCAATTATAACCCCAACACAAATGGCTGCCGGCGGAGGGAGCCCCAGGCTTGGCTCCGCTCCAGGCTACAAAGTTTCAATTGTAGAAGGAAAATAAATACCATATACCAGGGCCTCCGCTTGGGTTGCCAGGGGGCGTGGCCGGCCGCAAACCACCACAGGCCCCTCGCTCAGGCCGCCCCACACCCCAAGGGAACCCCCACCTGATCCGGGATGCCCCTTAGGGCAAACCAGCTGGCCCCCACCCCTGTACCAGGCCTCTATCCTATCTAATAAAAGAGTAATATGCAGATTGATCATCACTGCAACACACAATATAGCTGCCCCCATGTGGTCAAAGATCCTGCCCCCATGTGGACACAAGATGGCCACCACAAGATGGCCAGCAGGAGAGGGCAGTTGGGAGGCACCCGGCCTGCAAGGGAGGGCAGTTGAGAAGGACCAAGCCTCCAAGGGAGGGCAGTTGGAGGTGATCAACCCTGCAGGAGAGGGCAGTTAGGGGTGACCAGGCCGGCAGAGGAGGGAAGTTGGGGGCAAACAGGCTGGCAGCAGAGTGGTTAGGGGGTGATCAGGCTGGCAGGCAGAAGTGGTTAGGGGCAATTAGGAAGGCAGGCAGGGAAGCAGTTGGGAGCCAGCAGTCCTGGATTGTGAGAGGGATGTCCGACTGCCCGTTTATGGGCAGTCAGACATCCCTCGAGGGGTCCCAGATTGGAGAGGGTACAGGCTGGGCTGAGGGACAACCCTCCTCCGTGCACGAATTTCGTGCACTGGGCCTCTAGTAATAAAATAATTTTATATTCATTCATTCATTCATTCATTCAACACATAATTATTGAGTTGGCACTATTTTCATAGTGGTGATGGAGTTTTGAACATGACATTGGAGCTTCTGTTCTGGTAGTTTGTTCAAATGCATTAGGTAAGGAAGCTGGTACAAGGTTTGTACTCTGGGCCTAAAGAATTGTCTTGGCTAAGAGGCTGACTGAATAAGACACACTCACTCTTCTCTGGTCAGATATGCCTCCTTGTTGCTCTTCAAATACACTAGACATGCTCCCACTTTAATGAGGGTCTTTCTACTGACTGCTCCTTCAGTGTGGAATGGGATTTTCTCAAATACCCATTAAACCAAACCCTTCATCTCATTCAAGTCTTGCTCATATCTTACAATATCGATGAGGCTTACATTGACACCCCCATTCAATACCAAAGCCTATTTAAACACCCACAGATCAGGTACTCCTGCTCTGCCTTATTCTGCTCACATTTTCCTTTTTTGTCAAATTATACTTACTTTTTTATTATACCGCATAATATACTTATTTACTATGCTGATCACTTAATGTCTGTTCCCCTTACTTCTTCATGAAAGCAAGGATCTTTGTTTTGGTCATTCTGTATTCCTGTAGCCTAAAACAGTGTCTTGCACACAGTAGGGGAGCATTATATCTTTGTAGAATGAATAACAGATCACATGATTAGCAGGTGACAGTGAAGAGCATATTTGGAAGCGCAAAGGAGAAAATCCTCCATCCACTGGGCTGTGAGCTGTGGACTCTAGATCAAAGTCTGAAAAAACACTCTCCTCCATTTCTTGGGATAGGTGGTGATAGCAAGAGAGATAGAACAAAATTAAGGGGAGAATTTGAATTTACAATGTCCTGGAAATCTTTGTTATGGTAACAATAATGCAGGCCAGCATCTCAGTGGTCTTTATGTGAAGGACCTCATCCAAACATGGAGACAAGATCTCTATAGCTGCTGCTGATGCTACTGTTAATAATAATCTGAGCCCTTACTTGACCACCTCTCCTCTGGTCAGTGGTCTCAAAAGCAGATGCTCACTGCCATTTATCGTTTGCATGACATGTCCCATAGACAAACAGCCCTGCCATTAATACCAGGACAAGAAAGGATTATAAAAAGAAGATTCACTAGAAGTAGACTCTTTGGGAAGTGGTACAAGAGCCTCAGTATGGGAAATTGAGGGGACAGGGAATGCGGGGGCTATCTGAGCAAGAATTCTTTAGTGAGTCTTGGGGTTGTTACTCATCTTTTATGGGGTGTGGGTAATGGGGTTCAGGGAGAACCACAGCTGGTTTGTGCTGAGTCATACACTTGTATTTGTACTTTGCCTTGCATGGAGAAATCCAAAGTTGATTTACAATGACTTGGTTAAAATTAGCACTGTCAAAGAGCTCCTTAGAGTCTTGTGAAAAGTCTTCCAAAATAAATCAACATGGGGTTTAGTCATCCCTCTTGCTTTTTTCTTCAACTATAAATGATTTTAATAGGAAAGTGAGCCATTAAAATCTTGGTAGTTGCCAGTTTTGAAAATAAATGTTATTATAAAGTAAGAGGTTAAAATAAAAAGAGTCAGATGGTGGTAGAGGGTCAAATGCTGGTTGTGACCCTAACTTGCTGTGTGACCTTGCATGAGTTCCATAACTTCCCCAGTTTTCATGTCTCACAAGTGAAAAGTGGGGCTAACAATACCTACTTTCTCATGAGGCACTGGATGAGTAATTAAGTGGGATAATGTATAGGAAGCATGCTTCTTGGCATATATAAGTCCCCCACAAATAAGAACAGAAATGGCAATGTTAGCTGCTTTCCCTATAACCTTCATATAAAAATGTTCCAGACTGAGCTCATCACTCCCTTTCCGACTGTTCTCATTGAGAACTGCTGCTCCTTGACTTCCCAGATACTCTCAGATGCCTCTCTGTCACCATACCAATACTCTAGGTCAGTGGTCGGCAAACTCATTAGTCAACAGAGCCAAATATCAACAGTACAACGATTGAAATTTCTTTTGAGAGCCAAATTTTTTAAACTTAAACTTCTTCTAACGCCACTTCTTTAAAATAGACTTGCCCAGGCTGTGGTATTTTGTGGAAGAGCCACACTCAAGAGGCCAAAGAGCAGCATGTGGCTCGTGAGCCGCAGTTTGCCAACCACGGCTGTAGGTCAACCCCTCATCACTTCATACATTGACTAGTTTAAAAATATTTTCCTTGAAATCTCCTTACCTCAATCACTTACTAGGGAAATTCACCTATTAGGGTGGTTTATAGCCCTTGGTTAGGATGTCCATTATGATTTCTACCCTATTCTGCTTACTGGTGTTTGAGTTATTTAGGCATATTATAGTAGTGTGTGTCATTCAAGGACAGGGACTTGGTTATTCAATTCTGCTCTGCAACCTTTGGGCACAGGTGGGCACAGAGTAGGTGCTCTGTAAAGGCTGGCTAGAATGAAAATATATGGAAATATGTGACAAAGGTGTCCTGAGTGGTGTTCAGTATCAGTCACGACCTGAAATGATTTCTATTTATTATTTTGCACATATATGTATGTCTTTACTACATGCATTATTGCCTTTTTTACTCCTGTATCATGTCAGACAGAGGTAGATGCCCAGACAGATCATCATTCCCCACGTCATGCCTGCGAGAGAGAAGGAAGCATGTCTTTCTTATTATTCATTGCTATGTCCCCAGCACAGAACCTGGTGCTTCTGGTGATCATCTTTTCCAAATGTGAGAAAACCCCTGCCTGAAAATGAAGTCAACAGAGAGAAAAGCAAAGCTGAGAGATGGAAAATAAAGGCAGAGTACTGGTGACATTGTTCAAACTCTGAGATCTTGTCATGCCTGAAGCCAACACACCCCCTTGGACATCCCATTTGTGAGCCAATAAAATCCCATTGTTACCAAAGCTAATTTGAGTGAGGTTTCTGCCATTTGCAATCAAAAGAAGACTGACTAATACACCCTCTCATCTCTACTTCATAAAGCTTCAGGAAAATCAAAAGCAAGTTTTCATCAGCAAAAAGGTTATAAATCCTGGTATTAAAGTTTCCACATGGTTACCTTTTCCTGCCTTGATCAATTCAGAAATGCAGAGATAATGATGCCACTGGAGACAGAGTGCCCTGGTTATGGTCTAAAGAGCACTTGAGGTGGTGGTTAGGGTTGCTGCTTTAGATAGAGAAAGTGGCATTTGCACTAACATATGAATGATGAGAAGCAGGTAGGTGAGTGCTTTTCTAGAGGAAGAGAATCCAGGTAGATGAATCAGCAAATACAAAGGCCTACTGATGGGAAAGAGCTCAGTGTTTGTTTAAGAACTCTCCAGAAGGTCCATGTGGCTAGAGCTTTGTGAAAAAGGAGAAGAATGGATGTAGAGCAGTAGCCAAGGGTCACCTACATCTTTCAGGAGAAGGCATAGCTTGGGGAATGATGAGCAGTCTGAGCATCTACTTTTGTCTTACATGTTACAGGAGAAAAATTGGCCCTGACAAAGTAGTAAGGAAGGCCTGCATTAAATTTAGTAACATCACAGAGTGGCTTGTCTGGCTGGCATTTGGTGCAGTTTGGTGTAGCTGTACAAGATGGTGTTTGCAAGGTTGTAGGAGCAGATCAATTGCTGTACTACCAATCTAGAAAAGTTCAGTGAATCAGCCTTCTGTTTTGATCACATAGTTACATATATTCTATTTGATCTTTTAATTATTTAGCAGAGCTGGGAATAAATGAGAATAAATGGAAATAAAGGTAAAAAAAATTAAGCTCTCACATTCACCAGGGCTTAATTTAGTGATCACCTCTCCATTGTCCTATATGGGCCAGTAGTACACTCTATCTCAATGGTAGCATCTTACTCTCAGAAATCTGCTTGGTTTCCAAAGGGCAATACCATAAAACATGAAATCATAACTTTAATAAATTGATATTATAAAGCTTATCATACTTAAAGTATGCTGGTGACTTGATAGAATGTGAATAAAACACAAGTGTATTTTTCTTTTTTAAGTTTTGGGACATTATGCTTGCAAAATACCATGAAATCATATCTATTCTCTGGCACTGAAAGCAGCCCTAAATTATGAATGTGCACATGTACTGAATAAGGAAACTGTCATTTAAGAAGATTTGGTAATGCAAATTAATTCATCTCAATTCAACAAACTTATGTAAAGTGTTTGGTATGGATTTTCAGTCTAGAAAGAAGACTCTGCTCCTTTTATGGAGAGTGATTGGATGGAGCAAGAGATGAAGCAGGGAGGTCTATTATGAAACATTGCTGCTACTACTCAGGGGAAGAGAAAATATTAGCATGAGCTATGAAAGTGACAGTGGAGATAATAAGTGGACAGCTAAAGATATTTAAGGGCTAATCTACAAGGGCTTTTTGATGATTTAGATGTGGGAAAATAGGGAGAGATAGAAAAGGAGTCAAATGTGTGTATGTGGAGTTAACAGACTGCATGGTCGACTGACTGGGAAAATGACAGTGCTTAAAATAAAATTGGGTATTCCTGAGAAAATCTGGTTTGGAAAGATGCTTCCTAGTGGACACGTGGAAGCCATGTTTAGATCTGAGCATAAATTATATCCTGAAGATATAGTTTTAGAGATTATCCCACCCCCATCCCCATCCCCACCCCCACTCCCAACCCCACCCCCAAGAAGATTGCTGAAGCCATGGAAATATATGAGCTCATCCAGTAAGAAAATGGAGAGAGAGAGAGAAGAGAATTACAATAGATTGAGGCTCACAGAGTCCTATGCAGACCAGTCTGCAGTAACCCACCATGCCTTTCCTCATGAGGTGTTTAGAATCATTGGGTCCATCTTGAGTTGGGATTCAAGACTTATAGTAAGGAGGGGGGGATTCAAATTCTGCCACTGGAAGCATGTTTTATGCTGGATAATGGACCTCAAACATTGAGAATAAATATTGCTTTTACTCAGGATACAGTTATGGATCCCAAATCTAATATTTAAACATTTAAGATGCTCAGAAATGGGAAGTCATTTCTTGGAGAGGTTTATTTGGGGCCATCACCAAAAATAAAATCAGCCTTTGACTCCTGAACTGTAGACCAAGATGAGCAATAATATCACAGAGGTTTTGGGTTTTAAAATCCCATGATAAGGACCTGATTGACTGATTGCTATGGTTGTTTCATGTGTGTTAATTTTATCTCCCCAATAAATTTTCTGTTCTTATGAAGCTAGTGTTCTACCTCATAATTTTTGAATCTCCGCACAACTCCTACCATAGTGCAGAACTAGTATAACATACATTCAAATATCTCTTATGGAAAAAAACTATATCACAATAAATAGATTTATGAGGCTAGATAGATAATTGAAATACCCTCAAGTCTGTTCACAGCCTATGTATAGGATTGCAATCAAGCTGTCCCATAAATATTGACTTTCATCTTATAAATCACAAGATATGTTTCTTAGGCTAAGGCAAAAAAAAAAAAAAATCATGTGGAGAAACCATAGCTTCAAGAGCTCTCTATAGCTGGAAGTCAGAAACACCAAGGGAATCAACAATAATAGAGAAGGGAAAGGATAATTTTAAGACTAACCCAAAGCAACTCGGTAGTAGCATTTCTTAAAATACACATCCCATCAACATTTTCACTAAAAAATGCAGGGCCACTTTGGATTAATATAATATAACTAGAGGCCCGGTGCACGCTGTGCACCGGTGGGGTCCCTTGGCCTGACCTGCGGGGATTGGGCCAAAACCAGCCTGGTGCATGGATTCATCCAGGGCGTGTCTGGCCCATCTTGCCCAGTCCCAATCAGGCCAATTGGGGCCCAGGAGGGACCATGGGAGGGCTTCAGAGCGTGTCCAGCCCATCTCGCCCAGTCCCGATTGGCCAAACCCCAGCAGCAAGCTAACCTACTGGTCGGAGTGTCTGCCCCCTGGTGGTCAGTGCACATCATAGTGCCTGGTTGAATGGTCAAATGGATGGTCAGACACTTAGTATAGTAGGCTTTTATTATATAGGATTAATACCATATAATGAAATACTAAATTTGCAAAGAACTTGATAAATGGCCATAGCCTCATCACCCAAATTCATGGTAAAATGAGTTCTTAACATACTTAGGAGTTTATATTCCACAATTTCTACCTGGTAGGAATGATAAATGGATGTATATTCTAACCCAATTCATTTTTATGTACTCTTCATTCCCTTCTGGAACTTCTGAGACATGATGCAGTGATCAGTAGAGTTTGCTTTTGATATGAGTAATACTTAATGGTTGGATATATTAATATTAGCTAATTCTTAAGTGCTTGCTACCTGCTGGCACCATATTAAGTGTTCTATACAATTTCATTTAATCTTTGAAATAACCTTCTGACATAGATTTTATCATTTGTATATTTATATATAAGAAATTGAAGCTCATAGGGGTAAAGTAATTGGTCTGAGGGCATACACAAGTGGCAGAGCCTTGCTAAATCTAAGATCCATGCTCTTAAGAGCTTTGTTTGCAGGATATATTAACTACATTAAAATCAGTGCCCATTATTTTGTACATAATTGGACAAAGGTATGTATGAATTCATGGAGTATTTCCATGAACTGTTGAAACCTTTGTCTGTAGATATGAGGTAGAGAGTACCCAAGATCAAGAGAACTTGGAACATTTTTCCCTGCAGTTATTCTCACCATGCTCCTTGAATCCTACCTTCTCTGTGGTTAAATCACTGAAAAATAGTCATACAACTCTGTGGCATGAGTGGGGGGGGTGGGGGTTAGTGGGAGGATGAGAACACATATGTAATACCTTAATCAATAAAGAAATTAAAGATTGAAAAAAAATAAAAACTTGGAAATGTCAAAAAAAAGAAAAAGAAAATCACCAGAGGTAGACTTGTCCATGTAAGAACACCTCCATGAGTTATTTGAATAATCTTGGCTTACTTTGTGGGGACATGTGTAATTAATTCCAGCCACGACTATATAAAAAGGAACAACATTATCATCATCATTATCACCCTTTTATACCAACCATTAATCATATTTGTATTATTTGTCAGGCACGTTATATCCATTATTTTAATTAATTTTACAAAAACAAATCTCTTTAAGGCAGGGATATCAGATATCTTAAAAGAAGAATACTTGAAATGAAAAAAAGGGAAATATTGGCCTGGCTGTTGTGACTCAGTGGTTGAGCATTGACCTATGAACCAGGAGGTCACAGTTCGATTCCCAGTCAAGGCACATGCCTGGGTTGCAGGCTTGATCCCCAGTAGGAGGCGTGCAGGAGGCAGCTGATCAATGATTCTTTCTCATCATTGATGTTTCTATATCTCTCTCCCTCTCCCTTCCTCTTTGAAATCAATAAAAATACATATTTTTTAAAAAGGGAAATATTAACATAAAAGTTTGTACTAAAGTAAGTAGTCTCAGGAGCTGAATCTGAGGGTAACCAGTCCATTGGATTCCAAAAAGTTGTTGGAGCACCACTCATTGATCACCTTGAAGCTAAGATGTTGATGCTCTTGGTGGTTTTGACATTCCCTCTACCCCTCCTTAATATCTTGCAACTAACCTAATTTTCATAGCTATAATTATGTGTTACATAAATGATATGTAAAATGAACCATATAGTCTGTAGCCTTTTGAGATTGTTTCCCCCCCCACTAATCCTATATAATAAAAGCCTAATATGTTAAGTATCCTGTCATCCAGTCTTCTGTTCAACCAATCAAAGTATAATATGCTAATGATATGCTAAAGTCATTCAACCACTCACCATGACGTGCACTGACTATCAGGGGGCAGACAGTCGACCAGTTGCTATGATATGCCCTGATCACCAGGGGGCAGATGCTCTGACCGCTAGGTTAGCTTGCTGCTGGGGTCTGACCGATCAGGACTGAGCAAGATGCCCTGGAGCCCTCCCACGGTCCCTCTCCTACTGGCCAACCTCCCGTGTCTCTCCCCGGCCCTGATTGTGCACCAATGGGGTCCCTCAGCCTGGCCTGCACCCTCTCACAATCTGGGACCCCTCAGGGGATATTGGAGAGTCAGTTTCGGCCCGATCCCACAAGCCAGGCCAAGGGACCCCACTGGTGCACGAATTCGTGCACCGGGCCTCTAGTTCACCATAATTTCCTTGAGGTTCATCCAAGTTGTGTGTAGCATGTTGTAGTATGGATGCACCACAGTTTAACCAGTTATCCATTGAAGGACATTTGGACAATTTATAATTTTTGAAAATTAGTCTTCGTTTCTCTGGGATAAATACCTGACAGTGCACATGTGAGATGTATGGTCTGGTCTGGTTTTAGTTTTAAAGGGCACTGACAAACTATTTTCCAGAGTGGCTATACATTTTTCTTCTTGTTGATTCACATTCTCAAGATTATACTTGAGGTGAAACATCTTTTTATACATTCCTTTACCTTACTTTATTTTCCTTGAAATTTCTATTCATGTAATTTGCCCAATTTTTCAAATAGCTTTTTGGCCCTCATTGACGTTTTTGCAGTTCTTTATTTATTGTTACTGGCAATCCTATTTTTTTGTAACACATATTACAAATCTTTTTGCAGTCTATGACATTTTAAGTTGTTCATAGTATCTTTTTTAATGTACACATTTTAAATTTTAATGTAGCCATATTTATCATTTTCCATTGTGGTTTATGGATTTTGTGGTCTTGAATAAGAAATACTTTTGCACTTTATTCATAGCTAAACTGCTTAGAGTATCAAATAGTCTATTTGCTCTTAATTTGTACACAGTACTAATATTCCTGCTGATCTGATTTTGAAGCACCTCATACATTAGAGGCAGTACATTGGAAGGGGTAAGGGAAGTTCTAAAGACAGATACTCTGATGAGAGCATATAATGATTATTTTTGACTTATCTCAATTAATTATACTATCTGCCAGCCAGTCATTCACTTGTAGTAATCCTTCAGGACTCAATATCTACTTCTCTGGGAAGATTTCCTTGACACTTTTCAAGTCTAATTCCAAGTTCCTCCTCTGTGCTATGCTCATTATAGCACCTCTCATACTGCATGTAACTGTACATTACTCGCCTACGTGTCTCACATGGGTTTGGCTCCATAAGAAAAGAGATTGTGCCTGTTTGACTGTTGTATCCCTTAGTGCAGTGCCTGGTCTCATGGTAAGTGATCAGTGACTTTTATTGAGTGTGAAGGTGAGGGAGATTCATTTAAAATAAGCAGACATTAGACCTCATGAAGTGCAGTGGCTTAGTATACGTAGTGCAGAGGCAAATTCTCTTGTGATCCAGGATTTCCTTCCGTATGGGAGAAGCACGCAGATCAGAACTCTGTGGGCTGAGCTACTTGGAGAATAGGGTCTGGATGCCACAGGATAATAGTACAGTGGAGAGTTTTATGCTCAAGGCAGTTAGGGGCCTTTGGTAGTTGAAGGGGTAGATTAAGCCAAACAGAGTGAAGGTCCAGTTCTTAGAGAGAGCAAATATGAACAGCAAGCCCTAGTGTCAATAGCCAAGAGCTACATGAAAATACTATTGAAGCACAAGTGGACTGGGAGACATATTTTTGTCTTTTATTTAAGGAGACAGAGAAGTGTTTTGAATGTTTTGGAAAGGTTTTGCTCCAAGATGGTTAAACTATCTGATTAGTATGGCTCCCCTACCTTGTCAGATATGGACACAGAGATAGTCACATGTCCTATCCAAGAAAGATGGGTCAGACCTGAGAAAATTCCTGACAGCTCCTTATTTCACATGAAATGATCATGAACTTTCCTTCCAGACTCATCGTAACTCATGAAAATTGTTCCGCTGGCCTCTTTTCTGGTAGCTCCTGCTGCTTTTGAGGTTTGACTGTCATTGTGAAATGAAGAGGTTCTTTTTAATTAGAGAGCTGAAAGCTTAATCTTATGTCATGGCAACCTGTTGCTGAAGAAATATACACTGCTGGATGCTACCAGGAGCCAAAGATGCTTATAGCAAGGCAACTTAAAAGTAAAAACAACCCTGGCTCAGTGTTGCTCAGTGGTTAGAGTGTCAGCCTATGCTTGAAAAGGTCACAGGTTCAATTCCTGGTCAAGGGCACCTGGGTTGCAGGTTCGATCCCTGGCCCAGGTCAAGGTTTATGCTGGAGGCAACCAATTGATGTGTCTCTCTCACATTTCTCCTCTCTCTCTCTCTCTCTCTCTCTCTGTCTCTCTCTCTCCCTCCCTTCCACTCTCTATAAAAATTAATGGAAAAAATATCCTTGGATGAGTATTAACAGCAACGACAACAAAAATGTAAAAAGAAATAAATGAAGAATAAACTTTAGGAAAGCATGAGACATGGGGCACATTTTGGTTATCTTTAATCTTTATATAATTGGAAGTACTTGTCCAGGAGTGAACTATCATTTAGGATTTGTGGTATATTATAGGAAAGGAAATTCACTTAGGGGAGACTTGTTACCCACAAAGTAAAGTGAAGGATGGGGAAAGAGGCTCAAAACTAAATGTGTATTTTCTTAAGTCTTAGACTGTATAGTTATTCAATATAATGCTGATCCTTTTTTTCTTTATTTATCTTTAATCTTATACTAGAGGCCTGATGCATGAAATTCATGCAAGAGTAGGCCTTCCTTCCCCCGGCTGCCAGCACCAGCTTCCCTCTGGCACCCGGGACCCAGGCTTTCCTCCAGCCACCGGCAGGCACCTTGGACCCAGCCTTCCCTTGCAGCCCCGGCTTTGTCCAGAAGGTCGTCCAGAAGGACGTCTGGTCTAATTAGCATATTATAAGTTTATTATTATAGATAATTAGTAGTGCTATTTGGGCCACTATATAACTATAGTCAGGGTCAGCTTCAAAAAAATATTTCACATTATGTACTATCTTGCTCTGCCTCTCTCTCTTCCCCCCTTTCTCCTTCATCATTGCTCTCTTTTTAAAATCTGGTATAGTAAAAAGAACTTTGGTCCAGAAGCCTGAATATCTTGGCTGTGGTCATGATCTTGCTGCTGATTCACTATGTGAACTTGGGCAAATTCCTTTTCCTTTGTAGAAATCAGTATTCCAATCTATGCAAAGAGTGAGTGGCTTGGATGACTTGATCTCTAAACTTCTTCCTGCTTCTGCTCATATGACCACTATTAGATGGGATATTGATGTTATGCCTGAAGTTAAGGCAATAATATGATCATGCTCCCAACTAAAATAGTTTTTTAAAGCAATTATTTTGTCAAAAAGGAGTTATTGTGTTCTGCCTGCTTCATATAAATATTTCAATCTTTGTCAACACCAGAAATTGGAATTTATAATTACTACAATATACCGAAAGCTAGCCCTTCTCTGAGTTATTGCTACCTACTTCTGATGGTGACCTACCAGAAGTGGAATCTTTCTATGCATCATAATCCAAGCACCCATGCAAGCTTCCCCACATTATAAAGTCTGTTTCTTCTGTGATCTAGCTTACCTGGATCAGATATTACAAATGGATCCATTTTACTTGCCAACTCCAATCATTTGGTGAACGACATCAGGAATCTGTATTTAGAAGCATTGTGAGGACTGTTTGGCCACTATGGACTTAGAATTGTCAAAGTGGCCAATATGTTAAGAAATTGTCATCCAAGACCTGTCATGAAAATTTCAAGTCTTCTCCTGCTGTTTTATAATTGACTCACTGGGAATTATGAACAGATGTTACTCTACGATCCTTCCAAATCTCTGGAGGCACCTTTGTGTGACACCAGCAGGACCAATTGAGGGAAATTACTCAAACATCACAGAACTAATTGCTGTTCACATTTTGGAGCTTCTTATGATCCAGAACAAACATGTATTTACAAAATTATTTGCTATGAAATGGGTAAGAAGTAAATGTGATTGGTGAGAGTACTGGGACCAGGAAGAAATTGAAGAAACCAAGACAGTTTACCATGTAAATTAATCTACCATTTGTTTTATGCATACTATATGTCAGGCACTTTACTTCATATCTAATCCTCACAACAATAAGATGATGGAGGTGTGGAAGGTTTAAGTAGTTTTCTAAAGTTCACATGGAAAATACTGAGTCTTTATCCCTCTGAAGTGTGTGTATGAAAATTGAGGACAGTAATGAACTCTTGAGTATTTGGGTCTCTTTTAACAGTGGAAGGTAACAAGATATAAGCTCCTGTTGAGGCTTTAGTGGATCAATAAATAGGACTCCTTCATCCTCCATCTGAGTCCTGAACAAAATGAGACATAGTAGTGAAGTAGATGAATATAAACATATCACTTTGATATCTGATAAAGCTATTTAGAGATCATCACTTGGGTCTGTGGCCAAACCGACTAGAACATGTTCCTTCAAACAAGCAGATTCCAAAAGAAAGCAAGCATCTGAGATGAATATGCCCATTTCATTCTTCCAAACATAAAATAGACTGGTAACTCCTTCTCTGGGGTGGGGTAAGTGAGGTAGTGGGAAAATGCCAAAAGTGTTATACTTCAGGCAGTCCCTCCACATAGAATCATGAATATGGCAGAAGAAATTTTCCCTAATAGTTATAGAGTGCACTTTTGAATGACATGGGTCAATCACAAGAAAGACCGGAGCCAAGAAGTATATTCTTTAGTTGTAGAATGTTATAGAGTGGCCAGTCTGGTGGGCTAAGCAAGAAGTCTTAGCATATAACTCCTAATGAATGACTCTGCATAACAATTTTAAGATTACACCTTTTAGTGAGTATCTCAGGCCAGCTCACCAAGTTACCCTCCTCATCATAGATAGTAAAATCCTAGTGACATCGCGAAATGTTCTAGGTCCCTCCCCCAGGACTGAGACAGGTATTGCTAGCCTTAAACTACTGCTATCCTCTCTAATAAAATGGTAATATGCAAATTAACCATCACTCTGCTACATAAGCCACACCCACCAGCCAATCAGGGCAAGTATGCAAATTAACCCAAACCAAGATGGCTACAGCCACAGAGAGCAAAGTTTCCCAGGTAACAGAGGAAGCCAAGCTTTCCATAGCCGTTGCAGGCCTAAGCCTCCACTCAAGCTACAAAGTTTCAATTATAGAAGGTAAACAAATTCAAACAAATGGCAGCAGAACGGAGCTTGAGAGAGCAAGCCAGGGTTGCTGGCGGCAACAGGGGAAGCAAAGCTTTCTGCACACCCTGGCAGGGCTCACCCGCTTAAGGCTACAAAGTTTTAATTGTAGAAGGTGAATTAACTGCCACAGAAATGGCTGCCGCCCCGGAGGGAACAGCAGGCTTGGCTCCGCTCCAGGCTACAAAGTTTCAATTGTAGAAGGAAAATAAATGCCAGATACCAGGGCCTCCGCTTGGGTCGCCAGGGGGTGTGGCTGGCCTGAAAACCACCACAGGCCCCTCGCTCAGGCCGCCCCATGCCCCAAGGGAACCCCCACCCTGATCCAGGACACCCTTCAGGGCAAACCAGCTGGCCCCCACTCCTGCACCAGGCCTCTATCCTATCTAATAAAAGAGTAATATGCAGATTGATCATCACTGCAACACACAATATAGCTGCCCCCATGTGGTCAAAGATCCTGCTCCCATGTGGACACAAGATGGCCACTACAAGATGGCCAGCAGGAGAGGGCATTTGGGAGACACCCGGCCTGCAAGGGAGGGCAGTTGTGAGGGACCAGGCCTGCAAGGGAGGGCAGTTGTAGGTGATCAACCCTGCAGGAGAGGGCAGTTAGGGATGACCAGGCCGGCAGAGGAGGGAAGTTGGGAGCAAACAGGCTGGCAGGGGAGCAGTTCAGCATCAACCAGGCTGGCTGCGGAGTGGTTAGGGGGTGATCAGGCTGGCAGGCAGAAGTGGTTAGGGGCAATCAGGAAGGCAGGCAGGCAAGCAGTTGGGATTCAGCAGTCCTGGATTGTGAGAGGGATGTCCGACTGCCCGTTTGGGCCCGATCCTAGGATCGGGCCCAAACGGGCAGTCGGACATCCCTCCAGGAGTCCCAGATTGGAGAGGGTACAGGCTGGGCTGAGGGACAACCCCCCTCCGTGCACGAATTTCATGCACAGGGCTTCTAGTTGTGCATATAAACTGCACTTATGAACAGTCCTTGGAAAGAGAGCTAGCACTCACCTAAGGGCAAGAAGGCTTCTGTCTACAACACTGTTCCCAGACCTGTTGGGTTTCAAGCAGAGATGGTCATGTGGCAATGACATCAGGAGTTGGGGAGAGTCAGTCATGGGACTGGGGATGATAATGATAAGGGTCTTAAGTCAGCTTCTCCCTGAAGTAGAACCTGAGACAGGATTTGAGTTCAAGTGGTTTATTTGGGAGGTAATTTCAGGAAGCACCATTACTGGAGTAGTTTAATGAACAGGGAAGTGAGGAATGTAAAAGTCAATGCAGAGTCCATTATTTAGCAGGTTCCCACTGTGCGCAGCTGGGATTCACTCATCCTGGAGATTATAGGAGTTGTGCAAAACATGTATCAGAGTTGAAAAAATGAGCATTTATTCACCAACTCCTATCTATTAAGACCTATTCCTGGAAACATTGACTCCCTGGGATTACTAATGTTCCAGCCTACCCCATGCCCAAACTGAGTGAGTTTCCCCAGCCAAAGAGTGCACTCTGGCAGACAGAAATTGAAGGTACTTGTAGTAGAAAACTGTGTGTATAGGAACAGGGAGCACCACACCAAAGGGATATGGGTGGGATATACACTGCTATGAGACCTGAAAGGACCTGACCCTGGATTTTCTAAAAAGATTAAATAAGCCTTTGCTTGGAGCAGTTTTCCTACCACTTCCTGTCCTCTCCAAGGAATTCTCACCCAGGACTCTCCCATCCTAAGCATGTCTTTTTTTCCTTTGGTCCAAACAAGAAAGACTATTTTTCCTTCATTTTTTTTTTCTGGTTTTTAAGGCAAGAAAGGTCCAAGAGAAGTTCAGAAATGTTAGCAAAGTTTTGGCTTTACAGAAGCTTTGTAAACCATTAGTTGTCTTGGAAACTTTCAGACAGATTGCTTTTAAAGAAAAAGGGCAGCAGCAATAAATGTATTCTGAGCCATGGATGTCCCAACCCTGCTGTCTAGGGAACTGAGAAGGAATGCAGCATGAAGGGCTAGGCCTTAATTTGGGAAATGGGCTAACAGGCAGAAGCCAGAAGGTTGGCCTAAATTACCATGTAGCAATATAGTGGTGGGAGAGGATCCAAAGAACTGGAGTGGACCTCAAATGTCTGGAAGCAGATTTGTGTGGAAGGCAGTGGCTGCTCAGGGGGAAGCAGTGGGTCAAACCATCTGGTCCAGTACCCCTTTGCCTGGATCTCAATACTTTTTGTGGCCATTAGCTGCTTGCTGTCCAGGGAAGCTATAGGGGGGAGTTGGGAGCTCTCTTAGGAGGAACCCTAAGAGACATCTGAGATCTCTGAGAGAACTGATGATTGATTTATAATTAGTGAATGAAGTTTGCCAAAGGCTCATGTAAATTTTTCATGGACTTTTTGTATTTTCTTTATTTTTAAGGCCCAGAAGGGAAGGACATGACATAAATGCATGGGCTTAAATATAGCAGCACAACAGAATCACATGGAAGCTTATTAAAACACAGGATTGCCAAAATGTTGATACAGTGGGTGTGAGGTGGGGTCTGGGAGTCTGTATTTTTTAATCTGCTCCTCTGCTTGGCCAATTTTTTTCAATTTGTGTCAATCTCTTACTCTAAATCAGTGAAATAATGCTATGTTGATAGAAGAGGTTTCTAACTCGAATTCAGTTCCATTTTTCTTCATTTCCTTTCTATGGACAGCTGATTTGTTGATTAAATATGCCTTCGGAGCCCAAATCTCTGAAGTCAGTGTTCTGATCTAAGATCTGCCTCTGATTTGAAGAATGACCTTTAACATACTCTGGTTGAGTCATTCCCTGTCTTCTACATGGACTTAACCACTCTTGTTTAGTATGCTAAATGCAAAGGGAGAATGATTATGAAAAGCTCAAAATGTAGCCCAGTGAACAACGTAGTGTCAGTAAAACGTGTAAACTCAGTACATGAAGGGGAAGACATCAGGGTGATGAAACTATCCATTCATCAACATTGGATTAATAAATCCCTGCTTGTCATCTTTGAGTGATTTAAAAGGAATTTAGATTTCTGGACTGAATTTGCCTAGATTACTATATTATATGTCAGTCCTAAACATTTGTATAAAATGTGCTATGCTGCTACTGGGATATACACAAAGACTAATCTACAAGAGAGTAGGAAGCTGTTTGCTTAGGGACCTAGATGCTCACTTCCTTTTTTTCCTTTTCTCAGAAAACGGAAGTAGATGTTCAGTCAGGATCTGTTTCAGGCATTTATATATTGACTCAAGTCATGGAATTGTTCCTGCCTACTTCTGAGGACAGGGATCTTTTTCTAGGTGTTTATAATTCTGAATGTTTCAAGGCATATACACTGAGTGGCCAGATTATTATGATCTCTGAACGCATATTAATCTGGCCACTCAGTGTGTATGAATTCGTGCATGGGTGGGGTCCGGCCAGCCTGGCCAGGGGGAGGGGACTTGGGCAGTTGGCCAGCCTGCCTGCTGGTCAAACTCCTGGTCGAGGGGATAATTTGCATATTAGCCTTGTATTATATAGGATATACACTGAGTGGCCAGATTATTATACGTTCAGAGATCATAATAATCTGGCCACTTAATGTAGATATGAGGAATATGTCATCTTGCTTTGAAGGTTTACAGTAATGGTTGAGAATTTTGGGGGAGATGTAAGTTGTTAGTTGTCTGTGGTACAGGATAAAATATTTGCTATGGAGTTCCAGAGCACCAAAGGGTCTCAGGATGTTGGGAGAATGAACAAAGAATTCATGGTGGGAAACGAGAGTTAAGATGGACTTTGGAAAATAGGCAGGATCTGACAGACAAAGGCACTGTCACTATAGAAAACAGCTAGAGCCCTGTCCTGTGTGGCTCAGTTGATTGAGCATCATCCTGTGCACTGAAGGGTCACCAGTTCAATTCCCAGTCAGGGCACAAACCCAGATTGTGAGTTTAATCCCCCATATAGGAGTGTACAGGAGGCAACTGATCAATGTTTTTTCTTTCTCCATCTCTCTTTCTCTCTCTCTAATATCAATAAAAACATATTTAAAAAAGAAAACGAAAATAGCTAGAGCAATGGCCCAATGGTGGCTCAGGTACTACATGTTTGAAATTGTCTTCAAATTCTACTGAAAGATTTTTAGGCTATCCTGGAAATAGGGTAATTTCCCCTTTCTTGGGATTGTTAGGCATCAGACATAAAAAAATGCCTTGTGAACTGTGGGAATGAATGAACAGCAGTAACCTTACAGTCATGGCGGGCGGGGCAGTTGTGGCATACTGGTAGGGATCCAGCACTGGGAGACTTTACTGAAAGATACCTAGATGGTTAGGATAGCAAAGAAACCTGCCTCTCTCGCAGCGTAAATGAAAAGGCTTGGGATTTGCTATCAGACCAATTGGATTTTAATTCTGGTTCTGCCACTTACTAGTGTTATCCTAGACAATCATCTCTATATATAAAACCCTAATATGCAAATAGACCGAATGGCAGAACAACCGAACAACTGGTTGCTATGACGTGCACTGACCACCAGGGGGCACACATGGAACTTGGTGGGCATCGGCAACAGGCAGTAGAGTGCAGAACATGGCAGGCGTCAGCCATGACAAGACGGTGGAGCAGGTGAGCGGGGGCGCCAGACCAAGGTGGGGTGCTGGTCACTGTCATGGGGCGAGCCTCTGGTGGCTACTGAAAATTCTTTGCTCCCACACACTGCAGTCCCACCTGGCGCTTGCACCCACTGCTGGTGCCTGGCACCAGCCCCAATTACCCCTGAGGATTTCTCCACCTCCCCCTGCTCCTGAGGGGTGATCAAGGAAGCAGCCACCACTCACACCTGCTGATGGTGCCAGCCCTGCTTGCACACACTGCTGGCACTGGCCCCAATTGTTCCACACTCTCAGTGGGTGCGAATGGGGCCAGCACCATCAGTGTATGGGAGTGGCAGCTGCAGGAGTGGGGCTGCCTGGAGGGTCTGGGCAGATGAGGGTGTGGAGGATGGGCTGAGACCTGCCCCTATGCCCACCACAGCCTCTCTGCCCACAGTTCCTTTCAAGGTGCATGATTTCGTGCACTGGGCCCCTAGTTAAATATAATGGGTACTAGAGGCCTGGTGCACGAAATTCTTGCACAGGGGCGGGGGGGTGTTCCTCAGCCCAGCCTGCACCCTCTCCAATCTGGGACCACTCGAGGGATGTCCGACTGCCCGTTTAGACCCAATCCCAGTGGGATCAGGCCTAAACGGGCAGTCGGACATCCCTCTCACAATCCAGGACTGCTGGCTCCCAACTGCTCGCCTGCCTGCCTTCCTGATTGCCCCTAACTGCTTCTGCCTGCCAGCCTGATCACCCCCTAAGCACTCCCATGCCAGCTTGATTGATGTCTAACTGCTCCCCTGCCAGCCTGTTTGCCCCCAACTTCCATCCCCTGCAGGGTTGATCACCTCCAACTGCCCTCCCTTGCAGGCCCAGTCCCTCCCAACTGCCCTCCCCTGCTTGCCTGATTGCCCACAACTGCTCTCCCTTGCAGGCCTGGTCCCTCCCAACTGCTCTCCCCTGCTGGCCATCTTGTGGTGACCATCTTGTGTCCACATAGGGGCAGGATCTTTGACCACATGGTGGAAGCCATATTGTGTGTTGGAGTGATGGTCAATCTGCATATTATGCTTTTTTTAGATAGGATAGAGGCCTGGTGCACAGGCGGGAGCCAGCTGGTTTGCCCTGAAGGGTGTCCCGAATCAAGGTGGGGGTTCCCTTGGGGCCTGGGGCAGCCTGAGCGAGTGGCCTGTGGTGGTTTGCAGGCCAGCCACGTCCCCCTGGCAACCCAAGTGGAGGTCCTGGTATCTGGAATTTATTTACCTTCTACAATTGAAACTTTGTAGCCTGGAGCAGAGCCAAGCCTTCTACTTGCTCCATGGCTGCAGCCATTTCTGTTGGAATTTATTTTATCTTCTATAATTGAAACTTTGTAGCCTGGAGTGGAGGCCTGGGCCGGCCAGGGTGTGCAGAAAGCTTTGCTTCCTCCATTGCCAGGGGCAACCTTAGCCTCCCGCTCTTTCCAGCTCTGTGGCTGCCGCCATTTCTGTTTGGATTTGTTTACCTTCTATAATTGAAACTTTGTAGCCTTGAGTGGAGGCTTAGGCTGGCAAGGGCAGGTAGAAAGCTTGGCTTCCTCCATTGCCTGGGAAACCCAAGCCTCCCTCCTACTCTCTGTGGCTGTAGCCATCTTGGTTGGGTTTATTTGCATACTCGCTCTGATTGACTGGTGGGCGTGGCTGGTGGGCGTGGCTGGTGTGTAGCAGAGTGATGGTTAATTTGCATATTACTCTTTTATTAGGTAGGATAGTGTAGTTGTTACAGCTGATACATTGTAAATGTTCAATAAATTAACTGCTTGAGTCATGTGTAGAGGCCAAGTTTCAAAGAGCCATTGTAGATGCTCACCTAGGTTTCTATAGAACCACAGCTTATTTCTCTTGCTGTTTTATGAGATATTATGTCTCCTTCATATTTCAGCTGGGTTCTTTTGTTTTATCCAGGATCTGGATGCCCCTTTAGATGTTTCTGGTCTGGCAGAAAAACCATTCCTTCAGAATTTGCAGTGGCTTCATCATTTGGGGATTCTTTTAGCTGATGCTTCTATCTTGTTATGCTTTGACACTCTGGCTCCTGCTTGAACTTTCTAATTTTCCTGGCTTTGTCCTATCTGTATGGGAATATGACCCCAACACTTCCATGGTACCAATGTCACCTCTAGTCCAAGCTTCTTGCATGTGGTAGATATTGCCAGATAATCTTATGGATTGCTATTAGTCAAAGGTGACCAAACTGGACCTGATTGGGGGACTTGGAAACTAGCTTGGGGCCAGCCTTAGTGCTTGTTGACCTTGAACTGGACTCCTCAGACCTGGCGACTCCTGAGATATGATACCCCTTAGGCAAAGGCATGAAGAACTGTGGGTCATAGCTTGATCTTGTCTCAACACACTCTGAATAAGCTGGTGGTCCAAAATGGCTCCTTAAGGCTAGCCTAACACTCTTTGCCTGCCTTGAGCTGTCCATGGGGCTTCTGAAAAACTTCTAGACTCTATGATAGGCTGGGAATTTGGTGCTGTAAGACCTAAAATACAGTAGCTTAATTTTGTTTAACTCAATGTTTCGCAAAATCATTCGATCAATTTGATTCACATACACACCCACCAAATACCTATTAACATACATAGAAAATAGTTTCTCCATAATTTGGGAAAATGCACTAATTCAGTTTTCATAAACATGCTTTAAGATATATTACCTCCATTTTATTGATGTAGAAAATGGAGTTCAAAGAGATTACAGTACTTGTCTAATATCACCTAGTGATTTTGCACCAATTGGAAATCTTGCTGCTCTTCTACCACACTCTGTCTCTGAATGCACAAGCCCTGCCCTTGGTCCTTATGATAGAAATGTTATGTTAGCACAAAGTTGGGAAACAAAACCCTTCCATAGACCACCCATGTCAATTTGAAGCCAGTGTTAATGCCTTGAATCTTAGAGCATGGCTGGGCTCTACGTTAGGACTGAATTCAGACCAGAAAGCAAAGTCAAGAAGCTTCTTACTGGCATGTTATTCAGTCTTGCACACAGGAGTTTTCCATGGGGGTTGCTATCTTTGCCTTTCCCTGAGCTTGGTAGCATTCTCAAATGGGAGGATCTCATATCCTGCCATAGTTACCACCTGCTCTACTTGTAGTGTGGGTCATCATCTTCCATACCCACTCCCAAGCCTCCAGCCTCTGGCTTTGGGTGGGAGTGGAGGAGGGGCTTTTCATGGGCCAAGGACCAGAGAAATAACAAAACAACACTAAATCCTTCTTCCTAGAGGACTTGATCCCCTTGAGTTACAGAGGAAAACCAAATACAGACAACTAGAAGCTCAGTAACCAACCCCCAGCACACCCAGCTGACCACATTTTTTTTTTCCAGTCAAATTCCTAAAGTGGCATTTAGCAAAGCTGAACAGACATGGGCTCAAATGCTGCTCCCTGGCTGTGTGCTTCTCTGAACCTGTTTCACCATTCACAAAAAGGAGATAATCATACTTATTCCTGTTTAATAGTGTGGTTGTAAGGATAAATTAGATAATTGATGTACTTTGTTATATACGTTTCTGATAAACCCTCCAAGGCAGGATTTAAAGAAATTGCTTTAGCTCAAGGCAGATATTATAAAATAGTTTGTTATTAGTCACACATTGTGGTAACAATATTAGTTGAATATCCAAGATCAGGATGACTGTGACTCACAAGCAAATGCAGAATAATAGCACCTGGTAGCTCTTGTACCGGGTGTCAGAATCCTGCAGAAAATATTATAGCTTCCTCAGTACTCAGCCACTTTGGACAGGGTGAGTTGAAGTACAGGTAATGTCCCATCTCTTTAAATTGCCTAAATCTATTAATATGACCTCCAAAAATGCATTAGCAACTCAGAATGGTAGGGCTAAAGTTTCGGCTTTCAGTCTCTGCTTCTTCTCCCCACCCCCGGGTACAGTGAACTTTATTGATGGTGCATGACAAGGTAGGGCTCCCTAAGCCCCTCCCCTTCTTTAGGGGGTCTGGGATGGAAACTGTGGTCAGGAGAATCTCAGAGGGATTGATCTGGCGCAAGGAATCCCCAGCAGGTGAGGGCCTCTCTTCCTCTTGCTGGGGCTGGTGGTCCGGTGGGCTCTTACTATTTTGAGGCCATGTGAACCATAAGGTCCACCACCCTGTTGCTGTAGCCAAATTCGTTGTCATACCAGGAAACGAGCTTGACAAAGTGGTCATTGAGGGCAATGCCTGTTCCAGCATCAAAGGTGGAGGAGTGGGTGTCACTGTTAAAGTCGCAGGAGACAACCTGGTCCTCAGTATAGCCCAGGATGCCCTTGAGGGGGCCCTCTGATGCCTGCCTCACTACCATCTTGATGTCATCCTATTTGGCAGCTTTCTCCAGGTGGCAGGTAATATCCACAGCCCACACATTGGGGATGAGGACACAGAAGGCCATGCCAGTGAGCTTCCCATTCAGCTCAGGGATGACCTTGCCCACAGCCTTGGCAGCGCCAGTAGAAGCAGGGATGATGTTCTAGGCAGCCCCTCGGCCACCACGCCACAGCTTCCCAGAGGAGCATCCACGGTCTTCTGGGTGGTCTTGATAGCATGGTCTGTGATCATGAGTCCTTCCACAATCCCAAAGTTGTCATGGATGACCTTGCCAGGGGGGGGAGGGCAAGCAGTTGGTGGTACAGGAGGCATTGCTGACAATTTTGAGGGAGTTGTCATACTTGTCATGGTTCACATCCATCACAAACATGGTGGCCTCCTCTCAAGGGGCAGAGATGATGACCCTGGTGGCTCTGCCCTTCAAGTGAGCCACAGCCTTCTCCATCGTAGTGAAGACAGCAGTAGACTCCACAACATACTCAGCACCAGCATCACCCCATTTGATGTTGGCGGGATCTCACTCCTGGAAGATGGGGATAGACTTTCCATTGATGACAAGCTTCCCGTTCTCAGTTTTAATTGTGCCTTTGAACTTGAAATGAGTAGAATCATTCTGGAAAATGTAGACCATGTAATTGAGGTCAATGAAGGGGTCATTGATGGCGACAATATCCACTTTGTCAGAGTTAAAAGCAGCCCTGGTGACCAGGCACCCAATGCAGCCAAATCCGTTCACTGACCTTCAACATCATGTCTCAGGGTTGTGGCTGGCACTGTGCAGAAAGAGCAGCTATCTCATGAACAGGAGAAACAGAGAGACTCTGCCTCTTCTTTTATAGATGAGAAAGATAAAGACCCAAAGAAGGGACTGTACCTGCCTCTAAAGTGACACAAACAATAAATGATAAAAATGGGATTCTAACACTGATCATTCATATGATGTCAGTGTTCTGATTTGATATGCTTATTAGATAATATTTGAAAAATATGGAAAATGATAAAGAAGGTAAAAACCACCTATGATCCCATTTCACAGACAAATCCACTGCTATTTGAGTGTAACATTATCTTCCTTTCTGTCTTCTCTCAATATTAAAACCCCGGGCTTTGGACCTCACACTCAATGCTTTCTCTAGCACATCAGGATGCCTTTTCTAATCAGCATCCTTATTTGATATTTGATAAATAATAGTTAAGTTTATAATTTTCAAAACCAAGTAAAGCTGTCAATGGATCCCCAAATATATGTGGCTCATTAAAAAGCAGGTGTAATAATGAGATCAGGAACAGATAAGATCACCAGGATGGCCCAGAGCAAAAATCCCAATTAGTGCTAGACTCTCAGGGGAATTACCCGAAAGCACACCCCCACCCCATCTCCTGGCCTAGGGAGCATACTCATTGGCAGGGTCTCTATTTAAAGGTGGTCCTCTAAGCCTGTGATCTTTCCAGCTGGAAGGGAGCAGAAAATGAAAAGGCCACATGGAATGCTTCCTACAGTTCTCCTAATGATAGTAATGGAATGCCTAGGCCCCAGGACATTGTGACAGCTCTGTCCACTCTCCTATGGCTGAATTACTAGAACTCCAGCTGCAGCCTGCATTTTAACTCCCTGTTCTGTTACCAACCACAGTCTTGTTATCAGTCTAGGTAAAGAGGATAGGAGCTAGTGGAGAGGTGACTGTGGGGGGACTGAGACAGTTCAGAATTTCCTTCCAGTAGATTCTACCTTAATGGAAGTAATGCTATAGCATCCTATGCACTGGGAGAGAGTAGAAGGCCCTTTGCTCTCACTTCCCTTGTTAAGCTGAGCTAAGAAGTTCCCCCAAGGCTTTTCCTAACAAAGGTATCCACATCTGTGTACTACACTGTTTGGACACAGTTCCTTGGGGAGGCAGAAGCTAACACTATTGTCCTAATTGACTTGAATCATAGGAAATAAGTAGGATGGAAAGCCATGTAGCCTCTTTGTTACACAGCACTTTACAGAAGCAGCCATTTATTTTTAGAATGGGGAAGCAAAAGACAGCAGCTTACTCTTTAGGGATCAGCAGGTGGAATAATAATCTGCCAAATTTAACATTAAAGTTTTTGTAGCTGGGCTGCAAATGAGACTTTTTTGCCTGCCTCAATATGATGTTGTCAGCATCATTGCATATTCCTGAGCAACAAAAATATGAATGCTGCAAAAAGGAGACATAGGACTGAAGGCCAAGGGAGCCTGCTAGACCAATTGCCTGAGCAATTGAATTAGAAAAATATATATATATATAGGTGGCCTAGTCACCAGGAACATTAAAACCTCAAGTCTCTGATTAAATGTCACCCTTAGTGAGGTCTTACCTGGCACTTGTGCAAAGTAGCCCCTTTATTCTGTATTATTGTTCTTCCATGCACACATTACTACTTGACAATATGCTTTTAACTGTTTATTAATTATTTGTTGTCCATATCACCCACTAGAAGGTAAGGCCCAAGAGAACAAGGACTTGCTTTTATTAACTTCTGTCCCCAGGGCCTAGAACAGTAACTAGCATATGGCAGATTCTCAGGAAATATATGTTAAATAAGTCAGTGGATTGTGTGAATGAATGAATCTAGTATTAACAAGACCAGTGAGTATACCAATGACAGAGACAACAATACTAGTTGGTATTTATTGAAGGCTGTATATTAACCCATTTAGTTCCCACAACAACTCTGTGAGGGTCATTCTGTCTTTATCCCCATTTTGCAGTTAAGGAAAATTAGACATGGGTGACCTTGAGACACAACATGACCACAGGCCTGGGGATATTCATTCCATATATACCAGACTGAGCATTCATTTGATAATATTTTGAATTGGGTTATTTGGAATTTTTTCCATGATTCTTACTCAACTCTGTAAAACTCTTTCAGTAAAATGATCACATGAGCTGGATAAACTTCATTTGTATCTGTATATCTATGACATCCATGAACTTATCAAAAATCCAAACTGGCAGAGCAGAATATTCTTCATTGCTCTGTGGCAGAAAGAGCAACATTCTTTGGCCTATTTGGGGCTCAGTTGTGAAACCATACCTGATAGATAATGGTAGTTTCTTTCCTTGAAGTTTTGGAGTAAAGATGAATGAACATTTTGGCATGCTCTAATGTTGACTTTCTCCTGTTCGTGACATGATCTAGACAACCCTATTTATGGAGATAAAGTGTTTATAAAGCCAGAGTATGTTAGGGCCTCTTAGTCACTTTTAAGTAATTTTTTTTCATGAAATTACAATTTATATGTACTCTTCCTTCCCATATAAAATGCAACAAAATATATTAGACCAAAAATGCACACTAACAGCAGTCCACTGAGCTCCCCAAGGGCAGTGTACTAATATATTTATGTGTATATCCAAAAATTCCCCAGGAACATTTTATATATTTTTAATATATATTTTTATTGATTTCAGAGAGGAGGGGAGAGGGTGAGAGAGATAGAAACAGCAATGATGAGAGAGAATCATTGATCAGCTGCCTCCTGCTTACGCTCTACTGGAGATCGAGCCCGCAACGTGGGCATGTGCCCACGACAAGAATCGAACCTGGGATCCTTTAGTCAGCAGGCCAGGCCGACGCTCTATCCACTGAGCCAAACCCGCTAGGGCTAAGCTGTTTTTAAACTTATAGAGACTGGAAACTCACTGGGAACTAGATTTTTTTCAGCTTTTCCTTTTTACTATTTCTAGAAACAATAGCAGATCTCAGATTCTATGAAATTGAACTTTAAACCCATTCTTCCTATAACAAATAATGAAAAGTTAATTCACTGTCTAATCCAGTTCTCTGGATTTGAATATTAATCATCAGGTGCTCCTCTTGTCTACCGAAACTGTAGCTATTTTTGGTTTGCTAATTCTTTTGATATTTAATTAAATGTGTTTCCTTAAACTAGGAGTGTTTTGTCAAATATGGGGTCCCTCAGGGGCACCTGTAACTGATGTTATGTTCTTATTTAAGCATTTAGGTGATGCTACATACATTTTGTGTTTTGCTTGACATATAGAGCCCATTCACAAATACATCCAGAATGCCTTCATAGATTACAAAAGCTGTTGCCTGGAAATATGTATGTATGGTATTTAAATATTTCTACCAAGATGTTTCTTATGCAGGGTTTTAATCACTGAATGATTTTCTATTCTTCCTCATTTTTCCTGCCTGTTTGTTTGTTAGTTCCATGGATAGAAAGATGGGTAAGAAATAGAGATTCCTTTTAGACTTTTTATTCCTTCTCCAAAAAACAGTTAAAAAGTTAGCAGACAGAAGTTTCAAATGACTACTAAAAATATGATTGTGAGAGTATATGTGGAAAAGAAGATGCAAGATTGAATCCTGTTAGGAAAGGAGGATGGTTTCATTCAGAGAAATAGGAGCAGATCAGATGAAAATGAGATTGAATCACCTACCACAATAAGGGAAACATTCCCTCAGTTTGTTTTTCAGCCAATACGCCACATGAAGAACCTTTGTGTGTGTGACATAAAATAGGTTATGCATGTATACCTTGGTATAATCATCAATTAATGTTGAGTGTCATACTCTAGGGCAAGCATGTCAAACTTGCGGCCTGTGGGCCGCATGCAGCCCTTAACGAATACTTTTGCAGCCCAACCAATATAATTGTATGTAAGAAATGTTTTAATAAAAATTTCATAACTTAATTTTTACAATATCCTGTTATACATAACTAGAGGCCTGGTTCATGAATTCGTGCACCAGTGGGGACCCTCAGCCTGGCCTGCAGGATCGGACTGAAACCAGCTCTCTGACATCCCCCGAGGGGTCCCAGATTGCAAGAGGGCACAGGCCAGGCCAAGGGACCCCACCGGTGCACAATCAGGGCCAGGGAGAGACATGGGAGATTGGCCAGCCGAGGAAGGATTGTGGGAGGGCTCCAGGGCATGTCCAGCCCATCTTGCTCAGTCCCGATAGCCGGACCCCAGCAGTAAGCTAACCTACCGGTCAGAGGGTCAGCCCACTGGTGGTCAGTGCACATCATAGCGAGCAGTTGAGTGGCCTTAGCATATCATTAGCATATTACACTTTGATTGGTTGAACAGCTGACCAGTCAACCGGACACTTAGCATATTAGGCTTTTATTATATAGGATATTAATAACAAACTACAATGTTCGCTAATGACTGATTACTATAATCGTGTTGTATTCATTTTCCTTATGCACCTTACGCACAGGTGCACCATTTCTCTCCACTAATACTAGCGGTGAATATTTTAGCAGCCGATTGCCATGTCATTAGCCTTGGACTGACTTGTTTGGTGTGCACAACAGGAAATATTTTGCTTTTGGAAAATAAAAAAAATAGGTTTATTTGTGTTATGCTTATTAATTTGTGAAGTTATTCAGTGTCTGGTAAGTTAATGTTCAAGAAAAAATATTAATTTTTATTAAAGTGTCTTATTATTTTATGTTAATGATTACTTATTTATTTCAGCCCTTTGTATTCAGCATGTCTCTATTGAAATAAACCTACGTTTCTATAAAAATTGAAGTTTTTATTTTTTTGCAGCCCATATAAACTTAAACCTTATTTATTTGGTCAGTGTTAGCCTTTGAGTTTGACATGCTTGCTCTAGGGGCTGTAACAGAAATACCTGACATCATTAAATCTGCATCTCAGCAGGGTAAGAGGTTTGGATGGTATCAAAACATCAGAGAAAGTAGATTTTAGAGTCACCAGTTCAATGCTTACAAAGGAGGGGAAAAACCCTTCCCTTAGTGTTTCTTTCTATAATTTTACTGGGTTTTTTTTCTTTAAATGTTAAGATGTATGACTGATTAGCTTAACAAATCTAAAGATATTCAGTTTCTTGACTCTACACCCAAGAATTGTAAGGAGATGGGAACCAAGATGGCAGCAAAGTTAAACAAATAAAGTGCCCCACGCACAACAATTTCAAAAATACAACTAAAAGACAAAGCGTCTACCACCCAGAACCACAGGAAAGCTGGCTGAATGGTAGATTTACAACTAAGAAGGAAAAAGAAAGAACAAACGTGGAAGGGCAAAGGTACGGAGGCACGTGAATGGGGCTGGTGGCGGGTGATGGGACGCGCGGATTTTTTTCCAACCCGTAGGGAGATAAGCTCCCGATCACTCTGAAATCCAGTTTCTGGGGATGCGAGGGAGTCCCAGACACCTATGGGGAGAAGCTGGACTCTCGGCCGTTGTGTCGGAAAGTGAGAGTGACTTTCTTGCAGAGGTGTGTCCAGCAATCAGTGTTTACTGCGCTGGAGCACGGGACATGGGGACTTGGAAACGTGGAAAGGCAGAAAAGGCAGACATGTAGCCATTGCTGTTTGCCACGCCCTAGCCTAGTGACGCACTGAGACCCCGCCCCAACCTGAGACCCGCCCCGCCCTGAGACCCACCCCGCACATTCTACAAACCCACCCAGGCTCCAAACAGCAGCTTTTGCATATAAATGGCCTGCCCTGTGGCAGCTTAACCAAATAAACTGCAGTTCCTGTCAGACTGCTCCAAAACCACTCAAGCAAGAGGAGAAAACTGCAGTTTTTGCTGTAACTCCTGCTGAGTGGCCTCAGACAGTAGCTGACCTGCACCCCATTGGAGACCCAGAAACAAGGGCATCTAGTGGTCGGTGTGAGACAACACCAGATTTCAACCACTCGCATAAGGGACACATTCAAGAGGCAGACTCAGTGAGCGCCAAAGCCCTACTGGAACAAGTCCCGGCCCATAAACGTGTCTCCTGCACAGCAATTCTTCCTTTATAGATACAGCGGGTCCTCACAGCCAATTGGCCTGGAGGAAAATTCCTCCCAGTGACACCAACAACAATCAAGACTTAACTATAGCCAAAACCGGTTTGGCTCAGTGGATAGAGCGACGGCCTGTGGACTCAAGGATCCCAGGTTTGATTCCGGTCAAGGGCATGTACCTTGGTTGCGGGCACATCCCCAGTAGGGGGTGTGCAAGAGGCAGCTGATCGATGTTTCTCTCTCATCGATGTTTCTAACTCTCTATCCCTCTCTCTTCCTCTCTGTAAAAAATCAATAAAATAAGTAAAAAAAAAAAAAGACTTAACTACACAAAGGAGGACAAAGATGGAGGCATAGGGTGGACGCCTGATTGTTGCCTACCACAACAATTTTGAAACTACAACGGGAAAACAGAGCAGACACCATCCAGAACCACTGGAGGGCTGGCTGAGCAGATGCTCTATAACTAGAATAAAAGAGAGGTGTACACGGGATGATGCTGATGCTGGTGAACCAATGATCACACTTTAAGAACTACGGCTCTGGCAACACAATGGCGGCCTGGAACGTGCTTGGTGCGGTTCCCCTGGCGGTCTCCGCCTGAGGGGATGGCTCCACTCACTGCCGAGCATGGACAGACGAGCCCCTGGGAGACATGGGGTGGGAGACTCCGCGCTTGCTGACCTCTGAGTCCTTCGAGAATCTCAGTGCCCCAGAAGCAGCCAGATGTGCACGCCCGGCAACCGGCCACCGCTGCAAACCCGAGCGCCGTCGCAGTGACCTTGGACCAACCTGCCACCGCGCACCGGGCACACCGGAGCTTCGCCGAGCCCGCTGCCCAGCGAGTTCCTTGACAGCCGCCCCGGAACTTTGAGAAAATGGCCGGAGGAATTGCTGAGAAGGAATTGACTGATGAGAGTTGGGATCGGGAAGACGAGGCCCCGCTGGGTCCTGGATCCAGGACCGCTCGCCCAGTGACTGGTCACCGCTGCAGACCCGAGTGCTGCCGCAACGACCTCAGACTAGCCCGCCACCGCGCACTTGGTGCACCAGAGCTTCGCCGAGCCCGCCGCCCAACGAATTCCACGGCAGCCGCCCTGGAGCTTTGAGAAAATGGCCGAAGGAATTGCTGAGAGGGAATTGACCGACAGGAATTGGGGTCAAGAAGACGAAGCCCCGCTGGGTCCCAGGTGAGGCCGTGCGCCCCTGAGTCCGGGCGAGGCTGGGACCCAGGTCAGGGTGAGGCTGAGTACCGGGTCTGGGTGAGGCCGCGTGCCCCTGGGTCTGGGCAAGGCCACGCGCCCATGGATCTGGGTGAGGACGCATGCCTGTGGGTCCGGGTGAGGCCACGCGCCCCTGGGTCTGGGTGAGGCTGGGTCCTGGGCCCGGGTGAGGCCGCGTGCCCCTGGGTCCGGGTGAGGCCGCGCGCCCTGGGTCTGGGTGAGGCTGGGTCCCGGGCCTGGGTGAGGCCGCGTGCCCCTGGGTCTGGGTGATGCTGGGTCCTGGTCCGGGTGCGGCCACGCCCCTGGGTCCTGGTGAGGCTGGGTCCTGGGCCCAGGTGAAGCCGTGCGCCCCTGGGTCTGGGAGAGGCCAGGCGCCCCTGGGTCCGGGTGAGGTCGTGCCCCATGGTCCCGGTGAAGCTTGGTCCCGGGCCCGGGTGAGACCGCGCACCCCCGGGTCCTGGTGAGGCCACGTGTCCCTGGGTCCGGGGGAGGCTGCGCACCCCTGGATCCGGGTGAGGCCACGCGCCCCTGTGACCGGGTGAGGCCGCATGACCCCAGGTCCGGGTGAGGCCGCACGCCCCTGGGTTCGGGTGAGGCCACGCGCCTCTGGGTCCGGGTGAGGCCGTACGCCCCTGGGTCCGGGTGAGGCTGGGTCCCGGGTCTGGGTGAGGCCATGCACCCCTGAGTCCAGGTGAGGCTGCGCCCCTGGGTCCGGGCGAGACCAAACCAGAGGGAGTCGAACCTGCATTACCACCATTTGTCCACCATCCAGAACTGAAATGTCAGTGCTGACATGTACACATAAGAAACTGGTGGACATTGAAATTGGGTCTCAAAAGAACTGTTGGTCCAGAAAGAAACTCACTACAGACTGATTCATTTGCCTGTCAGCATAATTATTATTGCTCATCACACATTTGGTTCTTATATTTCTAGTAACACATGATCTCACTCATCTAGGGGAAATGATGAACAACATAGACTAATTAACAAGAACAGACCCAGAAACAAGGAGGCATTGATCGGACTGTTGGGCCTCAGAGAGAGGGTAGGGGAAGGTGGGGGTAGGGGAGAGAGATCAACCAAAGGACTGTGTGCATGCATACGAGCCTAACCAATGGTTAAGGACAACAGGGGGGTGGGGGCACCCGTGGGGAGGGGTGTGGGATGGGAATGGGGGGATGAGGACAAATATGTGAAACCTTAATCAATAAATAAATTTAAAAAAAAGAATTGTAAGGAATTGTAAGTCTCTGGTTTTAACTTTGATATTTCCATTTCCATGTATCAAATTATTGTCTATCAGTATTTAGTTCACCTTGTTTTCACATTCCCTCCATTGGCCATCATTTTATTTTCTTATTTACAGTTAGTATTTATTTAGATTCAGCAGCAACTGCATTGCTTGCCATTTTCTCTTACATTCTCCTTTTACTTGGATATAGTTGCCTTTTTTACAAATTATCCTTTTAGTGATGTTCTCTAAGCAATAAACTAAGATTTCATTTGGATGAAGATATTGACATTTCACTTTTACTTGTCTAATGATAGGTTAACTGGATAGAGATGTCTTAGTCCCCACTGCCAACGTTAGAATTGTTGTGTTGTCAATAGGATTATTTTTCATAGGCAATGTTGTGTTTTTCTTCAGTCACTTTAAATATTTTTTGTTCAAGGCCCTACAGTTTCACTGCAATGTCTCTAAGTATGGATTTGATATTATTTATCCTTTCTCAAACTTAGTGTCTTTTATGCATTTTCAGTATATTCTTGTATGTGGTGTAATTGATGGGCTAGTTTCATATTTTTTTGCACATACCTGTCCAGTTTTCCAACACCATTTATTAGGGAGACTGTCTTTACTCCATTGTGTGCTCTTGCCTCCTTTGTCAAATATTAATTGACCCTAAAGATGAGGATTTAATTTTTCTTCAATTCTTGAGAACTATTGTCATTATATCTTAAAATTATTCTGGTATCCCTTTCTAAAAATCCTGTTAGACTTTGGTTGACATTCCTCATTTTGCCTTTTTGTCTGTTATCCTTGCTTTCCTAATTTCCATCTGTTTTATCTCTCCAAAATGCAGTCTTAGTTTCCCCTCCCCCAGAAAGCTTTCAGTTTACTGATTCTTAAGATCTGCATAGATTAAAAATAGCAAGGGATTAATCATTTAAATTTCATGACACCTTATACCTTCAAACTAACTGGAAATTCAACTGGAGAAAAGAATGCAAACATGAGGTGCCCATCAGCAATTGTGGAGTGTGTTATGGTGAAAAGGGCACTGGCCTTGGAATTTTTCCTGATAGCAAGTGCTCAATAAATGTCTAATGAATGAGTCAGTGAATGCATTCCCCTATGTAAATGTGAAAAACCCAGTAACTGACATCATGTTGCTTACACTTTAGAAGGGAAGCCATCACATTGCTTTGTAATTGTTAACTTACCTGTACAAGGTATACTTTGAGGCAGTGGAAGAAATGGGAGTTAGGGAAATATTTGTAGAGGCAGCAATGCTTGTACTGGATTTTGAAGAATCATTAGGAGTTTGCCAGGGGGATAAGGCATGGAAGAAAGAAAGGAAAAAACAACATTGTGTATACAGATTCACAAGAGCCTGGAACTCGTGGAGATGTGCATATTGATGGGTGCCAACAAAGGGAATGCTATGGAAAATAAAAGAAACATGTTAAAGGGGGCATATGTAAATCTCTGCCCTGACCCCTCCACAGATAGCTCTGCCCTCAACACGCTGAGCTCCCCAGTCTCCTGCAAAGGTTTCCTGGTGATGAATGACAGAGAGCAGTTTTGTATTGCCACTGTGCTTATGGCCTGTGGCAGAACTATCAGGCCTGGTAAAATTCCAGCAAACAGTCCCACCCTCTGTGTCATAATATAATCAACTGTATCAGTCATGATGATAAATACTGCAACTGGGGAATAAAGAGGAATTAAAAATTTAAAAAAGAAGCAGATTTAATATGCCTTTCAGCACATACTCACTCATTATGTGCCAGACATTATGCCGGAGATACAGCAATGCACAAGACAGACCAGGTCCCTATCCACACAAAGATTACATGCTAAAGTGAGGAGATTTGTAATAAATGTGTAACACAATACTGAACTAATGTCATAAAGTCCTAATTGCTCTGAAGAAAATCCAGCAGCGTGAACAAGCAGAGAGTAATTAGAGGAATGTTTCTATAGCTTAGGGGTATGTCTAAGGTGGTATTAAGAGTAAGACCTAAATGATGTGAAGTGGTTTGCCAAGAAAGAGGCAGAGGGAAGAGGAAGTGCAAAGCTTCTAAGGTAGAAACAGGTGGATTATGTCCAAAGGACAGAAAATAGCAGTGAGCTCAGGGGAGAGTCAGAGGAGATGAAGCCAGGAAGGTGGGGAGGGGCCACACCATCTAAGGCCTTGCAGGCCATGTGAAAGTATTTGGACCTTTTTTTAAGCAGCAGGAAAAGCCATTAGACAGTATTAAGCTAGAGGCAACACATTAGGATTTGGGTTTAGAGGGTTGCCTGGTGGTTTTGTGAATAATTAAGTGGAAAAAGACAAAAAATGCCAAGAGGGGAGATAAATTAGGACCCTACTGGAAGAGATCAGCAGAGGAGTGGTGGTAACTTGGACTGTGGTGTTAGAGTGCAGATGAGTGATCAGATCTGGGAACTATTTTTGAGGTGGAATTTGTAATACCTACTGATGGATTGGAATTATGGGTGTAGGAAAGATGGAAACTCAGGTTCTGTACTGAGTTTCCAGATGGTAACTTGTACCAAAACAGGGAATATAAGCAGGAGGAACAGAGGTAAATATCAAGAGTTCTAGCATGGAAAAATCAAGGTGTAGAGTATAAGAATGGAGATGTGCATAAGGACATGTTGTGAAGGGTTAGGATGTGATCCTGTGTAGAACCCTGAGTTAGTGGAGGTTTGGAAACTAGTAACGTGATCAGCTTGTTAAATTTAGAATGCAGTGGGGCCTCCAATGGCAGCCTCAAAGTGTTGACCAATATAGAGTAAAAATGATTTTGACTCATGAGCAAAAAGACTCTTACTGACTTCCTGGCCTGATTGGACCTCTGGTTTTATACAACTTAAGTTCTTATTCTTTTCCTTGTCTCTCATTTTTTCTCTCTAAAACTTAGTTCTTTTCATGATTATAAATCAGGGCATGTGCACATTTACTCACACACATGAGGACACACACACACACACACACACACAATTGTGTTATTTACAATTTTCATATTGAAAGTGGTGAATGACCTCACTTAGGGAGCTGGCCTAGCAGTCTGCTTCCACTGCAGGCAGTTTCATGGGAATATGAGAACTGGTTAATCATTTACCAGCTAAAAATAAGTCTTTTGGGAATAAAATACACTCCATGGGGATTTCTTCTTTGGAGAAATCCAAGATAAAGTATAGCCAACTCATTCTTGACTTGGCCTTCCATGTATATATAGTTATGAATATTCATTCTGTGTCTAGCTACTTTCTGGTTCAAGATCCAGAAGGCTTCTCTGGGTATGTGTCACTTGGGCCCCAAACCTCACTTTCTCTTGAAACCTCATCAAACTTTCCAAGAATGACAACTTTGGCAATTGTTGCTCCAGAATTGTGAATTGTGCTGATGTGACTAGATTTTTACACCAAGGAGTAGGCTAAAAAGATGGTGTTCCCCTGAAAAGCTGTTCTGTAGGGTGTTGAGTGCAGTGTACAGTTTGCATAGTGTTCTGTGCTGCACATGGCAAGTGGATTGTAATCAGCTTAACAATCATGACATTGAAAGTGGTGTTTAAATGTAGGCTTCAATTTCCCTGTTTTCCTTACACATATCAACCCCGACCCACAACCAGCAAGTGTTGAGTTTCTTTTTTACCTCCTCTAAGCTCTTCCAATCTATAGCAATGACTGGCTGTGCCATGAATAAAGAACTGGATAAAGGTTAGAGAATCTGAGTGAACAAGAGAGAGCATTGAGTCTGGATTCTAATTTAGTGAACCTGACTGTTGGAATTGTGATGGATCAGGGAAGAGAGACTGAACCCTCCAGCATGTAGGCAAATGCCAGAAAGATCTTTCCTGGTGAAACAAAATGTTCCAACAATTTCAGTGTCCCTATGAACCCTTGGAGTGGGCCTGAGAGAATAGGAGTGAAGAGAAGGGTGACAACAATAAATCATCAAACAGTGTCGCTGAATATTTCTTTCACAAACTGCCAATTGAATACAGAAGGCCGATCATGCAGATTCTCTCCTTTCCAGCTGTACCATTGCTCTGATATTTTCTGAAGATGGTAAAAGAAATTATTCTCTTTTTTATTCTCTCCCTCTCATGAAGCTCCACTTACCCAACAAACTTGGGACATTTAATAATCTCTCAGTATACTTTGGAAGGCAGCTATGCTCACCACTATACCACCAACGCTCTCTCAGTATACTTTGAACCTTCTATTAAGAAAAGGAATGAACATCTGTAATACTTTCAACAATAAAGATACATTTTAAAAAAAGAGGAATGAATGCTTTAAAATTGTAAGAGAACACAGAGGAAAAAGCAAGTCTTGACATGCTGAATGAAGGCAAACAAATCCATGTGTTTCTCCCTCAAAAAACTGAGGTATAAAGTGTGTCCTAGGCCCTCCAGCGTCCTTGCACTTAACGATCTGCCTCAGTAGAAGGAAGCATGACAAATCCGTCAATTTTATTCACCCCACATATACCAGGCACCTACTTAGTGTCTAGTCAAGTGCCTGACCTCTAGTGGATGTTTAAGAAATATTATGGACCAGCTGCTCTTAGCTTTGACCCTGTACTAATCACTGATGACAGAGGTGAATAACATAAGTAGCACTTACCCTCAAACAGCTTACAGATTTTAGGTAGTTAAAAGGTATGCAATGGAATAAACTAGTGCTCTTACATCCTCTCTTTTGCCATTTGTCTCCAGCTCCACTAGGAAATCTTAATTTTTTGTTGTTATTGTCAATGTCAGAGGAAACATTTTAAAACAGAAGAGCAAATGTGCCTCTTTAGCTGGTGAAAGATCCTATGGGATTTATTTAGGCAACTGAAATTTAACTTCAGAGGTAGCTGATGCTATGGCTAAGTTTTGTACATGTGGAACAATTTGTCAGCAGTTCTGCTGAAAGCTTGAGAGGGTATTCTCTCATCAAGCAGGTGTTAGCAAGAGTCCTGTGAATGTTTGGGCTCATGAAGAATAAAACAAAATCATGAGCTTTTGGGTTCCTTTATCACATAGTGAATAATCCTAGTTTAGATCTTAATTTAGACCAGTGTCTGGCCCCTAAAATACATTCACATGACAAATTGTTATGGCTGACCATATAGGCCATAGCTATGGTGTGAAGGCTGAGACCCATCAATTCTGTAGGAGTTTGTTGGATCAAGCTCTTTGGTCATGTGCCCAGGCCTCTGACGTACCCAGGTTAAATAGCAAGTATGCCTAGCCTTAGGTGGCTTCCTAAAAGCCTTCTGGAAGTAGCACAGTAGAAATATGCTGGCTTAACAGAGAGGTGTGGCAGTAGTGCAGCATTTGCTGTGGCTCGCTGTGCTGCTCTGAGGTTTCATGGGTAAGTTTCCCTTGTAGATTTCTAGCAACTGTGCTTAATGACATGTGGCTTTAGGGATGATAGTTAGGGTTCAATGGGGTATGATCTGTTCCAAGCCTGGGATCCATGTTCACTTATCCAAGCAAGGCTGAATTGAGTGCCCTTATCAGGGATTTAGATGCTTGCCATGCTCTATATTATCTTGTTACTTTTCCATCCAATCTGCTGCTGAAGTGCTGGTTTTAGGATACGTAGGAGCTAATCTGATGGAGATGGCAGAGGAAGTGTTGGGGAACTATTTCAGGCAGGGGGAATAACATGTAAAAGTCCCAGATGTGGGAGAGCAATTGTTTTCTCAAATTACTAATTAGGTCACTGAGGCTTAGAGGAGTTATACATTCTGCTTCAGTTTATAAACCTAGTGAGCAGCAGAGCCCAGATTTTGTCTAACTTCAAAGCTTGTGCATTTGCACATGAGCCTCCTCATGAAGGCCAGGCTAAGGATTTGGACATACCTTGTAAGAAGCGGAGAGCCATTAAAAGTTTAGGGAGGAGGCATACATGAAGAAAGCAGTGTTTTAAGATGACTACTTTGTTGGTCATATGGAGGCTGGATTAGCAAAGTGAGAGTCTAGAAGTAGAGACCAGTTGGAGGATACTGAAAAAGCCTAGACACAATGGTTTACGGTTACTGTGTGCTAAGTTATTGATATTTACTTCCTCTATCATAATATTTATCACACTTCAATTTTGTAATGTTGGTTTTCATTCAATCGTCTATAAGCTTGAGGAGAATAGAGAGTATGTCTCTCTTATTCACTGCTTTATCCTTGGTGCCTAGCACACTCTAATCATTTAGTGAATACACAATGAATACACAAATGAATGAATGTGAATGAAGGACAACAAAGAGGATTTGAAATGGTTTGGTAAGATAAAGTACATAAACATTTAAAACATTACAGTACAGATAATAGCTATCATTATATGAGTGCCTATTGTGAGCTCCACAAGTGCCTTAACTTCATTTTCTCAATTCATCTTCATGGCCACCATGGAAAGTAGGTCCTGTTATCATCCATGATTTATAGCTGAGGAAATTCCCTTGAAGGAAGAGTAAAGTTAAGCATGGTGACTATAGTAAACAATATTGTATTGTCTACTTGAAAATTGGTAAGAGAGTAGATCTCAAATGTTCTTACCACACAATACAAAGGTAATGGAGGTGTTAACTAACCTTACTGTGGTAATTACTAGTATTACAATATATACATGTATTAAATCATCATGTTGTATACCTTAAACTTATACAATGCTATTTGTCAATGCTTTAGTAATAAAGCTGGAAATAAAGAGGGGGTAGAATAGTTGGTCACATTGCCAGGAATAGGCTGAGCCAGAACCCAGGTCTGATTAATTCCAAAGACTGTATTTATAAGCACACTGTTGAGGGCCTGGGAGAATTTGGGGTTGCATATTAAAGCTGGAAAGTAAGAATGGGAGAATATTCTCTCTGAGGCTCCTTTTGACTTATTGGTCTGTGGTTTTGAGGATTACGGTTTTAGACCTATTTTGAGGTAGCAGCAGGACAACCCAGTATAGATCAAATGCTCAGTAAACAGCTGATGATAGAGGAATGAGGCTTAGATGATAAGTTAGGTTGGGGTGAAAATTTAGCAGCCACCAGCCTGGGGGCAATAGATGATACCCAGACAGTCTTTTCAAGACAAAGAATGTAGAGTGTGAAAGTCACAGGTCCAAAGCCTCCACCTGGGTTGATATCTGTACTCAGCAAACTAGAGGAGGAAGGGGAGCTAACAAGGGAGCATCTTACCTAAGGATAGGCACCTAGACTAGTGTAGACAGACAACCCAGAGCAGTAGGAAGAGAGCCTGGAGAATAGATGCTCATCCTTTCCCCTGCTGTGTGTCTGGGTAGGACACAAGCCCAACAGATTGGTTGCCTGTGCTGGAGCAGAGACCTCAGGTTCTTCTTTCCTAATAGTTCTGGGAAGAAATGTGAAACCAAAGGTTTCTTTTTAATATCCTTATTCTGAAGGAGATCTCTTTGGTAGAGTCACTAACACACTTTTTAAACAAGTTGTCATGTAAGGGAGGCCCAGGGTAAGCATTGAGCATACATACAGAGCCAAATGGGGTGTTCAGTATTCTAGTCAAATGTGTAAACATATTGGGGCCATTTAATAGGCAAGACAAAGTGCAGCCTTGGGAACTGAGTGAGGGGGAGTTGGAAGAAGGAACAAGGGATTATTAGTGTTTTATGCTGCCAAGAGATCATATGGCCAATAAGTATACTGCAAAAGTTCTGGACAGAGGGACTCAATTATTCTAGTAGGTATGTATGAATGTCCTGATGGTATTGCTGCCCAGATAATTACTGCCCAGATAATTACTGAGTTACTGTTACTTGGGGATCTTGTCTTTGGAGCTCTCAAAAATGATCTTGCAGTCATCTCCTGGATGCTATGGCCTCCTACTTGTCCATCTGTCAGAGGGCAGAAATGCCTATCTCTACAGAGATTGCCTATACTGTATGGCCCTGCTTGCTCACTCTCAGCTCCACCACACATTTCCTGCTTTGCATTTTCAGCGGTCCCAGGATCCTGATAATGTTATTAACTGGAATACATCCCTAGAGGAGTCACTTATTCAGCCTTTCTCCTCCAACCCACTTAGGACAAAAAATAAAATGAATCCAAGAAGCTGACAGTCATGGTAGCTAGGCCATTTTATTCCATAGACTGAGGCAAAAATATATTCTTTCTACTTACTAACAGCTTACCAACTACTAATGCAGCTGTTTTCATGGTGAGTCTCCCTCACTAAGGCTGCACTGCCCAGAAGAATTAGAAAGAAGTTCCAGGGCTCATCAAAACTTTCAGTGACCAAAAATATTAGGGCACTTTTCCACAAATTACCCTCTGGCTGCCACGAGCTGCTTGCAATATACCCATTGCCTCACTCTGCCTTTCTCTGCCTTTGTGTGGTGTGCATTCCAAGGGAACATTCATTCACCTTTGCTTCCAATGCCCACAGCAATCAGGTTGTCTAAAATCAGAGTTAGCCTAGACATAGGATGGCAGCTTTGGGCAAAGAGTAGCAAGATCTTTATTATCTGAGAGGCATATGAGCAATTGTTGTTTAATGTAAACCATTGTTTAGCTTTCCAACTATTTATTGTTTTCCTATTGTGCTTAAAAAGGATACTGATTAATTGAGGCCAAAAGAAAGATAGCCATATGTTCTATGTTCCCTAGATTCCCTTCTGCTCTACTTCTACCATCTTGTGTGTGTAGCAAATGCCATCATCTTCTCTGAGGAATAGCAAGTAGAGCAGGGGTTATTAAAAAGAAACAAGATGATATTGGGCTAAATGTGTGTGTGTGTGTGTGTGTGTGTGTGTGTGTGTGTGTGTGTGTTATGAAATACTGAGCAAAAGGTACTCTAGCATTGTTTCACACCCAGAGGTAATCTTGCTTTCCCATGAGGAATCTGACAAAGTTGTAGGAGTGTTTTTGGATTGTCACAGTCATTGAAGGCAACTACTGGCATTTTGTGGGCAGACAACAGTGTTAAATACTGTGCCTTGAGTGGGATATTCTGCCCAACAAGGAATTATCCAGGCCCAAATGCCATAGTGCTACCCCTACAGGGAAACATTAAGGAGAAAACTGATGAGGGGAAGCACATGAGAGTTCTTATAAGATTTCCAGGATTACCAAAGATCAACGATGAGTGGCTAAAGCTATGTTCTCAAAGAGTGGTCTCTAGTTTACCTATATCAAAATTGCCTGGAATGCTTGCTAAAATACACTTTCTGTGTTTACCCAAGAAGTGCTGAATCAAAAACTCTGGGAGAGGAATCAAGGAATCTGCATTTTAACAAGCACTCCAAATGATTTTTTATGTGCATTAAAGCTTGGGAACCATTGACTTAAAGGATCTTTCTTCTAATCAAGGGAGGCTGAGGGCTAACCTAATTAAGATTTTTATACGTATAAAGGCATAGAGAAAGCCATCTATTTCCATTGAGGAAAGCACAATCAGAAGTAGGTTTGGACAGTGGATAAAGGCATTTAGGATGAAGTTAGAAATATAGAAGGAAGTATTATTTATTTTCCTTTGAAAATATTTAGAATCTCGTTTTAAAAATGACCCCAGTCTCAAAGGACTTAAAGCAATCTACAAAGAACCAATAAATCTATGAGAAAATGTTTAACTTTCTTTTCTAGTAATCAAGAAAATTAAAATTAATAAAATATCTATTTTACATTTATCATATTGGCAAAAGTTTGTTACATAAATTTGTATTTTAATGATAATATCCATTGTTAAAGAGCACTAAGTTGAGACACTGTTAGAAATGTATATTCAAACAATCCTTTGGAAAATCACATTGACCAGATGTATATACGATACCTTAAAATGCATATATCCTGTGAATGTTGTAATTCTACATCTAGAACAAAAACTAAATAATTTCATTGTCATTTGTCTGCATTTGATTTGCAAATCTGATTTAGATGTTCACTGTTGCTTTATTCTTATAACAAAAATGGAAACAACCTAATTGTTCAACATTAAGGGATTATTTGATAGCATATTATGTGATCATTTAAAATTTAAGTGTATGAAAAATTTTAATAACATGGACAATACCTATTATATAATGTTATATGAATAGATTGAGTTATAAAAGTTTAGCTTTAATTGTATGGGAGAAAAAACTAACAATATGTAGAAAAAAAGAATGTGAAGGAATATCATGCCAAGATGTCAACAGAGGATTATCTCTAGTTAGTGGATTTGGGTATAGTTGTTAGCTTCTTTATTCTTTTCCTAATCTCCAAATTTTCCTGTGCAATGGGTATAAGTAGAAATAAGTTAATTTAAATATATATAAGGCACAGAAGCAGGTAAGGATGCAAAGTCCTTTCCAAATACATTTCAATAATTTGAGGTGGGATGGGATCATTGACTTTATTTAACATAATATGATCAATTCTGTGCCTCTAGCTCAGATCAATATAGCATTATCTAAAAAGGAAATTTGTTAGTGCTTGCTTTCCCCTCTTGGGTACATTCTATTACTGGCCTCTTATTTATGTAATGCATGCCATTCCCAATGGAAAGCTGGTTGGAATGGTGTAGATACTTGGGTGGTAGTGGAAAATTGGGTTTTATTTATTTTAATTTATATTTCATGAATATCAAATAATTTTTTAAATTTCTTTATTGATTAAGGTATTACATATGTGTCCTTATCCTCCCATTATCCCCCCAACCTCCCCACTCATGCCCTCACACCCCTGTTGTCTGTGTGCATTGATTGACCAGAAATTTTCAGTAAGGCATCAGGAACCTTTGAAAACGAATGCTACTCTTTTGTTTATTTTTTTCTCAAAATTCCATTTTCAGTCTAATGCCTTAGTTATTTATTATTTGTATTCCTCATTAGAATTTCTGAATTAAACCTCTCCTAGTGCTATTGATGAGTATAGTACAGATGCATTCATATACTTATGAGGTCATTTTTGTTGGAAGAACTTGGTTTTCCATAAATAAGATGCAACTAAAAGTCTTCATTAAATTCAAATTTACCAGGACCATACTAATCCAATTTGTAAACTGTGCATGTAAGGGTGAATCATCATTACAGGTTACATTTAAAAGACATTGATTGCACATGTATGCAGTGCGACTTTACAAGATTCCTAGGAAAATTGGAATGAGTTGCAGCAAATAATAAGAATTGATGCAATATAGTGTTAGTAAAGAAAACAGGTTGTGAATAGTGTGTCACAACATGCACTTTTCTCACTTATTTTGATAAAGGGAGTTAGATTCAAATTATTTGTGAAACTGTTACTACATCCTTGGTAATAACAACTTGATCTTCATAATCAGATACCTCTTTGACTCTGTGCTGTAAACATGAAGCTAAGTAGAGTGCAATCGCTTAGGCACTGTTTTCTTCTTGTTCCTTTTCAAACAAAATACTGACTCTTGGGATTAGTCAAAAGGCCCTAGAAGAAAATTCTTCTGAATCAAATATGTGAAATTACTAACATGCTTCTATGCCACAGGAAATAGCATTTAGAGACTGGCTTGACTGCAAGGGAGTTGACCTCAGACACATATCCAGCTCCTGCTTCTGATAGAAAATTTACAATAGCCACTGGAGCCTTTGCATGGGGAAGTAAAATACACGGTCCAGGATATACCGACTGGATCATTGTCACAGAATCACTGTCTTACTAGCCTCCCAAGTGGATTGAACTGATAATCTTTTCTTTGAGTAATTTGACAGCCATTGCCACTACTTAGATTTTTACTGTTATAAAATACAAGCTCAGCCATAGGTGCAATTTCTAATTATTTGATGATAATAACTTTGATTTTCACAGAGCCTTCCTTTTTTTCATATGAATCCTTAGTATATTCACACTACTTAAAATTTTCTCCTCAGAAAGGTAAGGTAACCAGGGAAGGTAGTGCATTTCCTCAGTCTTCTCTCCAAACCCTCTGGGAACCAAGGTTTTATGGGATACAGAACTGTTTGGGAATGAGAATGGTAATAACAAATATTATGATATAGAAGCTATTTCTGATAACCTGACCCTATGGTCACTGCTTGTGGGCTTCTTCTAATTACCACACTCAGGAATCTATAACAGCTCAGATTGTCCCCTGCTCTGAAGTGCCTTTTCTTCTCTACTTCACTTATTCTTAAGCATCCTTTAGCTCTACCTCCTCCAGAAAGCCTTCTCTAACACCTGCTGTTTATACTAATCCTTGTTGTGCTGACCTCCTATAGCACTTGTCCTCAGTATCTCTGATTCCCTACTTTATTATACTGTGTCTCATGTGATATACATTTATCTTTCACTAGTATACATTGTCTGCTTTTGGTCAAGCATTGTACTTACTATTTTATATTGATCATATCACTTAATCCCTACCATTTAAGAATTGTAATTTTGCCCATTTTATTAAGTTTAAAGAGTTTAAGTAACTTGCCCATGGCCACATAATTCATCAGTGGTGAAACTGGAATTTAAACACAGTTCTCATATGAATTCAGAACATAAACATTTAACTGGTGCATTATTTTGTATTAATCTATGCTATTAAAAGAGCTTACACTATAGCTGGGAAGATAAGAGTTTGACATCATGTATCTTCTTGTTATGGACTGAATGTTTGTGTCCCCCTTAAATTCATATGTTAAAGCCCTAAGCCCCAATGTAATGATATTAGGAGATAGAAAGTTTGGAAGGTAATTAACTTTACATAAGGTCAACATCATTAATAATCAGGGTAATTATTGATCATAGCATTTCTTCATTTGGAACATAGGAACAATAATAATAGTGAATTCCCAGGAAAGTTGTAGGAATTCAGCGGGAAGACCTTCTAAAGCAGTGGTTCTCAACCTTTCTAATGCCGCAACCCTTTAATACAGTTCCTCATGTTGTTGTGACCCCCAACCATAAAATTATTTTCATTGCTACTTCATAACTGTAATTTTGCTACTGTTATGAATCATAAAGTAAATATCTGTCTTTTCCGATGGTCTTAGGCTCTACAGCAGCGGTTCTCAACCTGTGGGTCACGACCCACTGTAAGGGATCTAGCTCATGAACTTTATAGTAGCAGGTAGAATTTTTCTTTTGCCATCACCCTGTCATACGATCAGGTAGAAGGATGGGGAAGAAGGGAAAATGGTAGTGGCTTGGGAAGCAAACAAGGATTACCTCTCTTCCAGCTTCCCACCTCCTTCCCCTTCCCACCACCCTTACTAGGCCAAAAGTAGTGCTAAATTATAGTCATTAACCTTAAAGAGTCTGAGAAGCACCACTCCAAATGAGGGCCTGCTGAGCTTGGATCTTAGAGGATCAGAATAGTAGAGCACTGAGTCATGTTCCCGGCAAGCTGGAAAAATGGGAGTTTGTGGGCTCAAATGCTAGAGACAGAGGAAGTGACTAGGGTCCAAGGACATGAAAGTTCCATTGTGATCATAATAAGATACATGGGTGCCCACAAAGATTGAGCTTGAGGCTGGCTTTCACAGTTTCAGTATCTGAGAATTTGTTACAATATATTTTTCCTATTAAATAATAGGGTGTGGTATCATTCTGCCACAACATGCATGGCTAGGGTTCAGGATCTGAAGGAGGGGCCAATGCACAAATGAAAATACTATACAAGAAATATGAATTTATAAGGTATGGGGGTCCAGGTAGAGACCTCGCTCTTGGAGAGGCACACTGAAACCTGGCCTTATCCTCTTTTTATTCAGTTTTAGATACTCATCTTGTCCCCAGTAAAACATGGCAAACAGTTAGCAGACAGACCATCTCTAAAGTCAATAAAGATCAGTAAAGATCAATAAGGTCCAGTAAACATTTACTTTGAGGCTATTAGGTCAGGAAATTGCTTCAAGCCACCGCTATTTCAAACTGAACAATGGTGCTTGGTGTTAGCCCTGCTAACACCCAAGGTCCATCGGCCTTCCGCGTTCCTTTGTGCACTCTCATGATAGTATCTGCAGTGGGTGGCTTCCCACATCTCCCCCTTTTTGTTTTCTTAATAAATCTTGAAAAGTGTACGAATGGAATTATTTAAACTATAGTCAAAACTATACCATTTTATAGGTGCAAGTGCAGCAGCTAATTTCCATTGTGTGTTTTGTAGGGGCCAATTATCATGTTGTAATTGAGATCCAACAAATCCTCCTCCATACCATGAGATGGAGTGATTAGCTTCAACATATAGATAGGATGTGGTTCCCTTCCATTTTAAGGTGCAATTGTTACTATATGCAGATCTGTAGGGGCTCCAATCCATGAAGAAACATTGTTATTAAGTTTGCTTCTGGTGTGTTGGTCACTATAACAGTCTTGCCAATTAATTTATTCCTCGGTGGGGTGCCATTACATAATGGCTTAGCGGGAGGATGTCTTAGTAATGTTATATGTTCTGTACCTCTCCCAGGAGCAAGAAGTGATAGTAGATGTATTTGGGCTTTTGCTTCCCTCTCCTTTGGTGGCCATGCTAGTCAGAAACCTCTCTTTAATTTTACACACAAAGGAGCAGTGTTGGATTCTGTGTCATACAAAAGGGAAGTTGGGTGGTGACACCTGTGTAACTATATTTTTCCCAGATACTTCCTTGTCCCACCTGTGGTCCTCCTGGATGACCAAGGTGCTTGGTATTATTGGTGACTACACTAGACAGGGGATCAGCCCAAGTAAGGGGTCTTACCCATGGAGGGTCAGGAACATAAATCCAATATACTTCCCCATTTGCCCCTGGTAGTATTGCTGCACAACTAATGGCTGCTAGCATGTCAAGGAAAACATTCTCAGGTGTTCTTGGGGTTTTGGTCTCCTCACAAATTCTCTCAGCTTTCTGGACGTTTTCTTCACCATCCTCCAGGTCATCTCCAGATTGTTTGTCGCCTGTCTCTTTCTCCTCTCACTCCTTATCTTCAGCGTGTTGCTTGGGGCTACTGCTATCTGTGGCTGGAGTAGTCAGTTGTCTTCAGCTGCAGGTACAGGATGAGGCTCCAGGTGCAAGGTTCTCATTAGTCTGGTCAGTTCCTCTTTCAGATCCATGTTGAAATTTAATATTCCTTGCAGGAATCCACACAGGCTTGGAGAAATTTTCTGGAAATACACAAGCGTATCCTTGACCAAAGGTTAACAAAGGGACCCTTCCATAAACCAGACTCAGGATCTTTCCATTTAACCAAACCATTTTCCTTTGGTTTTTCTGACACCAGTGTAATTCCATAGGTGTCTTGCCATCAGTGTTACAAGTGAAAAAATTTAAAGTAATTAAGGCTTGATGTAGTTTACCTACAGGAGATTTCTCCAGTACCACTATTCCCCCTTTTTGTTTTTCAAGTTGGGATTTTAGCTGCTGATGTTGGTGTTATATAATTGCCTGTCCTTGGGAATTGTATGGTATTCCTGAATGTGCTTAATTTTCCACTTTTTACAAAATTGCTGGAAATGACTGCTTGTGTATTAGGTCCATTATCAGTTTTAATAATTTTTGGAATTCCCATTATGGTAAAAGCAGCTAGGCAATGATTAATGACCTGTTTTGCCATTTCCCCTATAGATACATTGGCCCGTAGGACCTTTGAAAAAGTGTCTACAGAGACATGCAATGCCCCAAGGCATCCAAAAGGAGTATAGTGTACCACATCCATTTGCCAGATACGGTGCCTTATCAATCCCCAAGGGTTAATTCCTGTATTAGGCCCCTGAGGCAGATGTAACATGCAAGTGGGACATTCCTTGATAATCTGTTTTGCCTGCTATCAAGTGATTGAGAATTGTTTAGACAACATTTTGGCAGGCTGATGTAAAAGCTGATGAGATTCTGTGGCCTGTTTTAATAAGGCAACCAATTGATCAGCATGTGCATTTCCTTTTGTTAAAGGACCAGGAAGGGTGGTATGATCCCTGATATGAATAATATAAAAGGAGTATTGTATTTGCTGTACCTGTTTGAATAGTATAAATAGACTTTGGTCACAGAGCCATTTTAATCAAGCAGTTTCAATTCTATTTACTAGGCCAGCAGCATAGGCAGAATCAGAAATGATATTAAGAGGCTCTTGGAAATCCTGCAATGCAGCCTTGATAGCTTCTAATTCAATTCTTTGCACAGAAGTGTATGACTTGTCTGGAAGACTGGGTCTGAATTCATTGCATGATAAGCAGCTTTACCATTGGATGAATCATCTGTAAAAACAGTTAATGCTCCAGGAATAGGTTCCTGCCAGTATTTTTTGGTATAATAATAGGGGTGTAATATAAAAACATTTAGTAATTTGTTTTTTAGTAGGTGACAACTAAGTTCCCCTGAATATCCATTTAGTCCAACTTGCCAATTCAAATCAGTCTGAAATAACATTTCTAATTGCTTCCCAGTGAGGGGAAGATAGATGCATTGGGGTTCTTCTCCTCTAAGCTGCCTGCAGCACTTTCTGAGTTGAGATATTAATTGAGCCATGAGTTATATATGTGCAACTACAGTTTTAGAGTATCGATGCCCTAGGTGGACCCACTCAGTAATAGTAGGAGAGTTTTTATTTTCGAAGATGACTCCAGTGGGACTATTTGCAGTAGGATTAATCTGTCCTAATAAAGGCAATTCAGGCTGTACCCATGCTACTTGGACTGAGTAGATTGCCTGCTCAATTCTTAGTAACTCCTCCCTAGCTTCATCTGTTAATGTTCAGGGCAAGGAAAAATTAGAGTCACCCCTAAGTATATTGAATAAATTTGTCATTTCTCCCATAGAGATTTTTAGATAAGGTCTTAACCAATTAATGTCCCCTAATAATTTTTGAAAGTAATTTAATGTTTTAAGGCAATCCTTTCGTATTTCCACCTTTTGAGGCCTAATACATTGGTTTTAATTATGGTTCCTAGATATTTGAAGGGCATTTCTTTCTGTACCTTTTTTGGATCAATTTTTAAGCCCCATTTAGGGATTTTCTTTTCTAATTGGGTAAACATTGCTAAAGTCTGCTTTTCCTGTGGGCTTGCCATTAATCACTAGATTAAAGACTTTTACTTTCTTTTAAACAGAGCAACAACTTAGTTGCCTTTCAGAAAAACAGGTAGGAGAAAAAAATGCTGGCCAATGCTTCAATGCATACATCTCAAGTAAAAGTAACTTTCTTTTTACTTATGGTGTCTCATTAATAGTGAGATTTAAAGCTTGAATAATAACTTTTAGTTTACTTTGTAAATAGTAGTGGAAGAGATTTAAAAATTTCTCCTTTTTATTAAGCTTAAAATTTACTTTTAAACAGCATTCTTTTTGGCCAGTGTACATTTGCATATGTATGTAAATTTTACTTTGGACTTTGTTAGAACCAATTGCTCATAAAATATTGGCTTCTCATATAAATGAGTTTATATGAGACCTTGATTATTTTGTGAAAAGCTAACTTATTAAGTAATTAAAGTAGGCATCTTTATTGAAAAAGCAAAGTAAGCAAACTTATACATTTGACCTATGAAGTACAGATGCCGCCCCACCCCCCAGCCAATCTGAAGAGCAGGCTGGGTGGGGTTCTGAGGCATTATGTATGCTCCTGTTTTTAAATTCTGTTGCTGAATATTCTGGTTTTGCTTAAGAAGTATTAAGCAACCTTGTCCTGCCCTCCCTTTCTGTATTAACCATTTACTTTGTCCTTGGCAGGGGAGATAAGGGTAGTGGTCTAGCCTTTGTTTAAACTTCCCTGAGATTTTATGATTCTTTTACAACTTTTGCAAATAGTTAACTTTAGAACTTATTTCTTTCTTTCAACATTTCTTTTTTCCTTCTCATTACATGTGAAACCTTCACAAATTTCACACTTTTAAATTAGCCTTCAAACCTCTTTCCATGTCCTTCTAAAATGCATAACCATGCCTTAGACCTTCCATTAAGTATTTCCACTCTAATATTCTTTCTTTCTGTCATCAACTTATATAGACCTTTTCCTTCTTTTTTTAAATGTATTAGAATTCTTCACTCTTAGAAACCTTAATTTTTCAATGAAAACCAAAAAGTAAACAGCCAGCATTTCTTAGATTGACATTTATCAACACACTTTTTGTAATTATTCTAAAAGATATCAATTAAATTTAAACTGGTTTTAATACTAAAATTTTGGTTCAGACCATAGAATCAATCCTCTTTTTTAATCAGGCCAATAAAATATTATATCCGAGGTTGAAATTTTACCACGTGTAGTACACATAAGGACTACAATATATTTTGACCTACTAATTTCCCCAGGGAAAATAAAAGAATTATTTTTCTCAAAAATGAATAACTATACTTTATGCATTTTGTTATCACAACTATATAATCTCTCACAATTTAGTTTGAACTTTTAACTCTTAGAAGCCTCAAATTTTAGGTGGCAAGTTAAATATTTAGCATTTCTCAGATTAGTAATATATTTATATTTTAAAGATATATATCAAATAAAATATAAGACGTATTCAATTAATAGATTCAAATCTATCCTCTAGATTTTTCATATGAGGCAAACTTAGATTAATATTTCAGTATTTTGTTATTTCAAAATACCTAGATATTTAATAATTTTTATTATTTAATTTAGTAAACTCCAAAGTTTTATGTCACCAAAAACTTTGGAAAACTATGTTTAGTCATATATAATTTCCACTGAAAAAGATTTACCATATACCTTTCATTTTAGTTATGTATATTTTGCCTTAACAACTTTGAGATTTTAAAGTCAATTATTATTACCCAAGGCATTTTTCTTGGCAAATTCTGTAACAGAGATAACTCACTGGCTTTCAGTGGCTTTAATGTTAAAGTATTATTTTATTTTATTTTCCTTTATAAAAACAGGAGTGCCCCCAGGACCTGTGAGGCAACCTTAGAATGTGGTCCATTATTATTCAAGAACTACCCATTTTATGAAAACACATCTTGTTGCCCAGACCCAGCCTGCATATTTTCCTCATGTCATTTTTGCCATATTTTAAAGAAAAACAATATTGGGCTTATTCCATAGCATCCATGAAGAGATGGGGCTTAGGCCAAGAGGCCATCCAAAATCAGGCTGGGTGCACCTTCTCTTAAGCTAGTCTTTTTCTCTTCATGGGTATAGAAATCCCAGACACATCCCTAAGTTGTGAAAAATGTCTCATCTATCCAAATTTCAAATGATAGACTGGGAAATAAAAAATGGTGAAAATGAGACTTTTAATAACACTCCTGAAAGTGGGCATCCATTTTACAGGATCACCAAAAGACCTAGTAATTAATGGGCTGGGCCTTTTTTAGTTACCTCTACTTTGTCTAGGGAATTTTCCTAGGACCTGTGTTATCAACCACATGTACCGTTCATATTTTCTCTCCCCACCCCCACATTCTGTTTGCTCTGGGGAAATTTAGTAATGGCCTGGTCATCTACTGTTTCTTTTGTATTAAGTTAAATTAAAGGCATACAAATTAAACCAAACAAAAAAGATAGATAGATAAAACAACAATCAACAGACACTCATATATGCAATATTTACAAGTGTGCATAACACATAGACAAGACTTAATAAATCAGAGTTCTTTTCATGGATTTTTCAGATGTTTTACATTGCCTGGGACTTACAGCCAGATGCGGCCCAGATCTCAGCCTGTTGTTCACAGATTTTATCATATTCTGCTCTCCATAGCACTGACTGGTGTCTAAAGTTGTTTTAGCTAAAATCTTCCAGTCCCAAGGTGTCATATGATAATTTTCAGACAAAGCATTAAAGAGTCCTTTTGTAAAAGGATTGTTAACCCCTTTTCTCTAGTGGATGAGCCTTCCCACAATAGAGGTGGAGGACCCAGGGCCTTAGGTTTTACAGACTTTTGATCCCCAATACGAAGTGGGCATAATGCAGTTCAAACAAGAGCCCATATAGTTAAAGATGACAAGGGTACTCATCTTCCTTGAACTTGATTTAAGAGAGTACCTTTTGACATCTTAATTCCTTTATCCTTGAGCATGCAAGCTAAACATTTACAATGATGTTTTTGCCTTTTACTCAAATTATGCCCCATTATAACCTGGCTGAATTAAAACATTTCTTGTCCACTACGGTTGTGACTCGGAAGCTGGCATAGGCTTTGTGTGAGGTGAACTTTCCACCTTTCTGGTGAATTTCCACTTTGCCTTTTTTACTTCGTTTTTTGCTCAGGTGAAACTTCTCCTCCAGAATCCTATTTCTGATGCCAGAATGCTGCAACCTGCATGGCTAGGGTTCAGGATCTGAGGGAGGGGCCAATATACAAATTAAAATACTATACAAGAAATATGAATTTAGAAGGCCTGGGGGGCCAGGTAGAGACCTCTCTCTTGGAGAAGCACACTAAAACCTGGCCTTATCCTCTTTTTATTCACTTTTAGATACACATCTTGTCCCCAGTAAAGCATGGCAAACAGGTAGCAGACAGACCGTCTCTAAGGTCAATAAAGATCAGTAAGGTCCAGTAAACATTTACTTTGAGGCTATTAGGTCAGGAAATTGCTTTGAGCCACTGCTATCTCAAAACAAACAAAGGTGCTTGGTGTTAGCCCTGCTAGCACCCAAGGTCCATCGGCCATCTGTGTTCCTTGGTGCACTCTCATGATAGTATTGGCAGTGGGTGGTTTCCTGCATCATTCCATTCCTAATAGCATTGGAATGGAATGATACCACACAATGGCAATACTCTTTAATAACCAGAGGGTTCTGCAAAAGGGTGAGGCAGAAAGGATGATCATTTCCATTGTTTCAACTTCTCATTTATTCATTTACTCAAAAATTCACTCATTGATACAAGATACACTTTGACTTTATTTTTAAAAAATCTTTATTGTTGAAAATATTACATACTTGTATGTCCCCTTTTTTTCCTCTTTGACTCCATCTAGCCCATTCCCACCCCCGCCCCAGGCCTTCACCACACTATTTTCTGTGTCCATGATTATGCATATATGCATATAAGTTCTTTGGTTGATCTCTTCCCACTCACCCATTCACCCCTGCCTTCCTTCTGGGGTTTGACAGTCTATTCTATCTTCTATGTCTCTGGATCTATTTAGTTCATTAGATTGCACATATGAGTGAGATAATGTGATATGTATCTTTCTCTTAGTGGCTTATTTCCCTTAGCTTAATACTTTCCAGGTCCCTCCATGCAGTCTCAGAGGGTAAGAGATCCTTCATTTTTACTGCTGCATAGTATTCCATGGTGTAAATGTACCACAGCTTTTTTATCCACTCATCTACTGATGGGTACTAGGGCTGTTTACAGATCTTAGCTATTATAAATAACTGGAGGCCCAGTGCACGAAATTCGTGCATGGGAGGGGTGTCCCTCAGCCTGGCCTACACCCTCTTTAATCTGGGACCCTTTGTGGGATCAGGCCTAAACCGGCAGTAGAGCATCCCTCTCACAATCCAAGACTGGTGGCTCCTAACCGCTCACCTGCCCGCCAGCCTGATTTCCCCCTAACCCAGTGATGGCGAACCTATGACACATGTGTCAGCACTGACACGCATAGCCATTTCTGACGACACATGGCCGCTGAGGCGGCTGCATGCCAAGGATGAAACATTTGCGAAATAATGTTTTTTCCTCAAAGTGACATACTACCCAATTTATGCTCAGTTTTTTGGCGAAGTTTGACACACCAAGCTCAAAAGGTTGCCCATCACTGCCCTAACCACTCCCCTGCCTGCCTGATTGACACCTAACTGCTCCCCTGCTGACCTGATCACCCCCAACTGCCCTCCCCTGCCAGCTTGATCGCCCCCAACTGCCCTCCCCTGCTGGCCTGATCGCTCACAACTGCCAGCCATCTTGTGGTGACCATCTTTTGGTGGCCATCTTGTGATGACGTGAGGGCGGCCATCTTGTGATGTTGTCACGCAACGCCACCTAGGATTTTATTATACAGGATGATGCTATGACATAGGGGTGCATATATTCTTTCTGATTGGTGTTTTGGGTTTCTTAGGATATATTCCCAGTGGGATCATTGGGTCAAATGACAGTTCCATATTTAATTTTTTGAGGAATCTTTATACTATTTTCCATAATAGCTGCACCAGTTTGCATTTCCACCAGCCTTATACTGGGTTCCCTTTTCTCCACATCCTCACCAGCACTTATCATTTGTTGATTTATGGATGGTAACCATTCTGACAGGTGTGAGGTGATACTTATTGTCATTTTAACTTGCATTTCTCTGATGATTAGTGACTTTGAGCATTTTTTCATATTTCTCTTGGCCATCTGTATGTCCCCTTTGGAGAATTGTCTATTTAGGTCCTTTGCCCATTTTTTAATTGGATTGTTTGTCTTCCTTTTGTTAAATTGTGTGAGTTCCTTATGTATTTTGGATATTAACCCTTTATCAGATGCATCATTGGCAAATACGTTTTCCCATACAGTGGGCTCCCTTTTCATTTTGTTGATGGTTTCTTTTTGCTGGGCAAAAGCTTTTTATTTTTAATAAATTAATTTGGCAATGTAACAGGATACTAAATTAACACCTAGAAATTGATGGAATTTTTTATACTTCAATAGTGAATTTTCAGAAAAATAAATTTAAAAAATCAATCCCATTTACCACTGCAACAAAAAATTAAGATACTTAGGAATAAACTTAACCTAGGAGATAAAAAATGAGTACTCTGAAAACTATAGGATGTTGAAAAAAGAGATAGAGGAAGATATAAGCAAGTGGAAGAATATACTGTGCTCATGGATTGGTAGAATTAACATCATTAAAATGTCCATATTACTCAAATCAATATATAGATTCAATGCAATCCCTATTTAAATACCAACACCATATTTCATAGGTCTAGAACAAACACTTCAAAAATATTTATGGAACCAGAACAAAGACAAAAACAACTGAATGGCTGCAGCAATCTTGATAAAAAAGAAAAAGTTGGAGGGGTCATAATATCAGATATCAAGTTATAGTACAAAGCCACTGTAATCAAAACAGCCTGGTACTGGCAGAAGAACAGACATAAAGATCAATGGAACAGAACAGAGAACTCAGAAATCAACCCATCCATTATGCTCAATTAATACTTGACAAAAGAGGCAAGAGCATACAATGGAGTAAAGACAGTCTCTGCAATAAATGGTGTTGGGAAAATTGGACAGATACATGCAAAAAAATGAAACTAGACCACCAACTTACATCATACATAAGAATAAACTCAAAATGGATAAAAGACTTAAATGTAAATCATGAAACCACAAAAATCCAAGAAGAAAATGTAGGCAGTAAAATCTCAGACATCTCTCGTAGCAATATGCTCATGGATACATCCCCTAGGGCAGGGGAAGCAAAATGATCACTTTTAATAAGTTGTTCATGTAGATGAACAATTGACTAAGGAACTAGAAATAATGTAGTGGAAAGATAGACATGGGCCCTGCCCTGGTAGTATTTACAGCCTAACAATAAAAATTTATCACCATATAAATATAATGTAAATTTATTTCATGGAGGACGTATAGGAAGAGCTATAATAACAGAAAGAGCTATAAAGAGTCAGAGAAAGGGCCTTCTGAGCTGAGAATACATGGATGAGTCAGTATTATCTAGAAGGGAGTAGAAGGAGGAAGGAAATAATGAGACCTTTTAGTAGGTACAGGGAACAAGCATAAAAAGGCAGTCACAATTGAATAGGATAAGTGCTAGGTCAGGGGAAGGAGAGGATGCACTAAGCTAAGCCTAGTCTCCAAATAACCTTGAGAGATAAGCAGTGCAACTATTACTATCCCTTTGAATGCAAAAGGAAACTGAGGCTCAGATATATTCATGTCTTTGATTCATTTAAGGAGTCATTGTCAAGTACCTACTAGGATTAAATCACTGTGCTGGGGACAGATGAACAGGTTTCGATATGGTCCCTGCCCTCCAGGAGCTTATTTTCTAGTAGAGAAGTAGAGTGAGTTAGCCTATATCACAGTGCTGGTAAGAGGTAGGGCTGAAATTTGAAGTCTTCTGACTCCAAGTCCAATGTTCTTTCCAAGTTGTCACATTGTGCCTCAATAAGGAAAAGGACCTGTCAGTTACATGCACAATGATTTGGTCAGATGAGACAGTTTAACTTTTGTTCTAGCAGCTGGGGAGGGCTTCCTTGACATTCATTGAGCACATTGGGAATCTGGGGCTATGAAAGGTAAATTCTAAACAAAAACAAAATTTGGGCACAGCTCATTGATGTGAAAACCACAGCTGTCCCTTTATAAATTATTTCTGTGGTCTGGGCATTTTACACACATCATATATCTAATCCTAACAACCATCCTATGAGTTAAGTGCATAATCATACTCACTTGCCTGTTTTACTGATAAGGATACCTAGACTCAGTGAGGCTATGCAGCATTGTAAAGCTTGCTCAGTTAGTAATTCCGGGTTATAGAATGCAAACCCATGTTGTCTAACTCCATAGCCTATGCTCTGAATCACCATGCTACGTTGCATCTATCTACCAGACTGGAATGAAGTAGATGACACTAGCCCCGAAACAGAAGGTTAGCCTGGGACAAAGGCAGGACTCCCAGTCATAGTTGTTTAACAGGTGAAAAAGCACAAGATTGGACATAGAGAACAGATTGACCACATCTGCTAATTTCAGATGTCAAGTGACTATTGTATTCTGGTTTTCTACCATTGTGCCATAACTTATGAGGCCTTTCTATCCTCCTAGTGTTTTATTGTGTGTTTTTTCCAAGTAATTTAAGTTATGGAACATATACAAGCTGAATTTTAGAGGCCTGATGGGAGGCCAGCTTTACCTCAAACCTTATTGTATATCTTGCTTTACAAATTCCTTTTACATTCATGTTCTCATGGGATCCTTACAACAACCCCAATAAGGTTCTTCCCATTTTATAGTTGATGAAATGTAAGACACAGAGAACCCAAGGTCTTGGAGCTAGTAAAGGTTTAGACGCCATTTCTGGGCACCTGTGCTGTTGGACATGGGTGAAAGCATACCCACATTTTGGGAAGCTTATAACAACTTGCAATTCTGTTTTTGTGTCAACCATTAAAATGACCCAGTGAGTAAAACATTTGAATTTTCAAACTGTGTACTGTGTATGCAGGTGTACAGTGGTGCACTAAGATTTCTTTTTTTTTAATGCCAGATTTAAAAAAATACTTAATAAGTATTGATTGTGTTCATAAACATTGTATCAGTCCAGCTGGTGTGGCTCAGTGGTTGAGCATTGACTTATGAATCAGGAGGTCACGGTTCGATTCCCAGTCGGGGCACATGACCGGGTTGCAGGCTCAATCCCCAGTGTGGGGTGTGCAGTAGGCAGCCAGTCAATGATTCTCTCTCATCATCAATGTTTCTATCTCTTCCTTTCCCTTCCTTTCTGAAATCAATAAAAAATATACATAAGCACTATATCATATATTATTGAAGGAATATAAAAAGAAGCATGTATTATTTTCTAGGTTTCCTAAAATACGTAGCATATATGAATAGCTTCATTTGATAGAAGCTACTGAATTTCTGTTCAAATATAGCTTATTGCGGTGAGGGCGGAGGTTTTGATCCCTTTTAGAAGGTACAACACACCTTCACTGCTTTTGGATTTTATTTGTCTACTAGGGAAGTGTCAGATTTTTTTTCTTGCAGTGTCTTGTCCCAAATGACTGGCAGGATGGGTAGCTTTAAACATTTTCACTTTCAAAACAAATATGACTCATAACCCATTCAGATTCAATGACTGTGATTGGTTTAGTGAACATTTGGAACTATGACGTGGGAATAAATAAGGCCATCACTGTGTTTTTTGTTTGTTTGTTTACTTTAAAAAAATTTTAATCCCCACTCAAGGATATGTTTATTGACTTTTAGAGAGAGAGAGGAGAGACAGAGAAAGAGAAAGAAAGAGAGAGGTGAGAGAAACTGATTGCTTGCCTCCTATACATGCCCCGACTGGAAATCGAACCTGAAACCTAGGTAGGTGCCCTGACTGAGAATCGAACCTGAAACCTCCTTTTTGTGTACAGAATGATGCTCCACCCAACTGAGCCACCTGGCCAGGCTGTAAGTGGGTTTTTTTGTTGTTGTTGTTTGTTTGTTTTTAAGTGAGCCTAATGTATTGGAAATGGCGTAGATGAAATAGAGGGGAAATATATGAACACTGGAAATATAGTCCAGTTGTCTAAAGCTTAGGTGAGAGCATTAAAATTAAGAAGTTATTTATTCACTTATTCAATGAATATTTAATGAGCCAGGAATTGTTCTAGGCACTAAAGGTACAGCAGTAAAGAAAAAAGATATGCCTTGTTGGAACTGACATTCCTGAGGGGAAGAAGAGGCAATAAACATAAATAAATTATTTTTTATGTAAGATGTTGATAAGTAGTACAGAGAAAGATAAAGCAAGAAAGAGAGATGGGGTGCTGGAGTGTGTGTCTGTGGGTGTGGGTGTGGCTAGAGAAAGCTAAATTGTGAAGATGACATCTGAATAATGACCTGAAGGATTAAGGGAGGAGGTAATACAGATTATCTGCACAGAGCTCTAGGCAAGGGGGAACAGCAAGTGGCTAAACTGAGGCATCTGAAGGGAGCCGCCCTATGGATTCACTTGCCAATGAAAAAAACACACACATCAATCACTATAAAACAATACCATCAAGACCCTAGTATAAAATGATCAGATTTAGAAGGATGGTCACTGGTGTCAACAGTGGAACCTTTAGTGCCATCTGGCTAGCAAATATATTTCCTGGCACCTTAAGGCAAGGGAAGGTAGTAGAGATGGACATAAATGGTCTTTCTCACCAGCTGGGGTGCCTGGGTCAGTGAAATATAATCCAAAATCAACCTTTACAAAGAAAACAGAGCATATTAGTTTTCTAAAGTTGTGTTGCTGAAAGCTGGTTGTCTTAGGCTCTGCTCCCTAGGAGCAGGAGAGGGCAGGGAAAGGAGCTAACCAAGCAAGGCGGTGGTCTCAGCTGAAGTCTAGCTTTAACCTGATTCTATGTATTCAAGCCCCTTTGCCCTGTTCTCTCTTCCCCCAACATATTCACCTAAAATAGTCCTAATGGTGTGAGTTGCCCTATCTCACATCTTAATACTACCCTGTGAAGTAGAGGAGTGCAATTGACCCCATTTTGCTGATAAAGCAATACAGATTCAGATACTTAACTGACTCACCCAAGATCATAAAGCTAGTAAGGGGCAGTCAGAAATAGTTCCCAGTTCTATCTGCTGTGCCCTTACAGAGAAATGTGTTATGAAAGGCAAATACTTATTTTTGTCATTGTGCTTATTAATGTGCTTGACTCCCTCCTGGTATGGGGATGCCAATGCATCTCCACTTATCCAAGCCAAATCTTTGTTTTATCCAAGGACAGTAGTCCCCCCTTATCTGCGGTTTCACTTTCCATGGTTTCAGTTACCCATGGTTCAACAATTTTAAATGAAAAATTCTACGTATTTTGAAAAAGAAAGACCACATTGACATAACTTTAATTACAGTATGTTGTTATAATTGTTCTACTTTATTATTAATTATTATTAATCTCTTACTGTGCCTAATTTACAAATTAAACTTTTGTCATAGATATATATGTATAGGGGAAAAAACCTAATAGATAGGGTTTGGTACTATCCACAGTTTCAGGCAACCACCAGGGATGTTGGAATGCATCTCCCACAGAAAAGAGAGGACTACTGTAGTTTGCCTAGGTAGTGCTCTTCTCATTAAAGCCTACTAGTGGCTGGCTGTGCTTGCCACCAAGTGATTCTGTAAGACTTGAGCTTCTGGATTGTGGCTGTATTGTTCCTGGGCCTCATTTTACATTCATTTTCATCACTTGCATAGCCACCTGTGTCCTTATCTATCTCTATCATATGGCAGCATATTTTCTACTGCTCTTTATTGCCTTGGCTCTTGATTGGTTAGTATTGAGAAATGTTATCAATTAATGCCATGCTTTGTTGTGTATGATGCTGATCCAGACAGTCTTGAGAACTAGTCTTAGTGCTACCTGTGCCTTTATACCTAAGCTCCAGTTTATTTCCCCAGCAAAAAAAGCAAATAGACAAACAAACCGCCAACCCACCTCAATGCATTTGGATCATCTTGCTTATAATTCAACTGGATGATTGAGTTGGATGGCGAGATATGGGGTTTAGGAAATGCATGGACCAAGTCTTGGTGTCCTATAGGAGAAGCTGGTGACTATGACTTTTATTTTCTCTTTTGTAGAGGAAAGTAGAAATCTGTCAATGATTCAGGGCATCAAAGATGGCAGGAACCTCTCTTGCCATTATAACAAAGATGGCCAATGGGAAGCAATTCAATTACAAATACTGACTGAAGCCCTCTTCTGGTTCTCCTAGAAAGCTTTCTGGGGTTCTTGCTCAGCAGAACCTTAATGGGATGTCTTTGTGGCTGGTCACAATAAAATATGGGAATTCTCTGGAATTTGATACCTTGGATATTTGATAGACTTTTTCAGATGCTGTATGGCCTATGTTTCCAGTAGTGGGACTAGCTAACATAGTCATCTCCACTCTATCAGTTCATTCTTCTTATGCCCAAAGGTAATCATTGGTGACAGGCCTGAAACTTTCATCTTAAATTTATTCATGCTGTGTATGAAGTGGCTAAACTGAGTTACCACAAACCCTGTGGTAAAGCTGGGTGTGTGAGAGAATTCTATCATACCCCTATGTAAATGCCATGACATGTGTTAGGAAGGCACTATGCCCATCCAACTGTAGAGAGTAAGCTTGGCCTGGTCAAATACACTTTGTAAAGCAACCACCTACACTTGAGCAGCTACTGTAGGGCACTTGGCTAAAGAAGGCTTATGTCACCTCCTCCCAACCCAAATGCTGAGTAATGTATATACTTGTAAATGACAGCATTCACACATTGGGCTTACATACAAATGCTTATATTTAGGTTTAAGCTAAACCCAGGGGGCACAGCTACTTATAATTTTCTCTATTCTTAGTGTTTTTTATCTTTACTGTTGAAAGTATTACATATGTCCCCTTTTTCCCCCATTGACCCCTCCCATCCTGACCCTGTCCCCTACTCCCACCCCAGGCCTTTACCACCCTATTGTCTGTGTTTCTGGGTTATGCATATAGGCATGCAAGTTACTTATAATTTTCTTGCCAAAACATGGAAAAAATTAGAGCTTTGTTACCTTTTAATCCAGTGAAAAAAAAACCCTACCATCTTCTCCAGCAGTTTAGTATATGGAGGTGCTGATTATATCTTTGTGTTTTCCTCTGGAAGTATAGTTTCGTAGCCTATTTGGGGGGACCCCTTCAATTCTTTTTGTTTCTACTGCTGCTGTATTTAAATTCAAAAAAGAAAAGAAAAAGAGTTGTCTGGAGTAATTTGCTCTGAAGAGGCAATGTTGACAGTCCTTAATTGAATAACCCTTGTCTAATGATGTTTTCTTTCCCAGGGTTGTTTCTAACTCTGCCACTAACACTATTTTGCCTAGTTCAAAAGGTTTTCAGGTTGTAAATGGTGTCCAGTATGGTGCTCCATGGAAGAAAAGTCTATATTATCACATTAAGATACCCTCCACAGATAATCCTTCTCTCTCTGAAGAACAGTATAGGATAAGACTAGAAGAAGGCAAGACTGATTCATTCATATATTAACTTCATGTAAACGTTCATTGGTTTTCTCACTTCTATAGGCCCCAGAGTCTAGCATAGATCTGGTACATAGTAGGTACTGAATATATATGCTAATGAGTTTATTAAACCTAAGACATATATTTGTGTTAGATACTGAGTTTAGAAACAAAGACCTGGTTTTGTTTCTAATTCTGTCATGTATTTTATGTTTAAGTCTAAGCACATAACTCTTAGAGCCTCAGCTTCCCTCACTGTAACAAACAGGTAATGCTTGCATTTTGTATTTCATGTAGTTGTTAGGAAGATCAAAATTAAATCAAAATGAGGAACTATATAGGAAAGCACTTCTTGAACTGAAATGCTAAATACATTGACTTGGTTACTATTCTACTGGCTTTGGGTTTGGATCTCTTCTGTATCTGTTTTTATGAGTGAATGATAATATTTAGAGTTTTTCACTACTGCATAAAAACATTTTGATGGCATTCAATAGAAATGACACTGATTATTGAAAATTTTCATTTAGGATCATCACCTCAGAGCAAAGAGAGCATAGAATTACATTTAAGTATTGATTTTAATCAATGTGAGAAAGGTTGGAGTATATCTAGTCTACACTAGGACATTCACCCAGTTTAATGCTTGTTTTTCAGGCTCTACTCCTATAAATTGTGAGAGAAGTCCTTCACTCTCCCAACTGTCTCATTTCACAGAGACAGAAACTGGGAGCCAGACAGGAACTAACCTGTTCTAGGTCCCACAACAAAGGACAGGCAGATGCAGAACCAGAATTTGGAGCTCACTGCCTCATGCAACTTCTTCTTATAATTGAATGTCCCCTCAGGCTCTTCTATCACCATCAGAGATATGGACATTTTGCATCCTGGTGTGTTATGAGACTCAACATCAGAGGATTCTCTGAATTTTGTGTTTCTCATAACCTCATATTCCTCTGAATGCTATGGGCATTTTCACTTTAGAACAGTGGCTGGCTCTTCAAGGCTTCTCAATAAAAATTGTGGAATGAATGGACAGTTTCTGCTTTTCCATTCCCCACAGCTGGAGAAACTGAGCTCATTGTTTTCCTTTAATCAGCCTTTTGGTGATAATGACTTGTGAGCCCAGGTCCCTTGTGGTATGCCTTCTGTCCCCTTGAAGAGATTGATCTTCCTTCCATTAGCTGTGCTTACTCTCCTAAGTGCAGGCCTTGGTATTACTGTTGGGAGATGAGCTTACCTGATGGTCATGAATAAAACCTTTCTTTTATGATGCGGAATCACATGTACTGCTCTCTGTCCCTCCACCCATCATCCCCCGCCCCCCATGCATGCATTGGCTGAAGAAGGTGTGGCTAAATACAAATTCTTGCTGATAGAGACGAAGTTGGCTTTATTTTCAAACCACATGGGATTACTTTTTCAGTCTCTTTTGTGTTAAAGAAAAAATGTTTGCACTAGGCTGGTTTTATTTGCTTGGTGCACAGATGAGTGAAAGTGTGGTGAGTGCTGATACTGCAGTAGAAAACCCCTTTGTTGAATCCCAAAGCCATCCTTGGACAGCTAATGCTGAAAATGACAACACTGCAATTTGCTTGGGCTGTGTCTTGACAGAGCCATATGTCCAAGTTTTTTCTTCACATCACATCTGTTCTGTGCCAGACTTGGAACTCCAGTTACAAGTGGTGGCTGCCACTGTCCTAGAGAATAGAAATGTTGTCTGGAGCAGGCATCTACATTGTTTCTGCCAGTCTCAAAACCTGTGAACAAGGGCAGTGGTTTTTAAACCTCCTGGCATGAGGAGAGCAATTTTAGGGTGGGAAGGGGAAAAGGAAAGCCCGCAGGTCTCCTTCTGTACCCACTCCTAAAACTAGTTTATGTACAGACATATTTCATTTTATTGCACTTAGCATTATTGCACATCACAGGTATTGCATTTTTAAAGTTTTCTTGTTACCCCTCACCCGAGGCTTTTTTTCCATTGATTTTTAGAGAGAGTGGAAGGGAGGAGGGGGAGGAGGAGGAGGAGAAGGAGGAGGAGAGAGAGAGCGAGAGAGAGAGACAGATCAATGTGAGAGAGACACATTGATTTGTTAACCTCCTTCACACACCCTGAGCAGAGCCAGGGATCAAGCTTATAACCCAGGTAGGTGTCCTTGACCGGAATTGAACCAGAACACAGATGTTGCAATTTTAAAAACGGAAGGTAAAACCATTCACAAAGCAAAATGATTATGACCCACTTCATTATAGTGATCTGGAACTGAACCTGCAGTATCTCTGAGCATATGCCTCTACTTGCTTTATTGCAGTGGTCTGGAACCAAATTCTCTGAGCTATGCCTGTATTGGGTTTCCATGAAATAGTTGGTTTGACAAAAGGGTTATGCCACTGAAGGAAGTTTGAAAATTACATGGGGTTTGAGACACCAATTTCAGGCCTAGGTATCAGATGTTCTCTGTTCTGAAACTAGCCCCATTCTTGTGTCCTACATATTGAGACCTGAGACTAACCCCCAGATGACATTGTGTGGCTTAATTTTTCTGAGCTATAAAATTAAATCATGCTTCCCTTGATATAACACATTACTTCGTGGGGGGGCTAAAGGTTTTGCTGGTTGTCTATGAAGACTTTGGAGCTCCTTTAAGGATAGGTGAGGAAGAAGAGTTAGTTTTTTAGAAGGTAATTTGATTTTAACATGAAACTCATTTGATGTTAAACTTGTCCTCTTAAAATGATTGTTGTCTAGAATAACACTATACACCAACTAGACCTAACAGGCATATATAGAAACATTCACCACCAACAACAGGATAAACATTTTTCCCCAAGTGCACATGGAATATTCTTCAGGTAGATCATATGTTAGGTTACAAAACAAGTCTTAATATTTTGTAAAGATTGGAATAACCCAAAGTATCCTCTGTGACCACAATGGAATGAAAGTAGAAGTCAATAATAGAAGGAAAGCTGGAAAATTCACAAATATGTGGAAATCAAGTAACCCATCTTAACAGCCAATAGTCACATAAGAAATCACAAGAGAAATTAGAAAATTCTTAGAGAATAATGAAAATAGAAACACAATATACCAAAATGGAGTGCAGAATAGGTAGTGCTCAAATGGAAATTAATAAATGTAAATACCTACACTAAAAAAAGAAAAAAGAGCTCAAATCAGTAATCTAATTTTGCACCTTGAGAAAGAGAAATATGGAAAAGTTAAACCCAAAGCTAGCAGATGGAAAGAAATAATAAAGATTTGGGTGGATTTTTAAATTTTATTTTATTATTTATTTATTTACTTATTTATTTGTTAATCCTCACCCAAGAATATTTTTCCATTGATTTTTAGGGAGAGTGGAAGATAGAAGGAAAGACAGAGAAAAAACATTGATGTGAGAGAAACACATCGATTGGTTGCCTCCTGCACGTGCTGATCAATGATTCTCTCTCATCATTGATGTTTCTATCTCTCTCTCCCTCTCCCTTCCCCTCTGAAATCAATAAAAATGTATTTTTTTAAATGAGCATGGGGACATTACTTACAGAAATAAAAAGGCCTAAAAAGGGACCTTATAGGATAAAAATGACTATCAATAATTGTATGCCAACAAATTGGATAGCCCAGATGAAACAGACCAATTTCTAGAGATACACAACCTACCAACACTAAATAATGAAGAAATAGAAAATATGAACAGACCTACAACTAGTAAGGAGATTGAATCACTATTTAAAGACTTCTCAATAAAGAAAAGTCAAGGACTAGAGGGTTCCACTAGTGAATTCTACTAAACATACAAAGTTGGCTCAACATAATAAAATCAGTCTATAAAATGCATCACATTAATAGAATAAAGGGAAAAAAACATGCTCTTCCTAATTGATAAATAAAAGGCATTTGACAGAATTCAGCACCCTTTCATGATTAAAAACAACAACAACAACACACCTCAGAAAACTCAGAATAGAAGGTAACTTCCTCAACATGATAGGAGGCATGCATGAAAAACCTACAGCTAAAATCATATTCAGTGGTGAAAAACTTAAAGCTTTCCTCTTAAGATCAGGAACAAAACAAAGATACACACTTTCACCACTGCTATTCTGTATTGTACTGGACATTCTAGCCAGAGAAAAAGAAATAGGCAAGGAAAAAGAGATAAAAGGCATCCAAATTGGAAAGGAAGACCTAAACTATCTCTTCATATGTTCCATGATATTATATATAGGAAATCCCAAAGAATCCATAAGAAAACTACTAGAGCTAATAAACTAAATGAGGAACATTTCAGAGTACAAGATCAATATGCAAAATCAGTTGTGTTTCTATATACCATTAATGGACTATCTGAAAAGAAAATTAAGACATTTATATTAAAATCTGAAAGAAGAAAATACCTAGGAATAAGTTTAATCAAGGAGGTAAAAGATATGTACACTGAAAACTATAAAACATTGCTGAGAGAAATTAAGGTAGACCTAAGTGAATGGAAAGGCATCAGGTGTTCATGGATAGAAAAACGTAATAGTTAAGATATCTGTACTATCCAATGTGATCTACAGATTAAATGAAATTTGTCTTGAAATCCAACAGCCTTTGTGCAGAAATGGAAAACCAGTATTCAAATTCATATAGAATTATAAGAGGCCCCAATATAGACAAAATCATTGTGAAAATGAAGAACAAAGTTGGAGAACCCATGCTTCTTTATTTTATTTATTTATTTATTTTTCAGTTATAGTTGACATTCAATATTATTTTATTTTAGTTTCAGGTGTACAGCACAATGGTTACACATTTATATAATTTATGAAGTGATCCCTCTGATAAGTCTAGTACCCACCTGGCACCATACATAGTTATTACAATATTATAGACTATATTCCCTATGCTGTGCTTTACACCCTGTGACTACTTTATAACTACCAATTTGTACTTCTTAATCCCTTCACTTTTTTCACCGTCCCCAACCATCTTCCTGTTTGATAGCCATCAGTTTGTTCTCTGTATCTATGAATCTGTTTTGTTTGTTCATGCTTCTTTATTTTAAAACGTACTACAAAGCTACAGTAATCAAAGTAGTGTGGTATGGGTATAAGGTGAGACATATAAAACAATGGAATAGAATTGGTCATCCAGAGATAAACTAATACATTTATGGCCAATTGATTTTTGATAAGGGTGACATGTCCATTCAATGGAGAAACAGTTGTCTCTTCAACAACTGGGACAACTGAATTTTCACATGCAAAAAGAATCAAGTTGGACCCCTATGTCACAGCACATGTAAACATTAACTCAAATGGATTAACAAAGTAAATATAAGTGCTAAAACCATAAAAGCCTTTGAAGAAAATATAGGAGTAGTTCATGATTTGGATTTGGCAGCAGATTCTTAAATATGACACCAAAAACATGATCAACAAAAGAAAAACTAGATGAATTGGACTTCATCCAAGTTAAAAACTTTTATTCAAAGACATTATCAAGAAGTTGGAAAGACAGCCTACACAATTGGAAAAATATTTCCAAATCATATTTCTGATACAGGTTTAATATCTAGAATACAGTTGGTCCCCAGCTTACGATGGTTCAACTTATACTATTGTAATTTTATGATGGGGCAAAAGTGATACACATTCAATAGAAACTATAGTTTGCAGTTTGAATTTTAACATTTTCCTGGGCAAAAAAATATACATTATGATGCTCTAACATAATGCTGGGTATCAATAGTGAGCCATAAGTCCCATTAAGACAGGCAATCATGAGGGAAATAACTGATACTTGATGGTGTACTGTGTTGCCACCATTTTTTGCTTTTTTTTGGACACTGTGTTCTGAGCATGTTTAAGGTAAGTTAGGCTAAATTGTGATGTTCAGTGAGTTAGGTGTATTAAATGCATTTTCAACTTATGATGGGTTGACTTATCAGACTGTAACTCCATCATAAATTGAGGAGCAGCTGTATATAAACAAAGGAGAAAATAAACAAATTGGACTACATCAAAATAAAAGGCTTTTGCACAGCAAAATAATCCATCAACAAAATAAAAAGGGAGACAACTTTATGGGAGAACATATTTGCCAATGATATAGCTGATAAGGTGTTAATTTCCAAAATATATAAAGAACTCATACAACGTAACAAAAGGAAGACAATCCAATTAAAAATGGGCAAATGACCTAAATAGACACTTCTCCAAAGAGGACGTACAGATGGCCAAGAGACATATGAAAAAATGCTCAAAGTCATTAATAATCAGAGAGAAACAAGTTAAAACGACAATGAGGTATCACCTCACACCTGTCACAATGGCTGTCATCAACAAATCAAATCAGAAATACCAATCAGAAAGAATATATGCATCCCTATGTTCATAGCAGCACAATTTACAATAGCTAAGATCTGTAAACAGCCCAAGTGCCCATCAGTATATGAGTGAATAAAAAATTGTGGTACCTTTACACCATGGAATATTATGCAGCAGTAGAAAACAAGGATATCTTACCCTTTGGGACAGCATGGAGAGTCCTGGAAAGTATTATGCCAAGTGAAATAAGCCAGTCAGAGGAAGACGAGTATCACATGATCTTGCTCATATCTGGAATGTAATGAACAAAATAAACTGATGAACAAAATAGATCTAGAGACATAGAAACATGGAATAGACTGTCAAATCGCAGAGGGAAGGCAGGGGTGGGTGGGAAGAGATTAACCAAAGAACTTATATGCATATATGCATAATCCAGACACAGACAATAGTGTCGTGAAGGCCTGAGGGTCGGGGGAGCAAATGAGGGGTAGAGTGGGTAAATGGGGGAAAAATGGGACATCTGTAATACTTTCAACAATAAAGATAAATTTTTTAAAAAGTACTCTTAAAACTCAACAACAAAAATAGAAAAAAAATGGGCACAGGACTTGAATAGATGTTTCTCAAAAAAAGATACACAATGTCTAATAAGCACATGACAAGCTGCTTATCATCATTAGTCATTAGATTAATGCAAATCAAATCAATAATTAGCTATCACTTCATATTCATTAAGATGGCTATAATTTTATTTTTCCATTACATTTTACATTCAATATTATTTTGTATTCATTTCAGGTCTACAACATAGTCGTTAGGAAATCATATAGTTTACAAAGTTATCTCCCCAATATTTCCAGTACCCACCTAGCACCTTACATAGTTATTACAATATTGTTGACTATACTAGAGGCCCGGTGCACGAAATTCGTGCACAGAGGGGGGTTGTCCCTCAGCCCAGCCTGTACCCTCTCCAATCTGGGACCCATCAAGGGATGTCCGACTGCCTGTTTAGGCCCAATCCCGGTGGGATCGGCCTAAACGTGCAGTCGGACATCCCTCTCACATCCCTCTCACAATCCCTCTCACAATTGGCTCCCAACTGCTTACCTGCCTGCCTTCCTGATTGCCCCTAACCGCTTCTGCCTGCCAGCCTGATCACCCCCTAACCACTCCGCTGCCAGCCTGTTTGCCCCCAACTTCCCTCCTCTGCCGGCCTGGTCACCCCTAACTGCCCTCTCCTGCAAGGTTGATCACCTCCAACTGCCCTCCCTTGCAGGCTTGGTCCTTCTCAACTGCCCTCCCTTGCAGGCCGGGTGCCTCCCAACTGCCCTCTCCTGCTGGCCATCTTGTGGTGGCCATCTTGTGTCCACATGGGGGCAGGATCTTTGACCACATGGGCGCAGCTATATTGTGTGTTGCAGTGATGATCAATCTGCATATTACTCTTTTATTAGACAGGATAGAGGCCTGGTACAGGGGTGGGGGCCAGCTGGTTTGCCCTGAAGGGTGTCCCTGATCAGAGTGGGGTTCCCTTGGGGCATGGGGCAGCCTGAGCGAGGGGCCTGTGGTGGTTTGCAGGCTGGCCACGCCCCCTGGCAATCCAAGCAGAGGCCCTGGTATCTGGAATTTATTCTCCTTCTACAATTGAAACTTTGTAGCCTGGAGTGGAGCCAAGCCTGGGGCTCCCTCTGCAGCCGGCAGCCATTTCTGTTGGGGTTATAATTGAAACTTTGTTGCCTTAAGTGGGTGGGCCCGGCCAGGGTGTGCGGAAAGCTTTGCTTCCCCTGTTGCCGGGGGAAACCCTGGCCTGCTCTCTCAAGCTCCATTCTGCTGCCATTTGTTTGAATTTGTTTACCTTCTATAATTGAAACTTTGTAGCTTGAGTGGAGGCTTAGGCCTGGCAAGGGCAGGCAGAAAGCTTGGCTTCCTCTGTTACCTAGGAAACCTTGCTCTCTGTGGCTGTAGCCATCTTTGTTGGGTTAATTTGCATACTCGCTCTGATTGGATAGTGGGCGTGGCTTGTGGGCATGGCTTTGTGGGTGTGTCGGAGGTGTGGTCAATTTGTATATTTGTCTATTATTAGGTAGGACTTCCTATGCTGTACTTTACATCCTCATGACTCTTTTGTGACTACCAATTTGTACTTCTTCATCCTTTTACCTTTTCTTCACTCACCAGCTCCCCTCTCCTCTAGCAACCAATAGTTTGATATCTGTAAATCTGAGTCTGTTTGTATTTTGTTTGCTCATTTGTTTTGCTCTTTAGATTCCACATATAAGTGAAATCCTATGGTATTTGTCTTTCTCTGACTGACTTATTTCACTGAGCATAATACCCTCTAGATCCATCCATTCCATCACAAGTGATAAATTCCATTCTTCCTTATGGCCAAGTAATATTCCTTTGTATATAACTTTTTAAATCCACTAGTTTATTGGTAGTCACGTGGGTTGCTTCCATAGTTTGGATACATTGAACATACAGGTACATATATTCTTTTGAATGAGTGTTTTGAATTTTTTGTATACATACCCAGAAGTGGAAGCACTGGGTTATAAGGCAGTTCCATTTTTAATTTTTTCAGGACCCTCTATACTGTTTTCCATAGTGCCTGCACCAACCTACATTCCTAACAATTGTGCACTAGGTTTCCCTTTTCTCCACATCCTCATCAACAGTTGGTTGTTGATTTATTGATGATAGCCATTCTGATAGATATGAGGTGATTTCTCTTTGTTTTAATTTGCATTTTTCTGATTAATAGTTATATTGAACATATTTTCATATATCTATTGACAGTGTTGGCAATGAGGTAGAGAAATTAGAATCCTCACACAAGGCTGATGGGAATGTAAAATGGTGTAGCCACTATGGATTGGATAATAGTTTAAGAGTTCTTCAAAGGGATAGACTTACCATATGACCCAACAATTACACTCCCAGTTATATACTCAAAAGATCTGCAAACTAGGACACAAAGAGATACTTGTCTGCCCATGGTTTTTGCAACATTATTCACAATACCCAAACATTGTAAACAAACCAAGTGTCCATCAACAGACAAATGACTATACAAAATGTGGTATAATACAAACAATGTAAATTCTAATACAAGCTATAACATGGATGAACTTTGAAAACATTATGTTAAGTGAATAATCCAGACACCAAAATATATATATTGTGTGATTCCATTTATTTAGGAAAATTCATAGATGGATAGTAGATTAGAGGTTGCCAGGACATGGATGAAGAGGAGACTGTGGAGTTATCACTTAAAAGTTAAAGAGTTTCTGTTTATGGTGATGAATTTTTAGAAATAGAGATAGTGGTCACTTTTGCATAACACAGTGAATATAATTAATGCCATTGAATTACACATTTTAAAAATGGTTAAAATGACACGTTTTATCTTACACATTTTACCACAAAAACTATTGTGAAGAATGCCTGGCCAGTGTGCCTCTGTGCTTGAGCATCAACCTATAAACTAGGAGGTAAGGATTCAATCCCTGACCAGTGCACATGCCAGGGTTGCCAGCTTCATCTCTAGGAGGGGGGGGCATGCAGGAGGCAGCCAATCAATGATTCTCTCTCATCATTGATGTTTCCTCTCTCTATCTCCCTCTCTGAAATCAATAAAAATATATTTTAAAAATTTGTGAAGAGAGAAAACATTTTTCTTCAAAAGTAGTTAAATTATTTTAAATGACTGTTTTCAAAAAATCTTTTTCTCTGAAACAGAAAATAAAGATGACCACAAATGAGTAGAAAACTACTCATCTAAAGGAGGATTTTATATTTCATATTTAGAATGACTTTATTTCACATGAAAGAAATATTACTGACACTTCAGTCTACTCAGGTTCTATTTAGAAATTTTCTTTTGTTATAACCTTTCTTTTTTTTCTTTTTTAAATAAATATTTATTGTTCAGATTATTACAATTGTTCCTCTTTTCTCCCCCCCCCTAGCTCCCCTCCACCCGGTTCCCACCCCACCCTCTGCCCTTACCTGCTCCCCCACTGTCCTCATCCATAGGTGTACGATTGTTGTCCAGTTTCTTCCCAAAGCCCCCACACCCCTTTCCCCCTGAGAATGTCAGTCCACTCCTTTTCTATGCCCCTGATTCTATTATATTCACCAGTTTATTCTGTTCATCAAATTTTTTATTCACTTGATATTTAGATTCACTTGTTGATAGATATGTATTTGTTGTTCATAATTTTCATCTTTACCTTTTTCTTCTTCTTCCTCTTCTTAAAGAAAACCTTTCAGCATTTCATATAATACTGGTTTGGTGTTGATGAACTCCTTTAGCTTTTTCTTATCTGTGAAGCTCTTTATCTGACCTTCAATTCTGAATGATAGCTTTGCTGGGTAGAGTAATCTTGGTTGTAGGTTCTTGCTATTCATCACTTTGAATATTTCTTGCCACTCCCTTCTGGCCTGCATAGTTTCTGTTGAAAAATCAGCTGACAATTGTATGGGCACTCCCTTGTAGGTAACTGTTTTTCTCTTGCTCCTTTTAATATTCTCTCTTTGTCTTTTGCTCTTGGCATTTTAATTATGATGTGTCTTGGTGTGGTCTTCTTTGGATTCCTTTTGTTTGGGGTTCTGTGCACTTCCTGGACTCGTAAGTCTATTTCTTTCACCAGGTGGGGGAAGTTTTCTGTCATTATTTCTTCAAATAGGTTTCAGTATCTTGCTCTCTCTCTTCTTCTGGCACCCCCATAATTTGGATGTTGGTATGCTTGAAGTTGTCCCAGAGGCTCCTTACACTATCTTCATATTTTTGGATTCTATTTTCTTTTTGCTTTCCGGGTTGGGTGTTTTTTGCTTCTTCGTATTTCAAATCTTTGACTTGATTCTTGCAATCCTCTAGTCTGCTGTTGAATCTCTGTATATTATTCTTTATTTCAGTCAGTGTATGCTTAATTTCTAGTTGGTCCTTTTTCATATCCTCAAGGGTCTTGCTAAACTTATCGGCCTTTTCTAGAAAATTCTTGAAAAACCTTAGATTCTTGTGTAACCTTATAACCATGGTTTTGAACTCTATATCCAGTCGTTTGGTTTCCTCCATTTCTTTCATTTGTGACATGTTTCTTTGTCTCCGCATTTTGGCTGCTTCCCTGAGTTGATAGAGTGGCTTTGTGTGCTAGGTGTCCTATAGGGCCCAGTGACTAAGCCTCTCCAGTTACCTGAGGTGGACACTCTTGATGCACCCCTTTGTGGGCTGTGTGCACAGTCTTGTTGTAGTTAAACCTTGATTGTTGTTAGTATCACTGGGAGTAATTAACCTCCAGGCCAATTGACTGTGAGGATCAGCTGTGTCTACAATGGGAGAACTTCTGTGCTGGAGACACCCTTATGAGACAAGACTTGCTTCAGTGGGGCTTTGGTGCTCACTGACTCTGCCCCCTGAGTGTGTCCCTTATGGATCTGAGGAGTTGTAATTTGGTATGGTCTCACACTGACCACTGGGTACACTGGCTATTGGATCTCCAAGGAGGTGCAAATTTAGCCTCTGCTTGAGGCCACCCAGCAGGAGCTATGGAGAGATCTGCAGATTCCTCTTATTTGTTTGGGTTTTGGAGGTGCCCAGATGAGGCACAGCTGTGAAGCAATGCAAGCTTCTGCGGGGCCTTGGGCCTTCTTTTGGATGTTCTGGGTCTCACTGACTCAGCTGCAGTTTGTTAGGTAAGTTTAGAATTCAAAGGACCCATTCATATGCAAAAGCCTCTGTGCTCAGCTTGGATGGGGCGGAGTCTCAGGGCAGAGTCTCAGGGCAGAGCAACCAGCAATGGCTTCATGGGGCGGAGTCTCAGGGCAGAGCAAGCAGCTATGGCTTCCCATCAGCCCTGCCCTAAGAGGCCCCCTGGGTCTCAGTGTCCCACGGTATTCGCTGCAAGCACCTCTGAGAGAAAGCCACCCTTGAGCTTCGCCCACTGCCAGACAGTCCAGTTTCTCCCCATATGAGTCTGGGTCCCCAGAGTCTCACCTGGAACTGGAGTTCAGAGAGGTCAGGAGCTTTTGTCTCCCTCCTGATTGAGAAAGCCAGCCGTGTACTCAGTTGCCAGCCCTCTCCGTGTGTACACCTCCGTACCTCTGCCTTCTGCAGCTCCTGTGAGTCTCAGTGTGCTTTTCTCTTTCCTTCTAGTTGTAGAATTTCCACTCAGCCAGCCTTCCTGTGGTTCTAGATGATGTCAATTTTGTCTTTTAGTTGTAGTTTTGAAATTGTTGTGTGAGGCAGCATTTAGGTGTTTACCTATGCCGCCATCTTGCTATAACCTTTCTGAGGAGACTAATGCTAAATTTGAGAAAATTGTTTTCCTTTATCATGGTAATCTTTATATAATACAGAGAGGAATTCATCCTAATTACTCTGGTTCATCACCACAGCCTGCTTCATTAATTTAAGAATCAAAGCCTCAAAATAACAGCACATTTGTGGCTAATAAAGTCCCTGCCAATAAATGTTTTGAGTTCATGTTATAGCTGGATCCTATGTAAAAGATGTTACAAGGCCGTAATCAAGATGTTGGCTGGGCTGTATTCCTTTGTAGACATCAGGATCTTCTAAACTCATGTGATTTTTGACAGAGTTCACTTGTTTGTGGCTGTAGGATCAACATCCCAAATTTATTGCTGGCTGTCAGCTGGGGACCAATTTCAGCTTCTAGAGACTGCCCAATGTTCCTTGGCACATGGCCTTCACCCAGGAATTCTCACAGGGCAGCATATTGCTTCAAGTCCAGTAGGTGAATCTTTCTTTTTTAATGCTTTCACCTGATTAAGTCAGGCCCACCCAGATTAATCTTCTTTTTATTAACTTAAAGGAAACTGGACCTTACATCTGGAAATGATTCACATAATTATGCAAGCTAGCAAGTCTCAAGATCTGCAGGGTGAGTCAACAGACTGAACAACCAGGAGAGCTAATAACTTAGTTCCAGTGCAAGTCTTAAGATCTGAGAACCAGGAGAACTGATGGTATAGTTCTAGTCCAAAGGCAAGCAGGTTTAAGACCCAAGGAGAACCACTGTTTCAATTTGAGTACAAAGTTAGGAAAAAAGCTGAAGATTCAGTTCAAAGGCCATTAGGCAGAAGGAGAGTCCCTTTGCTTATGGGAAGGTCAGCTTTTTTGTTCTATTCAGTCCTTCAATTGATTGGGTGAGGCCCATTCACATTAGGGAGGGCAATCTGTTTAATTCAATATATATATTGAAATGTTTGACCAAATATTTGGGCACCCTATGGCCTAGTCAAGTTCATATGTAAAATAATCATTATAGTGTTCTTCAGTAATTATACACATAACACCCTTTTCCCTGACAAGTGGGGCTAATCCAATTATGACTCATCCAGTTCCTGCTTTTCCTGTGAACCTGAGTTGGGGGTGAGAGACTTTCGTCAGGCTGTTTCCTACAGCTATTGCAGGAGCACATTACAAGTCTGGTTACAACATTTTAGGCTGTGTGCCTCCATGGAACTTCTGGGAGAAGGGAAGCAAGCTGCACTTGCTCCCTGACGAGGAATTAAAGCTGAAGCCAGGAGCAAAGGCAGGAGGTCTTCTATTGCTGGAGAATCCCAGCTAGGCATGCCTTCCGCCTCTTCTACTTGCTTTTGCCACTTCCTCCATTCATTGCAACCACCTTAAATTTGGATATAAAAAAGAACATTGTGTTCTTTTTTTTCACCAGAAGTCTGGTAAGGGACTTCCAAAGTCCCCTGCAGACCAGAAGGAATTATAAAGAATTAGTCTGCAGCAAAAGTTTGGCAACTCCAAAGTGGGTCAGGCCATGATCATTGCAGCTTCCTAAATCTGATTGTCACTCACCCTGTTCTCAACCCAAAACATTTTGCCAAGGTCCCATAGCTTAACCTGAGGATCTTTTTGCCAACCAGGGACAGACTCAAGGGAGATATCTGAAACCTCTGAGAATATCTCACATACATTAACCTTGTTTCTGAGAAGTTATCAGTTAAACAAATGTTACACAAAGGCATTGGGAAAGGAGAGGGGAAGGAACTGCTCTCTAGTCAACTCTAAAAGATTACTGATGGTGATCCTTCTGCATTTCATAGGAACTTTAAATGTATCTTGTCTACCACTCAGTAATTAAATGCCTAATTGGGAGAGCACTTACTTAGAATATTTTGCCCTGACTTTCTTGTGAGCAATCTTGAACTCCATTTAACTCTCCATTAAGGAGAAAGAAAAGAGCCATCTTTAATATGAGAACTGGGAAAGGACTCCACTTCCTCAATTTATAAGAGTGGCAGTTTCCAATAGGAACTCCTCAAATGACCAGGTTTCTCAACTTGAGTTTAATTAATGCAAATATTGAAGGTCTGTCAGAGAGGATCAACTTGCAGGGAGTATCAGAAAACAACAGGGAGATCAGATTTTGGAATTGTGTGCTGCCTCCTGGTATGGACACTTTGCTTCAGTGCAATCCAAGAAGGATTCACATCTACTTGTCCCCATCACATTAATATCTTTGACCCCATGTGTGACCTGCCTTATCCTTCTCCATCCCCTTGTTGTTTTGAAATCGGACTTCCTACTGAGATTCCTGTGGGATTATAAGAACATCATCAATAGATGATGATTTCCAGGGCAGCAGAAGGTTTTTAAATGAATGTGTCAGCCTGCTCCTTCCATCTGTGAAGGAACAAACCAGCACTCATGTCTCCCCTCCCTTTATGTCTTCTTTTCCTCATTACTCCCTCCTATTTATCCTGGCTCCTGATCTTGGCCATGGAAAATAACTGCTTATTTCTCTAGTATCCTCCATGAACCAAATAGGCCAGCAGAGCTTGACATTCTATAGAGGTTTTAGGACTTTCCAATTCTCTCAAGCCATGATTCTGAGCACTCATGAGTATTAATGAGAATATTGGTGGGGGAACAATACTCCCTTTCTCTCTCTGTCCAAGTTGTGAACAAATAAGAAGCCAAAATACACAGGTGTATGAGCAACAAAATATCACCTTTATTCTTTTAAAAATATATATTGTTGAAAGTATTACATATGCCCTCTTTTTTCCCCATTGACCTCCTCCAGCACACGCCAGACCTTCACCACCCTATTATTTGTGTCCATGAGTTATACATATATGCATACAAGGTCTTTGGTTGATTATTTCCCACCCACCAACCTTCCCCCATCTCACCTTTATTCTTTTTTTTCCAATTTTTTTAATTAAGGTATTATATGTGTACATATCTTACCATTGCCCCCCCCACCCCACTCCCATATATGCCCTCACCCCCCAGAGTTTTGCGTCCATTGGTTATGCTTATATGCATGCATACAAGTCCTTTGATTGATCTCTTATCTTCCCCACCTCTCCCTAACCTTCCTGCTGTAATTTGACAGACTGCTTGATGCTTTACTGCCTCTGTATCTATCTTTTTGTTCAAGTTTTTAATGTTCTTTATTATCCATAAATGAGTGAGATCATGTGGTATTTTTCTTTCATTGACTGGCTTATTTCACTTAACATAATGTTCTCCAATTCCATCCAGGTTGCTGCAAATGGTAAGAATTCCTTCTTTTTTATGGCAGCATAATATTCCATTGTGTAGATGTACCATAGTTTTCTGATCCAGTCATCTGCTGATGGGCACCTAGGCTGTTTCCAGATCTTAGCTATTGTAAATTGTGCTGCTGTGAACATAGGGGTGCATATATCCTTTCTTATTGGTGTTCCCAGTTTCTTAGGATATATTCCTAGGAGTGGGATTACTGGGTCAAATGGGAGTTCCATTTTCAGTTTTTTGAGGAAACTCCATACTGTTCTCCACAGTGGCTGCACCAGTCTGCATTCCCACCAGCAGTGCACGAGGGTTCCTTTCTCTCCGCATCCTCGCCAACACTTGTCGTTTGTTGATTTGTTGATGATAGCCATTCTGACTGGTGTGAGATGATACCGCATTGTTGTTTTGATTTGCATCTCTCGGATAATTAGTGACGTTGAGCATGTTTTCATGTGTCTCTTGGCCTTCCTTCTGTCTTCTTTGGAAAAGATTCTATTTAGGTCCGTTGCCCATTTTTTTATTGGATCATTTATCTTCCTTTTATTAAGTTGTATAAGTTGCCTGTAGATGTTACAGATTAAACCTTTATCAGTGATGCCATTTGCAAATATGTTCTCCCATGCAGTGGGCTTTCTTGTTGTTTTGTTGATAGTTTCGTTTGCTGTAAAAAAGCTTTTTATTTTGATGTAGTCCCATTGGTTTATTTTCTCTTTAGCTTCCATTGCCCTAAGGGCAGTATCGGTGAAGAAGTTCTTTTGACATATGTCTGAGATTTTGCTGTCTGTGGATTCCTCTAGTATTTTCATGGTTTCCCGTCTTATGTTTAAGTCCTGTATCCATTTTGAGTTTATTTTTGTGTATGGCGTAAGTTGGTGATCTAGCTTCATTTTTTTGCATGTGTCTGTCCAATTTTCCCAACACCATTTATTGAAGAGACTGTCTTTATTCCATTGTATGTTCATGCCTCCTTTGTCAAATATTAATTGAGCATAGTGGTTTGGATCAATATCTGGATTCTCTATTCTGTTCCATTGATCTATATGTCTGTTCTTGTGCCAGTACCAGGCTGTTTTGAGAATAGTGGCTTTGTAATACACCTTGAAATCTGGTATTGAGATCCCTCCTACTTTATTCTTCTTTCTCAGGATTGCTGTGGCTATTCGGGGTCTTTTTTTATTCCAGATGAATTTTTGGAGAGTTCTTTCTAAGTCTGTGAAATATGCCATTGGCATTTTAATGGGGAGTGCATTGAATCTATAGATTGCTTTGGGTAGTATGGACATTTTAATGATGTTGATTCTACCAATCCATGAACATGGTATGTTCTTTCATCTGTTTACGTCTTCTTCTATCTCTTTTTTCAGTGTCCTGTAGTTTTCCGTGTATAGGTCTTTTACCTCCTTAGTTAAGTTTATTCCTAGGTATCTTAATTTTTTTTGGTGCGATGGTAAATGGGATTGCCTTTTTGGTCTCTCTGTCTGTAAGTTCACTATTGGTGTATAGAAATTCCATAGATTTCTTGGCGTTAATTTTGTATCCTGCTACATTGCCGAATTCATTTATTAAGTCTATTAGCTTTTTGACGGAGTCTTTCGGATTTTTTATGTACAACATCATGTCGTCTGCAAATAAAGACAGCTTTACTTCTTCTTTTCCAATTTGGATGCCTTTTATTTCTTCTTTTTGTCTAATTGCAATAGCTAATACTTCCAGTACTATGTCAAACAGGAGTGGTGAGAGTGGGCATCCCTGTCTTGTTCCTGTTCTTAGGGGAAATGTTTTTAGTTTTTGTCCATTGAGTATGATGTTTGCTGTGGGTTTATCATATATAGCTTTTATTATGTTGAGGTATGAGCCTTCTATTCCCACCTTGTTGAGAGTTTTTATCAAGAAAGGGTGTTGGATTTTGTCAAATGCTTTTCTGCATCTATTGATATGACTATGTGATTTTTTTCTCTCAATTTGTTTATGTGATGTATCACATTTATTGATTTGCAGATATTGTACCATCCTTGCATTCCTGGGATAAATACTACTTGGTCATGTTGTATAATCTTTCTGATGTACTGCTGGAGCCAATTTGCTAGAATTTTGTTGAGATTTTGGCATCTATGTTCATGAGGGATATTGGTCTGTAATTCTCTTTCATTGTGTTGTCTTTATCTGGTTTTGGTATTAGGGTGATGCTGACTTCATAGAAGGAGCTTGGAAGTGTTCCTTCCTCTTGAATTTTTTGGAATAGTCTGAGGAGGATAGGTTTTAGTTCTTCCTTGAATGTTTGGTAAAACTCTCCTGTGAGGCCATCAGGCCCCGGGCTTTTGTTTGCCGGAAGCTTTTTGATGACTGCTTCAATTTCATCCATAGTTATTGGCCTATTGAGCTGTTGAGATTCTTCTTGATTGATTTTTGGAAAGTTGTATTTTTCTAGGAATATGTCCATTTCCTCCAGGTTGTCCAGTTTGTTGGAATAGAGCTGTTTGTAGTATTTTGTAACAATCCTTTGTATCTCAGCAGGGTCTGTTGTTATTTCACCTCTTTCATTTCTGATTCTGTTTATTTGGGTCCTCTCTCTTTGCTTCTTGGTGAGCCTGGCTAGAGGTCCATCAATCTTGTTTATCTTTTCAAAGAACCAGCTCTTGGTTTTGTTGATCTTTTGTATCGTTTCTTTGGTCTCTATGTCATTTATCTCCGCTCTGATCTGTGTTATTTCCTTCCTTCTGGTTACACTGGGCTTTTCTTGCTGCTCTTTTTCTAGCTCTTTGAGTTGTAGGGTTAGGTAATTTATTACCATTGTTTCTTGTCTTTTGCAATAGGCTTGTAGAGCTATGAACTTCCCTCTCAAGACTGCTTTCGCTGTGTCCCATAGATTTTGGATTGTTGTGTTTTCATTGTCATTTGTTGCCATGATGTTTTTTATTTCTTCTTTGATCTCTCTGGTGACCCAGTCCTTGTTTAATAGCATGCTGTTTAGTCTCCATGTGTTTGATTTCTTTGGATTGTATTTATTGTAGTTGATTTCCAGTTTTAAGCCACTGTGATCTGAGAAGATGCTTGATATAATTTCTATCTTCTTGAATTTGAAGAGACTTTGCCTGTGACCCAGCATATGGTCTATCTTTGAAAATGACCCATGTGCACTTGAGAAGAATGTATATTCTGTGGCTCTGGGGTGAAATGTTCTGACGATGTCAATTAATTCCATCTGGTCTAGTGAGTCATTTAGGATTGCTGTTTCTTTGCTGATTTTTTGTTTAGAGGATTTGTCTAATGGTGATAGTGGGGTATTGAAGTCTCCTACTATGATTGTATTGCTATTAATCTCTCCCTTGATATCCTCCAGGAGTTATTTTATGTATTTGGGTGCTCCTGTATTGGGAGCGTATATGTTTACCAGAATTATTTCTTCTTGTTGGATTTCTCCCTTTAGTATTATGAAGTGGCCTTCCTTATCTCTTGTTATGGCATTTACTTTGAGGTCTAATTTGTCAGATATAAGTATTGCTACCCCAGCTTTTTTTTCATTTCCATTTGCCTGAAAGATATTTTTCCATCCCTTCACTTTCAATCTGTGTGAGTCTGTTGTTCTGAGGTGGGTCTCTTGTAGACAGCATATATATGGATCATGTTTTTTTATCCATTCAGCCACTCGATGTCTTTTGATTGGAGCATTTAATCCATTTACATTTAAAGTTATTACTGAAAGGTATTTGTTTGTAGTCATATCTATTTTTGTGTCTGTATTCCTTCTTACCTATTTATTTCTTCTTTTTACAGTATTCCCTTCAGCAATTCTTGCACTGCTGGTTTGGTGGTGATAAACTCCCTGAGCCTTTTTTTTCTGCGAAGCTCCTGATTTCCCCTTCAATTTTTATTAATAGCCTTGCTGGATATAGTATTCTTGGATTCAGTCCTTTGCTTTGCAACACTTTGTATACCTCCTTCCATTCACTTCTAGCTTGTTGTGTTTCTGTTGAGTAATCATTTGACAATCTGATGGGTGTTCCTTTGTAGGTAACTCTCTGTTTCTCTCTTGCCGCCTTTAAGATTCTCTCTTTATCATTTATATTTGCCATTGAAATTATGACATGTCTTGGTGTGGGTCTTTTGGGGTTGATGCTGGTTGGGACTCTCTGTACTTGCGTAACTTTTATCTTTCCCATATCCAGAAGTTTTCTGTCATTATTTCTTCAAATAGATTTTCTAATCCCTGCTGCTCTTCTTGTCCTTCTAGCAGCCCTATTATACGCATGTTACTTCGTTTCATGTTGTCCCGAAGCTCCCTTAGGCTTTCCTCCTGCTTTTTATTTTTTTTCTCCAATTGCTGTTCAGATTGAGCTTGTTTCTGTACCTGATCTTCTAACTCACTAATTTAGTCCTCTGCTTCTTGTAGTCTACTGTTGAAGCTTTCCATGGTGTTTTTGATTGTAGCTATATCACTTTTCATTTCTTCCTGATTCTTGCATAAGTTGTTGATTTTCTCATCCATCCGATGTATAAATTCCACGACCATTACTCTGAACTCCTTTTCAGTCATGTTGCAAGCTTCAGTTTCACTAATTTCCTTTCTTGGCGACTCCACATTTTCTTTCCTCTGTGAGTTATTTCGTTTCCCCATTCTGGCTATCACCAGAAAGCTCAAGCTTCCGTTTGTGTGGACCTGGGCCGTGTGCTGTGGGGACTTCGCTCCACCTGAGTTTCACTGAGGTGCTCTGACACTAGGACGTGTGGCTGCCTTTGGTTGGTGGGAACCAGACTTGCCCAGGGTCAGTGTCCCCAGTGTTCCGTGTGGTCTCGTGTGCACACTTAGAATCAGGGGCCCTGTCTGCACCACACTGTTGGTATGTGCCGAAAATGAGATCCTTAGCATGTTCCAGGAGTCCGAGTTTCCCTGTGTCTGCACCAAGAATCGAGTGTCAGAGTCTCTGTTGCCTTGTGTGGTTTCTCGTTGAGAATCAGGGTCCCTGTGTGTGCATGCACCAACAATTGGGGTCGTTGGCTCTTAGTGTGAATGCGCTGTGAGTCAGGGATCCCAGGCAGCTGTGTCCGGCGTGCCAAATTCCCTGAAATGGAGCTGCGTCCTGTGTGTGCTCTCTCTACTGAGCCAAACCGGCTAGGGCGCACACTCTCAAATCCCTGAAGGTGAGCTGCCTCTGTGCACTCTCCCAGAATCCCCGAAGAGGGGCGGAGTCCGTCCTGCAAGCCAAATTCCCCAAAGGGAAGCCCCTCTGCGCACGCTCTAAGATTCCCCGAAGGGGAGCTGTGACCCGCAAGCCAAATTCCCCCCAATTCCCCCCAAATCCCCGAAGGGGAGCCCTCTGTGCGCACTGACAGATTTCCCTGAAGGTGAGCTGCTTCTGTCCTGTGCGCCAAATTCCCTAAGGCCGAGCGCATCTCTGTGCAAAGCTCTGCAGCTTGAGCGAGGGGTGTGTCTATTAGTTACTATGGCGCTATCCGCATGCGCCTGCGGGGAGGGAGATAGGCTCTTTGACTCACGGGAATCTGCAGGGAAGTCTGGATTCTTATTGTTTCTTCGTCTGAAGCTGTGATAGCAGTTCTCTGTCCCCAGTGGCTGCAGGGTCCTGGTTTGTGTCAGAAGCCAGGATCCGAGTCTCAGGTAGCTCTGTTTCTCAAGATGGTGTCGTCTCCGCGTCCGCACCAGCGGCTGAGAAGTGTCAGCTTGTGCGCGGGGCTCTGCCATCTAGGACTGCCCGGTTAGGCAGCCCCTTGGAAGACCTGCAGAATCTAACTGACCCTAGCTCATACACACACACACACCACACACATCTACACGTCTACACTCTCCTCTATGGGTTCCTCACTCACACTCTCTCTCTCCCTACCTTCTTGCCGGTCGCCATCTTTTCTGAGTTTTTCTCACCTTTATTCTTAATAAAGCTAATACTAAGAGATGAGACTTTTATCTGTGAAAAGATGGATATTCTAATAATGAACGCTGTAATTAGACAGATGTATCCACTCAGTCATAAGCATCTCTGGAACTCTCCTATCCTGCCCTTGCACAGGGCCTCTACCTGCAAAACTTAAGGCGTAGAGGAGCAGAGTGGAATGCATGCTTTTTGCGGTAAGCTGGCCCCCAAGGAGAAAGAGAAAAGGAAGAGGCAAGGCTATGAATGCTAGTTTCTCTTTTAAAAGCTCACCAGTACCCCATCCAGAAAATAATGAATGTTGGGGCAAAGAGAAGACAGCAGTATTATGCTAGTGATCTTTATAGTGAAGAAAATATAAAGGTGAAGGAAGGACCCCCACTCTCCTCTACAAATTAAGCATTGGAAAAGACTTTAGATATCATCTGGTGAACTCCATTTTTGAGGAATCTGGGCTCACTATAAGGGCAAGGGCTTTTGTTTACATTTTTCCCATCCATTATATAATGTATCCATTGACACATATAGTTATGAGTAGGCTCTTAGGCTGGGCTATGAGTCTAGGCACCTCACTTTTAATGTTTCTCCTTCATTACTCTCTCCTACTATCACATGAAGTGTTAGATTTGTTTGGTGGTCTCTTTGACATAATGATAGAGGAAAATTAGACCTATTGAATGGAAACAAGGCTGAGGAGAGTCAATTTCTCAAGAGTGTTTGTTGTTTTGCAAACTTCCTATCACCTACATCACTTCCATTAATATTCTCATGCAGTATTAATGTTTGCTGGGTACCTACCTAATCATATTCTGTATAGACATATTTAGTATAATGAGACTGCAAGGGTGAGTTTAGTGTGAGATTTCTTTCCTCCTACGCCTAAAGAGTAGAATTAGCTAACCCACAGGAAATATTTTCCCTCTGAGAAGTGTATATTCCATGGAATTACCATTATCAAAGGTGATCTATATTAAATAGATGCTGCATACTGTTAGACATAACCTCTGTTCATAAAAGTCTATATCCCTAAAGTATGTACCCAAAACCCAGCCACTTTTTTTGCCACCTATACCACTGAGTACTAACTACTATCATCTCTTGTCTGGATTATAGCAGTAAGTTCCTTACCAGTTTCTCTGCTTCTACCCTTGTGCCCTGAAGTCTGTTCATAGCAGCAAGTGTGAGCTTCTGATCACATAAGCCAGATCATGTCACTCTTTTGCCTGAAACCATTCAATGGCTCCCTGCTACTTAGAATTAAAGCCAGAGTTATTTCAGTGGCCTACATGAGCAGGCTTCCCATTACATTTCTTAACTCACCTCCTACCACATTTCCTTTCAGTCTCTCAGCTCCAGCCACATTGGCTTCCTTCATTTAAAAAAAAAAAATCAAGTCATACTCCTACCTCTGGATCTTTGCATTTTTTATTTCTCTACTGGGACCACTCTTCTAGATACCTCCATGTTTCACTCCATTGTGCTTTTTTTCTTTTTTTAAATCAGGCTTCTGCTCTAACATCACCTTCTCACTGAGGCTTTCTGAGATATTTAAATTAAGCTAGGTTATTCTCCAGTAACAGAAAGCTCACTGACATGTCAGGAGCTTAACTTGTAAAGGTTTTATTTTTTTCCCCTGTATGGGTCTAGCAGCCATTCAGAGCAGCTCCCTTCCCATCAGTGACTCAGATACCCTTAGAGGTCTCAACTTACTGATTTGTTTACTACCTGATTACTTCCCCCCTTTACCACCCCATATGTGTAAAACACCATAAGGGCTAGGATTTTGGTTTACATTTTTCCCATCTGCTATATAATGTATGCATTGAAAAATACTTGGCATATAGTAGATTCCCAATAAGTATTTGTTGAAAGAATATTGAAAATGCTTGTATTGTGACAGGGAATGGAAAATAAAAAGGCCAAAGGAAGCATCTTTGTGCATGTGTTTTCTTCTCAGGAGGAAGTTTGTGAAGATATGTCAATTTCACATATAATTGATTATTGTTATGGACAATAGAGAGCTTATAGACTTTAGAACCTAGTAAGGTTTTCAGCATTGAGATTTGGATATTGTGTAAGTTTTCTATTGCTGTCATAACAGATTGTCACAAACTTAGTGGCTTAAGCAACACAAATTATTATCTTACTGTTCTGTAGATGAGAAGTCAGACACACATCTCACCAGGACAAATCAAAGGTTTTGGCATGGCTACATTCTTTTTTGGAGGCTCTAGAGGAGGATCTGTTCGTTCCCTTGCTCATTTTGGTAATTAGCAGAATTCAGTTCCTAGTAGGATGGAGATCCTTGTTTCCTTGCTAGCCACCAACTGAGGCTTTTTTCAGCTTTTAGAGGCTATGTATATTTGTTAGCTCATGGCCTCTTTCCTCTATCTTCAAAGCCAGCCACAGCAAGTTGAGTCCTCTCACACTTTTAATTGGCCCTGCCTTTTCTTCCTTTTCATCTCTCTGACCCACTCTTATGCCTCCTTTTAATTTTAAGAGCTCATGATTGCCTTGGACTTACCTGGCTAATAAGGGCAACATCCTTTATCTGAAGGTCAGCTGACTAGCAACCTTAATTATTACAATTGTAATCTTAAGGTAACATATTTACAGGTTCCAGTGATTGGGATGTGGGTATCTTTGAGGGGGGCTTATTCTGCCTACCACAGATATATAGACTAATATGAAATATGGTATAGTGAGCAAGAGTATAGGTTCTGAAGGCATGAATGCCTAGCTTTGAACCTCAGCTCTGCATCTTGGGGGCTGGAGTACTGTGTACATTTTCCTTAACCTCTTCAACATTCAGTTTCCTGTGTGACGAATGGGAAGAATAATGATACATGCCTCATGGGGTTGTTGTGAATACCGGAAATGATGTGCAAGTGGGTAATACACACTAGGCACTTGATTTTACTCCTTTTAAAAATATACTTTGAGTATTCCTTGTGTTCTAAGTGTGAGCACCAAACCCAGCTTAAAATCCACCTCAGAAGACCTTACCTTTAAAAGGATAATGGAGTGCTCATTTGCTAAAACCCCACTTAACTAGTTGGGTTTGCAAGGAATGAGGGGGAATTTTAATTTAAGTATTCATGGTTCATGTACACTTAAATCACTAAGTGCTATTTTAAGGACATTTGATGGCTTGAGGCTTTTAAAAATAATCCTAATGCCCTTTTTTCTGACACAGACATACTACCAAGAGTAAACAATTTTGAATATAATTTGCTTAGAAATTCTTCTCAAATTTAGAATAGGTTCTAACATGACACAATGTATTCTTACATCTGAAATCCTTGCAGGGACATCCCTCCTCCTCAGACCCACCTCCCAGAAGAAACACCAACTCCTGTTTTTACTGAATGAGGAGTTGGAAACTGTGGTGGGGATATGTGCAAATAAAACACTCGTTCAATTGAAATCTTTCTTTTTTAGAATGAATTTTTAGAATTCAGCTATTGTAACTGGGAATTTTGTTCTAATGCTTCCCCTTAGCTAAAAAGGAGCCTCTTTTAACTTTAAAAGGGGGACATGTTCTTCCACAGCGCGTAGGTAAGAACTGCATTTCCTGGAGGTGTTAAGGACCATTTGTTTGAGCTTGCAAAATGATGAGTATGATATTGCTCAAATTGAAGTAACTGCCTTTTGATGAGCTCAAGTGCAGCCTGTGATTAACCAGGAAGAGAAGGATTTAACCAGTGTGCATTGTAAATGAAGTAAGACTTGCCAAGACTCACTTCCTGATCAAAGTGAAGAGCCTTCTCCTATCTCTTTTTCCTTTTTACTGCTTCTGGAAACACTGGCTCCACCATATTACATGGAATGCCAGGTAGCACAAAACCACAATGACATACATATACTTTATTGTTTTTGAGAAACGGTTTTTATAGATCAGCCCATGTATTGGTATGATCTTTATGGTTCCTGCCAAAGGGTTAGTCAAGATAGGCTGCTAATGTAGTTGAGTGAACTATTATCCATGTCACTGTGGGTGGAAGGAGGCACCAATAGGTGCTAGAGGCCCATATGATCACAGAACACTAGCAGGCAGGAAAGATAAAGGAAGATAGCTTGCTTAAAAGTAAAGGTAGTATTTCCTGACTAATAAAATAAAATAAGTTTGCTAATTAGATACCTTTTTAGGGGGAGATATGGGGAGGGAGAGGTGAATGATGGCATTTATCACTCTCCCAATCAAATAATTTTAAAGCAACATTACAGTATAATTTGTCAGCCACTATAAACTAGGACCAAACAATTTCTGTCAACAGAGCCTTGAGGTTGGGTTTCCTGAGCTCTCATAACATCCCAGGGACTTAGGGCAATCATGATATTTGGATCAGAGATTAGCTTTTGAAACATTAAATAACAATATGAAGGAAATAGTGACAATGAATCATGCAGGACTCTTCTAGCATGGCATGTGAAGGTGTATGGTGTCAATGAGCACATTTTCCAGGAAGACATGGCTGTAATGCTTGAAAATGCCCACTATAGTATATTGGCAAGAATACTTAAGTCCTCTGAGATTGAATGCTCCAGAAATGGAAAAGACTGATAGAAGAAAATAGACTTTCTATATTAATTTAGCCTATGATATAGCCCAAGTAAGGTCTTAAGACCAAAGGCTGAGAAGATTTCAGGCAAGAAAGTTTCTGCGAGTAGCTAAGACATCATTGTGTGAGCCTAACCAAAGTGTCTATACTAACAGTTTCTAATTATGCATGGAGGAAGAGGCAAAATTTGGTGCAATGGCAACAGCTAGAATCAGTCTGTAAGTACTCTGCAATGGCTGCCTAGATATTTCAGTTCCTAGGACACAGTAGCCAGAAGCACTTTGCATTAAAAACAAAATGAGTGAAAATAAAAATTTTCATGATTAAACATTTTCAAGAAATTACAGATGGCATTCTGGAAGCAATGCCAATTGTCAGCCAATATATTACTCCATGAGCAATATAACCATATTTTCTCTTCCACCATGGGTCATTCCTCCTACTTTAATAAGCCACAGAGGATTTCCCAGCCTCTCCTTTTTTTCTCATCACCACATGAGCCAAGTCTCTGATTGGCTGGGCCCCACCTGAATAGCAGATGCCTAGAGGTACTTACCTAGTGTCTAGCACTGCTATTGGTGCTGTCCAATGTCATCACTCACTGGAAAAAGCCTTTGCCCTAGGCTGAGGAAAGACCCCACTGATGTGTAGTAGTAGTACTTTACATCTTGCCAGTCAGAAGCTTTCTGTGACCTGGATGGTTATCATGATTACTAGTGCATTTTTCTCTTTCTGATCTGGGCTGCAGGGGTAAAACTCCCCTGAATGGACTAGCTGAGCCCTTGCAGAATGCTTAGCATCTTTGATGGGCCCAGCACGCTTCCGCTGCACCATTCTGCTATGGTGAATGCTTAGCATCTTTGAGAGTCACAAAGGGACTTCCAGGATTGGTACTACTTCTTTAAAAGGGGCTTGAGGACGAGGTGGGCTTTACCCATCATCAAGTCCAGTGATTCTCAACTAAGGCACTTTTGCCCTCATCCCACTGTGGGGGATATTTGGCAAAATCTGTAGACATTTTTGGTTGTCACAAATTGGAGGGGTACTAATGGAATCTACTTGGTAAGGGCCATGGATACTATTAAAAATCATGCAGTACAAAAAACAGCCTTTTAAAACAAGGAAGTATCTAGCCCCAAATAAAGTAGCAATGCTCAGAAACCCTGGCCTAGTCCAATCACTTAATTTTTGAAATGAGAAAACTGAGGATCAAAAATGTGACATGGCATTCCAAAGGACACCAGAAAGTAAGCAGCAACTCAGGGTGGAGATTCTGGTTTCCTAGCCACCAGACTGCATTTTTCAACAGTTTTATCTCTGTTGTGGACAGCATTTCCCTCCACATCAGATGTCAGGCAATGTGCTGAATTCTTCCCATTTAGTCTCCCTAAATGGCTTGCTCTAGAAGGGACTGATTTCATGCCTGTAAAACTACCAGGTGCGAAGAATTGTAGGCCGTTGGGAAAACAAAATTAATACCCAAAGAGATATGGTTCTCATTTATCAGGAACTTATATTCAAGTTGCAGAGAAAAGAGATATATATGAAGATAATTATCAGTCTAACTTTTCAATAAAAGCCTGTGATAATAGCCAAAAAGACGTCCCAAGACAAAACAAGTTAAATTTCATAAAATGTTATATGAAAATTAAGAGTTAGAGTGAGCTCTTTACCTTATCTTTGAGAGAAGGTTAGATAAACAGGAAGGAGGGCATCCTTCATTTGATTAATGATAATTTTTGAGTGTGTATTTTGAGTGAGGCATTGCGCTGGACCCACATATTAAATGATAATGGGACAAATAATGTTTATGTTTCACAGAGCTTGTATTTTTGTGGGGAGAATCAGATAAGAGACAAGTACATACATGCATGGATGCACACATACTACATACATACATACATACAATAATTAGATGGTGACAAGTGCAAACGTACCTAAGGTGCCTGAAAATACATCTTTGAGGAAGTGGCATTTAAGTAGAGCCCAGAAGGAAATAAAGGGGGAATCACAGTGAACAGTAAATGCAAGGCTTTATAGCAGGAAAAAGCCTGGCATACACATTAATTAAAAGCTAGTGTGAGCAAGGAGAAGAAAGTCCTACAATGGAATTGAGGAGGTGGGGGAATGCTATAGTATGGAGTTTGAATTTCATTCTACCATGAAAATAGCAAAACAGTGTGAACAAACATAATTTGGAGGAAGATCTAATAGTGCTTGGGGAACTGAATGGAGATGGGGAGGAATACAAATAAGAAGTTAACACATTTCTAGAAATTTTTTTTAAGTCATTTCTATTTTGGCCAAATGAAATGATCATTAGTATTGATCTGTTTCATTCCATGAATTGTTTACTTGTTACTAATTTACATTTAAACCTGCCATCTTGATAATGTCCACTGGTGGCAGTAAAGCTTGAATATCAAAAGCAGATAAGTAGATGGATAGTTAGCTGTGGAGCAGAGTGGAGGTCTTGAGCTAACTCATCCTATGTTTGAATGTACTTTTCAGCATGACAGGTGCTCAGGGACATGGAAGAGTATCACTCTAATTACTCTGTTTTCTTCTCACTTTCTTATTATGTCAGGTCATTTGATAATCTTTGTATTTGTCATACTTTCTGTTTCATAGGTGGTTTTAATTATTTGCTTGTTGTAGTAAATAACTTCTATTGGGAATCCCATGGCTGTATGTGATTTCCATAGCTCTAGTGACCTCAGATTTGCTTTGATTTAAAATCATATATCATTAAATATGTTGAGTAATCTTTGTGATGAGTAAATTTAAAAGCAAAAACCAGCATCACAAACTAATTGATGAATTGTTAACTGTTTCCAGCTTGAAGTCAGCATACCTTGCAAATTAGACTGTCCTGGTGAGGAGCAAGTGCCTTTGTAGCATTGTCTAAATAGTTTCCTAGAAACTTGCTTTTTTGTCTTTGAATGAAGAAAGAAAAACTCATTGGAGACATGGATAATCTTGGAAGCTAAAAATTACTGAAGAACCTGATTCCTGTTTAATATATCAATGTTTGTACAAAGCAGTTTTACTTTAGACTTGATGGTAAACACACTAGAATCCTGGATGGGCTTTTCCAATAATTGTTCCAATAAAAGTTACTTCCTCTCCCTGAGTACATTGTAGTGTTTGTAGTACTACTAAATACTTGGATAGGTGTTTTATGTATCATACATACCTTTAAAAGGTCCATTACATTGGAATTATTTGGTTTATCAATGATCTTTTTTGCTATAGATTGGGTCTTTATTTATGTCTAATTTGAAATGGGTGTACTACATTTCTGTGAACATGAGTAGCTTAAGCCAAGTCGCCAGGTTTAGACTTAAACTCTCCTCCCTTACCATGACTGCCTCCCATTTCTGATCTTGATCTTGGTGATTGCTGAGGAGCTTGGAGAAGAGTGGAGATGATTTAATGCCAGTCTAGGGCTGCTACTGGGAAACCAGTTCTAGATGCAGGCTTGTCCACCTAATGGATAGTCAATGGTATGTATACCTTTTATACTAGGAAGTAGTTCTTTCACAAATTCTGGTCGTAACTATCATCCTGCAAACAAAAGTCACTTATTTTTGGCAACTCCTTGTCTGAGTATGCCACCCTTTAGTGTTTGTGTGTCTGTGGATGTGTGGATATGCATGTGTCCACTTGTCCCCTCCAACTCTCTACCACTCTTGTGGGACTTTGGAATCCTGAGTAGGTGGGCTGTGTGATCATGGACTGTGTGATCAAGGCCAAGGGAACTGGCTATAAGGTCACAATATTCTGGCGAAAGCCTACTCCTTGGCAGCTGTTGTAATGAGGCTCAGCTCAAAGCATGGGGCCATACAGTTTAGAAACCAACCATGAGCTACTCTTACCTGCCTTGAAACATTAAGTTGAACCTCTGAAACTGGAGAAGGCTTTGTGTAAATCTATTGTCTACCTAATCACTGGAGTCCTTGGTCTACCTCCAAGATTGGATAAGCCTAGCATTGGGAAGGACAGCAGGAGTCATTGAATAAATGTGGACAAATTTTTTAAATGAACAGAGGGAGGAGTGGTTTTCAGATAGCAGAGATTGTGTGCAAGAAGGGAATGCACTAGATGGGGGAAGTGGTAGAAAATATTGGACTAAGTCAGGGAAATAAAGAATTCCTGTTTTCATGGGCTGACTTCTTTGCAGGCTTACTCTCCATTTTCTAGAGCTAATACCCCTTGGAAGCATTGTATCCTTATCCCTTTTTTAAGGAAGTAGAATTAAGGTACCTATCTGCCTTAGAGCTGGGGTACTGTAGGAAGTCCCCTGTTACTCCTGCTGTTGTCAACTGCATACACAGCCACTGTCTTACTTGAGGGAGTCCTGGGAATAAATGGATTTGATATAATAGTTTTAATTTTTTCATACAAAATATTCTCAAGTTCAGAGATTTTATAGATCTGAGTGAGATATTGCCTATACAATGTTACTTCTGGTTAAAAAGTCCAAAATGTTTCTGGCTCTTGTGTCACATGACATCAAGCTACTGTTTTGCCTAAATTTACTGATGTTTAGGACATTGACTAGAGACAGCCTGAGACCCAACCTGAGCCATTAACTTCCAGATGCTCACGATTTCCAGAGAAATGTTCTGTGCCTATGGTTATTACTGAGATGGCTCCTTAAATGCTCTCATCTTGGCACCTTTTGCACTTGCTAAATTCAATTTGAAGAAAGAACAAGAGAGAGAGCATTTTGTGGGAAGTAATTATCCTGCACTTTTGTGACCTTCATGTTTTCCCCATCATGATGAATTTTTGGGCTGGTTCTTGTATCAGTCAGCATGTCCTGCTCACTTGAATTTTGTTGTATGTTACAGATAACTAGTTGTATCTAATTAAAGAATAATGATGGCACTGTGAGGCCTTTTTCTGGGAATTAATGACCAGCTGGGAAAAGCTGATGGATGGAGAGTCAGCCAAAGGCTATTAGCTTCAGTCTGCTATTAATCTCCAGATATGCTAATTTGTGATGTCATTGTTGGTATTGAAAAATAAAAATTAGAGACAGTTTACTTATGTTTATCATGTACTTCTGAATAGCAAGTTCCCTATGTATTATAAAAAGTTGTTATTTTTCATTCTCTAATTGTTCTTTAATCTAAAAATATGATTCTTATATACAGTGCATGAAAATAGAATTTCTCAGATGGGTGTTCCTTTCTTTTAAAAAAAGTTCCAAGTTTGGGAAGTTTTCTTTAAATATTTTGGATGATAAAACCAGAATTTTTCTTCAGCTGTGATGCTGGAATTTGATAAGTGTCTATATTATCATAAGTATCTGCTCATGGCAGGAAATGGTTGCAAGTGTTTATGAATAGCAGCTGTTGCTAGCAAAGATGTGCATTCAATGCAATTCTAAGAAGTTATAGTCACATTCCTAGTAGATGAAGGGGACTCTCTGCCAAGAAAAGCTGTAGTGGTGTATCTATATGAAATTTTTTTTATTACTGCTGCTGAATGCTAGAGGAAAATAGAAAGAGAAATGACTAAAATATTCATCACCTTCTTGCATAATTTAATGACTTACAAAGGAAGACAACAATTTCATATACAGGCTATCTATCTAAAACTTAATTCAAACTCATAATACTAATTTAAAAGTTATGTTGGTTTTTATACCATTTTTACCCCAAAATGAAAGAAAGCTCTTAAAGCCCATTAAGATTCCAGCCAATGGGCTGGGAATGTTACACTAAACACAGAAGCTTCAGATCCCATCTGATTTAAGTCATAAGCTGTTTATATTCTCCAAACACCACAGCATTATTCTCCCCATAAGAAGTTTGTTGACGGTACCAGTCTTCTTAAATGCATATTAAGTGTATGCATTTGGGGGAATAGAATGAATCAGCAAGTCACTAATCACAGCTCTTGGAGGCACTGACTCACTCCTGGCAAAATTGAATGTCCTCATTGGGAAGGGTGTAAAAGAGAGAAAATTCATCCCGGTGTCAGTTCCCTGTTTCTACAAATGCAGATCAAATTTGCACCTCCTTTGGTGTTTGGTTATCAGGCTAAAGAATGTTGTGCAATGGACACTGTAAAACCAGACATCTGTACTTGCAGGGGAAAGTTACTAGAAATTCATAATAATGCTTAGGAAATTGGCAAAGGGCCTAGAAAGAAAATGTGGGCTGAGAGGGGCTTGGTGTATTTCTATGGCCAAAAGTAGTGAACCAGGCCCTGCTCTTCCACAATTCAACAAGGTTGGTCTTTGACCCAGTGTTGATTACTAGGCTCTCAATTGGGCTTTCTTATTTTCATTAAGGGGTTTTCAATATCTGAGGAATATTTGCAACAGCCCTAGTTTTCTTTGGAAATAAAAGAGTGAGAGCAGCACCCTTAAATTTTCTGTCAGACTCGGTATATACTGCATGGATGTCGTATTCTTGCCAGCAGCAGACCAAGGAAAGAAAAATAAACTGATAATTGGTGGACAATGGCCAGTGTCACCTGTAAATTCAGGGGTGGGCAAAAGTAGGTTTACACTTGTGGGTATGCAAAACAAGAGTTTATTCTTATTTATTATTGTATTGTTTACATATGAATAACTTTTGCCCACCCCTATACTTATGCTGTATCTCAAATTGAGACATGTGAGCTCTGCATGGTGTTTATTTAGATACAATATGGTTAATGGTATTAAAATATTTTATTTCACTCCAGGCATAGTTTAACACTTACATTTTCATTGTACTGGCAGTAGAGGTATCTGTAGTTGAGTAAGCTATTCCCAAACCTTTAGTATTTTAAACAAAGCCCCTAAAAATAAAATGGACAAGCTATTAAATGCTTTTCTTTGGAATTTTTTTGGGGAATGTTGTATCTTTAGTCTTTCCTGGGAGTAGGTTTGATTTAAGACGTTCGCTGCTTTCATGAAGCTCTAACTTGAGTTCATTTTGTTATGTGGTGACCACAGTTCTGGATGACGCCCCTCCTGGCACACAGGAATACATTATGTTACGGCAAGATTCCATCCAATCTGCGGAATTAAAGAAAAAAGAGTCCCCCTTTCGTGCTAAGTGTCACGAAATCTTCTGCTGCCCGCTGAAGCAAGTACACCACAAAGAAAACACAGAGCCCGAAGGTTTGTGCGCGACAGACGCGTGTTTTGCTTGTTTTCTCTTATTCTTTCTTTCTCTTTCTTTTTGACTGTGCATTGCCCTCTAGTGTGCTGTTAGGCTCCTGAAATAGGAGGCCTCCTGGTTTGTTGGTGAATGTGTTATGCAGTCTCAGATGGGACACTGTATAATGCAGTCATCTCTGGCACAGCACACAGCGTCCTCCTGCTTCTCATAGCTGAAAGGTTTTCAGCTGGTGTCAATACACTGTCCCGTTTTGGCTGCTAAAGTTGCTTGCACCTGTAGCCAAAGTCTGACCCAGTCTGTTTCCATCACCTGGCATTCCTGAAGCAGCAGTCGGCTGAGGAATGGCACTTCAAAAATGAAATAATACTCTCTTCCACTCCATAAAGCTTTTGCTTTGCGCTCGAAGAATGCTCGTGATCTACTTAGTTTGCTGAAGCAGGCCCAGACTTGCCATGTAATGCACGCCCAGTTGTACTTTGCCATAGTGAAATGCATGCCTCAAGGAAACAATGAGTAGTTTGTTTTTCTTTTCAGCTCAACCACAGGTTTGGAAAACTCTACCTGCTATTATTTAAACTGAGGTCACGGTATTCCTTGCAATCCATGCTATAAATCTATCTCTAAAGTACCTCGTCTCCCCAGAAAGAGTACTTATTCTTTTTTTCCAATTTGTTCTGCTTTCCTTTCTCTAAAATTATGTGTGTATATTTGCAAGTACAAAACAATATCTGTATTATAGATATATGCTGCTTATTATATAATTATGTAACAGGTACTATGTAGTTAGAACATCAGCCTGAAAAACAAAATTTGGTTTGACTAAGAAAAATAAGTCATTTAAGAAGCAGCTGGTTAAATTCAGTCAAACAATCGGTTAGAAATTTCAAATTGTTTTAACAATACTCAGATTCTAAAGAGAAGAGTTGAATAACTAAATTTCAATCCCCATCCCTTTTCTTATTGCATATAATTTTGACAGGATCTATTAATTTACAAAATATTATCTTGAGTGTATTGCGAATACTGTTAGGAATGTTTTCAGATCCAAAAAATTACTTTGAGAATAGGTAGCAGTTAAACTCTCTTATACAAGGTTTGGATAGTTTTTAGTCTGTTGTTCCATCCACAAGTTGAGTGGCTGCCATCCTTTCACGTTTAATACTTTGATGATGGGCATTGTCTTTTTTCAGACTGAAGATTTTCCTTAGTCTTGCTCTCCTGCCAGGTCCACTGGAATAGCGAAGCTAACTCTTTATTCCTCATTATGAGTTATTTGTAAATAGTATTAGAGGTTTTCTAGGATGAAATTTACAATTTTACTGTAACCCCTTCAAACAAAGGCACAGAAGCTAATGGTGAACCCAGACCTTAAAATGAAACCACTTGATCTCTGTACAAATTATCAAGACCCAGAAGACCTTAGATGGGGGCAAAAGAAAATTTGCTGGGGAAGAGATGTCAGATAAATAAGGAAATGTTGCTAAGAAATTAACATGCTTACTTCATGTAGGGTACCAAAGCTCATCATTACCAGGAAGTGAAGTTAACTATGGGTTTCAAAGGGTTCAGTGGTCATTCTGGTGACCTGGAAGATTTTTGCAAGATTAGTTTTTAAATACTATAAGGTACAGTCTTCAGTTCTCTCTTACAGTTGCTATAATGTTTTATTATAATTGGCATAAATGGTTGTGATACAATTTCAAGTACAAGTGAATATAATCTTAGTTCTAAACTATGCCCATACCTTGACACATTTTATTATCATGTTAAGCATTTAAAGAGAGAGTTCCTCTCATTGTCTCTGTGCCCAAGGATGAGACCTTAATTGACCTTGTCTATGGATGTTCACCGATTTTACTGCAAGTGAAAGCAATGGATGGGATGGTGAATCCACCCATTGCTTGATGTGTGCATGCCAAACTGTCAGTATGACCTCTTCTAACGAGGTTATGTTTATACAGCCCTCATGTGGAAAATGAAAAATATATTTAAATTTGGGAGGAAAAGACTCTTTTGAGTTAGATGTCTTTGAAATGATTAAATTAGGTAAAAGAGGTTTGTGTGTACTCTAATAAGGCTGGAATTAATTTTCTTCTTACTTACTGAATTGACAAATCTACCAACTTCTTTTGCATTATTGTAGATGAAATATTGATGTTTATTTTGGTTGGTGATATTTTTTGTAAGGGCCAGGTAATTTCCATAGTTTATGACCACCTGAGATTTAGTACAGACAACTTATTTAAAATTGTTCACAGTCATCTGTCTTTTTAAAGACATTTTTGTATTATGTTCAGGGCCCTCAGAATTCATGTAAAACATTACATAGAATGAGTGATATATCTTGCTTTTCAGGATACACTAAGGCCAAATTACGTTTTGCTAAAAACAGGTTTCTATTTCTGAGCAGCCAATTCTAAAATAAGTTCTTTAATCTGTTCCAAATGCTTGTGATTTTCAGTGTTATGATTATTGTCATAAAAATCACTTATGATGTAGTCTTATGTGAATACTGGAATTTGGCTGAAGAAGCACATCCAAATATCTGAGATTCTAATTTGGCCCAGTACCAACCAGCAGCTGTCTTTGTTATGAGAAAGCCACATGGAGAGTGGAAATCATTACTAAAATCTTTTTCTTACTGTTCCAGGAACCATTTGGCAAGAGAAACTATAATCATCATAGCTGTATTCTTTTATTTATTTTTTCCTTTCATTGTCATGTGTGCCAAAAGGAAATCAATGATTAGAGTAACTTCTCAAAGCCAATCTATTAGCAGCATAGTTGCTAATAACAAACACCTGTCATTGGGCTTTTACTGATGTGAAAATTGTGCAAAAGAATAACACCGAGATATACATGTTTGCATTTGATTACTGTTGAAAATCTATGGAGAAAACTAAACCATGGATTCCTAGCATTTGCTTTTGAATTGAATATCCTGATTATAATAGTAGATTTGTAGAAGTTAACATAATATAGGAAAATATTACAGAGCTCAGGGATTTGTCACCATATTTTAATCAAGACTTTGGCTTCTTTTGTATAATCTTGTTTTCATGTGATTTAAAACACACACACACACACACACACACACACACACACAAACTCTATCTCCCGCAGGACATCCATAACCTTTTTTATTCAAAAATGCATCCAACCATAGTGACTTTGGTTGGAGAAGAGCATTTGTGCTACAGACTGGTGATGAAGTATATCAGCTTTTCAACCAAAATAAAGCAAATTTCTGTGCCAAATGTTAAGGGGACATATTTGTAATTAGCATGATGTCTATTATTTTATTAATGCCATGGTTTCTTTATCCCAGAAAGACAATATATTACCATGTATATCAGTCTTATCTAAATGGTAGGAGAGGAAGAAGGTAGAAGAATATGAAGGAATATGCTGAGGAAAATGTTTTTATTTTCATCTTTACCTTATATTTCAACTGTCATTTCTTGTCATGTGTCTATTTCATTTTAGTACTAATTTACCTTTTGAGAAAATGGATTTAATTCTATTTGAATGAATAGCTGGTTCAGTACAATGAAGCAACCTCTAATACTTGATACCTGAAAATGTCTTGACTTTCAGAAAAGATATGACTGGTTTCCAAATCTGAAGAATTAAGGGGCTATTTCTAATTTATTAGGAGGACATAAGGCCATATGTTTGGGTGACTTAATAGATCAAATACTTTATTCTTAACCTTTTAATTTAAAAATAACTATTAATTTAAAATAACTATTAATTTAAAAATAATCTGAGAGGAACCAAGATGGCAGCATAGGTAAACACACGTACTTGCTTCCTCGCACAACCACATCAAAACTACAACTAAAAAACAAATTGGATATCATCCAGAACCATGGGAAGGCTGGCTGAGTGGAAGTTCTACAACTAGAAGGAAATAGAAACACACATTGAGACTAGTAGGAGGTGCGGAGGTGCAGAGGCGCACGAAATGGGCTGGCAATAGGCTGTGCTGTTGTTGTTTTCAATAGGGAGGGAGATACAAGCTCCTGATTGCTCTGAACTCCAGTTCCAAGGGAGACTCTAGGGACCCAGACTCATACAGGGAGAAACTGGACTGTCTGGCATTGGGACAGGAAAGTGAGGGCAGCTTTCTCTCAGAGGTGCTTGCAGTGATCATTGTTCCTGCATGGGGGCATGGGTTGCAGAGACGGCTGACTGGTAGCCATTGCTGTTTGCTCCACCCTGGTGATTTCCTTAGACCCTGCCCCAACCAATTTACAACCCCACCCAAGTGGTGTGCATCAGATTTTGCATATGAATGGCCTGTCCTTTTACAAACTAAAACCTAACAAACTGCAGCTGGGTCAGAGAACTCCAAAGCTTCCAAAAGAAGGCCTAAGTCCTGGCAGCGCAGCCTGCATTGCTTCACAGCTGGGCCTCAAGTGGGCACTTCAAAACCCCAAACAAAGAGGAGGAATCTGCAGATCTCTCTGTAGATCCTGCTTGGTGGCCTCAGGCAGTGGCTGACTTTGCACCTCCTTGGAGATCCAATAGCCAGTGTACCCAGTGGTCACTGTGAGACCATACCAAATTACAACTCTTCACATCCATAAGCGACACACTCAAGGGGCAGACTCAGTGAGCACCAAAGCCCCACTGAAGCAAGTCCTGCCCCATAAGGGTGTCTCCAGCACAGAAGTTCTCCCATTGTAGACACAGCTGGTCCTCACAGGCAATTGGCCTGGAGGTTAATTACTCCCAGTGATACCAACAACAATCAAGGCTTAACTACAACAAGACTGTGAACACAGCCCACAAAGGGGTGCACCAAGAGTGTCCACCTCAGGTAATTGGGGAGGCTTAGTCACTGGGCCCTATAGGACACCTAGCATACAAGGCCACTCTATCAACACAGGGAAGCAGCCAAAATGCGGAGACAAAGAAACATGTCACAAATGAAAGAAATGGAGGAAACCAAACGACTGTATATAGAGTTCAAAACCACAGTTATAAGTTTACTCAAGAATCTTCTAGAAACCTCTGAGAAATTTAGTGAGACCCTCAAGGATATGAAAAAGGACCAATTAGAAAATAAGCATATACTGACTGAAATAAAGAATAATATACAGAGATCCAACAGCAGACTTGAAGATCCCAAGAATCCAGTCAAAGATTTGAAATACGAAGAAGCAAAAAACACCCAACTGGAAAAGCAAAAAGAAAAAAGAATCCAAAAATATGAAGATAGTGTAAGGAGCCTCTGGGACAACTTCAAGCGTACCAACATCTGAATTATGGGGGTGCCAGAAGAAGAGAGAGAGCAAGATATTGAAAACCTATTTGAAGAAATAATGACAGAAAACTTCCCCTACCTAGTGAAAGAAATAGTATTACAAGTCCAGGAAGTGCAGAGAACGCCAAACAAGAGGAATCCAAAGAGGACCACACCAAGACACATCCTACCTAATAAAATGGTAATATGTAAATTACCATCACTCCGCTACACCCATGATTGGGCCAGCAGGAGGCACAGGGGGTGGGACTCGGGGTGGCCGGGGTAGCTGATTGGGCCAGCAGGATGCTGAGCTCGCATCGCCAGTGGCAGCGCGAGCTCAGCGTCTGCACCATGGCTGTGCTGTGGAACAGAAGGGGCCTCTGGGGCAGCGAGCTCATGTCCCGCCATGGACCTTCAAAAGCAGGGGAGCTGGGTGCCTGTCTGCTCCAGCACCAGGCCTTTCAGAAGCCTCCGCCGTGCCGGAGGCTTCCGAAAGGCCTGGTGCACCAGCAGACAGGCACCCAGCTCCCCCACAATTGAAAGCAAAAATGTGTAGGGGACCCTACACCTGCATGATTCAATGATGCACTGGGCCTCTAGTCATAATTAAAATGCCAAGGGCAAAAGACAAAGAGAAAATCTTAAAAGCAGCAAGAGAAAAACAGTTGGTTACCTACAAGGGGTACCCATACGACTGTCAGCTGATTTCTCAACAGAAACTATGCAGGCCAGAAGGGAGTGGCAAGAAATATTCAAAGTGATGAATAGCAAGAACCTATAACCATGATTACTCTATCCAGGAAAGCTATCATTTAGAATTGAAGGTCAGATAAAGAGCTTCACAGACAAGAAAAAGCTAAAGGAGTTTATCACCACCAAACCAGTATTATATGAAATGCTGAAGGGTATTCTTTAAGAAGAGGAAGAAGAAGAAAAAAGTAAAGATAAAAATTATGAACAACAAAGTGACAACAAATACATATCTATCAACAAGTGAATCTAAAAATCAAGTGAATAAAAAATTTGATGAACAGAATAAACTGGTGAATATAATAGAATCAGGGGCATAGAAAGGGAGTGGACTGACAATTCTCGGGGGAAGGGGCTGTGGGGGTTGCAGGAAGAAATTGGACAAAAATCGTACACCTAAGGACAAGGACAGTGAGGGTGGGGATAAAGGCATGGGGTGGGGTGGGAATAAGGTGGAGGGGAACTATGGGGGGGAAAAAGAGGAACAACTGTAATAATCTGAACAGTAAAGATTTATTGAAAAATAATTAATAAACAAATAAAAATAATCCTTAGGGTCTCACCGACTTTGATTTATGACCTGAAGGGTAATGAAAATGGCGCCAGAAAATTTTCTTTGCTCATTGAAGCAAAGGGCAGCATGATTGTGGAGTCACACACACACAAAAAAAAGATTTTAAAAAATGGTCCATATCAAAATCAAACTAAAACCAGAAATCTGAAGGGCTTGGTGATTAGCAATGAGTAAACATCATTCTTTCCCAACAGAGTGGTTCAATGTGTTTCTCTTGGTTGCATGTCAGCTACTGCTTAGAAGACAACTTGTTACGACCCAATAACAATAGCAAAGTAGTAATGACACTGAAGCACATTCTCTCTTCTATTTCCTCACCTCATATTTTGGGGATATATTTCTATTCCCTGGGAAACTAATAATTTGATTAAAGAAGTATACTTAAACTAGCCAATAATTCAATTTCAGACCAGCATGGGCATTTGTTATTCTCTCTCTCTTTTTTGTTTTTTGTTTTGTTATTCTCTTATTAGATACTAGAGGGTCCCTCGGCCTGGCCTGTGGGGATCGGGCCAAAACCAGCTCTCCAACATCCCCCTAGGGGTCCTGGGTTGGGAGAGGGTAGTTCGAACTGCAGCTGCCAAGTCACTGCAGCTCAGCAGTTCCTGTGTTGAGCGTCTGCCCCCTGGTGGTCAGTGCACATCATAGCTACTGGTCAGAGCGTCTGACCCCTGGTGGTCATTGTTTATCATAGCTACCGGCTGGTCGGTTGCCTAGGCTTTTATATATATAGATACATCTCAACTGCATCTCTAGGCTGGCTTTTACAGTAGAAACTAACAACTATTCATACTTCCATGATTCACTTTTTAAAGCAACAGGTCTCCTTTCTCCCTTGATCCTAGGTATCCCTGTTGAGTTGGTGGGGTAGTTGCCCTGAGAAGTTGTCTCTTCTTTACAACCCTCGTAACTGAGGTTTCCATTAGTTAATATTGGAAGCAGATATTTCTTTCTGTGTGAAGCCAATACTGATACTTGGATGGCTGCTGGAGTTATGGTGGTGATTTTGATTTTTTTTAATATATTTTATTAATTTTTTACAGAGAGGAAGGGAGAGGGATAGAGATTTAGAAACATCAATGAGAGAGAAACATTGATCAGCTGCCTCCTGCACACCCCCTACTGGGGATGTGCCCGTAACCAAGGTACATGCCCTTGACCAGAATCGAACCTGGGACCCTTCAGTCCACAGCCGATGCTCTATCCACTGAGCCAAACCAGTTAGGGCTGATTTTTTTTTAATGTCAAAATCTAAGTGCTAGTACTTGAAAAAATCTGGAAATTATCTCTTTATATGAGTTCTGCCCCATCAAATCTGTTACTTCAGGGTGCATTGCCAAGATGCTTTTGAGAGTCTTGTAGCTCAGTGATTTCTCTTATGTTGTTTTTTTTTCTCTTCACAGCCAGTTGATAAAATCACTTAAATTAAAAAAAAAATAGATGGAAATCTGACTTTCAGGCCCAATTTGGTATGATCCATGTAGACTATGTTCCATGCCCAAAAAGGCAGAGCCTGAGTGACTTTTAGCTGTTTCCTCAAACCAAGCCCAACACTAATGTGTAGAGGTCAGCCTGGTTAAGAAGATGCACCAGAATGTGCTGCTGTCTCAGCTCCAATTTTCACTCTGCCTTTTGTTTTAAATAACTCACTTGCCTGGAGGAAGACAATGCAGAAATCAATTCTATTCTCTTTCACGTGTTCTTAAATAATTATTAGACTAATATTTTCCAAATTATGTTTCATGAAACACTGATCATGTATTTGTGAAAAAGACAGATTCTGTGGTCAAATACATGTTTCCCAAATTCCACACCACTCTTACTGAGTCACAGTGCATAAGACTATATTAAAGGTTTTGAGGAGTCTTACATATTAGGAATCTCTCCTACTTTGGGCACTTCAGTGACAAACATCTTCCAGCTATTGGACCCATTTTATTCTAAACATTTTTTTAACATCCCACAAGTTTGCTTTGGGAAATGCCATGCTGGCTCCACTGAGCAGTGTATTTGGATCAAAGCTGGACTTTGACAATTAACACAGTTTTGAAAATGAATGCAGCTCCCTTTCCCTCTAACCCTCACCTACTCTCTTTAGGGCAGTGCTATTCAAAGTGTGGTCCATGGATGAGTGCTGGGTCTGAAATTGTTTGTTACCAGTCCACAATGAGATAGGAGCTTGTGCCAGAATGTAAATCAATGCACTGCTTCCTTCATCATTGAAATATTGCTATTGCCCTGACCCAGTGACTCAGTTGATTGGAGCATTCTCTCATACACCAAAAGTTGAGGGGCTCAATTCCTGGTCAGGGCACAAACCCAGGTTCCATGTTCCCCAGTCAGGGTGTGTGCAGAAGGCAACCTATCACTCTCCCTCCTTTTTTCTCTTAAAATCAATTTTAAAAAGTACTGCTATCTTGCTGTGAAAAATAATGTCAGCTGAACTAAATAAAATGTACTTAGATACAGATCACAGGCCAGCACTAAGTCTATGGACCATACTTTGAATGACAATGCTTTAGAATATTTAGATGATTCTCAACCATGACTAAATGTCAGAATCACTTGAGGACCTTTTTCATAATATTGATGCCTGAGCACAACATCAGTCCAAAACCAACCAATTCACCTAATTCTCCAAACAAAACCCTGCAAAATCTCTTGTGGCAGAGGCTCAACAAGGCTTATTTAAAATAAAAAAAAAAAAGGAAAAAAAAAAGCTTCCAAGGTAATTCTAAAGTGCTAACAGGGTAGGAATCCTTGCCTTAGAAAAATATCATCTTGGCATACAGTCTGTTGTGTGATGTCAGCTGTCAATTCAGAATTCTTATCATGCTGATTTCATGGCCTTCTTTAGGAGGTGCCTTGTGATTAAGGGGCATTGCTGGACAGGCAGCACTTATATGACCTTTAGAACTTGTGGCCTTGTAAGGTATCCATCTTTCCCACCACATACACACACACACACACACACACACACACACACACACACACACACACACACACCTACTATTATTACTATTGGAAGAAAGGGTAATTTAGCCTTTTTGAAGACCCCTTGCCTCTTTGCCGCTCTTTGCTTTTAGAAAAAATAATAATAATCAGGCTTCTCCATAAGAGTGTGGTAATCTGCCACCTTTTGACCAACATTCTTTCTTGCAATTAATTGTTGCAACATTTGTTCTGCTCTCAAACTATGACTCAGCTTGCAATGTGGGTGAAAGAGTGTCTAGGGACCATGTCTGAGTGTATTTAAAGAAGAAGATGGAGGAGAAGAGAGTATTCATATGCCATAAAAGTACTATTATATCTTTATTTGATTGCTACTGCTCTAGGGTGAGATTGCAAAAGTTGACTCAAGCTGCTCATGATTTGGGTGTTTATCCCCAAGTTATACTACAGAATGTCATTATTGAGGCATTGTCCCCTTATCATATAAACATCACCAGTTCCTGCAGCATAAAATTCTTACAGCAGCATGGATGTGAAAGCTGACATTGACATAATTCAGATACTTTAAATGCTATCCATGTTTGTAAATCATTCCCAGCATTGCAAATTACATTGATTCAGGTTTTCATGTTATACACTACAGCATTTGTTAGTCTGCCTAAGAATATGCAGCTTGAATAATGCCCTCAGGGAAGTGTGGAATGAGATATAACATCCTGCAGTTTATCAACACTTACCCTTGTCTTGCTTCACAGCCAATATCCACACTCACTCCAACACATCAAAATCACATGTCCAGTTCCACCCATGTGTTAGCATATTTATCCTTACGAGCCCCAGCTATTTTAAGATATATATTCTCAGAACAGCTCCAGATTCTCAGAACAGCATGTCCAGTTTGGAAGCAACAAGTGTACATTGGCTAGAAGACCAGATCTATGTAAAGGAAGGAAAAGAGAGCATATTTCCACTGAGCTACTTCTACATACAATGAGAGCACTCTGCAGAGCCCCTTAGAGGCATGATCACAAAAACAATGTCAGGTAGGAGATGCTTCCAACATTTCACACACTGTTACAAAAAGGTTAAAACACTTTTCTTGATAAATGAAAGGACTCAATTTGAAACTGTTTTTCTGGCTTCCAAAGACCATACCCTTTTACCTCCATGACTTCTCCATATACTCTTGCCCTATATGTGAGATTGTTGTCCAAAAGCAATTTTAGTCCCTAGCCAGCATTGCTCAGTTGTTAGAGTGCTGGCCTGTGCACCAAAGGGTCGTGGGTACCATACCCAGTCAAGAGCACACACCTGGGTTGCAGGTTGTTTACCCATCCCAGTCAGGGAACGTGCCGGAGGCAAAACCAATCAATGTGTCTCTCTCACATAGATGACTCTCTCTCTCTCTCTCTTTCTCTCTCTCCTCCCCCTTTCTTCCACTCTTCCACTCTCTAAAAATAAATGAGGAAAATATCCTCAGTTGAGTAATAAAAACAAACAAAAAGCAATTTTAGTGCAGAAAAGATGTCTTAGGTTTAAATAAATAAAATGGTGTCCACAAATCCATTCTCAGCTTTTTTATGACAAGGAGCTGTCATAAGCAAAAAGATCTCAGGAGGTACTTGCTAATTCTGTGTGCCTATACTTAGGTGGAGTATAGCACTTATATGAAGTAAATGAAATCACCCTTATCTTGAAGGAAATGATTACTTTCTCTAGGACACACAAAGAAAGAGTAGAATGGTTAGTGAATAGCTAAATTCAATTTGGATATAATAGAACTGTCCTTAGATAAAAAATAAAAAAAAAAACATGTACACAGGTCACTTGCCTAACCACCTTTCTTTAAGCCAGGGGATGTCCTTCACCTATAATGGTAGAAATGAGGAAATATCATCTCTAATTATTAAGAAGCTAATTCTCTTGGTCCATTCTTCTCATCTCAATCAAGTTACAACATTGATAGGAATGTTAAGACTTGCTCTGAGCTCAGCCAGTATGCCTCAGTGGTTGAGTGTCAATTCAAGAACCAAGAGGTCACTGGTTCAATTCCCTGTCAGGGCACGTGCCCAGGTTGTGGGCTCAATCTCCAGTAGGGGTTGTGCAGGAAGCAGCTGATCGATGATGTTTCTCTCTCATTGATGTTTCTATCTCTCTATCCCTCTTGCTTCCTCTCTCTCTAAAAAAATAAATAAAAACATTTTTTTAAATAATTGCTCTGAGCACATCCAGTTTCATAGGATTAGGTGTTACCTACAGGTCTGGATATTCTGGATATTAGCAATGAATTATCTTTAATAACATGTTGGAACCCTACTCTCTAGCTTGAAGTAAATAATGCAAAAAATAATTGGCAATTATCCAGAATTTAGTATGTGCCAAGTATTTTACCTAACATTATCTTAATTCTCACAACAATCCTTGGAGGTAGGTAGATATTTTTTCTCTATATACATTTTATCGATGACGAAACCCAGACTCAGAGAAGTGAAATAACTTGTTCAAGGTCATGTGACTGTGAAATGGAGCCAGTACTCAAATACAGCCTGCCTCCCTCCAAATTCCATGGTCTCTCAATTACAAGAGACTGTAATAACAAGGCTTACTCTACAGAGAGCCAGTTATTCCAGTGTCGTCTTATTGAAAGACATAACCAGGTATACTAAGTAAATAGAGGTAGAGGGACCTTATACCTGCTGTCAGGAAAAAAAACCCACAATAGGTTAAAAAGGTGACTTGTTCTTCAGTGAAAAGAGAAACAGCCAGCTTTAACTTTAATATGATTACAGGACAAATTTAATTTGGTCAAAATGCTTTATAATCTTCAGTGTCAGAATTGGATTTATTCACTCTGCTGGTATACATTTATTCAGCTCCAGGTGTGTTCATAATCACCTCAGGCAAACTGACCTTCTACTTCAAAACCTGGTCTCACAAAATATCTGCTGACTGAAGTCCCTGAATGACAAAAGTCCCTTTGCATAGTGAGAACTAACTTAAGACATGTGAAGAGAATGTCCTGCCAAATTGGGTTGGGTCATTGTCAAGATAGCCTTCTGTGTTATTTTCACAAGCAGTGAGATTGCATGAAATAGTTTATTTCCCTCCAGAAGTATGAAGAAGGAGGTCTTAGGAATTTGTGTGATGTATTCTGTGCAGTATTACTCTGTATACTGTGCTTTGGTTGGATGCTTAACTATCAGGGTTTTGTGGTTTGTGTTTGTTTGTTTGCATCTTTTAATATGCCAGGCATGTCAGGTTTATTTTTGCTAATCTTCCCAACGCATGAGGTAGGTGTCATCAATCTTGAATGACACAATGGGGAAACTGGAGTGTAGAGATGTGAAATAACTTGTTCAAAGTCACACAGCTAATAAGTGACTTGATTGGGATTTGAAGCCAAATATCCCAAGGCGACCTCTTCTACCACACTGTGCTGCTTCAGCTCATCCTATACCCTGACTCCTGACTCCCCTCTTCAGGAGCAAGATAGAAGAAAAAGCTCAGCACCATCTTATCCACCACTGTTGAGAGATAGCTTTACCTCTCTGCAAAGTGCACTTAACTCAGTACATTTTCTTGTGGGTTTTTTTTCTTGTTTCTCCACATCCTGGTTTGAATGTTGACATAAGTAGTAGGCAAAGGGTTAAACAAAGCAACATGTCATTTGTCACATGTTCTCCTTTGTTCCTTACATGAACATCTGCTAAGTGCAGGTCTTTTTTTTTTTTTTTTCTTGTAGTGCCTCCTTAAATGGAGTAATGCTTCAAACCCATAGTTTTCCTCATGGAACCACTAGACCTTAAAATAGCCTTAACTGGTTTTGCCATGAATTGCCTCCCCAAGGTAAGGGAAGAGTTCTAGGAGTGCAATGTTTCTGAGTTGGGTTCCCATAGATAGAGAAAGCCTGTTTTTACAACATCCAGATTTGGTCCCTCTCGGTGAGAACTCAGAGGCTCCATTCTTGCTCTCAATTTTTGTGCCCACCTGGGAGTGGAGCAATCTTGTGCACAATCTTTTAAGATAGTCTCTCTGAAATGCAGGCAGATTAAAGGGACAAATATGTCCATATTGGGTTTATTTGCTCCTTCTGTTCCTCTCTCTTGGTGTGACATCCCTTTGATTATGTGTAGGCCCTCCACTAAGGACCTCATTGGGGCAGGAGCTGTCTCAGTATAGCTCTACCAGAGATGTTACATTGCCCCCATAGTGACACTGTTGATGTTGCCCCTTTGTAAAATGCAAAACACTGGGAAAAATGAAATGTGGTATTTAATTGGCATGCAAAGACAGTGTGAACATACACACATATACAAACACACATACATCACTAGTTAAAATAGTTTATTGAGGAAAAACACGTAGAAGCATAGAAGTAGTAGAGCTCACATGGTCACTCTACTAGTGCCCTTTCACAACAGCAACACCAGCCTAATCATAGCACTCTCTAAGATAATGTGGGCTCATGCAGGCCATTCATACAGTGAGGACATTTGTCTAACAGCCTGCCTTAGCCTGTGTACAAAATCTACTACTTTGCACACAACAAGGAAAGAACAAAGGACATTTCAAAAAGTAGGGTTTAGAGCTGCTGCCAACCAGTAACTTTTTTTTTTGTTCCTTCTTCAGCCATTTTCGCTCTGTAATCACTTTATTTTCCTCTGATAAAATAGCATCTTGGATCCATGTTAGAAGATTCATGAACTGATTTAGTAAATTTCTAATTGACATGCATAGTTAGCTGTTCACTTAGAGGATAATTAGTTCAATATACCCAGAGTATTTGCTGTGGGAAGAAAAAAATCCCCAAAGAAAATCAGAATAGTTCAGGAGAGCTTTATTCTAGTGCAGCTTTTTCTTTGGGAGCAGTAACTGGTGTCTTAAAAGAGATCTAGTTCCCTTCCAAATGAGAACTCTATTTAAACATACATTCTTTATTTCATCCCTACTGAATAGAGCTTTATTAAATAAATACCAGAGGCATAGCACAGTCTTTCAACAATAAATACTCAATAAATATTTATCATTAAAATTAGCTTCTTCAAATAACAAATTTTGATATTTTGAGTTCAACTGGCCATTTGCCCTAATTCTAGGCAGCAAGTGACTGACAGTGCTTTTAATCACCATTAACAGAATTAATGTATTTGTCAATAGATACTCATTGACTTGTACAAACCAACCATTATTCTGGTTATTAGACACAGCAGTGACAAGAGGCACCATCCCTACACTGAAGAAGAAAGACTGGCAGGAAAAGCAGTCTGAACTAGTCTATCAGTTAGCTCTTGTTGTCTTTTAAGTCACCCTAAAACAAAATGGCTTAAACCAAGAACAAATTTATTTTTTCTCATAGTCTTTAGGTGGTATAGGTCTGCTATAGATAGTCTACGATTAGCAGACATTTGGTCCTGTCCAAAATGTCCACAGAGACATTTGGTCCATACCAAAAGATCCTTGATATTTAGTCCTATTCCAAAACATCCATGGAGACATTTTTCTATGCTGAAAGGTTCTTAAAGTGTGAAAAGGTGAACAGCAGAACCATGAACAAGTAATCCAGGTTCTTGGTGGTCACACTCAAATACAGCCACCAACCTTACAAAAAAAGAAAGAATCAAATACACATTATTAAAATTGTTCACAGATAGAACAAATAATAGTCAGGTCAATATTTTGTTGTTGACTTTAGAGCAAACCTGCTGATCTTCTTGATGAGGAAGAAAATAATCAATGTGAAATTTAAGATTCCTCATGAATTACAAGAATAATAACATTTATACAGTTTGAACAAGGTTAAATGTTTGTCTTTTCTAATGAACCATGAACCAAATGTCTCCATGGATATTTTGGACAGGACCAAATATCAAGGACCTTTTGTCGTGAACCAAATATCTTCATGGACATTTTTGACAGGACCAAATATTCTGCAGCAATAGTCTATAGGTGCTACTGATTTAGACTGGGCATTACTGATCTTGCCTGAGCTCACTCATACATTTGTGGTCAGTTGATTAGCCATGGTGGTTCCAACTGTTCTATGATGGGCTTGTCTAGGACAACTTAGCTCCCTTCCACAGTTCTACCACTGAAGTCCCATGAATCCAGTTTTATATTTCATTCACTTATTCATTTAACACTTATGAAGTATGACTATGTGTCAGACACTACATGGCCTAGCCTTCAAATTGCTCAAGAATGAGTTATAGGCTGGTGTCAGATATTTAACACTTTTCAGCCTATCAAGGAACCATGAGAGCCTAAGGAGAAAGAGTGGGTAGAAAAGTGAGTCCTGAGGCACAAAATATTTTAAGGTGGTATAGGGAAGGGACTCCTCAGGCGTGAAAAAAGAAAAACGAGGAGAATGTGGTGCTCAGGAAGTCAAGGAAGAACTGACCTGTAGAAAGTAGGGATAGATCAGTATAGCAGAATGCAGTGAGGAGTTACTAATTTAATGCAAGCCTCTCATACGGGGTATGGCAAAAATAGGTTTATAGTTCTTTGTATGGAAAATAATACAATTAATAAATAATAATATAAGAATACAAGTTTGCATACTCACAACTATACACATACCTTTGCCCACCCATTCCTTTTAACATCTAGACTTTGTAGCCCTATTTATTTCAATAGTCTGTGCTGCATAACATTTCCATCAACAATGTAATGCATATATGATGGTAGTCTCATAAGATTATATTAAAATTCCTATGGTCTAGTGATGTAGCCATCCTAGAATCATAGCACAACACATTACTCATGTGTTTGTGGTCATACTGGTGTAAACAAACCTACTGAGTTACTAGTCATATAAAAGTACAGCACATATAATTATGTACGGTACATAATACTTGATAATCATAATAAACAACTATGTTACTGGTTTATGTATTTACTATACATTTTATTGTTATTTTAAATGTTACTCTTTCTACTTATTAAGAAGTTTGCTATAAAATAGTATGTCATGTTACACCAGCAGCAGCCTCATATATCTTGTGTTTACCACATCTCTTAATTGCATCATGTTCTCTTGTGCTCGATTTGATCTCGGTTTGTTTTGTACATTAACACACTTTACAGGCTTGCAGCCTAGGAGAAATAGGCTATAATGTATAACCTATGTGTGTAGTAGGTTATATATACCATCTAGGTTTGTGTAAGTGGATTCTATGATGTTCGCATGATGATGAAATGGCCTAATGACACATTTCTCATAACCTACCTCCGTCATTAAACAGCACGTTACTGTATAGAGCATATGTCTCTCCACTTCCCACACCCTTGTAAATAGCTGGCATAAATCTTTGAATTGGGTTTGGTTGATAGATGGAGTGATGAGGAATCACATATTGCCTGTTATTTCTTTAGCAGTAGGTCTTTGTTGAAGATGTTATTGATTTTTCTTTTCCATAATGCATCTAGTGTTTAAGTCTTTGCCAAGAATAAATTATTCTTTTGTTATTTGTCTTTTTTAATTTGGTTAAGCTTGCTCAATATTTTCTAATAGCCTAAAAATATTGGACCACTGGGAATTAAAATTACATGTAAAGTGTCACTTGAGTTCAGGATTGTAGAACTAACATTCTTTGGAGTTGTATTAATATACTACGATCAAGGAATACATGACGTGGGTTTCCAGTAAAACAAATTTTCTGCCAACTCTATAAACATGTACACTCTTACTAGACTATGGAAATTGATTCCTTGTCTATCAATAAATTTCTTGCTGAATCAAAGAACTAGTATTTCAAAAGAACAAATACACAGTTTTGTGGTGAAAAACTGTTGAGTTGACAATATGATATAGAATCTATGTAACTAAGCTAAGTATTCATTAGTATTTACAAATTGGTTCCCATGGAAATGTTAGTTTCTCATACAAAATTGGGTGAAAGTTTTCTGAATGAGGTGTCCCCTTGTCTAAGGTAAAATAACTCTTCCTTAATGGCCTCAGGAGAGGAAAGAAGCTTTGGGTTTTCAGGGTGAGAATATAAAAATTAAATAAATTAACTTTTTTCATAATGTAAGTTGGTCCAGAGGGTTTTGGAAGATATTAGTTTTGAATAAATCCTTGTGCTTGGATCAGCCCTTAAGATTGCATTAGGTTGCTATACATTTCTATGACCATAAGCTACAGCTGCTAGACCCTTCTTGCTCTGTACCCTTTTTACCAAAACAGGAAAATGACAGAAACACTGCATTCATGCACCTATCCCTAATAACATTTAATTTGTTCTTAGCCTATACAATGCTACTTTTGCCCCTGATTGTGTTTTAATTAAATCTGTGCTTGAATATCTTGTACCTTAAAATGTAGATTGGGCTCTCAATAGTGGAAAATGGTAGCTAACCAAGGAGACTATATATTACTATAGCTTGTGAAACCATTTGATAACCTGTCATCCTTTTCTCATCTCTTTGCTGGCCATGAGAAAGGGCTTTGAAGAGGAGGAATATCTCTGTAAGTAGGGAGAAGACGTTCAGATTTAACACAGTCTGAACTTTTTCTCCTTTTCTGCTCACAGCAGAAAGTGGACACTTGGAAAATTAGAAATGAGCCTCTGCCCCTTAGAGTGTTCCAAGTGGTAGTATTTATCATCTCTGTGCATCGTTGCCTAATTTTTTTTCCAAATAGAAGATCTAAACAAATAAACAAACACATTCCAATACTTGATAAGAAATAACATTGGATTAAAAGTAATACCAGCCAAAACCGGTTTGGCTCAGTGGATAGAGCGTCGGCCTGCGGACTGAAAGGTCCCAGGTTCGATTCCGGTCAAGGGCATGTACCTTGGTTGCGGGCACATCCCCAGTAGGGGGTGTGCAAGAGGCAGCTGGTCGATGTTTCTCTCTCATCCATGTTTCTAACTCTCTATCCCTCTCTCTTCCTCTCTGTAAAAAATCAATAAAATATATGAAAAAAAAAGTAATACCAAATTAATATTGGAAACACAAGGGAGAACTAAAACCCAGTGGGCATATTTGTTAATTCTTATTTCTTGCTCTAAAAATTAGTTGACATAACTATTTTTTTCCTTCAATTAATTCCAGGCCCTGTGATGAACTACACCAGGATTTCTTAATCTTGGCACTATTTACTTTTGGGGTCAGATAATTCTTTGTTCTCTGGGGCCATCCTGTACATTGTGAGATGTTGAGCAGGATCCTTGGACTCTGTATATACCCCTGCCCACCCCCAATTTATGACAACAAAAGTAATGTCTTCAGACATTGCCACATGTCCCATGAAGAGAGAAATTGCATTATTAAGAAACACTTGACTGTATAATAACTATGCAAATAAGAAAGATATGGTCTGAAAATTACCCCTTTTTTTCAAGAGCCAGTCAAAATGCTTCTGTTTAATCACAACCAATGTCTACCTTCCTTGGGTACTAATCATTTGAACTTAATTCAAATTCTTCATTATGCTTCCAATCCTTCCTTCACCTTTCCAAAAGCTTTTTAAATTATCTGAACTATAAAATTTTCCAATGGAACTCAGTGCTGTGATTTGTTATAAGAAAACTGAGGCCTCTGTTAAAATAGTAATTCCATAGTCATTTAATGAGTACCTACTTTGTTTTTCCTTGTGTCTAATATAGGAGATATGGAGCAGTATAACAGAGCTCCTGCCTTCTAGGAGCTTAAAAGTCAAGCCTCTCATATATGATAAGTAATGTAAGTTTGTGTCAAGGACCCAGGATCAAATATAACCTTATGTAGGAAGGTATTTTCATTGCAGTCTTTTCAGAAATCTTCTGCTCAGTCCACTCTATATTTTCATCAGAGTTGATGAGGAGCAAAGGTGAAAGCTTTCCATAGTATTTGCTTTGGTATATTTTACTATCTAATTCAAAATTCAAGAGCTTAGAACATTAAATCCAACCATTGAGACTCAACTAACATTGACTGCACTTGGCTAGTTGCTTTCCTCTGAGTCCTTCAAACAACCCTAAAAATATACCATCATTTTCCCCTATCCTCTTGGTTCCTTTACAACAAAAAGTACATGAGACCAGGAAAAAGGGAATTTGTGAAGCCTTGCATAATATATTAGGTGACATACAAAAATTAAACTCATTAAAATTCAGAGAAAGTAATATTCTAAAGGATTATCAAAGAGTAGAGTGAAATTTGCCTCTCAGCTAATTTAATATATTTTGGGTTATTTTTTTCAAAAGTAATTGCAGTTTATCTGGTTTTTGTTTTTTAGCTTGCTTTTTCTTTCCTTATCATAGTAATGTATTCCCAGTGAGTTATGTAACTTTGGACAAAGTCCATTCCTTCCTTGGGTCTGTACAATTAAAAAAATTGATTGAATGGGTACTGAATTCTCTTCTTATTTTGAACCATTCTCTATCTCAGAATGGTTTAAAATAACACTCAAATTTTTGCTAGGTTTCCTAACAACTTTATGGACAGTTTGAATGGAAATTGGACTAATAGATATTGATGAAGCTTGATTTCGTAATTTTCAAGTTTTTGCTGCCTTCAGCTGGGCAGTTTAATGTTCAAAAGCTAGAGGGGCATCATGGTCATATGGTGATGACCACAGGCTTCTCCTTTTTCAGGGTCTTGCTGAAACTGATGGACTTGATTCTGGGCTAGCTTTGAGAAGAGTAAAGCTTAGGCATGGGCTGATGTGGAGATGTGGATAAGAAAACATTTTCTGAGTACTCAACTGTCATCATTTATGATCAAATTAGCCAGGGCCAAATATGTCAAGCTTCTGTAATCTCTATATAAATTCATTAATTTAGCTATTTTATTTCCATTTTATATCTCAGGTAACTGAGGCTCAGAGAATTTAGGTTAGGCAGAACTTGGCAATCCAGTAGGTATTTTAAAATATTTTATTTGAATTTTGAACTGTAAGTGATTTAAACCAATCTTTTGATATATTTACTCTTCATCTGGGGTATCACCTAAGTTGGTAAATTGAACTCTTGCTTTTACCTAAGTTGGTAAATTGAACTCTTGCTTAAAATGTGACTAAATTTCAATTTGTATTTTTATTTACAAAATAATTTATTCTAGCCCTGGCTGGTGTGGCTCAGCTGGTTGGAGTATCATCCCATGCACTGGAAGGTCACAGGCTTGATTCGCTGTCAGGGCACATACCTAGGTTTCAGGTTTGATCCCTGTTTGAAATGCATGTGGGAAGCAACCAATAGATGTGTCTCTCTCACATTGATGTCTCTCTTTCTCTCTCTTTTTTCCTTCCTCCCTCTATAGATCAATAAAAAATAAAAATAATAATTATTCTAGAGTAATAGGTATACTAGACACATAAGACACTGCTGTGGTAATTCTCTTGTTGGCTGTACAATTGTAGTGGCATAAATATTCATTGCAATCTGTTTTCTACAAATAGAAGACCTGATTTATTGAGTATATTCATTTCTGGGCCTTTAAAAAAAAACTTGGGGTCTTTTCACTTTTCTTTTACTGTGGACAATGCAGGTCATCCCTGTAAATGCAAAGTTGGTCAAGTGCAAAACTCTTAAAAGCCTTGCTCAAATGCAACCTCAGCTTTTGTCTTCCCAGATATATTTTCAACACTTCTACCCTGAGATCCTCTTGGAAGCAGTTCACCCTTGTCCGCTTGTCAATTTTTCAGCACTGAACTCCTCCATTTTAGGTCTTTTCACTGCTTACCTAAGATTAAAAGGTTTTGTCTCCCCATAGAGTGCAAGACCCATGTCTTGTTCCTGGCACATAGTAGGTATCCAATACAAGCTTATCCATTGAAAACTACAATGCTGCTGCTTTAGAAATGAAGTACAGTGACATATTAAGTAATTAGAGCCACCCAGTATCTCTTAATGCACAAAAGAATACTTCTCAGAAATGGAAAATACTGTGTATTACACATCTCTGTGAAGGGCATGTTTATCTTACTAGTAAATGGCTTTCAGAGAATGTGTTGCACAATAAGGTCTATCTCTTGAGTGCTGTTTTACCATAATGGAAATTTTAAAATGTTGAGTGAGCAATAGATTCATTATTTTATCAAGGCAATTACCTCCACATAAAATTTGCTTGCAAGCTACTTCTGGTTAAAAACATTTCAGTTGCTAATTGTATTTTTCTGTACTTTAAGTGCTGAGCTGTGAGAATCCATTCATATATATTATTTTCTCTTGGTGTCTTCTGCTGGGTGTAATTAACTACAGCATAGCATGGTATTCTATAGATCCTTCAGAATTTGTCTTCACTGATGCATTCGTGAGAGACAGCTGTAGTGGAATGGAAAGAATACTGAACTCATTGTGAAACAAACCTGGATTTCAACCCCACTTCTAACACATGCTGGGTTATTGGGACAAATGAGTATAAAATAGAATAATAAGATGAAAATTACAGGGCTGTCTTTGAGAGTGATTGACCATAGTGCCTGAAACATAGCAAGGGACAATGAAGCTGAACTTTATTATTATCATTAATAATGAAGATGAAGATTGAGCTCTGGGTGAGTCTTTTAACTCACGAGGTCATCTTTAACCTTTTGCACTCGGATGTTGAGTGTGACTTGACAAGGTTAGCATTAGAATAAAGGAATCGAGAAAAAAGCAAGCGAGTGCAAAGGGTTAAGCCTATTCAGCCATTGTCATGTACAGTTTTCAGCCACTGTTCCAAACTATGTAATGCGACCCATCTTGCACTATGCTTCCAGACTAGCTCCTGGGTGTCACATTAAGCTCTATCCACGGAGCTTAATAAATGCTACTTATTCTCATTGTTAAAATTGTCTTTAGAGCAGCATTTCCAAATATGTTACTCATATTAAATGTTCCCATAGGAAAGGTCCTGAGATTAAAACTATCTGAGAAACAGCTGCTTGCCATCCACTGCCCTGGAGGTTTGCACTGCAGGTTAGAATATCAAAGACTCTGAAGAGCCCTATCTCATTCTTATTTTAGGCAGATAAAAGTGTTCTTGCAATTACAAAGTACCTCCCCCCTATGAAAGCTCATCTGTTTTTGCTATCATTCTTTCACTGCACCCACTTCAGTAGAGTCCTTTAATAGACAAAGGCTATCAAGTTGCAGTCATTGTGATCAGGCCACCAGGACCATAGAACATACTAATCTGTCATTAGAAGTTTCCAGGTGGTTGGTACTCAGTGACAGCTTGTATACAAGTTTTTCCAGTATCACAACATGCTTCGGCAGACTTTTCCTTTGATATCAACTGAATTTTAAGGTATAGCCAATGGAATAGGGAGTGTAATCTCGTATAGAGGAGTCTATTTGACATATATACCCCTCCATTCTACAATTCCTTGTGTAAAAAGCTTTATGGCTTGTCTTTCAGTTTATTGTGCATTAATATTCCAGTGCACCAGTTTAGTGCAATAATGCACATCTTGGAATAAAAGTTGCATACAGTATTTAGCTACTGTTCTAGGGTCACTTAGGTCATGAGTAAATCCCACTTTAAGTTTCACTATTTGAGCATTTTAATGTATAAAAGATATAAATGAATTCATTATTAATTTTACTCATGGATTCACTGCAACATTGCTTTGTAAGGCCTTTCCAAACTAGAATTTTTAAATAAGCATTGATTTATATGCAACTTTCTAAGATAAAACCATTTTATTAGATAGTCAGGGATAGCAGCCTTGGGTTAGGTTGTTTGATTTCTTCCCTTAACAGCATTATTTAATCTGATTTTTTGTTTCTATACAGTGTGCAGATCATGAAAAGGCCTTTATGACCAGAATATTTTTTGAAATATTACCATTCAGGTCTTTTATTTTACCACTTGAGAAATTTGTACTTTAGAGTTATGTTTCTATATTTTATATTCTGTGGAAAAGGCATCATTTTTCAGTTTTGTTTTGGATAGATTTTGTTTGCACTATGAAAGACTTGTAGGGAAATGAGTTAAGTATTTAAGGGGTGTGCCAACTTTTAGACCACCTGGATGTCATTAGTACATTGCAGTCATATATTGTCTAATGGTATTCATTTAGCCTAAAAATGATAAGAGGTTTTCAGAAACAGCAAACTCATTCCTGAGAGCACCTAATGCATTAGGTGAATTATCCTGAAACTGAACAATTATAATACTAAGGTCCTATGGGAAATTGCACACCAAATATTTCAGAAAGGACAATTATAATGATCTTCTAGTAGAAAGGATTGTTATAAATCAGAAAGCAAACTGATGGGGACTGAGAGGATAGATTTATTTTCTCAGGGAAAGCTTTTGGTTAGATGCTATTTCCTAAATGCCCTTACCTGAACTATGAGAACCACTATTGGGGAGGGGTTACATTTTCTAGAAGCCCAGTGGAGTTGAACTATTTTTCTATTCCCCAAGGAGTTATAAAGTCCCTGTTTAAGAAGCCAAACAACCATAGTGGTGTAAGTGTGGCTGCCACCATGGAATCAAGTATAGTATATAGCAGTGGTCGGCAAACTGCGGCTCGTGAGCCACATGCGGCTCTTTGGCCCCTTGAGTGGGGCCAAAAATACCACATGCGGGTGCGCACGTACAGTGTGATTGAAACTTCGTGGCCCATGTGCAGAAGTCAGTTTTCGGCTCTCAAAAGAAATTTCAATCGTTGTACTGTTGATATTTGGCTCTGTTGACTAATGAGTTTGCCGACCACTGGTATAGAGCTTTGGGCAATATTGTTGGGAAGCCTAGAATTCCATTTTTGTCAGACTTCCTCTGGAAAATGTTATCTTCAGCTAACTGTGAGCCTACTCAATTGTATCAATTGCTGCCAAGTGTGAGCATACTCAATAGTATCAATTGCTGTCCAGCCAATGTGGCTCAGTGGTCAAGCATTGACCTATGAACCAGGAGGTCACAATTCAATTCCAGGCTAGGGCATCTGCCCTGGTTGTGGAATCAATCCCCAGTGTGGGGTGTGAGGGAGGCAGTCGATCAATGATTCTCATCATTGATGTTTCTATCTCTCTCTCCCTCTCCCTTCCTCTCTGAAACCAATAAAAATATATTAAAAATAGTATCAACTGCCTACATTTTTAGTGTTTACTATATGCCAATCACTGTGTTTACATACATGATTTCATTTAATTCCTGTTTTGCAGATGAGAAAACTAGGGCTTAGAAAGGTAACTTGCCTGATTTCACATAGCTTGTAAGTAGCAAAAAAAGGACTCAAATGTGGGCAATCAGAGTCCAGAGGTCAAGTTCTTCAAAACAGCAGTCCATTTTGAAAGGGTTTTCATGCTTACCATGAGGGCCTGAAAAGGCAAAGGACGAGTTAGATTTCTCTTTGAAGCAAAGGCAAAAGGAAGTGCTGACTTATTTTTATTTAACTGCATTTTATGGAATACTATTATGTTTCAGGTTCCAGGTTGAGGCTTTACATGTATTATTTTTTGTAATCCTCCCAACAATATTGTGAGTTTGATTTTATTATTTGCCCCCAATTTCGAGATGAGAAAATAGAAACCTGGAATATTAATTGGAATTCACTTCCCCAAGGTCAAATAGGCAGTAAATTGTGATGTTGAGATTTGAACCCAGATCTGTGTGACTCCAAATACACACACACACACACACACACACACACACACACACACACACACACTGAGTGGCCAGATTATTATGCATTCAGAGATCATAATAATCTGGCCACTCAATGTATATTGCCCCAATGAGCAACTCAGAAGGCATTTTGGCCACCACATTTATCACTCACACCAGAGATGCTGCAGTGATGGGTAAGAGACAGGAAAATGAGTGAAATGACAGCCCAGTCCAATCTTCTCATGGTCTTTTCAATGGGTCTAGAATCATCCTCATTAAAGGAATGCTTTGCTCAGCTTATTGGGCTAATGATCTTGTCTGCATAAGAAATGGATTGGTATCTACCTGTGTGGTGGAGGAAATGCCCAAAGGAGAAAATGTTTGAACAGGAATATCATTATTAAGCACAAATTGAGTAGGACATATAACTCCTTTGAAGCAAGATGTAATACAGTAGGTCCTCGGGTTACGTCGGAGATCTGTCCTACGGTGCAACATAACTCTATTTTCGCTGTAAATTGGAATCCACCTACATAAGCACCTATGTCACTCACACAGAGCACATACACAGCAGTAATGAAGTGAAACAGTAAAAAAAATTTAAAAGAAAGATAACAATTCCTGACCATTACTTATGGTAAATAAATAATAAAAAACATAAAGCACATATGTACATACATCGAAATGACAGAACTTTTTTTTCTTTTTTAATTTCTTTATTGATTAAGGCATTACATATGTGTCCTCATCCCCCCATTAACTCCCCAACTCCCCCCACTCATGCCCTCACCCCCCTGTTGTCTGTGTCCATTGGTTAGGCTTATATGCATGCATACGGGCTAAGTTAAATAAGCCAGTCAGAGAAAGATAAATACCACATGATTTCACTCATTTATGGAATATAATGAACAACATAAACTGATAAACAAAAACAGATCCAGAGACAGAGAAGCATTGATCAGACTGTCAAACCAAAGGACTTGTATGCATGCATATAAGAACTTTTTTTATACATGAATAAATGGGAGATGGCGACATAACCACGAAATGAGGTACATCGAGTCCTACGTAACCTGAGGACTGCCAGTAGTCTGCTCATTGAAGCAGAAAGACCACATTCTTTTTCCTTAGGGGTTGTGAAACTATGGTATAAGTGAAGGAAGGCATGTGAATTAGAGGATTTTTAACATAGAAAAATCCTAACCACTTCTGATTCCTTCTCTTTAAAGACCAAATGTTATTATATTATGGTCTCTTTGAATATGCTTAGACAGAATATTGACAGAATTTCATGAAACTTGGCCTGTATTTATGGCCAAGACCTTTGACACAGCTCCACTTTTAAGATGGACTTTGTATCACTAAGAATAAGACATTACTATTATGCATCTTCAGTTATCACTTCATTTGACCTCAATTAAGTCAGTTTTTACAAAAAGTATTATACTTGGCTTTATTCTAAAGTTTTTAGCTTATTTATACTCTGGGACATAAGAAAAGAAGAATTTCACATATTGTTCCTTTACACTGGAAAGTACACATAGTATATACAGCCTTGCCACTAAGTCACCAGGTCTGTCATGTATCCTATTGTCTCCCTTTTCCATCTCCCACAGCAGATGTCCTAAACTTTCTGCCACTTGGCTCAAGCCTTTGCTCTATCTGAAGCCTACTGTTTTACTTGGGATGCTCCAGAGAAACAGAACCAGGAGAGAGAGAGAGAGAGAGAGAGAGAGAGAGAGAGAGAGCGAGAGAGAGAGAGAGAGAGAGAGAGAGAGAGATTTTATAGGAATAATTAGGTTATGGAGGCCAAGAAATCCTACAGTCTGCCATCCGCAGGCTGGATTACCAGAGGAGCTGATGGTGTAATTCAGTCCAAGTCAGAAGGCCTAAGAACCATGGGAGTTGAGAACCAAGAGTGCAAATATAAGAGGGCAGGAGAAGATGGATAGCCAGCCAAACAGAGAACAAATTGACTCTTCCTCTGCCTTTTTGCTCTATTTAGACCCACAATAATTTAGATGATGCCCATCAACATTGGTGTGTGATATTCTTATTCAGTCTTTTAATTCTAATACTAATCTCTTCTGGAAATACCCTCAGAGAAACATTCAGAAATAATGTTTTACCAGCAATCTGGGAATCCCTTAGCCCAATCAAGTTGATATATAAAATTAATCACCACAACTACTCAGCAGGTGAACTCCTAATGTTACAGAAAAAAAGTCCAGGTGAACTTTCTTATTTTATTTCTTTTGCACCTTTAGACTCACCAGCATTTGCACTCACCCTCTGTTCCATTTCCCATATCACAGGATATGTCTCTCTTCCTTCTCAAAATTAATCCTCCAGTGCCTAGGATCTCAGTAAAAGCCTAATGATTATGATAATTATCAACTGCTATGGCCTCATGACACTGCCCACCAGTTTAGGCACTGCTGGCCTCTTTAGACAAATTTTATATCACACTAGAAGTAGAAGCTCAGTGCACAACATTTGTGCACTGGGGGGGGGTGGGGGTGTCCCCTCAGCCCTATCTGCACCCTTTAGCAGTCCTGGAGCCCTCAGGGGATGTCCAACTGATGGTTTAGGCCTATGCTGCAGGTAGACATCCTTAGCGCTGCTGCGGAGGTGGGAGAGGCTCCCACCACCGCCGCTGCTGCACTTGCCAGCCATCAGTCTGGCTTGTGGTTGAGCAGCGCTCCCCCTGTGGGAGCACACTGACCACCAGGGGGCAGCTCCTGCATTGAGCATCTGCCCCCCTGGTGGTCAGTGTGCATCATAGCCACCACCATTCCACTGATAGTTCTATTTGCATATTACCCTTTTATTATATAGGATTATTGGAGATTCTTCTTTCACTTTTAAAGCTATTAAATAACAATGTTCCATTCTTAAGCATTATTAAGATTGGAATTAATACAATATTTAGCTCCCTCCTTTCTGTTCCAATTGATGCTAAGAAATCAAACCTTTTAGTTTCTTGATTATAATCAGGAGGTAGCCTCTTAAAAATAATTGATTTTTAAGCACAATCCATTCTCAGCCACTCTTCTCTCACCTCTCTGTGAAGGTGTGAGTTATTTTAGTGATATCTCATCAATTTGAAAGTACTATGCATTCTTCCCTGTTCAATGTGTATGAGGCCATTTAGCAAACTTATCATCAATTTACTCTTTCATTCAAGATTCAAAACATGGTTTCCGCATTTAGCAAAGAGTTGCAGACAAGAAAAGAACCCTATTGGCTCAGTTTCTACCTCATTGACAGGGTCAGGAGTATGATGCTGCCAGGCAGGAAATTGATTGAGGCGTGATAAAGTATTCCGGGCTTCCGTAGCCAAAGGACTAGATTGCTGCTTACTTTTGAGACTGGCAACCTTGTTTTAGTTACCTAATAGTTTGTTTACATCTTAGTTACTGGCTACAGATATCCTAAAGACCTCACTTGCCTTTTCCTGCAAGGAGATCAGAACTTTACTTCCAAAATTGGATTTTCTACTTAGTTCTCCACTTGTTGGCAACCTCAGGTAAAAGTGACCTAAAGTGTCAATTTATCCAAATGTCTTTTTTCATTCTTGCTTGAATAATTTCATTACTGCCCATACCTCCAACTTATACACTGACCAGATAATTGACCTTGGGCATGGTATTTAACCTCTCTGAGGATTAGTTCTCATATATGTAACCTGATCATAATATTAGTACCTACCTACTGGGATCATTGTGAATATTCAGTGGAGAGGAAAGAGGGAAAGTGACTTTTATTGTTATGAGTTAATTTTACTTTTTCCTTCCACCTCCCATCCCCTGCTGTAGGACCCTGTAGATATGTGAAAACATTAATGTCCTCAAGAGTCTCAGTAAAGAAGCTTCATCTGTGACCATTACCTCAAATTGGACATTCTAACTTTTAAGAATTTGAATGTCATTATTCAATCAAGAGAAAGTAAGGTGAATGATATTGTTCATTGTTATCAGTTATCTGAAAATTCTCATATATAAGTAAACTTAATCAGTCAGCATTCTGACAGACTAAAACCTGGCTTCAAATAGTCACCTGAACATTCTAAGAAAGTAACTTTAATTTCAGGGCCTACTTTTATTTCATGTTTCAGGAAAAAAATCTCAGATAAAATATATTTGCTATTAGAAGGCCAAAATATCAGTTTTTAAAAGATTCTTAGGTTTTGGCATACCAAATCTCTGACTTATTTATCTTCTTTTTTCAAATTCTCACTTTGTTAAATCACCTATAACACTTGCTTTTAAAACAAGGTTTCTATACATTCCTGACATTTTGGGCCAGATAACTTTATGGGGGATTGTCCTTTTTATTATAGAATATATAATAACATCTCTGGTCTTTTACCCTTGACATACAAGAAGCACACCAGTCCTGCTCTCAAATTATGACAAATAAAAATGTCTCTAGAATGCCAAATGTGCCCTGAAGGGTGGCAAAATCACTCCCAATGGATTTAAAGCATTTTATCCATTTTGAAACCTCAGTGCCAGAACATGAGGAGAATTCTCTATTTTAGAAAGGAAAACAGAAGCAAATCATGGCCAAGGCAGATTTATCTCCAAGGAATGATATGGATCAATCCAACTCAATTTCCAGATATTTTTATAGTGTATATCTAGTGTAAGGAATTGTGTGCTTTACTTTTATTCCTATTAATTGATTTCCTCATTACCTGGACATAAGTTATGACTATGTTTTAATTTCTACTGTAGATTCTTAGACTATACAACTTGGATGAATAATGAATTTTGAAGGCAGATATAACCCATTTGTCCCTCTACATTCATTCTGTACCTTTTGGGAGACCTGCCCTGGCCATAGGGTATGGGCTGAATGAATCACCTAGAGTCCCTTGCCCTCTGGCTTCAAGTTGGTTCATATTACAGCATGCTAATGGGGAGCACTGGCAAGAGATTAGAGGGAAGGAGGAGAGAAAGGCTGGGATTCTTCTACCTTTGGCCACAGTTATGTTCAGGTGGCCGTTCTTCTAAGTCTGCAGCTTTCTCTGGCTTCCAATAACAACTGCCTCCCCTTGCGCTTGCAGTTTTAAGTGGGATATCAAATTCTTACTCTTCCTCGTCCCTGGGAGCTTCATCATTCCATAAGGGTTCCCTGAATGCTGCCTGTGTTGCTATAAATGGTCCCTTTGTTAAACACTATTCAGTTACTCCCTGGAATGTGCCATCTGTTTCCTTTCAGGAAGCTGTCCATATGAGATAATCCTTCTCTCAATGAACCCAGGTAGTTTTGGTAACTTGCTTCCATTAGGGTATTGCCTGCCCCTGAGGTGTCTTGTAAATTTCTCATCCCTCTATCATTAACTCTGGTCCAGGAAAGTTGTAGACCTTAGCATTACTATGTATAACAAAGTGAAGGTAAGGAATTGTTTTGACTCCTTTAATATGAACAATATGGTGGTTATACTGTCCTCATTTCTGCAAGAAGAGATAAAGGAGGCTGTGTCTTTGCTTTAGAATGGTTCTAACCAAGCACAGAAATCCTAGACAGAGCAACTATCATATTCTTGTCTTGATCTGACCTTGAGTTTCGACATGTGTTCATGAACATGTCATCTTTATCATCGATAATAGTCAACAGATATTTGTGCCTCTCATATATGATGAACTGTACTATGTGCTAGGTAGGGGGTGCAGAAGGTATGAGCCTTGGCCCTTTTACTCAGATTGATAAACTAGACTGGGTACATGGAATATAGGAAAATAATTATTGTTTTCTTTTTGAAAGCATTGAAATTATCTTTCTTTTAAATACACTTTTATTGATTTTAGAGAGGAAGGAAGAGGGAGAGAGAGAGATAGAAACATCAATGATGAGAGAGAATCATTGATTGGCTGCCTCCTACACACCCCCTACTGGGGACTGAGCCCAAAACCCTGGCATGTGCCCTTGACTGGAATCTAAACCTGGACCCTTTAATCTGCAGTCTGACACTGTATCCACTTAGCCAAATTGGCTGGGGCTGAAATTATCTTTCTTTTATACTCTTCCTTATATCATTCAGTCTGATCACCGTCAATCCCATGACTCTGCTCCATATAGTCACCAAATCATAAAAATCCTCCCTCTAAAGTAGCACTGTCCAATAGCAACATAATGTGAGCCACATGTATAATTTTGTATTTTCTAGCAGCCACATTAAAAGGAAACAGGTAAACTTAATTTTAATAATACATTTTATTTAATCCAATACATCCAAAATATTGTCATTTCAATATTTAATCAATATAAAATTTTAGTGAAATACTGTACTTTTTAAATACAAAGTCCTTAAAATCTGTATATTTTATCCTTACAGCACATCTCAAAGTATATACCAAATATTCACTGGAAATATTTAATCTATATTTTGATTTAATCATATTTACTATTGAAAAAGTAGATGTGCTCTGGCTCAGTTGATTGAGCATTGTCCTGTGTACTGAAGGGTCACTAGTTTGATTCCCAGTTGGAGCACATGCCCAGGTTGTGGGTTCAATCCCTGGTCAGGGTATGGACGTGAGCCAACCAATTGATGTATCTCTCTCCCTCTCCCTTCCTCTCTCTCTAAAATCAATAAAAACATATTTTTAAAATATGTTTTTATTGATTTCAGAGAGGAAGGGAAAGGAAGAGAGAGATAGAAACATCAATGATGAGAGGGAATCATTGATCAGCTGCCTCCTGCATGTCCCCCACTGGGGACTGAGCCCGCAACCCGAGCATATGCCCTTGACTGGGATTGAACCTGGGACCCTTGAGTCTGCAGGCTGACTCTCTATCCACTGAACCAAGCCATCCAGGGCAAAAAAAAACAAACATATATTTAAAGAAAAGAAAAAGTAGATGTATATTGCCCAAGTTGTTCCAAACATACTTGAAAATTTTGTAATAACTGTATTGATACCACGTGGCCAGTTAGCTCAGTTGGTTAAAGTGTGGAGCTACTAACTGCATTGAATACTAGTTTTTACATTTAAATTTAAATTCATAAAAAAAATTAGGTAAATCATGCTTAGTTCATCTCCACATGTCAAGTACTAGTGGATACTATATTGGACCACACAGATCTAAATTATCTCCAGAATGCATCTCTTCTCACCTCACTAATAAAACCTTAGATAAAAGCTTTGCAAAAGAGGTTCTATCTAAGCTCTTTATCTTTAACTAAAGGCCCGGTGCACAAATTTGTGCACATTGAAAGGAAATTAATTAGAAGAAATATCTTAGAGGCCTGGGAGGGACCGTGGGATGGCTCCAGGGTGTGTCTGGCCCATCTTGCCCAGTCCCGATCTGCTGAAACCCAGCAGCAAGCTAACCTACCAGTTGGAGCGTCTGCCTCCTGGTGGTCAGTGGGTGTCATAGCGACTGGTAGAATGAACGGTTGGACACTTAGCATATTAGGCTTTTACTATATAGGATCTCCCCCTCACCTAAGCATTGTCCTCACTGATTCTTAAAGGATTTTGGTGTAACCTATATCTTATCATATCATTTCACTGCTTGAGGATTCTTCAGTGCCCACTGTTGACTGAAGGATAAAGCCCAATATTTTTTTTTTAATATGACCTGCTTAAAAAAAATAATAATAATATGACCTGCTAAGCTCTCCCTGACCTGGTCCCTGTCAACCTCCCTGTCCTCCTTTGCCTGTCCTCCTCTGTTTCAAACACACTGGGCTATTCCCCATTCTCAAAGAGCATCATGTACAAACAACTCTCCACAAATTCACATGCACTAAATTCGCTCAGATTCTACTCTTTCAGGGCTTAAGTTGAATGCCATTTCCAATAAGAAGCCTACCACTCATCCTGCTGCAAGGCAACATTAATGTTCCCATTTGTATATCAAATAATATACTTTTTCCATTTTATTACCTACAGATGTGAGTTGATCTGGCTCATGAACACATTTGGAAGCTCAGAGCAGGGTTCAGCGGACTATAGACCCCAGGCCAAATTATGTGTCTTACTAAATAAAGTTTCACTGGAAGACACACTCATTCATCTGCATATTGTTTATTGCTCTGTTTATGCTCCAGTAGCAGAGATGAATGGTTGCAATAGAGACTGAATAATCCACAAAGGCTAAAATACTTATTATCTGGCTTTTTATAGGAAAGGTTTGCCTACTTCTGTCCTAGGGGATGGGGATTTTATCTTATTCATCTGCAGCGTCTAGCACAGCACCAGGCATATGGCAAGTTGTTTCTAAATGTTTGTGGACTTTAACAATATAGATGAAATGAATGAAATTGGATTGATGAGTTGAATGAAAGTTGATGCTTTTGTCTTTCATTAATAATATTATTGAAGTCAGAAAATCCTCTTTACTCTTTAGAATTCTTTATAATATCTTATTGCCACTTGATAACTGCTTGAATTAAACTATTTTTTACCATCTTCATTCTTTTTTGATACTATGTACCACCTACCATTTGTACTTTATTTCTATTTTATTTTACTTGTTTCCTAAGGGCACATTGATTAATTCCTGAAAACTTGAGTGACTCCAACACAGAAAAGTGGAAAGAGTTGTGAATTCAAGTCCTGGCTTGATCTTTGGCCTAAATGGTTACTTTGGATAAGACATTTGACCTAACTTGTTAGTGTTATTTTCTGGTTCTTTAGGGCAGATTACAATATCCCAACTTCAAGTTATTGCTTTAAATGTGAATACAATATGTAGTTCTGTAATGAATATTATTAAGATAACATAGCTTTTCCTAAAATAAAAGCAGGCATTATTCCTCCAGAGAATGGAGATAAAAGAAATATAGGCACAAGTTTTAAATATTGCTTAAAGTTAGCCTCCATTAGTACAAGTTTTCTGTTTGGGGGGTGAAGTTGTTGGTCCTCAATAATCCTATCATAATTGAGTACTTACAGCAGAGAGCACTTGGTGATCTCTTCTACTGTGTTTTAAAACTAGAATTCTGAAAGCCAAAGTTGGAGATGGCATCCACACTTAAGTCATACCTTTATGAATGAAGAACTTGAAGGATGAGAGGCTAAAGATCATGTAGAGAGGTCTGGAAGCTTCATGGTATGAGTTAAAAGGTGAAAGGGCTGCCAGTGGGAATGTCCATTCCTAGGAGGACTTTCTTTTTGACAGTAGCTACAGGCATTCATTACCCACACCCACACCCACACCAAGTCTTACAGTTGCAGTTTCTAGCTTATTTTTTCCCCTCAGTATTCTTTTGTTAATGATGTTTATACTTATTGAACACTACTATGGACCATTTATATATCTTGTTTATAAAATTTATCTCTTGTCCTTACAATAACTCTGTGATGCGGTACTATTAACTTCAATTTGTAGGCAAGGAAACTGAACCTTAAAAAAACTAAATGACCTGTACCCAGTTCACATAACAAGTAAGTGGCAAATCTGGGATTTGAACCCAAGTCTCAGGAGCCCATGGTCTTAACCACTATAGAAGCTGTATTATTTCCTGAGATAAAAGAAATTAGGCTTGGCAGGGCTGGGATGGGACAGAGGGGAAGTACCCATACTGTGCTTTGAAATATTCTGCCGTTTTCATTTGAAGGATTGAATCCTAGAGCTAGAAGGGACCAGAGAAATCACCTAATTTAACCCTAAGAAGTTGAGCAACTTCAGTTCCTTGACTCCTATTCCAGTGCTCCTTATATTATATACCATTCACATTTCTGATTGACTGTAAACAAGTATACACCCATTTTATTTTAAGATTCATTTTAAGAAAATTATTTTTGCTAAAAGAAGAGGAGAGAAAATGAAACAGTGCTCCAGAAGTAAACCAAAGATGATTTGTTTGTACCAAATATGCGGGGAAACCAGGTAGAGATGCCAGCATACACCAAATTGCCTATTTCTGAGTTCTGCTGTTGACAGTTTGGGCTCTGTGAGCAACTCTCTAGATCTTCCTGAGCCTTCATTTCTTTTTTTTTTTCTTTATTGATTAAGGTATTACATATGTGTCCTTATCCCCCATTGCCCCCCCACCCCACAAATTTCTTATCTGTAAAAAGAGGAACCTGAAGTAAGTGAAATCTATGGTCCTTTCTGGCTGATTTCTTTTAGCATTTTTATGATTGTAGGAGTGTAATTAGGAGGTGCAAAGGAAAGGAGACATATTTTAGCTCAATATAAGAAATTCAAATGACACGGCCTTCCTAAAGTGAATTGGGATACCTAAGAGCTGGGGAATTTCTATTCAAGCAGAAATGGACAGCAATTAGTGGGAATATTGTAGAAGTTATTCAGATATTAATAATTGGATCACAATGTTAATGTAAAAAAAAAATAATTCAGACCTGTAAAGAATTTATTTGAGCCAAACTGTCGACATATGCCGGGAAGCAGAACCTCAATGAATTGAGATAATGCTCCAGAGAATGGAGGGTTACATCTGTATTTGTACATAGCAATCAAAGGAAAGGGATGTAGGTGAGTTACATGAAATTCATTGATGATAGATTAAGGAGGTAGGATAAAGCAAAGCAGGGAAACCTCTGGGATAGGGTGAAAAGCAAAATGATGGACATGTGCTTCTCTTACAGAGATGGATACAGGATACTTTAACGTAATTAACAGTTGACAATTAACTTGATAACAATAACAATGAGGGAATGTCCCCCCAGTGCCATTTGTTGTGCCCTGACGGGTCCAGGGTAAAAAGGAAGTTACAAGTTACCCAGACATCTCACAGGTATGTTATCTTAGAGGCAAAAAGGCAAATGGGCTCAGGAAAGATCTAAGTTGATCTTTGTCAGGGAAAATATCGGCCTAGGATATGACTATCCACTATAACCTGTTTGTAGTTAAATATTTAATTTTCAGACAATCTTTTGTGGTTATTTTAGGTCTCTGAGTTTGCAAGACTGCTACGCAGGCCTCCCCTGAGCTTGTCAGGTTAGCATGTGGCTCCTTTCGTCCACAACAATTAAGATTATTTTGCCCTAGCCAGTTTGGCTCAGTGGATAGAGCATTGACCTGCAGACCAAAGGGTCCAGGGTTTGATTCTGGTCGAGGGCACATACCTCAGTTGCAAGATCCTTCCCGGCCTGGGGCCTGGTCTGGGCTCCTGCAGGAGGCAACCAATCAATGTGTTTCTCTCACTCGATATTTCTCTCTTTCCATCTCTCTTCTACTCTTTCTAAAAATCAATGGAAAAATATCCTCAGGTGAGGATTTTAAAAAAAAAGATTGTTTCTATACTTCACACTGTAAGAAATAAGATATGTTGAGATTTCCAGGCATAACCACACAATCTGACCCATTCAACAACTGGTAATTGAGTATCTTTGAAGATTCCAGGTACTGTGCTAGAACTGGGGACATTAAAGCATAGGACATGTCTCATAGCAATATGTTTACTGACACATCTCCTAGTGCAAAGGAAACTAAGGAGAAAATAAACAAATGGGACTACATCAAAATAGAAAAGCTTCTGCACAGCAAAAGAAACCAACAACAAAATTAAAAGCGAGCCCAGTGTATGAGAGAACATATTTGCCAATGATACATCTGTAAGGGGTTAATGTCCAAAATATATAAAGTACTCATACAACTCAACAATAGGAAGACAATCCAATCAAAAAATGGGCAGAGGACCTAAATAGACACTTCTCCAAAGAGGACATACAAATGGTGAAGAGACATGAAAAAAAAATGCTCAATATAACTAATCATCAGAGAGATGCACATTAAAACAACAATTAAGTACTACCTCACAACTGTCAGAATGGCTGTAATCAACAAATCAACAAAGGACAAGTGTTGGGAAGGATGTGGAGAAAAGGGAACCCTAGTACACTGCTGGTGGGAATGCAGACTGGTACAGCCACTATAGAAAACAATATGGAGTTTCCCCAAAAAATTAAAATGGAGCTCCCATTTGACCCAGTGATCCCACTTCCAGGAATATGTCCTAAGAAACCTGAAACACCAATCAGAAAGAATATATGCACACCTATGTTCATAGCAGTGCAATTTACAATAGCTAATATTTGGAAACAGCCCAAGTGCCCATTAGCAGATGAGTGGATAAAAAAGCAGTATACATTTACACAATGGAGTACTACGTGGCTATAAAAAAAGAAGGAATTTTTACCATTTGCAACAGCATAGAAGGACCTAGAGAGTATTAGACTAAGCTAAATAAGCCAGTGAGAGAAAGATAAGTATCACATGATCTCACTTATATGTGGAATCTAATGAAAAAAATAAACTGATGAAAAAAATAGATCCAGAAACATAGAAGCATGGAACAGACAGGAATTTCAGAGGAAAGGTAGGGGTGGGGGTAGGAGGGGAGAGATTAACAGAGGAATTTATATGCATATATGCATAGCCCATGGACACAGACAATAGTGTGGTGAAGGCCTGGGAAGGACTGGTGCAAGGTGGGGGAGGTCAAGGGAAAAGAAAAACAAAGGGGACTCTGTAATACTTTCAACAATAAAGATAACTGGGGAAAAAAACAACTTAGGACATGGCTTCTGCTCTGAATGTCATAGACAAGGGGTCAGTAAATTATAGCCCTCAGCTTAAATCCCACCCATGATCTCTGTCTAGATAAAATGTTATAGGAATATAGCCACACCCATTCACTTTCATGTTGTCTATGGCTAATCTTACATTACTACAGCAGAATTGTGTGGTTGCATCAGAGACCATATGGCCCTCAAAGCCTAAAATATATATGGTTTGATTTTTTTATAGAAAAAGTTTCCCAACCCTTGCTGTAGACAAACATGTACATTTTAACTTCACTAGAGTAGCCTACGTACAAGATTGGAGGAGGCACCAAAGCATCACATATAATTACTTCTTCTTGAAGAAGGATCAGAAATTTTTCAGAGAAATTAAAGCATATAATCATGCCATCTTTGAGTGGGGAGAAACCTTAGCAGTTAAAACTGTCTTAATTTCTCATCTACTCTTCTATATTGTTTCTACAGCATCCCTGATACACTGGTATTTCTTTAGAATGAAAAGCATACATGCTTCCTATAGAGAAGTGACAAAATTTTATAAAATTTAGCCTGCCAATTTATCCAGAGCAAGTGTGAGAGATCCAAAGGTGTCCTTTGCATTTTAAAATGTATTAAGAACCAGTAATCTTCATATTACTGTTAGAATTTAAAATGAAGCAAGTTCTGACTCTATCTGGCCATAATGATGACATTGATCCATAGAAGATCTGAGAAACTGAAGGCTTGGGGCCTGTTATCCTTCCCACACAGAAGAATAAAAGTCTATTGTCTGCAGCCACACTTTTACCACCCTAGAATATGCCTAAATCCAGAAAACAGAACAAAAAGGAACTGGATAACTAATTTTAGGGAGACAAGGAAGAATAAGCAGGGGTACTCTCCACACCGTAGGAATTCTCAAGCTAAATGTGTTGACTGATTAACTGACTTCTTTCTAGAATTTACTGTCAGTCTGGAGAACACTATAACAATGTGATTAATGATTTGTTGAATATTTTGTTCACTATTGATTCTATAATTATTTTTAAAATGTGGTGTGAGATGGATACAGTGACAGTATCCAGAGAGGAGAATTCTGATGAATTCACGAAGGTATCCTTAAAGGAAAAAAATATATATTTTTTTACTTTTAATTTTGATATGATTTCAGACTTCCAAGAAAGTCACAAAGACAATAGATTATAGTACACACTGTTCCTATATTTTTTGTAATTCTAATGCTGGAATAAATAGCCTTATGCTTATATTTTTTCATACTGTTGGATATACATGTTCAGGGTAAATCCTGATAAGTAGTATTGCTCAGACAAAAGGTAAGTACATACATAATATGCTTAATATTGCCAAAATCCCTTCAGAAGTGTTCTGCCAGTTTGTATTCTCGGTGATATATAAGAGTGCCTAGTACCTATTTCTCCAAAGCCTCACCTGCACAGTGTTAGTTACACTTTAAAATTATTGCCAATCTTATAAGTAAAATATGGATTCGTAATGTAGTTTCAACTTGCAGATCTTTTATTATGAGTGAGGTGCTTTTTTTATAAGCTTAAAGGACATTTTAATATTTTTGTGAGTTATCTATTAATATATTTTTGGCCATTTTCTACCTAGAATTTGTTGTTTCCTTCAAATTTTAAAAATTATTTATATATTAGAGATAGCCATTTATCTGCCATACATGTTGTGGATATTTGTCCTATATTGTTAATTATCTTTTTGTTTATGATATTTATTGCCATGCATTATTTTTTAAATTATTGTTATGTAGTGATATTTAACAATATATTTATTGTATCTTAATTTAGAGTTCTAGTTAGAAGACTCCTTACTATACCCAGCTTAAAGAAGAATTCACCTGTATTTTATTCTAGTGCATGTACAGTGGTTTCATTTTACATTTAGATACTTGATCCATTTGGAACTTTTTTCTTATGTATAATGTGAACTGAAGATCTAATTTATCTATTTCCAAATGGCTAACCATTGTCTCAGCACCATCTATCAAAAATGTCTATCTTTGCTTTAGTTATTCAAGATATCTTTATTACACACTAAAGTTCTGCATATTTACTTGGGTCTATTTGTGCACTTTCTGTCCTTTTTCACTGGTTTCTATTGATATTCTTGTACCATACTTATTCAATTATACAGGCTTTATAGTGTATTTTATTGTCTAATAGGGCTAGGATCTATTCACAGTTTTTCATTTTTATGTTTCCATGGCTACTCTTTTTTCCCCAGATGAGGTTCAGTGACAATTTGTCTAACTATAAAATTTTTGTTGGCATTTTTATTGGAATTCTATACATTTATAAATTAGCCTCATTAATTAAATTTATAAATTAACTTTATAAATAAATTAACTTTATAAATTAAATTTATAAATTAAGTGACCTCTTTATATTATTGATTCATCCTATTAAAAAACAAGGAATGTCTTCAAGTTTACTTCTGTCTTTTATGAGTGGAAAAACTTTAAATTAGGATAATTAGTGTGGGTTATTTTTTGGACTATTGAAGTTATTCAGAACATGAGAAATACATTTAATGCTCATTTCATTTACATATATAACAATTAGAAAGTATTTTTATGATCCTGTTCCAATTATGCTCCAAGATTGAAATGTCCTAGTTCACATTTACTCACTCATTCATTCAGTCTCATCATGGACTTCACTGAAGGCAGAGATCAGGTTATCAAAACCAAAGAGAATAGTTGGAAGGGATGACTGTCAGGACTGATGATAATCAAGATAAAAAAATACTTTGATAGTTTAGAATTATCATCACAAACTCAACAAGTGGATAAAAGTATATACTGAAATTCAAAAGTAGAATTGCATAGGTAAAAGTCAGGAAAAACTGCTTTAGCTGCAGTACCTTTGGTATTTGGAGGAGTTGTCTAGATTGGTCCATACACTTAACAGGAACCCATACTTTTCTATTTAGTAGCTGTTAAAATAATATATTCACCCAAGATTAATTAAAACAAATGTGGTGGCCAGATCAAGACAAGCAGTTCACTACTTTGTTTAGAACAATTTTTAGGTATCACTCTCTTCATTTGTGATGAAACATCATAAATTTAAGGAAAACATGGACAAATAAGGGAGAATATGGAGAAGAGCACCCAGAGATGTCAAGGGGTCATGAAAGCATCTGCTGTGAGGAATTGTTTAAAGTGCTGGAGATATTGAAAAAAGGAAGAGAAAATTTGGAGCTCTTATCTTTGATAAATAGGTCTCAGGATCTCAGCAATGCCGAGCAAGAAGTAACAAGAAAGTGTCAAGGGGACAGACCTCAGTTCTTCTTCAATTTCCTAGTAAAGTTTCAGTTGACCAAAGAGTTTGTGTGTGAGGGAGAAGAGGTGGAGCAAGGGGTTATGGAGGGAGAGAATGAGAATTAGAAAATGGACTATAATGGAGCAACATCACAAGCAGAGAGCTCAGTTAGGAAGATGTTGGCATGGTATAGGCAGAAGACAATGGTGATTTGTTCTAGACAAGTGGTTCCCAACGTGGGGCACACGTCCCACAGGGGGGCAATTTGATTTTTTAAGGGGGGGCAATTTGAGAATGAGTTATTAACAGTGAATTTTTTGCATTTCTTATGGTTCTAGGGGCCTCATATATAGTATATAAGTATATATTGTGACATATTTATGCATTTCAGTTCTTTATTATATATTTTGAAACTTTATTTGCTATTTTTTCATATCACTTCATATTATTATCTTTTTTAACAATTTCTTAGTGATTTTTTTCTCAGCAACTGTCATTTCGTTCTTTTATATTTTTCTTTAATGGATGCCATGTTCATTGGAAGCTTGTTTAAACCAAGTTAATGGCCTTTTGGGCTTTCTCCACGTGAATAGGAGTTCACTTTTTGAATAATAAGAATTATTATTTGGGGGAGCATCATTATTTTAGAGATGCTTAGGTGGGGCATGGCCAAAAAAAGGTTGGGAACCACTGTTCTAGACTCTAGAGCAAGCATGTCAAACTCAAAGGCTAACACGGGCCAAATAAATAAGGTTTAAGATTATGTGGGCCGCAAAAAAATAAAAGCTTCACTTTTCATAGAAACATAGGTTTATTTTGATAGAGACATGCTGAATACAAAGGGCTGAAATAAATGAGTAATCGTTAACATAAAATAATAGAACATTTTATAAAAATTAATATTTTTTCTTGAACATTAACTTACCAGACACTGAATAACTGCACAAATTAATAAGCATAACACAAATAAACCTATTTTTCTTGTTCTCCAAAAGCAAAATATTTCCTGTTGCACACACCAAACAAGTCAGTCCAAGACTAATGACGTGGCAATTTGCTGCTAAAATATTGGCTGCTAGTATTAGTGGAGAGAAATGGTGCGGCTGCATGTAAGGTGCATAAGGGAAATGAATGCAACATGATTATAGTAATCAGTCATTAGGGAACGTTGTAGTTCGTTATTAATTACTAGAGGCCCAGTGCATGAAATTAGTGCACTCGGCGGGGGGGGGGGGGTGGTTCCCTCAGCCTTGCCTTGCCCTCTCACAGTCCAGGAGCCCTCATGGGATGTCCGACTGACAGCTTAGGCCCTCCCCTAAGCCATCAGTGGGACATCCTTAATGCTGCCGCAGAGGTGGGAGAGGCTCCCACCACCGCCGCTGCACTAGCCAGCCATAAGCCTGGCTCAGGGCTTCTGGCTGAGCAGCGCTCCCCCTGTGGGAGCATACTGCCCACCAGGGGGTAGCTCCTGCATTGAGCATCTGACCCCTGGTGGTCAGTATGCATCATAGCAACCAGTCGTTCTGCCGTTCAGTCGATTTGCATATTAGCCTTTTATTATATAGGATTATGTATAAAAGGATATTGTAAAAATTAAGTTATGAAATTTTTATTAAATCATTTCTTACATACCATTATATTGGCTGGGCCACAAAAATATTCCTTGTGGGCTGCACGCATGCTCTAGAGTGATAGTGGGGATAATGAAAAGTGGTTAGATTTAAAATATATTTTATAGGTATAATTAATGAGATTTTTTAATAGATTGGAGGTAGGAGATGATGGAGAGCAAACAATGAAAGATAAACTGTAGGTTTTGGGCTTAAACAACTTGGAAAATGGTGGTACCATTTACTGAGATAGGGAATATTGGGGGGAATCAGGAAGGACTAGTGGTGGGATTGAAAATCTAGAATCCTTTTATGATCATGTCAATTTTGAGAACATTGAAGTGAAGATATTGTGGTATGCAGTTGGCTTTATGAATGTGGAATTAAAAAGACAAGTCAATACTGAAGCTATTAATAGTTCACAGCTCTCACCTATGTGATTTTTAGTAGCTTGACCTAGAGCTAAGTGGTTCATTACTATGTATTATACATTATCTGTACTAAAAGTGTCCCGTCTGATTTGGGAAGATAGAAAACCATTTTAGAATAATTCAAGAAGAAAAAGTAAGCAATTAAAATGAGATGTGATAGAATTGATAAGCGCAAATGAAGGCCTGAAAAGAGAGGGATCATTGAAGATTGTAGTAAAGAAGGCTTCCTGCAAGAGGTAACATTTGTTCTGGGCCTTGAACACTATGCTCAGGGAGAGAAGATGTTTGAGCATTCAAAGCTCTGAAAAAATGTTGTGTGGCCTTAGCTCTTTGTGAGAGTCTTCTTTGATATGGCTTAACCTGATGACTTTGACATTTCCTGAGAGTGCCTTGGGTGCTGTGCTCCACTTTGCTTTGAGGTGGAAATGCCCTAATTTTGCTATAGTGTTTGCACATGGTTAAGGGATATGGATATTGGAGTGCTGCAGAGCACGTGACTTTCAAGGAATCTCAAACATTTGTGCCCTGTATGGTCTATCTCTAGCACCAGAGATAATTACCTCCTTCTGGGACTACACTCTCAACTTGGACCAGGATGCAGAGTCGTTTCCTCAGAGTAGTACTAACTCAGTTTCTCAGGTGGCAAAACTAAGGAAGGAAATACAGATATGCAGGTGGAAGGGTACATGGGGAGAAAAGCACTTCCTGCACTTGGAAGTGTTAACAGTGCAGTCTGAATATAGATAGCAGGTTGTGTGTTTCTGCTAAGGCAGCTACTACCAACAGGAGTACAGGCTGTGCTATTCTAGGAAGCCACCAAATCTGATTGTAGCTCTTGCTCATTTTACCGTGTGATACATTTTTTTAAGTCCATCCATGTTGTCCAGCGCCAAATTCATGTCCTCATGTACCCATCCTGAGATAGAATCCGGCTTCCCTTCTCTGGCCTTCCTGAAGGGCATTTCCTAGAGCAGTAGTTTTCAAACTGCTTTTGGGAACCATAGTGTTTCTGAGTTGTGGAGTACTAGAAGAGAGATGATGAAGTTAGAGGAAAGATATATTCAGGGATAGACTAAAGGCCACCTCCCTATGCAAATCAGCTCTGCTTTTAATTGTGTGTTTTTAAATTTTTAATTCTATATATGGATTCATTTACATAAAGTTTGAGATTCATTGTTCTAAAACTATACATAATAGATTCAAACTCCCAATTTGACTAGATTCTTTTATTAAATTGGTGTTTTTTTTAGAATTTTTTACTTACTGCTGATCAACATAACATGTTGATTGTACTTATTGGGTAGATGATTTAGCAAGAAAACCATGAGTTTTAAGGGGATTTAAAGTCTTCAGCAAAACAACAAAAGTAACTAGAGTAAGATGGGCATGGAGAAGTATACATACAATTTTTGCTATAGAATTAAATAATTAAAAGAGTATTTTGGGAAAGTGTCGTTATTTAAGGATCTTTTTTCATTAATCTATTCATTTATTAACAGCTATTTATTGAGTACCTACTACGTTCCATCCTGGAGCCTCAATGATGGACAGAGTTTATAGACTTTTTATTAAGGTAATCAGCCACTCCAGATTTTTTAAAATTGATTTTACAGAGAGGAAGGGAGAGAGAGAGAGGTGAGAAAGAAACATTGATCAACTAGGGTTCAAACCCACAACCTGGGTATGTGCCCTGAAGAGGAATGGATCTGCCACATTTTGGTGTACAGGATGACATGCCAACCAACTGAGCCACACCAGCCAAGGCACATCCCAGATTTTTAATAGTGCCCCAATATTCCCCTTTCCCTCTAGGATTAAAACTGATTAAGGCCTCACATTTATAGTATTCAACTGGCTCTAAACATTTTTGAATCATGAAATTTTAATTGGTTTTTCATTCCAGCCACATAGCAGAGGATTCATTAGATTGCAAGGCCTAAAAAATTTCTCCACTCCTGCCCCCCCCCCCATTTTAGATTGCTGGAGCACAGGTCCAATCAAATATTGCATTTCAAAACTACAGTCTATCCAATCAATTTAATAAGAGCATCAGCCATTTTAATATTTAGATTCCTTCCTCAATGTATGTGTGTATGTTTAGTACATATTTTATGCCATTATTTAAATTTACTTTATTTCAGGTGTAATGTATCAAGTATCTGAAAATATAGCAGAGGATTTTCAAAGTTTTTTAAGACAGGAAAGAAAGAGGTTTCTTCAGACACTAATATCTAAAAATAGCTTGGCATTTGATATTGTCTTCTGTATTTATTTCCCCAAAGTTATCATATATATATATATATATAGTTTCTGTTATTTATACCCAAGTGTATTTGTTTAAAATTGAATGTATAGGAAGTGCTACATATATTAATTTCTATTTATATAACTTATATAAACCCATGTCAATTTATATCTGACATTAATTTTGAAACATCTGCCATTCCATTTTATTGGTATCAATAAAATTTGTTATGAGTCTTTCTTTTTAATCTCAAATGAATCATGATGACATTAGGTAGTATTATTGTTAACCTTTGCCCACTATTACATTGATGTTTCACTATTTCTTCAAAAATAATGTGAGGTATATTTAAATCCCACTGTCTGAAATGAGGTTATAAGAGTGCAGATAATCTGTTTTCAGGGATAAAATTGATTGAATGTAGTTCAGTGGGAAGAAAGACAGTATAAAAAATTGAATACTCATCTGTTTCAAAACTTACCACAATATAACACAAAGCAATAATGAATTGAATGTTTTCTTCTGATATACTTACACAAGGTAGAGTTGAATTACAAAGAAGCCTTTTAAAAATAGGATGTGTGTATACAAAAAGAATCAAAGTCAAATTGATAATGCAGAAAATAACAAAGTGTATAGATTGTGATATATCATGTCAATGATTCTTCTTTTATGAACCATGAAGATCTTGATAATGTATGTGGTCTCGTGAGAGAGAGAGAGAGAGAGAGAGAGAGAGAGAGAGAGTGTGTGTGTGTGTGTGTGTGCTCATCTCACAGGCACATAAATAATTTTGAACTAATTAGTGACCAAGAATCATGGTAAGAAGCATCACTGGGCAAGTGTTATTGGCTCTAAGTAATAATTGTGCATATAGGTGCATACTGAAAATCAGTATCTGAGTTTATGTGTGATACTTTCAGGTCCACAATCCATTTCACCAGTCTGGCACAGGTGACATATAACAGGTAATGATGTTGGTAGGAGGCTCTGTGACAGTGAGATAGAAAGCTTTTTGAGAAAATATAATGCCATAATTGAAGAATCTATCTGTCCATGACAGTAAAGTGGATAGTTCTAATAAGCCAATGAACGAGGTTTGGGAGGATAAATAAGAAGCATAGTGTTTGCAGTTTAGCTTAAATTCTTTCTCCTTGTTAGGGAGCTAAGAATATTTTAAGTGAGTGAAGAGGAAATTTTAAATTCTGTGGAAGCAAAATGTGTCAGGTTTTATAAAGCACATTAAGTCTAAATGTGGTAAGATATGCCTATCTTCAGAGGGTCACCTGGAGAACTGACTCCTTTCTGGAACTCGGGCAGAAATGATGGCACTGACTGCACCAAATGTGGGCACAGTTTTTCAGAGTATGGCTTTTGTTTCCTTCATTTGCTTCTCAGTCCCAAACTCGACTCCGTGCTGTCACTCCATCTGGCATCAAATCAAAAGACCAACCCTGCTACACGGGAAGCAAATGTAGCTTCAAAATTGTGCTTCTGTGAAAACTCTACTGTTGCTAGTTTTCTGAAACACTGGAATTGTGAGGATGAGAGGAAGGCTTCACCAGCACTATAGACCAAAATATCATTAACCAATCTGAGAGGATATGCAAATAGTTGACTATAGTGGCCAGGAGATTCCCAACAGTGACATCTTTAGATAACTGAGGCACTATCTTACCAGTTTCATAAACTCAGCCTAAAAATCACATTCTGGGGATCAAGTACCATGCATAAAGTGGCCTCCAAATGAGATCCTACAGGTATTGCTCATTTGGGTCTCACTCAGGAGGCTGTGTGGGTAGAAATCCTGAAGGTTCAGTTTGAACTGCCAAGACCCCCCAGCAAGAATGTTCGAGACTAGCCCAGGTTAGAGATTAACAAAATGGGCCCCAGTGAATGTGAGGCAACTCCTATCCCAGCAGTCTGGATGCTCATTTTCCAGGCCCCTATTTCCTACCTGCTCTGCTAGTTATTTGGAGGGATCGTAGAGATTTCTATTCAAATTCTTTACCTCATACTTGGATGGCCTCTGAATCACCAGACATCCTCATCCAGCAAGAACAATTATGCTGCTAAGATAGGTGATGCCTTGACATTCAAGTAGAGGAAAATTAAAATCCTTGTGATTTTTTTTATTGTTAACATGATCATAGATGTCCCCATCACCCCGCTTTGCCACCTCCACTCAGCCCCTGCCCCCTCTTCATCTGGCTATCACCACACTGTTGTCTGTGTCCATGGGTTATGCATATAAGTTCTTTGGTTGATCTCTTCCCACCCAACCAACCTGTCTTCCCTCTGAGATTCATCAGTCTGTTCCATGTTTCTACGTTTCTGGATCTATTTTGTTCATCAGTTTTTTGTTCATTAGATTCCACACATGAGTGAGATAATGTGATACTTGTCTTTCTCTGACTGGCTTATTTTACTTAGCATAGTAATCTCCATTCCACTCACACTGTCTCAAAGGGTAAGAAACCCTTTTTTTACAGCTGCATAGTATTCCATTGTATAAATGTACCACTACTTTTTTTATCCACTCATCTACTGATGGGCACTTGGCTCTTATAAATAACACTGCTGTGAACATAAGTGTGCATACATTCTTTCTGATTGGTGTTTCAGGTTCCTTAGGATATATTCCCAGAAGTGGGATAGCTAAGTCAAAAAGCAGTTCCATTTTTAATTTTTTGAGAAAACTCCATATTTCTTTCCACAGTGGCTGCACCAGTCTGAATTCCTACCAACAGTGCACAAGGGTTCTCTTTTCTCCTCACCAGCACTTGTTTGTTGATTTATTGATGGTAGCCATTCTGGCAGGTGTGAGGTGATATCTCACTGTGGTTTTAATTTGCATTCCCACCAACAGTGCAGGGGGGTTTCCTTTTCTCCATAGCCTCACCAACATTTGTCTGTTGGTTTGTTGGTAATAGCCATTCTGACAGTTGTGAGGTGATAATTCTTTATTGTTGAAAGTATTACATATGTCCCCTTTTTCCCCCATTGACCCTCTCTGGCCTGCCCCCATCCCCTGTCCCAGGACTTCACCACCCTATTGTCTGTGCCCATGGGTTAAGCATATATGCATACAAGGTCTTTGATTGATTACCTCCCACCCACTCACTCTCCCCCACCTTCATTGCAGTTTTAATTTGCACTTCTCTGATAATTAGGGATGCTGAGCGTCTTTTCATATTCTATTGGTCATCTATATAACCTCTTTGGAGAAGTGTCTATTCAGGTCCTTTGCCCATGTTTAAATTGGATTGTTTGCCTTTCTGGTGTTGAGTTGTATACATTCTTTATATATTTTGGAAATTAACCCCTTATCAGATACGTCATTGGCAAATATAGTCACCTATACAATAGGTTCCCTTTTCATTTTATTGGTGATTTCTTTTGCTGCACAGAAGCTTACTTTGATGTAGTTCCATTTGCATATATTTTCCTTTGTTTCCCTTGCCCTAGGAGATATATCAACATATTGCTACCAGAGATGCCTGAGATTTTACTGCCTATGTTTTCTTCTAGGATTATTTGGTTTTGTGACTTATATTCAAGTCTTATATCCATTTTGATTTTATTCTTGTGTATGGTGTAAGTTTGTGGTCTAGTTCCATTTTTTTTGTATGTATCTGTTCAATTTCCTCAACACCATTTACTGAAGAGACTGTTTTTACTCCATTGTAAATTAATTGACCATAGAGACATAGGTTGAATTAGGAAGCTAGAAATGAAGACTGAAAGGCTAATTAGCAGATAGATATACTATAGCAAGAAAATGATGGTGGAAAAGAAGAAATAAACAGGTAAGAAGGAATACAGACACAAAAATAGATATGACTACAAACAAATACCTTTCAGTAATAACTTTAAATGTAAACGGACTAAATGCTCCAATCAAAAGACATCGAGTGGTTGAATGGATAAAAAAACATGACCCATATATATGCTGTCTACAAGAGACCCACCTCAGAACAACAGACTCACACAGATTGAAAGTGAAGGGATGGAAAAATATCTTTCAGGCAAATGGAAATGAAAAAAAAGCAGGGGTAGCAATACTTATATCTGACAAATTAGACCTCAAAGTAAATGCCATAACAAGAGATAAGGAAGGCCACTTCATAATACTAAAGGGAGAAAACCAACAAGAAGAAATAATTCTGGTAAACATATACGCTCCCAATATAGGAGCACCCAAATACATAAAAAAACTCCTGGAGAGATTAATAGCAAGGGAGAGATTAATAGCAATACAATCATAGTAGGAGACTTTAATAACCCACTATCACCATTGGACAAATCCTCCAAACAAAAAATCAGCAAAGAAACAGCAATCCTAAATGACTCACTAGACCAGATGGAATTAATTGACATCTTCAGAACATTTCACCCCAAAGCCACAGAATATACATTCTTCTCAAGTGCACATGGGTCATTTTCAAAGATAGACCATATGTTGGGTCACAGGCAAAGTCTCTTCAAATTCAAGAAGATAGAAATTATATCAAGCATCTTCTCAGATCACAGTGGCATAAAACTGGAAATCAACTACAATAAATACAATCCAAAGAAATCAAACACATGGAGACTAAACAGCATGCTATTAAACAAGGACTGGGTCACCAGAGAGATCAAGGAAGAAATAAAAAACATCATGGCAACAAATGACAATGAAAACACAACAATCGAAAATCTATGGGACACAGCGAAAGCAGTCTTGAGAGGGAAGTTCATAGCTCTACAAGCCTATTGCAAAAAAACAAGAAACAATGGTAATAAATTACCTAACCCTACAACTCAAAGAGCTAGAAAAAGAGCAGCAAGAAAAGCCCAGTGTAACCAGAAGGAAGGAAATAACAAAGATCAGAGCGGAGATAAATGACATAGAGACCAAAGAAACAATACAAAAGATCAACAAAACCAAGAGCTGGTTCTTTGAAAGGATAAACAAGATTGATGGACCTCTAGCCAGGCTCACCAAGAAGCAAAGAGAGAGGACCCAAATAAACAAAATCAGAAATGAAAGAGGTGAAATAACAACAGACCCCGCTGAGTTAAAAAGGATTGTTACAAAATACTACAAACAGCTCTATTCCAACAAACTGGACAACCTGGAGGAAATGGAGATATTCCTAGAAAAATACAACCTTCCAAAAATCAATCAAGAAGAATATCAACAGCTCAATAGGCCAATAACTATTGATGAAATTGAAGCAGTCATCAAAAAGCTTCTGGCAAACAAAAGCCTGGGGCCTGACGGCTTCACAGGAGAGTTTTTCCAAACATTCAAGGAAGAACTAAAACCTGTCCTCCTCAGACTATTCCAAAAAATTCAAGAGGAAGGAACACTTCCAAGCTCCTTCTATGAAGCCAGCATCACCCTAATACCAAAAGCAGATAAAGACAACACAATGAAAGAGAATTACAGACCAATATCCCTCATGAACGTAGGTGCCAAAATCCTCAACAAATTCCTCAACAAAATCCTCAACAAAATTCCTCAACAAAATCCTCAAAATTCTAGCAAATCGGCTCCAGCAGTACATCAGAAAGATCATACACCATGACCAAGTAGGATTTATCCCAAGAATGCAAGGATGGTACAATATCCGCAAATCAATAAACGTGATACATCACATAAACAAATTGAGAGATAAAAATCACATAGTCATATCAATTGATGCAGAAAAAGCATTTGACAAAATCCAACACCCTTTCTTGATAAAAACTCTCAACAAGGTGGGAACAGAAGGCTCATACCTCAACATAATAAAAGCTATATATGATAAACCCACAGCAAACATCATACTCAATGGACAAAAACTAAAAACATTTCCCCTAAGAACAGGAACAAGACAGGGATGCCCACTCTCACCACTCCTGTTTGACATAGTACTGCAAGTATTAGCTATTGCAATTAGACAAGAAGAAGAAATAAAAGGCATCCAAATTGGAAAAGAAGAAGTAAAGCTGTCTTTATTTGCAGACGACATGATATTGTACATAAAAAATCCGAAAGACTCTGTCAAAAAGCTAATAGACTTAATAAATGAATTTGGCAATGTAGCAGGATGCAAAATTAACGCCAAGAAATCTATGGCCTTTCTATACACCAATAGTGAACTTACAGACAGAGAGACTAAAAAGGCAATCCCATTTACCATCGCACCAAAAAAATTAAGATACCTAGGAATGAACTTAACTAAGGAGGTAAAAGACCTATACACAGAAAACTACAGGACACTGAAAAAAGAGATAGAGGAAGACGTAAACAGATGGAAGAACATACCATGTTCATGGATTGGTAGAATCAACATCATTAAAATGTCCATACTACCCAAAGGAATCTATAGATTCAATGCACTCCTCTTTAAAATACCAATGGCATATTTCACAGACATTGAAAGAACTCTCCAAAAATTCATCTGGAATAAAAAAAGACCCCGAATAGCCACAGCAATCCTGAGAAAGAAGAATAAAGTAGGAGGGATCTCAATACCAGATTTCAAGCTGTATTACAAAGCCACTATTTTCAAAACAGCCTGGTACTGGCACAAGAACAGACATATAGATCAATGGAACAGAATAGGGAATCCAGATATTGATCCAAACCACTATGCTCAATTAATATTTGACAATGGAGGCATGAACATACAATGGAATAAAGACAGTCTCTTCAATAAATGGTGTTGGGAAAATTGGACAGACACATGCAAAAAAATGAAGCTAGATCACCAACTTACGCCATACACAAAAATAAACTCAATGGATACAGGACTTAAACATAAGACGGGAAACCATAAAAATACTAGAGGAATCCACAGGCAGAAAAATCTCAGACATATGTCAAAAGAACTTCTTCACTGACACTGCCCCTAGGACAATGGAAGCTAGAGAAAATTAACCAATGGGACTACATCAAAATAAAAAGCTTTTTTACAGCAAAAGAAACTATCAACAAAACAACAAGAAAGCCCACTGCATGGGAGAACATATTTGCAAATGGCATCACTGATAAAGGTTTAATCTCCAACATCTACAGGCAGCTTATACAACTTAATAAAAGGAAGATAAATGATCCAATAAAAAAATGGGCAACGGACCTAAATAGAATCTTTTCCAAAGAAGACAGAAGGAAGGCCAAGAGACACATGAAAACATGCTCAACATTACTAATTATCCGAGAGATGCAAATCAAAACAACAATGCGGTATCATCTCACACCAGTCAGAATGGCTATCATCAACAAATCAACAAATGACAAGTGTTGGCGAGGATGAGGAGAAAAAGGAACCCTCGTGCACTGCTGGTGGGAATGCAGACTGGTGCAGCCACTGTGAAGAACAGTGTGGAGTTTCCTCAAAAAATGAAAATAAACAGTCTGTCAAATTACAGCAGGAAGGTTAGGGAGAGGTGGGGAAGATAAGAGATCAATCAAAGGACTTGTATGCATGCATATAAGCATAACCAATGGACGCAAAACTCTGGGGGGTGAGGGCATATATGGGAGTGGTGTGGGGGGGGGCAATGGTAAGATATGTACACATATAATACCTTAATAAAAAAATTGGAAAAAAAAAAAAATAAAAAAAAAATAAAAATAAAAAAAAAAAAAAAAAAAAAAAAAATGAAAATAGAACTCCCGTTTGACCCAGTAATCCCACTCCTAGGAATATATCCTAAGAAACTGGGAACACCAATAAGAAAGGATATATGTACCCCTATGTTCATAGCAGCACAATTTACAATAGCTAAGATCTGGAAACAGCCTAGGTGCCCATCAGCAGATGACTGGATCAGAAAACTATGGTACATCTACACAATGGAATATTATGCTGCCATAAAAAAGAAGGAATTCTTACCATTTGCAGCAACCTGGATGGAATTGGAGAACATTATGTTAAGTGAAATAAGCCAGTCAATGAAAGAAAAATACCACATGATCTCACTCATTTATGGATAATAAAGAACATTAAAAACTTGAACAAAAAGATAGATACAGAGGCAGTAAAGCATCAAACAGTCTGTCAAATTACAGCAGGAAGGTTAGGGAGAGGTGGGGAAGATAAGAGATCAATCAAAGGACTTGTGTGCTTGCATATAAGCATAACCAATGGACGCAAAACTCTGGGGGGTGAGGGCATATATGGGAGTGGGGTGGGGGGGGCAATGGTAAGATATGTACACATATAATACCTTAATAAAAAAAATTGGGGAAAAAAAAAAAAGAAAATGATGGTGGGCCTGCACCAAGCTGATTGCCATTAGAGTTGGACAAATATAGGTGTGATTGATTAAAATGGCCCAGGAAAACTTGGTTTTGTCCACTATGTGTCCTAGAGAAAGGGAAGAAAAAAATGATGAGCTGGAGTTTCAAGCTTTGGTTCATTGGCAAATGGAGGTGCCCTTCACAAAAAGAAATCAGAAGTAAGAGTTGGTTTAAGATGTTGAGTTCTGTCTCAAATATTATGAGTGAGGTGCAGATGGAACATTGCATTGTAGAATTGATGCTTTGGAAGGAGGCCAAAGTTTGAGAACTGTATGGGTAATACACAGGAGTAGAAGAGACCACTAAGGAAACACATGTAGAAAAGTAAGGCACTGAGTCAAGAAAAAGGCAAAAATAAACTAGTTAAAGGGGTCATGAAGCAGTTTTCAGAAAAGTCAGAACAGCCAGGGTAGCACAATGTCATGGAAACCAAGGTAAGAGGGGTTTGCCAATAATATCAGATATTTCAAAAGATCCAGGAAGGTGGAGCTGAGAGAAAGCCATTGGATTTGATGATTGGAACTCTGTTCTTTCCCTTTACTAAAACACAAGTTAATTTAGACCATCACCACCACCAAGTCCTTAATAATGGTATACCAACCCCAGTGATCAGTGACTGAAAGACATTGGAGAAGTAAAGCAATACAATTTTTACTCTATTATTTTATTAATTCAACAAACCTTTATTGAACTTTACTATTTGCCAGGCATTGCATAAGATGTTGTCTTCTTGTTGCCAGTATGAGTTATATAGCAGTGCCCTCTCCTGCCTTATAGCTAGGTCTTGATGTAATTATTAATAGTTCTTTGTTTCATCCTAAAAAATGTCTTGATTTGGACAGTAAATTATATTTATTACATATGGTCACTTCTCCAGACTCATCTGGCCTAACCCAGTCCTATAATTCTGTTTGCCTATGCAAGGGCTTTCTGAACTTGACTGGAATGAAACCATTATGTGTGCCATGTTGTCAATGAAAGGAATTATTTCTGAAATCATTGTCTTCATAACATTGGTTGTGTGTTTCCAAACTTGTATCTTACAGCATATGTAACATATTTTACAACACAGAAGCTCCAAAGCTAACCTGCCCAGACTTGCTATTCATGTGTTGTCTATCAATCCATGAAGGCCGTTCAATGTGGATTGATCTTGATGAATCAGAGTAGGTCTGCCACTTACTCATAGGAATTACTCACGATAGAACCTAGCCTAGATTTACTGTCTGTATTTTAGGACCATAGGCATATTTGCCAAATCATATCATGTGAAGAATTAAGTGAGGATAGCAGAACTGACTTGGCTAAACCAAAATTTCTCCAGTGTAGAAGTGAGGATCTGAATATTTTAAACTGGTCAATAAAGGGTTACATATGTTAGCTAGAGGCACTTGGAAATACAGGCTGTGCTTATTTCTTGGATTTATATATAACTTAAATCTATGTAGGAGTTAATTAATTTGGCTCCATTCCACCTACAGTTTAGCTTCTTGAGGGAGTAACTTGACCCTTATTATACCCAATGTTTGTAGTTGTAAAGAGAACTCCCAAGAGAATGAATAAAACCTTTCTTGGATTGTCTGAGTTTGACTTCTTGTGTACTTCTGTGGAGAAACTCTAAGATGTCAGGCACAGCACAAAATGTCAAAATAACTCTTCAGTTAAGGACAAATGTATGCATTGTATTATTCATGGCTGCAGTTATTTATAATTCTGGTTTATTTTTCTCTTTTAAATGACTGGCGTTCTAAAGCAGGAGTTAACCTGTGACTTAGTAACAGTAAGAGAGACTATAAAAAGTACACTGAATTTTATTCACTTCACCCTTTCCCTGGAGAATATCTTCAAGTAGAATGGTTGCCTTTGGGACAGTAGGTCAGTTTCTTCACGCCTGATATTATCCATGATTACATAAGAAGTTACAGGAGTTTTCTCAGTTGTCAGAATCCCAGAGTGCAAGAACACTGAACAGTAGGAATAAAAAAGACTACTTGTCATGCTGACAGATCTTACTTGTAACACTTCTGAAAGGATCTGACAGATTAGACTGCAGGTAAGGCCTGTGAACTGAGCATAGAAGATGAAAATGAATTAAGTCATTTTATATCACAATGCAAATGAAGTGTGACTTCATAGAAAGTACTCATTCCAAACGCCATGTCCCTTGTGTCATCTAATCTTTCCAGCCACTCAAGTGGATACCATCACTGAATATCATGACAGGATCTAGTCCATTAGCTGTGATAGCAGCTTGTATTGTTTTGTTGACTTCATTTAAAAACATTAATCCCCATGAGTCATTTATTTCATAAGTGTACTAAATTTTATCTTAAGTTACAAAAAATAATGGTTGGAAATAGTCACATCATTCATCCAAGCAATTTTGGGTAAGAGCTAAGGAACAATTAGCAGACAAAGTGAGAAGTCCTCACCTCTCTTCAGAGCTATGAAATCCATGGTATTTAACCACTGTCCTATTTTGGGAAGTATGTCCATGAAGGAGAGGAGGCTGTTGCTCTGAGCTGTCTTCCCCTTAGGTTACAGCATTGGGCATGAGAATAGAGCCTGTCCCTGACTCCTGAACCAATTCAAGGAAAAGATGACAATAATAGAGCTGCAGTCTGAGGTCTCATGAGTGGACAGAACCACTGCCATTTAGTGAGCTCTTATTTTGTGATATTACATGTAAACATGTAATATTTAATCCTGACATCTCAATGAGATAGTTCTTGCCATTGTCTCAATTCTGCATATAAGGAAACTGAGAAACTTTCTAGTCATGTCAGCTCAATGACCATGTAACCCTGAACAGTGTGAGAATTCAAATTCAAGGTTTTTAGACTAAAGTCCATGCCATTTCTCCACATTGTGCGGCTTCAGATGATGTTAAAGGCAGGGTAAACTGTCCTAATTGAAGCCTAGCTGAAGTCCTCATGTTTATAGGCTAATGCATCTGGTATGGTCTTGATTCCTAGTCAGAATTCTTATGTTCATGCCTACCAGTATTTCCTTGTCACATGTATTAGCCCAGGTGTTTCCAACCACAGGCCCTTTGCTAGGCCCTGACTGCCATCCACTTACTCCTCATGTCTTACAGTCCAAGAACTTTGGCTTGCATTGTAAGCATCTTGGATTCCCTGGTTGGGGATTTGTAATGATCAAGCTATTCAGCTCTAGAGGTAGACAGAACTCTTCTTTTGTGTGTATACTAATGTAGGTACCTCAAACCATACTCAGAGTATGTATTAGTTTCTTATGGCATCCATGACAAATTACCACACACTTGATGGCTTAAAACAATAATATTTTATTCTCTCACCTATCTGGAGGCCAGGAATCCAAAATCAAGTTGTTGGCATGGCTTTACTCCCTCCAGAGTTTCTAGGGAAGAATCTGTTCCTTACCTCTTTTGGTAGATCCAAGCATTCCTTGGTGTTCCTTGGCTTATAAGTACATCGTTTTAATCAGTGCCTCTGTCTTCGTATGACGTTCTCTTCTGTATCTTCTCCTCTTCTCTCTGTCTCGAGTATCCCTTTACCTTTCTTTTATAAAGACATTTGTAAGTAGATTTAAGGCCCAACAAGATAATTCAGGAAGATCTCATTCTAAGACCCTTAATTTAATCACATATGCAAAGTTCCTTTCCCCAAACATTCTGGAGGTTAGGGGGGGAATCACCATTTCAACCACTACCACATTCCCCAATGATTCTCTGAACCACATGGAATCAAGCTGTTTAAGGCAAAAATGAATCCCTATGAATATGTAGATAGTATATGGCTGCCCTCCACTGCCACTTTTTAAAACATCACCCCTCACCCATGATGCCCCCAAGTCCCCAAATTCTCCTGACACCCCTTGAAATCAGTCTCAGGTCAACCTAGATTCATTAGTTCATGGAAACAGCATAGTTTAAGAGAGAGAACATAAACTTAGGAGTGTGACAACTGGGTTACAACTTACTCCAATACTTCCTGGTGATATGACCTTGGATAAGTTACTTTAACCTCTCTAGGACTCAGTTTACTGACCTGCAAAACAGAAATGAGATGAAGAAATCAATTTTGGTCAAAGGCTCCTATCCTATCTAATAAAAGAGTAATATGCAAATTGACCATCACTCCAACATACAAGATGGCTAACCCCATGTGGTCAAAGATGGCTGCCCCCATATGGACACAAGATGGCCACCACAAGATGGCCATCATGGGAGGGCAGTTGGGAGGGACCAGGCCTGCAAGGGAGGGCAGTTGGGGGCGATCAATCCTGCAGGGAGAGCAGTTAGAGGTGACCAGGCTGGCAGAGGAGGGAAGTTGGGGGCAACAGGGCCTGCAGGGGAGGACAGTTAGGGGTGACCAGGCTGGCAGGGGAGCAGTTAGGCATTAATCAGGCTGGCAGGGGAGTGGTTAGGGGGTGATCAGGCTGGCAGGCAGAAGCGGTTAGGGGCAATCAGGAAGGCAGGCAAGCAAGCAGTTGGGAACCAGCAGTCCTGGATTGTGAGAGTGATGTCCAACTGCCTGTTTAGGCCCGATGTGATCAGGCCTAAATGGGCAGTCAGACTTCCCTTGAGGAGTCCCAGATTGGAGAGGGTGCAGGCTGGGCTGAGGGACACACACCCCGTGTACGAATTTTGTGCACCGGGCCTCTAGTAAGAAATAAAAATACCTTGCCTTTGGAGCCATCAAGACATGGCTTATCTGCTGGCTCTGCCACCCACCAACCATGTAATTTGGGCAAGACTCTACATTTCAGTTTCCTCATCCACAGACTAAGGATAATCCCTCTTACCTTGCAGTGATGTTAGGATTTCATAATAAAATGTACAGAAAATGTAGTTGATGTCAGTGCATGTTTTTAAAATTTATTATTGTTGTTGTTTTTATCATTAGATTCAAGTTAGAGTGTGCCAAGTCTACGGCAGACATTCTACCAAGTGCTATGGAGCAATGCAGACACATCTGGATCCTCCAATAGAGAAAGTTGAGCTTAGAAGGGGAAAGGTGATATTGTTGTAAGAAACTAGAAACAGCATGCAACTTATACCCTTGAAAATGAATTCTTTGGGATACAGTTAAGTCATCTTCACTCTTGGGTGAAATTGTATAAATCAGAGTTTAGGAAGGAATGAAGAACCTGGCAGGGGGGAGGGGGCGCGGGATTCAGTCTTAACAAATGAACATTTTTTTTAAATTTCTTTATTGATTAAGGTATCACATATTTGTCCTCATCCTCCCATCCCCATTCCAAACCCCTCCCCACGCATGCCCCCACCCCCCTGTTGTCCGTGACCACTGATTAGACTCATATGGATGCACACAAGTCCTTTGGTTTATCTCTCCCCCTTATCCCCACGCTCCCCTACCTTCCCTCTGAGGTCCGACAGTCTGATCTATGCTTCCTTGTCTCTGGGTCTGTTCTTGTTCACCAGTCTATGTTGTTCATCATTTCCCCTAGATGAGTGAGATCATGTGCTACTAGAAATACTCTTATAAGAACCGAAAATGAGACAAGCAATAATGGTTATGCTGAGAGGCAAATGAATCAGTCTGTAGTGAGTTTCTTTCTGGGCCAACAGTTCTTTTGAGTCCCAATTTCAATGTCAAACAGTTCCTTATGTGTACATGTCAGCAATGATATTTCAGTTCTGGATGGTGGACAAATGGTGGTAATGCAGGTCCAATCCTCTCTGGTTTGGTCCTGGGCAACCTGCAGTGACGCACAGCTACTGACTGCTAGTATGGCAAGGCGTCATCAGCATCTTCCATATCTGGACTGCTTCTCTTCTGCCTTCATGGCTGGAGTAGTTCTGTCAATTCCTCTCTGTTGCTGGAATCCACATGGTCTCGGAGTTGTTTTCTGAAAATATACAAACATATTCTCGACCAAAAGTTAATAAAGGAATCTTTTCTATAAATTTGACTTGCGATCCTTTTTCATTTTTGGCCCAAATGGTTTTCCTTTGGCTTGTTTTGACCCCATGTATGTTTTACATGGGTGTCTTGCTGTTAGCATTACAAATGAAAGTTAATTTTATAAAGTAAAAATTTTCTAGATGTAATTTACTTACAGGATATTTTTCCTTACATGATATTCTTCTACTATCCCCCCTTTTTTTATTTAAATATTAGGAGGCTTTTGAAAATTTTATAATGTAGTCTTGATAGCTTTTAAATTTTAATTTTTTGCACTATAATATGACTGCTTTAGGTTCATTACATGTTACGCAATTTTACCATGAGATGAACTACCAATAAAAATTTTAGTTAACACTTTAGGAACAGCTTTTTGTCCAGTACAATTAATTTTTCTAGAATATTCGCTTATTTCAGTTAGCCAATTTAAATTAGCCTGAAAACTTGACTACTATTTTACTGTCAAATTTAACACTTTAACAACAATTTTATTTTACCCTGTAAATATTAGCCGAAAGGATTATTTGCCTTCTTCAGTAGGCCCGAGCATTCCTGGAACAAATGAACATTTTAACTATGGTGAACATTTTGTTATCAAGACCACAGATCAAAGCTAATATCTTTTATGTCAAAATTCATAAATTTTAAAAATGTCCTGGGGATAAGTTGAGAAATTTAGACAACTACAAATGAACCACTTTTAATTGCATTTCACTTTTCTAGCTGAATGCTCATGGAGTTTTCCTTCTTGTTTTACTGGCAAATTCCAATTAGGGTCATTAGAGTGACAAAACCAGCTTGACTGTTCATAAATATCTTGCATTGTACAGAAATTAAAGTGTTGCCACAGACATCAAGATATTACAATTCCGACTGCTGAGGGAGCCTTCTAGGACAATTATTGAGGAGTTCACATTAGCCTTGTTACTTCCTCCTTTAATTGCAGTTTAATACAAATCAACAGTTCAGTTCTCCAACATCAGTTCAAGTGCAATAGCAGAAAGGATTGTAAAAGAAAAGGACTTCCCTAAATAAAGCAGCCAATTAACATTTTAACATATAAAAGGCGCACCTTGCCATCATATTAGCCATTGGGTCAAAGAAGTACAATTTTGTTTCCTGAATGGGAAAATCCAAGTTCTGAGGAACCATTCTTGTGCTAATTTATTGAATTGACAGTGACTAAGTACTTTGAAAATGCACCAACCTTGTGCCAGGTACTGGCAATACAAAGATAAAGAAGACTCAAAGATTCAGCTTTAACCTGTAAACTTTAAAAGTTATTGTAATATACTGTTGTGCAGTTTGGGAAAGGCTCTGGACAGAGTCCTGGAAGAGTGTAGGGATGGAAAAAGAGCTATGCCTTATGGAGTTGGGGCTGGGGTGCTTCCCAAAAGATGGCCCACTTCAGCTACATTTGAAAGGATGAATGAGAATAAAGAATGGAGGCAGCAATTTTACTAAAGGCAGAGGACAAAGGCATAGAGTGTGAAAACACAAAAGGCATAAGGTAGGTACAATTGAAGAGAGAAAGGGTTGGTCATGTGGGCTTGGTCTTATCTGGGAAATGTTTCTGAGGTAGATTCACCAGGAGCAGGTGAATGGATATGGTGGAGGGGAGGACAGAGTGTATGAAGGCAGGATGGCTGGGAGGCCTCAGGCTTGGGCACTGGGTGAGCAGTTTGGGTTTGTCCAGCCCACTTCCTCTGGGCAGCCCAATCTGGGTTTCCAGAACCAGTACTTCCCTGAGCTTCTGCAGCCCCATCTGGCTGATTAACTACTAATTCAAATATCAACTCATGGTCTTTCATTTAATTTCTTTAAAAAGATTTTCACACTGTAGAGAATGAGGAAAAATCTTCTCCTTTGAAAAGTCAAGTAAGACCTAGGTATCACTTTAAAGAATTTAGTCTAAAACTGTTACAAATTGTAAGTTATTAAGTGAGCAGATATTGGTAATTTGATTCAGGAGTTTAAAATTTCTCTGCCTCACAAAAGAAGAAATCAGAGCTTTAGTTAACCATAAAGGTTTTCCAAGAAATAAATGGAAATGCCCAATGTATTTTTATTTGTTTCCTCTCTTTGCCCTGGTACTAGTAGAATTGGTAATGTGTTATGACTTGAGAACTAGCAGTTGATAATGGAATATTAGTGTTAATAGTGATGATTTCGACAAAATTAAGGCTCATAGGTGTTATGTGGCATGTGCAGGGTTACACAGCTCATAAGTGGCAGATTGAGCTGAACCACAAGACAGAAGGCCAAGGTTTCATTGCCTTTCTTTTGGTAATGAATGATGGCTGCATTTGGCTAGGTGGTGAGAAAGACAGTATGTGAGGTAAAGAAAATAGATGGGCAGGGAAATTCTAACAAGCTGTTGGAGGCAGGATGTTATTTGGGCAGCAGTCTCCCAGGGAAGACCCAGATTGGCAGATAGATAGACCCAGGCTTGGGAAAGAAATATCAAGGGATTTTAATTTCCTGGAAATAAAGCAGTCTCCTCCTCAGGGGCAGACACAGAGTGGGTATTTATATGTTAGTTCCCTTGCTTTCTCCCCTAGTTGTTGTTTTTTTGTTTTTTGTTTTTTGTTTTTCATGGAAAGTGAAGACTAAAATCCCTCTCTGTCTTTTCTCAAATGACTAGTTGAAAAAATAGGTAGGAAAAGGGGTTTGGATTTTATTCTATGTCTAGTGGGTATTCCCTGGAAGATTTTAAGAAATAAATGAATGATTTTATTTATTATTTTATAAGATGAATCTTAGTGGAGAATGGATGGTAGGGAGTTACAGGAGCTAATAAAAAACATCAGAAGCAATTGCTTTATGTTAGATAAGTATGGTGGATCATATCAAAAATGGCAATAGCAGTGATAGATAGAAGTAGATAGACTCAGGATACATTTTTAGAGGTAGTGTAGGAATGATTTGTGGAAGAATTGAACATGAGGGGACAAAAAATGGAATAAATCTTAAAATTTTTTATGTAAGTAACTGGAAATGGCTTGGGGAGAAGATTTTTGCAGGAAGAATCTTGAATTTGGATCCAACCATGTTAGTTTGGAGGTAACTATTAGACATTGAAGTGAAGATGTCAGTAGGCAGCTGGATGTATGAGTGGAAATGTAAGTTTGGGATTCATCCGCACATAGTATTTAAAGCTATTGGACTGAATGAGGTCACTTAGGGTGAGAAGAAAAAGAGGCTGAAAAACATTGAGGATAGGCCAGTGAGATAGAAATAAAACCAGGAGAGTGCAGTGTCTTGGAAGACCAGGGAAGAAGAGGTTTTAAAATGGAAGGACTAGTCAGCTGTTTCAAGTCCTGCTGGTAAATTAAGAGCAGAGAAGAGACCACTAACTTTGATTATAAGCAGGTCATTGATAACTTTGGCAAAAGCAGTGTCTATAGAATAGTGGAGATGGAAACTGGATTAGAGTGATTTGAGTAAAAAAATGGTTAAGAGTTGGAATGATGACTGTAGAATATTTATAAGAGATTTTGCCGAAACCGGTTTGGCTCAGTGGATAGAGCGTCGGCCTGCGGACTCAAGGGTCCCAGGTTCGATTCCGGTCAAGGGCATGTACCTTGGTTGCGGGCACATCCCCAGTAGGGGGTGTGCAAGAGGCAGCTGATTGATGTTTCTCTCTCATTGATGTTTCTAACTCTCTATCCCTCTCTCTTCCTCTCTGTAAAAAATCAATAAAATATATTTTTTTTTTAAAAAAGAGATTTTGTTGTGAAGAGGAACAGAGAAATGAGGTAGCAACTGGAATGAAGAAGGTGTGGGATCAAAGGATTTTTTAAAAAAATAAGCTATAACTGATGAGGATGATCAGATTGAGAGGGAGAAATTTAAAAAGCAAGAAAGAGAAGAAATAACAAGAGGAAGGAAACCCAAGAAGGCTAATGGAAATGGGACGGATACCAAACACATGTGGAGGAGTTAGCCACGAAGAGAAAGAGAAACAGTTCACTATAGTTCCTGCTTTGCCAGTTGAGGCAAGGATGTCCATTTGTGAGTGAAAGGTCAGATGTTGGATGTGTTTGTAGATTTCAAAAGGGAGAAAAAGCTGTGAAATAGTTGTTTTGGAGAGTGAGAATGTGAGCATTAAAGCAAGTGTGGTAGGATCTTCAGACAATTATAAAGGGCTCATTTGAAATTTGTGACCATGATTTTAAAATTAAACCTGTCAACACAGCTGTGTGTTTTTTCAGACGATATTCAGCTGTTAAAATACAGGGATGAAGTAGGCCGACAGTGGAGTTGACTAAAGTTGGAACTTTGCAAGGCAGATGTGATAGAGGGAGAGAGAATTTAGTGGATTAAGTTTATTTGCAGGACTATGAATAGAATGATGTATTGTTGAACCTAACATCTGGATAGAATGAAGTGAACACATAAGGTAGATTATAAACTGTGAGGTCAGTACTCTGAAGATCTTCATGAAGTTAATTACTAGAATAAGATTACTATGATAGCTGTACTGGAAGGCAAAGAAATAGGCAGATAAAGAAAGAGGAGCATAAAAGTGAGATCAAGGAGTGGTCTGTGAAATAGGAGGGGGGAAGAGTGTTTCCAGAAGGAAGAAGTAGTCAACATGTTGAGACATCCACATAGAGGTAGAGCCCAGCTGGCATGGCTTAGTGGTTGAGCATCAAACTATGAACTAGGAGGTCACAGTTAAATTTCCAGTCAGGGCACATGGCCTGGGTTTTGGGCTCCACCACCAGTAGGGGATGTGCATGAGGTAGCCAATCAATGATTCTATCATCATTGATGGTTCTATCTCTCTCTCCCTCTCCCTTCCTCTCTGAAATAAATAAAATTATAATTAAACAAAAGATTTAGGTAGAAATGTGAACAGTGGATAGAATGACAAGGTCTTTATTGACCTTGACAAGAGCCATTTCAATGGAATGATAGGATCCATTGTGGTTGGTTGGGAATTGATTAGATAATGAGGAAGTTGGGACAGAGAACTAAAAGTTGGCTGTGAAGGAAAACAAAAATAAAATAGGCGGTAGCTAGAGGGGAATATGAAGCCTTAAGTGAAACTTTTTTAAAATTGAGCAACAATTGATTGTGTTTTTAATTGAAATTATTATTGAGATAATTGTAAATTCATATGCAGTTGCAAGAAGTAACGCAAAGAAATTTTTGCACAACCTGTGCAGCTTCCCCCAATGGTAACATGCTGCAATAACACAGTACAATATCCCAACCAGGACATTAACACTGATATAAAACATCAGTCCTACCCAGTACCACCTGCATTTGTATGTGTATATATGTTAAATTATGTGTAACTTTGTCACTTGTGCAAGTTGTGTACACATCGCCACTGTCAAGACACTGCACAATTCCAACACAGGAATCCTTCATGTCACCCTTTCATAATCACACTCTCCACCCTCGTAAGTCCCTAACCATTTGCAGCTACTAAGCTATTCTCCATTTCTATAATTTTGCAATTTCATTATTGCCATATAAGTGGAATCATATAGTATGTAACCTTTTAGAATTGGCTTTTTTCATTCATCATAATTTCCTGGAGATTCATCCAAATATTCTATGTATCAATAATTTATTCATTTTTATTGCTGAGTTCCATGATATGGATACACCAGAGTTTCTTTAACCCATTGAAGGACATCTGAGCTGTTATCAGTTTTTATTTTTATAAATAAATCTGCTACTAAAATCTGTGTACAGATTTTTGTGTGAATATAAGTTTTCATTTTTCTGGGGTAAATGCCCAGGAGTACATTTATTGAATCACTTGGTAGTTATTTGCATGTTTAATTTTTAAAAGAAGCTACCAGATCATTTTCTAGAGTAGCTGCACCATTTTACATTTCTACCAACAATATATGAATGATCCAGTTTCTTGACATCATCACTAGAATTTTGTGTTCTTATAATGTTTTATTTTAACCATTCTTGTGGGTATATAATGGTATCTTATTGTGGCTTTAATTTGCATTCCCCTGATAGCTAATGATTTTGAATGTCTTTTTATGGGCTTATTTGTCATCTGTATATTCTCTTTCATGAAATGAAATGTCTATTCATACCTTTTGCCCATCTTTTAATTGGATTATTTGATTTTTACTGTTGAGTTCTGGCAGTTCTCTATACATTGATACTCTAGAAGGTTTTTGTCAGATATGTGGTTTGCAAATACAGGGGTGGACAAATGTTGGTTTATAGTTGTTCATATGGAAAAAGTCATGCAGGTTATGATTATTATAATAGATTTATTAATTCAAAAGGTTGTCACAATGCCACAGTAAACCTACTTTGCTCACCCCTGTATGTTTTCTCAGTCTATAGCTTGTATGCATTTTCTTATGGCTCTTCTCAGAGAAAATAATCTTTCAATACTTAAAAAATACTGTGCTAATCCCTCTTGGTCTCCATGGTTTCAGATTAGAAATCTGCTGTCATTCAAATTGGTGATCCTGTATGGGTAATGTGTTTTCTCTTTCTCTGCTTTCAAGAATTATTCTTTGTCTTCCTTTGTCAGAATTTTCATTATGATGTGTATTGGCTTGCATTTCATTTTATCCTATTTGAAGTTCACTTAGCTTCTTGAATCTGTAGGTCTGCAGCTTTCACCAAACATGGGAAGTTTTAGCCCTTATTTCTTTACAAATTTTTAGCTCCACTTTCTTTTTTTTAATTTCTTTATTGATTAAGGTATTACATATGTGTCCTTATTCCCCCATTACCCCCCACACCCCATTCATGCCCTTACCCCCCTGTTGTCTGTGTCCATTGATTAGGCTTATATGCATGCATATAAGTCCTTTGGTTGATCTCTCCCCTTTACCCCCACCGTCCACTTTCTTTCTCTTCTCCTGGGATTCCCATGATATAATTTGCTGGATCTTTTATTTTTGTTCCACATGTTGCTGAGGTGCTGTTCATATTTTTTTCCAGTCTAATCTTTGTTGTTCATATTATGTGAATTCTATTGATCCATTCTCAATTTCACTGAGTCTGTCCTCTGTCATCTCTACTCTACCATTGATTCCTTTATTTATATAATTTCCATTTGATTCTTTTATAAATTCTATTTCTCTTCTGGGTTTTTTTTCTTTTTTTCATTTATTTCAAGAAAATTTATGATTGCTGTTTAAACATTTTATGATGGCTGCTTTATTTTTTTAATATTTATTTATTAAATGTATTGGGTGACATTGGCCAACATGAATATATAGGTTTCAGGTATGGGTTTATATGCTACAAGATCTGTATATTGCAACATGTGCCTATCATCTTATATTAGGATCCCTTCTCCCCCCACCCCCTTCCTGCTGGCAATCACCACACTTCTGTTTCAAGGCATCGTGGTCAGAGAATATGCTTGGTATAATTTCAATTTTCTTGAATTTGTTTATGCTAGTTTTGTGACTCAACATATGGTCTATCCTTAAGAATGTTCCATGTGCACTGGGGAAGAATGTTTAATCTGATGTTCTGTTATTGTGAATTATGTCCATTTGGTCTAGTGTTTCATTTAAGGCCTATATTTCTTTATTTATTTTTTGTTTGGTTGATCTGTCTAGAGCTGCCAATGGAGTATTGAGATCTCCAATTTTGATTGTGTTTTGATCTCTTTCTCCCTTTAGTTCTGTGAGTAGTTGTTTTATATATTTCAGTGCCCCCTAGTTGGGTGCATATAAAGAAGTGCTATGTTTTCTTGATATAGTGTTCCCTTTATCATTAGAAAGTGTTGATGGCTGCTTTAAAATCCTTGTTAGATAATTCTAACATTTAAGTCATCTCAGTATTGGTATTAGTTTTTGTTTTTTTCCACTAAAGTAAAATCCTTGGTCAAAATTTGCCAAACTCAGCCTAATCCTGTTCTTTGGTAGAGAAGGTCAAGATGAGGGTAGACATAGGCTTGTGGCACCAGTCAGGATCGAGTAACTCAGTAAGAGGAACTCCTAAGATGCAATTGGAGCATCTACTTCCCTGGGAAGCTTTTGGTGAGTGTTGGGGCCCACTGAGCTACCCTGGCCTCGGTGCACTGCTTGCCTACAGTGTTATATGAAGCTTTCTGCCCTACCTTTCCTTAATTCTAAGTGCTCCTTTAGAGTAGGGATAAGCAATAAGAGAAGGTACTCATGCCTCCATGTCACAGCATGCCCTCAATGTTACAATATGTACCCTCTCCCAAAGTAACTTTTGCAAGTCCCTGAGGGAAAAAAACAAAACATCATTTTAAAATGTCTCATATGAAATCTATTCATATAAGCAGTCAACTACATCAATTGTGAAACATGTCATGGTTATATTTGTTCTGGGACTGCTGAAATATCATAGGGTCTTTCATCATGATGGAAAAGGAATACAAAGAAGAATTAGGAGTGCCATCTTGTGGCGAGATCTATCATTACCAATTAAGAGTCCCAAAAGCCACCAATGGGCACTGAGTGTATATTTTCTTTGTATCCTCAAAGCCCAGTCTGGAAGAAACTCTTGAGAACTATTTGTTGAATAAATAAATGAATGAGAGCAGGGGATAGGCGTGGAATGGAGACTTGCTTTGGAAAGTTGACCTGGATATCACCTTGATAAAATGTCTGATATGCACTGTCCATTGTTGGCTTGGAGACATTTAAAAATAGTGTTGTAGCCCTAGCTGGTTTGGCTCAGTGGATAGAGCGTCGGCCTGTGGACTAAAGGGTCCCAGGTTCGATTCTAGCCAAGGACACATGCCTGGGTTGCAGGCTTGATCCCCCCCAGTAGGGGGCGGACAGGAGGCAGCCGATCAATGATTCTCTCTCATCATTGATGTTTCTATCTCTCTATCCCCTTCCCTTCCTCTCTGAAATCAATAAAAATATTTTTAAAAAATGGTGTTGTAGATAACTCATTATTATGTACCTGCCACATAGGGAAATGAGAAATAAAATATATGCATGAAGAAATCAAGAACTATCAACTTTCCCATGTGTTGGCCTTGTCAATCATAGGTTATAATACTATCTGATGATATTATTCTCTTCCTGTAAGTATCAATGTGCTACAAATTAATAAAACCTTTAAATAGCATGAAGAATATGGTTAGCTTCAGATCTTAAGTATTTTGTCCATATTCTAGCAAGTTGAACTAAAGGAAATTGACAATAAACTTTTTTGACTTATAATAATGTCAATTTCATATGGACCAACCTACTATTTCAAATCAGTTCTCTTAAAATATTTATTTTGGACATATGCTATGTTTAGATAATGTGAAAACCATGAGGATACAGAGACAATAAGACATGGGCCTTGCCTCCAAGTATCTCACCATTCAATGTGGGAAATAAGCATTTAGATAGCATGCCCTTTTTTCTAGTCATTTTTTTAAAGTGTTGACAGTGTTAGGTTAAGCCAAAATCTGGGAGGTGTAAAGAGAGGTCTAGGAAGACATGACAATTTGGCATGGTGCATAAGAGCATAGATTCTGGCACCAAAGTCTGGATTTGAATCCTAATTTTGCTATTTGCCAGCTGGATGACTTTGGGTAAGGTACTAACTTCTCTATACCTCAGTTTCCTTATCTATAAACTGGGAAAATATAGTGCCTACTTTATATGATTGAAGTGAGTATTAAATGAGTTAATATGTACAAAGCACTTAAACTAGCTCCTAGCACATAGTAAGTACTATTTAGCTATCATCATCATCAGCAGCATCATTGTCTCTCTATTACTGTAGAAGCATTTGAGGTATGTTTGTAAGAGGAGTTAAATGTCAGTATTCATTCTTTCATTTTTTATTTAACAAGAATTAACTTACTGAGGTCCTACCTTTTCCAGTTCCTGTGAGGAATGCATAGGGCCACCATGACCTACTCTTTTTAAACATATCATCATCTCCTTCAAAGTCATCATCATCTTCTTTAAATCTTCCCCTGACTCAGAAGCTAGAACAAAGGAATGCAAAAATGAAAGGACAGAGGACAGTAGTACTGGTATCACTGGAATGCATGGTACATGGGAGCTTGTGTCAAGCAATGTGGAAGGGTAAGCCAGTGCCTAGATTATTGGAATCTACTCATGTACACACTTGTGAAGGTAAAATCTATTTTGGGTTGGCTTTAACAAAATCAACTGAAATAGCTGGAAAGAAGCTAAACAAAATAAAGGCAAGTGTATGTCTTATTGCTGGCATATAGTACCTTAAGTGTGCTCTGTAGACATTAGATGAATGCTGAATGCTCTGTGTTCTCAAGTTGTGAAATTACCCTTCCAAAAAACTGTATTTTCAACTAAATTGCTTAAACCTAAATTAATTTTTGTACCATAGCAAATGTATTGACAGCTAAGAATTAAGATTATAAAAGTTAACTGCTGTGGAATATGAACAGTCAAAATTTTATTTTGGTTGTAATGCCTTAGCCACCTAACAATATATTTTAGCATGGCTTTACAAAAAGTGGATAATGTTCATCATTTGATTATTCGGTATTTCAAAGTTCTTAGGCTAGTAGGTAATTTTTATTGGTGTTTACTATTTTATAAAATGTCCAAGTGGAAACAGTGACGTATTGGCACTTCCCCTACCAACTTTATCACTGAAATGTGGGATTTCCATTAACTTTACCAATTGTTAAGTCCACCTTTGATTTTATATCCTCTAGGGACCCAATGAGATAAGGATTTCTCTGGAAGGCCCTCATGTGACTCCACTGGGAAGAGCAACACTGTGCATCATGACTGATTCCCAGGCACATTGCATTCTATGGAGAGCACAGACCATATGGGTGGACTAATTAATTTCATGGTTCTATTTGAATTAACTTGGCTTCTGGAATCCTGAACTCTTTTTCATTTCATGTGATAACTATCATTTGCTTGTACTGAGTCTGAACCGATCACCAATCACCTCTATCAGTTTTCAGTGAGGCCATTTTTTTTTTTTTACTAAATATAGACCAACCATCAACTTGAACTTAAAATGACATGGCAAGTAGTCCAGTCAGTGGCGAAGAAATAGTCTTCTATGCTGCTATGATCTGGGCCCACTGTATATACATTCATAACTAGCTCTAACAGCAAGACTCAATGAATGATACTTTGTCTGGATTACCATTAGGAACTAATAATGTGAGAGGCAATATCAGCTCAACACAAGATCTATTTGTAACTGGAGTACTGCATGGATTTTTAAAAGGCTTTCAAACTAATGATCTATTAATAGGTCACAGAGGTCAAAGGAAATGTGGGTTGGTCAGAACCATGGTGTATCACTTTGTGGTAGAACTGGAGTTTCTAGTTTATGATCTGGCTATTAGAACATGTTGCCTATCTTTCCATCTTTGCAACTCACCAACAATACTAACAAAGTTTTCCCAACTACAATGTTAAACATGGTTGAAAACAGCATGAAGCTAAAGAATTGACACACGCAATAAAAAATAATTAAAAATAAACAGCATCAAAAATCTTGTCTAGGTAAAGCTTTTACTATTGTTATGAGTGCCATAATTTGAGATACAAATACAGTCCTTGAGGGTGAAATGTGAGGTATAGAAACCCCCTTTCCTTCCCCTTCCCCAAACAGTTACTCCTGTGTTGTAGTCCCTCTTGTTATATGCTGGAAGAAAGAAAGTGCATAGTAGATTGCTCCAGATTTAGAAAGAATACCAACAACAGAATAATGAAAATATCAGCAGCTTCAATTTCTGGAACTTTTACTCTGTTTATATGCTTAAAATATGTTATCACATTTAATTCTTGCTAGAGCTCTGAGACATAGATATTTTTTTCTCCTCATTGTAATATTCTAAAAACGTCCTTCTAATTTTTTTTGTTAATCCTCACCCAAGGATATTATTTTCATTGATTTTTAGAGAGAGTGGAAGAAGGGGGGAGGAGAGAGAGAAAGAGAGACACACATAGATTGGTCGCCTCCTACACGCAGGGATGGGAGGAGGGATAGAATCTGAAATCCAGGTACGTGCCCTTGACAAACCTTTGACAAACCCTTGACCCTTTGGTGCACAGGCTGACACGCTAACCACTGAGAAACACTGGCAAGGCCTAAAAACATAATTTTAAAGAAATAACAACTTCGTATTTTATCTAAAAGCAGAGAGAGCAAAACCTAACAAATCAACAGCAAAAATGAAGGTGCTCTCTACTTTCCATTAATTACTGCCCCCAAAGCCCAGTACCTTTCCCTGGAGGTGCAATAACTGGGAAATCTGACTATCCTGTTTTAGCTGTTAATACACAAAGGCATCACAGGTAGGGTTACCACATTTAGCAAACCAAAATAGAGGATACTTTGTGAAATTTAAATTTCAGAGAAACAACAATATTTTTAGTATAATTATGTCCCAAATACTGCATGGGACATAGTTACACTAAAAAAAAGTAATTATTGTTAACTGAAATTCAAATTTAACTGAACATTCTATATTTTATCTGGCAATCCTAAGAGCTATTTATAATTTCCAAGTTACATAAGTAAAATAAAACAATAAGGCCAATCTTAACTTGTTTTATTATAATGGGAATCCTACAGAATGAGCTTCACTTCTTTAGAGACAAATGAGCAGCAGATGTCTGATTTGGTTAATGTGCCATCAGCTGAGTACAATCAACATATATATAGTAATTTAAATAAGAGAAAGGAAACATGCTAAAAATGCAGGCTTGTATAGAAATGTCTCTTTAGTTTACTTATTTTAGACTTATAGTGTTTCAGCTCTGAAAGGGCTGTGGAGGTCAATCTCTGTAATGTTTTCTCCAAAATCCCCAACCCTGGCCTGGAATCTCATTCTTTAATTCTGTGATTGCTGACAAAAAGATCCCAAAGGGGTCGTTGAGACTGAAAGTTAATCCATTCTCTGACTCCCACGCCTTGCACCTAGAGAAAAGAGCCCCTCCCTCCATACTCATAGATGCCTTGCACTTGCCAAAAGATGCACTCCCAGCCTGAGCCTGGTAAGAGCAGGTGCCATTTTAAAATAATTTGCATAAAAGCACAAGACTGTTGGCCTGACTCACATAGGCATTTAACACTTAACAGGCATACCTCAGAGATACTGCGGGTTCAGTTCCAGACCACTGCACAAAATGAGTATCGCAAAAAAAGCAAATCGTTATCTATTTGCTGGTGGAGGGTCTGCCTTCATTGTAAAAAAAAAAAAAATGTGACATTTATGAAGCACAATAAATCAAAGCGCAATAAAATTAGGTATGCTTGTATTTGAAAAGTCACTACTGAGAGCCAAGGACCATATTATTGCAGAGATGGATGGGGCATGGTCCCTTCCTTCTAGGAATGCAAAGACTGGTGGAAGACAGACAAGTAAAGCGATCATTACAAAATGTGGCTTGATATAGGGTGTGCAGTGGACACTATGGGAGCAAAGAGGAGGGAAGTTATTTCAGCCCGGTGACATGAACTAAAAGACATTCTCAGATAAGCTTGAGCAGAATCCAGATGGAAGGATGGGGTTAGTTAGGCAGCAAGGGGTTGAGGGGAGAAAAGGCATTCCAGGCCGAAGGTAAAGTGGCACGAGCAGATTCACAGAGGTGTGAAACTGAATGTCATGCTTTGGAAACCTCTGGATACTCATTTTAGCTGTAGTGAGTGTGGAAGACAAAGGGGTGCCAAATTAATGAAGATTCTTTACCGAGAGAGTCCATTTGGGAAACACTGGATTAAACAGTGCACTGTGGGATAATTATGTTTCCTGCTCATTCTCTACCCCCGCCATGCCAAGAATAGTGACAGCCAAATAGCAGACACTCAATACATATTTTATTAAATGAATGAATGAATGAATGAATGGATTAGTGATTAAATTAATGGCACTTTTTGTCAGAGTCCAGACCTCAAGAGGGATATAGTATACATAATTTCTATATAATTTGACCACGTATTTTTTTTTATTTCACTGAATAATACATTTTCAAACACTATTATTTTTTTTAAATATTTTTGGGGAAATCATGACTTAAGAAGACATGAAAATTAATATATACATGAATGATATAAAGTGAGAGAAATCCAGAATAAGGGTTTACACTTAGGTAAAAGGATGCACAACTTTCTCTGTTGATTCTTCCTGGAACTGAATGATTGATTGCAGGTGGGTAGCATGGGAGGCCAGACACAAGGTGAGCTTGCCCCAGTCCCAGGGGGCTTTGCAAGGAAGGCGTTTTCAGGGACAGTACTTTATAGTCACATTTTTCTTTCCTTCATTTACAAGCCCAAATTACACTGAAGCTAATCAGGAAATACCCAGCTTCCTATGGGTCAACTGTTTTCACACCAATGCTAACCATTCATACAGTGGTCTTAAGATAACAGCATTAATCAAGTAATAACTTTACAAAAAGTATTTTATACATTTCATCTCATAGATTTTCCATGACAGTCACAGGCATGGTAATACTATAATAATAATTACTGGGCTAAGTATACTGTATAAACATTATCTCTTTTAATCCTCATAACAACCGGATCCATTGATAACAAACTGAGAGGTTAAGTAACTAGTGCAAGGTCTCATAGCTAGGAAGTGGCAGAGCAAGGACTTGAATCTGGATCTGACACAAAAGTCCACATGCTTAACTGCCCCACCATGATACTGTTAGTTCTACTATAAAGCATTTGTAGTGTATAACCAAATAGAAGTTGAATATAACTCCTTAGTATGTTCACACAAATGTATCCTCAAGAAAACAATACTAATCTCAATGACTATCATGAAATAGGATCCATTTGTGACTACTTTTGAAGTAGTCATGGATCAAGTATGTATTATTGCTCTGTATATCCTATCTAATAATAGATAAATATGCAAATTGACCACACCTTCGCTAAGCCCAAGCCATGCCCACCAACCAATCAGGACAAGTATGCAAATTACCCCAACCAAGATGGCGGTTAATTTGCATATCAAGACAGCATGTAGAAAGAAGCCAAGAGCTGCAGAAGGGAGCAAAGCTGCGGAGAAGCAAGCAAGCTGGGGCGGGGGGGTTGGGGGGAGGAGAAGGGAGGAGCGGAGGCAGGGCCGGGGCAGGGAAGAAAAGCAGGCAGGCTGGCAGAGAAGGCGGGGCGGGGTAGAGTGCAGCAGGAAACCCTATTGCAGGATTCTTCCTGCAACGGAAACGCTAGTTATAGATAAAACTTTTTGACAATGTTATTGGATTAGAAAGGGCAGCTGAATCATGTTCAATGCTGATTCATAACTGACAGCTGATGCTGGATGTTGGCTTCTGCAGCAAAACACAATTAGATATCACCTGGGACAAAACCAAAATAAACAAGTCAGGACTATGTTGTACTGGACCCCAAACTGCTCAGTCTTTACTCCTCTCCCCACAGGAGTTCTAGGTTTCCATGAATCTGCTTCATGCATCTTTTCACACATAGACCCAAATAAAAGGAAGTAGGCTGATCATGAAAATTAGTAGGACATCACTTTCTGGGCTGTTGCGGCCCTTGTGAAATTATATATATTACTATACTACTTACTTTTGCTTTTTAAATATTAAAACATTTATTCACAACATGGCATAGTCTTTATTGATGAGTAATGTGATTGGGCTATTTTAAAATATGTAGTAAAATATAACATATACAGAGGAGTACTCATATAATTAATGATTATTGTTTACAAATGGAGCATGCCTAACTAATGAGCACCCAGATAAAGAAACAGGACATTACCTGCACCCCAAGAAGAGCCACTCTGGTCACTAACCCCTAAGGCTAACATCTATTCTTACTTTTTAAAGCATAGAAGCTAAAATAACTACAACAGTGGCCTATCTACAAAATGTCACACATGAAATTTGGACCATCTGACTCTGGAGCTAATACAATAGATAATGCATGCCTAAAACTGCAAAACTTCTCCAAATTCCATAGAGAGAAGAATTTTCTATTTTTTTTCCAAGTCTTTGATTGTATCTGGAGATGAAATGATAGGTGCCTAAATAGCAGGCCTGAAAGAATAACTATGGCAATAGGGAGGGAAGTCTGAGATTATCCCAGGCTTCCATGATGCTGTGTCTGGTGGGGTTGATAGCAATAGTGATCTCAAAAGGCTAAGAGCCAAGTCTGGAAACTCTTTAGCTTTGCAGTTTCCCCAGAGGCCCCTCTGAGCAGGTATTTCCACAGACGAAATTGCCCATGGGGAAGCTTAGTTGGCCAGCTAGTGTTGGTTTTAAATGCAGCAGGTTTTATGGGGCCAAGATGACCTTTAGCTGTGCTGTTACAATCACTGCCAGGCTCTGCATTCTGGTCTCTAATCCTCCAAACTCGCCTCTGCAATTGTTGGCCCTTTTCACAGATGAGAAAACTGATGCTCAGGACAGTTAAATGTCCTGTCCAAGGTCCTCACATAGTAACTGGCTGGGGCAGGAAATCCATGTCTTTTTTTTACTAGAGTCTCTGCTTGTAACCATTATATGCCAAGCTTGAAACACCTCTTAGCTTCCCAGAGAATGCTCTATTGCAGTGGTCGGCAAACTCATTAGTCAACAGAGCCAAATATCAACAGTACAACGATTGAAATTTCTTTTGAGAGCCAAATTTTTAAACTTAAAACTTTTTCTAACGCCACTTCTTGAAAATAGACTCGTCCAGTCCGTGGTATTTTGTGGAAGAGCCACACTCAAGGGGCCAAAGAGCCGCATGTGGCTCGCGAGCCGCAGTTTGCCGACCACGGCTCTATTGGAGAATTTTCTTTTCTTTTCTTTTTTTTTTTTAGAATTCTTGACTGTGGCCCCAGAGTTTCAAATTGATATCTTCTCTTTTGCAATGGTTCAGAAGGAATTTGCAGAGCCTAAAAATGATCATTGATCATGTCAGTTACCACTTATGAGACCAGGGAACCCATCGGGACTCACTTCTCAAAGTGTGTTCCATGGACCAGCAGCATGAAATGTAGGATCTCAGACACCACCCCAGAACTCCTGAGTGAAAATTTGCATTTTAATGAGATCCCAAGGAGATGTGTACACACATTAAGTTTAAGAAATATAGTTGAATGCCAGAGAACTTAATTTAGTGTACTCTGCTCAAAATGGAGCTTCTATCTATCTTGGGAAAAAGACATGGACAATATGAGTGAGAATATTGATCTTGTTTCAAGAGGAAGAAAAAGAAGCTGTCTCCTTGTCACTGAGGCAATGGGAGGTTGTGAGAAGATTATAATAGTAACAGCCTCCCTCATTCACTTTGCTCTCTTTGCAGGCACATGCTGTCATTAGCATTGATTGGAGTTACAGGATTCACATACCTGCTGGGGAAAATAGATGCCTTGTTTTGCTGCACTGTAAGGAAACATCGGCCAGTTCAACTATGCCTTTGTTGATGTTAATAAATTATGTGCAATACCAAAAAATATTTAAACAGCCTACATAGGGACTGCATTATTTGGCTTCTAATAACATTCTTACTAGCAACAGCAAAGAGAAATAGGTTTTTGCTGAAATTAAGTCAGCAGGGAGGTTGGAACTGTTACTCTGAAAAGGTTCTTCCTGCTCTTCAAGTCATTTTGTCATCAGTGAACTGACCACCGTGCAGATGTTAACATTCTGGCACTTTTAACCCTGTGAGATAATAAGGTTGGTGTCCTGTAAGGAAGAGCCCATCACAGACTCATTTATTCATTTTTACAATATGTATTAGTATTTATTGATACTCTATTATGTAGCAGGCACAGTTTTAGGTGCTAGAGATATAATGGTGACTAGATCCAGTCCTTGATCTCATGGGCAAGACAGACACTTAACAAGTAGTATTTAATCTCCACTTTTAAAAATGGAAGTATTGGTGTCAAATGCTATTACACAGAGGTACAGGGTGCAATGGGGATCAGTAAGGAGGAATCAAACCAGTAGTGTGAACATGAGGATAGGGTTAGGAAGAATTTTCTTGGATAAATAGCATTCAAACTGAGGTCTTAAAGATGAATGACTGTTAACTAGATGAAGTGCACAAGAGTTGAGTGGGAGTAGAAGGTTCATTCCCGGCCCATGCAAAGTCCTTTCGGTGGGAAAAAGCATGGAACACTCAAGGATCTGGACCAAGTCCAGTAAGGCTTGAGTAAAGAGAGAGAGAGGAAGAATTGTATATGAACCAGAACCTACAGAGCCTTGACAATTGTGTAAGGGATAGTAATGCCATCTCTGGGATAATGATGACACCTCAAAAGGTTTTTAGTATTCTAAGAGATACTAGTATGAGTATGATTTCTTCCAGGCCTCACAGCTATAAAGGACAGAGTGGGGATTCAAACCCAAGGGCATCTGACTGCTTAGCCAGCTTTCTTAATCATGACAACATAGCACTTGTTCATTTTTATGTGGCTATATATCTTTTTCTGAAATCTCTTCCAGACCATCTGTAATTCAAATTGTATACCTTGATTTGTTTTGAAATATGTCTGGGGTGCTTTCTACTATATGACAAATGGGCAATAGGGCAGAGTGCCTGGCATGGTAGCAGTGAGATAAAGTAGTCTAGCTTTCCATGACAAATAAGATGATGGAGTATGTAATAGAGGACAGGATCACAAAATCCTACCTGGAGAAAAGCAATATGTGTAATTAGTTTCTATAAGAGGAACCCATTCTTAATAGGTATGGTATTTTTGAAGGGGCTGACCAAGCAAGTCAATAAGGGAGAGATAATACATGTAATAATAATCATACCAATATGCAATAAATTTTTATTTTTGCATTTAAAAAGTACTTTTAGCTAATTACTTATCTCACTGAGTGGCTGAGAACTAAATGGGGTGAAATATTATTAACCCATTTTACAGATAAGGAAAGAGGCTCAAAGAGGCCACAAAACTTCTCTAAGTTACATATTAAACAAATGGTAGGGCCAATATCCAAATTAAGGTCCCTTCAACTCGAGTTCTTAACCAATTTTTTGCCACTCAGAGGCTTAGTACACATTTACTGAGTTGAAAGGTCCTTGCCATTATCATGAATGAACTGACTGAAGAAAAATAACAGACATCTCTCAGAAGATTGCAGATTTCTTCCTGCTTCCATGTTGTCTTTCAAATTCCCAAGAAGGCACATTTATACAAATCATTTAGTTTGATTCCTACAAAAGTCTTAATGTAAAGGAAACAGTTAACACAAGCATTTTATAAAAGAAGCTATTGGAACACTAAGAACTAAGAAAGTGGTTGACAGATTTTTTAAATTTTTATTTATTGATTTGAGAGAGAGGAAAGCACAGCGGCGGGGTGGGGGGAAGAAACATGAATTCGTTGTTCCACTTATTGGTGCATTTATTTGTTGATTCTTCTATGTGCCCTGACCAGGGATCAAATCCATAACCTTGACATATCAGGACGACACTAACCAACTGAGCTACCTGGCCAGGGCCAATTTTTTAAATAAAGGGTTAATATAGTAGATATTTTGGGCTTTGCAGTCTCTGTTCCAACTTTGCCACTGTAGTTAGAAAATAACCACAGACAATACAGAAACACATGGGCATGGCTGTATTCCAATATAATTTTGCTTATGGACCCTGACATTTGCATTTCATATAATTTCCATGTATCATGAATATTCTTCTTTAGATTTTTCAACCATTTAAAAATGTAAAAAAAATCATTCTTAACTTTGGCTATGCAAAAATAGGTGGCAGTGTGCTGGCTTTGACCTTTGGACCATAGTTTGCTAAGCTCATCATTAAAAGGTTAAGGTGCATGCATATGGGTGTTCACCTAGTAACTGTTGTACTATTTGTAAAAAAAAAAAAAATGTTGGGTGTTTATAATCAGCAGGGTTAGAGGTTTGCCCTATACCCAAATTTTAATTTTGGCAGAACAACTGAATTTGATTTTAGTATTCCACTAGAGCAGTGGTTCTTAACCTTTCTAATGCCACGACCCTTTAATACAGTTCCTCATGTTGTGGTGACCCCCAACCATAAAATTATTTTCGTTGCTACTTCAAAACTGTAATTTTGCTACTGTTATGAATCGTAATGTAAATATCTGTGTTTTCCAATGGTCTTAGGCGACCCTGCTAGCGGTTCTCAACCTGTGGGTTTCGACCTACAGGTTGAGAACTGCTGCTGTAGAGCCTAAGACCATCGGAAAACACAGATATTTACATTACGATTCATTAACAGTAGCAAAATTACAGTTTTGAAGTAGCAACGAAAATAATTTTATGGTTGGGGGTCACCACAACGTGAGGAACTGTATTAAAAGGTCGCGGCATTAGAAAGGTTAAGAACCACTGCACTAGAGTATTAAAGGGTTAACTACAAATGCTTTCATCTGAAAAAGCTGCCAAGAGTTCATTGGAATATAATGAACAACATAAACTGATGAACAAAAATAGATTCAGAGACAGAGAAACATCGATCAGACCATTAAACCTCAGAGGGAAGGTAAGGGAGGGTAGGGGTAAGGGGAGAGATCAACCAAAGGACTTGTATGCATGCATATAAGCCTAACCAATGGACACAGGCAACAGGGGGGTGAGGGCATGAGGGAGGGGTTGGGGGGTAATGGGGGAATAAGGACACATATGTAACACTGTAATCAATAAAGAAATTTTTTAAAAAAGAGTTCATTGGCCCAGGTTCAGGGTTGACATTCTGCCTAATCATAGTTTATTCCTATGCTACTGGCCTGTTCTCACAGAGCCCTGGATCTGAGGCTCCCTGGGAAAGGGAAGGGGGCAGGGGCTTCTTGGCTCAGAGTATAGACTAGAAACACAGCAAACACTACTCATGCAGGGGGAAGAGAGGCTGGTTTTGGAACTACTGGACGAATTGACAGTGTCTTCCTCCTTATTGTGCTGCAGGCACAGGTTAGAAAACAAGGTATCTGGCTGATAACCACTTGCTTCTTCCTAAAGAGCAGCCAGCTGACAGTGTGAGCTCTTATTGCACTTATGCTGCCCCAATTCAGCTACTTCTCCAGCTCTGTTTTCTCTCTGCCCAATAAATAAATGGAAGAGTGTCAGTACTGTCCTATTACTGAGGATATATTCTTAGGGCTAAATGTAGCACATAACTACAGCTTACCATGTGGAAAAAAATGAAGACCTTGTTTTACAGCTGATGAATTTAAGACAGGGAGGAGGTGGTACACAAAGGGAAGAATGCCAGCTCTTTAGTATCTGTCAAAGCAGTCCCTCATGTTAAGGTTCATGATTTAGGATAAAGGATAATGCTATGAATGAGGATGCTAATTAACTGTTACTAGAATATTCAATCTGAAAACAAATGTTGACTTTAAGGTCTTATCTTTCAATTATCTTGCTTGTTGTACAAGGGAGACAGTGCTTTTGCAGATACAAACAGCCACACTTTCGTGCACAGGCAAATATAGTGGATGTGACACGGAAGGACTACAAATACTTCTGGAGTGAGCTATGTGTCTGTCCCCAAACCAACAAGGATACACATGGTTTCCCAGCTAGAGTTGTAGGTATTAAGGACCCACTCAAATAGGACAAACTCCTCCATATATGTAGGATATGTTTTTGTATTATATTATATGGCATATATAATATATTGTATATTTATATTATATATCTAGATAGATAGATAGATAGATAGATAGATAGATAGATAGACAGACATAACTAGAGACAATGAAGTCCTCTGTTCAGCTCATAGCAAGGTTGGAAAATAGATTTATGTATATGTATACATATTATATAAAATGTATTGCATTTTATATTATACACTGAGTGGCCAGATTATTATGATCTCTGAACGCATAGTAATCTGGCCACTCAGCGTATATCCTATATAATAAAAGGCTAATATGCAAATTGTCCCCTCAACCAGGAGTTCAACCAGCAAGCAGGCTGGCCAACTGCCCATGTCCCCTCCCCCTGGCCAGGCTGGCCAGAACCCACCCATGCACGAATTCATGCACCAGGCCTCTAGTATATATATATATATATATATATATATATATATATATATACTAGAGGCCTGGTATATATATATATATAGATATCTATATAGATATCTATATATATCTATATCTATATATATATATATACACACATACATATACATATATATATATACATATATATATATATGTATATATATATATGTATATATATATATATAGAGAGAGAGAGAGAGAGAGAGAGAGAGAGAGAGAGAGGGGCCTGGTGCATAAAACTCGTGCACAGGGGTGAGGGGGGTGGAGTAATGTGTCCCTCACCCCAGCCTGCACCCTCTCCAATCTGGGACCCCTCAAGGGATGTCTGACTACTCATTTAGGATCGGGCCTAAATGGGCAGTCGGACATCCCTCTCACAATCCAGGAGTGCTGGCTCCCAATCACTCGCCTGCCTGCCTACCTGAATGCCCCAACCGCTTCTGCCTGCCAGCCTGGTCACCCCCAACTGCCCTCCCCTGCCAGCCTCGTCATCCCTGCTGGCCATCTTGTGATGGCTATCTTGTGTTCACATGGGGCAGCCATCTTTGACTACATGGGGAGGGTAGTTAGGGGTGACTGGGCCAGCAGGGGAGGGCAGTTCACATGGGGGCAGCCATCTTGTGTGTTGGAGTAATGGTCAATTTGCATATTACCTCTTTATTATATATATATATATATATATATATATATATATATATATGTATATGTACACACTGAGTGGCCAGATAATTATGCGTTCAGAGATCATAATAATCTGGCCACTCAGTGTATATACTAACTAGAGGCCCAGTGCACAAAATTCGTGCACGGGCGCAGGTGTGTGTCCCTCAAGCCCAGTCTGCACCCTCTCCAATCTGGGACCCCTCGAGGAATGTCTGACTTACTGTCAGTCAGACATCCCTCTCATAATCCAGGACTGCTAGCTCCCAATGCTTGCCTGCCTGCCAGCCTGATCACTCCCTAACCACTCCCCTGCCAGCCTGATCGACACCTAACTGCTCCCCTGCTGGCCCGATTGCCCCTAACTGCCCTCCCCTGCTGGCGTGGTCACCCCTAACTGCCCTCCCCTGCCAGCCTGGTCTCCCCTAACTGTCCTGCCCTGCAGTTCTATTTGCCCCCAACTGCCCTCCCCTGCTGGCCTGGTTGCCCCCAACTGCCCTTCCTTGCCAGCCTAGTCACCCCTAACTGCCCTCCCCTGCCAGCCTGGTTGCCCCCAACTGCCATCCCCTGCAGGCCTGGTCACCCCTAACTGTCCTCTCCTGCAGGCCTGGTCCCCCCCAACTGCCCTCCCCTGCAGGCCCAGTCACCCCTAACTTCCCTCCCTTGCCAGCCTGGTCGCCCCTAACTGTCCTCCCCTGCCGGCCCGATTGCCCCCAACTGCCCTCCCTTTCAGGCCTGGTCCCTCCCAACTGCCCTCCCCTGCTGGCCATCTGTGGCAGCAGTCTTGTGTGTTGGAGTGATGGTCAATTTACATATTACCTCTTTATTATATAGGATAAAAGGGTAATATGCTAATTAGACCAGGAGACCTTCCAGACAAAGCCATGGTGGTGGGGCCAAGGCAGAGATGGTTAGGGGCAATCAGGCCAAGAGGGGAGAGAAGCTGGGGGTGATCAGGCTGGTGGGGGTCAGTTGGGAGTGAGCATGCCAGAAGGGGGGGCAGTTGGGGCAAGCAGGCCAGCAGGGGGAAGTTGGGGGTGAGAAGGCCTGTAGGGGGGCAGTTGGGGGCAAGCAGGCTGGCAGGCAGAGTGGTTAGGGGCAATCAGGCAGGCAGGCAGTCTGGTGAGTGGTTAGGAGCCAGCAGTCCTGGATTGCGAGAGGGATGTCCCCTGAAGGGTCCCAGATTGGAGAGGGTGCAGGCCAGGCTGAGGAACACCCCCCCCATGCACGAATTTTGTGCACCAGGCCACTAGTATATACATATTTTTCCAAGATTTCTGTGAGATAAGCAGGGGGGTCCATTGTCTCATGTTATAGTGAGATATGATAAAAACCTTAGCAATTTTGGGACTATCTCTTTATAAATCCAGAACATCTTCCAAAAATTTGTAGTTGACTATTGTAGTCAGCAGTCCTACAAGGCTTGAAAGGCCAGGGGCTGAGATTATTACAGAATTGAGTGTATGGGACTATGCTGAGTAGACAGTTCTGCTACTAAAGGTTTCTAGGATTTGGGGACCACCTTAAGAGGTCCTCATTTTGGACCTGAGATCCAGAGTTCCTAGACTTTCTAATGCAGAACATGTCTAAGTCAGATTTAATGAACTCAAGAAGCTTATGATCCAGGTCAATATTATCTATTATTTTTACCATTACTAGAGGCCTGGTGCACAAAATTCGTGCACAGATACAATCCCTAGGCCTGGCCTGTGATCAGGGCCATCTTCCCCAGCTGCCCACAGTTGGCCCCGCCCCTGCTGCCACCCACCTCCAGTTCCCCGTTTGCCATAGGGTGATCAGTGCCTGACAGCCAGAGGAAGGGATCAAGAGGTGGTCAGTGCACCTCATAGTGACTGGTCCAGCGATCTTTCTGGTTGTTCTGCCATTAGGGTCATTTTGAATATTACCCTTTTATTATATAGAATTATATGCCAGACATTGCACTAAGTGCAATGTTATTCACTATCTTACTTTATCTTCACAATAACCAAGTACTATTATTATACACTAGAGGCCTGGTGCATGAAATTCGTGCAAGGAGGGGGGTTCCCTCAGCCCAGCCTGCACCCACTCCAATTGGGGACCCCTTGGGGGATGTCCGACCGCCAGTTTAGGCCCGATCCTGAGGATCGGGCCTAAACTGGCAGTCAGACACCCCTCTCACAATCTGGGACCGCTGGCTCCTAACCACTCACCTGCCTGCCTGCCAGATTGCCCCTAACCCCTCTGCATGCCTGCCTGATTGCCCCTAACCTCTCTGCCTGCCTGCCTGATCACCCCTAACTTCTCTGCCTGCCTGCGTGATCATCCCTAACTGCCTCTGCCTGCCTGCCTGATTGCCCCTAACTGCCCTCCCCTGCTGGCCTAATCGAGCCCCCAACTGCCTTCCCCTGCCATCCTGATCTCACCCCCAACTGCCCTTCTCTGCCAGCCTGGTTGTCCCCAACTGCCCTCCCTTGCCGATCTGATCTCACCCCCAATGGCCCTCCCCTGCCAGCCTGATCTCACCCCTAACTGCCTCTGCCTGCCTGATCACCCCTAACTGCCCTCCCCTGCTGGTCTGATCTCACCCCCAACTGTCCTCCCCTGCTGGCCTGATCTCGGCCCTAACTGCTTTCCCCTGCTGGCCTGATCACCCCTAACTGCCTTTACCTGCCTGATCACCCCTAACTGCCCTCCCCTGCTGGACTGATCTCGCCCCCAACTGCCCTCCTCTGCCAGCCAATTTGGTTCTGATTGGTCGGGTTCTATGCCAATCAGCATCAAAAGCTCTGCCTCCTAGGCAGCCATTGGCTCCTCACAGTTGACCCAGATTTGGTTCTGATTGGTCAGTTTCTATGTCATTCAGCATCAAAAGCTCTGCCTCCTAGGCAGCCATTGGCTCCTTACATTCACCCAGATTTGGTTCTGATTGGTCAGTTTCTATGCCAGTCAGCATCTCTGGGCCTATCAATAGGGCCTGATCAGAAAGGCGGGGCTGATCAGCAGCCCTGGTGGAGGCCTGGAGAGAAATGGGGAGGGTGCCTCAGGCCCGGTGGGACTGATGGAAGTGGGGGGTTGGCATGGAGGTGGTGCCTGCGCTTCTGATCACTTGCGCACTGTGTTTTATACCACAGCATGTGGCAGCGGCTGTGAAGGGCACCAGGGCAACCCAGCGCTGACTGCAGGACTGACTTCCGGTTGGTCAGCCTTTGGTCATGATTGGTCGTTACAACCCTGGGCTTTTATTATTAGGATACTTTATAATGAAGAAATTGAGAGTTTAAGTAACTTGCCTACATTTACATCTTGTAAGTGGTAGAGCCAGGATTCATACAGTCTAAATGCAGATACCAAGATCTTAACCCCAACACTATGATGCCTCCCCTGAAGACAGAATCTAAGCTTTTCAGATTGTAATTGTGGTGAAGCAATATAACACATTTGGAGAGGAGCATAAGTTCTATTTTTCAACAACCAGACAATTAATTTTTTTTTTTTGTCTGGATAGTATTGCTCTCAGTTAAAAATCTAGTTCTCTTAAGAATGGATGAAATTAAAATTAATCCACTGTCTTTTGTTCATGTTTGCATTTAATAAGTATTTATTGTATGTGTTGGACCTATACATATAAATTTTATCAGAGGTAGCATTTATGAAATTGGACCTTCTACGTATAGTTGGTTATCAAGTAAAAGGATATTGAGAAGTCATAAACATGGAGTTGCCACCAAAAGCCATGCAAAGAGATGAAACTGCTATATGCAAAGGTCTACACTATCCAATAAGATAGGAATTAGCCACAAGTGGCTAATTAATTTAAATGAATTTTAATTAAAAATCCACTTCTTCATTCAGACTGGCTACACTTAATTGCTCAATGGCCAGATGTAGCTTGTGGCTACAATATTGGACAGTAAAGGTATAGAACATTTTCACCATTGTAGAAAGTTCTACTGTACAGCACTGATCCAGAGAGAAAGGAAAAAGAACTAAGAGAGGTGTTGACAGAACCTTGGGTACCACCTATAATTAGGAGTCAGGAAGTAGAAAATGGGGCAGTAAAGGAGAAGCTGAAACAATGACCAAGATAATGTGGGGTCAGGAAAGCCAAGAATGGGGAATATCAAAGAGCAAAGTGTGGTTCTCAGTGTCAATTGCTGTACATATATTTTGAAGAGTTGAAAAATATCCAATGGGTTTGATAAATAGGACACGTGGTACCACCTTAGTAGACATTGATGATAGGGCTGCTTTATGACAGACACTGCTGGACAGTGGATGTTCCCAGCCTCAGCTCCTACTCTCAGGCCCAATGGGGCAGACATCACACAAAGGTGCACTATCAATTTCCTTTTTGAGAGTCTGACTTACCACTGGCTATAACAGTATGGGTGGCAGCATGTCTCCTTCCCAACTTGATGCTGCCTCAGTAGCTCTTTCAAAGCTTTTGGCTTTGAATATTCTCAAAGCAGTTCCAGGAGTGGTAAAGTGCTCAGAGCTCTGGGAGAGCATTACTATTCAATTCATAGGTGATGCTTGAGTTTGATAATGAGAGTAAAAAATTGAGTCTGTGACTTTTGTCAAATTTATAAGTAATCAATAAGAACTGGATGGCAAGTGAAGGAAGATGAGTCAGCATCATAGAGAATATTAACTCTCAAGGGCCATTAAAAGCATTGGGAAGGGCCCTTTTTGTTGATTTAAAGTAACCCCCTTGGGTTCTTTTAGGCACACTTAACATGGTAATTCTGCTCTGATCCAGAGCCAGAGAGCAACATAAATCTGCACGTTCGGAATTTTGACCTAGTGCTTGTGGTAATGTAAAATATGTCCATACACGTGTTCCTAGAAGCTGCAGAAAGTTTAGCTTTCATTTTTACCTGTCCTTGTTCATTTGTTCCAGGTTTTCTTGTAGCATTTTAGGCACCACTATGATGGAGTGTTAAAGGATCTGGGCTAGCACGGTTTAGATGCAGATTCTAATTCTGTTCAACTGTTGACTCAGTGACCTGTCGATAAAGTCCCTATGCTATATTAGTTTACAAGAAGAAAACTGGAGGCCTTGATAGTGAGTTGAAGTGGAATCTTGGATCAGGTGGGATGGTATGGACAAGGGTAAGCCTTGTAACTTTCAGTCTTCTAATCTGCAATAAATTATCTCTTAAAATCTTCCTTTGTTTTGGACATACACCCAATACCCTATCCCACTCACAGTGGGGTTTCTGGAATCTCAGTTCTCCAAAGGGGCTCCAACCTTGCAATATGAAGCTAACACAAAGTCAGGCTTGCATCAGTTGCCTGATCTTCTTTCCAAGAATCAAAACAGGAATTCAAAGAACAGTGGGAGGTTAATGTAAATAAACCACAAGGGGTTTTCTCCCTCTGGCCTTTCCCTTTGGCACTTATGTGCACACACATGCACACACAGAGACATGCAAACCACACAGCAGCACCTTTCTGCCTATTCATTTTAGGATGAACCCAAGGAATTGTTGAAGGATGGAAAATGTGTTAGGTGAACTACACTGTAAATAACCTTGTTCTGGCCCAGTTGGCATGGCTCAGTGGTTGAGCATGGACCTATAAACCAGGATATAATGGTTTGATTCCCACACAGGGCATATGCCCGGGCTGTAGGCTTGATCTCCAGTGTGGGGCGTGCAGGAGGCATCCAATAAATGATTCTCTCTCATCATTGATGTTTCTCTCTCTCTCTCTCTCTCTCTCCCTTAATCTCTGAAATCAATAAAAAATATTTTTTAAAAATAACCTTGATCTGGATTAACTATGCCTTTGTTAACGAAAAAAAACCATTGAAACCTGTAAAGAATTTTAGTGAGTTTATTTGAGCCAAACTGTCGACATATGCCGGGAAGCAGAACCTCAGTGAATTGAGATAATGCTCCGAAGAATGGCGGGTTACATCTGTATTTATACATTGCCATCAAAGGAGGGACATAGGTGGGCTACATAAAATTCATTGGTGACGGATTAAGGAGGTGGGATAAAGTCAAACGGTGGGAAACCCCTGGGATTGGATAAAAAGTAAAATGATGGACACATACTTAGGTGGGTACAGGAACAATTAACATGATAATGAAGGAATTTGAGGCATCTGTCCTGGCGCCTACCACATCTGGTTGTGCCCCAGGGGTTCCAGCAAAAGAAGGAAGTTACAAGTTACCCAGACATTTCACAGATATGTTATCTTAGAGGCAAAAAGGCAAATGGGCTCAGGAAAGATCTAAGTTGATCGTTGTCAGGGAAAATATCGGCCTAGGACATGACTGCCCACTATAACCTGTTTGTAGTTAAATATTTAATTTTCAGACCATCTTTTGTGGTTATTTTAGGTCTCTGAGTTTTCAAGACTGCCACACAGGCCTCCCCTGAGCTTTTCAGGTTAGCAGGTGGCTTCTTTCATTCACACCTTGTTGAGGGACTCTGATGTGAGCATCTCCAAGATTAATAGTGGTTGCTGAAATTGGCAGAAGTTTGGGAACCAGATTATTCCTTCAGTTACAACCATCATCTCCCCACTTGTTCCCACCCACCCTCACATGCTCTAACAAGGCATGCGTAGAATCTAGCATAGTTCTTGGCCCATAGCAAGGACTCATAAAATGCCACTTTTATTCATGAAGTAACTGTGTTAATCATTGTTAGGAATAGAGAAGAGGTAAAAAAAGGGTTCTGACTTTCAGTATTAGCAGTAACAATTGCCATTTGTTGAAGGCCTATCATGTGTCTCTTTCTTTACTTGAATTACCTTTTCTTAGCCCCAGGACAACCCTGAACAGCCCAATTTATAGGTGAAGGATTAAAATTCAGAGAGGTGACGTAATTGCCAAAGGTCACATAGCTCCTAAATGGCAGAATCAATCCAGGTCTTTGATTCTGAAGGATATATATTCTTTCCACATTTACACACTTAATTCAAGAAGCAGGACAAAGGAGACAATGAAGAGCCCAGGGTTAGGTCAGAGTGAGGCAGGCTGGACTACACTAAGCAGGGTTAAAGGTCACCCTATATCCCTTGTAACCCAGGGCCTGGGATCAGCAAGCTGGGCCTTTATAGCTACTCCGGGCATTTTCTTTCTCCTCAACCTGTATTAGAATTTAGTTCTTCCCTTGTTTGTTTGTCCAGAGAAACAGGTTGTAAGAGAAAGCACACTTGAGGTTTCTGCTGGAGCTATGTCCTGCTTTGCTTACTATAAATAGCTTCCTCTCAGCCAGTTGCCATCAATGGCATTTTACAGGGAAGGTAACCAGTTAGAAATAAGCCCTAGGGAAATGTCAGGACACCAATATTCTCTTGGTATATGCAGTGTTCCCAAACTATTGCAAAAAGTTAGATACTTTTAGATCTTGAAGCAAAAGTGGTTTCATCACATTCACAATGTCATTCTAAGCCCTTGGTCTGGGATCTAAAGGTCACCATACATTTGCTTCTTTACTAATGAACCAAAAGCCAACAATGATTCAGAGCAATCTGCAATGGAAACTGAGTGTAGCTGTGTACAGTACTAGTAAACATTTTTATCCTCTCAATTCCCATTCATTACAATAGGCTGAAATTTGCTCTTTGTTACCCAGTTGGCTTTAAAGAGCTAGGTAAAGTAAGGGATTTCTGTGCTCTTCAAGCAGATCTGGAGTGTGAACATATCTATAGGAAGTATGTGCAGACCATTCCAGATAATTAAAATGGGAGGGGAGCATGAATTTATTTACCAGGCCACTTTCATTGTTTTCTATTAGTAAATAGCCAAATAATTGATTGTGGATTTAGTACTAAATTAGCATAAATGAAAGGACTGCTATATAAAATAGAATGCACATATTGATTTTGGCTTCATCCTTTAGCAAGGATAGATGATTTTACTTTTGAGAGTTTTTTTAATCAAAACTTGCCCAAAGCAAAAAGAACTGTAGGACCAGAACGCTTTAGGCAGGACACAGGAGCTGGGCAGTTTAAGGAGGGGTCATAGGGTGTGCCAAGGGACTTGCATTTCCTGTGTGAGAGGAGGCAAGGCAGATTCATTTAACCTTTAGATGGTGGTAATTGAGAAGATAGTTGAGAGTCTGGATATCAGTCACTAGGACCCAGGAGCTTTCTGTGTTTCCCCTGGTCAGTTCAGTGGCTGTTGGTTCCTCTTAGCTGTGTCTGGAAAAGACTGTTCATAAAAGCTCTGGCCTTTGTTTGAAGAAGGTCATATGAACCCAGGGCAGGCCTCTTTCCTCTCACCAGGATACATCCCCCCAATTTCTACATTGAGTTGGGAGGACTAGCTTGCACATGCCCTACAAACTCTGATGTTGAGGAGGAAGTACTGTGATGGTGACATTTAGGGATTGCTTTCCTGCTCCTAAATTTGCTTCTCCCCTTCCACCTTGACTTGGAGGAGCAGACACAGCTTCCGCATTCCTATCAAGAAAATACCCAGTCACCAAGAAATCAGAGCCAAAACATTATGTGACTATGTTGATTAGTACTGCATATGCCACTTTCGCAAAGTGGTGAGCAGTACAGTACAGCCTTCAGAATGCAACTGGCCTGGATTCAGATCTTGCCCCTACTTACTTTTTAGGTATGCAGCTTTGGGAAAGTCAATTAACTTTGCTTTTTGTCGTGTCAGAGATAGGTGTACCCTGGCTGGTTTGACTCCGTTGGTTGACCATTTTCACATGCACCAAAAGGTTGCTGGTTCAATTTCTGGTCAGGGCACATGCCTGGGTTGCAGGCTTGATCCCTGGTAGCGGGTATGCTGGAGGCAGCCTGATCCATGTTTCCTTATCACATTGATGTTTCTCTCCCTCTCCTTTCCCTTCCCTAAAAATCAAACTGTTCTTTAGAAAACAGAAATGGGTGTAATAACAGTATTAAATTTCCAGGGTTGCTAAAGCAATTGAGCTAGATAATACTAGTACATGTAAAGTAATAATCACAGAACCTGGCATAGAGTGTGTTCTCAATAAACATTCCTCACTCCCACCTCCTCTCTATCCTAGCTGCTTCCAATCTCTTTGCCCAGCCCTCATTGTAGCACTCACTTTATTGTCTTTGCCATTAATCTGAGCATTTCAATGTCAGAGATCCTGTGTTAGGCATTTTTTTGGTTTCCTTCATCATCTGCTCCTTTGCCACATCTGGTAACCTCCAACTCACTATCAACTCACACACATTTCTAGGCACAAAGCAGTTCAAAGAGAGCAGCTAGCTCTTCCTTCAAGCACCATATTGACATTTTAATTATGACAGAAGACAATCACAAGGTAGTTAATTTTAGGTTTTCTCCAAAATTCACTGAGGTGCCACGCTGGATTTATATTCACCTCCACATGTATATTCAATACCTACTAGGTTCAGGTAAAACACAAATGATGGGGAGTGGGGATTTGGGGGAGGGGCACTGAGGTAGCAGTGATTAGCATACATAAAATGTAAAGTGACCTAAGGGTCAAACTGTGATTAGGTGCCAAGCCAGGAAGTGTCACATTAGGTGTACTGACAGGGATGTTTCTCCTCTCTTCTATCCCCTCTCTCATCAAACCCCTGCTCCCATTTGGGCTTCTGAAGCTTCTTATATACAGCTCCATTATATGACTGTCATAACACTGTATTACTGTGATTCTGGGATAGACACCTGACTGTGGGTTGTGATGCCCACGGAAGCCTTCATGGATAATAGGGGCTTAGTTCAGCCTAATATAGGTAAAGTATTGGAACTAGACAGAGGGAAGGAGGGTATTCAGTTGGAGTATACACAAGCCTAGAGCCAGAAATATACATGGTACATTGCCTCTGGGTGTTGAGGGGTGGTGACAGGAAGGGGATGGAAGGACTGTGAGTTCACCAGGATGACTAGAATGTAGAGTCTGCAACTCATAATGAGTGATGCAATGGTCTAATTGTTCCCCAGGCAGCCTGGCATTTATGGAGGCTCTGTTAAAGGGCTGGGGTGGCAGGTGGGTGGGGGGTGGTGGTGTTGAAATTAGACAAGAGAAAGAGATTATTTCTATAAGCCTCGCTAGGGCTGCCCACCCTAGTTAGAAACATATGGCCCTGGCAAGGGTCTTTGTTTTATTTGGGCCCATTGCTTATCCTCTCCTGTTGCAAATTGTTAGGGAGAAAGCAAAACGGCAGCTGTACTGCCTGAAGTAGTAATCATTAGCTAATGCTGCCATCTCCAGGAACCTGCCTGCTAATAACCAGCATACAGGAGTCCTGCTTCAAACTGGCTGCCCTGGCAGGCTCCACCCTAAATCCACTCCAGCACCCACTGGCTGGCTTGGTTTCTCCATTCTGAAATTTCACTGGGAAGCTGGAGGAAGGGAGAAACTGCCAAGTCCTCCTAGAATCTTTGACTACCAGCTGCCTTTTCTTTTCTCTGGTCTGATAGGGATGTGTAACAAACACTGTTATCTGAAGGATAAGAAACACCTTGTATTAGTGTGCTACAGTTGCCATAACAGAATACCACAGACTGGGTGACTGAAACAGCAGAAATTAATTTTCTCACAGTTCTGGAGACTAGTAGTCTAAGATCAAGGTGTCAGCAGGTTTGGTTTCTTCTGAGGTCTCTTTCATTGGCTTGCAGACGGTCACGTTCTCACTGTGTCCTTAAGTGGACTTTCCTCTGTGTGTGCACATCCCTGATTGTCTTTGTGTGTCCACTTTTCCTCTTCTTATTGTGGACACCTTTCTTTTGGGATTATGTCCCACCCTAATGGCTTCCTTTTAACTTAATCATCTCTTTAAAGGCCCTATGTCCAAATACAATCACATTCTGAGGTGTTGGGGTTTAGGACTTCAACACATGAATCTGGGGGGACACAAGTCAGTCTATAACACCTCATACAGTGAAGAGGGTACCCTGATTCCTTGAGACTTTGGGGACGCTCTTTCCCTGTCTGGATTCTTCACTACTATGATAAAGTAGATATTTCCTCATCAATTTGATAAATGGGTTGGAGCTAGAAGCTTAGAAATTTTGTTCAAAAGCAAGCAATTCTATAAAGTAGAGAGATATATACAATTTTCAGAAAAGAAATGCAAATTTTTAAATCCTCACTAAGGGTATTTTTCCCATTAATTTCTAGAGAGAATGGAAAGGAGAGAGGAGAGAGGGAAGGAGAGACAGAGAGAGAGAGAGCGAGAGAGAGAGAAACTTTGACGTGAGAGAGACACATAGATTGGTTGCCTCCTGCCCCCGCCCCCATGGGGGTAGAGAATCTCTTACTGAGGTACATACCCTTGACCACGAATCGAACCCGAGACCATTCAACCTGAGGGCTGGTGCTCTAATCATTGAGCAAAACCAGCCAGAGCAATAAATGCAAATTTTAATGACTTGCTACTGATGGATTTTCATAGTATATACTGATTTCTTATTCTGCGAGCAAACTAATGTAGCAATTTAATTATAGATTTCCAACTTGATCTATGTCTTCATTAATGTGTTTATTAAATAACCATATTTTAGTGTCTTATATATACCAGATACTATGTTAAATGCGAGAGATAAAAGCTGATGTTTTAGATCACATTTTCTAATTAGCTCTTATAATTTTAGATATGTATTCCACCAGAAATTTTAAACCCTGAGGTAAAAATCAGAACCAATATTGAGTTGAATCATTCCTCTACCTTTAACAATGAGTTTGTAAATGTAATCTCAAGGCTTTAAGTGTCCATACATAGTTCCCTAGTTTATTTATTCTTTCATTCATCTGTGCATTCGGTAAATATTTCAAATGTCCACATTGTGCCAGGCACCGTGCTAGGTGCTAAGGATACTGTGGTGAATGAAATCAGCAAGGCCATTGCCCTCATGGAGCTTACAGTCTGAGGTGGATTTGAGGCTATTTTATTTCGTGAAATGTGATGCCTATATACTAGAAGATATATCAGGAGTTGCCAAAACCACCTCCACGTTTGGTGATTCATTAGAAGGATTTACAGGACTCAGCACCTAGTCATGCTCACAGCTACAGTTTATTATAGCAAAAATATGTAGAGCAAAATCAACAACATGGTGCATGGGGAAGAGTCTGGAGGAAACCAGGTGCAAGCTTCCAAGAACCCTTTCCCAGTGGAGGCACACAGGACTTTTATTTCCCCCAGCAACAAGTGTGACAACAAATGTGAAACATTGTCTACCAAGGAAGCTCATTAGAGACCCAGTGTCCAGGGTTTTTATTGAAGGCTGGCCACATAGCACCATTTGTCTAGTATATACCAAAATTCCAGATGCCCCAGAAGAAAAACAGGTAGGTATTCAGCATAAAACCACATTGTTTGTACAAAATTGTTTAAATGCAGTGAGCCACTTTTATCATTTAGTGAAAGTTTCATATCAGTATAGGGAACTGTATACCAGCCAAGTTACCAGGCATCAGACAAGGCCCAACTGTGCAAGCAGGCCTTTCTAAGGACAGCAGTCTCAGGGCAGTTAAGTTGGTGAAGTAATGAGTTAAAAGCTAGACTCAAATATTGCCCAGATTTGGCCATACAACTAGAGAAGTCAGGATGGTTATATGATTCCTATTCTTATATCAAAGGTTTTGTGAATCTTATAGTTTGACATTGTTTATTTTCAGCTGAATTAGGCTCTCTTGAAACTCTAGTACATCAGTAGGGTAGATGCTTGATAATTCAGATACATTCTGATTTTTGTACTCTAAAATTCAAAGTGTAGATTATAGCCATCCAAAGGGAAATCACTTCTGGAACTGTGGCTTCATTTCCACCAATTAAAAATTCTTCCACATTTGCTATATTCTTATTTGACAATTAAATATGAGTAACTCTGACAGTACCTCCCATTTTGGCTGTTGGTGTCCAAGAAACTCAGATCAAGGAAAAAAAAAACAACACTCCAGATAAGTAAAGATCTTCCCTAGTATTTAGCTCTTGGAAGAGGCAAAAATTCTAGATGTGCTGACATACAAGTTGAATGCTTGAATTCCTTAGTGCCTAGAACAGTGCCTGGAACCCAGTATTCTCTCAATAAATATCTGAAGAATGGATAAGCAAATGAATGGGTGGATTAAACATATAAAAGCAGTCCTGGTTGTTGTGACTCAGTTGGTTGGAGTGTCGTCCTGTGCATTGAAGGGTGGTGGGTTTGATTCCTGGTCAGAGCACATGCCCAAGTTGTGGTTTTGATCCTTTGTCAGGGTGCATGCAGGAGGCAACTGATCCATGTTTCACTCTCATATCAATGTATCTCTCTCTTCCTCTGTTTTTCCCTCTCTCTAAAAAATCAGTAAAAGCATGTCCTAGAGTGAGGATTTAAAAATAGAAAGAAAACATATAAAAGCAAAATAGTGATTAGGATGTGTGAAAATTGAATCTAAAATATAATATGGTCAGTTATCTATGTCCATATTTCAAATTTATTTTTTCATGTTTCAACTATAGAAAATCATCATCAATAAAAATGAGTAATGGAATGTGCTGATTCAAACATAGATACTTCTGATTTTTTTCTGACAATGAGAAATAGCCTCAGAGGATAAATGCCTGGAAAATAAATTGTTCACAAAACTATATTTTAAATTAAATCCATGGTTTGTGCATTGGACCAAACAATGCAAAGGATTTTTGTACTTCATAGTGGTGTAAAATAGAGAAGCTCAGGAGCGTGGGCTTGGGGACAGTTGGTCCTATGCAATTATTCTAGAAGTTTAGGGCTAGTGAGGTCTTGATCACCACTATGTCTATACCAGTCTCCTACAATCTTTTTGATAACACATCTCTATCTGAGTATGAATATTTATTTGTATACAAATTAGGTATATGTGTATATCTACTAATAGAATTTATATTTTAATTATTTATATTATAAAATACACACAAGCATAGAAATAAAAAATGATAGAAAAATAAATATACTTGAAGGTACAATATGTTTTTGCCACATCCATTTGTCTTACCCATACCTGAGACTCATGCATTCTACTTGGAAGAACACTTTTCTAGTGTACGGTCTATCATAAGTAGTCAATTAATAATCATATTTATTGTATTATTGAATGTCTTCAAGTCTAAGTTCAGCTACTGACTATGTGAACTTGAGCAGGCTATACTATCTGTAATCTGAGCCTTTGTTTTATCATTCATAAAATAGGATTAAATAGTCATATCTGGACAGGCTCAGGGGACGGAGAAAATGGTGGCTGAATAGAGACGTGTTCTGAGCCTGGTCCTGGGGCAGAGAGTAAGAACAGCTGAGGTTCGCACGGGGAGTGTCTATTGGCAAGCTAAGGGACAACTAAACTCCAGGAGAAGGTGGGGGAGTGCTAGGCAGGATTCCCCTGACCATGCAGCACCCACAGTGGCTGAGTCCCCTCCCAAAGCTGTGGGCTAAGAGGGATAAACCTCACCATCTTGCAAGGGAAGGAAGATTTTATTGGAAGCCTGACTTTCCACAACAACAGCAAACACTGAACAGCTGTGAGCACCAGAGTACCTGTCCCCAAATGGTGCAAACACATGGATTCAAAGGAACTCTTCACTGCACCAAGGAAAGGTGAGATTTCGCCTGGGATAAGGAGAGAGAGAACTACATAACCAGACATCTGGAGAAGAGAGACCATGGGGAGACAAAGAAACATCCCCCACAGGAAAGAGAAGCAGGCATCACCAGAAAAGGAAGTAAACGAATTAAAGGCAAGCAACCTATCAGAGAAAGAATTCAGAGAAATGATCATAAGGTGGCTGAAAAGAATGGAAGACAAATTCGACAATATGAGTAAGAACCAAGAGGAAATGAAGAAGAACCAAGAAGAAATGAAAAATGACATTGCTGCTGTAAAGAACTCAATAGAAAGCATCAAGAGTAGACTAGAAGAAGCAGAGGACCACATCAGTGAGCTAGAAGACAAGATGGAAAAAAATACCCAAATAGAACAGCTTCTAGAAAAAAAATTAGAAAGCATGAGGAGAGCCTAAGGGAACTTTGGGACAACACAAAACAAAACAACATTCGAATAATAGGGGTACCAGAAGGAAAGGAAACTGAGCAAGGAGTAGAAAACCTGTTTGAAGAAATAATAACAGAAAACTCCCTAATATAGGGAAGAAAAAACCCACACAAATCCAAGAAGCTCACAGAGTCCCAAGCAAAATGAACCCCAAAAGACCGACGCCAAGACACATTATAATTAAATTGGCAAACACCAACGACAAAGTAAGAATCTTAAAAGTGGCCAGAGAGAGACAGAAAGTTACATACAAAGGAACCCCCATCAGACTAGCAACTGATTTCTGAACAGAAACTCATCAGGCCAGAAGGGAATGGAATGAAATATACAAAGTCATGCAAAGGATGGGTCTCAATCCAAGAATACTGTACCCAGCAAGGCTATCAATCAAAATTGAAGGTGAAATCAGGAGCTTCACAGACAAAAAAGGACTAAGGGAATTTATCACCACCAAACCAGCAATGCAAGAAATGCTAAAGGGTCTGCTGTAAAAACAAAAAGAAATAGGATACAAAGAAGGAACACAGGGGTATAGAATAAAAATGGCAACAAATAAGTACCTATCAATAATAACTTTAAATGTAAATGGATTGAATGCCCCAATCAAAAGACACAGGGTAACGGACTGGATAAGAAAACAAAACCCATATATCTGCTGTCTACAGGAAACTCACCTCAGGAAAAAAGACGCATATAGACTGAGAGTGAAGGGATGGAAAAAGGTTTTCCAGGTGAATGTAAATGAAAAAAAAGCTGGGGTAGCAATACTTATATCTGACAAATAAGATCTCAAAGTGAAGGAAATAACAAGAGATAATGAAGGCCACTATATAATACTAAAGGGAGCATTCCAACAAGAAGAAATAACTCTGGTAAACATATATGCACCCAATACAGGAGCACCAAAATACACAAAAAAACCCTCCTGGAAGATATCAAAGGAGAGATTGACAGCAATACATTCATAGTAGGGGACTTTCATACTCCACTAACATCATTGGACAAATCCTCTAAACAAAAAATCAGCAAAGAAACATCAATTCTAAATGACTCACTAGACCAGATGGAATTAATCGACAGATTCAGAACATTTCACCCCAAAGCCACAGAATATACATTCTTCTCAAGTGCACATGGGTCATTTTCAAAGATAGACCATATGTTAGGACATAGGCAAAGTCTCTCCAAATTCAAGAAGATAGAAATCATATCAAGCATCTTCTCAGATCACAGTGGCATAAAACTGGAAATCAACTATAATAAAAACAATCCAAAGAAATCAAACACATGGAGACTAAACAGCATGCTATTAAACAATGGCTGGGTTACCAGAGACATCAAGGAAGAAATAAAAAACATCATGGCAACAAATGACAATGAAAACACAACAATCCAAAATCTATGGGACACAGCGAAAGCAGTCCTGAGAGGGAAGTTCATAGCTCTACAAGCTACTGCAAAAAACAAGAAACAATGGTAATAAATTACGTAACCCAACAAGTCAAAGAGTTAGAAAGAGAGCAACAAGAAAAGCCACGTGTAACCAGAAGGAAGGAAATAATAAAGATCAGAGTGGAGATAAACGACATAGAGACCAAAGAAACAATACAAAATATCAACAAAACCAAGAGCTGGTTCTTTGAAAGGATAAACAAGATTGATGAACCTCTAGCCAGGCTCACCAAGAAGCAAAGAGAGAGGACCCAAATAAACAAAATCAGAAATGAAAGAGGTGAAATAACAACAGACCCCGCTGAGATAAAAAGGATTGTTACAAAATACTACGAACAGCTCTATTCCAACAAACTGGACAAACTGGAGGAAATGGACATATTCCTAGAAAAATATAACCTTCCAAAACTCAATCAGGAAGAATCTAAACAGCTCAACAGGCCAGTAACTATGGAAGAAATTGAAGCAGTCATCAAAAAGCTTCCGGCAAAAAAAAGCCCGTGGTCAGACAGCTTCACAGGAGTTTTACCAAACATTCAAGGAAGAACTAAAACCAATCCTCCTCAGACTATTCCAAAAATTTCAAGAGGAAGGAACACTTCCAGGCTCCTTCTATGAAGCCAGCATCACCCTAATACCAAAACCAGATAAAGACAACACAATGAAAGAGAATTACAGACCAATATCCCTCATGAACATAGATGCCAAAATCCTCAACAAAATTCTAGCAAATCAGCTCCAGCAGTACATCAGAAAGATCATACACCATGACCAAGTAGGATTTATCCCAGGAATGCAAGGATGGTACAATATCCACAAATCAATAAACATGATACATCACATAAACGAATTGAGAGATAAAAATCACATAGTCATATCAATAGATGCAGAAAAAGCATTTGACAAAATCCAACACCCTTTCTTGATAAAAACTCTCAACAAGGTGGGAATAGAAGGAGCATACCTCAACATAATAAAAGCTATATATGATAAACCCACAGCAAACATCATACTCAATGGGCAAAAACTAAAAGCATTTCCCCTAAGAACAGGAACAAGACAGGGATGCCCACTCTCACCACTCCTGTTTGACATAGTACTGGAAGTATTAGCTATTGCAATTAGACAAGAAGAAGAAATAAGAGGCATCCAAATTGGAAAAGAAGAAGTAAAGCTGTCCTTATTTGCAGATGACATAATATTGTACATAAAAAAAGCAAAAGACTCCATCAAAAAACTAATAAACTTAATAAATGAATTCAGCAATGTAGCAGGATGCAAAATTAACGCCAAGAAATCTATGGCATTTCTATACACCAATAGTGAACTTGCAGAAAGAGAAACTAAAAAAGCAATCCCATTTACCATCACACCAAAAAAACTAAGATACCTAGGAATAAACTTAACTAAGGACGTAAAAGACCTATACACAGAAAACTACAGGACACTGAAAAAAGAGATAGAGGAAGATGTAAACAGATGGAAGAACATACCATGTTCATGGATTGGTAGAATCAACATCATTAAAATGTCCATACTACCCAAAGCAATCTATAGATTCAATGCACTCCCCATCAAAATACCAACAGCATATTTCACAGATTTAGAAAGAACTCTCCAAAAATTCATTTGGAATAAAAAAAAACACCCCGAATAGCCACAGCAATCCTGAGAAAGAAGAATAAAGTAGGAGGGATCTCAATACCAGACCTCAAGCTGTATTACAAAGCCACAGTTCTCAAAACCGCCTGGTACTGGCACAAGAACAGACATATAGACCAATGGAACAGAATAGAGAATCCAGATATCGACCCAAACCACTATGCTCAATTAATATTTGACAAAGGAGGCATGAACATACATTGGAGTCAAGACAGTCTTTTCAATAAATGGTGTTGGGAAAATTGGACAGATACATGCAAAAAAATGAAACTAGATCACCAACTTACACCATACACAAAAATAAACTCAAAATGGATACAGGACATAAACATAAGACGGGAAACCATAAAAATACTAGAGGAATCCACAGGCAACAAAATCTCAGACATATGCCAAAAGAACTTCTTCACTGACACTGCCCCTCGGGCAATGGAAGCAAATTGAAAATAAACAAATGGGACTACATCAAAATAAAAAGCTTTTTTACAGCAAAAGAAACCATCAACAAAACAACAAGATAGCCCACTGTATGGGAAAATATATTTGCAAATGCTATCACTGATAAAGGTTTAATCTCCAACATCTACAGGCAGCTTATGCAACTTAATAAAAGGAAGATAAATGATCCAATAAAAAAATGGGCAACGGACCTAAATAGAATCTTTTCAAAAGAAGACAGAAGGAAGGCCAAGAGACACATGAAAACATGCTCAAAGTCACTAATTATCTGAGAGATGCAAATCAAAACAACAATGCGGTACCATCTCACACCTGTCAGAATGGCTATCATCAAAAAATCAACAAATGACAAGTGTTGGCGAGGATGAGGAGAAAAAGGAACCCTCGTGCACTGCTGGTGGGAATGCAGACTGGTGCAGCCACTGTGGAGAACAGTATGGAGTTTCCTCAAAAAACTGAAAATGGAACTCCCATTTGACCCAGTGATCCCACTTTTAGGAATATATCCCAAGAAACTGGAAACACCAATAAGAAAGGATATATGCACCCCTATGTTCATAACAGCACAATTTACAATAGCTAAGATTTGAAACAGCCTAGATGCCCGTCAGCGGATGACTGGATCAGAAAACTATGGTACATCTACACAATGGAATACTATTCTGCCATAAAAAAGAAGGAATTCTCATCACTTCCAGCAACCTGGATGGAATTGGAGAACATTATGCTAAGTGAAATAAGCCAGTCAATGAAAGAAAAATACCACATGATCTCACTGATTTATGGATAATAAAGAACATTATAAACTGACGAACGAAAAGATAGATACAGAGGCAGTAAAGCATCAAACAGACTGTCAAATTACAGCGGGAAGGTTAGGGAGAGGTGGGGGAGATAAGAGATCAACTGAAGGACTTGTATACATGCATATAAGCATAACCAATGGACGCAAAACTCTGGGGGGTGAGGGCATGTATGGGTGTAGGGTGGGGGGACAATGGTAAGATATGTGCACATATAATACCTTAATAAAAATTAGTCATATCTGCATTGGAGGATTGTTGTGAAGAGTAAATTAAACAATCTAATAAATAATAATTGTGATGATGATGATGATGATGATGATGATAATGACAAACAGGGTTAATTCCCTACTTCTTATATGAAACTAGTGGCCCGATGCTTGTAATTCGTGCATGGGGGTGGGTACCCCTCAGCCCAGCCTGCACCCTCTCCAATACAGGACTGCTGGCTCCCAACTGCTTGCCTGCCTGCCTTCCTGATTGCCCCAACTGCTTCTGCCTGCCAGCCTGATCACCCCCTAACCACTCCCCTACCAGCCTGATTGATGCCTAACTTCTCCCCTGCAAGCCTGTTTGCCCCTAACTGCCCTCCCCTGCACACCTGGTCACCCCCAACTGCCCTTCCCTGCAGCCTGGTCACCCCTAACTGCCCTCCTCTGCAGGCTTGATTGCCCCCAAATGCCCTCCCTTGCAGGCCTGGTCCCTCCCAACTGGCCTCCCCTTCTGGCCATCTTGTGGTGGCCATCTTGTGTCCACATGGGGGCAGGATCTTTGATCACATAAGGGCAGCCATCTTGTGTGTTGGATTGATGGTCAGTTTGCATATTACTCTTTTATTAGATAGGATAGAGGTCTGGTGTACGGGTTGGGGCTGGCTGGTTTGCCCTGAAGGGTGTCCCGGATCAGGGTGGGGGGTTCCCTTGGGGCATGGGGCGGCCTGGGCGAGGGGCCGGTGGTTTGCATGCCAGCCACGCCCCCCCGGTGACCCAAGTGGAGGCCCTGGTATCTGGGATTTATTTATCTTCTATAATTGAAACTTGGTAGCCTTGATCAGAGCCAAGCCTCCTGCTTGCTCTGTGGCCATGGCCATTTTTGTTGGGATTTATTTATCTACTATAATTGAAACTTTGTAGCCTCGAGCATAGGCCAAGGCAGGCCAAGGCTGCAGAAGCTTGGCTTCCTCCATTGCCTGGTGCAACTCAAGCCTCCTGCTCCCTCCACCACTGTGGCTGCTGCCATTTTTGTTGGGATTTATTTTTCTTCTATAATTGAAACTTTGTAGCCTTGAGTGGAGGCCTGGGGTGTCTAGGGTGTGCTGAAAGCTTGGCTTCCTCCATCGCCGGGGAAACCCAAGCCTCCTGCTCTCTCTGTGGCCACAGCCATCTTGGTTGGGTTAATTTTCATACTCGCTCCTGATTGGCTGGTGGGCATGGCTTGTGGGTGTAGCGGAGTGATGGTTAATTTGCATATTACTCTTTTATTAGATAGGATGATATTAGACTCTGCCCTCATCACACCATTATTTTTTACTGTGGACACCCCTCATACTACGTAAAATGATGCATTCCATATGTAAGATCTGTTCTTACTGGAAATTCCATTCCAGCTTGTGAACAGAATTTACTGCTAATGGACATGGAGAAAAGGAAAAGATGATTACTCTCTTTAAGCACATCTCCAAAACTGCTGCCTTTCAACAGTATAGGTCACTAACAATGTGAAGAAAAGATACTAATAGAAATGGTTTGAAAGTAGGACTAAAAGACACTGAGTAATTGAAATGTGGCAACTTTTTATGAACTAACTCCCCCAAATTAATCAACTCTGAAACATAGAGGGACCCTCTGAATCATTTCCCCATCCCTGTCAGAACCTGCCTGTGCCTCTGAGCATGGACTCTGTTGAACTAAGGCAGAAATAAAGCCAGGAAAAATTCATGGGGACTCACTTTTTTCTTCTGCCAGAATCTACTGGTCTGTAGAATAGTGCATGAATATACTGTGTACAGAGAATAGGAGAGAGAAACAACTTCTTCACCTCCCTTTCTTTCCTCAATACTCTGCCCCTACAACTTTCTCCAAGGTTGATACAGGCCTTCTGATTACAAAATCCAGTGGACACATACAATCCTAAACTAACGTGACTTCTCAAGAACATCTTACTTGCACTCTCAGGAGGCACTTCTTCCTCCCTGAACCTCTCTTCTCCCTTGGTTTTTGTGACACCACTATTTCCTAGTTTATCTTCACCTTTTTGTCTATTCCTCCATAGTCTATTTTACTGCATTCTTTCCTCTTCTGTAAATATTGGTGTTTCTCCAGGTTTCATCATCAGAGTCCTTCTCATCTCTCCCTGTGCATCTCATCTCATCTACCCCACCTCCAATGACTGCCATTACCATCTCTTTGCTCCTCACTCCAGAATCTTTATCCCTCCAGCTCCCTCCTTCATATTCCAGATCTATAATTCTCCACTGCCATGTCCCCAACAGGTATATCCAAAACTGAATTTGTGCATGTGTGTGAACACAAAACAATTAGTTGACAAAGAATCAGAAATATTGCTTTGTAGTGCCAGCTATCACTCATTTTTAGAATGATGGTGGCCAAATTTAGTTTCCTCACCTGTAAAAATAGAATGTTGTTAAAATTAATTCCAAGGCTCCCCATCTTAATGAATGACAATCACCCAACCATCCAGAAACCCTAGAGCAGTGGTCAGCAAACTCATTAGTCAACAGAGCCAAATATCAACAGTACAACGATTGAAATTTCTTTTGAGAGCCAAATTTTTTAAACTTAAACTTCTTCTAATGCCACTTCTTCAAAATAGACTCTCACAGGCCGTGGTATTTTATGGAAGAGCCACACTCAAGGGGCCAAAGAGCCGCATGTGGCTCGCAAGCCGCAGTTTGCCAACCACGGCCCTAGAGGATTCCTTGATACCTACATACCTGGTCCTTATCGTCCATCTCCAGTCTAAAATCAAGTTCTATCAATTCTGTATCTACACTGGCTCTGAAGTATGTTGACATTTTCTCTAGTCACAGTGTCATTGCCTTAATTTAGGATATAAACATTTCTGTCTTGCCAGTTGACATCCTCTTAAAAGGTCTCTTTGGCTTTAGTCTTGCAGCCACTGAGATCTCTCTAAAATGCCAATTGATCGGGTCTCTCCCTTGCTCAAAACCTTTGTATATTTCCTCCCTGTGGCATACAGGATTGTGTCAAATTGGTTTCTGTGATCCATGAGGCACCACATGATCTGGCCCCTGGCAACTTTCACAATTTCATGTCTCATCCCAACCCTGGAAATCTGTGATCCAAGGGTTCCAAACTGCCTACATTCCTCAATTGTGTCAGACTGTCTCAAGCCTAAGTCTTTGTAGTTTTTTACTCTACCTTGAATTATCTTTGCACCACACTTTTTCTCACCCACTTCTAAATGACTTGACTAATGACTAATGGCCTTAAACCTCAGTTCCCAACACCTGCTCTGAGAAAGGCATCTCTGAGCCTAGGCTTTGTAGGTGCTCCTGTCTGTGCTTTTAGAGCCTAGGTGCTCCTGTCTGTGCTTTTAGAATGCCTTGTGCCACACCTGTCATTACACTTACTATCTTTTAAGGTAACTAGAGGCCCAGTGCACAAAATTAGTGCATGGGCAGGGGTCCCTCAGCCCGGCCTGCACCCTCTCCAATCAGGGACCCCTCGGGGGATGTCCAACTGCTGGTTTAGGCCCGATCCCGCAGGCAGAGTGGTTAGGTCCGATGTCCAGCAGTCGGACATCCCTTTCGCAATCTGGGACTACTGGCTCCTAACCGCTCACCTGCCTGCCTGCCTGATCACCCCTAACCACTCTGTCTGCCTGCCTGATCACCCCTAACCACCCTCCCCTGCCAGCCTGATCGCCCCCAACTGCCCTCCCCTGCTGGCCTGATAGCCCCTAACTGCTCCCCTGCTGGCCTGATCTCCCCTAACTGCCTCTGCCTCGGCTCCCACCACCGTGGCTTTGTCCAGAAGGAGGACCGCACAACCAGAAGATGTCTGGTCTATCTGATCTAATTAGCATATTGCCCTTTTATTAGTATAGATTATTTGTGTGTTGGTATCTCTTCTGGGAGCTAAGGGCTTACTTAGGGAAGAGGCTTTGTATGATTCCTGTGGGCTCTGCCAGTTTCTAGAGTAGTTACTCTCTTCACCTGGTTGCCTCCTGCTTTTCCTTCAAGTCTCAGCTTAATATCACCTCTTCTGGGATGCCTTCCCTGATTCTAACTTCCCAAACCATGACCAATTTTTAGATGCCCCTCCTCTGTAACATAGAACTTTGCTTTCCCAATATCTATTTGCTTGTCTGTCTCCTCCACTAAATGCTGAATTCCTTAAAGGAAGGGAGTAGATTTTATTCAACATTATGTTGCCCACCCCAGCCTCTTATAGCCAAGCACAGAGCCAGATACATATTAGGTCATCATTAGATTGATTTTGCTTTTTATTTGGAGATTGTGATTTTGCTTCATTTCTATTTCATTAAAATTGCATTCTTGTTTTTAAACTGCTGCTGATTGCATCAACTTTTCCAAGCATTATATAGTTTTGCAAGTTTGGATTGCTGTTTTATCCTCAAGATGGGGTTGTTTGGAAAATAAATAGCAAAGTCATATATGGTTTAGAAAGAAATAGATACAATATTAGTCTGTTAGGACTGCCATAACAAAAGATCACAGACTGGTTGGTGTAAACAACAGAAATTTATTTTCTTGTAGTTCTAGAGGTTATAAATTAAAGATTAAGGTGCTGGCTTGTAGATGGCTACCTTCTCACTGTGTCATCACATAGTCTTTCCTCTGTGTACATGTAGAGAGAGGAAAGGAAAGAGAGAGTGAGGATGGATAGAGGGGCAGAGGGAGACAGGGCCATGGGGCAGGAGTACTCTCTAGTCTCTCGTTCTTTTTTTTATACGGACACCAATTTTATTGTATTAGGCCTCACCCTTGTGATCTTATTTAAACTTAATTATCTCTATAAAAAACTTATCTCCAAATTGAGGGCTAGGCCTTCAAAATATGAATTACGGGGAATGCACATCTCAGTCTATAACAGGTAAACATCCCAAAGTTATCAAAGTTTTGTGTACTTTAGTGAAACTATATTTAAGTTGTCTTGGAACCAATGTAGCAGGATTGGTTGTAACCCTAACCTATGATCAAAGTTTCTGAGTTTCCATTACCTCATGTGTGAAAGGAGGGAGCTTATAAGGACAAGTAGAAGCCTCAGAGAACACTTGGGCTGGAGAAAGTATATTTGAATTCTTCCCCTTTCTATCCTTTGATTACCTCAGAAACTTAGAATCACTGTGGCAGACCCCAAAGTTCCATTCTCTCTAGGTCAAGGACTGCTTTCTTCAAGGACTTCACTTTTAACATTTTCTCAGTACCAGGGATTCAAAACTTCCCTGAGGGAGCCCTAGTCTAGAAATCAGATATACCAGAACCAATGGAGTTGGCCCTGTCCAAGGCACTTTCTGACCCCATCCGTCTGTGGCCATCTGACACATGAGTTGAGAATATAGAACCAACCTGTGATTAGGACCCTAATGGGGGCCTCTCTGAGTGATTCTGTTTGTCAGTCCTGGCTAAAGATGCCTATGCTTAGGATGCATTAGCCCAGCATGTCCTCAGAGTGTTTTTCACTAAATAGTAATATTAAGGAACATGCATAGTTATGGTGACAAATAAAGAATTCTGGGGCAAATTAGTATGTTTAACCCATCGTTTCTCACATTAATTGAGTTATTCACTGTATGCTTTTTTAGAACCTTCAGCAAGCCAAATGTAAAATAGGAATCTCCAGGAGTAGGGCCTAGTGAACAGATCTTCCCAAACTTATTTATCACAGGATATTTTCAGTCAGAGAATTTTGGTCATACTAGTGTTCACCACAACTCACTTAGAAATGCTAACTCTGGGAGAATCATATAAAACGCTAATTCATGAGGTACAGCTTAACACAAGGAATTCCTCTAGGTTTAGCCCTACTGTCTCCTTCCCTGCATCCATCTACCTATTTGCTCCCAGTAATGCCAAATCCACTTGGCCTTGCTTCTTGGCTGGGTCTTTTCCTGTTCACCTATCTCTTTATTGGAGGAACTAGAAATACCATAAGATTCTGTTGCTAGCCTCTTTTCCAACCTCTACGCTTTACAGTGAGAGTTGGCAGGTATGCAAACCAGACTCTCTGGACCATGAGAACCTGGCTTGTTCTCAACTGTATCTGCAGAGCTTAGACACTGTCCTGGTTAGGAGGGAAACAAAATGTGGAAATCACCAGATACCTTTCAAATAGAGGTTTTCCTTAGCCCAAGGCAGATGTGTACTAGCCATCTTACAAAAGACTAATTTGCATATGGGAACACTGAAGGAAAAGGAAGATAAAATAAACTACCTTTTATCACTGGCTTACTATGTGCCAGGCACAAAAGTAAGTACTTTACATATATCACTTAATTGAGTTCTTATAACCACCCTACATGATAGATACAATTATCACATCCATTTTTCACAGGAGGAAACTGAGGCTCAAGGAAGCACAGCTTATAATGAGTAGCATAGCCAGGATTCAAGTCTATGTTTATGTGGCTCTGGAGCCCATGTTTTTACTACATTGCTCTGTTGCTCCCTGGTGTATCTTCAGATGGGATGGAGCCTATCCACATTGTGTTGACCAAATCAGAGTCGATTAGATGACTATTTGAAATAATCACTGCCTGTTCCCTCCCCCAACTCCAGTCTATTGTTTTGTAGTCAATAGAACTAGTTTGATGTTTGTTTTATAGACAGTGATCCAGGTTTTGGTGGGGTGGTCATAGGGAACCTACAACTCCAGTTACCATCCTCACAGTAAAGTACTAACTTATATCTTCATCATCTCTCTGATGTCACTTAGCAGAGCTCCCTATCACCAGCCTTCCCCCTTCCCCTCATATTCTCCATGCTATAGCCCAAGTTTCCTTTCTGAAAGTAGTTTTAATCCTTTCTTCTGTAAAACCCAATTACCTTTAAGATAAAATCTTAACTCTTTAAACTGGCTTTCTAAATATCCCCTGTCTACTTCTTCAGCTTATGCCTTCAAATTCTTCTGGTGTGTCCCATCTGGTTTCAGGTTGTTTCACACCCCTAAGTTTTTCCCTCTCTATTTTTACTAATTGAAATACTTTATCTCCTTCATCAACCCCATCTGCCTTGGGAACAATAGTTCAACTGATCATGCTCAGGTCAACTGTCACCTACTTGATGAAATCTTTCTGGTTACTGCTCAGCTTCTTTGAGTTTTGCTCCCAGCCTTGTACTTTTGAACATTGCCTCCCAATGGTACCTCTCAGCTTTGGACAAGCTCCTCCCCAACAGGGACCTGAGATTGTATTCCTGTGTCTCAAGCATCTAGAATAGGCCTAGCACATAATTGTCACCCAGGAAATGTTTGCTGGCTAAAAGAATTAAAAGGAAGTTTCCCTAAAATAGGCAAGTATTTGACATTAATTTGAAAATCAGTCAAGTGGGGGGTTGGGTTGAGGTGGGCAAAGGGGGTGAAAATGGGGGACATCTGCAATAGTTTCAATAATAAACATTTTAAATTAAAAAAATCATCCAAGAGAATCTTCAGAATAAGTGGACAGAGGACTATAGTTGGATTATCTTCTTATTGTTATGAGATATGAATCTAAAATCTGAATATTTAATTTCTTGCTCCATAAAACTCTCCAGAAGAAAATAAAAATTGCTGAGGGTGGGACGGTTAACATGCAGTAGAAATATGCTGGCTGTCCACCAGGGGGTGCTATGAACACAAAGAGAAGCCATTCTCCCTTAATATGTTCTTCCTCAGAGAGAAACTGCAGAAACCAAATAACTTTTCTCTTTTCCCTGCATTGCATACAATTTTAGCAAGAAATGAATAACTCTTCCAGCATGCTTGAAAATTATGTATGTCTGGAACATGTCTTTCTGCTAATAAGATGGGCATGTATGTGCATGTGCACATGAATGCACACAGCACCCCTTCCGGCATCTTTAAAAGATCCAGACATTAAATTTAAAGACGCATGATTTGTGGCATATTCAGAATTTGTTCATCAAAAAATTTAGGTGTCATTTACTATGATGTCATAATCAGAATAGAAGCATGTGCTATCTTGCTTTTAACCCTGACATAAAATAGACTATTATAGAAAACCTGTCCAAGTATCAGAGGTGGGTTACCTATTAGCTCTTGTTACTAAGAGCCCACAGACACAGTGGTATCAACTCATATGCACTAGTTCAGTTTTGATTCTACAAGACCATAATGGGGCAACACACATAACACAGTCAATATTTGGGGAGTTGTAATTTGTATAACCAGTGACTTACTTAAATAGAATCTTGTTTTTAACATCTTATTTCAGTTTCTGCCTTCAGCATATAACTTATGGCCTTGGATTTGGAGTGATATTTTTTTAACTGTATTCATGTTTATCTCCCCTTTGGACTCTGAGTTCTGTGGGAATGTGTGTGTTTTCTATTTGTATCTTTTGCATATGGCAGAGGTACATTGTGCAAAGATACATTATTAGGACTGTAATTGTTCATGGATTGCTTGCTTAGTGATCAGTTTCCACAACAAATACTGCCAAAACTGTCAAGGAGGATAATGATGAGATTACAGGGGATACAAGCAAATGGGCAAGAGGGGACCAAGGGGAAGAGAAGAAGAATAACTTTTATTGAGCAGTATGCCAGGCATTGACCAGGCAATTTATATGAATTTCTCATTTAAGTTTTATAATAGTCCAATGAAGAAATGATCACCACCCCAATCCCACCTAATTAGGTGGCATTGCTGGGAGTGTCCAAGGCTTAGCCTGTGCCTCTGTACTAAGGGCCTTGGTGATGCTAACTGGGAATTGAGTTGTGGGCAGAGTAACCAATGGGCTGTTATTGAAGCTGGGTCCTGTGTTCACAGGGAGAAGGAAGAGGGATCGCCTCACTGCCTCTCTGCCCCTGCTACCCTCAGAGAAAATGAGAGAGAGGTGCAGCTCATGGTAGTTGACAGCAGCAGTTCCCATCATCCACTTGGAGTGAAGGGCTTCCTGTGCAGCATTTCCTTTCCTACCTGGAACTCGTTGGTATTGTAGGATATGAGTGATATGGGCAGTGATGATGGACTTAAAGCAATTGTATTCACTGGAGAATGCTTTATGGAGCAGGGGGGCACAGAATCGAAGATTATGGGTTATGAGAAACCAAAAAGAGTATCCAATGTAACCACCAAGCAAGCTTTTGAAACATTTGACAGTATTCCAGTCAGTTGCCAGCTATGTGATCTTGAGCAAGAAATTTCACCTGTTAGTCGGAGTCTCCTCACCTGCAAAAACAAAAAGCAAAGAAAACCTTACAAGATTGTCATGAGGATTCAATGAGGAAACATGTACTCTTGGAATATTTTAGGTACCCATTTGCTGTTTATTAACTAGACTTTTTTTTTTCAGAGCAGTTTTAGTGTTGCAGAATTTACCAGGCAGCCAAAAATAATGAGTACTCAGAGATTCAGGAAAAATCCTTTATTTAAAGCAGCCTTGGGGGTAAAGGGGAGAGATCAACCAAAGGACTTGTGTGCAAGCATATGAGCCTAACCAGCGGTTAAGGACAACAGGGGGGTGGGGGCATGTGTGGGGAGGGGTGTGAGATGGGAATGGGGGGATGAGGACAAATATGTGACACCTTAATCAATAAAGAAATTAAAAATAAATAAATAAAAAATAAAGCAGCCTTGCTGGCTCAGCAGATTCAAAGATCCAAAGCCTGAACAGCTAATACAATGAGATCACCCCTTATATATTCCTAAGTTTCTTTGTTTCCTATCTGTTTCCTAACTACCGGGCTTTTGTGGTAGGCTTTCACAGCCCCTCCTGAGTCAGTTAGAATGGGGAAGTTAGATTGTCTAAATGCCTGGCTTGGGTGGCACCAGCAACCTCCACTCCGGCTAAGCTTCCAAATTCCTGTCCCATGGCCCCTGCAAACTGGGAGCACCCAGGAAAACAGACTATTGCCTAAGGAAGGGGCAGTGACTTAATTATAGGCTAACAAGAATGTGCACTAGGACACTGGTCACTGGCACAGATTCAGATTGCTAGCCCCCCGCCTCCAGGTTACTCCCTATATTCCGCCTCATTCTCCCCTCTTGATCCTCAAGCTGATTTTCAGCCTTGGGGATTCAATAGAAGACTCAAAGCTAGGGGGTAGGGTGTTCAGTAGCTTGAGTCTTTTTCATCTTCATCACCCAAGGAATTGTAATTGCAGTCCAAAGATGTGGTCTGGAGTAACATCTGTGGCTTCAGGGCTTACTGATTCTATCTCTATTAGCTGTTCTAAAACCTGTTGGCTTTCTTAGAGGAAGGGAGAGGGAGTTTACACAGGTTTCTTCATTTATGGCTTCTGAGCAGTTGGAGTGGTGAGAAGCACGTCTCAGGGTCCCATCTACACTGAGTGGCCAGATTATTATGATCTCTGAACACATAATCATCTGGCCACTCAGTGTATATATATTAGAGGCCCGGTGCATGAATTCGTGCATGGGTGGGGTCAGGCCAGCCTGGCTAGGGGGAGGGGACATGGGCAGTTGGCCAGCCTGCCTGCTGGTCGAACTCCTGGTCAAGGGGACAATTTGCATATTAGCCTTTTATTATATAGGATATACACTGAGTGGCCAGATTATTATGTGTTCAGAGATCATAATAATCTTGCCACTCAGTGTATTTCTCCTCCAGTTGGCCCATCGTCCTTGCTCTGCTCAGGTCTGTCCAACTGCCTAACATATCCCCTCAAGGATCTTGGCTCTGAATTCTTTCAGGGAAAGTGGGTGTCAGTGGGCTGCTCTAACTACTTCCATGCTGAGGAGGGGAAAATTTTTCTTTCAGAGCCAAGAGATCCTTGCTCTCTGTCAGAGGGACGATGAGGCCTGGGCACAGAAGGAGGTGGGCTTGTGACCTGGCAGAGAAAAACTGTATTATAAAATTTAGTATTACTGATCAATTAGAATAGCAAGAGTTACAACAAATGGTCTGGTGGAAGGGAAAAGAAAACATTTCAGTTCTAATAATTTCCTATTGAAATAGAATTTTTCTCCTTAAAATCACCCTTATTTTTATTAAAAAGCCAAATTAAAACCAATTTATCTATTGCATTTAATTTGGCCTGATTGTTTGCATAAACCCAACAAGAATGGTAACTGACTGCCTTTGCTGGAATTTCATGATTGAGTCTCAATGTGCCCCTCAGGGCAGAGAATCCAAGCCATCCAGCTGCCATCAGGCCTGCCTGCAATATCTGATGGGTTAGGTGAATTTCTCACAATGATCTATACCTACATTGGCTCCACCCAGGCCCACACTCTAGGCTTCAAGGCCCATTGCAGCAGCCCTCCTACTCATCACCACCTAGAGTGTGTGTGGGTTCCTCAGGGATGCAGAGGTGCCCTCGTTGCTCCTCTTCCACTCCAACCACCAACGATGGCAAGGTATGGGCCTGATGCTCCAGCGCCATCCATTTTCAGGGCTACCAAGGAAGATACCAGGCTTTCTCCATGGCACTCCTATTGGTTTCAAGTCTTCAGAGTCCAGACATGACTCTTTAAAACATGACACTCCAGTCAAAGTTTTCATTCAATAAAACCACCATTGGAAAATGGGCTTATTGAATTTATGCAAAGAAATACATTGCCATGACTCATTCATTAAAAACTGCCAAATTTCAGAGGGATAATATAGGGAGAAAAATACACTAACTTGCTTTAAGATCTTATGATTTTCCTTGCCAGTCCTTTCCATGGACTCTTGAGAAGATGTAATATTTTTTACAAGTTTTACAAGTGCATTATAACAAAACAAATGACAAGAAGAAATTTACAATGACATGGTTATGAATTTCATTATAATGCAGATGACATGGAATGTTGTCCTTTCTGTAAAACCCAACTTTCTATGATATTATAACCAATAACCATTAGTCATAACTGTATTTGACAAAGGTTCCTATGTATCTTCAGTATAAAATTTTCCTTCATGAGAAAAAACACAAACATTTGAGGCCTTTCAGAGCCTATTAGGATGATGTAAAGCCAATTCTAGATCAAGAGAAAGTTTTTTAAAATTCAAAAAGATGGTCTCTTTTTTTTAATTAAATACCTGATTAATATAACATAATTATTTTACTAGAAAAGAACTAACCAAAATAAAGCTTATCTTCTAACTTCATTTGTCCTTGGGTGTGGACAACAAATGACACTAATTGGATTTCTGCTATCAGTCTCTTGACATAAGCTATTTACCCTCTGTTTAGGGAGGCAAAATGCAAAACATTTACTCTTAAGTGTCCTTTGTTTAGGGAAGATAGAATTTTCTAGATAGTTGCAAACTGCTATTTTACTATCTCAGTTTCCCTGTTTTGCTTGTCCTGGCTTACTGGCCTGTGTCATTTAGTCAATTTCCTTTTAGCATTTCTTTCTACAAACTTTCTATAACTTTCACAGACATTCTTACAACTATCAGAAACATTGTTTTTTTTTTCTTTATTGATTAAGGTGTCACATATTTGTCCTCATCCCCCCCATTCCCATCCCACACCCCACCACCCTGTTGTCCTTAACCATTGGTTAGGCTTGTATGCATGCACACAAGTCCTTTGGTTGATCTCTCCCCCATACCCCCACCCTCCGCTACCATCCCTCTGAGGCCCGACAGTCCGATCCATGCCTCCTTGTTTATGGGTCTGTTCTTGTTCATCAGTCTATGTTGTTCATCATTTCCCCTAGATGAGGGAGAACATGTGTTACTAGAAATATACTTATAAGAACCGAATGTGAGACGAGCAATAATAGTTATGCTGACAGACAAATGAATCAGTCTGTAGTGAGTTTCTTTCTGGACCAACAGTTCTTTTGATATCCAATTTCAATGTCTACCAGTTCCTTATGTGTACATGTCGGCACTGACTTTTCAGCTCTGGATGGTGGACAAATGGTGGTAATGCAGGTCCGACTCCCTCTGGTTTGGTCTCACCCGGACCCAGGGGCACAGCTTCACCCGGATTCAGGGGCTCACGGCCTCACCCAGACCTGGGACCCAGCATCACCTGGGCCCGGGGGCACGTGGCCTCACCCGGACCCAGGGGCGCGTGGCCTCTCCCAGACACAGGAGCGCGGCCTCACCCGGACCCAGGACCCAGCCTCACCCATATCCAGGGGCACATGGCCTCACCCAGACCTGGGATTCAGCTACACCCGGATCCAGGGGCATGTGGCCTCACCCGGACCTAGGGGTGCATGGCCTCTCTCAGACCCAGGGGCGTGGCCTCACCCAGACCCGGGACCCAGCCTCACCTGGATCCAGGGGCGCACGGCCTCACCCAGACCCGGATCCAGCCTCACCCGGACCCAGGGGCACGCAACCTCGCCCAGACCCAGGACCCAGCCTCATCTGGAACCAGGGGCATGCGGCCTCACCCAAATCCAGGGGCGTGTGGCCTCGCCCAGACCTGGGATTCAGCTACACCCGGATCCAGGGGCATGTGGCCTCACCCGGACCTAGGGGTGCGTGGCCTCTCTCAGACCCAGGGGCGTGGCCTCACCCGGACCCTTGACCCAGCCTCACCTGGATCCAGGGGCGCACGGCCTCACCCAGACCCAGGGGCGCACGGCCTCACCCGGACCCAGATCCAGCCTCACCCGGACCCAGGGGCACGCAACCTCGCCCAGACCCAGGACCCAGCCTCATCTGGAACCAGGGGCGTGCGGCCTCACCCAAATCCAGGGGCGTGTGGCCTCGCCCAGACCCAGGGGCACACGGCCTCACCCGGACCCGGGACCCAGTGGGGCTTCATCTTCTTGATTCCAATTCCTGTTGGTCAATTCCCTCTCAGCAATTCCTTCGGCCATTTTCTCAAAGCTCCTCAAGGGGCCAAAGAGCCGCATGTGGCTTGCGAGCCACGGTTTGCCAATCACTGCCCTAAACCAATAATTATATCTGTTACTTGAGCTTCTTGTCACTTGCTTTTCAAATGAGGAAGCAGAGAGGCTCCAGCCCTTCTTTCTGCTTAGGAGGCTAGGAATTTGGTCCAGGGCAGAGTTTAGTGGCTCACGTTTTGGTGACCTGTGACTACTCTCTGGAGTCGGGTTCCAAGGTTTTTTCCAGAAACATTCTTACAACTTTCAGAAATAACCAGCTTTAGAAACCACCTTCTTTTTCCTTCAAAATGCATAACAATGCATCAGACCTTCCATTAAATAGTTCTACTCTAATGTTCTTTCTTTCTGTCATACATTCAGCAATTTGTACAGACCTTTTCTTTCTTTTTTCTTTAAAATGTATTAGAATTCTTCACTCTTAGAAACCTTAATTTTTCAATGATTACCAAAAAGTAAACAGCCAGCATTTACATTTATGAACACACTTTAAACACACTCTTACTTTCAAGAAAATATACATTCAACAAAGTACAAGAGACCTTCTTTAATAAAAACTAAGAGCAGGTGAGTTAAAATGTGTCTAGCAGTTAATGATTCATTATTTTATGTTATTTAAAAATATTTAGATGTTTATCATTTAACCCAGCAATGCTCTAAAGCCTTTAAGTTATCAAAGACTTTGGGAAATTATGTATAGGCCTAGGAGGCTGGAGAAAAGGGTGCAGGGAGAAGGGAGCAGGCCCCAAAGCCTATTTCCAAACCTCTAGCTGCTTGGATTCAAAACTGCCATTTTTTCCCTTAGAGATAACATGCTAATGTTTGGGTGATACTGCTGTGGATTCTGTTTCTGGCCCTCCAGGCCAGCCCTTCCCTGGGCCATTTGTTCTACAGTTGTGAACATTATGTTAGCTTTCTGTTTCCATCTTTCTTATCTTTATGTACATAGACCTTCTGAGACTTTCTTAATAGCTCTTCTGCACTTCTATCCTTCCAGTTCTCTAACTTTGCAGTTTTCTTGAGATTCCAGGCCAACTGTTGGTGACAAAATGTAATTTTCAATATGTCTTTGCCCAACAGGTCCTCAGTGTTTGGCCCAGAGTACTTTCTCATTTGATCTTTTAGTCTTGGTAAAATTCAGAAGACCCTTCTTCTTTGCCTTGCTGAATATTGAAGGTTTTATTTAGGTTCTGAGACCAGGGAACTGCTTCCCTAATCCCTTTAATTATTAGTTCCCTGAGAGATCTCTCATGTGTCCCCTATGGGTCTTATTGTTAAGGTCCCACTGGGGCTCCCGGGTTTGGAAATTTTACATCTGCTGGAAGCACACCAGGGCCAGCCAAGTGCTCCCTTTCCCAGATAGCTATAGCCAATCTTCAAATCATTCCGCCTTCTTTTCCTGAGAATAGTACCCCAAGATAGACATTAACTTGGGTGTACGTATACACTTGTGGGCCCAAAAATGTGTCTAGCTAGTCAGCTAAGTCATGTGGATTTTCCAGCAGAGATTTTGACTCTTTTTTTTTTTCCTGCTCCAACTCCTTTCGCAGCCTAGAAAAGCTGGTTTCTGGTGGTGCAGTGGCCTCAGGATAGCTCTCCTCCTGAGGGGGAGGCTGGGATTGTAAATCACCATCTTGGCTGTTCCCTCAGATTGTCCCCTGGTGATATAGGGAGGGGAAGACAGGACAAGAGATCTCATTTCTCTGTCTGCCCTTGTTCCCTTTTAGGCTTCTCTGCCTTTGCAGGGAGAAGGATGACTGGCCCTTTCCTCCAACAGAGAGCATAGTTAATCTCCTCTTGAGTGACTGTACTTTTATTATTAGCATATTTATAATTATTACTGAAAAGATTAATCACAAATCCTTCATTTTAGTTAATCTATTTATTATATCTCAACAATTTTGAGATTTTAAAGCCAATTATTACCTAAAGCATTTTCTTGACCAATTTTGTAATGGATGACTCAATGTGAAAGTACCATTTTATTTTATTTTCCTTTATAAAAACAGGAATGACCCTGCTTCACAGCTAGAGGATACTTCTACAGATCTGTTCCTCCCAGTGTTATGGGGGAAAACAGAACATTGGGGACTAGTTATAGTTACGGGAAATATTAATTATGCTGTTAACCATGATTGCCCTTTTTGTTCAAAGAAAGGTCATACTAATCTGCCTGGGAGTCATATGCCCCCAGTACCTGGCAGTCACCCTTGGAATGCAATCCACCCTCATTGAAGAACTGCTCATTATCATGGAAGCATTAAACTTGTTGCCCAACCCAGCCTGCATAGCTTACTTCCTTATGTAATTTCAAGTATATTATATTGGTCTAATTTAGTTAAAAAATATTTCTTTTTAGGGAGAGAGAGTAGATCTCTGTGTCACTTCAGGGCCCTTGAGATGTCACAACGTTATCTCTCAGTTAAATGCCCAATTTAAAGATTATCAAAGCTTAAACTGGTTTTAACATTACAGATTTGGTCTTGACCACAGAATTAATCCTTTTCAATCTGGCTAATAAATTGTTATATTCAAGTAATGCTACAGAAGTACAGAATATACTTTGAATGTTATAGAGAAAATGCTGAGAAGACATGCCTACTGCCCACCTATTCCCTTCCCGCAGAAGCAGCAAAGCTGTGACTGCCCCATAGCCAGCCTCAGTTCCACTTTGGCCAGCCTGCACAGGTTTGTGATGTTGTAGGCAGGCACGAAAGTAGCTATTTTGTCTGGCCTTTGTTAAACTTCCCTGGGTTAACATATGTGCAACCTTCACAAATTTTACACTTTCAAATTAGTCTTAGAATCTTAAATTTTTAACCCAGCACAGCAAAATAACCTTTGGTTCTGAGTGGCACAAAGCTTACACAGAGAGTTTCCTATAATCATAAACCGTGGAAGAGCAAACTAAAGTCCCTAAAAGTTAGAAAGTCAAAATTACATTGTAGACATACAGACAGAGATCTCACTAGCTAAGTTTCTGGTGGCTGAAGTAACTGAAAGGAAGAGCAGGAAGAGTCCCCAAGAATAAGGATTCGTGGCAGCTGCTGGGACATCCTGCAATCTCTGTCATGTGTTCAACCTCACCACACACAACTGGGCTTCCCCAAAGCGGGACTTGCCCCATCTTTATTTTTTTTATTTATTTATTTTTAATTTCTTTATTGATTAAGGTGTCACATATTTGTCCTCATCCCCCCATTCCCATCCCACACTCCTCCCCACACATGCCCCCACCCCCCTGTTGTCCTTAACCATTGGTTAGGCTCGTATGCTTGCACACAAGTCCTTTGGTTGATCTCTCCCCCCTACCCCCACCCTCCCCTCCCCTCCCTCTGAGGCCCGACAGTCCGATCCATGCCTCCTTGTTTATGGGTCTGTTCTTGTTCATCAGTCTATGTTGTTCATCATTTCCCCTAGATGAGTGAGATCATGTGTTACTAGAAATATACTTATAAGAACCGAATGTGAGACGAGCAATAATAGTTATGCTGACAGGCAAATGAATCAGTCTGTAGTGAGTTTCTTTCTGGACCAACAGTTCTTTTGAGACCCAATTTCGATGTCCACCAGTTCCTTATGTGTACATGTCAGCACTGACTTTTCAGCTCTGGATGGTGGACAAATGGTGGTCCGACTCCCTCTGGTTTGGTCTCGCCCAGACCCAGGGGCACGGCTTCACCCTGACTCAGGGGCACGCAGCCTCACCCAGACCTGGGACCCAGCATCACCCAGGCCCCGGGGCGCGTGGCCTCACCCGGACCCGGGCTCCAGCCTCATCCTGACCCGGTGGCGTGTGGCCTCACCTGGGCCCAGGATCCAGCCTCACCCGGACGCAGGGGTACGTGGCCTCTCCTGGACCCAGGGGCGTGGCCTCACCCAGACCCGGGACCCAGCCTCACCCGGACCCAGGGGCGCACAGCCTCACCCGGACCCGGGACCCAGCCTCACCCGGACCCAGGAGTGCAGCCTCACTCGGACCCAGGTGCGCGTGGCCTCACCCTGACCCAGTGGTGCGCGGCCTCACCCGGACCCGGGGGCACGCAGCCTCACCCAGTCCCGGGGGCACTCGGCCTCACCCGGACCCAGGGGCGTGGCCTCACCCAAACCTGGGGGCGTACAGCCTCACCCGGACCCAGGACCCTGCCTCACCCGGACCAGGGGCGTGCAGCCTCAACCGGGTCCAGGGGCATGTGGCCTCGCCCAGACCCAGGGGCGCACGGCCTCACCCGGACCCGGGACCCAGCGGGGCTTCGTCTTCTTGATCCCAATTCCTGTTGGTCCATTCCCTCTCAGCAATTCCTTTGGCCATTTTCTCAAAGCTCCGGGGCGGCTGCCGAGGAATTCGTTGGGCGGCGGGCTTGGCGAGGCTCCGGTGCGCCCGGTGCACGGCAGCGGGCTGGTCCAAGGTTGTTGCGGCAGCACTTGGGTCTGCAGCGGCAACCAGTCGCCGGGCGAGCGCTCCTGGATCTAGGACCCAGCGGGGCCTCGTCTTCCCGATCCCAACTCTCATCAGTCAATTCCTTCTCAGCAATTCCTCCGGCCATTTTCTCAAAGCACCAGGGTGGCTGCCTCAGAACTCGCTAGGCAGCGGGCTTGGCGAAGCTCCGGTGCGCCCAATGCGCGGTGGCGGGCTGGTCCGGGGTCACTGCGTTGGCGTTCGGGTCTGCAGCGGTGGCCGGTCGCCGGACATGCGCACCTGGCCGCTTCCGGGGAGCTGTGATTCTCGAAGGACTCGGAGGTCAGCAAGCGTGGGGTCTCCCACCCCATGTCTCCCAGGGGCTCGTCTGTCTGTGCTCAGCAGTGAGTGGAGCCATCCCCTCAGCCAGAGACCGCCGGGGGAACTGCGCCGAGCACGTTCTAGGCCGCCATTGTGTCGCCAGAGCCGTAGTTCTTAAAGTGTGATCTTTGGCTCATTGGCATCAGCATCATCCCGCGTACCCCTCTCTTTTATTCTAGTTGTAGAGCATCTGCTCAGCCAGCCCTCTGATGGTTCTGGATGGTGTCTGCTCTGTTTTCCCGTTGTAGTTTCAAAATTGTTGTGGTAGGCAACAATCAGGTGTCCACCCTATGCCTCCATCTTGGTCCTCCTTTGTGTAGTTAAGTCTTGATTGTTGTTGGTGTCACTGGGAGGAATTTTCCTCCAGGCCAGTTGGCTGTGAGGACCCGCTGTATCTATAAAGGAAGAGTTGCTGTGCAGGAGGCACGTTTATGGGCCAGGACTTGTTCCAGTAGGGCTTTGGCACTCACTGAGTCTGCCTCTTGAATGTATCCCTTATGCGAGTAGTTGAAATCTGTTGTCGTCTCACACTGACCACTAGATGCCCTCATTTCTGGGTCTCCAATGGGGTGCAGGTCAGCTGCTGCCTGAGGCCACTCAGCAGGAGTTACAGCAAAAACTGCAGTTTTCTCCTCTTGCTTGAGTGGTTTTGGAGCAGTCTGACTGGAACTGCAGTTTATTTAGTTAAGCTGCCACAGGGCAGGCCATTTATATGCAAAAGCTGCTGTTTGGAGCCTGGCGGGTTTGTAGAATGTGCGGGGCGGGTCTCAGGGCGGGGTGGGGTCTCAGGGTGTCACTAGGCTAGGGCGTGACAAACAGCAATGGCTGCAAGTCTGCTTTTTCAGCCTTTTCTGCCTTTCCGCGTTTCCAAGTCCCCACATCCCGTGCTCCAGAGCAGTAAACACTGATTGCTGGGCCCACCTCTGCAAGAAAGTCACTCTCACTTTCCGACACGATGGCCGAGAGTCCAGCTTCTCCCCATAGGTGTCTGGGTCTCCCACGCGTCCTCAGAAACTGGATTTCAGAGTGATGGGAGCTTATCTCCCTTAGGGTTGGAAAAAAAGCCGCGCGTCCCTTCACCTGCCATCAGCCCGATTCAAGCACCTCCGTACTTCAGCCCTTCCGCGTTTGTTCTTTCTTTTTCCTTCTTAGTTGTAAATCTACCATTCAGCCAGCTCTCCTGTGGTTCTGGGTGGTAGACGCTTTGTCTTTTAGTTGTATTTTTGAAATTGTTGTGCACGGCGCAGTTTATTTGTTTAACTTTGCCGCCACCTTGGTTCTCCCCTCTTGCCCCATCTTTAAATTAAACGAACAACGAAGAGACATAAAACACCAACAGAAAAACTCTTATACAGGCACACACAACACACTAAAAGCTTATACCACAGAATCCCCTGCATTAAGAACCACTAAAGCAGAGCAGTGTCTTCTGTTCCTGGTTTGAGACCTGCCCCTCCCCAGAATCTCAGCATTCTCCCCAATGGACTACTAGTATTTTGGGAGAATGTATTTCCTAGGCCTGGAATTTCTGTTTCCCATCCTCGGCCATAAGCTGGAAGCCCCTGATTTCACAGAGAGACATATGCATTTCAGGCAGTGGTCTGGGCCCTTCTTAAAATTCTTTAGCATACATTCTAAGACAGTGGGTTTAAAGGAGCTACTTCCCATGTTTGTAGTTAAACCGTATAATCCCTCCCAGTTAACAGAGACACAGGACAACACAAGGTAACTTTCACTTCACACAAACTCTTATGTTCACATTCACACAACAGTCCGTCCGAGCTTTGACTTCCACCCATGGAAAGTCCCTGAACTGAGGCAAATATTTTGCCTAAGTGGTTATCAGCCACTTCTTCTGTCCCGAAAGACAGGCCTGAATTCAAGACTGGTCCCCTGGGGGAAAACTCACTGGTCAGACGTCTGGTTCCAGAAAGGGCTTTCCTGTCCTCCTTGGAGTCCACTGGGGTGTGAGTGGAGGCCTCGGTCGTCCAGGCCCTATGAGTACTAGGACCCAGTAAATCACTGGAGGCATGATTCCCCATCATTGGGCTCAGTGGAGCAGTCCTATCCGCCTGCTCTCGTGCAGTGCTGCCTCAAAGGGGCAACTTGGCTGCGTGTTTCCTGATCAGGAAACCAAATTATGTTACAGAATTTATCAGGTGACCAGAAAATACACAACGAGTACTCGGAGATTCAGGAAAAAACCCTTTATTTAAAGCAGCGATGCTGACTCAGCAGATTCAAAGATCCAAAGCCTGAACAGCTAATACAATGAGATCACCCCTTATATATTCCTAAGTTTCTTTGTTTCCTAACTACCGGGCTTTTGTGGTGGGCTTTCACAGCCCCTCCTGAATCAGTTAGAATGGGGAAGTTAGATTGTATCTAAATGCCTGGCCCGGGTGACACCAGCAATCCCCCCTCTGGCCAAGCTGCCAAATTCCCGGCCCGTGGTCCCTGCAGACTGGGAGCACCCAGGAAAACAGACTATTGCCTAAGGAAGGGGCAGTGACTTAATTATAGGCTAACAAGAATGTGCACTAGGACACTGGTCACTGGCACAGATTCAGATTGCTAGGGCTCCCCCCGCCAAGTTGCCTCCTATATTCCTCCTCATTAGATTTGCAGCAAAATTGAGTGGCAGATACAGAGATTTCCCCACGTACTTCCTGTCCCCACACATGCACAGCCTCCCCCTTATCAACATCCTTTACCAGTATAGGACATTTGTTATAATTTATGAACATACACTGGCACCCAAAATCCAGTTAACATTATAGTTCACTCTTGGTGTAGTACATTCTATGGATTTGGACAAATGTATAATGACATGTATGTATTATTATGGTATCATGTGGAGTATTTTCACTGGCTTAAAAATCCTCTCTGCTCTGCCTATTCATTCATCTCTCCCTCCACCTCCCCCTAATTTCTAGCAACCACTTTACTGTCTCAATAATTTTGCTTTTCCCAGAATGTCATACAGCTGTAATCACATAGTATGTAGCCTTCTCAGATTGGCTTATTTCACCTAGTGATATGCATTGAGGTTTTCTGCATGTCATTTCATAGCTCATTTCTGTTTAGTTCAGAATAATACTCCATAGTCTGTATGTGCCACAGTTTATTTATGCATTTATCTACTGAAGGACATCTCTGTTGCTTCCAGGTTTTTAGGATTATGAATAAAGCTGCTATAAACATCTGAGTGCAGAATTTTGCATGGACGTAAAATTTTAACTCATTGGTTATTTTAAATGAAAAACATATCTGTCCTCACTCCCATAAATTCTTCCCAAAGTGGGAGATCACTGCAGCCAAGATGCCTGATTTGCGGCTAAATGCTCTTTATTAATTAGCCAAGAGATCATGGTGGCACAACAAGTAAAAAAATGTACTACAAATCTGTTTACATCAGTTTCTGCAGACATTTTGAAAACAATTAAACTGTCAAGGGGGCCTGGAGACAGAGTTTTGCATTTTAATGGGAAATTATTAAATATCAGGCATTATTGCTTTTGATGTGTCTGGGCTCTAAGAGGAGGGCAGGATATTGATTGGGGCCTCCAGGAAGGGAGGAAGCTTACTTGGGCCGCTTGACCACAGTGCAATGACAGCTTTGAGATCTGTAACATCTTGGGCTGAGATTAAAGGCCACTCACCAGAGAGTTAACTAGATTTGTCAATTTCTGTTTAGTTAGACTTTGCCTGTAGGGGAAGATGATAGATTTTGACTTCAGAGGGGTTCTATTGGTAGATGGGCAGAGAGAGAGCATTGGGTGCTAATGGCATTTATTGGAAGGGGGTGAGTGACACAGCACTGAGCACTGACCCCAGTATTGATTAGATCTGGATTAAAATCATCACAAGGGAAGTGAAGGCTGCTTATGCAGTCCCTGCCTACATGGACTAATACAAAACTATACCCTACAACCTGCAAATGTTTATGTGTCACAATTATGGCAGCCACACAGGCTCAGCCTTCCAGTGCATTTAGGATACACTATTCTCTATTGAGTTCATTCATTCACAAGAGCTTGTCAGTTTGCATGTGGTCCTTGCCCTCTAGCCATTTATAGTCCAGTAAATGAGGGATCATGTAAACATTGTAAAGCAATCCAGTGTAATAGTTCAATGATAAATGTTTGTGTTAGGGACAATGAAAGGATCAAGGAGGACATGGTCAAATTGAGAGGCATGAAAAGGCTGGCTGAAAAGTCTTCCTAGAAGATTTTCTATTTGAAAGTAGGCAGACAAAGGGAAAAGGGCATCCAAAGCTGGGGGACTATCATGTGGAGATTAAAAAAAAAAAAAAAAAAAGCCTGCAACATTTAGAGAACTGAAACGGTCTGGTGTATGTGTTTCTGAGTTTCCCATGAGCCATTGGGCTGGATCAGCACAAATCTATATCCCTAAGATTAATTGAACAGGTGAGCACTACCATTATCTGTGCCTTTCTATCATTTAAAATCCTTCCATTTGTCCCACTACCCAAGAGGATGCCAATCAGAGAACAAGGTGCTTTTTCTTTTTTTTTTCCAAATGAAAACACCTTTGTAAAAGCTGTCATTTATTTAAAAACTCATGTCAATTAGTTTAATCCGGATTTCTTGCCTTCATAGCACCTGACCAAGATCAGCCACATTGAGGACTAGGTGAATATGGAGAATGTAAGAGAAGATAGAAGCATGGGGTCCTGAGGAGGCTGCCAAGCCCAACAGGTGGATAACTCCTACAGTGTAGGTACAACAGTTAGAGAGCAGCACAAAGGTCCTAAGTAGCAGGAAGGCCCTGAGTGGCTGAGAATTAGTCTGAGGGAAAGGAGAAAAACGGTAACAGCAATACATTTTACCTGTCTTGCAATTTGGCTCCATATCAGCCCTCACTTTGTTTATTTCTGTGCAGTCTAGACATCAATGATTGAGTTTCTCTCGTCCCAGGGGATCTCCTTCCCCACTGCGCTGACCAGTGCAGCCCCTGCAGGGTCATAAGAAGCTATGGCACAGCTAAAAGAAAGTCTGTGTCTCGACTAGAACTAGGACCACTCATTGAGATGACTTAATTTTGTCTCTTGGGAAATGCCTTTTTTAAAGAGCTCTTATATTGGCCAAGGCAGACCGCCTCCATATTAGGGTTTGCTATTTTTGTTTGAAGGAAGTTGGCATCTCTCCTGTATAAGGAGTTCACTGAAGCCTAAATTCTTCCATTAGCCATTTTGGTTTGCAAACAGGAATCTGAGTATTTGCAACTGTGTGCCTGGTGGACTGAGCGCTAGCTCAGTTTCCCAGTCACAGGACCCTGGGGAAGAGCTCTGACCACATTCTGAAGCACATCATCTGCCCTTCTAAGCATGGCTGACTGGTAACAAATGTTTTTTAAAGGGACAGGACTGGCTGCATAATTTGCAGGGCCCAGTGCAAAACAAAAGGTTTAAAAATTTTGTCCTTTCTTCAAAATTTTTAAAGAATTTTAAAATGGTGACAGCAAAGCCTGAAACCAAGTACAGGGTCCTTCTCAGAGCAGGGTCCTGGGTGGCTGCACAGGACACACTTTCAGAAAGCTGTCCCTGCTGAAGAACAGCTCTTTAGCCCATTTGGGTTCTGAGGGCTCCTGATGTTCAGGCCCTTGGATTGTAGGCTACTGGTGGAGAATGGGGGAGGATGTTTGATTTCAGGGCAGAACAAATTTTCTCCATCCTCTGCCTGCTGCTGAAATCTGGTCCTAAAGCTTTACCAAATTCACTTGAGGCTGGATCCCTTTGAGAAGGACTAATGTTTGCAGCTGTCTGTTAACTTTTCATTTAGGATGGAAATGAGGAGGCAGAGAGAACAAGGCAATTTTGATTACTCAGAAAAGCTTAAGAAAAAAAATATGTAAGTTTATGGAATGCTTTTGGATATACACAATCTTCCTTTCCATATAGCACTGAGTATGGGTGGTGGGACTCAATAAATATAGCTCCTTGTGGGTGTCAGTAAATCTTCAATATTCATTGATAGTGACAATATTCAGACTTTGAGACAGATTTCCTTTTGCTCTGACTCAAGGGAAGTTTTCCCAGAGCCACACAGAAGGAGAATCCAATCTGTTCAATAGGAAAGACTCATTTGCTCCCAGAATAACTTAATTTCCATTTGAATCTTTAACAAAAAGAGTGGATCTTTCATAAGGAAAATAAAAAGAATGACAAGTTTGTTTGGAGTTTCACTTTTCCTAAAAAAAAATTGATTCCTATATTAACATTGTTGAGTGTGCTTCAGTAACATATATGATATAATGCTAAAATAGTCTATGTTTCTTGGTTTTTTGTTATAATTAGCTGAAAGCCTAGACATAGGTTGCTAGTAGAGTCTCTAAATTTTTAACAAAGGACTTCAATATGAAAATGTATTTTTTGGCAAGAAACTCAAAATTCAGGTAGAATTTTAACATTTTGCAAGTAATTGTTACAGAGGATTGAGCAACTGTAGCACTTGTCTATTTTCTTGTAGCATTTTCTGCTCATCAATAATTTAATTTCAAAATAAAAGACACATTTTCTACATCCCAAAAGCTATTGGGGAGCCTTTCAGACTATGAGATTCCTGACAGTGGGAGAAGCGCCTACCAAAGAAGGCAGCTAGCTTCAAAAGTGCCTCTAATGTGCTGAGGGATCCTATTACAAAGTATTTTTCGTAACTCTAGAAGGCAAAATAAAATTTTCTGCTTGGAAATGATAAGTTTAAGCAAATAGTACGGGCGAAGCTTATGTCTGAGTCCAAGCATTGGTCTGATTATTGCCAGAACAATACCGCTACATGATGAATCATTAATGATCTGTGAGAGTCATAATGGTCTGTCACTAATGCCCATTAATGATCTCTCTATACCGCGAGTTATGGGCTTGATGTTTCTGGCCAGTACCTTGGAGAATACTTTAGATATGCCTTAAACTTTCTCTGATCTCCTCTCTCTGTGTCTGCTCCAAATGTAGACAGCAGTTGTCTGGGTAGGACCAGCTTTTAAAGAAGCATGGCTTTGTTAAGGAAGTCATATTCAGGTAAGATTTATTTAAGCAATGTTTTTGAAGGATATAGATTTGAAAGCTTATCTTGGACATTATTGCCTTTGTAGAAAATAACAAAATTATGCTGGGTATCTTTCTGTTGAGATCGTTTCTTTCCGGATGGGACAGGGGCTCTTGAGTTTCCTTGTACCCCATGATATATGGTTGTTGAGCACAGACTCTTGAAAAATGCTTCCTTTGTTGTTTTCTTTTCTAAGAGGAATTTTAGATATTAATTGTTATAGAAGAGCGAATTGTATTTCTGTCTATTTAAAGCCCTATTTGTGTTTAGAGAACCATGCCGCTGGCTGATTCAAGAGAGATTTCCTCCCTCCAGATTTGCATTTACTCTATGCATACAGCACAAAACATTCATTTGCATTTTAAAGGGAGAAAAAAGAATAAATTATTATAATTGGTTTTAAATGTATTTTGCTTTAAACTCAGCGAAAGGAAAGTCAGAGAAGGCAAGAAATCTAAGGCAAGGTGGACACAATTACACATTAATTCTGAGAATCTTATTAGGTGTATCTACAGGGAAATCACAGAAGCTAGGCACTCCAGAATGTCTGAGCAAAACTAGGAGAGGATGGGTTCCTCCATGGCGGCAACAGAGATGCTGCAGATAGCTAATGGGACCAACGCCCAAGAGCCTCTGGCTCATGAAGAAAAACAAGATGAGAGAAGGTTGCCGGAGCAGCCACTTTCAAGCCTCTGAAAATAGCAATACAAGCATTCTTTTGGAGGGTCAAAATCATTCCGGGGACTACTTTTTCATGAGAAATTGTACCAATAACTAAATGGAAAGTGAGATATTTTCGTAGGAAACTTTTTGCCAGTCTGCATATTATCTGAACGAAGTAGCCTCATCAAGCTAAGTGAAACCCTTTGCACTTTAACATTGAACTCAAAAGGGTCCTAGTCAATGCTGATCCTTCTGAATGTTTTATTTTGCTAGGACATTTTGTCCAAGTGAGTAACTACTCTTAGCAAGTTTTGTTTCTTCAAAATCCTCCCCCTTGTCCTGAAATTGTTACATAGTATTTGTTTATTCATGGAATTAACTGAGACTAATAGGCTTTCCCCATCTGAGTACTTGGCAGGATCTCTTAGACTACTTGGAGTGGTCCTGGAGCTTCTGCAAACAAAAGCTCCAATTGATCTGTTATGTTGTTCGGGTATTGTTTATTTGGTTATTTTCAATTGTTCGCCCCATGAAAAGGAGAAAAAAAAAACCAACCTCATTTCAGTGGTTAAAATTAGTGATGAAAATCATTATAGAATTTCTGAGGTGGATTCAACATTTCATTTTTTTAATTTTCACAATTCATGCCTCTAAAAAACCCACCAAAGTTTCCGAAAACCTGTCAAGTGGGAGACAGCTTATAATCATCTTTTTTAAGGAACAGACTACAGCTTCTATGCCCCTTATCTCAGGTGATTTACGCCTAGCAGAAACATTTAAACTCATCGCTCTGCTTATAGAGTATTTGAATGAAACATGTACATTAATTCTTTGTAGGGTAAGGTCTATGACACAGGTAATACTCACCAAAAAATATTGCATTAACATATACATACATTAATTGGGAATGATCATATTGCCATTTAAGCTCCTTGGTTAAATTCAAGCATCAACCAACTTTTTGTTTACAAAAGACTTCTAGATTGAGTGATGAAATGTTATAGACATGGCTGTTTTAAGTAGATGTATGTTCATGGCAAACTGGGACGCTTTGTAAAAATGAATGCAAAATATGGGGCAGATTGACAGTGACTGGAGTTTCTTTTTGAATGTTAAAAGTACCTGATGCAATATTGTATAAGCTTTGAATTCATGGTAGCACAGTGCAAATGAGACCAGAGGAAAGGATTATGCAACCAAAGAAGGACGACCCAAGAAAGGTCGGGTAGTTTATCTCTTTGCCCTTAGGCAGGAAAACACTTCACCCCTGGTATACAGATGAGATTGTCCCAGACACTGCACCCAGAAGCTCTCTAAAGAATTCATTTCAACAGCTCTCAAAGAAGGAGCATTCACCCTAAATTCCCCATCCTCCAATCAAGTCTGGTGCCTCTTCTTTGGTCTTCACGGAGGCTAAAGTACAGACAATAGCTGTGCTCTGTGTAACATCTGACAGCCTTGAAGCCCTCATAATCATGCTTATTTAAATTAAAGAATTCAGATTTATTTAGTTTATTATTTTAGTCTTGTTTCTAACAAACCTGTTTTCACTCACCCATTTACTTCTCTAAGTATTTTTGTCCTTGCTGTGCTGCTTTCTGTTTGCCCTGACTATTTCAGCTTTTCAAGGTCCCATTATGTTTTTCTTGTTTCTGGCTAGTTATGGGCCTTCTATTCAGTGGCCTGCCTGATTGTTCATATATCATACTGACTTAGAGTTTTCAAAATGTAGAACACATGAGGACAGATTTCCCTCTTTGGGAACTACAGGAAATAACATTTGGTAATTTTCTTATTGATAGATACTTAGAAAATGATATATTTATTAATTGTTTGGTTTATCAATAATCACTTAGTCCATTTTCAGAGGATATAGATGTGTACTTTTGGCTGTTCCATAAATCACTCATTCTAAACACTGAAACCATTGTCACCTGGGCAATGCCTCCTCATAATACCAGTTTTGACTGCCTGGACCTGGGCCTGGGGTTTAGTAGATATTTAGCATTTGTTGAGTAAATTAATATATTGACAATGGCTGCATAGAACACACAAAACTATTTCAATATATTTCCTTTGGATATGATTAAAAAATCTATACTGATCTTATAAAACTGATCAGAAGGACTCTCTCCAAATTGTGTCTTTAGAATGTGTACTGGAATTCTATATAGGTCTTTTGCCTTTTGCTTTCAAAATTGGAGACTTTGGATTTGTGAATACTACTGGAAGGGAAAAGGTCTTGGACAGTAAGACAATTCATCACAACTAAGTTCTTGTGAAGGAAGAAGGATATCCAACAGGAAGCAAGTGTCTCCAAGGTAGAAGAGGTTTTGTAATTTTCCCTAGGGAAACCAGGTCCATGAAAGAAAGATGAATATGCCATAACTTTTCTTTTCATTCCAACAGTGCAACTGGGCATAGACTAAAAGTGTAAGCAATCCACAGAACAACCATGTCTTTATACAATTAAATTGTTTCCAGAAAGTTATATGTAAATTGAGTCACATTTAAAATTTGCATTGGGTATGTAGTAAGGAAATGAACCTTCTTGTATTTTTATAAAACAAAGAACTTGATTATAATATACATATTTAAAGGATTACATTCTAATCTATCCATTTGAAAGTCTGAATTTTTTATGGCAGATATAAACATTATATCTACATTCTCTTTAGAAAGAATTGTTTCACCAGGGCTTGGTAGAGAATATATATATATATAAGACTAAGTGACCGACCATCCATCATCCGACTGACCAACTGGCCAGCCGGTACATGTGACGCCCGTTGGCAATTTAAAAATAAACGTTCACTAGCGCATGCACGATACATATAAAGCTCTTGCTGGCGCCAATTGCACACATGTGTTTCAATCTTTCATTGTGGATCGTAAATTTGGTTGTTTTTGTTGACATTCTGAAGCTGAAAGGAAGTGGCATTGTCGACAGTATATTTCTGAAGACCAACTATTGGCACAACTGTCCCTGTCTGACACTGGCCTCCCATTTGAATTAATTCAAAGACACTTTCCGTGATGCCAGCATTTGTGATGACTATTAATAAATCACAAGGACAAACTCTAGACAGAGTAGGAATATTCCTACCTGAACCCATTTTCAGACATGGTCAGTTATATGTTACTTTCTCTTGAGTTCGAAGAGCATGTGACATTAAAGTTAAAGTTGTAAATAATTCATCACAAGGGAAATTAGTCAAGCACTCTGAAAGTGTTTTTACTCTTAATGTGGTATACAGGGAGATATTAGAATAAGTTTAATCAATTTATTAGTCATTGTTTTTATATCATGTTTTTGTCATTTTTATATCATGTTTTTGTTGTTTTTATATCATGTTTTTATTTCATGTCTTTGTTGGTGTTATATCATGTTGTTATTGTTTATTTATTAATCAATTTATATATTATTTTCATATACATTTTACTAATTTTCTTTCATCTCTGACACTTCTATTATAGAGAAAGGGTGAATAGCAATATTAAAATACTTCTAATTAATTTCCTTTCAATGTGCATGAATCTGTGCACTGGACTACTAGTGTTTTAATATAATAGTACCTCATTTCTAGGAATGTTAAAAATGGTTACATTTAAATCTGCTTACTTTGTTTTGCAAGTTTCTGAATAAGTTACTAGTGTTTCTTAAAATTTAGCAGCTATTATCTAGTATGGCATACTATTAACTTCTAAAATAAATTTTTAATTTTTTAATCCTCATCCGAGGATATGTTTTTATTAATTTTAGAGAGGAAGGAAGGGAGAGAGAGAAACATCGATGTGAGAGATAAACATCAATTAGTTCTCTCCTGTACAAGCCCTGACCATGGATCAAACCTGCAACCTAGGTATGTGCTCTGAGCAGGAATTGAACCCACAACCCTCTGGTGTATGGGATGATGCTCCAATCAACTGAGCCCCCTGGTCAAGGCTAAAATAGAATTTTTTAAAAAAAACCTACTCAAAGGGAGTTGTAAATAACAGGCATGGTCATTAACATATTAAAGAAGGCTTATACATGTCTCCTGGACCCTAAACTCTAATTAGTTACCTATACCAACTCCCAATGTCTAGTTCAACGTGGACCTGCTATGTCCAAATAATGACTCTTTCCTAACTCTATCCTTTACTATGTTCTTAGACGACTAAGTTATGATTCAGGAGCCTTTCCTTGCATGACAATATGAGTATTATTTAGGCATATACTGGGGCTCCAGAGGAGTCAAAGGTGCAGATGTTTACTAGGACTCTTTCTTTGGTTGTTTACATGCATGCATCTATGTAAAGACCAAATACTCCAGCATTCTTTGTAATATTCATTGTTCCACTGAGACCTAACTGCATATTTGAGTAAGAAGGTATTTTTTTCAGCTGTAACACTAATAGAATAGAATATGATAAGGTCTCCAAATGCCATTCATCATGTTCCTTCCCTGTATAAAAAGTAAGATGAACTGGATTCACTGAATGCCAACGAGTTGGGGGCAGGGGTGGTTGACTTTAAGCAAAGCCTACAACAGTCTCTCTCAACATACCTTTCCAGTCCTTTCTCCTTCCTTCCCTAAGAGAACTGCTTCAGCCAATCCAGTTGCCTCCATTGTACCTAGAAGAATTTGTCCAATTCATTAGTGTGTAATGTATGCATTGCCCTCTCGGTGATGTGCTACACATTGATGAAGGTGCCAAGATGAAAGAGCCATAGGCCCTGCCTTCCAAGAAGGCACAATCTGGTTGCCCATTTAGCTAATACCAGACATACTGTGATGAGTGCTGTAATGGAACTACAAAAAGCCACAGGGGAACAGGATTAGAATAGATGCCTTCTGCTGGCTGGATCTGGGATGGCTTCACTGAAGAGGTGTAATTTAACCAGGAACTTAATATGTATCAAACTGGTTCAAATCCTCTGAGATGCCTGTCTTCTCCCCTCCCCCAACCAAATAATATTTCATCACCCCTAGAACTCTCCTAGTACTTACTAGTTAAACCAATCATATGATACTCATTCTAAACTTCCTCATATTATATTGGACTTTGTGCTCATTTACTAGATTATAAATTCCTAGGAGGCAATGCCATATTCAATACTTCTATTTATCTACCCAATCAATAGCACAGGACTAATAACAATATTAACTTAAAGTGTCATTTATGTGGGGCCGGGGGACTATTGATTGAGTCCTGAGAACTCCATGACTACTTAGTCAACCACTGCTTCACGGTAGTATGCTGAAATAGTCAAGAACAAAACTAGTCAAGTTCATGATTACTGAGCTAGACTGGATTAAATCCAAGCTATGAAGATTATTTTTGCCCTCTTTCATTCACTTAATAAATATGCACTGAGAACCTACTATATTGCAGGCATGTATCCTATATAATAAAAGCCTAATAAGCTAGGTGTCCAACAATTCGTTTGACCATTTGATCAGTCGCTATGACACACACTGACCACCAGGGGGAAGATGCTCTGACCAGTAGGTTAACTTGCTGCTGGGGTCCAGCTGATCGGGACTGGGTGAGACAGTCCAGACATGCTCTGGAGCCAACCTTCCTTGGTCCTTCCCCAGCTTCTAAAATATTTCTTCTATATAATTTCCTTTCAATGTGCATGAATCTGTGCACTGGGCCTCTAGTAGTACTTAATAAAACATAGACTATACAGTCTAGAAGCAACTCAAGCAGACTTTTTGTCCTGTTTCCTCTAAATCACAGCATAACTTTGATCTATAGATCTTAACATTCCAAAGATAAGGAAAGGTGAACCCAAAGATAAGAAGTCAAGTTCCTTGTTTTTTTTTTTTTTTTTTTTTTTTTTTTTTTTGCAATATTTCATTCTCTAAGTGTGTTATCTATTTGATCTTTTTTTCTTGGCCAACAGTTTCTTTGCTCTTTCTCATTGAGAAAAAGAAGCTTAATCAATCACTTTAACGGTTAGACTCTATGACTAAAGCTAACATTTGTGAAGCATCAACTTTGGGCCAATCCCCAGTATAAATATTTTAGGGGTAGAACTCAAATGTTTTACAATAATCCTGCAAAGTAGGTGAATATTTTCCTCATTTTACTACTGAGGGAACCGAGGCTCAGAGCAGTTAAATAATGACACAGAGTTCCCCCGTTAATGAACACTGGAGCCAGTCTTTAAAACAGGTCCATGATACTATCCCAGATATAATAGATTTTGAGCAAATATTGGTTCATTGATTGGATGTTACCATTTTGATCACAAGATCTTTATATATTTAAAATTCCAATTTAAGAGGTTGGTAGTCTTTGGTTACTATCAGTCACAGGCAGGTGTCTTTATGTTCCAACAGCAATTCTACAAATGTGTTATGCTTAATGAAAGCAAAACTATTGTTTTACACATTATAGCTCACTTTTCTTAAACATTTTTACATCCATACATATTGACAATTTATCTAACTAACTTAGTTCAATATAGACTCTCCTTTAGGAAAATTTAGAACCTCAGTTTCTGTCAGATGCTAAGTTTCAAACATCCAACTAAAAATTACAATGTCAAGTCATCTCAAGGAAATAAAATAATCTGATTTTATAGGCTTATGAAAGCTGACTCATAACATTTATAACTCATGAAAATATCCAAAATCACATTTTAAGCATTAGCTTCAGTGTTGTTTAACTACACTATTCCTATATGGAAAAATTCTGTGTTCTGGGCTGAAAATTTTTTAACCCAACTGTTCCCAATATTTAGTGTGTGACATTGCTATTCAATGTGAAACTGGTTAAAGTTGGAAATTCCCAAGCTGATTTGGTTGGAACCCAAGAGTATACATTTTAACAAATACTCTATGTGATTCTGGAACAGGAAGACTACACACATCTCCCTTAGAGAAATCTTCCTGGAAATATTCTCTACTAATTTCTCTCTTCCCAATTTTCATTATTGTCCTTCCCTAACTAGCTTTCCATATCCACAGAATTTGAGTGTATATTACTTTTAAAGTTTTTGCCATTTGGTTATAACTTACATACATTAAAGTGCTCAGATCTTAAGTAGACAGTGATCAGAAAAATGTGTACATTTATATAATCCATATGTATGACATAGGTCATTTCTATCACCCCAGAAAGTTCCCTATGCCCTTTCCTAGTCAACATCCCTCTATTCCCAGAAGCAACCACTGAACATAGGTTAGTTTTCCCTATTTTAGAACTTCATATAAACGGAAACATGGAAACATCACTGTATGTGCTTTTATTGGGTGTCTTACTTATTTTGCCAAGAATAATGTTTTTGAAATTCACCCATATATCTGTGTACATCAGTAAGTCATTACATTTTATTGCTGAGTAGTTTCCATTGCATGAATATGCCAGTTGTTTACCTGTTCTTTCATTTCGGGGATATCTGAAACGTTTCTAGGGCTACAATGAATAAAGCTTCTGTAAAAAATATTTATAAAATTGTTGTGCATATACATTTTTTTCTTTTTTTTATTTCTTTATTGATTAAGGTATCACATATTTGTCCTCATCCCCCCATTCCCATACCACACCCCTCCCCACACATGCCCCCACACCCCTGTATTCCTTAACCGCTGGTTAGGCTCATATGCTTGCACACAAGTCCTTTGGTTGATCTCTCCCCTTTACCCCCACCCTTCCCTACCCTCCCTCTGAGGCCCGACAGTCTGATCCATGCCTCCTTGTATCTGGGTCTGTTCTTGTTCATCAGTCTATGTTGTTCATTATTTCCCCTAGATGAGTGAGATCATGTGCTATTAGAAATACACTTATAAGAACCGAAAATGAGACAAGCAATAATGGTTATGGTGACAGGCAAATGAATCGGTCTGTAGTGAGTTTCTTTCTGGGCCAACAGTTCTTTTGAGACCCAATTTCAATGTCCAACAGTTCCTTATGTGTACATGTCAGCACTGACATTACAGTTCTGGATGGTGGACAAATGGTGGTAATGCAGGTCCGACTCTCTCTGGTTTGGTCCTGGGCAGCCTGCAGTGATGCACAGCTGCTAACTGCTAGTATGGGAAGGCCACATCAGCATCTTCCATCTCTGGACTGCTTCTCTTCTGTCTTCATGGCTGGAGTAGTCCTGTCGATTCCTCTCTGTTGCTGGAATCCACATGGTCTCGGAGTTGTTTTCTGAAAATATACAAACATATTCTCGACCAAAAATTAATAAAGGAATATTTTCTATAAATTTGACTTGGGATCCTATTTCATTTTTTGCCCAAATGATTTTCCTCTGGCTTGTTTTGACATCTTGTGTGTTTTTCATGGGTGTCTTGCTTTTAGCCTTACAATTAATTTTCTAAAGTATTACTTTTCTAGATGTAATTTACTTACAGGATATTTTTCCTTACATGATATTCCTCTACTATCCCCTCCTTTTTTGATTTAAATGGTAGGAGGCTTTTCAAAATTTTATAATGTAGTCTTGATGGCTTTTAAATTTTAATTTTTTGCACTATAATATTACTGTTTTAGGTTCATTACATGGTGCACAATTTTATCATGAGATGAAGTACCAATAAAAATTTTAGTTAACACTTTAGGAACACGTTTTTGTCCAGTACAATTAATTTTTCTAGAATATTCGCTTGTTTCAACTAGCCAATTTAAATTTGCCTGAAAACTTGACTACTATTTTACTATCAAATTTATTACTCTAACAACAATCTTATTTTACCCTGTAAATATTGGTGGAAGGGATTATTTGCCTTCTTGAGTAGGTCCTGAGCATTCCTGGTGGTAGGCTGGATTTAGATATCGTAAACCCACTTCCCCACACCATGGGCACAAGACAACTCAAACAATTCTTGTTGGAGTGAGAGGGCAGCTGCTGTCGGCCAAGTCTCTGTCGGTCACCTGGGTCCTGATCTGAGCTGGGCATGGGAAGCACGAAGCAGCCATGGGGGCAGGAGACCTCCCTCAGAAGGGGCTAGGGTTCAGGCCCCTGCAATGTTGGGGGGTGAGGGTCTGTGCCCCACCTCTATTGATCCCCAAATTCTCTCCTGATGGCCCCTCTGCGACTGTGCCTGTCTTAGGTTGTTCCTTCCTTGAAGAATCTTACCCGTCTCTGGCTAAGCAGCCATCCTCTGGGGCCAAGCAGGGTGACGTGAGGTTCAGTTTTGTCTCCTTGATAGCCTATGCCCCCGTGGCCTCCATGCCCAGCACCTGCCTTGGGATCCCCTCGCCTGCTGGCGGGGCCCCAGCACTGATCACATGTCTTATGGAACCTGGGTTTCTTCTCCAGGGAAGGCTCAGTTCGCCCCACTGGGTGAGAGACAGATCCATGGCACCCGTCATCACGAGACTTCACCTCGATATGAACAGAGAGCTCATGCAACAGCTGTGAGCAATTGAATTGTGAAAAGATGGTCTTTCTTGGCCTAAAGGGTAAGAGGGACCGATATAGAATGCTCAGGTGCCTTCCCAGGAGGCCCTCTACACAATGAGAAGGATTAAATCCTTACATGTCCTTTTTAAATTGCTGCCAGACATTCAAAGAATTAGTTTGTACGTTTGCTTGGGATAATTGTATATTATGCTGTTGTGATTCTAAAGTATCAAGAGACGTGTTAAGTTTGTCTCCAAGCACCAAACAGATGATTTTTTTTTTATCCCCAAGGGTGTGAGGAACTATTATAAGTACTGGGGGTGATCCAAATCTGGGGAAAATTTTAATGATAATGTAGAATAATATCATGTAAGGATATTCTTTGTTCTAGTCCATGGGAATTCCCTTTCAAACTGGCTGTCCATTTCTTTTTATATAAACAAGGTATTAGTTACATTTTCTGCACCTCTACCTGGGGCAAGTAGTGATAGTAGTGACACCCTTTCTTTGATGTCCACACAAGCCAGAAACCTCTCTTTAATTGTACACACAAAGGGGCATTGTTTTGATTTCGTGTCATTCAAAAGGGAAGCTGGGTGGAGACCCCTGTGTATTTATACTTTCTTGCTCCACCCATGGACCTCCTGGATGACCAAGGTGTTTGGTATTATTGGTAACTACATTAGTCAGGGGATCAGCCCACGTAAGGGTTCTTACCCATGAAGGGTCAGGAGCATACGACCAAAATACTTACCCTCTTGTCCCAGGAAAAATTACCGTACATCTGATGATTGTTAGCGTGGCTAGAAAGGTGTTCTCAGGCATTCTTGGGTTTCTGGTTACCTCACAATTTCTTCCCTGAGGTTTGATGTTCTCTTTGATGTTTCTCTGTTTCTAGATCTATTTTTCCCCCACATCAGTTTATGTTGTTCATTATATTCCACAAATGAGTGAGATCATGTGGCATTTATCTTTCTCTGCCTAGCTTACTTCACTAAACATAATGTTCTCCATCTCCATCCATATTGTTGCACATGGTAAGAGCTCCTTCTTTTTTACCGCAGCGTAGTATTCCATTGTGTAGATGTACCACAGTTTTTTATTTTTTTATTTTTATTTATTTTTATTTTTTTTAAATATATTTTATTGATTTTTTACAGAGAGGAAGAGAGAGGGATAGAGAGTCAGAAACATCGATGAGAGAGAAACATCGATCAGCTGCCTCTTGCACACCCCCTACTAGGGATGTGCCCGCAACCAAGGTACATGCCCTTGACCGAAATCGAACCTGGGACCCTTGAGTCCGCAGGCCGACACTCTATCCACTAAGCCAAACTGGTTTCGGCTACCACAGTTTTTTAATCCACTCATCTGCTGATGGGCACTTAGGCTGTTTCCAAATCTTACCTATGGTGAATTGTGCTGCTATGAACATAGGGGTGCATATATCCTTTCTGATTGATGTTTCCAGTTTCTTGGGATATATTCCTAGAAGTGGGATAACTGGGTCAAATGGGAGTTCTATTTTTAGTATTTTAAGGAAACTCCATACTGTTTTCCACAGTGGCTGCACCAGTCTGCATTCCCACCAACAGTGCACGAGGGTTCCTTTTTCTCCACATCCTCGCCAGCACTTGTCATTTGTTGACTTGTTGATAATGGCCATTCTGACAGGTGTGAGATGGTACTGCATTGTTGTTTTGATTTGCGTCTCTCTAATGGTTAGTGATTTAGAGCAGGTTTTCATATGTCTCTTGGCCTTCCTTCTGTCTTCTTTCGAAAAGTGTCTATTTAGATCAGTTGCCCATTTTTTGATTGGGTTGTTTATCTTCTTTTTGTTAAGCTGCATGAGTTCCCTGTAAATATTGGAGATTAAACCCTTATCGTTGGCATCATTGGCAAATATGTTCTCCCATGTAGTGGGCTTTCTTGTTGTTTTATTGATGGTTTCCTTTGCTGTGCAAAAGCTTTTTATTTTGATGTAATCCCATTTGTTTATTTTCTCTTTAGCTTCCATTGCCCTAGGAGCAGTATCAGTGAAGAAGTTCTTTTGGCATATGTCAGAGATTTTTCTGCCTGTAGATTCCTCTAGTATTTTTATGGTTTCCTGTCTTATGTTAAGTCCTTGATCCATTTTGAGTTTATTTTTGTGTATGGTGTAAGTTGGTGGTCTAGTTTCATTTTTTTTGCATGTATCTGTCCAATTTTCCCAACACCATTTGTTGAAGAGACTGTCTTGACTCCATTGTATGTTCATGCCTCCTTTGTCAAATATTAATTGAGCATAGTGGTTTGGGTCGATTTCTGGGTTCTCTATTCTATTCGATTGATCTATATGTCTGTTCTTGTGCCAATACCAGGCTGTTTTGAGAACAGTGGCTTTGTAATTCAGCTTGAAATCTGGTATGGAGAGCCCACCTACTTTGTTCTTCTTTCTCAGGATTGCTGTGGCTATTCAGGGTCTTTTTTTATTCCAGATGAATTTTTGGAAAGTTCGTTCTAGGTCTGTGAAGTATGCCGTTGGTATTTTAATGCAAAGTGCATTGAAATTATAGATTGCTTTGGGTAGTATGGACATTTTGATGATATGATTCTACCAATCCATGAGCATGGTATGTTCTTCCATCTGTTTATGTCTTCTTCTATCACTTTTTTCAGTGTTGTGTAGTTTTCCTCGTATAGGTCTTTTACCTCCTTAGTTAAGTTTATTCCTAGGTATCTTAAATTTTTTGGTGTGATGGTAAATGGGATTGCTTTTTTCATTTCTCTTTCTGTGTGTTCATTATTGGTGTATAGAAATGCCATAGATTTCTTAGCATTTATTTTGTATCCTGCTACTCTGCCAAACTCATTTATTAAGTCTAGTAATTTTTTGATGGAGTCTTTAGAGTTTTCTATGTACAGTATCATGTCATCTGCAAATAAGGACAGTTTTACTTCTTCTTTTCCAGTTTGGATGCCTTTTATTTCTTCTTCTTGTCTGATTGCAATGGCTAGTATTTCCAACACTATGTTGAACAGGAGTGGTGAGAGTGGGCATCCCTGTCTTGTTCCTGTTCTTAGGGGAAATGGTTTTAGTTTTTGCCCATTGAGTATGATGTTGGCTGTGGGTTTGTCATATATGGCTTTTATTATGTTGAGGTATGATGCTTCTATTCCCATCTTGCTGAGCGTTTTTATCAAGAAAGGGTGTTGGATTTTGTCAAATGCTTTTTCTGCATCAATTGATATGAGTATATGGTTTTTATCTCTCAATTTGTTTATGTGATGTATCACGTTTATTGATTTGCGGATATTGTACCATCTTGGCATCCCAGGGATAAATCCTACTTGGTCGTGGTGTATGATCTTTCTGATATACTGCTGGATTCGATTTGCTAGGATTTTGTTGAGGATTTTGCCATCTATGTTCATGAGTGATATTGGCCTGTAATTCTCTTTCATTGTGTTATCTTTATCTGGTTTTGGTATTAGGGTGATGCTGGCTTCATAGAAGGAGCTTGGAAGTGTTCCTTCTTCTTGAATTTTCTGGAATAGTCTGAAGAGGATAGGTTTTAGCTCTTCCTTGAATGTTTTATAAAACTCCCCTGTGAAGCTGTCTAGCCCTGGGCTTTTGTTTGCTGAGAGCTTTTTGATGACTGCTTCACTTTCTTCCATAGTTATCAGCCTATTGAGATTTTTAGTCTCTTCCTGAGTAAGTTTTGGAAGGTTGTGTTTTTCTAGGAATGTATCCATTTCCTCCAGGTTGTCTAGTTTGTTGGAGTAGAGTTGTTCATAGTATTTTTTTACAATCCTTTGTATTTCTGTGGGGTTTGTTGTTATTTCACCTCTTTCATTTCTGATTTTGTTTATTTGGGTCCTCTCTCTTTGCTTCTTGGTGAGCCTGGCTAGAGGTTCATCAATCTTGTTTATCCTTTCAAAGAACCAGCTCTTGGTTTTGTTGATCTCGTGTATTGTTTTTTTGGTCTCTATGTCATTCATTTCTGCTCTGATCTTTATTATTTCCTTTGTTCTGCTCACTGTGGGCTTTTCTTGTTGCTCCCTTTCTAATTCTTTGAGTTGTTGAGTTAGATGATCTATTACCATTTTTTCTTGTTTTTTGAGGTAGGCCTGAAGAGCTATACATTTCCCTCTCAGGACTGCTTTCATTGTGTCCCTTAGGATTTGCAATGTTGTGTTTTTATTGTCATTAGTCTCCAGGATGTTTTTAATTTCTTCTTTGATCTCACTGATAACCCAATCATTGTTTAGTAGCATGCTATTCAGTTTCCAAGTGTTTGAAGTTTTTGGAATGTTTTTATTGTAGTTTATTTCTAATATTATGCCATTGTGGTCTGAGAAAATGCTTGATATGATTTCAATCTTTTTGAATTTGGGGAGACTTTGCTTGTTACCCAATATGTGGTGTGTTTTTGAGAATGTCCCATGTGCACTTGAGAAGAACATATATTCCATGGCTTTGGGGTGAAATACTCTGAAGATGTCAATTAGGTCCATCTGATCTAGTGTGTCATTTAGAATTGCTGTTTCTTTGCTGATATTTTGTCCAGAGGATTTATCCATTGATGTCAGTGGTGTATTAAAGTCCCCTACTATGATTGTGTTGATGTCGATCTCTCCCTTGATATCTTCCAGCAGATTTTTTATGTATTTGGGCGCTCCTGCGTTGGGTGCACATACGTTTACCAGAGTTATATCTTCTTGCTGGATTGCTCCCTTTAGTATTATGTAGTGGCCTTCCTTATCTCTTATTATGGCCTTTGAGGTCTATTTTATCTGATATAAGTATTGCAACCCCAGCTTTTTTCTCATTTCCATTTGCCTGAAAAATATTTTTCCATCCCTTCACACTCAGTCTGTGTGAATCTTTTGCTCTAAGGTGGGTCTCTTGTAGACAGCAAATATATGGGTCATGTTTTCTTATCCATTCAGCTACCCTATGTCTTTTGATTGGTGCATTTAATCCAGTTACGTTTACTGTTATTATTGATAGGTATCTGTTTGTTGACATATTTTTCTTTAGTGTTTGTGTTTCTTCTTGCCTTTCTGTTTCTTCTTTTTACAGCAGCCCCTTTAGCATTTCTTGCATTGCTGGTTTGGTAGTGATGAACTCTCTTAGCCCTTTTTTGTCTGTGAAGCTTCTGATTCCACCTTCAATTTTGAATGATAGCCTTGCTGGGTATAGTATTCTTGGATTCAGTCCCTTGTTTTGCATCACTTTGTATATTTCATTCCATTCCCTTCTGGCCTGGTGTGTTTCTGTTGAGAAATCAGTTGATATTCTGATAGGAGATCCCTTGTAGGTAACTTTCTGTCTCTCTCTTGCAGCCTTTAAGATTCTTGCTTTGTCGTTGGTGTTCGTCAATTTAATTATGATGTGTCTTTGTGTCGGTCTTTTGGGGTTCAACTTGTTTGGGTCTCTATGTACTTCTTGGACTTGGATAGTTTTTTTCTTGCAAATATCAGGGAAGTTTTCTGTCATTATTTCTTCTAACAAGTTTTCTATTCCTTGCTTCTCTTCCTTTCCTTCTTTTATCCCTATTATTTGAAGGTTGTTTCGTTTTATGTTGTCCTGAAGCTCCCTTAGGCTCTTCTCTTGCTTTTTAAGTTTTCTTTCCAGTTGCTGCTGTGTTTGTGTGTTTTTTCCTACCTTTTCTTCTAATTCGCTGATGCGGTCCTCAGCCTCTTCTACTCTACTCTTTAAGCCTTCCATTGTGTTCTTTATTGCAGCTATGTCTTTCTTCATCTCCTCTTGGTTTCTTTTCATGTTGGTGACATTTTCATTCAGCTCCTTATAGTTCTCATTGAGTTATGTGTATTTGTCATCCATCCATTCAAACATCCTTATAATGAATATTCTGAATTCTTTCTCTGTTAAGCTGCTAGCCTCAAGTTCATTTAACTCCCTTTCTGGTGATTCCTCTTTTTTTTTTTTTTTTTTTTTTTTTTTTTTCCAATTTTTTTATTAAGGTATTATATGTGTACATATCTTACCATTGCCCCCCCCACCCCACTCCCATATATGCCCTCACCCCCCAGAGTTTTGCGTCCATTGGTTATGCTTATATGCATGCATACAAGTCCTTTGATTGATCTCTTATCTTCCCCACTTCTCCCTAACCTTCCTGCTGTAATTTGACAGACTGTTTGATGCTTTACTGCCTCTGTATCTATCTTTTTGTTCAAGTTTTTAATGTTCTTTATTATCCATAAATGAGTGAGATCATGTGGTATTTTTCTTTCATTGACTTGCTTATTTCACTTAACATAATGTTCTCCAATTCCATCCAGGTTGCTGCAAATGGTAAGAATTCCTTCTTTTTTATGGCAGCATAATATTCCATTGTGTAGATGTACCATAGTTTTCTGATCCAGTCATCTGCTGATGGGCACCTAGGCTGTTTCCAGATCTTAGCTATTGTAAATTGTGCTGCTATGAACATAGGGGTGCATATTTCCTTTCTTATTGGTGTTCCCAGTTTCTTAGGATATATTCCTAGGAGTGGGATTACTGGGTCAAATGGGAGTTCCATTTTCAGTTTTTTGAGGAAACTCCATACTGTTCTCCACAGTGGCTGCACCAGTCTGCATTCCCACCAGCAGTGCACGAGGGTTCCTTTTTCTCCGCATCCTCGCCAACACTTGTCGTTTGTTGATTTGTTGATGATAGCCATTCTGACAGGAGTGAGATGATAGCGCATTGTTGTTTTGATTTGCATCTCTCGGATAATTAGTGACCTTGAGCATGTTTTCATGTGTCTCTTGGCCTTCCTTCTGTCTTCTTTGGAAAAGATTCTATTTAGGTCCGTTGCCCATTTTTTTATTGGCTCATTTATCTTCCTTTTATTAAGTTGTATAAGCTGCCTGTAGATGTTGGAGATTAAACCTTTATCAGTGATGCCATTTGCAAATATGTTCTCCCATGCAGTGGGCTTTCTTGTTGTTTTGTTGATAGTTTCTTTTGCTGTAAAAAAGCTTTTTATTTTGATGTAGTCCCATTTGTTTATTTTCTCTTTAGCTTCCGTTGCCCTAGGGGCAGTATCGGTGAAGAAGTTCTTTTGACATATGTCTGAGATTTTGCTGCCTGTGGATTCCTCTAGTATTTTTATGGTTTCCCGTCTTATGTTTAAGTCCTGTATCCATTTTGAGTTTATTTTTGTGTATGGTGTAAGTTGGTGATCTAGCTTCATTTTTTTGCATGTGTCTGTCCAATTTTCCCAACACCATTTATTGAAGAGACTGTCTTTATTCCATTGTATGTTCATGCCTCCTTTGTCAAATATTAATTGAGCATAGTGGTTTGGATCAATATCTGGATTCTCTATTCTGTTCCATTGATCTATATGTCTGTTCTTGTGCCAGTACCAGGCTGTTTTGAGAATAGTGGCTTTGTAATACAGCTTGAAATCTGGTATTGAGATCCCTCCTACTTTATTCTTCTTTCTCAGGATTGCTGTGGCTATTCGGGGTCTTTTTTTATTCCAGATGAATTTTTGGAGAGTTCTTTCAAGGTCTGTGAAATATGCCGTTGGTATTTTAATGGGGAGTGCATTGAATCTATAGATTGCTTTGGGTAGTATGGACATTTTAATGATGTTGATTCTACCAATCCATGAACATGGTATGTTCTTCCATTTGTTTACATCTTCCTCTATCTCTTTTTTCAGTGTCCTGTAGTTTTCCGTGTATAGGTCTTTTACCTCCTTAGTTAAGTTTATTCCTAGGTATCTTAATTTTTTTGGTGCGATGGTAAATGGGATTGCCTTTTTAGTCTCTCTGTCTGTAAGTTCACTATTGGTGTATAGAAAGGCCATAGATTTCTTGGCGTTAATTTTGTATCCTGCTACATTGCCGAATTCATTTATTAAGTCTATTAGTTTTTTGACGGAGTCTTTCGGATTTTTTATGTACAATATCATGTCATCTGCAAATAAAGACAGCTTTACTTGTTCTTTTCCAATTTGGATGCCTTTTATTTCTTCTTCTTGTCTAATTGCATTAGCTAATACTTCCAGTACTATGTCAAACAGGAGTGGTGAGAGTGGGCATCCCTGTCTTGTTCCTGTTCTTAGGGGAAATGTTTTTAGCTTTTGTCCATTGAGTATGATGTTTGCTGTGGGTTTATCATATATAGCTTTTATTATGTTGAGGTATGAGCCTTCTATTCCCACCTTGTTGAGAGTTTTTATCAAGAAAGGGTGTTGGATTTTGTCAAATGCTTTTTCTGCATCAATTGATATGACTATGTGATTTTTATCTCTCAATTTGTTTATGTGATGTATCACGTTTATTGATTTGCGGATATTGTACCATCCTTGCATTCCTGGGATAAATCCTACTTGGTCATGGTGTATGATCTTTCTGATGTACTGCTGGAGCCGATTTGCTAGAATTTTGTTGAGGATTTTGGCATCTATGTTCATGAGGGATATTGGTCTGTAATTCTCTTTCATTGTGTTGTCTTTATCTGGTTTTGGTATTAGGGTGATGCTGGCTTCATAGAAGGAGCTTGGAAGTGTTCCTTCCTCTTGAATTTTTTGGAATAGTCTGAGGAGGATAGGTTTTAGTTCTTCCTTGAATATTTGGTAGAACTCTCCTGTGAAGCCGTCAGGCCCCGGGCTTTTGTTTGCCGGAAGCTTTTTGATGACTTCTTCAATTTCGTCCATAGTTATTGGCCTATTGAGCTGTTGAGATTCTTCTTGATTGATTTTTGGAAGGTTGTATTTTTCTAGGAATATGTCCATTTCCTCCAGGTTGTCCAGTTTGTTGGAATAGAGCTGTTCGTAGTATTTTTTGACAATCCTTTGTATTTCTGTGGTGTCTGTTGTTATTTCACCTCTTTCATTTCTGATTTTGTTTATTTGGGTCCTCTCTCTTTGCTTCTTGGTGAGCCTGGCTAGAGGTCCATCAATCTTGTTTATCTTTTCAAAGAACCAGCTCTTGGTTTTGTTGATCTTTTGTATTGTTTCTTTGGTCTCTATGTCATTTATCTCCGCTCTGATCTTTGTTATTTCCTTCCTTCTGGTTACACTGGGCTTTTCTTGCTGCTCTTTTTCTAGCTCTTTGAGTTGTAGGGTTAGGTAATTTATTACCATTGTTTCTTGTTTTTTGCAATAGGCTTGTAGAGCTATGAACTTCCCTCTCAAGACTGCTTTCGCTGTGTCCCATAGATTTTGGATTGTTGTGTTTTCATTGTCATTTGTTGCCATGATGTTTTTTATTTCTTCCTTGATCTCTCTGGTGACCCAGTCCTTGTTTAATAGCATGCTGTTTAGTCTCCATGTGTTTGATTTCTTTGGATTGCATTTATTGTAGTTGATTTCCAGTTTTATGCCACTGTGATCTGAGAAGATGCTTGATATAATTTCTATCTTCTTGAATTTGAAGAGACTTTGCCTGTGACCCAGCATATGGTCTATCTTTGAAAATGACCCATGTGCACTTGAGAAGAATGTATATTCTGTGGCTTTGGGGTGAAATGTTCTGAAGATGTCAATTAATTCCATCTGGTCTAGTGAGTCATTTAGGATTGCTGTTTCTTTGCTAATTTTTTGTTTAGAGGATTTGTCCAATGGTGATAGTGGGGTATTAAAGTCTCCTACTATGATTGTATTACTATTAATCTCTCCCTTGATATCTTCCAGGAGTTTTTTTATGTATTTGGGTGCTCCTATATTGGGAGCGTATATGTTTACCAGAATTATTTCTTCTTGTTGGATTTCTCCCTTTAGTATTATGAAGTGGCCTTCCTTATCTCTTGTTATGGCATTTACTTTGAGGTCTAATTTGTCAGATATAAGTATTGCTACCCCAGCTTTTTTTTCATTTCCATTTGCCTGGAAGATATTTTTCCATCCCTTCACTTTCAATCTGTGTGAGTCTCTTGTTCTGAGGTGGGTCTCTTGTAGACAGCATATATATGGGTCATGCTTTTTTATCCATTCAGCCACTCGATGTCTTTTGATTGGAGCATTTAGTCCGTTTACATTTAAAGTTATTACTGAAAGGTATTTGTTTGTAGTCATATCTATTTTTGTGTCTGTATTCCTTCTTACCTGTTTATTTCTTCTTTTTACAGTATTCCCTTTAGCAATTCTTGCATTGCTGGTTTGGTGGTGATAAACTCCCTGAGTCTTTTTTTGTCTGCGAAGCTCCTGATTTCCCCTTCAATTTTGATTGATAGTCTTGCTGGATATAGTATTCTTGGATTCAGTCCTTTGCTTTGCAACACTTTGTATACCTCCTTCCATTCACTTCTAGCTTGTTGTGTTTCCGTTGAGTAATCATTTGACAATCTGATGGGTGTTCCTTTGTAGGTAACTCTCTGTCTCTCTCTTGCTGCCTTTAAGATTCTCTCTTTATCATTTATATTTGCCATTGAGATTATGACATGTCTTGGTGTGGGTCTTTTGGGGTTGATCCTGCTTGGGACTCTCTGTACTTGCGTGACTTTTATCTTTCCCATATCCGGGAAGTTTTCTGTCATTATTTCTTCAAATAGGTTTTCTAATCCCTGCTGCTCTTCTTGTCCTTCTGGCAGCCCTATTATACGCATGTTACTTCGCTTCATGTTGTCCCGAAGCTCCCTTAGGCTTTCCTCCTGCTTTTTAATTTTTTTCTCCAATTGCTGTTCAGATTGAGCTTGTTTCTGTACCTGATCTTCTAACTCACTAATTCGGTCCTCTGCTTCTTGTAGTCTACTGTTGAAACTTTCCATGGTGTTTTTGATTGTAGCTATATCACTTTTCATTTCTTCCTGATTCTTGCATAAGTTGTTGATTTTCTCATCCATCCGATGTATAAATTCCACGACCATTGCTCTGAACTCCTTTTCGGTCATGTTGCAAGCTTCAGTTTCACTAATTTCCTTTCTTGGCGACTCCACATTTTCTTTCCTCTGTGAATTATTTCGTTTCCCCATTCTGGCTATCACCAGAAAGCTCAAGCTTCCGTTTGTGTGAACCTCGGCCGTGTGCTGTGGGGACTTCGCTCCACCCGAGTTTCACTGAAGTGCTCTGACACTAGGACGTATGGCTGTTTAGTTGGTGGGAACCAGACTTGCCCAGGGTCAGTGTCCCCAGTGTTCCGTGTGGTCTCGTGTGCACACTTAGAATCAGGGGCCCTGTCAGCACCACACTGTTGGTATGTGCCGAAAATGAGATCCTTAGCATGTGCCAGGGGTCAGAGTTTCCCTGTATCTGCACCAAGAATCGAGTGTCAGAGTCTCTGTTGCCTTGTGCAGTTTCTCGTTGAGAATCAGGGTCCCTGTGTGTGCATGCACCAACAATTGGGGTCGTTGGCTCTTAGTGTGAATGCGCTGTGAGTCAGGGATCCCAGGCAGCTGTGTCCGGCGTGCCAAATTCCCTGAAGTGGAGCTGTGTCCTGTGTGTGCTCTCTCTACTGAGCCAAACCGGCTAGGGCGCACACTCTCAAATCCCTAAAGGTGAGCTGCCTTTGTGCGCTCTCTCCCAGAATCCCCGAAGAGGGGCGGAGTCCGTCCTGCGTGCCAAATTCCCCAAAGGGAAGCCCCTTTGTGCACGCTCTAAGATTCCCCGAAGGGGAGCTGTGACCCGCAAGCCAAATTCCCCCCAATTCCCCAAAGGGGAGCCCTCTGTGCGCACTGACAGATTTCCCCGAAGGTGAGCTGCTTCTGTCCTGTGCGCCAAATTCCTTAAGGCGGAGCGTGCGTCCCTGCGCAAAGCTCTGCAGCTTGAGTGAGGGGCGTGTCTATTAGTTACTATGGCGCTATCCGCGTGCGCCTGCGGGGAGGGGGATAGGCTCTTTGACTCACGGGAATCTGCCGGGAAGTCTGGATTCTTGTTGTTTCTTCCACTGCAGCTGTGATAGCAGTTCTCTGTCCCCAGTGGCTGCAGGGTCCTGGTTTGTGTCAGAAGCCAGGATCCGAGTCTCAGGCAGCTCTGTTTCTCAAGATGGCGTGGTCTCCGCGTCCTCACCAGCTGCCGAGATGTGTCCGCTTTGTGCGCGGGGCTCCGCCGTCTAGGACTGCCCGGTTAGGCAGCCCCTTGGAAGCCCTGCAGAATCTATCTGACCCTAGCTCATACCCACACACACACCACACACGTCTACACGTCTACACTCTCCTCTATGGGTTCCTCACTCACACTCTCTCTCTCCCTACCTTCTTGCCGGTCGCCATCTTTCTCCCCACTGATTCCTCTTTTTCCTCCCTTTGGGAATTTCCTTTTTTTCTCCCCATGTTTTCCTGTAATGTTTTAATTGTAGATCCTCTTGCTTTGCTACCCCGGTTCTTTTGGGGATGGTGCTACTGTTGTAATCTCTCAGTTCTCCTGGGCTTGGTAATCTAGAGTAGCTCCCTACTTGAGCTACTTGGGTTCTCTTGATGTAGGCCTGCAAGCTTGAGAGGCACAACTGTGGTGTCTAAAAGTCAGCAGCTATGGAGTGGAGTGTCCCAGTTTTTGCTGTCTTGAACCCTTAGTTGAAATCGCACGTGTCCAGTGGGGACTCACAGTGGCACCCAGGAACCGTCTGTTGGGAGAGTTCCCAGTGGCTCCCACTAGCACCCTGTGTGTAGATAGGCTCAGGATGCCTGCCTGTTGTAAATTCGCTTCTGTTCAGGTGTGTTTGCAGGCACAGAGCTTTGATGTACTCTGAGGGGCCCTGGCACTGAAGTTAAACAGCTAGGGTGTATGTGGGAAGTTATTCAGGAGAAAGGAGTTCAGAGTTTCTGCTGTGGGGCAGTGCGTCCTTGGCTGTACAGAATCACACCCAGCAGGGGCTCAAAGCAGCTCCCCAGAGTACCCTGTGGATATATGGGCTCAGGTTGCCTTCCCTTGCTGTGGCCGTGAGTTTGCCAGCTCTGGAGTGTGCGTGAACTGGTGGCGTGAACTGGTGGAGCGCCAGCCGGCACAAAGCTTTGAGGGACCCTGGCCCTGAAGTTGTACCACAGGGGTGTCCGTGGGCAGTTATTAGGAAGAGGCAGTTCAGAGATTCTACTGCAGGGCCGCGCACCCTTGACTGTGCAGAATCACCCCCTTGGGGGCTCTCAGTGGTTCCCAAGCACTGCCTGGGTAGTGGAGTGCCTGGGTGCCTATGGGCTGGGGACATGGTGAATCCTGAGTTCCAGTGCTGGGGAGGGGGAGGTTGTACTTACTGCTTTCAGAGGCGCACTTTTGGAGGTGGAGGTCTCAGGGTTCGCGCATCTATAGCTGGGGTGGCAGGTCTTCTACCAGAGTGGCTGTAGTGACCAGGTTTGCTTCTGAGACCAGACTGGGTGGTGGTAAGGTTAGGATTCTAGTCTCTAGCATTTCCGTTCTTAAAGATGGCGGGGTCTCTGTGCCACTGGTGTCCTCCCCGGAGTGTTTGCAGTGGCCGCGGTGTTTTGCCAACCAAGACTGCCTGGATTGGAAGCCCCCTGGAAGAACTGCAGGGTCTAACTCTCCCTATTTCACTCACACACACACCCAAACACGTCCACACACACCTCTATCACTCCTTCACTCGATCACACACTCACCCTCCCTACCTTCCTGCTGGCTGCCATCATGAGTCTGCATATACATTTTAATTTTGGAGGGGCACAAATACCTAGCAGTGAAATTGTTGGGTCATAAGGTTTATATAAGTTTAACTTTTAAACCACTGCTTAAAAATTTCCCATCATTTTACACTTCACCAATGAGAATTCTGAGGGCTCCATATAATCACCAACATTTGCGGTTGTCAGTTATTTTCATTCTACCTATTCTTGTGTGTTTATAGTGACATTACAGTTTGGTTTTAATTTGCATATGCCTGATGACTAATGACCTTGAATACTTTTTCATGTGTTTAGGTGGCTATTTGTGTAGCTTCTTGATGGAAGCATCTGTCCAAGTGTTTCACTGATATTTTACTAGGTCTTTTTGTCTTACTTTTGAGTTGTTCAATATAGACTCTCCTTTATCCTTTTAATGTCTATAGCACTTCTAGTGATGTTCTCGTTTTCATTTATTATGTTAATACTTTGCATTTTTTCATCGGTCTTGCTAGTGGTTTACATTTTATTAATCTTTTTAAAGAATCAGCTTCCAGCCTTGCTGACTATCTCTATCTGTGTCTTTTGTTGTTATTTGTTTGTTTGTTTTTATAAATATTTTTTGTTGTTGATTTTATATAGAAAGAAAGGGAGGAGAGAGAAAAAAACATTGATGTGAGAGAACTATTGATTGGTTGTCTACTGCATGCGTCCATGACTGGGTATCGAGCCTGCAACGTGGTCATGTCCCTGACTGGGAATCTAATCTGTGGCCTTTGGGTGCACCCTGAACCAACTGAGCCACACTGGCCAGGGCTCTGTTTTTTTATGCCATTGATTACTGTTCTCATTTTTATTATGTTCATCCTCCTACTTGTTTGGGATTTAGTTAGTTCTTTTTCTAGTTTCTCAAAGTGGGAATATAAATCATTTATTGTATTTTTGAGTAAAAGCATATAAAGTTATAAATTTACCTATAAGAGCTGCTGCAGATTCATTTCATTTTTTGGCATAGGGTACTTTCATTATCATTGAATTAAAAGTGTTTTATAACTTGTCTTTTAGATTTTTCTTTTTTCCATGACTTATTTAAATGCGTGATATTTAATTTCCAAATTGGGGTGGATGGTCTATTTATATTGTTGATATTGATTTCAAATTGGATATTTTTACAGTCAGATAATGCATGCTGTTTGATTTTAACCTTTAGAAATGTATTTAAAGTTGTGGTATGGCTGAACTAATAGTCTACTTGGTGAATATGTTCCATGTGCACTTGAGAAGAATGTGGTTCCTGTTATTGGTTCCTAAATTTATATCAGGACAAATTGATTATTAGTGTTGCTCAATTCTTATTCTGATTTTTCCTCTAAATACTCTATCAATTCCTTAGAGACTAATATTAAAACCTTCAACCATGATTATGAATTTTTCTATATTTCCTTTTATTGCTGCCAATTTTTGCTTCAAGTATCTAGTATCTTTGTTAGTAGCTGTAAACAGATATAGAAATGTATAGTCTTGATAAATTACCATTTTATAATTATGAAATTTCCTTTTTTTATCTTCGGTAGTATTTATCACCTTGAGGTCTACCTTTGCTGATAGTAATACAGCCACATCATCTTTGATAGTCTATGTAATATATATTTTTTTTTTCACATTTTCCATTTTTTTATGTCGATTTTGTATCTTTATGTTGAAAGCATGTTTCTTGTAAATAATATAAAATTTCGTCTTTATTTTTTTTCCAGTCCCCAAATTCTGCCTTTTATTTAAGGTGTTTAGACTATTTAGGTTTATCATAATTATTGATAAGTTTAGGTTTAAATATTCATTTTGGTGCTTGATTTCTGTTTGCCCAATCTTCTCTGCATCCCCCTATTCCTCTTTTTTGGCATTTTTGGGGTGAATCAAATTTTTTTTCATATTATGTTCTTTGTATTATTTTTAGCACTTTCACAAGATTACAATATGCATCTTTATCTCTGCAACTTTCAATATACATTCTATTACTTATAAACAGAGTAAGAAATTTGCAGCATTGTTCTTCCAATTATACCATTCACAATCTTTGATTGTTTTCTCGTATATTTCATTCTTTATGTGCTATAAACCCCCTTGTTATAGTATTATTTTTAGTATAAACAGTTAATGGACTTTGATGTGATTTATACACACATAAACATGTACATACCACTTATTAAAATAATGACCTTTGCCCAGTGAGTGTTGCTCAGTAGATTGAGCATCATCCTATGCACCAAGAGGTCACTGGTTTAATTCCCAGCCAGGGCACATACCCAGGTTGTGGGCTCAATCCCCAGTAGGGGGCATGCAGGAGGCAGCCAATGGATGTTTCTCTCTCATTGATATTTCTATCTCTCTCTTCCTCTCTCTCTAAAATCAATAATAACATACTAAAACAATGACCCTGTGTATTTACCAGTATATTAATCCTTCTGGTGTTTTTTAATTTCTTATTGCTCAATTATATTTCTATGTGGTATAATTTTACTTTGCTAAAAAGAACTTTTTTGAGCATTTCTTGTAGTATATATCTGGTGGATAAAAATTCTTTAATCTTTTTTTCCCCTGAAAATTTATTTAATTCACTTTCATCTTTGAAGAATAATTGTTGCTGGACACATAATTCAGGTTTGATAGCTTTTGTTTTTCTTTCAGCAGGTGAGATGATATTCCATTGTTTTCTGACCCTTGTTTCTGATGAGAAGTTATATATTACTAGAGACCCAGTGCATGAATTCATGCACAGGTGGGGTCCCTCGGCCTGGCTGGTGATCGGGGGCCTGCTGGCTGGGGGGAGGAAAAACGGGAGGTTGGCCGAGCCACAGGAGGTTGGCTGTGGGAGCACACTGACCATCAAGGGGAAGCTCCTGAATTGAGTGTCTGCCTCCTGGTGGTTAGTACGCATAATAGCGACCAGTCAACCGTTTGGTTGACCAGTCGTAATGGTCGCTTAGGCTTTTATATATATATATATATATATATAGAGAGAGAGAGAGAGAGAGAGAGAGAGATTCTTATCATTGTTCCACTGTATGTAGTGTTTCTTTTTTCTCTAGATGCTTTCAAGATTATCTCTTTATTTTTGTTTTTCAGTACTTTGACTATGATATGCCTGGTTGTTGTTTGCTTCATTAATCCCATTTGGTATTCTATGAGCTTTTTTTAAAAAAATATTTCTAATCGATTTCAGAGAGAGAAGAAGGGAGAGGGAAGGAGACCCACAAGACTGGTATGTGCCCTGACTGGGAATCAAACTGGTGACCTTTTGGTGCATGGGACGATGCTCAACCAGCTAAGCCACACCAGCCAGTGCTCTATGAGCTTCTTGAACATTTCAGATCTTGTCTTTCAAAATTTTTGAAAAATGGTTGGCCATCATCCCCTTAGATATTTTTTCTGCTCATTTCTCCCTTCTCCAGGGACTCCAATTATTCATGTCAGATGGTTTGCAGTTGTCACACAGATATCAGACACTCTGTTCCAGTTTTTTACTTTTCTATTTCTTTGTTTGTATATATATTTTTTATTCCCATAATTTCAAGTCACAAATTCCATTGTCTACTAAATCCAGTCAACTGATAATCCCTTAAAAATTCATTATTTCTGGTATTCCTCATTTCTAGTGTTTTCATATTTCTCTATTTATAGCTTTCATCTTGGTGCTGAAATTCTATATCCATTCCTTCACCTAGGCCATCTCTAGGACTTGTTCTATTGATGTTTTAGCTCTTGAGAATGTTTCCTATTTTATTTCTTTTTCTAAGTCTTTTGTTTGTTTATGTAATTTCTATTTGAATACAAGTCACTATGTGTAAAATTACAGAAATTGAGGTAAATCATATCACTATCCAAAAATAGAAATACCTTTTCTTCTACTAGGCCATTAGTATTTGGTTTGGGATCAATCTAATGTTAGATTGATCTGGATCTGAGCTTTGTTGTTGTTGTTTTAGTTATATTCATAGGTTTCACCTTATTTAAGAGCAGGATCACAACTCTTTAGCAGAACTTTCAATCTGAGTACCTGGATAGTTTGTCTCTGTTCTCCTTCCTTAACCCCATATTTCAGCAGACTGTTACTGGAAACTTGGCAGGAGGAATGTTCTCTTTCTTATCTCTTGCCCATCACAACAGTACAGAGCCAATGGGGGTACTCAGTGTATTCAAGGTTCTCAGTGCCTATGGGGTTTCTCTCAGTAATTATTCCTGCCCTCCCTGTACTATGCTCCTGGAACTGAGTAGAGGTGGGTGTCTCTCTCAGTTTTCCTGTCCCTCGTCCAATGGCATTATAAATCCAGAAGTGTGGAGGAATTCTAATTCATACTTTCTGAGTTTTATTTACCATCACATCTTAGACTTATGCTTGAGTACCATTATTGCAGCAGTAATAGTACTCAATATAATGTTAGTAAAATATCCACCAACCACATAATATTCCAAAATTCTCTGCATACTTGAATAAGCAATAATTTCACATATGACATAGTTAAACTCAGTCTTCAACCTGGAGGTCACAATTTACTTATGGTAAATTTTCAATGAAATGTCTTTGAAGAGTCAAGGGTTATGGCTCCAAGGATGGAATATTTGAGAATGGAAAAAGGGAAAAAACTTTTCTCTGTCAACTCACATTTAAATGCTACATGAGAGATTGACTCCCCTATGAAACTTTGGAGAACCTGGAATTATAACCCATAGAGACAAAACAGGAAAACGATATAAATTGTATCAGCTTAGAGAGAAGTATAAGCAAATAAGCCATTGCATGCTGGATTATGATTCATAAAATGCTTTGATTTAATATAAATATGTTCATATAAGGATACTAAACAGAGTATGAATTTGCACATTTTTCTTCAGGTTTTGCTGACAATGGTTTAGAAAAGATAACATGGTATTAAAATACTGGGCAAGTGAAAGTCATTGTTATATTTAAAATATAATTTTCCTGTCTGTCTTCTCTTTCATATTTAGTCTTAAGAACTTGTTGAAGTGGGGATACATTTTATATACAAAATTGAAATAAGGAATTATATGAAAGAAACATCCAGTGGGAAAAGCATAAAAAATCACAAAACTTATATATTTTTCTAACCCCTTGTTGTTCACTGTAATGCCATTTAGAATGTGTTTTGTGGGCTATACTTCCAAAAATCTAAGGAGAAAGACATCTTCATTATTAGCTTTGTTTTACATTTTACTAGGTATATTTTCTTAGTATATCACAAAAAATGTATTGGCCTCATTGACATCTTAGTACTTCTAGGGTAGATCTAGGAACTCTCTCCCATAGAATTAAATAGGGTGAATTTGTTCCACAGTTATTTTTTCAAAGCATCTCATTGTATTTCATCACATAAAAAGTGATGTGATTATGGGCTTTAGTCAGAATGTTATTTTGTTCACTTAAGATTCATTCTTATAAAGGTTGAACAAATTTGAATTTCATATGAAAACTTACTTTATGTGCTTTAGTAACTCTTTTCCTTTATATCAAAGAAAATCTCTTGTTCTAGAGATCTACAGCTCTCCCCAGTACCTTTGGGGCTTGGACTAGCACCAGGGGGCCTTCACTGAAGTCTGTTCTGTTGTCCCTGTGCCTTGTTAATGGGAGGTAGAGTGGACATGACACAGGTTGTGGAGACAGACTTTAGCACTCCCTAGCTCTCTAATGTTGGGCAAGTTACTTAGTCTTTCTGAGCCTCACTTTCCACATCTGTAAAAATTGAGATAACCATAATGTCTACCTTGTAGGATTACCTAAGGATTAGAGATAAGGTTTGTAATGTGTGTGGCACTTAACGAACACAGTCTATTTGACAAGAAAGCATAGTGTTAAAAGCAGGGACTCTGAAACCAGACTGTTTGGGTCCAAATCCTGCCTCTGATATATACTGGCTGCCACTTGGGCAAGTTGCTTAACTTCCCTATGCCTCAGTTTTTCATCCAAAAACTAGGGATAATAATGGTGTCCACTTCATTGGCAGGCTTACATTAATTAATACATGTAAAGGACCAGTGTTTGATACATTAGAATATTTGCTATTATTCTTTTTATATTCCAGACAGCCAAGGCCCAGGCTGGCTCAGGAGATGGGAAACCATTGGAGGTCTCAACTAAATATCAATCACTTTTCATTAGTCTACAGTGGATGGGATGTTCTGGCTATTTTTGTCCAGATATGTATGCAGAAATAGTTGGCTTTAGTAAGATATATCAACAAAAAGAGTAACAGAAATAGCAACTACAGTTTATTGTGTGTGTACTATATACCAATTACATGCTAGGTTCATTCCAAATATTAACCCAGTTAGTTCTCACAATTACCCTAGGAGATTGGTACTGTCATTATTTTCATCTCAGAGTTGAGGAACATAAAGGTTAATTGGCATGCTAAGGTCACACATTTAACATGCTATGGAAACAAGATTCACACCTATGTTTTTAGTTGCAGAACCCATGTCTTAGTCACTCTGCCACGTGGCCCAATATCATCTACATTATGTAGAGAGCCTGCCCTGGGGCTTCTGGCTTCCTGTATTTCATGACTTTTTCAATCTGATGGAACAACTGAATATAATGGACAAACAATTCTATGGCTTTGTGATAAACTCCCATTGTCATTGTCTTCTGATTTGTAGTGGATTAATTAATTCAAAGAGGTTTCATGTACATGAATCTCCTATGTAATAGACAAGGAAATAGAAGCCCAGAATGTAAGAAAGAGTTTTCCTAAAGCACCAAGACTCAAACAAACTCAAACCGAGGATTCCTGTTTTCATCATTCCATCAAACCTGTAGTTTGAAAAGTGGAAATGAAAGCTTATCTTGGACACAGCTAAATACTGTTTCTAATTATCACGTATAAACCAATAACAAATGTTGACTTGTTGCAATTCCTAGTCCTTATTTTGCAAAGGCAAAGCCATGTTTTGTCCATTACCAATTATACCAATATTTTTGCAGGGTGGAGAAAAGGAGCTTCAAGTCCCTGGGAAAGTAAAAGGAAATACCACTGGAAGTACATGCCAAATATCCTTAGTTAGAAAATAAGCCATTATATTATCAATACTCTTTCCCCTAAATGGCATTTCCTCTGCTGCAATCACAAACACCATCTGCAGCCGGCTCCTCTAAAAGGTAAAGACTTTAAATTCATAATGTCTGGTGCTGGCAGTCCTAATGCTGAGAAATCTCACAGTACAGCTTAGGAAGAACAAGAGTGCTGTTTCTGATTCAATGAGACATAAAGGAGCTATTCTTGACCTGTGTTGACCACTTCTGCTGTGGTTTTTAGATTCAGGTAGCTGTATCCCCTAGTAAATAACCATAGCATGAGTTTCATGTTGCTTTTCTATTAACAGTGATGGTGAGTGTCCATACTTCTCCCTACAGACTGAGCAGCTGTTTTCTCACCACCCTGTTGATGCAGTATCATTTGTGTAGTCAAGGTGGCCTGGTCCCCTTAACTCAGGAAATTATAAAATTGGGGGATGAAAACAACAATGAGTGAAAAATAGGTCTTATTTCAGATACATTCATTCCAACCCATTTAAATCCCATTACTTCTTTTCCCATAGTTCAGGTTAAATAGACACTCTATTCAGACTAGATGGATCCTGCCTTCTAATACATTTGTTGAAATTAAGAAACCAATACTGGTACATAACTATCAACTAAACTCTAGATTTTATTTGGACTTTACCAGTTTTTTTTATTGATGCCCTTGTTCTGTTTCAGGGTCCCACCAGGATAACACATTGCATTTAACAGTAATGTCTTAGTCTCCTGTTGTCTGTAACAGTTTCTTTGTGACTTTTTATTTCTAGCTTAGGCTTTTAAAAAAAATTATCTCTATTGTTGAAAGTATTACAGTCCCCCCTTTTTTTCCCCATTGACCCTCTTCACCTAGCACCTGCCCCTCCCAGGCCTTCACCACACTATTGTCTTTGTCCATGGGTTATGCATATATGCATATAAGTTCTTTTGTTAGCCTCTCCCCACCTACCTCACCAACCCCACCTCCCCTCTGAGATTTGTCAGTCTATTCCATGCTTCTATGTCTCTGGATCTATTTTGTTTAAATGCTCAAAGTCACTAATCATCAGAGAGATCAAATTAAAATGACACTTGTAAGAATGGCTGTCATCAACATATTTGCCAATGATACATCTGATAAGGAGTTAATTTCCAAAATACATAAGGAACTCATGCAACTTAACTAAAGGAAGACAAACAATCCAATTAAAAAATGGGCAAAGGACCTAAATCATGGTTCCTAACTTTTTTTTTTTTTTTTTTTTGGCCATGCCCCACCTAAGCATCTCTAAAATCCTGGTGCCCTCTCTGTGACATATAATTCTTATTATTCAAAAAGTGAACTCCTATTCATGTGAAGGAAGCCTAAAAGACTATTAAATTGGTCTGAACAAGCTTTCAAAAAACATGGTATCCATGAAAGAGAAAAATAAAAGAACAAAAGGACAGTTGAAGTTCTGAGGAAGAAATCACTAAGAAATTGTTAAAATAATAATAATATGAATAAAAAAGTAATAATATGAAGTGATATGAATAAATAGCATAAAGTTTCAAAACATATAATAGAGAACTGGAATGCATAAATATGTCACCATATATATCTTTATATGCTGTATATGAGGCCCCTAGAACCATAAGAAATGCAAAAAATTCACTGTTAATAATTCATTCTCCAATTGCCCCCCTTAAAAATCAAATTTCCCCCCTGTGAGGCATGTTACCCATGTTGGGAACCACTGACCTAAATAGACACTTCTCCAAAGGGGACATACAGATGGTCAAGAGACATATGAAAAAATGATAAAAGTCACTAATCATGACAGATGCAAATCAAAACAATAATGAGGTACCATCTCACACCTATCAGAATGGCTATCATCAACAAATCAACAAATGACAAGTGCTGGTGAGGATGTGGAGAAAAGGGAACCCTGGTACACTGCTGGTGGGAATGCAGACTGGTGCAGCCATTATGGAAGACAGTATGGAGTTTCCTCAAAAAATTAAAATGGAACTCCCACTTAACCCAGTGATCCCAATTCTAGAAATACATCCTAAGAATCCCAAAACACACCATTCAGAACAGATATATGCACCTCTACAAATAGCAGCACAATTTATAATAGCGAAGATCTGGAAATAGCCAAAGTGCCCATCAGAAGATGAGTGGATAAAAAAGCAATGGTACATTTATACCATGGAATACTATGCAGCTGTGAAAAAGAAGCATCTCTTACCCTTTGAGACAGCATGGAGAGACCTGGAGAGTATTATGCTAAGCAAAATAAGCCAGTCAGAGAAAGATAAGTATCACATGATCTCACTCATATGTGGAATATAATGAGCAAAATAAGCTTGGACTCTTTTAAGAGTAACTCCATATTGCTCATGTATACCAAGGATAAGACCATTGACTATTCCAGCAACTCACCTAGTTTACAAATTTTGACCTGAATTTGTAAGGACCATACTTATAAAATTCTGCCCTAAAACCACCTAATGACCAACCCCAGCCCCTAAAACCCTGTAAGTACTATTCTCTAACTCTCCCGTTTTTAGCCACCACTGAGAACTCTGTCAAGGGAGTACTTTCTCTTATTCAGCATGTTTCACATGACCAGATTTTTATGACCAGTGGGTTTCTCTGGTGGTATTTGTATTGGAGCTTTGACAAATGGGTCCATGATGATTCATTAATTCACTAAATTCAAGAATCCCTTCTATAACATCTGATAGGGGTTTAGCGGGTCTGTGTGAATTCTGCAGCTCCCATGTGAACACTTCCAGTGACAAGGTACTGATTACTTCTCAAGATAATCCATTATGTGTATTTTTGGACAGCCCCTGTTGTTAGAAATGGCTTCATAAAAGTGAACCCTAATCTGCTTCCTTGCACCTTCTCGTTATTGGCCCTCTTTCTGTTCTCTAGAGAATCATGATATTGAATAAAAAGTAAACTCCACCTACAGTCCCACTCCAGTGGTGTGGAAGGAGTCAAACACACTTGGCTGGTCCATCTTTGTTCAAACAGTATCACTTGATAGCTATATGAATTTGAGCAATGTGACTCAAACTCTCCTATCCAGGCCTGATATGATTATTGTGAAAATGGAATGAAATAATACATATGGAAGAACCTAGCACACGACCAGGCACAGAGAAGACTCAGTCAAGATGATCAACTTGTGAATATCCAGAATGAAATGTATATATTATATTATATTATATTATATTATATTATATTATATTAATTATATTATATTATATTATTATATAGGGGTGGGCAAAAGTAGGTCTAAGTGATGAGTTTATTCTTGTATTATTTATTAACTAATTTTTGTATTATTTATGTACTAGAAGCCCATTGCATGAAACTTCGTGCAATAGACTTTCCTTCACCTGGCTGCCAGCACCAGTTTTCCTCTGACCACCAGCCAATAGGAGCGCCTCCTGCCAGCGTGATCTCTGGCCTCTGGCCACCCGCAGATCGGAGCGCCTCCCGAAGGCTGGGGGCGGGACTCGGGGTGGCTGATGGCGCTGGCTGGAGGCGCTCCGATCGGCAGGTGGCTAGAGGAAAACTGGTAGTGGCCGAAAATTGATGCCTGCAGCCACGCAATCGGCCACCCCGAGTTCCGCCACTGGAGCCTTCCGCGGGCCCCATAGGTCCTGCTGCAGCGCTGGCCGTTTAGGCCGGTGAGAGGAGCGGGGAGCGGGGACTCGCGAGTCCCCGCCCCCCGCTCCTCCCGTCAGCCAATCGGCCACCCTGAGTCCCGCCTCCCGTGCTTCCAGCCAGCCCAATCGTGGGCGTAGCGGAGTGATGCAATTTGCATATTACCTTTTTATTATGTATGATAGTATTGCCATATGAGCAACTGTGAACCTACTTTTGCCAACCCCTGTATTATTATATTCTTAGCTCTTTCTACTTTCCCTTCTCATTAACTAATTTCCTAAAAGATGATTTTATTTTTCTGTTGACCTTTTTTTTTTTTGAGGTTTAATTAGCTGTTACCGAACAGAACTGAAGTGTTAAATAACCCGAGAAATCAGTTCTTAACATTCATGAATCCCATATATCACCAACACATGAGATTAGTCATGGCAGTGGATGGGAGAATTTGACAGGGATTAGCAAGTACCAGTACTAATCAACAAAATATGCAAATCAGGCCCCTGCTAGTAGCATTGACCAAAATTCCCATGGCAACACCAGTGTTAGTTGTATATATGTGAATAAGTGATTTCCAAGCTGCAAATATGAAAGAAATCACTGAAGTGAGCATTAAGGGAAAAAACTGAGAAGTATTCATACTTCTTGAAGAAATTCATATACCTTTCAATAAGTTTGGTAATATTATTACTTATCTGGGACCTTACTACTGGAATGTTAATTTAGCAATGATACAAATAACAACAAAACAAAAAAGCAAGAGGAAGTAAAAAAAAAAAGTCAGAAACAATCCACAAAATATATAACCCATCTATATGAGTAAATAACTATAAATTGGGATTATATTAGGATTATTTGCATATCTGTGTATAACAAGATTGTCTGGGTTATTATTCCAGTTCCAGCACTTGTTAGTGTATGAACCTAGGCAACTGTTTTAACCTCACCATTTCAAATCTCGTTTTCCACATGTATATCATGGACATAATAATAGTTCCTCCCTCATAGGATTAATGTGAGAATTAAATAAGTTAACATATGTAACGTATTTGGAACAGTGCCTGGTTCAGAGTAATGCTCTAAAAAATAGCTGCTATTATTGTCGCTCTTATGTCATTATCATTCCTGCTATTTGGTTATGATGCTAGAATATAGACTGCCTTTCAATTTTATACCCTTGTGAAGAAAGTACGGGGCTACAAAGGTTATATTTTCCATTTTCTAATTTTGTTTGTGCTAGTAAAGAGACTTGGAAATGTCAGCACCGGAGAGCTTTTATAGGTATTATCATTTTCAATTTCAGTAAAACACTTAGGAAAATGGTAACTGTGATTCTGGTTCAGTTCACAGGATCCATGTAAAGCCACATTATTGTTTAAATTCTTAACAAAATCTAGGAGCAGGTGGATGTCTATTAAATGTGTTGTGGTCAAAACTGAATTTGCTTACCTCTAAACCGAGTTACCTTTTGGCCTAATTCATGTTCCAGTATAAATGTAGCTCTACAAAACAAACCCGGGCCCCTGAACCCTCATGGACCAATTTTCTTTGTGGTCTCAGCTCATTTCACCTTGCCTCTTTCTGTTGGTTGATTAGGTTCCTAATCCAGCAGGATAATTGCAGTAATTTAAGTTTGGATTTAATTTTCAGTGCTTACAGTTGATGGGAGATTATTCTAATAGATATTGGGCTACTTGCTTTATGAGGTCAAAATTGTTGCTGTGTTGTTGTTTTTTTGTGTGTGTTTTAATTTTTTATTTATTTATTATTTTTTTATAATTCTTTATTGTTCAGATTATTACAATAGTTCCTCTTTTTTTCCCCCATAGCTCCCCTCCACCCAGTTCCCACCCCACCCTCTGCCCTTACCCCCCCCACTGTCTTCATCCATAGGTGTACGATTTTTGTCCAGTCTCTTCCCGCACCCCCCACATCCCCCCATACCCCTTTCCTCCCCAAGAATTGTCAGTTCACTCCCTTTCTATGCCCCTGATTCTATTATATTCACCAGTTTATTCTGTTCATCATATTTTTATTCACTTGATTTTTAGATTCACTTGTTGATAGATATGTATTTGTTGTTCATAATTTTTATCTTTACCTTTTTCTTCTTCCTCTTCTTAAAGAAAACCTTTCAGCATTTCATATAATACTGGTTTGGCAGTGATGAACTCCTTTAGCTTTTTCTTATCTGTGAAGCTCTTTATCTGACCTTCAATTCTGAATGATAGCTTTGCTGGGTAGAGTAATCTTGGTTGTAATTATTGCTATATATCACTTTGAATATTTCTTGCCACTCCCATCTGGCCTGCATAGTTTCTGTTGAGAAATCAGCTGACAATAGTATGGGTGCTCCCTTGTATGTAACTAACTGTTTTTCTCTTGCTGCTTTTAATATTCTCTCTTTGTCCTTTAATTATGATGTGTCTTGGTGTGGTCCTCTTTGGATTCCTTTTGTTTGGGGTTCTGTGTGCTTCCTGGACTTGTAAATCTATTTCTTTCACCAGGTGGGGGAAGTTTTCTGTCATTATTTCTTCAAATAGGTTTTCAGTATCTTGCTCTCTCTCTTCTTCTGGCATCCCCATAATTTGGATGTTGGTACGCTTGAAGTAGTCCCAAGGGCTCCTTACACTATCTTCATATTTTTGGATTCTTTTTTCTTTTTGCTTTTCCGGTTGAGTGTTTTTTGCTTCTTTGTATTTCAAATCTTTGACTTGATTCTTGCGATCCTCTAGTCTGCTGTTGGATCTCTGTATATTATTTTTTATTTCAGTCAGTGTATGCTTAATTTCTAGTTGGTCCTTTTTCATATCCTTGAGGATCTTGCTAAATTAATTGGCCTTTTCTAGAAAATTCTTGAAAAACCTTATAACTGTCGTTTTGCACTCTATATCCAGTCATTTGCTTTCCTCCATTTCTTTCATTTGTGACCTGTTTCTTTGTCTCTGCATTTTGGCTGCTTCCCTGAGTTGATAGAGTGACTTTGTGTGCTAGGTGTCCTATAGGGCCCAGTGGCTCAGCCTCCCCAGTTACCTGAGGTGGACACTCTTGGTGCACCCCTTTGTGGGCTGTGTGCACAGTCTTGTTGTAGTTAAGCCTTGATTGTTGTTGGTATCACTGGGAGGAATTGACCTCCAGGCCAATTGGCTGTGAGGATCAGCTGTGTCTACAATGGGAGAACTCCTGTGCTGGAGACACCCTTATGAGACAAGACTTGCAAAAGCCTCTGTGCTCAGCTTGGATGGGGCAGAGTCTCAGGGTGGAGCAGACAGCAATGGTTTCCTGTCAGCTCTTCCCTAAGAGGCCCCTGGGTCTCAGTGTCCCACGGTAATTGCTGCAAGCACCTCTGAGAGAAAGCCGCCCTCGAGTTTCACCTGCTGCCAGACAGTCCAGTTTCTCCCTGAATGAGTCTGGGTCCCCAGAGTCTCGCCCAGAACTGGAGTTCAGAGCAGTCAGGAGCTTTTGTCTCCCTTCCAATTGAGAAAGCCAGACGTGCACTCAGTTGCCAGCCCTCTCCGCGCGCGTGCCTCTGTACCTCTGCCTTCTGCAGCTCCTCTGAGTCTCAGTGTGCTTTTCTATTTCCTTCTAGTTGTAGAATTTCCACTCAGCCAGCCTTCCTGTTGTTCTGGATGATGTCCATTTTGTCTTTTAGTTGTAGTTTTTAAATTGTTGTGCGAGGCAGCAGTTTAGGTGTTTACCTATGCCACCATCTTGGTTTCTCCTTTTTTTTTTTTAATGGAAACAAAACTCCTGCTGATCACTATCCAGTGGGTCACACTCTTTTAGAGGCATTCTAATGAGGCTGAAAGGGAATCAGACTAGGATTCATACCTTGAGTTTGAAGCCCTACTAGCCTTCTCTAGTGACTGACTCCTCTTCCTTCACCCCAATGTTTTTTTCTTTGTTTTAAATCTTATTTTCCTGTACACTTTTTTGTTTTTTGTAAGCAACTGCAATTCCTCTTGGGGATGTGGTAGGGCCTAAACTGATTAATAAATAGATCTCTTGTTTAATGGTGACAAACAGTTTTCTGTTCTGTAAAATGGAGCTAATTGAATTCTACTCTGGCTACCTCAATAATTTTCATGCAGATCAAATAAGATGATGGTTGTAAAAGGGCTCTGTCAAATCTTAAAGTGTTTTATAGTTGTAAATAATTATTTTAATATCAGAATATGACTAAAATATGGACTAATTTAATTACTAAGCTTATTTAACTTTGCCTTTCACAAAGAGGCAATAGTCTCTGACTTATAATTCAATGCCTGAACTATAGTTCTTCTGTTTGTAGTTAAGACATGGCCACACTTTAATATGAATTGTACAAGAACCTATTCTTATCCTGTCCTATATTTCATTGCTCTAGATGTATACTGTCTGCTTTCTAAACATAGAGAGGGAGAATTAGCTATTTTATTTAGCCAAGAAAATATGATTTATTGATCCCTTATCTGTCCAGAATTGGAGATCCAGATACAAATTCCTAGCCCCTGCCTTAGGGAGTTCACTGTAGGCCTGACAGAGAATTAAACAGAAATTAATATTATAAATGCCATAGTAACTGCATGTACAGGCTGATGTGGAACAGAAAAGAGGAAACTGTGTTTTTACATGGGGATTGTCAGGGGAGGTTTCCCAGAGGAGATAGTGCCTGAGATATATCTTGAAAAGTTTTCTGACTACGAAGGAATAGAATTTTTAAAGTTATAGCAATTGGAGTAGCTAAAGGGCAGGGGTGGGTATTTGAGGGAAGGTTAGTACTTTGACAAACCTGAAATACAGTGTGTGACAGTGCAGAGTGACAAGAATGTCTGGGACAAGATAATGGAGGGCTTGTAAGTGGACAGCAACTGAGATGTGTTATAGGGCATGACATGTCAAATTTGTCTATTCGAATTATAACAATGAGTAGAACAATTTGATCATAGGTCAGAGAGGAGACTATGGTGAAATTCAGGCAAGAAATGAAATAGAAATATGTAAAAGTGTAACAATAGGAATTTAGAAATTATATTAAGAAGGTAAAACGTGCAGTGCTTGGTCATTCCTTGGATATGGGTGGGAGAGGGAAGAATTCAGGATAATGCCCAAGTTTCTGCCTTGATTCAGATAATGGATGGATCCAGAAAGAAGTAGGATAAAAGAAATAATCTTAATAGCCTCATGGAATAAGAGAAGAGGAACCAGTTTTGGAGATGAGTTCAATTTTGGATTTTTGTTTGAGGTCCTGAGTATTTGAGGCATTTGAACAGAACTATACATATCTAGAGCTCAGAGGAGCTATCTGAGCTGAGGAAAGTGCAGGGGAGGAAAATTTTTTTCTCAACCTTCTTAGGGTGCTTGGCTGGGTCTGAAAATTAAACAGACAAAGACAAATTAACAACAGAAATAAAAGTATTTAATATAAGTTTCATGTGACATGAAGAAGAAGAATTAGGAAAACCTGGATCTTAAAGTCTTCTCTGTCAGAGCAGATTCCTGTGGGGCCTCATAAAGGAGAGTGGGCATCTGGATTGAAGTGCTGGCTTTACAGCATTGCCAAAGGCCAGCCTAGAGTGTTTATATACACACACATAGTTACACATATTATGTTATTCGTATAGTGAAATAGAGCACTGTTGTTTCCCTTAGTAATTTTGTTAAGTTTTTTTCCCCCACAACACAGGATACAAGATTCTGACAAAGTAGGCACTGGAATTTTAGGGGCAGGAAGAGGAATTCAGTAAGTAGGAAGATTTTTAAAAATGTTTTCAACATATTAAAATACCACCCAAGTCCTAGTTGTCCTCATTCAATAGGGATACTGAAGTCTACATAGAAAATTAGTAGTATTTTCTGGCTTAGACAGTGATTTTCCCATATTCTTTAATTCATTTGTTAGCTTAAAGTTTTATCATGCATCCCTCAGGGCATAGCTCAGTACATGCCAAATAGTTCTCAGTAAATCTTGACTGATTGACTGAATGAATGAATGAGTGAGTGAACAAGTTGACTCAGGGCAAATTTATTCAACTACTCTTATCTCATACCTCTCCTCTAGAATGAGATTGTTAATTGAGCATCAAGACCCCTGTTAGGAAATCAAGTTCTAAAAATTGCTTGAGGTATTCAGTGGTTGCAGAAGTTATAAAATGATTTCAATCTGTTGATTATACTTTTAGCTGTTTATCATAAGGGGAAAGTTAGAGCAAATTAGTTAGAGTTAATACAGAAAAAAATTCCTGATTGCAAAAGGATAGTCATGTGCTCTAGGAGTGGTAGCGCATACACTGTGTGTAATATTTTTCTCTCTTTTTGCTGAACTCAAATTTCTTATAGCTGAAAGCAAATGGCACAAAAAAAGATTACAATGTGGAAGGCCACTTTTCCCTGTATGTAAAGAATTGAGAGAATTGGGAGTGCTTTAACTTCTTATCTCTGTGAAGTAGTGATGAAGATAAAGGCCAGAGAGTATCTCTTGGGTCTTAGCATTCTAAAGCTCTAGATTATCTGAGTTGGAGCAGGTACTGATGTCAAAGTACTCTCTGAGCTGAGAAACCCAGAATGACATTAAGCAGTGATTTATAATCATTTCATTTAGTGCAAAATGTAGCAGTTTCCTTTAAATATCACTCTAAGAAGTTATTAAAAGTATATGAATTATGCTGATAACTAAACATAGGCCATATCTATTCCTGTTTGTTTCATAATTCACCTTTGTTAATAAAAAGAAAGAAAAAACTTAACTTAATTGAAATCATTCTGTATTCCCCATCTTTTTCTGTTATCCAAGCCAAGAGGTAGCCATAACAGGCACCACACTGTTCAGCAACCAAAATTCCAGAAGCAGTGCCAAAGAGGAAAAAGTCATATTTAAAGGCTGGTGTTGTACACATATGTTGTATTGGCTGAATACCCTTGGCTTAAACACTGGCACTACCACCTGTGTACAGGCCAGGAAATAATAGATATATCACTTAATCTTTCTAGACTTTACTTTCCTAATCTGTAAAATGTCAATAGTGATAATATCTACCTTAGAGGTTGTTGTAAGGATTAAAGAAAAATAGTTACAGTACTGAACAGGTTGCTTGTCCAATTATAACCACAGAATTTATTGAGTGTTATCACCATTTGAAACACAAGTTTTGGCCCCAAAAATTGAAAGTAGAGTGGAGAGTTTAAAAACCATCTAGGTGAATCAATAAAATAAAGGTGGTGTGTGTGTGTGGTGTGTGTGTGTGTGTGTGTGTGTGTGTGTGTGTGTGTGATATATCATGCAATGGAATATTATGCAACAATAAAAAAGAATGAAATCTTGCCATTTGCAACAACATGGATGGATCTAGAGGGTATTATGCTAAAGTGAAATAATTTGGGCAGAGAAAGACAAATACTTTATGGTTTCATATATATGCGGAACCTAAAAAAAAAAAACCCAACAAAATAAAACAGACTCAGAGAAACAGAGACCAAAGGAGTGGTTACCAGAAGGGAGGGGTGAGAGGATGGGTAAAAAGGTGAAGTGGAATATAGTCAGTAATATTGTGATAAGTTTTCACAGTGACAGAGGATTACTAGAATTAGTAGGGTGATCACATAGTAAGGGATAAAAATGTTGAATCACTATATTATACATCTGAAACTAAGATAACCAATATAAAAGTGCATACCAATTATATTTAAGTTAGCTTTTTAAATCTAGGGTATCTGCACAGTTCTCAGGTGGATCATGGACCTCTCCTTTGTCTCCTTAGAATCTGGAGGATATCATTTCTCTGAATTCAGCAGGTGCTACTGCCCAAATCCTGGTTGGTGTCCAAAACAAGATATCAAGATTCTTAATACTGAGGGAACACAGAACTATTTTCCCATTACCTCTCTGCTTCTTTAAAAATGACAACTTTTGCCCTGGCTGGTTTGGCTCAGTGGATAGAGTGTTGGCCTGTGGACTAAAGGGTTCCAGGTTCAATTCCAGTCAAGGGCACATGCCCGGGTTGTGGGCTCGATCCCCAGTTGGGGGTGTGCAGGAGGCAGCTGATCAATGATTCTCTCTCATCATTGATGTTTCTATCTCTCCTTCTCCCTTCCTCTCTGAAATCAATAAAAAAATATTTTTAAAAAATGACAACTCTTGATAGGAAATTGGTGGAATCAGTGTCATTAGCAAATAGGTAATCAATACAGAGTTCTTTCTGCTGTCTTAGAAGCCCATCCTCATATGCTAAGTAATAATGTACCATCGTTTACAAGCACTGCATTCCCATCTTCAAATCCTAAGTTTAGGTCACCTTTTTCCAGAAATCTTATTTCCTGAAAAAACTTAGATCCAGGAAAATTACTGATTGTCTGCTTTTGTCCTAAATCCTCCATCATTTTTTCCCCTAGCTTTTCATTTATATTACTTAGTTCACTGGGCAAGAAATGAACCCAGCGTTACAGATATTTTGCCTCTGAGTCTTGCACATTTTTAATCTGCCATAAATGTCTCATCATAGAAACACCTCATTTATGTTTGTTAGCCACTAATCAGTTCATAAAATAGCAACTTCTCTTTCAATATCTTCAAATATCCTATCTAATAAAAGAGTAATATGCAAATTGACCATACCTATGCTATACCCATAAGCCACGCCCACCAGCCAATCAGGAGTGAGTATGCAAATTAACCCAACCAAGATGGCTGTGGCCATGGAGTGAGCAGGAGGCTTGGGTTGCCCCTGGCAATGTAGGAAGCCAAGCTTTCCGCCTGCCCTGGTGGGCCCAGGCCTCCGCTCAAGGCTACAAAGTTTCAATTATAAAAGATAAATAAATCCCAACAAAAATGGCTGCAGCCACGGAGTGAGCAGGACGCTTGGCTCCACTCAAGGCTACAAAGTTTCAATTATAAAAGATAAATAAATCCCAGATACCAGGGCCTCCACTTGGGTCGCTGGGGGACGTGACCGGCCTGCAAACCACCATAGGCCCCTCGCCCAGGCCATCCCATGCCCCAAGGGAACCCCCACCCTGATCCGGGACACCCTTCAGGGCAAACCAGCTGGCCCCCACCCGTGCACCAGGCCTCTATGCTATCTAATAAAAGAGTAATATGCAAATTGACCATCACTCCAACACACAAGATGGCTGCCCCCATGTGGTCAAAGATGGCTGCCCCCATGTGGACACAAGATGGCCACTACAAGATGGCCAGCAGGGGAGGGCAGTTGGGAGGGATCAGGTCTGCAAGGGAGGGCAATTGTGGGCGATCAGGCCAGCAGGGGAGGGCAGTTGGGAGGGACCAGGCCTGCAAGGGAGGGCAGTTGGGGGCAATCAAGCCTGCAGGGGAGGGCAGTTGGGGGGGACCACGCCTGCAGGGGAGGGAAGTTAGGGGCAAACAGGCTGGCAGGGAAGTGGTTAGGGGGTGATCAGGCTGGCAGGCAGGCAAGCAGTTGGGAGCCAGCAGTCCTGGATTGTGAGAGGGATGTCCGACTGCCTGTTTAGGCCTGATCCTACCTGGATTGGGCCTAAACGGGCAGTTGGACATCCCTCGAGGGGTCCCAGATTGGAGAGGGTGCAGGCTAGGCTGAGAGACATACCCCCATCCCCATGCACAAATTTCATGCACCAGGCCTCTAGTTATTGAATAAAATTGAATCATCCTTACTTAGAGAAGCTGGGGCTTTTATTGGCTCTGTCACCAATGAGGCAACCAACTTGGTTAAGAATAAATTTATTGTATCTAGAAAGTATTTCCCAAACATTGGACAAGAGAAACTTTAGAAAATGGGTTTAACTGCTTTGACCCACATGCTCCAAGTTCCCCCAATATGGATTTCCAAAATCAATGGCACTAGCTATTTCCATGCCCCATAGGGACAAGACCTTAAGCTTTCTTAGCAATGATGTTGCTTCCCCTCTCCCTGTGACCAATTCTTGGTTGCAGGCCCTGGGTAATATAAATAGTACATAGTATAGTTTTTATAATAGAATGAGAGCCTTCAGGGAAATCAACTCACGTACCCACCAAGATAGATAAAATTTCTGTTCTATTCATAAAAAGCTTCTATAGGAAAATCCACAATCACGGCATTTTAACAACCTCTACTGAAAATATTGTTTTCCTTGTACAAAACTTAAATTTCCACAAATTATAGTTTAGATTCATTTCCTTGTGTTCCTTCCTTATGATCAAGAAATAAAACTTGACACCAACTATCCAATATTTCTCTCCAGGTTTTCTTGATTAAATGACCAAGCAGATAATCCACAGCCTTGAACTCTTAATGTTGCAGCTGCTATGACTAATTAAATGACAAAGATCTGAATTCATTGATATGATTAATACCATCAGGGTGCTTTATGGTTTTATTCTTTGTAAATTATGACTGAATAATGAATTTTCATTATTAATAAAAATTATTAATACATTTTTATTATTAATCCTAAGTGGGTTATAGGATTTTTCTTCTTAGAGGATCAGAATTAATCAGTATGTTCACAATGGATTTTAAATACAAACTAGAGGTGGCTTTAGTAAATTCTACAGCTTAAATATTTAGAGAATGATCTCAAAAATGGGACATAATGAAGACCAAGCCATCATCCTAGTGCAATGCAAGCCTAGGGTTCCTTGGCTTTTCATCAGGAATGCAAGTCAGGAGAGCCAATCAATTGCTAAAAAATTGGTTCTGGAGACCTTTGTTCTGAAGTATAGTTCCCCCAAATGATCTGACTATGAGAAACTCATTGCCAGCTAATAAATATATCAGGTTATATTATAAAATACAGTCATCACTCTTCTGTCCCTGGAATTCCAGTGCCACATTGACAAGAGTCCCTTAAATTGCATTTTCAGTTTTGCTTGAAGTTAGGTGTCAAATGTTTTTTCTAATGGTTTTTCTCTAATCTCCTAATTTGTGTATCTATCCAGTCATTTCTCTTGGCTTTGGATGTACTTAGATAGACCACAAAAGGTGGTACTTGTTGCGCAGTCTCTTAAATACCCCCTTTGCTGCCCTACTCAGTTAAGGTGGGATCCCAATGTTGCTTGACTTTGATACTCTTGATTCTGCCTCCCTTTCCTCACTTTGAGCTCATTATTGTCCTTGACCTGGTAATTGCTCACTCAGATGTTCTGATGGACGGGCAATGAAGATAGCAATCTGGCAAGTGGCTCCATTTAAACTTATCTTCATGAAGAAAGGGTGTTTGAAATCTCTCATTTTCAGAATTTCAGAAAGACAGCCAATTCCTTCCTGCTCAAATGGCTTGGAGGCTGCTCCTACTTAGACTGTCTGAATTCCCTCATTTTTACTCATCACAGTCACATCTGTTTGGATTTCTGTCTTTCTCCTGGAGATTAATCTTAAGAGTAGGTCCCCTTAGCTTCTTTACAGCTCATCTGAGCCTTGCCAAAAGAGATTGGCAGAGAATAATTAGCATTCTATGCTCTGATAAATTACGTAACTCTCTCTGAAAAGCCTGGTTCTCAAGTGAATCCACGAGGAATAGAGCCAAGGAGACTTAATGTGTTTTTCATTGGAATCCAGTTTATAGTTCATGTTCTGATGGGGTGGAAAGGGGAGGACAAAAGTATGAGGAGTGGAAGAGAAACAGTTCGAAGGAATAGGGGCATGTACAAAATAAAATAAAATCATAGACTCCCAGAACTAAAATTACTTTAAGGAACATTTCATCCAGAGATTTTCAAACATTTTGTATTTAACAATATAATCCTTTTTTCATAAGAAATCATACAATAAGCCCCAGTATATAAAATAAATGAAAGTAGAGATGCTGTTATGGAACCATGGGTGAGGAAACTTATATCCCCTCCATGTACCCTTAGTGTCTGTAGAATACAATGTGAAAGTCATTAATTGAATGTACAGAGTTACTTTAATGATGAGAAAACTGAGGCCCCAACAGGAGAAATGACATCCTCAAGGTCACACAGCCCATTAGCAACAGTCAGAATGAAACCATATTTCTGCTATCACTCAGGCTAGAACTCTTTGTGAGTTGAATTGGAGAAAGGAGCTATATATGCGTCCTTCTTTAACATGATCAAGGAGAGCTAGGTGGATAGTGTAGTGAGGGGAGGAGGTCTAGGAGAAGCAAAGGAGAGTGGACCCACCCATCATAGGAAGTTGGAAGCCCTGGGAATTGAAACTCTATGAATCTGGAGGAGACTCAGGAAGTTCCATAGCAAGGGTGCAGTGCAAACTGGCAGGCACAGAACAAGACAGTAGAACAAGGTACTTTGGAGATAATTGTCAATAGAAAGTTATTTCTTCTTCCCATGAAGATGGCATACTACTGGGGTAGCATTAAAACACAAAGGAAAGACAATATATGCTTTTCTAGGGTGGAGTGAAGTCTTTCTTTTATATGCTTTCCAACAATGACTAGAATTTGGGCACAGTTCTCCTTTGAAGACTTGAGAGTTATATTCACATTCTTATCTGAATTTTAAATACCTAAGAAATACACACAAGAGTTAGGAAAGGATAAAAATATATACTTAAGTAATGGTTAAGCTGAAGGCATACTGTGATTTTAACCCAAAGTCCAAATGGCCTTCTTCTACTTTTCTCCTGGGTGATCCTCCAATCTAGTCACAGGCCTCTGTGAGTTCCTTTAGAGGAGGAGAAAGGAGAATGCACGTGGTCTGTAGGTAGACAGAACACAGAGTGTTAGAGGCCCCTATCTCCACTCTCACCAGTCATGAGTTACTTCTCAACTATAGAGAGAGAATAATAATGGGGGGCTATAAAAAGGCAGAAGTACCTTTTATGGACTGATGAGAACATGTGGCAGTGAGAGCTTGTGGCCCCCCATACATTCTCATTTTTTAAGATTATAAAATTTAAGAAAGGTATCCATAAACACACATAGAATCTTATTAGCTTTGGCCCAGTGGTTCAATGAGATCATGGCATAGAGGTTAGTAAAACTTAAATATTTACTTTTGTGTTTGTGACTTTGTCATGATGTTGTCTCCCCATTGTATATTCCTGAAGTCTTCCCCATGCCCTTTTACCTCTAATACTGACCTCCGAGTGGCCATACTAGTAATTCTCCAGGCATCCTGAAAATACCTTATGAATGGTGTTTGCACAAGCCAACAGTGAGTGCTCTTCTAGTGGAAAGTGGAGGTAAAAACTGTAGGAAAACCCTCATTTTCTCAGTACCATTTCCTCATTCCCACTTTTTCTAAGTTCTAGTCCTTGCCTGAATCAGACCTTTGTCCTTCTTTAGTTTTTCCATGCCTGCTTTGGTTTGGGGCCTTAAGAGAGAAGCAAGAAGAAAGAAGGAAAGGAAGAAAGAAAGACCTTTGGGATTGGGGATCCTCAGAAGATAGAAACATGCAGAGAGTGAGTAGGAATATCTTAACTGCCCCTTCCACACCCCAAATATTTAGCTTTGGTCTGACCCTCCTTTTAGTGAGATTATGTCCCTTCATAATACTTGGAAGTTGAATCGCATACATTCTGAGCCAGGAAACATCCTCCCATCCTTCAGAATCAATATAAACCAGTCATCATCAATTATTTCCAATAAACTCTTATTGAGCATAAACTCTGTGACAGGAACTGTGCCAGGAGATAGGAATATGGTGGTGACCAAGACCTAGTCCTGAGTTTCAAGGTGTTCAAAGTCCAGTTGGAGCAGACTAGGACTTGCCCCCCATGAATCAAAGTCTGAAGAATTGGATACTTGAATTGACTTGTCATTCTACCATGTCCTCCATTTTGTTGTGGGAAAGCCAAAAGCGCAAAGATGTAGGCTATTCTGCAGGGAATCTCAGACCATTTGGTATCACCCTCTTATAACTGTCTTATCTTGTCCCTGCAACCTTCACCCCAGCCTGTTTCTGCAGGCACAAAGTAGTGCTTCTGATGAGGCAAGAGACATTCAAAGTTGGGGAGAAGTGTGTGTGTGGGGGTGTCAGAAGCTCCCAGTGGACCACTGGAACTACAGAAGGGTAAGGTGATTCAGCTCTGATGGGCTAAGAAGCCCGAGTTTCCTAGTTGGGAGTTCAGGCAAGAAAAGAAGCGCTGGAGTCTGGGCATTTGGTTTTGCATCTACATCTATTCTGAAAAGATCTGAAGGAGGTGGAAGTCCAGTAAAGGTAGTGTAGTGGGAGCTCCAAGATAGAGCAGCCCTATTGGAGGCATCGTTTTTGGCATCAGAAATCATATAAAATAGTAAAACAGTCGCTTCTGTTTGAAGGTAGGGATGTGGATAAATACCATTCTCTGTAATATTCTTGACCTCAACATTCCTTATTTTTCTACTGCAGATTAAAATACAGAACAGGGCAAGTACTGAACTTGTGAATGGAGTGAGGTGAGCAAAAGGCCCGACTTGATTCCTGAATTGGAGGGAGAGAGGCTGCCTGAGCTTGAGGAGCAAGTGGGGGAAAAAAAAAGAAGAAAGAAGTTAGGAGATTGGACATGGGCTAGGATTTAAATAATGAGGATAGGCTGGGCTCTGCATTTCCCCAATACTGCTTATGGCGCACAATTCAAGCTCTCTGCTCAGATCCCAATCCCAACATAATGGATAAGGGGGCATACAGGAAAAGCGGGGTTCTGATGTTGCCAACTGGCTAGAAATGAAAAGTCAGCAAAAACCACTGGGTGGCAGCGTGGTGTGCGGAAGCAGCTCTGCAGTGCCACTGCTACGGCTGCTGCCATGGGGGTGGGGCTGGGGGTAGGGGGGCTGAATTCATCTGGGAGCTCAGGTCTTTCTCCAGAATGGTAGCCAGGCGAAATACCTCACTGGTGTGTGTGTGTGTGTGTGTGTGTGTGTGTGTGTGTGTGTGTGTGTGTGTATGTGTGGTGAGTCCGAGCTCAGAGCAAGTAACTGAGGAACTTCCTGGGGACTCCAGCTGGGCCATTCATTACCTGGTCACCTGAGAGTTACATACTAAGAAACACCCCATCCTGCTGTCCCCTATCTTCAAGCACCACCCCCTTCACCCCCACCCCCGCTCCTCCAATGCAACTAGCTCATCCTGGTACCTCCTCCATCACTGTTTGTTCCCGAAGCTCCTTTCGGGAAGAGGAAGGGAGAAGGATTTAGTGATGGGGCACTGCTTAAGCCCCTACAGGTGTTAGCACCAGGGGCCAGCTGGGGACTTGGGGGGTGGGGGGCGGGTGGGAGAGGCCCGGGCCGCCAGGGGAGGGGGCCTCTGAGAGGCTGTCGAGCTTGAGGAGCAGGAAAAAAGCTCTTCCTGAGGTTGCTTGCAGCGACGGAATTCTGGTGCTCAGACTTAGTGCCGCGCCCAGCCCAGAGCAGCAGCATCGACAACCACCGCGAAGATGGGAGGCCATTACCTGTTTGATCTCCTTTGGAAAGCTGGCACCGGCCAACTTTTCCCGATCGTCACCCCAAGAAGTTGCAAGGACTAGTCGAAGGGTCCGAGGGGCCAGGGTGAGGACGCGCTCCCCCGAGCGTTTCCCCCTTCCCCCTCCCTCCGCCGCCTGCACTCCCAGCCTCTCTCCCGCCCGCGCACTCCCTCCGCCCGCCTCGCCTCCCTCCTTCAACCCCCTCCGAGAGGCACAGGGCCGGGGGAGGGGGGTGCCGCCAAATTCCGACCAGAGCCGCCTGGACTTGCACAGTGTCCTCGGGGCGCAGGGGCCAAGCGCACGCAGTCGCGCAGCTCTGCCTCTGTCCGCCAGTCTCGCCCGCGATCCCGGCCCGGGGCTGTGGCGTAGGCTCGACCCAGGCAGCCGGCTGCTCGAATCCCACAGCCCGCGCGGGAGCGGGACCACTGCCAGAGGAGCTCAGACGGCATGCTGAGCCCCCTCCTGGGCTAAAGCCCTTGAGCAGAGAAGTCCCGGCGAGCTCAGGCTAAAGAGCCAAAGGCGGCAAAGGCTCAAGACAGCAGACAAGCGGCGGAGGAGAGGGCGGAGGAGGCAAAGCCAGAAAGGGGCAGCAAAAGAAGTGGTGGTGGTGGGCGTCGTGGCCATGGCGGCGGCTATCGCCAGCTCCCTGATCAGGCAGAAGAGACAAGCCCGAGAGCGCGAGAAATCCAACGCCTGCAAGTGTGTCAGCAGCCCCAGCAAAGGCAAGACCAGCTGCGACAAAAACAAGTTAAACGTCTTTTCCCGGGTCAAACTCTTCGGCTCCAAAAAGAGGCGCAGAAGGAGACCAGGTCGGAAGGGGCTTTTGGTTGGTTTTGTTTTGTGGTTGTTGTTTTTTGCTTCATACTTTACGAATTTGGAGGAGCTAGAGGGCGTGTAGGTAAGCGTAGGTGAGTTTGTCGGTGGCCCATCTTGTATGGATGTGGCCACCTAGCCAATGTGCATGTTGAGGGAAGTGATTGCTTTCTCGTCTCCTTCATAACAGCACCGGGCTTGCTGCATTGCCACTGCCGTGGGACAGGCGCAGAGCATAGGGCCATACCCTGCTCAGGCGGCGCGCCCCTAGCTTCAGGCGTGCCACATGTGTGCATGCCCCTGGGCAGGCGCGATACAGAAATGGCCACGGTGTGTGTGTGTGTGTGTGTGTGTGTGTGTGTGTGTGTGTGTGTGTGCATGTGTGTGTGTGTAAATTGCAGGCGCGGAGCTGGGCAGACACCACTCGCCCTCCCCCCAACCAAGGATAACCTAGGGAATTCCTCCCTTGCCTTTTATTCTTGCAAGTCTGACCCTTCCCCTCCAACTTCTCTGGGTTTCCGTTGTCTAGGCATTCTGTTTCTTTGATCACTTTTAAGCTGATCGGACAGACTTGACTTGTGGTGCAGCTTTGAAATTTTTTTTGCTGGAAAGAGGGGAGTGGATTCCTAGAACCTTTTATCAAAGAGCTTAGTGATCTGGTTAAAATAGTAAAACTGCCTACTTGCTACTAAAATGCAGTAGAGAGGATCTAAATTCATAACCAGAGTGTAGGTCCTTTTGAACCTATTTAGTGATCAGCTTAACACCGTGTTCCTGTGCCCGGGGAAATTCACACAGTTGTAGGTGTCAGGTTGGGTCAAGGTAGACATTCAGCCTAACCTGCCGCTTATTTGGGGATTCGTAACCAAATGAATCAGTTCAGCTTTTTTTCTTTTAACTAGGTAAGTAGTGCAGAGTTTCAGAGTTGTCAGTCTGTTATTTCTCTATTTATGTGTTCTACACACCCTGGAATGGAAGTGCAAACATACATTTTCTGTTGGCTTGAAGTTTTTCAGGGCATTAGCTGTAAGGCTTAAGTGGTTACAGAGCATGATTATGAGGCCCAAACAATCATGTAAATATTATTTCAGTGCAGGTGTATTCAACATAAGCAACTTTTGGATAACATAGCTGTTATTGGTAAATTAGTACTTTATTAATCTATGGTGAGTCATAATTGAAAATCATTTTAATTGAGAACATAGTTAGGATAATCGTATTTCTCACATTAAATTCAAAAATAAGTATGAACTGTTTTTCTTTCCTTCCACCAACAAAAACCCTGGTCTTGTTGCACCCACTTTTCCTAAGGATAATAAATGTGCTAGGGTATGATAATGGCTGCTTTATTCTCCCCTCTGCCTTTTTTTTGTATCACAGCTCAACTTTCTATATAATAAGTCCCTTGAAGGGGTTGTGGATTATTTATGTGTTTCAACTTTCTTAGAATGGAGGGGATTGTTTATTCAAATTGCCGTAATTCTGAGGGAAATGTTTACTAGTGTGTTTTTGGTTCCTGTTTGGCAAATCATTCGAAATTACAGTTATACTTCTTCTTTTCCTTCCGTGTGAAAAGTGGCACATTGCTAAAAGGCAGAATCTGCCGTTTGCCAACCCGTTCCGAATACTCCATGGGATAGAGGCCCAGGCTGGAAGGCAGAGGACAAGCTAGCAGAAGCTGTAGCCTGCTGTCAGCTTTAGGGCTTTATCAGTGTTATGAGGCAGAAATCAAGTGTTTTCTTTAGCTGGAGATTTATTCTAAAATGAAGTTTGTTTGTTTTCTTTCTTTCAGAGGACTATTTAAAATATAGCTTGACCTTTTCCTCTAAAAGTTGTAAATAAAGTTGTAAGTTTGAATTCTGAATCTTTTCAACTACTTATACACAACTTAACATATGATCCAAACCCTGGTTCTCTTTACAGAGCCTCAACTTAAGGGTATAGTTACCAAACTATACAGCCGACAAGGCTTTCACTTGCAGCTGCAGGCAGATGGAACCATTGATGGCACAAAAGACGAGGATAGCACTTACAGTAAGTGAATGCAAAATAAATAAGTATATCTCAGCATGTTGTTGACATTGTTTTCTTTCCTTATTTTTAAAATAAACAACCCTTACTAAACGCTGAAGACAATGCAAAATGTAGTCGATACTATGTAATTCTGTTTATGAAAGTTAACCTAAAGGAAGTTGAACCTGTAAATATCTAAAATAGTGAACTAAAGAAAATAAAGTTGACACCTTCTGAAGAACAATCCAAATGTCATCTCCACGTTAATCTGGATGGATTTATGACTGTCCATTAGAGTTTATTACTTTTTTTCCCCACAGAAAATTTACTCACCCACAAACTGATCCTGAAATAGCATGTTATTTCTACTCTTAAGAATTGACCTGTCCCAAGAGAGAGAAGTGGTTTCATGTCATAAGAATTCAACATTATAAGCTTTTATTTCTGTCCCCCCTCCGCACACACTGGTAATTCTGACACTAATTGGGATTTTAACATTGTGATACCTCCACAGGTGGGTAAAGAGGTTTCTTTTAGTACTTTATTTTTAACTATGGATTAAGTAAAGACCAAATTGGAGACCATAATGATGAACCTAAAAAGTAAACATATCAAAAATAAAGTCAATTTTGTATCTAATTATTGAAGTAAGATGATTCCAAGTTTTTACATAATCTCTTATTATATATGCTTTCTTTATTTGGAGTAATAAAAACATAAACACACAAATAGTGAAGCCCTATCTTCAGTGATAATAATTGGTGTTTTCTTACAATTTACAGATTCCTGCAGACCTATGAAAAGTTTTATGAGGCTAAAACATCTAGTTTTGACAATTGATTCTCCATTTTCCTAATATATGTTGCATTCCCCTCAGACTTTGATAATTTCCCAGAAATATTCCCATTTTCGGCTAAACTCTGCCAAGGAAAGCCAGTATGAATACTAATGAGTCTTATGCTACATTTGTAGAGATTCTTGGCTATGGACAGCAAAGCCATAGACTTAGGGTCCCAATGTTAAGGGTTAAAGTTTCACACCTATTCAGAATGCTTCCTGGGCTGATGGCTAAGCTATGACTTCAAGAGGAAGTCACCTTTAATTACTTGTGAGGAAATATCTTTTGGTACCTAGGATGAAAAATATTCATACTGATGGTTCTTCACTGTTTTGCAAAATGACATGTTACTGTTGTGATATTAAAGTATCCTAGACATTCTTTTATGCATGTTCTTCTTTTGAAAAAATTAGTCAAGTGTAACTACAGACATTAGTATATGATGATCAGTAATAAAACATTCCCGTAAGCCAATATGTACAAATCGGTATGTGGAGAAGAAATTAGGGGATGTAAGCTGCTGTTTTCCAAAGTACCACAGCACAGTGGATCCTTTGGGTGTTATTGAAAGGAAATTTATGATTATGGTAGCTGCTAATGAGCCTCAGTCAACTTTTCTCCCATTTATTTTTTTAATATTTTTATTGATTTTTTACAGAGAGGAAGGGAGAAGGATAGAGAGTTAGAAACATCGATGAGAGAGAAACATCGATCAGCTGCCTCCTGCACACTCCCTACTGGGTATGTGCCCACAACCAAGGTACATGCCCTTGACTGGAATCGAACCTGGGACCCTTGAGTCTGCAGGCTGACGCTCTATCCACTGAGCCAAACCAGTCAGGGCTCCCCCATTTATTTTTAACCTTGAAATCAGATAAAAATTTGTTTTGGGTCTAGTGTTCACATGTATTTTCTGAGAAGGAAAAAAAAAAGGGGATTCATTTGTGGTGCCTTATAAACAGAGATGTACCAAATACATTAAGATTACACTGCATATAGTCATTTTAGGCTATATATGCATATATATTCATGTACATACACATACATATACATGCACACATACACATATATGTATGTAAAACAAGGCTCTGTTCCTTACTATGTAGCTTTAAATCACATAGTAGATTTTACTCTTCAATTCCTCCACATGCATAGCTTCTGTCTTTGGTTGTCTTATAATTGTGACTGATATGCATGGGATTTTTGTGTGCTAACAATATTGTAAGACCTTTCAAGAGCATAGATTAATAACCAGAATCTGTGTTTAGGCAGATTGAAATAATGAGAGGTAAGTCAATCAATGGTAAGTATTACCATAACATGAAGGATACAAATGAGAAGTATCTCAAAACAAATAGCAAGTCTGTGGGGCTCAACTCTACCTTTGATAATAAGTGTGACCAGAGGCGAGGGAGCTAGCTTATCTTCCCAGTTGAAGATATTATAGGGTATAAGTCATAATAAAACAAGAATGTTTAATGATTAAAAGGATCATTAAAATGGAAGTCTAGCCATGTATAATTTTCCCCCTAAAGCCAAGCAATTTTCTTGGCATTCATTACTTAATTACTTTAAATGAGTAGAACAAGGGAAAAGTTGTTTTTTTTCCAACACTTTTTCAATTATATAGTATTTCCTTAATATGTATTACTGGATTTCCTTACCATGTATTTCTAGTATTATGTTTATACTAGAGGCCCAGTGCACAAATTTGTGCATGGGTGGGGTCTGGCCGGCCCAGCCCCAATCTGGAGGAGGAGATGGCGGGAGGTTGGCCAGTGGGCCCGCCCTGATTGGGGCTGGATCAGGGCCGGGCTGGCTGGGGGTAGTGGCCTTGGGCGATTGGCTGGCAGGCCCTGCCCCCAATTGGGATGTGGGGCCTATTAGGGGTGGGGCCAGCTGTGGGGAGGGGCTGTGGGTGGTGGGCCAGCTAGCCCCACTCCCAAATGGGGCCAGGGTAGGGGCCATGGAAGTTTGGCTGGCCAGCCCCACCCCCAATTGTTGTGGGGGGGAGATCAGGGGCCAGTGGCCTTGGGGAAGGGCCAGGGGTGGTTGGCCAGCCCTGCCCCTGATCGGGGTGGTGGGGGCCCATCGAGGGTGGGGCTGGCTGGGGGGAGGAGCTGCAGGAGGTTGGTCAGCAGGCCCTGCCTTCTATTGGGGTAGGGAGGGCGACCAGGGGTGGTGCCAGCCTGGGGGAGGGGCCGTGGGGTGTTGGCCAGTGCCCCATCCCTAATTAGGGTGGGAGAGGCCAATTGGGCAGGGCTGGCCTGGGGGAGGGGCCGCGGGAGGTTGGCCTGCCAGACACACCCCTCCTCCATCAGTGGATTTGCTGGCCGCAGTGGGCATCATAGCGACCTGTCGTTCTGGTCATTACAGCATTCTGGTCACTGGCTTTTTATATGTATAGATTTTTCTAATTTTTAGTATTTTTAATCATACTTTTCTCATTTAGTTTAATTTGATTGGTCTTATATTTAATTCTGAGGTGGTAAGCAAGATCATGATAAAACAGATCAGTTCACGTTTACCCAGATACATTTATTTGTAAAAACATGTGTTTGGTATTATGCATTTAAGATGACCTCAGATAGATTTATTTTAATGATAAATGTCTGTCCAATAAAATCTCATTATGAGCAAATCAGCCATTGTAAATTATGTATTTCTCCCTGAAAAGGAAAAAAATGATAGACATTTCATGGCAGCGGTTTTATTATATCTGCCTTGGGTGCAGTGAGAGCTATATTAATAGAATATGCAACTTTCTCTTCAAACCTACAGTAGTATTACCAGTTTAATGTGTCAAGTTTTTCCAACCTTCACTAGGGTATATTTTTATTAACTACTCCCTTTGAGAAATTGACCTTAACCAAACTGAAAGGATGACCTCATTGTTGATTTCAAAAACACTGAGTGCCAACTGTGTGCACATCTCTGAGAAAATGGTCCCTGCAAGGTACAAGGAGTTTCATTTTTGTTATGTAGACACAACAGAGGACAAAAAAAACAACCCTTGTTATTAAAAGCTTCTTCAAAAGTTGGAGGAAAATGGAATTTAGGTATTTACTAGTAATAATGTGTTTTAGATACACAAATTAAATCTATTATTTATTTCTCATATTTAGAATAGGTTAATCCTAATCAAAAAAAAAAATCTTAAGTTAATGAGGAAGTAATCCAGATTTAAAGAAATAGAGAAAAATATTGATTCTGTCTAAGATCACTCCTAATAAAATTGCTTTGCATTTTTATCTGAAAAGACTGGCCCTTTAGACAGATTTTAAACCAACCCAATTTATGATCTATCTTGAATGCCTAAAGAAAAGATTGGAGTAGTATGACCAGCCATTCTCTGCTTTTGCTACTGTCTTCAATTTTTTCTTTGAGTATGATTTTTGTTTTTGAATTAGGCTTCATAGAAATTTATGATACCTAGTGAGAAATTCATATTTACTATATTGTTAAGAACATTATTCAAGATACAATTATTGTTCTTTGCTTCTCTTCTACTACTATCTGATGTTTGGAATTTAAGCGTTCTACTGCTCATTAGAAAGAACCCACACCAGAAAGTGGCTGGGGTACACAGTGAAAATCAAATCAATCTCTCTACTTTTTATAAGCTGCATTAAGAGAACTAAGGAGGTTCAGAATATTGTAAAAAGTGAAGTTCTAGAAACAATTGTGGATTTTATTTATCATACTCTGTCATCTTTTAGTATGACTAAACTAGGATTCATACTTATGTTGGTGGTGTAGTTGTCTAGTAGTATGGCTTTTAAACTAAACCCATATGGAGGTTTTGGTTTGGTTTAGTTTTATTTTATATTATAATATCAGAATTTGTAAACTATGAACTTTTATATGATGGGATTGTGATTTATTACTTTCCAGAAATATAATAACCTGTTTCACCATACAAATTGCTATCAATCCACAAATGGGTGTCCAGTGCCTACTCTGAGCAAGGCATTCTCAATAGAAAGAGATATACATGACATGCTCAAAAATTTCAGACTTCTTTCCTGTTCATTGCATTGTCAAATATAGCATGATATCCTGGCTTGCAATCTGTGCAATTACTTTCCTTTACCTCACATAACAGAAGAGCACAGCTTTAATATGATGAGTATTAAATGAAATACCATCAGTGACATGTGGTAGGAACAGTTGTATTTTGAACTGTACAATATGTCCTAGCTCCTCTTTGGTAGCACTCTGATTTTAAGGGAAAGATACATTGTAGGCTCACTGAGAAATATTTAGTTGTGCCTTAATATTTTTCATCCATATGACCCCATCTACTAGAGCAGAACCTATATGCAGTAAGATAAGAGATTAAAAAAAATGTTCTTACCCATGGTATGACTTCTTTATATATTCTTATTCACAGAAATGATAGCAGACTGATTTATCATCTTCCCCAAGACAAAAATCATCAACATTGGTCTAGGTCTCTTGAGAGAAAGGTGCATAGACTATTTTCAAAAGATGTGTGTGGCAAGGACTACACTTTAAAATTATACTGTTTTATTTTTATCCAGGGTGTAGGAGGGAGTAGACAGCTGGTAGGGGGAGGACACCCACTGGTTTTCTCCAGTGAGTGGTGTGTGATTGTGAGGAGAGCATGGGTGTAACTTTCACGCAGTCAAACATTAAAATGGAGAAATGAAGGCCTCATTGGCATCAGCTGGCTGCCCACTTACAACTATTTTGCAAAAAGTAATTAATTAATTAAAAATAAGTAAACCTATCAAATTCATTATTTTTATTCTTATAAGCTTTTCTCCTAGAGATTAAAAGCTAGGACCCCTCTAAAACCTATCTTGGAAAATGTTTGTTCTTTAAGAAATACTACTTTGGGAACACAGGAGTAAAAATGCATTTTTTTCAAAGCCTGGATTTATTTTTGGGTTGTTGCAATGGAAATAATACAGATAATTTAGATGAGGGAATTGGACTCTTGTCTTTTCTAAGATTCTAGGAATTTGTCCCCAAGTGGTAGATTGTAAATGCCTCTGTGAATTTCAGCAGTTGTCTAAAGAGCAGATTAAAATGTTAGTCTGTTGAGGATAAAGCTATTTAATGTATAGACCAATTCCTGTAATGGAATCACTCCAGAAGATTTAAGATTCCACACCTTCAACACTATACAAACTATGGAATTATCTTCCATTTTTACAGGGTGTTTGAATATATGTAGTTATAGTCCCAGTTATGTGACTGCAATCATGAGTCAAGTATCCTAAAGAGTAGAAGAGGCCCTATATATTTGTATGTGTATAAATATATACAGTATCTGTATTTTCTTACCAAGCACACATCTCTTTTTGCTGAACCAGATAGTGCTTTTGGAAACTTTGAAACCTATGGAATTCAGAATATAACATAGGTTTTACATTTTTTTACATTTCAGCTCTGTTTAACCTCATCCCCGTGGGACTTCGAGTGGTGGCTATTCAAGGAGTTCAAACAAAGCTGTATTTGGCAATGAACAGCGAGGGATACCTGTACACTTCAGTAAGCCTTTAACTTACCCATGCTTTGATTATTATAGTTTTTATCTGATATGAAATAAAATATGCTACATATGTGTTATAGCAGATTTCTGTGATGCAGGAAAGAGTGTTCTTGGTGGAAATATCTCATTTGAAAGGAGAACTTAACTTCCAGTGAAAATTACATTTATTACTAATTAATCATTTGAAGCTAACATTTTTGGTGTAATATCAAAGATCCACTGAACATTTTTGCATATAATGGCATTGGTTTATTATTTTATGTAGCTATCCTGCTTTGCAGCCTGGGGGAAAGCCATTTCTATAGCTCAGTTCAACATATATTTATCCATGTTTATTTCTCAAGAAGCTGATGAGACTTCTTCCTCAGGTCAGGTCTAGGACATAAAAAACAGTTCTAGATGTGCTTTTGTTTCTTATCTTTAGTTCAATTACTTCATGTTTTCTGTGTCTACTTTAAATACTATTATTTCATCAGGCACAGTTCAACCTCTTCGTACAAAAAATTTGTGCTTACCTTTTTCTTGCAAATTTATAATGAACACAGTAAAAATGGAACTTTTTCCAAGAAATTTATAAACATTGTAGACAACAATTCAGTACTGGCAACATGGGGCAAATTAAGATTTAAGGGTGTTGTTTTTTTTTAATATTTAAGTATAGATAGAAATAGTACAATAACAGGTTTAAGATTTCATTCTTATCAGTAGATCTAGTTACAAATTATAGGAGGCCACTTAATATATGAATATTTTATTTATTTATTTATTTATTATTATTTTTTTTGGTGATACAATTTTATTTTATTTATTTATTTATTTATTTATTTATTTATTTATTTATTTTTTAATTTCTTTATTGATTGAGGTATCACATATTTGTCCTCATCCCCCCATTCCCATCCCTCACCCCTCCCCACACATGCCCCACCCCCCTGTTGTCCTTAACCACTGGTTAGGCTCATATGCTTGCACACAAATCCTTTGGTTGATCTCTCCCCTTTGCCCCCACCCTTCCCTACCCTCCCCCTGAGGCCCAACAGTCTGATCCATGCCTCCTTGTTTCTGGGTCTGTTCTTGTTCATCAGTCTACGTTGTTCATTATTTCCCCTAGATGAGTGAGATCATGTGCTATTAGAAATACACTTATAAGAACCGAAAATGAGACAAGCAATAATGGTTATGGTGACAGGCAAATGAATCAGTGTGTAGTGAGTTTCTTTCTGGGCCAACAGTTCTTTTGAGACCCAATTTCAATGTCCAACAGTTCCTTATGTGTACATGTCAGCAATGACATTTCAATTCTGGATGGTGGACAAATGGTGGTAATGCAGGTCCGACTCTCTCTGGTTTGGTCCTGGGCAACCTGCAGTGATGCACAGCTGTTAACTGCTAGTATGGGAAGGCCACATCAGCGTCTTCCGTCTCTGGACTGCTTCTCTTCTGTCTTCATGGCTGGAGTAGTCCTGTCGATTCCTCTCTGTTGCTGGAATCCACATGGTCTCGGAGTTGTTTACTGAAAATATACAAACATATTCTCGACCAAAAGTTAATAAAGGAATATTTTCTATAAATTTGACTGGGGATCATTTTTAATTTTTTGCCCAAATGATTTTCCTCTGGCTTGTTTTGACATCTTGTGTGTTTTTCATGGGTGTCTTGCTTTTAGCCTTACAATTAATTTTCTAAAGTATTACTTTTCTAGATGTAATTTACTTACAGGATATTTTTCCTTACATGATATTCCTCTACTATCCCCTCCTTTTTTGATTTAAATGTTAGGAGGCTTTTGAAAATTTTATAATGTAGTCTTGATGGCTTTTAAATTTTAATTTTTTGCACTATAATATTACTGTTTTAGGTTCATTACATGGTGCACAATTTTATCATGAGATGAAGTACCAATAAAGATTTTAGTTAACACTTTAGGAACACCTTTTTGTCCAGTACAATTAATTTTTCTAGAATATTTGCTTGTTTCAACTAGCCAATTTAAATTTGCCTGAAAACTTGACTACTGTTTTACTATCAAATTTATTACTCTAACAACAATCTTATTTTACCCTGTAAATATTGGTGGAAGGGATTATTTGCCTTCTTGAGTAGGTCCTGAGCATACCTGGTGGTAGGCTGGATTTAGATATCATAAACCCACTTCCCCGCACCATGGGTACAAGACAACTCAAACAATTCTTGTTGGAGTGAGAGGGCAGCTGCTGTCTGCCAAGTCTCTGTCGGTCACCTGGGTCCTGATCTGAGCTGGGCATGGGAAGCATGAAGCAGCCATGGGGGCAGTAGACCTTCCTCAGAAGGGGCTAGGGTTCAGGCCCCTGCAATGTTGGGGGGGTGAGGGTCTGTGCCCCACCTCTGTTGATCCCCAAATTCTCTCCTGATGGCCCCTCTGCGACTGTGCCTGTCTTAGGTTGTTCCTTCCTTGAAGAATCTTACCCGTCTCTGGCTAACCAGCCATCCTACGGGGCCAAGCAGGGTGATGTGAGGTTCAGTTTTGTCTCCTTGGTAGCCTATGCCCCCGTGGCTTCCATGTCCAGCACCTGCCATGGGATCCCCTCGCCTGCTGGCGGGGCCCCAGCACTGATCACATATCTTTTGGAACCCGGGTTTCTTCTCCAGGGAGGGCTCAGTTTGCCCCACTGGGTGAGAGACAGATCCATGGCACCCGTCATCACGAGACTTCAACCTCGACATGAACAGAGAGCTCATGCAACAGCTGTGAGCAATTGAATTGTGAGAAGAGGGTCTTTCTTGGCCTAAAGGGTAAGAGGGACCAATATAGAATGCTCAGGTGCCTTCCCAGGAGGCCCTCTACACAATGAAAACGATTAAATCCTTACATGTCCTTATTAAATTGCTGCCAGACATTCAAAGAATTAGTTTGTACATTTGCTTGGGATAATTGTATATTATGCTGTTGTAATTCTAAAGTATCGAGAGATGTGTTAAGTTTGTCTCCAAGCACCAAACAGATTACTTTTTTTTTTTTTTTTTATCCCCAAGGGTGCGAGGAACTATTACAAGTACTGGGGGTGATCCAAATCTGGGAAAAATTTTAATGATAATGTAGAATAATATCATGGAAGGATATTCTTTGTTCTAGTCCATGGGAATTCCCTTTCAAACTGGCTGTCCATTTCTTTTTATATAAACAAGGTCTTAGTTACATTTTCTGCACCTCTACCGGGGGCACGTAGTGATAATAGTGACACCCTTTCTTTGGTGTCCACACAAGCCAGAAACATCTCTTTAATTGTACACAGAAAGGGGCATTATTTTGATTTCGTGTCATACAAAAGGGAAGCTGGGTGGAGACCCCTGTGTATTTATACTTTCTTGCTCCACCCATGGACCTCCTGGATGTCCAGGGTGTTTGGTATTATTGGTAATTACATTAGTCAGGGGATCAGCCCATGTAAGGGGTCTTGCCCATGAAGGGTCAGGAACATAAGACCAAAATACTTACCCTCTTGTCCCAGGTAAAATTACCGTACATCTGATGATTGCTAGCATGGCTAGAAAGGCGTTCTCAGGCATTCTTGGGTTTCTGATTACCTCACAATTTCTTCCCTGATGTTTGACGTTCTGATTGATGTTTCTCTGTTTCTGGATCTATTTTTCCCCCCATCAGTTTATGTTGTTCATTATATTCCACAAATGAGTGAGATCATGTGATATTTATCTTTCTCTGCCTGGCTTATTTCACTAAGCATAATATTCTCCATCTCCATCCATATTGTTGCAAATGGTAAGAGCTCCTTCTTTTTTACTGCAGCGTAGTATTCCATTGTGTAGATGTACCACAGTTTTTTAATCCACTCATCTGCTGATGGGCACTTAGGCTGTTTCCAAATCTTAGCTATGGTGAATTGTGCTGCTATGAACATAGGGGTGCATAAATCCTTTCTGATTGATGTTTGCAGTTTCTTGGGATATATTCCTAGAAGTGGGATCACTGGGTCAAATGGGAGTTCTATTTTTAGTTTTTTAAGGAAACTCCATACTGTTCTCCACAGTGGCTGCATGAGTCTGCATTCCCACCAGCAGTGCATGAGGGTTCCTTTTTCTCCACATCCTCGCCAGCACTTATAATTTGTTGACTTGTTGATAATGGCCATTCTGACAGGTGTGAGATGGTACCGCATTGTTGTTTTGATTTGCGTCTCTCTAATGATTAGTGATTTAGAGCAGGTTTTCATATGTCTCTTGGCCTTCCTTCTGTCTTCTTTCGAAAAGTGTCTATTTAGATCAGTTGCCCATTTTTTGATTGGGTTGTTTATCTTCTTTTTGTTAAGCTGCATGAGTTCCCTGTAAATGTTGGAGATTAAACCCTTATCGTTGACATCATTGGCAAATATGTTCTCCCATGTAGTGGGCTTTCTTGTTGTTTTATTGATGGTTTCCTTTGCTGTGCAAAAGCTTTTTATTTTGATGTAGTCCCATTTGTTTATTTTCTCTTTAGCTTCCATTGCCCTAGGAGCAGTATCAGCGAAGAAGTTCTTTTGGCATATGTCAGAGATTTTTCTGCCTGTAGATTCCTCTAGTATTTTTATGGTTTCCTGTCTTATGTTTAAGTCCTTGATCCATTTTGAGTTTATTTTTGTGTATGGTGTAACTTGGTGGTCTAGTTTCATTTTTTTGCATGTATCTGTCCAATTTTCCCAACACCATTTGTTGAAGAGACTGTCTTGACTCCATTGTATGTTCATGCCACCTTTGTCAAATATTAATTGAGCATAGTGATTTGGATCGATTTCTGGGTTCTCTATTCTATTCCATTGATCTATATGTCTGTTCTTGTGCCAATACCAGGCTGTTTTGGGAACAGTGGCTTTGTAATATAGCTTGAAATCTGTTATGGAGATCCCACCTACTTTGTTCTTCTTTCTCAGGATTGCTGTGGCTATTCGGGGTCTTTTTTTATTCCAGATGAATTTTTGGAAAGTTCGTTCTAGGTCTGTGAAGTATGCCGTTGGTATTTTAATGGGAAGTGCTTTGAAATTATAGATTGCTTTGGGTAGTATGGACATTTTGATGATGTTGATTCTACCAATCCATGAACATGGTATGTTCTTCCATCTGTTTATGTCTTCCTCTATCTCTTTTTTCAGTGTTGTGTAGTTTTCCGCGTATAGGTCTTTTACCTCCTTAGTTAAGTTTATTCCTAGGTATCTTAATTTTTTTGGTGTGATGGTAAATGGGATTGCTTTTTTAGTCTCTCTTTCTGTAAGTTCACTATTGGTGTATAGAAATGCCATAGATTTCTTAGCATTTATTTTGTATCCTGCTACTCTGCCAAATTCATTTATTAAGTCTAGTAATTTTTTGATGGAGCCTTTAGGGTTTTCTAAGTACAGTATCATGTCATCTGCAAATAAGGACAGTTTTACTTCTTCTTTTCCAATTTGGATGCCTTTAATTTCTTCTTCTTGTCTGATTGCAATGGCTAGTATTTCCAACACTATGTTGAACAGGAGTGGTGAGAGTGGGCATCCCTGTCTTGTTCCTGTTCTTAGGGGAAATGGTTTTAATTTTTGCCCATTGAGTATGATGTTGGCTGTGGGTTTGTCATATATGGCTTTTATTATGTTGAGGTATGATCCTTCTATTCCCAGCTTGCTGAGAGTTTTTATCAAGAAAGGTTGTTGGATTTTGTCAAATGCTTTTTCTGCATCAATTGATATGACTATCTGGTTTTTATCTCTCAATTTGTTTACGTGATGTATCACGTTTATTGATTTGCGAATATTATACCATCCTTGCATCCCAGGGATAAATCCTACTTGGTCGTGGTGTATGATCTTTCTGATGTATTGCTGGATTCGATTTGCTAGAATTTTGTTGAGGATTTTGGCATCTATGTTCATGAGGGATATTGGCCTGTAATTCTCTTTCATTGTGTTATCTTTATCTGGTTTTGGTATTAGGGTGATGCTGGCTTCATAGAAGGAGCTTGGAAGTGTTCCTTCTTCTTGAATTTTCTGGAATAGTCTGAGGAGGATAGGTTTTAGCTCTTCCTTGAATGTTTTATAAAACTCCCCTGTGAAGCCGTCTGGCCCCGGGCTTTTGTTTGCTGGAAGCTTTTTGATAACTGCTTCAATTTCTTCCATAGTTATCAGCCTATTGAGATTTTTAGTCTCTTCCTGAGTAAGTTTTGGAAGATTGTGTTTTTCTAGGAATGTATCCATTTCCTCCAGGTTGTCTAGTTTGTTGGAGTAGAGTTGTTCATAGTATTTTTTGACAATCCTTTGTATTTCTGTGGTGTCTGTTGTTATTTCACCTCTTTCATTTCTGATTTTGTTTATTTGGGTCCTCTCTCTTTGCTTCTTGGTGAGCCTGGCTAGAGGTTCATCAATCTTGTTTATCCTTTCAAAGAACCAACTCTTGGTTTTGTTGATCTTGTGTATTGTTTTTTTGGTCTCTATGTCATTCATTTCTGCTCTGATCTTTATTATTTCCTTTGTTCTGCTCACTGTGGGCTTTTTCTCTTGCTCCCTTTCTAATTTTTTGAGTTGTTGAGTTAGATGATCTATTACCATTTTTTCTTGTTTTTTGAGGTAGGCCTGTAGAGCTATACATTTCCCTCTCAGGACTGCTTTCATTGTGTCCCATAGGATTTGCAATGTTGTGTTTTTATTGTCATTAGTCTCCAGGATGTTTTTAATTTCTTCTTTGATCTCATTGATAACCCAATCATTGTTTAGTAGCATGCTATTCAGTTTCCAAGTGTTTGAATTTTTTGGAATGTTTTTATTGTAGTTTATTTCTAATATTATGCCATTGTGGTCTGAGAAAATGCTTGATATGATTTCAATCTTTTTGAATTTGGGGAGACTTTGCTTGTTACCCAATATATGGTCTATTTTTGAGAATGTCCCATGTGCACTTGAGAAGAACGTATATTCCATGGCTTTGGGGTGAAATACTCTGAAGATGTCAATTAGGTCCATCTGATCTAATGTGTCATATAGAATTGCTGTTTCTTTGCTGATTTTTTGTCCAGAGGATTTATCCATTGGTGTCAGTGGTGTATTGAAGTCCCCTACTATGATTGTATTGATGTCGATCTCTCCCTTGATATCTTCCAGCAGATTTTTTATGTATTTAGGTGCTCCTGCGTTGGGTGCATATACGTTTACCAGAGTTATATCTTCTTGCTGGATTGCTCCCTTTAGTATTATGTATTGGCCTTCCTTATCTCTTATTAAAGCCTTTACTGTGAGGTCTATTTTATCTGATATAAGTATCGCAACCCCAGCTTTTTTCTCATTTCCATTTGCCTGAAAAATGTTTTTCCATCCCTTCACTCTCAGTCTGTGTGAGTCTTTTGCTCTAAGGTGGGTCTCTTGTAGACAGCAAATATATGGGTCATGTTTTCTTATCCATTCAGCTACCCTATGTCTTTTGATTGGTGCATTTAATCCATTTACGTTTACTGTTATTATTGTTAAGTACCTGTTTGTTGATATATTTTTCCTTAGTGTTTGTGTTTCTTCTTGCCTTTCTCTTCTTTTTACAGCAGCCCCTTTAGCATTTCTTGCATTGCTGGTTTGGTAGTGATGAACTCTCTTAGCCCTTTTTTGTCTGTGAAGCTTCTGATTCCACCTTCAATTTTGAATGATAGCCTTGCTGGGTATAGTATTCTTGGATTTAGTCCCTCGTTTTGCATCACTTTGTATATTTCATTCCATTCCCTTCTGGCCTGGTGTGTTTCTGTTGAGAAATCAGTTGATATTCTGATAGGAGATCCCTTGTAGGTAACTTTCTGTTTCTCTCTGGCAGCCTTTAAGATTCTTGCTTTGTCGTTGGTGTTCGTCATTTTAATTATGATGTGTCTTGGTGTCGGTCTTTTGGGGTTCAACTTGTTTGGGACTCTGTGTACTTCTTGGGCTTGGATAGTTTTTTTCTTGCCAATATCAGGGAAGTTTTCTGTCATTATTTCTTCTAACAGGTTTTCTATTCCTTGCTTCTCTTCCTCTTCTTCTTTTATCCCTATTATTCGAAGGTTGTTTTGTTTTGTGTTGTCCCGAAGCTCCCTTAGGCTCTCCTCTTGCTTTTTAAGTCTTCTATCCAGTTGCTGCTGTGTTTGTGTGTTTTTTCCTACCTTGTCTTCTAATTCGCTGATGCGGTCCTCAGCCTCTTCTACTCTACTCTTTAAGCCTTCCATTGTGTTCTTTATTGCAGCTATGTCGTTCTTCATCTCCTCTTGGTTTCTTTTCATGTTGGTGACATTTTCATTCAGCTCCTTATAGTTCTCATTGAGTTGTGTGTATTTGTCATCCATCCGTTTAAACATCCTTATAACGAATACTCTGAATTCTTTCTCTGTTAACCTGCTAGCCTCAAGTTCATTTAACTCCCTTTCTGGTGATTCCTCTTTTTCCTCCCTTTGGGAATTTCCTTTTTTTCTCCCCATGTTTTCCTGTAATGTTTTAATTGTAGATCCGCTTGCTTTGCTACCCAGGTTCTTTTGGGGATGGTGCTACTGTTGTAATCTCTCAGTTCTCCTGGGCTTGGTAATCTAGAGTAGCTCCCTACTTGAGCTACTTGGGTTCTCTTGATGTAGGCCTGCAAGCTTGAGAGGCACAACTGTGGTGTCTAAAAGTCAGCAGCTATGGAGTGGAGTGTCCCAGTTTTTGCTGTCTTGCACCCTTAGTTGAAATCGCGCGTGTCCAGTGGGAACTCACAGTGGCACCCAGGAACCGTCTGTTGGGAGAACTCCCAGTGGCTCCCACTAGCACCCTGTGTGTAGATAGGCTCAGGGTGCCTGCCTGTTGTAAATTCGCTTCTGTGGAGGTGTGTTTGCAGGGGCACAACTCTGACGCACTTTGAGAGACTCTGGCACTGAAGTTAAACAGCCAGGGTGTATGTGGGAAGTTATTCAGGAGAAAGGAGTTCAGAGTTTCTGCTGTGGGCAGTGCGTCCTTGGCTGTACAGAATCACACTCAGCAGGGGCTCAAAGCAACTCCCCAGAGGACCCTGTGGATATATGGGCTCAGGGCGCCTTCCCTTGCTGTGGCTGTGAGTTTGCCCGCTCTGGAGTGTGCACGAACTGGTGGCGCGCCCGCCAGCACACAGCTCTGACGCAATTTGAGAGACTCTGGCCCTGAAGTTAAGCAGCTAGGGTGTATGTGGGAAGTTATTCAGGAAAAAGGAATTCAGAGTTTCTGTTGTGGGGCAGCTCGTCCTTGGCTGTACAGAATCACACCCAGCAGGGGCTCAAAGCAGCTCCCCAGAGGACCCTGTGGATATATGGGCCCAGGGTGCCTTCCCTTGCTGTGGCCCTGAGTTTGCCTGCCCTTGATTGTGCGCGAACCAGTGGCGAGCCCACTGGAGCAAAGCTCTGATGCACCCTGGCCCTGAAGTTGCACCGCAGGGTGTCCGTGGGCAGTTATTTAGGAAGAGGCAGTTCAGAGATTCTACTGCATGGCCGCGCACCCTTGACTGTGCAGAATCACCCACTCGGGGTCTCTCAGTGGTTCCCAAGCACTGCCTGGGTAGTGGAGTGCCTGGGTGCCTATTGGCTGGAGACTAGGCGAATCCTGAGTTCTGGCGCTGGGGAGGGGGAGGTTGTACTTACTGCTTTCAGAGGCGCACTTTTGGAGGTGGAGGTCTCAGGGTTCGCGCATCTGCAGCTGGGGTGGCAGGTCTTCTACCAGAGTGGCTGTAGTGACCAGGTTTGCTTCAGAGACCAGATTGGGTGGTGGTAAGGTTAGGATTCTAGTCTCTAGCAGTTCCGTTCTTAAAGATGGCGGGGTCTCTGTGCCACTGGTGTCCTCCCTGGAGTGTTTGCAGTGGCCGTGGTGTTTTGCCAACCAAGACTGCCTGGATTGGAAGCCCCCTGGAAGAACTGCGGGGTCTAACTGTCCCTATTTCACTCACACACACTCCCACACACGTCCACACACACCTCTATCACTCCTTCACTCGATCACACACTCACCCTCCCTACCTTCCTGCAGGTCGCCATCTTCCTCCTATATGAATATTTTAAATCTTTGTTTTGAATTTCATATATTTTAAGAAAAGGGTAGTATGTTAAAAATGGAGAAAACTCCTTGTAAAACTTTGACTAGATAGCCTTGAAGGAGGCTATTACCAGGAGTTTAGAAATCTATTTCTCCAAATGCAAAAGTGGTTTCCTTTAACTACTCTTGCTCTCTCATGTGTCCACAATTTATTTCAAAGCCAGGTATATAGAGACTGTGAGATGGGAAAGAAAGGTTAGAGAAGAGTAAGACCACAAATGGCCCATTCATTAAGTAAACTGGGTAGTCCATTTTATATTACTCTGATAAAAGATTAATTATCACATAATCTTCAAAGCCTGGTCACTATAAATATTCCTATCAGGCCATTTTAACTATATTGTTTAATAAATGCAGGGGTTTTATTCTTTCTACAAACAAAAGATATTTTGATTTATTGCAAAGTTCATGAAATCTGTCACTTTATTAATACTTTGCTATTAATATAAACAATAAGAAAGGGATTTGCTTTTCAGATTTGTGCATCAAGGTAAGATAATTTAATAATGAAGGATTTTAATTAACCTCATTCAGATCAATAGACTATCTCAACAGGACCAGATGCAAAGGTAGGTTTTTAATAAAATAAATGACTGCTTTCTGAAACTCGTATTTCGGCATGGGAAGGAAATGGAATATACTGGACATACTTTTGAGAAGATAAATACCAGATGGTATAGGAAATAATTTCCAGGAAATAATTTTTACTAAGTTGTGGTCACCATTATAGTGCCATGAAGAGAAAGGTTGACATTTTTAAATCTTGCAACAATACAGTTTTTTAAAACGGAAATAATATTTAAGTTAGAATGAAAAAAAATGTAATTTAAACTAGGTAGTATGTCACGTTTCCCCATTCAAGAAAATTAGGGTATTCAGTATTACCTTGAGAGAACTATGTTAAAAATGTATAACCTACCTTTCTCTGACTGACTTTTTTCACTTAGCATAACAAGTAGTGTGATTTCACTCATATGTTGAATTTAATGAACAAACAAGTACCAAGCAAAATAGAGACAGACTCATAGATAGAAAGCAGGCAGACAGCTCTGGGTTGGGGGGTGGGGTTGAGCAATAAAGAAAAAAAAGAGAGATAACTCATGGACATGGACAACACTGTGGGGAGGAGAGGATTGGGGGAGGGGTTGTGGGAGGTGGAAGAGGACATAGAGGGGCTAAATGGTGATGGAAAAAATAAAATAAATAAAAATGTATAGCCTACCATTCAAATTGACCATTATTCCAACTAACTGGTAAATGTCAGTATGAGTTCATTTCTAAGGCTTCCCAGGGGAATCAACATTGTAGATTGATGGGATTCCTTTCCATGTTGGGCAGGCCAATAGAGAGCACATGTGGGATGCTGTGTGAATTTTCTATTAAGAAAAAGGAATCTTAAGTAAGCAATTGCTATTAAGGAAAGTGAACTATGTTTTTGTAAAGGAGGAAAGATGTATGATTGATAATACTGGAGTTTACATAGGGGAAAATTATCCAAATTAGTCTGCTCCAGGAAAGAATCAGTCTTCTTTTCAGCATACATTTTTCAGTTCTTTTCACACCTCCTATTGATCTTGATTGGACTCCCTTCACCATGTTGATCACTATCCTCAATGGGTGCTCCATTTTTTTTATATTATTTGAAGTGTGGTGCCCAGACTCTGTTAGGATATAGTCTGTTTTAATGACTTCAGCAACTTGTGTCCCTGTGACCAAAAAGCTAAATGAATGTCATGCTTCATTTGGAAGAGGAAGGATCATTATTCCCTTACATAAAACCACAGTATCTGCTACTGAAATGTATGCAGTTTTGTTAGCTGCCACTTGGCAAAGAGAAAACAGAATTGGATGATGACCTAAGGAGGAAACAAAGTAGGAAAATGAAGTAGGAGCTACTGATGTGGACAAGTAAAAAAAATGTAAGAAAGTTTTTGAAACATAATCTTGGTGAGGGATGATAAAAGTCTACTTAAAGCACTTGCAGTAGCAAAAGCTTAATGAAGATGGATTCAGAAGATATTTTAGAGGTAGAATCATCATCAGAATTTAGTGACTTATTGGATTTGGAGGGAAAACAGGACTACCATGGATGGTTGAATATGTATGGTTGCCACTCACCACACATGTGGAAATAAAATATCTTCAGGGAATTTTTTTTTTTTAATTTGCACAATAGTAGGTTGGTAGGGGCCCTGAGGGAGAGGGAGAATTTCACCTTTGGCAATGGGGTTGATGGTGAAGTTATTAATCAAGATGAAGACCAAAGGAAAAAGGGCAGATAATGGGAAAGAAGATACCTGAGTACAACCCATAGCTAGAGAAAGAGATGTGAAGTAGAGATAAAAAGTGGGAGTTATCACATGTAGGTTGTAGCTGGTGCCATGAGAATAGTTCAGAGAATATGTAGCATAAGAAGAAAAGAGAATTTATAATATTAGCAAATAACAGCATGGAAGTGGCAAGCATCAGCAGAACTAATTGTGGTAGATAGCATGGTATTGCAAAAGCTAAACAGAGTTTTCAGAACAGTCAGCAATGCCAACTGCTTTAGAGAAAACAAATAAAATGAGAACTAAGATTATACCATATGAAGGTCTCCAGTGATCTTGACAAGAGCACTTTCAAAGGAGACAGAAGCCAGATTAGTGGCTTGTGGAGTGAATGGGAAGAGAGAAGGTAGAGGCAGTGTGTGTAGAATTTCTAAGGCAAGGGGAGTTATGGGTGAGTATGTAGAGGAGGACACAGGATTGTGGAAGGCTTTGGTGGTTCTTTGCTTAAGACACTTGAATATATTTTTAGTGGAAGGGAAAGAAACAGTAGAGAGGGCAAAATTAAAGACATAGGAAATGGGATTCTTTATGGAGTGGGGTTCCAAAGGAGTCCAGAAGAGTGATGGAATTGAGTACAAGTGAAAGGATTACATTCACTTTGAAAAGAAGGCTTACTGCTACAACAGGAGGCAAAGATATGAGGATGGATGCAGATGTAGGTGTAGTAAGTCTGCAGGTGATGGATGAGGAAGTTGAAGGATTTCCAGCCAAATTATCTGTATTTTCCCATTGAAATAGAATGGAAGGCCATCTGCTGAAAATCAGAAACATAGGGTGGCATAGGTGAATGTTTGGAATACTTGTTTTGAGAAAAACAAGAGGAAATAGTCTAGTAAACTATGGCCCATGGGCCAAATCGGGCCTATTGCTTGTTTTGTAAATAAAGTTTTATCGGAACACAGTCACCCATTAATTTACATATTGTATATGGCTGCTCTTGCGCTGTAACAGCGGAGTTTAATAGTTGTAACAGAGACCCTGTGGCCCACAAGCCTAGATTATTTACTATCCTGCCCTTTTCCAAAAAGTGTTTGTTGATCCCTAATGAGACAATGGTTCTCAACCATAGTTACCTATTAGAATCACCTGGGGACCTTTAAAAAGAATTCCAGTGTACTACACCCAAACCAGTTCTATCAGAATATCTGAGGGTTGGGTCTGTGCATGAATATTTCCTAAAGCTACTCAGCTGATGCTAATATGTAGCCTGGGTTAGAAACTACTGGTCTAGGGCTAAGAAAAATGATTGCTGAGTAGCATTCAAGCATTCAGAACCCTTGCAATGAAATCATAAGCCATGAATTTATAGGTACTTTATCCTTTATTAGAAATTTCTGATGCAGTTCTTATTTTTCTGCTCTTGTAAAAAACATTGCCTTTACATTCTGAAGGACTATTTTTTGAAATGTAAGAAAATGTTGATCCATGGAAGAGCTTTCTTATTTTATTCCACTTTTTCTACTCTTTTCATTTATGCTTCTATACTCTTAATTTATTTTAAATTTTTAAATTCAATTTTGCATTTTTACCACATCTTCCCCCCTTTTGTTCATTAAATGAAGAAATAATACCTCCATGTTGTTATTGCTACAGAGATAGCAATTTACTCCCCATGGTTAATCTTAGGTTATTGCACTCCACCTTTCCCCTCCTATTTTTCTTTGTTTCCATGGGGGACAGACTTGATGTAGGCTCAAGTGGCAGTAAGAAACCATCTGTGGCACAGAGAATCATAATTAGCCATTATTTCATAACACATTTACTTTTGTCCATGATATAACTAAGTCTTTCTGGAACTAAAAGGATATTACTATTCATTGTGCATAGAGAACTTTGTTTCTACCTTTTGGTTTTCTTTACCAATAATAATGAGTTGTACACATGCTTTTGAGAGTTCCTCAAAATTTAATAGTATAAATATTTACTAGTATAATGCTATTTATAATACATATTTCAAAATTGCTTTAAATAAATAAACATTAACTAAAGAAAATCAAGAGTCTTAAATGTGAAAATATTATTAATGTCCTAGGAGCTATTTTAATAGAGTAATAATAATAATAATAATAATAGATATTAGAAATCCTAATATATAAAAACCCAGGGTCTTAACATCCAAAACGACCAAAGGCTCAACTGACAAGAAGTCAGTGCTGGGTTGCTGTGGTGACCCAGCACTGACTGCCCACTGCTGCAGGTGCCGTGACCCAGCACTGACTGCCAAGCGGGCTGTGGATCAGGCCCAAAGAGAGGCCCGGGGAGAGAGAAGCAGAGTCTGATCCATAGCCTCTGTGGCAGCTGTTGATCAGCCCTTGCCTCTTTCTCTCGGGGCCTGGCCAGCAGCCCTGTCTCTCTTTCTCTCGGGCCTCCTCTGGGGCTCCTGATCAGCCCCACCTCTCTGATCAGGCCCAGGCCCATTGTCAGGTCCAGAGATGCTGACTGGCATAGAAACTGACCAATCAGAACCAAATATGGGTGAAGTGTGAGGAGCCAATGGCTGCCTAGGAGGCAGAGCTTTTGACACTGACTGGCATAGAAACTGACCAATCAGAACCTAATCTGGGTGAAGTGTGAGGAGCCAATGGCTGCCTAGGAGGCGGAGCTTTTGACACTGACTGGCATAGAAACTGACCAATCAGAACCTAATCTGGGTGAACTGCGAAGGCAGAACCTAAGGTGGGGGCTGAGAAGGGGTTTTAAGGGCAACAGCTGTTTGGTGTAAGGTGTAAGAAAGTGGCTCAATTTTTTAACAACTGGTTTGGCAGTATAGTGCATATGGCTGGCTATCAGTCCAGATACAGGGATTATGTATTTTTGTCTGCCAAGAGCATCTCCTCCAGATGAAAAAGCCCCCCCCCCATTTAAGCAATCTTATCCTATATAATCTATCTATACTACTAAAATGATAATATGCTAATTAGACTGGGTTGACCAGCCATCTTCCAGATGTCCGACTTCCTTCTGGACAAAATCATGGTGGTGGGGGCCAAGGCAGAGGCCATTAGGGGTGATCAGGCCAGCAAGGGAGGGCAGTTGGGGGCAACCAGGCCAGCAGGGGAGGGCAGTTGGGGGCAAGATCAGGTCGGCAGGGGAAGGCAGTTGGGGGCGAGACCAGGCCAGCAGAGGGGGGCAGTTAGGGGCGATCAGGCAGGCAGGCAGAGGCAGTTAGGGGTGATCAGGCAGGCAGGCAGAGAATTTAGGGGTGATCAGGCAGGCAGGCAGGCAGCCAGATGCAGTTAGGGGCAATCAGGCAGGCAGGCAGGTGAGCAGTTAGGAGCCAGTGGACATCCTCCAAGGGGTTCCCAATTGGAGAGGGTGCAGGCTGGGCTGAGGGAAACCCCCCCCATGCACGAATTTTGTGCACTGGGCCACTAATAAGATAATAAAAATTCAAAGTTAAACCCGACGCATTTTTTCTTGATTTTGAAATGTTCCACAATGCAGTAGTATTTTTATCTGCCTAATTACTTACCTTTTATCTACACTAGTTTTCTATTTTCAGAGTCCACAGTGTTACTTGGGTTGTTGTTGGGGTTGGTATAGCTAAATTGGGTGAACAAGTAGAAATTTTTTGAGAAGTAAGCCTTTTCTATTCTAGAAAGGACTTAATAGGAGTTATTTTACTGCCTTGTTTTATGGTCCTGAGACCATGACAGCAAACTAGATGCAAGAACAGAAAGCAGGTCTCTCTAAGAGTCAGCTTGTTGCCATGGAAATGAGACGGTTTGTGTTACATGGACCCAGTAAGACTTGTAACCTGAACAAAGAAACGTAGTTTCCTTCTTTACTGGATTATTACCACATACCTTAACTTACCAGGTTTCTTCTCTCATCAGATGTTAATTTTGATGATCCAATCAAGATATTGTCTGATTTTCCAATATGCACTTCTTGCTTTTTTCTCTTTTACAACTAGTAAACAATCCATTGAGAAACACTTTGAATAAATATCCTGCTCCTAAGAGCCCCGTTTTTAAACATATTTCCTGGAATCCCAACCTATTTTAAAAAGTAAAATAATTTGTCAATAAATTGAGAAATGACCAATAGCTAAATTGAGGAAGTGAAAAGTTAACATGTTTTTTTACCACAGTGAAAAATAATCATAAAAAGAGTATCCAGCAGCAAAGAATTTTCTGGATTCAGCATTCTAGTCATTGTGCTTAAATACCATTATTTAATGGAAGGTTAGTTTATATTGTCTAGGTCCATGGTCGGCAAACTGCGGCTCGCGAGCCACATGTGGCTCTTTGGCCCCTTGAGTGTGGCTCTTCCACAAAATACCACGGCCTGGGCAAGTCTATTTTGAAGAAGTGGCATTAGAAGAAGTTTAAGTTTAAAAAATTTGGCTCTCAAAAGAAATTTCAATCGTACTGCTGATATTTGGCTCTGTTGACTAATGAATTTGCCGACCACTGGTCTAGGTGAATTAAATTTTGGTTCTGATTTATGTTTTCATTTCATACTGAGGGTGGAAGATTGATTTATTTTAAGATGCCTCAAATGTTCAGTACATTTAGCTATCAACTGCAAGCTTACTTTTGCAAAATTGTTTAGTCTGATTTTAGTATGTGACAACTTAAGACCTAATTTTCAGAGATATGACTTCACAGCTATAGCCTATATTCTAATATAGAAAGGATGTTAAAGTTTAGATGAACTCATCAATCAATTCAGAGTGATGAATGTATTCCTAGCAAACATTTGTAGCATTCAAAATGTTATGTCAGATCTGTATATCAGCAAGTTCATATAATTTAACTTCTAGGGTTTTTATAATAGAGGCTTATGTAGTTAATAGAATTAAATGGAGGGTGCTGGTTTAAATATCACAGTTCTTTAGGGAAGTGGGTTTGGGTCAATTATAAAAGGAAATAGATTTAAAATGAAAATGAGCACTATCGTATTTAATATAGAAGAAAATGATCTCTATAAAATAAAAATGATTTCATGGATGGATTCTGCATGTAGCCAGTAGCCATCACATAAAACATCCCCTACTAAACAAGTAGACACAAATAAATTTCAAATTCTGCTTGCAACTTTAGCTTATTTGAATATTCAGTTAATTCAAAAATTTTTGAATTTGATTTATTTAAAATAAAATTAGAAAAGTGTTGACTATGAAAACTTAAGTTCCCAATTTTGGTGCCTACATCTAACAAACGTTTTTGTTTTCAGTGGATGTTGGATAAAAAATTTTTAAAAAATATTTATTGTTCAGATTATTACAGATGTTCCTCTTTTTCCCCCCATAGCTCCATTCCACCTGGTTCCCACCCCACCCCATGCCCTCACCCCCACCACTATCCTCATCCATAGGTGTAAAAATGTGTCCAGTCTCTTCCCACCCCCCCACACCCCCTTTACCTGAGAATTGTCAGCCTGCTCCCTTTCCATTCCCCTGATTCTATTACATTCACCAGTTTATTCTGTTCATCAGATTTTTTATTCACTTGATTTTTAGATTCACTTGTTGTTAGATATGTATTTGTTGTCACTTTGTTGTTCATAATTTTTATCTTTACCTTTTTCTTCCTCTTCTTAAAGAATACCCTTCAGCATTTCATATAATACTGGTTTGGTGGTGATGAACTCCTTTAGCTTTTTTCTTATCTGTGAAGCTCTTTATCTGACCTTAAATTTTAAATGATAGCTTTGCTGGGTAGAGTAATCTTGGTTGTAGGTTCCTGCTATTCATCACTTTGTATATTTCTTGCTACTCCCTTCTGGCCTGCATAGTTTCTGTTGAGAAATCAGCTGACAGTCGTATGGGTACTCCCTTGTAGGTAACTGTTTTTCTCTTGCTGCTTTTAAGATTCTCTCTTTGTCTTTTGCCCTTGGCATTTTAATTATGATGTGCCTTGGTGTGGTCCTCTTTGGATTCCTCTTGTTTGGGGTTCTCTGCGCTTCCTGAACTTGTAAGTTTGTTTCTTTCACCAGGTAGGGGAAGTTTTCTGTCATTATTTCTTCAAATAGGTTTTCAATATCTTGCTCTCTCTCTTATGGCACCCCCATAATTCGGATGTTGGTATGCTTGAAGTTGTCCCAGAGGCTCCTTACACTATCTTCATATTTTTTATTCATTTTTCTTTTTGCTTTTCTGGTTTGGTGTGTTGCTTCCTCATATTTCAAATCTTTGACTTGATTCTTGGGATCCTCTAGTCTACTGTTGAATCTCTGTATATTATTCTTTATTTCAGTCAGTGTATGCTTAATTTCTGACTGGTCCTTTTCCATTTCTTTGGCATTCTCCCTTAGATCCTTGAAGGTCTCACTAAGTTTCTCGGAGGTTTCAAGAAGAGTCTTGAGTAATCTTATAACTGTGGTTTTGAACTCTATGTCCAGTATTTTGCTTTCTTCCATTTCTTTCATTTGTGACATGTTTCTTTGTCTCTGCATTTTGGCTCATTCCCTGTGTTGATAGAGTGGCCTTGTGTGGTAAGTGTCCTATAGGGCCCAGTGACTCAGCCTCCCCAATTACCTGAGGTGGACACTCTTGGTGCAGCCCTTTGTGGGCTGTGTGTACAGTCTTGTTGGAGTTAAGCCTTGTTTGCTGTTGGTATCACTGGGAGGAATTGACCTCCAGGCAAATTGGCTGTAAGGACCAGCTGTGTCTACAATGGAAGAACTGCTATGCAGGAGACACCCTTATGGGGCAGGACTTGCTTCAGTAGGGCTTTGGTGCTCACTGAGTCTTCCCCTTGAGTGTGTTGCTTATGGATGTGAAAAGTTGTAATCTGGTATGGTCTCACACTGACCACTGGGTACACTGGCCATTGGATCTCCAAAGAGGTGCAAAGTCAGCCACTGCCTGGGGCCACCCAGCAGGAGCTACAGAGAGATCTGCAGATTCCTCCTCTTTGTATCAAGTTTGGAAGTGCCCAGATAAGGCTTAGCTGTGAAGTAAGGCAGGCTGCTGCTGGTGCCAGCCTTTGGCCTTCTTTTGGAAGCTTTGGGGCTCCCTGACCCAGTTGCTGCCTGTTTGACAGGTTTTAGGCTGAGAAAGGACAGATCATTCATATGCAAAAGACACTGCACACAGCTTGGGTGGGGTTGTAAATTGGGTGGGGCGGGGTCTCAGGGAATCACCAGGGTGGAGCAAATAGCAAAGGCTGCCAGTCAACCCTGCACCGGAGAGGTCCCAGCACAGTAACAATGACTGCTATGAGCACCTCCTCTGAAAGAAAGCCGCCCTCGTGTTCCGGCCCAATGCCAGTCAGTCTAGTCTCTGGTATGGGTCCACAGAGTCTCTCTTGGAACTGGAGTTCAGAGCAATTGGGAGCTTGTATCACCCTCCTGATGGAAAAAAAAAAAAAAAAGCAGTGCACCAGGTTGCCAGCCTGGTCTGTGTGTGCCTCCACACCTCTGCACCTCCTACCAATCTCAATGAGCTTTTTTCTTTACTTCTTGTAGAACTTCCACTCAGCCAGCTTTCCCGCGGTTCTGGATGATAGTTGTTCTGTCTTTTAGTTGTAATTTTGATGTGGTTGTGAAAGGCAGCAAGTACAGGTGTTTACCTATGCCACCATCTTGGTTCTCCTCTGGATAAACATTTTTGATGAGCATTTTCAGTTCAGACTAATGGGTTATAAGGGAAGTTATACACTTATATACATATTTCTGAGTGGTATCAGTAAACATGTACAAAGAAGAAAATGAACTTATTTCACAGGAAGAAATGCAGAGAAAATAAGCACATTTTATTTGCTTATGTATGGTTCTGCTAGCTCAAGAAGCTAAATTTAATTTTTAAAGAGGTTTTCAGTTATTGTGCTGGTCCTACTGATTTATAAGTCATTAAAATTATTGTATTGAAAAATATACTGAAGTAGCTGTGTTCATCTTAGATATTCATTCAGAATACCAATGAATCAGCATAATTTTCAAACCTGAAATACATTTCTAAAGTCACAGACTATTTCACATACTTAGTTCTTTTTGCAGTTAATGGAAGTTTCCTTCAAATGTGGAAGACAATCTAGCTTGGCATTATTTGAATATGAAATCAGACAAATCTGTTTGGTTGTACCTTCAGAGTCAAGTGCCTTCTCTTCATGGTCTCTATAAAAAAATAACCCAAACTGGTAAATTATTCAGGGTGAAGGTCTAGTTTCATAGGGGGAAGAATGACTAAGGATGGTGCTTTCTCAGAAATCAAGGATACAGTAGTTGTAGCTAAATAGTATAAGATTGGCTCCATATAATGTTTTTGAGGCCAACCTGAAAAAATAATCCAAATGAGAGGTCATGGGACACATATTTAATAGAGTGTCTTACAGCTTTAATTTAGAAGTGAAATTCATATTTGTACGAAAAAAAGCCAGTCTCTTAGAGCTAAAGAATAAAATAATTGGCAAGAACAATGAAGGAGAAATTAAGCAAGTAAAGACAGATATAAAAAGGTAATGTGTAATGCACACACACACACATAGACACATATACAACACACATACATGAAAGACAAATGGAAGAAACCAATCTTGTATTTATTGCTCTGTTGCTATTATGGTAAGAGTTATTTTGGCATTCCTAAAATAATTCTGTTTTAAATATATATCCTACACTGAACATGAAATACCTTTGCAGATTGTTCTATAGACATATTTGGTAATGCTTAATAGCTATATAAAACAGAGAAATTAAACTTTTGGCTATATTTTATGTAATTATCCAATGAATCTCATGTCTTGGTACAAACATTGTTTTTAGTTCCTCCTTTCTTGTTTGCATAATTATATTTTTGTTTTATTAATATATTTACAATGCCGCAGCATAATTTTTATTGAAATTTATTAGGGTGACATTGGTTAATAAAATTATATAGGTTTCAGGTGTACAATTATACAATACATCATCTGTATATTGTACTCTGTGTTCACCACCCAAAGTCATCTCATTTCATCGCCATTTATCTTCCCTTTACCCTCTCCTACCTCCCTTAGTCCCCCTTTCCCTCTGGTAATCGCCATACTGTTGTCTGTCTATGAGATTGTGGGTTGTTTTTGTTTGTTTGTTTGTTTTGCGTAATCCCTTCACCTTTTTCACCCAGCCCTCCTCCAACCCCCTCCCCTCTGACAACTGTCAGTCTTTTCTCTGTATCTATGAGTCTGTTTTAAACAAATGCTATAGTAAGAGAAAAAAAAAATGACACTACATAATGATAAAGGGAGAAATCCAACAAGAAGATACAACTCATGTAACATTTATGCACCCAAGATAGGAGCACCTAAATATCTAAAGCATATCTTGATGGACATAAAGGGAGAGATCAACAGTAATACAGTCATAGTAGGGGATTTTAATACCCCATTGACATTAATAGATAGAATCTCTAGACAGAAAATCAACATAGGGAACAGCAACCTTAAATGTTTATATAATATTAATCCACAGAAACTATTAAGACCTTATTATTGCCTTTCTTTCTATTAAAGTTGTGTTATAAAAAGGTTTATCTAACAAATCCTATACTCATTAAGTAGTAACTAATTTGAGTTTTCTTCACCTCCCCTTAGTCATAGAATAATGCCCAGTAAAAAATACCTTTTTAATACATAATTAATACAGATGTATATAATAAACAATGAAAGCAAATTATATTATTTCTGCCAGGCCTTTTGAATATTTAAAATAAGCTAATGGGCCCAATTATAACCTTTCGTGGATCCTCTCAAGTGTTAACATTTTAAGATTATATATAAGAAAGTAAATTTCTGAGACACAAGAAAAATAAATGAAGGCAACAGCACTGGTTTTAGTGGTTATACTGCTTAAAGGGAACTGTGACTGCTGAACAGGGAAACTTTAAATGAAAGCATCACTTTGATCATTATAATAGCTGGAACCAAGGTTAATAATTGGCAAAACCCTGACTAATACATTTAATATGTTTTGCCCAGGTTGAATGTGTGAATAGATAACAAGTCTGTTAAAATTTTGATTAAGTTATTCATCAGATACTCTTATGCTAACTGCTTTTGGCAGTCCTGGAATTGGAACTACTGGGAAAGCTTCACTTGATTTCTTAGATAGATATACCCAGTAGCTATAATATATAACATTGTCTTCCTTATGGGTCTCAGGTATGTATAGGAATTCTGGCTCAGCATTAACACGAGTAGCTAGAATTAGAGATGATGTCCATTTTACCCAAGAAAAAAAATGATTATAGAGATTTGGAAAAGTCAAGTGTAAATAACCAACTCCAAGGTGTTAGAATGCAAGATGCTATAATACAGAGGATGAAAAATGCTTACCAGAGGGAGAGTATGAATCATTCCATAATACTTTCATAATTGGCAATTAAACACCAGAAAATGACAGTGACAGCTTTCAGAAATGAGATTCCAACAGGTAAAACTTGATTGTATATAGCAAATATTGTAACAAAATGCCTGTTCATAACAAATCTATTGCTATAAGCTGCCACAAAATCAGCAAGGCTACAATAACAAAAGTGTTTTGTTGCTTGTCTGATTAAAAAATTCTCACAAATATTGTAAAAAATATTCCCTGGTCCCTGCCCACATCATAATTATGATTCATTGTAATATAAATGTTAATGAAAGAGCCTCTTTGTAGGCTATTTGCCCAGAAGCCTAGGGGAGAACTGAAGCTGAGTGCTTCCATACTGTATTATAACCCTTAAAGGAAAGATTTCCTAAAAACTCTCTTCTTTCCTCTAGTCTCAGGAAGCCCAGTCTCAGGAACTCCCAGAGAAACTGGGGCATAAAAGGGTTCAGGAGTTTGTCAACCAATCAATTACCAGATATATGTAGAACATCCACAAGGTGACTAGGCACCATGATCTATATTGAGACTCATCTTATGTTCAGAGTCCTAATTGTTAATAGTTGATCTACTATAGCAGGGGTGGGGAACGTCTCACCCAAGGTCTCTTATAAGGCCCTCAAAATCATTTGGTCTGGCTCTGCCAAGACATTAGGGGTGAGTTAATTAAATAAATGTTTGACCAAATATAGCAGGCTAATTTTTAAGTTGATAATTATTTATTTATTTATTTATTTATTTAATTTCTTTATTGATTAAGGTATCACATATTTCTCCTCATCTCCCCATTCCCATCCCACACCCCTCCCCACACATGCCCCATCCCCCTGTTGTCCTTAACCGCTGGTTAGGCTCATATGCTTGCACACAAGTCCTTTGGTTGATCTCTCCCCTTTACCCCCACCCTCCCCTACCCTCCCTCTGAGGCCCGACAGTCTGATCCAAGCCTCCTTGTTTCTGGGTCTGTTCTTGTTCATCAGTCTATGTTGTTCATTATTTCCCCTAGATGAGTGAGATCATGTGCTATTAGAAATACACTTATAAGAACCGATAATGAGACAAGCAATAATGGTTATGGTGACAGGCAAATGAATCAGTGTGTAGTGAGTTTCTTTCTGGGTCAACAGTTCTTTTGAGACCCAATTTCAATGTCCAACAGTTCCTTATGTGTACATGTCAGCAATGACATTTCAGTTCTGGATGATGGACAAATGGTGGTAATGCAGGTCCGACTCTCTCTGGTTTGGTCCTGGGCAACCTGCAGTAATGCACAGCTGCTAACTGCTAGTATGGGAAGGCCACGTCAGCGTCTTCCATCTCTGGACTGCTTCTCTTCTGTCTTCATGGCTGGAGTAGTCCTGTCGATTCCTCTCTGTTGCTGGAATCCACATGGTCTCGGAGTTGTTTTCTGAAAATATACAAACATATTCTCGACCAAAAGTTAATAAAGGAATATTTTCTATAAATTTGACTGGGGATCCTATTTCATTTTTTGCCCAAATGATTTTCCTCTGGCTTGTTTTTGACACCTTGTGTGTTTTTCATGGGTGTCTTGCTTTTAGCCTTACAATTAATTTTCTAAAGTATTAATTTTCTAGATTTAATTTACTTACAGGATATTTTTCCTTACATGATATTCTTCTACTATCCCCTCCTTTTTTGATTTAAATGTTAGGAGGCTTTTGAAAATTTTATAATGTAGTCTTGATGGCTTTTAAATTTTAATTTTTTGCACTATAATATTACTGTTTTAGGTTCATTACATGGTGCACAATTTTATCATGAGATGAAGTACCAATAAAAATTTTAGTTAACACTTTAGGAACACGTTTTTGTCCAGTACAATTAATTTTTCTAGAATATTTGCTTGTTTCAACTAGCCAATTTAAATTTGCCTGAAAACTTGACTACTATTTTACTGTCAAATTTATAGCCCCTTCTAAGGGAGGTCTCCTGCCCCCATGGCTGCTTTGTGCTTCCCATGCCCAGCTCAGATCAGGACCCAGGTGACCGACAGAGACTTGGCCGACAGCAGCTGCCCTCTCACTCCAACAAGAATTGTTTGAGTTGTCTTGTACCCATGGTGTGGGGAAGTGGGTTTACGATATCTAAATCCAGCCTACCAAGAGGAATGCTCAGGACCTACTCAAGAAGGCAAATAATCCCTTCCACTAATATTTACAAGGTAAAATTAAGTTGATAATTTTGTATGGCCAATGATGTTATAAATATCCAAATGGCCCTTGACAGAAAAAAGGTTCCCCACCCCTATACTACAGGAAGGATAGGCATAAACTGTTTCTCCCTGACTTCTGCAGCCATGCAATGCTATTTTTAGTCCAGAACTCACTACTAGAAAACTCCACATAGGAAAATAATTTGAACGCCCTTCTGTTTGATAGTGTGTGAGGATGCATCATTATGGAAATGTACCGGTTTTATTGAACAATATATATCGGATGTTTAGAACCACAATCTTCAACAGATTACATTAAGACCATGTTTATATATCATGGGAAGGTAAAATGGAATACAGTAGATAAGCAGGTTTTAATTATATCAAGAAATGATGTAAGTTGAAGTCCTTTAAAAGTTTTATAAATAAGTGACTCTAAAAAAGTCTCCCACTTGTGTAACACAGGTGGCTTAGAGTAGATTCAACCAACCAAAGCTTTAAGTATATGAGTCTACCTCACATATTTAGACAGTGACACAGGGAAATCTTATTCTTCATTTTTTTATGATTACATGCTGCAGCAGTAGGCACAACAAAGGGAAGCAATGCTGACCCATTGATACAACTTCTTGGAGCTATAACATGCAAGATATATTAACAACTGATATTTGAGGAATACCAAGTGTTCATTTCTCCAGAATGGAATTACCATTTTCTATCAGTGACTTTGCATGACTGTTAAAGAAATGGAGCAAGGTTTTGACCCTTATCATCTCTTACTCTGAGATCCCTGTTAGACACATACCACTTCTCTCTGATTAGAAGGGTTTTTGGACAAGTGGTTAACACTAGGGACAGTAAGTGGATAGAAAACATTTTTAATAAAGTTGTTTATTACATTTGCATTCCTAATATCCTGACCAATAGTGGAAGTAACTTAGCCAAATCATTGTGTTTCTTTGTACTCCTCTATTCCTAAATAGAGTTATTTCTTCAAACAAAAAAGTTTTGTTTTCAGTGGGACTATCAATAAACCAAAGCACTTGTATGTCACAAGGATATTTGAATCTAACAATTCTTAAACTTCACATAAGATAATAGGCTTGGGAAACCCTTTAACTGCTAGTGAGTGTCTTTGACCTAGGCATGAGACTGTATTCAACCCAGTCATTAACCTTGAGAATAGAGGTCAACAGAACCCTGATGGGTGGTTTTGCTTAGTGCTTTTCTTTGCTCTGGACTTCTGCCTGATTTCTGTCCACATCCAAGACACACAGTGCAGCATTTTATTTTATGTGATTTGAAAGATTTTTTGGTATTCCTTCTTTCCAGATTTTGAGGTGGAGGCTTTTTTTCCTTTCCATCATTTTATCCTTTTATTCACTATCCTCATGAACTGCTGTCTCAAACCTCTGAAGCCTTGGTGAGACTACTGGAGCTTCGGCATCAGGGGAGATGTTTTGTTTTGTTGTTTTTCAATATCTATAACACGTTCTGGTGATTTTCACCTGTTGCTTTTCATTCTTGCTGTCAGTAGGTAAGGGCTCTGCCTCCGGGCTTGCACCTGGACGTGGACAAAGAGTGGCAGTTGTTTTGCTACAAGCTGTCTGTATAGTAATCAGTTATTTTTGTAATTAAACACCCTCAAAACATTCAAAAGATGCAAGCAAGTAGGCAAGGAACAATAATAGTAAAGAAATATAAGAACTCTAGATGTTTTTGAAACAATTCTGGACTAGATTTATTTCAGACCCAGTTACCTTTCTTTTTGACAGCTGGGACACCTCAGTCAGGGCAGGGCACTTGTGGAGAGCCAAAATAGAAATGAAGTGCAATTGCTTCCACAAGGTTACTAGTACTCTCTGAAATTTTGATTAGCCTCTAAGTGCTAAGATCTATAGTTGAGGTTCAACAGTGTAGGATCACTTGGTTCAGGTACCTAATAATCCCTGTTCTCACTTTAGTAGTAAGCATATCCCATAAAATGGCAGAAATTCAATGAGCTAGTATAGGAGGTTATATGATAGCAGATATTTTCAAGTTTACCATCATTGCTTTTTTCCTCCAATTGTGCTACTATTCACACAAGTAGCTATGCAAACAGGATTTAAATTGTTTGATTACATACCTAAATGGTCGGGTTTACCTGTTGTTTTATTTAGCATTTTTGTTAGAATATTTTACAGTTTTTATGATAAACAGAGAAGCATTTATATAGTGGTCTTTTTGTATGGTCAGTCTTCCATTTGAGAGGGGGTAGTATTTGCATTTTTGTCAAAATAATTGTGAATTATTTTAGTTTAAAAATTGGAACCATAAAGAGATTTGATTGGTGCTGTGGTAGGTTATTGTACTGGCTAAATGCTGATATTAAAAAAAAAGCATGCTGAAAGAAGATTGATAATTAGTTGGTTTGGAGTTTTATTTTCTTTTAACCACCCATGCCTTATTGAGTGTCTTTTATTATTTCCTGAAGTATTGTTATGCATCATTGGATGGTGACTTAAGTCAATCTTTGAGAGGCTTTATAAACATGCAATCTAGCCCTTTTTTCTATGTATAACTAATCTTCAATACAGGTGCCATTTGCACAATTTCTTTCAGTTGTTTCTTTAGTATGATATAATTTTCTTAGCTGGCATTATGTAGATTTCATTAAGTCCAAAATCCAGGAATCCAAGAAATTATACCAAGATATCAATGCCATTTGTATAGAGGTAAAAGCATATTAAGTTCTCTATATATGAACTGTATCATAAGAGTATGAGATATCAACCCATTGATTTACTGAATAAATAGCAACTATTAGTAATTAAATGTTGCTTTTTGTATGGCTCATTGCTCTTTAACCTGAGAGATCTCAAACTTCATATAGTGTTTTTAAGTCAGGGGAAATGAATATAGTGCCCATTGTGAAAAAACCTGGAAAGTATTTTCAGCAAGTTGTTAGTTTTTGGCACATTCCTTAATGATTTCACAAATTGTTCAACATGTTCCCATTTCACTTTTAAAAGCACAATGACACTTTCTTTTTCTGAATGGTAACAATTAGTTTCTTAATGAATCAATAACTGTTTTATTGGTTATAAGTTGGCATATGGGTTCACCCAACCAAGTGGCTACACTGCATTTTCAAATATTTGTTGGAGCATTAGGGAAAAATTGAAGCCAACCAATATCCTTTGCATAAATAATGTATTTACTCTTCGAATTTAGGATTAAATTTTGTTCTTAAAAGTTAGCAGCAAGATGTTTAAAAAATCATGTTTTTCATGGGGAGTTTTATCTAAGTACAGCAGTAATGGAAAAAATTGTCTTTTTTATGAGATCTTATTAAATCTTAATTTGCTGTTATTGTTGCCACCCAACCCTATTGCCATTTCATCATGAACCAGTGTTTTATTTAATATATTGATGAAATTAATATTTCAGGAAGCCACATGCAGAGCTGCTATACTAGAATCCATAATGGGTCAAAAGTTCATGGGGACACCTTAAAGTAAATGTATTTCACTGTATATAAGGATCCCATGTGAGATAGTTTAGTTTATGTGATGCAAAGAAAAAGAGTTTCCATTCTAAGTTTGCCCTGTCTCTAGGACTCCAAGGGTAGAATTATAGAATAGCCCATTGTAATAATAATATCAAAATACATAATAATATATACTAGAGGCCCGGTGCACAAAATTCGTGCACTTGGGGGAGAGGGGGGTCTCTCAGCCCGGCCTGCACCTTCTCACAGTCTGGGACCCCTCGGGGGATGTCCAACTGACAGGGAGCAGGCCTAAGCCAGCAGTCAGACATCCTTAGTGCTGCCGCGGAGGTGGGAGAGGCTCCCGCCACCGCTGCTATGCTTGCCAGCCTTGAGCCCCACTTCTGACTGAGCACCCTCCCCCTGTGTAAGTGCACTGACTACCAGGGAGCAGCTCCTGCATTGACCATCTGCCCCCTGGTGATCAGTGCATGTCATAGCAAGCAGTTGAGCAGCCTTAGCATATCATTAGTATGTTACATTTTGATTGGTTGAGCTGCCGACTGGACACTTAGCATATTAGGCTATTATTATATGGGATGGTGATTTATTCTTTCATAGCCCTATTGACTACATCACCTTATATCATAGTATGTGTACTTGATAAGTGGTCAAGTAAAACTGTATTTAGATTACTATTTTGTACTGCTGAATTAAATGAAAAGTCACAATAGGTATATTTTGTAACAACAACAAAAATAGTAGGTTGAAATTCATCATTTTGTCCATTTAAATTTTTTATTATGGCCTAGAGTCACACTGAAAGGGTTCTACATTATTCTGGAAGTTGTAGGTATGTACATAACCATTATATGTGAGGCAGTGCTGCCAAAAAACATTAAGTGGCTTTCTTGCAAGATATATGAACTTTTGTTTAGTTGTTTCTTGAGTCTCAGTCTTCTGCAGAATTCTAGAATCACTGCCTCTGATATGCTCTTGTGGCACATTCATATAGTTTCCAAAGGTCTTATAAAGATTTTCTTGCTGTTATGATATCAATGGTAGTCCCTTGAAATTATATGCTTTCAATGGTCGTCCCACCTAATTTAAGGGAAAATTGTTCCTCACCATTTAATTGTATTTCCTTGTAGTTGCTAAAAGAAACTTCTTTACCAACTCGGTTTTAATTGAAATTTTCTTTTATAAGAATACCTAGTATTTGTCTACCTTAACCAATAAAGAAATTAAAATTGAAAAAACAAAAAGAATACCTAGTAGTTTGTTTTCCCTTCAGGTGTGACATTCTGAATTCAAACGAGATAAAATTTCTTGTTTGTTTTTACGTTGTTTGTTTTGTCTACAATAATTACCTTCTCTCCTGAATTGCTCATGAAAGGACTCACTACCTTCACATTTTTACTTAGCAAAAGTCCCTTGATAGAAGATGAATTGCACATCCTGGAGGCCATAATTCTGTTTGGCTTTGTTGAGTCAATTGTAAATATATAGCTTAAAGAAGTGTCTGATAATATCAGAGTATTTTCTTGTAATGTTCCAACCTTATAAAAGCTTATTTAAGTATCATAGTGCCTCACTTTGTGTTCTTAGAACACAATGTGTGTACTATTTTTATGTACTTCTTTTATTCTCCAGATGTTTCTTGTGTGTACATCTGGTGTCCCAAAACCATATTTAAGTTATTTGTGTGTAAGAATGGTACTCTCTTTCTTTTATATTTCCCACCAGACAAAATTCATTACTAAATATCCAGAAGGCACTATACTAATATTTAGTATATAGATGATAGGAGGAAGATTAAAAAAAATTATACAATTTAGTAAGAAACATTTAGAGGTCCAAGTTACATGTGTGTTTCCATGTGTGTATGTGCACATGTCTCTTTCCCTCTTCATCATTGAGGTTTACGAGTATACCAAGTCTTTGTCACCATTCCAAAATAGTGGTGAATAAAATGCTATTTGATTATGTCTTTTTTTAATACATGAGAAACACTGGTCAAACAAGTAGTAATATCACAATTTCACTGGTCGATACATTGAACTGGAAATCTGGGAATGCAGCTTCTAAACCCTGTTCAAATTAATGAATGCATGTGGGCAGCTCCTTTCTTTTGTCAAAATCTGAATTACTTCAAATATTAAATAAGAGTATTAAATTTTATTCCTTTGACCCATGGAAATTGAATCTATTTTGAAGAACATAAATACCTCAATTTTCCATTCAACATTAAATTTTTTAATGAAATCCACAGCAATGGGTTTAAGTAGTGTGCAGGTTGAATGAGTGATCCTTAGTACTATTTGGCCAGTTGATAGTCTTTGAAATAGATAGGTTATACCTGAGGAAAGGAATAATTATTTTCCACTCGTAATCAGGATCTCTTACCCTTTGCAACAGCATGGGTGGACCTGGAGACCATTATGCTAAGTGAAATAACCCAGTCAGAGAAAGACAAATATCACATGATTTCACTGATATGTGGAATCTAATGAACAAAATATACTCATGAACAAAATAGGTCCAGAGGCTTGGATGCATGGAACAAACTGATAGATCTCAGATAAAAGAGGGGTGGGGGACAGAAAGAGATTAACCAAAGAATTTACATGCATATATGCATAGCCCAAGGACACAGACAAGAGTGTGGTGAAGACCTGTAGTGGAGTGGAGGCTGGGTGGAGGGGGGAAGCAGGGATAATAGAGGACATCTGTAATACTGTCAATAATAAAAAATAAATGTAAAACACAGCAGACTTGGATTTCTAATGAATTTTTCATGAAAATGTTATTTTCTATTTCTCTGCCTTTTATTATCTGGTATATTTATATAAAACTAACATTAGGATTCCACTGGGAGCATAATTGGGCTTGACCAAATAAAGGATGACTGTTTGTTTGTGTCTTCTAATTGCCTCTAGTTAATAGCCCTTCTGTTCAACCCATTGAATTATGGAAAATGTCACATTTCCATGGTCTATGGCTCATATAATAAATGAATGTGTAAACAGTGTCAAAATATGGCAATTTTCTGTAAGTAAAGGGAGGGAATCAGTTTTTGAAAATGGTAAGGTACATGCATAGATATTTCTAAACTGAAAAAATTCTCATTTGGGTTTAGAAATAAATTTTTATGGTGCACTTAGTTATTATATCATCTAAGGTAGGGTTCACTTGCCTCCTCTGTTTCCTTGACCCACTGGTTTTGCCCCAGGAAACATATCAAGTGGAATTCAAGCTCAAATCTTATTATGCCAAACAATGAGAAAAATAATACATGATTTCCTTCCTCTATTAATATCTGTGTGTGTGTGTGTGTGTGTGTGGTGTGTGTGGTGTGTGTGTGTGTGTGTAATGGTTTGTTTAGTTTCCTCCATAGTGCAGGCTTCCAAACATTTGTTATTTCTGTTTTTGTGCAATTTGAATTAATGTGGGTAATTGTGGTAGTTAGAAGCTTTACTTTCTCACATAGTAATTACCCATTCTATAGTTTCATTCCAAATCCAGTAAAACAGTATTAAAATAGTTGATATTTATCAGAAGGGATCTCTGAGGAACTGAATATGCAAGATTTTACAAATATATAATCGTAGGTCAAATTAAAACAAATTTACTTCCAAAGTTACCCTAATTATGTACTATGCTAGCAGGTTTTATTAGTGTTACTACAAAATATTAGCAAGCTTCTGATATATTTATGAGAGTTTTCTTTCTTTTATGAATTTATCAAGTTATGATTCCCTAGAATATATATTACTTGTTCTGGCAAGAAAACATGCTTGAGATTCCTTTGGAGGAATTGTTAGTAGATAAAAGATCCAAGCTTTGGTGGTCTGAAGGGAGAAGAAAGGCTAATGTAATACGTTTGATTTAGCTTCATTTATCTATTCCTTTATATTTAATTTTATCAAAAATAAAAAATGTTGGCATTTAGGATTTCTTAAAATTAAACCCAAGGTTTTCTGTCCTATTCCTTCATAAATGAGCCAAGAAAATCTGTTTCATAGTTTATAGTCTCCTTTCATCTCTAAATGGTAGTGAAATTAAAGATAACTTTTAGAGGACTTAGAATCTTTCATAAAATTCCTAGTTATGCACAAATTACTTCATTTTAGAGAAACATAGTAAATTCAGTGTTCTGAGTTTTCTCCTTCAAAATATATTTCAAGTAAGAGATGTGTATAATTCTGTCAAGAACAGTGAGGATTCTGAGTACATTTAACTTGTAGGACAACGCTGGCGAATTTATGATATAGCTTTCTACTGTTGACAGTTTTTTCCTGTCTTAGGGAGACAGACCATCTCAGTGGTACAACTTTTAGGGGCACTATAAATATTCCTGAGACATGGCAATGAAGGAAATTTTCTGTCTCATAATATATTTATAGAAATGTGGGGGAAGGAATTACGGTAGTAGCCACAAATAGCATTATTTTCCCTGTTCACAGAGTCACAGAATATAGGGGAAATAGGAAACTTCACCTCTGAAACGTAATATAGACATCATATACATATATATCCTCCATTATCACCTGCCAGCTGTTTTGCCTTGGACAAATTACGTTTTTTACCTTAAGACTCCTCATGAAATGTGAGGTATTTTATATTCCTAGGGCCCAATAAGATTACTTATGTCAATTGTCTGGAACATATAGGTGTTCAATAAATGTTTGTATCCTCATTGCTGTGGTTGAATGAATATTGGACTAAGGTAGACTTTCATGTAACAAAAATTTTGGAAACGTTTCTTGAGGGTAATGCAATTGTAGAGTCTAAAATTTAATTTTTGTCTACAAGTATGGCTTGTGGAAAAGCAGTCAGTTTTTAAGAGTTTGTTACGAAATATTTTTATAAAGAAAAACATTTCTTGTGGGTGCTTTGTTATCCTGTTTTCCTTGGTTGAGCGTACTTCTTTGTACATTATAGGCTGGAAGCTCTTCTAAATTAAATGAACTGAGGGCTATCAGTTGGAAAAAAAACAAAACAAAACACCACTACACTCACGAAAGTTCATGTTATGTAAGTCTAGGATAATTTCAGAGCTAAGACTTTCCATGGCTCACCTATCTTGCACTAAAAACATATGGTCCTGTCAAAAATGTGCACAAGTTGGGCATTGTGACGGTCTCACAGTCATAGCTTTTTTCTTTCTTAGCTTTGTTGTGGACCAGAGATGTGTGTGAATGGTTTCTGTCATATATCAGAAAGGAGCAAAGAACGCATGGAAGCTACTAACAGAAAAATTGAGATGATGGAATCTAACAGCTTAGTTATCCATTTCAAGGGATAAATTATTTGGAATGCTACTTTATTTCCTAAGATATCACTCCATAGTTCATCACCAACCTGCTATTCTGTTTTGCAGAGATATTCTTTCAGCGCATGGCTATAACAGGCAGTGTATCTCATTGTGAAAAATGAAAAGCTCTGGGAAAGGATCAACTAAATTTGAAGGAAGACCTAGTTTTAAATATTAATTATATTCTCAACCTTTTAAATTTCTGATTGGTCGATGGATGAGAAATAATTTATAACTTTGTGAAATCCTTATAAGGAACTCTCAACAGTCTCCACCAGAATGATCTACTTCTTTTTTTTTTTTTTTTCTAGATTGGGAGACTAGGGCCCAGATAAGGTTTTTTGAATTCAGTGAGATGTCGGTGAAGAAAACATGTATTTATGGAAATAAAATATTAATAAACATTTAAGTGGGTTTTCCAAGAATATTAATCCCATCCATGTTTTAACATGCCTTTCACCCCAGAAAGGCCCCATAAATTAGCCTAGACCTAGTTCCAGTTGACCTTGTTTTCTTAGGCTGCTGGGCTAACAGATCTTATAGGGACCAACCAGGTAGCTGCAGGTTCACTGAAGTATGTGTTTTTCAACTTTTTCTTGTTTATATCTTTTTTCTGTTCAGTCTAATCTTTGGTCACCACCACATAGTATCTCTATATGAAGCCATTTTACTGCAGATTGAAGATATTTCTATTCTTTCAAAGCAAATATATCTCCTCTAAAGCAAAACCTTTAATTAATAATGATGTCTTAGCAACTAGCATATATTTTCTCCATGATGTAACAGGAACCTGAATTACTACAAAATGCAAAGACTATGAAGGTATAACAACAGAATATCTTGGAAGACGCAGGCCCAATTTCTTGGCTCTCTTTCTTTATAAAAATGATGCATACTCCAAAATATTTAAAGTGGTTATTATTGCATGATAGTATTTTTATGCCTTTTCAACGTTTCTAAAATTAGTTTTATTGCTTTATATTTATAAATGATTAAAAAGCAAAACAATGGGCGCTTTAGACAGTGTTGAAGCAACCTCAGTTTTCCATTCCCCTTTGTGTAGATGTTGGTTTAATATGTGACATTGTCATTAATATGCATATTAGATTATCAGAATTGCCTCATTGTGAAAAAGGGAGTAAATTAATGATGATAATAATAAAATAAGTATAAAAATCACAAGAATGTTTCTTTCACAGAATTATTGTTGTAATGCGGTATACAATATAGAGTTAAAAATATAGCAGATGACTATTATGATTCCTTAAAATTTTCATAACAAAGGGATTGCAAAGTACAAATTGGTAGTTAAAAAATAGCCATGAGGATGTACAGTGCAGCATGGGGAATATAGTTAGTAATATTGTAATCACTATGTATGGTGCCAGGTGGGTACTGGACTTATCGTGGGAGAATCACTTCATATATTATTTGGATGTCTGACCACTACACTGTACACTTGAAACTAATACAAAATAATATTGAATGTCAACTGTAATTGAAAAATTTAAAAATAAATACAATAAAATTTTTCATAACAAAATCATAAATAGTTTAAATTTAAGAAAAATTTAGATTTAATTTATCCTTTGTCTTGGAATTGAGAAAATACTTTCTTGGATTTAGGTGATCAGGAATTTAAAAATGTATGTACGTATATCTAATTAACATTTCTGTTTGGAGCTATTTACAAAACTTGAGCTCTGCTTTTGCATCATATAAAGTTTCACTTCTTTCCTTGGGGAAAAGGGCATGAGAGTAACCAAAGAATTAACAAATTTGAACAGCAAGAGTTAGCAAGTAGTAAATTGATAGGAACAGTGAACTGATTACTTGGGAAAGTGGCAAGAATTAGGGGTACCCCTCAGAACTATAATCATGAGAATTCCCAAATGTTTTTTCTTTCCTATTAGTATACCTTGTGCTATACACCATTTAGTTATCCATTATTACTCTCTCCAACACCACTATCCATTACCCCATGACAATTTTAACCTCCTAGTTCATTGTCACACCCTCCAACATTACTCTTGCTATAAATCTTATTGATTTTAGTATCCATGTAGATGATTCTCAAGTGCTCTGATCACAGTTCCTTGAATTTTCTCCTCCAATGATCTTGTCCATCTGATCTCAACTACTCTTATGGAAAACTTTAGACTGTAACCTTGGACCTCCCCCTAACTCAGTTCCAAGCATCCCACTCTTTGACCTTCTTCCTTTACAGTTTGTTTCTTGTAGTCCCCAGATTAACAATTTATTGATCCCATTAGGAGAACCGTATGTTTACTTTAAACTGATGAACAAAAATAGAACCAGAGTCATAGAAGCATCGAACAGACTGTCTAACCTATGAGGAAAGGTGAGGAGGGTGGGGAGATGAGGGGGTAAGAGATCTACCAAAGGACTTGTATGCATACATATGAACATAACCAATGGACACAGACAGGGGGAGGGAGGTGAGGGCATGTGCTGGCGGGGGGGGGGATGGGGGCAGGTGGGGAGAGTCAAGGGGGGAAAAAAGAGACTTACGTAATACTTTAAACAATAAAGAATTTAAATTCATAAACTTTTCACAATTTCTTAATCCCACCCTCTTCCATTTCCTTGCTATCTCCTTCCCCAGTTTAGGTGACACAATTCATCATGATTATCACTTTTTCATATATCATGGGTTTAATTCCATTTTCTTTCTCTCCCCCAATTTTAATTGACAGGCAACACCCCAATCCTAGTTAAATTCACATCTATGCCAACTTAATATGTCTACTAATGCTGCTGGCAGAAAACACAATCTTGCTGACTAGTTTTGCTTTAAATTCATCTCCATTGGTGTACCATTGAGCAGGGACCATCCCTGCTCAATAAACCTACTGCATAGATGAGTTGCTGACTGTACTTTATTTTCTCATATTATAGGGATAATAGAAAACTTTGTAATAGAGTTGATTTAAATTTGTGAGCACATATAAAGCCCATAAAACACTGCCTGGGACTAGTAAGTGCTTAATTTCTCCCACCCTTTTTCTTCCTTCCCCTCCTTCTCCTTATTAGTATTAGTATTGTTAGAATTTCCTTATTTGAATTACTTTTATACCAACCTTGTTGATTATTTCATACCTTCTTCTCCTGAAATTCTGTGTTTGTCTCATCTCTCTCTTCAGGCTAAGATTCTTGTTTCATAAAGAAGATAGAAAGTCAGAACAAAATGTCCTTGTACTTCTACCACCATTTCTACTTACCCCCTTAGATCCGTGCCCATATACTCTGTCTTTTTTTCTGTTATTATGGATCACTTTTCCTTGCTCCTATATAAAGCCAGCCCTTGCAGTTTTGCACTGGATTCTATGGCATACTCTTACTCAAGATTATCACTCCAGAAATCGTCCCTCCTCCCTTCATTATAATCAAATTTCCCTCTCTAATATGTAAATCCAATCAGCACACACACATGCTATTATTTTTCCCATTTAAATAAGAAAAATCTCCATTTATTATACATCCCTTACCAGCTACCAATTCATTTATTATTTTCCTTAAATAATTGTGTACTCATCATCTCATCGCCTCCCATTCTCTCTCAAATCTATTCCAATCAGGCTTACACCCAACCCCATCCCCTCCCCCCATTATTCCACCCAAGTACTCTTCTCAAAGTTACCAATTTCCTCCTTATTTCCAAATTTAATGTCTAGTGCTCAATCTTCCTTGTGTTTGACCTAACAATGGTGATTGATGCAGTTCACTACTCTTTCCTGAAAACACTTTATTCAGTTGGCTTCCAGGATAACACACTCTCTTGGTTTTTCCTCCTCTATCACTGGCTCATCCTTCTAAGTCTCCTTTGCTGGTTCTTTCTTATTTTCCTCACCTTTAGATTTTTGTGGGTTCTAGGGCTCAGTTCTTGGATCTGTTCTGTTCTCTATATTTACTCTCTTGATGTACCACTCTCATGACTTCAAATATTCCCCAAAATCTCCAGCCAGGGCCTCTTACCTAAAATCAATTACTTCCTTAATACTTACAATTGGAGGCTTAATTAGCATTTTTTATTTAACTTGTCCAAATAAAGTCATTTCCCTTCCCCAAATTTGCTCTTACCCATAGTCTTCTCCATCTCAGTAAATGGCAACTTCATCCTTCCCGTTGCTTAGGTCAACATCCTTGGAGTTGCCTTGCCTCTTTTCTTTATCTAACAATAGTACTAATAATAGTACATACCCAATGCATCAGCAAATCTTGTTTTTTCCTTCAAATGTATTCACCAGAGAATCAAACCAGTTCATCCCTGCCGGGGTTCTTTTTCCCAGCCTTACAAAGGGTTCAGCATTCTGGAGAAAGGGCTGCGCATAGATGATTAAGAAGGAGTCCATGGACGAAAGATATTTTGGAAAGGCATTGGGGGTCAGAGGAGCTTCCAGCTGAAGGAGCTAGAAGACTCTACCCTTGACCAAGGACCCTTGCTTTTATTAAACACAATTTTTCCCAAGGCAAGGTGGAAATATACACTTCAAAGGGTATGGTATCAAAGGGTATACAGAAACCTTGTCAGTTTCGGGAATAGCCTACAGCTGTTCAGGTGTTTGGCCAACAGGAGGCAATAAAATGCCTTGAGCTGTCTGGCAGCTAACAATCATCCTATTCAGGTTTGGGGGAGATGCCTTTTAGCCGTTTCCAACAGGTAAACTAAATGTGACTCAACCCTGTTGAGCTCCCCAAGCTTCACCAACCTTTTAGTAAAACTCTTGTAATTATTACATGCTGGAATTGGTTCTCGGCACATCCCCTTCATTTATACCAATTAGGTCCATACTGTCATACCTGGATTCTGGCAATAGCCTCCTAATTAGTCTTCCTTCTTTCCTCCTATGCCTCTTCACATTGTTTTCCACATAGTCATCCTTTTCAGATCCTATAATAACTCCTCTGTTCAGAGTCCTCTAGTGACTTCCTCAAAGTGAATTCCAAAATCCTTAGTAAGACCCTCTCTGACTTGATCCCCCAACTATCTATCTGACTGCACCCTCCTAATATTTATTAGCTTCTCTCTCACCACTTACTATGCTCAAGTCACTTTGGTTTTCATGCTGCTCCCTTCACATGACACACGCTTTACACTGGCTGTTCCTTATGCCTGGGCTCCTCTTCCCAAGATATCACCATTGTTCACTCTCTCATTACCTTCAGGTCTCTGTTCAAATATCACCTTATCAAAGATTCTTCCCTGACTAATTTATTTATTTATTTTTTAATATTTTATTGATTTTTTTTTTCACAGAGAGGAAGGGAGAGGGATAGAGGGTTAGAAACATCAATGAGACAGAAACATCGATCAGCTGCCTCCTGCACACCTCCTACTGGGGATGTGCCCGCAACCAACGTACATGCCCTTGACCGGAATCAAACCTGGGACCTTTCAGTCCGCAGGCCAACACTCTATCCACTGAGCCAAACCAGTTAGGGCTTGACTAATTTAAAATAGCACTTTTCATCCCTCATTTTTCATCTCCTAATGTCCATTATTTCTATAGCACATATAAGTAGGTGAAGTTGTGATAAATATGTTAAATGTATATCTGTTGAATAAAATGTTTATTTGTATATTGTTTGTATCAATATACTAGAATATGTTACTTATAGGCAGAAATTTTGTTCATGGTTTCTGTTGAAAGAATGAATATGTACATGTTTCTTTATTGTGTTCCTCTACTAGAATGTCAGTGTCTTGAGGGCTGGTTCTTTATTTTGTTCAGTGATCTATCCCTAATGCATGGAATAGTGCCTACCATATAGTAGGTGCTCAATAAATGTATGTTGAAAATTTTAATTAATGGATTATTAGTTCATGCTTGAAGCAATTTCCAAGAATAATGCTCAAATTCAAATGTCCAAGTGCTATATGAGAAAAAAACATTGACTGTGTTTTTAAGATTTATACTTTTATTCTACTCCTTGATGTGGAAATGCTGATTTATTTTTTAAAAACTGTACATATAAATATGAAAACCAGAGGTTTTTCTTGCAGGAAGCAGAGATGGTGTTCAGCTTAATTTATCTTGAACTCCTATAGTATGTTCATTGATTCGTTTCTTACTTGTTTAGATTTGTTGCTAGGGAAAGCCATGAGTATTTTTTAATAATTAAAACAATTTTTAAATTTTATTTCTTTACTGATTTTCGAGAGAGAGAGAGAGAAACATCAATATGAGAGAGAAACATGGATTGGGTTGCCTCTCATACGTGCCCCAACTGGGATCAAACCCTCAACCTTTTGGTGTAAGGGACAACGCTCTAGCTAACTGAGCCATGCCATCCAGGGCCACTATGAGTATTATAATTATACATTTGTCCCCTAAGAGTTACATAATCACATTTAATGTCTTTTTAATATCCTTTATGATGAGTTAGGTTATTAATGGAGATGATGACGATGATGATGGTGATGGTGGTGATGTGGGTGTGCCACAGCTAAAGAACAACTTTGAGGCTTGTTATTCAGTTCATAAATACACATACACATAACCCACTCACTACTAAAAAGAATTACAAGGTGGTCAGTCTTATAAAGTATTTTTTTAAAGCTGCAATTATACCTATTCCCTATATTAACTCAAGTTATGCTAATTCATTTTTTAGTAAGGGTCTTGAGATAACTGGATTTAAAGAAATGATGCATAATTCATATTTCAGTTGTTTACATGTGAATTTAATTTATTTGAGGACTGCATAAAAGCTTGTTCCCCAGTACTTTTTTACTTCTAGTTTTTATTTTATATGAAAATGTAAAGAAGTTTAAACATCACCCCCTACTTACCAACCAGAGATTTTGGTGTCTGTCAGCCATATGCCTCAATGTGTATATATACCTATATATATATACTTGATTGTACCTAAATGTTGTAGTTCAATATGTGCTGTTCTGTAACTTGCTTTTTTCACTTACATCTCATGCATGTATTTCAATATCAATAAATGTCCACCCACATCATTTTAAAAATGTTAATACTCTATTATATGTATGTAGCATAATTTGCATAGCCAATCCTATTGATGAATGTTTAGATTGTTTAATTTTTTATTGTTGTTATAAAACAATACTGTGCTAAACATCTTTACACATGCAGTTTTTCTCATTTGATTTACAGATATTTTTAAAATTTCTTCTTCAGTGTCATTATTTTGTACTCTGTGAATAATGGATTGATAAACAATATAAGTTTCTCCCCTATTCTCTTTTTAAATTATTCTAAATTTCAAAGTAGTGAAATTTGAATAAATGAGATTTTACTGTGTACTTTGCCCTAGAACCCTCTCTTAAAGTACAGTCAAAGGGAATGAAAGGTTTCATTAACAGGTAGAGCTATTTAAGTTAAAGATCAAATCTGTTGAACATTTTCCCTTAAAATATACTAACCTAATCTTCTTGACATTTTTTGTTATATTTGATGCTGACAATAAAACTTTGCAATAAGCTATAACTTCTAAACCCATGCATATCAGGTCTGAAGACTGAAAGAAAAATATGACAGGTTTACATGTAGCAACTTTCCACTGACACATTTCTTTTCCTATCTGATTCTGACACTTCAGCCTTTGAAGCAGTTCCCATGAGCAATACTGAGAATCAGACAACTTAGATCTAAAGGGGGAAAAAACTCCACAAGATCTTCTACTGCTTGTACCTAGCACTTGGAAGCCTCTTTTTTATTGAATTTATTGGGGTGACATTGGTTTATAAAATTTATAGGTCTCAGGTGTAGAATTTTATAATACATCATCTGTATATTGTATTGTGTATACAACACCCAAATTCACATCTCACTTGATTGTACTAAGTCTCTTTGAAGAAGTGCTGAAATGTACATCATGCTATTTGTTATGCACACAGGAGAAATCCTAAATGTATTTTAGGGGAAGCAAGAGGGGTAATCTAGAGATAATAATGACATCATGGAGACTGGGATGAAGGAGGGAGCCCCAATTCATATTATTGAAGTAACATAGTTTTAATATATTCTTGTCAACTTACATGTAGATTGCATTCCATTTTCATGCAAAGGTATCACATTTCATTCTCAGCTTTTAGAAGAGCCAGGTAAGACAGAAAAAGAGAGCAAGCTTTTGTTGAAAAAAAAGTCTAGGTTTAGCATCAGGTATAAGGGTTATTTGTAGTTGTCTGAAGTAGCATTACTTTCTTCTGTGCCACATAGAATCATAGGAGTACATTTCCTTCCTAGTATCCAAAACTCACTATAATTTATATCAAACTTTTTTGTCCTTTGTTAAAGAATATTAATATTTTAAGAGCCTTACAGGTCATGTAAAAGAAAGCCTCTTCTTCCTTTTTGGGCTAAGCCCTCTTATCTTTCCCTTGATTGCATCCTTTTCTAAAGACATGTAGACTAGATTCATTAATTATCCTTTTCCCCAAACTTTATCTCCTTGACTATTGGCTTTTTCATTTTAGCATATAGATCATTTCAGGACTGCCCATCATAAAAAGGGCCTCGTGGAATTGTTTTCCGTTCAAACTACCTGTCTCTTTCCTTTGATAGCCAAGAGCCAAATTAATTTGTCTTTGCTTTCTCATCTACTTCTTAATTTCTCAACCCTTTTCATTCTGTCTTCTGCCTTCACTATCATCCTTAAACATCTGTTGCTAAGGTCACTAGAACCATGAAATATAATTTGTTGTTTACTTGAATTCTTATTTCTCCTTTCTGTAACAGTGAACTGTGTTGGTCTCCTCCTCCTCATTGAAACTAACTTTTTGCTTTGGCTTTCACAACACTGTTTTCTCTGTTCCACACCACCACTATTTTTCTTTTGATTCATCCTTTTTTTACATCTTTTAAAATGTTGATGTCTTCTCTACCCCAGGTTCCAGCCTCAGTGGCTGTCTTCTATTTTGCAGATATTCTCTGAATTATTTAATGTATTCTTATAGCTTTGGGCACCATCCATATGCAAACAACTTCACTCTTGAGAACCAGACTTGAATATCCAACTGGCTACCCCACATCTCCAATTTTCTTATCACTAAATGGCTCTTCAAACTCAAAATAGCCAACACTATATCTGTCTCCAAAATATAACGGAATAATCTACTTCTCACCCTGTGGTAACAGCCTTTTGATGTCTTAGGTTTAAACAGGCTCCAACATCATTAATAAATGATACTTAATATTTGCCTTCAAGATGCTTGCAGTAGTTAAGAGGGAGGGCTCTGCCAGACTAAATGGATTTGAAACACAGATCAACTGCTTATACAGTTTATGACTCTTGGGTAAAGGGTAAGGAATTAATCCTACTGTTCTTTAGTTTTCCCATTTATAAAATTGAGGTAATCATAAGACAGACCTCCCTAAGAAGATTAAATAAGATGACACATGCACAGCATTTTAGAGAGTTAAGCACAGAGTCAATAAATGTTTAGTCTTCTTATTTGATATTACAGTCCACATAGTGACATGCTGACTTCAGACCAATATGGCAGCAGTCTATAATTCTTGGAAAATTATGAGGATTTTATTTTTATATTGTCATATTTTGCCTTTTTTTCTAAGACTGAATTTATAAGATTTATAAAAATTCCAAAAGTACAGTTATTTACAGGGGACAACTGATCCACAAGGCCACCGTACTCATCAATGCAGCAGAATAATTCAAAGGAAAAGGTAACTCAACGAGCCATCCATTCCCCACATAACATCACAAGTGAAGAGAGGAAATCTGAAATGGAATGTTGAATCAGCTGCTGTTGGGAGACCCTGGTCTGCACTCTATCTGTATGCTTACTAAAGGGAGCGCAGGGCAGGGTTTCCCATACAGAGGGCACAGGCTACCACCGAGTGGCAAAGTTTGATCAGAACTCAATTTCAAAGCCATTTCACCTGGAATCTACCCCACTAGCCCAGTGCTTCATGAAAATTCAACTGGTCTACTCATAAGAAGCTCAACCTTGATACGTCTCTGCAGTAGTTTGTTGTTGTTTTTTATAAATTGAGGTAGTTTTGGTTCATTGTAACTGCCTTATAGTCTTAGATTGAAGAAGAATTTTAACTTTTAATTGAGTTTCTCTTCCTCTATCCTTCTCCTTCTCCCTCCCTGTCTTTAAGGAATACTGATATACTGATTTGTACATCCTTATTTTCTGTTCATGAATGTCATGTGCATTTTCTGTAGAAAAAATGGAAAATATAAAAACTACCCATAAAAATATCCCCTAATGAGCCAACCATTGTTAACATTCAGTTAACATTCCTTATACTGGCTCTTTCTCTTTCTCTCAACATATATATATATATATATTAGATATAGGTATGTATAGAGATATAGATAGAGATAGATATATAGATAGATGTATTTAGATATAGATATATATAGATATAAATATAAAATCACTCTATACATACCATGTTTAAAATCTCATTATCATTAATATCCTCATATTAAAACATTCTTCCTCATCATTTTAATGGTTGAATAATAATAGTGTTTTTAAGTTGTTTATGTTTCTTTGGTTTTGTTTTTGTGAATAGGGAACTGTTCACACCTAAATGTATATGACCATCATATCTAGGTCAGGGCACTTGAATCCTACTCATATATAATAGTAATTGATATATGTATCTAACCATTTAAAATGTACAGTGTTTTCACATTCATTTCTTCATTTGATCCTTGCAACCACCATGTGAGATCGGGCAGGATTATTATTATATCTTCTTACATGAGGAAACTGACATTCAGAGAGATGAAATGATTTAAAAAAGAGCACATATAATAAATAGGTACAAGAATTGGAATTTGAACTCACCTCTTCTAATTCCAAACCAATCCTCTTTCCAGTACCAAACTCTCCACATTATTTAAATGTTTCTTACTTGAATAATCTTATACACATTTTTTTTTGGTCATAACTTAGGAGAATTTAGCTTTCTCACCAATTTCCTCAGCAGAAAACTGAATTTTAAAAGTAAAAACACATCACATTTTTCCTTTCAGAGATGCAAATGTACTGTGTATTATACCTGGAAAAAAACTCTTAGATGTTGGATCCTTATTGATGACTAGAGGCCTGGTGCATGAATTCATGCATGGGTGGGGTCCCTAAGGGGGTTGGGTGGGGGGCCAGGACATGATCGGCCTTCCAGGTGGGCGGTGGGATGCCCTTGCCCAGGATCCGGATCCATCCTGCTGACATTCATGCGGGTTGTCGAGAGCCACCTGGTGGCCACTTTCATATCCTTTTTTCCTTGAGGAGAGCCTAGGGAGGGGGAGTGGCCATGGTGCCTGAGGCCAACTTCCAAGAGGCTGGTGGTGCTGTCCGGATCATGCCAATGGCGCTGGTTCCTTGGTGCCTGGCCCGTTCTCTGGAGATTGGACCTGTAAGACTATTGAGAGAGTGAGTGGCTGCCACCGGGCTGGTGGGCCCCCAGGACCGGTCAGTCAACTGAGTAGACTCACCACCAGGGGACAGCTCCTGAGTTGAGCATCTGCCCCCTGGTGGTCAGTATGCATCATAGCAACTAGTCAACCAATCGTTCTGGTTGTTCTGGTCATTCGGTCACTTAGGCTTTTATATATGTATAGATGTTTATGTGTTAGGCTTTTCTCAGAAAGGGGAACATTCATTCTTTCTTTAGCAGTTTAGGGAGGCTGGACTGCAGTCAGTCATTCAGAGTTTGAGCATCTTTTATTTTTAATATTTGTTTATTAAATTGATTGGGATGACATTGGTCAACATAAACATATAGGTTTCAGGTGTCAGTTTCTATGTTACAAGATCTGTATATTGCAATGTGTGGCCACCACCGAAAGTCAAATCTTCTGCTATTATCTTATATTAGGACCTCCTTTTTCCCCCAACTCCTTTCCCTCTGGCAATCACCACACCACTGTTTGTGTTCACGGCTTTCAGTTTTATATCCCACATGTTAGTGAAATCATATGGTTCTTAGCTTTTTCTGAATGATTTACTTAGCATAATGTTGTCAAGATCCATCCATGTTGTTGCAAATGGTACTATTTTATCCTTTCTTATGGCTGAATAGTATTCCATTGTGTATATGTACCACATCTTCTTTATCCAGTCCTCTATTGCAGGACACTTTGGTTGTTTCCATGTCTTGACAGCCATGAATAATACTGCAATGAAAATAGGGGTGCATATATCTTTGCAAATACATGATTTCGAGTGTTTCAGGTATATACTCGGGAGAGGGATTGCTGGGTTGTATGGTAGCTTTATTCTTAATTTTAGGGGGGATCGCCAGACTTCTTTCATAGTGGTTGTACCAGTTTACATCCCCACCAGCAGTGAATGAGGGTTCCCTTTATTCCACAACCTCTCCAACACTTGTTATTGCTTATCTTGTTGATAATGGCCACTTTAACAGGTGTGAGATGGTATCTCATTGTAGTTTTTTTTATTTGCATTGCCCTAATTGCCAGTGCAGTTCAACATATTTTCATATACCTATTGTCTGTTCATATGTCTTTTTGGAGGAGGTGTATGTTCAGGTCCTCTGCTCCCTTTTAATTGGGTTATTTGTTTTGTATTGAGTTTTATGAGTTCTTTATATATTTTGGAAATTAAACATTTGTCAGAGCTACTGTTGCAACTATCATCTCCCATCTGATTGGTTGTCTCTTTGTTTTGTTGTCTATTTCTTTTGCTGTGCAGAAGTTTTTCAGTTTGATACAGTCCCATTCATTTATTTTTGCCTTTAATTCCCTTGCCTTTGGGGTCAAGTTTATAAAATGTTCTCCATGACCAAGGTCCATAAGTTTGATACCTATAGTTTCTTCTATGTAATTTATTGTTTTGGGTCCTACATTTAGGTCTTTGATCCATTTTGAATTAATATTTGTACATGGGTACAAAATTAATTCCAGTTTCATTCGTTTGCATGTGGCTTTCCAGTTTTCCCAGCATCATTTGTTGAATAGACTATTTTTACTCCATTGTGTATTTCCGGCTCCTTTGTCAAAAATTATCTGTCCATATATGTACATGTGGTTTTATAGCTGGGCTCTCTATTCTGTTGCATTGATCTGTGTGTCTGTTTCTCTGCCAATACCTGTTTTGATAATCATAGCTCCGTAGTATAATTTAAAGTCAGGTAGCAGGATACCTCCAGCTTCCTTCTTTTTTTTTTCAGGATTGCCTTGACTATTCAGGGTATTTTGTGGTTCCATACAAATCTGATGACTTCTCATTCTATTTCTTTAAAAAATGGCATTGGACCCTAGCCAGTTTGGCTCAGTGGATAGAGCATCAGCCTGTGGACTGAAGGGTCCCAGGTTCTATTCTGGTCAAGGGCACATGCCCAGGTGGTGGGCTCAATCCCCAGTAGGGGGCATGCAGGAGGCAGCCAACCAATGATTCTCTCTCATCATTGATGTTTCTATCTCTCTCCCTCTCCCTTCATCTCTGAAATTAATAAAAATATATTTTTAAAAAATGGCATTGGGGTTTTGATGGGGATTGTATTGAATCTGCATATTGCTTTGGGTAATATGGCCATTTTAACTATATTGATTCTTCCAAACCATGAACTTAAGATATTTTTGTTGTGTCTTTATCAATCTCTGTTAATAATGCTTTGTAATTTTCAGTATATAGGTCTTTCATGTTCTTTGTTAAGTTTATTCCTAGGTATTTTATTCTTTTGGTTGTAATTGCAAAAGGAATTGTTTGTGTATTTTTTTCATGTCTTTTTATGAAGTTTTGTTGTTTATAGTGTACAAGATGGCAATGGATTTTTGCACATTGATTTTGTATCCTGCAGCTTGATTGTATTTGTTTATGTTTCTAATAGTTTTTGTGTGTGGAGTTTTTAGGGTTTTTTATATACAGAATCATGTCATCCGTAAAAAATGACAGTTTGACTTCTTCCTTCCCTATTTGGATGCCTTTTATTTCTTTCTCTTGCCTTATTGCTCTGGCTAGGACTTCCAGCACTATGTTGAATAAGAGTGGTGAGAGTGGACATTCATGTCTTGCTCTTGTCTTAGAGGAAAAGCTTTCAGTTTTTTGCTATTGAATATATTAGCTGAGGGTTTATTATAGACTAGAGGCCCAGTGCATGATTGAATCATGCATGTGTAGGGTCCCCTACACGCTTTTGCTTTTGATCGCGGTGGAGCTGGGTGCCTGTCCACTGGTGCACCAGGCCTTTCAGAAGCCTCCAGCACAGTGAGGCTTCTGAAAGGCCTGGTGCCGGAGCAGACAGGCACCCAGCTCCCACGCTTTCGCTTTCGATCACGAGGGAGCTGGGTGCCTGTCCGCTGGTGCCGGAGCAGACAGGCACCCAGCTCCCACGCTTTTGATGGTCCACGGCGGGTCATGAGCTCGCTGCCCCAGAGGCCACTTTTGTTCCGTAGCACAGCCATGGCGCAGACGCTGAGCTCGCGCCGCCCCTGGCCCAATCGTGGGCGTAGCGGAGTGATGGTAATTTACATATTACCATTTTATTAGGTAGGATGGCCTTTGTTATGTTGAGGTACTTAACTTATGTTCTTATTTTATTGAGTGTTTTAATCATAAATGGATGTTGTATCTTATCAAATGCCTTTTCTGTATTATTGATAAGATCATATGATTTTTATCTTTTCTTTTATTATTAATGTGCATTATGTTGATTTATTTGCATATGTTGAGCCAGCCTTATGTTCCTGGAATGAACCCCACTTGATCATGATGTATTATTTTTTGGATGTACTATTATATTTGATTTGCTAGTATTTTGTTTAGGATTTTTGCATCTGTATTCATCAGAAATATTGATCTGTAGTTTTCTTTTTTAGTGTTATTTTTGCCAGGTTTTGGTATCAGGATCATATTGGCTTCATAGACTACGTTAAGACATACTGCCTCTTCTTCAATTTTTTAGAAGAGTTTGAGAAGGATAGGTTTTAAACCTTCTTTGAATGTTTGGTAGAATTCACTGGTAAAGCCATCTGCTCCTGGACATTTGTTTTGGGAGGTTTTTTATGGTTGTTTCAATTTCACTGCTGATCAATCTATTTACATTTTCTAATTCTAAATGATTAAGCCTAAGAACTTTATATATTTCTAGGAGCTTATCCATTTCTTCTAGGTTATTGAATTTGGTGGCCTATAGTTTTTCAGAATATTCTAGTACTATCCTTTGTATATCTGTGATGTCTGTGGTGAATTCTCATTTCTGATTTGTTGATATGGGTCTTTTCCCTTTTTGCCTTAGTGAATCTAGCCAGGAGTTTGTCAATTTTATTAATTTTTTTAAAAAAAAAACAGCCCTTTCTTTTATTGATTTTTGTATAGTCTTTTTGTTCTCTATTTCATTTAATTCTGCTCTAATTTTTATTATTTCCTTTCTTCTGCTGACTTTGGGTTGCATTTATTCTTCTTTTTCTAGTACTTTAAGATGTGATGTTAGGTTTTTTTACTTGGGATTTCTCTTTATTCTTGAGACAGGCCTGTAATGATATAAACTCCCCTCTTATTACTGCTTTCACTGCATCCCAGAAGTCTTGATGTGTTGTATTATCATTCTCATTTGTCTCTATATATCTCTTGATCTCATCTTTTATTTCTTCTTTGACCCAGTCATTTTTTAGTAGAATGTTGTTTAATCTCCGTGTATTTCTTTTTTAAAAAAAATATATATTTTATTGATTTTTTACAGAGAAGGGAGAGGGATAGAGAGTTAGAAACATCGATGAGAGAGAAACATCAATCAGCTGCCTCCTGCACGCCCCTACTGGGGATGTGCCTGCAACCAAGGTACATGCCTTTGACTGGAATCGAACCTGGGACCCTTCAGTCCACAGGCCGATGCTCTAGCCACTGAGCCAAACCGGTTAGGGCTCCGTGTATTTCTTTACTCTGTTTTTGCAGTTGATTTCTAATTTTAAGGCATCATGGTCAGAGAACATGCTTGGAATAATTTCAATCTTCTTGAATTTGTTGATGCTAGTTTTATCACCTAACATATGGTCTACCCTTGAAAATGTTCCATGTGCACTGGAGAAGAATGTATAATGTATGTTCTGGGATGAAAGGTTCTGTAAATGTCGATTATGTCCGTTTAGTCTAGTGCCGTGGTCGGCAAACTGCGGCTCGCGAGCCACATGTGGCTCTTTGGTCCCTTGAGTGTGGCTCTTCCACAAAATACCACGGCCTGGGCGAGTCTATTTTGAAGAAGTGGTGTTAGAAGAAGTTTAAGTTTAAAAAATTTGGCTCTCAAAAGAAATTTCAATCGTTGTACTGTTGATATTTGGCTCTGTTGACTAATGAGTTTGCCGACCACTTGTCTAGTGTTTCATTGAAGACCAATATTTCTTTTTTGATTTTCTGTTTAATTGATCTGTCTAGAGCTGTCAATGGAGTATTAAGGTCCTGAACTATGATTGTGTTTTGATCTGTTTCTCTCTTTAGTTCTGTGAGTAGCTGTATATATTTTGGTGCTTCCTGGTTGGTTGGATATATTTAAAGATGTGTTATGTTTTCTTGATGTAGTGTTCCCTTTATTATTATAATGTGTCTATCTTTGTCTCTTGTTATCTTGAAATTTATTTTTTCAGATATAAGTATGGCTATTCCTGCTTTTCTGTGGATGTTATTTGCTTGGAGAATAATTTTCCACCATTTTATTTTGAATCTAACTTTGTCTTTGCAGCTTAGATATATCTCTTCAGGTAGTATACGGTTGGGTTTTGTTTTTTCATCCACTCTGCTATTCTGTGCCTCTTTATTAGTTCATTCAAACCATTCATGTTTAGGGTAATAATTGATGTATGAAGATTTCTTATTGCCATTTTATTTTTTGTTTTCTGGTAGCTCTATGCCTCCATTAGTTCTTTTTCTTTATGTTTCTTTCTGTTGTTTTTGTTTGGTGGTATTTCATACATCTTTCCTCTGTTTCCTCCTTTTTAAAGCCATGTGTCCTGGTTTGGGGATTTTTATGTATGGTTACCATTAGGTATATAAAATGAAGTTGCACATATACTTTTTTTATTCTTTTCAGTGCATCTGACCTTAATCTTCCTTTGCCAGTTCAGACATTTCACATTTCCCCTTTTATGTTTTTGTTGTCACAAATTGTCCCTGTTTATGATGTAAATTTTTTGGTGATCTTACTCATGGTGCTGTGACCTTATGATCTTTGTTTCAGGTAGAATAACTCCTTTAAGTATTTCTTGCAATGGAGGTTTTCTGGTGATAAAACCCCACAGCTTCTGTATGTCATGGAATGTCTTTATTTCTCCTTCATATTTAAAGGATACTTTTGCTGGATATATTATTCGTGGTTGGTAATTTCTCTCTTTCAGATGTTTGAATATTTGGTTCCACTCTTTCCTGGCTTGTAGAGTTTCTGCTGAGAAGTTGGATGAAATTCTGATGTGCTTTCCTTTGTAGGTCACTTCCTTCTTTTCCCTGCTTTGAGAATTCTTCTTGTCATTAATATTTTACAGCTTCAGTACAAAGTGCCTTGGAGAGGGCCTCTTTGAATTAAGGTAATTAGGTGTTCTGTTTGCTTCTTGGATTCAAGGATCTAGTTCTTTCCATAGATTTATGAAGTTCTCATGAGTTTAAACATCTTGATTCCAAAATGTGGGTAGCTCAATTAAAAAATTTAGTGTAAGTGACAGGGAATTAAACCATAGGACAAAATTTTCCTATCAAAACTTCTTAGAGATTGCTTACAAGTTAAAATAAAAGCACACTGCCTAAGAGTGCCAATGAGAATAGCCCACCCTACCACCAGCCTTTAATATCTTGTATATCATCGAGTCTTTTCAGTAGCTGAGCAGGACTGAGGGGTGTGTGTGTGTGTGTGTGTGTGTGTGTGTGTGTGTGTGTGAGTGAGAGAGAGGGAGAGAGAGAGAGAGGTCCAGAAAGAAAGAGATCTAGAGAGAAAGAGACTAAATGTGCCTATACCTGGAGTGGAGTCCTTTCTCACATGATGACAGTGTGCTGATGACCATGTGTCTCCCTAATTCAGTTTATGGCATTCTTGGTCCTTGCTATTTTTCCTTCATAGCAGATTGCTGTTCTTTTTTATTTAAACACTAGTAGCCCATTTGCAGGAAGAATCCTGCAAGCGGCCGCTGCGGCTGCGTGCGCTGCCGCTGCTGTTGCCATTGCGGCCTCCACGCCTGCACCCACGCGCCACTGCCACCCGCCCCGCCCCGCCCCGCCCTGCCCCGCCCTGCCCCACCCGGGCTTTCCCTCTGCCAGCCACCTTGCTTTCCGCTTTTCCTTCCTCTTCCTTCTAAGTTGTCTTCAGTCTTCACTCCTCCCTCCCTCAGCGTATGCAAATTAACTGCCATCTTTGTTGGGTAATTTGCATACTCACCCTGATTGGCTGGTGGGTGTGGCTTTGGCTGGTGGGCGTGGCTTGGGCATAGCAAAGGTGTGGTCAATTTGCATATTACTATTTTATTAGGTAGGATAGCACCTTTTGAAGCTCTGTTTTTATCCTGGGATCTATTACAAAAGTGGTCAGGCACCCACTTTTTCTGCCTGTTTTATATGAGGGTACATACATGGCTTTTCTCTCAAGAATTAAGTGTTATTACATCTCAGCTAAACTGCCTGCATTTAATGAGCGCTTACAGAATACTGAAACCTTCTAGCACAAAATAATATGCATATTCATCCTAAGCAGGAATGAAATGCTTTTAATATTATCCCTTTGCTCAGATTAATGTTTGGGCATTAAATACAGTATGCTAGGTGCTTAAGATAAATTTCCAAAGGCCCAGCCATAAGGGCAGTGCATTGTAGATACACGGATTCTCAGAGTTTATGGAATATTTCAAAATTATTTTCCTGTGTCTTCCTAAAAGCACAGGTATTGGCTCAGCCACTGTCCCCTCAAACCAAACAGGAAAAAATAGCAGTAAGTACAATTGCTCTTCTGTGCATAGGGTGAAACTATCTTAAGTACATAGTCAAATCAAGAATAACTTGAAACCACAGCAGGTTTGACTTGAATTGAACCCCAGATTCAACATTAATATAATATTTGAAGAACTGACACTGCTTCCCAGGCCCCACAGAACCAAGGAGAGGCACACAGCTTAGCTTTATCCCTACAAACTCATTATTTTTTAAAATATATATTTTTATTTATTTCAGAGAGGAAAGGAGAGAAAGATAGAAACATCAATGATGAGAGAAAATAATGCTCCCTGCATGCCCTCTACTGGGGATTAAGCCTGCAACCCGGGCATGTCCCCTGACTGGGAATTGAACAGTGACTTCCTGATTCATAGGTTAATGCTCAACCACTGACCCACACTGGGCTCAAATTTATTATTAATGAAGGAATTTTAGGCTTTAGTTATGCCTCTATCTTGCCTTGAGGTGAACTCTGAAAACTGAGTTAGAGAATACTCTCCAGATTATGGAACTAAAGCAAACTCCAAAGCACTGAGAACCCCTGTAGAACAGAGACACAGGCTTGTTTCCTCATTTCAAGGGAGCTTGTTGGATTCAGCACGTCCTTGAGTGTTGACAGCTGAATTTAAAAACAATGTAGGACTGAAACTGAATGGGACAGTGGTGAGGAAGGTAGAAAGGGGTGATAAGGGAATATCTTTCTTATACTTTTGTTTCTTTGGTTTCTCAGAGCCAACTAGTTACTATATGTTGCCTGATTTCTTGGAGGTAGATCATTGTTGGATATTTGTAGAGAGAGAAATTCAGTTTCTTCACCTCTTTCTTTCTATTCCTGTTTCTTGGTCCTTCTACCACTGCTTCTTTTAAAAAGAGGTAAAATAAATTTCTTGCACCTATGCGGGTAACCTTCATGGCATTTTCGAACTGCCAAGTGTTCTATAACCAGCCATCTGTGGAAATTGTTTTATGTATTTAACATACACTTTTTATTGTTCCATTCCCCCCTCCATACAGTTTATATTTTGATCATGTTCCAAAGGATTTTATCCAGATACTTCATGAATGTACAACAGAAAAAATATGTAAATACAAACTTATAATTGAAAATAATATTTTTCTTAAATTATTTTTTATTATTTATTTTCTCTCTCTCTCATACATACACAACCACAGAAGAGTTTTTAAGGATTGATTAATTAATGACTGATCTCTCTTATAACAACCTCCTTTTTTTCAGTTGAACTTTATTGCTTGTTTTTCTGAATATTTTGTCCTAAAATAGCTTAAAACAAGGTGATTTCACTAGATCAAAGGAATGATGTGTCATTTCAGAGCATGAACAGTTATTGAATATAACATTTCAAAACTGACTAATAATTTGGAATACTTTGGAATAGCTTCATGAGTACCTGTTCCCTTACACCCCCCCCCCGCCACCGCCCAAATCACATTATTGTCCAGAGGATATTGTGTTAGCCAAAGTTTTTCCCCAATCTGGATGGGAAGCTTCATGTCATAACAATTTTCAGACTTTACTGCAGCAATCAAACAGATTGTTCTTGTAGTGGTTACTTCCTGGGGAATTCGCCAACTTGGAGTTTGTACCAATGAGCCAACATAGGCCAATGGAACAGCCATACTCTTTATGTATTCATTTATAGAGCTATTTCAGAAGATGTTCTTGCAGCAGCTGCCTGTTTGTAAAAGAAGTCTTGGGGGCGTGCTAAAAGACACCTAAATGAGACTAGATGATCAAATGATGAAAAATAGCAAAAAGACAGGTAAATCACAATAGAAGATGCTGTGGGACTTTCTGTAGGGCTTCACCACCATGACTCTGAAATAACTGAAGTTTCAACACAACAATTTGAATGAAGTATAAAGCATTAAAAATACAAACCATAGTGTTTGCATCTTTCCCATCCCTATGTGAGCATGTATGTGCATATACTCACTCTCTCACACACATGCATAAACATACATATTAGCTCTAACTTATTACTGATATAGATATGGATTTTAGATAGCTGAGCAGTTTGCTTTTTATTTCTTTATTATGTTTTCATTATTTTATTTTTTATTGTTTAAAGTATCACAAATAGTAGTACATATATCTCCTTTTTTTTTTCCAATTGACCTTCCCCCAGCCTCTCCTACCCCCCGGCACATGCCCTCACCCCCCTCCTAGTGTCTTGCATCCATTGGTTATGCTTATATGCATTCATACAAGTCCTTCGGTTGATCTCTTACCTCCCTCCGCCCCCCCAACCCTCCCCAGCCTTCCCACTGTTGTTTGACAGTTTGTTCGATGTTTCTCTGCATCTGTATCTATTTTTGTTCATCAGTTTATAATGTTCTTTATTATCCATAAACTAGAGGCCCAGTGCACAAAATTCATGCACTGGGGGGGGGTGTCCCTCAGCCCAGCCTGTACCCTGTCCAATCTGGGACCCCTCAGGGGATGTCCGACTGCTGGTTTAGGCCCAATCCAACAGGGCCTAAACTGGCAGTCGGACATCCCTCTCACAATCCGGGACTGCTGGCTCCCAACTGCTCGCCTACCTGCCAGCCTGATAATCCCCTAACCACCCCCTTGCCAGCCTGATCGATGCCTAACTGCTCCCCTGCCGACCCGATTGCCCCCAACTCTCCTCCCCTGCCAGCCCAATCACCCCCAAATGCCCTCTGCTGCCAGCCCGGTCGCCACCAACTGCCCTCCCCTGCCAGCTCGATCGCCCCCAACTTGCCTCCCCTGCTGGCCCAGTCACCCCTAACTTCCCTCCCCCACCAGCCTGGTCGCCCCCAACTACCCTCCCCTGTTGGCCATCTTGTGGTGGCCATCTTTGAACACATGGGGGCGGCCATCTTGTGTGAGGGTGTAAGGGTCAATTTGCATATTACCTCTTTATTATATAGGATGAGTGAGATCATGTGATATTTTTCTTTCACTGACTGACTTATTTCACTTAGCATAATGCTCCCCAGTTCCATCCATGCTGTTGCAAAAGGTAAGAATTCCTTCTTTTTTGTAGCAGTATAGTATTCCATTGTGCAGATGTACCACAGTTTTCTAATCCACTCATCTGCTGATGGGCGTTTAGGCTGTTTCCAAATCTTAGCTATTATAAATTGTGCTGCTATGAACATAGGGGTGCATATATCCTTTCTGCTTGGTGTTTCTGTTTCCTTGGGATATATTCCTAGAAGTGGGATAACTGGGTCAAATGGGAGTTCCATTTTTAGTTTTTTGAGGAAACTTCATACTGTTCTCCACAGTGGCTGCACCAGTCTCCATTCCCACCAGCAGTGCACGAGGGTTCCTTTTTCACCGCATCCTCTCCAATACTTGTCGTTTGTTGATTTGTTGATGATAGCCATTCTGACAGGTGTGAGGCGGTACCTCATTGTTGTTTTGATTTGCATCTCTCAGATGATTAATGACTTTGAGCATGTTTTCATATGTCTCTTGGCTTTCTGAATGTCCTCTTTTGAAAAGTGTCTATTTAGGTCATTTGCCCATTTTTTGATTGGGTTGTTTATCTTCCTTTTGTAAGTTGTATGAGTTCCCTGTAAATGTTGGAGATTAAACTCTTATCAGAGATAACATTGGCTAATATGTTCTCCCATGCAGTGGGCTTTCTTGTTGTTTTGTTGATAGTTTATTTTGCTGTACAGAAGCTTTTTATTTTGATGTAGTCCCATTTGTTTATTTTCTCCTTAGTTTCCATTGCCCTAGGAGCTGTATTGTTAAATATATTGCTATGACAAATGTCTGCTATTTTGCTGCCTATGGCTTATTCTAAGATTTTTATGGTTTCCCATCTTATGTTTAAGTCCTTTATACATTTTGAGTTTATTTTTGTGTATAGTGTAAGTTGGTGCTCTAGTTTCATTTTTTTGCATGTATCTGTCCAGTTTTCCCAACACCATTTATTGAAGAGTCTGTCTTGACTCCATAGTATGGTCTTGCCTCCTTTGTCAAATATTAATTGCGCATAATGGACCAGTTTGCTTTTTAATAAATGAAATGTGCCTATTTATTTAAATGTCTGTGCCTAAGGTTGCCTACGACCGTATGCCCATTCATTTACTATATGCTTGCATTTTTTTTTTTTGTTTTTTAAAATATATTTTATTGATTGTTTACAGAGAGGAAGAGAGAGGGATAGAGAGTTAGAAACATCGATGAGAGAAAAACATTGATCAGCTGCCTCCTGCACACCTCCTACTGGGGATGTGCCCACAACCAAGGTACATGCCCTTGACCGGAATCAAACCTGGGACCTTTCAGTCCGCAGGCCGATGCTCTATCCACTGAGCCAAACCGGTTAGGGCTATATGCTTGCATTTTGTAGAAGGGAGAATAGTTGAGGATGACTCATTGGGATTAGATATAGAATGCAGATATAACTCAAATATTACCATTCTAAAGGTTTTAATAGATGTCTGTACACAAAGCATGAGCTTAGCTATGACTATCCTAGTTTCTAGTGCAGAGTTAATGTGCACTTTCATGAATGGTATCAGTTGTTTTGTAGATTTTATTTCTTAAGTCTCATTAGTCAAGTTTTAACTATCTGTGAACAAATAATGCAGGTAATGTTAACTACTGTATGGATTTTGTTGAGAAATCTGGCTCAGAATTGATTAGAAGCAATTAGCACATGGAAAAGTGTGATTGGGATATGTAGAAAAATTTAAATCCAGGCTGTATCAGCTTTAACTCACTTTCTGATTCTTCCTATCTAAGGAGGCTCAGAAAATGCGGTCATTTTAATATTCATCTAAGCAAAATATAGTTAGGAAGATCAAATTCTGCCCTGAATACCATATTGTACAATTCTGAACTCCAAGAGAAACACTTTTTAGGTAATCTGTTCTCTTGGATAATTTACTCTGATTTTGTCCCTTTCTATTAATCTAGAATCTAGCTTTGGGCAGTTGGGAGGAGCTAGTCTTGTCCAAGCTGAAGCTCTTTAAAAAGCACAGGTTAGCATAATGCTCTCCAGTGCCATCCATGCTGTTGCAAATGGTAAGAATTCCTTCTTTTTTATAGCAGTGTAGTATTCCATTGTGTAGATATACCACAGTTTTTTAATCCACTCATCTGCAGTTGGGCACTTATGTTGTTTCCATATCTTAGCTATTGTCAATTGTGCTGCTATGAACATAGGGGTGCATATATCCTTTCTGATTGGTGTTTTTGTTTTCTTGGGATATATTCCTAGAAGTGGGATTACTGCATCAAATGGAAGTTCCAATTTTTTGAGGAAACTTCATACTGTTCTCCACAGTGGCTGCACCAGTCTGCATTCCTACCAGCAATGCACGAGGGTTTCTTTCTCTCCGCATCTTCGCCAACACTTGTCGTTTGTTGATTTGTTGATGATAGCCATTCTGACAGGTGTGAGAAGGTACCTCATTGTTTTGATTTGCATCTCTCAGATGATTAGTGACTTTGAGCATGTTTTCATATGTCTCTTGGCCTTCTGTATGTCCTCTTTCAAAAAGTGTCTATTTAGGTCCTTTGCCAATTTTTTGATTGGATTGTTTATCTTCCTTTGGTTAAGTTTTATGAATTCCCTGTAAATTTTGGAGATTAAACCCTCATCAGAGGTAACATTGGCAAATTTGTTCTCTCATGCAGTGGGCTTTCTTGTTGTTTCGTTGATGGTTTCTTTTGCTGTGAAAAAGCTTTTTATTTTGATGTAGTCCCTTTTGTTTATTTTCTCCTTAGTTTCCATAGTCCTAGGAGCTGTATCAGTAAAGATATTTCTATGACAAATGTCTGCTATTTTGCTGCCTATAGCTTCTTCTAAGATTTTTATGGTTTCCTGTCTTATGTTTAAGTCCTTTATCCATTTTGAGTTTATTTTTGTGTATGGTGTAAATTGGGTGTCTAGTTTCATTTTTTTTGCATCTATCTTTCCAATTTTCCCAACACCACTTATTAAAAAGACTGTTTTGACTCCATTTTATGCTCTTGCCTCCTTTGTCAAATATTAAAATAAGCCAGTCAAAGAAAGCTAAATATCACATGATCTCACTCATTTGTGGAATATAATGAACAACATAAACTGATGAACAAAAATAGAACCAGAATCATAGAAGCATGGAACAGACTGTCCTACCTATAAGGGAAGGTGGGGGTGAGGGGTAAGAGATCAACCAAAGACTTGTATGCATGCATATAAGCATAACCAATGGACACAGACAAGTAGGTGGGTGAGGACATGTGCTGGGGAGTGGGGGCAGTTGGGAGAGGTCAATGGGGGAAAAAGGAGACTTATGTAATACTTTAAACAATAAAGAATTAAAATGCCTATGTAAAAAAAAAAACAAAAAAAACACACAGGTTAGAAGCCCTGAATAAGGCTTTGGAGCAGATGATTTAAAAAAGGGAAATGTGAAAGCTGAGAGCCTTCTGGAGCAAAGGGCCACTTCAGCTATCATGTCTGTCAGCCTGCTGGTGACAGCATCCAGCAGCTACTCAGTAGGCATCAGAGCTTGCTAAGGACAGCTGATGTGTTCTCTGGACCTGGAGAGACTTGGGAGCTAGCTGAAAGCCATTCCCTCCTTCTTAATTATTATCCATTAGTGCAGTGTGTTTTTTTTTATTGCAAAGTAGATTAAAAACAATTAGCAAGTGGAAAATGGAAGAGGCCCTTGCTGCTTTTAGTGTATAGAAGCAACTTTTGAATGTAATCAAATACTCTTTTCAATCAGATGTTCCATTTTACCTGAATTACATTTTATTCCTCTATCAAGGATACATGCTCTGTTCCAGTGGTTGGCAAACTCATTAGTCAACAGAGCCAAATATCAACAGTAAAACGATTGAAATTTCTTTTGAGAGCCAATTTTTTTAAACTTAAACTTCTTCTAACGCCACTTCTTCAAAATAGACTCGCCCAGGCTGTGGTATTTTGTGGAAGAGCCACACTCAAGGGGCCAAAGAGTCGCATGTGGCTCGTGAGCCGCAGTTTGCCGACCACGGCTCTATTCCATATAAACATGGAAATTTTCTGGACATGGAATCAGTATATGTATTGCTGCTTACTGCATCTACTTTTTAATGCTTTTTAGAAAATATTATTTGGTTAACTTAATTTTCTCATATTGAACAAGATATATATATATATATATATATATATATATATATATATATATATATACTGAGTGGCCAGATTATTATGATCTCTGAACGCATAATAATCTGGCCACTCAGAGTGTGTGTGTGTGTGTGTGTGTGTGTGTGTGTGTGTGTATATATATATATATATATATATATATATATATATATATATATATATATTAGAGGTCCGGTGCATGAATTCGTGCATGGGTAGGGTCTGGCCAGGGGGAGGGGACATGGGTGGTTGGCCTGCCTGCCTGCTGGTCAAACTCCTGCTCGAGGGGACAATTTGCATATTAGCCTTTTATTATATAGGATATACACTGAGTGGCCAGATTATTATGCGTTCAGAGATCATAGTAATCTGGCCACTCAGTGTATGTATATGATGGTTAAAGCATATTCCAAAGGCATCTTTTAACTCACATTGTAAGACTATGGAACCATATTGACTGCTATTGAGACAGTTTAATCATTCATTTTTAAACTATGAACATATTTTACTATACTTGTCCTTACCTATTACTATACTCTTATGTAAAAGGAAACTATTTTATAGGGAAAGTAATAACAATTAAAGGAACAATAGATCTGATTTTTTCAATGTTCAGGAAGTGAATCATTCAATGCCAAGCCTATAGAAATCAGGGACCACATAAATTTCAACATCACTATGTGGAATTTTTAATATTTTTCACATAGACTTGGATGAGACTTTGTGTAAATGAAAATTCCCTCATTTCTTACAATGAAGCTTGGGGGTGGGGTTGCATTTTAATTCTATCTTCTCCAAAAAGAATCAAAAGTTAGACAATTTTTATTGAGGATTGTGTTATATATTTCCCAAAGACTAAGGTGATAAAGAAGGTTAGAACCACCTGGTGAAAATTATTTTTTCTTTATTTATTAAGTTATTACATATGCCACCTGGTGAAATTTACATCACATTTGAAGAAACAGTTCTTAGTGTGTGAGATTTTTGTCATTAACATTTGCACAGCTTGATTCTATTTCTCATTATATCCCAATTATTGAATCAAATAAAATGAAATCATTCCTGTAGAGTGAAACACATGAAAATAGCAAACTACCCGTGAAAATTAACAAAGAAATATTGATCTTCAACTATTCCTATACCTTTATTTATCACTTAATCTAGCAATTCTTTCCATTTATTTTACTAAATCAGATAAGTTAAATGATTGTCTAGTATTATTGGTGAAAACAGAAGGCTATGTAAGAAATGAGGAAAACCTCAGAACAGAATCATGGTGCCTCCTGGACTTCTTAGTATGAAAAGTATCTGATATAATCAAGCAATGCAGCAGCAGTAACATCGTAAGAAATTCACAGTGAAGTATTTTCATTCATCACAACTGAAGCTCCAAAGGACCAAGTAAAATCAGTGTCAGAGCTGAGAAAACTAGAACCTTTGGTTATAAGTTTCTCTGTAAAGAGAGTAAATCATAGTTTAGATTTATCAGAGGTACAAAGCAAACTATTACTCTGTGTCCACAAATGCCAATTGTATAGGAGCACCAAACATCTGAGAGGGTAATGTTTGAGGGTTCTACTGCTTCTAATAAACATTCCCAAGCTCTTATTTGGCATGCAACAAAAGGTGAGGGCCTAGTAAGGCAGCCATGATAGGGATTGGGTAAAGAAGGGAAAATGACATAGAACTATCCTACTGAAGTAACCATGTGGTTTGGGTAATTTGTTATCCATTTACTTGCCCTAACTCCTCCAGTGAATGAGGAGTAGTGGTAATAGACTTCTGGAAAGACAACACATTGTATATTATCTGAAGGAGCAGAACTCATCCAATGTGTTTCTGTTGGACCTTTGTACTATACAAGATGGTGTTTGGGGCAGAAATTATTCTTCATACTTATATTTTTCTTAGGTTAATACTAAAGTGAGTGTGTATTCTCTGTGTAACTCCCAAAAATAGAATAAATTTCAAATCATCTTCTTCAAAAAGTGGGAAATACATTATGTTGATAGAGTAACATTCAAATAAAATGTATGCCATAGAGTACTTTTAGGAAGGCTCTCCAAGTCATTGGTTTGCCTTACTAGACAAGGTCTAAATTGTTTAAACAAAATATACAGGTGGGTTTTTTTTTAAAGATTATGAGGCTTCTGTCACTTATTTGCAACCCACAAGATTTTCAGGGAAGGCTATAGCATTTTATTTTAAATGGAATGGGTTCTAACAGTGGTTTTCTTTTACAAATTAAATTGGAGAACTAATTAAATTTCATTCCCCCTGATCAATGTTGTGTTAATAACCTGTGTGATAGCTATATTTAGCTATGAACACTCCAAGCAGGCATCAAATTAGTAAAAGCACATGGCTTATGACAAGAAGAAGAATGGTCAAGTTTATAATGTCCATTTTACACTTAATTTTTAAAAAAAATCACTTTATGAAACATTTTTCCCCATTGTCTTAGAAGGTTTTAATGTGATAGTGAAAGTCTGTGATTCATTTTTTTAAAAGCAATTGCTTGTTTCCTTCACATTTCAGGAGGATTGGAACTATAAAAAGACCAATTTCCAGGATTATATGTTTCATAGAAAAAGCAAGCTAGTATTTAACCATCAGCTTGCGTTAAGATCCTATATTGTGACTTAACATCATTGAGATCTGATGTGAGCCAGTTTCTTTCAATTTCATGTGTTTGCTAGAATATGCAGAAGATGATGTTTACTCACTTTGAAAAGTAACTTCCTCTTTAAAGACAATTTTGAGAAAAAATAAAGCTGTAATTATGTGGCCTTGCAAAACTAATATTTATCATTCCTTAACTAGTAAATGAGCAAGATCATATCATTCTTTCCATTATATACATTATGAAACCCAAGGTTCAAACATTTGCCAGACTTTAGTGAAGGGTCTTAGTTAAATCGGTGACAGAGCCAAAGGTCCCTCCCCACTAGAACTCTTTGATCTAAAAGAATGTAACTGAACTTATATAAGCTACTCCAGACAGATGAATGCTCATTTTTCAGGCAAAATGAAAAGTTCTTTCCTGTAACATTTCATAACGATGATTATTCTTCTATACTGTAAATTAAATTCAAATTTGTCATATTTATAACCTTTGAATTATCTACTTAGCCAACATAAATCAAAATATAATTTTAAAAGCACAATTAGAATAATTGGATTAGCTATTTGCTTTCATTTAAGTATCTATACAAAAGGAAACAAGGTTTTAAGGATTAATTTCTTGGATGTGCTGAGCAGCCTAGCTGATAACTGTGGTAGTGATGGAAATTTCTGTTAGTAAATGCTGGTAGTATTTGCTCACACCTTTCTTTAAAGGAAACTTGTCTGTTTCAACAGGCTCACTTATTTTTTTCTCTCATTCTGAAAATTACTTGAGTGCAGGACATTTATTTTTTCTCCTCTCTTTGGAAAAATATTCCTTCCTCCTGAACACAAATATTATAGTCCTGGTGAAATCTAACTGCTCAGCTTATGACTAGTTGGCTTTGTCTCAGTGAGATTTTGAGCAGTTAAAAATGGGATCCTATTTCACAGTCTCCACTTTTACAACTGATTCTCAAAATAAAACCAGTTGGGCATAATAAATGTTTTACTATCAGCACTTGCATGGTCACTTTAAAACTGAAGCAATTCAATAAAGCAAGATCTTCATTAGAATTTTCTGCTCTTTTATACAGTATAGTAGTCAAAAAAGAAATAGAATCAATCAAATACCTATATTAATCAAATATTTCAAGTTATGATTTGTGGCATCTGTGTAGTAATCACATTGGGGGTTGGTTGTTTCTTCCAGCAGGCAAAATAGTGGGAAATAAACTAAATTTCTATTGTGGATTCCCAGAATAACTGTTCATAAAGGCTAGTCATCGGATTGGTTTCTTTAAACATATAGCCACAAGCATAAAGTGAAAAATTTAGATAATAAAAACTAGGTAATGTTATTCCAGGATCGCATGCAATATCATTGTATAACATGGAGTCAGATTTTTTTAATATTTCAAATAGATTATGCATACATATGTGACTTGAGGCAAAAGCTCCTAATACTAGCTTTTTAGGGATAAAGTCAGTGATTGCTGGAAATATATCTGTGTTTGATTCTAACTAGATAATTGAAGAACATGGAGTGACTAATGTTATTTTAATAGTAGGTGCAGTCACATGGACACCTCATCTGTGAGTTAGTGACTTTAATGGGTTGTGTTTATTTATGATAAATGAGACCCTATGGGATAAAAATTAAAACTAAAGATTCAACTAAACCTTTTTTATTAATTTCCAAGAATCTAGTACAGTACCCTGCCCATAGGTAATCAATTAACATATGCTAGTTAATTAGCTTTGGTTTTGCTAAGATTGATTTCCTGTAATTCCTACAGAACAAGACTTCATCCAAGAAGAACAATATGAAGGAGTCATTTTACCAATAATTGGGAGTTGAGCTCAGTGTACAGGGGTAATCTTTGAAATGCCATAGTTTCTGAAAGGCTTCAGTAGGGGTCATTAAATACAAGGGATTATTTCATTCAACACTATCAATCAAATTGAGGAAGGTAGGCATTAACAATGCCTGTACTGGCACTTTTATTCCCTTCTATATATGGCATTTCCATGGTTAAGATGACTCACAATGTACTCAAATTAGGATTTTCCAGCCAACTGTTTTCCTGCACATTTTATCTATTTTCCAAGATTCAGAGAAGTATCTACCTGTCACTTGTTTTACAGTTTAGTAGTGTTTACATAAAGGATTGAAAAGGAGGCTGTGTTTTACCCCCCACCATTTTTAACCATTTTTTTTTACCCTCCAGAATTAAGCTAGTGACCTGCTAGCATCTGCCAGAAGATTTGCTAGTGTTAGTTAGACCCATATGCTTCTGGTGACTGGCAATTTGGAATAGCTATTTTCATTCACTGGCTGTCATAAAACCCCCAAAAAGCTATGCTCTTTTCTTCCAACAAGTGCAGTTGAACTCCTGGCAAACCAAGAGAGAGTGTCAGAAGATGGTTCTTGTTTTCTGTTCCTATCAGCTCTCATAAGCCACTACCTTCTAGAGAAAGCCTTCTTAGAAACCTTCCCAGGGAAACTCTGCAATTTTCCCTACCACATCTATTGGATTTACATATTATATTTCATTCCATTCCATATAATAAGTTATGTCAAGCCCTGTGCACATTACTGACATACTGCAAATGTCTAATAAATGTCAACCATTTCTATTATCAAATATCTATTATTATAACTGAGCCTCTCTAGTGGCCCTCAGGATAAAATAGCTGTTAAACCTGGGTCTAGGATGCTCTTACCAAGAAACAGCTTCTTCCCTGACTAGATAGCTATGTGTTCTCAAAGACTCCATAGCACACTATAATTACTCCTACGTCCATACTCATTTTGCCAAACAGTACTTGTACACTTATCTTTCATGTTTCTTTAACCAGAATGTAAACTCTGAAGAAGAAGATAGCTATGTATCAACTCCTGCTGTATCCCTAATGCTTAGCATAGTGTCTGAACTGAGCTTTTCATACATGTAGGAGGTGTTCAGTAATGTTTGCTGATTAAATGTCCTATTATCATAGGTACTGAATGACTCTCAGAGAGTGATACCTCAGAAAGGTGTGCATTCTTCAGGTATATCCCCAAACAGAGTTAGCCTAATCAAAATATGTGCTATGAATGGATGTGAAGCATTAATATTGGCAGTTATGCCCCAAATATTGACCTCAGGTTGGATGCAACATAAAAATCACACTTAGATATTAATTACAAATCCTTAGATTGACTGGTAGATAATTACCCTTTCATCATCATATGCATATCATACTTACTGATTGGCTAAAATGTGCTTAGAGTAGCCGCCCCTAAGAGGCACTTTCCCTGTCAAGTAACTGTCACCTGCACACATCAACCCTTAGCACATCTTAACCCTCTCTTACTGTCATTTCTTGCACCTGCTATTGATAGTTTCACCAAATTATACATCTAATCTCAGCTTCTCCTGTTTTCCTTTAACTAGTTATAAGATACTAAATAAATATTTCTTGCTCCTTTTTCATATATATATATATATATATATATATATATATATATATATATACATATATACACATACACACACATACATACTAGAAGCCCGGAGCACAAAATTCGTGCATGGGTAGGGTCTCTAGGCCTGGCTGGTGATCAGGGCTGATCTGTGGGGTGACTGAAGGGGCAATCGGGGGCCCCCACTGGCACCCGTCTTGGCTGGCCTGGGGCCTGCGGGCTGGGGGCAGCTCCTGTGTTGAGCATCTGCCCCCTGGTGGTCAGTGCGCATCATAGCAACCATTCTGCTGTTTGGTTGATTTGCATATTAGGCTTTTATTATATAGGATATCCTATATAATAAAGAGGTAATATGCAAATTGACCATCACTCCAACACACAAGATGGTCACCCCCATGTAGTCAAAGATGGCCACCCCCATGTGGACACAAGATGGCTGTCACAAGATGGCCAGCAGGGGAGGGCAGTTGGGAGGGACCAGGCCTGCAAGGGAGGGCAGTTGGGGGTAATCAGGCCTGCAGGAGAGGGCAGTTAGGGGCGATCAGGCCTTCAGGGGAGGACAGTTGGGGGAGACCTAGACCTGCAGGGGAGGGCAGTTAGGGACGACCAGGCTGGCAAGGGAGGGCAGTTAGGGGTGACTGGGACAGCAGGGGAGGGCAGTTGGGAGTGACCAGGTCAGCAGGGGAGGGCAGTTAGGGGTGACCAGGCTGGCAAGGGAGGGAAGTTAGGAGTGACTGGGCCAGGAGGGGAGGGCATTTGGAGGCGACCAGGCCTACAGGGAGGACAGTTGGGGCGATCAGGCTGGCAGGGGAGGGCAGTTAGGCGTGACCATGTTGGCAGGGGAGGGCAGTTAGGGGCAATCAGTCTGGCAGGGGAGCAGTTAGGCATGGATCAGGCTTGCAGGGGAGCGGTTAGGGGGCGATCAGGCTGGCAGACAGAAGCGGTTAGGGGCAATCAGGCAGGCAGGCAGGCGAGCGGTTGGGAGCCAGCAGTCCTGGATTGTGAGAGGGATGTCGGACTTCCCTCAAGGGGTCCCAGATCGGAGAGGGTGCCGGCTGGGTTGGGGGACACCCCCCCTCTGGTATATATATATATATATATATATATATATATATATATATATATATATATATATATATATTCCCATCCATGCATCCACCTATCCATTCATCCAGCTATACTTGGCAAACACAGCCCCTGCTTTCTCTGAGCTTATAGTCAAATGGAAGAAACAGACTTTGAACTGCTAATTATAATCAAGTACCTACTCAAGATCCCCTTTTCACTATGTCTGGCCACTGCTGAATGAAGATGACCATGAACAGATTACTATTACAGAGCAGCACTGTAACAGTATTTTCAGATGCTGGTATTAACTAAGAACAAGAAAGACCTAGGAATAATTAGATGGGATGTAGACAAGAAGGAAGTGCATTATTAAAATGGGATGCATTTTTAGGAATCAGTATCCAAAGTTAAGCTCTTGCCATTCATTGCCTGGCAACAAGAGAAACAGCTTCACCCTGCAAAAGCTGAGAATGTGCAGAGGACTGGAGAGCAGCTCTGGAGAACTCCCCCCAGGGATTTCTTAGTCAGATGTTTATAAACTATTTTCTAATTCTTGAAAGTGCTCTAAGGAGAGCTGATTAAGAACAGAAGAAAAGAAAAACCTGACTTTACCCCAATGAGTTCATAGAATTTCAATACCCACCACCACCCCATTTTAAGAACCAAATGCCTAAGTCCATGGTCGGCAGACTGTGGCTCACGAGCCACATGCGGCTCTTTGGCCCCTTGAGTGTGGCTCTTCCACAAAATACCACGGCCTGGGCGAGTCTATTTTGAAGAAGTGGTGTTAGAAGAAGTTTAAGTTTAAAAAATTTGGCTCTCAAAAGAAATTTCAATCGTTTTACTGTTGATATTTGGCTCTGTTGACTAATGATTTTGCCAACCACTGGCCTAAGTCATCCACCCTGAAGCAGATTTGATGCTGACTATAAGCACTAATTGATTGTCAGTTCTGCTCTGGTTTATACATGGGAGTGATATAACTGTTAGCAGCCATCATTGCACCAATCTTTTATTCACGCAGAAAGTAATTGTGCTTTGTATGAATGCAAATTTCCCACAATATTGCTATTTGTTCCTAAAGTTAAAACTTCTGCTTTAGAAAATTATATTCCTTCATATAGGCTAGGCAGCCCTTTACAAATCTTAACCTATTTAATCCTCACAACAACCCTATGAAGAATGTAGTATTGTTTTCCTCATTTTAAAGGTGGAGAAACTAAGACCAGAGGTTACAGTACTTTCCCAAAGTTACCCAGTGAGACAGACTTGGGTTCTAATTATTGCTCTGCCATTTTGTGACTTGAATCTGTTCTCTCAACTGGTATGCAAAGTTGCCTTAATATAGAGCAAATGAAGAAAAAAAGGACTCTATAGTACAACAGTCCTGAGCAGCTATTTGCCACTAGTCTTTAATTAGGTTTGTTTATCTACTTTTCCTTTTCCCAGTAGGCCAAAATCAACAAGCCAAGACATTTGATTGAAGTCAGCATATCTTGAAAATCACTTTCTGCAAAAAGAGCCACTAGAGGCCTAATATACTTGTCACCTTACTCTATTTTATAAGGGTCCAGTATCTAATCCATTAGTTTATATCCAGAAGAGACTATCTTGCAAGGAGTACAGCCTAACTTCTTTGTTACATCTAGATCAAGGCCCTGCAACTCTGCTACTTGCTAAACCATCCCAGGCATTTGGTTAGATACAGGTAATTCTGACACTTATTAGCAAGGCACATTGTAGTGGAGTCCTGATATACTCACCTGCCTCACGTAGTCGTGATCATCCAGTGAGTGAAATAGAGGTACAGTTTGCATATTTTGCTGTTGACAAAGTTAAATACATTTATTTATGTAAGTTTTAATTTACAATGTAAACCATTCTTTTTTTTCTCTCCTTAATTATTCTTCCTTTCTAATTATTCCTTTCTCTAAACAACATCTGAAGTATGGCACTGATTTTTTAAAAACTCCATTGTACTTAAATAAATAGCAAGTTATACTTTATAAATATGCTTTTCAAAAAAATATTTTTCATTGTTGATAGTATTATAGATATCTCCCATTTTACCTGCCTTTACCCTCCTCCTCACAGCTTTTATCCTCCCACCCCCAGGTCTTCACTACCCTATTGCCCATGTCCATGGGCTATGTATATAAGTATATGAGTTCTTTGGTTTATCTCTTCTCATCCTCTCAACCCCACATAAATATGCTTTTTATTGATTTTAGAAGAGAAGAAGGGAGAGAGGAAGAAAAAAAGATTTTAGGGAGAAACATTGATCCGTTGCCTCCTATACACAACCAAAGACTGAACTGGCAACCTTTTGGTGCACAGGATGATGCTCAACCAACTGAGCCACACCAGCTAGAGCTTGGCATATAATTCTTACTTAGCATCCCTCGTTCTAAAAAATCCTTACCTTTTTCTTTGGTAAACTGATGACAAAATGTGGTCATGACAAAGAAATGAGATGTGAATCATTCTCTACTATGTATATTTAGCCTGAGATCCCTGTGTTTTACACAGAGCAGTTTCAACACAAGTCATATCAGGTTTTAACCTCTCATTAAAGACACATCAGAGTTAAGCACTAGTTTCCTGATATAAACTCTTCTTGATATTTTAGTGTTTTATTTAATATATTTTAATTCATTCATTAAATAATAGCATGTTCTTTGGAAAGATGTATTTTTCATTTATTCTTTTGTTCAATACAATAAACTGACATTTCTAATATGTTGAGAAGATTGCACTTTCATATATTGCTGAGATTAGCCCTTGAAATTCACTAGCCATCAGGATTTGCTGCTTTCAGTGATTAATTATCTGTTGGCACACTTTTCAAAGGTATTCTCTTTAGCTATTTTCTTTCATCTTGACCTACCATTGTTATGAAGTCTTTCATGAATAACTCAAAAGTATATTAATAAAGGTTTATTTTGTTTCATTGGGTAGAGATGCTGGCTTATAATTATAATGCAGTTTATAACCATAGTGAAATGAAAGCCCCGATAGCTGTACCTCAGTTGAACCCTAAATACCATTTTATGACAAATAATTATTTAATATTTCGGTAAAGATCTTAGGAATCTGGAATAATTTGTCCCTTCAATCTGTCAGTCCACCAGGATTCATATCTATTCAGCAAATTTCTATGACATGAATTCAAAGATCGAAGCACTGTTCCAAATGCTGGATATACAGCAATAAACAAAACATAATACATGTCCTTATCTTCTAGAGGGTGTACACCGACAGTAGATAAACAAATTAATATACAATGTGTTTTGGAGAATAAACCAGCAGGGTTAAGGAGATAGGCCATGCTGGGAGATATAGGACATTTTCATATAGGGTAGTCAGGAAAAGCCTCTGTATTAAGGTGGCATTTGATGGACAACAGGGAAGGGTTCAGGTAAGTATCTGGAAGAAAAACATTCCAGGCAGAGGTATCCGCACATTCAAAGGTCCTGAGATGATAATATGCTTGACATGTTCAAGGGACGAGCTAGTAAACCAGTGTGACATAAAGTGAAAAAGAGATCACATGATTGATGAGAATAGAGAAGTAGCCAGGATCAGATTATGTATGATCTTGTCCAAGGCAAGGACTTTGGTTTTAACTTGGAAAATGAAAGCCATTGGAGGGGGTTGAGTAGAGGAGCTACATGATCTGCCTCATGTTGTAAATTAATGTTTTACTACAAATATGACTTTTATGGCACCAATGGCCAGCTAATGCAGTCAATTAGAGAATGCTATCAAGGAGTCCACAACCTCCCTCATCCTTCATTAACTTTACTTTGTTCCACACCTACAGAATGAACCTTAATCTTTAGACAAACATTGTGGGCAAATGCTTTGTGGGTTACAGTGGAATTGGCAAGAATGTGTAATTCACTCAGGCCATCCTATCCAAACTGCAAGGAGACAAAAACAAGTATATTCATTTACTTCAGCCATCAGCAGTGCAAGAAAAATAAATCTCACTGAAGTGAGTCAGTAGAATCTTCGTAAACCAAAGCAAGCATATTATGCCTTAAATGATGGCTCAGTGGCCTCAAGGAAGTAATGCACCTTCCTTAGCTACTAATTTACTACCAGGCCATGACTCAGGCTTAGGGAAAATCAAACCTATTATTGCTTACTCAAAATACAGTAAGCAACTGTAGGTAAACATTGAGACTGTTTAGAAGAACAGAAAGGTAATGTTGCTAAGAGGACAAATATGTAATCTGTAGCAGTTCTCACACTAGCTTTGTGTGTATATCCATCTTCCAATGACTGGTGGCTGTTTGCACAGCCATCCCTTTGCTTCCTCATTGGAGTTGCACATGTAATTTGATGTGTTTGCCTGAAGTTAAACACTGCAGTTCTAATGGTTTCACCTCTGTTTAACATGTCACCTTGTTTCTTCCTAATGCTAGAAAATTAGCAAAGTCACTGACTACTGGGCGTGGCCTGTAGAGCCACCCCTAAAGCTATGAGGTTTGAAACTCTGTACTCAAAATATTCGCACTGTCCTTTATTCTGGTCACTTAGCCTACAGCCCCTGTTTATTCCTTTTCACAATAATTTTCAGCCAGTATCAGTCTTCTGTAAATATTCTCTCCATAGATAGGTATTGCAGAAAGAATAACTTCAGTGACACTGAAATACCAAAGTGTGTTTAAAGTATATTTCTGGTGATTTACTAGTAATCTCACCATGCAAGAAGGTGACTTAAAAATGGAACCTTATTATCTTATCTTGGTGTATAATGTTAACTCTGATTAAATTGACTTGTGTTTGGCTAGTCCTAGAATGTATGAATTATGTTTTTTAGGTATTATAACAGTGGCAATTTTGGTTATTCTGGTGGTGCGATTCTGACTGATCTATTTTTAGGTTTCAACATACACTCTTTGAATTCTAAGCTATACCTTGACCTAGAATAGTCACACATTTTCTGAGATTAGTAAATGCTTAGCTCTTGCTGATTATAAAATAGAGCACTTAAATGTAGGAGATGATAATACCAAATACATCATTTTCAAATGGAATGAAGGCCTAACTAGGTTATACTAGTAGGAAGATACTCACCCACAGTAGGTCTGTATCTTGCTTGGACACTGTAAACTACACAATTCAGTTTTGTCTGTTGTCTCTCACTGCAAGAACACATTTTGGGGCATGGCATGGGTTCTGGTTGCAGCTCAAGAAGTGCTTTCTGGACAACTGTCTGGGGAAGGCAACTACTATTTTCAAAATGCTAAGCACCATGAGTGCCAGCATCTCATTTAACAAAAACAGGGATCACATGCCTATCTAACAAAGAGGTAATATGCTAATTGACCCTCACACTTTTGCAAAGATGATGGCTCCCACAGCCAATAAGGAGGGAATATGTTAATTGACTGCCCCACCCTCAAAGATTGTAGCACCCACAGCCAATAAGGAGGAAATATGCTAATTGACTGCCCCACCCTCAAAGATGGCAGAGCCCACAGCCACAAGATGGTGGCACCCAGTCCCCTCAGCCCCACTGGGTGGCAGGCGTGCGGCAAGGCCGGGCCTGCCCCCAGGTGGGCCTGTCCGCTCTGCGCACCTGCCTCTGGAGTCCCCCAGTCCCCTCAGCCCCCCAGCCACCCAGGGCTGGCCCGAGGCACAGGCAAGCCTCAGATGGCGGCTGCCTAGCCACCCAGGGCTGGCCCAAGGCACAGGCAAGCCTTGGATGGTGGCTGCCCAGCTGACGCCTGAGGCACAGGCAAGCCTCAGATGGCAGCTGCCCAGCCTCCCAGGGCCAGCCCAAGGTGCAAGCAAGCCTCAGATGGCGGCTTCCCAGCCACCCAGGGCCGGCCCGAGGTGCAAGCAAGCCTTGGATGGCAGCTGCCCAGCCTCCCAGGGCCGCCCGAGGCTCAGGTAACCAGGGCCGGCCAAGGCTTGTACTGCCTGTAGTGGCAGCAGCAGAGGTGTGATGGGGCATCGCCTTTCCCTGATCGCTGGGTCACCTCCCGCCCCTGAGGGCTCCCAGACTGTGAGAGGGGGCAAGCTGGGCTGAGGGACGCCCCCCTCCAGTGCATGAATTTTCATGCACTGGGCCTCTAATATAAAATAATCAGCTTCCATAAGTCAGCCAGAGATGATACTGCACCTTCTGCAAAACAATAAACATTATATATAAGATGTTGTTCAGAGAAGCTCTGACTCACTAAGCAAATCATGCATCATGATTCTGTACACAAACCAATTCCTTTGTAGGGCCAGAAGATTTAGCTGCTTTACCTAGGGACAGTATAGGATAACTAGACAATTCTGAAAATGTTATGCTTTATATGATCCAGCACATATAATTGAATATATTCTCTCCTTTCCTGAATAATTGGCATTTGAGGGTCAACCAAAGAACAAGTCCATGTCTCATCTTTCCAATAGGGGGTTACAGAACAAAGAGAAAATGGATCCTTGACAGGGTGGGGGAAGGAAGAATTGGAAGTTGAACCCATACAACCCTTTCCCTGGAGACATAACTTGGGTAGAAAAGGAAAAGGATATACATCTGGTTTGCCGTATCATCACCTTTGCATCAACTGACTGTTTATTTTAGTTGGAAGTCAGCATTGAACCAGTTCTGCCTGAAGCTAAGTGAGGGAGTTTAATTCTGAGAACTGAGATCTCCCTGAAGGGTCATATCCTTCTCTTTCTTTTGGGGAAGGAGTGTTCACACCCTCCTGATGCTGAGGAATACAGTAGGCATCATCAAGTGGCAACATCCCAAATTCATTCTCTCTGAGAATTTATAAAAAGAGAAGCAATCCAGCTGCTGATATGATTCATGAATAGATGATGCACTTACAATGACTTGGTGGTTCAATTTGTCATATACCAATCACATGCACTTAAAAGAGCCTTTATGTGGAATCAATATGAGCCATAAGACTTAAATACAAAGATATTGTGAACATTTAAAGTTTTAGCCCCTATGCTTACCTTTAAAGTAATAATGTGGCATATTTAGCAGTATAGATTTTTCATCACCAGCCATCTGCAAAAAAAATAAAAAATTAGTATGAGATAAATAATTTAGCTTTCTTCTGTTCAAATACAATTTCATTACCCTCTTCCTTGATGCTGTGTAAGTCTTCAGAAATAATTAATTGTAAAGTGCTTTTGCATCCAGCCAAAGCTGAGCCTGGAGGTTTCTGACATGCTGACATTTGATTCTTTTTCCTCTGTGTGCTGTGAAAAGAAGAGGTGCTGATTATTAGCAAGTGACCTCAGAGAATAGCATAGCTGGTGGCGGCTCCTGCACAAACATACTGTCTGCTAAATCACAGTATGTGAACCATGACACGTGGCAGCTTAGACGTTTAAAAAGTGCAGTTCAGCTCTAGCTGGTTTTGCTCAATGGATAGAGCATTGGCCTGTTGACTGAAAGGTCCTGGGTTCAATTCTGGTCAAGGGCACGTACCTATGTTGTAGGCTCAATCCCTGATCAGGGCGAGAGCGGGAGGCAACCAATTGATGTGTCTCTCTCACATAGATATTTCTCTTTCTCTCTCTCTCTCTCTCCCCCTCCCTTCCATTCTCACTAAAAAATCAATGGAAAAATATCCTCAGGTGAGGATTAACAAAAAAAATAAAAATTAAAAAGTTCAGGTCATTTTTTTTTAATTTAAAAAAATGTAGAGCACAAGAAAGAAATTTAGGAGAGATTTGTTACAAATTCCCTGGGACCTAGTGCTTCTCTCTAATTACAGTAATAGCTCAGCCTCTGAAGCACAGGAATTGGATCAGAGGAGGTATATTTCCATTCATAAGAAAAATCTCTGCTCCTTTTGTTCCTGGTTTTATTTCTCCAATCTGGCTTGAGTTGAGAAATCTTCTGGTAGAGTTGTAGACAAACACTGCAAGATTGTGGAGGGCCCTGAACACCAGGCCAGGGAGTTTGGATTTTATTCTGTAGGCAGCAGGGAGCCATTAAAATATTTTGAACAGGAGGAGTGTAAAAAAAAATAGGATTTGATTTGGATGCACGTTTAGTATAAAAGTGCAATGATAAGATATATTAAGGGAGTATTATGGTTTTGTTCACAGCATTAACATAACTGGAGAATTCATCTCTACTAGCTGTCTAGTTCAGCTTTTACAGCATGCAAATTTTCAGGGCCAGCTGCAAGAGTTTGATGATAAAAGAACTAAGACTTGATTACGTGAATGTAACTATATAGAGAGGAATTTTAGTGATCAAGATCACTGGTAACACAGAATAATAATCATTTTAAAGGGTGACTGTAGAGTTTTTGCTATTTTGTTTGAGTTCTTTGAAACCACTTCTGTGCTATATAATTACCTTAAATTTTAAGTGTTCCCTATGGGAATAATTTATGCATTTTGCATTCTCATGCAAATGCTTTAACTGTCTACGCTGTTGAAAATGAAAGCTGAAAATTATTCCAACTAGGTTGTTGTTTTGTGCAAAACTTATGAAGTATTAATCATTTTTTATATATTCTTATAGTTGGTATTATATTCTGGCATTGTGTTTTCAACCACAGTAATAAATAGGTAACAAATATTTGAAATTTGAAATTGAATATCTGGATAAAGAACTGTAATTTGCCTATTTCAAAATGTAATATCATCACACTCTTTCTTAAAAAATTAATATAAAGTGTTGCAGTATTTTAAGAATTACAGAACAAACAAAATTTAATTAAAACTAAGCTACTGAAAGCTCATTTATGAATTATAGTTGGGTACTTAGTCTGAACACTCCTGTGAAGCACTGAAGTTTTGTAAGTCAGGCTTCACTGCAGTGGTTTCTACATAACTATAATATAAGGTGATAGGAATAATAAACATCATTACAGGTGGTGGTGGCTTGTCATAAATAGGGAATCGTTGCCTTGTTTACCAAGACATAGCTATAGTTCTAAGCATTACATTTCTTTTACGAAAATATAATTCACTTTGTAATATTGACATTCATATTTCAAAGTCTTGTTTTAATTAATTTTTTCAGGACTTTGCACTAATCCTGAGTTTCTTGAGACCTAGATTTCCTTCCTTCCCCACCCAGCCCCCAGAGATGGATGTGCAGCACGCCTAGGAAAATCTCCAGGAAGAAATAAATGGGTTTACTCCTCTATCAGGTTCCTCTATAAATCTACAGATACTAAGTTAAAGGAAGAACACAACCAGCCCTGGGTGGCCTTTCAGATTTTACCCTGAGCTCAGAGCACAACTGGGAGTTTGGAGAGGAAACAGAAATTCTCTCCAGCACAGCAGACACACTTTTCTACCTTCCTCATTAAACCTTTGGAGTGGGTGTGGGAGTGGTGGGTATGGGAGACCTTTCTTAATGGCCACAGAATTATGGAATTGGGAAAAACAAATCATCACATTTACTTTCTCTGTTGTCACTTCTTGTCATCTTTCTCTGTCTCTTTGTCCCTACCCCCGCCTCTGTCTTGGTCTCTCTGCCTCCTCCCCTTCTGTCTTGTAAGCATGGGCTCTCATCTACATGCTTGAGTCTGACTAAATTGGTTTATATTTCTCCTTACCTGTTACCCACATCTTCACCTAGTTTCAGTAAATGTGACCCAGGGTCATGCCCTAGAGACTTTTAGTTTAGAGAGGTCACTGGAAAGAAAAAAAAATAGAAATGTGCCTAATTCAGTTGCAATCATTTTGCAATAGGAGAATGAACTTTTCATGGCTTGATCTAGGACCGTGTTTGGCAAACTGCGGCTCGCGAGCCACATGCGACTCTTTGGCCCCTTGAGTGTGGCTCTTCCACAAAATACCACAGCCTGGGCGAGTCTATTTTGAAGAAGTGGCGTCAGAAGTTTAAGTTTAAAAAATTTGGCTCTCAAAAGAAATTTCAATTGTTGTACTGTTGATATTTGGCTCTGTTGACTAATGAGTTTGCCGACCACTAATCTAGGAGAATGTTAAATGCACACATTTACATAGGAGAAAAAAAATCTTTTTTTGGAGAAAGCAGTGGACTGGGAGACAGGCTGGCGGGCTTGGCTAATGCTCTGTGTTAAATCTCTTCCTTCTGCAACAGGACCAGTGAGGGCTGCTAGGTCCTTATTGTTTTGCATCCCTGGAAACATCTTAGAGATCAGGTTGCCTTAAAATAAAGGACTCTCATATGTCATCAACAACTACCTTATATAGATTCCAGCTTCAAAGGAGCTACTTCCCTGCCTGGATTCATTCTCTAAAAGAAAATGTGAAAGCCAGATTTCATTATAATTAGCGTCTCTGGTTCGATTTCTTCAACTGTAAAAAAAGATCTTTAGAGAGAAAACAAAGGTCTACCAAAATCCATTATAATCATTACCTTTATTGTCATTATCATTATTACATTTTCTCTTATCTGTCACTTGAATGCCATAACTATTTAAGCAGTTGTAGCAAACTTTAAAAATAGGTACTGCTTAATATGAGCCTAACCAGCGGTTAAGGACAACTGGGGGTGCATGTGTGGGGAGGGGTGTGGGATGGGAATGGGGGGATGAGGACAAATATGTGATACTTAATCAATAAAGAAATTAAAAAAAAATAGGCACTGCTTAAACCTAAGGAAGGTACTATTAGATTTTCATTATTGTTGTTATTAGTAACCTACATTATGAAAGTAGAACTAGTAAAAGAGCATTTAGAACAGAAGAAGTGAGACAATATTGTACCTTTTGTAGCATAAGTTAAAATGAAACATGTAAATGTCATTTGGCCCATTCATTCTGGGTTACGTATTTCACAGATCTTTTTAATATCAATTTTTGTTTTTTCTTTCCAGTAACCTCTCTAAACCAGAAGTTTCTAGGGAATGACCCTGAGTCACATTTAATGATACTAGGTAATATTACATAAATGTTCTAGTAATTCAGATTTTAGGATCTTAGGCTATTTTAAGCCCCAAATTAAAAACTCATGTATTGTTACCCTTGAAAAGGAATCAATACTGAATGCAGTTATACATACAGTTAACATGTAACAGGAACCTGTCTCAGAAATGGAAATGTGCTTCTCTGTTTGCTTTCACTGACCAACAGTAATTTCCATACCGGTTTCAAGTTGGGAGTGGGATGGAGATGCTGCATTTTCTTTTATATCACATGAACTGAAAATTAAGGCAAGGGGAGGGATCCCACCATCAGTGAGTGTTTACACATAAGCTAGCTGCTTTCCATGGCCTCTGCAATCCTTCCTGTGATGCACCTGGTGGTATTTTATAGATGCAGGAACAGAGCACAGGTGAATTGCCCAAATTCAGAAATCTGGAAAGTGGAATAGGCAGGTTTGCATAGAGATCTTCAGTGTACAAAGAGGCAGGGCACACAAATAGGAGGAAGGGCTGAAACTTCAGCAAATGTTGAAACTGTACATTTAGAAGAAAATTGATATTGCAGCTATTGCCTACATAATGACTATTAAGGTGACTATGACACTTGCAATTGTGTTTACTAGTATAAAGAAATGAATTAAGGATTTATTTTCTTTGGTTTCTTCATTTGTGAGGTGGGAGAATTCCTCTCAGGCCATAGGGATGTAGATCCACTCAAGTTACTATAGAGAACTGCTGTCAAGATTAAATCAGATCATTACATATGCAAAGGAGCCTCCCACAGTGCTTGGCACACAGTAGGCTCTCATTAAGTAGTAGTTTAGAATGTATTCTTCCATTTGAGTCTTAATTTAATTCATTGACTTCCCTCATTCATATTCATGGTAAATGTCTGTCACTAGCATTCTCTCATTAGCTCCTTTCAATGCACTCTCTTCATAGAGAGATTACTCTCTTTTGGACTTCCTATCCTCAAAAGTAATTTGCAGGTGTAATGTGATGTGGCAGTCCAATAGCCCTCTGTGACACCTTTTTCATCATTCATTTATAGATGAGGCCTTTGCATCTTATCCTATGAGACTCTGGGTTTTATGGTTTGCAGAAGAAAGCACACATTAATGACTTCTATTTGAGCAGTCACTGTTTGTCATTGCTTTCCTACTTGTGCAGGAGAAAAGATAAGAAGTCTCCTTTTAAAATTTTTGAAGAAGTGGACTTCTGGTCATTGTAAGTGATTCTCTTCTACAGAGACAGACCCTATCAAATTTAACACAATCACTATCCAACACAAATCAAAATTCCAATCCTCAATATTTCCTGAAGTACCAGAATATCCTATGCGCCCACCTTGCTATGATTTTTTTTAAATTTAAATTCTTTATTGTTTAAAATATTACATAAGTCTCCTTTTTCCCCCATTGACCTCTCCCTGGCTGCTCCCACCACCCAGCACACGCCCTCACCCCCTACTGTCTGTGTCCATTGGTTATGATCATATGCATGCATACAAGTTCTTTGGTGGATCTCTTACCTCCCACCCCCGACTTCCCTCATAGGTTGGACCGTCTGTTCCATACTTCGGGCTCTATTTTTGTTCCTCAGTTTATGTTGTTCATTATATTCCACAAATGAGTGAGATCATGTGATATTTCTCTTTCTCTGACTGGCTTATTTTGCTTAGCATAATGCTCCCCAGGTCAATTCCATGCTGTTGCAAATGGTAAGAGTTCTTTTTTTTTTTTTTTTTTTTTTTTTTTTTACTGCAGTTTAGTATTCCATTGTGTAGATGTACCACAGTTTTCTAATTCACTCATCTGCTGATGGACAATTAGGCTGTTTCCAAATCTTAGCTATTGTAAATTGTGCTGCTGTGAACATACGGGTGCATAGATCCTTTTTGATTGGTGTTTCTGTTTTCTTGGGATATATTCCTAGAAGTGGGATTACTGGGTCAAATGGGAGTTCCATTTTTAAGTTTTTGAGGAAAATCCATACTGTTTTCAACAATGTCTGCACGCGTCTGCATTCCCACCAGCAGTGCACCACAAGGGTTCCTTTTTCTCTACATCCTCGCCAGCACTTGTCCTTTGTTGATCTGTTGATGATAGCCATTCTGACAGGTATGAATGGTACCTCATTGTCATTTTGATTTTCATCTCTCAGATGATTAGTGACTTTGAGCATGTTTTCATGTCTCTTGGCCTTCTGTATGTCCTCTTTAGAAAAGTGTCTATTTAAGTCCTTTGCCCATTTTTTGATTGGATTGTTTATCTTCCTTTGGTTAAGTTGTATTAGTTTCCAATAAATTTTGGAGATTAAACCCTTATCGGAGATTGTTAGGTTGCCGAAGGAGGAATGCATGAGGCCAGAGTGGTGAGGGCTTATGAGTTTATTCCATCATCCGCACACCAGGTGGCTGAGCCTGGATGGCTCCAGTACCCAATGAGGGGAGTCAGAGGCTTATAAAGGACTTTTGGCGGGATTTTTCTGGGCGGAGACTTCTTTATACATACCCTGAGGGAAGAGAATGGAATGTGGTCACCATAAGTGAAAAGAGGTCTTCAGCAAAGGGAATGTCCATAGTGAAAAGACCTGAAAAGCCAGTTCCCAGAGGAAGGGTATCAACTCAATTGCTTGATCAAACCTAATAGAGAGATAACATTGGCACATATGATAGCCATTCTGACAGGTATGAGATGGTCATTTTGATTTTCATCTCTCAGATGATTAGTGACTTTGAGCATGTTTTCATGTCTCTTGGCCTTCTGTATGTCCTCTTTTGAAAAGTGTCTATTTTGGATTTTGCCCATTTTTGGATGGATTGTTTATCTTGATTTTGTTAAGTTGTATGAGTTCTCTGTAAATTTTGGAGATTAAAACCTTATCTGAAATAGCATTGGTGAATATTTTCTCCCATGCACTGGACTTTCTTGTTGTTTTGTTGATGATTTTTTTTGTTTTGTTTTGTTTTGTTTTGTTTTTTTTGCTGTGCAGAAGCTTTTTATTTGATGTAGTCCCATTTTCATATTTTCTGCTTAATCTCCATAGCCCTAGGAGCTGTGTCAGTAAAGATATTGCTATGACATATGTATGATATCTTGCTGCCTTGTAGGATTCTTGTAGGATTTTTATGGTTTCCCATCTTACATTTAAGTCCTTTAGCCATTTTGAGTTTGTTTTTGTGTATGGTGTAAGTTGGTGATCTAGTTTGATTTTTTTTTTTTTTTGCATGTATCTGACCAAATTTCCCAGCATCATTTATTGAAGAGACTGTCTTGACTCTTTCGTATGTTCTTGTCTCCTTTGTCAAATACTAATTGAGCATAATGGCGTGGGTCAATTTCTGGGTTCTCCATTCTGTTCCATTGGTCTATATGTCTGTGCTTGTGCCAGTACCAGGCAGTTTTGAGAACCGTGGCTTGGTAATATAGCTTGATATCTGGTATTGTGATCCCTCCAACTTTGTTCGTCTTTCTAAAAATTGCTGCAGCTATTCAGGGTCTTTTTTTATTCCAGATGAATTTTTGGAGAATTTGTTCTGGATCTTTGAAATATGCTGTTGGTATTTTAATGAGGATTGCATTGAATCTGTAGATTGCTTTGGGTACTATGGACATTTTAACGATGCTGATTCTACCAATCCATAAACACTGTATGCTCTTCCATTTGTTTATGTCTTTCTCTATCTCTTTTTTCAATGTCCTATAGTTTTCCGAGTACAGGTCTTTTACCTCCTTAGTTAAGTTTATTCCTAGGTATCTTAATTTTTTGGTGCAATGGTAAATGAGATTGTTTTTTTAGTTTCTCTTTATTTGAGTTCATTATTGGTGAATAAAAAGGTCATAGATTTCTGGGGGTTAAATTTGTATCCTGCTACATTGCCAAATTCATTTATTAGGTCTAGTAGTTTTTTGATGGAGTCCTTGGTTTTTCTATGTACAGTATCATGTCATCTGCGAATAAGGACAGTTTTACTTCTTCTTTTCCCATTTGGATGCATTTTATTCCTTCTTCTTGTCTGATTGCTATGGCTAACACTTCCAGTACTATATAGAACAGGAGTGGTGAAAGTGGGCACCCCTGTCTTGTTTCTCTTCTTAAAGAAAATGGATTAAGTCTTTGCCCATTGAGTATGATGTTGGCTGTACGTTTGTCATATAAGGCTTTTATTATGTTGAGGTATGATCCCTCCCTTCCCACTTTGCCTAGAGTTTTTATCAAGAAAGGGTGTTGGATTTTGTCACATACTTTTTCTGCATCAATTGATATGATTATGTGATTTTTGTCTCTCAATATGTTTTTGCTCTGTATCACATTTATTGATTTGTGGATATTGTACCATCCTTGCATCCACAGAATAAATCCCACTTCCTCATGGTTTATGATCTTTCTTATTTATTGCTGGATCCGATTTTCTAGAATTTTGTTGAGGATTTTAGCATCTATGTTCATCAAGGATATTGGCCTGTAGTTCTCTTTTTTGGAGGTGTCTTTATCTGGTTTTGGAATTAGGGTAATGCTGGCTTCATAGAAAGAGCTTGTAAGTGTGCCTTCCTCTTGAATTTTTTGAAATAGTCTAAGGAGGATAGGTTTTAGTTCTTCTTTGAATGCTTGGTGGAACTCCCCAGTAAAGCCAGGGCTTTTGTTTCCTGGAAGACTTTTGATTTCTGCTTCAATTTCCTTGGTAGTTATTGGCCTATTTAGGTTTTTTGATTCTTCCTGATTGAGTTTTGGGAGCTTGTATTTTTCTAAGTATATGTGCATTTTATCTATGTTGTTCATTTTGTTGGAATCGAGTTGTTCATAGTATTTTTTCATACTCCTTTGTATTTCTGTGGGATTGGTTATTATTTCACCTCTTTCATTTCTGATGTTTTTTATTTGTGTCCTCTCTCTCTGCTTCTTGGTGAGCCTGGATAGAGGTTCATCAATCTTGTTTATGCATTCAAAGAACCAGCTCTTGGTTTTGTTGATCTTTTGTATTTTTTTTTTTTTTTTGGTCTCTATGTTGTTTATTTCTGCTCTGATCTTTATTATTTCATTCCTTCTGCTTATGCTGGGCTTTTCTTGTTGCTCTCTTTCTAACTCTTTGAGTTGTAGGGTTAGATATTTTATTACCATTGTTTCTTGTTTATTGAGGTAGGCATGTAGAGCTATGAACTTCCTTCTCAAGACTGCTTTCACAGTGTCCCATAGATTTTGGATTGTTGTGTTTTCATTGTTGTTTGTTGCCAGGATGCTTTTTATTTTTTCTTTGATTTCTTTGGTAATCCAATCATTGTTTAATAGCATGCTATTTAGCCTCCAAGTGCTTGATGTTTTTTTCATTGTTTTTGTTATAGTTTATTTCTACTTTTATGCCATTGTGATCTGAGAAGATGCTTGATATGATTTCTATCTTCTTGAATTTGAAGATACTTTGCCTGTGTCTCAATATGTGGTCTATCTTTGAAAATGACCCTTGTGCACATGAGAAGAATGTATATTCTGTAACTTGGGTGTGAAATGTTCTGAAGATGTCAATTAATTCCATCTGATCTAGTGAGTCATCTAGGATTGATGTTTCTTTGCTGATTTTTTATTTAGAGGATTTATCCAGTGATGTCAGTGGTGTATTAAAGTCCCCTACTATGATTGTATTGTTGTGGATCTCTCCCATGATATATTCCAGGGTTTTTTTTGTTTTTTTTTTTTTATGTATTTGGGTGCTCCTGCATTGGGTACATATATGTTTATCAGGGTTATATCCTCTTGTTGTATCGATCCCTTTAGTATTATGAAGTGGCGTTCCTTATCTCTTGTTATGGACTTCACCTTGAGGTGTAATTTGTCACATATAAGTATTGCTACCCCAGCTTTTTTTTCATTTCCATTTGCCTGAAAAAAACTTTTTCTATCTCTTCACCATCAGTCTGTGTGAGTCCTTTGTTCTGAGGTGGGTCTCCTGAAGACAGCAGATATATGGGTCATGTTTTCTTATCCATTCAGCTACCCTATGTCTATTGATTGGGACATTTAATCCATTTACATTTAAAGTTATTGAGAGGTACTTGTTTGTCACCACTTTTATTCTTTATGTCTGTGTTCCTTCCTCCCTTCGTATTTCTTCTTTTTATAGCAGTCTCTTTAGCATTCCTTGCATTGCTGATTTGGTTGTTATAAACTGCCTTAGTCCATTTTTGTCTGTGAAGCTCCTGATTTCACCTTCAGTTTTGAATTATAGTCTTGTTGGGTATAGTATTCTTGGATTCAGAACCTTGCTTTGCATGACTTTGTATATTTCATTCCATTCCCTTCTGGCCTGATGTGTTTTTTTGTTGAGAAATCATTTGATAATCTGATGGGAGATCCCTTGTAGGTAACTTCCTGTCTCTCTCTGGCAGTCTTTACAATTCTTACTTTGTTGTTGGGATTTGCCGATTGAATTATAATATGTCTTAGTGTCAGTCTTTTTGGGTTCATCTTGTTTGGGACTCTGAGCTTCTTGGACTTGTGTGAGTTTTTCCTTCTCAATATCAGGGAAGTTTTCTGTCATTATTTCTTACAATAGGTTTTCTATTCCTCGCTCTGTTTCCTCTCCTTCTGGCATCCCTATAATATGGATGTTGTTTTGTTCCGTATTGTCCTAAAGCTCCCTTAGGCTCTCCTCCTGTTTTTCAAGTTGTTTTTTTCCCCAGTTGCTGCTCTGCTTGGGTATTTTTCCCTACCTCGTCTTCTAGCTCACTGATGCAGTACTCCACTTCTTCTAGTCCACTGTTGATGCTTTCTATTGTGTTTTTTATTGCAGCTATGTCATTCTTGATTTCTTCTTGGTTCTTCTTCATTTCCTCTTGGTCCTTAGACATATTGAATTTGTCTTCCATCCTTTTCAGCGTACTTATGACCATTGCTGTGAATTCTTTATCTGACAAATTGCATGCCTCCATTTTGTTTACTTCATTTTCCGTTGATTCCTCCTTTTCTTTCGTATGGGGGCTGTTTCTTTGTCTCCCCATTTTTTGCTCCTCTCAGGGTGTCTGGTAATGTAGCTCATTCTCTACCGCGTTGACTTAAAGGCACAAAATACAACATGACAAGACACATCACAGAGGGCACCATACATGAATGTATTCATGATACCAATAACCCCAAATAATGACCACCAGAGAAAAGAGTATAAGGGAGACAAAAGAGTGCATAAATGATATTGGGAAAAGGAAAAAAGGTAAGAGAGAAAAGAAAGAGAAGAAAAAAGAAGAAGGAAAAATATATGTATATGGGAAAAAACTCCAAAAAACCAACAACTAATACAAAAAATGCACACAACAAGCACCCAGAAAAGAAGGAGGGAGGCTGAATCTGAAGAAGCAGAGCTTATTTCCAGAAGGTAAGGTCAAGGAATTAAATGAATGGGGAAATGGCCACAATTCAGTATAGAGGAGGTAGAAAGAGAATGAGTGTATAAGAAGAAACTAAAAAACAAAATACTAAAATAATAATAATAATAACAATAATAATAAATAATAATAATTGGAAAATATATATATTAAAAATATATATTAAAGAAATATAATTTTTCCTTTTCTTTAATCTATCCATCTATGTATTCATCTATTTTTGGAAAAGGAGAATAGAGAGCAGATAGGCCTTTGTTGGTGATTGAAACTAATTACGCTATAGTAGAAGAAGAGAACAAGCGAGGAGAGGAAAAACAGAAGCATAAAAAAATAAAAAAAACGAAAAAAAAATCTAAGAAACAAACAAACAATAAGAAGAAAGAAAGAAAGGGATAAATTTGGCTAGTGAAGAAAGAGAAAAGAGAAGTGTGCATGGACTTGGAGCAGAGGAGAGGAAATTAGATACATGAGTATGATCAATTTTTAACAAGGAGTAAAAAGAAAGGATAGAGAAAAACTAAAGTAGCAACAGGGGAAGAGAAACAGGATGAAAAAGGGGAAAAGTGAGGAAGAAAGTGTTGGCATAAAGAAAAAATTGAGATGGAGTAATGTAATGATAAAAAAATGAAAATAAAAATAGAATGTAGAACACTAATCCAAAATAAAATAAAATAAAACTTAAAAATGGTAAAATGATAGTAATAATAATATAACAAATAAAAATATAATAAAAAAAGTAAAATAAAGTGAGAAAAAATTTTCATTTCTTAAGTAAAAGATAAAAAATAAAAAATGAAGCAGTGAAGTTTGTTCACTTCAGCAGAGCTTCAATGACCCATGGGGTCTGGTTTAAGATCCCTCTCTACTGTTCTGCCTGTCACATCTATTTCCTGTCAGGTAGTCAGCACAGTGTTGAAGTTCCCAGCGATCCACCACTCCTTTGTGTCATAAGCCACAACCTTGGTTTCAAGTAGGCGGGATCACTCTGCTCACTTTGTTTCTCTGCCTGCCTTCAGTTGTATTTACACAAGCGTCTATTTCTGACACAGCCCCTGAGTGGCAGTGTTTCTGTATTAGTTTCTCGGACCAAATGGCTCCTCACACCAGTCTCCCAGGGCTCCCTGGGGGTGTTTAGACTCTTCCTTCCACTGCCACACTCAAGACTGGGTTGGAGGGACGAACTGTCCCAGAGCTGGTTCCCTGCTCATCTCTCCTTATTCTGTTCCCCAGTTTCCACAAAAATCATCTTCCCCTGCAGTCTCTGTGAGTGTGTTTAATTGAAATATCCTATGCATTGGGTTTAGCAAGTAAAAGCAAGGAAGTTATAAAGACAAAGCAACCACTTTGCCTAGTGTCTTTCTCCCCCTGGCACTGCGCAACCAGTATAGCACTTCAGGCTGCCTTTCTAGTCACAGTCTGCCAGGTCTGTGGGCTTAGATCTAGAGTCCTCCACTGCCAGCAGCCCTGTGGACCCCTTTCCACATTCGAGGACTACACTGACCCCAAGGGCTGTGGGTTTGGTGCAGTCTCCTTCTGAGATTCTAGTCCTGGGTGCGCGCATTTCTCCCTCCAGCCTGGATCCCAGATTCCACCTCTCTCCAGGCGATCTCTGACCTTTCCGTCCATGGATTGCATCACCAGCTGTGTTTAATTCGCCAATTCCGGGTGGATGTTATTCAATTCAGCTGTTTCTTCTGTCTCCTCTGTGAGAAGGCCTATTCATATATTCAGCTGCCACTTTGTCTCCCCCTGGACAAACTTTAGGTGCCTGCGGCTGGGGATGCTGGAGTCTCAGTGTCCATGGGTTCACAGCTGACGCAGCTGGTCCTTGGGCATTGTGGCTGTAGGGTCCCGGGAGGTATCTGAGGTCTTCCCCAGGTGAAGGTAAGGCTGGGCTTCTGATCACAGCTGCTCTCCCCTTCAAGATGGCGCGGTCTCTGCGGCAGAGCCAGCTGCTCTGGGAGAAATTTCAGTGGTAATAGAGGCTGCCCAGTCAGGGGAGCCTGGTCTGCCAGTCCCCAACAGTCCTATGGAATATAACTGTCCCTAACTCACCAATACACACACTGCCCGCATGTCCACACACTCCCCTTTTGCTCTCTCACTCATTCACACTATCTTGCTGACTGTCATCCCATTGGCCACCATCTTGGACCTCTGTAATTTTTTTTAATAGTCCACCTCATTCCCAGGTTTTTTTCAATTGATCTACAAGGAAAGAATCTTTCTCCTTTTCATGTCAGTTTCTTGGATCTCTTGGAAATGTTTTCAGAGTTCCCAGGCTTTGAATATTCAGATAGGAGCTTGCAATGACTATTTAAAAAGATAGAACCACCAGCCAGTATGGCTCAGTTGGTTGAGCACTATCCCATGCACCAAGAGGTGGCCAGTTTGATTCTTTGTCAGGGCACATGGCCAGATTTTGGTCTTGATCCCCAGCGGGGGATGTGCAGGAGGCAGCTGATTGGTGGATGCTTCTATCTCATTCTCCCTCCCCCTTCCTCTCTCTGAAATCAAACAAAAAACATATTTTTAAAAAGTAAAAAAAATAAAATAAAAAGATAGAACCTACTTAAGCTTATTCTCTTGCTGAGTACAAATACTTCCAAAATCATTAAAATCATTCCCTTGCAGGTGGATTGGCCCCACTCTGAAGTTATTACACAAGTTAAAAAGGATCATAGTAATGGAGAACATTTATCCACTGGGCACACATTAATTTCATTAACCAGCCAACAGAAAGGAAAGTTTATTTTTAGGAAATAATTTCTGATATTTGACTCCTCTTTAAAACATATAAGTCAGCCTTGCTATAAGAAAAGTCAACATCCAGTCCTGGCCATTGTATTCAGTGGTTAGTGTTGAAGATTTGATTCCTGGTCAAGGGAACATACCTGGGTTGCAGGTTTGATCAGGCCCTGGTTAGGACATTTGCAGAAGGCAGCCAATTGATGCATGTCTCTCTCTTCATTGATGTTTTTTGTCTCTCTCTCTCACCTCCCTTCCTCCCTTGCATTCTCTCTAAAAAAAATAATCATTGGGTGAGGATTAACAACAACAACAAAAAACCAATGTCTAGAGTTAATACACACAATAGACCAAAAAAGTTTTAGAGAGTTATTCACTTTAGAAAAGTGTTCTTCACTTGCAAAAGAGACTTTCCCACAGGGAGAGTCCCTAGTAAGATTTTGGAAATAACATGATGGTTATACAGTCCCTCTACAACATGTGTTATGTAAAATGAAGTACATCTTCTGCCACCTAATGGCAGTGCCTGATCAATTTGTATTCTTCTACAAGGTTTGGGTCATACTAATACTGTCTTAGGCCAATTACACAACCTTGGAGACATGTGGCCTGACCCTCCCCATTGACGCAAATATCAGCAAGTTACTTCCATTGCAAACTGTATTTGCTGACCAGGTTTGGAATTGAGTGAGGATTTTGGATCATATAATTTTTATATCAAGACAAAAATAACCCCTCTTAGGCTCTGTAAGGGATGTATTATTTTTGTTTTGTTTCCTGCTTTATTTTTCTAGCTTATTTCAGTGTGTTTTATAAAACAAATTGCTTTGTAAAATTTGACAGCCTGAGTAATAATATATTGCATGAGATTGCTTTACAGAAATATACGAAAATCCAGAACAAGCCAATATGAAGGACTAAATGAACTCCACAGCTAAAATATGTCCATGTCTGCATTCTAATTCTGTTTTAAACAGGCCATTGGTTAACAGACTCCTTAATATTGTTTTCATCTTTGTTTGCAAAGAATTAAGGAGAAAAAGCAATACTGTGCTGGTATATTTTGTGAGGTCAACATAAGGTAAATTAAAATTTCTATGAAATACCTTAAAATATGAAATTACTACCAAGAAGTTTCATTATAACCATATGAGGAAAAATAGACCCATGTGCGTATTCTTAATTATAATTTGCATTTTTAAACAAATGGTTACTAATTAACATGTGCACATTTAAGTCATTTTGTTGCATGGGATTTCATGAAGTCCATTTTAAAGCACTCTGTTTCTTTAGTGCTGTGGTTTGAAGCACGGCAGCCTCTCAGCCCACTGCAGGCAGAAATGAAAAATGGAAGGAGACAAAACAGTTTTCTGGGAACCAAGCTTGTAGGGGAACACTAAACACACAGTGTAATTCATGAACAATCCTAATTTTTGGCAGAATTTCTATTCTTCCATGTTAATAAAACATACATAGGCAGACCCTTTCTTTATAAATTGATTCCATAGTGAAAAAAGGACCTTGACAAGAAGAGAATTTATTTATTTATTTTGTCCTGGTTTACTGGGCATGTATTATCAGAAGGAATCCCGCATTTCATGTTTCTGGAACTTTACAATGTTCAGTGCTTCTTTCACATGCATCATCTCACTGGATCTTCGTACAACAAATCCAGTAAGGTAGTAAGCTGGTAGCTTCCCCCCCCCCCCCCCAATTTAAAAATAAATCAAGGTAATTAATTTAACTGAAATGTTTAGCTATTTGCAGACCTAAAGACCAACAGTATAAGCATAATGCCTTATACTTGGTTAAAAGGAAATCTCTTTATTATTGTAGCTTAAACACTGATTTGTCTTTATCATCCCCTCTTCCTCCCTCCCCTCTCTCACCCTCTTTCCTTCCCTCACACCCTCCTTTTCTCCTTTCTCTCTCCCTCCATCTCCAGTTTATTAAATTGAATTTATCTGTAGGCAGTTTTCCTCCTTTTATCACCTATTCTTTCTACCCTCCCAGGCAAGTTTTAACTTGTCAGTCTCTACTGTAAAACAGCCCTCTATTCATATAGTGTCACATTTAAAAGGGAGCTTTCAAGTGAACTTTTTATGATATTTAATTCTTTCATTTATTTCATCACATGTGTATTGATCATTGGCTATAAGTAAGCCTTACTCCAGGAGCTGCCCTCAAGTATCGCATGGTCCAGAGGATATCTGTATGAACAAACGATCCTGTTTATCATGAATTAATAATTTTGCTTAGCTGCAGTGCACTGGATGAGGGTTGATCCCTCTTCTCCAACGTCTCCCCTCCCATACTTTGATCTTGCAATAATGAAACCCATGCACATCAAATATATCCTGGGAGCAAACATCGAAGTCCTGAATATAATAATTAATCCTGGATTTTGCAATCACTGATAAAGGGGAAGCCAATATAGAGCATATAGGTAGTTACAGTGTCACCCTCATGGGTATGACTTATATTTTACAGTTCTATTCTTTTTTAACAGAATTTTAAATCTAATTTTAATCTACATATTATTTTCATTAGGCTGGGAAGTAATCGATGTGTACAAGTCAGACCTGCTTAAATAACCTGCTAACGTTAAATCTCAGCCCAATCAGGGGGTGGGGCCTGCAGCCAACCTCAAGGCCCCTCCCCCCAACCAGCCTGTCCCTTATCGGATTCTCCCACCCAGCTCAAGGATCAAGAGGGAGGCCTGCTGGCCAAATACCCCTTCCCTTCCCCCCCAGCCAGCCCCGCCCCCATCAGCCCACCCCACCACAATAGGTCCCCAGCCCCTCCCCCCAGCAGGCTGCCCCTGATCGCACCCCCCACCCCAATAGGGGGCAGGGCTGGGCAACCAACATCCTGCAGCCCCTCCCCCTGGCCACCCAACTCCTGATCACACCTGCCACCTCAATAGGGGGCGGGGCTGGCCAGCCAACCTCCTGCAGCCCCTCCCCCCAGCTGGCCATGCCCCCAATGGGACCCCACCACCCTGATGGGCCCACAGCTCCCCCTAGCTAGCACCGCCCCTGATCGCCCCCGCCACCTCGATAGGGGCAGGGCTGGCCTGCCAACCTCCTGAAGCCCTTCCCCCAAGCCGGCCACACCCCCGATGGGCCCCCACCATCCTGATTGGCCCACAGCCCCTCCCCTGGCCGGCCCCACCCCTGGTCCCCCCCAACCCCAATAGGGGGTGGGGCTGGCCAGCCAATCTCCTGCAACCCCTTCCCCTGCCCGGCCCCACCCCAGATTGGCCCCCCCACCCTGATCAGGGCCAGGGCCAGCTGGCCAACTACCCATGGCCACTCTCCCAGGCTGCTGACCCCTGATCAGCACCCCCACCCACCCCATTAGGGGGCAGGGCCCGTGGACCAATCACCCATGGCCCTTTCCCCCAGGCAGCCTGGCCCTGATTGGGGGCCCTGATTGGGTTCCGATCTGGGTGGGCCAGCCGGCCAACCTCCCGCCATCTCCTCCTCCCCACAGGCCCAGCCCCAGTCCACCCTGATTGGGGCCGAGCTAGCCGGACCCCACCCATGCACAAATTCATGCACTGGGCCTCTAGTTGTTAAATTAATTGGATTGTCAGGTTACTGAAAATGTGACTGGAAGACAGGAAGAGAAGGAGGAGAGAGACTTAAAGGGGTAGATAGACTAATTGTAATATGTTTATAGAACCTGCTGAAAAGAGGAAATCATGTTTTACTAGGTTTATTTTTTTAAGTTTATTTAAATGCCCACTCATAAACTTTTTTGTTTCTTGTTCTGTTATGCCTTCTTTACAAAATGTTACATCTGAATAAAACAAAATGTGTTGAGAAACATTATACCAGGATGTGTGCACTTGGCATAGCATAAACATATGTGAAAAATTATACTTACTATGTAATACTGTTATCTCAAGCTTTGTTCAACATCTAGGGACATAGTGCTGCCGTATTTTGTATGGACAACCTCAGTAGACTCTGTTACTCTCTCAAGATTCAAGGAAATCAGTGCAGCCCATGTAAAAATATTTCTTTTGAGAAAAATACATTAAAAGGAAACATTTATAATATACATGGCAATCCTTAAAGCTTGGCATTCTACTGAGATACAGACTCAAATGAAACACTGCCACTCTATCAGTTGAACCATAGCTGAAAATACAAAGCAGGAAGAGGAAGTATGAAAAATTTCCTATTGAGGGCTATGTTTGCCAAATTACTTATCTTAATCAGGAAGGCATTTAGTCATGGTGTGTGTCTTTTGATATTATAGATGTGTTTAGGGCACTGAGATGACATAAATGAGATATGGATATTTGTTAGTCCTCACCTTTTTAGTTATGGCTACTAAGAATGTAGCTACACATTGCCTGCTGAGTGACATGGCCTTTATTTGGCTCCTTTAAGGGAAGCCACCAACACAGTCTTTGCTCCTTGTGACCTGGCTCCAGTTCTCAAGGCCAAAAACGTATTGCACCCCTCTCTATTTTTCCCTCAGTGCTAGAAGCAACCAAGGGCACTATTGCTTCTTCTGACCCTAAGAAAGAATAGCAATTTACACAGGTCTAAAGGCTTCTGTTCTGGGACAAAGATGTTTTCTGGCACTACCATTAGATCTGGTGGTTATTTGCAAATAACATTACTGATTGTGTTAATACTTTCTTCACGTGACTCTCAAAGTCTGTGTGGAGGTCTAAGATGTCCTGAAAAGGGCAGCTAACCATTAGCCTTTGTGTCTGTAAGTATTCTCTAATATGTCATATTGACCTGATATTGAGGGTTTCAAATGTTTTCTTCTTGCCGGTGGTATTTCAACCTCCAAATAACTATCTCCCCTTAATAGTAAAAGTAAATTGGTAAACAAAAAAGTGTCAGATTTTGCTACTGGATATGCTCATCCTGGAAATATAGATTATTGATTCTTTACCCAAAATATGATCATTGTAACTGGCTGGTATGGGTTCCTTAGAAAAATGGTTCAATATTCATGACCGGAGAGTATTATGCTAAGTGAATAAGCCAATCAGAGAAACACAAGTATCATGTTTCACTTATGTGGAATTTAATGAACAAAATAAACTGATGAACAAAATAGATTCAGAGTCATAGAAGCATTGCATAGACTGTCGAAACTTAGAGGGAAAATGGGGGTGGGTGGGTAGGTGGGAAGAAATCAACCAAAGAACTTGTATGCATATATGCATAATCCATGGACACAGACAATAGGGTGGTGAAGGCTTGAGGTGGATTGTGCTGGGGTAGGCTAGAAGAGGTCAATGGGTGGGGGAAAGGGGACGTATGTAATATTTTCAACAATAAAGATTTTTTAAAAATCGAAATGGACTCATAGATAGAGAGAACAGACTGACAGTTGTTGGGGATGGGGTGGGGATTGTGAGGCTGGATGATTAAATCAAAGGGATTAAGCAAAAAAAAGAAAAGCCCTCATAGACACAGACAACAGTATGGTGATAACTATAGGGAAAGGGGGTAGGGGAAGGTAGGAGAGGGTAAAGGGCGGATAAATGGTGATGGAAGGAGACTTGACTTGGGGTGGTGAATATACAATTACAGTATCCAGATAATGTGTTGTAGAATTGTACACCTGAAACCTATACACTTTTATTAACCAATGTCACCCCAATAAATTCAATTTAAAGTAGTAGAAATTATTTATTTAATAAATAACCCAGGGGGGAAAAAACTTTGAACAAAACACACACAAAGGTTCACTAGTCACTAAGAAAGAACTAACCTTAAACTTGAACAGGAATAGAAATAATGATACAGAGGAGAGACAGATTGATTATTTCATGAGCTAAAAAGGTGTAATTTCTCTGAAAAAAATATAGATATGTAAGAGATAAACAACTTTTAAGAGAAATCAATGCATAAAAAGTTTTAAGATATAAAACACCTTTCCTCTGTACTCATGCCAAGTAATTTTTTAGTGGCTCTTCAGGGAATGCTTGGCATATATTTAGTTTATTCATTCATTTATTATGATAGATATTTACTGCACAGTAAATACAGAGCACAGTGATTGCCACCTCTAATTAGTGCCTAGTATGTGTCAAGGCCACTATGGCACCTTCTTTAAGAGCACTAATACTGGTAATCATCTCCAGATTGATCAAAGGAGGTTGATTCCTTGCTATATGTACCTGGTATCCTCAGAAAAAGGCCTCCCTGATTAGGGTCAAATCCAATTTGTTATATATATGAATCACTGCTGAGACATAGACAAATACAACTGCACCCTTTTTCTTTGTGTCCACTTCTTATATTGGGTGAGATGTTCATTTTTCCACATTTCATAGAAATCAAGCCTCTTCTGCCTGCTCATTCCAACACTGGATAAAATGACAGTGTCATGCACAGAGAACAGAACACTCCTTTGGTTGTTTCTATTGTCTTTTTTTTGCCTCGTTTCCCTACCTTTCTACTGAGTTTTTTAGCCTAAATTTAGTGGTGATGACTAAGAAATTGCCGGGATGTGACAGAACATTTAATTCATTGAGTCCTTCCTTGCCATTTCCTAATAGTTGTAACAATTGCCAAGTTTTTCCTCCTAATGTTGTAGGAACCAGTATCTGTGTAGTATCTGTTATTTGTAACATATACTAAGTCATGCATGCAGGATCTGTCAGTACCAGTTCCTTTTACATACAGCTGATTTCATTATATGATATTAGGGAAATTCCCTACGGACTTTTTACTAGTTATTTCAGAATACTGGAATTTGCAATGCAAATTTGCAATCTCTGAAATTCAAATCCCATAAACAATCATCGGGTGGTCTGCTCTGTGCTAGGCAATATGATTAGTCATTTATGAAGGTGGAAGTTGGATTCAGAAATAAGACAAGTCCTCTGCCATTTGGAGCCAATCTAGCATGTTCCTGAGTCACAGGGCCAAGCTAGAGATCTAGCTAGAGTTTGTGAAGGCACAAATACAAGTTCCCTGAATGAGAGAGATCAAATATGATTCCAGAGGCAGTTATATTTGAGTAAGACCTTGAGGGATGAGGGGAAAGCCAATAGGTGGAGAGATTGAAGAATGACATTCTAAGCAAAGGAAATGAATGGCATCTGTAAATGCACAAAGACACATGATTCTTTGATAGAGGATGAGACTGAAGGCATGGTTGTGATTGAATTGTGGAGAATTTTCAATGAAACATCAAGTTATCATCCTTACTAGAGGCATGGTGATACCATCAAATTTTCCTGAGGAATTTCCCAGCCAGTGTGGCTCAGTGGTTGAATGTTGACCCATGAACCAGAAGATCACAGTTAGATTCTCAATCAGGGCACATGCCTGGGTTTAGGGCTCAATCCCCAGTAGGGGGCATGCAGGAGGCAACTGATCGATGATGTTTCTCTCATCAATTTTTCTGTCTCTCTCCCTTCATCTCTCCAAAATCAATAAATATATAATTAAAAATAATTTTTAAAATAGTTCCTGATGAATTGAACTTTGTGTTAGTAAGGAAATATTTTAGCAGAAAAGAAGAGAACAGTTAGGAGATTATTACAGCAGGCCAGTGAAAAGGTAATAAGGGTTAGTCACAAACTAGAGCAGTGACAATGGGAATGGAAGGTCAAGATCATAGACTGAAGAGCTTGTGGAAGAACATTAAGGTACCCTGAAGTTTTAAGTTTTAGCAGTTGCCAGGATGGTGGACTCTAATTTACAGAGATAGGAGACACAGAAGTGGAGTTTAGTAGCTTTGTGCTTCAAATATTCTTCTTTTTCTGTTTTGAATTCCTACCCATCCTTCAAGGCTCAGCTACAGTAATACTGTCTCTGTAAAGTACACCACTCCCCAGTCCCCCAATCAGAACTAAGTCAGGCTTCCTCTCTTTTCATGCAACAACTTCTTCATTCATCCTTTTCTGCACTTCATGGCAGCAAACCCTGTGTCCAGGTTATTTGGTTATATTTCTGACTCCTGAAACTACATGGTAAGCTTTTGGAGGCCACATGCTATTTACCTATGAATTTTTAGTACCACCCAAGCATATAATGGATTGCCAGAAAATTCATATAAATAAATGAATAAATGGATTGATGCTGCCATCACACAAGACATTAAATGCAGCCTTTTTTTTGGGACCTGCCTTAGAGCACACAATGATCTCACCTCATCATTTTGTAGTCAGTCATATAGTATCTTGATATGGCTACAAAGAATCACTTGTCTGAATGATATGTGTTATTCACCGTATTTTTAAATGATTTCTGACTCTTTAGGAAACTAAAATCCACTCTCCAATGATAAGATTACTGTCCCCCAAATGGTGATTTAACTCCCAATGACTTTTAGCAGTGTTCTGTGCAATTGTCCTCATCACTGGAGGGAATGTAGAGACTTGCAGTCAAATTTATTTGTAGGCATTTCTTGGCTTTCCCTATGTTGAGAATTCTACAAAGAGGAGTTTTCGTAGCCCATCATTAGAGCACTTTGATTCCTATCACATGATAGTTTCTCTGGATGTAATGTTTATTCTTGGGTAGGTTGAATTTGTGTGAATTTTTTGAGGATCTATCAAGTGTGCCCCAGGCAGAAATAAACCGAAAATATTATTCCAGTCTATGAACTCTGCAGGCCAGGTGGGAATCAATGAGATTGCTGAGATTTTTGTGGATTCCCAGAAAAAAAAAGAAAAAACAAGTTCAGTTGTTTAACTGTCAGAGAAAGGCAGCCTCAACTTGAGGAATCTGCCCCCTTTTTGCTTAAGTGACTCTCTAAGAGTGCTTTAGATCTTGTTGTTGAGGTAGTGTGCATTGCTTACAATGATATCTCATATGAAAGTGAAGGAAGGTAGGACCATGGAAGCATTGTTAAGAAAAGACTGGTGTCCAGAAAGCTTACAGTATTTTTACAAGGTAGTTTATTTTAAGTTTTTTATTAAAAGTTATTCCTGATAACATCTCAGCAAATGAGCAAAAATCTAATGGTTTCCTTGGTGCCCCTGTTACATGTAGCTCAGTTAACGTTTTCTTCATTATCTTACACTCCAAGTGGACCCCTTGCTTCTTATGGATTACTTTGGAATTGAAATTTGCTGTTCATTTTATTTTGCTTACAAATGGCTATTTTAATAGATGTTTATTGCATGCACACACATACACAAAACTTGAAAGTTTTCTGTTTCTGTTTTTGTTTCTGAAAGAGTTGGGTCAGGAACCCTTCATTTGTATGGACAACTCTAAAGAAAACATGGTCAAGCATGTGGCAGAATATCACATTCCAGGATTGAGAGTCCCTTGGGCTGTTCTCTCATGTCTACTTATAGAATTACTGTAAATTCCTTGCTTCTATATTGATTTGCTTGTAAACTTTACTGTAAGGCAAGGGTGAGCAGGAATTTTTTTTAACTCAAGGTCTAATGACCTAAAAAATAATCAATTTAATAATCAATTTGGTTTACCTAAAAGTAAAAGGGAGTCTTTCATTATAGTATCCCTTTAGAAATATAGGCAGCCAGCATTGTAACACAGATTTCCATCTTGGGCAATTGAAAATTATAGTTTATAGTAATTGGAGAATCTATGAAAAGTAAGTACAAGGACTGAATATTTATTTTCTCATATTTAATCCCAAAGTAAACAAAGCTCCATATGACAGCTTTATGCTTATCTTTTTTATATTTGGCTCTTGTATTTGTCTGATATATTACACTTATGTGGCTGGTTCTAATTTTTCCATTACCTTACTACAAAGAGAGCTAATCATTGATCAATGGTACTTGTACTTCGTGCTTTTTCTAAATTATCACACAGAATACTATATATATATAATCTTGTTTTCCAATGATAATAATTTATGCTATTAAAATAGAGCACTAGTCACACAAGATTTAACAAAGAATGTCCTTAACTTCTGAAGGGCAATACCACATGGTTCTCCATGAAATCCATAGCTGCAAATATTGAGCTTTAGTTTATTTACTTTTCTTGTAGGAACATTTCACACCTGAGTGTAAATTCAAAGAATCCGTGTTTGAAAATTATTACGTGACATATTCATCGATGATATACCGCCAGCAGCAGTCAGGCAGAGGGTGGTATCTGGGTCTGAACAAAGAAGGAGAGATCATGAAAGGAAACCATGTGAAAAAGAACAAGCCTGCAGCCCACTTTCTGCCCAAACCACTGAAAGGTAAGCTCAATGTTATAGGAGCTGGGATTAAATGAGTATGTATTTAAATCATTCCTTTTTCACACTTTTGAAAATGGAACATAATTATTCTACATTCAGGCTTTTATATAAAAATTTAGTAACAGTTTAAACACTTAAAAACATTAAACTGTGACAATAGCATCTAATCTTTTGATTTTAATTTTTCCATTATATATCTAGATATAGTAACACCTTACTTATATGGAACTAGTTTAATTGCTAGCTCAGGACAGCCAAGAATCTCAAATTATACCAGATTGATCCCTGGGCAGAAAAACAGATGCTTAAATGTGTGTATACTTAACATTTATCAGAAAACTCCTTGGACATTCCCTAAGGGCCCAACAATATTGTCTCAACAATTTTCTTTCATAGTTTTATTTTTCAGTCATTATTAGCAGATTAGTAGCAAATTAGAAAAGGTGGAGGATAGGAATGGACTGCAGAGAATAGGGATGTTAAAAGTAGTGAGACATGGTGGAGAAGGACTAGAAAATGCAGACAAAGCAGAGCAATACCTCCAAGAGGTTACTGGCCTAGGGTTCAACTCTGAGTTTCAAGTAGGGCAGACTGCCCAGTCAATCAGCATAGCATTGCTTCACAGCACATTTTTCTGGAACCAGTCTACTTGGATGCAAAACCCAGCTTTACTCTTTACTAACCGGATGGTCTTGAGAAGATTATTGCCACGTGTGTGCCTCAAGCTCCACGTCTGTAAAATATGGATAAGAGTAGTAGTATGTCAGAGGATTCTTACACAGATTATAAGAATTAATGAATACGAAGCACTCAAAACAGTATGTAGTACATTGTAAGTATTCCATTAACACAAGCTAGTACTATTATTTACAGCATAACAATAATCATATTTATCATTTTTTGCATTAAGAATTGTGCTAATATTTAGACTTCTTGGGAGTTTCATTTTAAATCATAATAAAAATCAGCATTTTAAAATGTTTTTAATATTTAGCTTGCACAACATGCTCTAGATCATGTTTAAACTTGTAAGAACTGTATTAAATGCATTTTTCATTAATCCTCTCATATACATAACCATAAGTGATGGAAATTAGGCATTAGAATTCTTTACATACTACTTCACTAAGAGTAGATTTTGCTTAGTCTGATCCAGTTCACTTCTGACTGAGTCCTTGAAGGCAACATTTTTCATGTTTGGCCTAAAGTAACTAGAAGAAAAGTTGAGGGTCAGTGTGGTGTGCCTATTTAAAGACCTTTGACACCCTCTTTCTCTGCTTTTCAGTGGCCATGTACAAGGAGCCGTCACTGCATGATCTCACGGAGTTCTCCAGATCTGGAAGTGGGACCCCAACCAAGAGCAGAAGTGTCTCTGGAGTGCTGAATGGAGGCAAATCCATGAGCCACAATGAATCAACGTAGCCAGTGAGGGCAAAACAAGGGCTCTGTAACAGAACCTTACTCCAGGTGCTGTTGAATTCTTCTAGCAGTCCTTCACCCAAAAGTTCAAATTTGTCAGTGACATTTACCAGACAAATGGGCAGAGTTCACTATTCTATCTGCCATTAAACTTTATCATCCATACTAAAGCCCCATAATTTAGATTGAGCTTGTGCAAAAGAATGCTAAGCATTATCAGTGAACTAAATCCAGGAGAAGGACTGCTCAATTTTCTCATGATCTCACTTTAAGTTTTGGGATGACAAACCACAATCATTTCACAGCACTAATGCTGATAAAAATTTGCCCTCCAAGAAAGAAAATTTAAAAGACCACAATTGCTCTTCAAAAATAAAAAAAAAATAACTGCTTAAGTGTTTTGTAGAGGCAAACAAAATTATGTGAACTGTGTTGTTTTCTTGGCTTAATGTTTTCTATCTATGCTTGATTCAACTGTATTCTTTACTTTGGTATAGTGCAACTTTCTGATTTCTGAAATTCAGTGGTTCTATTGACTCTGTGTCACTTAATCCAAATCAACCAAATTCAGGGTTGGATCTGAATTGGCATCTCAGGCTCAAGGTAACAGTGTTCTTGTGATTTTACCAATTTTTTTTTCGATTTGTAGTACTCTGGTCAAGTTCTTGTGCTGTACTTTGTGCATAGAAATTGAATTGTATTGTCAACCCCAGTCAATAAACATTACTTAAACAACAAAAAAAAGATTATCCTCAAGTTTAGATTTCTCTTAATTCCATTTGTGTTATCATGTTAAACTATTGTTGTGGCTTCTTATGTAAACACAGGAATTGTGGAACTGTGATATTGTCTTTTCTGTTGTTAAAATAAGAAATGTCTTACCTCTATGTGTATGAGTCCTCTTGTCACTGTATTTGGCACGTGAATATTATGTACAAGGAAATATTAAGACTGGTTACCCCTAAACAACATATACTTATACTTGCTTCTGGAAAAGTGTTTAAGACTTAGCTAGGTTTCCATTTAGATCTTCATATCTGTTGCATGGAAGAAAGTTGGAATCTTGGCATAGAGTTGCATGATATGTAAGATTTTGTGCATTAATAATTGTTAAAATCTGTGTTCCAAAAATGGACATAGCATGTACAGGCAGTTTTCTGTCCTGTGCACAAAAATGTTAAAAAAAAGTTGTTTAATATTTGTTGTTGTATACCCAAATACGCACTGAATAAACTCTTTATATTCATTCAAAGAAAAATTCTTCAACATGTCTTTATTGAATGTCTATTACTTACCATTAACTGTTGTGGAAACTGGAGTTAAATCTTGAATTATACATAAGGTCACTGCCCTCAGACAATCTACAGTCTAAATATTCATGTTAACATGAATACTCTTTAAAGAATGATTATTGTACTAGTTATTTTACTTGGACTTCAAATTGGAACAAAAATTCTCATTCCCATTCAGTGATGGAATTGCACAAATGAGACCTATGTTCTAGTATTCTCTCTGCCATCCACACTATTTTCCCTTTTGTTGCTCGTTTTGTAGGTAGAGGGAAGACAGATAAATAAACATCTAAGGTCCTTTCTACCTCTGAGAGCTGAAGGAAAATGTAAACATTTTTAATGTTGTTGACTATTCACTAGCTTCCCAAAGTTGCCATTGCCTGGAAATGCATGCTTCAGGAGTAGTCATTATATGAAGGTAAAAGTAGAGGAATAGGTAAAATATAATTGAATGATTCTTTTCAGGGCATCCATAAAATAAAGTTACTGGGGCCCCAATCAGCATGTTTTTGTACAGAGAGGAAGCTGCCCAATGCTAAAGTGTTTCAGCAGGAGCTCCTAGCCCAACCCAGTTCAGTCACCTTGTGATTCCATCTTAAGCCCTCATTCTGCCTGAGATTTAAAGTCTACCTGTGCCCATTGGTTAGGCTTATATGCATGCATACAAGTCCTTTGGTTGATCTCTCCTCCTTACCCCCAACCTACCCTACCTTCCCTCTGAGGTTTGACAGTCTGATCGATGCTTCTCTGTCTCTGGATCTGTTTTGTTCATCAGTTTATGTTGTTCATTATATTCCATAAATGCGTGAGATCATGTGATATTTATATGTCAATGACTGGCTTATTTCACTTAGCATAATGCTCTCCAGTTGCATCCATGCTGTTGCAAATGGTAAGAATTCTTTCTTTTTTACCGCAGCATAGTATTCCATTGTGTAGATGTACCATGGTTTTTTAATCCACTCATCTGCTGATGGGCTGTTTCCAAATCTTAGCTATGATGAATTGTGCTGCTATGAATATAGGGGTGCATATGTCCTTTCTGCTTGGTGTATCTAGCTTCTTGGGATATATTCCTAGAAGTGGGATAACTGGGTCAAATGGGAGTTCCATTTCTAGTTTTTTGAGGAAACTCCATACTGTTCTCCACAGTGGCTGTACCAGTCTGCATTCCCACCAGCAGTGAAGAAGGGTTCCTTTTTTTCCCCATCCTCGCCAACACTTGTTGTTTGTTGATTTTTTGATGATAGCCATTCTGACAGGTGTGAGATGGTACCGCATTGTTGTTTTGATTTGCATCTCTCGGATAATTAGTGACTTTGAGCATGTTTTCATATGTCTCTTTGTCTTCCTTCTGTCTTCTTTCAAAAAGTATCTATTTAGGTCCATTGCCCATTTTTTGATTGGGTTGTTTATCTTCCTTTTGTTAATTTGTATGAGTTCCCTGTAAATGTTGGAGATTAAACCCTTATCACTGATAACATTGGCAAATATGTTCTCCCATGTAGTGGGCTTTCTTGTTGTTTTGTTGATGGTTTCTTTTGCTGTGCAGAAGCTTTTTATTTTGATGTAGTCCCATTTGTTTATTTTCTCTTTAGTTTCCATTGCCCTAGGAGCAGTATCAGTGAAGAAATTGCTTCGGCATATGTCTGAGATTTTGCTGCCTGTGGATTCCTCTAGTATTTTTATGGTTTACAGTCATGCTTAAGTCCTTTATTCATTTTGAGTTTATTTTTGTGTATGGTATAAGTTGGTGGTTTAGTTTCATTTTTTTGCATGTATCTGTCCAATTTTCCCAACACCATTTATTGAAGAGACTGTCTTGACTCCATTGTATGTTCATGCCTCCTTTGTCAAATATTAATTGGGCATAGTGGTTTGAGTCAATTTCTGGGTTCTCTATTCTATTCCATTGATCTATATGTCTGAAGGCATGAGTGGGGGGTGGGGAGGGTAATGGGGGGATGAGGACACATATGTAATACCTTAATCAATAAATAAATTTTTTAAAAAAGCAATGGGAAAAAAAAAAGAAGGAACTGTTACCGTTTGCAACAGCATGGATGAAACGGGAGAGCATTATGCTAAGTGAAATAAGCCAGTCGGAGAAAGATAAATATCACGTGATCTCACTCATATGTGGGATATAGTGATCAACATAATTTGATGAACAAGAATAGATCCAGAGACAAATGGTAGGGAAGGGGGGTTAGAGAGCAACCAAAGGACTTGTATGCATGCACATTAGCATAATCAATGGACACAGGCACTGGGGCGGTGGGGGCTTGCCCGGGGTGGGAATGGCAGGGGTGGGTGGGGAGGAGGGTCAGTTGGGGAAAAAGAAGACTTATGTAAAACTTTAGACAATTAAAAAAAATTAAAAAAATAAAGTCTACCTCCATGAAGTGTGGACTCAGGTGTCTTTATACCATATATCAGAAGTAGACTCATTCAGCCCTGCCCCCTATTAAGTTTGCTAATTTTCATTCAGTAAAGAAAATAATGCATTCTCTTTCTCTTGGTCCAAGGACTTTAACCCTTTGTACTCGCTTGCTTTTTTCTCGATTCCTTTATTCTAATGCTAACCTTGTCGAGTCACACTCGACATCTGAGTGCAAAAGGTTAAGGTTTGGTCTATTGACTATTTTGGTTGCTGCTTTGGCTTCTTCACTGTTCACTAAGAGCATAGGCCGCTAGTGATAAACAAATCAGTACATTGGTGTCTCAGGGAAGCCTGGCATAAATAAGAGGTGGTCAAAATACTCTGGAAGAATCCTTTACTGCCAGCATTCTCCTTGAGCTGCGTCAAGTTTTTTGTTTCGTTTTGTGGTTGTTTTTTTTTTAACAGAAGGGGGTGTTTATATAAAACAACAATCAAATAGTTGCAAAAAAAATCTCTGTACAAGTGCTGATGCTTTCACACATCTTCATTGAACACACTTCAGTAACATTTCTTACGGCAGAATATATTACCCCTGCCACATGTTTGATAAAACAGTAGTTTGGGAAAACACTGCAAAGACTATTGGCTCTCAAGCTTTTTGTAACACCAGAAACACCTGGAGGGCTTATAAGAAAGACTCAGATGGCTCAATCCCATCTCCAGAGGTTTTGATTGAGCAGGTCTGAGATGGGCTTAAGACTGGATTTCTAACAAGTTCCCAGAGGATACTGAGGCTGCTAGACTTGGGGAACCACACTTTGAGAACCACTGGCATACACTAATTCCTGCTTTGGGGTTCAAAATGTATGTTAGTATAATAAATTCTTAAAAGGCCTGTGTTATAGAGAGCAACCAAAGGACTTGTATGCATGCATATTAGCATAACCAATTGACACAGACCCTGGGGCAGTGGGGGCTTGCCCAGGGTGGGAATGGCTACAGGGGGTATCAATTGGGGAAAAAGGAGACATATGTAAAACTTTAGACAATAAAAAAAAGCGCCCTGTGTTAAAGTAGCCTGCTTAACTTTGAGAAATTCTAAGATAAGTTATTAGCCATGAAGCCATAGTTGCACAGAGCACATATTAACACTGCAATAGACTAGTGGTGGCTCAAGCCTTTTATGGGTACCAGAATCACCTGTAGCATTTAGTTTGATTCCATGGTTTTAAGCTAGACCTGAGAATCTTCCGAATCTGATACCCACCACAGCTTTGAGAACCACTGCTCTGTGGCATAGCACTCCATCTCATGTTGTTACCACTATCTGTGAGTGTATATCCAATCCTTGCATTGTATTGAGCATGAGGGACAATGGGGAGGACCCAACCACTTTCTTCAAGCTTATCCTATCTAATAAAAGAGTAATACGCAAATTGACCATACCTCCCCTACACCCACAAGCCATGCCCACCAGCCAATCAGGAGCAAGTATGCAAATTAACCCAACCAAGATGGCTGCAGCCACAGAGCGAGCAGGAGGCTTGGGTTTCCCTGGCAATGGAGGAAGCCAAGCTTCCTGCACACCTTGGCTGGCCCTGGACTCCACTCAAGGCTACAAAGTTTCAATTATAGAAGATAAATAAATCCCAACAAAAATGGCAGTGGCCACGGAGCAAGCAGGAGGCTTGGGTTTCCCTGGTGATGGAGGAAACCAAGCTTTCCACCTGCCCTGGCCTGCCCTGGGCTCTGCTCAAGGCTACAAAGATTTCAATTATAGAAGATAAATAAATCCCAGATACCAGGGCCTCCGCTTGGGTCGATGGGGGGCGTGGCTAGCCTGCAAACCACCACAGGCCCCTCGCCCAGGTTGCCCCATGCACCAAGGGAACCCCCACCCTGATCCAGGACACCCTTCAGGGCAAACCAGCTGGCCCCCACCCGTGCACCAGGCCTCTATCCTATCTAATAAAAGAGTAATATGCAAATTGACCATGACTCCAACACACAAGATGGCTGCCCCCATGTGGTCAAAGATGCCCAGCAGGGGAGGGCAGTTGGGAGGGACCAGGTCTGCAAGGGAGTGCAGTTGTGGGCGATCAGGCCAACAGGGGAGGGCAGTTGGGAGGGACCAGGCCTGCAGGGAATGGCAGTTAGGGGTGACCAGGCCGGCAGAGGAGGGAAGTTGGGGATGACCAGGCCTGCAGGGAAGGGCAGTTGTGGGGGACCCAGGCCTGTAGGGAAGAGCAGTTGGGGGGGACCAGGCCTGCAGGGGAGGGCAGTTAGGGGCAAACAGGCCTGCAGGGGAGGGAAGTTAGGGGTGACCAGGCCTACAGAAGAGGGCAGTTAGGGAAAATAAGGCTGGCAGGGGAGCAGTTAGGCATAATCAGGCTGGCAGGGGAATGGTTATGGAGTGATTGGGCTGGCAGGCAGAAGCGGTTAGGGGCAATCAGGAAGGCAGGTAGGCAAGCAGTTGGGAGCCAGCAGTCCTGGATTGTGAGAGGGATGTCCAACTGCCCGTTTAGGCCCAATCCTACCTTGATCGGGCCTAAACGGGCAGTCAGACATCCCTTGAGGGGTCCCAGATTCGAGAGGATGCAGGCTGGGCTGAGGGACACACCCCTCATGCATGAATTTCGTGCACTGGGCCTCCAGTAATTATTTAAAAGCAAAACAAATGCCAGCTTTTTCCTCCAGAAGTTGTTTGTACCTGGAGAGAAACATACTTATTGCCATTGAATCCCTAAAGAATTGAGAGGGGAAGTGATCTGTTCCACTCCTTCTCACCTTCCTTGCCCCAGTCCTAAGGCAGTCAAGCTCACTGAAGAATGTTTCAAAGACCCCAGCTACATGTTTCTAAAATTTTCCAAGCATCCATTTTCTACGTGAACACTTGGGGGAAAAATTAATATCTAATAGGACCATCTATCCATCAGCACCAGCTGATTATATCCATTCTGTAATAAAATCAGAACTGATAACTATTTTGAATAGATATCATGCAAATGTGCCTTAGAAGCCTCATTTAGCTGAAATGCGTCCTCACTAGCACATTGATATTTCTGCCAACAGGCTTTTCAGGGCAATCTAGGCTTTTTCTATCATGCTTCCCCAATTTCTCGCAACCTCTACTCAAAGGCATTTCCACATTTTAGGTATTGATTATAGCAACACCCACATGTCAGTAACAAAATCTGTACAGGGATATGGCATTGGCATAATAGATGACCACTTCCAATCACCAAAATAAGAGGTACTCCAAATTATTAACCATATTTACAGTGACAACTTTTCATCACTCAGTATGCAAAGATGTAGTCTCATGGTTTGGCTTGATGCAGTGAGCTATCCCGGGATGAAAACACCAGTTAGCCATGCTAGCTTTTTTTGTCACCTTGGGTGTACCTTTTCCCACTAAGGATTGAGAAGGCTTTAGTGCACTCAACAGGATATATCTCTAATTCTGGGCTGCTTTTAGCTTTAAATGAAAAAAGAAAGGAGAAAAGTCTTAACTTAGTGAATCAGTATTTGGGTCTTTCATAGATAATCACCCGGGACCTTTTTGATCTCTTAATATTATGCTGCTTTTTAGAGGTCAGCTTGAATTTGTTGCATAGAGAACAATTGTATATGTCAAATCAATCAGCCTTTTTGTTAATATCACATGAGTACCAAGTGTCTGATATTTATTTCATCACATTTACTCTGATAAAAAAAATACAAAAAGTACATGGCATCACTTTTAGAATGTTCCAATTTCTATGTGGGCATTCTTGAAGAGATTTGTAACAGCTGAAATTTTGTCATATTGCAGGAAGTCTTTCTAGAACACATAGCAGGGATGGTTTTCAGTATTAGAATTCTAAAACAGTTAGGAAAATATCAATCTAATTTCTCTGTTTCTATTAATGCTTTTTCAAACACTATGCCTCTCTATCTCTCATACAATCACTTTACAGGTGCACACACACAGAGAGAAGCACCCATTAAAGGTGTCAGAAATGCTCTATTCCTCTGGGAGGATGAACATGTCTGTTCAGTAGGGAGACTTGGACAGTCATGTTAAAAAGCCAGGGCTCTCTGTCTTCTGATGCTATATTGCCAGCTATGACACTTCTGTACATTAATGAGTATTGCCCACGTTTGCCCCACATGTCAGCAGGTCTGTGCATTTTTTACTTTAAATAATTGTGTACACTCTTAAAATAATTTGTTTCCAATTCTGTAGAGTTAACAATTAGAGTAAGAAATGTACACAGGTGATGACTGAGTAAAGCTCAGCTCCTGTGAGTCAATTGCTCTGCTTTTGGCTCAGTGGATATTTATTACCTTACTAGAGGCCCAGGGCACGAAATTTGTGCACTGGGAGGGGTGTCCCTCAGCACAGCCTGCAGCCTCTCACAGTCCAGGACCCCTCAGGGGGAACAGGCCTAAGCTGACAGTTGGAAATCCCTCTAGCAGTCCAGGACCTCTCGCCTTACCGCCTGCCTGCTCACTGCTCCTACCACTCAGCTCGCTGCTCCTTAGTGCTGTCATGGAGGCAGGAGAGGCTCCCACCACTGCCACTGTGCTCACCAGCCATGAGCCCTATCTTTCTGTGTAGTTGTTTGTGGGCCAACTGCTCTCTTCCTTCTCACTTAGGGCAAGCAGCATGTGAGGGCAGAGTGCACTGTCATGGAATGCAGAGGGCTGCCCAGAGCTGAGGGGAGTGGCCAGGCCCACGGGGTGAGAGGTGGACACAGAAGACGCTATCTCACCCAAATGTGGCGGGGGGGGGCCTGGCTGGCCTTCATCTGCCTGACTCCACCCAAGGAGGGACCAAGCAGGGTGTCCGCCTCTCCACTCTCCATACTTCCATCTGTGACACCTGTCACCCTTGCCAGGCCTCCCCCAAAGTGAGTTCAGCTCAATCCCTGAATGTAAAAGGGCACGGGGGGTGGGGCCTTCACTCCAATGCCCCCTGATTCCCAGCGACAGGACCTTGTCGACAGGACCTGATCTCAGGACGGTGGCCACAGCTGCAGAACATAGATCTGTTTCAAGAAAAGTTGGGAATGCAGACTTTTGTATGAGCGCCTATTCCAAAAGGTGGCAGTTTATTCACATTGTGGCAAAGACACCTTCAAGAGTAACATAAGTGGGTAAAGTCAGGGCCAAACCAGGCCATTTTGTCATCCAATCTCTCTGAGGCATGTGGACAGAACTAAGTCTCAGCTCTTCGCAGGACACTTCAGGGGTTTTCTTAATCCTAAAGAACAGTAGTCTGTCTCCATTCTTGTTCTTTGGGATTTTTCATCATCAGATAAGAGGATACGTACATCGGGGCAATCCTCTTGAGATACAATATTCCAGTTGCACCCATGTGACGATGACAGCGCCCCTCAGAGGGAGGGAGCTGACTGATGGGGAGCAGGGAATTCTGAAAACGAAAGCAATGACAGAGATGCTAAGCCTTTCTTTCACTTGTCTGACACTCCTCTTCAGGCAGCCTGCAGGCCAGGCATCTGCTAGACCTTTACCACTTGATGTCCTGGCAGGCTGCCCTAGGCCCTGCTAGGCAGTGTGCAGGGCCACCTGGGCCTGGGGGGAGTCGCCTCCCTGCCCCAGCCACTCCTGGCACAGCTCCTGCACATGAGCGCTTGTCTCCGGGGGCCACACTGGGATGGCAGCGTAGATGCCTTCCATCTGATGCAGCAGTGCCCTTTCTGCACACCCGTCGTCCGCCTGGGCCTGGCCCCTGCTGCTTAGGCATGCCCGGCGCAGGCAAGGACTTCCATGAAGTGGCAGGGGAACTTGCCCCTCTACAGCTTCAGGACCACTTCTGGATGTTCAGAAAGCCATAAGCAGCCTCAAAGCGTAGCAGAACCTCTCTGTCCCTTTCAAGGGTGACCTCCTGGAAGTCTTTGTTCCTCAGGGTGCGGTAGGTGAGCACTCCAACGTCCTCGTTGAACAGCTCCTTGGCCATGTGCCTGAAGATGTGTGCCTGGTACCCGTCGGAGCTGGCACCCTCGTGGAGCCTCACCTCCTTCTCCTTCATGTCTCCAGAGTGTCCACGGTGGCATCATTCGAGGCGAGGTCACTTTGCTCCATTATCTGGACAATCCCATCCGAGGTTAACATGCAGTCAGCACCCTGGGAACTATGTAAAGCTGTGGGAACATCTTCTCAAAGGACCTCCAGTTTCTTGTCATAACACGGGACCACAATGATGTGGAAAATCTTGTCTGGGGACAGGTTCTGCTGTCTGGTGAAATAATCCTTCACCAGAGAGCCCATGATCTGCTGGGGAGACTTGGCCATGCAGAGGTGGGGGTGATGGGGTGACCCAGCACACGCTCTGCATATTGGACCCAGCCGGGACAGGAGGAGGTCAGCATGGGTAGCTGGGGCTCTTCCTCATGGTGCTGGCAGTACCGACACACAAATTCCTTCTGACTCTCCAGGATGCTGAAGTCCGCAGCTATCTTCATGTCAAAGACAGTGCACCCCAAGGCTTTTGAGAAAGCCACAGAGTCTTCTGGATGCATCAGTAACACTGAGGTTGAATTTAGCAGCAAAATAAGGCAGAGACTAAGGACACACGGACACTGCCAGCACCTTGTGCTGTGAGGTATCACATTTCTTATTAAGGTTCAGAGTACAGAAGAACACTCTTGGTGTTCTGTTGAGAAACTTGGACTGCTTCCTCTGCAGTCACACAACTGTCACATGCCAGGCAGTCACTCAGAAATATCTTAGCATTGGCCAACTTATGGAATTCTCCCTGCTTTCCGTTCTCCTGAACCAGACTCCGGACATTGACTGCGGCATTCTCTTGGTCATCGGTTTTTGTTTTTTTACTACATTCCTTCCGTGTGCAGTGATCACACTTCATCTGGAGCAGGGTGGGAGGGGGCTGGGCTGGCTTAAGTGACCTGGAGGAAGCACAGGGAGAGCAGCCAATCACCGCTGGTCATCCCTGTTGCTGCTGGCAGTATCCTTTCTTCCTTGTGGAGCATCTAGGGAGGGGAAGCAGCCGCAGTGCCTGAGTTCCAGGAGGCTGGCAGCACTGTCGGGATTGTGCCAGAGGTGCTGGTCCATTGGTACCTGGCCTGTCCTCTGGAGATTAAACCTATAGGACTACTAAGGAAGCCAGTCCCCAGTTCCGCCCTGCCTCCACCACCGATTGATTGGAGTCTGAGGGCCAGGAGGAGGGACCAAGAGCTGCCTCCCAGCTGCTCACCAGTCCCTGCACCACTCACTCCGGTTTCTTGTTAACCATCCCCTGATCAATGGGAGCCTGTGAGCCCGGGGGAGGGAGCAAGCAGTCTGCCTCCCACTTGCTCACCAGTCGCTGCTGCCATGGATTCATTGGAGCCTGAGGGACCCCGGTTCCCTTGTTAGCCATCCCCTGATCAATGGAGCCTGAGGGCCAGGTGATGGACCTGTCGTCCATTCGGTAGTTATGGACCCTGGCTCTTTATATATATATAGATAGATAAGCTGTCAATGCTGCACAGAATGTACTGAGACCTGCATAAAGCATTCACATAAGGATGAATGGATTGAGATTGAGTCAATCTTGAAAAAAAAAAAAGAGAGAGAGAGATAGTCTAAGGCAGTGGTCGGCAAACTGCGGCTCGCGAGCCACATGCGGCTCTTTGGCCCCTTGAGTGTGGCTCTTCCACAAAATACCACGGCCTGGGAAAGTCTATTTTGAAGAAGTGGCGTTAGAAGAAGTTTAAGTTTAAAAAATTTGGCTCTCAAAAGAAATTTCAATCGTTGTACTGTTGATATTTGGCTCTGTTGACTAATGAGTTTGCTGACCACTGGTCTAGGGTTTAACAACAGGGAAATTTTCCTTACTGGGATTAATAAAGTGGAGTGCCAATTGGAAATAACTATTCAGTTTTACATTCTTCACTATGTAAACCTCTCCATCACTAATACCCCTGTACAAATTGGATGATTGCACCCAATTGTTATTTTCTTCTTTTAAAATTGCAAAACTAAAATGGATTAGTTCTAAAAGGCTGGCTGCACTACAGTTTTCCCTTTAATGTAAACCAGATGAGCAAAACAGCTTGAAAATGTTTGCATTTCATGGATCTTAGGGACATTTCAAAATATGTCACCATTACATTCACCAACATATTGAATGTCAACTACACAGAAAACAAAGGTATGTGTGTGTGTGTGTGTGTGTGTTGTGGACCAGCAGGACACTAAATAAAGAGTCCTGTTTCCTACTCTCAGTGAGGTTTCAGTAAAGATAGTGTCAAATGCCCTTGGTCACAGGAATTACATACAAGGTAGGGCAAAATATGTTTGGAGCTGTTTGTGTGGAAAATAACCCAATGATTAGTAAATAATAATACAAGAATAAGCTCTGTGTTTCACGTACTCACAACTGGAAACCTACTTTTACCCCACCTTTATAGTATGGTGACTAAACTTTGCTAGTACCCAAATACACAAGTTTTATTTCCTAGAAACTCTCAGTTTCTATCATCAAATTTAGTCAGATTATGATAAATGCTATAATACAATCAAATTACCAGAGGGAAAATATTGATTAGGGAAATTTCATAAGTTTCAAAGATGAGTTCATTTGAATTGAGTCTCAAAAGATGAGTAGGACTTTAACAGTTAGAAAGGTAGTAGATGACTCTAGGCAAAAACAAACAAAACAAATCCAAACACAAAAATCCACATTATAAGCCAAGGGACAGAGTCATGACATAGCACTGAATGTCCAGAAAACATTATTTAGCCTAGTGTAACTGGACAATAGGAGTCAAAGTCCATGATATGCAAGAGATGTTTAGGAAAAGAATGATCTACTTGAAATGCTTCATTCATTTATGTCTCATGACCTGAAAGAGACTGTGAGTCACCTAGGTCTAGATTATTGGAATGTCTCTGAAACCTAGTTGTTCTATATGTTTTGCAGAAACCCAATAAGCAAAGTATCCTCTTCAGTAGATGAAAACCAAAGAAAATGATCTATGAGCAAAGTATGATTCACAGCCTTGATTATTACACTGGAGTGGATCAGCCTTACTAAATTCTCCCTTTTCTATTGAACAATCTCTTCTCTGCCTGCTCTAGAAATAATTTGTCAAGCAATATGGGTTGTTATACCAGTACAATCTTAAAGAAAAAGAAAAAAACAGCAAGATGATGAAAAGAAAATATTTTAACATGAAGTTTATTTGGAATGTTTATGTCTCCAAAATTATTTTAAATAGTCTTTCTCTCCCTCCCTCTTCTCCTCCCCACCCCTTCCTTCCCCCCACCCCCCACCCCCCGCTCTCTCACATACACACATACCAACACACAATATTTGTATACTTCTTTGGGAGGGGGGCTAAATTTTTATATAATATAATATACAAACCTCTTAAGTTTATCAATTGATTTGTTTTGACAAAATCACACACCATGAAACCCAGACCCTTATCAACGTATAGAATATTTTATCACCACTGAAAGTTCCATAATATAAATATATCACAGTTTATTTACCTATTTTCTAGTTGACAACACCTGGGCTGCTTCCAAATTTGAGCTGTGTTGAATAGAGCATGGTTTTTGTGGAAATATACTCTCATTTCCCTTAGGTAAATGCCAAGGAGTGGATTTTCTGTGTCCTAGAGTTGATTTATACGTCACTGATCTCCCAGTACATCCCTCAGACCAGGTTCCAGATGATTCCAACTCATTGTTTCATGAAGAAATTTATATCATTGTAGAAAGAGCTTAGTGCAATTTTAATTTTATTAGAATTTGGGAAATATGTACTCTAGTTCTAGCCCTCTCACTTGCCTGATGACCTAAGATAAGTCACTTCTCCTCTCTCAGTATTTTTCATTTGTAAAATGAGTGCTTTGGAATCAATAGTGTTTAAGGATATCCAAGTTATCCTAATGTAAGATTATATTGAGGGCTGATAAAGTCTGAATGTTTGTGTCTCCCACCCCAAATTCATATGCTGAAATCCTAATCCACAATGTGATGTTATTAGGAGGCTAGGCCTTTAGGAAGCTCTGGTCATGAGGGTGAAGCCTTCATGAATAGGATTAGTGTTTTATAAAAAGACTCCACAGAGATCCATCATTTATTCCTCCATGTGAAGACACAACAAGAAGGCTGGACCCTGGAAGCAGTCCCTAGCATAACGGTGCAGGTACCTTGATCTCAGACTTCCAGCCTCCCAAACTAGGAGAAATAAATTTCTGTTGTTTATAAGCCACCCAGTCTGTGGTATTTGTTATAGAAGCCAGAATGGACTGTTTTAGGTATCTGATGGAAGAAAGATATTTGAGTGAAATCCTTCCCTCAAAACACTGTACCAAGTAATTCCCAGTCCATTTACATATTAATTTGTCCCTGGATCTAGAACTATTCCAGCACTATGCCTATTTGGATATCAAACTCCGAAAGTAAAACCTCTCATAAGAAAACGGTAAAGAGGGTGAAATATGCTATCCTTATTACCCAGGCTAAGAACCAAAAAGTAAACATTTTCCAAGAATGATGACCTCATCTGCCACACTCAGTCATTCATTTATCACACATTTATTGGGTTCTTACTGAAGTCCACATCTTATATAGGCACTGAGAATATAAGGATGAAATAAATATGCCCCTCAATCTGTAAAATAATATAGTCAAATGAGAAAGACAGGATGGCTACAGATAAATTACCCTATTGACCAGAATGCAATCTAATATTTACAAAGTGTTACAGAACCGTATTTTGATAAATTAGCAACTCATAGCAAATACTAAGGTTTATGCCACCAATTATGTAACTTGAGTCAGTTCAGTCCCTTGGGCTGTAGGGAAAACTCATCTGCCCTTTCTAACCTGGCATTACTAGCATGAGAACACATCAAAGATTTTACATTTTCTCAGAACCAGGATTGTTCTCACAGAATAAAATAGAAATGCAGTGGGAAAATGCCATATATCTAAAACTACCCTTTAGTGAGGTTGAAAGATTATCATTCTGAAATTCACTACTAAACATTTATATAGTAAAATTTTCACAGAGACATATACACGAATAAGCAAACCTGTATTCCCACAACTTGCCCTCTTTATTGCATCATCATTGTTCTTTACTCTATGATATCAGAAGTAGTGTTTGTGAACCTTTATTTGTGCCATGGTATTAACTCAAATTTATCTACCGAGGTTCCTTTCAATTCCTGAAGACTAGATTTTACTCCTTCTCACCTCTTCTCTCCACATGAAGAAAGCTATAAGAATGGAGATGAGAGCAATGTTACAACTGTAGGAATAGTCACAAGTCTACTCTGATTGAGTTCTTTATATTTTTATCTTGAAATAATTATAGATTCACGGAAGATGCAAAGAGTACAAAGAAGTCCCTGTGCTCTTTACCTAGTTCCCCCAATGTTAACAACTTGCACACAACTATTGTACAATATCAAAACAAGGAAATTGATATCTGGTACAATTCACAGGCCACATTTAAATTCCATGAATTTTACAATACACTTAATGTGTATTTACGTGAGTGTGTGTGTGTGTGTGTGTGTGTGTGTGTGTGTGGTTTCATGCAAGGTTATCACATGTATAGATACATGTAATTACCAATGGTCATGATATGAAACCTTTTTTTTTAAATTACTTTATTGATTAAGATATCACATATTTGTCATCAACCACCCCCCCGTTCCCTTCCCAAACCCCCCCACATGCATGCCCCCCTCCCCCTGTTGTCGGTGATCACTGGTTAGGCTCATATGCAAGCAGACAAGTCCTTTGGGTGATCTATCTCCCTTGTCCCCACCCTCCCCTACCTTCCCTCTGAGGTCTGACAGTCTGATCAATGCTGTTCATGTTCTTCAGTCTATGATGTTCATCTTTTCCCCTAGATGAGTGAGCTCATGTGATACTAGGAATACACTTATAGGAACCGAAAATGAGACAAGCAATAATAGTTATGCTGAGAGGCAAATGAATCAGTCTATAGTGAGTTTCTTTCTGGGCCAACAGTTCTTTTGAGTCCCAGTTTCTATGTCCAACAGTTGTTTATGTGTTCATAACAGCAATGATATTTCAGTTCTGGATGGTGGGCAAATGGTGGTAATGCAGGTCCGACCCTCTCTGGTTTGGTCCTGGGCAATCTGCAGTGACGCATATCTGCTGACTGCTAGTATGGCAAGGCATCGTCAGCGTCTTCCATCTCTGGACTGTTTCTCTTCTGACTTCATGGCTGGAGCACTCCTGTAAATTCCTCTCTGTTGCAGGAATCCACATGTCTCGGAGTTGTTTTCTGAAAATATACAAACATATTCTCGACCAGAAGTTAATAAAGGAATATTTTCTATAAATTTGACTTGCGATCCTTTTTCATTTTTTCGCCCAAACGATTTTCCTTTGGCTTGTTTTGACACCATGTATGTTTTACCTGGGTGACTTGCTGTTAGCCTTACAAATGAAAGTTAATTTTCTAAAGTAAAAATTTTCTAGATATAATTTATTTGCAGGATATTTTTCCTTACATGATATTCTTCTACTATCCCCCCTTTTTTGGTTTAAATATTGGGAGGCTTTTGGAAATTTTATGCTGTAATCTTGATAGCTTTTAAATTTTACTTTTTTGCACTAAAATGTGACTGCTTTAGGTTCATTATATGTTACGCACTTTTACCATGAGATGAACTACCAATAAAAATTATAGTTAACACTTAGTAACAACTTTTTTGTCCAGTACAATTGATTTTTCTAGAGTATTTGCTTATTTTGATTGGCCAATTTAAATTAGTCTGAAAACTTGACTACTATTTTACTGTCAAATTTAATACTCTAACAACCATCTTGTTTTACCCGGTAATTATTAGTGGAGAGGATTATTTTCCTTCTTGAGTAGGCCCTGAGCATTCCTGGTGCTAGGCTGGATTTAGATATCATAGACCCCAGTTCCCCGGATCATGGGTGCAAGACATCTCCATCAAGTCTTGTTGCAGTGAGAGGGCATCTACTGTCGGCCAAGTCTCTGTTACCTGGGTCCCAATGTGAGCTGGGCATGTGAAGCTGAGCAGCCATGAGGGCAGGAGATCTCCTTCAGCAGGGGTGAGGGTTCAGGCCCCTGCAAACTTGGGGGGGGTGAAGGTCTGTGCCCCACCTCTGTTGACCCCCAAGTTCTCTCCTGATGGCCCCTATGCGACTGTGCCTGTCTTTGGTTGTACCTTCCCTGAGGAATCTTACCCGACTCTGGCTAACCAGCCATCCTCTGGGGCCAAGCAGGGTGATGTGAGGTTCAGTTCTGTCTCCTTGGTCGCCTATGCCCCCATGGCCTCTACGCCCAGCACCTGCCTTGGGATCCCCTCGCCTGCTGGCAGGGTCCCAGTACTGGTCACATATCTTGTGGAACCCAGGTTTCTTCTCCAAGGAGGCCCAGCTCACCCCACTGGGCGAGAGACAGATCCATGGTACCAGCCATCACGAGGTTTCAACCTTGGCATGAACAGAAGCTCAGGCAACAGCTGTGGACAATTGGATTGTGAGAAGCGGGTCCCTCTTGGCCAAAAGGGCAAGAGGGGCCAATTTAGAATGCTCAGGTGCCTTCCCAGGGGGCCCTCTACACAGTGGAAGGGATTAAACCCTTTCATGTCCTTTTTAAATTGCTGCCAGACATTCAAAGAATTAGTTTGTAAGTTTGTTTGGGGTAATTGTATAATATGCTATTGTAATTCTAAAATATCTAGAGATGTGTTACGTTTGTCTCCAAGCACCAAACAGATGATATCCCCCCTCCCCCCACGGGCATGAGGAACTATTATAAGTAATGGGGGTGATCCAAATCTGGGAAAAATTGTAATGACAGTGTAGAATAATATCATGTAAGGATATTCTTTGTTCTAGTCCATGGCAATACCCTTTCAAACTGGCTGTCTATTTCTTTTTGTATAGACAAGGTCTTAGTTACATTTTCTGCACTTCTACCACGGGCAAGTAGTGATAGTAGTGACACCCTTTCTTTGGTGTCCACACAAGCCAGAAACCTCTCTTTAATTTTACACACAAAGTGGCATTGTTTTGATTTTGTGTCATACAAAAGGGAAGCTGGGTGGAGACCCCTGTGTATTTATACTTACTTGCCCCACCCATGGACCTCCTGGATGACCAAGGTGTTTGGTATTATTGGTAACTACATTAGTCAGGGGATCAGCCCACATGAGTGGTCTTACCCATGAAGGGTCAGGAGCATGAGTCCAAAATACTTACCCTCTTGTCCCAGGTAAAATTACCATACATCTGATGATTGCTAGCGTGGCTGGAAAGGCATTCTCGTGCATTCTTGGGTTTCTGGTTACCTCACAATTTCTTCCCTGAGGTTTGACATTCTGATTGATGTTTCTCTGTTTCTGGATCTATTTTCCCCCCCATCAGTTTATGTTGTTCATTATATTCCACAAATGAGTGAGATCATGTGATATTTATTTTTCTCTGATTGGCTTATTTCACTAAGCATAATGTTCTACATCTCATACATATTGTTGCAAATGGTAAGAGCTGCTTCTTTTTTATTGCAGTGTAGTATTCCATTGTGTAGATGTACCACAGTTTTTTAATCCACTCATCTGCTGATGGGCACTTAGGCTGTTTCCAAATCTTAGCTATGGTGAATTGCGCTGCTATGAACATAGGGGTGCATATATCCTTTCTGATTGATGTTTCCAGTTTCTTAGGATATATTCCTAGAAGTGGGATCACTGGGTCAAATGGGAGTTCTATTTTTAGTTTTTTAAGGAAACTCCATACTGTTCTCCACAGTGGCTGCATGAGTCTGCATTCCCACCAGCAGTGCACGAGGGTTCCTTTTTCTCCACATCCTCGCCAGCACTTGTCATTTGTTGACTTGTTGATAATGGCCATTCTGACAGGTGTGAGATGGTACCGCATTGTTGTTTTGATTTGCATCTCTCTGATGATTAGTGATTTAGAGCAGGTTTTCATATGTCTCTTGGCCTTCCTTCTGTCTTCTTTCGAAAAGTGTCTATTTAGATCAGTTGCCCATTTTTTGATTGGGTTGTTTATCTTCTTTTTGTTAAGCTGCATGAGTTCCCTGTAAATGTTGGAGATTAAACCCTTATCGTTGACATCATTGGCAAATATGTTCTCCCATGCAGTGGGCTTTCTTGTTTTATTGATGGTTTCCATTGCTGTGCAAAAGCTTTTTATTTTGATGTAATCCCATTTGTTTATTTTCTCTTTAGCTTCCATTGCCCTAGGAGCAGTATCAGTGAAGAAGTTCTTTTGGCATATGTCAGAGATTTTTCTGCCTGTAGATTCCTCTAGGATTTTTATGGTTTCCTGTCTTATGTTTAAGTCCTTGATCCATTTTGAGTTTATTTTTTGATTATGGTGTAAGTTGGTGGTCTAGTTTCATTTTTTTGCATGTATCTGTCCAATTTTCCCAACACCATTTGTTGAAGAGACTGTCTTGACTCCATTTTATGTTCATGCCTCCTTTGTCAAATATTAATTGAACATAGCGATTTGGATCGATTTCTGGGTCCTCTATTCTATTCCATTGATCTATATGTCTGTTCTTGTGCCAATACCAGGCAATTTTGAGAACAGTGGCTTTGTAATACAGCTTGAAATCTGGTATTGAGATCCCTCCTACTTTATTCTTCTTTCTCAGGATTGCTGTAGCTATTCTGGGTCTTTTTTTATTCCACATGAATTTTTGGAAAGTTTGTTCTAGGTCTGTGAAGTATGCCGTTGGTATTTTAATGGGGAGTGCATTGAATCTATAGATTGCTTTGGGTAGTATGGACATTTTGATGATGTTGATTCTACCAATCCATGAACATAGTATGTTCTTCCATCTGTTTATGTCTTCCTGTGTCTCTTTTTTCAGTGTTGTGTAGTTTTCCTCGTATAGGTCTTTTACCTCCTTAGTTAAGTTTATTCCTAGGTATCTTAATTTTTTTGGTGTGATGGTAAATGGGATTGCTTTTTTAGTCTCTCTTTCTGTAAGATCATTATTGGTGTATAGAAATGCCATAGATTTCTTAGCATTTATTTTGTATCCTGCTACTCTGCCAAATTCATTTATTAAGTCTAATATTTTTTTGATGGAGTCTTTAGGGTTTTCTAAGTACAGTATCATGTCATCTGAAATAAGGACAGTTTTACTTCTTCTTTTCCAGTTTGGATGCCTTTTATTTCTTCTTCTTGTCTGATTGCAATGGCTAGTATTTCCAACACTATGTTGAACAGGAGTGGTGAGAGTGGGCATCCCTGTCTTGTTCCTGTTCTTAGGGGAAATAGTTTTAGTTTTTGCCCATTGAGTATGATGTTGGCTGTGGGTTTGTCATATATGGCTTTTATTATGTTGAGGTATGATCCTTCTATTCCCAGCTTGCTGAGAGTTTTTATGAAGAAAGGGTGTTGGATTTTGTCAAATGCTTTTTCTGCATCAATTGATATGACTATCTGGTTTTTATGTCTCAATTTGTTTATGTGATGTATCATGTTTATTGATTTGCAAATATTATACCATCCTTGCATCCCAGGGATAAATCCTACTTGGTCATGATGTATGATCTTTCTGATGTATTGCTGGATTCGATTTGCTAGAATTTTGTTGAGGATTTTGGAATCTATGTTCATGGGTGATATTGGCCTGTAATTCTCTTTCATTGTGTTATCTTTATCTGGTTTTGGTATTAGGGTGATGCTGGCTTCATAGAAGGAGCTTGGGAGTGTTCCTTCTTCTTGAATTTTCTGGGATAGTCTGAGGAGGATAGGTTTTAGCTCTTCCTTGAATGTTTTGTAAAACTCCCCTGTGAACCCGTCTGGCCCTGGACTTTTGTTTGCTGGAAGTTTTTTGAAGACTGCTTCAATTTCTTCCATAGTTATCAACCTATTGAGATTTTTAGTCTCTTCCTGAGTAAGTTTTGGAAGGTTGTGTTTTTCTAGGAATGTGTCCATTTCCTCCAGGTTGTCTAGTTGTTGGAATAGAGTTGTTCATAGTATTTTTTGACAATCCTTTGTATTTCTGTGGGGTCTGTTGTTATTTCACCTCTTTCATTTCTGATTTTGTTTATTTGGGTCCTCTCTCTTTGCTTCTTGGTGAGCCTGGCTAGAGGTTCATCAATCTTGCTTATCCTTTCAAAGAACCAGCTCTTGGTTTTGTTGATCTTGTGTATTGTTTTTTTGGTCTCTATGTCATTCATTTCTGCTCCGATCTTTATTATTTCCTTTCTTCTGCTCACTGTGGGCTTTTCTTGTTGCTCCCCTTCTAATTCTTTGAGTTGTTGGGTTAGATGGTCTATTACCATTTTTTCTTGTTTTTTGAGATAGGCCTGTAGAGCTATACACTTACCTCTCAGAACTGCTTTCATTGTGTCACATAGGATTTGCAATGTTGTGTTTTCATTGTCATTCATTTCCAGGATTTTTTAAATTTCTTCTTTGATCTCATTGATAACCCAATCATTGTTTAGTAGCATGCTATTCAGTTTCCAAGTGTTTGAAATTTTTGGAATGTTTTTATTGTAGTTTATTTCTAATATTATGCCATTGTGGTCTGAGAAAATGCTTGATATGATTTCAATCTTTTTGAATTTGGGGAGACTTTGCTTGTTACCCAAAATGTGGTCTACTTTTGAGAATGTCCCATGTGCACTTGAGAAGAACGTATATTCCATGGCTTTGGGGTGAAATACTCTGAAGATGTCAATTAGGTCCATCTGATCTAGTGTGTCATTTAGAATTGCTGTTTCTTTGCTGATTTTTTGTCCAGAAGATTTATCCATTGATGTCAGTGGTGTATTAAAGTCCCCTACTATGATTGTATTGATGTCGATCTCTTCCTTGATAACTTCCAGCAGATTTTTTATGTACTTGGGCGATCCTGCGTTGGGTGCATATACGTTTACCAGAGTTATATCTTCTTGCTGGATTGCTCCCTTTAGTATTATGTAGTGGCCTTCCTTATCTCTTATTATGGCCTTTATTTTGAGGTCTATTTTATCTGATATAAGTATCGCAACCCCAGCTTTTTTCTCATTTCCATTTGCCTGAAAAATGTTTTTCCATCCCTTCACTCTCAGTCTGTGTGAATCTTTTGCTCTAAGGTGGGTCTCTTGTAGACAGAAAATATATGGGTCATGTTTTCTTATCCATTCAGCTACCCTATGTCTTTTGATTGGTGCATTTAATCCATTTACGTTTAATGTTATTATTGATAAGTACCTGTTTGTTGACATATTTTTCCTTAGTGTTTATGTTTCTTCTTGCCTTTCTCTATCTTCTTTTTACAGCAGCCCCTTTAGCATTTCTTTCATTGCTGGCTTGGTAGTGATGAACTCTCTTAGCCCTTTTTTGTCTATGAAACTTCTGATTCCACCTTCAATTTTGAACGATAGCCTTGCTGGGTATAGTATTCTTGGATTCAGTCCCTTGTTTTGCATCACTTTGAATATTTCATTCCATTCCTTTATGGCCTGGTGTGTTTCTGTTGAGAAATCAGTTGATATTCTGATAGGAGATCCCTTGTAGGTAACTTTCTGTCTCTCTCTGGCAGCCTTTAAGATTCTTGCTTTGTCGTTGGTGTTCGTCAATTTAATTATAATGTGTCTTGATGTCGGTCTTTTGGGGTTCAACTTGTTTGGGACTCTGTATGTTTCTTGGACTTGGATAGTTTTTTTCTTGTCAATATCAGGAAAATTTTCTGTCATTATTTCTTCCAACAGGTTTTCTAGTCCTTGCTTCTCTTCCTTTCCTTCTTTTATCCCTATTATTCAAATATTGTTTCGTTTTTTGTCATCCCAAAGCTCCCTTAGGCTCTCCTCTTGCTTTTTAAGTCTTCTTTCCAGTTGCTGCTATGTTTGTGTGTTTTTCCTACCTTGTCTTCTAATTCGCTGATGCGGTCCTCAGCCTCTTCTACTCTACTCTTTAAGCCTTCCATTGTGTTCTTTATTGCAGCTATGTCGTTCTTCATCTCCTCTTGGTTTCTTTTCATGTTGTTGACATTTTCTTTTTTTTTTTAAATATATTTTATTGATTTTTTTTTTACAGAGAGGAAGAGAGAGGGATAGAGAGTTAGAAACTTCGATGAGAGAGAAACATCGATCAGCTGCCTCTTGCACACCCCCTACTGGGGATGTGCCCACAACCAAGGTACATGCCCTTGACCGGAATCGAACCTGGGACCTTTCAGTCCACAGGCTGACGCTCTATCCACTGAGCCAAACCGGTTTTGGCTGTTGTTGACATTTTCATTTAGCTCCTTATAGTTCTCATTGAGTTGTGTGTATTTGTCATCCATCCGTTTAAACATCCTTATAACTAATACTCTGAATTCTTTCTCTGTTAAGCTGCTAGCCTCAAGTTCATTTAACTCCCTTTCTGGTGATTCTTCTTGTTCCTTCCTTTGAGAATTTCCTTTCTGTCTCCCCATGTTTTCCTGTAATGTTTTAATTGTAGTTCCAATTGCTTTGCTACCCAGGATCTTTTGGTGATGGTGCTACTGGTATAATCTCTCAGTTTTCCTGGGCTTGGTAATCTAGTGTAGTTCCCTACTTGAACTATTTGGGTTCTCTTGATGTAGGCCTGCGAGTTTGAGAGGCACAACTGCAGTGTCTAGAGGTCAGCAGTCATGGAGGGTAGTATCCCAATTTTTCTGTCTTGCACCCTAAATTGAAATTACGCTTGCCCAGTGGGGACTTACAGTGGCTCCAAGGAACCGTCTGTCAGGGTGATATGGCTTGGGGGGCCTGCATTCTGGAAAGGTGTGACTGTGTTGCCCAGAGTTTGGTAGTTGTGGGGTGGGCAGACTCCGCTTTTAATGCTGTACCTGTGGTGGATAGGCGCTTACTCCCAGTGGCGGCTCACAGGAGCACCCGTGGTAAGTTTGCCAGTGAGGCACACTGAAGCACTCTGAAGAGCTCTGGTAGTGTAACTGCGTAATAGATGCTAAAGGTTTTCCTTTTGGGTGGTACCTATGGCCTCAGGGAGTATTCAAATCCTATAGTGTTAATCAGAGTGGTATCCGGGTGTGGCTATATTGGTTTCCTGGAGACTGGAGGGAGGGGTTATCTCTTAGGAGAAAATGGCGACTGGGGATCCGATGTGACTCAGCCCCAGACACCCTTCCACCTCTGCCCACTCTCCCCAGGTCCCACCACTCCTCCCCTTCTCCTGCACTTCAGCCACAGGTAAGTGTCTGTATCCGAAAGGTCCTACGAACTAGGTTCAGTGGAGAAAGACGCAGGCCCCGGCGCGAAGAGGGACCGCATCTTTGCAATCTCCTCTCTTGCCAGCACTGCGCGTTCGGGCAGTTAGCTCTTCAGGGCTGCCTTTGAGCTCAGATCCCAAATCAGACTCCAAGGTCTAAAATCTACTACCTCCCGCAGTTCCGTGGACCCTTTTTCTCACAGTCAGACACTTTGCCTGTCCTCAGGGACGTGGCTTGGTGCTGTGTAGTTTTCCCCTGACCTTCTGGGTTTAGAGATCCAGTAGATTCTATTGCCCAGATCCTTGTTTTACCTTTTTCCAGGAGATCTCTGCCCTTCCCAGCTGCAAACTATCTCACCAGCTTCTCCTTCCGATATGAAACCTTTCATCACCACAAGATCCCTTGTACTGTTCGCTATTTTGTTTTTGTGATTTTCCGTTTCTAAATTTTATTCCATGGCGTAGCATTCCTGGCACTTTTCAAGTTAGACATAAAAGAAAACTGCATCCTACAAATTATAAGGTAGATTAGGAAATAACTTTTTAACTGTTGCAAATAATCTTTATAAAATTGAGTGGACATTTTAATTGGGGGCCATGCTGATATACAGTATACTTGTATACTTTTCCACCTAATATTCAGTGGAAAGGTATATGGCTATTTGAATTTTGAAAATATGTTTTAATGATTTTTTAGAGAAATAGGAAGATAGAAGGAGAAAGAGAAACATTGATTTTTTTCCCAACCTTTTCAGGGGAAAAACCCTGCAACTTTGTTATGTGCCCTGACCAGGTATCAAACCCAGTGACCCTTCAGTGCACAGATGACGTTCAACCAACTGAGCCACACCAGGCAGGGCTTGAATTTTATTTTTTACAAGATTTATTTTTAATTTTTAATTACAGTTTACATTCAATATTATTTTATGTATCAGGTGTACAGCATAGTGGTTAGATAATCTTTACAAAGTGTTCCTCCAGATAGTTTCAGTACTCACCTAACACAATATATAGTTATTACAATATCATTGACTATATTCCCTATGCTGTACTTTACATCACTGTGACTATTTTATAACTACTAATTAGTACTTCTTAATCTTTCTTAATCCTTCTTAATCCTTCACCTTTTTCACCATAACCCCTCTCTCCTCTGGCAACCATCAGTCTGTTCTCTGTATCAATGAGTCTGTTTCAATTTTGTGATTTTATTTATTTTGTTCTTTAGATTCCAGATATAAGTGAGATTATATGATATTTGTCTTTCTCTGACTTACTTATTTCACTTAGTATAATACCCTCTAGGTCCATCCATGCTGTCACAAATGGCAAGATTTCCTTCTTTTTACAGCCAAGTAATATTGCATTGTATATGTACCACTTCTTCCTTATCCACTGGTCTATTGATGGGCACTGGGTTGCTTCCATATTTTGGCTATTGTAAGTAATGCTGCAATGAATATAGGGATGCATATATTCTTCCAAATTAATGTTTTGGCTTTCTTTGGATATATACCCTGAAGTAGAATTGCTGGGTCATAAAACAATTACAGTTTTATTTTTTGAGGACTCTCTATACCATTTTCCATAGTGGCAGCAATACTCTGCATTCCCACCAACAATGTACAAATATTTCTTTTTTAAAGCATCCTCATCAATACTTGTTGTTTGTTGATTTATTAACGATAGCCATTCTAATATGTGTGAGGTGACATTTCATTGTGGTTTTAATTTGCATTTCTCTGGCAATTAGTGTTGTTGAGATCTTTTCATATGTCTATTGGCCATCTGCATGTCCTCTTTGGAGAAGCATCTACTCAGGTCCTCTGCTCATTTTCTAATTAAATTGTTTGTTTGTTTGGCTGTTGAATTATACGAGTTCTTTATAAATTTTGGATATTAACCCCTTACCAGCTGTATCATTGGAAAATATATTCTCCCATTCAGTAGGCTGTCTTTCCATTTTGTTGATGGTTTCTTTCGCTGTGCAAAAAAATTTAAGTTTGATGTATTTCCATTTGTTTATTTTTTCTTTTGCTTCCTTTGCTGGAGGAGGTATATCAGACAATATAAATATATTTCTATGAGAAATGTCTGAAATTTTACTGCTTATATATTCTTCTAGGAGTTTTATGTTTTTGAGTCTTACATTTATGTATTTAATCCATTTTGAGTTCATTCTTATATATGGTGTAAGAAGGTGATCTAGCTTGTTGTGGTTTTTTTTGCATGTATCTGTTCAATTTTCCCAACACCACGTATTGTTCATTTATAGTCACACCCAATTCCCTTTCATTCTCCCTGTTCATAAAAGCTGGCACCCACTAATTTTCTTTCCATCTCTATAGGTTTATTTCAAAACTGTTATATACTGTAGAACCCCCTTATCTGCATGGGATATGTTCCAAGATGCCCAGTGAATGTCTGAAAACTTGCATAATACCTAACTATTATATACTATGTTTTTTTCCTATAAAGACATACTTATTATAATGTTTAATTTATGAGTTAGGGAATTTCATGAGTAGAAGATTCATTCTTACTGTAAAGTTTAACAACCTTAGCGTGTGATTGTGTGTTTTTTTCCATGTTAAGAACATTCACCTTTTCACTTAAAAGAAGCATATTAGAGTTTCTTTTTGGCATATCCAAATTGTCAGCATCACTACTATTGTACTTTGGAGACATTAAAGTTAAAGTTACTTTCGAGACAGTAAAGTTATAGTTACTTGAACAAAGCACTGTGCAGGCCTGGTCCCTCCCAACTGCCCTCCCCTGCTGGCCATTTTGTGGTGGCCATCTTGTGTCCACATGGGGGCAGCCATTTTTGACCACATGGGGGCAGCCATCTTGTGTGTTGGAGTGACAGTCAATTTGCATATTTCTCTTTTATTAGATAGGACTAGAGGCCTGGCGAACAAAATTCATGCACGGGGGGGGGGGTTGGGTGGTGTCCCTCAGGCCAGCCTGCACCCTCTCCAATCTGGGACCCCTTGAGGGATGTCCGACTGCCCACCAGGATCGGGCCTAAATGGGCAGTCGGACATCCTTCTCATAATCCAGGACTGCTGGCTCCCAACTGCTCGTCTGCCTGCCTTCCTGATTGCCCCTAACCGCTTCTCCCTGCCAGCCTGATCACCCCCTAACCACTCCCCTGCCAGCCTGATTGATGCCTAACTGCTCCCCTGCCAGCGTGTTTGCCCCTAACTGCCCTCCCCTTTAGGCCTGGTCACCCCTAACTGCCCTCCCCTGCAGGCCTGGGTCCCATCCAACTGCCCTTCCCTGCAGGCCCGGTCACCCCCAACTACCCTACTCTGTTGGCCTGGTCACTCCTAACTGCCCTCCCCTGCAGGCTTGATTGCCCCCAACTGCCCTCCCTTGCAGGCCTGGTCCCTCCCAACTGCCCTCCCCTGCTGGCCATCTTGTGGTGGCCATCTTGTGTCCACATGGGGGCAGGATCTTTGACCACATGGGGGCAGCCACCTTGTGTTTTGGAGTGATGGTAAATCTGCATATTACTCTTTTATTAGATAGGATAGAGGCCTGGTGCATGGGTGGGGTCAGCTGGATTGCCCTGAAGGGTATCCCGGATCAGGGTGGGGGTTCCCTTGGGGTGTGGGGTGGCCTGGGTGAAGGGCCTGTGGTGGTTTGCAGGCTGGCCATGCCCCCTGGCGACCCAAGCAGAGGCCCTGGTATTTGGGATTTATGTATCTTCTACAATTGAAACTTTGTAGCCTGGAGCGGAGCCAAGCCTCCTGCTTGCTCCATGGCTGGCAGCCATTTCTTTTGGGGTTTGTGTATCTTCCATAATTGAAACTTTGTAGCCTGGAGTGGAGGCCTAGGCCAGCCAGGGCTGCAGAAGCTTTGCTTCCTCCATTGCCAGGGGCAACCCTTGCCTCCTGCTCTTTCCAGCTCAATGGCTGCCGCCATTTCTGTTTGGATTTGTTTACCTTCTATAATTGAAACTTTGTAGCCTTGAGCAGAGGCCAGGGCCAGCCAGGGCGGGCTGGAAGCTTGGCTTCCTCCATTGCCAGGGGCAACCCAAGCCTCCTGCTCACTCCAGCTCTGTGGTGGCTGCCATCTTAGTTGGGTTAATTTGCATACTCGCTCTGATTGGCTGGTGGGCATAGTGGAGTGATGGTAAATTTGCATGTTTCTCTTTTATTAGTGTACATAGTGGAGCATGGTTGCAATAAAATTTTCCACAGTATTTTTTGCTTCAGTAAGTTCTCAAAAATTCTCCTTCAGAAAAGTGGTTTTTGTTTTTGTTTGATCAAAAAGTTTATGGAATGCTGCAGGCATTTCCCTTTTTTGATGGGTTGATAAAGCACATTTAATATACTTTAAAATCCTGAGCATTTGTGTGGAAAATAAATCACTCAAATCTTATTTTTAAATCTAAAGCAATGCAAATTTATTTGACCATAGAACCACTTTTTTATGTAATAATGATTGGTATTCTACATTCACAGAAAGTTGTTTTGGGAAATGTTAGACATAGTATTGAGGGAAAGGTTTTGAGCCAAATATCATCTACCCAGGTAAGTTATTACTATAGATGTATTTTCTGAGCTTTTTCACAACTGAGAAAAGACCAAAATATATTTTTATATCCTTTCTGATTTTATATCTGATTATCCTATATAATAAAAGTCTAATATGCAAATTGACCGAACAGCAGAATAACCAGTTGATATGACATGCACTGACCACCAGGGGGCAGACACTCAATGCAGGAGCTGTCCCCTGGTGGTCAGTGCGCTCCCACAGGGGGAGCGCTGCTCAGCCAGAAGCTGGGCTCTCGACTGGTGGATGGCGAGTGCAGTGGCAGTCGTGGCAGCACTAAGGAGCAGCAAACTGAGCAATAAGTCACAGCGAGAAGATGGGCAGTAAGGAGCAAGGGGTCCCGGACTGCGAGAGGGTCAGATTGAGGGACCCCCTCCCCCATCCCAGTGCACAAATTTCATGCACTGGGCTTCTAGTATATATATAGTTAACTAGAATTGCAGAAAATGATGTATATGATGTAAGCAGGTGATCCAGTTTTGGTTTTTTTTGCATGTATATATTCAATTTTCCCAACATCATGTACTGTTCTTATATAGTCACACCCAATTCCCTTTCATTCTCCCCCGTTGATCATATATATATATATATGGCTCTATTTCTGGACTTTCTAGTTTGTTTATATCCTTATGACAATACCACACTCTCTTGATTACTATAGCTTTATATTGTCTGAAAATCAGACCAAGTAGTTTCTCTAACTTCGTGTTTATTGAAAACTTGAGGCCTGGTTCACAAAATTCATGCACGGGAAGGGGGGTCCCCTCAGCCCAGCCTGCACCCTCTCCATTCCAGGACCCCTTGGGGGCTGTCCGCCTGCTGGTTTAGGGGATCAGGCCTAAACCGGCAGTCAGACAGCCCTCTCACAATTCTGGACTGCTGGCTCCTAATTGCTCACCTGCCTGCCAGCCTGGCCACCCCTAACTGTGTTTCCCCTAACTGAGCCCCCTACCGGCCTGGTTTCCCCTAACTGAGCCCCTTACCGGCCTGGTTGCCCTTCACGCCCTCCCCCCCCCCCTCGCTGGCCTGGTTGCCCTATGCAGACTGCTTGTTCAGTCATTTGGTCGTCCCTCACTAACCCCCCCACCCACTTCGGCCTGGTTGCCTCACACAGCCTGCTTGTTTAGTCGTTTGGTTGTCCCTCATTAACCCCCCTGCCGGCCTGGTCGCCCCACGCAGCCTGCTTGTTTAGTTGTTTGGTCATCCCTCACTAACCCCCCTGCTGGCCTGGTCATAGGCATCCATCTTGTGAGGGTATGAGGGTTAATTTGCATACTACCTCTTTATTATATAGGATTGTTTTAGTTATTCTAGATCCTTTGAATTTCCATATACATTTTTAAGTAATCTTGTCAATATTTACCCTAAAAAGTCCCAAATTGTTGTTTTTTTTATCTTCACTCTAGGATATGTTTATTGATTTGGGGGGGGGGAGAGAGAGAGAGAGAGAGAGAGAGAGAGAGAGAGAGAGAGAGAGAGGCATAAGAGAGAGAAACATAGATTGATTTATTCCCGTATAAACTCTGACCAGGGTTTGCACCTGCAACCTAGGTATGTGCCCTGACCAAGAATCAAACCACAACCTTTTACCATATGGAAATGCTTCAGTCAACTGAGCCACCTGGTCAGTTGAACAAGCAGGCTGCGTGGGGCGACCAGGCCAGCAGGGGGGTTAGTGAGGGATGATGCTCCAGTCAACTGAGCCACCTGGTCAGGGAGCCCCAAATTGGTTTTTAAAACAATTTTGGTATTTATTCCTAATAAAAATTCTTACTAACTTAGACATAGGTCATTTTCCTACATGTCCATAGTATGATTGTATCTATTTATCTATCTTTCTATCACATAATATATTTCTATTTATATGCCAACAGACAGTATCATACTGAATGCATAAATGTAAGATGTATTTCAAAGCCAATAATGATAGCTACTAACAGCACTAATAACACTACTTTGGCAAAATGGCATAGTGTTTAAGAACACAAGATTTGACTTCTAACTTCCTAGGTTCAAGTCCATAGCCAAGACTTACAATCTATGAAATATTAACCACGTAACATAATTTATCTGGCCCTCAGATTTGCATCTGGAGAATGGGGGTAATAATTTTACTTACATCTAAGATTCGTATGATAACTAAATTGTATAATTCATGTAAAGTGCTTAACACATGCCTAATACTTACTCAGTACTTAATGGATTTTAACTGTTAATTTTATCAATATTGGAATCTCTAGACAATAAAAAATAAAAAAATAAGCAGTATAAATTTTAGACAATAAAAGCCAATCCCTCTTTCTCAAAATTCTCTTTTGTGTTGGCTCCTGTGACACAACTTGCTCTTGGTTGTCTTTCTATCTAATGGGCCACTTCTTTTACTTTTCATTGCTAGGTCTTCCTCATTTTCATGACATATATAGATTAGAGTGCTCCAGGGCTCAAACTTTGAGGCCTTGCCTTCATATACAAACTGTATAATGGCTTTAAATTACATCTACAAATAGATGAATCCCAAACTTACATCTCTCTAGTCCAGATTTGTCCCTGAACTCATTATTTGTATTTTGATCTTTCTACAAGACATCTTCACTTGGATGTTTACTTGGAAGCTCAAACTTAATGTGTATAAGGCAGAACTCTTGATTCCTTCCTTACCCCAAAATTGATCCTTTTGCAGACTTCCCCATCTGCTTAAAGACTAGGCCATTATCTATTTTTGTTCAGGTCAAAAATAGAATTAAACTTCACTCTACTCCTGATCTTCTTTTTCTCATAATTTATATCCAGCTGGTAACTATTATCAGTTCTACCTTCAAAATATACCCCCAATCTAAACACTATCTAGCACTTCTGCCACTACCACCCTAGGCATAACCAATATCATCACCTCTTATTTAGGCTATAGCCTTTTCTCTACTAGCTTCCAGGTTTCTATCCTTCCCTATCAGTCTATTCTTTACCCAGCAGCCACAGAAATTATTATTAAATTTAAGTCAGATCATGTCACATTTTTCATTAAAATTATTTAATGGCTTCCCATGTCACTCAGAGTAAAAGTCAAAATTATACAAAGTTGTACACATTCTGCCACTCTCACTATGCCTCTCACTCACCCCCTCTCCTAACTCTCTCTCTCTCTCTCTCTCTCTCTTCCTCTCTCTCTCTCTCCACAACGAATACACTGCCCCCCTTACTATTCATTGAAAATATGAGACACATTTCTGATATAGGGCAGCACTTTTCATATGCTTTTCTATCTGGAACTTTGTTTATCTAGATCAAGATCTTTGCATGGCTTACTCCCTAATTTCTTCCAAGTCTCTTCTGAAATATCACTTTATCAGAGCAACCTTCCTCAACCACCATACTTAAAATTGTAACCTATCTCTGCTATCACTCAATATCCTCTTCTCTGCTGGATTTTTCTTTTTAACACTTATCTACACCTGATATATTGTAGAAGGTTTTGTTTGATACTTTTGTATGTTTTTTTTCCTGTTGTGAGGGTAAAGTCATAATAGTTCTGTAGCTGGGGACATATCCCCAATGTGAGAAACAATGTCTGACATAAAGTAGGTACAGGATAAATATGTGTTGAATGAAGAAATGAGTGAATCATTATTTTCAAGTGGCATTATAATAAAAAAGGAAATAAAAGAGAATAAACTTAAAAATTGTTAATAAAAATGAAAGTATCTATTATACAAGTGACAGAGGAAAAAAGAGGTAGAACTTGAAATAAGTGTCAGTTAATGAAAAAAAGATGAATGAGGTAGAAAAAGAGAACAGTAATAGTGATAAAATATTAAAAAGGAAAGGAACTACATAGGGCAAAGAATTGGTGAGAGTATATAGTGACCTTACTTTTGCAAGATAAGAATGTGAGCTTTATATTTTGGTCAGGATTGGTAGCTACAGACATTGAGGGGCTCAGGAAAGAGCTGAGAGGGTCCTAAGCTCTCACTTTTGGTTGAACGTAAGGCTTTTCATAAGCAGGAAGTAAGGACTAAAGAAGAGTTGTAAACTACCTGCTTGAGTGTGGACTGCATGGACATTAAGGCAGAGACCCTTGACTGACACTGAGAGCATTTCCAAGCATTTAGGAAATCTTTGCTCACACATTAGTTGACCAATAATCTAACTGTACAGAAACTTCAGTGGCTGCACACAATAAAGAATTTACTTATAATTAACACAGACTTTAAATAAATAATTCAGGGAAGTGACTAAACAAGGAAACAGCACCAAAGAACAAAAATAACACACCCCAGGGAGGAGCAGGAATCTGATTTCTAGGATTGACATCTTATGTGATATAAAAAATGCCAAAATTTCAACCAAAAATTATGAGATATGCAAAGGAACAAGAAGGTGTATTCCATAAACAGGAAGAAAAGTAGTCAGTAGATACTGTCCCTGAAGAAGAGTAGATGTTGCATTTTAGTAGATTTTAAATCAACTATTTTAAATTTGCTCAAGATATAAAGAAAAGTCTCGATAAAGAACCAAAGGAAACCAGAAGAGAACCAAAGTATCACCAAATAGAGAATATCAATAAAGCAACAGAAATTAGCCATTTACAACTATAAATTTACCTCCAAGAACTGATTTAGGTTCATCTCACAAGTTTTGGTATGGTATACCCAAATGCTTAGTGGTACAATTGGTGAGTACGGATTGAGTTTGGGATATAACTCAACTCCAGGAGAGTTGGGACTGCAGTCCCTAATGAGAGAACCAGAACCAGAGCCACCAACTAAGTTCCTGATCCACATGAGTTATAAAAAAATCCATATTGTTTTTACATGCTAAGTTTGGGGGAACTTGTTACACATGGTAATAGCGGGTGGAAGAGTGGAGAGGGTGATTGTGCAGTCTAGGAAGGATTTCTTTTTTTATTGGTAGATTTTATATAGGGTTTGTTTTCCATGTTTCTCATAGGTCATTCTCATCAGCATACAATGATGTTATGAAGAGAGATACTAATTGTAATCCTTGTGTAGGGATCCTGAACTAAGGTGGGTGGGTTGCTGTTAGATAGGGATACAAATGATGAGGTAGTGTGTTTGTGTAAATGAAGTTGGTTAATAGTTTTGGTTGTGGGAGGATGTGTAAATTTTCTTCTGATTACTTGGTTTTCTCAGTAAAAGAAGGGAGGTCACCACCTAAAATGAGGAGACACAATGAAACTCAATTAGTGATATGTACTTTTTAAATAAAAATTAACCTGCAGTGTAAAGACAGCTCATAGAATTTGAGAAAAATAAAACTGTATCCAGTATAAAGTAACTATGATTTTCTTAGCTGTTGTCAAAATACCTCTTTAAGCTTTTAGAGCCCCCATCCCTCTCCTTAAATTACATAAAGGTCTAATAAGTATAAACTTTACCACAGCCAATATAATGACTGTGGAAATTCCAGAGAAGTTTTGTTTGTTTGTTTGTTTGTTGCATATATCTGTGAGGACCACATACACAGTCACATAGTACCAAGAAGAATATGCATTTGAAGGTGGCATTTGAAAATGTGCACTTGAGGAATTTGGGCATTTAGAACTCACACAATAGAAGCAAATAGTGAATCCTGAACTGGGATTCCTTCATCCTTGAAGTATGGATTCACTCATGTCTAATCAGCATAATTTGAACTAAGTAAAGTGGCCTCAATCAGAACTGGAGAACAGGAATTGGCTGGGTGGTCAGATAACAATTATCAAGGGTTACAAAATAATGAAATAATCAGAAATCCACAAATACCAAAGCAAAGCCATCTAAGAAGCTACACATATAATGAAGCTTGGAATTGACATTCTAATAGCCCCATCACTGATAAATGAATCAATGAAACATGTCTTAATTCAAATCTACTGAGAAGTTCTCAGAGCATAATTAAAAGAAATTGAATAGTAATTCAGACATCTTGTACTGCAAATAGAAAGCTTCAAAGTATAATCAGTTATGATATCCAATTTCTAACTACCATCCCTGAAAAGTTTACTATGAATTCACTTTCACTTTGCCAGTGTTGGTGGAACTCATTTCACATATAATTCTGCATAGTTGGAAGAAAGTTTAGAATAGATGGAAACTTCAGAAGAATCACAACAACAGGAGTTGAAATGACTTGCATACATGAATCAAACATTTATTCTCTCTCCTAAGCTAAATAATAGATAAAGCCAAATGACTGATGGATCTTCAAACTTCATCTTACATTTATTTTTGCCTTTTTTATGCAGTGCCCCTGAAGTATTTTTGTGCTTATATATAACACTAGAGGCCCAGTGCATGAAATTCGTGCACGGGGGCGGGGTGTCCCTCAGCCCAGCCTGCATCCTCTCCAATCTGGGACCCCTCGAGGGATGTCTGACTGCCCGTTTAGGCCCGATCCCGGACTGCTGGCTCCCAACTGCTCACCTGCCTGCCTTCCTGATTGCCCCTAACCGCTTCTGCCTGCCAGCCTGATCACCGCCTAACCACTCCCCTGCCAGCCTGATCACCCCCTAACCACTCCCCTGCCAGCCTGATTGATGCCTAACTGCTCCCCTGCCAGCCTGTTTGCCCCAACTTCCCTCCTCTGCCGGCCTGGTCACCCCTAACTGCCCTCCCCTGCAGGCTTGATCGCCCCCAACTGCCCTCCCTTGCAGACCTGGTCCCTCCCAACTGCCCTTCCCTGCTGGCCTGATTGCCCTCAACTGCCCTCCCTTGCAGGCCTGGTCCCTCCCAACTGCCCTCCCCTGCTAGCCATCTTGTTGTGGCCATCTTGTGTCCACATGGGGGCAGGATCTTTGACCACATGGGGGCATCCATCTTGTGTGTTGGAGTGATGGTCAATCTGCATATTACTCTTTTATTAGATAAGATAGAGGCCTGATGCATGGATGGGGGCCAGCTGGTTTGTGCTGAATGGTGTCCCAGATCAGCGTGGGGGTTCCCTTGGGGTGTGGGGCGGCCTGGGCGAGGGTGGTTTGCAGGCAGGCCACACCCCCCAGCGACCCAAGTGGAGGCCCTGGTATCTGGGATTTATTTATCTTCTACAATTGAAACTTTGTAGCCTGGAGCAGAGCCAAGCCTTCTGCTTGCTCTGTGGCGGCAGCCATTTCTGTTGGGATTTATTTTTCTTCTATAATTGAAACTTTGTAGCCTTAAGTGGAGGCTTGGGCCAGCCAGGGCTGCAGAAGCTTGGCTTCCTCCATCACCAATGCAACCCTAGCTTCCTGCTCTCTCTAGCTCCGTGGCTACCACCATTTTTGTTGGGATTTATTTATCTTCTATAATTGAAACTTTGTAGCCTTAAGCAGAGGCCTGGGCCGGCCAGGGTGTGCGGAAACTTGGCTTCCTCCATCGCAGGGGAAACCTAAGCCCCCCTCCTGCTCTCTCCGTGGCTGCAGCCATCTTGGTTGGGTTAATTTGCATACTCGCTCCTGATTGGCTGGTGGGCATGGCTTGTGGACGTGGCTTGTGGGTGTAGCAAAATGATGGCTAATTTGCATATTACTTTTTTATTAGATAGGACAAGATATCTGAAGTCCATATCTAGATAATGGACATCATCCCCAAGAAGATTAATTTGGTCCCACAAATGGAGAGTAAAGGGGTACTGTTATGGAAGGAAATTGTATACTGTTAGACCACCATGGGCACATAGATCTCTTCCTTTTCTAAATCCCCACAATACTGGTACTTTATTTCATATCTCTTTGGGATTTGTTATATTCTGCCTCTTTTGTACGTTTTTGTGGGTATGAGTCATAAACTTAGAGTCCCTTGAAGGTATATATTGTCTCAGATTCATTGTCAAATATGGTAGTCATTATAGCTACTCACCAAACATTTTTTATTCTCTAACCTGAGGGTGACACTTCCCTGTCTTCTCAAAGTCTACCTCCTCACTTGTTGGTTAATTAAAATGTGAGTGGAAAGAATGCTTGTCACATCCGAGTGAAAGCTTTAGAACTAAAATATGATCCACCACATTTTCTCTTTCTGGCTCAGCGATTATGAAAGCACAGAGGTGGATCTTCCCTCAACATGGGTCTGTGAGTGAGGAAGATATGTAGAAAATTCCCCTCAGTCAACATGTGATGTACATGTATCATGAGTGGAAAATACATTTTGTTGTTTTAATATTCTCATATTTTGGGATAGTTGGTTCAGCATAACTAAGCCTATTCTGACTAATATATTATAAAGCCCCTAGCACTGAACATAGTACCTCATAAATAATGTTCAATCACAAAGGGACTTTCAGATCTGAGGGTTAGTTTCATTCTCTGAGGAGTCTTTTAACTCAGTGGCATGGATTGCTGTCTCTGTGGAAGCCTACATACAAATGGGGCAAAAGTAGGTTTACAGTTGTGAGTACACAAAACACAGTTTAAACATTTATTATTACATTAATTATTGTATTATTTTCCATACAAACAACTATAAACCCTCTTTTGCTCCAACCTGTATTTCTTTCCCAGCTTACTATGAGGAACATGATATTTGCATGAAGAGGATGCTATTGATCTTTTATCCAGCTTACCCTGCCACTAAGCAATAATTAAATCAAGATGACTTAAATACCTGCTCTTCATCAGTATAGCCACAAAATCCTAGGACGTTAGATTTGGAAGATACTACAGGGAACTTCTACACAGCTCTTTCATTATATAGATGACCATGAGAATAATCATTATACAAATGACACATGATCAGAGAAGGAAAGGCTAAAGGCTGTAATCAGTGGCAGAAGGAGTAAATGTAAGTAACTGAGGTACTTACAACCTAGTTAGGTAGGTAAGTGAAGCATATAAGAACATAAATAATGAATAAACAGATATAGACTAATAATGCAATGGAAGGCCATGTAAGGAAGGCTAGATCTATCTATCTATCATCTATCTATCTATCTATCTATCTATCTATCTATCTATCTATCTATCATCTATCTATCTCTTCTATACATACACATTAATAACATCATATAAATTTGTCCCATGGCACTCAGGTGAAACTAATAGCACATTCTTGTATTTAAAAAAATTAAATTAGCCTGGCTGGCATGGCTCAGTGGTTGAGTGTCAACCTATGAACCAGGGAGTCACAGTTCGATTCCCAGTCAGGGCACATGCGTGGGTTGCGGGCTCAATCCCCAGTGTGGGGCACGCAGGAAGCAGCCGATCAATGATTCTCTCTCATTGTTGATGTTTCTATCTCTCTCTCCCTCACCCTTCCTCTCTCTGAAATCAATGCAAATGTATTTTTAAAAATCAAATTAAACTTAGATTAGCCCTTGCCATCAAGATTAGTGGTAAATTAAATTTCAGGCATTATTGTGAGGCTCCACAAAATCATTTTGTTTGTATAAAACTGCTGAAACTCACATAATCCAAGAAACTTGGGGAAGGCTGCATGGTTTTTAATTCCATTAAGTCATTATGAAAATGATTAAGCCATATGATGCATTCAAATACAATCATAAATTTGGACATGAAGATACCTTCTGCCCATTGGAAAAGTGATACTTAGGGATCAGTCCATTGGCTCCACACAAGAACTCCTGTGGAAAAAAAGCCTGACAACTCCACACTTTGTATGTGAGAATGCTACATAGTCTCAACATTCAGAGTCCATGAACTTTCAATCCCTCCAGCATTGGGAAATTCAGCTCTTAAACACTTCCCTTTATCAAACAGTCTAGGCTCGTATCTATGTTAATGTAGAGACATCTGAAACCAATAAAAATAAAATGTAAAGCCTTGAAATCAGCAGTGGAAAAATGCCTGAAGAGAATTAGATCTATCCATTGGATACACAGTAGGAGAAACATTCACTAATAAATAAAATTTTAAATTCTACACAAGTTGAATCCATTTCTGGAAAAATATAAAATGCCAAAATTGGCACAAAAATTAGAAGACTTGACTAAGCAAATCACATTGAAGAAATGAAATGGTAATCAAAAAGTTTCTCTTCAAATGAACATCAGGCCCAAATGATTTTATATCTGCTATATCAACTTTCTATGACTAAGTAACCCTTATCTTACACAAATTTTTACATAGAAACTCATGTTATAGGGCTCTCATAGCTTGATATCAAAACCAGTTAGGTATTTTAGACAAAAAACACTTAAATTAAAAAGACTAGTTGGTGGGCACACAGTGCAATATACAAATCTTGTAGCATAGAAATCCAAACCTGAAATCTATATGTTCATTTTAACCAGTGTCACCCCAATAAATTTAATAAAAAACAAAAAACTATTGATATAAAAAATCTTAACACAATATTAACCAGCTGAACTCAAGTGTACAAAGGAAAATGACACATCATGACCAGACAGGGTCTACCCCAGATCTAGGCTACAAAATAATAGTTTAGTGCCAGAAAAATCTGTCATTGTAATTTTCTACTTTAATAGACCAAAGGAGGATCTTTTTTGGTAAAAGACATAGGTATGCTGTACTAAAAACCTAGCTCAGTATACTAGTAAGTCCACAGTTTCAATATTACAAAAGTAGTGCCCACTTGGACTGCCATAATATATATTTAGTATCTTGAATGGGGGAAGAAGATGTGTCACTCTCTACTCTACACTTGTCAGATCACTCCAGAGGACTTCATTCTTCTCTGGGTGCTACCTTTAAGATGAGCAGAGGCTACAAGCAAGGGACCAGGATGGTGATGAGACATGAAACCATGCAGGATTTTGGAACATATAACTTCAAGAACATGAGACATATAGGTACTCAATAACTTTTTCAAATATTTGCAGTGTTGTTACATGGAAGACTGAGCAATTTTTGGGTGTTTACAACTTAGAAGAAAGATTAGATCAGTTTTCTATAGCCCTATATTCAACTATTAGGATGAATGGTTGAGGAAGATAGATTTTGGCTCAGCATAAAGTTGAAATTTCTAGTCCGGCCAGCATAGCTCAGTGGTTGAGCATTGACCTATGAACCAGGAGGTTACAGTTCGATTCCCTTGCCCGTGTTGCAGGCTCCATCCCAAGTGGGGAATGTGCAGGAGTCAGCTGATCAATGATTCTCATTGTTAATGTTCCTATCTCTCTCTTCCTCTCTGAAATCAATTATATATATATATATATATATATATATATATGTTTGAAGTTTCTAATAAAACTGTTCAGAGAAGCACTGGACTGCATCATGAGATAGTGAGGTGGCTATTATTTAAAATGTTCAAGGAGAGAAACAATTATTTGACACTGATATGATAATGAAAACTTAAAGGCTGGATAGAGGACTCTAAGATGTAAATAGAGATATTTTCTAATGTTCTTTTCAACCTTGACAAGATCTGTGAGTCATTAATAGTCCAAATTACCCTTATTTCACAAATTCAGCTTAAGCTTATGTGGTTTTATATACCAAATTTCACTTCTATATAAAAAAAAGAGAAAACAACAACAAAGCAGTGTTTCATAATTAACATTATTTTTTGTAAATCTTCTGGGCTTTCCTTCTCAGTATTAGTTCAAAGGGAAGGTAGATTTTTGTGTTAGGTTGTATCAGATAGAAATCTACTGCCAGATACCAGTCTCTGTGTCCTCTTGACATGCACTGCTGGTTATTACCTATCCAACATCCATGCTCTCCTGCTACCTTGCTAACAGAACCCTGATTTTGTTCAGGATAGGCGGCAGTGGGCTCAGAAAAGATAGTACCTCTACAATATAAACCAACCATAGTAACCCCATTGCTCTCTTGCCATTGGATCGGTTTAGGGGTGAGAATGTGACCCAGTTTCATTAAAAATATGAAAGAGGAATTCTTCTAGGGGAAGGAATGCTTCTGTGAAAGGTTTCCTCCATGATGAATAGCAGATAATGGAAGTCCCTTTTTCGTACTTGTTGAGTCCTCTGACAATTTGATGTGTTGATCTGTGGCAACTACCTTGTAACCATTAAGGGGAACTCAGACTAATTGCAGAGAAACCAACTTAGAGTTCTGCCATTATAGAGCTCAGAAAAAGGCTCACTATGGAGTTCTAGGTGAGATAATAAATCACTAATGTTTTAAGTAATCTTAGTCAGGTATTCTGTTATTTGCCACCTTAATATCCTAGCAAGTAGAGTCTCAGAAGAAGAATTCAGATTGAGTGATCCACAAAAACTATGTGACAAATACATAATCAGTTGAGATACTTTTAGTTTTATTCCCTGCGTTGTCTCACACATCCACCTGCTATGTACAATCTTCAACCACCTGTCAGTACATGACTACCATTTTACAGGTGAGGAATCAATGACCCTGAGTAAGGATCCAAGATCACATGGCCAAAAAGTGGTGAGGACAGTAATTGATAAGATCAAACCTTACACAATCTGCATCTTAAATCTATATTTTTATCAAGTACCCTGTACTGTTTCCCCATATTGAAAGATAGCATGCTAAATGTGAGGAAAATATGGCTAATACCTAAGAGAAAAAGCTTGACTATGTTAAAAGGGAATGGTAACCCTATTAACTGCCTGCTGTCATTTTTAAAAGGTGAACTTTTGATCAGAAAATAATGGACTGTTTTCTACCATTTTATATATTACCTAGCATCTTCTGACTTCTTGCCTTTTCCATTCAGAATTCCAAGTATCTCAGCAGTTATTTTGCAGTAACACAATTTTTATTAACTCTTTTAAACACTTTAAAAATGCTCATTTAGTTGTGGCATGGTAAAGTTCATTTAAGTAATGTTAAATTCATTAGTGCAAATTACCAAATATCAATTTCAATGATGACAATTTGCCTAAAAAGTGAACATTTCAGCTGCATGTCAAAGAAAAGTTATTTAGGTAGGGATCAAGGTACACACAAGTGCTGGTCTCTACTATAAGACTTACTACATGAGTAAGGTGGAGAAAATCATTCCACTCATCTGAGCCTCAGTTTCCTCACATGTAATGAGGGTACTAATACTTGTGCTATGAACATCATAGTGCTGTTTTGAGGATGGAATAAATCAATGGATTTTAAATTCTTCTGGAAGCATAAAGGCACTTCATGCACAAAAATGTTTTGTTACTTTTCATCTAAAACATTCAGAAATATCAAAATTTTATTAATCCAAACTGGCCTCTTATCTATTTCTAGTTTGCAAATATGTATTCACTATTAAATCATATGGAACTACATATTGGTTTGAAGTCATTGTTGCATTTTTAGGTTGAAAGATAGGGGAGGAGATGGAGTTGGCAGTGCTTATAGAATTGGGGGCAATAAAAGCATTCTGAAAAGCAGAGATTATATAAAAATGAGTCATTATCAGACAAACAATTTCTAGGGAAATCTATTAGTAACTATTCTCTTAAAGCCCCAAAAGAAACAGCTGGAGAGGTTCATATCATAATGACCATAATATATTTGCATAATTCTGTAGGGAATCATAATTGTGTTAGAAATCAATAGTCTTTTTCTTTATTTTCATCTCCATTAGAGATATAGCCAAAAAAAAAAAAAACAACAAAAAACCATGAAGCTGAGGTTTATTTGCTGCTTAGATACATAACAGACACTAAATGCCAGAAGGATTTTTTGAAAGAATTATGAAATCGTTTTTAGTTTCTTCTAGCTACAGTCAAAGCTTAGGTAGTACAGGCCTTAGGGAATTTGAAGTATTGACAGGTCTATAGAGGTAATACAGGGCATGAGGGGGTCTGTTTCATTACAAACTGGCTCATTAGTAAAAGCACCACTACTTTTACATTACATCAGCACTTACATTAGCTGATATTGTTGCTCATAGTCAGCCCATTATCCTTGACTGGCATAAATTAATCTCAATAAAAATTTGCTTGAGTATAGAGTGACTCATCCCTAATGGTTGTGATTTTACACAATTACCAAAGAGGCTTTTGAAAAAATTCTGAGCTAAATGTTTAGCTAAGAGATAGCAGAAAGGAGTTGATGCTCTGATCCCCTCGTCCCATAAAAAAAGAAGTTGCTCCACAAATGAGTACAAGATTTTGTTATTATAGGGCAACCACAATGGTGTTCTCTGCAGGTTACATATTGTACATTTAATTATTTCATAAAATGCTGTAAAGAGTGATTTTAAAACTGTGCTGTATGAACCTAGGTTATATATTTAATCTTAGTGAATCTTAGTTTTCTCTTCTATAAAATAAAGAATTAGGTTCAGATTATCTACAAGTTTTCTTCAAGCTAAAAAAAAATCTGATACTGGTTCTCAGTATTTTTCACATTTGTTAATTTGGGTGAGGACAATTCAAGAACACACACAGAACTGAATCACAACCCCTCCCTAGAACTGCATCATTTTGAATGATAATTTTTGCATTTATAAATTTGCTCTATATACAACATAAACCTGTATAACTTACAGAGAGGACATAAAAGATATTGGAATTAAAAGCAAATATGGGAAGTTTTATTTTGAGGTGTCAAAGCAAATTCTATTAGAAAATTACAGTGACCTCAAAAGCCTCACTTCCCAATCTCTATAAAATCTACATGTGAACTAGATGTACCTGTCCATCAATGTTAATACAACTTTAACAGAAAAATGTAGAGTGATTTTAACACATAATATATTAGAAGTAAAATCTATACAGTTATTTTCCTTGTGGTGACCTTAACTTCTGGGTGTAATTAAAATGTCAGTGTGATTTTACCAAAAGCACATTAACACCTACAAGGTATGTGAAGTTCCTACAAACAAAGAGGGCAGAACTGATTCCAGGGCCTTCTATTTGAGCTCCTAATAATGTTCCTTTTCCAGAAAGGACCCATGAGTCACAATTCAGGAAAAGAGAACCAAAGTGGTCTTTATCCCTGGAGGTGATCTTTCGGAAATTAAAAAAAAAAAAATCTTGCTCCCAGAAACCAGTCCCTGCCTGTCACATTCTTTCCTTCTGCATCTGGAGGTAAGTGACATCTCTGTTTCAGAGATCTGGGTTAAATTAAAAAAAACAAACAAAAAACCCCACAAAACAAACAAACAAAAAACAACAACAAACGCACACACACAATTTTCTCCAATATGTCAGGAATCCATGCCAAGCTTTCAAGAGTGACCAAGAAGGAGTCTTTAGGGTTTTCTATGTATAATATCATGTCACCTGCGAATAATGACAATTTTACTTATTCTCCAATTTGGATTCCTTTTATTTCTTCTTCTTGTCTGATCACTATGGCTAGCACTTCCAGTACTATGTTGAACAGGAGTGGTGAAAGTGGGCATCCCTGACTTGTTCCTGTTCTTAGGGGAAATGGTTTTAGTTTTTGCCCATTGAGTATGATGTTGGCTGTAGGTTTGTCATATAAGGCTTTTATTATGTTGAGGTATGATGCCTCTACTCTCACTTTGCTGAGGGTTTTTATCAAGAAAAGGTGTTGGGTTTTGTCAAATATCAACATGGATAATTTTTTTCTGTATGTTCAGTTTTAAAAGGACTTCAGGAAAGCATCACTACTACAGTCGAAATAATTTCCCCCCTAAAATTCTAACAGAGGCCAATAAAGATATGAAAATTCAGCAGCAGTGTAAAGTAAGACTGAGAGAAAACCTAGTAGCAGACTCTTGAAGGGATTTCTACTTATTATAAGACTGAACACTGAAAAAAATTATCAATACCCCATCAAGGCTCCCTCTGATGCAACAAAACAGCCTGGTCTGCTGTAAATCAGGCTTGCCATACTTCGTTACAATTGCCATAGCATCCTGATATTGCTGCTGCATATTTCTGGGACTACCCTCAAGAGACGACAGAACTATTATCATTTTACCAATTGGCACATTGTTATTTTCAGATCTAGATGTGAGATAATCTATCAAACCACTATATTTTTTTCAACTCTCAACTTAGATTGGTTTGCTTTAATGAAATTTATCCGATTGGCTTTCATTTTCTAATATGAATCAACAATATACTGTTGAGTTAATTTTTCTGCATTTAAAATAGGATTGAATGTGTCCTGGATGGAGAGATGAAATCCATAATACTGCATTTGTGTGACTCTTGTCCTTACATTTCGTCTAGTATTATTGTCAATTACACTGTCGTCTCTGAGTCTTAATGCAATATCCATTCCCCAGCCTTTTTCACCATGTGGAAAAAGAATAGGATACATCATTGCATCTAATGTAGGAAACAGGATACTGATTTGTTTCATTTTAGTGGCATTCAGATTATTGGGATTTGGTTTAAAATGAATGAGCAAGTCCCTTTCAAAAGAAGGTTCTCCATCTTCATTTCTGAATATGACAGCAACTTCGGTTACATGGGGATAATTATATCTACCCAGATCACTATTACAATCATATTTGATTGCCATTGTTACTTCCGTGGGAGCAATAACTTTCGCTGCTGCTTCGGATTCGGCTTCCTTTTCTACCTCATGTAGCATCTTGTATGATTTTTTAATTCATTTATTTCATTCATGAGGTTGCTGATATTGATCGTGAGTCTTTCTGAGCAAGCTTGGTTTTCTGGCATTGCTAATCTTTTATTCATCGCTTTGGCTGTATCTAAAATATAGAGTTGAGCAAATTTCCAAGAAACACCATCCGAAGGATGTAAAGTTACAGTACGGTGATAAACTTGACCGTGTATTCTAAAACAGTATGGCCCATATCCTAATGGTGATGCAATATTTGCGCCCATTGAAGCAAAAGCAAAAGAACTATTTATTGAATGAATATTTTTCATGAAATTTTTACTGTCAGAATCTTCATTTATCATTAATTGTTTTAAATATGCTGGTTATTCTGGAAAACATATCATTTGGAGAAACTTTGCCTTTGCTACAACATCAAGTAAATTTTCCATCAGATGGTTTTTCATTGGAGAAATTTAGGGATAGGCAAAATTGACATGTAACAGTCATTCCACCACAACTGTGTTCAATAATTGCATCCTCATTTACCTCATTTTCGCTATGAAGGCAGTTCCTACCAGTATTGGTAGTACTTGTCACTAACTGTTCTACAGATATATTGTCAACGACATCGCTTTCTTTCAGCTTCAGAGGTACATTGTGGCAATAGTTGGTCTTCAGACATATTCTGTAGATAATTTTGGCTTCAGAATGTCAACAAAAATGTGACGTTTCTGGGCTGGGCTGGGCTGTGGGCCGCATTTTGTGCAATGGCAGCATCAGCTATGATTTGGTGGCCTGTTGCTCCAGGGTGGTGGTGGGGCCTGTGTCCCACTTGGGTGAAGCCAAGTGTAGCTTTGTGCCTCCAGGTCCGCAGTGCTGTTCCTCTGTGCACATCATGGCAACTCCTGCATTGGGCATTTCCCCCTGGTGGTCAGTGTGTGTCATACTGACTGGTTGGAAAGTGGGAAGGATACTTAGCATATTAGGCTTTTATATATATAATAGAGGACCGGCAGTCGGACATCCCTCTCACAATCCAGGACCACTGGCTCCTATCTGCTCACCTGCCTGCCTGCCTGATCACCCCTAACTGCCCCCCACCAGCCTGGTCGCCCCTTACTGCCCCCTCTGCCAGCCTGGTCACCCCTTACTGCCCCCCATGCCAGCCTGGTCACCCCCAACAGCCCCCCCAACAGCCAGGTCACCCCTCACTGCCCACCTCTGCCAGCCTGGTCGCCCCTCTCTGCCCCCCCTGCCAGCCTAGTCACACCCAATTGCCCGCCCCCTGTGGGCCTGGTCACCCCACGCAGCCCGCTGTTTGGTCATTTGGTCACCTCTCACTAACCCCCCTGCCGGCCTGGTTGCCCCACGCAGCCCACTGCCCAGTCCTTTGGTCACCCCTCACTAACCCCCCTGCCAGTCTGGTCACCCCACACAGCCTGTTCAGTTGTCCTTTCGGTTGCTATGGTTGCTTAGCCACATATATATACATATATATGTGTGTGTGTGTGTGTGTGTGTGTGTGTGTGTGTGTGTGTGTGTATAATATACACTGAGTGGCCAGATTATTATGACCACCCCATCAGTACTTCGTTGGGCCACCTTTTGCCTTCAATACTGCAGCGATTCTTCTTGGCACTGACTCCACGAGATGTTGAAAGGTGATGCGAGGAATCTGACACCATGCCTGATGAATATCACTGTCCAGTTCTGTGAGATTTGATGGTTGTGGAACCAGCTGCCTGATGGCTCTTTTAACTTTGTCTCACAAATGCTCAATTTGATTGAGATCTGGTGATTTCGGGGGCCACATAAGCAAAGTAAAGTCTCCCTCGTGTTCTTGAAACCACTCCTGCACAATACGAGCACCGTGGCATGGTGCATTGTCTTGTTGGAAGAAGCCATCTTCATTGGGATACGCCATCAACATGATAGAATGAACTTGATCAGCAACTATACTTAGGTATGTTGTGCTATTCAGACATTGTTCCACACGAATTAAAGGGCCCAAATCATGCCAGGAAAACATGCCCCAAACCATAACACTGCCCCCACCAGCTTGAAGGGTTGTACTCATGCATGTGGGGTGCATGCTTTCATGCTGTTTCCGTGAAATTCTCACTCTGCCATCTGCATGATGCAACGGGAAACGTGATTCATCGGACCACATGAGTTTCCAATGCTCGACTGTCCAATCCTTGTGTTCCTGTGTGAATTGGAGATGTTTTATCTTGGTAACTGCAGACAGCAAAGGTGTTCGAACAGCCTTCGGCTTCCATATCCCATATGACGCAATGTACGGCTAATTTGTCTACAAACGTCAGTTGGTCATAATATTCTGGCCACTCAGTATATATTTTATTCCATTATTCTATTATATTCATATACCATATATATTTTTAACCAGTTTTCTATTGTTGGGCATTAGGGTTGTTTACTGTTTTTCTCTATTGACAATAATATTCTGTTGAACATATGTGTGGCTTTTAATATATATCCATGTTTATTAAGATAAAGTTTTTAGATGTGTAACTGTTGGGTCAAAAGAAATGCTTACTTTTTAAATTTTAAGAAATATTCAAATACATTAAACAAAATTCTTAAAGTATCATAAAATGTTTAAAATTCATCGGCTTCAAGGTATATGTTGCTCCTAATTTTTGCATATAAGTGAACTTACAAATCTGCTAACTCTTGCTGAATCAAATCCACTGTGAATTCTAATACTCTCACTTTTCTTTGCAAATTTTCTTTGCTTCTTCTAACATTATTGTGTTTCTTCTTGAGAATGGCTAATGAAAACATCATCAATCTGATGAGGTATCATTAAGCAGTCAGTCATCTGCAGATGATGTCATAAGCATCTTCTAAATGTTGGAGTTGTTTCTTCTTTTACTTTTATTTCTTTATCTTTGTTGTTTTACTTTAAGTCTGTGCAAATTTGTTATCTCTTGTTGATTTTCTAAAGTAACAGTCAGCAGGCACCAGGGTACTAGTGGTACCCACTTTGTGGACTTGTGAGGATTGTGATAATCTAGGTAAAGTGTCAGCATGATGGCTAAAGTCAGACAATGAGACCTTTGATTTTTCACACCCCAAGAGCAATGCTTTGGCCTTGAGGACCTCGGACTCCCCAGGGGAATTCTCAACAAGGTTATAAGTGGTTCAAAGCGCACTGAGAGTCCCAGCACAAGCACCCTGCCTTGGCCATCTGGGACCCTCACTTGAGGTACTGGGGCCCCATACTGGCCTCAGAGCTTTATACCTTCAGCTAATTCCCTGTAGGCCAACTCCAACCTTCTGCCTAAGCACCCAGCATACCAAGTGCTCCATTCAACCAGCAATGCTTATTTTTAATTCCTTTGAGACATAATACACAAAAACTTGATTTTAACCTTGTGAAAACCCCAATCAAAGAATTCCACCTGAATTGCTGACAGAACTGTATGCTTAATAATTGGTTGTTGATTTAAGTAACTTAATTTGTAGTAATTTGTTATGCAACAATAGAAAAATAATGAACAAAGAGCTGAGAAATTGGAATAATCTGTAATCAACTATAATATAGCTATACTTACTGTACTTAAAGAAATAAAGGAAAACTTTAAAAGATCAGCAGGAAACAAGAAACCATGAAATTTATAACAGTCATCCACAATAGAGTAATAAAGATCACATTTACTCTCCTGGCTTAAGCAATTAGAAAACTGGACACAATACATAAATCAATTCTTTTCAGGCTGGACAACAGGCTTCTCAGGACAATTATCTCAATGGGAAAATTAAAAAAATGAGGTGATCCCTCCAATTTCCCAAACTTATTACAGAAACTTGTTTCCAAGTTACAGTGCAGAGCGAGGGGGAACCAAAGCATACCCTGGTGGTATTACTGAATTGAAGAGTCAAAGATCAAAATTCAAGGAAGCTGCCCTAGCTAGTTTGTCTCAGTGGTTAGAGTGTTGGCCTGGGGACCGAAGGGTCTTGGGTTCGATTCAGGTCAAGGGCATGTACCTCAGTTTCATGCTCCATCCATGGCCCTGGTCAGGGCATGTGCTGGAGGCAACCAGTCAATGTTTCTTTCTTTCTGTCTCTCTCCCTCTTTTCCATTCTCTCTAAAAAAATCAATGGAAAAAAAATATCCTCCAGTGAGGATTAACAAAAAAATAAAAATAAAATCAAATCAAATAAATCAATAAGGCCAATGTAGCTGGTAATCAATCATGGGGCAGAGTACCTGAGAGGAGAAAGCAGCATAGAGAAAACTCTAGAGATCTGCAAGTGTGTTCTCTTGAGTTTTTGGCTTATTATTCCTGTGCATGCATGAGAGGAAACTACTAGGCACAAGAAATAGAATCACCATAAACCACTAAGCTGAACAATTTCCAAAGGTCCCATAGGGCTGAGAATATTTTGTATTCTAACCAGCCAAAGTGGGAAAACTTTATGACATACAGGGTAGAGTTGTCGGAAGGATAGCACAATAGTAGGGGAGATATATTAGATCTTGAGTAAAGGATAGTACAGAAATGCTTTTTGGATTTACACAAGCACATATTCAAAAGAGCTGTAGGCCCAATTCCAATATTATTACTTTCATTCTTAGATTACTCCTGTGTAGCAGGCAAAGAACTAGCTGAGTCATTCTGTTTTGAAAAATAGTAAAAATCAAAGAGAGTAGGTAACCAAGTAGTGGGGAGTCAAGAGGAAAGCAATGTAGGGACTGTCTAGTACTCTGTTATAACTCTGACTTATTGTTTATAGTTTTTATTAATTTTGAGAGAGAAAGAAAGTGGAAGAGAAGAGAGAGTAGAGAGAGAGAGAGAGAGAGATAGAGAGAGAGAGAGAGACTATGGCACAGGCATGTGCCCTTGACTGGAAATCTAACTGGCAACCTCCTGATACATGGGACGACACCCAAACACTGGCCAGAGCCTAACTCTGACTTCTTATCTTTATAGCACTCTTTTTTCTCTCTATGAGTTTTAGCAAGGTATGGTTTTCAGAGCCAGTGGCCCAAGCATCCAGCAATTTCATCAGAACTAGGTCCAGCAGCACCCTGGGGAAGCACACCTATACATCTGGTATATATGGAAGAAGATATATGCAGGTATTTGTGAAGAGTTCCCTGTACTAGGCACTGTGCTAAACTGCAGGGTACAGGCATAAATTGTCTTAATCCCTGTGAAAACCCAAAGATGGAGGAACTCTTTTTATTTTCATTTACAGGTGAGGAAACTGATGCTCAGAGAGAATAAATGAATGTCCAAGATCATGTGGCAATGAGTGGTGAATTGTTATCTTCAATCCAGTCCATCAAATTTGGTTGTTCAGGTTATCTGGACAGTCTTTTACCAGCCTTCTATGAAAAGGCCAAGAGGCAGCAAAGTTTGGCCTTTGAGACTTGGTGAACAAGTGAAAACCTCAAATGTTGACAATTACAAAGGAGGGTGAATGATTACTATTCATAAAAGTTAATCTAAGATTTTTACATGTTATGTTACACCTGTTTTTTAACTTAGTACAGTTCATGAAAGTGTTTATAAGAGTTAAACTTTCTTTTGAGTTCGACACTTGAAACAGAATTTACATAGAATATGCTCATACTTTTTAAAATTCTTATTTAATCACTTATAACTCTATGGTGCTCTATCAAATATATGATTATTAAATTCATTGGTGTTTCATCTGAGAATGAAATTTATAATTACATTTATAATGGAATACATTAACAAGTAAGTCCATTCACTAATATTTAATAACTATTAAGAACTGCTTGAATTGCATGTCTTAGGCCAGAGAGTAGCTTATATATAACATTACTATTTATGTGTGCATGAAAGAGGAGAAAAGGGTGTATTCCTCAAGAAGAATCACAGTACTATCTAGCTAATAATCCCTACTTTAAGTCCTTTTATGGAATGAGGGCATAAATAAATAATAAATGAAATTAATATAATCATAATTTCTCTTTTGTATACTTGTTCAAAATTTCCTCCATCACTTTTCAGTATTCACACAAAAATCTCTGCCCCATTAAATTCATGCTAATCACAATGCATCCTTCTTCACTCAGCCCCATTGCTGTCACCCTCTGACCTTTAGGCATTCCCTATCACAAATGAAGACTCTGTACCTCATTCTTTGTCTGCAGCCACACTCAAGTACTACCATCATAATGGGAATTCAACATATCTAGGAGCCCCCCATCCCCCGCCAGCCAACTTTCTGACCCTTTCACAAGGCCATACATCTTCAGAGCCAATGAGGAAGTTCTCCCACCCCTAACCAGGTTCTCCCACCAGGGCCACTCCCCACACTGTTACCTCTGTCGCTCTGAAATCACTGATTCAAGCAACTCAATCTGACCATACCCTCTATCTGTTCAACTCTCTATGGAATTTCTTATCTTGGATGTCTCACAGACAACTTCAATGTAATGTGAATGAAATTGAGAAGAGCCAGAAGCAGTCCAATAGATTTAAATGATTTAATATCATGTGCAGGTGTTAGCAGCACAAGCCTCCTTCTGTGAGAGATTTTGGAAATAGTTGAAGATGCGTGGACTCCCTCCAGTCTCTGGGATACAGGCATCAACAGTTCTTGCTGGATTAGAACTCTTCATCCACCAGAGAATTGGTGTCATCCTTGAAGTGGTGGCTGAGCTCTGGATTGTTGTCCACTGCCCTCTGAACCCTGCAGTTGTTTTGGGCCTTGTTGCTCACCAGTTGTAGAATGTTGGTCGTCATGTACTTGATAATGACAGGGAGGAAAATCTGAGTTGACAAGCTTAGGTGCTGGGCAGGGTGGTTTTCCTGCAGGAGGCCATCCACATGGCTGGTGGGTGATTGCAGCTTGGCTTTTGTGGTGCTGGAGAATGTCTGCTTCTTAAGCTTATAGGATTTATGACAGCTTCTTTTTCCAGACATGATGTTTCACTCTAGTTGGCCTAGCTTGATTGTCCAGCTGGCCTGAGCCTCTCAAGATACCAGACACCAGTGCTCATTCACATCTACTCTGTCCCCACACTCCAGCCACTCATTGCCAGGGAGCAGCCTTTGTGACATCATAGACATTGTGATGTCACTGGTGTCCGCTAGGCCTCAGCCTAGAAGCGTGTATGTTAGAAAGTTGGTCATGCTAATGACTGGACCATAATGTGAAACAAATATACCTATTAGAATAGCTGATTACACCTAATGTGGATGAGGATGTAGAGCAACTAGAACTCTCATACATTGTTGATAGAGTGGGAAAAGTTTAAAACCATTTTGGAAAAGTGTGATAGTTTCTAAGCATACACCTTTCTATGACCTAGGCATTCTTCTTCTGGGTATTTATTCAATAAAAATAAAAGTATATCTACACACAATGTGCACCAGAATGTTTATATCACTTTTATTAATAATAAAGAAAACTGGAAATAGCTCAGGTAGTTCATCAACAACAAAAAAAAACCCACAAAAAACAAAAACTGGATAAACCATAATTTATTCATACATTCAGAAATAAACAAAACAAATTACTGATGCACATAATAATATGGATGGATTTCACGGGTCCTATGCGGAATGAAGAAGTCAGACACAAAAGAGTACATCCTATATAATAAAAGCCTAATATGCCGAGTGTCTGGTCTACCAGTCGGCTGTTCAACCAATCAAAGCGTAATATGCTAATGATATGCTAAGGATGCTCAACTGCTCACTATGATGTGCACTGACTACCAGAGGCAGATGCTACAACAGGTAGGTTAGCTTGCTGCTGGAGTCCAGCCCATCAGGATTGAGTGAGATGGGCTGGACATGCCCTGGAACCAGGGGACCTCAGCCCACACCCCTCGCCAGGTGGGGCTTGACGGGGGACCGAGGCTGCGCCCCCTGCCCGGCAGGACTTGATGGTTGACCCTAGGCCATGTCCCCTGCCCAGCAGGGCTTGACAGGGGACCTCAAGGCATGCCCCCCACCCCAGTGCTCGGCCAGGGGACCTCAGGCCATGCTCTTTTCTCCGGGCTGGGGGACCTCAGGCTGTGCCCCCCGCCCTGGCATCCAGCCACGAGACCTCAGGCTGCGCCCCCTGGCCAGCAGGGCTTGACGGGGGACCTCAAGGTGCGGCCCCCCCCACCCCAGCACTTGGCCGGGGGACCTGAGAGTGCTCTGGGGGACCTGAGGCTGCGCCCCACCACTTGGCAGGGCTTGACAGGGGACCTGAGGCTGTGCCCCCCACCTGGCGGGGCTTGACAGGGCTGGGGCCTGCCAGGTCTGGATCTCACCCAATAGGGGTGGGGCTGGCCGGGTCTGGGTATCGCACAATTTTGAGGCACGCGCTGGTGGGCGGGGAATTGACTCTGGGTCCCGCAGCGCGCCCCAGACTCTGACAGTAGGAAGATTTTCATATACATTTTACTAATTTTCTTTCATCTCTGACACTTCTATTATAGAGAAAGGGCAAATAGCAATATTAAAATATTTCCTCTAATTAATCCCCTTTTAATGTGCACGAATTTTGTGCACCGGGCCACTAGTACTGTATATAAATGTGTATGTGGAGTGTATGTGTATATGTGTACAAAGTTCTAGAAGAGTTAGAATCCTAGTTGCTTCCAAGGTATAGGAGTAGCAGGATTGATTGAGAAGAAAATTTTCTGGATATTGGTGTGAATTACATGGATGTATCCATTTTTTTAAATTGTGCAATTGAAATGTGTGCATTTTAACATATGACATTTTTACCTATAAAGGTACAAAGGTAATAAACAAGTAGCTTGGGAAGGTCGGGAGATATAGGTGAAATAGGAATGGGAGGATGTTGATAGCTATTGAAGTAGGTGATAGGTACCTGTAGTTTCATTAGAATATTTTGCTTCTTTTATGTTTGAAATGCTCTATAATAAATGAGGAGAAAGAAAGAAAGGATATAAGAATGAAAGAAAAAGGCAGCCATTATTAATCCATCACTGTATACTTGTCTGAGAATTCCCTTCAGTCCATTAATAGTCTCTAATAATCAATTAGAAAGACATCTGCGATAATGCCTATTTTTCAATCCTGGACCTGTAACATATACTCTTGAGTTTGTTAAAATAACACACACAGAGATAACTAAAATTATTTACTCCAATATATTAAAGTGCTTAGCTTAATGTGGTAGAATTATGAGTGGCTTTTACTGTCCCTTTATTTTTCTACATTTTCCAAATGTATAATTATGAATATGCATTTGTTTTATTTTATTATTTTTAGTTTTATTTTATTGTTTAAAGTATTACACATAGTAGTACATATATCTCCCTTTTTTCCCCATTGACCTTCCCCCAGTCTCCCCTACCCCCTGTCGCATGCCCTCATCCCACCCGCCCCCCAGTGTCTTGTGTCCATTGGTTGTCCTTATATGCATGCACACAAGTCTTTCTGTTTAACTCTTTCCCCCCCTTCCCAACACTCCCCAGCCTTCCTGCTGTAATTTGACAGTCTGTTCGATGCTTTACTGCCTCTGTATCTATCTTTTTGTTCATCAGGTTATAATGTTCTTTATTTTCCATACATGAGTGAGATCATGTGGTATTTTTTTTTTTCATTGCCTGGCTTATTTCACTTAGCATAATACTCTCCAGTTCCATCCATGCTACTGCAAATGGTAAGAATTCCTTCTTTTTTATAGCAGCGTAGTATTCCATTGTGTAGATGTACCATAGTTTTCTAATCCACTCATTTGCTGATGGGCATTTAGGCTGTTTCCAAATCTTAACTATGGTGAATTGTGCTGCTATGAACATAGGGGTGCATATATCCTTTCTGATTGGTGTTTCTAGTCTCTTGGGATATATTCCTAGAATTGGAATTACTGGGTCAAATGGGAGTTCCATTTTTAGGTTTTTGAGGAAACTCCATAATGTTCTCCACAGTGGTTGCACCAGTCTGCGTTCCCACCAGCAGTGCAAGAGGGTTCCTTTTTCTCCACATCCTTGCCAGCACTTGTCGTTTGTTGATTTGTTGATGATAGCCATTCTGACAGGTGTGAGATGGTACCGCATTGTCGTTTTCATTTGCATCTCTCAGATAATTAGTGGCTTTGAACATGTTTTCATGTGTCTCTTGGCCTTCCTTCTGTCTTCTTTTGAAAAGATTCTATGTAGGTCCGTTGCCCATTTTTTTATTGGATCATTTCTCTTCCTTTTTATTGAGTTGTATGAGTTCCCTGTAAATGTTGGAGATTAAACCTTTATCAGTGATAACATTTACAAATATGTTCTCCCATACAGTGGGCTTTCTTGTTGTTTTGTTGATGGATTCTTTTGCTGTGCAAAAGCTCTTTATTTTGATATAGTCCCATTGGTTTATTTTCTCTTTAGTTTCCATTGCCCTAGGAGCAGTATCGGTGAAGAAATTGCTTCGGCATATGTCTGAAATTTTGCTGCCTGTGGATTCCTCTAGTATTTTTATGGTTTCCCGTCTTATGTTTAAGTCCTTTATCCATTTAGAGTTTATTTTTGTTTGTGGTGTAAGTTAGTGGTCTAGTTTTATTTTTTTGCATGTATCTATCCAGTTTCCCCAACACCATTTATTGTAGAGACTGTCTTGACTCCATTGTATGTTCATGCCTCCTTTGTCAAATATTAATTGAGCATAGTAGTTTGGGTCAATATCTTCATTCTCTATTCTCTTCCATTGGTCTATATATCTGTGACTGTGCAAGTACCAGGCTGTTTTGAGAACAGTGGCTTTGTAATACAGCTTGATATCTTGTATTCAGATACCTCTTATTTGTTATTCTTTTTCAGGAATGCTGTGGCTATTTGGGGTCTTTTTTTATTCCAGATGAATTTTAGGAGAGTTCTTTCTAGGTCTGTGAAATATGCCATTGGTATTTTAATGGGGAGTGCATTGAATCTATAGATTGCTTTGGGTAGTATCGACATTTTAATGATATTGATTCTACCAATCCATGAACATGGTATGTTCTTCCATCTGTTTATGTCTTCCTCTATCTCTTTTTTCAGTGTCCTGTAGTTTTCCCCGTATAGGTCTTTTACTTCCTTGGTTAAGTTTATTCCTAGGTATCTTAATATTTTTGGTGCGATGGTAAATGGGATGCTTTTTTAGTCTCTCTTTCTGCAAGTTCACTATTGGTGTTTAGAAATGCCATAGATTTCTTGGCGTTAATTTTGTATCCTGTTACATTGCCAAATTCATTTATTAAGTCTAATAGTTTTTTGATGGAGTCTTTAGTGTTTTTTATATACAATATCATGTCATCTGGGAATAGGGACAGTTTTACTTCTTCTTTTCCAATTTGGATGCCTTTTATTTCTTCTTGTCTAATCGCAAATGGCTAATACTTCCAGTACTATGTTGAACAGGAGTGGTGAGATTGGGCATCCCTGTCTTGTTCCTGTTCTTAGGGGAAGTGGTTTTTAGTTTTTTCCCATTGAGTATGATGTTGGCTGTGGGTTTGTCATATATGGTTTTTATTATGTTGAGGTATGATCCTTCTATTCCCACCTTGCTGAGAGTTTTTATCAAAAACTAGAAGCCCGGTGCACGAAATTCGTGCATGGAGGTAGGTTGTCCCTCAGCCCAGCCTGTACCCTCTCCAATCTGGGACTCCTGGAGGGATGTCCGACTGCCCGTTTAGGCCCGATCCTGGTGGGATCGGGCCTAAACGGGCAGTCGGACATCCCTCTCACATTCCAGGACTGCTGGCTCCCAACTGCTCACCTGCCTTCCTTCCTGATTGCCCCTAACCGCTTCTGCCTGCCAGCCTGATCACCCCCTAACCACTCCGCTGCCAGCCTGGTTGATGCTTAACTGCTTCCCTGCCACCCTGTTTGCCCCCAACTTCCCTCCTCTGCCGGCCTGGTCACCCCTAACTGCCCTCTCCTGCAGGTTTGATCACCTCCAGCTGCCCTCCCTTGCAAACCTGGTCCCTCTCAACTGCCCTCCCTTGCAGGCCGGGTGCCTCCCAACTGCCCTCTCCTGCTGGCCATCTTGTAGTGGCCATCTTGTGTCCACATGGGGGCAGGATCTTTGATCACATGGGGGCAGACATATTGTGTGTTGGATAAGGTGACCAGATCATCCCACTTTTGGCGGTACAGTTCCGATTTTTCCAAAAATAGGGACCTTTTTAAAACGTCGTGGGATGCGGGACAAATTGTTAAAAATTGGGACTGTCCCGCCAAAAGCAGCACGATCTGGTCACCTTAGTGTTGGAGTGATGGTCAATCTGCATATTACTCTTTTATTAGATAGGATAAAGGCCTGGTGCATGGGTGGGGGCCAGCTGGTTTGCCCTGAAGGGTGTCCCGAATCAGGGTGGGGTTCCCTTGGGGCATGGGGCGGCCTGAGCGAGGGGCCTGTGGTGGTTTGCAGGCTAGCCATGCCCCCTGGCAACCCAAGCAGAGGCCCTGGTATCTGGAATTTATTTTCCTTCTACAATTGAAACTTTGTAGCCTGGAGCGGAGCCAAGCCTGCTGCTCCCTCCCAGGCAGCAGCCATTTCTGTGGCAGTTAATTCACCTTCTATAATTGAAACTTTGTAGCCTTAAGCGGAGGCCTGGCCGGCCAGGGTGTGCGGAAAGCTTTGCTTCCCCTGTTGCCGGCCACAACCCTGGCCTGCTCTCTCAAGCTCCGTTCTGCCCCCATTTCTCTTTGAATTTGTTTACCTTCTGTAATAGAAACTTTGTAGCTTGAGTGGAGGCTTAGGCCTGCAATGGCTATTGGAAAGCTTGGCTTGCTCTGTTACCTGGGAAACCTTGCTCTCTGTGGCTGTAGCCATCTTGGCTGGGGTTAATTTGCATACTCTCCCTGATTGGATGGTGGGTGTGGCTTTGCTGGTGGGCATGGCTTATGTAGCAGAGTGATGGTTAATTTGTATATTACCTTTTTATTAGAGAGGATGGGTGTTGGATTTTGTCAAATGATTTTTCTGAATCAATTGATATGACTATGTGGTTTTTATCTCTCAATTTGTTTATGTGATGTATCATGTTTATTGATTTGCGGATATTGTACCATCTTTGCATCCCTGGGATAAATTCTACTTGGACATGGTGTATGATCTTTCTGATATACTGCTGGATCCAATTTGCTAGAATTTTGTTGAGTATTTTGGCATTTATATTCATGAGAGATATTGGCCTGTAATTCCTTTCATTGTATTGTCTTTATCTGGTTTTGGTATTAAGGTGATGCTGGCTTCATAGAATGAGCTTGAAAGTGTTCCTTCCTCTTGAAGTTTTTGGAATAGTCTGAGGAGGATAGTTTTTAGTTTTTCCTGAATATTTGGTAAAACTCCCCTGTGAAGCCATCGGGCCCCGGGATTTTGTTTGCTGGAGGCTTTTTGATGACTGCTTCAATTTCTTCCAAAGTTATTGGCCTATTGAGATTTTTAGATTCTTCTTGATTGAGGTTTGAAAGTTTGTATTTTTCTAGGAATATGTCCATTTCCTCCAGGTTGTCCAGTTTGTTGGAATCGAGCTGTTCACAGTATTTTTTTTTAACAATCCTTTGTATTTCAGTGGGGTCTGTTGTTATTTCTCCTCTTTCATTTCTGAATTTGTTTATTTGGGTCCCCTCTCTTTGTTTCTTGGTGAGCCTGACTAGAGGTACATCAATCTTGTTTATCCTTTCAAAAAACCAGCTCTTGGTTTTGTTGATCTTTTGTAACGTTTTTTTTGGTCTCTATGTCGTTTATCTCTGCTCTGATCTTTATTATTTTTTTCCTTCTGTTCACACTGGTCTTTTCTTGTTTTTCTCTTTCTAACTCTTTGAGTTGTAGGGTTAGGTAATTTATTACCATTGTTTCTTGTTTTTTGCAGTAGGCTTGTAGAGCTATGAACTTCCCTCTCAAGACTGCTTTCGTTGTGTCCCATAAATTTTGGATTGCTGTGTTTTCATTGTCATTTGTTGCCACAATGGTTTTTATTTCTTCTTTGATCTCTCTGGTAATCCAGTCATTGTTTAATAGCATGCTATTTAATCTCCAGGTGTTTGATTTTTTTGGATTGTTTTTATTGTAGTTGATTTCCAGTTTTATGCCATTGTGATCTGAGAAGATGCTTGATATGATTACTATCTTCTTGAATTTGAAGAGACTTTGCCAGTGACCCAATATATTGTCTATCTTTGAAAATGATCCATGTGCACTTGAGAAGCATGTATATTCTGTGGCTTTGGGGTGAAATGTTCTGAAGATGTCTGTTAATTCCATCTGATCTAGTGAATCATTTAGGATTGATGTTTCTTTGCTGATTTTTTTGTTTAGAGGATTTGTCCAATAGTGATAGTGGGGTATTAAAGTCCCCTACTATGATTGTATTGCTGTCAATCACTCCCTTGATATCCTCCAGAAGTTTTTTTATGTATTTGAGTGCTCCTGTATTGGGTGCGTATATGTTTACCAGAGTTATTTCTTCTTGTTGGATTGCTCCCTTTATTATTATGAAGTGGCCTTCCTTATCTCTTGTTATGTCCTTCACTTTGAGATCTAATTTGTCAGATGTAAGTATTGCTGCCCCATCTTTATTTTTCATTTCCATTCACCTGAAAAAACTTTTTCCATCCCTTCACCATCAGTCTGTGTGCATCTTTTTTCTGAGGTGGGTTTCCTGTTGACAGCAGATATATGGGTCATGTTTTCTTATCCACTCAGTTACCCTATGTCTTTTGATTGTGGCATTTAATCCATTTACATTTAAAGTTATTATTGATAGGTACTTGTTTGTCGCCATTTTTATTCTTTACCCCTGTGTTCCTTCTCTGCTTCCTATTTCTTCTTTTTACAGCAGACCCTTTAGCATTTCTTGCATTACTGGTTTGGTGGTAATAAAATCCCTTAGTCATTTTTGTCTGGAAGCTCCTGATTTCACCCTCAATTTTGATTGATAGCCTTGCTGGGTACAGTATTCTTGGATTCAGACCCTTCCTTTGCATGACTTTGTATATTTCACTCCATACCCTTCTTTCCTGATGTGTTTCTGTTGAGAAATCAGTCACTGGTCTGATAGGGGATCCTTTGTAGGTAACTTTCTGTCTCTCTATGGCTGCTTTTAAGATTCTTACTTTGTCGTTGGTGTTTGCCAATTTAATTATAATGTGCCTTGGCGTTGATGTTTTGGGGTTCATTTTGTTTGGGACTCTGTAAACTTCTTGGATTTGTGTGAGTTTTTTCTTCCTTATATCAGGGAAGTTTTCTGTCATTATTTCTTCAAACAGGTTTTCTATTCCTTGCTCAGTTTCCTCTCCTTCTGGCACCTCTATTATGCGGATGTTGTTTCGTTTTGTGTTGTCCTAAAGTTCTCTTAGGCTCTCATCCTGCTTTTTAATTTTATTTTCTAGAAGCTGTTCTGCTTGGGTATTTTTTCCTACCTTGTCTTCTAGCTCACTGATGCAGTCCTCTGCTTCTTCTAGTCTACTGTTGATGCTTTGTATTGAGTTATTTATAGCAAGGATGTCATTTTTCTTTTCTTCTTGGTTCTTCTTCATTTCCTCTTGGTTCTTACACATATTGTTGAATTTGTCTTACATTCTTTTCAGCCACCTTATCACCATTTCTCTGAATTCTTTCACTGACAGGTTGCTTGCCTCCATTTCATTTACTTCCTTTTCTGGTGATGCCTGTGTTTCTTTCATATGCAGGCTATTTCTTTGTCTCCCCATGATCTCTCTTCTCCGGTTGTCTGGTTATGTAGTTCTCTCTTTCCTGTGTTGATTTAAAGGCACAAAATACAACACAGCAAGGCACAATGCACAAAGCACTGAACACAAATGTATTCACGATACTAATAACCCCTAATAAAGGTGACCACCAGAGAAAAGATAATTAGGGGATAAGAAAGAAAGCAGAAGAGAAGAAGAAACAAAAAGAGAGAGAGAGAGAAAAGGAGTGCAAAAATAAAATTGGGATAAGGAAAGTTAGAAAAGAAAGAGAATAAAAAAGAAGAGGGGGAAAAACTATTTATATGGGGAGAAAACTCCAATAGAACAGCCACCAATTCCAACAAATGTCAGCAACAAATACATAGAGATGAATATAAACTACAAACAACAACTAATATCAAGGGAGGCCAGGGACAGCAGAAGCAAAAACAAACAAAAACAAAACAAAAAGAAAAAGCAAAACAATCTCACAAACAAACATAAAAGAACCAATATAATCAACAATCAAGCAAACAACAACAAAAGGACAGTGAGAAAAAAAATTTAGATAGTGAAGAAAGAGAAGAGAGAGGTGTGTATCGACTTAGTGCAGGGGATTGGAAGTTAGATATATAAATAGGGTGAAATTTTAACAGGGGATAAAAAGAAGAAATAGGGAAAATCTAAAGCAGGAATAGGGTAATAGAGACAGGACAACAAAAGGGTGAAAGTGAGGAAGAGAGTGTTGGCATAAAGGTAAAGTTGAGATAGAGTAAAATGATGCTAAAGGAAAGATGAAAATAGAATGTAGAACACTAATCCCAAAATAAAATAAAGAGAAAATAAAATGACACTTTAAAAAAAGGTAAAATAGTAGTAATAATACTGATTAAAAATAAAAACATGTAATAATTAAAAAGGTAAAATCAAGTGAGAAAAAAAGAAAAAAAATTACTTTTTCAAGTAAAAGATGAAAAAAAATTTAAAAAAATTGCAGTAGTGAAAGTCATTCACTTCTTCTACTGTTCTGTTTGGCATGCCTGTTTCCCAGTCAGGACAGTATTGAAGTTCCCTGCGTTCTACTGCTCCTCAGTGTTGTAGGCCACAGTCCTGATTTTCAAGCAGGCAGTACTTCTCTGTTTCTTATACTCCTTTATTTGTGTTTACACAAGAGTCAATTTGTGATTCAACCCCTGGGTGGCAATGTTTCTGGATTGACCTCTGGGTCTATAGGTCCTCTCTAGCTAGTGTTTAGATATTGTTTTCCCTGTGGCACTTAATACCGGTTTGGGGGAATGGGCTGCCCCAGAACTGGGTCTCTGATCGTTATTCCCTGCTCTGATCCCCAGGTTCCACAAAAACAACTTTCCCCTGCAGTCTCTTAGAGTGTCCCCAATTGGGTGATCCTATTTATTGGGCTTAGTAATCAAAAGCATGGATTTAAAGAGGAAAAAAAAAGAGGGAAAAAAGAGCCAGAGTAAGTGTGCGAACTCTGGTGCTGTGGGGCAAGTCTGTGCAGTCTTTTTTCCCCTTGGGTCTAAGCAGCTGGCACACTTTTAAAATATTTTTTACATTGCCCTTTTGCACCCAGTTCAGCTATGGGTTGCTTTTTAGAGTTCCCTTCTGTTAGCAGCCCTTTGGATCCCCTTCCACATTCACGGATCACGCCAGCTCCAATGACCGCGGCCTTTTCTGGGCGCAGACTTCCCTGGATCCTCCAGCTCGTCTGCGCATTTCTCTCTCCTGCCTGGACCACAGACTTCACCTTATCCCAGGCAAAATCTGACCTTTCCGTGAGGAGGTGCAGAGCTCCTCCAAATCCGCGTGCTCACACCACTTGGGGACCTATGTTCCTGGGTTCGCAGCTGTTTGCTGGGTGCCTTTGTTTTAGATTCTCGGGATTTTCAGGCTTCCGACAACATCCACTCTCCCCTTCAAGATGGCGTGGTCTCCGCGTCAGAGCTGGTTGCTCAGGGAGGGATCCCAGCAGCAGTGGAAGCTGCCTGGTCAGGGCAACCCCGTCTGGCAATCCCCTACAGTCCCCTGGAGTATAGCTATCCCTCAACTCAGGAACAAACACTCCCTGTGCGACCACACACTCTCCCTTTGTTCTCTCACTCATGCACTATCTTGCAGTCTGCCTTCCCTTTAGCAGCCATCTTCCTTTCTCAATATGCATTTGTTTTATAATCACAAAGATAAACCATACAAAATTTTTAAATATCATTTTCATTGAGTTTCTCCTGTATTGTTACTATAGTTTCAAAAATTCAACACATAATCACTCTCAGGAAAAGCAATGCTGCTAATTGTATTATTTGTTAGCAAAAAAGCTTTTGCCAAGGTATGAGCCTTCAGGGTACATGTTTTTGTAAAGATAAAAATGCAATACTGCAAAGGAGATCTGCTTATTAGACATTGGGCACACTATCTGTAGAACCAAAATAACTCTTCAGAAATTTCCTGCCAAATTCACAGCTAAACTGTTTTGCAAATGTAACTACATCTAAATTAAAAGTGCTGAAATGATACAGCCAACAGACATGGAAGTGTAATTGCTTTTCTTGGTGTAAGCAATAAGGTTGGGATGTTTTAAAGTAAACAAAATGTATCACACTTTATTTTGTTTCCTCTTTGGTTGGAGGTTTATAGTATACAGCAAAGAGAAAATGATAAATGAACATAAATAGAATGAGAAAGAACAGAAAGGATAGGATTAAGTGTTTGGGGTAAGGATATCTAAGCCCTCACAAAACAAAACCAAAAAAATTGGACATAAACTTAATTTCAGGTGGATTCTGTAAGTTTTAGAAATATACATAAAAAGGGATGATAGCCTTTGTATTACATGTGCAAAGTCTCTTCATTTAACTTTCTGGTGTTTATGTCTTGCCTCCCCATCTCAGTTTTAAAATAGCTAGCTCCCTAGAGTAGAGAAACTATCTTTTACTTCTTGCTACTTGTCATTTGGCTATAAGTTCAAAGAGGGCACACTTTATATGCCCCAAAGTTATACCCTGAAAATCTAGTTCAGTGTCTGAGACCAAGGAGGCACTCAAGTATTTGTTGAATAAATCAATATTACCTGATGTCTTGCCCATAGTAAAAATCCAGCAGAAGTTTATTGAAGTAATTATTCATTAATCCATTTATTCATGCCATTAATATTATTGAGTGTTTGCTATGTGTCAAGCACTCTCTAGGCGCTGGGAACATAGCATTGAGCAAAGTAACATCCATGCTCCCATGGTACTTACACTCTAATGAAAAAATTACCATTTGGTCAAATTAACAGAATATAATATTTAGTTATCATTGACACAAATGACAACTTTCCCCCATTTTTATTGTTACAATACTAATCAACTCCTGGGTGCATTGGGTCAACATTTCATTTCTATAGCATTTTCTTTTAGTAGGCAAATGTAATTAAAAGTGGTTTAAGATGCCCTGCCAGCATAGCTCAGTGGTTGAGCATTGACCCAGGAACCAATAAGTCATTGGTTCAATTCCTGGTCAGGGCACATGCCCGGGTTGTGGGGCTCAATCCCTGGTGTGGGGTGTACAAGGAGGCAGCCGATCAATGATTCTCTCTCATCACTGATGTTCCTATCTTTCTATCCTCCACCCTTCCTCTCTCTCTAAATAACCAATAAAAACATTTTTTAGAAAGTGGTTTAAGGCAACAATTATAAGCACACATAATTATTTTGATTGAAGGATTTTTCAAGAAAACACATAAAAATTGCTACAGAATATACAGTTCTTGGAGACTGCATCCTATAAGCCATAAGAGAGATGGTTTCCAACAGAAACATAGTTTCCTCTTATTGACAAAGATGAATTGTTTCACTATGCCTCTCTTCTTTCTAATTTCTTGGCTAGTTGATATCAATCAATACTCCTTAGACAGTGCCTATTTAAGGTTCTGACAAGTGTTATTTTTTAGAGTCCATTCTTTAAGCTTCTCATTAATGAGAAACAGTACTGTAGCATCTATTGCCACTTTTGCTCTTGTTTCCTGGCCTTGCTCCATCTGGTCCTGATATTACAAACAGCTGAAATCAGTACATTGTGATATTATGCAAATATGCTCTGGCAGATTGAACTAAGAATAGTGTGCATTGGGCTATTTCACTTTACTTGGTGTATAGATGAATTTGGCATTTTTAAATTAAAGAACTTTATGGACATTTAAAAATATCTCTGTATTAGAAATATCTTTCCTTATGATGGTTTACAAAACACCAGTCTGTGGAAACAACTTTAAACTTGTTGAGTTTAAAACTAGGAATTCAGGGAGGAAAAAAGAGGGCATTCAGAAAGCAGATAGTAGTGTTTTTCATGATGTCCCATTGGATTACATACAGAAGCATGGGATGATGCCCAGTAGAGCTTGGTTAAATCAGCCCTGGTCAAATTACTATAGCCAAAAGGTGCTGATTTCAGCTCATTGCAATCTTGGAAGGGAACATTCTAATGTCATACTGCAGAGTGGAAATTTGAGCTTGTCCTGTTCAACAATTTTTAATGACTCAGAGGGGATCATTCATAATCCTGTCTAATAAAGAGTGAATATGCTAATTAACCCTCACACCATTGCAAAGATGGCGCCGCCCACAGCCAATAAGGAGGAAATATGTTAATTGACTGCCCCGCCTTCAAAGATGGCGGTGCCCACAGCCAATGAGGAAATATGCTAACTGATTTCCCTGCCCTCAAAGATGGGGATGCCCACAGCCAATAAGGAGGGAATATGCTAATTGACTGCCCTGCCCTCAAAGATGGGGATGCCCACAGCCAATAAGGAGGGAATACGCTAATTGACTGCCCTGCCCTCAAAGATGGCGGCACCCATAGCCACAAGATGGCGGTGCCCAGTCCCCTCAGCCCCACTGGAGCGACAGGTGCATGGAAAGGCCATGTCCGCCCCTAGACAGGCCCAGCCTTGCCGTGCCTACCTCCGGAGTCCCCCAGCCCCCTCAGACCCCCCGAGCTGCCCAGGGCCAGCCCGAGGTGCAGACAAGCCTCAGATGGTGGCTGCCCAGCTGCCCAGGGCTGCCTGAGGCTCAGGTAACCAGGGCTGGCCGAGGCTTGCACTGCCGGCAGTGGCAGCAGCAGAAGTGTGATGGGGGCGTTGCCTTCCCCTGATTGCCAAGTCGCCTCCCACCCCTGAGGGCTCCCGGACTGTGAGAGGGGGCAAGCCAGCCTGAGGGACCCCCCTCCAGTGCATGAATTTTCATGCACTGGGCCTCTAGTATATATATAAAATCTACTCGTCACAATAATTTAATAGGGAATATGAATGTATTTTTATGACATAAGCAGGAACTTAAAGTTCTCTCCAAGCTACATTCTTTGTCTGAATTTAAAAGATGAAACTTTACTGATATAGATAAATACAAAGTTTTATATTTATGTTTAAAACAGCCAGTTCTTATTTTAGGGGAATTCTTAGTCAAAGATCAAGGAATGCCTCTGATTCCCTGGTACTAAATTGATTAATTAGTTATTTTCATAAGGCAGCAAGTGAACTATTTTGAACTCAAAAGGAAGTTAAAAGAGTTTTTTAAAGAAAACATAAATATAATATTAAAGAACAATTAGTTTTTACCTATAATGTTTTTCAAGCCTTTGCTGGTAACATTTCTTTCTTTTAAAAAAGTCTGAAAGTGTAAACCTTACCCCTCTCCCCCTTCTCAGAAGAAACAAGCTTTTGGGGCATCACCTGTCTGTTGTGTCTTAGGGAAAAGTACACCTCACTCCTATAACTCATATGATTGATAGTTTTAATGTATAATTACAAGTTATACTTTCTCATTGGGACACAGAGAAGTGGGTTTCCTCTGTACTTAAAAAAATTAAAAAGCAACCAATAGACTGATGGTCTCAGGACAGAAAGCAATATATAATATTTTTGCAGACCATCTCATGTTTTGTTCACTTTCCTTGTAAAGAATGCAATGTATAAATTATCATTTAGGAATAAAATGGCCAAGTACTAGTAAAAATACCACTCTAGGAATTCTGAATGTGAGTTTATTAAGCCTAATTTTTAAAATAAAAGATTGCACATGGAAAATGGCAAAAAGCTCCTGGCTTTCAAGGACAGGATTTTTCAATGGTCTTCTGGTACAGTACTAAAAAGAGCATACTTGGGGAAAAAAAAAAACACATACGTTCTTCATTTACTAAAAATAGAAATGAGTGAAGTATAAAATTCAGCTTCCAAAAAAGCTAGTGTAGCCTTGGTTTTGTTAACTAATATGGAAGCTCCAAGGAAAAGAGATAATGGTTCTGCTTTGCTATATATTAATCAGACTATCCTTGCATATTACATTCTGTTCTGGATACTATATTTTGAGAGAGCTTGGAACACAGGAGTATATCCAAATACTGCTATCCACAGAGAGGATGAATATTCTGAAATATATATAATGTGGTGAACAGATGAAGGACCTGGAGATATTTACTAGTAACAGACAAGATTGTGCGTATTCAGGGTGGTATGGCTGTAAACTGTCAGGGAGATACTTAAGAGAAGAAAAAGCTAAGGAAGGACATAGCAGTGAGCTTCAGTTATAGAATGTCTTAATGGCAAAGGAGGAATATAATCATTCTCTGAACTCCACAGATAAAAATAGAACAAAGTAGTTGAAGCTTCATGGAGGCAAAGTTTGGCTTAATTCAGGAGAGGTCCATGTAGCAGAACTCTCCAAAACAGAAATGAACTATCATAGGAGATAGAAATGCCCCTATTACTAAAGGTGCTCAAGTACCTCAGAAATGTCTTTGAAGAATGAATCTGAGCAATAGATGGGGTTGAAGCACATAAGTCTTATGGTCTCTTCTAGCCCTAATACTCTAAACTTTGCCAATAACATAAAAACCTAGTTTTGAACATCAAAATAATTTTCTATTCTTACCTTTCACCCCATATCTAATCAGTTAACAAGGCTCATCATTCTTTATAATGGGTCTTGCCTCATTCTTGTATTATTATTATTCTACAGTGGCCTAGAAATTACAATATTATCCTAGTTGGAAAGATTTGTAAAAATAAAATCTGAACATTCTTTGTAGAAGATTGTTTACAAAGATAGTTAAACATTCTCTTCGATCTCTGTATACACACATCTGCAATGTAACTCTGTTGCAACTTCCATCAAGAGTTGGCTTATCCTCTCACTCCTTAATCTGGATGCTATGGATTTTCTTTGGCCAATACAATGTGGCAGAATTAACATTGTGTGACTTCCAAGTCTAGGCTTTAAGAAGCTTTTCAACATCTGTTCTCACTTGCTTGTATCATTACAAATTTGTGAATAAACCTGGGCTAACCTCCTTAAGGATGAGTCACCACAGGGAGAGAGAAATCACTTGGTGAGAAAGAGAAGCTTAACTATCCCAGCTGTAGCAACCCTTAGAGTTGGAGCCACTGACAGAGAGAGAGGACATCTAGGACCAGCCAACCTCTCAGACAATCCACCAACAGACTGAAAATTCATAAGTGAGTCCAATTGGTGTCATATGAAGTGGAAATGAGCCATGCCACCTGAGTCCTGCCCATACTGCCAATCCACAAAATCATGAATGAACAAATGGTTGTGGCTTATAGGACAGTTTGTTATTCTACAATAGAAATCAATATGGCCCTGCCAGTGTGGCTCAGTGGTTGAGCATCGACCCATGAACCAAAAGGTCCCCAGTTCTATTCCATGTCAGGACACATGCCTGGGTTGTGGGCTCAACACCCAGTAGGGGGCATGCAGGAGGCAGCCAATCGATGTCTCTCTCTCATCAATGTTCCTATTTCTCTATCCCTCTCCTTTTCTCTCTCTCTAATACCAATAATAATAAAATAACACCAATATGTCCTTTTATCCAGCAAAGTTGCTTCTAAAAATAACCCTATGCAATACATATATACACATATGGCCACTACCCTGTTTCCAATAAAGATCAAAATACAAAATAAAGAGAACTGGTTAAACAATGATGGCATATTCATGTAATGGAATACTCAGTAGCACTTAAAAAAGATCAGGTGGTTCTCTATTTACACATGTGGAAAGATGTCTAAGGTATATTCTTTTAAAAAAAGCAACTTCAGAATGGTGTGAATAGTTAATAACATTTATGCAAATAGTCTAGTATAGGCATATATGTATATGTTTATACACATATAAATTATCCAAAAGGATGCACAAAAACTTATTAATAGTAGTTAGCTAAGGAATTGGGCCAAAAGTTGAGGGGAGAAAGAGGACTTTGTATCCTTTGCTCCTTTAAATACTTTATTTTTGAGTGTAAATTACTTAAATATACTAATTTAAAAATAAAAACAAACACAACTTCTGACTATTCCCCTTGCCTGCAATTACTACTCCTTGCAACATATTCAGTATACTATCACACACCGATATAACTGATATAATCAGATATATAACTGATATAACTGATATATCATTCCTCTACTCCACTGCCTAGCAATGGTCTTCAAAGTGAGGTATGTTTTATTTACATATTTTAGCTCAAATAATAAGAGAAAAAGAAAAGCTCCATTGTTGTTAAATACCTGGATATATCCTGGCACAGTGTCCTAAGGAAAAAGCTGGAGTTCCACCACACAGAAGGGTCTATGGTGGTACCCTGGCTCATCCTTTTACTCTCTCCTAATTACAACTAATTATATTTTTTGTGAGCCTGGGTATATTGACTTGAGGATTTTCAAAAATCTCTCTTAAAATAAATAAATCTTTTTAAAAAATGACAAGTAACTTAAAAATATTCCTTCAATGAAACTCAGCTTTGAGGCTAATACAGATAACATAAGCACAAATTAATGACAAGTAAATGGCAAATCTGACAGAGTTCTTACTCCTGGTACAAGCTATATTACAAGGTAAAAACAGTTACTATCTAATAGACATGACAAAAAGTTAGCAGAAAGAAAAAATAAAAGAAGAAAGTTAACTCCAGAGTTTCAAATGTATAAAATCATGTGATTTCAATACTTTACCCAAGTTCATTCAACAGTGATGAAAATTTTAAAGCCTCTGCTAAAGATTTTCATTTATTAACAAACTACAAACTTTCCTACCCCTCTTAGAATAAATATGTTCATTTGTCCTGAAAATGACTGAAATTATATCTGGAAAATGTGAAAATAAAACAGAAATGTGCACATGACATGATAATGTCATCTACTAGAATTGATAAATGAATTCACTAAAGCAGCAGGATAGAAAATAAATATTCAGCAATCAGTTTCATTGTTGTACACCAATAATGAACTATCATAAAGGGAAATTAAGAAAACAATCCTATTTACAATTGCATCAAAAACAAAGAAACCTAGAAATACATTTTAATCAAGGTGGTAAAAGACCTTCACTCTTAAATTATAAGACACTGAAGAAACAAATTGAAGAAGATACAAATAAATGTAAGCTTCTGCACTGCTCATTAATAAGAACTTATGTAATTAAAATGTCCATACTATCCAAAGTAATCTATAGATGCAACACAATGCCTATCAAGATATCAATGGTGTATTTCACAGAACTAGAACAAATATTCCAAAAATGTATATGAAACCACAAAAGACCCAGAATAGCCACAGTAATCTTGAGAAAAAAGAACAAGTTGGAGGAATAATGCTACCTAATATCAAACTATACTACCAGGCATAGTAATTAAAACAGCATGGTATGGTACTGATATAAAAAGAGACAGACAGATCAGTGGAACAGAATAGAGAGCTCGGAAATAAACCCATGCCTTTAGGGTCAAATATTTGACAAAGAAGGCAAAAACAAAACAAAACAAAAAACACAAAAAACAATGGGGTAAAGATAGTCTATTAAATAAACAATTTTGGGAAAATTGGACTGATACATGCAAAAAATTAATCTAGACCTTCTTACATCATACACAAGAATAAACTCAAAATGGATTAAAGACTTAAATGTTAGACTTGAAACCATAAAATTCTAGAAGAAAACATAAGCCATAAAATATAGTAGCAATATTTTTTCTGATATATCTCCTTGTGCAAGTGAAACAAAAGAAAAAATAGACAAATGTGACTACATCAGACTAAAAAGGTTTTGCATAGTGAAGGAAACCAACAAAATGAAAAGAAAACCCTTCGAATGGGAGAAACATATTTGCCAATGATACATCTTAGCAGGGGTTAATATCCACAATTTATAAAGAACTTACACAACTCAACACCAAAAATACAAATACAATTTAAAAATGGGCAAAGGACCTGAATAAACATTTCTCCAAAGAGGACATGCAGATGGCCAATAGACATGAAAATAGGCTCAACATCACTAATCATCAGATGGCATATTCATGAGAGATTCAAATTAAAACCACAATGAGATATCACCTCATACCTGTCAGATGGCCATCATGAGTAAATCAACAAACAAGTGTTGAGGAGGATGTGGAGAAAAGGAAAACCTAATACACTGCTGGTGGGAATGCAGACTGGTGCGGCAACTGTGGAAAACAGTATGGAGTTTCCTGGAAAAATAAAAAATGGAACTGCCTTATGACCCAGTGATTCCACTTCTGGGAATATATCTGAAGAAACCCAAAACACAAATTCTAATAAATATATGCACCCCATGTTCATTGAGGCATCTATATATATAAAAGCCTAAGTGACCATCCAACCAGCTGACCGTCTGACTGGCTGGTAGCTATGATGCTCCCTGACCACCAGGGGCCAGACGCTCAGTGCAGAAGCAGAAACCACAGGCATGGAAACATGGAACAGACTGATGAATCTCAGAGGGAAAGGGGCAAGGAGGAAGGCGGGAAGAGATTAACCAAAGATCTTATATGCATACTAGAGGCCCACACCAGTGGGGTCCCTCAGCCTGGCCTGCAGGGATTGGGCTGAAACTGGGGGTCCCGGATTGTGAGAGGGCACAGGCCAGGTCCAGGGACTCCACTAGTGCATGAATCTGTGCACTGGGTCTCTAGTTATTTATAATAGCCAAGATTTGAAAGCAGCCCAACTGTCCATCAGTAGGTGAGTGGATAAAAAACTCTGGTACATTTACACAATGGAATACTACTCAGCTGTGAAAAAGCAGGAATTCTTACTTTTTGTGGCAATATGGATGGACCTGGAGAGTAGTATTATGCTAAGTGAGATAAGCTAATCAGAGAAAGACAAGTGTAATATGATTTTACTTATATGTGGAATCTAATAAACAAAAGAAACTAACAAAATAGAAACAGACTCAGATACAGAGAACAGACTTACAGGTGTCAGAGGGGAGGGGTTTGGTGGATAAGGTAAAAAATGTGAAGGGATTAAGTGAAAAGAAACAACTCATGTTTGTTGTTTTTTGTCAAGTTTTAAATAAATATTTTAAAAAGGTGTAAAAAACTCATGGACACAGACAAGAATATGTTGATTACCAGAAGGAAGAGGGAGGTGGGGTGAGGTAGAAGAGGGTGTAGAGGGGATAAATGGTGAACACACAGTACAATATACAGGTGATTTATTATAGAATTGTATACATGAAACATATATTTTATTAACCAATGTCACCCCAATAAATTCAGAAATGCATTCTTTGTCAGAAAGTACTGTGTAGGATGCACAAAAATTATTGTGACAACACAGTAGCATAAATATTCTCAAAATCATTATACTGAATGAAAGAAACTAGATACAAGGGTACATGCTGTATAATTCTATGTATGTGAAAGTCTAGAAAATTCAGAGAAAAACATTAGTGGCCAAGGTCAGCACTATGTTAGGTGCTGGAGATACAGTGGTGGACAGAAAATATCCTTTGTCTTTCATGTTGATTATCTATATATATAAAAAGGCAGTGACCAGAATGCTGTAAATGACCAGAACAACTGGTCACTATGACACCACTGTGGCCAGCGAACCGGCCCAATCTGGTGGTGGGGCCGGATGATCTGGGGGCGGGGCCAGCTGGCCAACCACCTGTGGCCCCTCCCCTTGGCCGGCCCTGCCCCCTATGGGCCCCCACCACCCCAATCGGGGAGAGGGACAGTTGGCCCACTGCCCACAGCCCCTCCCCACAGCGGGTCCCACCCCCGATCGCCCCCCACACACCAATCAGGGGTGGGGCTGGCTGGCCAACCTCCCAGGGCCCCTCCCCCAGCCCCATTCTGGGGCAGGGCCTGCTAGCCAATCACCCACAGCTCCTCCCCCAAGCCAGCCTGGCCCTGATCAGCCTGATTGGGGTGGGCAGGCCGGCCAACTTCCCACTATCTCCTCCTCCCAACAGGCCCAGCCCTGATCTGCCGATTGGGGCCAGGATGGCCAGACCACACCTGTGCATGAATTCGTGCACTGGGCCTCTAGTATGTTTATACTTTTGAGGTGGCCAGAAATAAAATAATCAGAGAGTTACAAACTCCAAAAAGGGACTGGGAAGGAAAGTGGAGGTTCTAGAAGTGCCTGTACTGAAAGGACTGGATCTAGCTTGTGAAGTCAGGAAAGGAAGGTGAAAATTGGTTCAGATAGATGGGGAATTCTGAACTTCTATAAACTTTATACACTATTGCCCTCATTTGGCATATGGTTCAAACTTTTGGTGTAGGATTGTAAGGCATAGATATCTTCCCTTCCTAACTAGATTATAAGCAACTAGAGTCTGGAGAGTATATTATCTATTTCTTTATATCCTCATCTTGTGGCACCTAGAGAAGAGTATATATAGTAAGCAGTTCATACTTTCCAATTGACTAATTTTCTTGCCTGCCAAAGAAAATAGACACAATGCACTGTTTCCTCCTAAGGTAGCTAGTGGCTATTAGAGGAAATGGACAGGATAACTGTCTATCTGTCCTCATTGTCCCATTTCTTTCTGTGGCCATGTGCACATGGCTCTTGTTGACCCTTGTTGTGTACTGTCCCCCAGCCTGCTCTTCAGACACATTGTTGCTAGGAAATTTTAAGGTACCTCAGACTCTTTCACCCAACCATTTTCATTTTAGTTTTTTACTTCATATATTTTATCTTTGCTTTAAAACTTGGCTTTTGCATCCTAACTCAATCAAACAATTTAGTCACTTTGACAGCCTTGGACATATGCTAAGGGCTCAAGAAATATGTATCAATCAGTTGAAATGTCAACCTCAACCCATAAAAGGGCTCACTCTGTTGTCCTAGAACATGAATCCAACATCTATCTGAAGCTGAGCTGAAAATAACTCTCCCAAAGTTGTGCTGTGTGGGTGCCATCTTTAAACAGATTTAACCATTAACACATATGACTTTTAACAGTCAGTCTTTTGGATTGTAATGACAAGTCTGCATGTCATCTGTCTTAACATGCTGTTTCAGGTCACTCTTTGATCAGGTTGGTCCACTGTGTGAAAATTGGCTATTAGCACAGTTAAAAATAAAGAATTGACTTTTCTATGGATACATAGATACATGATTGTAGAGGTATAGGGATATGAAAATGGTTGATATCCTACAACAAAGATAATATCTCACTGGCTTGAAGAAAGAATCTCTCAGAAAATAGTGGGAATTTTTTTTCTTTTAATCTACAACTAAGCAGACAGGCCATAAATGGGATTGCCCTCACCATGACTAGTGATTATAGACCTCTCATTCAATTAAAAGGTTTTTGGTAATAGCTCTACTAACTCAGACTTGCTCTTTACAAAAGGAAAATTAAGGAAAAGCAATGAAATACTTTGTGAAGACAATAATTATGTAAATTGTGGTGTGACAGTTATTTCTTATATAAACAAGGGTATGAAACCTTATAAAAGATTGACTTAATCTATAAACTATAATTCTATACTAAACATCAGAGTCTTTGTCCCTCAAAATACAGCATCTGTTCAGTCCAAAGCCATTATAGAGGGAAACCACAGACCTCTGGAACTTCAAATCAAGGAAAATTGCACTACCAAAACTGCGTTGATGAATCATGTTATGAGTTGTAGTGTGTTGTGGCAGATTGGCTATTATTCATGTCACTGTGCTCTTTTAGTCTCAATATTGGAAAGAAGACATGAAATACAACAGCAGCCAATTCTGTATGTAAGGAATCTAAGTGAGGGTGTAATGGGAGAATTTTTAAGTAAAAAATAGCAATAGCCAGTTAGCATAAATAATTACCTTTGCCAGGAGGCTGCAAGACCCACAGGAAACTAGGATTTTCTAACTTACCTTTATGTTTTAGATAATCATTTTCTTTGCCACTTTGTAAAATGTTAAAGGATTCATTCCATTCAAAATGTTACTTATTTGTCCTTATTGTTTCAATAAATATAATTTTTATTTTCTTGAAAAGTGTTTTTGCTTTTGTTATCTTTTTTAATTCTCACAACAGCCCTAAGAAATTGACAGTAAAGGTATTAGGAATAGAAACCCCTAGAAATTAAGAACTTTTCCAGTGTCACCAGTTAGTATGTAGTTGAGCAGGGACTCAAACTTACATCTACAGATTCCAAATCATTTTCTTGAACTGCTATACTCATCCTCCATCATTTTAAACATATTTAATTTAGTCATCAAAATGCATTTGCACTGATTCCTGGGTTTTGAAAACTTCCAAAAGCATTTGGTATGTGGGTTTAGATTTGTGGTTACAGAATGGTAAACATTAAATTGGGCAAAATGTCTGAACTTTGTTCTTGGACAAGCTGAAGCTTTGGTTGTTGTACCTAGGCTGTCATCCAAAGGGTATAGACACCTGGCCCTTTGTCTGCAAAGTCTTCAGTGACCATATCCAGGGGGAGAACTAAAATTGAAGTTAGATAAACTTACAATCCAATTTAGGGTTACAAACAAGAGAATGAGTCAGATGGGCAGAATCTGGAAATGATAAGATGAGATAGAAACCTGCAATATAGCACCAGAGCAAAATGGATAATGGAAAGTTGAAGGTGGAGCTTAGAAAAATTTACTGAACCTCTTTTTAGTGCAGCTGCAACTTTGGCCAGGTGTCACACTGGCTCGGATCCATAGGTCGAACATAGAAGTAATTTCAGAATTCTGGCTGGTAGGGCATCTATTTCTTTTCTTTCAAAATCCAAAGGGAGGATGAATACATGCCTGATTTTATTTAAGGATATATCACTTAAAAAATCTTGACATATCCACATTATAATTTATTGGACATTTGTATAGAATTAATTGTATGTTAGCCAGTCAAATTTAAAGAATCATAATATGTAATTAGGTAAAATTAACAGAACAATATAACATCTGAGACACAGTTGAAAACAGATTATGTTCATTAAGGAGATTAATTGACCAGGACAATAAAAAAGAACATTTTAAATATAGAACAGTAAAACCATATACTTTCCAGTGATTACTGACTTTCAAAGTACATATTTGGTAATTAAAGAAATGTAAGGTGTAATTCAAGTATATTGGCTGGCATCCTGTAGGACATCCATTTTCAGGAACTAATTTACCTCTGTGGGCCCAGTGGAGTGCAGTGCATTAAAGAGAGGTTATAAGTATATTCAATTTCATTTGTGAAAATTCCTTAGTAATTCCTATAAATAGATCATTATGAATTTAAAGAAGGGAATTAGAATTCAGTTCATTTGTAAAGTGCAACAAGAATGTAATAGTATCTTCTCAGTGGAACCAGATGAGCTGAATAAAAATTAAAATTGCCATTGAATCAGGATGTTTGCCCATACTGTTTTGGGCTGAAATGAGTGTTTTCCATTAAGTGCATGTGCCTTTTTTTTTTAACAATGTTTGATTTTTAGCCTTGAGTATACATGACCTTAGTGTAGTGGTTTAGGTGATCTGATCTAGTGAGTAAAATGAGAATGCTGAAAAGGTAGGACTACAAATAAGAATGTCTAATAAACATTCTCTGTTCTAGGTATGAAAACCGTATCACTCTAACTATATTGTGACCCCATTATACTGTGAAATTTCCTTTCCAGAAAAAAAAGAAATAATAGCAAATCCAATTATACAGCTAAGTATTAGGTTAAATCATATGAAATAACCAATTGATGATCATTTTTTTTACCAAAAGAAACCATGCTTTTGCATGGTACAACATGATATTACTATATCCCATAGTTCAGTGTATTGTATAAGTTATTTATTGATTCAGTTCACTTCAAACACACAGGTTCCTATATTGTGCCAGGGTTTGTAGGAACATAGCAGCTATAAGAATGAAGGGAACACAAAGCAGGAAAGAGACATTTCAAACACAGGGATAAAAAAAACTTTACGAAGGAGTTGAAAGTTGAACTGGCCTTGAGTTTTGATAAAAATACATTAGAACAAGACTGCAGATAGAGAGGGAAAGGTTTCCAAAGACAGGGATGTATTGGGCTCATCTCTAGAACAGAGCACTGTTAAGTAGGTCTAAGAAGCAAGGTTCATAGGAAGATCAGGCAATGTTGCTCAATATGGGATAACACAGGGACTAGTTTAAGTTTTATTCTCTGGACCCAGCAAAGATGTTTGAACAGGTGCATGACATGATTAGAGCTGTAGGTTATGAAAGCACCCTGGTGATAATATGAAGGATGGAATGGATGAAATGAGAAGATAAACAAAAAGATTACTTAGGAGGCATTTGTAGTAATATTAGAAAAGAATGAGGGCATGAATTACTTTAACTTGACCACAAAGTACAGTTCAGATGCCATTGATATTATAGTCTTACAATCAATAATATTTGGTGACTACCTAGATGTAGGGGATGGTGAGAGGAGGGAATGGTTAAAGATGTGGTTCAAGATGACACTGAATAACTGTGTAGAATCATTAAGCAAAATAAGGAAATTATGAGAGATGACATGTTGGATAGAAGTTTATAGGGCAATGGTGAGGTTTCATTTAAACAACATTGAGTTTAATGAGTCTAAGGAAAATTTACCTGAAAATATCCACCTAGAAGTTTGATCTGGAGTACAGATGAAAGGTAGAAGTACAAGAGGTGAATACAGAAAAAGAAAGATGAGTATGCTCAAGGAAAGAGACAGAGGACAGTAATGAAATCAAAGTGGCAGGACACATTTCTTTTTCTAAAATGAAAAAAGAAAATGAGGGAATGAGTGAATCGAGAGAGGACTTCAGAAGTGAAAGGGAAGGACCTTAAAGGAACTCATGAAAGATGGTTTTGATCTTCTAGGATCTTCTTTGTAAAACTGGAGATAAGAGTAAGAGGAGTTAAGGAAGGATTAGGGACTTGATATATGTGAGAAATAGTCAGAAGAGTCTTTGTATGAAAGGTATGCAGAGATGCATCACTCCTAACATGTAATACTAAGGAACTGACAAGAAATATTCATATATCTTTATCTGGGAACTAGTTCAACTTGTTAACAAATACTATATGTTTATTAACTCTAGGCACCATAGTTAAAGTCACTATTAATATAACAATGAAATTAAGAAAATAACAAGTTGATATAATTAATTTCATTTATATCTCAAGTGATTTCTTTGAGTGTTATTTCTAAATTTTTCCAACTTTTGAAAAATTTGATTTTATGATGCCAGGTTTATTTTTCATTTTTTTCCACACATCATGTGATTTTCCCATCCATCTTTTTGCATACTATTTATGATGCCATTTAAAAAATACATTCTTTCCTGATTTTAATCTTTTTAAAAATTGACCGGAATTCATTTTTATAACAAAAGCTTACAATATTAATCTCTTCTTGATTACTGCATTCCTTAAGAACCCAGCTATTGATTTAAGTTAAATGGATGGAATGGGGCCTTAAAAATGTTCATCTAATTTTGTTGGTAGTAAGTTAGATTGCTCTTCTACCCTTAAATGATCTGTCACTGAATTTCTGAAAAGTTCAAGCTTACAGCATTAATTTTAACTAATTGAGTTTCAGAAATTAGCAGCATGTTTCTTACTTCCTTACTTCATTTCTACAGAGGAGGAATTTAAGACTCTGATACTTTACAATAGAACAATAGTCAACTTAACCTATGTTGCCATGGTTACTCTTGGTCAACTTGAAAAATATCTAGAAATCACAATTTGTGTCAATGAATAACATTATCATGAACAGAATCAACACTTCCTTTCTGTACCTAGTAAGCATTAAATAGTTATGGAATGGTACAGTTACGAAAACCAATTCATTGGGTTAAAGTGATACACTTACTCATATAATAATAGATTACAGAGCCTTGAATCTGAAGAGGAATTCATAGATCATTTAGTCTGAATTTTCTAATTTTAAAACTGAGAAAATGACTCACAAGGGTAGAAAAGGATGTTTAAAATCACATAGACTGAATACATCAACATAGTTCTTTCTCATATAACAAAATGAGGTTTAGATTTTTTTATTTTTCAGAAAAGCTGTATTTTCAGTAAATACATGGAAAAAAGCTAAGATCTTCTTTATCACTAATTTTATTGACTATCTCTGGGATATATGACAGCGAACTCTAGGAGCTCTATGGTGAAGTTTAGAGAAAGAGAGACAATTAAGTCATATCTGAATAACTGTAAATATTGGCCTACAATAAATATAATTAGCTTGGCTGTCTTTCTGATGGAAATAGATTAAAGTTGTGTATATGATTTAATACTAACAAAGATATAAGTCCTTTGTGGTCAGATACTATGTCATCTATTCAATATAAATGTGTGCATATGAATAGGAATAAGATACTGTTCTTGTTTTCAGGGAGCATTTTGTAACCCTCACCTCTATTCCTTCTCCCCAAATGATTGTTGTAGTTTACAATTTGATGGGACTGTACTGCAGATTTGGATCTTCACCTGCCTATAGAAAAATATGCCACTGATCATATATTCATATAGTATCTTAGAGTTTACATGGTTTTCTTTTATGTGTTAAGACAAGAGAGACTGTCAGCAACCCCCAGGATAAGGACACCAGTGGTTCTAGTGGCCTTTTCAACCAAATGGTTTCAAGACAGTGGTTTCAGAAAGTAAATTCAGGAGGTAAAGCAGTACACCTCTCTGAGTTTCAGTATCCCCATGATGGAATGTGATGAAAACAGTAATTTTCAAAAGTTTTTAAAAGAGCAGAACCTTTTGATTTTCAAAAAAATTATATTAAAAAGCTCTGTAGTTACACAAAACAGATAAAAGTAGAAGTGCTCTATATGAATCAGAAGTGTGTGGGGCTTGAAGGCTCACCAGCTAGGCTTAGTTTTTCCTTCTCTTTTTTCAATGAAGAAAGAGAATTACAGACAAGTAAAAATGAAATTACCTTAAAATTCATTGTTAATAAATGATATAGCCAAGACTGGATTCTAGATATCTTTCTACTCTACTATATTATCTTAAGAGTATGAAATTTACTAGATATCTATGCTGTTATAGATACATTGGAAGGTAAAAAAGAAGTTAAAGATACAAAGTCTTCCTTGAAGGAGTTAACAATCATAGCATGAAAATGAAACAAATTTGTATTTATTCCTGAAAATGTTTTCTGAACATTTTCTACATTTGATTCATTAGGAATTTAAAGGCTAATAAGACCAGAGGCCTTTAAGAAGTTCACAGGACTAATGGAGAGTGTGGTAGGCTGAAAAATAGCCCCCAAAGATATCCCGGTCCTAATCCCTGGAGCCTGTGAATGTTACCTTATATTGTAACAGGAGCTTTGCAGACATGATTAAATTAAGGGTTTTGAGATGGGGAGATCACCCTGGATTATCTAGGTGGGCCCTAAAGATAATTACAAGTGCCCTCATAAGAGGGGGGCAGTGGCAGATTCTACTACAGAAAAAATAAGACTATGTGACAACCTTAGCAGAGAGATTTGAAGTTGTTAAGGCTTTGAACATGGAGGAAGGGGTCATGAGTCAATGAATGCAATGAATTCAGAAGGCATCTAGAAGTTGGAAAAGGAAAGGAAACAGATTCTCTCCTAGAGCCGTCAGAGGGAGCTTGGTCCTGATGACACCTTGGTTTTCACAAGTGAAACTGATTTTAGACTTCTGGCCTTCAGAATTTACAGTTCACAGAATACAGTTGTGTTGTTTTAAGCCCTCAAGATTGTGGTAATTTATTATAGAAGCAAGAGGAAATTATTACAGGGAGATACATTACCAGATAATAAAGTACTAGTAAAGTATGAGTGCTTGCTTTGTCAGCACATACACTAAACCTGGAATGATAAAGAGAAGAGTAGCATGAAACAGATATATGAAGTGTTTCATAGTGGAGAAAGGTTAACAGTCCAATAATTTGTTCTGGAAAAATTGGCTATACCCATTTAACAATAAAGTAAATGTGAATTTCTCCTTCACACTATATACAAAAATGAGCTCTAGGTGGCTTAAAAGTCAAAAGTGAAAAATAAAACTTTTATTACTTTTCTAGAATAAAATTCAAGGAAAATACAACTTTAGAGAAATTTTTCTTTAAGAATACAGAGAAAACACACATTGTAAAAGGAATAACTTGATAAATAGAACCACTGTAATTTTAAAAATTCATACTAGTACAAACTTTTAAGTAAAATGATACACCACACATTGGGAGAAAATATTTGCAATGCACATAAGCAAAAAAGATATCCAGAATATGTAAAGAACTCCTTAAATTCAGTAAGGAAAAGTTCACTTCAATAGAAATTATGAAGGTATGATTCTAACTCATGATGTGGTGATTCCACAGAGAGGGAAGTGAATGAATGAAAATTCTGCACTCCATTTGATTTCCTCCTGATGCTCCCCATGTAAACCAAATAGAGCATTGACCTGGGCACTGAAGGGTCCTGGATTTCATTCTGGTCAAGGACATGTACCCTGGTTGCAGGCTCCTCCCTGGCCCAGGTCCTAGTTGGGGCTTGTGCAGGAGACAACCAATCCATGTGTTTCTCTCACATCAATATTTCTCTCTGTCTTTCCCTCTCCTTTCCACTCTCTCTAAAAATCAATGGAAAAATATCCTCGGGTGAGAATTAAAAACAACAACAACAAAACAAATAGACGTCAAATACTGTCCTACATACATTTAAAATCATGGACCACATAGCAGGATAGGAAAGAATGAAGCATGGATCTGGAGTGAGACAAGACCCATGAGATTTTAAAAATTTAACCATACTATATGTTGGAAAGTATGTAGACCAAGGGCAAATCCCATACAATTATGATGGGAATCTAAATTCCTACAACTGCATTGGAGATAAATTTAGTAATATTTGCTAAAGCTTAACTCATACATACTTTATGATCCAATAATTCCATTTTATGTATATGTTCTACATGTGCAGCAAAAAGCAAGTATATGAAAGTTCATAACAATTATATTAAAACATTTTTTATAAAAGTCTGTCAATTAGAAGGATTGATGACTATATTGTAGTATACTCAAACTGAGTGTTATACTATACTCAAGGATCCAACACGGAGGAATCTCACAAACAACATTGGATAAAAGTGTATATTACATAAGGATACTTCCAGTATAATCTATCTTACCTAATAATAGAGAAACATGTAAATTGACCATACCTCCGCTATGCCCAAGGCCAATCAGAGTGAGTATGCAAATTAACCCAACAAAGAGGCGGGTTAATACATACCTGGTTCCGGGGAACCTCCTCGGCACCCAGGTCACTCCCAGCCAGCCATCAGGCAGAGGCTTTAGGCTTGGGAAGGGGCCATGCCTGCAATTGGAGGGGCAGGGGTCCCCTTCCCAAGCCTAAATCCTGGGGTGGAGGCTTTAGGCTTGGGAAGGGGCCGAGCCTGTGATCAGAGGTGTAGGGGGAGGAGAGGGGGTGGGGGAACCACTTTCCAAGCCTAAAGCCTGTGGCGGTGGCTTTACGCTTAGGAAGGGGCCAAGCCTACGATTGGAGGTGCTGGGGGGGAAACCCCTTCCCAAGCCTAAACCTGGGCGAAGGCTTTAGGCTTAAGAAGGGGCCGAGCCTGTGATCAGAGGTGGGGGGGACCCCTTCCCAAGCCTAAACCTGGGGCAGAAGCTTTTGGATTGGGAAGTGGCTGAGCCTGGGATCGGAGGGAAGGGGAAAATATCAATGGAAACATATACTCAGGTTAGGATAAAAAGAAAAATAAAGAAAGAGATGTCATATTATATGAAAGACACATCTTGAAAATGCTTAAAGAAAGTTGTCATTTTTTCATGGTGAAGGGACTGGAGTCCGTGTTGATGAAAATACCTTGGTGGCTGCGGTGACTGGCAGTGGCTGCAGCAGCGGGGTGATAGGGCTGGTGCCTTCCCCTGATCAGCCCGGTCGCCTCCTGCAAAGGAGGCCAGACTGCGGCTTAGGTCCACTCCCAACAGGGAGCAAGCCTAAGCCATCAGTAGGACATCCCCTGAGGGCTCCCAGTATGTGAGAGGGGGCAGGCTGGGCTGAGGGACCCCTCCCCAGTGCATGAATTTTGTGCACCGGGCCCCTAGTATATATATATATATATATATATATATATATATATATATATATATATATATATATATATATATATATATATATGGGTAATATATATATAAAGGGGTAACATGCAAAGTAACCGTAACCGTTATGCCATAACAGTCATGACTGGTCAGGAGGAGGCTGAGCATGCAGGTGAGGCCCGGAGCAGAAACAGAGACAGAGACAGGGGGGCTGCCAGAGCAGACACAGGCAAGGGGAGCTGGGGCTGCCCAAGCCGCCGCGTCAGCTCGGCCACCCAATGAGCAGACACAGGTAGAGGGGCCTGGGGCTGCTCCAGCCGTGGCACACCAGCAGTCCTGCCTCTGCACGTGAGTTGCAGAGGAAACACCTTTTCTGACCACTCATTGGCTAAGCTCCCAGTACACCACTCACAGTGTTCTTGGTAACTTGGGTAATAAGAATCCAAGAAGGTGATTTAGGGTTTTTCCACCTCACTCCTGGAGGAAAAAATGAAGGTCTGCTGCTGGAGGGGCTAAGAAATGTCATATCCTGCCCTAGCCAGTTTGGCTCAGTGGTAGAGCTTCGGCCTACAGACCGCAGGGTCTGGGTTGAATTCTGACCAAGGGCATGGACCTAGGTTACAGGCTCCTCCCTGGCCGGGGCCCAGGTCAGGGCTCATGCAGGAGGCAACAAATTGAAGTGTTCCTCTCACATTGATGTTTCTCTCTGTCTTTCCCTCTCTCTTCCATGCTCTCTAAAAATCAATGGAAAAATATCCTCAAGTGAGGATAAAAATATAAAAAAATAAATGTCATATCCTATGAAAGAGACATCTTGAAAATACCTAAAGAAAGTTGTCATTTTTTCATGGTGAAGGGACTGGAGTCTGTGTTGATGAAAACACCTTGGTGGCTGCGTCAGACGGCAGTGGCAGCAGCAGCAGGGTGATGGGTGGCGCCTTCCCCTGATCAGCTGGTTGACTCCTGCAGAGGGAGGCCAGACTGCGGCTTAGACCTGCTGGGCCTAAGTTGTCAGTAGGACATCCCCTGAGGGGTCCCAGACTGTGAAAGGGGACAGGCTGGGCTGAAGGAGCCCCCTCCAGTGCACAGATTTTGTGCACCGGGCCTCTAGTTCCATATAAAGTAATAAAACATACCAAATAATACTATCTTCTATATAATAAAAGTCTAAGCGACCATTAGGGTGGAACGACCAGAACGACCAGTTGCTATGATGGGCACTGACCACCGGGGGCAAGCACTCAACACAGGAGCTGCCCCCTGGTTGTGAGTGCACTCACACAAGGGGAGCAGCTGCTCAGCCAGAAGTCGGGCTCACAGCTAGCTAGCACAGTGATGGTGGTGGGAGCCTCTCCTGCCTCTGTGGCAGTGCTAAGGAGTAGTGAGCCGAGTGGTAAGGAGCCTACTGCTAAGGAGCAGCAAGCCAAGCAGTAAGGAGCGAGCAGGCGGGTAGTAAGGAGCGAGGGATCTCAGACTGTGAGGGGGATGTCTGCCTGCTGGCTTAGGCCTGATCCCCTGCTGGGCCTAAGCCGGCAGGTGGACATCCCCCAAGAAGTCCTGGACTGCGAGAGGGCGCAGGCTGGGCTGAGGGACACCCCCAGTGCACAAATTTCATGCACCAGGCCACCAGTATGGTATACAGTTCTACATGTATGTGTAGTTAAATAATATAGAATTACATGGAATAATGGACATCAATTCAAGGTTAGAAAAATGGGTGCCCAGGAGGCTTCAATATACTGATAACATCATTATTTCTTAACTTGGTGGTGAATAAATAAGTGATCTAAATATAATTTTATTCAAATTTATGTCAGATATATCTTGTAATTCTCTAAAACATGAAGTGCAATAGGTGCTAGAAAAGAAGCATGCCCAAGGGTCTCTGAGAGCACTGAGAAAGGTCCCATAACCTAGACCTTTTAGGGGTGGTCAGGGAAGGATGGCAAGACCAGCTAGAGTTAATCAAATTGCTTAAACTATCATAAAATTTCTGCAAGTTCAGTATAGAAAGAAATCAGTGTGCTGTGGATACATCCTTGAGGTACTAGACGTTAAATGGGCCTGAAAGAATGGGGAGGAATTGCATGGAGACAGGAGTACTTGGGAATAAGGTAGATATTTCTGAGAAAGAGGGCAGAGGCACATTTCTAGAGAGAGCTGAACAATGTTTCTATGCAAGAAACAAGTTTTAGCCAGTAAGGCTTTAAGTTTTATTCATTTAGAAACTAAAATATCCCCTAGGAAAATTTATTCTCAATCCATAAGAAACAGCTCAAGGTAGGGGAATTTGTTTATGGTATTGCTATCTATCATCCCTTCAATGTGTATTATGTTCTACTGCTTGCAAAACTTGTAAATCCTCACAGCCCTGAGAGATACGAGGGCAGGCAACATTGTCACCATTTTATAGGGGACAAATAAAAGCTTTATAGAGGTACTTGCCCAAGGCTACCTGACTAATAAGTGATGGGGTCACTTAGAACCAGTTCTTCCAATTGCAAGTTCAAAATTTACTAGCCTATTTCACATTTTCACAGGTAAAGTCAGATCAACATTTAGGACACATTCTCTTACATAAGCACAAATCAACTGAAGAGCCTTTTAGCAAATTTGAATGGAATGTTCACAGACACATTTCTAATAATTTATTCATATAAATTAATGATTTATTGCAGTGAGATAAACTGACCAATCCCTTGGGAAGGGTGGGTTGCTAAGTAATTGGGATATTCCAGTATGTATAACCTTTTTCAAAGTACACAACCTGATTAGAAGTGTAATAAATGGTTCAGAGGTTACATCTCTTCTATTAGACCAGAAATTCTATAAATAAAATCAATGAAATAAAGCTGAGTTCTGTTAATAAAGCAGTCATGAAAATTGTCCCTCAGCCTCTAGGCTATACAATTTATTTATTTATTTATTATTTCTTTATTGATTAAGGTATTACATATGTGTCCTCATCCTCCCATTACCTTCCCAACCGCCCCCCACTCATGCCCTCACCCTCCTGGTGTCTGTGTCCATTGGTTAGGCTTATATGCATGCATATAAGTCCTTTGGTTGATGTCTCCCTAGGCCCATGGTCAGCAAACTGTGGCTCGTGAGCCAAATGCGACTCTTTGGCCCCTTGAGTGTGGCTCTTCCACAAAACACTACGGCCTGGGTGAGTCTATTTGAAGAAGTGGCGTTAGAAGAAGTTTAAGTTTAAAAAATTTGGCTCTCAAAAGAAATTTCAATCATTGTACTGTTGATATTTGGCTCTGTTGACTAATGAGTTTGCCAACCACTGCCCTAGGCTATACAATTTTTAATGGAGACTGGAAAAACTGTTAGAAATGTGTCTAATCTACACTTATTTTTTTCTCCCATCTGCGGATCAGTAAGCCTATCTAAGAGCCCACAGAGAGTACAATGCGTGATCTCAGTGCAATTGTAGATGACCAATTGAGTTAAAAATATTAATTTTTGTTGGATTATATACTCATGGAGAACCACAAGCACAAATGTAGCCAGTGCATTGAAGGAGAAATGGTGCAGAAACATATTAATCAGTTTACTTTTGGAAACCCACTCTGACCTTAACTATTAGCTTGATATGGGAACAAATAAAGGCATGATATAAATTTTCTGCCTTCAAGAAATTTACAGTTACATTTGGAAATGATAAAACACTGCAACAGTAAATAATGAGGTATATATGACAAGCATTGTTTAGAAGACACTAATTGTAATGCCTATCAGATCATTATTACTCAATAAAAATAGATAAAGTGGCATCTTGGGAAACTGTGCAAGTGTTTGGTTTCTTTCTAAAATATTTCAGGAATATGGTGAATACATGTTTTTCTTATATAATTTGAGTCCCACACTCTGTGAAAGGCAGGAAACTGCAGAATGTCTCCTGGACTGATTATCCAATCAACAAAGTAGCTTGCTCCCAAAGCCATTGATTTGCAAAGACGATGCAATTTACTTTAAATTGCATATACTTTGAACTGATAATAGTTTAAACAGATAAAAATGGTTTGTTTAAAATTTTTCAAAATGATACTTTATAACTGCATTATTCCCAAAGTAAGAGATGACACTTTATCCAATCTTCCAATACATGCAAAAAATACTAAGTATTTAACCATGATTTCAAATACAACTGGAAATACCTTATAATTAGGAAAAATCTTATTAAAAAAAAACACTAAAGGTAGTGTTTAACCTTTTGCACTCAGATGTCAAGATTAAAATTACTCTTTGAATGTATCAATAATTTGAAATATAAAAAATCCAAATAAATAAGTTTGTATGAAAAGAAACTCCAGTTTTGTTTGTTTGTTTTTAATATATTTTTATTGATTTTTTACAGAGAGGAAGAGAGAGGAATAGAGAGTTAGAAACATCGATGAGAGAGAAACATCGATCAGCTGCCTCCTGCACACCCCCTACTGGGGATGTGCCTGCAACCTGCAACCAAGGTACAGCCCTTGACCGGAATCGAACCCGGGACCTTTCAGTCCGCAGGCCGACGCTCTATCCACTGAACCAAACCGGTTTCGGCGAAACTCCAGTTTTTTATTCTACTGCCGTGCTTTGTAAAATCTGGGGTATTTAAAAAATTAAATCCCGAGTAGAATAAAGGAATCCAGAAAAAAGCAAGCGAGTGCAAAGGGTTAAGGCTAAGAAACAAAAGCAGTACACAGTAATTGGATGAGCTCAAAGAAAAAGAACAAAGTATAAGCATCACATATTAAATTATTATTAATTTGAAAAACCAAGATGTTCCTCCAGGCAGAAATCAGTAATTAGAATGTGGTGACACTCATTATCATCCTCTGAGTTGGAAATAAAAAGTGGATTTAATCTTCTCCCTACTCAAGTTTCTTTCATTCAACAACATTTAGATGATTCTTCTGGTGAGATGAAGCAATGCAAATGTGATGGAACAGATAAGAGTTCGTCCACCAGGTGCTAGCACAGCCAAACACTAAACATCAAGAATTGCCGTGGAGAAAGATTGGCTATTTTATTATGAATGGCACAGCCAAGGAGAATGGGAAACTAATGCTCAAAAGCCCAAACTCCCTGATGGTGTGTAGGTTGCAGATTGGTACATAGAGCAAAATCACAAGACATCATGATTTATAGAGCTGAGGTTTTAAAAGATTTTGTATTGATTTTTAGAGAGAGGAAGGGAGAGGGAAGAACATTGATGTGAAATCAAACATGGATAAACTGCCTCAGGCACACCCCCTACCAGGGATTGAGCCCTCAATCCCAGCATGTGCCCTGATCAATCAGGAATCCAACTGGCAACCTTCTGGTGCATGGCATTGAAACGAAATTTTTGGACTGGAACCCAGATTCTTTGTCCACCACAGTCAAAGAATGAATCCACGGACGGAAGATAGTATCGCAAAGGTGGAGTTTTATTGAAGAAGAAGTACAGACTCCCACATGGGGAGGGAGAAAGAGTCCCACAGAACAGACTCCCACATGGGGAGGGGGAAAGGGTCCCAGACTTCCTGTTTCCATGGTTTATAAAAGCTGAAGTTCCTATGTCCTGATATCCCCTTTGATTGGTCAATATCCTTTTCAAATAGGTTACTATAGTAACTCCTGAGGCCCTCCTCCCTCATTGTCCTCCAATTCCTTCTGGGCTTTCTTCCTCCTTTATTTTGTAAATATAGAACTCTTGGCTATTTCCAGTTCCCTTAACTTATGTAGATGTAGCTGTTGCCTCTCCCTAGTGTTATGGAGATGTAACCACACCCAGCTTCCTTGTGTTATGGAAATGTACCTTCTCCCAGTCTATAGCCCTGTGTTTTTTCCTTGGACCCCAATTATAAAAATTCCCTAAGCCTGCCTATATTCCCCTAAAATTCCTATTTCAGTATGATGCCCAAGCAAGTCACCCTGGCCAGGGCAAGAGCTAGGATTTTAAAGCTAAATTTAATCAAAATTGTAAAACCCCTTGTTTCAAGGGGCGGTCAAATTTTTCTTCTTTAGAAATAGAGTACACCTGTAGGCTTCTGATGTCTTCCATCAATACCTATGAACTCAGGGCCACCTGCACACAGCAGGAAGTATGAAGCAAGGCAGAGAGTAACCTGGCTTAGGAATAGGCTTCAAGTCTTGCAGACATTGACTTCTGCTAATTAAAACACTGACTAGACTCATGCCTTACACCACTCTACCTTAGCTGATCTCTCTACCTCCACCACCTTTTGTTGCAGAATTTACCAGTCAACCAGAAAATACACAATGAGTACTGGAGATTCAGTAAATACCCTTTATTTAAAGCAGTGCTGCTGACTCAGGGAATTCGAAGATCCAAAACCTGAACCCCCTTATTGTAAGATTTGAGGCGCAGGAAACTGGAATCGGAGACCACCAAGACATATTAAAGAAAGGTTTATTCCACAGTAATGTGCGAGATTCATTAGGGAGGTAGAGAAATCAGGATTAGAGGAGGAGGGAGAGGAGAAGGGACTCAACTGGATTGCCTCCTCAGACAGAGAAACGGAAATGGAGAGCAACACACGTGGGAAGGGAGGATCCTTTTAAGGGAAGGGAACAGGAAAGGGTTGGGTCCAGGGCGGAACTGGAAGGGGTGGGCCCGAGGGCACTCGGCACGCACTGATTGGTGGTTCAATGTCTTGGGGATGTCTTGGTGGCAGATGCCGGTATAACTCCGCCCACCAGTTGGGGAGAGAGAGGATCTCACATTCCAGGCTTTTTCTGATATTATATAAAAAAATTGAAAGTCCGGGCAAGGTCAGGGGCTGCAGATCCATCTTCGGTAGCTACTTCCAGCTGAGAGGGGGCGTCGTTAGGGGCATCTACCCGGAGTCTCAAGGATTCTGATGCTAGGTTCTCTCCCACTTTCTGGTTGGTGAATGCCTGCATTCTGTTCTGCAAAAGACTAGTGACACAGCACATGAGAAAGGGGGTAAAGAGCAAAATTAAAGGAATAGACACCAGTTGGCCTAATGATGGGAGGCTGGATGAGGAGTGCAGCAGCATAATTTCCCCAAGGGACTGGTTGGCGAAGTCTCGAAAGCGCTCCTGTTGAGTCACTTGGGAGGTAAAGGCTGGTCCTGAGGCTGCCACAGTGTCACTTGTCTGGTTTTGCTGCTTTTCTGGGCCTGGAGCTGAAATACAACCTGGGGGGTAAGGTTCTTGAGGAGGAAATGAGTGGTGTAGCCAGGATTCCGGTCAGGGCCATGGGCAGAAGGTCCAGCCAGGAGCTGTGAATTTCTAGAGAGAGTTTAGTTAGATGGTCTTTAAGGAGGCTGTTGCTCCTCTGGATCTTACCCGATGAATGTGGGTGATAGGGTATGTGTAGTTTCCAGGTGATGCCAAGAGATTATGTGTTATCAAGGTCTCAGCCACAACCTCAGCAGTTTCCTTGCAGGTAGGGAAGGCCTCTACCCACCCTGTCAGGGTGTCTACCATGGTAAGCAGATATTTGGTCTTGTGGGGAGGCATATGGGTGAAGTCTACCTACCAGTCCTGCCCTGGGAGGTGTCCCCTCATTTGATGGGTTGGGGCGCATTTCTCCCTGGGGTGAGACAGCTGCACACGTGGAGCAGGAGGAGCAGGCACTCGTGACTGCCTCTCGCAGTGTGGGCGAGATGAAGAGGGATGAAGGCCGTCTCCAGGGTCCGCTTGAGTGTTACTATCGCATAGGCTTTCCAACTTCCCTGGGGGTCTAGGCACGAGCTTCCATCCACAAACAGAGTTAAGTCAGGATTAGAGAGAGGAAGATCTGAGAGTCCCGCCCAAGGTTGAGTGAAGGCCTCGACAACCTCGGGGCAGGAGTGCGTTACTGCAGGTTGGGTGGAGGCAGCAGGAAGGAGAGTGGTTGGTTCAGGGCTTGGGACTGGGTCAGGGAGATGTCAGGATTCTCGAGGAACAGGAAATGGAGTTCTTGCATGCGAGAGGGGGCAAGGAGAGATAAGGATTGGTAGGACAGAAGATCCTGTAATCTATGGGCGGAGAAGACCTGTAAGGGTTGCTGGAGGCAAATCTTCTGGGCCTCCTTGATGAGAACAGCAGCTGCAGCCAGAGTCCAGAGGCAGGGCTGCCATCCTCAAACTGTGGGATCAAGCTGTTTGGACAGGTAGGCTACAGGGTTGAAGGCTGGCCCTAGGGGCTGGGTGAGGACCCCCATAGCTATTCCCTGTCTTTCATCAGTAAATAGTTGGAAAGGCTTAGAGATGTCCAGAAGAGAGAGCGAGAGAGAGAGCGCGAGAGAGAGCGAGAGACCAGAAGGGTATCCCGGAGTTAGAAAAAGCTTGGTGAACGAGGGAGGGTGAGGAGACCTGGTATAAGGGCTTAGCTAGGAGAGCAAAATTTGGGACCCAATGGTGGAAGAATCCTACCAGTGGAGGCCAGCTGTATGCCTCTGAGACGTGTCCAGGGAGAGGCTGCAGAGGAGATCATCTAAATACGGGAGAACAGTGCTGGGTTCTAATGAGCATTGTCGGAGGTCTCTGGGTAAGGCCTGGCCAAACAGATGAGGACTGTCTCTGAACCCCTGGGGCAGGAACATCCAGGTGAGTGGGTCCTTTTAAAATTCTTGTCAACAGTTAACTTTAGAACTTCTTTCTTCTTTTCTTCCATTATTGTATGCTATTTAAAATATTTCGAAAAAACAGGGGGAGGAGGGAACAGGTCTCTAACTGCTTGAGTTCAAAACTGAGTTTCTGATAAGCCTGTTCCAGCAAGAAAGTTGTTCTCTTGGGAGGCTGGAGAGGGGGAGAGGGCGGGGTGAGAAGGCACTGAGGCCAGAGCATTTTTGCCGTCAATACCCATGACCAAGATCATGGAAGGGACAATGGCCTGGAAAAGGAGGGCAGGACAGAGAAGGTAGCCCCCATATCAATCAGGAAGGAGATATGCTTACCTGCTACCTTGAGCATTGACCCTGGGCTCGGTGAGGGTGATGGGGGTCGTCGAGTCCTGGCATCTTCAGTCTTCAGCCAGTTCCAGCATGGCCAGTGGCGGGTCATGATCTGGAAGGACAGTCCCTGGAAGGACGGTCCCTCTACGCTGAGAGGCAGAGGGCCCGTCACTTTTCCAGGGGCAGTTTTGACTGCACACCGGGCAGGGCTTGGTTGGAGCCCGAGGTTGAGGGCACTGTTGCCTTCGTTTCCGCACTTGAAGCATTCTCCATGTGGCATTCATCCTCTTGTTGCACCCCCACCACGCACAGTCCCCCTTGAACCATGCATGGCTGCCATTGGCCTCAAGGCTGCTACCAAGGCTTGAGTTTGCAGACTCATCTCCTGTCGAAGGCGGGCTTACTCTGCCTGCTCCTCACGGGCATTAAAACCATAAATGCTGTGTACGGATCTCGGACCTGGGTCTGAGAAGGCGTCAGGGGAGGGGGCTGGTGGAGGAGGCAGGCCATGGGCCGGAGGAGGAGCGTGGCGGCGGGTGGCCACACCAGCCCGGGCCTGCGGAGGTGGGACTTACTGGTTCAAAATGGCAGCCACCACAGCATCCCATGTGGTCAGAGAGGGGCGGGGCTTGTCACGCCAAGATGGTGGTGGCCCCATGGGATCCGGAGACCATGTGGTCGGAGAGGGTCAGGACTTGCCACACTAAGATGGCGGCGGCCCCCACGCGGCCAACATGGCAGCAGGCTGCTCACAATACACAAGGAAAGAGCAACCCAAAACAGAAATCACACTTAGCTGTTTGGAGCAGCTGGCGGGATGGCGGGCAGGTGGCTCTCGCGCTGTGCGGCGGCCCAAGGCAGCAATGGTGGCACCTGCAGTGGCGGCAGCCATGGGCGGTCAAGGGGCAGCCAGGAAAGCAGCCGCAGCGGGGAAGAAAGGGAGCAGAAAGTGGGCAGCAGGAGCCGCGGCAAAGAAGAAGGAAGGGAGGGAGCAGAAAGCAGGTAGCGGGAGTGAGAGTGGTGGAAATGAGAGATCGGCTGGGTCCAAAGAGTCAGAGAGAACAGAAGGACCAGAGGGAGGGGCGGGAGCCTGGTCATATGGAACCCTGGGCCACTTCCCGTCTTGCCTGCAGAAATTACTGAGGTCGGCGAGGATGTTTAAGTCCCGCTTTTGGTTCACCAGGACCCACTGAGGCCATGCCATGTTACTGGGGTCGGGTAGCGAAAGGTCAAAGACCAGCGTCCCAATCCTTGATCCAATGCTACAACGGGTGACCCCAGGGACAGTAGGGGACGTCTCCCCTACTGTCCCTGGGGTCTGGAGTGAGGCCAAAAGGCCAGGGAACTGAGGGGGGCAGGAACGTCTTCACTGCATCCCCAGGTTCAGAACCTTTCCTGGAAAGGTCCGGAGGGCTATGCCCGGAAGGCAATCTCTGACGAGGGCCACGGTTTAAGGACAGAGAGGCCGTAAGAAAACCGCCAGGAATCAGCAAGGGTTGGGACTCACTGCGGAAGTTGCCGAGCGGGGGAGGAGCCTGAGTTTCCCGAGCCACGAAGAAAGAAGAATGGGGGGTACACCAGACTGTGAAAGGTCAAACAGGGCACTCGCCCCACCCGGGTTTCGGCACTAGATGTAAGGTTTGAGGCGCAGGAAACTGGAGTTGGAGACCACCAAGACATATTAAAGGAAGCTTTATTCCGCAGTAATGTGCGAGATTCATTATGGAGGTAGAGAAATCAGGATTAGAGGATGAGGGAGAGGAGAAGGGACCCAACTGGATTGCCTCTGCAGACAGAGAAACGGAAATGGAGAGCAACACACGTGGGTGGGAGGAGGATCCTTTTAAGAGAAGGAAACAGGAAGGAGTTGGGTCCAGGGTGGAACTGGAAGGGGTGGGCCCCAGGGCGGAACTGGAGGGGTGGGCCCCAGGGCACTCGGCACGCGCTGATTGGTGGTTCAATGTCTTGGGGATGTCTTGGCGGCAGATGCCGGTAGCGTCATAACTCCGCCCACCAGTCGGGGGGAGGGAGGATCTCACACTTATACAATGAGATTACCCCTTATATATATTCAGAAGTTTCTTTGTTTCCTATCTGTTTCCTAACTACTGGGCTTTTGCGGTGGGCTTTCACAGCCCCTCCTGAGTCCGTTAGAATGGGGAAGTTAGATTGTATCTAAATACCTGGCCTGGGTGGCGCCAGAGACACCGCCCTCCGGCCAAGCTGCCAAATTCCTGGCCCTGTAAACTGGGAGCACTCAGGAAAACAGACTATTGCCTAAGGAAGGGGCAGTGACCTAATTATAGGCTAACAAGAATGTGCACTAGCACACCAGTCACTGGCACAGATTCAGATTGCTAGCCACCCCACCCCCAGGTTGCCCCCTATATTCCTCCTCACTTTCAAGCCTTGATTAACTAACCTACATGATCCATTATCACTTGTGCCTCTAAGGTTACAAGATTCTATGGGTCCTCACTCCAGGCCCACAGCTCTGGATTCCCTGATTCAATATGAAAATATATCCCACATACCAAGAAGCAGGCTCTAGATTTGTGTTTCTCAAAATGTGGATCGTAGACAACCAGAATCAGAAATGCCTTGGAGTGGGCATGAAACTTGCTAAAATGCAGATCTGGGGGCTCAATTCAGATATATAGAAATGAAAAGGAAAATGGGGGGAGCTTACAACCTAATTCAGTATCTGGTTAAAACTGTAGTCTTACTTCCCCACTCTGACTGACTTGGGCAGAGCTGCGGAGCATGCCCTAAGGCCCCGCCAAGACTGACTTAGGCGGAGCTGTGGGGACCCTCAGGGGCCTGCCACAGGAGGAGATATATAGGTCAGAGCCTCCCCAGGAGTTCAGTTCAGGCTTTGGATCCGGAATTCCCCTGGACTAGCAGTTCTGCAAAATAAAGGTTAAACTTTCCTCCCTCAAAGTGCTGGCTGATCATTCTCCCATGTATTCTGCCACAAAATAACCAGAATATTGGGGTTGGAGCTCAGAAATTGCCATTTAAATCAGTACTCTGGGAGATTTTAAAGTATATGAGTATTTAAGAACCAATTCTTGTTGCTTTTTGTTCCTTCCCTTGGAAGTCTCTTCCCCCAAATCCATATATAGCTTACATTACTCAACATTCAGGTCTCAATTCATGTCACCCCCTCATAGAAGCTTTCCCAGGCCACTCTAGGACAGATGTCCTGCCTGCACTTTAAGGCAGTATCACATCATCCTTTTTTGTTTTCTTCACAGTAATTAACACTATCTAAAGTTATCTTATTATGTATACTAGAGGCCCAGTGCACAAATTCCTGCACAGGTGGGGTCCTTCTGGGTGGCCTGCAGGGATTGGGCTGAAACCCACAGTCCAATGCCACCTGCAGCTTCTACCTGCCACTCCTGCTCATCCTGGCCCCACTGTGCCTGCTCACGCCCAATCAGTTCTGATAGGGAGAGTGTTGTGCTGCCACAGCAGCACTCGCCAGCCATGATCCCTGCATCTGGTGCCCTCCCAAGGATAGTGGCCTGTGGGATTGGGCTGAAACTGGCTCTCCAACATCTCCCGAGGGGTCCTGGATTGCAAGAGGATGCAAGCCAGATTAAGGGACCCAAGCAGTGCACGATCAGGCCAGTGAGGGGCTGTGAGAGGACTCCAGAGTGTGTCCAGCCCATCTCACTCCGTCTTGATCAGCTGGACCCCAGCAGCAAACTAACCTACCGGTCAGAGCATCTGCCCCCTGATGGTCAGTGCACGTCATAGCGACTGGTCAACCTGTTGATTGTCTGCCCCCTGGTGGTCAGTGCATGTCATAGCGAGCTGTTGAGCAGCCTTAGCATATCATTAGCATACTAGAGGCCTAGTGTAAAAAATTCATGCATGGAGGGGTGTGTCCCTCAGTCCAGCCTGCACCCTCTCCAATCTGGGATCCCTCTCACAATCCAGGACTGCTGACTCCCAACTGCTTGCCTGCTTACCTGTCTGATTGCCCCTAACTGCTTCTGCCTGCCAGCCTGATCACCCCCTAACCACTCCCCTGCCAGCCTGATCACCCCCTAACCACTCCCCTGCTAGCCTGATCGACGCCTAACTGCTCCCCTGCTGGCCCGATTGCCCCTAACTGCCCTCCCCTGCTGGCCTGGTCACCCCTAACTGCCCTCCCTTGCCAGCCTGGTCTCCCCCAACTGCCCTCCCCTGCTGGCCTGATCACCCCTAATTGCCCTCCCCTGCAGGCCTGGTCCCCCCCAACTGTCCTCCCCTGCAGGGCTGATCGCTCCCAACTGCCCTCCCTCGCAGGCCTGGTCCCTCCCAACTGCCCTACCCTGCTGGCCTGATCGCCAACAACTACCCTCCCCTGCCAGCCATCTTGTGGCAGCAATCTTGTGTCCACATGGGGGCAGCCATCTAGTGTGTTGTAGTGACGGTCAATTTGCATATTACTCTTTTATTAGTTAGGATTATTAGTTAGGATTACACTTTGATTGTTTGGTTGTTATGCTGTTCAGTCTATTTGCATATTACCCTTTTATTATATAGGATGTTTGCCTGTGTATATCTATCTTCCTCAGTGAGAATGCAAACTGCACACAAGAAGAACTTGATCTTTTTTTCACAGCATTTCTTTAATGTGCCAATGGTAGTGTCTGATATATAATTGGTAGATTCTCAATAAATGTGCTGAATTAATCCAACACAGATCTAATGAAAATACACAGATTCCTGGGAATATCCTATATAATAAAGAGGTAATATGCAAATTAATCATCACACCCTAGCACAAGATGGCCGCCCCAATGTGGTCACAGGATGGCTGCCCCCATGTAGTCACAAGATGGCCATGCCCATGTGGTCACAAGATGGCCACCCCCATGTCATCACAAGATGGCCATGCTCATGTCCAGCAAGGGAGGGCAGTTGGGGACAAACAGTCCAGCAGGGGAGGGCAGCTGGGGGAAATTAGGCCAGCAGGGGAGGGAAGTTGGGGGCAACCAGGCTAGCAGGGGAGGGCAGTTGGGGGGGACCAGGCCTGCAGGGGAGGGCAGTTAGGGGCGACCAGGATGGCAGGGGAGTGGTTAGGGGGCGATCAGACTGGCAGGCAGAAGCAGTTAGAGGCAATTAGGCAGGCAGGCAGGTGAGTGGTTGGAAGCCAGCAGTCCTGGATTGTGAGAGGGATGTCTGACTGCAGGTTTAGGCCCGGTCTCACAGGACATCCCCTGAGAGGTCCCAGATTGGAGAGGGTGCAGGCTGGGCTGAGGGACACCCCCCAGTGCATGAATTTTGTGATCTGGTCCTCTAGTCACTATATATTAGATCAATGAAAATGTAAAAAAGCTTTTTGCCTTCTCCTACCTATAATGACTTTTCTTTCTGTTTGTATAAAGCCAAGTGTGGAAATATGTAAAATTAAAATTGAACCAGATTATGTATGGGAATTTTTAATACACTACTTTCTGGCAGTTGGATAAGCCTTATAAAACTGAAATCTTTGGAGAAGCAGTTGTTTGGATAGATAATCTTTCTAGGTAAATGTAGATTAACCGTTTAGTGTCAGAAAAGTATCAATAGTTTTATGGCATTCTTTCTTTAATTTTAAAGTACTTGCAATACTATGATTTATAGCAGATGACTAAAATATATTTCTCATATACATTTGATCTTCCTCCATGGTCCTGGTTCACAGCTTCCAATACCCTTGGAATTTCCTAAGTACTGAGAGCTTGAAGTTGCCTTTTGTTGTGTTAATCAGGTGACCTTTGGAAAGCGCGTAAGGATGTGGGCTGGTTTCCAGAGGAGCCAACAATGTTATTAGAGGGTTGGAACTTTGAGTTCCACCCAGGACTTCAGGGGGAGGGACTGGAGATTGAGGTCAATCACTAATGGCCAATGATTTGACATTCATGTCCATGTAATGAAGCCATAAAAATCAATAAGGACTGGGTTTGGAGTGAAGCACCAGGATTGGGCAATTATTCTAAATTGTCCAGGTGGTCCCAGATAATGTGTTTCTGTTGATTCAGTGATTCGTAGATAACTAAGTTGCTCAAATTCTGCTTCTGTAAAAATGCTTTTTCACGAAACAGGTTCCTCATTCCAGACCCAAAGATGTAATCGATACTTTTGTGATATTCTGCCAATATAAGCCAGGCGTGGCAAGCTGTTCGGGGCTGTTCGGGGCTGCGAGGTCTGGAACGCTTTTGCCCCTCGTCAGCCGCCGGTTTTTTAATAAATGACTCCATAATTCGACTTTTTTTGGAGCGTCCTTTTTGAGATTCGGGGTACATCACAACAATATGACTGAGCAAAGATTTCCATGCATTCAGACACTGAGTTCATTAAAGATGAACTGAATCACCATTATCAGCATGTGTAGGATGCAGTAGTCATTTGAGTCAATAAATTTATTCTGGTAGTTTATCATGTTTTCCTAAGCATTTGGGCTCCTATAGTGGGTCTTTCAAAGAAATGTACCTGTTTTCTTGAAATCCAGCAATTCAAATAATCTTCAATCAATTTCGTTTATCACTATATTTTGTGGGCTAAGATCAGTGAGTAGATCTTGCTCCACCCATGTATTTGCATATGCCATTTAATTCAAAGTTGCAGCCTTACATTATTATCTTTATTTTACAGATGAGCAACCAAGGCCCAGAGAATTTAAATAACTTGCCTAAAATCAATATAGATGTGTGAGTATGTGTATTCTGATCTGTCTGAAATTGATTACTTGCCTTTCCAGATGAGTAGCACAGGCAAGACCTTGTTGAATTCCAAGTCCTAGTCTCCTAAGATTTGCCCATTTCTAGTTTATTAGATAGAAATGAGAAAATGTTTAGATTAATTTTTCTTTGTATAATTTTCCTTATTTTTAAGATTTTACAAAGGTCTTTTTGAGAAAAAAAAACACACATTATCATTATCATGATAAAATTTTATACAGTGTAAACAGTATATAATGAAATGTCCCTAATCTCATTCCCTCCCCCATGAGGCATCCATACCACCACCACAATTCATGGTCTCTTGTCTATCCTTCCAAAATATGCATAGAATACAAGAAACCACACACACACACACACACACACACACACACACACATATATATATGTGTGTGTGTATATATATATATATGCATATATATATATATATATATATATATTCATACATATATATTACACAAATGGAAGCATCTATACTTTGATTTTTTTTTCACTTAATGATATATCTTGGTGGCAATTCCTTATCATTGTAAACATACATACCTATTTCTGGTTGTGTGTGTTTTTTACCATTTTACAATTAAATCTTTGAAGCAGATACAAAAATGGAAAGAATTATATTGCTAACACATTAAGCAGATTTTAAAATTGACAGTTTACAATACCTATGTTGTCACATAATTTATCCACCAATTAATTCATCTGATTTTCTTTAATACAGTTCAAAATAAGTGGCAGATATCCGTTCACTTTATCAGAAAATACTACAGGATGCATGTCAACCAGAGTTAAATGTGTGTTTACAGTTCTTTACTTATGGGAAATTTATATAAAATGAAATGCAGAAATCTTAACTGTAACATTCGATGAGTATTGATAAAGGAATACAACATGAAACCTAAAACTCTATCAAAATACTATCACTCCAGAAATTTCCCTAATGCCTCATTCCCTGTCACATTCCACCCACACCCTCACCAGAGGCAATGTTCTGATACTTTTCACAGATTAGTTTTGCCTGTTCTAAAACTTCATGTAAGTGTAATCATACAGTATGTACTCTCTTGTGTAAGACCTCTTTCATTTATCATGATAGTTTTGAGAATCACTAATATTGTCTTGTGTATCAGCAGTGTGTTCTTTTTTAAATATTGTTTTCCTTTATTGATTAAGGTATTACATATGTGTCCTTATCCCTCCATTGTCCCCCCACCCACCCACTCATGCCCTCACCCCCCTGGTGTCTGTGTTCATTGGTTAGGCTTATATGCGTGCATACAAGTCCTTTGATTGATCTCTCCCCCTTACCCCCGCCCTCCCCTACCTTCCCTCTGAGGTTTGACAATATGATCAATGCTTCTATGTCTCTGGATCTGTTTTGGTTCATCAGTTTATGTTGTTCATTATATTCCACAAATGAGTGAGATCATGTGATATTTATCTTTCTCTGACTGGCTTATTTCATTTAGCATAATGCTCTACAGTTCCATCCATACTATTGCAGATGGTAAGAATTCCTTCTTTTTTACCGCAGCATAGTATTCCATTGTGTAGATGTACCACAGTTTTCTAATACACTCATCTGCTGATGGGCACATAGGCTTTTTCCAAATCTTAGCTATGGTGAATTGTGCTATGAACATAGGGGCTCATATATCCTTTCTGATTGGTGTTTCTAGTTCTTGGGATATATACCTAGAAGTGGGATCACTGGGTCAAATGGGAGTTCCATTTTTTAGTTTTTTGAGGAAACTCCATACTGTTCTCCACAGTGGCTGCACCAGTCTGCATTCCCACCAGCAGTGTACGAGGGTTCCTTTTACTCCGCATTCTTGCCAGCACTTGTGGTTTGTTGATTTGTCGATGCTAGCCATCTGACAGGTATGAGATGGTACCACATTGTCGTTTTGATTTGCACCTCTCTGATGATTAGTGACTTTGAGCATGTTTTCATATGTCTCTTGGCCTTCCTTATGTCTTCTTTCAAAAAGTATCTATTTAGGTCCGTTGCCCATTTTTTGATTGGGTTGTTTATCTTCCTTTTGTTAAGTTGTATGAGTTCCCTGTACTAGTAAATGTTGGAGATTAAACCCTTATCGGAGATAACATTGGCAAATATGTTCTCCCATGCAGTGGGCTTTCATGTTGTTTTGTTGATGGCTTATTTTGCTCTGCAGAAACTTTTTTATTTTGATGTAGTCCCATTTGTTTATTTTCTCCTTAGTTTCCATTGCCCTAGGAGCTGTATCGGTAAAGATATTACTATGACATATGTCTGATATTTTGCTGCCTGTGGATTCTTCTAAGATTTTTGTTTTCCCATCTTACATTTAAGTCCTTTATCCATTTTGAGTTTATTTTTGTGTATGTTGTAAGTTGGTGGTCTAGTTTCATTTTTTTGCATGTATCTGTCCAATTTTCCCAACACCATTTATTGAAGAGACTGTCTTGATTCCATTGTATGTTTTTGCCACCTTTGTCAAATATTATTTGAGCATAGTGGTTTGGGTGGATTTCTGGGTTCTCTATTCTATTCCATTGGTCTATATATCTGTGATTGTGCCAGTACCAGGCAGTTTTGAGAACAGTGGCTTTGTCATACAGCTTGATATCTGGTATTCAGATACCTCCTATTTGTTCTTCTTTATCAGGATTACTGAAGCTATTTGGGGTCTTGATTTATTCCATATGCATTTTTGGAGAGTTCTTTTAGGTCTGTGAAATATGCCATTGGTATTTTAATGGGGAGTGCATTGAATCTATAGTTTTAGGTAGTATGGACATTTTAATGATTTTGATTCTACCAATCCATGAACATGGTATGTTCTTCCATCTGTTTATGTCTTCCTCTGTCTCTTTTTTCAACGTCCTGTAGTTTTCTGAGTAGAGGTCTTTTACCTCCTTAGTTAAGCTTATTCCTAGGTATCTTATTTTTTTTGGTGCGATGGTAAATGGGATTGCTTTTTTAGTCTCTCTTTATGTAAGTTCACTATTGGTGATTAAAAATGCCATAGATTTCTTGGCATTAATTTTGTATCCTGCTACATTGCAAAATTCATTTATTAAGTCTAATAATATTTTGATGGAGTCTTTAGGGTTTTCTATGTACAGTATCATGTCATCTGAAAATAATGACAGTTTTATGTCTTCTTTTTCAATTTGGATACCTTTCATATCTTCTTCTTGTCTAATTGCTATGGCTAGCACTTCCAGTACTATGTTGAACAGGAGTGGTGAAAGTGGACATCCCTGTCTTGTTCCTGTTCTTAGGTAAAATGGTTTTAGTTTTTGCCCATTGAGTATGATGTTGGCTGTAGGTTTGGTCATACAAGGCTTTTGTTATATTGAGGTATGATTTCTCTATTCCCATTTTGCTGAGGGTTTTTATCAAGGGAGGGTTTTGGATTTTGTCACATGCTTTTTCTGCATCAAGTGATATGACTATGTGATTTTTATATCATAATTTTTATGTGATGTATCACATTTATTGATTTGTAGATATTGTACCATCCTTGCATCCCTGGGATAAATCCTACTTAGTCATGGTGTATGATCTCTCTGATGTAATGCTGGATCCAATTTGCTAGAATTTTGTTGAGTATTTTAGCATGTATGTTCATGATGGATATTGGCCTGTAATTCTCTTTCATTGTTTTGTCTTTATCTGGTTTTGGTATTAGGGTAATGATGGCTTCATAGAATGAGCTTGGAAATGTTCCTTCCTATTGAATTTTTTGGAATAGTCTGAGGAGGATAGGTTTTAGTTCTTCTTTGAATGTTTGGTAACACTCCCCTGTGAAGCCATCTGACCCCTGGCTTTTGTTTGCTGGAAACTTTTTGATGACTGATTCAATTTCCTCCATAGTTATTGGCCTATTGAGATTTTCAGATTCTTCCTGATAGAGTTTTGGAAGGTTGTATTTTTCTAGGAATATGTCCATTTCCTCTAGGTTATCTAATTTTTTTTTTTTTTTTTTTGGAATAGAGTTGTTCACAGTATTTTTTTAACAGTGCTTTGTATTTCTGTGGGGTCTTGTTATTTTGCATCTTTCATTTCTGATTTTGTTTATTTGGGTCCTCTCTCTTTGGTTCTTGGTGAGCCTGGCTAGAGGTACATCAATCTTGTTTATCCTTTCAAAGAATCAGCTCTTGGTTTCATTGATCTTTTGTATTATTTTTTTTTGTGTGTGTCTATGTCATTTATTTCTGCTCTGATCTTTATTATCTCTTGCCTTCTGCTCACTCTGGGCATTTCTTGTTGCGCTCTGATTCCTTAAGTAGTAGAGTTAGATGATTTATTACCATTTTTTTGTGTGTGTGTGGTAGGCTTGTAGAGCTATTAACTTCACTCTCAGGACTGCTTTCACTGTGTCCCTTAGATTTTGGATTGTTGTGTTTTCATTGTCATTTGGTAGCAGGATGTTTTCAATTTCTTCTTTGATCTCTTTGGTAACCCAACCATTGTTTAATAGCATGCTATTCAGCTTCCAAGTGTTTGAAGTTTTTTGATTGTTTTGATTGTAGTTTATCTCTAATATTATGGCATTGTGATCAGAGAAGGTGCTTGGTATGAGTTCAATCTTCTTGAACTTGGAGAGACTTTGCCTGTGACCCAATATGTGGTCTATCTTTGAATATGTCCCATGTGCACTTGAGAAGAATGTAGATTCTGTGGCTTTGGGGTAAAATGTTCTGAAGGTATCAATTAAGTCCATCTGATCTAATGAGTCATTTAGGATTGCTGTTTCTTTGCTGATTTTTTATCTAGAGGATTTTTCCAGTGATGTCAGTGGTGTATTAAAGTCCCCTACCATGATTGTATTGTTGTCAATCTCTCCCTTGATATCTTCCAGGAGTTCTTTTTAATGTATTTGGGTGCTCCAGTATTGGGTGCATATATGTTTACCAGGGTTATATCCTCATGTTGTATTGATCCCTTTAGTATTATGAAGTAGCCTTCCTTATCTCTTGTTATGGCCTTAACTTTGAGGTCTACTTTGTCAGATATAAGTATTGCTACCTCAGCTTTTTTTTTTTTTCATTTCCATTTTCCTGAATGATATTTTTCCATCCTTTCACGTTAAGTCTGTGTGAGTCCCTTGTTCTGACATGGATCTCTTGTAGACAACATATATATGGTTCATGTTTTTTTATCCATTCAGCCACTCGATGTCTTTTGATTGGAAACTTTAGTCCATTTACATTTAAAGTTATTATTGATAGGTAGTGTTTCGTAGGCATTTTTATTTATTTTTTGCCTGTGTTCCTTCTTCTCTTTTTATTTCTTCTTTTTACACCAGTCCCTTTAGCATTTCTTGCATTGCTGTCTTGGTAGTAATAAACTCCCTTAGCCTTTTTTTTTTTGTCTGTGAAGCTTCTTATTTCCCCTTCAATTTTGAATCATAGCCTTGATGGATAGAGTATTCTTGGACTCAGTCCCTTGCTTTGCATCACTTTGTAAATTTCCTTCCATTCCTTTCTGGCCTGATCTGTGTCTGTTGAGAAATCATTTGATAATCTAATGAAAGATCCCTGGTATGTAACTTTTTTTCTCTCTCTTATAGCCTTTTAGATTCTTTCATTGTCCTGAACGTTTGACATTGTAATTATGATGTGTGTTGGTGTGGGTCTTTTCAGCTTCATCTTGTTTGGGACTCTCTGTGCTTGTATGATTTTTTTCTTCCCCACTTCAGGGATGTTTTCTGACATTTTTTCTTCAAATAGGTTTTCTAACCCTTGTTCCTCTTCCTGTCATTCTGGCACCCCTATTATTCATATGTTCCTTTGTTTCATGTTGTCCCAAAGCTCCCTTAGGCTCTCTTCCTGTCTTTTAATTTTTTCCTCCAATTGCAGTTCAGTTTGGTCATGTTTTACTTCCCTGTCTTCTAATTTGCTAATTCGGTCCTCTTCTTCTCAGAGTCTACTTTTGAAACTTTCTATCGTGTTTTTTATTGCAGCTATATCACTATTTCTTCTTGATTCTTACATAAGTTGTTGATTTTTTCATCCATCCAGTTTATGAATTGTATGACCCTTATTCTGAATTCTTTTTCAGACTTATTGCATGTCTCTGTTTCATTTAGCTGCTTTTCTGGCGATTCCTCCTTTTCTTTCCTTTGGGGGTTTCTTTGTCTCCCCATTTTTGCTCTCACCAAAGGATCTAGGTGTTGAGTTATGCAGGGGCTGCTCCTTGGGTGGCATTGGCTCCTTGGGCGGTGGCTGTTCCCCAGTTGACAGCAGCTCCTCTGGAGGGCACTGCTCGCAGCAGTGGTGGCTCCTCTGGCTGGCGGAGGCAGGCTGCTTGTGCAGTTGCTACTCCTTGGACAGGGTCAGGCTGCTCACAAGGCTACTGCTCCTTGGATGGGGGCGGGCTGTGCATGGCTGCTGCTCCTTGGATGAGGGTGGGGTGTTCTTTTTTATTACTAAGTTTTTCATTGTATAAATATAAAATATATGTTACATAAATGTCACCTCAAATGGCATCTCAAATTAATCTTTGTTTATGATGTTTTTACAAGACAGGGGCCTGCCTGGAGCAGGTCTGCCTCAGGCTGGCTTGTAATGTGTGGGTCCCTGACTTTGTGTAGGAAAGATTTCACAACTCGAATCCAGATGGGTTTGAGAGTATGTTTATTAATGCTGGGGACAGTGAAACAAAGGAAGCAATTAGGGTAGAAGACACAATAGGGGAGAGCTTAGGCCAGTGATGGGCAACCTTTTGAGCTTGGTGTGTCAAACTTTGCCAAAAAACTGAGCATAACTTGGGTAGTGTGTCACTTTGGGGAAAAAATTAACTCCAAGACTCTAGTCGCAAATGTTTCATCCTCAGGAGCAGCAAATGTTTCATCCTCGGCACGTGGCCGCGTGTCATCAGAAATGGCTATGCGTGTCAGTGCTGACACGCGTGTCATAGGTTCGCCATCACTGGCCTAGGCAATGCTCTGCTTTGGCTCCCTAGAAATGTCATAGGAAAGAAGTGAGCCCAGGCGGGGCTGCTGCTAGCTCACTGGGAAGTTGGAGAAAAAGGGGGCCTTGGAGACAGGATCTGGAGTGAACCTAGGTCAAGCTGCCCACCGTTCCCCTGGCTATAAGTCTTGTGAGGAACCTTAAAAATGAAAATCTCATGCCCCAGAATGGTCATGTTAGTGCTCTAGCGTGCTTAAGCCTACACTGAGTCTTTGTCCTGAGAGCTTTTTACCCTTTTTTTTTTTCTGCAGGCAAGAATTTTAGGGGAGGGTTTCAGTAGAATATTAATCAGCTTTCCAGGTGCATTTTTAATATGTTGATGCATTAAATAAGTGTATATGGGAGTTTTGGATTATTTTTTTATCTGTTTCACTGTTTTACTTTTAGGTCTGTCTGGTGTTAATGGGCTTTTTGTTATTTATTCCCCAACTTTATCTGTCCTTGGGTTTAGCTGGCACAAATGGCATTAATTGATTCTTTGTTCTCTATTTTTTTTTTTTTTTTTTTTTTTTTTTCTTTTTTTTTTTTAATTTTTATTTTATTTTATTTTTATTATTTTTTTAAATTTCTTTATTGATTAAGGTGTCACATATTTGTCCTCATCCCCCCATCCCCATCCCACACCCCTCCCCACGGATGCCCCAACCCCCTGTTGAACTTAACCATTGGTTAGGCTCATATGCATGCACACAAGTCCTTTGGTTGATCTCTCCCCCCTCCCCCCACCCTCCCCTATCCTCCCTCTGAGGCCCGATAGTCCGATCGATGCCTCCTTGTTTCTGGTTCTGTTCTTGTTCTTCAGTGTATGTTGTTCATCATTTCCCCTAGATGAGCGAGATCATGTGTCACTAGAGATATACTTATAAGAACTGAATGTGAGACGAGCAATAATAGTTATGCTGACAGGCAAATGAATCAGTCTGTAGTGAGTTTCTTTCTGGACCAACAGTTCTTTTGAGACCCAATATCAATGTCCACCAGTTCCTTATGTGTACATGTCGGCACTGACCCCTCAGCTCTGGATGGTAGACAAATGGTGGTAATGCAGGTCCAACACCCTCTGGTCTGGTCTCGGCCGGACCCAGGGGCACGGCTTCACCCGGACTCGGGCACGTGGCCTCACCCGGACCCGGGACCCAGCCTCACCCGGATCCAGGGGCACACGGCCTCACCCGGACCCGGGATGCTCCAGCTTCACCCGGACCCAGGGGCGCGTGGCCCAACCCAGACCCAGGGGCGCGCGGCCTCTCCCAGACCCAGGGGCGCGCGGCCTCACCCGGACCTGGGACCCAGCCTCACCCGGATCCAGGGTCACACGGCCTCACCGGGATCCAGCTTCACCCGGACCTAGGGGCGCGAGGACTCACCTGTGTTCTCTATTTTCCCAGGCCAGGGTGATTTAAACTATGTATTTGCTGGTTAAGGAGGAGGGTATTAACCATTTGCTCTCAAGTGTCCTTGATTAGGGAAGATAAGGTCTTGCAATTCACAAGCTGGCTGTAAGCTGCCCAAACTGTTTGACCTTGTTTAATTTTCTAGTCTCAGTTTCTCCATTCCAGTTTCTCAGGGATTTCCTAGCTTCTTACTATCTTGCTACAATGTGAGGCAGGGATGGTGTTTCCTTATTTTTCCATGTGAATAGCCAGTTTTTCCTCTGCCATTGTCTTTTTAAACATTGAATTACTTTAGTGATGTTTTCAAAAACTAACTAACTGTTATATGTATGGGTATTTTTCTGAACCTGGTCCATTATTCTTTAGGTCAGTACTATACTGTCTTGAGTAACATAACTTTACATAATTCTTGAAATAAGGTAGTGTATTTCTCCAAATTTGTTGCACTTTTTTTCCTATTTCACTGTTCTAGTGTTGCAGAATTTACCAGGTGACTGGAAAATACACAAGTACCAAGAGATTCAGGAAAAACCCTTTATTTAAAGCAGCATGGCTGGCTCAGGGTATTCAAAGATCCAAAGCCTGAACAACTTATGCAATGAGATTACTCCTTATATATATTTCTAAATTCTTTGTTTCCTTACTTTTGGACTTTTGCAGCCCTACCTAAGTTAGTTAGAATGGGGAAGTAAGATTACAACTACAGGCCTGGCCTGGGTAGTGCTAGTGACATCCCCTCTGGCTAAGCTGTTAAATTCTTGGTTTGTTGCCCTTGTAAACTGGGAGTATTTAGGAAAACAGATTATTGCCTTAGGAAGGGGAAGTTACTTAATTATAGGATAACAAGAATGTGCACTAGGACACCAGTCACTGGCACAGATTCAGATTGCTAACCCCCAACTCAGGTTGCCCCCTATATTCCTCCTCACTAGATCCTTTCAATGCTATATACATTTAGGAAATTAGTTTGTCAGCATGGTAGGATTATGTTTCATATTGCATTGAATCTGTAGATCAATTTAGGGTAACTGATATCTTTAAAATATTAAGTTTTCCAATTAATGAACATAGCAAGTATCTTGATTCATTTAGGTGTTAATTTATCTCAGCTATTGTTTATAGTTTTCATTGTAGAGGTTGCACATCTATTGTTATATTTACTCCTAGGACTATGATATATTTTTTTTTAAATAAATCTTTATTGTTCAGATTATTACAATTGTTTCTCCTCCCCCCCACCCGTATCTCTCCTCCTCCCAGTTCCCACCCTTCCCTCTGCCCTTACCTCCCCCACTCGCTATCCTTATCCATAGGTGTATGATATTGTCCAGTCTCTTCCCAAACCCCCCACACTGACACCCCCTTCTCCTGAGAATTATCAATCCACTCCCATTCTATGCCCCTGATTCTATTATGTTCATTTTGGGTCTTCATTTCTATTCATTCTGATAACTTCAGCATTTTTATTGGAGTGTTTATTTACCACCAACATTTACTCTAAAATTTCATATAGTTAGATTTAAGTTTACCATTTTATTATTTATTTTCTGATATCCCCTTTATGGTTTATTCTCCTAACCCTCCTTTTCTTTCCCCTATTTGATTAATTGAATATATATTTCTATAAATTCATTTTATTTTATCTTTTGGCTTTGTAATCATGTTTATTTCCTATTTTATTTTAGTATTTACTCTAGAGATTACAGGATATATATATATATAGGTCTACTTTGTGTTTTCTCACTCTTTATGCTATTTTTGTCATATTCAGTATATACTTCTCCCCAAAACAATTTATTGGCTGTAAGAAAAGTTGAAATTTCATATCATATCCAGACAAAAAATAATTTGAAAAATAATTTTATTGGTTTCAAGTATTAATAGTTTACAAATTAACATAATGTCTCTAAGAGTCAGTTTCCCAGGATCATAGAATATCAGAGCTGGAAGAGATTTTAAAAATCATTCAGCCTAGCTCTAGCCAAGTAACTGAGTTGGTTGGAGTGCCTTTCCATGCACCAAAAGATTGCAGATTCAATTCCCAGTCAGGTCACATAACTAGGTTGCAGGTTCGATCTCCTGTCAGTCAGGATGCATATGGGAGGCAACTGATGCTCCTCTCACATAGATGTTTCTCTCTCTCTCTCTCTTTCATTTTCTCTCTCTAAAAATCAACAAAAACATATCGTTGGGTGAGGATTTTATTTATTTATTTATTTATTTATTTATTTATTTATTTTTTAATTTCTTTATTGATTAAGGTGTCACATATTTGTCCTCATCCCCCCATTCCCATCCCACACCCCTCCCCACGGATGCCCCAACCCCCTGTTGAACTTAACCATTGGTTAGGCTCATATGTATGCACACAAGTCCTTTGGTTGATCTCTCCCCCCTCCCCCCACCCTCCCCTATCCTCCCTCTGAGGCCCGATAGTCCGATCGATGCCTCCTTGTTTCTGGTTCTGTTCTTGTTCATCAGTCTATGTTGTTCATCATTTCCCCTAGATGAGCAAGATCATGTGTCACTAGATCTTTCTTTGAAAAATTGAATATCAAGTAGATAGAGAAACTGAAGGGTTTCTGGAGGTCAGAGGAGAGATTTATCTTGGAAATATAAAATTTTGAAGTCATCAATACATAGAAATTATTAATCTTGGATATCAAGGAAAAATGAATATAGAAAGAGAAGAGGTGTCCCTATAATTGAATCCCAAAATGCTTCATTATTTTGAAGTCAAGATGTGAAAGAAAGGCCAATAAAGGAGACTTACTGGGGCCCTGACCTGTTTGGCTCAGTGGATATAGCATTGGACTGGGGAATGAAGGGTCCCGGGTTTGATTCCAGTCAAGGGCATGTACCTTGGTTGCAGGCACATCCCCAGAAGGGGGTGTGCAGGAGGCAGCTGATCGATGTTTCTCTCTCATCAATGTTTCTAACTCTCTATCCATCTCCCTTCCTCTCTGTAAAAAATCAATAAAATATACTTAAAAAATAAAATAAAGGACACTTACTGGGATGGAAGGAAAACCAGGAAATTATGTGGTTACTCTCAGTCCTTTACTTTCTGACTTGCCTTTTTGAATGAGAGGAAAAGCAATGTAGTTATGACTAGTGCACTGGACTTTCTCAGAGGAGTGGATAAGCATATTCATGCTTTCCATTCCATGTGCCATGGGAGAATCAAGATGAGAATTGCTGCATTGAATCATGCTATCTTTCCAGTTATAGGAGCTAGATAAATATGAAGTCTTTCTTCTTTTTAAAATTCTTTTAACTACAGCCAGAAAATTTCAAGAATATTGAGAGAAAGAATGTTTCCCAAGTTAAAGATGAGTAACTTTGGAAAATTAGTTGATGGTGGGAGGGATTATAGGATTTAAAGGGATGGACTATATAGTATTTTAATGATGTTAATGAAATATAAACCGTTTTAAAACAATTTATTCTTTAAACTCTTAATTACTGGAAATATTCTGCAGTTTAATCTCAACCATAACTGGTCAACTATGTGTCATGGCAGAGTCTGCATGTAACAGCTTGTAGATAGGACAATACTATGGAGGCAAAATGTAGTAGTGAGCGTGGAGGCCATAAAGATGCTTTTGTAGCTCACACTTAGTAGGGAATAATGGGCTAATCTCATAAAAAATGTCAGGGATGCATTTATTTTGTGCTTTTGGCTGCTAATCAGCTGGGGGCAGACAATGGTCTTTGATATATAGCCACTCTGATTTCTGTGGTAGCTGTGACTAGAGATACTTTAAAATGAAGAAAGCTATCTTGTTGCTAATAACAAAAAAATGCCAAAGATGGAAGTTTTGTTTTGTATCCAAGAAAAGAGGGTGGAATTTGGGGTGAAGAGGGGAGGGAGAGAGATTGGTTTCCTGGTGCATGGCCAAGAAATAGTTCAATCTTGACATGAGTATCATGTACAGAAATTATCTAAGATAATATCTGGCTCCCACTGAATGCTTAATAAATGTTTGTTGAAGTTAATTTTTCTTTATTTTTGTCACATGGAATAATTGTAATTAACTCAGTCTGATCATCATCTGGCATACTGATATTAGATCATTAAACAAAATAAGCAACAACTGAAGAAGTCAAATATTAACATTTAAAGTCCAGTATTCTGCATTACATGTGTATTTGTGGTTTATCTTACACAAGTAACCTAATTCCTCACAAGTGTTCTGACAATTGTTCAATATTTTTTAGTAGGCAATTAAATAAATGTTCTTCAAGAATATTGACCTCGTGGTGCTGAGCAGCTGTTTATCTTTACTGAGACAAAGACAAGAGAAAATCGATTTCGATTGAATAAAATAAACACCTCCTGAGATATCAGATAAAACTTATCTTTATAAATTATTTGAAAGTGACATAATATAGCCAGATTAACATCCCAGAAGCATAGCTCTGATATTAGAATTCCATACTCAAAAACTTTCAATGGCTCCCCATTGGATAAAGAATAAAATTAATCATTTAATCTGGCTCTCTATGATTTGTTCTTTCAACGCTATATTTTGCTCTTTCCCTACACAGACCCTAAAACTTGATCTAAGCTATTCTTCATGTATTTTGTTTTTCCATCCAGCAATTTTCCTCATGCTATGCCTTCTACTGTGCATGTCCTTCCTCACATTCAGGTCCATTCAAATTCTATCCATCCTTTTTATTAGACTGGGTTCAAATGTTACCTTCTTCAGTCAGTTTTTTTTTTTTAAATCCCTTTAGAATAATCAATTTTCTTTTCTCCAAAAACTTTCATGCGTTTTTATGGTACTAACACAGATAGGCCGACTATCTCTTTCTTGCAATTCTCAAATCCCCAAAGCTCTGATAATATAAAAAATTTCAAAATTTATTTAGAAAAAATCAGAACTCACTTGACCTTATTTAGTAGTAAAATCTGACCTAAAGTGATTTGAGACTTTCTCTAGTCTTTATAGTAGTCCCTCTTGTCTGTGGGTGATACATTCCAAGACCCCAAGTGGATGCCTGAAACCACTAATATACCAAATCCTACATATGCTATACTTTTCTTCTCCATGTATACCTATGATAAAGTTTAATTTTTAAGTTAGGCATGGTAATAGATTAACAATAATAACTACTAATAAAATAGAACAACTCAAACATTATACTGTAATTTAAAAGTTATGTGAATGTAATATTTCTTTATCAAAATATCTTATTATACTGTACTCACCTCTCACTTAAAGGAAGCCTTTTACAGCTTCTCTTTAGTGTATGCAAATTGCCAGCATCATCATTTTTGTGCTTCATGCCATTATTAAGTACAAGCATACCTCGTTTTATTGCACTTTGCTTTATTATACTTCACAGATATTGTGTTTTCATCAACATTGGGCCAAAACCTTCCACCAGCAAAAAAGATTATGACTTGCTGAAGACTCAGATGAAGGTTAACATTTTTCAGCAATAAATTATTTTTAAATTAAGGCATGCACATTATTTTTATACATAATGCTATTGTACACTTAATAACTTTTATATACACTAGGAAACAAAAAAAAAATGTGTTACTCGCTTTATTGGGATATTTACTTTGTTGCAGTGGTTTGGAACCAAACCAGCACTATCTCTGAGATATGTCTGTAAAATAAGGGTTACTTGAACATAAGAACTGAAGTACCACAACAGTCAATCTGATAACCTAGATGGCCATTAAGTTAACAAGAAGGTAGTGTATATAGCCTGGATACACTAGACAAAAGGATGATTCATGTTCCAGGTGGGACATGATAGGGTGGAGCAGGACAAGGTGAGGGGTAAAATTTCATCATGCTACTCATAAAGGAGTGCAATTTAAAACATATGAATTGTTTATCTCTAGAATTTTCCATTTAATGTTTCTAGACAACTGTATCTCAGTTGAGTGTTAATAATCATATCTTTCAGTTCTGAAACATAAGTGATAATGAAATATTGCCTCAAATCTCACTCAGTGTGTTATTTAAAATATAGTATATAGATCTTATGTCTGAAAATTTATAAATTTTGAAATATTGGAATAGGAATTATAAACTTGATTATATTCATATACAGTTGTCATTTTGGGGGCTACCTAATATCTAAACAACCATTCTATTCTGATAGAATCTGCTATCTGTGAATCTTGATAGGAATTAGGGTTCCATTGCCACCATGGATTTTGAAGTGGTGAGGTACTTTAAGCTCTTTCTCCCTAGCACGTGGTCATGGATGTATACCTTAGGCTTTACCAATTGAATACTCCCTTCTAGGACTTTGAATTCTGAGGGAGCCATGCAAAGAAACTGAGAAAACTAGAGGTTGTTCACTGAGATGGTATAGTAAGTGGCCAGTAGCAGTGTTGCCAATACCAGCAATTCCTGTGGAATGGCTTTGGCTGTAACTCTCACTGACTAGTTTCTTTTGGTTCTTGACTGTTTCTGAACCTACTTTGCCAGAATTCCTGCTGGTTCAGTCTTCTATCCAATATCCTTTTATTTATTTATTTTTTATTGATTAAGGTATTACATATGTGTCCACATCCTCCCATTAATCCCCCACCCCACTCCCGTACATGTCCTCACCCCCCTGCTGTCTCTGTCCATTGGTTATGCTTATATGCATGCATACAAGTCCTTTGGTTGATTTCTCTCCCTTACCCCCACCCTCTGAGGTTTGAGCATCTGATCAATGCTTCTCTGTCTCTGGATCTGTTTTTGTTCATCAGTTTATGTTGTTCATTATAATCCGCAAATGAGTGAGATCATGTGATATTTATCTTTCTCTGACTGACTTATCTCACTTAGCATAATGCTCTCCAGCTCCATCCATGCTGTTGCAAATGATAGGAGTTCCTTCCTTTTTACAGCAGCATAGTATTCCATTGTGTAGATGTACCACAGTTTTCTAATACACTCATCTGCTGATGGGCACTTAGGCTATTTCCAAATCTTACCTATTATAAATTGTGCTGCTATGAACATAGGGGTGCATATATCCTTTCTGATTGGTGTTTCTAGTTTCTTGGGATATATTCCTAGAAGTGGTATCACTGGGTCAAATGGGAGTTCCATTTTTAGTTTTTTGAGGAAACTCAATACTGCTCTCCACAGTGGCTGCACCAGTCTGCATTCCTACCAGCAGTGTACGAGGGTTCCTTTTTCTTCACATCCTCGCCAGCACTTGTCATTTGTTGATTTATTGATGGTACCGCATTGTCGTTTTGATTTGCACCTCTCTGATGATTAGTGACTTTGAGCATGTTTTCATATGTCTCTTGGCTTTCCTCATGTCCTCTTTCAAAAAGTATTTATTTAGGTCTGTTGCCCATTTTTTGATTGGGTTGTTTATCTTCCTTTTGTTAAGTTGTATGAGTTCCCTATAAATGTTGGAGATTAAACCCTTATCAGAGATAACATTGGCAAATATGTTCTTCCATGCAGTGGGCTTTCTTGTTGTTTTGTTGTTGGTTTCTTTTGCTGTGCAGAAGCTTTTTATTTTGATGTAGTTCCATTTGTTTATTTTCTCTTTAGTTTCTATTGCCCTAGGACTTGTATGGGTGAAGATACTGCTTCGGCATATGTCTGATATTTTGCTGCCTGTGGATTCCTCTAATATTTTTATGGTTTCCTGTATTACATTTAAGTCCTTTATCCATTTTGAGATTATTTTTGTGTATGTTGAAAGTTGGTGGTCTAGTTTCATTTTTTTGCATGTATCTGTTCAATTTTCCCAACACCATTTATTGAAGAGACTATCTTGACTCCATTGCATGTTCATGCATTCTTTGTCAAATATTAATTGAGCATAGTGGTTTGGGTCAATTTCTGGGTTCTCTATTCTATTCCATTGATCTATATGGCTGTTCTTGTGCCAGTACCAGGCAGTTTTAAGAACAGTGGCTTTGTAATACAGCTTGATATCTGGTATTGAGATCCCTCCTACTTTGTTCTTCTTTTTCAAGATTGCTGCAGCTATTCGAGGTCTTTTTTTATTCCAGATGAGTTTTTGGAGAGTTCATTCTATGTCTGTGAAATATGCCGTTGGTATTTTAATGGGGAGTGCATTGAATCTATAGATTGCTTTGGGTAGTATGGACATTTTAATGATGTTAATTCTACTAATCCATGAACACGGTATGCTCTTCCATCAATTTATGTCTTCCTCCATCTCTTTTTTCACTGTCCTATAGTTTTCTGAGTAGAGGTCTTACCTCCTTAGTTAAGTTTATTCCTAGGTATCTTAATTTTTTTGGTGCGATGGTAAATGGGATTGTTTTCTTAGTCTCTCTTTCTGTAAGTTCACTATTGGTGATTAAAAATGCCATAGATTTCTTGGTGTTAATTTTATATCCTGCTACATTGCCAAATTCATTTATTAAGTCTAATAATTTTTTGATGGAGTCTTTAGGGTTTTCTATGTACCGTATCATGTCATCTGCGAATAATGAAAAAGCTTCCAGCAAACAAAAGCCCTGGACCAGATGGCTTCACAGGGGAGTTTTACTGCACATTCAAAGAAGAACTAAAACCAATCCTTCTCAGACTATTCCAATAAATTCCAGAGGAAGGCACACTTCCAAACTCTTTCTATGAAGCCAGCATTGCCCTAATCCCAAAACCAGATAAAGACAACTCAAAGAAAGAGAATTGCAGGCCAATATCCCTGATGAACATAGATGCTGAAATCCTCAACAAAATTGTAGCAAACCGGATCCAGCATTACATTAGAAAGATCAGACACCATGACCAAGTGGGATTTATTCCAGGAATGCAAGGCTGGTACAATATCCTCAAATCAATAAATGTGATACATCACATAAACAAAGTGAGAGACAAAAATCACATAATCATATCAATTGATGCAGAAATGGCATTTGACAAAATCCAACACCCTTTTCTGATAAAAACGCTGAGCAAAGTGGGAATAGAGGGATCATACCTCAACATAATTAAAACCTTATATGATAAACCTACAGCTAACATCATACTCAATGGGCAAAAATTAAAACCTTTTCCACTAAGAACAGGAACAAGACAGGGATGCCCGCTTTCACCACTCCTGTTCAACATAGTACTGGAAGTGCTAGCCTATAGATGATATCTAAATTCATGGGAGTAGATGAAATCTCCTAGGAGGCGTATAGATTGAGAAGAGAATAGGACCTAGGAAAGAGCATTGAAGAACATGGAAGTGAACAGCTAAAGCTGAAGAACCTTCAAAGGTGGAACAAGAGAAGCAAGAGCATTTTGCTATGTATTGTGATTGTAACAAATCCTCCTATATAATAAAAGGCTAATATGCAAATTTTCCCTATGGGCAGGAGTTCAATAGACAGGGAGTTAGACATATGCTGACCACCAGGGGGCGGCACGGAACATGGCGGGCATCAGCGACATGGCACTGGCAGCAGGCAGCAGTGGATGCACTGCCAGCCCCGATGGGCCCCAGCGAGAGCAGGGCCACAACAGGATGGTGGAGCAGGTGAGTGGGCAGTGCCAGGCCAAGGCAGGTGCAAAGGGAATCCCCAGCCAGCAGAGGCAGCAGACAGCCGCAGGAAGGGAGGCCCTGGCTGGCAGCCAGCAGCTGCTAGGGACCCTACCCATGCACGAATTTCATGCACTGAACCTCTAGTATACAATAAAAGTCTAATATGCAAATTGCCCCCTCGACCAGGAGTTCGACCGGGAGTTCAACCAGGGGGTGAGGTGGCTGGCCAACTGCCCACAGCCCCTCCCTCTAGCCAGCCCTGCCCCCAATCGGCCCCCACACCCCGATTGGGGGCAGGGCCCGCCGGCCAACCTCCACGTCTCCTCCCCTTGACTGGCCCAGCCTAATCGGCCCTGATCAGGGTGGGCCAGCCGGATCTCACCCATGCACAAATTCATGCACTGGGCCTCTAATGATAACATATGATATTTGTCTTCAAAAATTGGGTGAAGGGGAAAGACAAGCATATTAATGCAACACAATGTGAAATGTTACATCAGGGGTATGTTAGTGTAGGAGAGAGAGTACAAGGAGAGTCATAGTAATAAATGGGACACATCCATTATTTTGAAGTCTAGTTGAACAATTATCTGTATGACGTAGTATACTCACAGATGTGTGTATAATGTCAAATGACCATGACACAAGACCACATATTTAATATTAAAGTTTATCTATCTGATTAGATTTCCTGTCAGCATCTCTTATGCCTATTAAACAATATTTTCTCTCTTTATTATATCCTTTAAACTGCTTTGCGGTGCTCATTGTTTTTGGTCATTAGAAATTTTCTTTTCTTTTTTGCCAGTATAATGAAATCCGTGGTTTAGTTAAAAATAGTCAAATATCTTATAATTTATTTAAAATATATTCTGATTAAATATTTTAAATATTATTATTAATACAGTCTGAAGATAAATATTTTTATTTTAAATCTGGAAGTGGCTGAAAGTGGCGGAGTATGAAGTGAATTGACCATCTTTATTTTATGGGCTTGCTCCTGGCCCTTGATTTTCCTTTCAGGAGGAAATATTTTAAAGCACAAAGAAATCAGGAGTGAAAATAAGCATCCTGGTTTCTAATTCTACTTCTGTCACTAGTTAAATTTGAAACCTTAGAAAAGTTACTTTTGCTACATCTTTTCAAAGGAGCTGCTGTGGTCCCCAGAGACTTCACAGAATTTTTGTGTGTGTCAATCAAAAAGAAATAGATGCAAAATTGTTTGGATAACAACAGTGCTTGTGGAAGACACTAGTGCTCTCACAATATTGTATGTGCTCACTTTTAGAGCCCAGTATCTTTTTAGTTATGCTGAGACCATGTGAGTACTCTGGCTAATGAGCTATAAGAAGGTGTGACACATGTCACTGCTAAGTCAAAGCATTAAAAGTTCAGATGCCATCTCTGAGCTCTCTATGCCTCTTCCTTAGTAGACAAGGAAGATGATACATTGAAATAGTGGTGAAAAATAGAAGGAGCACCTATCTTTAAGACAGATGGAGGGAAACCCCACTTCTCAAATGTCCTCCAGTTGACTTTGCATGAGTGAGAAATAATTTTTTTTTGTCTTAAGAGTCTGAGATATTAGAGCTGTATGTTATTGAAACATATCTAAACCTCTTCTGGTTAAACCAGCATTACAAAAATGAAGCTTTGTTATTTGAGACTTTTGTGGAAGTCAGTGGGAAACTAGAGATATGGAACTCTAAAAAAGCTTTTGGTAGTGGTACCAGCAAGAGAAATTAGAGGCTTTATTGTTTCTTTAGCAAAGATGATTCATTTATCAATGTCTTTCCAAAATATCTTAAAATTTATAGATCTTATTTTGATGCTAAGGTTAAGAGTTCCCCTCGGCTGTTGCTTCCTGCCTTTCAGATTGGAATGGGGGGTGCGGGAAGAGATTGGACAAAAATCTTACACCTATGGACGAGGACAGTGGCGGGGGGTAAGGGCATGGGGTGGGGTGGGAACCGGGTGGAGGGGAACCATGGGGAGGAAAAGAGGAACATCTGTAATAATATGAACAATAAAGATTTATTTAAAAAAAAAAAAAAGAATAGAGGCCTGGCAGCTGCTTTACTAGGCCCAGTAGAACAGGGGAAGGCTGGGACAAGATTGGAAGATATCACTCTTTTAAGGTTATTTTCACATAGAAAACCCCTCTATTTCTTCTTTGATTGTTTTCTCCTTTTCTTGTCTGCTTTCTATTACTTTGCCTTCTATTTATTTTTTTCTCATATACCTTTATTAATTTTTTGAGTGGCCACTCTGTGCTCAGGACTTTAAGAAATACAGAGCAGTTTCAGGTATATATTCCTTTAAATTTATAATATATTGGGGAAATGAAATTTACAAGAGCAATGAGGACTAATATAAAACAGTGCTAAATTGAGAGACACAAGTTATAAATGCTGTAAGAGATAGCAGACAGGGAAAGCAAAGGTGATTACTTGGATGAGGAAGAACTTGGAATCTGGGGGCTTGGCTAAGAGGCTGTTGCAGTAATCCAAGGGCGAAGTGATATATATTTGGAAATGAGCATAGAGATGAGAAACAATGTGGATGAAAATGACAGTCATTTATAAAGAAAATGGATAGGAACTCTGACTAATGAAATGAGAGCTATGTGAGTAGAAATTGCCAAAGGTGATTCAAAGTTTTAAACCTTATATAGCTTAGGAAAATAAAAGTGTTCTTTTTTTTTTTTTTTTTAAATGATTTTTAGAGAAAAGGAAGGGAGAGGGAGAGAGAAACATCAGTTCGAGAGAGAAACTTCAATGTGAGCATGAAATGAGGATAAAGCCTGAAACCCAGGCATGCACCCTGACAGGAATTGAACCAGCAACCTTTTGATGTGTGGAACGATGCCCAACCAACTGAGCCACATAAGCCAGGATAAAAGTGCTTTTAACAGGAAAAACATTATTTGAAACTAGAGACTTGGTGCATGAATTCGTGCACAGGTGGGGTCCCTCGGCCTGGCCAGCAATTGGGGTGATCAGGGCTGGCTGGCTGGGGAGAAGGGCAGCAGGAGGTTGGCTGGCTGCGGGAAGTTGGCTGTGGGGGTGCACTAACCACCAGGGGGCAGCTCCTGCGTTAAGTGTCTTCCCCTGGTGTTCAGTGCATGTCATAGCTACCGGCTGGTCATCCAGTTGTCCAGTCGTAAAGGTCACTAAGGCTTTTATATATATAGATAGACCTGATTTTGATTGGAGGAGGTAGCTATGTAAAAAGGAGTTCACTTATGGATATAATTGGTTTTGGGGGAAAGAGCTCACAAGTCAAGAATTCATGTCTATTATCCAGGCAGATCTATTAGCACTGGAACTCAAATGAAAGGATCAAATTGGAAATGTGTATGACATGTGAAGCCATAGTATGATGTATTGGTTAATACTCCCAACTTGGGAGGATGGGATGGAAGCCAAAGAGAGACTGGTAAAAAGCAATTGGGGATGTTCATTCACTCTCTCATTCATTCATTCAGCAAACACTTACTTGACACAAAGTATGGGTTATGTATTTGTTAAAGCATATTGCCTTGGCTGGGTGACTCAGTTGGTTGTAGCATTGTCCTGTACAACAAAAAGTTTGGGGGTTTGATCCCTACTCATGGCGCATACCTGAGGCAACTGATAGATGTTTCTTTTTATTTTTTTAAAATTTATTTTATTGATTAAGGTATTACAAATGTGTCCTTATTCCCCCATTGTCCCCCCACTCCCCCAGTCCTGCCCTCACACTGATGTTTCTCTCTTTCTCTCTCCCTCTCTCTCTCTCAAATCAATAAAAACATACAGTATTCTCAGATGAGGATTTAAAAATCATATTAGTTACTCAATACATGGGTAATTGGGATTTGGGTTAATTTTATTATCTCAGCATTTCCAAGATGGAAAGCAGACTCAAAAGTAAAATTGATACACATATTTGAAAAGTTGTTTTACAGTCATACTTTCTATTTAGAGCCTACAAAATAAAAGAAAACCAATACAAAAATGCTTTCATTGGAACCATGAGACACTGTTTTGAATGAAGTAGCTTGATGCATCTATAGTTATGTCTTTAATATTGTTATATTAATGCAGAAATGAGTTAGTGTGTTGCACATTATTATCACTGTATTTAATACCATTGAGCTGCACATTTTTAAGATGGTCCTGGCCGCGTAGCTCAGTTGGTTATAATGTCATCCCCATACACCAAGGTTGCAGGTATCCCAGGTCAGGGCACATACAAGAAGCAACCAATGAATGCATAAATGAGTGGAACAAGAAATCAAGGTTTTCCTCCCTTTCCCTCTCTCTCTAAAATCAATACATAAAAATATTAAGATGATAAATTTTATGTGTATTTTATCACAGTAAAAAAATAGAAAAAGAGTTAGTGTGCCACTTATATTCTTAGTGTTTATGAACATTACACAGCAGTCTGATATTAGACATTTTCAACATTTTTTCTTTATCATCAATGAAGAGGGAAGGCCATTTTAGTTGTCTAATAAAAGTTATAGAACCTAGACATAAAGATTAAGTTTAATTTTCTATCCCATTTAAATACCTTACAGATATGTATGATCTTTTGGGAAAAAAAAAACAGGTACGCAATTTGATGTTAAAATATATATTAGCAGAGAACTGAAAATATATTTCCAATCAAATGATCACCAAACTCACTTTATTTCATTGAAGGAGAAGTATTCTATTAATAAAAGCCTTAGTTTTACCATAAAATGAGGAGTTTCGACTACTTAATCACTAAATCAATTCTTGCTCCGACTTTCTGTAAATATGGAGGTGAGTCTAGAATCATGGAATATCATGAAGTTATAAAACATTGCTGCTCCCACATAGCTTTTAGTGATGGCCATTTTAAAAAGACCATTCAATATTTTAATTATTATGACCACAGATTTGAGGTAGGTTTTAGCTAAAAATTATGAGATCATTTTAGAAATCAACAAAATGACTTTGTAAGAGAGATAAAGCTTACTTGCAGCATAATAGTAACAGACTATAGGGGACAGAAGAGTGTAGAAGGTATCAACAGAAATAAAGAGAAAGGAATGATTTTCATAAACCAAGTTCTCACCATACCCTCAAAGATTATGGAAGGAAAACCTGGCCTAGTAAATTACCATGTTTAGCTATAGGTTGAGGTAGAGTATTTTGCAAAATTTTCCATCACAGAATTTTTTACAACCATCCTCATGGTCCAATTGCAAGATTTTTTAGATCACAAGTCCTTTTATTCTTGGTTTTCAAGACAATATGTGGCTTCTGTGTTACAGAAAAATAAGTTTCCTAGAGTGGAGTGCCCTTGAAGTTGCTTCTTCAAGAGCCTGTGTGGAAATACACTGATTCTTTCACTTCTGCCTAATGGCTGCATCACAGTGCAACTAGAGAGGGTTAAGTGGAATGTTTAATTAAACCAGAAGCCTTAGCTTGCTTAGTACAATTCTTAACCAATCAAATCAGCTGGCTATAGATCAAATACAGATTGGTTGTCTGGAAGATGAAATCTTTTCTTTGAAATATGCTAAGTGTCAGATATTTTCTATATATTTCAGGATCACTTTATAGATAAGGATGGAGGCAAGATATTTGCCAGATTGAATTCATTGTACCAGTGAGTGTTTGTGATGAGATCAATAAAATATTATGCTATTTACCATTGATTAAAGCTTAGCTCCTTTAGTTAACAGTGCTTTATTGATTTTATGGTTATTTGAAACAGTATGTGTTTAATATCAGTATTTAATTTATTTCTACAAAATGCAAAGTTTACATACAGAAGAAATTTTAACATGTTTGGATGTTAGCTTAAAACTAACAAACCAAGTATCCCTGTACTGAGAAAATAACTCTAGGACGAATGGAAAGCTTTGTGCTTCAGCCAGTAAATCCTGCTTCTTAAGCTATAGTGTGCATTAGACTTCCCACACATCTCCTGTTGCTACGGAAACCTCTTTCAGTGTCTGAGCTCTAAACAGCTGACTCATTTCAAAGTCTGGCTCTGAAACCTCTCAGCTCACAGTTTAGGGAGACAAATGGAAACAAAGAAAAACATAGAGACAATGAAATAGCAATATATACAATTTATTTTAAAAGTTAATAAATTATGTTTCTTGATATATAAGGAAAAGGTAAGGTAATGCAAATCCCCAGTTGCTACAGACTGCAGTGAAGATAAAGAAACGCTCTGAGTCCACAGTCTGTAAAAAGAGATTTCTATCTTCTGGACTTAGTGACACAGAATAAAACTGAAGCTTAAAGACAAATCCTCAGTAACTTCCTCCTATCAAAACAGTTCAAGCAGATATATATGTAAATACAAGTAAAGAGCCTGATCAGCAAAGCAGCAATGTGTGGGAGTGGAGGAAGAGAAGGGGTGGGGATAGAGGTAATTTAGAATACCTCAAAGCAGTCTTAGAAATTGTGCTAACACAGCTCTGCCAAGAATGTCCTAAAGGGGCCTTCCTGCTTTAGTCTCCTCTATTAAGTCAGCATATCCAATGAACACACTGAGGCATGTTTATTAAATGTGTCAGTAACATGACTAGGAGCTAGAGTTTAGGCCAGAAGACCTCTAACATTTCTTCAGAATCTCAGGCTGAGGAAGTGAATATCCTAGTACTGTAATTATTGTCAACTTGCCCAGGAGATTATATATGTAGATATATAATCTTACCTTATAATAGACAAATATGCAAATTGACTGCACCTTTGCTACGCCCAAGCCACGCCCACCAACCACGCCCACCAGGAAACCGTAGGTGGCGGAGCCCAAGGCCAGGAAAGCCGCCCAAGGCTTTCCCGGCCTTGGGCACCAGCGGGGAGCCTGCACCGACCACAGGAAACCACTGGGGGTCGGCTCCTGCGATCGGTAGCAGGGACACTGGGTGCGGCTGAGCCCAAGGCCACTGCCTGGGGCCAAGCCCCGACCCTGAAAGAAGGCAGAAGGCGGTGGCCACAGCCAAGGCCTGGGTCCCCGGTCCCAGCAGAAAACTGGTGCAGGCAGCCAGGTGAATGAAGGTCTACTGCACGAATCTTCGTGCAAACGGGCTACTAGTTATACATATAATTTACATTTAAAACTAGTAATTTTCACAAGTATTAATGGAACTTTGAATATGAACTCCTGAAAAAGTGATTTTCTTAATATCTTGAGAATCAACTTTAATTTGGTCATGAGAAACTTCCTTTTAAAGACACAGTATGGTAGGGATTAGGAAAAAATTCAGTTTTCTGGATATGCCAGGATATGCCTTCACTATTCAATGCAGAAAATATATATGCATGTTACCGAAGAATCAAATCAAACTTCTCCATTGCTCATGGGAGTGAGGTTCTTGGGGTATCACTGTAATGAGCCGTTTCAGAAGCCCCTTGGGAGAATGAGATGTGGTAGAAGACTTTATTTGTGGGGAGTTACATTCCTCGGTTGTAAGTCTCAAGCCCCTTAACCCAGTCCTGAAAAAGGTACAGCTGAGAGTCCAGCAGAACCAAATGGAGGGTCGGTGTCCAGAGCTTCGGTTCCATGATGCAGCCGGTTGCAGTTCAACATTCAAGCTAATTGAAGTCCATTAGTCCATTGTGTGGAGTCCAGAGGGCCATGGGCCACAGGGGTGAATGCAAGGGAGCATGCTCCCTGCAACATCAGTGCAGGCAAGCAGGAGAGGCAAGAGCCAAGAGAGTAAAAACCAAGAGGGCATACTCCTTTGTTCAGAAGTTTAAATATTCAGATTTAGGGCCCTTGCAGTGGCCATGCCTATTCTGGTCACTGACTCACTCCCAGGTGTGACTGACAGACAGGTAAGCACCTTCACACTTTACTCAGACCTTACTGGACATGCGTCCAAACTGCCTTTGTCCAGTCCCTTCCACCATCAATCTGAGAAGAACAGACTTGGAGAATGTTCAAATAGCAAAGTTGTATAAATGCCATGCTTATATTATCTAGTCTTCCATTTACTATTTGTTAAATAATAACCAGATTATTATGACAGAATCATTTATATATGTGAGCTGTTTTAGGAAATTAGTTGAACCCAAGGAGAGAATTGTGGAAAGCTGATTTATAGCCAGTCATTTGGAAGTCCATGTAATAACCTGGACTTGCATCTGGTGTCTGACGTTGCCAGGGTTCTTGTTCTGGCATTAAGAAGGATTCAGCAATCTGGAGAAAGGCTGTGTGTAATTTAAGTAAGAGTCCAGAGACGAAAGATAATTTTGAAAGGCATTGGGGGTCAGAGGAGCCTCGCTAAAGAAACGAAGTTCTCCTTGTCTCAGGACCCCTTGCTTTTTATTAACACAAATTGTCCTAAGGCAAGGTGGAGATATACACTTCAAAGGGTAGGGTTTCCTCTACAGACTCCATTGTCAGAATGGGGAATTGGGCTATGGCTGTTCAGGTGTTTGGCCAGTAGGAGGCAATAACATGTAGATTAAGATGTCCTGAGCTGTCTGGCAGCAAGCAATCAATTTAATGCATCCTTTCCAGGTTTGGGGAAATGCCTTCAGCCATTCCCAACAGGTGATAACATATGTGACTCAGTCCTTGTTGAGTCCCCAAGTTCCATCAACCTTTCGATGAAACTCTTGCAATTATGACATGCTGGAACTGGCTTCCAGCATGAAGTGTGTGTGTATCTTAGGAGGGTGTGCTTTTAGGATGGAACCCTTTACCTGTGGAATCTGATGCTATTTCTGGGTTGATATAATGTCAAAATTGAGTTGAAGTCTTGGACACCCTTCTGGTGTAGAGGAACCTCTCCCCACTATGTTGGACTTGGGTCCAGGAATTATATATATAACTTTTTTGTATATTAAATTAATTAAAAAATATTTATATTTTCTCTTATCTGGGATCTGAAAATACAGGTTGTAATATAGCTCAAATGAATATTTAAGCATCAGTTTGTTCTATTTACTAATAAAAATATTATTGATTTTACTGTGGGGAAATACAAATAAATAATACATACCATCAAAATAATATGTTGGTGAAAAATGTGCAAAAAGCATTAATAAATGTATATGGAGTCTGTGAAATATCCCAAGCATTACTCTAAAACAAGCAAGATTGTAAATATCCATAACCAAGGCTTATTTTAATAAAAGTTATAACTCTAGAGAAATCACTAGGTGTGTGTCCAGACATTGGTGCTGGGTAATTGACATGTCCAGTTCATTGTGGTACATTCCACAATGAATTGCAGTTAGATTAATTGATTCAGTTGTTGGTCCTTGAAAGGCTAACTAGGCCCGTAAATCAGGGAATGGTGTTGAACCAATATGTGTGGAACTCAGCAAAAAATGCTGTGGTAGACTGAATAATGATCAAATATGTTCGCATCCTAAACCTTAGAATCTGTGAATGTGTTAATTTACATTGCAAAAGGTACTTTGCAGATGTGATTAAATTAACGAAAGTCTTGAGGTGGGGAGATTAATGTGAAAATATCCAGGTGGGCCCAATGTAATCAATCTTATAAAAGGAAAGCAGTAGAATTAAGGTCAGACAGAGAGTGGCTATGATGAGAGAAGCAGGGGTTGGAATGATGGTTTGAAGACTGATGACAGGATTACTAGGCAAAGAATGCCAGCACTCTTTGAAAGCTGAAAAAGGCAAGGAGATATATTCTCCTTTGGAGTCTCTAAATAATTCAGCCTTGAAAATAACTTTGATTTTAATCAAGTCAAGACCACTTCAGACCTTCACAATTTCAAGATAATGAATTTGTGTTATTTTAAGCCTCTTGAGTTTGCAGCAATTTGTTACAGCAGCAACACTAACACAGATACTCATTAAATTCAGGAAAGAACTTAATTATCCTAATATATAAAAGCCCAGGGTTGTAATGACCGATCACGATCAAAGGCTGACCAACCTGGAAGTCCTTCAGTCAGCATTGGGTTGCTGTGGCGACCCAGCACTGACTGCCCAGGGGGCTGAGACCCAGAGAGAGAGGCAGGGTCTGATCTGCCGCCTCAGGGGCAGCTGTTGATCAGTACTTGCCTATCTCTTTCTCTCTCTCTTTCTCTCCCAGCCTCAGCTGGGGGCTGCTGTTCAGCCCCGCCTCTCTGATCAGGCCTGGAGATAGGCCTAGTGATGCTGACTGGCATAGAAACTGACCAAACAGAACCAAATGTGGGTGCAGTGAAGAACCAATGGCCATCTAGAAGGTGGAGCTTTTGACACTGACTGGCATAGGAACTGACCACTCAGAACTAAATGTGGGTGCTGTGAAGAACCAATGACTATCTAGGAGGCAGAGCTTTTGACACTGACTGGCATGGGAACTGACCAATCAGAACCAAATGTGGGTGCTGTGAAGAACCAATGGCTGTCTAGGAGGCAGAGCTTTTGACACTGACTGGCATGGGAACTGTCCAATCAGAACCAAATGTGGGTGCTGTGAAGAACCAATGGCCATCTAGAAGGTGGAGCTTTTGACACAGACTGGCATGGGAACTGACCAATCAGAACCAAATGTGGGTGTTGTGAAGAACCAATGGCTGCCTAGGAGGTGGAGCTTTTGATGCTGACTGGCATAGAAACCAACCAATCAAAACCAACTCTGGGTGCTGTGGGGAGCCAATGGCTGCCTAGCTGGTAGAGTTTTGACACTGACTGGCATTGAAACCAACCAATCAGAACCAACTCTGGGTGCTCTGGGGAGCCAATGGCTGCCTAGGAGGTGGAGCTTTTGATGCTGACTGGCATAGGAACTGATCAATCAGAACCAAAATGACCATCAGAGGAAGGAAGTTGGGGGTGAGATCAAGTCTGCAGGGGAGGGCTGTTGGGGACGAGATCAAGCCAGCAGGCGAGGGCAGTTGGGGGCGATCAGACAGGCAGGCAGAGGCAGTTAGGAGCCAGAGGTCCCAGACTGTGAGAGGGATGTCTGACTGCCGGTTTAGGCCTGATCAATGTGGGCTGGCAGTTGGACATCCTCCAAGGGGTCTCCAATTGGAGAGGGTGCAGGCTGGGTTGAGGGAATCCACCCCCTTCCGTGCATGAATTTCATGCACTGGCTTCTAGTAACCTTATAAGCTAGATAATAGGATAGGTAAATGGCATCACATCTGATGAAAATATACATAAATATTTTTTTTACTTTTTATTTTTTGTTAATCTTCACTTGAGGATATTTTTTCCATTGATTTTCAGAGAGAGTATAAAAGAGGAAAGGGGAGGAAGAGGGAGAGAAACATTGATGTGAGAGTCACATTGATTAGTTGCCTCTTGCAGGTGCTGCATCTGGGGTCAGGCACGTGCCCTTGACCTGGAATCAAACCTGCAACTCTTCAGCATGCTGGCCAGTGCTCTAACCACTTAGCAACACTGACCAAGGAAGTATACACAAATATGATTGCTCATTGCTAGTGTATAAAATTGCAAATGAATTTTGTTTGTTGATCTTATATTCTGCAATTTTGCTGAATTTCTTTTATAACACTCATTTTTTTATGTGTAGATTCTTTAGGATTTTCCATATAAAATATATTGTCTACAAAGACAGATTGACTTCCTTTTTTACATTCTATATTATTTTGTATTAATTTCAGGTTATAACATAATGATTAGACAATCATATACTTTACAAAGTATTCCCCTCAGTATTTGTAGTACCCACCTGGCACCATACATAGTTATTACAATGTTATTGAATATATTCCCTACTAGCGGCCCGGTGCATGAAATTCGTGCATGGTGGGGAGTCTCTCATCCTGGCCTGCATCCTCTCCAATCTGAGACCCCTGTGGGATTGGGCCTAAACTGACAGTTGGACAACCCCCTCGCAATCTGGGACGCTGGTTCCTAACTACTCACCTGCCTGCCTGCTTGATCACCTCTAACCACTCCGTCTGCTGGCCTGATTGTCCCCAACTGCACACCCCTGCCGGCCTGCTCACCCCCAACTGCTCTCCCCTACTGGCCTGATCATCCCCAACTGCCTTCCCCTCCTGGCCTGATCAACCCTAACCGCCTCTGCCTCATCCCCGCCACCATGGCTTTGTCCAGAAGGACTGCTGGAAGGTCTCATTAGCATATTACCCTTTTATTAATATAGATAGGATATGACATACTGCCATAACTATAACATATGTACCAGTATTATTCTATGAGAATACATACTTCATGCGATAGGAAGGCATCTAATACATTACATTTTATATGTTGTAAGTAGTAGAAAATACTGTATTCATAACAATAATATACACCCTGTGACTTCCCTTCCTGATTTGGGAATGGTTCCCCAGTTCTTTGAACGTTTCTTGGCCCCTAATGTATTTTTTTTGTCATTCAGTGTAACTTTATTTACTATTTATTGCATATGATTTGAGGTCTTCAATTTCTAACCACCAAAGATTCAAAAGGCTATTTTTTCCATGAAGTTTAACATTAACATCAGTGAATTCATGTATTCATGTGTTTTTATTGTAAACATCTGAATTATTCACATTGTCATAGATCCTGAACTCATAAGCATGTACCATGCACAGGCTGGCAGCAAGCCAGGAAGCCACTCTGCAAGCAAACAAATACTCTTCATAAGGAGAAAAGTCATAGCACAACATTTAATGTCCAACCTGGGTCACCTCAGAATGTTATATATATTGACTTTTTAATTCATTTAGTATCAGGAACTCAACCACTTGGTTGGTGACGGGTTGACCTGGTTACAGGAGGATTATTCCTGAAATAATTAAGGAAAGGAGGGCTCAATCTTTTCTTGGTTGCTTGCTCCTCCCCAGCACCTTCATCTTTCTTCTTATCCTCAGCTTCTGGGGCATCTTCTCTTTCACCTTCACCTCCTTCTTCTTCCTCCTTTGTGTCCTCAAATTCTTCCTTGGCACCTTCTTCTTCTTCCTCTCCTTCCTCTTCGTCAGCCACTTCCTTCTCTTTATCCTCCTCTTCAGCTTCTCCTTTAGAGGGGGGTTCATCCTTAGCTTCCTAATGGACTCCTCACCTCAATCTGCTCCTCCTGGATGTTGCTCATGTATTAAGAAGGGAAGGAGCGAATAGACATCAAGTAGGAGCTAGTCTGTAAACCACCTTAGGCGGGTCGACCAAAGATCTGGGAACTCTGGGTGTAGCCACTGGCTATGCTTCCCACACCAGTGAAACTGAGCCGGGTCTCCTCACCTTCCAAGAGTTTCCTGTAAGCTGCAATGTCAATGTCCAAAACCATCTTCACATTGAAGAGGTCCTGGTATTCTTTTAAATATCCTGCCATTTCAATCTCTGTAATTCTCAACTCATTTTCTAATTTGTTGATTGTGTCCTGCATAGCACTAACATTGGAGTTCTGCTTATCCTCCAGCTCTTGCAGCTGCTTTCCCAGAGCTTCGTTCATGCCCCAGCATGCTTTGATCTCCAGGGTCTTGGCCTTGAGCAGGCAGCGGCTTTCAGACACCTCGTCCTTGGCGGTGCACACCACATAGGTGTTCTTGGCAGTGCTCTTGGTCAGCATGGTGAGCAGCTCTTGTACCATTCTTCTGCATTCTGCATGTCCTTGGCAGCCAGCTTCTCCTACTGAGCACCAATGTCCTTGAGCGCTGCAAAGAGGTCGGACATGGAGAACATGTTCATCTCCATGGAGATCTGAGCGTACTGGATCTGCACCTGCAGCTCAGCGATATCCTCTTCATGCACCTTCTTCAGAAAGGCGATTCAGTCCATCAGGCTGTTGATGCGCTTTTTAAGCTCAGCACCAGCAAGAGCCACCTCATTTGCACCTTTTCCTGCCTCTATCAGCCAGCCCTCTGCGTCATCATGGTTCAGCACCTCTTCCTGGTAGCATGCCTGCAGGTTGCTCCCAGTCCATTCCTAGCCCTGATGCCTGCTAACTGCTCACTGCCCTCTCCTCGCCAGGGATTGGGCGCAGTGGGCTGGTGCACAGGCATCCCATTTTCATTAAAATGTTCAACCCCAGCCTGCTCCAACTGTGTCCACAGGAGGCCCAGGGCAGATAATGATCCCAGAGACCCTGGCCACCCCCGCCTACCTGGGTCCCCGATGGCGGGCTCGACCCAGCGGGAAGTGTCAGGCTCAGCCCGCCTGGCCTGCCTGCACCCAGATGGCTGTCTGGACCCGTGGGCAGCGTCAAGTGCTTCCCACACGGCCTGCCTGGTCCCCGATGGTGGCCTGGACCCCGCAGGTGGTGACAGGCCCTGCCCGCCATGCCTGCCTGCACCCAGATGGTGACCTGGACCCTGCAGGTGGCCACAGGCGCTGTCTGCCATGCCTGTCAGGTCCCCGATGGCTGCCTGGACCCCGCGGGCTGCTTCAGGCACTGTCTGTCATGTCTGTCTGGTCCCTGATGGTGACCTGGACCCCGTAGGTGATGTCAAGCGCAGCCTGCCATTCCTGCCCAGTCCCTATGGCGGCCTGGACCCTGCGGGTGGCGTCAGGCACTGTCTTCCTGGCCTGCCTGCACCCCGATGGTGACCTGGACCTCGTGGGCGGGGTCAGGCGCTGCCCACCATGCCTGCCCGGTCCCGATGGTGGCCTGGACCCAGTGGGCGGCACGGCATCAGGCACTGTCTGCCCGGCCTGCCCGCACCCCGATGGAGACCTGGACCCCGTAGGTGGCGTCAGGTGCTTGCCGCCATGCCTGCTCGACCACGATGGCTGCCTCGACCCCGCGGGTGGCGTCAGGTGAAGCCTGCCTGGCCTGCCCGCACCCCGATGGCTGCCTGGACCCCATGGGTGGTGTCCGGTGCTGTCCACCATACCTGCCTGGTCCCCGATGGCGGCCTAGACCCCACGGTGGCATCAGGCGCACCCTGCTGCCCTGCCGCCCTGCTGACCCCGATGGCTGCCCGGACCCCGTGGGCGGTGTCAGGCACTGTCTGCCATGCCTGTCCTGTCCCCAATGGCTGCTTGGACCTCGCAGGTGGCATCAGGCGCTGTCCACCAGGCCTGTGTATATGCAAATTAACCGCTATCTTTGTTGGCTTAATATGCATATCGCTCCTGATTGGCTGTGGCCGTAGCGGAGGTATGGTCAATTAGCATTTTTCTTTTTTATTAGTGTAGATGCTACACTTTAATTCCTGTGACTATTTTGTAACTACCAATTTGTGCTTTTTTTAAAAAAAAATCTTTATTATTGAAAGTTTTACATGTCTCCTTTCCCCCCATTGACCTCTCCCCACCTGCTCTCACCCCCAGCACATGCCCCCACCCCCTTACTGTGTGTGTCCATTGATCATGCTCATAATCATGGATACAAGCCCTTTGGTTGATCTCTTACCCCCCACCCAAACCCTCCCCTGCCTTCCCTCTGAGGTTTGACGGTCTATTTGATGCTTCTAAGTCTCTGGATCTATTTTTGTTCATCAGTTTATATTGTTCATTATATTCCACAAATGAGTGAGATCATGAGATATTTATCTTTCTCCAGCTGGCTTTTTTCACTTAGCATAATGCTCTCCAGGTCCATCTATGCTGTTGCAAATGGTAAGAAATCTTTCTTTTTACAGCAGCATAGTATTCCATTGTGTAGATGTCCCCCAAAACCCCTCTTCTCTGGCAACCATGAGTCTGTCCTCTGTATCTATGAGTAAATTGATTTACTTTTGACTGTACATTTCTGAGGTGTTTTTTTCTCCCTCTCTCTTGAATTTCTAGTGTGAAAGTTAGGTTCACCTCATTCATGGATTAGTTTAAAAGATAAATTATATTAGGATTGAAAACAGCACAGATCAGCATAATTTTGTTCTATCCCTCCACCCCCAGTATTAGCAATAAAGCACTCTTCCTAATACATTAGTAAAAAACAAACAAATTATAAAAGAAAGTGATTTTCTACCTTTACAGTACTCTTCGAAGTTATAAGTCATAAAAAATATTCCTAGTTTCCTAAAATGTAAGTGCAGTGAAAAGTGGGGCCAAACGAAAGTTAGTATTATGGTGAAGTCAGAAGAAAAAAAAAATACAAAGTGATTTGAATAGACATTTTTTTCAAAGAAGACATACTGTTGGATAACAGGTATATGAAAAGATGTTCAACATCAGGGAAATGCAAATAAGAACTACAATGAGGTATCACCACACACTTGATAGAATGGCTATTATTAAAAAGACAAATCATAAATGTTGGCAAGGTATAGAAAAGAGGGAAACCTTGTGCACTGTTGGTGGGAATGTAAATGGTACAGTCAATATGGAAAACAATATGGAGATTCCTCAAAAAATTAAAAACTACCATATGATCTCGCAATTCCAATTTTGGGTATTTATCCCAAGAAAACAAAACACTACTTTGAAAAGATATATGCCTCCTCATGTTCATTGTTGCATTATTCATAATAGCCAAGATATATAAACAACCAAATTGTTCACCGATGGATGAATAAGAAAAAAAGTCGCATGCATACACAAGCACATACACACTTACACACACAATGGAATATTATTCAGCCATAAAAAAAGAACAAAATCTGGCCATTTTTCAACAACATGGATGGAGCTGTTAACCTTTAAAAGACAGATTAAGCACCTACCACAGCTTCTGATCAATGAAATTGATGACTTTTTCTCCTCCTAGTCACTGTAGATATTTGAGCAGAGATTAAAAATCATATGTCAAGATGTCAAAGAGGAATTCCTACACAGAAAGGGCAGTTAGATATGACATACTTTAAAAGGTTTCAACACTGAGATTCTATGGCTCAACTATAGGAAGGTAAATTGACATATGTCAAAGCAATATTTTGGTTATTTAATTTCATAACTGTTCAGAGAGAGAGGAATCATTTGAAGGTTTATGATGTGAACTGTGAATCAAGCGGTAAAATTAGAAATGGTTACTTTGACAGTGATAAAAAGTAAATAGGCTATACAGTTTTATAAATATACTAGAGGCCTGGTGCTAGAATTCATGCACCAGTGGGGTCCCTCGGCCTGGCCTGTGGGTCGGGCCGAAACTGGCCCTCCAACATCCCTCGAAGGGTCCTGGATTGCGAGAGGGCGCTGGCCAGGTCATGGAGCCCCACCAGTATACAGTCAGGGCTGGGGAGGGATGCAGGAGGTTGGCCAGCAGGGGAGGGACCACAGGAGGGCTCCAGGGCATGTCCAGCCCATCTCACTCAGTCCTGATCAGCCAGACCCCAGCAGCAAGCTAACCTACCAGTCAGAGTGTCTGCCCCCTGGTGGTCAGTGCATGTTATAGTGAGCAGTTGAGCAGCCTTAGCATATCATTAGCATATTACACTTTGACTGGTTGAATGGCCTACTGGACCACCTGACACTTAGCATATTAGGCTTTTATTATATAGGATGTATGTGTATGTTATGTATATAAACACGTGTGTATATGTATACATGTGTGTATGTATATGTGATATTATATGTAGGCTTTGGAAATTGTGAACTCTATAAAAATGATGAGCAATGTTTCTGAGTTTCAATTTCTTCAATGATAGAATGGGAATAACCATATACTAGTTCATAGGACTTCTTTGAAAATTATGAGATAACACATAAATTGTTTAATTCTATGCTTTGAATAATCCACCTATATGTTTATTGTTGTTGTACATATGTTAGAACCTTGATAGGCAATGAAAGATTCAGTTTTATTTAACACAAAAAGTTCTTTCTCTCCAAGTTAAACTGTTTTCAATATGAATGTCACCTTTTCACCCACATTATTCTACACATTGGCATGAATTGAACAAGCTCCTTTACTACATAAAGTTACAGCCAATATTACAAAGTAGAAGTTTTAAACTGGATTAAAGCCCAGACATTCCCTTTTATAATGCATACATTGGCCCAGATAAGTAATCTTGTTGCTCATGTTAGGTCATACCTTGCAATGAGAATGATATATGCATTCAACGAAAATATCGTTAGGTTTTTCTCCAAGTTGGCTTATTCCTAGCTTCAATTTCTCACATTATATCGAGGTATATTAAATATGAGATAATTCCAAAAATTAGATAAATAGGAACTCCACCACATGGTTTTCAATAAATACAGTGCCCTGCCATAATTATTTATTTATTGTATTGAATCTTTTTTTGTTAATCCCCATCCAAATATATTGATTTTTAGAGATATTGGAAGGGAAAGAGGAGAGAGAGAGAGAAAGAGGGAGAGGAGAGAGAAAGAAACATCAATGTGAGACAGACACATCGCACATTGATTGGTTGCCTCCCACACAAGTCTTGACCGAGGCCTGGGATCAAACCTGCAACCCAGGTACATGCCCATGCCCTTGACCAGGAATTGAACCTGGTGCATAGGTCGTTGGTCTAACCACTTAGCAACACTGGCCAGAGCTGTTTTGAATCTTCTGATGGTATATTTATGAGCCAAGATTAGAACTAGAAGAACTGCAATGAGTAGCAATTTTTCTTCAAGAAGATTTTAAATTCCATGAACTGCAAGAATGAGTGTTCATAATTGGTTCTCTGACTTATAGTTTTAACTCTATACTGGTGAATCCCAAATCTATATTGTCAGAATGCTCCCTTGATACTCTCTGGTCATTTGTATTTTGCACTACAAGCTCATTATGCCTCCCCGCAAAAAAACTTGTCATCTTCCCTAAAAATATCACTCTTTCTCATATATTTCCCATGCCATATATCCAAACACTAAGATAGAATCTCTGAATTATCCTAGACTCCCTTTCTCTCTCATCAGTCCGTTTAGCCAACAACCCAAACTTCTGGATTTTACTCCTAAAAGTTTCTTCCATCACCTTATTTCCATCTCTCTCAACTACTGCACTAGTTTAAGCTACCATCATTCTCTCCTGGATTATCTTAACATTAGTGTGTTTTAATAATTTCCCTGTCCCTAGTCTTACTTATTTCCATGTATGCTCCATGTGTTGTCAGAATAACCCATCTAAAAAGAGAAGTTTTGTTGTATTATTTTTCTGCTAAAATATTTTCAATGCTCACTACTGTTCTTAAAATTAAGTACAAGCTGTCTGACTTGGCAACTTAATTTTTCACGATCTAACATCTGCTTACCTTTTCAGTTCCATCTCTCACAACCTCTGACTTGCACTTGACATTCCAACAACATAGAAATGCATTCAGTTCTCCACATAAAGAGTTGCCAGATTTAGAAAAAAATATATAGGACACCTAGTTAAATTTGAGTTTCAAATAAACAATGAATAATTTTTAGTGTAAGTGTCCTAGGTAACACACTGTTTCTTACCACCTTTGTTTTAGTTCATGCTCTCACATCTTCCTGGAATGCACTGGCCAAATTTAAGATTCAACTTAAATACTGTCTCTTGTAGGGCACCCATCCTCCACACTCCTTCCCAACAATCATCACGTACTGTAATTGTTATTTTTTGTGTCTTCTATCAGCAAGATTCCTTATTTTTCTCTGTATTTCCATTGTCTAGCATAGTTCCAGGTACATAATAGACACTTAGTAAATATTTGATTAATATGTGATTCTCCTGATACATATGTTTATATTTTCTCCTTATACCCAATGGAAAGAATATTTTATCACTTCACAAAAGAAAATTAGAGGAAGACCCTTCCTAAAATAGAGCTCCATCCTCAAAGTATAAAAAAACAGTATATTTTCCCCTAGAGATTGAAAACTTAAAGTAAATTTAATGGGAAAAATTTCCTTCTTTAATTTTAAGCCTCATAAAACCTATTTGATTTCATAAAATTTCAGCAGTTTCTTTGACCTCAAAACAATATGATGTACTGGTTCATATTGTTTGTTTTTTGACTTACGCTCCCATACATATTTTTTAACATTCGTATTTATAGTTGACACTATTACAGATGTCCTAATTCCCCCCATTTGCCATACATCTTTAAATTAATATATTTCCATATTTCAAAGACCTATGGGCATGGGAAACTGATATAAGTCCCAGTTAACAACCTTAAAAAGAACTCACACTAACTGTTTAGTAGGTACAAGTTTATTTGCTCATTGCCTACATTTTATTTCACTATGATAGATTTTTACTTAGCACCTGAAAAAGAGTGTGTTTGAATATCCATTATAAAGTGAGTCAGCTGCAAATTTGACATTCAACTCTATGCTCATGCAGAGGACAGGTAAACACATTAATCAGTGAGTAAACAAAGGTTAGTCATATGGATAATCTGAACATGGAATTAAATATCTGCTACCAGCCTTTCCTGTTTTCAAAGCACACTCTTCAGTAGTTCATTAAATTACACATTAATTCTTAAAACGTAATATTATCTTGTCTTAATCATAGTAGTTTTAACAAAACTTGCTTTATACTGTACTCAAGGCATCTTGTCACTAGGTCTGACTGCTGAACAAATATTTGAAAGTGGAAGTATCCTGGGTTTCATAGATTTATTAAAAACAAACAAACACACACTGAGATAGGACTTGAAGGTAAATCAGGGCTGCCAAAACAAAGTTCTATAAATTGGGTAGCTTAAAACAACAGAAATGTATTGTTTCACAATTCTGCAGATCATAAGTCTGAAATCAAGGTGTTAGCATTATTGGTTCTTTCTGAGTATTCTGACAGATTTCAGTATCTGGTGTTCCCTGGGTTATAGGTGCATCACTCCAATTTCTGTATTCATCTTCACATGACATTCTCCCTGTGCATCTGTGTCTTCATATTATTTTCATTCTTTTCATAAGGCCACCAATCTTATTAGGTTAGGGCCCACCATAATATTACAATTACATCTGGAAAGACTATTTCCAAATGAGGTTACATTAACAGGTACTGGGGGGTAGGATTTCATCATATCATTTTGGAGGACACAATAAACCCATAATAGGGATGAATCTATCAACCCTCTGAAATTATGGACAAAATTATGAGCTTTATGTAAATACTAGAGGCCTGTGCACGAAATTCGTGCACGGGGGAGTCCTCAGCCCAGCCTGCACCCTCTTCAATCTGGGACCCCTCGAGGGATGTTCGACTGCCAGTCAGACATCCCTCTCACAATCCAGGACTGCTGGCTCCCAACCGCTCACCTGCCTGCCTGCCTGATTGCCCCTAACCGCTTCTGCCTGCCAGCCTGATCACCCACTAACCACTCCCTTGCCAGCTTGATCGATGCCTAACTGCTCCCCTGCTGGCTCAATTGCCCCTAACTGCCTTCCCTTGCTGGTCTGGTCGTTCTAACTGCCCTCCCCTGCCAGCCTGGTCGTCCCCAACTGCCCTCCCCTGAAAGCCTGGTCCCCCCCAAATGCCCTCCCCTGTCAGCCTGATCGACACTTAACTGCTCCCCTGCTGGCCCAATTACCCCTAACTGCCCTCCCCTGCTGGCCTGATCACCCACAACTGCCCTCCCCTGCTGGCCATCTTGTGGCATCCATCTTGTGTCCAAATAGGGGCAGCCATCTTTGACCACATGGGGGCGGCCATCTTGTGTGTTAGAGTGATGATCAATTTGCATATTACTCTTTTATTAGATAGGACTAGTAGCCCGGTGCACGAAATTCATGCACATTGAAAGGGAATTAATTAGATGAAATATTTTAATATTGCTATTTGCCCTTTCTCTATAATAAAAGTGTGAGAGATAAAAGGAAATGAGTACAATGTATATGAAAATAATACATAATTTTATTTTATTTTATTTATTTATTTTTTTAAATATATTTTATTGATTTTTACAGAGAGGAAGAGAGAGGGATAGAGAGTTAGAAACATCGATGAGAGAGAAACATCAATCAGCTGCCTCTTGCACACCCCCTACTGGGGATGTGCCCGCAACCAAGGTACATGCCCTTGACCGGAATCGAACCTGGGACCCTTGAGTCCGCAGGCAGACGCTCTATCCACTGAGCCAAATCGGTTTTGGCAATTTTATTAATAACTAAACAATAACAAAATGATATAACAACAATAAAAAACTCGTAATATAAAAACAACATTGATGCAAATAATGACTGATAAAGTGATTAAACTTATTCTAATATCTCCCTGTATACCACATTAAGAGTAAAAACATTTTCAGAGTGCTTGACTAATTTCCCTTGAGATAAAGTATTTACAACTTTAACTTTAACATAACATGCTCTTTGAACTCAAGAGAAAGCAACAGCCATAACTGGTTTGGCTCAGTGGATAGAGCATCGCCCTGTGGACTGAAAGGTCCCAGGTTCGATTCCGGTCAAGGGCATGTACCTTGGTTGCGGGCACATCCCCCATAGGAGGTGTGCAGGAGGCAGCTGATCGATGTTTCTCTCTCATCGATGTTTCTAACTCCTATCCCTCTCCCTTCTTCTCTGTAAAATTCAATAAAATATTTTAAAAAATACTTTAAAAAATAAAAAGAGAGAGAGAAAGCAACATATAACTGACCATGTCCAAAAATGGGTTCAGGTAGGAATATTCCTACTCTGTCTAGAGTTTGTCCTTGTGATTTATTAATAGTCATCACAAATGCTGGCATAATGGAAAACTATCTTAGAATTAATTTAAATGGGTGGCCAGTGTCAGATGGGGACAAATCAATTCTTGGAATCAGAACAATCTCTCGCTCTGCAGATCCTGTTAATATTTCAGCTTTGATAATGTTAGGTCACAATCTTTTGATAATAAATCTGGTACCATTACAAAGACCCCATTTACTATTAAGATTTCTCAATAGCATGATGATTGCACCCACTTTCAATTTTAATTTATGACACGGCATTCCAGAAGGAGTAATACTATTAAGAAATTCAATAGGAAAATTTTCCTTTTCAGCATCATCTGTTGAGTCAATGGAATCATCACTCAAATAGGTGTGAAAATCTCCATCAAGTATATCCAAAATTTCTTCATTTAATTTTTGAACGTGCTCATTTTTTGGACAAAGAATTGCACGTTTAGATATATTTTTAATATTATCTATAGATATACTATTTCCAAAGGTGGCTTTAATAATAGATCCATTAAAAATCATTTCATGGGGAATTTCAATAATGTCCATTCCTAAATGAAAACTGCCATCAAGTTTTCCATCTCCAAGTTTTACTAACCATTCACTATGAGCAAAATCCTCTGATCTCATATTTGTTTTAAGAGACAACTGTCTGAAACATCCCCAAACACTACAGTACTTTAAACTCATTTGTACTATGGCCAATCGTATAGCATGGCGACACAAATATCCCCTCTGAAAAGAACTTTCCCACCAAATGCAACATGCAAATTAGTGCCAGCGAGAGCTTTATATGTATGGCATGTGTGAGAGTCAAAGTTTATTTTTAAATTTCCAGTGTGCGTCATATGTACCGGTTGGTTGGACGGATGGACAAATGTCGGTCACTTAGCCTTTTATCTATACAGATTATGAGTCATGATTTTACCTTTTTAAAAAATTATCCTTTAATACCTCCAAAGCACAATGAGTAAGAATCTGAAGGTTTATGTGGCTTCTATTTGGTTTCTAGGACAAAGTTCTTTCCTTTACCCACCACTCACTTCTTTCCTTTTACTCTTGAATGTTAATTCCAACATAATTTTTGTAACACCTCTTGAAAAGGATCCCACCAAGTTTTTGATAGTCCACATGATAAAACTTACAGAAAAATACAGCATGAAACTTTCATTCTCTCACTAACTTCTTCATATAACTGTAATTCCTCAATCTCTATAGAATGAAAAAGGAAAATAAAAGTGCTTTCTCTCATTCCAAGGCCTTTCTCAGTCAGGCAACAACAAAAAGAATGAGCCTACAATTCATGGCATGTAATCTCTATCAGGCATAATTCAAATCAAATCCCATCAGGAAAAGTCTGGAATAATTAAAATGTATAAGAGAACAGTGGTGACCTGGGGGAGAACTTACGAAACCTTATCTCCTGCTTTTGCTGAATATTCATTTTGTTATGCTAGACTCCAAGTCCCTATCAGGGACATGGTCAGGCGGCTGCAGGCGCTAACCCACACCACCTGCCCTGGTCCGTGATCCATGATGGCGGACCTGGGCAGGCAGCTGCGGGCGCTAACCCACGCCGCCTGCCCTGGTCCGTGATCAGTGATCGTGGACCTGGGCAGGAGGCTGCTGGCGCTAACTCACGCCGCCTGCCCTGGTCTGTGATCCCTGATAGGGGCTTCGAGTCAGCTGCTGCTGGCGGCGGCTGACTTGAAGCCCCTATCTGGGACCTGGTCAGGCGGCTGCTGGCGCTAACCCACGCCGCCTGCCCTGGTCCGTGATCTGTGATGGCAGACCTGGGCAGGTGGCTGCGGGCGCTAACCGCCTGCCCCAGTCCACCATCATGGCTTGGATCCCACTGGCAGCGAGCGCTGCCCCCTCTCCCCACCGCCATCTTTGCTGGTTTAATGTGTATATTTGCTCCTGATTGGCTGGTGGGTGTGGCTGGTGGGCGTGGCTTATGGGTATAGCAAAGGTATGGTCAATTTGCATATTACTGTTTTGTTAGGTAGGATGAGAAATTTTTTTTGCAAAGTTCCCTTCCTTCTACTTTCATTAGGTTCTGAAAGGGATTCATGCCCCCAAACATTAAGAGTCACAGTCTCAATGAAAGCCACATTGAAGGGAATGGCAAAAAGGGTCTTGATAAAGTTTGGAGTGTTCTTTGAAAGCTGCTATGTGACTTCAGGTCGAGTGTTGTATAGCTAATTCACTTTTTAAGAGTCTCTGCTGACTGTGAAGAGACATGTAAGAGAAAGTGAAAGCCCTAGCAGATCCTTTTACTGCAGAGCATGGCTTCATAAGATTTGCTCTTTTCCCATTAATGGCAAGTAATTGTTCTTATTTCCTTATATATATTTAAGAGAACATTCCAACTTCCTGCCTGTATAATATGAATGTGTGATATTTACCTGAATTGAAAAAATAACAAAAATCTTTAAGATTGAAGAATCTTTGCTGAATAGAATATAATGTTGTTGTTTTTTATGAGCCCAGCCCAACTTAATCTTGTTTACCTTTTAGGTCATAAACATTGGTTGACAATTGTTCTGCTTCCATAGTATGTGTAGGTTCCAAGAGATTTGTTGAAATATTTTTTTTTATTTTAAAGAGTATGATACCTTGTAAAAATATATTAGCAACTAGACTTCTAGGTATATGATTTAGAATAATTAGGCAGATTTATAAGATTCTGATTTCATACTAATTATGTCTCACAGAAATCACATTTTAGGTTCTAAGTAGCAAAATATCAATTACTTATAGTTTGAAATACATGTATTAAATTCAAATATCTATTCCACTAACAACAATTTTAGTTGAATACGAGCAATTTGGCTTGGCCATAATAATGGTTAAACCAGTCATTCATATAGATAGTTAAAGTGTGTACTAATTAGGCTTGCAGATTACACTAACTAGTACATTTGCTAGTACATTTAAATTCAAAGTGACCTGAATATTTAGGTAAATGGTCTTTCAGAAACAGAGACAAAAATCAATAAATGTATATGCATATGCCATACTTGGCTAGAATGAATAGTTCACTCATAGCTACCTACCTACTTCCTGCCTCTGATCCATTCAACTTCTTAATAGTGTATTTTCTCAAACATAGCTCTGATCATGTCAGTATACTTCACAAAAATCTTCAATGGCTCCTCATTGCTAAATACATTAGGTTCAAACTCCTCACTCTAGCATTTAAAACCCTAACATTTATTTTATATCAGCAAGATCCCAATATATTTGGAAATTAAACAATATATTTTTACTAACCCATGTTTCAAAAGAAGTTATTAAAGGAAATTAGAAAATATTTTGAACTGGATGAAAATTTAAATACAACATATCAGAATTTAAGAAACTCAGCCAAAGCAGTGCTAAGTGGGAAATTTGTCATTAAATGATTATATTAGAAAAGAAAGAAAAGACTTAACTCAGTAATATCAGCTTTACTTTCAAAACCTGAAAAAGAAAAGTAAAACCCTTAAACCCCAGGCAAACAGAATAATAGTAGTAATACAGATAAAAGTAGAAATCAATAAAATTGAAATTAGAAAAACAAAAACAGGTTCTTTGAAAAGTTCAGGAAATCTGAAATATCTGAAAAAAATTTTTAAAGAATGCTATGAAGCAATGGCTTTGGACACTGTCTTAGTTTAGACAACTTGGGCTCCTATAACAAAATACCATAAACTGGGTGACTTGTCAGCAACAGAATTTTATATCTCACAGTTCTGAAGGCTAGAAGTATGAGATAATGGTGCCAACATTGTTGGCTTCTGGTGAGAACCCTCTTTCAGATTGCAGACTACTGACGTCTCTGTATTCTTACATGACAGAAAGAGAACTAGCTAGCTCATTTATGAGGGCTCCACCTTCATGACCTAATTACCTCCTACAGGCTCCCCCTACAAACACAGGAATTTTGGGAAGACACAAATATCTAGTTCATTGCAGTTAAAGATTAAAGTATATGAAACTCTTCATGTAGAGAAAAGTATATATAATACAGGAGTTTGCAGAAAGGGTAAAAATGACAAGACAATTAATAAGCATATAAATGAATAAATGTCTTATAATGTAGTAGTATTTTGTCTTTGTTTAATAGTGTGCAGTAGTCATCAAATTATGTAGATCTATAACAAATGCATATAAAGGAAACAAGGTGATAATGTAGGGAAATAAAGTTTTAATTTTGCAAGGGGAAAATGCTACTAAATATAAAATGGTGTTGGAAAAAAGTGGTATTGGCAATGATACTGGTGCTTATTAATTCACTTGCAACTTGTTTCGGAGAATGTGAACCTATATTTTAAAAAGGGAAATGTAAGGTGCTGTCCCCATACACCAAAGTTTTGTGTTTGATCCCTGGTCAGGGCACATAAAAGAATCAACTAGTGAATGCATAAATAAGTGGAATAACAAATTGATGTTTCTCTCTCTCTCTCTCTCTCTCAAAAATTCAATATTTTTTAAAAAGGGAAAAATAAAAGTATTATAAGATGATTCCATTGCAAAGAAATAAATAATGTGCATATATTTTACACCTGAAAGTCTGTAGAAACACATTTATATCAAAAGCATGTGGTAAAACCGAGGGACTGATTATTTTCAGAAATAGGGCTATAGTCTAAAAAATAAACACAGAATGCTCACAGGAGGAAAGAGTCTGTGGGAGAGGAGAGGAGAGGAGAGAGAGAGAGAGAGAGAGAGAGAGAGAGAGAGAGAGAGAAAGAGAGAGAGAGAGAGAGAGAGAGAGAGAGAAAAGAAGAAGAAGGAGAAGGAGGAGGAGAAGAAGGAGAAGGAGGAGGAGGAGAAGAAGAAAGAAGGAAGAAGACAGAAGGAAGGAGAGAAGAAAAAGGGAGTGATGAGAAAATCCTAAGGCACACAAATAAAATGTAGTGATATCAATGACTATTAATGGTTTTGTTAGGGCAGTGTGTTAATTAAACCATTAAAATGGTGTAATTGTTGAATGTGTAAAATAACTATGTGAGATATAGCTAACAACAAAGCACATAGCATATACAGTAAAGAAGCATTATCAAAATTATGAATCATGGCACTTTCTACAGTTTGGTTTGTGAAAGATAATTGTGGATTAAACTGTTGACAATATTCTATGAAAGGAAATTATAAATATTCTCATTAAAATGTTGCATCAATAACAGAAAAGTCAAAGTGACTTGGAATTAATGCAGTAATAACTGGAGAACATATTTTTAAATAATATGATTTATTTAGTAAGAGCTTTGACAACAGACATAAACACTCATAATAGTGAATGTGATAATTATAATTACTTCTCCAAAAATTGCCTGTATATTGTCCTTCATATACATATTGGCTCTAATTATATCCTAGAGAATATGATTTAGATAAAAATATAAGTTTTTCTTTTAAAATATAAGATAATACTCTTTCTGGAGAGAGGGCTTTAAAAAGAAGATAGATTCTTATCTGTGTAGCATTATCTTTGTAAGTGTAAGGGAAGTTGGATTTCTACATATAGCTTACTAATTGGATTGTAAATTTTTTCCTTTCTAGTCAAACAAGCATTAGTCACAGCAGAGGCTGGTTAGAATCCGGCAAGAGATTGATCAATATGGCAAGCAAACCATCTAGAGAATAGGTATTTATTTTTGGTAGTCGAAATCACACTTAAAATATATATATTTTTCCTCACCTGATAATATGTTTATTAATTTGAGAGAGATACAAAAGAACCATTGATCAGTTGCCTCCAGTACACACTCCAACTGGGGATCAAACCCACAACCTAGGTATGTGCCCTGACTGGAAATTGAACTGGCAACCTTTTTTGGTATAAGGGACGGTGCTCCAACCATCTGAGCCACCCAACCAGGGCTATAAAAGTATTTATATTTTACAATTATAAAGATAATTCATATGTGTTTCAGAAATGTTGGAAAACTTTAAAACCATAAATAAGAAAATAAATCACTTACATTTCCACTAGTAGAGAAAATTGTTGATATTTTGCTGTATATTTTCCCAGTTGTGTATGTCTATATTAATATAAATGTGTCTCACAGACTTTCAATCCTGATTTTAATTTAAATAAGATTAAAATTTTGGGGACATTTATCATTTCTAGACAAGTTTAGATTTTAAATTTGGATTACAGGACTTCTGCTTCTGGCCAAGATGGTGTAATAGGAAATTAACTCCAACATGATATACCTTAAAATTCAGATGAAATATATGAAAAAACAACTTTCAATTTATTGGACATAAGGCCATAAAGGACAGTGATCTCTAAGAAATGGAAAACAATAAGTCCTACGATAACCCAGTTTATTGCCTAGGAAGATAATGCAGACCACAGTGCACAGAGGGAGAGGCTGGACAGTTTCCTTGAGTTGAGGAGTTGGAGCTAGTAGTCCAGGAAGGCTAGAATTCACAGGACAGAATAATGGAGAGAAAATTGCTGCATCAAAAGAGAACTCTGGAACTCACATGGGTATAGAAGTAGTACTTGTTTCCATTAGTCAGATTGGAAATCCTCATATTTCATGAGTCATTGGAGTACTTGGAAGGTTTTTGCCTTCATAGTGAAACATGGTTGAAAAGTTAGAAGGCCCTCCATGTTTCTTGGTACTCAGAAGCTACCAGATAAAGCACTAGCAGAAAACAGTTGGGGACAAGGCTAGGAATGAAGGAAGAGACAAGGATTGTTGTCATCAGGAAGGAAGTTCCAGTGAAAAATCCTAACAAAATCTCAAGGGGGATAGTGGGTTGCAGGGAAGGCAGCTAGTCTCATTCTGATAATAGAAATTAGATGAGTGGGTAGGACAGTATGTAACTGTGTGTGTCTAGGTCAGTGGTGGGGTAATGAATTGGGGAACAAGAAACAGGATGATAAGGTATGCTGGGTATGTAAATGTTGTGGGCTCACAAGTTGTTGGCAGTGCTGGAAAGCCAGGCAACAAAACTGGGATTCAGCACATCGGGCAGAATAGAGTCTACAAAGATGGATGTCTGTGCAGGGGCCTGACAAAGTCCATGGCCGAGGAAGGGTCCTCTAGCATAGAACTTTCCCAGCAGTGCTCAGAGAGATCCCTAGAATTCTGTGGTTAGGTGCCAGGGCCACTGTCCCTGAGGGAGAAGAAAGGGTACTAAGTGAACAGGACTCCGGGATTATAATCTTTACTTCAACCAGATTGCTCTGTTTTACTTGTGTTCATGGATTCAGTTTCTTCGAAAGCTTCTGTTGGAACATGGGATCCACATCTAAAACTATAATTTTTCAAGTGCCAACTGTTTCAAGTGCCTACTATGTGATAGGTACTTTCAAATACAGGATCTTATCTTGTTTTCAAAGAATTCTGTAAATTTTAGCAGGGATTCCTGCACTGTCCTTTGCAATAACCTCTATAATCTCAATAGCCTGAGAATCTTTTCCTCCCTTATGATGTATAGTCAAAATGGTAACTGGTGAGTCTCTGCTACCCTCCATATGATGAAACATTCCCAACAACTGTATAGATACCATCAGGCATACTGCAAACCAGTATATTCTTATGGGGCAGATATACTTACAAGAGGCAGTGGAAAGATGGTAATTCTTTTTTTTTTTTAAATTAAAGTTAATATGCCCACCAAGAAACCATTGTTCATCTCCTAGGAGGATTACAGAGCTTTAGGGATTCAGCCCCTGTAGATGTCTGCTTATACTGTGATTTCTATTGTGTTTCCTCATTTACCACTTATAAAGAAGGCTTTGGTTTCTGACCATATAGGTAAGCTCATTCATATGTTGATGTGATCAGTGGTCTGTTTCAAATAAGACATCTTATGAGAATCTTACTGCAAATATCTGGTTTCAAAAACCCTTACTAACTTCAGAGTTATATCCCAAGAACCAGTAGATCATATGAAAAGTAGACTCTATTCACCAGCCTATTTGAAAAACAACTTGAGAATTGTTTAAGATGCTAGGAGGGATACCTAGGTATCTAAATATCCTCCAGGTGCACTTTTTACTGTGGCTCCAGAAAGAGGGATGCAACAGCCAGGAGGCTTCTGCAGGTAGTAAGATGTTCAATGTCAGGGGTAAGTAGGTGTCTTGGGCTGTTTCTCTGGGAGCAGGGCATACAGTCTTCAGAGGAAGAGGAAATGATAAGCTGGTCAGCAGGCCAGGTTCCATAGTTGTACAGGAGGACACATGGAAAAAACCAGGGGAAGGGTGCCATAATACAGGAAAGTGCTGGGACTGGATAAAAATGCCAGCACCTGGGCAGGGTCAGCTCTCAAGAAGCCCTAGGGCTCAGGAAGGACTGTAGGTAAATAAAGCCCACAAATAACCCCCAAATTGTGTTTGCTTCTCCTTGTCACCTTCCTTCTTTAGGCCTGCTTCTAGTACCTTAGCCACAGGGCCCTTCTTTTTGTTGCCTGAAAAACATGGAATACTGGGAAGAGATATGAAGAAAGAAATGAAAGGTCTGTCACAGGCTGAGAGGGGTAGGAACAGCCTAGGCCTAGGTGAATTGAGGACTGAGATCTAGACCTAGTCCTGTCACTTATTAGGCATTATGGTCTTGTGCAAATTGCCAAGTGCTAGGGGTTTTAGGTTCTTCATCTGAGAAGTGGGTTTGATAAGCCCTGACTTGAAGGACTGCTGGAATGTATGTAATGTAAGTAAAGCATCTGGACAAAGCCTCACATTGATTGGATCTTTAATAAAAAGCAGAAATTTCTAATATGATTTTGACTCCAGACTCTATCACTTGCTTCTCTGTAATTGTGTGTGTGTGTTCCATGACATCTCAGAGAATATGCATCATTCTAGGACAAAAGATACCAACTGAGCCAAACGTTGTACATCAAGGGTGGGGAATCTTTTTTATGCCAAGGGCCATTTGGATATTTATAACATCATTCTCAGGCCATACAAAATTATCAACTTAAAAATTAGCCTGCTATGTTTGGGCAAACATTTAATTAACCCTTAATGTCTTGGCAGGGCCAGACCAAATAATTCCGCAGGTCTTATATGGCTTGCGGGCCAGACGTTTTCCATCCCTGTTGTAAATATAACTCAGTACATTTTCCTTGTTTGTGGCTATATTAATTTGGATATGAGGAAATCTTCCTCAGCTGAATGCAACTCAAAACTCCTAGAATTTTGTCAGCCATGGGAGACCCCAAGTAGGACTGCTAGAGGCATCCTCCTCCAACAGAGCCCTCATTTGATTTGGTTGATGGAGTGGCTTTGATGGCAGTGGAGGAGGAGCAGGCTCTCTGGGGAACACTTGGTGTTCCAGCAGCAAGCACAACATCTGAGGACTAAAGGGTCCCAGATTCGATTCCAGTCAAGGGCATATGCCCGGGTTGTGGGCTTGATCCCCAGTAGGGGGTGTGCAGGAGGCAACTGATCAATGATTCTCTCTCATCATTGATGTTTCTAGCTCCCTCTCCCTTCCTTTCTGAAATCAATAAAAATATATTTTAAAAAGCATAAATGAGCCATTGAGCTGGGGCTAACATTTATTAATATTTAATTTTGCATACATTCTTCAATTATCCAAACAAATACAGGTATATATTTTTAAATTTACAAAACAGCAGACTAAATGGAATATAGGAATCCTAGGATAACCATCTTGTACATTTCCCTCTATTTCTTGAACTCATCTATTTCATTGCTGAGCACTTTTACATTTCTAATTCCCATTCCAATGCTATGCTATCCTGCTCCAGATCACAAAGTAAGATGGAAAGTTCCCCAGTTTGTTTTGTAGAACAGCAAACTTATTATCCTTAAACCTGTTAAACAACACTAAATACATAACCAATGCCATTCATGAACCTAGACTCTGAAGCTAATAATTCTTTTAGGAAGCGGAACATTTGAAACATACTAAAAAGGAAAAAAAATCTTCAATTCATCCATCCACTAGATAGAACCTTGATTTCCCTCTTTAAACACCAAGTTGAGAATCTCTCTCAGACTTCACTCAAGACAGGAGAAGCTACTGGATATGACACTGGAACTTTTACTATCACTGGTGGCAGCTTTGGCCTCAGGTCTCTCTCTCTCTCATCTTTCAATGCATCCTCATACCAGCATGGGAGAGCAGTGGATTCATTACCAGTGACCCTGGTGAAAAATTTCAGGACTTTCATCTTGGTATGAAAGGCTCTACAAATTTAACATCTGCAAGTTTGAGCATTGCTCACTCTATAGCTCAGCATGGAAAAGCGCTCAGTGAGGGAGAATTTATTAAAGAAACTCTCCTAAGATGTGCACCAGTTCTATTTCACGATATGCAGAATAAAGATGCAATTATTAAGAGAATACCTGAGTTACCACTCAGTAGAAATATCATAAAAGACCGAATAATGAGACTGAACACAAACGTACAACATCAATTAAAGAGAGACATAAGGAAGTGTAAATATTTTTCAATCTCTCTTGATGAAACTACTGATGTCACATCACATGCTCAGTTGGCCATTATTGGTCGATATCCTGATGGTCTCACAATGAGAGAAGAGTTGATAAAGTTAGTGTCAGTGTCAACAAGTAAATCAGGAAGCGAAATATGTAAGGTTGTTATACAAACATTTCGTGACCTAAGCATTGATATTTCTAAAGTTGTGTCAGTGACAACAGATGGGGCACCAAATATGGTGGGGGAAAAAGTTGGATTTGTCAAATTGTTTATAGAAGCTATTGGACATCCGATTGTGCCTTTTCCTTGTATTATCCATCAGGAGGCTTTATGTGCCAAGGCAGGATTCACCGACTTAAACGACTTAATGTCAGTTGTTACAAAAATAGTTAATTTAATAGCTGCTCGCCCCCTTCACAAGCGAGAATTTTCGGCACTTTTACTGGAGGTTGATTCCACCTACCATGGACTGCTGATGTACAATAATGTAAGATGGCTGAGCCGAGGCAAAGTTCTTGAACGCTTTGTGGAGTGCTTTGAAGAAATTAAGGTATTTCTTGACGATAAGGATCTGGGAAACTTTCCTCAGCTTAATGATGATAAGTGGGTCAAAACCCTGATGTTTTTTATAGACCTCTAGGTTCATATTAATGAACTGAACTTAAAGTTACAAGGTTTTGGCAAAAGTATTGACGTTATGTTTGGATACATAAAAGCTTTTGAAAGTAAAGTTAAAATTTTCATGCGAGATGTAGAAACTAAAACTTATAAGTATTTTCCTCGAGTAACAAAGTATTTTGAGAAGGCCAGTGCAGCTGTACAAAATGAAATGGAACTCTTGCATATGAAGTACCATCATGTTTTAGACTCGTTACTTGACCAGTCTAGTGATAGATTTAGTCAATTTAGAAGTCTAGAACAGACCATGAAAATAATTAAATATCCTGATGTAGTAGTTTACAGTAGTTTGGAATTAAATGGTTTCCAATGGATGCAAATTGATGATTTGGAGATGCAACTTGCAGAATTTCAAGACAGTATCTGGGCTCAGGTGTTTGTCGACTTGAGGTCAAAACTTGAGAATCTGGAAAGGTGCCGCTTGGAGAATCAAGAGGAGTGCCACTACGAACAGGAAATTTGGAGTGCCTGGAACCGACTACCAGACACTTTTAGCACCCTGAAAAATATAGCAATGGCTTTACTCACAATTTTTCCCTCTACATACTTTTGTGAGGCCTTATTCTCAGCATTAAATAATATCAAAACCAACAAAAGAAACAGATTGACAGATGAAGTTAGTAGCGCTTGCTTGGGCCTGAAGTGTACAAAATACCAACCTTCAATTGAAGATTTAGCCAATGAAATTCAGCAACAAAAAAGTCACTAATAGGCAGGTTAGTTAAAGAATCCCCTCTCCCCCTCACTTATCTTAGTTCACGGCACCCCACACAAGCTAAATAATATCAAGACCAACAAAAGAAACCGACTGACGGATGAACAAAGAAGTCACTAAGCAGGTAAGTTAAATATTTAGTTTTTGGTTTATTAAATACAATTATATATAACAATTATACATTTATGTTATTTAAACTATAAATATCACGAAATAATGTTTTTTCCTCAAAGTGACACACTACCCGAGTTATGCTCAGTTTTTTGGTGAAGTTTGACACACCAAGCTCAAAAGGTTGCCCATCACTGGCCTATAGATTCCGGGTAAGACAGTAGGTTATGTGTGGTCAGGCACTGTGGTATCCCCTCTGTTCTGGTGTGAGTGGAGCCCTTGGTAGATATTCTGAATGACTCTGGGCACTGCCTAGGCTTCTTCTGTTCTTCTGACTTGAGGACACATGATTCAGACCAAATCCCTCACCCACCTTCCCCTTGCTGGGGATTACTTGAGCCCCTGTAAGGGGAGATGAGTGGACATTTCAGACTGTAGACTGTAATCACAATCTTTACCCTTCTCCAATGTTGACAGGAGTGGGGGGAAGACTTTTAGATATCCCTACTATTCTGAGGTGGAAGGTACCCTCAGTGTTCACTCAAGATTCTCATCTTTCTCTTGTCAAAGCCTGGACCCCACCCCTCTACTGGCCTGAAACAAAACTCTCAGAACAGGAGCTCACATTCCTGAGATCTATAGGATGAAGCAAGGGGCATCACACTTGACCACACTTACCTAGCAACCCCCACCACCCCGGTTTTACAGTAAAGGCTGGATGAACTTGTGGGAATCCCTAGAATAGAGGGATCATTTTGGTCCTTACCTTGATGCCTGGAAGGGCCTGGGATTCCTCCCTCTGTTGATGTGTGGTCACCCTTCTTAAACCAAGGCTTCACTTCCATGAAACAAGAGGAAGTGAGGGGGTTTCAGATTTAATCACCATGCCATACGTCCTATCATAGCTGACCGGAGGGACTTGGCCCTATCTTGGCCCCACCCCACTCTCTAACCTCAGATTAATTCCTGGAGAGCTTTAGACATCCCTCTGCTGAAAAGAGTCCTACCCTTGAGACCATCAGGTGAGAGTGACATCACACCTCATCTGGACACTGTGCATCAGGGAAGAAGCAAGGCAGGGAAGGGGCCTTATATCTCCAAGCACTGGGGAGGGGTGACCCTGAATCCTTATTCAGTGTCTTCACTTTAACTCCAGGAAGAGCCTTAGGCTGATATAAAATTACCTGGTCAGACCTAATTCTTCACTACCCTGAAACCAATGACAAAATTGATAAGAGACCACATCCATCCACCCCTGCTTAAGGTCTCCCAGACATGACAACAGGGGCTGAATTCAGTATGTTCTGGTACAGTAGGTACACTTCGTCACCCCTTAGGTATTCAACTCTATCCCCAGTAGGGGCTGAGGCTCCTCCCTCTGGTTACTTGAGTCTGCCTTTCTCAGACAAAGATCTTCACCACCATGAGACTTCCTCCATCCAATGCTAGCTGAAAATGAGGGGAGACTCAGACAGACTGACCTGCCTGGGGACTACCAGGGCTGACAACAGGAGTGGGGCAGGTTTCTGTGGGGACCTCTTTGTCTGAAGTGGGAGTTACCCTTAGGCATTCAGAAGGTATTCCTATTTACTCCTGTCAGGGCCTGCATTCTTTCCATTCTGCTGAATTGAGGATGCATCCTTCAGGCCAAGGATCTGTCTCCCAGAGACACCAGACAATGAAGTGAGGGGAGGGCAGGAGGTTGGAGGAGGATGCCTCTAACAGCCCTACTTGGGGTCTTCCATGGCTAACAGCAGGAGAAGGATAGGGCTAGTGATCCTTCTATCTACAGGTGAAGGTACTCAGTACTACCTCAGATCCTCACTTTTTTTTTTTTTTTTTTTTTTTTTTTTTTCCTTCCAATTTTTTTATTAAGGTATTATATGTGTACATATCTTACCATTGCCCCCCCCCACACCACTCCCATATATGCCCTCACCCCCCAGAGTTTTGCGTCCATTGGTTATGCTTATATGCATGCATACAAGTCCTTTAATTGATCTCTTATCTTCCCCACCTCTCCCTAACCTTCCTGCTGTAATTTGACAGACTGTTTGGTGCTTTACTGCCTCTGTATCTATCTTTTTGTTCAAGTTTTTAATGTCCTTTATTATCCATAAATGAGTGAGGTCATGTGGTATTTTTCTTTCATTGACTTGCTTATTTCACTTAACATAATGTTCTCCAATTCCATCCAGGTTGCTGCAAATGGTAAGAATTCCTTCTTTTTTATGGCAGCATAATATTCCATTGTGTAGATGTACCATAGTTTTCTGATCCAGTCATCTGCTGATGGGCACCTAGGCTGTTTCCAGATCTTAGCTATTGTAAATTGTGCTGCTATGAACATAGGGGTGCATATTTCCTTTCTTATTGGTGTTCCCAGTTTCTTAGGATATATTCCTAGGAGTGGGATTACTGGGTCAAATGGGAGTTCCATTTTCAGTTTTTTGAGGAAACTCCATACTGTTCTCCACAGTGGCTGCACCAGTCTGCATTCCCACCAGCAGTGCACGAGGGTTCCTTTTTCTCCGCATCCTCGCCAACACTTGTTGTTTGTTGATTTGTTGATGATAGCCATTCTGACAGGTGTGAGATGATAGCGCATTGTTGTTTTGATTTGCATCTCTCGTATAATTAGTGACCTTGAGCATGTTTTCATGTGTCTCTTGGCCTTCCTTCTGTCTTCTTTGGAAAAGATTCTATTTAGGTCCTTTGCCCATTTTTTTATTGGATCATTTATCTTCCTTTTATTAAGTTGTATAAGCTGCCTGTAGATGTTGGAGATTAAACCTTTATCAGTGATGCCATTTGCAAATATGTTCTCCCATGCAGTGGGCTTTCTTGTTGTTTTGTTGATAGTTTCTTTTGCTGTAAAAAAGCTTTTTATTTTGATGTAGTCCCATTTGTTTATTTTCTCTTTAGCTTCCATTGCCCTAGGGGCAGTATCGGTGAAGAAGTTCTTTTGACATATGTCTGAGATTTTGCTGCCTGTGGATTCCTCTAGTATTTTTATGGTTTCCCGTCTTATGTTTAAGTCCTGTATCCATTTTGAGTTTATTTTTGTGTATGGTGTAAGTTGGTGATCTAGCTTCATTTTTTTCCATGTGTCTGTCCAATTTTCCCAACACCATTTATTGAAGAGACTGTCTTTATTCCATTGTATGTTCATGCCTCCTTTGTCAAATATTAATTGAGCATAGTGGTTTGGATCAATATCTGGATTCTCTATTCTGTTCCATTGATCTATATGTCTGTTCTTGTGCCAGTACCAGGCTGTTTTGAGAATAGTGGCTTTGTAATACAGCTTGAAATCTGGTATTGAGATCCCTCCTACTTTATTCTTCTTTCTCAGGATTGCTGTGGCTATTCGGGGTCTTTTTTTATTCCAGATGAATTTTTGGAGAGTTCTTTCAAGGTCTGTGAAATATGCCATTGGTATTTTAATGGGGAGTGCATTGAATCTATAGATTGCTTTGGGTAGTATGGACATTTTAATGATGTTGATTCTACCAATCCATGAACATGGTATGTTCTTCCATCTGTTTACGTCTTCCTCTATCTCTTTTTTCAGTGTCCTGTAGTTTTCCGTGTATAGGTCTTTTACCTCCTTAGTTAAGTTTATTCCTAGGTATCTTAATTTTTTTGGTGCGATGGTAAATGGGATTGCCTTTTTAGTCTCTCTGTCTGTAAGTTCACTATTGGTGTATAGAAAGGCCATAGATTTCTTGGCGTTAATTTTGTATCCTGCTACATTGCCGAATTCATTTATTAAGTCTATTAGTTTTTTGATGGAGTCTTTCGGATTTTTTATGTACAATATCATGTCGTCTGCAAATAAAGACAGCTTTACTTGTTCTTTTTCCAATTTGGATGCCTTTTATTTCTTCTTCTTGTCTAATTGCATTAGCTAATACTTCCAGTACTATGTCAAACAGGAGTGGTGAGAGTGGGCATCCCTGTCTTGTTCCTGTTCTTAGGGGAAATGTTTTTAGCTTTTGTCCATTGAGTATGATGTTTGCTGTGGGTTTATCATATATAGCTTTTATTATGTTGAGGTATGAGCCTTCCATTCCCACCTTGTTGAGAGTTTTTATCAAGAAAGGGTGTTGGATTTTGTCAAATGCTTTTTCTGCATCAATTGATATGACTATGTGATTTTTATCTCTCAATTTGTTTATGTGATGTATCACGTTTATTGATTTGCGGATATTGTACCATCCTTGCATTCCTGGGATAAATCCTACTTGGTCATGGTGTATGATCTTTCTGATGTGCTGCTGGAGCCGATTTGCTAGAATTTTGTTGAGGATTTTGGCATCTATGTTCATGAGGGATATTGGTCTGTAATTCTCTTTCATTGTGTTGTCTTTATCTGGTTTTGGTATTAGGGTGATGCTGGCTTCATAGAAGGAGCTTGGAAGTGTTCCTTCCTCTTGAATTTTTTGGAATAGTCTGAGGAGTATAGGTTTTAGTTCTTCCTTGAATGTTTGGTAGAACTCTCCTGTGAAGCCATCAGGCCCCGGGCTTTTGTTTGCCGGAAGCTTTTTGATGACTTCTTCAATTTCGTCCATAGTTATTGGCCTATTGAGCTGTTGAGATTCTTCTTGATTGATTTTTGGAAGGTTGTATTTTTCTAGGAATATGTCCATTTCCTCCAGGTTGTCCAGTTTGTTGGAATAGAGCTGTTCGTAGTATTTTGTAACAATCCTTTGTATCTCAGCGGGGTCTGTTGTTATTTCACCTCTTTCATTTCTGATTTTGTTTATTTGGGTCCTCTCTCTTTGCTTCTTGGTGAGCCTGGCTAGAGGTCCATCAACCTTGTTTATCTTTTCAAAGAACCAGCTCTTGGTTTTGTTGATCTTTTGTATTGTTTCTTTGGTCTCTATGTCATTTATCTCCGCTCTGATCTTTGTTATTTCCTTCCTTCTGGTTACACTGGGCTTTTCTTGCTGCTCTTTTTCTAGCTCTTGGAGTTGTAGGGTTAGGTAATTTATTACCATTGTTTCTTGTTTTTTGCAATAGGCTTGTAGAGCTATGAACTTCCCTCTCAAGACTGCTTTCGCTGTGTCCCATAGATTTTGGATTGTTGTGTTTTCATTGTCATTTGTTGCCATGATGTTTTTTATTTCTTCCTTGATCTCTCTGGTGACCCAGTCCTTGTTTAATAGCATGCTGTTTAGTCTCCATGTGTTTGATTTCTTTGGATTGTATTTATTGTAGTTGATGTCCAGTTTTATGCCACTGTGATCTGAGAAGATGCTTGATATAATTTCTATCTTCTTGAATTTGAAGAGACTTTGCCTGTGACCCAGCATATGGTCTATCTTTGAAAATGACCCATGTGCACTTGAGAAGAATGTATATTCTGTGGCTTTGGGGTGAAATGTTCTGAAGATGTCAATTAATTCCATCTGGTCTAGTGAGTCATTTAGGATTGCTGTTTCTTTGCTGATTTTTTGTTTAGAGGATTTGTCCAATGGTGATAGTGGGGTATTAAAGTCTCCTACTATGATTGTATTGCTATTAATCTCTCCCTTGATATCTTCCAGGAGTTTTTTTATGTATTTGGGTGCTCCTATATTGGGAGCGTATATGTTTACCAGAATTATTTCTTCTTGTTGGATTTCTCCCTTTAGTATTATGAAGTGGCCTTCCTTATCTCTTGTGATGGCATTTACTTTGAGGTCTAATTTGTCAGATATAAGTATTGCTACCCCAGCTTTTTTTTCATTTCCATTTGCCTGGAAGATATTTTTCCATCCCTTCACTTTCAATCTGTGTGAGTCTCTTGTTCTGAGGTGGGTCTCTTGTAGACAGCATATATATGGGTCATGCTTTTTTATCCATTCAGCCACTCGATGTCTTTTGATTGGAGCATTTAGTCCATTTACATTTAAAGTTATTACTGAAAGGTATTTGTTTGTCGTCATATCTATTTTTGTGTCTGTATTCCTTCTTACCTGTTTATTTCTTCTTTTTACAGTATTCCCTTTAGCAATTCTTGCATTGCTGGTTTGGTGGTGATAAACTCCCTGAGTCTTTTTTTTGTCTGCGAAGCTCCTGATTTCCCCTTCAATTTTGATTGATAGTCTTGCTGGATATAGTATTCTTGGATTCAGTCCTTTGCTTTGCAACACTTTGTATACCTCCTTCCATTCACTTCTAGCTTGTTGTGTTTCTGTTGAGTAATCATTTGACAATCTGATGGGTGTTCCTTTGTAGGTAACTCTCTGTCTCTCTCTTGCTGCCTTTAAGATTCTCTCTTTATCATTTATATTTGCCATTGAGATTATGACATGTCTTGGTGTGGGTCTTTTGGGGTTGATCCTGCTTGGGACTCTCTGTACTTGCGTAACTTTTATCTTTCCCATATCCGGGAAGTTTTCTGTCATTATTTCTTCAAATAGATTTTCTAATCCCTGCTGCTCTTCTTGTCCTTCTGGCAGCCCTATTATACGCATGTTACTTCGCTTCATGTTGTCCCGAAGCTCCCTTAGGCTTTCCTCCTGCTTTTTAATTTTTTTCTCCAATTGCTGTTCAGATTGAGCTTGTTTCTGTACCTGATCTTCTAACTCACTAATTCGGTCCTCTGCTTCTTGTAGTCTACTGTTGAAACTTTCCATGGTGTTTTTGATTGTAGCTATATCACTTTTCATTTCTTCCTGATTCTTGCATAAGTTGTTGATTTTCTCATCCATCCGATGTATAAATTCCACGACCATTGCTCTGAACTCCTTTTCGGTCATGTTGCAAGCTTCAGTTTCACTAATTTCCTTTCTTGGCGACTCCACATTTTCTTTCCTCTGTGAGTTATTTCGTTTCCCCATTCTGGCTATCACCAGAAAGCTCAAGCTTCCGTTTGTGTGGACCTCGGCCGTGCGCTGTGGGGACTTCGCTCCACCCGAGTTTCACTGAAGTGCTCTGACACTAGGACGTGTGGCTGCCTTTGGTTGGTGGGAACCAGACTTGCCCAGGGTCAGTGTCCCCAGTGTTCCGTGTGGTCTCTCGTGTGCACACTTAGAATCAGGGGCCTTGTCAGCACCACACTGTTGGTATGTGCCGAAAATGAGATCCTTAGCATATGCCAGGAGTCAGAGTTTCCCTGTATCTGCACCAAGAATCGAGTGTCAGAGTCTCTGTTGCCTTGTGCAGTTTCTCGTTGAGAATCAGGGTCCCTGTGTGTGCATGCACCAACAATTGGGGTCGTTGGCTCTTAGTGTGAATGCGCTGTGAGTCAGGGATCCCAGGCAGCTGTGTTCGGCGTGCCAAATTCCCTGAAGTGGAGCTGCGTCCTGTGTGTGCTCTCTCTACTGAGCCAAACCGGCTAGGGCGCACACTCTCAAATCCCTGAAGGTGAGCTGCCTTTGTGCACTCTCCCAGAATCCCCGAAGAGGGGCGGAGTCCGTCCTGCGCGCCAAATTCCCCAAAGGGAAGCCCCTTTGTGCACGCTCTAAGATTCCCCGAAGGGGAGCTGTGACCCGCAAGCCAAATTCCCCCCAATTCCCCTAAGGGGAGCCCTCTGTGCGCTCTGACAGATTTCCCCGAAGGTGAGCTGCTTCTGTCCTGTGCGCCAAATTCCCTAAGGCGGAGCGCGCGTCCCTGCGCAAAGCTCTGCAGCTTGAGCGAGGGGCGTGTCTATTAGTTACTATGGCGCTATCAGCGTGCGCCTGCGGGGAGGGGGATAGGCTCTTTGACTCACGGGAATCTGCCAGGAAGTCTGGATTCTTGTTGTTTCTTCCACTGAAGCTGTGATAGCAGTTCTCTGTCCCCAGTGGCTGCAGGGTCCTGGTTTGTGTCAGAAGCCAGGATCCGAGTCTCAGGCAGCTCTGTTTCTCAAGATGGCGTGGTCTCCGCGTCCGCACCAGCTGCCGAGAAGTGTCTGCTTTGTGCGCGGGGCTCCGTCGTCTAGGACTGCCCGGTTAGGCAGCCCCTTGGAAGCCCTGCGGAATCTAACTGACCCTAGCTCATACCCACACACACACCACTCACGTCTACACGTCTACACTCTCCTCTATGGGTTCCTCACTCACACTCTCTCTCTCCCTACCTTCTTGCCGGTCGCCATCTTTCCGGAAGCTAGGTCTATTTTTTCAGATCCTCACTTTGACTCCTGGCAGGGCTGGGGCTCCTCCCTTTGTTGGCCAGGGGTTGCAACTCTCAGTTCAAGACAGTCATCTCATTAACACCACCAAGAAGAGAGTAAGGCTGGGCCTGAGCCTGACAGGCCTGCCTGGGATTCAACAGAACTAACAGCAGGATCAGTGTGGTATCTGCACAACTCCCTCTGTGTTCTGCCTTGATGATTATCCTCAGTCCTCTTCAAGGTATTTATTCCTGACATGACCTAAAATTGTTCCTTTTTGCTGACTTGAGAATGCTTCCCTCAGGCAAAGGCCCCCAACTCCCAAAGATGCCAGGCAAGGACGTAAGGAGGGGGGAAGGGATATCTGTGCCTGACAGCCCTGCCTGGGACCTCTCAGAGCTCTGAGAAAGGGCAGGTTTCTGTAGGGTCCTCTCAGCCCAACATAAAGGGCCTGAAGCTCCTCCCTTTGATCCCCAGAAATTGAACCATTTAGGCCAAGGCCTACAACTCCCTGAGATCCCCGATTTGTAAATGAGGTAGAAAGAGATTCAACCTGACAGTATTTTCCGGGGTCCCAAAGGCTGCCGATGGAATCCGAATGAATTTCTGTCTCGATTCCTCTAGGTTCTGTGGTATACCCACATTCCTTCCAAGGAATTTATATTAATTCCTAAAAAGGCAGGCACCCTATCCCTTCTGCAGACCTGACATTATGGCCCTCAGGCCAAAGCTCCTATATGCTCATAACCCACCCACAAGGAAGTATAGAGCATTGCGTTGTGGGAGGCACTCTGTCTAAACACCCTGGGCCTCTAGAAGCTGAGAGTAAGGATGTATGTCTGTGTGCTCTTTTCTGTATGATAGGAGGTTCCCTCAGCCCTCCATAAGGTTCCTCTCCTTATCACCTAGCAGAGCCTGGGACACTTCCCTCTGAGGCATCAGAGTCCTCACCCCTCAGAAAAAAAAAAGTCTCACTTTCCTCAGACTCTCAAGATGGCGCCTGGATACAAAACATCCTTGACCCTGCCTGGGAATTTCCAGGGCAGACAACAAGGACAAGGCGGGGTCGGGGGAGGGGAGCTCCTTCTCTTCGCAGAGAGAGCTCCCTTCAGTTTTTTTCTCATAGTCCTCACCCCTCAGAAAAAAAGTCTTACTTTCTTCAGACTCTCAAGATGGCGCTGGGATACAAAACATCCTTGGCCGTGCCTGGAAATTTCCAGGGCAGACAAGGACAAGGCAGGGTCTGGGGGGTAAGGGAGTTGGTGGGGGGCTCCTTCTCTTTACAGAGAGAGCTCCCTTAAGGTTTTTTCCTCAGAGTTCTCACCTAGCAGGTCCACACACTCCAACCTCTGAGATCTGAGTCCAACAGGAAGCTGCTTCTCCCTCTGACTCCCAAGGCGGAAGTCCATATCGTCACTTCCGGAACTCTGCCTGAGTATTATAGAGATGAATGCAGGGACAGAACCTGACTGAATGAGGGAGGTTCTATATACTGTGGGAGGCTCCCTCAATCCTCCTTTTGGAGCCTCCCCTTGGAACCTGATAGGACCTGAGACTCCTTCCTCTGATGAACTGAGTGCAGCCCTCTCAGTGGAAATCTCGCCTCCCTCAGAGTCCCAAGGCAAAAGTTAGAACACAAAACATCCTGGTACTCTGCCTTGCATTTCCCAGGGCTCACAGTAGGAGCTGAGGGGGATGGGTCCCACTCTACTTTGGATGGAAAAATTATTCATTACTTGCCTTGATTTCTACTGCCTGAACCTCCTTCCTCTGTCAACCTGCAGCCTCACCCCTCACATCAAGACCCTTACCTCACCAAGACCGCCAAGACAGGAGTGAGGCAGGGCCTCAGCATGACTAAGGTTTACATGGAGTCTACCAGACTGTCAGCAAGGACAAGGTCGGTTTCTATGTGGCTCCCTATGTATTGGGGGTTTCCCTTAGTATTCCACAAGGTATTCATATTTTCTCCTGACAGGGCCTACACCCTCTGCCTTCACAAGTCCCCTATCTCCCTGAGATGCACATCACAGAAATATAGAGGGTATGAATGGAGGCGCCTGCCTGGGGCCTCCCAGGGCTGAAAGCAGGGCTGCATTTCTATGGGGCCCCTCTGGCATGGGTAGATAAATCATCCTTCTATAAAGGTTCTTACTTTGATGTCTGGCAGAGCATGGGATTACTCCCTCTGCTGACCTGAGTCTTGCCCCATCATATCAAAGCCATCACCTCCCTGAAAATGTACCCCATCTCCTGGTAGAAGTCAGAATCTGCCACATCTGGCCCTCATGGCCATGGTCTCCCAAGCTAACAGCTGGGGTAGGATGGACCTGGGACCAGTCTCATCTGTGATCTGAGTTCTTAGTCCTCCCTCAGGAACATCACCTTGCCTTGACTCCTGGCACTGAGTTGTTCTCCTCCCTCTGTGGACCCGAGTCCATCCACCTCAAAGCAAGAGTGGAAGACAGTAGCCCAAACTTTTCATCTTGGCACATGCAGTTAAGACAATAAATATGTAAGTTATTTGAAGACAGTTGACATGTTGCTGATATTCTTAATCTAATAGGAAAATTTTAGAGTTGCCTCCATAAAGATCTTGAGCATTTTTGTAAAGCTTCTTCTTAGGTAATTTGGATTTTCATGCTGTTATCAATGGGGTATTTAAAAAAATTCATAATGAATTTATTATCCTACACTTTGACCATTTTCCTAGAGACAATTCAATAAAAGGTTGCAGTGTTAATGAGAGAAAGGGCAGTATCTTTATAAAGTTTATTTTAATTTTTCAAGGTTTATTGAGTTATACTTGACCAAAATTGGGTTTAAAGTGTACAATGTGATTTTAAATATGCATACATATTGTGAAATGATTATAACTAACTAATTAGCCTACCCATCAATTCACATGGCTACAATTTTTTGCGTATGGTTAGAACATATAAGGTCAACTCTCTTGGAAAATTTCAAATACTGTATATATAGTAAAACTCCTGATTTTGCGGACCTCAATTTAACGGACTTTGGATTTAATGGACAAAATTTCTGTTCCATATGTCATACAGGAAAATTAACCCTGCTAATATTATAATGCTTTTTTAAATTTTTTCTTTATTGATTAACATATTACATATGTGTCCTTATCCCCCCATTGTCCCCCTCAACCCCCCACTCATGCCCTCACATCCCTGTCCATTGGTTAGGCTTATATGCATGCATACAAGTTCTTTGGTTGATCTCTTCCCCTTATTATAATGCTTTTAACCAAGATTACTTATAAATAAATTAACAAGTAATTTTTTGTTATTAATTCACTTGTTATTTTTATTTTTTGGTTAATCTTTACGTGAGGATATATTTCCCATTGCTTTTCAGAGAGAATGGAATGGAGAGAGAGAGAAAGAGAGAGAGGGAAACAGCAATACCAGACAGACATATCAATTGGTTGCCTACTGCAAAGCCCAATGGGGGCGGGGGCGGGGGGGAGTGAACCTGCAACCCAGGTACATGCCCTTGACTGGAAATTGAACCCACATCCTTTTGGTGTGCAGGCCAATACTCTAACCACTGATCCATGTTGGCCAGTGCTAATTCACTGTTATTTTTAACAAATTTTAGTTAATAATTAATATGTTGAAAAAAACATTGTAGTAATTTTGCCTTCATAAATAACTGTTACAGATGTACAAGTGTAGTCTACATATTTAAATCCAAGAGTCACTGCTCATGAACAATGTTCAGCAAATGATTAGGATGGGAATTATACCACATCGTGTGGTAAATGGTTCTGCTGTAGGGTGCTAGGACTTTATGCATCATTTTTTTTTTTGGGGGGGGGGCTTAATCCTATTTATTTATTTATTTTAATCATTATTTTTATTCTTTCTATTACAGTTGACATACAATATTATATTCCTTTCAGGTGTACACCCAGTGATTAGACATTATTTAACTTATTAAGTGATCATCCCAAAAAATCTCATTCTCATCTTACATAGTTACTAGAATATTATTGACTATATTCCCTATGCTGTACTTTACACCCCCATGACTACACTATAACTACTAATTTGTACTTTTACCAGTAAATCCCTTCACCTTTTTCACCCATCCTCCCATATCCCCTCCCATCTGGCAACTGTCAAAATGTTCTCTGTACCTATGAGTCTCTTTCTGTTCTGCTTATTTGTTTATTTTGATTGTTAGATACAATCCTATCTAATAAAAGAGTAATATACAAATTGACCATCACTCCAAGACACAAGATAGCTGCCCCCATGTGGTCAAAGATGGCTGCCCCCATGTGTACACAAGATGGCCTCCACAAGATGGCCTGCAGGGGAGGGCAGTTGGGGGTGACCAGGCCAGCAGAGGAGGGCAGTTGGGGGAGACAAGGCCTGCAGGGGAGAACAGTTGGGGGAGACAAGGCCTGCAGGGGAAGGCAGTTGGGGGGAACCAGGTCAGCAGGGGAGGGCAGTTGGGGGGGGCAGGCCAGCAGGGGAGGGCATTTGGGGGGGACCAGGCCTGCAGGGGTGGAAAGTTGGAGGGAACCCAGGCCTGCAGGGGAGGGCAGTTGGGGGGGACCAGGACAGCAGGGGAGGGCAGTTGTGGGCAATCAGGCCAACAGAGAAGGCAGTTAGGGGTGACCAGGCCGGCAGAGGAGGGCAGGTGGGAGAGACCAGGTCTGCAGGGGAGGGTAGTTGTGCATGATCAGGCCAGCAGGGAGGGCAGTTAGGGGTGACTGGGCCAGCAGAGGAGGGCAGTTGGGGGAGACAAGGTCAGTAGGGCAGTGCACTTGGGGGGGAACAGGACTGCAGGAGAGGGCAGTTGTGGGGGCAGGCCTGCAGGGGAGAGCAGTTGGGGGGACCAGGCCTGCAGAGGAGGGCAGTTGGGGGGGGGGACCAGGCCTGCAGTGGAGGACAGTTGGGGGGGACACAGGCCTGTAGGGGAGGGCAGTTGGGGGGGGATCAGGCCTGCAGGGGAGGGCAGTTGGGATGGACTAGACCTGCAGTGGAGGACAGTTGGGGGGGGACACAGGCCTGTAGGGGAGGGCAGTTGGGGGGGATCAGGCCTGCAGGGGAGGGCAGTTGTGGGCAATCAAGCCAGTAGGGAGGGCAATTAGGGGTGACCAGGCCAACAGGGGAGGGCAGTTAGGGGCAATCGGGCTGGCTGGGGAGCAGTTAGGTGTCGATCAGGCTGGCAGTGCAGTGTTAAGGGGTTGATCAGGCTGGCAGGCAGAAGGGGTTAGGGGCAATCAGGCAGAGGCAGGCAAGTGATTGGGAGCCAGCAGTCCTGGATTGTGAGAGGGATGTACAACTGGGGGTTCCAGATTGGAGAGGGTGCAGGCTGGGCTGAGGGACAACTCTGCCCCCTGTGCATGAATTTCATGCACCAGGCCTCTAGTTGTTAATATATATGTATTTATTGCCATTTTATTATTCATATTCTAATCTTTTTGTTGTTCTTCTTCTTAAAGAAGACAGTTTAACATTTCATGTAATACTGGTTTGGTGGTGATGAACGCCTTTAGCTTTTTCTTGTCTGGGAAAATCTTTATTTGAGCTTCAATTCTAAATGATAGTTTTTCTGGAGAGAGTAATGTTGTTTGTTGGTTCTTGCTTTTCAACACTTTTAATATTTCTTGCCACTCCTTTCTGGCCTGCAAAGTTTCTGTTGAGAAATTAATTGTCAATTGTATAGGTGCTCCCTTGTAAGTAACTAACTGCTTTTCTCTTGCTTCTTTTACGATTCTCTCTTTGTCTTTAACCCTTGACATTTTAATTATGTATGTCTTGGTGTGGGCCTCTTTGAGTTCCTCTTGTGTGGGATACTCTGTGCTTCCTTGTCTTGTAAGTATATTTCTCTCACCATGTAGGGGAAGTTTTCTGTCATTATTTCTTCAAATCAGTTTTCAGTATCTTGCTCTCTCTCTCTTCTCCTTCTGGAACCCCCATAATGTGAATGTTGGTATGCTAGAAGTTGTCCCAGAGGCTCTTTACACTATTTTCATATTTTAGGATTACTTTTTCTTTTTGTTCTTCTGATTGGGTGCTTTTAGCTTCCTCATATTCCAAATCATTGGTTTAATTCTCTGAATACTCTACTGTTGAATCCTGTATATTATTCTTTCTTTCAGTTAGTGTTTGCTTAATTTCTGACTGTTCCTTTTTCATGTCTTTGAAATTCTCACTAAGATCCTTGAAAGTCTCACTAAGTACCTTGAAGCTCTCATTAAGTCCCTTGAACATCCTTATGACTGTAACTCTGTATCTAGTAGTTTTCTTACTTCCATTTTATTTAGTTCCTTTTCTGGAGATTTCTTCTGTTCTTTCATTGTGACCTGTTTCTTTATCTTCACATTTTAGCTGCTTCCTTGTGTTTGTTTCTATGCATTAGGTAGATCTGCTGTGTCTCCTGGAACTGGTAGAGTGGCCTTGTACAATAGGTATCCTGTAAGCCCAAATGACTCAGCTTCCCCAGTCACCTGAGCTGGGCACTTTAGGTATGCCTCTGTGTGTGCTGTGTGCAGTCTTGTTGTAGTTCACTGAAAGGAGTTGACCACCAGGCCAATCGATTGCAAGGATCGATTGTGACTAGAGTGGAAGACCTGCTGTACAGGAGCTGACACTATGGAACAGGAATTGCTTCAGTGGGGCATTGGTATTCCCTGAGACTGCCCCTTCAGTTTGTCACTCATGGAGGTGGTAGGGTTGTAACCTGGCATGTCAAAACTTACCACTGGTGCACTGTCTCTGGGGCCTCCCAGGAGGTACAAAGTCATCCTCTGCCTTTGCCCTGCCCAGAGCCACACAACATGAGCCACAAAGCAATGTTCAGATGACTGCTACTTGTGTTGAGCTTGGAGGTGCCCAGGAGAGACCAACTTATGAACCAAGGTGGGGTTACCATCAGTTCTAGGCCTGGGGCCACTTACTGATAGGTATGGGGCATGCTGATGCCAGCTTTTGCTTGTTTGATAGATTTTAGGAAAGTCTGAAGCATGGGAAAAGCCACTGGAAATTGCGTGGATGAGCCTGCAAGTAGGGAGGGGCAGTGATCTCAGGGAATCACCAGGGCAGGCAAAAAGTGTGAGCTGGGTTAATGAAAATTCAGATATGGCGCCTGTCTCTTGGCTCTGTGAAGAGGTGGGCTTAGCCATAGAATACTGGCCTCTGCCAGCACTTCTGCCTGGGAGAAAGCTGCTCCTCCAGCTCTCACTCTGATTCCAGACAAGTTAGTTCCTCCCTGAATGTTCCATGTTCCATTCCAGGTGTGGCCCCCCACACTGGAGCTTAGAGGGCATGAGTCCAAGTACATCCATGCATGGGCCCTTTAGGAGGAAAGGCCTGGAACTCCCACAGCCTCTGTGTCACACAGTCACAATTCCCACTGCTTTTATGCCAGAAGTTGTGGGGACTTCTCTTCCTGGCACTGGAACCCTGGGCTGGGGAGCCTGATGTAGGGCAGGGACCCTCTGTTCCTCATGCAATCTTTCACAGCTAAGATATCCCTCCCAATTTTAAACCACCACAAGTGGGTGTGGGCCCAGCTAGATGGCAATTCAATTCCACCCCTCTTCTAAGTACCTCTTACCAGTCTTGGTGTGTTTCATCTTTAATTCCCTAGTTGTAGGACTTCTATTCAGCTAGATATCAGGTGGTTCTGTATTTTAGTTGTAAATTTTGATGTGGTTGTGGGAGGTGGCGAGTACCAACCACATTTACCTATGTTGTCATCTTCAATGCAATAATGTGGGCCAGCCATGTTCAGACGTGTGCTAAGGCATGTCCCAGCCATATACATTTGTTTACTCAAGGTGACAGATGAATGCATGCATTTACTAGACCTATTCCATATAAATTTAATTATAGTAATAGATATAGAAAACTTTTCTCTGAAATTAAACTTTTCATAAATACTTAAATTTAAATACACAAACTTGTCTACATAAGTAAACACAAGTAAACTAACTAATTTGTCAATTTTTTAACATATGCATTCAGAATACCTGCTTTCTTATATAAAGGACTTTTGACTTTAATGGACACCCCCTCACCAGAATTAGTCAGTTATATCAAGGTTTTACTGTATATTATAGAGTATGTTTAACTATCATCACCATGCTGTACATTAGAACCCCAGAACTTATTCATCCCACATAACTGAACTTTTTTACTCTTTGCCCACCATCTCCCCATTTCCCCCACACCTCAGCCCCTGGCAACTATCATCCCACTCTGCTTTTATGAATTTGACTTTTTTGGTGTTATTGTTAAACCTCACTTGAGGATATTTTTCCATTGATCTTTAGGGAGATGGTGGAATGGAAGGGGAGAGACAGAGAGAGAGAAACATCGATGTGAGAGAAACAAATTAATTGGTTGCTTCCCACACACCCTGACCAAGGCCAGTGATTGAGCCTGCAACTGAGGTATGTGTCCTTGACTGGAATTGAACCCTGGACCCTTCAGTCCATGGGCCAACACTATCCAATGAGCCAAACTGGCTTGGGCAAATTTGACATTTTTAGGTTCCACATATATGAGATTATGCAATACATATTTTTCCTTTTCTGTATGATTTATTTCACATAGAATAATGAACTCCAGGTTCATCAATGTTGACACAAATGGGATTCTTTCTTTCTTTTTAAAAACAGAGTGATATATTTGCCCCTTTTCTCTCCAGGGTGAGGCAAAAGTGGGTTTATATTTGTTTGTATGGAAAATAATAGAGTAATTATTAAATGACTAGAGGCCCAGTGCACGAAATTCGTGCATGGGCAGGTGTCCCTCAGCCAGCCTGCACCCTCTCCAATCTGGGACCCCTCTCACAATCCAGGACTGCTGACTCAACCGCTCAATGCCTGCCTGCCTGATTGCCCCTAACTGCTTCTGCCTGCCAGCCTGATCACCACCTAACCACTCCCCTGCCAACCTGATAGATGCCTAGCTGCTCCCCTGCTGGCCCGGTCACCCCCTAACTACCCTCCCCTGCAGGCTTGGTTGCCCCTAACTGTCCTTCCATGCAGGCCCAGTCACCCCTAACTTCCCTCCCTTGCCAGCCTGGTCGCCCCTAACTGCCTGCCTGTAACTGCCCACCTCTCCCAGCCCAATTGCCTCTAACTGCCTGGTCACCCCTAATTGCCCTCCCCTGCTGGCCTGGTTGCCCCCAACTGTCCTCCCCTGTAGGCCTGGTCACCCCCAACTGCCCTCCCCTGCAGGCCTGGTCACCCCTAACTGCCCTCCTCGGCTGGCCTGGTTGTCCCCAACTGTCCTCCCCTGCCGGCCTGGTCACCCCTAACTGCCCTCCCCTGCCAGCCTAGTCACCCCCAACTGTCCTTCTCTACAGGCCTAGTTGCCCCCAACTGCCCCTCTCCTATAGCCTGGTCCCCCCCAACTTCCCTCCCCTGCAGGCCTGGTCCCCCCAACTGTCCTCCTCTGCTGGCCTGGTCACCCCTAACTGCCCTCCCCTGCAGGCCTTGTCCTTCCCAACTGTCCTCCCCTGCAGGCCTGGTCCCCCCCATCTGCCCTCCACTGCAGGCCTAGGTCCCCCCAAACTGCCCTCCCCTGCCAGCCATCTTGTGGCAGCCATCTTGTGTCTACATGGGGGCAGCCATCTTGTGGGTTGGAGTGACAGTCAATTTGCATATTACTCTTTTATTAGATAGGATAATACAAGAATAAACTCTCTGTTTCACATACAACTTCAAACCTACTTTGCTCCATTATGTCTGTGTGTGTGTATGTGTGTGCATAATTTTCTTTATTCATCTATCAACTGACAGGTGATTTTTTTTTTTTTTCTGGGCCAACAGTTCTTTTGAGTCCCGGTTTCTATGTCCAACAGTTGTTTATGTGTTCATAACAGCAATGATATTTCAGTTCTGGATGGTGGACAAATGGTGGTAATGCAGGTCCGACCCTCTCTGGTTTGGTCCTGGGCAATCTGCAGTGACGCATATCTGCTGACTGCTAGTATGGCAAGGCATCGTCAGCGTCTACCATCTCTGGACTGTTTCTCTTCTGACTTCATGGCTGGAGCACTCCTGACTGGTGATTTTTAAATATTGGGTATTGTGAATCATGTTGCAATGTGCATGGGAGTGCAGATACTTCTTTCAGATAGTAACTTCATTTCCTTTGGATATATACCCTGAAGTGGGAGTGCTGGATCATATTGTAGTTGTATTTTTTAATTTTTTGAGAAACCTACATACTGTCTTCCATTGTGGCTGTACCAATTTACATTCCAACTGACAGTGTACAAAGGTACCTTTTTCCTTACATCCTTGCAAACATTCATTATCTTTTGTCATTTTGATAATCGTCATCCTCACATGTGTGAGGTGAAATCTCATTGTGGTTTTGAATTTCATTTCTCTTATCAGTGATGCTGAACATTTTTTTCATATACCTGTTGGCCATTTGTATGTCTTTTGAGAAATATCTATTCTGGTCCTTAGCCCATTTCTTATTCATGTTACTTGTTTTTGTTTGTTGTTTTTTGTGTTTTTTTTTTTGCTATTAAGTCGTCTGAGTTACTTATACATTTTTAACATTAACCATAAATAATATTTATGATTTATACATATTTTTATCATTTCACAAATTGCCTTCTCACTCTATTAATTGTTTCTTTTGCTATGTTGAAAGCCTTTTAGCTTGTTGCAACCCCACTTTCTACTTTTGCTTTTACTTGTTTTTTTGATATCACATTCAGTAAATCATTGCCAAGATCAATGTCTGCGTTTGTTTTCTTCTAGTAGTTTTAAAGGTTTTAACCTTACATTTAAGTCTTTAATTGACTCAGAGTTGATTTTTGTATATTGTGTGAGATATGGGTCTAATTTCAGTATTCGGGATGTGGATATTGAGTGTTCTGAATCATTTATTGAAGAGATTATAATTTCCCTGCTGTATGTTCTTGGCACTCTTGTCCAAGATCAGTCAACTCATATGTATGGACTTATTTCTGAGCTCTTTATTCTTTTTCACTGATCCATGTGTCTGTTTTTATCATAGTACCACAGTGTTTGATTACTATAACTTTTTAATATAGTTTGAAATCACGAAGGATGATACTTCCAACTTTGTTCTCTTTTTTTAAAAAATATTTTTTATTGATTTTTAGAGAGAGAGGAAGGGAGAGGGATAAAGAGATAGAAATATCAATGATACAAGATTTGGTTGCTTGCCACAGTGGGATCAAGCTCGCAACCGGGGCATGTGCCCTGACTGGGAATTAAACTGCTAATATCTTGGTTCCTGGGTCGATGCTCAACTGCTGAGCCACACTGGCTGGGCCAGCTTTGTTCCTCTTGCTTAAGTTTTCATTGTCTATTCAGGATCTTTTTTTGGTTACATGTGAACTTTAGGACTGTTTTTTTTTTTTTCTATTTCTGTAAAAAACTTCATTGGAATTAAAAAAAATATATACATTTTATTGATTTTTTACAGAGAGGAAGGGTGAGGGAATAGAGAGTTAGAAACATCGATGAGAGAGAAACATCAATCAGATGCCTCTTGCACACCCCCTACTGGGGATGTGCCCACAACCAAGCTATATGCCCTTGACCAGAATCGAACCTGGGACCCCTCAGTCCACAGGCTTACGCTCTATCCACTGAGCTAAACCAGTTAGGGCATCGTCACTGGAATTTTAATTGCATTGAACCCGTAGATTACTCTGGGTAGTAAGGACATTTTAACATTAATTCTTCCCATATATGAACACAGAAGTCTTTCCATTTATTTGTGTATTTCTAAGTTACCTTCTTGATGCTTTATAGTTTTCAGTATATAAGTCTTTCACCTCTTTGGTTACATTTATTCTTAAGTATTTTAATCTTTTGTTGCTATTGTGAATGGGATTATTTTCTTAATTTCCTTTTCAATTGTTCATTGTGTATAGAAATACCACTAATTTTCTATGTTGATTTTGTATCTTGCAACTTTACTGTATTTCCAACAGTATTTTATGTTGAGTTTCTAGGGTTCTCTATCTGTATGATCATGTTTTTGTTTTTGTGTTGTTTTTTTTTTTTTTCAAAGAACTCCCTTTAGCATTTCTTGTAAGGCCTAGTGATGATGAAGTCTAGTGATGATGAACTCCCTCAGCTTTTTTTTTTTTTTGTCTGAGAAAGTCTTTATTGTGACTTCATTTTCTTTTTCTTTTTAAATTTCTTTACTGATTTAAGGTGTTACATATGTGTCCTCATTCCCTCATTACCCCCCACCATTCTCTCCACTCATACCCTCACCTCTCTGTTGTCTGTGTCCATTGGTTAGGCTTATATGCATACATACAAGTCCTTTGGTTGACTCTCCCTCTTACCCCACCCCTACTTTCCCTCTGAGGTTTGATGGTCTGATTGATGTTACTCTGTCTCTGGATCTGTTTTTGTTCATCAGTTTATGTTGTTCGTTATATTCCATAAATGAGTGAGAACATGTGATATTTATCTTTCTCTTACTGGCTTATTTCACTTAGCATAATACTCTACAGCTACATCCATGCTGTTGCAAATGGTAAGAACTCCTTTTTTACCACAGCATAGTATTCCATTGTGTAGATGTACCACAGTTTTTTAATCCACTCACCTGCTGATGGGCACTTACGCTGTTTCCAAATCTTAGCTATGGTGAATTGTGCTGCTATGAACATAGGGGTGCATATATCCTTTCTAATTGGTGTTTCTAGCTTCTTGGGATATATTCCTAGAAGTGGGATCACTGTGTCAAATGGGAGTTCCATTTTTAGTTTTTTGAGGAAGCTCCATACTGTTCTCCACAGTGGCTGCACCAGTCTGCATTCCCACCAGCAGGGCACGAGGGTTCCTTTTTCTCCACAGCCTTTGCCAGGTGTAGTATTCATGTTCATGTACAATGGAACCTTGGTTCTCAAACTTAATTCTTTCCAGAAGGCTGTTCAAGAAGTATTTGTTTGAAAACAGTTATTTTTTTTCCCATTAGAAATAATGTAAATTGAATTAATTCATTCTAGACCCCCAAATGAGTCCCTGTTTTAACCTTTCTTATATGAAATACATGTCTAATGTGCTGTTTAATCTATAAAGAAATACTTCTTTTCTTAAATGAGTCACTTTCAGCACTTGTTCCAGGGGTGTCTTTCAGGAGGTCAATATGCGACATCTTTACTTTTTCATATATCATTGCCTCCAAAATGCTGTCACTGGTTAACTGCTTTTCATTTATCCAAAACAACAGTTATTCTACCTCTTCAATGGCCTGTGATCATTTCTTCTTTCACACCCTTAGCAACATTAGCACTCTTCATGGCCTCTTTATGTTTTAAAATTGTGCTAATCATCCATTTCACCAGCAACAAAAACAAAACAAACAAAAACCTTCAAAAATATTCATAACACAATTTCCTAAGATGTTAACAAGGCAAGGTTTAGATGTAAACTGATTCATAATGGTGTATTCTAGCCTTTATTTGTGGATTGAGAGACACTTTTTGTCATGCTGATACATCATGAAAGGGTTGTTAGGTCAACAACAGAAGTAAACAGAGACATGTTTTCTGTGAACAACTTGGTGGAGAACTGAATTGTTCAAGATGGGAGATGTTTGAGAAATAAGGTTTGACTGTATTTCATTATTAGTCTCTTAATATCCATGGAATCAGTAGTGATGATCTCTAGTTCATTGTGATATTGTTAATTCTATCTTTTTTATTCTTGGTTAATCTGACTAGAAGTTTATAATTTTATTGATCATGCCAAAGAACCAGCTTTGGGTTTTATTGATTTTCTCTATTGTTTTTCTGTTTTCAATTTCATAGATTTTTACTCTAATTTACTTTCCTTAAAATTTTATTGTTTTACATATCCTATATAATAAAAGCCTAATATGCTAAGTGTCTGGTCATCCTGTAGGCCGTTCAACCAATCAAAGTGTAATATGCTAATGATATGCTAAGGCTGCTCAACTGCTCGCTATTATGTGCACTGACCACCAAGGGGCAGACACTCAATGCAAGAGCTGTCCCCTGGTGTTAGTGCACTCCCATAAGGGGAGCGCTGCTCAACCAGAAGCTGGGCTCACAGCTGGCGAGCACAGCAGAAGTGGTGGGAGCCTCTCCTGCCTCTGCAGCAGAGCTAAGGATGTCCCGGAGAGGGCCTAAGCCATCAGTCAGACATTCTTTGAGGGCTCCCAGACCTCAAGAGTGTGCAGGCTGGGCTGAGGGACCCCCTCCAGTGCAAGAATTCTGTGCACCAGGCCTCTAGTATCTATATATATATAATTTTAAATGCCTTGTTTTTAAAATAGCAGTTCTGTTGAGAGAGCTGGAGTCCCAGTTATAAGTCCCTATGCTCTAGCACTGTTGGTTGGCCCATGAACCTACAAACAAGACACATCAGATTTAAAGGCAGTGCTTTCAAAAAAAAATATATATATATATTTTTAAATTTCTTTATTGATTAAGGTATCACATATTTGTCCTCATCCCCCCATTCCCATCCCACACCCCTCCCCACACATGCCCCCACCCCCCTGTTGTCCTTAACCGCTGGTTAGGCTCATATGCTTGCACACAAGTCCTTTGGTTGATCTCTCCCCTTTATCCCCACCCTTCCCTACCCTCCCTCTGAGGCCCGACAGTCTGATCCATGCCTCCTTGTTTCTGGGTCTGTTCTTGTTCATCAGTCTATGTTGTTCATTATTTCCCCTAGATGAGTGAGATCATGTGCTATTAGAAATACACTTATAAGAACCGAAAATGAGACAAGCAATAATGGTTATGGTGACAGGCAAATGAATCGGTCTGTAGTGAGTTTCTTTCTGGGCCAACAGTTCTTTTGAGACCCAATTTCAATGTCCAACAGTTCCTTATTGTACATGTCATCACTGACATTACAGTTCTGGATGGTGGACAAATGGTGGTAATGCAGTTCCGACTCTCTCTGGTTTGGTCCTGGGCAACCTGCAGTGATGCACAGCTGCTAACTGCTAGTATGGGAAGGCCACATCAGTGTCTTCCATCTCTGGACTGCTTCTCTTCTGTCTTCATGGCTGGAGTAGTCCTGTCGATTCCTCTCTGTTGCTGGAATCCACATGGTCTCAGAGTTGTTTTCTGAAAATATACAAACATATTCTCGACCAAAAGTTAATAAAGGAATATTTTCTATAAATTTGACTTGTGATCCTATTTCATTTTTTGCCCAAATGATTTTCCTCTGGCTTGTTTTGACACCTTGTGTGTTTTTCATGGGTGTCTTGCTTTTAGCCTTACAATTAATTTTCTAAAGTATTAATTTTCTAGACATAATTTACTTACAGGATATTTTTCCTTACATGATATTCCTCTACTATCCCCTCCTTTTTTGATTTAAATGTTAGGAGGCTTTTGAAAATTTTATAATGTAGTCTTGATGGCTTTTAAATTTTAATTTTTTGCATTATAATATTACTGTTTTAGGTTCATTACATGGTGCACAATTTTATCATGAGATGAAGTACCAATAAAAATTTTAGTTAACACTTTAGGAACACCTTTTTGTCCAGTACAATTAATTTTTCTAGAATATTCGCTTGTTTCAACTAGCCAATTTAAATTTGCCTGAAAACTTGACTACTATTTTACTGTCAAATTTATTACTCTAACAACAATCTTATTTTACCCTTTAAATATTGGTGGAAGGGATTATTTGCCTTCTTGAGTAGGTCCTGAGCATTCTGGTGGTAGGCTGGATTTAGATATCGTAAACCCACTTTCCCACACCATGGGTACAAGACAACTCAAACAATTCTTGTTGGAGTGAGAGTGCAGCTGCTGTCTGCCAAGTCTCTGTCGGTCACCTGGGTCCCGATCTGAGCTGGGCATGGGAAGCATGAAGCAGCCATGGGGGCAGTAGACCTTCCTCAGAAGGGGCTAGGGTTCAGGCCCCTGCAATGTTGGGGGGGGTGAGGGTCTGTGCCCCACCTCTGTTGATCCCCAAATTCTCTCCTGATGGCCCCTCTGTGACTGTGCCTGTCTTAGGTTGTTCCTTCCTTTCAAAAATATATTTTTAATCTCTTTGGGTTCTTTCTTTGTCTCATGAATTTTTTAGTAGTATGTTATATAATTTCCAAATATTTGGGGGATACTCTAACTACTTTCTTGTTATTTACTTTCAGTTTAATTCCTTTATAGAGTAGTTTGTGAATATACTTTGTATGATTTCTGTTCTCTTAAATTTGTTAAAGTGTGTTTAATGGCTCTGAATTTGTCCTATCTTGATAAATGTTTTATGTCACTTCAGAATAATATGCATTCTGTTGTTGTTGGATGGAGTATTTTATAAATGTCAAGTAGATCAAATTGATCGATAGTGCTGTTGAGTTCACCTGTATCCCTACTGATTTTCTGCCTTTCTGACCTATCAATTACTGAAAGAGTGATATTGAAGTCTCCAATACCAATATAATAATGGATTTTTATATTTCTCTTTTTATCTCTGATTTTGTTTTACATATTCTGTCACTTTGTTTTTATTTTTTTTATTTTTTAAAATTACTTTATTGATTAAGGTAGCACATATTTGTCATCAATCCCCCCCATTCCTATCCCAACCCCCCCCACACGCATGCTCCCATCCCCCTGTTGTCCATGATCACTGGTTAGGCTCATATGCAAGCACACAAGTCCTTTGATTTATCTCCCTTGTCCCCAACCTCCCCTACCTTCCCTCTGAGGTCTGACAATCTGATCAATGCTGTTCTTGTTCTTCAGTCTATGTTGTTCATTATTTCCCCTAGATGAGTGAGCTCATGTGATACTAGGAATACACATATAGGAACCGAAAATGAGACAAGCAATAATGGTTATGCTGAGAGGCAAATGAATCAGTCTATAGTGAGTTTCTTTCTGGGCCAACAGTTCTTTTGAGTCCTGATTTCTATGTCCAACTGTTGTTTATGTGTCACTTTGTTTTTAGTTGTATATCCATTTAATTTTGCTGTATATTCTTGGAGAACTGATTCCTTTTTTATTATGTACTGCCTCTCTGCATCTCTCATGATTCCCCTTGTTTTAAAGTCTGCTTCTATAAAATTAATATAGCTACAGCAGCTTTTTGTTATTATGGTTAATATGGCATAATTTTTTCCATTCCTTTATTTTTAGCCTATCTGAATCTTTATGCTTAAAATAAATTCATTGCAGACAAAATATGATTGGAGATTTCTAACACTTTCATTATATGTCTTTTAACTTGTGCATCTGAACCATTCACATTTAAAGTGATTGTTGATATAGTTAGATTAATATTTATCATGTTTATAACTTTTTAAAATTTGATTAATTTGTTCTACATTTCTTTTCCCCCATTTTTCTGCTTTCTCTGATTTTAATTGAATATTTAATATAATTTCATTCATCTCCTCTTAATCAGTCTCAGTACTTTTTTCCAGACTTATTGAGATATAATTGCTATATAGCATCATGTAAGTTTAAGGTATACATTGTAATAACTTGATGTGCATATATATTTCAAAATGATTACCACAATAAGGTTAGTTTAACACATCTGTCCCCTCATATAAATACAATTTCTGTTTTGCAGTGAGAACTTTTAAAATCTACTCTCAACAACTTTCAATTATACAATGTATTATTTACTATAGTTACCATGCTGTGTATTACATCTCCAGAATGTATTCTCTTATAATTACCGTAGATGTTGGAATCCCACCCTAGACAATCACCAAACTTTTCTGTATTTTTTTTAGTTCAGTTTTTTTTTATTCCACATGTAAGTATTTGTCTTTCTCTGTCTGACTTATCAAATGTACTTCTTTTAAACAACGAATAGTTTCCTTACTTTACAATATACATTTTAATTCATGTAAGTCTACCTTCAAATAACTCGAAATAGCTTCACATATGTCATATGTATTTTACTAAAAATTATTTCCAATTCCTTCTACCCATGCTTGTGACATTGCTATTATTCTTTTTTTTCTTATGCATTGCTACAATCACCCATTGCATTGTTAGTAGGCTATTGTCAATTAGATCAATTAAGAATAAGTTAAATAAATCATTGTATTTCTTCTTCACTTTTTCCTTCTTTAATGTCCTTATTTTATGTAGATCCAAAGGTTTTACCTATATATTCTCCCTTCTGTCTAAAGAACTTCTTTTGAACATTTTTTTTTGCAAGGTACTTTTATGGACAATGAATTCTCTCTCTCTCTTTTTTTTGTTTGTTTGCATGAGAAATGCTTTAGTTTCACTTTCCATTTGAAGAACAATTTTGTTGAGTTAGAATTCTAGGTGGTTGGACTTTTTTCTTTCAATACTTTAAATATTTCACTTCACACTATGTTTTCTGCATAGTTTTTGGTGAGATGTTCACTGTAATTCATATATATGTGTTTTAGTTTCCTAGGGTTCTTATGACAACTTATCATAAACTGGTGCCTTCAAATATAAATTTATCCTTTCATAATTCTGGAGACCTGGTGAAATGTGGAAGAGAACAGAATGAACTACTGAATGGGGTGGTTGTGGTGAAAGGCTTGAAGAAAATACCCTCTCTCTACTCTGCAATCTGTCAGAATTGAAAAAGAGGGATGTTGAAAGGTAAAAGGTTATTTTGAGAAGGTTCTGAAGGGAGTGCTAAAAAAATGCTCTCTTTCTCCAAAGAGAGAATTTTGTCACCACTGTGAACAATTTGTGTATATTATTTCTGAGGATTTTTATTATGTCTACTAGATGCCTGGTGCACAAAATTTGTGCACGGGGAGTGTCCCTCAACTCAGCCTGCACCTTCTCCAATCCGGAATCCCTCGGGGGATGTCTGACTGCCAGTTTAAGCCCAATCCCAGGGATCGGGCCTAAACAGGCAGTCGGACATCCCTCTCACAATCTGGGACCAGTGGCTCCTAACTGCTCACCTGCTTGCCTGCCTGATCGCCCCTAACTGCCCCCCCCCGCCAGCCTGATTACCCCTTACTGCCTCTATCTGCTGGCCTGGTCACCCCCAACTGCCCCCCTCTGCTGGCCTGGCTGCCCCCAACTACCCTCCACCACTGGCCTGGTCACCCCTCACTGCCTCCCCTGCCAGCCTGGTTGCCCCTGGCTGCCCCCCTCCACTGGCCTGGTTGCCCCCAACTGCCCTCCCCTGCCAACCTGGTCACCCCCTACTGCCTCCTGCCAGCCTGGTCACCCCAACTTCCCCCCCTACCAGGCTGGTTGCCCCCAACTGCCCCCCCTGCCAGCCTGGTTGCCTCACGCAGTCTGCTGTTCAGTCATTTGGTCATCCCTCACTAACCCCCTGTTGGCCTGGTCACCACACGCAGCCTGCTGTTCAGTCATTTGGTTGTCCCTCACTAACCCCCCTGCCAGCCTTGTCTCCCCACGCAGCCTGCCAGCCTGCCATTTGGTCTTTACTGTTACTGTGACGGAGTCCCAGACAATTTGCATATTCCTCTATTAGTAGTATAGATGCTAACATTTATATGAAAATAATAAATTATGATACCCGGTTGGACTTATTGCTTTCCATCTTGCTCTTTTCATTTAACTAGATCTTGGGCAGTTTTCCATGTTAATGTATATCTATCTCTTTATTTTCAATGACTGAATAATATAGGTCTTCGGTATTTTTCCAGTTTCTAATATACAAACAATATGCCAATAGACATCCTTCCATCATAGTGTACTTATGTGACAGTTTTTAGCTAAATCCTCATGAATGGAATTGTTCAATCAAAAATGTATGCACACTGCCCTAGCTGGTTTGGCTCAGTGGATAGAGCATTGGCCCACAGACTAAAGTGTCCTGGGTTTGATTCCAGTTAAGGGCATGTACCTAGGTTGTAAGATCAATCCCTGGCCCTGGTCAGGGCATGTGCAGGAGGCAACCAATCAATATGTCTGTCTCACATCAATGTTTCTCTGTCTCTCCCCTTCCCTTCTACTCTCTCTAGAAATCAATGGAAAAATATCCTCAGGTAAGGATTAACAACAAGGAAGGAAGGAAGGAAGGAAAGAAGGAAGGAAGGAAGGGAGGAAGGAAGGAAGGAAGGAAGGAAGGAAGGAAGGAAGGAAGGGAAGAAAAGTTTAAAAAATGTGTGTACTCTTTATAATGTGTTAGTTACTGTAATGTCTTCCTACAGAATTGTGCCAATTTATACTCTCACTGTATTCAAAAACACTTGTTTCTCTTACATTCTTGCCAACACATTTTAATCTTTGCCAATATTACTGGAGAAGTGAAAAATTAGAGTTTTAATTTGTCTTTTACTACTGCAGGTAAATACTGTTTAAAATACATATTGGAAAGTTTTATTTCTTCTGAATTTCTTTTCATTTGCTACTTATTTTCTATTAGATTGTTTGTTTCTTTCCTTTATGGACCTGTAGTTTTTAATATAACAACATTTTTAGAGCACCTAACTATATTCCAGGAGTATATTAAGCACTTTATATTAATTATTTTATTTATTCTTAGCAAGAACCCAAAGGGGAAAATAATACATTATCTGTATTTGTCTGACAACAAACTGAAGTACAGAATGGTGAAGTAATTTGCCCAAGGGTGGCTGCATTGGAGTTTAAAACCTGAGAGCTTGTATCCACAACTTACTTTACTAATTGGAATTACATAGAATTTTTATAGATTAATTTGGTAAGAATTGATATATATTTAAAATTCAACAAAGATCCTGCTCTTTGAAATAGAGTTCTGCAAACAAAGTCACCTAAATTCAGCAGCAAAGTATAGGGCTATTTATTTTGAGTAAGAAATTTCACCTAGTAGCTACATTCTAAATGCCTCCCAAGAAGTTGTCAGGATTTGGAAATTGTAGAGAATAAATTAATGTCATTGAATCTTTACCTTAAACACAAGAATAAAATTGTATTAGGAAATTAATTTCTTCTCATCCTCACTTTTACAAATAGCTGAAGAAGTATTTAAAGAATATTGACTTGATTGCATGCCAAATTATTAGATATCCTGGGAGTAACACTTTTTATCATTCTGACTTTGAATATAGGGGAATAATGAGAAATAAGGATTTAGAGATCAGCAGGGTACAAATAACCAGCAGGCCACATAAGTAACATAAAATGTGAAATTTATCCTATGTGTTATTGGGATTTATAGAAAAGATTTAGCTAAGGGATTGGTGTAATCCCATTTACATTTTCATACAAATTGCTGCTAGCCATGAAGGAGATGGCCTGAGCAGAGAGAGGAGGAAGTACAATTAAAGGCAAGAAAACCACTTAGGAAGCTGCTGATATAGTCTAGGTATGAAATGATGAGGTACTAAACTAATCAATGCTTGCAGGCATGAAGATGACATCTGAGATTCAGAATCTTATTTAAGAGGCAGATGCCACAAGACTTGAGGACTGATTGGGTGAGGGATGAAGTGCCGGTATGAATCCAGAAGACTTACTCAATCCAAAAATATATTAATCTATTTTGTGCCAGAAACTTCAAGAGCCCAGAAATACAAATGTAAGTAAATACAATCCCTGTCTTCAGGTAAAAGAAGTAGAAATGCATATAAATAATTAAAACATAGCATGATGGCACTAGAGTTAAATTATGTATAAGGTACAGTAGGGAATAAAGAGGAGGAAGTAAATTACACTACCTGGGAAATATGAGGAAGGCTTCAGAGATTTACAAGGTAACTCTTGAGTTGAGTCATGAAGAACATGTAAGAGTTGGTTGGATGATCGTGGAACATCCTGGTAAAATCATTCTTGGAAGAGGGAGCTCTGTGTGCAAAGGGTCATAAGTTTAAAACAACATACCCTTATTTGTGTAATGAAGCTTCAAGTTGTTCCTCCTGAACAGTGTGGGTGAATGAAGGAGTGAGGGAGAGAGAGACCACAATTAATAAAAGGTAAGGATGAAGAGCTAGAATGGCTACCTCATAAAGTGCTTTGGAAAACCCCATGCTGATGAATTTAGCCTTGACCTAAGAGACAAGAAGTGAAGGCTTTAAAACAGAGAAGTGACATGGTCTGCATTGTGTTTTAGAAAATATCCTGCTCTTTGAAACAGAGTTTTGCAAAATATATCATGCTTTTTTATGTGTGTTTTTAGTATGATATCACCTATCACACGAGTCAGACTGAAAGGGTTTGAATCCTGGATCCATCAGCCACTTACCATTGGATCTTGGGCAAGTCATTTACCATTGATTCTTTTTCCTCTTCTGTCATATGGAGATATTAATAGTGCCACTCACATTGGGTCCTGGTGGGGATTAATAGAGATAATGTATGCAAAATATTTGTAACAGTGTCTTAAATACCATAAGCACAAAACAAATAACAATATTATTTTTGTGTGTTTCTAAGACAATCTACCCTACCATATTTTGACCTTTCTAAGGGTAAGAATTGTGCCTAGTTTTGTGTTTCCAACCCCTAGCATAGTGCGTAGGTATGATGGACAAAATTATATGCCACTGGGATCCCCCTTTGGTGAAGCACTAGCTGACCCAGATGTTGAGAGTACTGTCAGCAGGCAGCCTTCATTCAGGGATCACCTCAGCTACACAGAACTGCCTTGCTCAAGGTCATATCACTTCCCAAAGTGGCTCAGACATAATGAGAATTGATATACAAATACATATAAGTCTTGGTAATACCCACCCATAGGGAGGGCAACCATAGCTGCAGAGATCCCTATGGGATTGGACAAGCCTATCAATTGACTGCATTATAACTTCACTTTCCCACTGACCACTCCTCTTTCCTTTCCTCTCCCTTCTATAGATGTTTATCTCAAGGGCATTCCTTAGAAAATGTCCTACACGTTGAAGTACTAGTATATCTTAAGACTGGCTTCCTATGGAATCCAACCCACAATTGTAGCATATAGTAGATAGTCAAAAGGTTTGTCAAATGAATGAATGAATGCTCAACTTATTTCTGTTGCTGAATGTGAAAATCATGTGCTTTATGTGTTATCTAACCTTTCTTTCCTTCATATTTATGGGGATATAGTAAACAATGTGCTGTGAAAGGAGAATATTGTGAAAACGGGAATAACTTATACTCTGGAATAGTACAAAATTTCTGTGCCAAAAGTATTTTTGTTGGCTTCTCTCCTTGTAACTAAATCATATTCATCCTTGAGTATGTCTTAAAAAGAAATTCTTGGATTTTAAGATAATACCAATACAATATGAAAGGAGGCTGTATTGATAATGTTTTTCTTAAGAGATATTTAATGCAAGAAACTTTAAAAATGTTACATAAAGTAAATCAACTCAGTATGCCATATCAAAATGCAGTATCTTGTTTCTTAGTGTTGTTGTTGGTAAGAAAAGACCTTTATTTTCTTTACTTTATTCATTTTGTCATACACACACACACACACACACACACACACACATACACACACACACACAAATTATCTGGCTGTCATAGAGAACTCATTTCTGCTGTCCTGTAGTGAGAGAGAGGTTCAGGCTGCTGAAAGTTTGAAAAGTTCTCTTTGCATCTCATCACAATTTTGAAGGCATTGGCCTAACAACATTAAGTATGCTTATAGCTATTTTAATTAGAATTTCTTCCTCTAAGAAAGTATGGATGAAGTCAGAGTTGTGGATAGGGACTGACATGTAGGTACACATCATAAAGTTATGCACATAAATGAAACTTATGGACTATGCTTATAGGAAGGCAATGATTTCAGTCAAATGTGGATGGACATCAAAATTTTAGTTTCCAAGGGAAGAAAGGAAATTATGCAAATATGATACATTTGGAAAATAAAATGTAGTTTAAGCAGAAGGAGTGAAATAAATCACTTAATAATTTATATTGTTGGGCATACAAGAAACAAAAAAAAACCTTAAAAATGGTCAGGCAGATGGACTTTCTAATTTAACAAATATATATTAAGTTCCTACTGTGTACAGTCATTACTAGATTATAGAGGCAGGAATAATGCTGGATGTGGCCCAACGCTTCTACACTGCAGAGTACTAAGATTTAGTCTGGTTTCTTCTCAGCAACTAGTCTAACATGCTCACGGCATGATGAGCAGCATAGCATGGGACTCACATTCCAACCATAACCTACAGTGTCATTGTAGATAAGAGTTTCATCCCTGCCAAGAGAGGAGTGTTGAGTCCTAAATTCCTTCAGGAGGATGAAAAATTCCTCTGACATTTTATATAATAAGGAAGACATGTTACATAAGAGAAATATATGCCATATTCAAGAGTTATATATTGAATGTGCGCTTTATGTAGTATAGTAGCTCCATATGCCAATGGGAAAACCAGTTTCTAGGTATTTGTTTATAGAGTTCAGGAAAAGGATTTGAAGCTACTTTTATCCCAATAAACACTGTGGAGGAAGAAATTATTGAGATTAGTTTTGAATTTCATAAAACTCAAATTCAACAGATTGAAGTGAAGAAATTAGAGAAAAAATTGGGTGCCAATTTTTAGAACTTATAAGAGGCCTTTCCTGATAGCGCTACAGTACTTTTAATATGAATATGAAGCCAGGAGTTCAAATACATAGCAAAAAGTTCCTTTTAGTAAGTTGAAAGTAGAAAATGAATCTCTGTCTTGGTCCAAACACAGGAGATTTCCAAAATTTACTAGAAAAGCAAATAAGAACTAAAGAATAAATACAAAAAGCCAAGAAGTGGAGTCAACGTTGCCTTGGTTTTGATGGGATGAGGGGACATAATATCTCAAATTGATCTTGGAGTTAATAATTTCTACTGTATCCTCTGAATGTGTTTATAGTCATTCTCAGAGTAAGGGCTGTCCCAATTTTTAGCTTCCCCGTTAGTTCTCCCTTGTAAATATATAGCCATTAAATAAAGTAAACATTAATTAAAAAGAAAGATAAATAGGATCTATTACCTCTACATAGTTAATGTGTATGTGTGTGTGTGTGTGTAGAAGATTTAGATATATCATCTTAGCAAATTTTAAGTATACAATAAAGTAGTATTAATTATAATTGCCATGTTGTCCATTATATCTCCAGAACTTTTTCATCTTGCATAAGTGAAAGTTAGTATGCTTTGGCCAGCATAACTCAATTTCCCCTTGCTTCCAGGCCCTGACAGCCACCATCCTACTCTCTGCTTCTATGAGTTTGACTATTTTAAATTCCATATATTAGTGAGATCACACAGCATTTATCTTTTTATGTTTGGCCTACTTCACTTAGCATAATGTCCTCCAGGTTCATCCATGTTGTTGCACATGGCAAGATTTACTTCTTTTTGTTTGTTTGTTTTGTTAATCCTCACCCAAGGATATTTTTTTCATTGATTTTTAGAGAGAGAGAAAAGAAGGGGGAGAGACAGAGAAACATTGATGCTAGAGAGATACATTGATTGGTTGCTTCCAGCATGTGCCGTGACCAGGGCCAGGGATCGAGCCTGCAACCAAGGTATGTGCCCTATTTTTAGAATAATATTCCATTGTGTGTGTGTCTGTGTTAAATTTTCTTTTTAAAAAGTATTTTTATTGATTTCAGAGAGAAAGGGAGAGGAGGGCGAGACAGAAACATCAATCATATGATGAGAATCATCATGCATGCTCCCTACTGGGAAAAAAGCCTGCCCAGGCATGCACTCTGATCTGGGATTGAACTATGACATACTGGTTCATAGGTTGATGCTCAACTGCTGTACCACACAGGCCAGGCTTAAATATTCTTTATCCATTAATCTGTCAAATGACATGTTGTTTCCATATCTTGAATATGATGAATAATGCTGCAATGAACATGGAAGTGCAGATATTTCTTGAAATCCTATTTTCAATTATTTTGGATCTATACCCAGAAGTGGGAATGCCATATCATTCTAGTTTTAATTTTCTCCATGCTGTTTTCCAAAAGAGTGGTATGAATTTACATTCCACTAACAGTATACAAGGGTTCCCATTTCTTCACATTCTTGCAAATACTTATCTCTTGTATTTTTTACAATATCCATCCTAATAGAAGTGAAATGATATCTCATTGTGGTTCTGATTTTTATTTCCCTGATGATTAGAGATATTGAGCACCTTTTCATGCACCATTGACCATTCAGATTTATTATTTTGAGTGGTGTCAATGTAGGTCCTTTGCATATTTTCAATCAGGGTATTCATATTTTTAGTATAGTTATAAGAATTATTTATATATTTTTATATTAACCCCTTATTGGATATATGGTTTGCAAATATTTTTCCCATTTCATAGGTTGCCTTTGCATTTTGTTGATTGTTTTCTTTGCTGTGCAGAAGCCTTTTAGTTTGGTGTAATCTCCTTTGCCCATTTTTGCATTTATTGCCTGTGCTTTTAGAGTTATATACAAAAATTACTGACAAGACCAATGTTAGGAAGGCTTCTCCCTATATTTTATTTTTGTTTAAGTCTTTAATTCATTTTATTTTTGTATATTGTGTGAGATAGGGATCCAGTTTCATTCTTTTGCATGTAGACATCCAGTTTTCCAAACATCATTTGTTAAAGAAACTATTCTTTTCCCACTGTGTATTTTTGGCACCCCCTTTGAATATTGATTGTCTGTAAATGCATGGGTTTATTTCTGGATTCTCTATTCTGTACCAATGATCTATGTATGTCTGTTTGTTTTTATGTCAGTACCACACTAATTTGATTACAATTGCTTTATAATATAACTATAGGGAGGCCTGGTACACGAAATTCGTGCATGGGGGGGTCATCCCCTCAGCCCAGCCTGCACCCTCTTCAATCCGGGACCCTTCGGGGGATGTCTGACTGCCGATTTAGGCCCAATCCCTCTCACAATCCAGGACTGCTGGTGGCTCCTAACTGCTCACCTGCCTGCCTGCCTGATTGCCCCTAACTGGCCCCCCTGCCAGCCTGACCACCCCTAACACCTCTGCCTGCTGACTTGGTGGCCCCTAACTGCCCCCCGCCAGCATGGTTGCCCCTCACTGCCCCCTTCTGCCAGCCTGGTCGCTCCTAACTGCCCCCCCAACAGCCTGGTTGCCCCAACTGCCCCCCTCTGCTGGCCTGGTCACCCCTCACTGCCCCCCTGCCGGCCTGGTCGCCCCACGCAGCCTGCTGTTCAGTCAGTTGGTCGTCCTTCATTAACCCCCGTGTCAGCCTGGTCACCTCATGCAGCCTGCTGTTCAGTCATTTGGTTGTCCCTCACTAACCCCCCTGTCGGCCTGGTTGCCCCATGCAGCCTGCTGCTAAGTTGTTTGGTTGTCCCTCATTAACACCCTTGCTGGCCTTTGTCACCCCATGCAGCCTGTTCGGTCATCCATTTGGTTGTTTTGGATATGACAGCCCCTGGCTCTTTATTTATATATATATATATCCTATCTAATAATAGACAAATATGCAAATTGACCATACCTCCGATACACCCACAAAGCCACACCCACAAGCCACGCCCACCACCCAATCAGAACGAGTATGCAAATTAACCCAAACCAAGATGGCTACAGCCACAAAGAACAAGGTTTCCTAGGTAACAGAAGAAGGTTTCCGCCTGCCCTTGCCAGGCCTAAGCCTCCACTCAAGCTACAAAGTTTCAATTATAGAAGGTAAACAAATTCAAACAAATGGCAGCAGAATGGAGCTTGAGAGAGCAGGCCAGGGTTGTGGCTGGAAACAGGGGAAGCAAAGCTTTCCGCACACCCTGGCCAGGCCCACCCGCTTAAGGCAACAAAGTTTCAATTATAACCCCAACACAAATGGCTGCCGGCCTCGGAGGGAGCCCCAGGCTTGGCTCCGCTCCAGGCTACAAAGTTTCAATTGTAGAAGGAAAATAAATTCCAGATACCAGGGCCTCTACTTGGGTTGCCAGGGGGCGTGGCTGGCCTGCAACTTACCACAGGCCCCTCGCTCAGGCCGCCCCACACCCCAAGGGAACCCCCACCTGATCCGGGACGCCCTTCAGAGCAAACCAGCTGGCCCCCACCTGCGCACCAGGCCTTTATCCTATCTAATAAAAGAGTAATATGCAGATTGATCATCACTGCAACACACAATATAGCTGCCCCCATGTGGTCAAAGATCCTGCCCCCATGTGGACACAAGATGGCCACCACAAGATGGCCAGCAGGAGAGGGCAGTTGGGAGGCACCTGGCCTGCAAGGGAGGGCAGTTGAGAGGGACCAAGCCTGCAAGGGAGGGCCGTTGGAGGTGATAAACCCTGCAGGAGAGGGCAGGTAGGGGTGACCAGGCCGGCAGAGGAGGGAAGTTGGGGGCAAACAGGCTGGCAGCAGAGTGGTTAGGGGGTGATCAGGCTGGCAGGCAGAAGCGGTTAGGGGCAATCAGGAAGGCAGGCAGGCAAGCAGTTGGGAGTCAGCAGTCCTGGATTGTGAGAGGGATGTCTGACTGCCCGTTTAGGCCCCGATCCCAGGGCAGTCAGACATCCCTCGAGGGGTCCCAGATTGGAGAGGGTACAGGCTGGGCTGAGGGACAACCCCCCTCTGTGCACAAATTTCATGCACCGGGCCTCTAGTATATATATATATTGGAAGTTGCATTTAACATAATTTTATAGCATATGTAGTTAAATGGAAAACTTATACAGAAGTTGTATCATTCCACCCAAAAATGAATAAGACTATCCTTGCATTTATGGAACTCACAGTCATTGTGACATAGTAAAGTAAACAGAATACTACAACCCAGTATAAGAGAAACTATGAGGGAAGCTTGAAGTGAGAACAAGAGGCTTTGGTTGCCCACAGAATGTACACCTAATTAAGAATGGAGTAGGGCCCTAACCGGTTTGGCTCAGTGAATAGAACATTGGCCTGCGGACTGAAGGGTCCCAGGTTTGACTCCGGTCAAGGGCATGTACCTTGGTTGCAGGCACATCCCCATTGGGGGGTGTGCAAGAGGCAGCTGATTGATGTTTCTCTCTTATCGATGTTTCTAACTCTCTATCCCCTTCCCTTCCTCTTTGTAAAAATCAATAACAATATATTTTAAAAAAAGAATGGAGTAGGTAAAAATGTACAAGCATAGGTAGCTAATGCAGAAGGTGGTGATACCCAAGCCAAGTCTTGCATAACCATTAAAAATAAATCAAGCCACAAAACTACAGGATATTGAAAAAGCGATAGAGGAAGATATAAACAAGTGGAGGAATATAACATGTTCATGGATTGGTAGAATTAACATCATTCCAATGTCCATTATACCCAAAGAAATATATAGATTTAATGCAATCCCCATTAAAATACCAATGGCATATTTCACAGATCTAGAAAAAATACTCCAAAAATTTATATGGAACCAAATAAGACCCAGAATAGCTACAGCAATCTTGTGAAAGAAGATCAAAGTTGGAGGGAAAACAATACCAGATATTAAGTTATACTACAAAGTTACTGTAATCAAAACAGCCTAGTACCGGCACAAGAACAGGCATATAGATTAATGGAACAGAACAGAGTCCTCAGAAATCAACACAAGCCATTAAGCTCAATTAATATTTGAAAAAGGAGCAAGAACATACAATGGAGTAAAGACAGTCTTTTCAATAAATGGTGTTGGGAAAATTAGGCAGGTGCATGCAAAAAAAATGAAACTAGACCACCAACTTACATCATACACAAGAATAAACTCAAAATGGGTAAAAGACTTAAATGTAAGTCGTGAAACTAAAAAAAAACCTAGAAGAAACTATAGGCAGCAAAATCTCAGACATCTCTTGTTGCAATATGTTTACCGATTCATCTCCTAGGACAAAGGAAACTAAGGAGAGAAAAAAACAAACAGGGGACTACATCAAAATAAAAAGCTTCTGCACAGCAAAAGAAACCATCAATAAAACGAAAAGGGAGTCCACTGTATGGGAGAACATCTTTACCAATGATAAATCTGATAAGGTCTTAATATCCAAAATATAGAAAGAATTTATTCAACCTAAGAAAAGGAAAACAATCCAATTAAAAAATGGGAAAAGGACCTAAATAGATAATTCTCCAAAGTGGACATACAGATGGCCAAGAGACATATGAAAAAAAATGCTCAAAGTCACTGATCATCAGAGATGCAAATTAAAATGACAATGAGGTATCATCTCACATCTGTCAGAATGGCTACCACCAACAAATCAGCACATGACAAGTGCTGGCAAGGATGTGGAGAAAAGGGAACCCAAATACACTGCTGGTGGGAATGCAGACTGGTGCAGCCATTATGGAAAACAGTATGGAGTTTTCTAAAAAATTTAAATATGAAACTGCCACTTGACCAAGTGATCCCACTTCTAGACATATTTCCTTAGATATCTGAAACACCAATCAGAAAGAATGTATGCACCAATCATAAAGAATAGCAGCACAATTTACAATAGATATGGAAACAGTCTAAGTGCCCATCACTAGATGAGTGGATAAAAAGGCTGTGGTATATTTACACCATGGAATACTATGCAGCTGTAAAAAGAAGGATCTCTTACTCTTTGCGACAGCATGGAGGGTCCTGGAGAGTATTATGCTAAGCAAAATGAGCCAGTCAGAGAAAGACAAGTATCACATGATCTCAGTCATATGTGTAATCTAAAGAACAAAATAAACTGATGAAAAAAATAGATCCAGAGACATAGAAGCATGGAACAGACTGTTGAATCTCTGAGGGAAGGTGGTGGTGAGTGGGTGGGTGGGACGAGATTTACCAAAGAACTTATATGCATATATGCAGAGCCCATGGACACAGGCAGTAATGTGGTGAAGGCCTGGGGCAGGCTAGAAGGGGCCAATGGGGGAAAAAGGAGACATCTTTAATACTTTCAATTATAAAGATAGTTTTTTTTTTTAAAGAGTAAATCAAGCAAGGCCCTGGACAAGTAGTTTTGTTGGTTAGAGCACTGTACTGGTATGCCAAGGTTTTAATTTTGATCTCCCATTGTCAGGGAACATACTACATGCAACCAATGAATGCATAAATTAGTGGAACAACAAATCAGTGATCTCTCTCTCTCTCTCTCTCTCAAATCAATTTTTAAACAAAGGAGTAAATCAAGCAGAAAGACAGGGCAATGGCATTTCAGGAAGAAGGCTCAGTATATTCAAAACACTGAGCTAAGACTAGGAGAGTCGGGAAGGAAATTATGGAAGTAACAAAATAAACAAAAATTTCAATAGGATAGAAAAGTTAACTTTTAGTCCTAATATGATATCTTACCATCTCATTAAACAATTTCAGAAATCACCACTATATAAATGGCATATTTCTTTCACTTTGTAACTCATACATTTCCCAGAAGAATTTGTGGTTCCTGAATGTGTTTAGTCTCAATTTCATCTGTTTGAGAAACTAATTTCAAATGGTTCAGATTTTACAAACATCTCTATATGGTAATTAATATAGTACTAGAGGTTTAGTACTGAAATTGGTCCAACTTTGGGCTTTTCAAACTATCTTACCTGCCATACTGGGGCCAGCATGCCATAATAGTGGGAACGTGCAGCTTTCTGTATAATAGTGTATGGCAGCACCGCTTAGGTAAGCATAGAGATCCTAATTTTTAAACTCATCACCCTTCTTCTAAAACACCTTCTATGGCAGACCACTGTCTTCAAAAATAAAGCCCAATTTCCTACAAAAAACAACAACATTCAAACATGGGACAGACTTACCCCAAAATGCTATTTTGGTCTCCTTACCCTGCGTTTTCCATCAGCCAGGTCAGAATTCCTTACCATTCATTGCCTAAATATGATCTGTAGAGTTTTAGCTTTACTTGTGTATACTTCTACATGGAATTACCTTCCTCACTGCTCCCCACAATGTCATGGCTCCCTTCTTTTATATTTAATACTAGAGGCCCGGTGCACGAAATTCGTGCAAGGAGTGTGTATCCTTCAGCCCAGCCTGCACCCTCTCCAGTATGGGACCCCTCGAGGGATGTCCGACTGCCCATTTAGGCCCAATCCCGATAGGATCGAGCCTAACCAGGCAGTTGGACATCCCTCTCACAATCCAGGACTGCTGGCTCCTAACTGCTTGTCTGCCTGCCTTCCTGATTGCCCCTAACCACTTCTGCCTGCCAACCTGATCATCCCCTAACCACTCCCCTGCCAGCCTGATGGATGCCTAATTGCTCCCTTGCCAGCCTGATTGTCCCTAACTGCCCTCCCCTGCAGGCCTGGTCAGCCCTAACTGCCCTCCCCTGCAGGCCTGGTCCCCCCTAACTGCCCTCCCCTGCATGCCTGGTCCCCCCCAACTGCCCTCCCCAGCATGCCTGGTTCCCCCCCGCCAACTGATCTCCCCTGCAGGCCTGGGTCTCCCCCAACTGCCCTTCCCTGAAGGCCTGGATGGCCCCAACTTCCCTCCTCTGCCGGCCTGGTCACCCCTAACTGCCCTCCCCTGCAGGCTTGATTGCCCCCAACTGCCCTCCCTTGCAGGTCTGGTCCCTCCCAACTGCCCTTTCCTGCTGGCCATCTTGTGGTGGCCATCTTGTGTCCACATGGGTGCAGGATCTTTGACCACATAGGGGCAGCCATTTTTTGTGTTGGAGTGATGATCAAGTGGCGTATCACTCTTTTATTAGATAGGCTAGAGGCCTAGTGCACAGGTGGGGGCCAGCTGGTTTGCCCTGAAGGGTGTCCCGGATCAGGGTGGGGGTCCCCTTGGGGCATGGGGTGGCCTGGGCAAGGGGCCTGTGGTGGTTTGCAGGCCAGCCACGCCCCCTGGTGACCCAAGCAGAGGCCCTGGTATCTGGGATTTATTTATCTTCTATAATTGAAACTTTGTAGCCTTGAGTGGAGGCTTATGCTGGCCAGAGTGTGTAGAAAGCTTGGCTTCCTCCATCGCCAGGGGCAACACAAGTCTCCTGCTCTCTCCAGCTCTGTGGCTGCCACTATTTTTGTTGAGATTTATTTATCTTCTGTAATTGAAACTTTGTAGCCTTGAGTGGAGGCCTATGCCGGCCAGGGTGTACGGAAAGCTTGGCTTCCTCCATTACCGGGGAAACCCAAGCCTCCTGCTCGCTCTGTGGCTGCAGCCATCTTGGTTGGGTTAATTTGCATACTAGCTCCTGATTGGCTGGTGGGTGTGGCTTGTGGGTGTAGCAGAGGTATGGTCAATTTTCATATTACTCTTTTATTAGATAGGATTTATTTATCTCAGTATCAACTCCAAATGGATATACAATTTTTTCCTATAGGCTTCAATCCAGTACAATAATTAATCACTTTGTTGTTTAAATTGTTTCTGCTTTATCCATCGGGAACTCTTCTAGGTTGATATCTCTGCTTTTTCGATGCCTGCTTCCTTGAACACTTTCTTAATTTTTGGCAGTGCACAGTATCAGAATAATTTTGTATTTTTTTCTGTCTCACTCCTAGAATGGACCACTTTTCTAAGTAACTCTGTTTTTTTATCCACTGAAAAATGGTTTTTAGAAACAAATATCTAAGCATAAGTAGTGTTCATTGCTACTAGGATGTCACTGCTTCTAGGCCTTCTCCATATGCAGAGCTTGGAAAGATATGTATGTATAATAACTCCATGCACGAGTTAATTAACCATTTTAAGCCTTTCTGCCATCATCTGTAAAATGGGAATAATGGTAATAGTTTTGTCATAGGATGTGGTTAGAATTGAATGACATAATTACATAAAATATTTAACACTAGAGGCCCAGTGCCTGACATTTGTGGGTTGCCTCAGCCTGGCCTGCACCCTTTTGCAGTCTGGGAGGCCTCGGGGGATGTCCGACTGACAGCTTAGGCCCACTCCTTAGTGCTTCTGTGGAGGCAGGAGAGGCTACTGCCACCGCCACTGTGCTCGCTGGCCATGAGCCTGGCCTGTGGCTAAGCGGCGCTCCCTCTGTGGGAGCGCACTGACCACCAAGGGGCAGCTCCAGCATTGAGCATCTGCCCCCTGGTGGTCAGTGCACATCATAGCAACTGGTTGTTCCACCATTTGGTCAATTTGCATATTACCCTTTTATTATATAGGATAGTGCCTGGCATATAGTAAGCACTATGTTAATTCCTTCATTAGTATTTCTATGGGTGTCTTTCTCCATTGTTAGACCTTCCAAAACCATGTCTGGATGGAAACATGTGAACAACACTTATTAAGGGCCTTGTAAATAATGAGGACCCAATAAATAATTGTTCAAATGAGTTGATTCAAAAGGAAATAGGGTCAGTTTCCTAGTGGATCAAAAGATTTGTGACTGGATAAGGACTTGTTCTTATCTAAACATAAATGTAATTATAACCAAAATTTATGATTCTTTTAGGTTTCACCACATACTATAGACATGATTTTATCTGGGTGTCATGTAACTTCTTATGTGGTTTCAGATTATGAAATATTGTTAGGTTTTTGATTAAGAGAAGATTTGTAGGAAATTTCAAATTCATATAAGTTGGTTCCTGTTATTTTTTATGTTTTCTATATTTACTAGTGGAGCTCACTGAGTGAAATAATATGTTAGTCACTTTGAAATGAAAACCAGTAGTCAAACTACAAGTTAGAGTAAAATACTAGCTTCTTGGTATATATATATATTTTTTTATGGTTGTAACTCTAGACCTTTTATTTATTTTTTTATATTTTATTTTTTTTTATTTTTTTTTCCAATTTTTTTATTAAGGTATTATATGTGTACATATCTTACCATTGCCCCCCCCACCCCACTCCCATATATGCCCTCACCCCCCAGAGTTTTGCGTCCATTGGTTATGCTTATATGCATGCATACAAGTCCTTTGATTGATCTCTTATCTTCCCCACCTCTCCCTAACCTTCCTGCTGTAATTTGACAGACTGTTTGATGCTTTACTGCCTCTGTATCTATCTTTTTGTTCAAGTTTTTAATGTTCTTTATTATCCATAAATGAGTGAGATCATGTGGTATTTTTCTTTCATTGATTTGCTTATTTCACTTAACATAATGTTCTCCAATTCCATCCAGGTTGCGGCAAATGGTAAGAATTCCTTCTTTTTTATGGCAGCATAATATTCCATTGTGTAGATGTACCATAGTTTTCTGATCCAGTCATCTGCTGATGGGCACCTAGGCTGTTTCCAGATCTTAGCTATTGTAAATTGTGCTGCTATGAACATAGGGGTGCATATTTCCTTTCTTATTGGTGTTCCCAGTTTCTTAGGATATATTCCTAGGAGTGGGATTACTGGGTCAAATGGGAGTTCCATTTTCAGTTTTTTGAGGAAACTCCATACTGTTCTCCACAGTGGCTGCACCAGTCTGCATTCCCACCAGCAGTGCACGAGGGTTCCTTTTTCTCCGCATCCTCGCCAACACTTGTCGTTTGTTGATCTGTTGATGATAGCCATTCTGACAGGTGTGAGATGATATCGCATTGTTGTTTTGATTTGCATCTCTCTGATAATTAGTGACCTTGAGCATGTTTTCATGTGTCTCTTGGCCTTCCTTCTGTCTTCTTTGGAAAAGATTCTATTTAGGTCCGTTGCCCATTTTTTTATTGGATCATTTATCTTCCTTTTATTAAGTTGTATAAGCTGCCTGTAGATGTTGGAGATTAAACCTTTATCAGTGATGCCATTTGCAAATATGTTCTCCCATGCAGTGGGCTTTCTTGTTGTTTTGTTGATAGTTTCTTTTGCTGTAAAAAAGCTTTTTATTTTGATGTAGTCCCATTTGTTTATTTTCTCTTTAGCTTCCATTGCCCTAAGGGCAGTATCGGTGAAGAAGTTCTTTTGACATATGTCTGAGATTTTGCTGCCTGTGGATTCCTCTAGCATTTTTATGGTTTCCCGTCTTATGTTTAAGTCCTGTATCCATTCTGAGTTTATTTTTGTGTATGGTGTAAGTTGGTGATCTAGCTTCATTTTTTTGCATGTGTCTGTCCAATTTTCCCAACACCATTTATTGAAGAGATTGTCTTTATTCCATTGTATGTTCATGCCTCCTTTGTCAAATATTAATTGAGCATAGTGGTTTGGATCAATATCTGGATTCTCTATTCTGTTCCATTGATCTATATGTCTGTTCTTGTGCCAGTACCAGGCTGTTTTGAGAATAGTGGCTTTGTAATACAGCTTGAAATCTGGTATTGAGATCCCTCCTACTTTATTCTTCTTTCTCAGGATTGCTGTGGCTATTCGGGGTCTTTTTTTATTCCAGATGAATTTTTGGAGAGTTCTTTCAAGGTCTGTGAAATATGCCATTGGTATTTTAATGGGAAGTGCATTGAATCTATAGATTGCTTTGGGTAGTATGGACATTTTAATGATGTTGATTCTACCAATCCATGAACATGGTATGTTCTTCCATCTGTTTACGTCTTCCTCTATCTCTTTTTTCAGTGTCCTGTAGTTTTCCGTGTATAGGTCTTTACCTCCTTAGTTAAGTTTATTCCTAGGTATCTTAATTTTTTTGGTGCGATGGTAAATGGGATTGCCTTTTTAGTCTCTCTGTCTGTAAGTTCACTATTGGTGTATAGAAATGCCATAGATTTCTTGGCGTTAATTTTGTATCCTGCTACATTGCCGAATTCATTTATTAAGTCTATTAGTTTTTTGACGGAGTCTTTCAGATTTTTTATGTACAATATCATGTCGTCTGCAAATAAAGACAGCTTTACTTGTTCTTTTCCAATTTGGATGCCTTTTATTTCTTCTTCTTGTCTAATTGCAATAGCTAATACTTCCAGTACTATGTCAAACAGGAGTGGTGAGAGTGGGCATCCCTGTCTTGTTCCTGTTCTTAGGGGAAATGTTTTTAGCTTTTGTCCATTGAGTATGATGTTTGCTGTGGGTTTATCACATATAGCTTTTATTATGTTGAGGTATGAGCCTTCCATTCCCACCTTGTTGAGAGTTTTTATCAAGAAAGGGTGTTGGATTTTGTCAAATGCTTTTTCTGCATCAATTGATATGACTATGTGATTTTTATCTCTCAATTTGTTTATGTGATGTATCACGTTTATTGATTTGCGGATATTGTACCATCCTTGCATTCCTGGGATAAATCCTACTTGGTCATGGTGTATGATCTTTCTGATGTACTGCTGGAGCCAATTTGCTAGAATTTTGTTGAGGATTTTGGCATCTATGTTCATGAGGGATATTGGTCTGTAATTCTCTTTCATTGTGTTGTCTTTATCTGGTTTTGGTATTAGGGTGATGCTGGCTTCATAGAATGAGCATGGAAGTGTTCCTTCCTCTTGAATTTTTTGGAATAGTCTGAGGAGGATAGGTTTTAGTTCTTCCTTGAATGTTTGGTAGAACTCTCCTGTGAAGCCGTCAGGCCCCGGGCTTTTGTTTGCCGGAAGCTTTTTGATGACTTCTTCAATTTCGTCCATAGTTATTGGCCTATTGATGTGTTGAGATTCTTCTTGATTGATTTTTGGAAGGTTGTATTTTTCTAGGAATATGTCCATTTCCTCCAGGTTGTCCAGTTTGTTGGAATAGAGTTGTTCGTAGTATTTTGTAACAATCCTTTGTATCTCAGCGGGGTCTGTTGTTATTTCACCTCTTTCATTTCTGATTTTGTTTATTTGGGTCCTCTCTCTTTGCTTCTTGGTGAGCCTGGCTAGAGGTCCATCAATCTTGTTTATCTTTTCAAAGAACCAGCTCTTGGTTTTGTTGATCTTTTGTATTGTTTCTTTGGTCTCTATGTCATTTATCTCCGCTCTGATCTTTGTTATTTCCTTCCTTCTGGTTACACTGGGCTTTTCTTGCTGCTCTTTTTCTAGCTCTTTGAGTTGTAGGGTTAGGTAATTTATTACCATTGTTTCTTGTTTTTTGCAATAGGCTTGTAGAGCTATGAACTTCCCTCTCAAGACTGCTTTCACTGTGTCCCATAGATTTTGGATTGTTGTGTTTTCATTGTCATTTGTTGCCATGATGTTTTTTATTTCTTCCTTGATCTCTCTGGTGACCCAGTCCTTGTTTAATAGCATGCTGTTTAGTCTCCATGTGTTTGATTTCTTTGGATTGTATTTATTGTAGTTGATTTCCAGTTTTATGCCACTGTGATCTGAGAAGATGCTTGATATAATTTCTATCTTCTTGAATTTGAAGAGACTTTGCCTGTGACCCAGCATAGGGTCTATCTTTGAAAATGACCCATGTGCACTTGAGAAGAATGTATATTCTGTGGCTTTGGGGTGAAATGTTCTTAAGATGTCAATTAATTCCATCTGGTCTAGTGAGTCATTTAGGATTGCTGTTTCTTTGCTGATTTTTTGTTTAGAGGATTTGTCCAATGGTGATAGTGGGTATTAAAGTCTCCTACTATGATTGTATTGCTATTAATCTCTCCCTTGATATCTTCCAGGATTTTTTTTATGTATTTGGGTGCTCCTATATTGGGAGCATATATGTTTACCAAAATTATTTCTTCTTGTTGGATTTCTCCCTTTAGTATTATGAAGTGGCCTTCCTTATCTCTTGTTATGGCATTTACTTTGAGGTCTAATTTGTCAGATATAAGTATTGCTACCCCAGCTTTTTTTTCATTTCCATTTGCCTGGAAGATATTTTTCCATCCCTTCACTTTCAATCTGTGTGAGTCTCTTGTTCTGAGGTGGGTCTCTTGTAGACAGCATATATATGGGTCATGCTTTTTTATCCATTCAGCCACTCTATGTCTTTTGATTGGAGCATTTAGTCCGTTTACATTTAAAGTTATTACTGATAGGTATTTGTTTGTAGTCATATCTATTTTTGTGTCTGTATTCCTTCTTACCTGTTTATTTCTTCTTTTTACAGTATTCCCTTTAGCAATTCTTGCATTGCTGGTTTGGTGGTGATAAACTCCCTGAGTCTTTTTTTGTCTGCGAAGCTCCTGATTTCCCCTTCAATTTTGATTGATAGTCTTGCTGGATATAGTATTCTTGGATTCAGTCCTTTGCTTTGCAACACTTTGTATACCTCCTTCCATTCACTTCTAGCTTGTTGTGTTTCTGTTGAGTAATCATTTGACAATCTGATGGGTGTTCCTTTGTAGGTAACTCTCTGTCTCTCTCTTGCTGCCTTTAAGATTCTCTCTTTATCATTTATATTTGCCATTGAGATTATGACATGTCTTGGTGTGGGTCTTTTGGGGTTGATCCTGCTTGGGACTCTCTGTACTTGCGTAACTTTTATCTTTCCCATATCCGGGAAGTTTTCTGTTATTATTTCTTCAAATAGATTTTCTAATCCCTGCTGCTCTTCTTGTCCTTGTGGCAGCCCTATTATATGCATGTTACTTCGCTTCATGTTGTCCCGAAGCTCCCTTAGGCTTTCCTCCTGCTTTTTAATTTTTTTCTCCAATTGCTGTTCAGATTGAGCTTGTTTCTGTACCTGATCTTCTAACTCACTAATTCGGTCCTCTGCTTCTTGTAGTCTACTGTTGAAACTTTCCATGGTGTTTTTGATTGTAGCTATATCACTTTTCATTTCTTCCTGATTCTTGCATAAGTTGTTGATTTTCTCATCCATCCGATGTATAAATTCCACGACCACGGTCATGTTGCAAGCTTCAGTTTCACTAATTTCCTTTCTTGGCGACTCCACATTTTCTTTCCTCTGTGAGTTATTTCGTTTCCCCATTCTGGCTATCACCAGAAAGCTCAAGCTTCCGTTTGTGTGGACCTGGGCCGTGTGCTGTGGGGACTTCGCTCCACCCGAGTTTCACTGAAGTGCTCTGACACTAGGATGTGTGGCTGCCTTTGGTTGGTGGGAACCAGACTTGCCCAGGGTCAGTGTCCCCAGTGTTCCGTGTGGTCTCGTGTGCACACTTAGAATCAGGGGCCCTGTCAGCACCACACTGTTGGTATGTGCCGAAAATGAGATCCTTAGCATGTGCCAGGAGTCAGAGTTTCCCTGTATCTTCACCAAGAATCGAGTGTCAGAGTCTCTGTTGCCTTGTGCAGTTTCTCGTTGAGAATCAGGGTCCCTGTGTGTGCATGCACCAACAATTGGGGTCGTTGGCTCTTAGTGTGAATGCGCTATGAGTCAGGGATCCCAGGCAGCTGTGTCCGGCGTGCCAAATTCCCTGAAGTGGAGCTGTGTCCTGTGTGTGCTCTCTCTACTGAGCCAAACCGGCTAGGGCGCACACTCTCAAATCCCTGAAGGTGAGCTGCCTTTGTGCACTCTCCCAGAATCCCCGAAGAGGGGCGGAGTCCCTCCTGCGCACCAAATTCCCCAAAGGGAAGCCCCTTTGTGCACGCTTTAAGATTCCCTGAAGGAGAGCTGTGACCCGCAAGCCAAATTCCCCCCAATTCCCCAAAGGGGAGCCCTCTGTGCGCACTGACAGATTTCCCCGAAGGTGAGCTGCTTCTGTCCTGTGTGCCAAATTCCCTAAGGCGGAGCACGTCCCTGCACAAAGCTCTGCAGCTTGAGCGAGGGGCGTGTCTATTAGTTACTATGGCGCTATCCGTGTGCGCCTGTGGGGAGGGGATAGGCTCTTTGACTCACGGGAATCTGCTGGGAAGTCTGGATTCTTGTTGTTTCTTCCACTGAAGCTGTGATAGCAGTTCTCTGTCCCCAGTGGCTGCAGGGTCCTGGTTTGTGTCAGAAGCCAGGATCCGAGTCTCAGGCAGCTCTGTTTCTCAAGATGGCGTGGTCTCCGCATCCGCACCAGCCGCCGAGAAGTGTCCGCTTTGTGCGCGGGGCTCCGCTGTCTAGGACTGCCTGGTTAGGCAGCCCCTTGGAAGCTCTGCAGAATCTATCTGACCCTAGCTCATACCCACACACACACCACACACGTCTACACGTCTACACTCTCCTCTATGGGTTCCTCACTCACACTCTCTCTCTCCCTAACTTCTTGCCGGTCGCCATCTTTCTCTTGGTATATTTTTTGAAATGCAATTTCCCTATACTCCCATTTTAATTTACTAAATATGTACAATCTAATTACATATCAAATATTTTTTCTTTTTGTAATACACTGAGATATTTTCCTACCGTTTAGTGATTATTTGGAACCTTGCCAACTAGGAATGGTACCAACTGCTGAACATCACACTCAGAGTCTCCTCATCACTAGAGGCTTAGTGAATGTTGAAACATACATCCATTAGGGATGAATAACAATCAGAGCGAGCAATGTACAAATAACTAACAGATGCTTAGAGCACAGTTTCAAAAGAACAAAACCATTTGTTTTAACTATATTAGTTGTGATATTCAAAAGCATCATTTAGATAAGTGTCTGTAGTTCAGTGCATACTGTGTAGGTTAGCACACCAATACAGCCCTGTATTAGAAATGTATGTTTTTACTTAAATTGCAGAAAATAATATATTTGCCTTTGTTCTAAGATTTTTTCAGTAGACACTGACTCTAACTTACAGGTGGTATATTTTTTATTTTTCCAATTACAATTCATATTCAATATTATTTTGTATTAGTTTCAGGTGTACAGCATAGTGGTTAAACAATCATATACTTTACAAATTCATTATTGATGTAGAAAAATGCCATTGATTTCTGGGTGTTAATTTTGTATCCTGCTACATTGCCAGAAACATATATTAAATCTAGTAGTTTTTTGATGGAGTCTTTAGGGTTTTCTATGTACAACAGGCATGTCAAACTCACGGCCCACAGGCCACATGCAATCCATAACAAATATTTTTGCAGCCAAGCCAATATAACGGTATGTAAGAAACGTTTTAATAAAAATTTTGTAACTTAATTTTTACAATATCCTGTTATATAATTACTAATAACAAACTACAACTAAAGACTGATTACTATAATCATGTTGCATTAATTTCCCTTAAGCACAGGTGCACTATTTCTCTCCACTAATACAGCAGGGAATATTTTAGCAGCCAAAGGCCATGTCATTAGTCTTGTACTGACTTGTTTGGTGTGCACAACAGGAAATATTTAGCTTTTGAAGAATAAACAAATAGGTTTATTTGCATTACACTTATTAATTTGTGCAGTTATTCAGTGTCTGGTGAGTTAATGTTCAAGAAAAAATATTAATTTTTATTAAAATGTATTATTTTATGTTAACAATTACTTATTTATTTCAGCCCTTTGTATTCAGCATGTCTCTATTGAAATAAACCTATGTTTCTATGAAAATTGAAGCTTTTGTTTTTTTGTGGCCCACATAAACTTAAACCTTGTTTATTTGGCCTGTGTTAGCCTTCGAGTTTGACATGTTTGATGTACAATATCATGTCATCTGTAAATAATGACAGGTTTACTCCCTCCTTTCCAATTTGTATGCCTTTTATTTCTTCTTGTCTGATCTCTGTGGCTAGGACTTCCAGTACTATGTGGAATAAAAGTGAAAGCAGACATACCTGTCTTATTTCTGTTCTTAGGGGAAATGGTTTTAGTTTTTGCCTATTGAGTATGATATTGGCTGTAGGCTTGTCATATATGGCCTTTATTATTGTGAAGTATGTTCCCTCTATTTCCACATTGCTGAGAGTTTTTATCAAAAAAAGGTATTGGATTATGTCAAATGCCCTTTCTGCATCAATTGATATGATCATGTGATTTTTGTTTTTGAATTTGTTTGTGTGATGTATCATATTTATTGATTTGCAGATATTGTACCAGCCTTGCACCTCCAAAATAAATGTTACTTAGTCATGGTGTATGATCATTTTAATATATTGCTGAATCTGATTTACCAATATTTTATTGAGGGTTTTAGCATCTAAGTTCATCAGGGATATTGGCCTGTAATTCTCTTTCTTTGTAGTGTCTCTACCTAGTTTTGTAATTAGGCTAATACTGGCCTCATAAAAAGAGCTTGGAAGTGTTCCTTCCTCTTGGATTTTTTTTGGAATAATTTGACGAGGATAGGCATTAGTCCTTTTTGAATATTTGGTAAAACTCCCCTGTGAAGCCATCCAGATCAGGGCTTTTGTTTGCTGTGAGTTTTTTTTTTTTTTTTTAATTGCTTCAATTTGATCAGTATTTACCAGCCTATTCAGGTCTTCCAATTCTTCCTGGTTGAGTTTTGGAAGATTGTATTTTTCTAGGAAGGTGTCCATTTTGTCCAGGTTGTCCAGCTTGTTGCAATATAGTTGTTTATAGTATTTTCTTAAAATCATTTGTATTTCTATGGTGTCAATTGTTACTTCATCTCTTTTGTTTCTGATTTTATTTGGGTCCTCTCTCTTGGTTTCTTGATGAGTCTGGCTAAAGGTTCATCAATCTTGTTTATCTTTTCAAAGAACCAGCTCTTGTTTTCATTGATCTTTTGTATTGCTTGTTTAGTTTCTCTGGTTGGCACTCTGATATTTATTATTTCCTTCCTTCTACCTACTTTTGGCTTTTCTTGTTCCATTCTAATTCTTTAAGTTGTAGGGTTAGATAACTTATTAAAAGTTTTTCTTGCTTTTTTGAGGTAGGCCTGTGATGGTATGAGCTTCCCTCTCAGGATTGCTTTCACTGTGTCCCATAGATTTGGGGTAGTTGTGTATTCATTGTCATTCATTTCCAGGATGTTTTTTATTTCTTCTTTGATCTCTTTGATAACCCATTCATTGTTTAATAGCATACTATTTAGCCTCTATGTGTTTGAGTGTTTTTATTGTAGTTGATTTCTAAATTTCATGCCGTTGTGATCTGAGAAGATGCTTTATATGATTTCAATCATCTTGAACTGAACTTGTAGAAACTTAGTTTGTGTCCTATCTTTGAAAATGTGGTCTATATTTGAAAATGTCACACGTGCACTTGAGAACAATGTATATTCTGTAGCTTTGGGGTGAAATGTTCTGAAAATATCAATTAATTCCAACTGATGTAGTGTGTCATTTAAACTATTCTTAATTCACTGTTTTCTTGTCGATTTTTTTTTTTGTCTAGAAGATCTATCCAGTGATTTCAATGGAATGTTAAAGTCCCCTACTATGATTGTATTGCTGTTGATCTCTCCCTTAAAATTCTCCAGAAGTTTTGTTTGTTTGTTTGTTTTTTCATATATTTTAATGCTCCTGTATTGGGTACATATATGCTTTCCAGAGTTCTATTCTCTTGTTGTATCAATCCCTTTAGTATTATGAACTGGCCTTCATTATCTCTTCCTATGTTCTTCACTTTGAAGTCTATTTTGTCAGATCTGAGTATTGCTACCATAGCTTTTATTTCATTTCCATGTGCCTGGAAAAAATTTCCCATCCCTTCACTTTCATCCTGTGTGAATCTTTTGTTCTGAGGTGGGTCTCTTGTAGGCAGCATATATATGGGTCATGTTTTCTTTTGCATTCAGCTACTCTATGTCTTTTGATTTGATCATTTAAGCCATTTACATTTAAAGTTATTATTTATAGGTACTTATTCATTGCCATTCTTATTATTTATGCTTGTTTTCTTCTCTTTCTCTCTATTTCTTTTTCTTACAACAGTCCCTTTGGCATTTCTTACAGTGCTGGTTTGGTGGTAATAAACTCTTTTAGATTTTTTTTTTCTACGAAGCTCTTTATTTCACCTTTTATTTTGAATGATAGCATTGCTGGATAGAGTAGTCTTGGGTTCAGTCCCTTGGTTTTCATTACTTTGTATACTTCATTCCATTCCCTTCTGGCCTGAAATGTTTCTATTGAGAAGTCAGCTGACAGTCTAATGGGCACTCCCTTGTAGGTGATGTTCTTTCTCTTGCAGTCTTTAAGATTCTTTCTTTGTTTTTAATTCTTGCCATTATAATTAATATGTGCCTAGGTGTGGGTCTCCTGGGGTTCATCTTGATTGGGACTCTATGTATTTCCTGTACTTGAATGACTTTTTCCTTCACCAGGTTAGGGAGATTTTCTGCCATTATTTTTTTCAAACAGGTTCTCTATTCCTTTCTCAATTCTTCTCCTTCTGGTACTCCTATAATGAGAATGTTGTTACATTTCATGTTGTCCCAAAACTGTTAGATGCTCCTCCTGCTTTTTAATATATATATTTTACCATTTGTTGCTCTAAGTGGGTGGGTTTTTTTTCCTACCTTGTTCTCTGATTCACTGATTCAGTCCTCAGCTTCTTCTAGTCTACTTTTGAATACTTCCAGGGTGTTCTTTATTTCAGCTATGTAATTCCTTATTTCCAATTGATTCTTATTTAGTGTTTCAAGCCCTCTTTTCATGTTGGTGTAATTCTCATTAAGTTGCTTTTAGTTCTCGATGAATTGTTTGAGCACCTTTTTACCATTACTCTGAAATCTTTATGTGACAAATTGTTTACCACCATTTCATTTAGTTCACTTTCTGGGAATTCCTTCTGGGAGTTGTTTCTTTGTCTCCCCCTTTTTATTGTCCCATTGTTTTTGTTTCTATACATTAGATCACACTGCCATGCTGCCTAGATTTTGTGGGATGGTCTCATGTACTAGGTGTTTTTTGAGACCCAGTGGTACATTCTCTTAGATCTCCTGAGCTGGGTGCTCTAGGAAAGCCCCTAACTGATTATTTTGGGTTCTCCTGTTGTAGTATGGTCTTGAATATTATTGTTCCATTCATGGATGGAGTCTCCTCTCAGGCTGGCTGACTATGTGGCTCACCCCCAACCAAGTCATCCAAGCTATTATAGAGGTGCTGACTGAGAAGCACAAGATAAAACACAACCAAACATGAAACAGAAGAAAAAAAAAGTACACAACCAACAAAAGCAACCACGAGAGAAGAGAGAATTAGGAAAGAGAAAAGAGAGCAAGAATGATAGAAAAAAGGAGAAAAAAATACAAGGTGAAAACAAAACAAACAAAAGCACAAACCAAAAATCACAACAAAAAAAGGGGGAGGGGGACAGAATATGTAGATGCTGGGCTGAAATAAGAAAATAAGAATTAAAGGAATAGGGGAAGGAAAATGGTTTAGAATAAAGGAGGGAGAAACAAAATAAAAACACCAAAAAAAGTTTGGAAAGGAAAATGGAGGAGAAAGCAGATAAACCTAAAATAAGGAAAAGAAAAAAACGAGAAAGGAGAAAATAAAAGAGAGAAAGAAAACAGGAAAAAAGTGAGTAGTGAAAAAAAGGAAAAAATGAGAAAAATTGAGTAGGAAAAGGGAAGAGAAAAATTAGCTATATGGATGAAACAACAGAAACTAGAATAATAACAAATCAAGGAAACATATAGATAAAAAGATAAATTTTAAAAGGGAAAATAAACATAAAATAAAATAAAATAAAATAAAAATCAAGTGGCATTGTTTGTTTCAGCTGAGCCATGGGGGTTCGCTTTGGATTCCATTCTTCCATTCTGTCTGCCAATTCTGGGCTTCCTGTTAGGTAGTTAGGTGCTAACCACTGTCAGGAACTGTCTTTGACTTTCAGCAACCTGCTTGAAGCTCCAAGTGATCCACTGATCTACCATTTGTATCTGTCTCCACAGACCTTGGCTGCAAGCTGAGAGGGGGTGGGCAATCTGCTCTCTAAAGTAGGTTTGTTAGCAGCATGGGGACCAGGGCTGGTTCAGCACACATCTCCTGGTTACCCAGGCTCCACCCTATCTCTTTTTGCAGATGGATGTTACTTGGGCCTCAGTTCTGGGCTCTCGTGGTCCAGCATGCGGAGCCTATTCTGGGTTCCTGGCCTCTAACTTCTAAGGGAACAGACCCTCCAGTAGCCCAGCACTTTCTTATCACTCTCGGCCTACAGGCCTGCCACCCATGGGAGCTGGGTCAGCTCAACTCTCAATCTAGCCCTTCCTACCGGTCTCCAGGTGTTTTCTGTCCTTCTTTGATAAAGTCTTCTCCTCAGATGGACCTCAGTTGGTAAGTCCAGGTGAATGTTCTCCACTTTAGTTGAATTTCCATTTTGTCCCTGGGACAGGGTGGGCAACAGATCTGCCTATTCAGCCGCCATTTTTTCTCTCTCAATGATTTGTACTTAGAATTAATAAAATTCTTAGGTATTTTATTTCTTCCCCACAATCACTGTATAATTCTTCTCTTCAATACAAATTTTATTTAATGGTCTTATTCTATCAGTGACTCCCCTGGCTTACCATACATCTTTCACCAAAATAGAAAATGGACAGATATATAGGAGAATTAAAAAGGAGGGAAAAACACTAAGATAAATGGATATCCAAAGAAAATGTGATTGTACTTTTATGCTTTAGAGAAGATGCTTGATGAAACTTTGACTCATTGATTCAATAAAGTAATTGATTCTCAGGGTTTGGTGTAATAGATTGATTATTAGTTCCTATCTCCAGGCAGCGGTTATTATAAGCCTGACATTTCACTTCAATGAGGAAACCTCCCTTTAGCAACTTGAAAAGCCATTTGGGCTGAGCTGAGAATAGTGATGGTACCACTCACTGTGAAAGTATTAGTGGAAAATAATCATGGTTTTCATCAGATATATCATCCTCATTAATGAACTTGTGATCCTAGTGAATTTGTACAGCAATATATGTATTTGAGTGTGTTCATGTGTTTATTTACTTATTTTTATTTTAATTATTTTTATCAATTTCAGAGATGAAGGGACAAGGAGGGAGAGATATAGAAACATCAATGATGAGAGAGAATCATTGATTGGTAGCCTCTTGCCTGCCCCATTCCTGGAATAAAACAATAACCTCTTGGTTCATGGGTTGACCCTCAACTGCTGAGCCACATTGGCTGGGCTCCATGTGGTTTTCTTAAATGTAATTTTATTTCTATTTTGAATTTTTAGGGGTGACATTGGTTAATAAAATTATATAGGCTTCAGGTGTACAATTGCATAACACATCATCTGTATATTGTATTGTGTGTTCACCACCTCAGATCAAGTCTCCTTCCATCATCATTTATTCCCCCATACCTTCTTCTACTTCCCTCCTCCCCCATTTCCCTCTGGTGATTACCATACTGTTGTCTATGTCCATGACGTGTTTGTTTTTTTTTTTTTTGCTTAATTTATTCACCATTTTCACCCAGCCTTCCACCCCTCTCCCGTCTGACAGCTGTCCATCTGTTATCTGTTTCTCTGTGTCTGTTTCTATTTTGTTTGTTAGTTTATTTTGTTCATTAGATTTCACATATAAGTGAAATTATATGGTAATTGTCTTCTTCTGACTGGTTTACTTCACTTAGCATAATATTCTCCATCCAGGTCCATGCATACTGTCACAAGGGATAAGATTTCCTTCTTTTTTATGGCTGGGTAGCATTCCATTGTGTAAATGTACCACAGCTTTTTATCCACTCATCTACTGTTAGACACTTGGCTGGTTCCAAATCTTGGCTATTGTAAATAACACTGCAATGAACATAAAGATGCATATATTCTTTTGCATTAGTGTTTTGGGATTATTTGGATATATTCCCAGCATGTGTTTTAAGGATGAAAAGAAAAACAAAACAATATGGACACTTTTGAGTTATACTAATTTAATTTGAACAAAAAATCCCTTTAAATATATTTTAAGTCATTTTTAATTTTATTCCAATTGACATATAATATTATATTAGTTTCAGGTATGCAGCCTAGTGATTAGATATTATATAACTTACTAAGTGATCATCCTGGTAAATCTCGTATCCATCTGACACAATATGTAGTTATTAAAATATTATTGACTATATTCCCTATACTGTACTTTACATCTCCATGTCTATTCTGTAACTACAAATTTGTGCTTCTTTTCTTTTAATCTTCACTCAATATGTTTTATTGACTTTTGAGGGAGAGGAAAGGGGAGAGAGAGATAGAAATGCCAATGGGAGAGAAAAGTATTGATTGGTTGCCTCTCATACACACTCTGACTGTGGATCAGACACACAACTGAGGTATGTGCCCTGACCAGGACTCAAACCCGCAACATTATGGTGCATGGGATAACACTCTAACCAACTGAGACACCTGGCCAGGGCCCAATTTGCACTTTTTACTCTCTTTACGTTTTTTACCCATCCACCCAACTTCTCCCATCTGACAGCTGTCAAATTATTCTCTGCATGTATGAGTCTGTTTCTGTTCTACTTGTTCATTTATTTTTTTGTTTTTTTACTTTTTTAAAAATATATTTTTATTGATTTCAGAGAGGAAGGGAAAGGGAGAGAGAGATAGAAACATCAATGATGAGAGAGAATCATTGATCGGCTGCCTCCTGCATGCCCCCTACTGGGGATCAAGCCCGCAACCCAGTCATGTGCCCTTGACTGGAATTGAACCTGGGACCCTTCAGTCCATAGGCTGACGCTCTATCCACTGAGCCAAACTAGCTAGGGCTATTTTTTTTTTTTTTAGATTCACTTGTTGGTAGATATGTATTTATTGCTATTTTATTGTTCATATTCCTTATTGAATTTTTTGCTTTTTTTTTCTCATAGAAGACCCTTTAACATTTCATATAATACACGTTTGGTGATGATGAACTTTTAGCTTTTGATTGTCTGGAAGGTCTTTATCTGTCCTTTGTTTCTAAATTATAACTTTGCTGGGTAGAGTAATCTTGGTTGTAGTTCCTTGCTTTTCATCACTTTTAATATTTCTTGCGACTCCTTTCTGGCCTGCAAAATTTCTATTGAGAAGTCAGCTGACAATTGTATGGGTGCTCCTTTGTAGGTAACTAATTGCTTTCCTCTTGCTGCTTTTAAGATTCTCTCTTTTTCTTCACCCTTGGCATTTTAATAATGATACGTCTTGGTGTGGGCCTCTTTGGGTTCATCATGTTTGGGACTCTGTGATCCATTTATGTCTATTCCTTTCACCAGGTTAGGTAAGTTTTCCATAATTTTTTCAAACAGATATTCAATCTTGCTCTTTCCTTTTTTCCCCCAGCAACCCCATGATGTGAATATTTTTACACTAGAAGTTGTCCTGGAGGCCCCTTACACTATCCTCATGTTTTTGGATTATTTTATCTTTTTGCTGTTCTGATTTGGGTGCGTTTTACTTCCTTATATTTCAAATCACTGATTTGATTCTGGAATTCATCTACTCTACTGCTGATTCCCTGCAAATTACTCTTCATTTTAGTTATTGTATTCTTTACTTCTGACAGGTTCTTTTTTGTGGTTTCCATATCCTTTTTCATGCTGTTGAAGTTCTAGCAAAGTTTATATACTTTTCTTCTACGTTCATTGAACCTCCTGTAACCAGTGTTTTGAACTCTGCATATAGCAGAATGCTTGTCTCCATTTTGTTTAGTTCTTTTTCTGGAGTTTTGATCTGTCCTTTTGTTTGGGACTGTTTTTGTCTCCACATTTTGGCAGCCTCCCTGTGTTTGTTTCTGTGTATTAAGTATAGCTGTTATGTCTCCTGGGCTTGGCAGAGTGTACTAATATGGTATGTGTCCAGTAGGGTCCAATGACAAAGCCTCCCTGATCACCCAAGCTGGGCACTTCATTTGCTGCCCCTCCCCCAGTGTGGGCTGGCTGTGTACTCCCTCCTATTATTGTTGAGCCTTAATTGCTGTTGGAATGTCAATGGGAGGGATTTATCTCCAGGTCAATTATCTACAAACACATTCTGTGACCACTGTAGAAGATTAGCTGTGCCGGTGCTACCTCATGGAGCAGGACTTATTTCAGTGGGGCTTTAGTCCCCATTGAATTCACTTCTTGATTGTGTTGCTTGTGGAAGTGGTTGGGTGGTGATTCAACATGGTCTGAGCTGTCCACAGGGTACAGCTATCTATGGTGCTTCCTAGGAGGTTCCAGGCAACCTGGGTTCTGCATGGTGTCACCCAGCATGAGCTACAAAGCTATATTCAATTAGTTGCTACTTGTGCTGGGCTTGGAGGTGCCCAGGAGAGGCTAAGCTGCAAACAAAGGCCGGCTGCTGCTAGTGCCAGATCTGAGGCCAATTTTTGAGAGGTATGGGGCATGCTGAGGCCAGATGCTGCTTGTTTGAATTATTTTAGGAAAGTCTGAAGCATGAGTCAAGACAGGCCATTCGTATGAAAAAGCGACTGGAAACAGCTTGGAAAGACATAAGTGTTGTGTGGGGAGGGGTCTCATGCAATCATTAGGGCAGAGCAAACAGTGATAGCCAGATCTGAGTCTGACACTCAGCTGCTGGATCTGTCAGTTGAGGGCTCAGAAAATGAATAGTAGCATATGCCAGCACTTCTGTCTGGGAGAAAGCTACCCCTTCAGCTCTTGTCCTGATGCCAGATAGTTCAGTTCCTCCCCATATGTCCCTGGTGCCTTTTGAGCTGCTTCTCCAGTGCTGCATCTTAGAGGGAATGAGTCCTTGTAAGTCTGTGTGTGGGCCCTTTAAGAGGAACTGCCTGGGACTCCAAAAGCTCTCTGTCTCCTTCAGTCTCAAACCTCCCCTGGTTTTCATAGCCAAAAATTATGAGGACTTCTCTTTCTGGCACTGGAACTTTGTGCTGGGGGGCCTGGTGTGGGGCTGGGACCCCTCACTTATCAGGGGGTACCTCCACAGCCAAGAAGTCCCTCCCAATTTTTATCAGCAACACGTGGGTGTGGAGCCACCTGTTCTGTGTCTCTACACCTCCTGCAAGTTTTGATGTGGCTTCTTTACATCCTTAGTTGTAGGACTTCTGTTATGCTAGATTTCAGGTGGTTCTGAATGATAGTTGTTCTGTAGATTAGTTCTGATTTTGACATGGCTGTGGGAGAATGTGCATTTATCTATACCACTTCTTGACCAGAAGCTGAGAAAACAATTCTTAAAGCAGCTTCTCAAGCCAAGACAATAAATCCTGTAATCCTTTTATTGTATATTTTTGCCCTTTGTCATATGCAATTTAGCACTTTATTATATCCTCCCTTTTCTTTTTGGGGTATTGGTATTTTGAGAATATGAGTCCTGTCTTCCCATAAAGTTGTAAAAATAATGAAGGTATATACACAGAGAAACACTACGTGACACTATAAGGTTGAACTCCCTATAACAATGCTTTAATGTATTTGGGCTAAAATACTGCCAATATTTGATTAGTTCTTCCGTTTGCTGTATCTTAAGTGAGTGTTTATGTTTGCATTTAGATTACATCTTGTCTGTTGTATGAGAGCTAATGAAAGAGGAGACATAGAAAGTTTAAGATATTATTGCAACAATACAAGGGAGACTCAATAAGAGCCAGGATTAGGTAGGCCAGTGGCAGTAGGCATGGAGAAAACGGGACAGACTTGAGGCCTGCTTAGGTAGCAAAATATGCAAGATTTGTTTGGTTGGAAGATGCAGTCCAAAATAATTCCTAGTGTTGAGTTGAATTCAAGAAATTTAGGTTTGAATTTTAAAAACTTTTTATTAGTGTGATTTGGGCCACTTGCAAATCTATTTACATGGCTTTTGGTTTTCTTTCACAATTTGCAATATTGAGGATAATAATACCCACCACATAAGGTTATCGTGTGTTTAAATTGAATATATAAGAACTAGAGGCCCAGTGCATGAAATTCGTGCATGGGGGGGTGTGTCCCTCAGCCCAGCCTGCACCCTCTCCAATATGGGACCCCTCGAGGGATGTCCGACTGCTTGTTTAGGCCCGATCCTGGTAGAATCAGGCCTAAACGGGCAGTCGGACATCCCTCTCACAATCCAGGATTGCTGGCTCCCAACTGCTTGCCTGCCTGCCTTCCTGATTGCCCTTAACCACTTCTGCCTGCCAGCCTGATCACCCCCTAACCACTCTCCTGCCAGCCTGATTGATGCCTAACTGCTCCCCTGCGAGCCTGTTTGCCCCTAATTGTCCTCCCCTGCAGGCCTGGTCACCCCTAACTGCCCTCCCCTGCAGGCCTGGTCCCCCCCAATTGCTCTCCCCTGCAGGCCTGGGTCCCCCCCAACTGCCTTTCCCTGCAGGCCTGGTTGCCCCCAACTTCCCTCCTCTACCGGCCTGGTCACCCCTAACTGCCTTCCCCTGCAGGCTTGATCGCCCCCAACTGCCCTCCCTTGCAGGCCTGGTCCCTCCCAACTGCCCTCCCCTGCTGGCCATTTGTGGTGGCCATCTTGTGTCCACATGGGGCAGCCATCTTTGACCACATGGGACAGCCATCTTGTGTGTTGGAGTGATGGTCAAGTTGCATATTACTCTTTTATTAGATAGGATAGAGGCCTGGTGCACGGGTGGGAGCCAGCTGGTTTGCCCAGAAGGGTGTCCCGGATCAGGGTGGGGGTTCCCTTGGGGTGTGGGGTGGCCTGGGTGAAGGGCCTGTGGTGGTTTGCAGGCTGTCCACGCCCCCTGGCGACCCAAGCAGAGGCCCTGGTATCTGGGATTTATTTATCTTCTATAATTGAAACTTTTTAGCCTTGAGCGGAGGCCAGGGTGTGCGGAAAGCTTGGCTTCCTCCATTACTGGGGAAACCCTAGCTTCCTGCTTGCTCTGTGACCACAGCCATCTTGGTTGGGTTAATTTGCATACTCGCTCCTGATTGGCTGGTGGGTGTGGTTTATGGGTGTAGTGGAGTGATGGTTAATTTGCATATTACTCTTTTATTAGATAGGATGCTTTGTCAATTCTAAAGCACTTCATAAAATTGGACATTATTTACTTAATCAAAAGTACTATATTTCAAGGGAATCTCATCTACAAAAATATATATATATATATCAACTACCATATTTTCCAGTGTATAAGATGACTGGGCATATAAGATTTTCTTGGGTTAAAAAGTCATCTTATACGCAGGAAAATACGGTACCTGACACACTATTCATGAGAGAGACTTGCGAAAAGCCTATTTACTATTACTGTATTTTCCGGCGTATAAGATGACTTTTTAACCCAGGAAAATCTTATACGCCCAGATGTCTTATACGCCGGAAAATACGGTAATGATATCTGTATTTGTTTTCTTTGGTGTGTGAAGGTATCTTACAGTGGAAAATGATGAAGTATTTTCTGTATCATATAATTTGTTTCCCTTGTTGCCAATGAAGATACTAGGGTATAATAATAATGATAAAAAAAAAAAAAAAAACTAGAATGCAAGCCTTATTTCTTTAGACCTAGATCAAATTCTTGATCCTCCATATGTTGGTAGTAGAATCAAATTCTATCCCTTGGCCTTGTTTTCTCTATCTGTAAATTAGGGAATTAGACAAGCTTCTTATTTCCAATAAGAAGTAAGTACATCTCAAATTCCAGCATTTCTATTAATCCACTTCAACAAGAGTTCCTGAACTAGTTTAAATCCTTGCCTACTTAATAGAAATGATATTTTTCTAGTTCAAGAAAGTAATTCTTATTTTTCTGCAACCTCATTAGGAAATATTGAGTGGTATAATTTTTTTCTTGTCCTTCTTCCCCAAAGGACAACCAAGGCCTTATATCTTGGAGACGGATTTGTCCTAAGTCTGGATTAGGTATTGGTATTTTTTCTAATGTCACCTTCCTGTTTTCCTCCATGGCAAATATTTCCTTCTTATTCTCCATTCCATTATTGAAGGTAAGTCTTTCCATCGCTCAAGGCTCACCTAAACTACTAGCATCACTGAAATTTTCCCTCTTCCCCAGGTTTTGCTGTTTATTTGTTTTTTATTGTTGAAGACTTATATAGTATTGTTTAGTGACTAACCCAAACTGTTTTTGCAAAGATTGTATTCCTTGTCATGTATGGTCACTGAAATATATGTTCTTTAGCTTGCACTCAGCTAGTGTTTTGAAAGGGTTTTCCTTGACCTCCAGAAGCTAAAAGAAAGACAAACAAATGACACCTCTCTTAGTCTTTGCAGATGAAGTCTGTGCCAGAGCAATCCTTCAGTGATTAGTCTGAGCCTAGGTACCAGCCCAAGATGAAAGCTTGCAGGGATGGGAACCCTTTTTTTCTGGAAAGGTCCATTTGGATATTTATGAGTCATAAAAAATTATCAATTTAAAAATTACCCTGCTATATTTGGTCAAACATTTAATTAACTCACTCCTAATGCCTTGGCAGACCAAAAGATTTTGTGGGCCTTATATGGCCCACTACCTGGATGTTCTCCACCCCTGTTTTAGAGTATTCTTAGGTCTTTTGTTAGCATAAGTCTTAATGTAGACACACACATAACTTTCTAAATGACCACAATGTAAGGTGGCTTTTGAATATCCTAGTTTCACAAAGAAACTCTTACCAGGATTTGATCCCACGCATTAGGTGGTCTATTGTATGTTTTGACTACAACTTTTTGCTCCCAGTCCTCCTAATATCTGAGGGTTGTTAGTCCCTAAGATACTGGGAGCTAAGTCTACCACATTTGAGTGTTTTTGAGCAAAGTCTACCACTTTTCTAGATGAAAAATTCAAGTTTGGCAAAACAGGTAAGTCCTTGTGTCAGTCTTTCAGGTTACTAAAACAGGTTACAATAGTCATACACAACAGTTTTCAAGTAAAGCCTGCTCTGCTTCCTTCAGAACCAGTGGTCATGGCTCCAGCCTTGGGAACATAGGTTGCCACCGCTTAGAGACCAAGACAATTGCCACACTCAGGCAAGGGCAGGTAAAAACACCACAGAACTTTCCTACTATTTTTAAGTTGCCTTTTCTTTTCTTTTTCTTTTCTCTTTCTTTTCTTTTCTTTTCTTTTCTTTTCTTTTCTTTTCTTTTCTTTTCTTTTCTTTTCTTTTCTTTTCTTTTCTTCTTTTCTTTTTTATTCTTTATTGATTAAAGTATTACATATGTCTCCTTTTCCCCCACGGACATCTCCCCGGCCACTCCCACCCCCCAGCACAAGCCTTCACCCCCCTCCTCAGTGTCTGTATCCATTGGTTATGCTTATATGCATGCATACAAATCCTTTGGTTGATCATTTACCCTCAACCTCACCCTCCTTTGCCTTCCCTCTGAGGTTTGACAGTCTCTTTGATGCTTCTCTGTCTCTGGATCAATTTTTATTCCTCAGTTTATGTTGTTGATTATATTCCACAAATGAGTGAAATCATGTGATATTTATCTTTGCCGACTGGCTTATTTCGCTTAGCATAATGCACTCCATGTCCATCCATGCTGTTGTGAAAGGCAAGAGTTCTTTTTAACAGCAGTGCAGTACTGTGTTGTATAGATGTACCACAGTTTTTTAATCCCCTCATCTGCTGGTGGGCATGTAGTCTGTTTCCAAATCTTACCTATTGTAAATTTTGCTGCTATGAACATAGGGGTGCATATATCCTTTCTGATTGGTGTTTCTGATTTTTTGGGATATATTTTTAGAAGTGGTATTACTGGGTCAAATGGGAGTTCCATTTTTAAGTTTTTGAGGAAACTCCATATTGTTTTCCACAGTGGTTGCACCAGTCTGCATTCCCACCAGCAGTGAAGGAGGGTTCCTTTTTCTACGTGTCCTCACCAGCACTTGTCATTTGTTGATTTGTTGATGACAGCCATTCTGACAGGTATGAGATGGTAACTCATTGTCATTTTGATTTGCATCTCTCAGATGATTAATGGCTTTGAGCATGTTTTCACATCTCTTGGCCTTTTGTATGTCCACTTTCAAAAAGTGTCTATTTAGGTCCTTTGCCCAATTTTTGATTGGATTGTTTATCTTCCTTTTGATAAGATGTATGAGTTCCCTGTGAACTTTGGAGATTAGACCCTTATCAGATATAACATTGGCAAATATTTTCTCCCATGCAATTGGCTTTCTTATTGTTTTGTTGATGGTTTCTTTTGCTATGCAAAAGCTTATTTTGATGTAGTCCCATTTGTTTTTCTCCTTAGTTTCCATTTTCCTAGGAGATGTACCGGTAATGATTTTGGTATGACATATGTCTGATATTTTGCTGCCTGTGGATTCTTTTGAGATTTTTATGGTTTCCCATCTTAAGTCCTTTATCCATTTTGAGTTTATTTTTGTGTATGGTGTAAGTTGGTGGTCTACTTTCATGTTCTTTGCAAGTATCTGTCCAATTTTCCCAACACCATTTATTGAGAAGACTGTCTTGACTCCATTGTATGCTCTTGACTCCTTTGTTAAATATTAATTGACCATAATGTCTTGGGTTTATTTCTGTGTTCCCTGTTCAGTTCCATTGGTCTATATGTCTGTTTTTGTGACATTCCAGGCATTTTTGAGAACATTGGCTTTGTAATATAGCTTGATATCTGGTATTGTGATCCCTCCCACATTGTTCTTCTTTCTCAGGATTGCTGCAGCTATTTGGGGTCTTTATTTATTCCATATGAATTTTTTGAGTTTGTTCTAGGTCTGTGAAATAAGCTGTTGGTATTTTAATAGGGATTGCATTGAATTTATATATTGTTTTTGGGTAGTATGGACATTTTAATGATGTTGATCCTACCAATCCATGAACACAGTATATTCTTCCATTTGTTTGTCTTCCTCTCTCTTTTTTCAATGTCCTGTATTTTTCTGAGTAGTTTTGCAATTTTTTTTGTTGCATTGGTAAATGTGATTTTTTTAAGTTTCTCTTTCTGTGAGTCCATTATTGGTGTATAAAAAAGCCATAGATTTCTAGGTGTTAATTTTGTATCCTGCTACATTGCCAAATTTACTTATAAGTCCAGAAGTTTTCTGATGGAGTCTTTAAGGTTTTCTATGTATAATATCATGTCATCTATGAATAATGACAATGTTACTTCTTCTTTTTCAAATCCAATGCCTTTTATTTCTTTGTGTCTGATCTGTATGGCTAGCACTTCCAGTACTATGTCTAACAGGAGTGGTAAAAGTGGGCATCCCTATCTTGTTCCTATTCTTAAGAGAAATAGTTTTAATGTTTTGCCCATTGAGTAAGATGTTGGCTGTAGGTGTGTCATATAAGACTTTTATTATGTTGAAGTATCATCTCTCTATTCCCACATTGCTGAGAATTTTTATCAAGAAAGGGTTTGGGGCTTTGTCAAATGCCTTTTCTGCATCAATTGATATGATTATGTGATTTTTGTCTCTCAATATGTGAATGTGATGTATCACATTTATTGATTTGTGGATATTGTACTGTCCTTGCATTCCCAGAATAAATCCCACTTTGTCATGGTGTATGATCTTTCCAATGTAATGCTGGATCCAATTTGCTAGGATTTTGTTGAGGATTTTACCATCTATGTTCATCAGAGATATTGGCCTGTAATTCTCTTTCGTTGTAGTGTCTTTAACTGGTTTTGGGATTAGGGTAATGCTGGCTTCATAGAAAGAGTTTGGAAGTGTTCCTTCCTCTTGAATTTTTGGAATATTGTGATGAAGGTAGGCTTTAGTTCTTCTTTGAATGTTTGGTAAAACTTCCCTGTGAAGCCATCTGGCCTAGGGCTTTTGTTTGCTGCAAGTTTTTATTATTATTATTATTATTATTATTATTATTACTGTTTCAATTTTCTCTATAGTTATTGGCCTATTCAGATTTTTTAATTCTTCCTAATTGAGTTTTGGTAAGTTATATTTTTCTAGGAAAATGTCCATTTCTTCTAGGTTGACCAGTTATTTGGAATAGATTTTTTATAGCATTTTTTTTACAATCCTTTGTAATTTTCATCTTTTATTTCTGATTTTGTTTATTTGGGTTCTCTCTCTTTGCTTCTTGGTGAGCCTGCCTAGAGGTTCATCATTCTTGTTTATCCTTTCAAAGAACCAGCTCTTGGTTTAATTGAATTTTGTATTTTTTTTTTTATCTCTATGTCTTTTATTTCTGGTCTGATCTTTATTATTTCCTTCTTTCTGCTCACTCTGGGCTTTTCTTGTTGCTCTTTTTTTAAATTCTTTAAGTTGTAGAGTTAGATAACTTATTACCGGTTTTTCTTATTTTTTGAGGTAGGCCTGTAATTCTATGAACTTCCTTCTCAGGACTGCTTTCACTGTGTCCCATAGGTTTTGGATTATTGTGTTTTCATTGTCATTTGTTTCCAGAATGTTTTCTTTTTATTTCTTCTTTTATCTCTCTGGTAACTCAATAATTGTTTAATAACATGATATTTAGTATTAAGTGTTTGAATTTTTTTATTGTTTTTATTGTAGTTGATTTCTAATTTCATGCCATTGTGATTGGAGAAGATGCTTGATATGATTTCAATCTTCTTGAATTTGGAGAGGCTTTGCCTGTGTCCCAATATGTGGTCTATTTTTGAAAATGTCCCATGTGCATTTGAGAAGAACATATATTCCATGTCTTTGGGCTTTGGGGTGAAATATTCTGAAGATGTCAATGAAGTCCATCTGATCTAGTGAATCACTTAGGATTGTTTCTTTGCTGATTTTTTTTTTTTGTCTAGAGGATTTATCCAGTGATGTCAACTATGATTATATTGCTGTTGATCTCTCCTTTGATATCTTCCAGTAGTTTTTTTTTTTTTTATGTATTTCAGTGCTCCTGCATTGGGTGCATATATGGTTTCCAGAGTTATATCCTCTTGTTGTTTTGATACCTTTAGTATTATGAAGTGGCTTTCCTTATCTCTTGTTATGGCCTTCACTTTGAGGTCTATTTTGTCAGATATAAGTATTGCTACCCCAGTTTTTTTTGTTTTTCTTCATTTCTATTTGCCTGACAAATATTTTTCCATCCATTCACTTTCAGTCCGTGTGAGTCTCTTGTTCTGAGGTGGGTCCCTTGTAGACAGCATATATATGGGTCATGTTGTGTTATGCATTCAGCCACTTGATGTCTTTTGATTGTAGCATTTAATTCATTTATGTTTAATGTTATTTATAGGTACTTGTTTGTAGCCATTTTTATTATTTATGCCTGTGTTCCTTCTTCCTTTTCTATTTCTTCTTTTTACAACAGTCCCTTTTGTGTTTCTTGCATTGCTGGCTTGGTAGTGATAAATTCCCTTAGCCTGTTTTTTTTTTTTTTGTCTGTGAAGATCCTGATTCCCCCTTCAATTTTGAATGATAGCCTTGGTGGATAGAATATTCTTGGATTCAGTCCCTTGTTTTGCATCACTTTGTATACTTCATTCCATTCCTTTCTGGCCTGATGTTTTTATTTTGAGAAATCATTTGATAATCTAATGGGAAATCCCTTGTAGATCTTCCCCCCCCCTCTCTCTCTCTCTCAACCTTTAAGATTCTCTCTTTTTTGTTAAGGTTTGCCATTTTAATTAGGATGTGTCTTGGTGTATTCTCTTTGTGTTCATCTTGTTTGGGACTCTCTGTGCTTGTTTGATTTTTTCTTCCCCATATCAAGGAAGTTTCCTGTCATTATTTCTTCAAATAGGTTTTGTTATCCTTGCTCTTCTTCTTGTCCAGCTGGTACCCCTATTATACATATGTTACTTTGTTTCATATTATCCCAAAACTCCCGCAGGCTCTCCTCCTGCTTTCTAATTTTTTTCTCCAATTGCTATTCAGATTGGGTGTTTTTCTGCCCTGTCTCCTAACTCGCTAATTCAGTCCTCCACTTCTAGTCTGCTGTTGAAACCTTCCATTGTATTTTTTTATTGTAGCTATATCATTCTTGATTTCTTCTTGATTATTTTTTAGGCTTTTAAAGTAACATTTATTATTTTAAAGTTAACATGTGCATATATAGGAAACTGAAAAACACAAGCAAAGAACAAAGCCATACATAATCACAAGCAGTTTACAGTCTGACATGGCCTTCTTAGTCCTGTGTATCTATACAACTAAGCTTTCATTTTTATGTAATTAAGATGGTACAATTATGTATCATGCTTTCTCACACATCATGAATATTTACCATTTCAAAGTCCCAAAGCTATGAGTATTTTGATAACCAAGAATACCCTACATCAACTCAATATGGAAGAAAATGTAATCCTGCCTTACTTGGTGACAAAAATTTCATAAAGCACAAAAATAGCAACAGACCTCTACATAAAAGATATTCACAAAGTTACAATTAAAATACTGTGTTCCCTTAATGTTCCATTAAAAATGAGACCCAAAGCAAGAGTACACAAAGTATAATGCTTCTAAGAGAATTATGATTTATATTTTAAAATATTAGCAAGGTGGCAAGTTTTGACTGAAGTACTTAACATAGTCCTATAGCACAGTCTAAAGAGATGCACATATGTGATACCTTAATCAATAAAGAAATTTAAAAAAATAAAGAGATTCACACACATTAGTGATTATCACCACAATGTGAATATGAACACATCCACACACACCCCTTGCATGAACAAGTCCTGATGTCCATTTCTCAGATGGTTCAACAACTCCATGCCCAAGATGCCTCTTTTCTAACAATTATAACAAAAATATATTTACAAATTGGTTAATTCACTAGCTCTACTTTTTATCAGACATTGTCACCTCAGGACATCTTAAAAACTCCAATGTTGCAAAATAAAGAACCTTGTCCACAATAAACACAGGAACTTTACAAAAATGCATATAGACCTATAGTTATAACCAAAGCATTCTTCTAGGTATGGAGATATTAGCAAAGAGCCCTTCTCGTCACCCTTCCTCTTCTTCATCCTCTACCACGTCAGTGACTAAATACAGAACACCTGGCTCCAAGAGGTGGATTAACAAAGACACTCTCAGACTACAGTCCTTCCTAAAAATGAACAAGAGGGCTTTTATAAAGGGATTATTTTACTACCTCTACTTTTAATATACTTCAGGCATTATCCTTGAATACACAGCAATATTAACTAATATGCACATATGTAACTATGGTTAGATAATTTTAATTTCTCTAAAGAGTTATGGGCACAGAACAATTTTTTCTGTACTTCCTTCCCTCCCCCTTCCCTTGTGAACAGTCAGCATACTCTCCAAGACATCAAATTTAACAGTTCCATTCCTCAAATACCACCATTACTTCCTATAAATTAACAGAAAAAATACTTAAGGGTGTAATTTTAACTCTTTTAACATAAGTTTGCACTTTCAAACATCTAGAAAGACTAGCCATCTCAAATAAGTATTGGTTTGATTAAACTGCACATAGAGGCTATAATCTGAAAGTGTCTTCTGAATAGGAAGGAACTTTCTGGCCTAAAACCCTTCCCCTTTTCATCTCTATCAACACACTGTACAGTACAGTAAGCATCTATAATGCTTAGAGAGGATTTTAACAATTTTACTTCTCATGTTTTCAGAACAGTTCTTTTTAGGAATCTAACACAAACTGTACACCATGTATTTATTTATTAACTACTTCTGTCATACACTGGCAACCTCTGTAACATCTAGAAAGGCTAGATGTTGTAAATTAGAACAGTTTGTCCTTCACATACAATATATACATAGCTAAGTAAAACAATGCACAGGCACAAGGGAAGATGGTTAACCTTGCCTAACTATAAACATACTGGTATAAAGCCCTTTGCACTTTCTTCTCCTTCCTCCCTGAACCAGTACAAATATAATAATGTGTACTGCTCAGAGACGTGGTTTGATCATCCCATTTCCAAAACATAGTATTTGAAATGGATTTTAACAAAAGGATATATACAAAATGTGTTATTTTACTACCTCTACTTTTAACATACTTTGTGCACTTCTAAACATCTAGAAAGACTAGATGTTTCACATAAGGACTTAAGTTTGTCCAATATATACACAGTAGTGTTGAATAAACTACACACATGTAACAATGGTTGTATATGAAAGTGTCTTCCACATAGGAGCATTCTAGTCTGAAACCCTTCATTTCCCCCTGACCACCATCAACTCAATGGGATGAGTAGGCACATGTATCACTTACAGGTAGATTTCACAATTTTATTTCCAAAGTCCTTTTCAGAAGACAGCTTTTTGATGAATTTTAACGCAAAGTGTACAAAATGTGCTAGTTTTCTAATTCTACTTTTGTCATACATTGGCAACCTCTTTAATATCTAGAGACTAGATATTATAAAGTTAGGAGCTATTTGTCCAGTATATTCGCAATATATACAGTAAAGTTAAATGAAATGCATGTAACATATAGGGCGACAAAGGATAAGCTAAAATTTTCTATTACACACTAGCAAAACATATTTTTTCAATTTCTTCCCTCCCACCTCCCTCAACCTAGTAGTGAACAAGTACATAGAGTACACTTTTCAGAGAGGTGGTTTAACAATTCCATTTCTAAAGACAATATTTTCTATCAGGTTTTAAAAGCTATTTATGTGAAGCATTATTCTACTACTTCTACTTTTAAGTACATCAAGCACTTCTAAATGTCTAGAAAGACTAGATATTTCATATAAGAACTTACTTGCCCACTCTGTGCACAACACTGTTAAAATTGCACATACTAACAATAGTTATAATCTGAAGTATCTACTAAATATGACCATTTTGGACTGAACCATTCCCTCTCACTTCCTTCTCTTCACCACTAATCCAGTGGACAAGTGCAGGTGTGTGTAATATTTAGAGGTGGTTGAACAAATTCATATCCAAAATCATTTACACAAGACAAGCTTTCCTATGAATTTCAACACAAAGTGTATAAAATGTGATAATTTTACTACTTTGTCATATACTGGCAATTGTTGATTTTCTCATCCAACTGGTTTAGGAACTGTATGACCCTTACTTTGAATTATATTTCTAACATATTGCTTGCCTCAATTTCATTTAGTTTCTTTTCTTGTGATTCCTCTCTTTCTTTCCTTTGAGGGTTGTTTCTTTGTCTCCCCATTTTTGCTCTCACTGAAGGGCCCAGGTGCCAGGTACCACAGGGCCTGTGGCTGAAGCAGTGGGCTTGGCAGGAGGATCACACTCCGAGATTTACCAGAGGGCCCAGGCACTGGTTAGTGTGGGGCCTGTGGTTAAATCGGGGGCTTAGCAAGATGGATGCACACTTTTAAGTCTCAACGGCCAGCCCAGGTGCTGGGTAGTGCAGTACATCTGTTTGCCTTTTTCTTTTTATTTTTTTTAAATATATTTTATTGATTTTTTACAGAGAGGAAGGGAGAGAGATAGAGAGTTAGAAACATCAATGAGAGAGAAACATTGATCAGCTGCCTCCTGCACACCCCCTACTGAGGATGTGCCTGCAACCAAGGTACATGCCCTTGACCGGAATCAAACCTGGGACCTTTCAGTCTGCAGGCTGATGCTCTATCCACTGAGCCAAACCAGTTTCGGCTGTTTGCCTTTTTCTTGATACAATGTTTGTTTGATTGCTATAAACTTTTGACTGTTTTCCACAGTTCTGACAAATTTTATTGTGACAGTTTCTGCTTGTTTTTTTGTTAATTCTTTGGGGTCCAGGGTAGACCCACCATTTTGCTGATGTTTCTTATCTTTACTATCTATAATAATAAAAGCATAATATGCTGATTAGACTGGACATCCTTCCAGACATTCTTCTTTCCAGACAAAGCCGCAGCAGGCAGGGGCTGAGGCAGAGGCAGCAGTGGCCCCTGGCGGTGGCAGTGGCGGTGGGCAGAGACCACGGCAGGGGTGGCAGAGCCCCCAGCTGTGACAACAGCAGGCAGAGTTTGGGGCCAAGGCCCTTGCACAAATTTTGTGCATCGGGCCTCTAGTTATTTATAATCACATAATTACCTTAACGTGTGTGTGTGTGTGTGTGTGTGTGTGTGTGTGTGTGTGTGTGTGTCTGTGAATACTTTTTCTTTTTCCTTGTAAGGCAGGTTTGCCAGCAGTAAATTCTTTATTTTTGTTTATGTGGAAGTGCCTTTATTTTTAAATATAATTTTACTAGCTATAGGACTGTTTTTTGTTCAGTTTTTCTCTGAACATTTTGAATATATTATCAGATTGTTTTGACCTCCAATGTCTCTGATGAGAAGTCAGCTATTGATCTTATTGGGGCTCCCTTATAAATGACAAGTCATTCTTCTCTTATTGCTTTCAAGATTGTCCCTTTTTCTTTGTCTTTTAGCACTTTTAATATGTGTCTGTTTTGGGGTCTCAGATTTTATTCTATTTGGAGTTCATTGAGATTCTTGGATGTGTAGATTAATGTTTTTACAGAAATTTTGATCCATTATTTCTTTAAATATATCTTCTTCTTTCTTTTCTCTCCTTCTGTCACTCCCATTATGCATATGCTGGTGCACTTAATAGTATCCCATGTTTCCCTGAAGATGTCTTCATTTTTCTTTTTTCTACTCTCTTGTCTTCAGATTGTATAATCTCTATTGATCTATTTTCAGTTTCACTAATTCACTATACTGTTTAGTTCCCTTAGTGAAACTTTCAATTTAGTTATTGTATTTTTCAGCACTAGAATTTCCATTTGGTGCTTTTTAATAGTTTCTACCTCTTTATGAATAGTTCCTATTTGATGGGACATTGTCATCATAATTCCTTTATTTCTTAAGTATTTTTTTTTTTTTTTTTTTTTTTTTTTTACTTTTCTGAACACACTTTTAATGACCACTTTGAAGATTTTGTAAAACCTGACATGTTTTCCATTTTACAGGTTGTTTTATGATAGTTCACCCCCTTATGTGTCAGTTTTTCCTCTTTTTTTCACATCTCTCATACATTATTTTGGAAAGTGAACATTTTAGATAATACATTGTAGCAGCTCTGGGTACTGGCCCCACTCTGACCATCTGGGCTTGATATTGTTGTTGGAGTACTTCAGTGAAGTCTATTTTTTTCCTGTAGTGTGAGGTTCTGATGTTGCTCATTAGAAAGTTTAGCCTGGGTATGCACACAGTTAACCTGGGTATGAATACAGTCACCCTGGGATGACAGTGGTTTTAGTAGGGCTCTCTTGACTGTCTCTTTCACTGACTATATTCAGATAATGATAAACTGAACTGCTTGCAGGCTCATTGCTATATTGTTTTAATTTTTAAAATTAAAAAAAATTCAACTTTACCTTTTTTTTCCAGAATATTATAACTCCTAGAGAAAGAAGGCAAGGTACTCCAGAAACCCTGGTGGCATTAGGTCTTGGAAGAATTAAGACACAAGACTAAAAATCTTGGGGGTTAATAGATATGTCTTTAAGAGGGTGACAATTGAATGGCATAATAGTTGTGGTGATGCTAATGGTAAGGAATGAGTAGTGAGGTTAGAATTTAGGAAATTTTATTATAAATGCATAAAATGATTAATAAATGAAGTTATCAAGTTTCCCCCCTTCTCCTGTTTGCTATAAGTGATTCTAACTTGGTATTTATCAGTCTCTTTTCTTCTGCACACTGGAAAGAGTGTTCTGCTTTATCAGACTCACTCTTGAAGTTTTGTGGCATAGAATGAATCAAGAGTAAAGAGGAAGAGCAGAAGCATAAGATATTAATAAGCAGGCTATAGAGTGGAGAGCTGGAGAGCCTTTTTAGGGGGATATGAAGAGAAGAGCTGTGATTTATTGGAAGTGATGAAAGAGAAAGGGGACATTTATAAGGAAGTGTTAGTGTGGTTTATAAGTCCCTATTCACAGTTGTGCTGGTTATTATCTTTTTGTTTCCACAGTCATTCTCCATCATTATTTTTTTGCTCTGCTTTGTGCCCCTGAAGGCTCTAGGTACGGCATGTCCTGGATCTCTAGCTGGGGCTAAGTTCATATTCAGTCAGCAGGAGGCACTAGCATGAGATCAAAGGATGGGCTGAGAGAGAAGTTGGGTAGGGTATTGATTCCCTATCCCACATTCAACCTGGTTATGCTTTTGGCATGGCTGCAGTCCTTTATTAAGAGCAACAATTCATGATGTGGGGCCCTTCTCTTATGGCTACAGCTCTCACTGAGTTCTAGTAACAGCAATTCCTTCCTCTGGCTCCTTCAGTCCTAAGTGTGTTAGCAGCTTCCCTCTGCTCTTTGTCCCCAGACATTTTACCTTTTTTTGTTGATTTCTCTTACACTGCCTACCACCTTGTAAAAATGGCCCCTATTGTAAACATTCCTTACTTATAATATTTGATTATGTCATCTATGTTCTGCTGGATTTCTGACTGATACAACAATGTTTAAGAAATGCAAGTAAATATTTGGCTTATTTAGAAATTGCTTTGATATTATAGACTGTTTTTGGCCAGGATACAAATTCAGGTGTAAACACGGAATAAAAAATCCTATTAGCATATTACTATAGGATAATTTTAGCCTCTTATGTAAAGTTCTATAACTCTAAGTAGGAAAGGGGAATAAGAAAATGAATTATGTTTCAGCCAGGATTTTGAGGTAATATTGGATAAATTTAGAAAAGGAATATATTTCATCCTTATTGCTCTATCTGTAGGCTTCATGATTTTAGACATGTAATTTGATTTCCTAATGGTTTTGACTTGTCTTAATGAAGTCAGCTAAGGATTTCCTTTAATTTTAATAGAAACTAATTTGATTTCCTTTTTGCTTTTCTAAATTATAATTTCTTCTCTATTACCAAAGACCTATAGCTGACACATGTGAACTGTCTAGGTCCCTAGAATCATTTTTTAAAAATATGTTTTTATTGATTTTAGAGAGAGAGAAGAAAGGAGAAGGAGAGAAAGAAACATTAACATCAATGGGCTGCCTCATGCATGCCCCCTACTGGTGATCGAGCCTGCAACAAGGCATGTGCCCTGACCAGGAATTGAACCAGTGACCTCTTGGTGACTGAGATGATGCTCAACCAACTGAGCCATACCGGCCAGGGCTAGAGTCACTTTTTAATAGGTTTAACATTAGTATATAGCTACAGAACATAATACTTACTACAAGAGCTTCTGTTACACATAACAACTTTGTGGCCATGTTTGATTCCAGAAAATTAAGGAGCTACATTCATAATTTTAGGCCCTTAAGCAACTTTGTCAGCTGTTCCTGATAATTGGTTGTTAGTGCAGGATGACCAATGAGAAAGCAGTTGAACAAGTAGAAAGAGTTGTGTCCAGCTCATGCCTGCTTTCCTTGGCTTTTCATGAATCATCACTTCTTTCCATCTTTGTGCAGGACTTTTACTTAATAACTATGTTCATAAAAAGTTGCATACGGAGACAAGCCATTCTAAAAGATATTGAAGGAAATCCTGGTGTGAGTCTTTTTATAAGGAAATAGTTTCTAAGTTATCTTCAAGCAAATTCAACATAGGAAATTCCAATTTTACATATAATATATGGCACATGTATTACATGTTTGCTTTTTCCCAGAATTTCTCCAAGTACCTGCAGAGACTAGCTAGGGAAACAACTTGGCTCTGATAAGCATTTGTCACTCTCAGCTATTTTCTGAACTAGATTCTTTATAATGTCTGGCTTTAGGCCACTACTCCATTAGGTTTGTCTGAGAGAAAACTTTGTGGCTGATCTTAGACAAGGTAAGTAGGGCAGCCTGCTTGGCAATACAACTGCTTGCAACCTTCTTTCTTGGTCTTCCTCTTCTCTACTCTCCAAAAAAAAAAAAAGGCTGTGTTGTCCAGAAAGATTTTAGCTGTACTCTTCAATTCCCAGACTTCTCTGATCAGTCACTATGAGATCTTCATATATGGGGATAATTATCAAGCATTTGGGGTAAAGCTGGAGGACTGATGAGTTTCCCACAGCATACCCTACCCTGACAAGCCGAAATCCTATGAAGCCCATCTGGCCGAAGTCTTCAGAGCAAAGATACACAAGGCATGCATATGAGCCTAACCAGTGGTCATGGACAACAGGGGGGTGGGGGTATGCCTGGGGAGGGGTTTGGGATGGGAATGGGGGATGAACACAAGTATGTGATACCTTAATCAATAAAGAAATTTATTAATTAAAAAAAAAGATACACAAGGCAGACCAACGAGCCTGGAGAAGTCAAGTTTTCCTTCCTGCCTCTTATACTAGTGAATTAAATGTTCTGGTTTAATGAATTGTTTATTTTAACATCCGTTTTACATGACCCAGATTATTATAGAAGAGTTTTTTTGAGTCCACAAGGCAGGAATTGTTTTGTCTTTAACTAGACTCTGGACAAAAGTATCTGTGACTTAAGCCCATGTACTCCAAGAAGCCAAGAAAAAAATGAGAGCAAAGTGGAAGAATAATAAATAACCATTTATTGAGCACCTTGTACAAGGAGTTTGCATACAATATTTTAGTTAATCCTTATTAAACTTTAGTAAATAGTTGCTATCATTAGTCTCACTTGACAAAAGATTAAACTGAGACCATGTTGATTTAAGTCATAAGACACACATTCAATGGCTCATGTGGGGTCTAAACCAAGGTATACCCAGCTCCATAATCTATGTAATTTTTATCATACCATGATACAACCCACTTTGTAAGGAACTCATCTCTCTGAGTTTCTTGGACATGTTGAGCCAAGTTTTTTATGGCTGGACAGTGTCTCTGACAGCATTATATCAAACTGAAAAGGATGTTTAGCTATTTTAGCCCATCTCTCTGCCTCTTGGTAGAGCTGCACCTACACTATGAGGTGACATGCAGGAATCATGAACTTCAAAGATCCTCCTGTACTTGCTTATAAGAATGGAGTTAATCTTCTATTTTAGAATATGAATGTTTACATTTTAGTGCTACTTTTCTCATACTTACAGCCTCTTTCACACCCCTCATTCTGAGCAGGTGAATGACTGGTATTGGCATTGTTCTGTGGTGATTCTCTTCCACACCCAGTAACCACAAGCTGGACTGAAAAGACTGCAGGATACTAGTTATAGCCATGTGACCAGAGATACTAACTGCTTCCAGATATCAAGGAACCAGGTAGTATGTGGGTCTTATCCTAGGATTTGTAAAACTTAGTGATGCCACTGCTAATCACTTTGTCCTATTGTTGCTTCAGCTGCTCCACCTACTACAGGTGCTATTTGGGGGAACCCACCTAGAGCACGTCCCTGCAGCTAGTTGACATTTCCTAGATTTCTTTTGGCTGTATGGCTTTTAAAGTAGCCAGAGGTCCTGGGGTCTCCTGATTATGGTGGAGATGAGCAGCAATGAGAACTCTCTTCAACCAGCAATATGTTAAAACAGAAATGATGATGAGAGGATTAGTAGGCTCTTCCTAGGACTCCCAAAGCATCTGCTATCTATTAGTTCTATTAATTTGTATTTACCCCTTCCCCAAGTCTTCCCTAATTTATTAATTTTGTTAGTCCTTAAATAGTTGGCAGCATTGGGCTGTCAATGTACAATAAGGAAGTTTGACCCTGGCTGGAATTTCTCAATGGTTAAAGCATCGCCAGGGAAATGAAGGGTCTTGGGTTCAATTCCCAGTTAAGGGAGCATACCTGGGTTGCAGGTTTTTTCTTCTTTATTGATTAAGCCGTGGTCGGCAAACTGTGGCTCATGAGCCACATGCGGCTCTTTGGCCCCTTGAGTGTGGCTCTTCCACAAAATACCACGGCCTGGGCGAGTCTATTTTGAAGAAGTGGCGTTAGAAGAAGTTTAAGTTTAAAAAATTTGGCTCTCAAAAGAAATTTCAATCGTTGTACTGTTGATATTTGGCTCTGTTGACTAATGAGTTTGCCGACCACTGGATTAAGGTATTACATATGTGTCCTTATCCCCCCATTATGGGTCGCAGGTCTGATCCCTGGCTCTGGTTGGGACATGTGTGGGAGGCAACCAATCAATGCGTCTCTCTTAGATTGATGTTTCTCTCTCTCTCTTCCCCTTCGTCCCTCCCTTCCACTTTCTATAGAGATTGATGGAAAAAAATATACTCAGGTGAGGATTAACAAAAAAATAAATAATAGGGAAGTATGCTCCATGTGAACTCCAAAGAGATCTTTCTATCCATGAACAGTGGATCTCAGGCTAAATTATGAAAGGAAATTCTGTTTGCAAAATCTGTCTAAGAAGTACTATAGCCTAATTGGGCACTGGCCAATTAGAACAAATGCAAACAATAGGTAGGGCTGTATAGGAATATGCTAGCTAAATGTCAGCCATGTTGGGAGTAATTATTATTTTACTGACAGGGATGTGTGATGAAGAAATATTAGAGACATGCTTTAGCAGTTGTCTAGTTAACCCTTTGCTTTTCATTATTAGGCAAAAACTTGAATATTCATTTTTCTCAAGGCTCTTCTAAGAGCTGTCTTAGAGAAACTTTTCACGAGTATGAGCAGAATACTTAACAGAAGAAGATGGAGCTTTTGGTTGCTTCTCTAAAGGCCTTTCTCTCTTATCAATCCCTTATTCTCTTGAGAAGCTGTAATCTGTCCAGTGATTCTATTCAAAGTCCTTGGTCCCTGGTTCTTTTCCATAAACTCCTTAGCTGGTTTTCTGGCTTAGAACCAGTGAAATGTTGATACAAGTGTCAGTGATGAAGGTTTACGTGTCTTTCAGTCAGTTCTCCTGCTGCCAAACTTTAAAGTACATGTAACAGTGCTTTGTCACTTTTCATCATATTTCCCCATATCATTCAGAGCAAGGCCCCCATAGATATCTGAGAAGAAAAGAAAAAGATCCTCAATGCTTCCTGTCCTTCTGTCCTCCCTTTGTCTGAGTCTTCAATATGTCAATATATTTTCTATGGCCAGTAACAGGGAATAGCAGGGCAATGCACTTCACAGCCAAAATCTCTGATCCCCCAGAGTTTTATTGTCTCTCTCTAACCCTCAAAGACTTCTTGCTGACTTTTGCTCTCAGTGATCAAAGCAAACTGAGGAAAAATTTAAATAAAGGTACAGGAAACCAGGTCTAAAGAAGGCAGAAACAGGAGCAGTGTAGGGGAAAAGAGCAGGTGGCCAGAAAAGTGGGACTTTTCCTTCTTATTCCAAAAGAGTGCCTGTGATTAGTATTGAAAACTTAAGAGATTTCTGTGACAGTAATTCGAGATTTCTAGTTTTATTCCTGCCTATGGGCCCAATGCTTTATCACTGTGAAACCTTGTCAGAGCTCTGCTCCTTTGTATGATTCATCATCTACTCTGTCAGCTGTAAGGTCTTGAAGAGCCACACAGTTAATATCATTCTTTAGTGACTTTGAGTCACTAAAATTGAGACCAAAAACCAAAAATAGGCTATCTAATTAATACATATATACAATTGTTTTCCTAGTCCATTTAAAAAGAGTTCACAGCAGATGCAGTTCAGGAAAGATTAATCATAACTACTTTAATCTTACCTAATAATAGACAAACATGTAAATTGACAGTACCTCCGCTACACCCACAGCCAATCAGAGTGAGTATGAAAATTAGAAGGCCAAAGATTGCAGCTGCCCAGCTGCTTCAGGTGTGGAATAGCCAGGCAGGGCAGGATGCCTGCTATGACAGGGAGGGTGGGGGGCAAAGGGATCTATAGGAGTGGAGTGCCACAGCGAAGACAAGACTGCAGACTCCAGAGTCTGCAGTGAAGACGAAGATGACAGACTCTGGCTGGAGTCTGCAGAAAAGCAGCAAAGACAAACCAGCCTGAGTCTGCAGCAAAGACGAAGAAGGCAGACTCTGGCCAGAGTGAAGGCCTGGGTCCCGGGTGCTGGAAGCCAAGGGAAGGAAGGCCTATTGTACGAATCTCTTAGTGCAATGGGCCTCTAGTAAGAATATAAGTAGGGCACATGATATTATAATTTAAAACTTTAATATAATGAACTATTGAGCTTGAGACTTCCTTTGGTATTTACCAATATGTATCATTACTATGTAATGAATAAAAATAGTCAAAGAAAAAGGCATGTTATTATAGGAAAGGGCCAATAGATTGTCAAGACTCCAACTTCAGTAAATCAGTGACCTGGCATTATCTAATGACTATTTACAAATATCGATAGTTGTAAAGGAGACCTTTGTGTGTGTTTATTTTAATTGAAAAACATGTTTTAAAGGGATGACAATTTTTTTACCCTTTCCAACATGTTCAGTTAATTTAATGCTATAGCTATAACTGCTTTGTATCATAACCTTTTGAACTGCATATGCTGTTGAGTAATTCAACATCCAAATTGTAGATACATTGATTACCTATACCTTCTATCTAGATAGTAATAGGTTTTCAATGAATATTCAGATAATTTCAAATATTCCGCCTTTCTCTAATTCCATATCTAGATAAGGAAATGAGGTAGTGGCCACTTAGTGGCAGAGTCAAAAGTAGAGGTCAGATTTCCCAATTCCCAGACAAGCCGTTTTCCCAATGTGCAATCTTCCTTATCATAGAGGCTCCAAGAAATAATATAAACATTCAGTCTTCCCTGCAAGGGACCTATTTGACGTTTGTTGACAGCTACCAAAGAGCTTCACATTTCCTCAGAGGTTAGCTATCATGCCCTCAGTGAGGTCTTTTAAAATGGAGCTTAAAGAAAGACAGATTAAATTTAATAAAAATAGATTTATGGATGTTAATTAAACAACATCAATGACATAAAATGGAGAACAATATTTTTGATTGTAGAAAATATTTATTTTAACAATATGCACAATGAAATTCCTATTTGTAAAAATATATTAAATAATATACTTTCACCAAATGGTAACAGCAGTAATATCTGAGTAGTAGTATTTCAGGTGAATTTCATTTTCCTTTTGTGCTTATGTACTTTCCACATGCCTTAAAATTACAACAAATTGTTCTAGTGACTAGGAAAAAAATTAATTGCTTTTATACTTGAGACAAATATATATCATATACAGGACTGGTAGCCACTGTTCTATGTGCTCATCAGTAAGTGATTTTCCCATAGAGTGACTATTCTAATTTTTATGTCATACAAATGAGGCATATTCATGTAGTAATACTTTAACTTTAAAGTTATATAATTTATTTTTACTGTTCTAGCACACATTTGGTGTGGCATCAGTCCATCTCTCATTTAAAGGAGTTAGTTCAACTACATTGACCTAGTAAGTATACACATATTGACTGTTTTTAGGAACTGCCTGGTTAGATGAATGTCCTTATAAGAAACTACTCAATCATTTTATTTTTCATACGTCTATTTAGCTGGTACGATGGTTCAAATGGAAACCATTTTCTATACTTCAGTGTTATCTGGTTTTAATGAGTCTCTAGAGGTCTCTGGATGGATTTTACTGCCAAATATGATTTAGCCTAACATTGCAAGTGAAGCATTGAACTCAGGTCATTTTGTCTGCCAATAGATTTCTACTTGGAGTAGCATCCTATATATTTGGAAGATTCTCAAATGACAAATTCCTAATACTTTACCACAAGACCATTCAGATGAATTCAATGTGGTGGTCTTGATTCTAAGAAGTTGCATCTAATTATCTTCACATAACTGTGGTGCTATATGAATATTCCATACCTATCTTTAATAAGTGAATTGAGTCAATGGATTCTATCTTTAGTTAACAGCTAGTTAGTGTATTTGTGTACTGTATACCTATTAAGCAATATTTCTGTATTATTTGTTTGGAGAATAATGGGGGATTGGTACTATAATATTTGCCTTCAAGTAACAACCCCTCCCCCAAATTTCTTATATGTGTACAGACAAAGTAGGAGAGTGCATTATACATGGGAGTGACTGGAACAAAAGGGGGCCATTCTTCATACTGTCACTACATAAAAGAATGAGGGAAATCAGTTAAGTTTTTGCAATGGCCCATCTCTGAAGTGATAAGGACCTGGATTAGGGTATTGAAAGTAGAAGATGGAGACATGAAATTTCCAGAGCATTATAATGAAGAATAAACAACTGGTTTAGTGATTAATTGATCATGGGGAGGAGTTGAAGGTATCAGAGATGTTTAATTTTCAATCCTGGGTGACCTAAAGGAGAAAGGGCCTCTTTCTCAGAAACAAGGAAATCAAGAGGCAGATCTGTTCTACGGGTAAGGTGATATGATATTATGTTGAATTTTATCAGAGTGACAGATCAAGGGTGTTCTGTGAAAATTATGTAATTGGATTTATATATGGCACTTTATAAAGCCTTTCCTATGGATATATTTGGACCAGACAATTGTGATTATACATATTTATTCTAATTAATCTTTAATCTTTATTCTAATTAATAGATCAATATTATGGGTCCCTATCTTATACCTTGTCACATTAATCATTTATATTAATGAATTGAGATAGAACCATGGTCAGCAAACTGCGGCTCACGAGCCACATGCGGCTCTTTGGCCCCTTGAGTGTGGCTCTTCCACAAAATACCACGGCCTGGGCGAGTCTATTTTGAAGTGGCATTAGAAGAAGTTTAAGTTTAAAAAAATTGGCTCTCCAAAGAAATTTCAATCGTTGTACTGTTGATATTTGGCTCTGTTGACTAATCAGTTTGCTGACCACTGAGCTAGAACATAGTGGACATGCGTAGCCAAATCTTAGTAGAGACAAAGGCAGTAAAGATAACTATTTTCATTGGAAAACAGATTTTGCCTATTTTTTAGCCTCTTGATATTAAGTTTGGATTCTGATTTTAACAAGATGAAATTTAATAGTGACACATTTTGATGTCCTGCTTTTGTGTATAAAACAAGTTTTATAAGTACAGTAGTATAATTTTGGGGTAATGTGCCTTTAAAAAGTGAGGGACATGTAAATAAATTTTGTTGTCTTACTCACTAGATTCCATGAGCATTATGAAGCTGTATTATTAGATGTTCTGTATCTAAAAAAGGTGATAGACCTGCTTCATTTTGCACAGGCCAACAGATACCTGGTAATATTACCCTGTTCTTGGTTTGGCATTTTGAGGGACCTGCACTGAGACATGCCCAGAGGAGAAGGACCAGGATGGTGAACAGATTCTAAACATAACATCCTCTCACATTTAAAGCGACTGGAGATGTTTAATGTCAAGAAAGATTAGAGAGGAAACATGAAAAATATTGCAAAATGTCTCACTCAGTATTCATTCCAATCCTCTTCTACCATACTTTCTTCTACAAAAAATCTTGAAACCACGAAACTGCATTTCTCAGATTCCCTTGTATTTAAGCTTGTGCCCATGATCTAGGCTTCACTAGTCAGATCCACTTGCCTGTTATATTTGAGAAGGAGGCAGGCTCTGAATAAAGAGCGAATCTTCCAGGGAAACTAAGGCAGAAGTTCTATAATTTGTTGTCTAAAGTCATAGGTGCTGAGTGATAGGCAGTGGTGTTAGTGGAATTTCTGCTAGAGAAGCCCCATGGTGTGGTTGGGCTTTCCACTTGGTTGTATTGTTATTGGCCATGCAATATCTAAGGTTGGGTCCCTCACCCTCCAAGACATTCTGTAAGTTATCTCGCAATCTATAAATAATCCCTTGCCACTTACACTTCCTAGAGTGGATTCTATTACCTATAACTAAGAACTCTGACTGATATAGGTATAGGTCTCAGACCAAGGAATAAGTGCTACAAGGATAATGATTTCATCAAAGATGACCAATGATGGGATGGGATAAGGTGAGCAATGTCTTGGTGGGGACAGAAGCATAGGAGGTACTTCAATGAGATAATTTTAAGTCTCCTTCTAATTACCTGAGATTGTGTTGGTATACATAAAAAGTATTCCACTACCCGATCAAGATTATTCTCTCTTTGATATGAATGGGATAGACTTAATCATCTACTGAGGTGTATAAAAATAACTATTTAGCCCAGCCAGTGATGCTCAGTGGTTGAGCATTAACTTATGAACCAGGAGGTAATGGTTCAATTCTTGGTCAGGAGGGGTGTGCAGGAGGCAGCTCATCAATGATTCTCATCATTGGTGCTCCTTTCTCTCACTCCCTTTCCCTTCCTCTCTCTGAAATCAATAAAAAAACATTTTAAAACAGAATTACCCTAATATATAAAAACCCAGGGTCCGTAACGACCAAAGGCTCGACTGAACACCAAAAGTCAGTCCTGCAGTCACCACTGCGGGTGCAGCGACCCTGCACTGACTGCCGAGGGGGCTGCGGATCAGGCCCAGAGAGAGGCCTGGAGAGAGAGGCAGGGTCTGATCCGCAGCCTCTGTGGCAGCTGTTGATCAGCCCTTGCCTCTCTCTTTCTCTCCAGGCTTCACTAGCAGCTGTGCCTCTGTTTTTCTCCGGGCCTCCGCAGGGGCTGCTGATCAGCCCCACCTCTCTGATCAGGTCCAGAGATAGGCCTGGAGATGCTGACTGGCATAGAAACCAACCAATCAGAACCAAATCTGGGTGAACTGAGAAGAGCCAATGGCTGCCTAGGAGGCGGAGCTTTTGACATTCACTGGCATAGAAACCGACCAATCAGAACCTAATCTGGGTGAACTGTGAAGGCAGAACTTAAGGTGGGGGCTGAGGAGGGGTTTTAAGAGCAACAGATGTTTGGTGTAAGGTGTAAGAAAGTGGTTCAATTTTTTAATGACCAGTTTGGCAGTATAGTGCATATGGCTGGCTATCAGTCCAGATATAGGGATTATGTATTTTTGTCTGCCAAGAGCATCTCCTCCTGCTGAAAAGCTCCCCCACATTTAAGCAATCCTATCTTATATAATTTATCTATACTAATAAAAGGGTAATATGCTAATTAGACCAAGTTGAGTGGCCATCTTCCACATGTCCAACTTCCTTCCAGACAAAGCCATGGTGGTGGGGGCCGAGGCAGAAGCAGTTGTTGGGTGAGAGCAAGCTGGCAGGGGAAGGCAGTTGGGGGTGAGATCAGACCGGCATGGGAGGGCAGTTGGGGGCAAGATCAGGCAGACAAGGGAGGACAGTTAGGGGCGATCAGGCAGGCAGGAAGAGGCAGTTAGGGGCGATCAGGCAGGCAGGAAGAGGCAGTTAGGGGCAACCAGGCAGGCAGGCAGAGGCAGTTAGGGGCGATCAGGCAGGCAGACAGGTGAGCGGTTAGGAGCCAGCAGTCCCATATTGCGAGAGGGATGTCCAGCTGGCCGTTTAGACCTGATCCCTGAACTGGCATTCAGACATCCCCCAAGAGGTCCTTGATTGGAGAGAGGGTGCATGCAGGCTGGGCTGAGGGACCCCCCCCCCTCCATGCATGAATTTCGTGCACTGGGCCACTAGTTTACTTCATATTATTCGCATTTTGAAATTAGAAAGCAAAGGTCTTTGAGGAAAGAGGACTTTCACTGCTTTGTATGTACTCTGGATAGTCCCTCTGGTGACCTCACCCCTATTCTTCATGATTTTAGATAGATATTTCATAATGTATTTAGTTGTTCATTACTTGTACAAAATGAAAAGTAAGCAAAAGAATCTACCTTGGACATAAAATATTACAATATATTTGGACTCATCTGACTCATCCGAATCTCATTTCTTCCACAGAGGCTTTATATTTTCTATTCCCTCTAACTGGAATACTTTTCATTTAGACATAGGCATAGATAACCCTTTCTCTTCACTCAGGTGTTAGCTCAAATGCAACTCTGTAGAAAGAAAAGCCTGCCCACCCTAACTTAAATTACAATGCCAGTAATCTCTCCCATTACCCCAGTATGTGAAATGCTATCAGGACCTGAAACCACCCTACTTACTTGTTTTTATGTTTGGTGTCTGTCTCCCCAACTAGAAATCAAATTCCACGAAGACAGGGAGTTTACTTATTTTACTGCTGTATCTCCAGAAAATAAAATAATGATTGACCTAGTAGTAGAACTTCATAAATATTTGTTGAAGGAAAGAAGGACTGAATGGATACATTATTTCAATGGGATGTGATATTGCCCTTCTCTGAATTCCCCTTGATTGTGTTTATACTTCTTGTATAAGAGTATTAATATTCTGCCTTCCATGTGACAATAAAGACTATGTCTTACTTATTTTTTATTTCTCCTACAATCCCTATCATATTATAAGTGCTCAATATATACATTTGTCAAATTTGACATGATCAATCATTTCCAATAATTTCTTTTTCATATCTGTGTACAAATAGAAGATAAAATTGCATTTTAAATATGAAGATATTTATGTGACTATTTTAGTTTAAATAGAAATGCAAATGAAAGTCTCCAGTATAAATTAGGATACAAATCATATAAGAAGTAAACAAATAGAAACATATTTTCAATAGTCTTTATCAAAGGTCTGTGAGATGGTTAATTTTATGTGTCAACTTGGAGGATGAGATTTTAGATGAGATTAACATTTAAATCCATGAACTCTGAGTAAAGCAGATTGCTCTCCATAATGTGGGTGGGCCTCATGCTATCGTTTGAAGGTCTGAATACTACAAAAAGATCAGTATCACTGAGGAAGGGGGAATTCTCCAGTAGACTGCTTTTGGACTGGAACTGGAGAATTGGCTCTCCTGGTCTTCAAACTGCTGTCCCACACTGCAGATTTATTTTTTCCAGCCCCCATAATTACAAAAGCCAATTCCTTAAAATAAATTTATTTACACACACACAGCGTTCTGTTTCTCTAGAGAACCCTGACTAATAAAGTGGGCATTTAACTTATTTGTTCTGCTCATTTCATTGCTGGTCAAATTTCATAACTGGGGTTTAATTCATTTGGCTCAGGATTTCTTGTTTTCCTGAAAAAAACAAAAAACAAACAAACAAAAACAAAACATCAACAACAACAAAATGAGAATGTCCCTAGAGGAGCAAATACCTGAAGCCTTATTAGACTTTATACTTTTGCAAATGACTTTCAAATCTTTCCCTCAGAACAGATTTCAATAAGAGAAGACAAATGAAGGAGAAAAAAGATTGAGAAAGAGTGATCCTCCAAGCCTTGGCAAGCTTTGTTAAATGGATTTGATGAATTATTGGCTATAACTTGATTTAATGTACAAAAAATATGTACATATTTCTTCCACTGAGGCTTAGTACCTAATATCCAAAATACTCAAAACTACAATTTCATCAGGTGGGCCTAGTCATAGCTAATACTTATACTAATTGACCAAACCATTACTGTTACAACTTCCCAGAATAATGTAGTCTTCACATCCCCAGAGAAAGGTCTAAGGACATCCAGGAAGAAGGAATAAGCCTTAGGTCATTAGGTTGATTGAACATTTCTCAGGCTTTGATGCACAGGAGGCATATGCTTTGCTTATACACAACCCTATTTGAAAGGGAAATGTCAGAAATCTGCTAAATCTCTCTCTACAAAAGAAACAAAAGAAAAATGAAGTTCAGTTGACTGAATTCCATAAAGCTTGTCAATTTCAGGGGAGTGAGTCAGTTGGGAGTACAAAGGGGAAACCATGTTTATGAGCATTAACACTGATATTCTGTTTATCATCTTAGAAACCACATAAAGTCTACCTGTCTTAATCTATAGGAGGTAAATTGGTATCCTACTATTATATAATACTAAATATCTGCTCCCCCAAATCTATAGACCTTCTACTGACTAAAGCCCTTAACTATGACAACCTACATAGAGGATACTAATCAGAGCTCCATATTCCAAAATCCCCCCCCCTCTCTCTCTCTCTCTTTCTCTGTTTCTCTCTTTCTCTCTCTCCCTGTCCCTCCCTCTTGCATGCCCCTCTTTTTCTTCCTTCCCCACCTTCTCATCCCCTCTCTGTCTCCTTCACCTTTCTTCACATTTCTTTCCTTTTCCCCTTCCCACAATTAAAATATTCACTTCCTCACTGTGAGAATCAGAACTAGATTTTTATGTGCTGTTACTTAACCACCTAAGTTATAAAGTTCTGATAAATATCAATAAGTTGAATAATAAATAAATAAGTTAAAGGAGGTGGAAATAATTATCCAACAACAATTTCCTAAATATAATTATTCTTTACAAAATATAGAACACTATGCATATCTTAGAGATTGTTACTTGGGTTTATCATTGGATTAATGTATTAACCTTTATGTTGTTTACATTTTAAAAGAATTTGCCAATCCAAATGGGTGAGAAATAACTCTGTGGTACATTTACCCAATGGAATACTATGCAGTTGTAAAAAACGAAAGGACTCTTATCATTTGCAACAGCATGGATGGACCTGGAGAGTATTATGCTAAGCATAATAAACCAGTCAGAGAAAGATAAGTATCACATGATCTCACTGATATGTGGAATCTAATGAACAAAATAAACTGATGAACAAAAATAGAATCAGAGACATAGAAGCGTAGAGCAGACTGTCCAACTTCAGAAGGAAGGCAGGGAAGAGTTAATGGGAAGAGATCAACCAATGACCTTGCATATGTATATGCATAACCCATGGATGCAGACAATAGGGTGGTGAAGGCCTGTGGTGAAGGGTTGGCTAGGGAATGCAAATTGAAACCTCTGTGAGGTAGTATTACATACCCACTTGAATGGCTAAAATTTAAGTAGCCAACAACACACAATATTGGTAGGGATGTGGAGTAATTGGAACTCTCATATTTTGTACTTGGATGTGTAAAGTGACACAACTATTTTGGAATATAGTGTGGTAGTTTCTTATAAAGTTCAATATACATCTACCCTATGATTCAGAGATTCCATTTCTGGGTATTTATCCAAGAGAAGTAAAAACATGTTCACACTAAGACTTCTACATAAATGTTTATAAGAATTTTACTCATAAGAGTTTAAAACTTGAAACAACATAAATGTTCACCAAAGAGATAATAGATAAACAAGTTGTATTATACTCATACAATAGAATACTAGGCAGAAATTTTAAAAAATGAAACAGATATATACAACAATTTGAATGAATCTCACTGTACGTTGTGTTAAAGAAGCCAGAAAAATTTAAAAAGTAAACACTTCATGATTCCATTTATATGAAGTACAAAAACAGACAAAATAAATCTATGATAATAAAAATCCAAATATGGTTGCATTAGATTGGGTTGAAATTGACTGAAAAGGCAGACAAGGGTATTTTCTGAGTTGATGGAAATATTCTATATTCAAAACTAATCAATGATACACTTAAGATATGTGCATTCCCTGTATGTACATTTTACAATAGCAAAAAAAGGAGAAAAGTAAATGAGAGGAATTTAAAAACATTTTTTTATTGATTTCAGAGAGGAAGGGAGAGATAGAAACATCAATGATGAGAGAGAATCATTAATTGGTTGCCTCCTGCATACCCCACACCAGTGATCGAGCCCACAACCTGGGCATGTGCCCTGACCAGGAATTGAACCATGATCTTCTGGTTTATAGATATACTAGAGGCCCGGTGCACGAAATTCGTGCATGGAAGTGGGGGTGTCCCTCAGCCCAGCCTGCACCCTCTCCAATCTGGGACCCCTCGAGGGATGTCCAACTGCCCATCCTACCGGGATCGGGCCTAAATGGGCAGTTGGACATCCCTCTCACAATCCAGGACTGCTGGCTCCCAACTGCTCACCTGCCTGCCTTCCTGATTGCCCCTAAATCACTTTTTCCTGCCAGCCTGATCACCCCCTAACCACCCCCATGCCAGCCTGATTGATGTCTAACTGCTCCCCTGCCAGCCTGTTTGCCCCCAACTTTCCTCCTTTGCCGGCCTGGTCACCCCTAACTGCCATCCCCTACAGGGTTGATTGTCTCCAACTGCCCTCCTTTGCAGGCCTGGTGCCTCCCAACTGCCCTCCCCTGATGGCCATCTTGTGGTGGCCATCTTGTGTCCACATGGAGGCAGGATCTTTGACCACATGGGGGCAGCCATATTGTGTGTTGGATTGATGGTAAATCTGCATATTACTCTTTTATTAGATAGGAGGATAGACGTCTGGTGCACTTGTGGGGGTCAGCTGGTTTGCTCTGAAGGGTGTCCTGGATCAGGGTGGGGTTCCCTTGGGGCGTCGGCCTGGGCAAGGGGCCTGTGGTGGTTTGCAGGCCAGCCACACCCCTGGTGACCCAAGCAGAGGCCCTGGTATCTGGAATTTATTTACCTTCTACAATTGAAACTTTGTAGCCTGGAGTGGAGCCAAGCCTCCTGCTGGATCCATGGCTGTTGCTTGGATTTGTTTACCTTCTATAATTGAAACTTTGTATCCTTGAGTGGAGGCCTGGGCCCGCCAGAGTGTGTGGAAAGCTTGGCTTCTTCTGTTGCCAGGGAAACCCAATGGTAGCCATCTTGGCTGGGTTTAATTTGCATACTCGCCCTGATTGGCTGGTGGGCGTGGCTTGTGTAGCTGAGTGATGGTTAATTTGCATATTACCCTATTATTAGAGAGCATGCTCAACCACTGAGCCATGTTGGCCAGGCAATGAGAGGAATTATTAATGAGTATTGTCTCCCAGCACTCAAATGATAACTCAAGCACTCTTTCTTTTCATGATACTTACTATGTCATTCCACACAGGACTATGAAAAAAAAATAATAAAGTTAAGCAACTTCATGTAGGGCTTACCTCCATCCTTTATCTTAATGAAATTCTCATTTCATCAAAGCCTCCATTACAAATGGTTCTTGTGGAGGAATATAACTGTATTTAAGGTAATGTACAAGAATTTTTCCACATCCTGAATTATGGCATAATTGTATTTGCATTGAGTGTAACCAACTAGCTGGGTAATATCAGGCAAGTTACTTTACCTCCCTGAACCTTGGTTTACTCATGTGTAGAATGAAGAGGTCTAGTGCTAATATTCTATACTCCTACAAAATCAATTAAATATTTCACGAAAGCTATAGCAGAGAGGTACAAAGGAGCACATATATCCGTAACACCAGACTGGGTAGCCACTAAAGGCAGTTTTTGCCAATCCTAACCTGGAGGAATCCTGAAAGGTGAGAAGGAAGAAAAACACTGCATTGTCATTGGACACTCATTCTTTTTGCTTCACATGGGTTGCTAAAGAGATGAGGTAATTGAAGTTAACTTTTGTAAACTACCTCCTTTATTTTAACATTGTTAATATTTTAATATTAGGAGGAGATTCAACTTGGACATTAACCAGGCCCACCCATTTTCTACAATTGTTTGGGGTCAGTAATAAACTTAGGTTGCTTTTAGCTATAACTGAGTTCTATGCTCTTACTACCATTTACTTCCCATACACACAAATGAAGATACAAAGGGGAACAAACTAAATCAGAAGTGAACAAGAATAATAAGCATATTAAGTGAACAAGAAAGATAAGCACAGCATCACACCCTATATGCTTTCCTTTCTTTAACTCTTCTTCAGATAATGGGAAAGAAGAAAAAGTAGGGGTGCATATTAAGAGTGTGTATGAGGGGGTGTTCAAGCTTTTTATTGGACACAATCCAATACTGACATTTTCTGGACTGTTTGTATTCATGTTTACCTCCAATTATGGTTTCCATAGTATTTATCATTTTAAGGGCTCTAGTATACATTTTATTTTTTATTTTTTATTTTTTTCCATTTTTTTTATTAAGGTATTATATGTGTACATATCTTACCATTGCCCCCCCCCACCCCACTCCCATATATGCCCTCACCCCCCAGAGTTTTGCGTCCATTGGTTATGCTTATATGCATGCATACAAGTCCTTTGATTGATCTCTTATCTTCCCCACCTCTCCCTAACCTTCCTGCTGTAATTTGACAGACTGTTTGATGCTTTACTGCCTCTGTATCTATCTTTTTGTTCAAGTTTTTAATGTTCTTTATTATCCATAAATGAGTGAGATCATGTGGTATTTTTCTTTCATTGACTGGCTTATTTCACTTAACATAATGTTCTCCAATTCCATCCAGGTTGCTGCAAATGGTAAGAATTCCTTCTTTTTTATGGCAGCATAATATTCCATTGTGTAGATGTACCATAGTTTTCTGATCCAGTCATCTGCTGATGGGCACCTAGGCTGTTTCCAGATCTTAGCTATTGTAAATTGTGCTGCTATGAACATAGGGGTGCATATATCCTTTCTTATTGGTGTTTCCAGTTTCTTGGGATATATTCCTAAAAGTGGGATCACTGGGTCAAATGGGAGTTCCATTTTCAGTTTTTTGAGGAAACTCCATACTGTTCTCCACAGTGGCTGCACCAGTCTGCATTCCCACCAGCAGTGCACGAGGGTTCCTTTTTCTCCGCATCCTCGCCAACACTTGTCGTTTGTTGATCTGTTGATGATAGCCATTCTGACAGGTGTGAGATGATATCGCATTGTTGTTTTGATTTGCATCTCTCTGATAATTAGTGACCTTGAGCATGTTTTCATGTGTCTCTTGGCCTTCCTTCTGTCTTCTTTGGAAAAGATTCTATTTAGGTCCGTTGCCCATTTTTTTATTGGATCATTTATCTTCCTTTTATTAAGTTGTATAAGCTGCCTGTAGATGTTGGAGATTAAACCTTTATCAGTGATGCCATTTGCAAATATGTTCTCCCATGCAGTGGGCTTTCTTGTTGTTTTGTTGATAGTTTCTTTTGCTGTAAAAAAGCTTTTTATTTTGATATAGTCCCATTTGTTTATTTTCTCTTTAGCTTCCATTGCCCTAGGGGCAGTATCGGTGAAGAAGTTCTTTTGACATATGTCTGAGATTTTGCTGCCTGTGGATTCCTCTAGTATTTTTATGGTTTCCCGTCTTATGTTTAAGTCCTGTATCCATTTTGAGTTTATTTTTGTGTATGGTATAAGTTGGTGACCTAGCTTTATTTTTTTGCATGTGTCTGTCCAATTTTCCCAACACCATTTATTGAAGAGACTGTCTTTATTCCATTGTATGTTCATGCCTCCTTTGTCAAATATTAATTGAGCATAGTGGTTTGGATCAATATCTGGATTCTCTATTCTGTTCCATTGATCTATATGTCTGTTCTTGTGCCAGTACCAGGCTGTTTTGAGAATAGTGGCTTTGTAATACAGCTTGAAATCTGGTATTGAGATCCCTCCTACTTTATTCTTCTTTCTCAGGATTGCTGTGGCTATTCGGGGTCTTTTTTTATTCCAGATGAATTTTTGGAGAGTTCTTTCAAGGTCTGTGAAATATGCCGTTGGTATTTTAATGGGGAGTGCATTGAATCTATAGATTGCTTTGGGTAGTATGGACATTTTAATGATGTTGATTCTACCAATCCATGAACATGGTATGTTCTTCCATCTGTTTACGTCTTCCTCTATCTCTTTTTTCAGTGTCCTGTAGTTTTCCGTGTATAGGTCTTTTACCTCCTTAGTTAAGTTTATTCCTAGGTATCTTAATTTTTTTGGTGCGATGGTAAATGGGATTGCCTTTTTAGTCTCTCTGTCTGTAAGTTCACTATTGGTGTATAGAAAGGCCATAGATTTCTTGGCGTTAATTTTGTATCCTGCTACATTGCCAAATTCATTTATTAAGTCTATTAGTTTTTTGACAGAGTCTTTTGGATTTTTTATGTACAATATCATGTCGTCTGCAAATAAAGACAGCTTTACTTGTTCTTTTCCAATTTGGATGCCTTTTATTTCTTCTTCTTGTCTAATTGCAATAGCTAATACTTCCAGTACTATGTCAAACAGGAGTGGTGAGAGTGGGCATCCCTGTCTTGTTCCTGTTCTTAGGGGAAATGTTTTTAGCTTTTGTCCATTGAGTATGATGTTTGCTGTGGGTTTATCATATATAGCTTTTATTATGTTGAGGTATGAGCCTTCTATTCCCACCTTGTTGAGAGTTTTTATCAAGAAAGGGTGTTGGATTTTGTCAAATGCTTTTTCTGCATCAATTGATATGACTATGTGATTTTTATCTCTCAATTTGTTTATGTGATATATCACGTTTATTGATTTGCGGATATTGTACTATCCTTGCATTCCTGGGATAAATCCTACTTGGTCATGGTGTATGATCTTTCTGATGTACTGCTGGAGCCGATTTGCTAGAATTTTGTTGAGGATTTTGGCATCTATGTTCATGAGGGATATTGGTCTGTAATTCTCTTTCATTGTGTTGTCTTTATCTGGTTTTGGTATTAGGGTGATGCTGGCTTCATAGAAGGAGCTTGGAAGTGTTCCTTCCTCTTGAATTTTTTGGAATAGTCTGAGGAGGATAGGTTTTAGTTCTTCCTTGAATGTTTGGTAAAACTCTCCTGTGAAGCCGTCAGGCTCCGGGCTTTTGTTTGCCGGAAGCTTTTTGATGACTGCTTCAATTTCGTCCATAGTTATTGGCCTATTGATGTGTTGAGATTCTTCTTGATTGATTTTTGGAAGGTTGTATTTTTCTAGGAATATGTCCATTTCCTCCAGGTTGTCCAGTTTGTTGGAATAGAGCTGTTCGTAGTATTTTGTAACAATCCTTTGTATCTCAGCGGGGTCTGTTGTTATTTCACCTCTTTCATTTCTGATTTTGTTTATTTGGGTCCTCTCTCTTTGCTTCTTGGTGAGCCTGGCTAGAGGTCCATCAATCTTGTTTATCTTTTCAAAGATCCAGCTCTTGGTTTTGTTGATCTTTTGTATTGTTTCTTTGGTCTCTATGTCATTTATCTCCGCTCTGATCTTTGTTATTTCCTTCCTTCCGGTTACACTGGGCTTTTCTTGCTGCTCTTTTTCTAGCTCTTTGAGTTGTAGGGTTAGGTGATTTATGACCATTGTTTCTTGTTTTTTGCAATAGGCTTGTAGAGCTATGAACTTCCCTCTCAAGACTGCTTTCGCTGTGTCCCATAGATTTTGGATTGTTGTGTTTTTATTGTCATTTGTTGCCATGATGTTTTTTATTTCTTCCTTTATCTCTCTGGTGACCCAGTCCTTGTTTAATAGCATGCTGTTTAGTCTCCATGTGTTTGATTTCTTTGGATTGTATTTATTGTAGTTGATTTCCAGTTTTATGCCACTGTGATCTGAGAAGATGCTTGATATAATTTCTATCTTCTTGAATTTGAAGAGACTTTGCCTGTGACCCAGCATAGGGTCTATCTTTGAAAATGACCCATGTGCACTTGAGAAGAATGTATATTCTGTGGCTTTGGGGTGAAATGTTCTGAAGATGTCAATTAATTCCATCTGGTCTAGTGAGTCATTTAGGGTTGCTGTTTCTTTGCTGATTTTTTGTTTAGAGGATTTGTCCAATGGTGATAGTGGGGTATTAAAGTCTCCTACTATGATTGTATTGCTATTAATCTCTCCCTTGATATCCTCCAGGAGTTTTTTTTATGTATTTTGGGTGCTCCTATATTGGGAGCGTATATGTTTAACAGAATTATTTCTTCTTGTTGGATTTCTCCCTTTAGTATTATGAAGTGGCCTTCCTTATCTCTTGTTATGGCATTTACTTTGAGGTCTAATTTGTCAGATATAAGTATTGCTACCCCAGCTTTTTTTTTCATTTCCATTTGCCTGGAAGATATTTTTCCATCCCTTCACTTTCAATCTGTGTGAGTCTCTTGTTCTGAGGTGGGTCTCTTGTAGACAGCATATGTATGGGTCATGCTTTTTTATCCATTCAGCCACTTGATGTCTTTTGATTGGAGCATTTAGTCCGTTTACATTTAAAGTTATTACTGAAAGGTATTTGTTTGTAGTCATATCTATTTTTGTGTCTGTATTCCATCTTACCTGTTTATTTCTTCTTTTTACAGTATTCCCTTTAGCAATTCTTGCATTGCTGGTTTGGTGGTGATAAACTCCCTGAGTCTTTTTTTGTCTGCGAAGCTCCTGATTTCCCCTTCAATTTTGATTGATAGTCTTGCTGGATATAGTATTCTTGGATTCAGTCCTTTGCTTTGCAACACTTTGTATACCTCCTTCCATTCACTTCTAGCTTGTTGTGTTTCTGTTGAGTAATCATTTGACAATCTGATGGGTGTTCCTTTGTAGGTAACTCTCTGTCTCTCTCTTGCTGCCTTTAAGATTCTCTCTTTATCATTTATATTTGCCATTGAGATTATGACATGTCTTGGTGTGGGTCTTTTGGGGTTGATCCTGCTTGGGACTCTCTGTACTTGCGTAACTTTTATCTTTCCCATATCCGGGAAGTTTTCTGTCATTATTTCTTCAAATAGATTTTCTAATCCCTGCTGATCTTCTTGTCCTTCTGGCAGCCCTATTATACGCATGTTACTTCGCTTCATGTTGTCCCGAAGCTCCCTTAGGCTTTCCTCCTGCTTTTTAATTTTTTTCTCCAATTGCTGTTCAGATTGAGCTTGTTTCTGTACCTGATCTTCTAACTCACTAATTCGGTCCTCTGCTTCTTGTAGTCTACTGTTGAAACTTTCCATGGTGTTTTTGATTGTAGCTATATCACTTTTCATTTCTTCCTGATTCTTGCATAAGTTGTTGATTTTCTCATCCATCCGATGTATAAATTCCACGACCATTGCTCTGAACTCCTTTTCGGTCATGTTGCAAGCTTCAGTTTCACTAATTTCCTTTCTTGGCGACTCCACATTTTCTTTCCTCTATGAGTTATTTCGTTTCCCCATTCTGGCTATCGCCAGAAAGCTCAAGCTTCCGTTTGTGTGGACCTCGGCCGTGCGCTGTGGGGACTTCGCTCCACCCGAGTTTCACTGAAGTGCTCTGACACTAGGACGTGTGGCTGCCTTTGGTTGGTGGGAACCAGACTTACCCAGGGTCAGTGTCCCCAGTGTTCCGTGTGGTCTCGTGTGCACACTTAGAATCAGGGGCCCTGTCAGCACCACACTGTTGGTATGTGCTGAAAATGAGATCCTTAGCATGTGCCAGGAGTCAGAGTTTCCCTGTATCTGCACCAAGAATCGAGTGTCAGAGTCTCTGTTGCCTTGTGCAGTTTCTCGTTGAGAATCAGGTTCCCTGTGTGTGCATGCACCAACAATTGGGGTCGTTGGCTCTTAGTGTGAATGCGCTGTGAGTCAGGGATCCCAGGCAGCTGTGTCCGGCGTGCCAAATTCCCTGAAGTGGAGCTGCGTCCTGTGTGTTCTCTCACTACTGAGCCAAACTAGCTAGGGCGCACACTCTCAAATCCCTGAAGGTGAGCTGCCTTTGTGCACTCTCCCAGAATCCCCGAAGAGGGGCGGAGTCCGTCCTGCGCTCCAAATTCCCCAAAGGGAAGCCCCTTTGTGCACGCTCTAAGATTCCCTGAAGGAGAGCTGTGACCCGCAAGCCAAATTCCCCCCAATTCCCCAAAGGGGAGCCCTCTGTGCGCACTGACAGATTTCCCCGAAGGTGAGCTGCTTCTGTCCTGCGCGCCAAATTCCCTAAGGCGGAGCGCATCCCTGCGCAAATATCTGCATCTTGCGCGAGGGGCGTGTTTATTAGTTACTATGGCGCTATCTGCGTGCGTCTGCGGGGAGGGGGATAGGCTCTTTGACTCACGGGAATCTGCCGGGAAGTCTGGATACTTGTTGTTTCTTCCTCTGAAGCTGTGATAGCAGTTCTCTGTCCCCAGTGGCTGCAGGGTCCTGGTTTGTGTCAGAAGCCAGGATCCGAGTCCCAGGCAGCTCTGTTTCTCAAGATGGTGTGGTCTCCGCATCCGCACCAGCCGCCGAGAAGTGTCCGCTTTGTGCGCGGGGCTCCACCATCTAGTACTGCCTGGTTAGGCAGCCCCTTGGAAGACCTGCAGAATCTAACTGACCCTAGCTCATACAGACACACACACCACACACGTCTACACCTCTACACTCTCCTCTATGGGTTCCTCACTCACACTCTCTCTCTCCCTACCTCCTTGCCGGTCGCCATCTTTCTCCTCTAGTATACATTTTAGATTAAATTTAATTTTATAGAATGCATTAAAAGTTATTTAATCAATTCTACAATTTAATTCTAATTAACAGTATCTTCATATCTTGTGATTTTCAGATAATCAGTCTGTAATTTACCAAGAATCTACTCAGAGCCCACAGTATTAAGCTGGCTCTTTAAGGTTCACAATCAAAGTTAATGAGGTCTTCAGCCTTAAAGAACTCACAGCTAGAATCAAGAAGTAGGTCTGTGTCTATAGATATATGGAAGGAAATTTCACTATCAATCCAGCATATAAACCAAGTAGACATTTTCACATGAACTTGAGAAAACTGGTTACAAACATCAGCATTGGTATCTGCAATGTGTGTGTGTGTGTGTGTGTGTGTGTGTGTGTGTGTGTGTGTGTAATAGCACATGCACATGGCTATTACTAGGGACTATTGGCACTCAGGTTTGTAGTGACAGTAAATTTGGAAAACTAGGGAAAGTGGCTTAAAACATTCATCCTAAAATACATCTGTCTAGAACATCTAGACAGATGAATGAATAAAAAGTGGATTTATTTTAATTATTTTGATAAAAGTTTTCAGTTGATCACAAATAGCCACACAACTTAAATCAATATTAATAAAGATCCTCCAAGGAATTCTGAGGAAGAATAGAAACTTATTCCAGTTTATGGTGTAAAAGTACATTTAGCATTTCTGATTTCAAAATTTCGAGCAAATCAAAGTAAAACTCTAGCTCCCAACTCTATCAAGGAAAATACTTACTGAGGAAAAATGTGTCAAGACATAACCATCTGTGACAATTTAATGATGGTTTCAGGCTTGTACCAAAAACACAATAAGAAATTAAGAGCTAAAGGGCAGACAATTTCAAAGGGATTTGAATACTGAAGAAAATATCTGTGTATATAGATACAACTAACTGATGGTTTGATTTTAATTTTCTTGGAACAGGATGTCATCTCTGGAATTGGGAATACTTAAGAAGAGAAAACAAACTGCCTTAAGGTTATTGTTTGTTCTTAATTGGCACAATTAAAAATTATTTCTCTACCTATGTTTTGACATCTTAGTCACATAGGGTAAAAACAAATAGAGAGCCAGCTGAAAAAAACAGGGAGTGCTACACATTTATAACTCAGTTATAACAAATCATTTGCTGAAACAATTTTTAGCACATTGCTCTATGAATCAAAATGTTGCTGTTCTCACAATTTCAGAAGCTTGGATACACTTTGTGAGGTGGGACTTTCTCTGAGTTAGGTGCACACAATACCTAGTGGTCTGTGGAGAGGAGTAATCAGGGACCCTAAGAACTCTGTCATCAGTGTTCTGGTCCTGTCCTACTTATGGAAGTTTACAGACCTAAATATAATACAAAAGAGGGCATGAGTGGCTGATAATTAACAAATAATTATTTTTTCCACTGTCAACTAAAGTGAATTAAATAGCAATTGTATGAATCAGAAATGAGATAGAATCTTTCCTTAGTCCTCTGACAAATTAATCAAAATAATTTTCATGAGTTACTCCACAAGTAACATCAATAATAATACTGAGGTGCATACTTCTGCAAGACATATACTAAAACTAGAGGCCCAGTGCACGAATCCTGGCCTGAGGGGATTGGACGAAACTGGCTCTCAGACATCCCCTGAGGGGTCCTGGATTGTGAGAGGGCAGTTATCAGGTGATGCACCCCAGAATCGGGCTTCTTCCTCTCTGGTTCTGGATGCGTCACCGGAGAACCACAGCTTGGCAGCTCCTGCGTTGAGTGTCTGCCCCCTGGTGGTCATCACGCGTCATAGCTACCAATCGGATGGTCAAACGGTTGGACGGTCGTTTAGGCTTTTATTTATATATATATATATATATATATATATATATATATATATATATATATATATATATATATATATATAGTAATGATACAGAAATCAGAATGGCCCTTGCACAAGGATGACACTCAAATTCATGAAGCATGTCATATTAAAAATAACAATAATACTGAGGTCAAGAAGCCTAACATAGAGATCTGTTTATTGAGCTTAATTTATTTAATATGTACAACAAGTGATAAGTACAATAAAATAAAAATTAATATTCTGATTTTGCTAGGTGTTGTTAATTGGGGAAACTTTCAAACTTTGTTGTCAGTCTCCTTTCCTAGGAGCATGATTATGATTTTTTTAAGTCAATGCTATATTTCAGAGGAAGTAGATCACATCCCCCTTTCTCAGCCAAAATTTTCTGATAATGCATTGATATCAGTTTTTTAATAATTTAACTGAATATTGTCCCAGTTTGGGAAGTTACTTTTGTATTTTACTTTATTAAGTGAAAAGGGAAGGGAATGTCTCTTTATATCATGAATCATATCTGTGGTGTCCTAGCTATAGTACAATTGACAGGGAATTGTTACAGCTTAACATTGAGATTCCACAAAGACAACTATAGGCCACTTACCATACCACAATGATGAAAAATGCGTATGTTGTAATAGTAAGGTATTTACACCATCCTTTTTGTTTTCTAGAAGTTTGTTTGGAAATTTTAGTATGAGAGGGTAGAAACTTACATTCTCATGACCAAATCAGCCTCTTTGTCAAGTATGACTTGAGTAGTGAGGGAAAAGGATAGTACCCATCCAGCCAGACTGACCAAACATCCATCCTGCCTATCAATAAGGTGAAAATGTTGCAACAACATTGCTCTCACACTCTCCCAAAAATGGCTGTTAGAGGGGACAGTTGGTTAGTTAGTTCTTAGCTGTATAAAGTTGCATGCAAAATTCATGCTGCCTCTGAAGTATTTGGGTAGCCATAAATAAGTAATTTCTAATTATCAAGGAAAGTTGGGGAAAAGCAATCATTGAAGTAAAAGGCAGACATTTCAGTAATTAAATCCACCTCTATCCAAATATGAACTGCCTTGATGCTTAAAATTTCTGCTCTATTTCACAACAGTGGGTTTGACTGTACCAGATTAATCTTTCAACTGAAATTATTTTGGTTTAGGAATCCCTTAGAGAATAAAATATAGTAAAGGTCCATGAATACAGGTGTAGAGTTAAAATAAAATCTGTCTCAATTGTTTGATAAAATGATCAAATTAAAGAAACTTCTCATTAGCAGCAGCATTGCTCAATGATTTAAAGCCCATAAGTGAAATCAGCCAATTAGAATGACTGCTCTGTACATTACAGTACTGTGTTACCCTTCTCCACTTTAGGATCAATGGTATTTCATAGATTTCATGTAGTAGATTCAGCTTGTTTGGGTAAATATCTGATAAAACTCTACTGTTTCCTTAGCTGTAAAGAGGATAACAATAGTGTTTATTTACCTTATATGATATGATATTAAATAAGTTCTATATAATGATTAGAATAGTGTCTGGAGCAAATTAAACATAGAAAATTCATTGTTATCATCATTACTGCTATTAATATTATTTAATCCATTCAAAATTATTTTTATAACTAATGTGTTTGACCAAAATAATGTCAAAGAGTAGAAACTGTGCAAGTTCTGAGCTCAGGCCTTAAAAATCTTCGTGGTTTTCCTTTATGCTTTTGGGAACCCTGTAATCATCTTTAGGTGAGTGAGCCCAAGAAAACCTGCTGGAGGAAGAGAGGCCACTTGGAGGATGTCTTAGGTCCTGATTCCCCAGGGGACAGATTCTGAAATGGAGATTTTCAAGTAGGAATTTTACTGGGGAGTGCTGTTGGCAACAAATGTGAGGCAGTAATGAATGTAGGATTGGTCATATGTGAAAGTTGGCTGCAGCACAAATGTCTCAGCTGATTCCTTGGGGAGCTCTGGACCCTTCCAAGTTGTTTCAAGTTAAAGCAAAGGAACAAGGCATTTTAATGTCTGCATCAACCAGTCATTTGATAAAGGCTGCTCTTGCGGAGGGAGTACAATCTTAGGCTAGGCAGATCTTTTGGTAATTTTCTTCTTCTTCTTCTTCTTTTTCTTCTTCTTCTTCTTCTTCTTCTTCTTCTTCTTCTTCTTCTTCTTCTTCTTCTGCTGCTGCTGCTGCTGCTGATTTTAACATTCTCTTGTTGTATTTAACCTTTGGCATTTCATTTATGATGTGTCTTTGTGTGGGCCTCTTTTGGTTCCTCTTGTTGGAGACTCTCTGTGCTTCCTGGACTTATAAGTTTATTTCTTTCACCAGGTAGGGGAAGTTTTCTGTCATTATTTCTTCAATTAGGTTTTCAATATCTTGCTCTCTCTCTTCTTCTTCTGGCACCCCCCATAATGCAAATGTTGTTGGTATGCTTGAAGTTGTCCCAGAGACTCCTTTCATTATCTTCATATTTTTGGGTTATTTTTTCTTTTTGCTCTTCTGATTGGGTGTTTTTTGCTTAATCATATTCCAAATTATTACATTGATTCTTGAAATCCTCTACTCTACTGTTGAATCCCTGTACATTATTCTTTATTTCAGTTAGTTTATGCTTAATTTCTGACTTGTCCTTTTCATATCTTTGAAATTCTCACTAAGATCCTTGAAAGTCCCTTGAAGCTCTCATTAAGATCCTTGGACATCTTTCTAAGCATTATTTTAAACTCTGTATCTAGTAGTTTGCTTGATTCCATTTCACTTGTTTCTTTTTCTGGAGACTTCTGTTCTTTCATTTGTGACATGTTTCTTGGTCTCCACATAATGGCTGCTTCCTTGTGTTTGATTCTGTGTATTAGGTAGAGCTGTCTCCTGGAATTGGTAGAGTGGCCTTGTATAGTAGGTGTCCTGTAGGGCCCAGTGGCACAGCCTCCCCAGTCACCTGAGCTGGGCACTCTAGTTGTACCCCTGTGTGGGCTGTGTGCACAATTTTGTTGTAGTTGAGCCTTGATTGCTGTTGGCATCAGTGGGAGGAGTTTACCGCCAGACCAATTGGCTGTGATGACCAGCTGCAACTACAGTGGAAGAGCTGCTGTGCAGGAGACACCCATATGGAGCAGGTTTTGCTTCAGTGGGGCTTTGGTGCTTACTGAGTCTGCCCCTTGAGGGTGTTGCTTGTGGAAGTATAAAGTTCTAATCTTATACGGTCTGAAAGCTGTCCACCAGGTGCATTGGCTCTGAGGCCTCCTTGGAGGTACAAAGTCAGCCACTGCCTGGGGCCGCCTGGCAGGAGCTACAGAGAGATCTTCAGGTGACTGCTACTTGTGTTGGGCTTGGAAGTGCCTAGGTGAGGCCAATCAGTCTTTGGCCTCTTATCAATAGGTATGGGGCACTCTGACACCAGGTGCTGCTTGTTTGAGAGATTTTAGGGAAGTTTGAAATCTGAGCCAGTACAGACTCTTCATATGGAAAAGCCACTGCAAACTGCTTCGGTGGGGCTTCAAATTTGATGGGGTAAGGTCTCAGGGAATCATCAGGACAGAGCATACAGTGTGATCCAGGCTGATGGAAACTCAGATATGGCTGCCAGTCAGCTCTCTGATGGGGGAAGTCTCAGCATAGGAACAATGATTCCTGAGAGCACCCCTGTCTGGGAGAAAGCCACCCCTGAATTCTTGCCCTAATGCCAGACAATCCAGTTCCTCCCCATATGTCCCTGGTGCCACGCCCCTCCCCCCCAAGCTGTTGCCCCAACACTGGAGCTCAGAGAGTGTGAGTCTGTGTAAATTCGTGTTCCAGCCCTTTAAGAGGAAATGCCTGGGCCCAGCTGGTGTGGCCCAGTGATTGAGTGTCAACCTATAAACCAGGAGGTTATGGTTTGATTCCCAGTCAGGGCACATGCCTGAGTTGTGGACTTGATACCCAGTGTAGGGCATGCAGGAAAGAGCTGATCAATGATCCTCTCTCATTATTATTGTTTCTATCTCTCTTTCCCTTCCTCTCTGAAATCAATATGTATATATGAAACTGCCTGGGTCTCCAGCAGCCTCTGTGTCACTCAGCCACAATCCCTGCTAGTTTTTACAGCCTGAAGTTACAGGGTCTTCTCTTCCCATCTCTGGATCCCTGGGTTGGGGGTCTGGTTTGGGGTTGGGACCTCTTGTTCCTCACAGGAGGTCTCCACAGCCGAGATACCCTTCCTGATTAAAAATAATGCCACAAGTGGTTGTCGGAACAGCCCGTTCCGTGTCTCTGCCCTGCCCCCCACCAGGCTCTGTATGCTTTCTTCTTTACCTCTCTAGTTGTGTGACTTCCATTCAGCCATGTTTCAGGTTCTAAATGATGGTTGTTCTGTATTTTAGTTGTAATTTTGATATCTTTGTCAGAGGCAGTGAGTACTGGCATATATCTACACCACCATCTTGGTTCCAAGAGTGATTACACTTTAGGTACCCTTTCTTTTTTGTTGTTTTTTGGTTTTAATATATTTTCTTTTTAACTTTTTTCCAGTTACAGTTTATATTCAATATTATTTTGTATTAGGTTCAGGTATACAGCACAGTGGTTAGATAATCATATACTTTACAAAGTGTTCTCCTTGATATTTCCAGTACCTATCTGGCACCATACATAATTAACACAATATTATTGACTATATTCCCTATGCTGTACTTTACATCCCCATGACTATTTTTCAACTACCAGTTTGTACTTCTTAATCCCTTCACCTCTTCATTCAGTCCCCCAACCCTCCTCCCCTATGGCAACCAGAAGTCTGCTCTGTCTATGAGTCTGTTTCAATTTTGTTTATTCATTTATTTTCTTCTTTAGATTCCACATTTAAATGAAATCTTATGGTATTTGTGTTTCTTAAATGGTAAGATTTCATTATTTCTTATGGCAAAATAAATAGACACTGGAATTGCTGGGTCATAAGACAGTTCCATTTTTAATTTTTTGAGGAACCTCATACTATTTTCCATTGTGACAGCACCAGTCTGCATTCCCACCAACAGTGCATGGAGCCCTATTTTCTCCATATCCTCGCCAACACTTGTTATTTATGGATTTATTGATGCTAGCCATTCTGGTAGGTGTGAGGTGAAATATTATGATTTTAATTTGCATTTATCTGATATTAGTGACATTGAACATCTTTTCTTATGTCTATTGGCCATCTGTATATCCTTTTTGGAAAATTGTTTTAGAGACCTTTTCTAAGAGAACTACAAAAGGATGCATTTCAGAAAGAAGGAAAATGAACTAAAAAAGAGTGGGATACAAAGGTTAAAAAAAGGAAATGAGGGCCCTCGCCTGTTTGGCTCAGTGGATAGAGCATCAGCCTGCAGACTGAAGAGTTCTGGGTTCAATTCAGGTCAAGGGCACATGACCGCATTGCGGGCTTGATCTCCATAGGGGGCATGTAGGAGGCAGCCAATCAATGATTCTCTCTCATCATTGATGTTTCTATATGTCTCTCCCTCTCCCTTCCTCTCTGAAATCAATAAAAATATATTTCTTTTAAAAAGGGAAAGGAGGAATTGTGAACAAAGGTGAGATGACTGTATAACCCAGGATTTAACAAACTTGCCTGTGGGACAAATGCAGCCCACTGCCTATTTTTGTATATATAGTTTTATTGAACATAGTCACTCTCATTTATTTATTTACTAGAGGCCTGGTGCATTGATTCATGCACCAGTGGGGTCCCTCGGTGTGGCCTATGGGTATCAGGCCAAAACTGGCATACAACATCCCCCGAGGGTTGTAGTAGTGCGCAAAGTGGAAGGCGGCCTGGGAGGAGCCACTCCCGCTCATCCTGACCCTGTTCATCCTGGTCAGCTGAGCATCTGCCCCCATCTTCCACTGCCTGCTCCTTGCATCTCCTGGTCTGCTGCACCCAGCTATGAAGAAGTGGGTCCCTAGGGCAGAGCTCCCGTGGCCTCACTAGGGGTGCAGAATGAGGCTCGAAGAAGTGGGGTGAGTGCCCAAGGGGCACTCAGGGTGGACCAGGGAGTCATAGTAGTTGCGCGGCGAGGCTGCCCACTTCGCGTGCTGTCCTACAAGTCCTGAGGTGACTCTGGTCTGATAGGAGGAGGCAGGCACTAGGAACAAGTTTGTGGTCTCTTTTTTCCCTTCTCTCTGTCCCTCGGTCCCATTGCCTGGGGAGGATGCAACCTGAGGGGTTTATGGGTTTTGGGGACACCATGCCTCCAGAGCAGTGCCTGGGGAGTGGCAGAATTTGGGCCAATGTCCTGGCCTCCCAATGTGAACTGCAGCTCAGCTCCACCTGCTTGCGATCTTTCATAGACTCAATTGCCTGTTTCTCTTTTCATCTGTCCAAGTTGACTGCCCCCTGGTGGTCAGTGTGCATCATAGTGACCGGTCGACTGGTTGCTTAGGCTTTTATATATATAGATTGTCTGAGGGCACTTTCAGGCTACATCAGCAGAATTAAGTAGTTGTGGCAGAGACCATATGGCCTGCAAAGCCCAAAATATTTACTATTTCATTTTCACAGAACAAGTTTACTAACTTCATATTAATGACTAATCACACTATTGACTAATTTTGGTGCAATCATAAATTAATAACTAATTTTGGGTGATTTGATAAAAAAATAAGGTTGGATTATAATACTAGAAAACAACATGGGAGATGGGAAGAGTGATATGAATTATTTGTGTGATACTTTTATTGCTTGGAAAGATTTAGAGATTTTGCCATATTTATATTTTAAAAATGCATATGATTTATAAATATACTATAGTGTAGCAGGCTTAGATTTCATATTGAAAGCTTAATATAATTTCAAGTGACCATTCATGTTGATGATGTAATAATTTTTTCTCCCACACTACTAGCAACCTTGAGGATTCACTTAGATGGCAGGTAAAGCCAGTGAACTGGCAAGCACATATTCTGCAAGTGGCATAATTGTTCTCCAGCAAACCTCACATAATTCTAAGTGACAAAACCTTATGTGGGGATAAATATCTCCCATAAGAAACTTAACTATTGGTGATACATGTAAAATAATTCCAAAAATAATGATTCTTAGCTATAAAAGAGAAATTTTTAGAGGGAGATTATTTGTAATCATGAAATTTATGAACTTTGGAACTTGAAAACAATATGTCCTGTGTAAGTACAAACAAACTGCTTTATGTAACTATAAAAAATTATGTACCTAACCAATTCAACTCCCTTTTGAACATAAATGTACTAAGGCAGCAATTTTGTGAATAAGTGTTTGAACATTTTTATATTTATAGAAAATTATTGTTATTATATTTAAAACATTTAGCATCCTATCTAATAAAAGAGTAATATGCAAATTGACCATACCTCCGCTACACCCACCAGCCAATCAGGAGCAAATATGCAAATAAACCCAACCAAGATGTCTGCGGCCACAGAGAGCAGGCGGGAGGCTTGGGTTTCCCCGGCAATGGAGGAAACCAAGCTTTCCACCTGCCCTTGCCGGCCCAGGCCTCTACTCAATGCTACAAAGTTTCAATGATGGAAGATAAATACATTCTGACAAAAATGGTGGCAGCCACGGAGCTGGAGAGAGTAGGAGGCTAGGGTTGCCCCCGGTGATGGAGAAAGCCAAGCTTTCCATCTGCCCTGGCCTGCCTTGGCCTCCGCTTAAGGCTACAAAGTTTCAATTATAGAAGGTAAATAAACCCCAACAGAAATGGCTGCCGCCACAGAGCGAGCAGAAGGCTTGGCTCTGCTCCAGGCTACAAAGTTTCAATTGTAGAAGATAAATAAACCCCAGATACCAGGGCCTCCACTTGGGTCGCTGGGGGGCATGGCTGGCCTGCAAACCACCACAGGCCCCTCACCCAGGCCACCCCACACTCCAAGGGAACCCCCACCCTGATCTGGGACACCCTTCAGGGCAAACCAGCTGGCCCCCACCCATGCACCAGGCCTCTATGCTATCTAATAAAAGAGTAATATGCAACTTGACCATCACTCAAACACACAAGATGGCTGCCCCCATGTGGTCAACGATCCTGCCCCCATGTGGACACAAGATGGCCACCACAAAATGGCCAGCAGGGGAGGGCAGTTGGGAGGGACCAGGCCTGTAAGGGAGGGCAGTTGTGGGTGATCAGGCCAGCAGGGAAGGGCAGTTGGGAGGGACCAAGCCTGCAAGGTAGGGCAGTTAGGGGTGACCAGGCCGTCAGAGGAAGGAACTTGGGGGTGACTGGGCCTGCAGGGAAAGGCAGTTGGGGGGAACCCAGGCCTGCAGGGGAGAGCAGTTGGGGGGAACCAGGCCTGGAGGGGAGGGCAGTTAGGGGTGACCAGGCCTTCAGGGAAAGGCAGTTGGGGGGGACTCAGGCCTGCAGGGGAGAGCAGTTGGGGGGGACCAGGCCTGGAGGGGAGGGCAGTTAGGGGTGACTAGGCATGCAGGGGAGGACAGTTAGGGGCAAATATGCTGACAGGGGAGCAGTTAGGCATCAATCAGGCTGGCAGGGAAGTGGTTAGGGGGTGATCAGGCTAGCAGGCAGAAATGGTTAGGGGCAATCAGAAAGGCAGGCAGGTGAGCAGTGGGGAGCCAGCAGGCCTAAACGGGCAGTCAGACATCCCTCAAGGGGTCCCAGATCGGAGAGGGTGCATGTTGGGCTGAGGGACTCCCCCACCACCCCGTGCACGAATTTCGTGGACCAGGCCTCTAGTTAGGTAGATAAAAAATAGTTAACCAAATCTTACACTTTTCAACCAGTGATTTTGATATTATACAATCTAATGTCATAATTTAAATTTAATCCAAGGAAAATATTTGAGGCAACTTAATGTAATTTAATTTATAGCAATCATAATTATATTGTGAGTGATTTTTGAACTTCAGCTCTTAAATTATTTTTTACTCAGTGAAATCAATTGTTTAAACATCATCTAACTGACAATTCTGAGTCTATAAGTGTACATTGTTCATTCTTTCCACAGAATTTTCTATTATTTTTACTCTAAACCAGTATTATGTCTTTCAGAAGGTTGAGGATTCAATTTTTATTTTATTTTTTAATTATCTGATGCAAACATTTTTAAAACTTGCGATTTACAGCTCCACTGAATCATGAGCTACTCCAGGGAAGGAGCCATGTCTTGTTCATCTTTTCACCCCCATCAACTGGCACATAGTGGGCACTTATTAAATGTTTATTGTGTTTATTGAGTGTACTAGTTGGCAACGTCTCATAATCCCCAAGTTCTCCAGAACAAGTTATGCTTCTCTTCACAGTGCTCATTTTTGCTCCATTCCTACTTTATTGTAAACATTTATTTTCTCTGTCTTCTCTTGGTACATCTCAATTACAGAATCAAAAACTTGATCTATTGAGGCTACAAAGTTTCAGTCACTAGCAATAGTATCAGTTTCTGACTCAGCAAAAGTTTTTTAGCTAATGCATCTTTGGAAGTTATAGCCTCTTCAGAAGGGTGGGTTTCAGACTGAGAAGATATAGGAAGGTTCATCCCTTTAGATATTGTCTCTCCCTTTTGATTCCTCTCAATAGACTATGGGATCCTTGAAGGCAGGGTAAGATGCTTAGCCATCTCTCTCTCCCTGGTACCCAGCAACTGTATGGCACACAGTGCTCAAATTTTAAACTGAATTGAACTTCTACCTGTAATTTTAGGTTGGACTTCCTTATAGATTAGTTTAGCCCAACCATTACAGTCAAATAGCTTTCTGACTTGATTCAATAAATGCAATCAAATTCAAATCTTGAATGTCTGCAGCAAATCTTAGATTTTAAAGTGACTGATTAGACTATTCTTCCTTAATTAGTTTAGCTTTACATGGCCCATTAATTTAAATTAAATAAGCAATTCAAAGCCTGTGGACAATAAATTAGATAAATGTAAATGTCAAGGATTGCAATCCTCTGGCTACCTTTTAAAGATAGTAAATATGTAAGACATCAGAACCAAATATTCCTTTTGGTGATGATGAGATGTTCCAGATCGAGAGTAAAACAGGAACTTATTTTTAAAACCCACAGGCACTAGAAACATCCTGGCAATAAATTATCTCTATTTCTGTGCATGGAAGTTGTCCTAGTTCAAATGCAATTTTAGAAGTTATCACCAAATTTTGTCATTGTTGTGCTATTTTTAAAGAACCGGGTTGTGATGATGCTTTAGGAATCTTTTTGTCATCCCAAAATAGATGCCTTGTTTCTGGTGATCATTTGTAGATGTTCATTACAAAGTTAACTATATTGCTTTCATCCATCTGCTTAGAGTTTGTCAGAACTTACCTCTGCTACTGAAAACCAGAACAACTAGTAATTCGGTCAAAAGTGTCAATTTAGTGGACAGTAAAATGCAAGAGTTATTTGAATCAGTTGAGAGTTTGTTTCATGGAGCCAGTAGTAAATACATCAAAAAGAACCGATGCAGTTTTCTAACACCAAACAAGCATGTTTGTTGTTGACATATTTGCTCATGCTTTCTCTGTATTATATGTTCGGAATTAGGATTTCAGCAATACTACTCAATATTACGACAGCTCTGCAGAATCGTACTCTTCAAGTGTTCATGCTCACTTGAGTTATTCTATGGGCATATTTACTTATATAGGCTTTGCTCTGACATATGGATAATTGTTCCCAGTAGCTCTCTGATTTTTGCTCGAGCTGCAGGTGCTAACCTGCAACAGAGTAACCCATTCTCAGAAGGTTCTCATTTTAAATGTAGGGGGAAATATAGTCAAGGGAAAGCCAATTTATGTTCAGAGTTCATGGTAATGTTAGTACTTAAAATAACAGCTATTCTCCCATTAACAAATATTCTTTGCATTAGAATTTATTATCCATTTTCTTACTTTTCTTTCTTTCAACTACATAAATACTCTAGAGAAGGCACTGTGTCAAATTACAAAAATGGTTTCTAAGATTCAAGGTCATCATAATTTAGGAGTACAGTGAACTTAGCGCATTATCAACTGCTTAAAGCTGAAAATTGTAAAAAAAAAATTAGATCCAGCTAATAAATATACCCCATGTTTGTGAAATGTGTTATGAGTCTTATCATTAAACTAATGCAATTACATTTTAAGTACCAACAACTCCATAGCTCCTTTGGGACTAAAGGGTTACATCCTTAACTACTAAGCACACCTGACAGATATAATCATGTAAATGACTTTGTGACTGGTAAGTGACATTTGGGGGACAGTGAGAGTGAGGATGCTTCAGTGAATATGTGATGGTTATTAGAAAATCAGGAGCTTGCATGAGAAGATTATCAGGAATGGATACAAGGAAACTAAAAGGAACATTAGGGGCTTTATAAGTCAGGGTCCAAGCAGGAAACAGATGGCACACACATCTTGGATACTTTGAAGAGAAATTAACACTGGGACTATTTACAAAAGTGTGAATAGGGTTTAGGGAAAACCATAAGGAATTGTGAAGTAGCCCAGGGATAACAACAGCACCTGTTGCCAAATCTGGTATTGAAGAAACAACAGGGGAAATGATTATTGAAACTCAGAGAGGATAGTTATATGTAGAGGACCACATGACAGGAGCTGTGGCCTTTAGCAGAGGACCATTGCCATCCATTATTGGCCAGCAGGAAGGGAGGCAAACGAATACATTCTCCAATCTTGCTTTCATTTTTTTTTTCTGGTATGCCAGTGCCTTCCACTGGCCAAACCCAATGGGAAGCTGTAGGCAAGGGAGATGGTTGTTGTAAGTCTGCACAAGATAACCTCCCAGGGCAAAGAGCAAGGAATAAAAAAAAGCAGAGATTTACACTGTAAGGATTTCAGTATGTGTGTGGGTTACCTCATGTCTACATATCTTTGAAGGTGGATATGATTATTAATAGGCTTATTGTGAAGAAGTGAATGAATTCATTTTAATTAATTGATACAATTGAAGATTACCATAGGGCAATTTAAGTACAATTACAATTTCATGGCATAATTTGCTCTGTAAATGTGTTGTAAAGTTTGGTAAAGCATGTGGGATAGTATAGAGCAAAGAATTTAGTATTAGAAGATCTAGATTTTGGTCCTGGCTCTGCAAGTTACGTTACTTCTCTGAGCTTATATATGGGTAAAATGGAAAATAATACATGTTATATTTCTTCATACCTCAAAGGGTGGTTATACAGATCAGATGAAAATATATTAAAAACACTTTATAAAACAAAATGTCTCTTCAACACAACTATCTACTCTTCCATCATTGCCAAGTGGAGTTTAAAGATATATGTTAGGCTTGTAGAGAAATAAGCTGACTTTTTTTTTTTTTTTTCCACAGTGACAGATCTATCTCTTTCTACCCAGATGGGACTTTGCCAGTTTCCCACTAGACTTAATTAAGTTTTAAATGAGATTCAGGAAGACATAATAGCTTATTCTGATTGTTCTTTTTATATCATACAATCTCTAAATATTCATTGTGCTCATATGATTAAGCTGTAAATCAATAGAAAAAGCCAGTGGGCTTTTTGGATTTTTTTTCGTTTGCCCCATATATTTGACTGTACCAGTCATCTTAACTTCATATCAATTTTTACTCCTTTTACATTGTCCTTTGTCTGAAGAGCTCATAATCATATTTCAAGACCCAAAGTAAATATCCCTCCTCAATAAAGCCCCCCTTTCTTCCACCTAAGTAGATGCTACATATAGTGCTTGGAACATATCTCTATTGTCGCAGGTATCACTCTGCACTGTATTAGAATTATTTGCTTCTATTTCTGTATTTCCCAGTATATCCTGAGGGTCTTTAATGTAAGGGCATGCCCTATCTGGGTTTCTATCTCCATTAACTAGCAAAGTGCTTGGCACTTTGTGTGAGCTCAGTTAATTGGAATTCAAGTTATGGAAATCAGTGTAGATATAAAACAAAAAGAAATTCAGAAGGCCTACTTTAATAGAAGTGTCACTGCTACTCCTCAAATTAATCAGCTTCAAACTGCTAATATTTGGGACAAGATACTATTTTTTCTTTTATTTATTAAATTTATTGGGGTGACAGTGGTCCACATGAACATATATATATGTTTCAGGTGTGGGTTTCTATGTTACAAGACCTGTATATTACACCCTGTGCTCACCAACAAAAGTCAAATCTCCTGTCATCATATATTAGGACCCGCTTCTGCCCTTACTCCCTTCCCACTGGCAGTCACCACACTGCTGTTTGTGTTCACAATTTTCAGTTTTATATCCCACATGTGAGTGAATCATATGGTTCTTAGGTTTTTCTGATTGACTTATTTGACTTAGCATAATGGTCTCGAGGTCCATCCACGTTGTTGCAAATGGCGCTGTTTCATCCTTTCTTATGGCTGAGTAGTATTCCATTGTGCATATGTACCACATCTTCTTTATCCAGTCCTCTATCGCAGGACACTTTGGTTGTTTCCATGTCTTGGCCACTGTGAATAATGATGTAATGAATATAGGGGTGCATATATCTTTGCAAATACATGATTTCGAGTTTTTCAGGTATATACCCAGGAGAGGGATTGCTGGGTCGTATAGTAGCGCTAGTCTTAACTTTTTGAGGAATCACCAGACTGCTTTCCATAGTAGTTGTAATAGTCTACATTCCTACCAGCAATAGATGAGGGTTCCCTTTTTTCCACAACCTCCCCAACACTTGTTATTGTTTGTCTTGTTGATAATGGGCACTCTAATAGGTGTGAGGTGGTGTCTCATTGTAGTTTTGATTTGCATTTCCCTAATTGTCAGTGACATTGAACATCTTTTCACATATCAGTTGTTCCTATGTCTTCTTGGGGGAGGTGTATTTTCAGGTCCTCTGTCCACTTTTTGATTGTGTTGTTTGCTTATTTGGTGTTGAGTTTTATTAGTTCTTTATATATTTTGGAAATTAAAATTTTTTGGAGCTAATTTTTGCAAATATCATTTCCCATCAGGTTGACTGCCTCTTTGTTTTGTTGTCAGTTTCTTTTGCTGTGCAGAAGCTTTTTAGTTTGAAATAGTCCCATTCATTTACTTTTGCATTTACTTCCCTTGCCTTTGGGGTCAGGTTCATAAAATGTTCTCCATGACCAAGGTCCATAAATTGGGTACCTATATTTTCTTCTATGTAACTTGTTGTTTCGGGTTTTATGTTTAGGTCTTTGATCCATTTTGAATTTATTTTTGCACATGGGGACAAACTGTAACCCAGCTTCATTTGTTTGCATGTGCTTTTCCAGTTTTCCCAGCACCATTTATTGAAGAGACTATCTTTACTCCATTGTGCATTTCTGGCTCCTTTGTCAAAAAATTTCTGTCCATTTACATGTGGTTTTATAGCTGGGTTCTCTGTTCTGTTCCATTGATATGTGTGTCTATTTCTCTGCCAATATCATGCTGTTTTGATTATTGTAGCTCTGTAGCATAACTTGAAATCAGGTAGCAGGATACCTCCATCGTCGTTCCTTTTTCTCATGATTGCTTTGGCTATTCAGGGTCTTTTGTGGTTCCATTCAAATATGATGATTTCTTGTTCTATTTCTTTAAAAAAATGACATTGGGATTTTGATGGGAATTGCATTAAATCTGTGTATTGCTTTGGATATCATGGCCATTTTACCTTTGTTGATTATTCCAATCCATGAACACGGGATATATATCCATTTTGTTGTGTCTTCTTCAATCTCTTTTAATAATGTCTTGTAATTTTCAGTATATAGGTCTTTCTCATTCTTTGTTAAGTATATTCTTAAGTATTTTATTCTTTTGGTTGCAATTGCAAAGGGAATTGTTGTTTTTTTCCATTTCTTTTTCTGAAGTTTTATTGTTAGTATACAGGAAGGCCATGGGTTTTGGCACATTGATTTTTATATCCTGCAACTTTACTGTATTTGTTTATTGTGTCTAATAGTTTTTTGGTGGAGTCTTTAGGGTTTTTTATGTACAGAATCAGGTCACCAGCAAAAAGTGGCAGTTTGACTTCTACATTCCCTATTTGGATGCCTTTTATTTCTTTCTTTTGCCTTATTGCTCTGGCTAGGACTTCCAGCATTATACTAAATAAGAGTGGTGAGAGTGGACATCATGTCTTGTTCCTGATCTTAGACAAAAAGCTTTCAGTTTTTCACCATTGAGTATGATATTAGCTGAAGGTTTATCATAGATGGCCTTTATTCTATTGAGGTACTTTCCTTCTATTCCTATTTTATTGAGTCTTTTAATCATAAATGTATGTTACATCTTATCAAATGCTTTTTCTATATTTATTAATAAGATCGTATGATTTTTATCCTTTCTCTTGTTAATGTTGTGTATTACATTGATTGATTTGCATATGTTAAACCATCTTTGGGCCCCTGGAATGAACCCACTTGATCATTATGTATTATTTTTATATTATTGTTGTATTAGATTTGCTAGTATTTTGTTTAGGCTTTTTGCATATGTATGCATCAGAGATATTGGTCTATGGATTGTATTATCTTTTTTTTTATTATCTTTGCCAGGTTTTAGTAGCAGGGTTATTTTGGCCTCATAGAATATTTTAGGAAGTATTGCCTCTTCTTCAAGTTTTTGGAAGAGTTTGAGAAGGACAGGTTTTAAATCTTCTTTGAACATTTGGTAGAATTCACTGGTGAAGCCATCTGGTCCTGAACTTTTGTTTCTTGGGAGGTTTTGGATGGTTCTTTCAATTTCTTCCATGCTGATTGGTCTATTTAGATTTTCCCATTTTTCATGATTTAATCTAGAAATGTTATGTATTTCTAGGAACTTATCCATTTCTTCTAGGTTATTGAATTTGGTGGCATATAGTTTTTCATAATACTCTAATATGATCCTTTGCATATCTGTGATATCTGTGATGAATTATCTTCTCTCATTTCTGATTTGTTGATATGCATCTTTTCCCTTTTTGCTTTAGTGAGTCTAGCCAGGGGTTTTTTGATTTTATTAATCTTTTCAAAGAAACAGCTTTTTAAAAAAATTAATTTGTTGTATAGTCTTTTTGTTTTCTATTTCATTTAATTCTGCTCTAATTTTTATTATCTCATTTCTTCTGCTGACTTTGGGTTGCTTTTGTTCTTCTTTTTCTAGTTCTTTAAGATGTGATGTTAGGCTATTTACTTGGGATTTCTTCTGTTTCTTGAGATAGGCCTATAATTATATAAACCTCCTTCTTATTACTCCTTTCACTGCATCCCAGAGGTTTTGCTATATTTTATTGTTATTCTTATTTGTCTCTATATATCTTTTGATCTCATATTTTATTTCTTCTTTGACCCAGTCACTTTTTAGTAGTATGTTGTTTACTCTCCATGATTTTGTGGGTTTATTTACTTCTTTTTTTGCAGTTGATTTGTAATTTCAAGGCATTATGGTAAGAAAATATGCTGATATAATTTAAATCTTGAATTTGTTGGTACTAGTTTTGTGACACAACATATGGTATATCTTTTAGAATGTTCCATGTGCACTGTAGAAGAATGTATAATCTGATGTTCTGGGATAAACAATTCTGTAAATGTCAATTATGTCCATTTAGTCTAGTGTTTCATTTAAGGCTGATATTTCTTTATTGATTTTCGGTTTGGTTGATCTGCCTAGGGCTGTCAATGGAGTATTAAGGCCTGACCTATTATTGTGTTTTGATCTGTTTCTCCCTTTAGCTCTGTGAGTAGTTGTTTTATATATTTTGGTGCTCCCTGGTTGGGTGCATATATATTAAGAAGTGTTATGTTTTCTTTATGTAATGGTCCCTTTATCATTATAAAGTATCATCTTTGTCCCTTGTTATCTTGAAATCTATTTTGTCATATACAATAAGGCTACACTTGCTTTTCTGGCTTACTATTTTCTTTGAGAACAAAGCTTCAGCAGAAGATACACATTGATTTAGATTTTCAACCTTTTTCATCTCATGGTACACATAAAGTAATTACTAAAATTCTGTGGCACACCAAAAAGATATATTTTGCTGATCTGATAAAAGAGTATGATTTTGATTTATTCACACAGGACGGTTATTTTTGTGCTGGCTGTTTTCATTTTTTTTAAATTTGACAATCTAAGGGAAAAGAGGTTAGTGTCCCTGACTAAATAATTGTTGCGTGTTTTAAAAATTATTGGGACACACATGTGTGCCACTTGTGGCACACCAGTTGAAAATCACAGTCTTAGATGAAAGTCCTCATAAATGCATATGTTAAGAAAAAACTTGCCTGAAAAACAAACTTGAAAAGTTTTACCAAATATGTCAATGCTACACTAATTTTACAGCATTTTTAAAAAATCCTCACTTGATATTTTTCCATTGCTTTCCAGAGAGAGTAGAAGAAAGGGAGAGGGAATGGGGAGAAAGAGAGAGAAATCAACATTCGTGTGAGAGAGAAACATCTACTGTTGCCTCCTGCACATGCCCCATTGACAGCTTTTTTATTAGCATGTTTTTTTCCTGTTAGTATCTGTTTTTCATTTGCTCTTTCATTTTTGTTATCTATGAGTATTCACTAGTAGACATAGTAGCAAGAGCAAGAGGTTTGAGAAAAAATATATTTATAATAAAAATGGGAAGATATAATAAAAATGGAAACAAATTATAGCTACCCCCCCACCCCCCCACACACACACAAAGACAGATAATTTAATGGTAAAGACACATTATCATTAGTGTTTTGTGACACCTAGTTTTTTATGTTGGCCTTTTTCTTAGCCAGAATTTCTAAGGTATAAAGATAAAAGCAGTGGCTCAAAGGTTGATTGCTACACCTCTGCCTCAATGAGCTAGATGAACTGATAGATAAGAGAGTACGTGTGGCATGTTCTACTTGTGATTATCTGATCTTAGGGGTTGGGTTTAAGAATGATGAAGCAGATTTTATACTCTGTGTTTTCTTGTTTTTGTAACAAATAAAAGCCAAACTGAAGTTTAAATTTTAACTATTATGTTTATGTCCTTTCAAAATACCTCAATATTTGAAAGATAGCTTTATACTAGTCTGCATTACTCAGTCAAGGAATATTTTGTGTTTTAAAATTTTCTCTTTAAAGAAGATAATGTAGCTGAGTCTACTGCTAGGCCTCCATCTCCTTTGCCTGTAGTTTAGGGAGCAATAAATTAATGAGTCAGTCACAAGTGTCTCTTCCCACATCTAGAGTTCCAGTCTTGGGAGAGAAAGACCAGTGAGAATCTGGTTCTACTCTGATAGGCAGGAATTGTAAATGGGACCACAAACATCCATGCCTCTTAGGATGATGCCCTGAAAGCCAACTCTATTAACCACTAGAACTCCTTAGCATGGGAAAAAGGGTGATATGATTTATTAGGATATTCTTACAGCTAAGCGGTGGTCCAATAGGAGCTATTAACATTGCCCACCATAAATAACATCCATCACTGAGATAGAGCATGCTAAACCCATGAAAGATGGAAATACTGAGTGGTGTATTTTGTCAACCCTTTGCACTCGCTTGCTTTTTTCTCGATTCCTTTATTCTAATGCTAACCGTGTCGAGGCACACTCGACATCCGAGTGCAAAAGGTTAACAAATAAGCTTATTTTTAGTGCCAAATGTTGAAGGGTGCTTAATTTCATTGAACTGTGTAGTTGTTTAGGGAATACACAATAGAAGGTAAATTATTGAAACTTTCTCACAGAAATCATTACAGAAGACATACATCTTCTATTTATTTTACATTTTGATTTGGGGAAATAAAGCTAGCAGATATGATTTTCAAAACATAAATGTTTATAATATGATAATCTACTATAACACCCACTCAGCTAGGTCCTTTCTATGCAATCTTAATTTCTTCTAAAGTCATGACCCCCCATTTTATTACATTAAGCATAATACAGCAATTTATTTAGATACTTAAAAAATAAATACAAAGGAAAATAAAGATCACAAAATTATACATACTACAACAGTGTGTCATATATTAAATGGTATAAATGAATACACGAGGTGGTGTTTAACTAAAGATAAAACTAAATATCCAAAATGCAGCACTCATTGGTTTGCTGCTTCAACACAACACTTTCATACAGATCTAAAAGGTGTCAAAATTAATAGCTGCAAAGTCAATTCTTGCATGTGATTTTAGCTTAAAAGATTTCAGGAAACAGATCTGAAATACCAGTTTTTTGTTTGTCAGCTATAATGCCAAGGATATCATCATCGATAGTATAGTTGAGTCCTGAACTAGGAAAGGGTTAGGCCTTTAATCACTCTATGATAGCATAAGCAAGAGGCTAAAATTAAAGCAAGGACTGACTCTGTTTCATTTTCCCCTATGGAAACAGGCACCAGTTGGGTCAGGTCATCAGTGTAAATGTGAGGGCTATCGCAATGTTGGGGGAATATGGAACAAAAGGCACGAGCATTTTTAAGAAATATGAGGTGAAGGGGAGAGGGATGAGGGAGGAGGGCTCTGAGTAGAAAAGTACTGGGTACTAAGTCAGAGTCGGGAAGTGTCCAAGGTTTTCCACGGTCAATAGGAGTCCTTGGCAGAGACCCCTAAAAAATACCTCTGTCCAAGGATTCAGATAAAGATACCTAGGAATGAAGGCACAAGGGCTAGCAATGCAAATATGTGAAGACGGTGACCAGCCAGAGGGATCTGAGTCCTTGACTGCAACTCCCCTCAGAGACTTCAGTGCTCTGACTGTGCACCAAATCTAGTGTGGGGAGGATAGCCTTTCCCCATGATGCCTGCCACGAAAAGCTTTTGTAATTGCCTAAGGTTGAACCTGAAAAACACACACCGTTTTGTTTGTTTTTTAATTTGTGCCTTTCTTTCCTGCCCCATTACTCTTTCTATCTAAGGCTACTCAACTCTAAGGCTGAGTTTATCTTATTTACTGAAAGCCTGTAGATCAGTCCAGTCTGTAGTCCTCTGAAGCCTCATACTACTTATTTTGGATAATTCCTTTGAGAAGTACTGACAAATACTATCTTAGACACAGAAGTAAATTATCTACTTTCTATTTCATGTCTTCCCACTTCAAATGTCACTATCTTTAGGCAAAGAGTTATTTATACCTTACACATGTCTGTAATCTCTAGCAGAATTATGTATGTAGTAAACACTTAATACAGTTGTAAGAGGGATGGCCTGTAGTGTGTAATTTGAAAAGCATATGTACTAAAATCTCCTCTGAATAATTCTTGAAGTGATTATCATTTTAAGAAAGTTAATATGTCTACTACCTACTAGAGTAGCACAGCATAAGTGATTGATTTTTCCATTATCCATTGGCACTCATCTAAAGGAAATATTTATTCTGTATGTGAGGAGTTAAAAGAAGAGTAGCATTTATTGAATGACCACCATGTGCCAGAAACCATGCAGACATGTTCCAATACTGATTGATTCCTTACAGTAGTTCTGAAGCAGGCATTTTCTCCATTTTAAAGAAAAAGATATTGGAACACATAAAAATGATTTAACTTTCCTGTGGTTACACAGTTAAGTGACAGAGCTGGTTTTAAACTCAAGTCCATTTGAATATCAAGTTTATTATATATATTTTAAAAAGGCCTAAAACATGGGACAATATGGATGCCAGAAAGAGGTATTATAGTATGGTAGGAGATGGATGACTATCAAAGACAATCCCATAAAAATTCCATCCTACAAAATTAGGTTGTTAAAGATTATAAAGTTGAGAGAAATTAACGGAGAGCTAAGTAAATGGAAAGACATTTTGTGTTCATGAATTAGAAGACTTAATATTTTTAAGATGGCAATAATCTCCAAATTGATCTACAGATTAACACAATCCCTATCAAAGTCCCAGCTGTTTTTTTCCCCCCAGAGATTAACAAGTGGCCTTAAATTCATATGGAAATTTAAGTGGCCCAGAATGGGCAAAACAATCTGGAAAAACTTACTACAAAGTTACAGCAATTAAGATAGTGTGATACTGGCCTAAAGGTAGACACATAGATCAGTGAAATATAATTGAGAATCCAAAAATAAACTCATACATCTATGAGCAATTGATTTTTGACAATGGTGCCAAGATCATTTAATGGGAAAAGAATATTCTTATAAATAAATGTTGCTGGGACAACTGGACACTCACATGTGAGGGAATCTAGTTGGACACATACCTTATACCAGATACAAAAATGAACTAAAAATGGATCAACAACCAAAATGTAACAGCTAAAACTATAGAACCCTTAGAAGAAAACACAGAAATAAATAATATGATCTTGGATCAGGCAACAGTTTCTTACATAAGATGCCAAAAACATAGGCAACAAAATAAAAAATAATTTTGGACCCTGTCAAAAATTTTTAAATTGTGTGTCAAGGGATATCATTAAGAAAGTGAAACATAACCCAAAAATTATAATAAAATATTTGCAAATTATATATGTAATAAGAGGCTTATTTTCAGAATCTATAAAGAACTTATAACTCAACAATAAAATGACAAATAACCCAATTAAAATTTGGTCAAAGAGTCTAATAGAAATTTCTCCAAAGAAGATACACAAATGGCCAATGAGCACATGAAAAGATGCTCAATATCATCATTCATCAGAGAAATACAAATAAAAGACAGAAGATACCACTTCACACTCATTAGGATACCTACAATAAAAAGGACAGATCATAGTACGGGGTAAGAATGTGGAGAAATTAGAAAATTGCACTGCTCATGGGAATGTAAAATAGTGCAATGGTTCAGCTGCTTTGGAAAAACAGTTTGACAGTATCCTCAAAAAGTTAAACATATGGGTATAATATGACCCAGGAATTCCACTTCTAGGTATGTATCTAAGTGAAATGAAAAAAACATGGCCAACAAAAACTTGTGCATGTATGCTCATAGCAGCATTATTGATAAGAACCTAAAAGTGGAAACAACCCAAATGTCCATCACATGATGAGTGATAAATAAAACTTGGTATACCCATATAATTAAATATTATTAGGCAACAAAATGGAATAATGTGCTAATATATGGATGAACCTTGAAAAATTTATGCTAATGAAGTGAGTCAGACACATATTGTATGATTTCATTTTTATGAAATGTCCAGAATAGGCAAATTTATAGAGATAGCAAGTAGAATAGTGGTTCCCAGGGACTGGAGGTGGGGAGGGGAGAATGGGGATTGACAGATTAATGAATACAGGTTTTCTCTTTGGGTTGATGAAACGCTCCTAAGATTGAATAATGATGATAGTTGCACAACACTGTGAATATATGAAAATCCATCGAATTCTCTATATTAATAAATTTTATAAGAATCATATTTTTAAAAAACTGTTTAAAAATTGAGTCATTTTTATTAGTCTTGCTTTAATAAGGAGATAGCAATTTTCCAGTCAGTTTTGTTTTACCATTCTGTTTTTTACTTTTCCCCAAAAAACTCATCTGTACATTTAATAGTTCTGTATTAGCTTCTGGTTCTTAATACAGCCTAAAATGAAAAAGGTCAGTTTCTCCAATTACATTGCTTCTGAGGGAAGACTTGGGTCACCGATTGACAGGCATCTGTGTGCCTATCTAAATAAGCTTAGTCATTCCCATTTTCCTTACACATAGCTGCACAGTTTTGAAAGACAGGATAAAGTCCTAGCCACCACACTTTTAATCTAAAATAAGATAGCTACAATTCTTTAAACCAAGGGACACAGCTGGATTTTCTACTCACTGAAAGCTACTTGAGTATATTACTTATATTATAATAAAAAAGAACATTTCATCATTTTGGAAAATACATTTTTTATAGTAAGTGTATTGCTTTTCTCCTGAAATGTAATGACAATGATCAATACTTTCTCTACTATTTTGAAAAGTCTCATGTGTGTAGTGAAAGGTAGTTAATTATACTGACTAGTAAATAACAAAATATTCTAAAAATTTACATACCTAAAACTAAAAAATATCTATAACCTTCATCTCTCTCTGTCTCTTACTTTATGTAATAGGATTAGAAGGGATAAAAAGATGATTTAAAACTTAAGATAATGCTTTAAACTTATATTATCTGGGTATTTATTGATCTTCCTATTTTATAGGTGAAGAAACTGAGGTACAGAAAGACAAAAGGATTTATTTTTTAATTTATTTTGTTTGTGATAGTATTACAGATGTCCCCCATTCTCTTGCCCCATTTGCCTACCTCCATCCTGCCCCCATGTCCCACCTAACCCAAGGCCTTAACCACACTATTGTCTGTGTCCATAAGCTATGCATATATGCATATAAATTCTTCCCTCGGAGACCTGTCAGTCTGTTTCATGCATCAATATCTCTGAACCTATTTTGTTTGTCAGTTTATTTTTTATTAGATTCCACATATAAGTGAGATCATGTGATATTTGTCTTTCTCTTACTGACTTATTTCTTTTAGCATAATAATCTTTAGAGAGATGAAAATTAACACTGCAATGAGGTACCAACTCACACCTTCCAGAATGGCTAGCATCAATAAATCAATAAACAACAAGTGCTGCTGAGGATGTGGAAAAGGGTAACCCTAGTATATTGCTGGTGGGAATGCAGATTGGTGCAGCCACTGTAAAAAACAGTATGGAGTTTCCTCCAAGAATTAAAAAGACAACTGACTTTTGACCCAGCAATCCCACTTCTGAGAATACATCAATCAAAAAGAATATATGCACCCATACGTTCATAGCAGGGTTATTTACAATAGCCATGAGCTGGAAAAGCCAAAGTGCCCATCAGTAGATGAGTGGATAAAAAAGCTGTGGTATATATACACAATGGAATACTATCTATACTAATAAAAAGGAATATGCAAATTGGTCACGATGCCCTCACAGTAACAACCAAACAGCAGGCTGCATGGGGCGACAAGGCCGGCAGGGGGGTTAGTGAGGGATGACCAAGTGACTGACCAGCAGGCTTCATGGGGCAATTAGGCCAGCAGGGGCATTAGTGTGGGACAACCAAATGACTGACCAGCAGGCTGCGTAGGGCAACCAAGCCAGCAGGGGGCGCAGTGAAGGGCAACCAGGCCGGCAGATGGGGTTAGTGAGGAGTGACCAGGCCAGCAGAGGGGGGCAGTGAGGGGCAACCAAGCCAGCAGGGGGCAGTTGGGGGCGACCAGGCTGGCAGGCGAGCAGTTGGGGGCAACCAGGCTGGCGGGGGGCAGTTAGGGGCGATCAGGCAGGCAGGCAGGTGAACAGTTTGGAGCCAGTGGTCCCTGGGATGGGGCCAAAACCGACAGTCAGACATCCCTTGAGGTGTCCCGGATTGGAGAGGGTCCAGGGTGGGCTGAGGGGATCCCCCCATGCACAAATTCCGTGCACCAGACCTCTAGTCTAATTATAAAAGGCCTGTGGCCTTAATGCCATAAGTACCAAAGATCAGTGTGGGTGGACGGGGCTGTGAGCAGGCGAGGGCTCGCGGGTGGGCGGGGCCACACGATTTCGGGCTCTGGGCTTCTAGTGAGACTATAAAAAAGAAGGTCTCTTACCCTTTGCAACAGCATGGATGGACTTGGAGATTATTATGCTAATGATTTATTTTTTAATTTTATTTTTCAAGTACAGTTTATATTCAATATCAGTATCATTGTATATATGGGTGCTTTTAAATTATTTTGTAGTTTCAGGTGTACAGCATAGTGGTTAGACAATCAATTACTTTACAAAGTATTCTACCCAATATTTCCATAACCCACCTGATACCATACATGGTTATTACAATATTATTGACTACATTCCCTATGCTGTACTTTACATCCTGTGACAATTTTGTAACTACCAATTAGTAGTTCTTAACCCTTTCACCCATTTTACCCAGTCTCCAGTTCCTCTGGCAACCATCAGTGAGTTCTTTATATCTATATCTGTTTCTATTGACAAAGGGATTTCTTAAAGTTTCTATATGACAGATATAGATGCTGATTCTATGTCTTCCTGATTACAATATCTGTCTTTTTATCCATTGCAATAATGTTAGGCACATTCTCTACCTTTCCCCTGTGCTCCATTATGCCCCACCTGGGGTCTTGCCCTCCTGGAAGTTTTCCTATTATTCTCATTCAAGAGATGATTAAAAGTTTTCAGTTTCCAGTAAACCACCTCACCCAGCCTCCTGCCCACGGTTACTCTGACCTTCACAGGAGACATATATATCCCGCTTACCCTGCTCTGTCCTGCTGGTGCCATTTTGGGATTCAGCTCATCTGGTTTCCAGATGACCTCACAAATTTATAAATCTTTATCACTTTCATCATCGTGCATTCCTCCTTTGGTGACCCTAACAAAAGCACTACAGTTAAGTCTCCCAATTAAGTAAAGTTAATTTCATAATCAGAAAGCTAATCACACATTTTTATTAATAAATTACAGGTATACCTATATAATGGAAAGACTAAAGTATTTATTTTGTCACTGGGTTTGAAAGCATAGAGAAAGAGAAAACCATTTTATAACTCTGGTTAGAATGCCATGAATTTCAGAAAAAATTCAAATGTTATCACCATGGTAATCTTCAAAGACTCAGCTGGCTGATTCTTGCTATTACAAAGACCAGAGTTCACTTGTCCATACAACGTGGACATGTTGGAGACTTGTTGATTATCTCTGATCCTGTTCAAATGAAGTCTTTGCTGTATTTTATACAAATATAATTTAGTACTGTCTTATGTTTCCCCCTTCTCCCTTCATTTTGTTGTTTCTTTGACTACTGATAAATGATAAAATTTTAATTTTCGTTTTTATTCTTCAAGAGGATCTGTTTCAACTAAGAAAGGAATTAAAAATTGCAAGGGGCTATAGAAGTATGATTATATTTATGGGTACTTTTTAACCACATCAATGAGGATCAAATAGACATGCTAACATTTTAATGAAAGAAAAAGAACTTTAATGCCTTCATTGAATATTACTGCTGTGTCCAATAATCATAAACTAACATAGATTAAATCAAGGTATCTAAGAAGAACATTTCCAGAAACATACTGACTATTAGAGACATTATTATGTATCACTAATAAGATGAAATAATTTAAAGAAGAAACACTCAAAAGTCAAAACCCAAACCGTATTTCATTTCTTCCAACTGGTATGTTGTCTGAGAGCCAGTGCCTAGCTATTTGCCCTCTAGTGGTCAGGTATTGTACTTCAAGCACCAGCATTACACAGGAGCAGAGGCAGAGTAAACTTTTCTTACATTGGACGCCATTGTTGACTATATTGTTTGTTTTCTATAAGAATTCACTAATAACATCCAACACCATTATTGATGTTAACAATTTCCATATGATTTTAGGTAGTGGGGGCTTGGGGTATATTCATTCAACATTTATTATGTGCCTGTGTTTATTATGTGCCCGGTATTTATTAAACTATTGAGGATACAATTATGGATAATGTATAGTTTATACTCTCATGTAGTATTTATTTTGGTGAATAACATAACTTACATTTATTTACAATCTATTTTTTATGGAAAGGTTTGTTAGTTATTTAATTTCATTATGTTTCAATTACAGTTTACATTCAATATTAATTTGTATTTGTTTCAGGTTTAGATTATGTTAGTCAGTTTAAATACATAATTTCATTACATTCATACCATGATAAGAGGAAGATATTATTCCTTGCCCATTAAAAAGTAAACCTAATAACCGGCTGGTAGGGCCCAGTGGTTGAGTGTCGACCTATGAGGTCACGGTTCAATTCCCGGTCAGGCCACATGCCAAGGTTGCAGGCTTGATTCCCAGTGTAGGGCTAGCAGGAGGCAGCCAATCAATGGTTCTCTCTCATCACTGATGTTCCTGTCTCTCTCTCCCTGTCCCTACCACTCTTAAATCAATAAAAATATATTAAAATAAATAAATAAAATAGCCCAGCCAGCATGCCTCAGTGGTTGAGCATCGACATATGAATCAGTTGGTCACAGGTCGATTCCCCATCAGCGCATATGCCCAGGTGGTGGGCTCATTCCCCAGTGTGTGGCAAGCAGAAGGCAGCAGGTCAATGATTCTCTTTCATCATTGATGTTTCTAAATCGCTCTCCCTCTTCCTCTCTGAAATCAATAAAAATATTTTTAAATAAGATAAACCAAATAAATGAAAAAGAAAAGAAAAAAAAATAATCCAAATGAACTGAGGTACAGAGAGATTAAATTAACAAATGGAAGTGATGTGATGTGAACCAAAGTAGTTTGTCTCCCAAAGATTTTTGCAGAGAATGAATCTTAACCATACAGAGATTTATATCTGAAAAAGCTAATTTGATATTTTTTTGAAATTAAATCTTTATTATTGAAAGTATTACATATGTCCCACCCTTTGCCCCATTGACCCCTTCTAGCCAACCCCCACCCCAGGCCTTCATCACCTTATTGTCTGTGTCCATGGTTATGCATATATGTATTCAAGTTCTTTGGTTTATCTCTTCCCACCCACCCACCTTTCCCCACCTTCCCTCTAAGATTCCCCAGTCTGTTCTATATTTCTACTAGAGGCCTGGTGCATGAAATTTGTGTGTGGGGGGTCCACTAAGCCCAGCTTGCACCCTCTCCAATCCGGGACCCATTGGGGGATGTCTGACTGCCGGTTTAGGCCCAATCCTGGGGATCGGGCCTAAACCGGCAGTTGGACATTCCTCTCACAATCTTGGACTGCTGGCTCCTAATGGCTCACTTGCCTGCCTGCCTGGTCGCCCCTAACTGCCCCAATCTGCCAGTCTGATCGCCCCTCACTGCTCCTGTGTGCCAGCCTGATCGCCCCTAACTGCCCCCCCCTGCCAGCCTGGTTGCCCCTAACTGCCCCCTGCTGCCGGTCAGGTTGCCCCCAACTGCCTCCTCCCTACTGGCCTGGTCACCCCTTACTGCCCCCCTGCCAGACTGGTCGCCTCCAACTGGCCCCCCTCTACCAGCCTGCTTGCCCCCAACTGCCTCCCCTGCTGGCCTGGTTGCCTTTCATGGTCCCCCCACCAGCCTGGTCGCCCCATGCAGTCTGCTGTTCAGTCATTTGGTCGTCCCTCACTAACCCCCCTGCTGGCCTGTTCACCCCACACAGCTGACTTCTTCAGTCGTTTGGTCATTCCTCACTAATCCCCCCTTCTGGCCTGGTCGTAGGCAGCCATCTTGTGAGGGCATAAGGGTTAATTTGCATATTACCTCTTTATTATGTGGGATGGCTCTGAAACTATATTATTCATGTTTATTTTGTTCATTAGATTCCACATATGAGTGAGATTCTGTGATACTTATCTTTCTCTGACTGGCTTATTTCACTTAGCATAATAGTCTCCAGGTTCATCCGTGCTATCTCCAAGCATAAGTGATCCTCCTTTTCTACTGCTACTTAGTATTCCATGGTGTAAATGTACCACAGCTTTTTTATCCACTCATCTACTGATGGGTACTTGGACTATTTCCAGATCTTAGCTATTGTAAATTTTGCTGCTATGAACATAGAGGTGCATACTTTCTTTCAGATTGGTGTTTCGGATTTCTAAGGATATATTCCTAGAAGTGGGATCTCTGGGTCAAGTGACAGTTCCATATTTAATTTTTTCAGAAAACTCCATACTGTATTCCATAATGGCTGCAGCAGTCTGCATTCCCACCAGCAGTGTACTAAGGTTCCCTTTTTTCCCACATCCTCACCAGTACTTGTCATTTATTGATATGTTGATGATAGCCTGTGAGGTGATGCCTTATTGTCATTTTATTTTGCATCTCTCTGGTGATCAGTACTTTGAGTATTTTTTTCTTATGTCTCTTGGCCATCTGTATGTCCATTTTGGAGAAGTGTCTATTTAAGTATTTTGCCCATTTTTTAATTGTATTGTTTGTCTCCCCTTTTGTTAGGTTGTATGAATTCCTTATATATTTTGGATATTAACCCTTTATCATATGTATCATTGCTAAATATGTTCTTCCATACAGTCAGCTCCCTTTTCATTTTGTTGATGATTTCTTTTTATGTGCAGAAGCTTTTTATTTTGATGTAGTCCTACTTGTTTATCTTCTCCTTAGTTTCCTTTACTGTAGGTGATGTATCGGTAAACATATTGCTACAGTATAAGTCTGAGATTTTGCTAACTATTTTCTTCTAGGATTTTTATGATTTCATGACTTAAATTTAAGTCTTTTATCCTTCTTGAGTTTATTCTTGTGTACGGTATAAGCTGATGGTCTAGTTTCATTTTTTTTTTTGCATGTATCTGTCCAATTTCCCCAACACCATTTATTGAAGAGACTGTCTTGACTCCATTGCATGTTCTTCCTTCCTTTGTCAAACATTAATTGAGCATAATGACTTGTTCAATGTCTGGAGTCTCTGTCCTGTTCCATTGATCTACATGTTTGTTCTTGTGCCAATACCAGGCTGTTTTGATTACAATGGCCTAGTAGTATAACTTGATATCTGGTATTGTGATCCCTCTAACTTTGTTCTTTTTCTCAAGATTGCTGTGGCTATTATGGGTCTTCTTTTTATTCCATATAGATTTTTAGAGTACTTGTTCTAGATCTGTGAAATATGCCATTGTTATTTTAATAGGGATTGTATTGAACCTATAAATTGCTTTGGGTAGTATGAACATTTAAATGATGTTAATTCTACCAATCCATGAACACATTATATTCATCCACATGTTTATATCTTCCTCTAGCTTTGAGTTTCAACACCCTGTAGTTTTCTGAGTAAAATTCTTTAACCTCATTGGTTCAGTTTATTCCTAAGTATATTAAATTTTTTGCTGCAATTGTAAATGGGATTTTTTTTTTTAGTTTCTCTCTTTGAGAATTCATTATTAGTGTATAAAAATGCCACCAATTTCAGGATGTTAATTTTGTATCCTGCTATATTGCCAAATTGATTTATTATATCTAGTAGTTTTTTGGTGGAGTGTTTAGGGCTTTCTATGTGCAATACCATGTAATTTGAGAATAATAACAGTTTTACTTCCTCCTTTCCAATTTGGATGACATTTATGTTTTATTCTTCTCTGATCACTGTGGCTAGGACTTCCAATACTATTCCATATAATAAAAGCATAATATGCAAACTGACAGAACAGCAGAACCACCAGTCACTCTGATGCACACTGACCACCTGGGGGCAGATGCTCAAGGCAGGAGCTGCCCCCTGGTGGTCAGTGGGCTCGCACAGGGGGAGCGCCACTCAGCCAGAAGCCAGGCTCACCACTGGCGAGCACAGTGGTGGTGGCAAGAGCCTCTCCTGCCTCCGTTGCAGGCAGGTGGTAAGGAGCGAGGAGTCCTGGACTGCAGGAGCCCCGGACTGTGAGAGGGATGTCTGACTGCCAGCTTAGGCCTGATTGCTGGGGGAATCTGACCTAAGCCAGCAAGCAGACATCCCACGAGGGGTCCAGGACTTCTAGAGGGCACAGGCTGGACTGAGGGACCTCCCCACCCCAGTGCATGAATCTTGTGCACTGGGCCTCTAGTGTTGAATAAGAGTAGTGAAAGTGGGGGTCCAAGATGGCGGCTGATGGGACTGCAGGCTGCAAGATAATGTGTGAGTGAGAGAGCAAAAAGAGAGTGCATGGACGTGTGGGGAGTGTCTGTATTTGTGAGTGAGGGACAGCTATATTCCAGAGGACTGTTGGGGAATGGCGGACCAGGATCCACAGGCCGGTCAGCCTCTACTACTGCTAAAATCTCTCCTGGAGGGGCTGGCTCTGATGAAGAGACCACACCATCTTGAAGGGGAGAGCAGCTGTTATCAGAAACTTAGCCTTACCTTCAACCACGGAGACCACGGATAACTCCCAGGATGCAACTACCACAATGCCCAGGGACAAACTGTATCAGCAATGAACCCATGAACACCAAGACTCCAGCCTCCCTGGCCACATGCACCTAAGAAATTTGTCCAGGGGGAGACAAAGTGGCTCCGAATACACAGGTGGGACTTGTGCCTTCTCACGGAGCAGATAGAAGAAACAGCTGAATGAATAATATCCACATGGAATTGGCGAATTAAACACAGCTGGTTAGGTAATCTGTGGACGAAAAGGTCAGAGATCGCCCTAGAGAGAGATTGGCCTCCTCAGATTCAGCTGGGTGCTTGTTGTTTGCTTTTTTTGGATTAGTTGTGTATTGTTTGCATTCATCTCTGAGTGTTTGTTGTTTGAATTTTTTGGATTAGTTGTTTTTATTGGAGTTTTCTCCCCATATACATATAATTTTCCCCTTCTTTTTTCTTCTCTTTCTTTTGTCTCTTACATTTTTTCTTTTTCTCAATATCATTTTTGCACTCTCTTCTCTCCCCTAATTCTCTTTTCTCTGGTGGTCACCTTTGGTTGGGGTTATTGGTATCGTGAATACATTTGTGTTTCGTGTTGTGTCTTGCCATGTTGTATTTTGTGCCTTTAAGTCAATGCAGGAGAGACAGAGCTACATAACCAGACACCCTGAGAGGAACAAACATGGGGAAACAAAGAAACAGCCCCCAGCAGGGAGTTGAGGGTAAAATGGAGGCAAGCAATATGTCAGAGAAAGAATTCAGAGCAATGGCAATAAGGACGCTGAAAAGGTTGGAAGACAAATTCAATAATATGTGTGAGAAACAATAGGAAATGAAGAAGAACCAAGAAGAAATGAAAAATGACATCACTGTAATAAATAACATAATAAAAAGCACCAATAGTGGACTAGAAGAAACAGAGGACTCCATCAATGAGCTAGAAGACAAGGTGGGAAAAATATACCCAAGCAGAGCAGAAACTGAAAAGAAAAAAAACCTTAAAGAAACAGGAGGAGAGCCTAAGGGAATTTTGGGACAACACAAAATGAAGCAACATTCGCATAAGAGGGGGCTCAGAAGAAGAGGAAACTGAGCAAGGAATAGAAAACCTGTTTGAAGAAATAATGACAGAAAACTTCCCTGATATTGGGAAAAAGGTAGGATCGGGCCTAAACGGGCAGTTGGACATCCCTCTCACAATCCAGGACTGCTGATTCCCAATCGCTTGCCTGCCTCTGCCTGATTGCCCTAACCACTTTTACCTGCCAGTCTGATCACCTCCTAACCACTCCCCTGCCAGCCTGATTGAAGCTTAACTGCTCCCCAGCCAGCCAGATTGCCTCTAACTGCCCTCCCCTGCTGGCCTGGTCACACCTAACTTCCCTCCCCTGCCAGTCCTGTTGCCTGTAACTCTCCTCCCCTGCAGGCCTAGTCACCCCCAACTGCCCTCTCTTGCTGGCCCGGTCACCCCTATCTGCCCTCCCTTGCTGGCCTGGTCTCCCTCAACTGCCCTCCTCTGCCGGCCTGGTCACCCCCAACTGCCCTCCTCTGCTGGCCTGGTCACCCCTAACTGCCCACAACTGCCGTCCCCTGCAGGCCATCTTGTGGCAACCATCTTTTGTCCACATGGGGCAGTCATCTTTGACCACATGGGAGTGGCCATCTTGGAGTGATGGTCAATTTGCATACTACTCTTTTATTAGATAGGATTGGCAAACACCAACGACAAAGTAAGAATCTTAAAGGCTGCCAAAAAGAGACAGAAAGTTAATTACAAGGGCTCTCCCATCAGACTCTTATTGACTGATTTCTCAACAGAAACACATTAGGCCAGAAGGGAATGCAATGAAATATACAAAGTCATGCAAAGCAAGGGTCTGAATACAAGAATACTGTACCCAGCAAGGCTATCAATCAAAGTTGAAGGTGAAATCAGGAGCTTCACAGACAAAAGACTAAGGGAGTTTATTACCACCAAACCAACAATGCAAGAAATGCTAAAGGGACTTCTGTAAAAAGAAGAAATAGCAAGAAAAGAAGAAACACAGGCATAAAGAATAAAAATGGTGACAAACAAGTACCTATCAATAATAACTTTAAATGTAAACTGATTAAATGCCCCAATAAAAAGACATAGGGTAGCTGAGTGGATAAGAAAACATGACCCATATATCTGCTGTCTATAAGAGACCCACCTCAGAAGAAAGGACTCACATAGACTGATGGTGAAGGGATTGAAAGAGGTTTTTCAGGCAAATGGAAATGAAAAAAAAGCTGGGGTAGCAATACTTATATATGACAAATTATACCTCAAAGTGAAGGCCATAACTAGAGATAAGGAAGGCCACTTCGTAATACTAAAGGGAGCAATTCAACAAGAAGCTATAACTCTGGTTATATATGCACCCAATACAGGAGCACCCAAATACATTTTAAAAAAAACTACTGGAGGATATCAAGGGAGAAATTGACAGCAATACAGGCATAGTAAGGGATTTTAATACCCCACTATCACCATTGGACAAATCCTCTAAAGAAAAAATCAGGAAAGAAACATCAATCCTAAATGAGTCACTAGATCAAATGGAATTAATTGACATCTTCAGAACATTTTTGAAAGACAAAGAATATGCATTCTTCTCAAGCGCACATGGGTCATTTTCACAGATAGACCACATATTGGGACACAGGCAAATTCTCTTCAAATTCAAGAAGATAAATATCACATCAAGCATTTTCTCATATCACAATGGCATAAAATTAGAAATCAACTGCAATAAAAACAATGAAAAAAATCAAACACATGGAAGCTAAATAGCATGCTATTAAACAATAATTGTGTTACCAAAGAGGTCAAAGAAGAAATATAAAGCATCATGGCAACAAATGACAGTGAAAATACAACAATCCAAAATCTATGGGACACAGTGAAAGCAGTCTTGAGAGGGAAGTTTATAGTTCTACATGCCTACACCAAAAAACAAGAAAAAATGGTAATAAATTATCTAACCCTGCAACTCAAGGAATTAGAAAGAGAGCAACAAGAAAAGCCCAGAGTAAGCAAAAGGAAGGAAATAAAAAAGATCAAAGTGGAAATAAATGACATAGAGACCAAAACAACAACAACAACAACACAACAATACAAAAGATCAACAAAACCAAGAGCTGGTTCTTTGAAAGGATAAACAAGATTGATGAATCTCTAGCCAGGCTCACCAAGAAGCAAAGAGAGGACCAAATAAACAAAACCAGAAATGAAAGAGGTGAAGTAACAACCAATCCCTCAGAAATACAAAGGATTATGAAAAAATACTATGAACAACTCTATTTCAAGAATAGGCTGATAACTATCAAAGAAATTGAAGCAGTGATAAAAAAATCTTCCAGGAAACAAAAGCCCTGGTCCAGATGGCTTTACAGGGGAGTTCTACCAAGCATTCAAAGAAAAACTAATACCTACCCTCCTCAGACTATTCCAAAAAATTCAAGAGGAAGGCACACTTCCAAGTTCTTTCTATGAAGACAGCTCCATGCTAATTCCAAAACCAGATAAAGACACCACCAAAAAAGAGAACTACAGGCCAATATCCTTGATGAACATAGATGCTAAAATCCTCAACAAATTTCTAGCAAATAAGATAGAGCATTACATTAGAAAGATCATACACCATGACCAAGTGGGATTTATTCCGGGGATGCAAGAATGGTACAATATCCACAAATCAATAAACATGATACATCACATAAACAAATTGAGAGACAAAAATCATATAATTATATCAATCAATGCAGAAAAAGCATTTGACAAAGTCCAACACCCTTTCTTGATAAAATCTCTCAACAAAGTGGGAATAGAGGGATCATACCTCAACATAATAAAAGCCTTTTATGACAAACATACAGCCAACATCATACTCAATGGGCAAAAACTAAACTCATTTTCCTTAAGAACAGGAAGAAGACAAGGATGCCCACTTTCACCACTCCTGTTCGATATAGTACTGGAAGTGCTACCCATAGCAATCAGACAAGAAGAAGAAATAAAAGCATCCAAATTGGAAAAGAAATAAAACTGTCCTTATCCGCAGATGACATGATACTATACATAGAAAACCCCATAGACTCCATAAAAAAACTACTAGGCTTAATAAATGAATTTGGCAATGTAGCAGGATACAAAATTAACACCCAGAAATCTATGGCCCTTTTATATACCAACTAGAGGCACAGTGCACAAAATTGGTGCATGGGTAGGGTCCCTAGCAGCTGCTGGCTAGGGCCTCCCTTCCCGGCTGCCGGGGTCTTCCTTCATTCCACGCTGCCCTCTGGTGGTCAGCGCATGTCATAGCAAGCGGTCAAACTCGCAAGGGGACACTTTGCATATTAGGCTTTTATATATATAGATAATGAACTCACAGAAAGAGAAGCATATAAAAAAATCCCATTTACCATTGCACCAAAAAATTAAGATACCTAGGAATAAACTTAACTAAGGAGGTAAATGACCTATACACGGAAAACTATAGGATGTTTGAAAAAGAGATAGAGGAAGACATAAACAAATGGAAGAACATTCCATGTTCTTGGATTGATAGAATCAACATCATTGAAATGTCCATACTACCCAAAGCAATCTACAGGTTTAATGCAATCCCCATTAAAATACTAGCAGCATACTTCAAAGATCTAGAACAAACTCTCCAAAAATTCATCTGGAATAAACAAGACCCCGAATAGCCACAGCAATCCTGAAAAAGAAGAACAAAGTTGGAGGGATCTCAATATCATATATCAAGCTGTATTACAAAGCCACGATTTTTAAAACTGCCTGGTACTGGCACAAGAACAGACATATAGACCAATGGAACAGAACAGAGAACCCAGAGATCAACCCAAGCCATTATGCTCAATTAATATTTTACAAAGGAGGAAAGAGCATACAATGGAGGCAAGACAGTCTCTTCAATAAATGGTGCTGGGAAATTTGGTCAGATACATGCAAAAAAACGAAACTTGATCACCAACTTACACCATACACAAAAACAAACTCAAAATGGCTAAAGGACTTAAATGCAAGACGAGAAATCATAAAAATCCTAGAAGACTCAATAGGCAGCAAACTATCAGACATATGTGGTAGCAATATCTTTACCAACACAGCTCCTAGAGCAATGGAGACTAAGGAGAAAATAGACAAATGGGACTACATCAAAATAAAAAGCTTCTGAACAACAAAATAAACCTTCAACAAAACAAGAAAGTGCACTGCATGGGAGAACATATTTGTCAATGATATTTCAGATAAGGTTTTAATCTCCAAAATTGACAGAGAACTCATACACCTTAACAAAAGGAAGACAAATGATCCAATCAAAAAATGGGCAAAGGACCTAAATAGACACTTTTCAAAAGAGGACATACAGAAGGCCCAGAGACATATGAAAACATGCTCAAAGTCACCAATCATCCGAGAGATGCAAATCAGAACAACGAGATACCATCTCACATCTGTCAGGATGGCTATCATCAACAAATCAACAGATGTTAAGTGCTGGCGAGGATGTGGAGAAAAAGTAACCCTCGTGCACTGCTGGTGGGAATGCAGACTGGTGCAGCCACTGTGGAGAACAGTATGGAGTTTCCTCAAAAAGTTAAAAATGGAATTCCCATTTGACCTAGTAATCCCACTTCTAGGGCTATATCCCAAGAAATAAGAAACACCAATCAGAAAGGATATATGCACCCCTATGTTCATAGCAGCACAATTTACAATAGCTAAGATTTAGAAACAACCTAAGTGCCCATCAGCAGATGAGTGGATTATAAACCTGTGGTAGATCTACCCAATGGAATACTATGCTGCCATGAAAGAGAAGAAACGCTTAGCATTTGCAACAGCATGGATGGAACTGGAGATCATTATGCTAAGCGTAATAAGCCGGTTGGAGAAAGATAAATATCACATGATCTTACTCATATTTGGGATTTAATGATCAACATAACTTGATGAACAAGAATAGATCCAGAGACAATTTGGCAGGGGAGTGGGTTAGAGAGCAACCAAAGGAATTGTATGCATGCATATTAGCATAACCAATAGACACAGACACTGGGGCGGTGGCGGCTTGCCCAGGGTGGGAATGGCTGGGGAGGTGTCAAGTGGGACAAAAAGGAGATATATGTAAAACTTTAGACAATAAGAAAAAAGAGTGGTAAAAGTGGACATCCTTTCTTTTTCCTGTTCTTAGAGAAATGGTTTTAGTTTTTGCCCATTGAGTATGAGGTTGGCTGTAGATTTGTCATATATGACTTTTATTATGTTGAGGTATGATCCCTCTATTTTCACATTGCTGAGTGTTTTTATCAAAAAAGGAATTAAATTATGTCAAATGCCCTTTCTCTGTCAATTCATATGATCATGTGATTTTTGCTTTTGAATTTGTTTGTGTGATGCATCATATTTATTGATTTGCAGATATTGTACCAGGCTTGCATCCCCCAAATAAATGCTACTTGGTCATGGTGCATGATCATTTTAATGTATTGCTGGATCTGATTTGCCAATATTTTATTGAGGATTTTAGCATCTATGTTCATCAGGAATATTGGCCTGTAATTCTCTTTCTTTGTAGTGTTTTTATCTGGGTTTGGAATCAGCATAAAGCTGGCTTCATAAAAAGAGCTTGGAAGTGTTCCTTGTTCTTGTATTTTTTGGTATAATTTGAGGAGTATAGGTGTTAGTTTTTCTTTGAATGTTTCATAAAACTCCCCTGTAAGGCCTTCCCACCAGGACTTTTGTTTGTTGTGTGTGTGTGTGTGTTTTTTTTGTTTGTTTGTTTTTATTAATCGCTTCTATTTCATCAGTTGTTATTGATCTCTTCAGGTTTTCTGATTCTTCCTGATTCAGTTTGGAAACTTGTATTTTTCTAGGAATTTGTCCATTTCATCCATATTTTCAGCTTCTTGCATATACTATTTATTCATAGCATTTTCTTACAATCCTTTGTATTTCTGTGGTGTCAGTTGTTACTTGTCTGCTTTTATTTTTGATTTTGTTGATTATTTGTTCCTTGATGAGTCTGGCTAACAGTTTATCAATATGGTTTATCTTCTCAATGAAACACCTCTTGGTTTCATTGATTTCTTTTTAGATGGTATGTCATTTATTTCTGTTCTAATTTTTATTATTTCCTTTCTTGTACTTACTCTGGGCCTTTTTAGTTGTTGTCTTTCCAATTCTTTAAGTTGTAGGGTTAAATAGTTTCTTATTAATGTTTCTTGGTTTTTGTTTTGTTTTATTTTGTTTTTGGTTAGGCCTGTAAGGCTATGAACTTCTGTCTCAGGACTGCTTTTGCTTTGTCCCAGAGATTTTTGGGTTATAGTGTGTTTATTTTCATTTGTTTCTAGGAAGTTTTTATTTTATTTTATTTCTTTCTTGGTCTGTTTGGTAACCCATTCATTTTTTACTAACATGCTAGTTACACTCCATGTGTTTGAATGTTTTTTAGTGTTTTTACTGTAGTTGATTTTTAATTTCAGTCCACTGTGATATGAGAAGATGCTTGATATGATTTCTATCTTCTTGAACTTGTAGAGACTTGTTTTGTGTCCTATCATGTGGTCTATCTTTGATAACGACCCATGTGCACTTGAAAAGAATGTATATTCTTCAGCGTTGGGGTGAAATGTTCTATAAATGTCAATTAAATCCATCTGGCCCAGTGTGTCATTTACAGTCACTGTTTCCTTATTAATTTTTGTCTGGATGATCTACCCAGTGAAGTCAATGTGATGTTAAAGTCCCCTACCATGACTCTATTACTGTCTATCTCTCCCTTAAAGTGCTCTATAATTCTTTTTTAATTATTTTGTTGCTCCTATATTGGGTGCCTATATGTTTACCAGAATTTTAATTTCTTGAGGGATCTATCCCTTTCATATTATGTTGTTACTTTTGTTGTCTGTTGCGATGGACTTCATTTTGAAGTCTATTTTGTCATATATGAGTATTGCTATTCCAGATTGTTTTTGTTATTTTTGTTTCCATTTGCATGGAAAATTATTTTCCATCCCTTTATGCTCATCCTGTGTGAGTCTTTTGTTCTGAGATGGGTCTCTTTTAGACACCATATAATTGGTATGTTTTTGTGTCCAAACAGCTACCCTATGTATTTTGATTGCAGCATTTAATCCATCTACATTTAAGGTTTTAATTGATAGGTACTTATTTATTGTCATTTTAATTCTCTATGCCTATGTTTCTTTTTCTTCTTTTTTTTCCTTCTCATTACAGCAGTCCTTTAAGCTTTTCTTGCAGTTCTTGTTTGTTGGTGATAAACTCCTTTAGCATTTTTGTTCAGGAATCTCTTTATTTCACCATCTATTTTGAATTATAGCCTTGCTGGATATGGTAATCTTGTTTTCAGACCCTTGCTATTCATTACCTTGAATACTTCATGCCATTCCCTTCTGACATGTAGAGTTTCTGATGAGACATCATATGACAGCGTTATGGTAGCTCTTTTGTAGGTAACAAATTGCTTTTCTCTTGCTGCCTTTAAGATTCTCTTTGTCTTTAATATTTGGCATTTTAATTATGATGTGTCTGGGCATGAGCCTGTTTGGGTTCTTTTTGTTTGGGACTCTCCATGCCTCCTGGACTTGTGTGACTTTTTCCTTTACCATGTTAGTGAAGTTTTCTGCCATTATTTCTTCAAACACATTTTCTATCCCTTGCTAACTTTCTTCTCATTCTGGCACTCCAATTATGTGAGTGTTGTTTCCTTTCATGTTGTCCCACAGCTCCCTTAATCTGTCCTCCTGTTTTTAATTTTTTGTTCTCTGATTGAGTGATTTTTTCTACCCTGTCTTCTAATTCACTGATATGATCCTCAGTTTCACTTAATCTGCTGTGTATTCTTTCCAATGTGTTCTTTATTAGTGGTATGTCATTCTTCATTTCCAACTGTTCTTTTTTCGTAGTTACTATATCTTTTCTAATGCTGTTGAGTATCCTTGTAATAATTATTCTGAACTCAATATCTGATAAATTTCTTATCTCCATTTCATTTAGCTCTTCTTCTGGAGAATTCTCTCATTCTTTCATTTGGGGCTTGTTTTTTTGTCTCCCCATTTTGGCTGCCTCTTTGGGTTTGTGTGTATGTATTAAGTACATCTGCTATGACTCCAAATCTCTACTGCAGGACAATGTCAGATGCTGTTTCTGACTGGCTCTGAGTACCCTGTGTGGGGCTAACAGCAATCCAAAGCTTGTTGTTCCCTCTGCTGAGGCTGGGTGCCTTTGGAAAGAACCAAGATGTGCACCAAGGCCTGCTTTTTCTAGCCCCAAGCCTAGAAGGAGATCAGACAAAGACTCAAAGCCTCCAGAAATCTGCCTCTTTCTGCAGTTCAATTGACACTCAGTTTTGATTAGCCTCAGGCTACACATTGTGGGGTGAGAGGTCTTCCAACAGGGTAGGGAAACTCCCTTTCCCTCAGACAAAAACCTCCTGGATAGCAAAGATCCATGGAGAAAGATGTCCTCCACAGCTTGAGGTAATGACTCAACACAGGAAACTGGAGTGGCTGCTTTCTGATCTCCCACCCCAGAGACCCCAACCCTGGTCTCTACTCACATAGCTCCAGTCCACTCTACCCTCCCTCTTCTGGAACCCAGAGTGAATGACCACATACAAAATTTTGTGTATTGGCCCTTTAAAAGGGTGCCTGTATTTCCAGCTATCTCTGGCTGGCAGACAGAAACCCCACTGTTTTTCACAGCTAGATGTTCTTTGGGCACTTTTCTCAGTTCTGATTCTCTGGGCTGGGCAGCCCAGTTTAAGGTTCACACCCCAGAGTTCATGGGAACCCCTCCACAGCTGAGATATCCCTCAGGACCATCAGCTGCTGTCTATGGGAGCCCAGACACCCCTTTTGTGTCTCTGAACTTCATAGTAGTCTCTATGTGGTCTCCACTTTCCATCCTTGGTTATAAGGGTTATTTCCAGATAGTCTTCAGTTGATTATTCATGATGGTTTTTCTGTATTTTAGTTATAATTCTAGTTTGGTCCTGGAAGAGTGTCAGTGTGGCTCCCATTTACTCCACTGCCATTTTTAATCCTCCTTTTAATACATTATTTATTTTTATACTTTGATCTTCTGATTAAGCTCTCACAGTGTTTCTGTCCACAAACATATAGACTAGTCTTGTTTTTTTACATTGAAATTTTGCAATTAAAATAGAGAAGGAATAGGAATTCATTTTATTCCTTCCTCTGTTACCCCCTACTCCAAAGACAAAGAAATGATCAGTCATATTTTTTTCAATAATATGAAATATTTGCTATTGATCTAGTGCCACGTTTACGTTTAATGTATTGAAAACCTGGATGCCCAAAGATAAAAATTCAGAGAAACAAGAGAAACAAATAGATGATAGCTGAGAATATAATCCTACCATCTTCCCAAGCATTTGGATATTCTGCATTCATTTCCTCTTCATTTTTAAAAACCCACTTTTTGTTCTTCTAAAGCTCAAATTTCCCATCTCCTCCAAAATGAAGTTTAAATAGATGAATCTCATGTGTACTAAATATAGCACCATGAAATGTCCATCACTAGCACTTCATCAATTAGCAGTTATTTTTAAGATTGGTTACTTACTTGTTATTCAATATGCCTTCCATTTCCCTTCACATTAATGAGCTCAGTCATTACCACGTGGGTTTTTCATTTTGGGGTTAATTTTGAGCAGTTTACTGCAGAAAAAAGGGAAACAAAGAAAAGTCAAAGCAGGTATTTTTTTAATTTTTTTTTAAAAGATACTTTATTTTATTTAAATTTTTTTTTTATTTTTTACTTATTTTTATTTATTTATTTATTTATTTTTTAATTTCTTTATTGATTGAGGTATCACATATTTGTCCTCATTCCCCCATTACCATCCCTCACCCCTCCCCACACATGCCCCCACCCCCCTGTTGTCCTTAACCGCTGGTTAGGCTCATATGCTTGCACACAAGTCCTTTGGTTGATCTCTCCCCTTTGCCCCCACCCTTCCCTACCCTCCCCCTGAGGCCCGACAGTCTGATCCATGCCTCCTTGTTTCTGGGTCTGTTCTTGTTCATCAGTCTATGTTGTTCATTATTTCCCCTAGATGAGTGAGATCATGTGCTATTAGACATACACTTATAAGAACCGAAAATGAGACAAGCAATAATGGTTATGGTGACAGGCAAATGAATCAGTGTGTAGTGAGTTTCTTTCTGGGTCAACAGTTCTTTTGAGACCCAATTTCAATGTCCAACAGTTCCTTATGTGTACATGTCAGCAATAACATTTCAGTTCTGTATGGTGGACAAATGGTGGTAATGCAGGTCCGACTCTCTCTGGTTTGGTCCTGGGCAACCTGCAGTGATGCACAGCTGCTAACTGCTAGTATGGGAAGGCCACATCAGCGTCTTCCGTCTCTGGACTGCTTCTCTTCTGTCTTCATGGCTGGAGTAGTCCTGTCGATTCCTCTCTGTTGCTGGAATCCACATGGTCTCAGAGTTGTTTTCTGAAAATATACAAACATATTCTTGACCAAAAGTTAATAAAGGAATATTTTCTATACATTTGACTGGGGATCCTTTTTCATGTTTTGCCCAAATGATTTTCCTCTGGCTTGTTTTGTCACCTTGTGTGTTTTTCATGGGTGTCTTGCTTTTAGCCTTACAATTAATTTTCTAAAGTATTAATTTTCTAGATGTAATTTACTTACAGGATATTTTTCCTTACATGATATTCCTCTACTATCCCCTCCTTTTTTGATTTAAATGTTAGGAGGCTTTTGAAAATTTTATAATGTAGTCTTGATGGCTTTTAAATTTTAATTTTTTGCACTATAATATTACTGTTTTAGGTTCATTACATGGTGCACAATTTTATCATGAGATAAAGTACCAATAAAAATTTTAGTTAACACTTTAGGAACACCTTTTTGTCCAGTACAATTAATTTTTCTAGAATATTCGCTTGTTTCAACTAGCCAATTTAAATTTGCCTGAAAACTTGACTACTGTTTTACTATCAAATTTATTACTCTAACAACAATCTTATTTTACCCTGTAAATATTGGTGGAAGGGATTATTTGCCTTCTTGAGTAGGTCCTGAGCATACCTGGTGGTAGGCTGGATTTAGATATTGTAAACCCACTTCCCCACACCATGGGTACAAGACAACTCAAACAATTCTTGTTGGAGTGAGAGGGCAGCTGCTGTCGGCCAAGTCTCTGTCGGTCACCTGGATCCTGATCTGAGCTGGGCATGGGAAGCACGAAGCAGCCATGGGGGCAAGAGACCTCCCTCAGAAGGGGCTATGATTCAGGCCCCTGCAATGTTGGGGGGTGAGGGTCTGTGCCCCATCTCTGTTGATCCCCAAATTCTCTCCTGATGGCCCCTCTGCGACTGTGCCTGTCTTAGGTTGTTCCTTCCTTGAGGAATCTTACCCGTCTCTGGCTAACCAGCCATCCTCCGGGGCCAAGCAGGGTGACGTGAGGTTCAGTTTTGTCTCCTTGGTAGCCTATGCCCCCATGGCCTCCATGCCCAACACCTGCCATGGGATCCCCTCGCCGGCTGGTGGGGCCCCAGCACTGATCACATGTCTTTTGGAACCGGGGTTTCTTCTCCAGGGAGGGCTCAGTGTGCCCCACTGGGTGAGAGACAGATCCATGGCACCAGTCATCATGAGACTTCAACCTCGACATGAACAGAGAGCTCATGCAACAGCTGTGAGCAATTGAATTGTGAGAAGAGGGTCTCTCTTGGCCTAAAGGGCAATTGGGACCAATATAGAATGCTCAGGTGCCTTCCCAGGAGGCCCTCTACACAATGAAAAGGATTAAATCCTTACATGTCCTTTTTAAATTGCTGCCAGACATTCAAAGAATTAGTTTGTACATTTGCTTGGGATAATTGTATAGTATGCTGTAGTAATTCTAAAGTATCAAGAGATGTGTTAAGTTTGTCTCCAAGCACCAAACAGATGACTTTTTTTTTTTTTTTTTATCCCGAAGGGTGCGAGGAACTATTACAAGTACTGGGGGTGATCCAAATCTGGGAAAAATTTTAATGATAGTGTAGAATAATATCATGCAAGGATATTCTTTGTTCTAGTCCATGGGAATTCCCTTTCAAACTGGCTGTCCATTTCTTTTTATATAGACAAGGTCTTAGTTACATTTTCTGCACCTCTACCGGGGGCATGTAGTGATAATAGTGACACCTTTTCTTTGGTGTCCACACAAGCCCGAAACCTCTCTTTAATTGTACACACAAAGGGGCATTGTTTTGATTTCGTGTCATACAAAAGGGAAGATGGGTGGAGACCCCTGTGTATTTATACTTTCTTGCCCCACCCATGGACCTCCTGGATGTCCAGGGTGTTTGGTATTATTGGTAACTACATTAGTCAGGGCATCAGCCTATGTAAGGGGTCTTACCCATGAAGGGTCAGGAGCATAAGACCAAAATACTTACCCTCTTGTCCCTGGTAAAATTACTGTACATCTGATGATTGCTAGCATGGCTAGAAAGGTGTTCTCAGGCATTCTTGGGTTTCTGGTTACCTCACAATTTCTTCCCTGAGGTTTGATGTTCTGATGGATGTTTCTCTGTTTCTGGCTCTATTTTTCCCCCCATCAGTTTATGTTGTTCATTATATTCCACAAATGAGTGAGATCATGTGATATTTATCTTTTTCTGCCTGGCTTATTTCACTAAGCATAATATTCTCCATCTCCATCCATATTGTTGCAAATGGTAAGAGCTCCTTCTTTTTTACCGCAGCGTAGTATTCCATTGTGTAGATGTACCACAGTTTTTTAATCCACCCATCTGCTGATGGGCACTTAAGCTGTTTCCAAATCTTAGCTATGGTGAATTGTGCTGCTATGAACATAGGGGTGCATAAATCCTTTCTGATTGATGTTTGCAGTTTCTTGGGATATATTCCTAGAAGTGGGATCACTGGGTCAAATGGGAGTTCTATTTTTAGTTTTTTAAGGAAACTCCATACTGTTCTCCACAGTGGCTGCACGAGTCTGCATTCCCACCAGCAGTGCACGAGGGTTCCTTTTTCTCCACATCCTCACCAGCACTTGTCATTTGTTGACTTGTTGATAATGGCCATTCTGACAGGTGTGAGATGGTATCGCATTGTTGTTTTGATTTGCATCTCTCTAATGATTAGTGATTTAGAGCAGGTTTTCATATGTCTCTTGGTCTTCCTTCTGTCTTCTTTCGAAAAGTGTCTATTTAGATCAGTTGCCCATTTTTTGATTGGGTTGTTTATCTTCTTTTTGTTAAGCTGCAGAAGTTGCCTGTAAATGTCGGAGATTAAACCCTTATCGTTGACATCATTGGCAAATATGTTCTCCCATGTAGTGGGCTTTCTTGTTGTTTTATTGATGGTTTCCTTTGCTGTGCAAAAGCTTTTTATTTTGATGTAGTCCCATTTGTTTATTTTCTCTTTAGCTTCCATTGCCCTAGGAGCAGTATCAGCGAAGAAGTTCTTTTGGCATATGTCAGAGATTTTTCTGCCTGTAGATTCCTCTAGTATTTTTATGGTTTCCTGTCTTATGTTTAAGTCCTTGATCCATTTTGAGTTTATTTTTGTGTATGGTGTAAATTGGTGGTCTAGATTCATTTTTTTTGCATGTATCTGTCCAATTTTCCCAACACCATTTGTTGAAGAGACTGTCTTGACTCCATTGTATGTTCATGCCTCCTTTATCAAATATTAATTGAGCATAGTGCTTTGGATCGATTTCTGGGTTCTTTATTCTATTCCATTGATCTATATGTCTGTTCTTGTGCCAATACCAGGCTGTTTTGAAAACAGTGGCTTTGTAATACAGCTTGAAATCTGGTATGGAGATCCCACCTACTTTGTTCTTCTTTCTTAGGATTGCTGTGGCTATTCGGGGTCTTTTTTTATTCCAGATGAATTTTTGGAAAGTTCGTTCTAGGTCTGTGAAGTATGCCGTTGGTATTTTAATGGGCAGTGCATTGAAATTATAGATTGCTTTGGGTAGTATGGACATTTTGATGATGTTGATTCTACCAATCCATGAACATGGTATGTTCTTCCATCTGTTTATGTCTTCCTCTATCTCTTTTTTCAGTGTTGTGTAGTTTTCCGCGTATAGGTCTTTTACCTCCTTAGTTAAGTTTATTCCTAGGTATCTTAATTTTTTTGGTGTGATGGTAAATGGGATTGCTTTTTTAGTCTCTCTTTTTGTAAGTTCATTATTGGTGTATAGAAATGCCATAGATTTCTTAGCATTTATTTTGTATCCTGCTACTCTGCCGAATTCATTTATTAAGTCTAGTAATTTTTTGATGGACTCTTTAGGGTTTTCTAAGTACAGTATCATGTCATCTGCAAATAAGGACAGTTTTACTTTTTCTTTTCCAATTAGGATGCCTTTAATTTCTTCTTCTTGTCTGATTGCAATGGCTAGTATTTCCAACACTATGTTGAACAGGAGTGGTGAGAGTGGGCATCCCTGTCTTGTTCCTGTTCTTAGGGGAAATGGTTTTAGTTTTTGCCCATTGAGTATGATGTTGGCTGTGGGTTTGTCACATATGGCTTTTATTATGTTGAGGTATGATCCTTCTATTCCCAGCTTGCTGAGAATTTTTATCAAGAAAGGGTGCTGGATTTTCTCAAATGCTTTTTCTGCATCAATTGATATGACTATATGGTTTTTATGTCTCAATTTGTTTATGTGATGTATCACGTTTATTGATTTGCGAATATTATACCATCCTTGCATCCCAGGGATAAATCCTACTTGGTCGTGGTGTATGATCTTTCTGATGTATTGCAGCATTCGATTTGCTAGAATTTTGTTGAGGATTTTGGCATCTATGTTCATGAGGAATATTGACCTGTAATTCTCTTTCATTGTGTTATCTTTATCTGGTTTTGGTATTAGGGTGATGCTGGCTTCATAGAAGGAGCTTGGAAGTGTTCCTTCTTCTTGAATTTTCTGGAATATTCTGAGGAGGATAGGTTTTAGCTCTTCCTTGAATGTTTTATAAAACTCCCCTGTGAAGCTGTCTGGCCTCGGGCTTTTGTTTGCTGGAAGCTTTTTGATAACTGCTTCAATTTCTTCCATAGTTACCAGCCTATTGAGATGTTTAGTCTCTTCCTGAGTAAGTTTTGGAAGGTTGTGTTTTTCTAGGAATGTATCCATTTCCTCCAGGTTGTCTAGTTTGTTGGAGTAGAGTTGTTCATAGTATTTTTTGACAATCCTTTGCATTTCTGTGGGGTCTGTTGTTATTTCACCTCTTTCATTTCTGATTTTGTTTATTTGGGTCCTCTCTCTTTGCTTCTTGGTGAGCCTGGCTAGAGGTTCATCAATCTTGTTTATCCTTTCAAAGAACCAGCTCTTGGTTTTGTTGATCTTGTGTATTGTTTTTTCATCTCTATGTCATTCATTTCTGCTCTGATCTTTATTATTTCCTTTCTTCTCCTCACTGTGGGCTTTTCTTGTTGCTCCCTTTCTAATTCTTTGAGTTGTTGAGTTAGATGATCTATTACCATTTTTTCTTGTTTTTTGAGGTAGGCTTGAAGAGCTATACATTTCCCTCTCAGGACTGCTTTCATTGTGTCCCATAGGATTTGCAATGTTGTGTTTTTATTGTCATTAGTCTCCAGGATGTTTTTAATTTCTTCTTTGATCTCACTGATAACCCAATCATTGTTTAGTAGCATGCTATTCAGTTTCCAAGTGTTTGAATTTTTTGGAATGTTTTTATTGTAGTTTATTTCTAATATTATGCCATTGTGGTCTGAGAAAATGCTTGATATGATTTCAATCTTTTTAAATTTGGGGAGACTTTGCTTTTTACCCAATATGTGGTGTGTTTTTGAGAATGTCCCATGTGCACTTGAGAAGATCGTATATTCCATGACTTTGGGGTGAAATACTCTGAAGATGTCAATTAGGTCCATCTGATTTAGTGTATCATTTAGAATTGCTGTTTCTTTGCTGATTTTTTCTCCAGAGGGTTTATCCATTGATGTCAGTGGTGTACTGAAGTCCCCTACTATGATTGTATTGATGTTGATCTCTCCCTTGATATCTTCCAGCAGATTTTTTATGTACTTGGGCGCTACTGCGTTGGGTGCATATACGTTTACCAGAGTTATATCTTCTTGCTGGATTGCTCCCTTTAGTATTATGTAGTGGCCTTCCTTATCTCTTATTAAAGCCTTTACTTTGAGGTCTATTTTATCTGATATAAGTATCGCAACCCTAGCTTTTTTCTCATTTCCATTTGCCTGAAAAATGTTTCCATCCCTTCACTCTCAGTCTGTGTGAGTCTTTTGCTCTAAGGTGGGTCTCTTGTAGACAGCAAATATATGGGTCATGTTTTCTTATCCATTCAGCTACCCTATGTTTTTTGATTGGTGCATTTAATCCATTTACGTTTACTGTTATTATTGATATGTACCTGTTTGTTGACATATTTTTCCTTAGTGTTTGTGTTTCTTCTTGCCTTTCTCTTTCTTCTTTTTACAGCAGCCCCTTTAGCATTTCTTGCATTGCTGGTTTGGTAGTGATGAACTCTCTTAGCCCTTTTTTTCCTGTGAAGCTTCTGATTCCACCTTCAATTTTGAATGATAGCCTTGCTGGGTATAGTATTCTTGGATTCAGTCCCTTGTTTTGCATCACTTTGTATATTTCATTCCATTCCCTTCTGGCCTGGTGTGTTTCTGTTGAGAAATCAGTTGATATTCTGATAGGAGATCCCTTGTAGGTAACTTTCTGTTTCTCTCTTGCAGCCTTTAAGATTCTTGCTTTGTCATTGGTGTTCGTCAATTTAATTATGATTTGTCTTTTTGTTGGTCTTTTGGGGTTCAACTTGTTTGGGACTCTGTGTACTTCTTGGACTTGGATAGTTTTTTTCTTGCCAATATCAGGGAAGTTTTCTGTCATTATTTCTTCTAACAGGTTTTCTATTCCTTGCTTCTCTTCCTCTTCTTCTTTTATCCCTATTATTCGAAGGTTGTTTTGTTTTGTGTTGTCCCGAAGCTCCCTTAGGCTCTCCTCTTGCTTTTTAAGTCTTCTTTCCAGTTGCTGCTGTGTTTGTGTGTTTTTTCCTACCTTGTCTTCTAATTCGCTGATGCGGTCCTCAGCCTCTTCTACTCTACTCTTTAAGCCTTCCATTGTGTTCTTTATTGCAGCTATGTCGTTCTTCATCTCCTCTTGGTTTCTTTTCATGTTGGTGACATTTTCATTCAGCTCCTTATAGTTCTCATTGAGTTGTGTGTATTTGTCATCCATCTGTTTAAACATCCTTATAACAAATACTCTGAATTCTTTCTCTGTTAAGCTGCTAGCCTCAAGTTCATTTAACTCCCTTTCCGGTGATTCCTCTTTTTCCTCCCTTTGGGAATTTCCCTCTTTTCTCCCCATGTTTTCCTGTAATGTTTTAATTGTAGATCCTTTTGCTTTGCTACCCAGGTTCTTTTGGGGATGGTGCTACTGGTGTAATCTCTCAGTTCTCCTGGGCTTGGTAATCTAGTGTAGCTCCCTACTTGAGCTACTTGGGTTCTCTTGATGTAGGCCTGCAAGCTTGAGAGGCACAACTGTGGTGTCTAAAAGTCAGCAGCTATGGAGTTGAGTGTCCCAGTTTTTGCTGTCTTGCACCCTTAGTTGAAATCGCGCATGTCCAGTGGGAACTCACAGTGGCACCCAGGAACCCTCTGTTGGGAGAGCTCCCAGTGGCTCCCACTAGCACCCTGTGTGTAGATAGGCTCAGGGTGCCTGCCTGTTGTAAATTTTCTTCTTTGGAGGTGTGTTTGCAGGGCACAGCTCTGACGCACTTTGAGAGACTCTGGCACTGAAGTTAAACAGCTAGGGTGTATGTGGGAAGTTATTCAGGAGAAAGGAGTTCAGAGTTTCTGCTGTGGGGCAGCGCGTCCTTGGCTGTACAGAATCACACCCAGCAGGGGCTCAAAGCAGCTCCCCAGAGGACCCTGTGGATATATGGGCTCAGGGTGACTTCCCTTGCTGTGGCCGTGAGTTTGCCAGCTCTGGAGTGTGCTCGAACTGGTGGCGCGAACTGGTGGAGTGCCAGCAGGCACAAAGCTTTGAGGGACCCTGGCCCTGAAGTTGCACCGCAGGGGTGTCCGTTGGCAGTTATTTAGGAAGAGGCAGTTCAGAGATTGTACTGCAGGGCCGCGCACCGTTGACTGTGCAGAATCACCCCCTCGGGGGCTCTCAGTGGTTCCCAAGCACTGCCTGGGTAGTGGAGTGCCTGGGTGCCTATGGGCTGGCGACATGGCGAATCCTGAGTTCCGGCTCTGGCGAGGGGGAGGTTGTACTTACTGTTTTCAGCGGCGCACTTTTGGAGGTGGAGGTCTCAGGGTTCTCGCATCTGCAGCTGGGGTGGCAGGTCTTCTACCAGAGTGGCTATAGTGACCAGGTTTGCTTCCGAGACCAGACTGGGTGGTGGTAAGGTTAGGATTCTAGTCTCTAGCAGTTCTGTTCTTAAAGATGGAGGGGTCTCTGTGCCACTGGTGTCCTCCCCGGAGTGTTTGCAGGGCCCGTGGGGTTTTGCCAACCAAGACTGCCTGGATTGGAAGCCCCCTGGAAGAACTGCAGGGTCTAACTGTCCCTATTTCACACACACACCCACACACGTCCACACACACCTCTATCACTCCTTCACTCGATCACACACTCACCCTCCCTACCTTCCTGCCGGTCACCATCTTCCAAAGCAGGTATTTTAATAACCTCTTCTTTCTCTTCATAAACATGATTGAACTGCTTATTTTGGAAAAAAATTACAGAAAAAGTCATTAGAATGCCCAGATATTAGATAAACAAGATCATTGCTTATAAGAAAGATTTGAAACTTCCTATTCCAGCACGTGAAAGTACCCCTTTGCCTTTTCTCTCTTTGATCAGGTCTAGGAGTTTTATAACTCTATAGCAACCACCCTTCAATTTCTTTCCACCAGGCTTTCCTCTTCTTACCTGTCCTATTTTCTCCACATTTATAGGTTAGCATTTAACCCATCAAATAGAAGTGTCCCAACCATTAGCCTTCAATAAAGAGAGACTAGGTTTTTATGTGTTTTCTCTCAATTCCTTCTATTTCACCATACATTTTGGGAAGCCAACTATAGTATCCTCAATTGTGGATTAATCATAAGAAGTACTATATATTGAATGAATGGCTTTATTATTTTTCCTACACAGAGAAGGGAGCAATAAAATGGTATTTCATTTTTCCAATCATTTTACTAAAGTGACTGGATATTTATAAGGTTTGATTAAAAAAAACCTTTTTAAAACTTAATTTATATTTGTGTCTAAAATGTTATTTCTGAAAAAAAATTATGTTGTGTTATCAATGTAGCAAGAATTATGGGGACTATCTTTGTAGATGCTAAACAAATACCCAATAAGATTTTTTGAATAACACTCAGTTTGAGCATGGGTTGATGGAAAATAAGATGTAAAGTAAAAATCAGATTAATAGGTAATTGATAACAGATCAGTGAGAAAGGTATTAATATTTCCCTACTTTTCATTTTCAAGATGTTATAATAAATGTTCTCAGAACTCAGGCATTGTGTTAGTAAATTATTTACTTGTCTGTCTTCCTCACTGGACAGTGATTTTTTTGAAGGACTGCATTTAATCTCTGTATCCACAGTCCAAAATAAAGTGTGTATGTGTGTTTGTGTGTGTGCACATTATATAATAAAGGTTCAATAAATATTAATTTATCAAAAATGATAAAGCTCATTAATGTGAAAGGAAATGGGAAGCATAACAAATAACAAGTAATCAATATTAAAAATAAATCAACAAACAACAAGTGTTGACAAAGATATAGAGAAAAAAGGAACCCTTGTGCATTATTGGTGGGATTGCAAATTGGTGCAGCTACTATGGAAAACAGTATGACAGTTCCTCAAAAATTTAAAAATGAAATTTCCTTAGGACTCAGCAATTCCACTTCTGGGTATATAACTGAAGAGACCCAAAACACTAATTCAAAAGAATATATGCACCCCTATGTTCATTGCAGCATTATTTATGATAGTCAAGCCATGGAAGCAACCTTAAGTGCCCAGCAATAGACCAGTGGATAAAGAAGAAATGGCACATGCCCTAGCCAGGTGGATCAGTTGGTTGTAGTTTCTTGCCATTCACCAAAAGAGCTGTGGGTTGATTCCTGGTTGAGGCATCTAGGTTGAGGGTTTAATCCCTAGTTGTGATGCATACGGGAGGCAACTGATATTTTTCCTCACCTGACACTATACTTGACTAATTTTTTGGAAAAGGTAGAGAGAAATCCACAACTATGTAATTACAGTTGAAATTCAATTTAAAAACAGATTTATGTAGAATAAAAACAATTAAACCCAAAATATGGAGTGACTATTTTACACCAATCACATACTGTTACAATGCATCTTTGCTATGAATACATGACCACTGTGCTTGGTGGTAGGTCTTATTATCTCTTTTTATTTAAATTCTTTATTGTTTAAAGTATTATATATGTCTCATTTTTTCCCCCATTGACCTCTCCCTGGCCACTCCCACCCCCAGCACATGCCCTCACCCACCTAGTGTCTCTGACCATTGGTTATGCTTATATGCATTCATACAAATGCTTTGGTTGATCTCTTACCCCCCCCCACACACACACACCCTTGCCTTCCCTCAGAGGTTTGACGGTCTGTTCCATGCTTTTATGTCTCTGGATCTATTTTTTTTTTATCAGTTTATATTGTTCATTATATTCCACAAATGAGTGAGATCATGTGATATTTATCTTTCTCCAACTGGCTTATTTTGCTTAGCATAATGCTCTCCAGGTCCATTCATGCAGTTGCTAATGGTAAGAGTTCTTTCTTTTTTACAGCAGCATAGTATTCCATTGTATGGATGTACCACAGTTTTCTAATCCACTCATCTGCTGATGGGTACTTAGGCTGTTTCCAAATCTTAGCTATTGTAAATAGTGCTGCTGTGAACATAGGGGTGCATATATCCTTTCTGATTGGTGTTTCTAGTTTCTTGGGATATATTCCTAGAAGTGAGATTACTGGGTCAAATGAGAGTTCCATTTTTAACTTTTTGAGGGAACTCCATACTGTTCTCCACAGTGGCTGCACCAGTCTGTATTACCACTAGCAGTGCACAAGGGTTACTTTTTCTCCACAGCCTCAACAGCACTTGTGGTTTGTTGTTATCTCTTTGTTATTTGGGACCACACAATGTTCCCTGCTCAATCTCAGAAAGTAAAACAGTGCTGGTGGTTAAGTGGCATGGATAGAAAGATATAAACCTAAAAAAAGCAGCTCAGGGAAACTCACAGACATCTGATTCTCAAACTGGTGCTCGGTGTAGGCTGCTAGTTAAGAGCATGGGATATAGTATCATGCAGACTTGGTGTGACTGTTTCTTCCAATTACTAGCTGAGTCATCTGCTGGCACTTTCCTTACCCACTGTCAGAGTAAGTTCTTCCTTGATCCTGCCAGCTACACCAACTGTTGGAGTACACAGGTTCTTCTCTGCCAGGGGCTGTACCAGCCGTGGATGCCAGGTATTAGATGGAGAAGATATAAGTAGTCATAGGTGTATAGGAGAGTCTTTATTATAGAGCAAGTAGCCATTGCTAACAAGGGGCCATCAGACAATATAGTTCTTCAGAGTAGCTTACAAAGCAGTAGCTGCACAAAGTGGCTATAGCAAACACTGTACACACAGCAGCCTAGTGCTGGTCTGACCTTCTATGGTTTGGTCCTGGGCAACCTGTAGCGATGCACAGCTGCTGACGGCTAGTATGGCAAGGAGCCTTCACCATCTTCATTTCTGGACTGTTTCTCCTCTGTCTGGGGGGCCACTGCTTATTTCTGTGGTTGGAGCAGTCCAGTCAGTTCCTCTCTGGGATCCGTTGTTGCAGGAATCCACATGGGCTTGGAGGAGTTTTCTGGAAATATACAAACATATTCTCAACCAAAGGTTAATAAAGGAACCTTTTCTATAAATTAAACTTGGGATCCTTTCATTTTTGTCCAAACAATTTTCCTTTGGCTTATTTTGACACCATGTGTGTTTTCATGTGTGTCTTGCTATCGATATTACAAATGAAAAATAATTTTCAAAGTAAAAATTTAAAGCAATTAAGACTTGATGTAATTTTCTTACAGGATATTTTTCCACTATCCCCCATTTTTTGATTAAATAATATTAAGAGGCTTTTGGAAATCTTACAATACAGTCTCGATAACTTTTAATTTTCTGTATATAAATATGATTGCTTTGGATTCATTGCATGTTAAGCAATTTTACTATCAGATGAACCATCAGTAAAAAAATTTAGTTAATGCTTTAAGAACAGTTTAATGCCCAGTACAATTAAGTTTTCTTGAATATTCACTTATTTCAATTAGCCAATTTAAATTAGTCTGAAATAAAATTTATTTTTTTAACTTTACTTGTCCTAGATTATGGACAGTAAAGGACATTAATTAAATTTCTGCTATTAGTCTTTAAGTAACTTTACATTAGCTATATTCAGCGAGGCAAAAACACAAGTTATTTACTTTTGTTTTTGAGGCCAAATATATATACTTTTAATTATAGTTTTCCAGACATTTGAAGGAAACCTCTCTTTATTTCCTTCCAGCATAATTTCCAGGCCATCTTTTAGAGTTTCTCTTAAAAGTTTTGGTCTTTCTTTTTTACACAAACAACCTCCAGGGCTGCTGCTGAATACTGAGTCATGCAGCCAAATAGCTATATCATAATGACTCTCCTTACTTTATGTTGACTACTATTTATTGTCAGATTAGTACTTTAACAACAATCTTTAGTTTACCCTGTAAATATTAGTGGAAGAGAATTCAAAATTTTAAAATTTCTCCTTTTTATTAAGATAAGAATTATATTTTTAAAGAGTATCCCCTTAGGCTTATTTGCATATACAGAAAAAGCAAAGCAAGTAAATTTAGTAAACTTATACATCTGATTCACAAGGCACAAACTCTGCCCCACTTCCAGCCTATTTAAAATGCAGGTGGCTAGAGGCTTTTGTTATTAAAATTCCGTCTTAAAATACTGCTGTTGGATTTTAAGGAATATTTTGTTACTTTATTTTGCCCTCCTTAGAGGCTAAAACCTTCATAACATTTAAAATATATGTATATAAGTAAATTATATTGATTAATTTTTATTTGATAAAGCTTTCCATGTGATTTCAAGTATATTAGACTGGCTAAATTTAAAATATTTCCTCAAGAAGAGAGAACAAATTTTGTGAATCACTCCAGGCCCTTGAAGTTTTCAAAAATTCATCCCTCGGTTACAGCCTTGAAATTTAACTTGGAAAAACCATCAAAAATACATACATACATACATACATATATATATATATATATACATATATATATATATATGATTTAAAGATTATATATTTTATAATTATCATAAGATATCAATTAATTTTTTTATTAAGGTATTATATTTGTAATATCTTACCATTGCACCCCCACACACAGCACTCCCATACATGCCCTCACCCCCCAGAGTTTTGTTTCCATTGGTTATGCTTATATGTATAAATACAAGTCCTTCAATTGATCTCTTATCTCCCCCACCTCTCCCTAACCTTCCAGCTGTAATTTGACATTCTGTTTGGTGCTTTACTGTCTCTGTATCTATCTTTTTGTTCAACAGTTTATAATTTTCTTTATTATCCATAAATGAGTGAGATCATGTGGTATTTTTATTTCATTGGCTGGCTTATTTCACTTAGCATAATGTTCTCCAATTCCATCCAGGTTTCTGCAAATGGTAAGAATTCCTTCTTTTTTATGGCAGCATAGTATTCCATTGTGTAGATGTACCATAGTTTCCTGATCCAGTCATCTGCTGACGGGCACCTAGGCTATTTCCAAATCTTAGCTATTGTAAATTGTGCTGCTATGAACATAGGGGTGCATATATCCTTTCTGATTGGTGTTTCTAGTTTCTTAGGATATATTCCTAGGAGTGGAATTACTGGGTCAAATGGGAGTTCCATTTTCAGTTTTTTGAGGAAACTCCATACTGTTCTCCACAGTGGCTGCACGAGTCTGCATTCCCACCAGCAGTGCACGAGGGTTCCTTTTTCTCCTCATCCTCGCCAGCACTTGTCGTTTGTTGATTTGTTGATGATAGCCATTCTGGCTGGTGTGAAATGGTACCGCATTGTCGTTTTGATTTGCATCTCTCGGATAATTAGTGACTTTGAGCATGTTTTCATGTGCCTCTTGGCCTTCCTTCTGTCTCCTTTTGAAAAGATTCTATTTAGGTCCGTTGCCCATTTTTTTATTGGATCATTTATCTTACTTTTATTAAGTTGTATAAGCTGCCTGTAGATGTTGGAGATTAAACCTTTATCAGTGATAATATTTGCAAATATGTTCTCCCATACAGTGGGATTTCTTGTTGTTTTGTTGATAGTTTCTTTTGCTGTAAAAAAGCTTTTTATTTTGATGTAGTCCCATTTGTTTATTTTCCCTTTAGCTTCCATTGCCCTAGGGGCAGTATCAGTGAAGAAGTTCTTTCGGCATATGTCTGAGATTTTGCTGCCTGTGGATTCCTCTAGTATTTTTATGGTTTCCCGTCTTATGTTTAAGTCCTGTATCCATTTTGAGTTTATTTTTGTGTATGATGTAAGTTGGTGATCTAGTTTCATTTTTTTGCATGCATCTGTCCAATTTTCCCAACACCATTTATTGAAGAGACTGTCTTGACTCCATTGTATATTCATGCATCCTTTATCAAATATTAATTGAGCATAGTGGTTTGGGTCAATATATGGATTATCTATTCTATTCCATTGATCTATATGTCTGTTCTTGTGCCAGTACCATGCTGTTTTGAGAACAGTGGCTTTGTAATACAGCTTGAAATCTGGTATTGAGATCCCTCCTACTTTATTCTTCTTTCTCAGGATTGCTGTGGCTATTCGGGGTCTTTTTTTATTCCAGATGAATTTTTGGAGAGTTCTTTCAAGGTCTGTGAAATGTGCCGTTGGTATTTTAATGGGAAGTGCATTGAATCTATAGATTGCTTTGGGTAGTATGGACATTTTAATGATGCTGATTGTACCAATCCATGAACATGGCATGTTCTTCCACCTGTTTACATCTTCCTCTATCTCTTTTTTCAGTGTCCTGTAGTTTTCTGTGTATAGGTCTTTACCTCCTTAGTTAAATTTATTCCTAGGTATCTTAATTTTTTTGCTGCGATGGTAAATGGGATTGCCTTTTTAGTCTCTCTGTCTGTAATTTCACTATTGGAGCGTAGAAAGGCCATAGATTACTTGGCGTTAATTTTGTATCCTGTTACATTGCCGAATTCATTTATTAAGTCTATTAGTTTTTTGACGGAGACTTTCGGATTTTTTATGTACAATGTCATGTTGTCTACAAAATAAAGAGAGCTTTACTTGTTCTTTTCCAATTTGGATGCCTTTTATTTCTTCTTCTTGTCTAATTACAATGGCTAATACTTCCAGTACTATGTCAAACAGGAGTGGTGAGAGTGGGCATCCCTGTCTTGTTCCTGTTCTTAGGGGAAATATTTTTAGTTTTTGCCCATTGAGTATGATGTTTGCTGTGGGTTTATCATATATAGCTTTTATTATGTTGAGGTATGAGCCTTCTAGTCCCACCTTGTTGAGAGTTTTTATCAAGAAAGGGTGTTGGATTTTGTCAAATGCTTTTTCTGCATCAATTGATATGACTATGTGATTTTTATCTCTCAATTTGTTTATGTGATGTATCACGTTTACTGATTTACGGATATCGTACCATCCTTGCATTACTGGGATAAATCCTACTTGTTCATGGTGTATGATCTTTCTGATATACTGCTGGAGCTGATTTGCTAGAATTTTGTTGAGGATTTTGGCATCAATGCTCATGAGGGATATTGGTCTGTAATACTCTTTCATTATGTTGTCTTTATCTGGTTTTGTTATTAGGGTGATGCTGGCTTCATAAAAGGAGCTTGGAAGTGTTCCTTACTCTTGAATTTTTTTGAATAGTCTGAAGAGGATAGGTTTTAGTTCTTCCTTGAATGTTTGGTAAAACTCTCCTGTGAAGCTGTCAGGCCCCGGGCTTTTGTTTGCCGGAAGCTTTTTAATGGCTTCTTCAATTTCGTCCATAGTTACTGGCCTATTGAGCTGTTTAGATTCTTCCTGATTGAGGTTTGGAAGGTTATATTTTTCTAGGAATATGACCATTTCCTCTAGGTTGTCCAGTTTTTTGGAATAGAGTTGTTCGTAGTATTTTGTAACAATCCTTTGTATCTCAGCGGGGTCTGTTGTTATTTCACCTCTGTTATTTCTGATTTCGTTTATTTGGGTCCTCTCTCTTTGCTTCTTGGTGAGCCTGGCTAGAGGTCCATCAATCTTGTTTATCCTTTCAAAGAACCAGTTCTTGCTTTTGTTGATCTTTTGTATTGTTGCTTTGGTCTCTATGTCATTTATCTCCGCTCTGATCTTTGTTATTTCCTTCCTTCTGGTTACACTGGGCTTTTCTTGCTGCTCTTTTTCTAACTCTTTGAGTTGTAGGGTTAGGTAATTTATGACCATTGTTTCTTGTTTTTTGCAATAGGCTTGTAGAGCTATGAACTTCCCTCTCAAGACTGCTTTTGCTGTGTCCCATAGATTTTGGATTGTTGTGTTTCCATTGTCATTTGTTGCCATGATGTTTTTTATTTCTTCCTTGATCTCTCTGTTGACCCAGTCCTTCTTTAATAGCATGCTGCTTAGTCTCCATGTGTTTGATTTCTTTGGATTGTATTTATTGTAGTTGATTTCCAGTTTTATGTCAATGTGATCTGAGAAGATGCTTGATATAATTTCTATCTTCTTGAATTTGAAGAGACTTTGCCTGTGACCCAGCATAGGGTCTATCTTTGAAAATGACCCATGTGCACTTGAGAAGAATGTATATTCTGTGGCTTTGGGGTGAAATGATCTGAAGATGTCAATTAATTCCATCTGGTCTATTGAGTCATTTAGGATTGATGTTTCTTTGATGGTTTTTTGTTTAGAGGATTTGTCCAATGGTGATAGTGGGGTATTAAAGTCTCCTACTATGATTGTATTGCTATTAATCTCTCCCTTGATAACTTCCAGGAGTTTTTTTATGTATTTGGGTGCTCCTATATGGGGTGCGTATATGTTTACCAGAATTATTTCTTCTTGCTGGATTTCTCCCTTTAGTATTATGAAGTGCCCTTCCTTATCTCTTGTTATGGCATTTACTTTGAGGTCTATTTTGGCAGATATAAGTATTGCTACCCCAGCTTTTTTTTCATTTCCATTTGCATGAAAGATATTTTTCCATCCCTTCACTTTCAATCTGTGTTAGTCTCTTGTTCTGAGGTGGGTCGCTTGTAGACAGTATATATATGGGTCATGTTTTTTTTCTCCATTCAGCCACTCGATGTATTTTGATTGGAGCATTTAGTCCATTTACAGTTAAATTTATTACTGAAAGGTATTTGTTTGTAGTCATATTTATTTTTGTGTCTGTATTCCTTCTTACCTGTTTATTTCTTCTTTTTACAGTATTCCCTTTAGCATTTCTTGCATTGCTGGTTTGGTGGTGATAAACTCCCTGAGCCTTTTTTTGTGTTCGAAGGACTTGATTTCCCCTTCAATTTTGATTGCTAGCCTTGCTGGATATAGTATTCTTGGATTCAGTTCTTTGCTTTGCAACACTTTGTATACCTCCTTCCATTCTCTTCTAGCTTGTTGTGTTTCTGTTGAGTAATCATTTGACAATCTCATGGGTGTTCCTTTGTAGGTAACTCTCTGTCTCTCTCTTGCCGCCTTTAAGATTCTCTTTATCATTTATATTTGCCATTGAAATTATGACATGTCTTGGTGTGGGTCTTTTGGGGTTGATCCTGCTTGGGACTCTCTGTACTTGCATAACTTTTATCTTTCCCATATCCGGGAAGTTTTCTGTCATTATTTCTTCCAATAGATTTTCTAAACCCTGATGCTCTTCTTGTCCTTCTGGCAGCCCTATTATACGCATGTTACTTCGTTTCATGTTGTCCTGAAGCTCCCTTAGGCTTTCCTCCTGCTTTTTAATTTTTTTCTCCAATTGCTGTTCACATTGAGCTTGTTTCTGTATCTGATCTTCTAACTCACTAATTCGGTCCTCTGCTTCTTGTAGTCTACTGTTGAAACTTTCCATGGTGTTTTTGATTGTAGCTATATCACTTTTCATTTCTTCCTGATTCTTGCATAAGTTGTTGATTTTCTCATCCATCCGATGTATAAATTCCACGACCATTACTCTGAACTCTCTTTCGGTCATGGTGCAAGCTTCAGTTTCACTAATTTCCTTTCTTGGCGACTCTACATTTTCTTTCCTCTGTGAGTTATTTTGTTTCCCCATTCTGACTATTACCAGAAAGCTCAAGCTTCCATTTGCATGGACTTGGGCCATGTGCTCTGGGGACTTCGCTCCACCTGAATTTCACTGAAGTGCTCTGACACTAGGACGTGTGGCTGCCTTTGGTTGGTGGGAACCAGACTTGCCCAGGGTCAGTGTCCCCAGTGTTGCATGTGGTCTCATGTGCACACTTAGAATCAGGGGCCCTGTCTGCACCACACTGTTGGTATGTGCCAAAAATGAGATCCTTAGCATGTGCCAGGAGTCCGAGTTTCCCTGTGTCTGCATCAAGAATCGAGTGTCAGAGTCTCTGTTGCCTTGTGCGGTTTCTCGTTGAGAATCAAGGCCCCTGTGTGTGCATGCACCAACAATTGGGGTCACTGGCTCTTATTGTGAATGCGCTGTGAGTCAGGGATCCCAGGCAGCTCTGTCCAGCATGCCAAATTCCCTGAAGTGGAGCTGCGTCCTGTGTGTGCTCTCTCTACTGAGCCAAACCAGCTAGGGCTTCCCACACTCTCAAATTCCTGAAGGTGAGCTGCCTCCGTGCACTCTCCCAGATTCCCTGAAGGGGGGCGGAGTCCCTCCTGGAAGCCAAATATCCCAAAGGGGAGCCCCTCTGTGCGCGCTCTAAGATTCCCTGAAGGGGAACTGTGACCCGTAAGCCAAATTCCCCCAAATTCCCCAAAGGGGAGGCCTCTGTGCGCACTTTCAGAATTCCTCAAAGGGGAGCTGCTTCTGTCCCACGCTCCAAATTTCCTAAAGGGGATCTCATCCCTGTGCAAAGCTCTGCAGCTTGGGCAAGGGCGGGTCTATCAGTTACTATGGCGCTATCCGGGAGCCTGCGGACGCTCTGCAGCTTGGGCAAGGGGCAGGTCTATCAGTTACTATGGTGCTATCTGCGAGCCCGTGGGGAGGGGGATAGGCTCTTTGACTCACGGAAATCTGCCAGGAAGTCTGGATTCTTGTTGTTTGTTGGTCTGAAGCTGTGATAGCAGTTCTTTGTCCCCAGTGGCTGCAGGGTCCTGGTTTGTGTCTGAAGCCAGGATCCTAGTCTCAGGCAGCTCTGTTTCTCAAGATGGCGTGGTCTCCGCGTCCGCACCAGCCGCCTAGAAATGTCCCCTTTGTGCGCTGGGCTCCGCCGTCTAGGATTGCCCGGTTAGACAGCCCCTTGGAAGACCTGCAGAATCTAACTGACCCTAACTCATACACACACACACACACCACACACATCAACACTCTCCTCTATTGATTCCTCACTCACACTCACTCTCTCCCTACCTTCCTGCCGGTCGCCATCTTTTTTTTTTGGTATCTTAATTTTTTTGGTGATATGGTAAATGGGATTGCTTTTTTATTCTCTCTTTCTGTAAGTTCATTATTAATGTATAGAAAGGCCATAGATTTCTTGACATTAATTTTGTATCCTGCTACATTGCCAAATTCATTTATTAAGTCTATTAGTATTTTGATGGAGTCTTTCAGGTTTTTTATGTACAATATCATGTCATCTGCAAATAAGGACAGCTTTACTTCTTCTTTTCCAATTTGGATGCCTTTTATTTCTTCCTCTTTTCTAATTGCAATGGCTAATACTTCCAGTACTATGTCAAACAGGAGTGGTGAGAGTGGGCATCCCTGTCTTGTTCCTGTTCTTAGGGGAAATGGTTTTAGTCTTTGCCCATTGAGTATGATGTTTGCTGTGGGTTTATCATATATAGGTTTTATCATGTTGAGGTAAGAGCCATTTACTCCCAACTTGTTGAGAGTTTTTATCAAGAAAAGGTGTTGGATTTTGTCAAATGCTTTTTCTGCATCAATTGATATGACTATGTGATTTTTATCTCTCAGTTTGTTTATGTGATGTATCACGTTAATTGTTTTGCGGATATTGTACCATCCTTGCATTACTGGGATAAATCTTACTTGTTCATGGTGTATGATCTTTCAGATGTACTGCTGGAGCCAATTTGCTAGAATTTTGTGGAGGATTTTGGCATCTATGTTCATGAGGGATATTGGCCTGTAATTTCTTTCATTGTGTTGTCTTTTTCTGGTTTTGGTATTAGGGTGATGCTGGCTTCATAGAAGGAGCTTGGAAGTGTTCCTTCCTCTTGAATTTTTTGGAATAGTCTGAAGAGGATATGTTTTAGTTCTTCCTTGAATGTTTGGTAAAACTGTCCTGTGAAGCCATCTGGCCCTGGGCTTTCGTTTGCCAGAAGTTTTTTGAAGACTGCTTCAATTTTGTCCATAGTTACTGGCCTATTGAGCTGTTTAGATTCTCCATGATTGAGTTTTGGAAGGTTATATTTTTCTAGGAATATGTTCATTTCCTCCAGGTTGTCCAGTTTATTGCAATAGAGTTGTTCGTAGTATTTTGAAACAATCCTTTGTATTTTGGCAGGGTCTGTTGTTATTTCACCTCTGTTATTTCTGATTTTGTTTATTTGGGTCCTCTCTCTTTGCTTCTTGGTGAGCCTGGCTAGAGGTCCATAAATCTTGTTTATCCTTTCAATGAACCAGCTCTTGGTTTTATTGACCTTTTGTACTGTTTCTTTAGTCTTTATATCGTTTATCTCTGCTCTGATCTTTATTATTTCCTTCCTTCTGCTTACACTGGGCTTTTCTTGTTGCTCTGTTCTAACTCTTTGAGTTGTATGGTTATGTAATTTTTTACCATTGTTTCTTGTTTTTTGCAGTAGGCTTGTAGAGCTATGAACTTCCCTCTCAAGACTGCTTTCGCTGTGTCCCATAGATTTTGGATTGTTGTGTTTTCACTGTCATTTGTTGCCATGATGTTTTTATTTCTTCCTTGATCTCTCTGGTGACCCAGTCATTGATTAATAGCATGCTGTTCAGTCTCCATGTGTTTGATTTCTTTGGATTGTTTTTACTGTAGTTGATTTCCAGTTTTATGCCACTGTGATCTGAGAAGATGCTTGATATGATTTCTATCTTCTTGAATTTGTTGATACTTTGCCTATATCCCAACATATGTTATATCTTTGAAAATGACCCATGTGCACTTGAGAAGAATGTATATTCTGTGGCTTTGGGTGAAATGTTCTGAAGATATCAATTAATTCCATCTGGGCTAGTGAGTCATTTAGGATTGATGTTTCTTTGCTGATTTTTTGTTTAGAGGATTTGTCCAATGGTGATAGTGGGGTATTAAAGTCTCCTACTATGATTGTATTGCTGTTAATCTCTCCCTTGATATCCTCCAGGAGTATTTTTATGTTTTTGGGTGCTGCTGTATTTGGTGCGTATATGTTTACCATCATTATTTCTTCCTGTTGGATTGCTCCCTTTAGTATTATGAAGTGGCCTTCCTTGTCTCTTGTTATGTCCTTCACTTTGAGATCTAATTTGTCAGATATAAGTATTGCTATCCCCGCTTTTTTTTCATTTCTATTCGCCTGGAAAACCTTTTTCCATCCCTTCACCCTCAGTCTGTATGCGTCTTTTTTTTCTGAGGTGGGTTTCTTGAAGACAGCAGATATATTGGTCAACGTTTTCTTATCCACTCTGTTGCCCTATGTCTTTTTATTGGGGCATTTAATCCATTTACATTTAAAGTTATTATTGATAGGTAATTATTTGAGGCCATTTTTATTCTATACCTCTGTGTTCCTTCTTCACTTCCTATTCGTTTTTGTTTATTTTTTTACAGCAGACCTTTTAGCATGTCTTGCATTGATGGTTTGGTGGTGATAAATGCCCTTAGTCCTTTTTTGTCTGTGAAGCTCCTGATGTCACCTTCAGTTTTGATTGATAGCCTTGCTGGGTACAGTATTCTTGGATTGAGACCCTTCCTTTGCATGACTTCGTATATTTCATCCCATTCCTTTCTTGCCTGATGAGTTTCTGTTGAGAAATCCGTTGCTAGTCTGATGGGGGTTCCTTTGTATGTAACTTTCTGTCTCTCTCTGGCCTCTTTTAAGATTCTTACTTTGTCCTTGGTGTTTGCCAATTTAATTATAATGTGCCTTGGCATTGGTCTTTTGGGATTCATTTTGCTTGGGACTCTGTGAGCTTCTTGGATTTGTGTGGGTTTTTTCTTCCCTATATCTGGAAAATTTTCTGTCATTATTTCTTCAAACAGGTTTTCTATTCCTTGCTCAGTTTCCTTTCCTTCTGGAACCCCTTACGCAAATGTTGTTTTGTTTTGTGTTGTCCCAAAGTTTCCTTAGGCTCTCCTCCTGCTTTTTAATTTTTTTTTCTAGACGCTATTCTATTTGTGTATTTTTTTCCATCTTGTCCTCTAGCTCACTGATGCAGTCCTCTCCTTCTTCTAGTCTACTCTTGATGCTTTCTATTGAGTTCTTTACAGTAGCGATGTCATTTTTCATTTCTTCTTGGTTCTTCTTCATTTCCTCTTGGTTCTTACTCATATTGTCGAATTTGTCTTCCATTCTTTTCAGCCACCTTATGACCATTTCTCTGAATTCTTCCTCTGATAGGGTGTTGGCCTGTAATTCGTTTACTTCCCTTTCTGGTGATGCCTGCTTTTCTTTCCTATGCAGGCTGTTTCTTTGTCTCCACATGGTCTCTCTTCTCTGGATGTCTGGTTATGTAGTTCCCTCTCTCCTTTCCGTGGTGGAGTGAAGAGCTCCTTTGAGTCCAATGTTCTTGCCACCTGGGACCAGTGTTTTGGGGCTCACAGCTGTTTGGCTGTCACTGCAGTTGTTGATTAATATCAATTAAATTTAAAACTGGTTTTAGTATTAAAAATTTGGTTCAGATCACAGAATTAATCCTTCTTATTTAATTAGATCAATAAGCAACATATTTTGAATTCTTAATTATTTCAGAGAAAACACAAAAATTATTTTTGAAAAAATAAGTTTCTATATTTTAGGCAATTAGTTACCACAACTACATAATTTCTCCCAATTTAATTTGAACCTTAAACTTTTAGAGCTGGCAAGTCAAATATTTAGATTATTTATTTAATTTCGCAAACTCTCAAAGTTTTAAGCTGCCAAATGAGTTTGGAGGAAGGTTGTAGCCATTCAAATGCAAAATTGTCACATTCTATTTGCTGGTTGTTGCCTCGGGAAAAAGCCTGATTTTGAAAGTTACCTTTTTTCTTTAAGAGTTCGTCGCAGCAGGGAAAAACTGTTTTTTGGCTGGCAAGGGCCTAGCTGCTTGACTTCTGGGGAAGGGTGACCATCCTTCTTAATTAACAAAGGGCATAGCCAGTCTTCACATGGGCTACTTAGATCTTTATAATTAATATATTATTTATCTATGTTTCAACAATTTTTGAGACTTAAATCCAATTATAATTATTTTAACGCATTTTCTTTGGCAAGTTTTTGTAGCAGAGACAGTTTACTGATTTTCTTGGTGGCCTTAAAGTTAACTTTTGAACGTGGTTCATTAGAATTTTAAAAACTTTTCTTTATTATGGAAATACCAATCTTGTTGCTTGAGCCTAGCCTATATTTTTTCCTGGGTCAAATCTGCCATATTTCTGAGGAAAAAAATCAGTCCTGGGGTTTTATTCTGTACCATCACAAAGAGTCAAGTTTTTCTCAGAACTCTATCTAAATGTCCAAAAATCAGACAGTTGCATGCATTTGTTTTAAGTTAGCTTTTCTTTTTATGAGCACAGAAATCCTAGACCCATTTCTAAATTTTGTAAAACTTTTCACGGCGAGAAGGAGACTTTAAATTAGCATACTCAAGGAGTGGGCAGCCATATTGCAGGGTCACTACGTGTCTCCCTTCCTCCACATCCTGCTAGCTTTGATTCGGCTGCGTTTCTTTTCCCAAATTAAAGGCATGCTTAATAGAAAGACAGATTTTAAATTTTTTCCTAATTCTCTTTCTAAAGTAATAACTAGCAGTTAAGGTGATTTTCGGCAAATTTTGGTTTTCCCAAGGCGTTCTTCTATAGTTCTTTAAAAAAAAAAAAAACATTAGGGAATATTTTTGCAGCAGAGCTGATAGCTCTGCCCTCTCCAGACACTTTTGAATCTCTCTTCACCAGAGGCATATTCGGCAGCGGGGTTTTATTTCTTATTACAGATTTTCAATTCCAAATATGAATTAGAATTTTAATTTGAACAAGAAACCACATTTTTTTAAAAGTACCTTTTGATATTCCAATTTGTTTATAATTTTGCCTTTTAACCCAATTCTTCACCATTATAATATGACTTAAACAAAAAGTATTACCCACGCACTTGCAGATTCGTGGGTTTCCAAAGCTGACATGGGCTCTACGCACAGTTAATCTTACCACCATCACTGGAGCTGTTTTATCTGCTCAGGCGAATACTTCTTTTACAGTTTTCCATCCTTGTCTCAAGTGCCATTTAATGCCGGATGTTGGGTGCCATTTAACGCTAGTAGATCTTGATCTGGCATCTAGAAGTGTTCAGCAGTCTGGAGAAGGGGCTGTGCATAAATTAATAAAGAGTCCAGAGAAGAAACATAATTTTGAAATTCATTTGGGGGGGCAGAGGAGCCTGGCTAAAGAAACCAAGTTCTCCTTGTCTCATGACCCCTTGCTTTTTATTAACAAAATTTGTCCTAAGGCAAGGTGGAGATATACACATCAAAGGGTAGGGTTTCGTACAGAATCCGTTGTCAGAATGGGGAATTGCCTTTGGCTGTTCAGGTGTTTGGCCAACAGAAGGAGGCAGTAACATGTAGATTATCATGCCCTGAGCTGTCTGGCAGTGAGCAATTAATTTAATGCATCCTTTTCAGGTTTGGGGAAATGCCTTTAGCCATTCCCAACAGGCGATAACATATGTGACTCAGCACTTATTGAGTCCCCAAGTTCCATCAACTTTTTAATGAAACTCTTGCAATTATAACATGCTGGAATTGGCTTCTAGCAGCCCAGCCCTCCATAAAAAACAGTCTTTGTGAATACAGTAGCAAATACAGGAGCCTTACCAAGCAGTGGCACACTGGTTGGTCAACAACACATCTTTATACCAAGTTATACAAAAGAGGATTCTTGCCAAGTAGTCACATCAATATTTGGCTTACAGACAGGCACATCTGCTCATTGTGGACAGTATAATCACTGTGTCCTTGCTTTTGTTCCTGCATGTGACAAATTGGAGTTGAGCATCCAGCATACTCTGGACAGGGCCCCACACTCAAATTGGCCTTAAACATCCAGCATTCTCTGATCAGAGTTCCCACACTCACTATAAATCTTCCTTTTCTTGTTTGTAAAATAGCGGTAATAATAACACTTTTCACTTACAGTTATTTTGAGTTTTATTTTTTTTTTAATATTTTTATTGATTTCAGAGAGGAAAAGGGAGGGAGAGAGAGAGAAACATCAATGATGAGAGAGAATTATGGATGGGCCACCTCCTGCACACCCTCCACTGGAGATGGAGTCCACAACCCAGGCATGTGCCCTGACTTGGAATTGAACCAGTGACCTCCTGGTTCAAAGGTCGATGCTCAACCACTGAGCAACACCAGCCAGGCTATTTTGAGTTTTAAATGAAATGCATCACTTTTTCTGAGAAGTCTTCTCTAACACACAGTCAGCTGTAAGTTCCCTTGTTATTTCCCCTTTATTGTACACAATTATTCTTTAGAGCACCTATCTCCTCTCAATTTGTATGTATTCATTCATATATTTATAGATTAATTTGCTTAATATTTGCCTATCCTACTAGACTGTTAAATTGATGAGTACAGGGACCATATCTATTTTGTTCATCACTTTATATGTACACTGAGCAATCATAGTAGCTCAATAAATATTTGTAGAATGAACAAACAAACTATTTATTACAGTGGTATATGTTTAAAATAATCCAGTAGCTTATTCAAGAACTAAAAGAAATACCAAAAAAAGAATGGTCATTTCTTTTCTAACTTACTTGACATAGGTGGCCTTGAACTTCTGCCTCAGCCAATTTTTGGTCAATTTAAGCACTCTAAGTCTCAGCAGGGTTCAGTGTCAGGCTTTATTTTATTGCTCATTCATTTGCTAAGAGCTTTTTTTTTACTATTATTTCCCCTGTTTGCCACTTACCTATCATTGGGAAAACCAAAGCATTAGGTCTATGCAGCTAATCTCCCTTAAAGTACAGGATTGGCCCTTGCATAAACCCAATATTAGTCTGTTTTTCCTGGCTCCTTTGTTATTTTTATATACTGAAAGGCTGTCTGCCATAAAGTGCTTCTGACTGATTCCTTTCTGAGTATAGAATTCTTTTCTGAAGAAAACGTCAGACTACATTGAAATATGTTCAATCCAGTTAATCCATGACACAAGTTAAACATAGAACACTCAGTTTTTATTTTCTATCCCCCATTACTACCCACCACAGCCTCATCCAATACAAACCTCTGTGTAACAAAGATTGTGAAGCCCAGATTCCAGCCCAGGCATTCTAAGCAATATTAAGTGCATTCAAATTTTGTACAAGAAAAGGATGTGGCCAGTTTCCTAGAGGGCATTGTAACAGCATTTATCAGCTCCAACTTGATTTTAGCCAATGATCCAGAGAGAATGGTCGCTTTATGCAGGTAGCAATTTCCTATAGCATGAATAGATGTCTCACTTTATTTACTTTACAATAGCATCTCAGTGTCAAATTAATATCAGTATCTTTCTCATGCTTTCTAAATCTAGTACGTGTTTTAGATATGAGGAAAACAAATAAATGAAAATGACACTAAATTTCCCTCCACATATTTGATGTTTCCCATATGTTATTTCATTGCATCTTATCCTTTTGTGAATCAGACTAGACTTTGAAAATGCTACATCACTGTGTTGTCTCTAATGATCTATATATATAAAAGCCTAAGCCACCCTTACAACTGGTCAACCGAACAACTGGTTAACCGGCTGCTATGATGTGCACTGACCACCAGGGGGCAGACACTCAACTCAGGAGCTGCGCCCTGGTGGTCAGTGCGCTCCCATAGCCAACCTCCTGGGCTGGCCAACCTCCTGTGGTTCCTCCGCCCGCCCCAGCCGTCCAGTCCCCATCAGCCCAGATTGCTGGCCAGGCCAAGGGACCCCACCCATGCACTAATTCATGCACTGGGCCTCTAGTATAGTTTATAAAAGTTTTTAAAGGAAAATAGAGTTGATTGGTATGGCCATTATGCATAGCAAAATATATGCTTGTTAATATTAATTATTATATTTTATAAACTCATACTTCTAATATTTTAATTTTTATTTTCCTCAAATTCCTCACATATAAAATTTTACATATTCATACCTTGTAAAATGGAAGCAAACAAGAAGTTCAACATATAATCTTAGTATCTGCTTGTGGACTCACTTTCTCAAGGGACCTGTGCAAGTCGTTAATGTACAATGACTGAAATATAAGCAGACAACCAAACCATTATTTTTTCACTTATTTTTCAGATTTCTCTGCAAAGATATCTTTGTTTGGTTTATATATATCAAGTATATTCTTTTTTTAGTATTTTAGCTATAGAAAGAATTCTCAGGCTCTGAGTAACGAATAACTGTGTGGTTTGTCAGACAATGTCACTTTAGAAACTATGATTTCTACATGACAATATGTAGCTTGTACCTGGATTTCTGACAGTCATTTCTTTTTGGCATTATTTTTCAGTGAAAGGAAACCTTTACAAGGAAGAGTGACTACTGCAAAACCTGATGCATACATGAAGATAAGTTGTAACAGCAAGTGCCTTGAAGCCTGGCTGTAACACCAATCACAGGTTAGCACGAACTCACACGTGAACTATGGCTACCAAACTAGTACCCTTGACTTTAGCCTGATACCAATATGTCTTTCTTAAATATTTTATTATTCTTGTATATTAACATTCTTCTCAAAAAAATTCAAAAGTAATGAGTCACCATATTTTAGGGTCTCAAAACACTGCAAGGGAACAATTATGACATCTATTTTATTTTTATGCAAACAATATGGCATTAATTAACATATCATATAATATTTACTCCTCTGCTCAACCCCCTTCAATGACTTTCCTTCTCATCTAGAATAAAGACCGAAGTCCTTTCTATAATGTCTTACATGATCCAATCCCCATCATTTCTCAGACTTCATCTCCTATACCTTCACCTTTTGGTAAGGGTTTCCGTGCCATCCATCCTCCACAACGTGTCATAACTTCTTCCCTGATTTATCCTCAGCACTATCACTCTTTAAAATACAAACTATTTTATAGGTTAATCTTATGCATTGCCTTTCTTCCCCCACTAGAATTTAAGCATCAATAGAAAAGAGATTTTTATGTTTTTGTTCAAATATATTACCAGCAGCCAGAATATGGAAGGCATTTACTAAATATTTGCTAAATAAAGTAATATTCATTCCTTTACATTTTAAAATTATGAACTATATTATCTAACCAAAGATCTTATATATTGACAGGTTCAGTTTAAAGACTTCTAAAGCCCAGCTGGTGTGGCTCAGTGGTTGAGTGGTGATGACCCATGAACCAGGCGGTCACAGTTTGATTCCTGGTCAGATATGCCTGGCTTGTGGCTTGATCCCCAATAGGGGGCATGCAAGAGGCAGCCAATCAATGATTCTCTCTCATCATTGATGTTTCCATCTCTTGCCCTCTCCCTTCCTCAGTTTGAAATCAATAAAAAACAAAAAAAAAAAAGACTACTAAGAAAATTACCAGTACCTTGGATATACCCAGTGTGCTCCACTTCTATAACAGCCACCTTCATTTTCCCAGATTTGCTTTTCTAAATTTTGTTTAGAGTACTCAGTTGTTTTTTGTACAGTTGATCACACCTGTGTATCTCTTAATACTAGTATATTATATAGTTTTACCTGTTTTGACTTTAATATAAATAAGCATATATACATTATATATATATATAAATATATGTATACTAGAGGCCCAATGCATGAAATTCATGGAAGAGTAGGCCTTCCTTCCCCTAGCTGCCAGCACCGGCTTCCCTCTGGCACCTGGGACCCGGGCTTACCTTGCAGCCCCAGCTTTGCCCGGAAGGTCGTCTGAAAGGACATCCGGAAGAATGTCCAGTCTAATTAGCATATTACCCTTTTATTATTATAGATATATATATTCTTCTGTAATTTGCTTTTTCAATATTTGTCATCCATCGATGAACATTTAGGATGTTTCCATGTCTTGGTTATTGTGAATAATGCTTCAATGAACATAAGTGTGCAAATACCTTTTCAAGATAATGATTTCATATCTTTAGTATATATACACACAAGTGGAATTGTTTGATCATATGGTAGTTCTATTTTTAATTTTGTGAGAAACCTCCATACTATTTTCCATAGTGACTGTACCATTTTACATTCTCACCAACAGTACACTAGGGTTCCATTTTCTCCACATTCTCATCAGCATTTTTTATCTCTTGTCTGTACTAATAGACATTTTAACAAGTGTGAGGTGATATTTCAATGTGGTGTTGATTTGCATTTCCTTGATGATTAGTGATGTTGAGTAACTTTTTATGCACCTGTTGGCCATCTGTGTGTCTTCTTTAGAGAAATGTCTATTCAGATCCTCAGCCCATTTTTTAAAATCAGATTGTTTGGCTTCTTGCTTCTTGTTATCATGCTGTATAAAGAACACTTATTTTTTTAAAAAGTATCTTTATTGTTAAAAGTATTACACCACACTATTGTCTATGTCCATGGATATGCATATATGCATATAAATTATTTGGTTAATCTCTTCCCACCCACCCACCTCCGACTTCCTTTAACACCTCTTTTTCCTAAGGCACCATTTAATCCAGAATCATAATGATAACTAGAGGAGGTGACTAGCAAAAAGAGATTTCAACAAATTCCTTGAAGATGTTCTAGAGTGCATGGGAGAGTAGTTAATGATGAATGAAATAGAAGAAGCTGTAGTCCACAACTGTGGAAGAGATGAATTTGACTTGTGCAATCATTGAAAAATTTTAAAGAGCCGAAACCGGTTTGGCTCAATGGATAGAGCGTCGGTCTGCGGACTGAAAGGTCCCAGGTTCGATTCCGGTCAAGGGCATGTACATTGGTTGCAGGCACATCCCCGGTGGGGGGTGTGCAGGAGGCAGCTAATTGATGTTTCTCTCTCATCGATGTTTCTAGCTCTCTATCCCTCTCCCTTCCTCTCTGTAAAAAAAAAAGTCAATAAAATATATTTAAAAAAAAAAAAAGAAAAATTTTAAAGAGAAATGTGATCTCCAAAAACTGAAGTTTATATCCATGGGGAGAGGATGAGAGTGGGGAAGGAGGTCAATCTACACTAATAAAAGAGAAACATGAAAATTAACCATCACTCCTCTATGCTCACAAGCCACACCCACCAGCCAATCAGGAGCGAGTATGCAAATTAACCCAACCAAAATTGGCAGCTAGCCGTGGACCTGGAGCCTGCAGGAGGCTTGGGTTGCCCCGGCAATGGAGGAAGCCAAGCGTCCCACCTGCCCTGGCCAGCCCTGGCCTCTGCTCAAGGCTACAAAGTTTCAATTATAGAAGATAGATAAATCCTAGATACTTGCTTCCAGCCGGCCCTGGCCTCCTCTCAAGGAGGTGCTGAAAAAAAAAAAAAGAAAAAGAAAAAAAGGAGGGGTTAGGACCTTGGGTCGTTGGGGGGTGATCAGGCCAGGATGGGACGGCAGGGGCCATTAGGGGTAAGCAGACCAGCAGGGGGGCCAGTTGGGGGTGAGCAGGCCATCAGTGGGGGTCAGTTGGAGGTTGATCAGGACAGTGGGGGGGCAGTTTGGAATGAGCAGGCCAGCAGGAGGGGCAGTTGGGGGTGAGCAGGCTGGCACAGGGGGCAATTGGGGGTGATCAGGTTGGCAGGGGGCCATTTGGGGGTCAGCAGGCCGGTGGTAGGGAGCAGTTGGGGGCGAGCAGGCTGGCAGGCAGAGTGGTTAGGGGCAATCAGGCAATCAGGCAAGCAGGCAGGCAGGTGAGCGGCTGGAGCCAGCAGTCCAGGATTTTGAGAGGGATGTCCAACTGCCGGTTTAGGCCCGATCCCTGTAAACCGGCAGTAGGACATCCTTCGAAGGGTCCCAGATGGGAAAGGGTGCAGGCCAGGCTGAGGAACACCCCCCCCCACCCCCCGTGCATGAATTTCATGCACCGGGCCACTAGTGGTGAAATAAAAGGGGATATATGTAATACTTTAAACAATAAAAATACAATTAAAAAAGAAAAAAACTGAAGCTTATATACATTTCATCACCAACCACCAGGTATTTATCATCCAGGGAAAGAAACAAGCAAACAAAATTATAAGGGTCTTTCCCAAAGAAGTTAATTATGTGTATTTGGGATACTAACTAGGGCAGTTAGTGTAGCAATTAGCACCTCCAAGATGATTTTGGCTTCTGTGAGTAACTTTATAAAATAATTTTTTCTTCTCAAAGCAAAATTTGTGAGTGACCAAGCTTCTTGCATATGTAAAAATTCTGGCTACCTTTTCTATTGGTAATCTTAAAATATGAAGGGCAAATAATAAGTAGATATTTGAAGACAGTCAGCAACATGAAAAAGCAGACCCAGAAAAAGCAAAAATAATCAAAGAACTAAAAAGAGCTCTTAGAAAATGTTAGAAAAAAACATAGAGATTTCACACAATTTAGAACAAGCAGACAAATATATGAGAGAAGTGAAACATGAAGCATTAATCCAAGAGATCTACTATTTGACTGTTTGAAGTTTTAAAAAGGTATTGGAAAATTATAGAGAAGAAACACTGGATGCTAAAAGACACAATAATGTGATGCCTTAAAAATTCTAAGGGAAAATAATTTTCATCTTAGAATTCTATACACAAAATATCAATCACATTTGAGGAAAGAAGAAAGACTTTTTCAAATATTCAAGTTCCTGAATATTCTCTCACTCGCTCTTCCTTAAGGAATTATTTATGTGATGGAGCAGAATGTGGTAATATCCTAAGAAAGAAGAATATAGAGTCTAAAGCATTTTGAAAGAACATTCAATGATGATATATTCATTGTTCAGTGTTCATTATGTTCAATTACAGGATGTTCAATGTTGAGTAATATATGCATAGAGGCACAAATTGCTGGCGAAACGTTTGGTGCCAATTTGATTCCTGTTCCTTTATAGTATAACTTTTTTCTTTCTTTTTCTTTTGGAAGTTCTGGGTTCTTTTATGTTTGTGTTCTCACATTTTTATTATGCACTTGGATGAGTTTTGTTGTTATTGTTATGGTTGTTCATTACAGGGCATCTGATAACTCACTTCCTATGTGTGAATTCATAGAAGCGTGAAACAGAAAGCAAGAATAGGGAGCATTAAACAGTTCTACAAGAGAAGGAATGAGATGAGGCAAGAGAAAAGAGTAAGGGACAAATAATCTAGAACCTTGTTAACTAGATTAAGTACAGACTTTATCCCAAGGCACTAAGGAGATATTGAGGAGTTTTTAGCAGATTGATCCAATTTGTCTTTATATCGGTGGTCTTCAAAATATGGTCCAAATTCTGACAGGAAAAACATCATTTTTGAGCTGTTAGAAGTACAAATTCTCAGGCCTGACCCCATATATTCCCCATAGAGCCTCTGGGAATGTGCTTTAACAAGCCCCTCAGGCAATTTTGATGCACACTTAATTTTGAAAACCATTCATATATGATTCTGACTGCAATAAAAAAATAGTTTGTTGGAGGTGGGAGAGGACAAGACTGGATATGGAGAGGACAATTAAGAAGCTATTACTATAATTCAGTTCAGAGATGATGTGGGTGCTGAAAATTTCACTTCTGAAAATCAGGTCATCCTTAATAAACTTTGTAGGGTTTTTTGTTTGTTTGTTTGTTTGTTTTGTTTTTTATTTGATTCTGGAACTTTCACTGGTCCCAACCCAATTTTCTGGTTTTGGTTTCTCTTTTCTTGTAATTTTGTCCTAAAACACCAAAACTACAACTGAAAAGAGCACACATTGGAATTAATCCTGTAGGCCCAGTGTTTTTGAAAATCCTTTGCATGATATAAAGGGCTTTCACAATCTGAACTCAAAACCTACTCCTCTTTGCTAACTCTTTTCTAATGATGCATTATCTTTGCTTGAATGTTGTATTAGGCTGATTGGGATGCCATACAAAATATAATAGACTGGGTTATTTAAAAAACATAAATTTATTTCTCATAGTTCTATAGGCTGGAATTTTGAGATCAATGTGCTAGCATGTTTGGGCTCTAGTGAGGAATCCCTACCTGTCTTGCAAACAACCACTTTCTCGTGTAGGAGAAAGAGAATGCTGGTGCCTTTCTTATAAGAGTACAAGTTCTATTCAATCAAGGTTCCATCCACATGACCTTATTTCACCTTAATCGCCTCCTTAACAACCCTATATCCAGTACCGTCTCATGGGGGTTAGGATGTCAATATATGAATTTGGGAAAAACACAATTCAGTGCATAGCATATGTCCTTTCTCTATTTCTCAATTGACAAACTTCTATACCTCCTTCAAAATTCATCACACATCTCTTCTGTTTCTATACTGTTGCTTGGTGTCATTCCCTTGATGGCAGGAAAGGATTAGCCTTCACTTCTTGGGAAACATTGCTAATGAAAACAACTGATGCCCTAAAATGTTGATATGTAACCAAGTTCATGCTGTAGTAGTTCTTTATTAAGGACCTTTATTGAATCTTGAAAACTTGATTCCTAAAAATAGATTACTAGTGCCTCTATCTATCTATCTATCTATCTATCTATCTATCTATCTATCATCTGCCTAAGCAACTCTTTGACCATTCAACCGATGGCTATAATGCACACTGACCACCAGAGGGCAGATGCTCAACACACAGGCATGGAAACATGGAACAGACTGATGAATCTCAGAGGGAAAGGAGGAGTGGGGAGGATGGCAAGAGATTAACCAAAGATCTTATATGCATACTAGAGGCCCGGTGCATAGATTTTTGCACCAGTGGGGGTCCCTAGGCCTGGCCTGTGGGGATTGGGCCAATACTGGCAGTCCAACATCCCCTGAGGGGTCCCAGATTGCGAGAGAGCACAGGCCAGGCTGAGGGACCCCATTGGTGCACGAATCTATGCACCGGGCCTCTAGTTTTTAAATAAAGAGCAATCCCAATAGAGGTTAGTAATCGACAAGGAACTTTAATTCATGGTGAAAACTTAAGATATACCCAAGAGTGAACTTTAATGTAAATCATGGACTTTCGGTGATAATGACTTGTCAATTTAAGTTCATCAATTGTAACAAATGTACCATGCTGGTGCAGGATGTTGATAGTGGGGGAGGTTGTGCTTGTGTGCAGGTAGGAGTATGTATGAACTTCCTGTACCTTCCATTCAAATTTGAATCTAAATGTCTCAATAAAGTAAAATTTATTAATTAAAAACAATTCAAGTCAATGAGCTAAAAAAGAACACTTGTTTTTCTCAGTAAATTGTAACTATATATATATATATATATATATATATATATATATATATATGAATAAATCAGCTATTAACATCTTACCCAATGATTTTCTCGAAAGTGGTAAATGGTTTTGACACTGAAGAGACTGATAAATTGGTATCAGGCTTTGAACATGTTGGTAAAAGTAGTATAAAAAGGGTTCTGTGGTGACATAAGTATGGAAGCACTGGGCTTAAACAAGCCTAACACATTTCTTATAGTATTCTTTTCAGAGTTCTCAATACATTAGAATACAGAATGAATGCCCAGTGGGGATATTTTAAGAAGCACTTCTCAAACTTATTTGAAAATGGAAGCCAAGAGTACATTTTTGGAAACACAGCTGAGGTTATAAAAAACCACTGGAAATGGTTTTCATTAAATAGTAGCATAATCATATATTCAAACAATGTAAAGGAAGAGCTCTAGGTAAACCAAAACTAGGGCAAGGGGACAATCTAACAAGTTATTACACAAGCCCAGATGAGAAGAGATGGGGGTCCTGCTTAGAGCAGGAGAGTGACAGTAGAGTGAAAGGATGAACTGTTCTCCCATGGAATTGAATCCAAGCAGGGTTTTCCTGAACCCCACTTAGGTTTGGTTACTTAGTATATTTGCTATAATACAGTCCCCAAAGGGAACTTTAGGAATATTTCAATGATTGTGTTCTGTGTATTAAAATGGGTATTTCTCTGTGACATGAGTTAGCATAATTATGCTCTGAATCATCTTCACATATAAGTTTTTGGGGTGCTTAGGTCATGTCGTCCACTTCTATAAGCTATCCTTATTGTGTTTCTATGGTAACAACATCTCTGCAGCTGCTGCTATTTCAATGTAATTGATTGAGACACTACATTGCAATTGCAGGGCTCCTGAAAGCCATCCTACACTTGTTCCATAAAGCTGATTGCTGCATCCATTCTAGCTTTAAAGAATCTTAGGGTAACCATTTCTTAATAAAGTAAATGCAAGTGACTTGTTTTCCTGAGGGCAGAGGGAGTGGTTTAAAGAGTTTTAAAAGAGCCTGGTTATCTGACTTAGCTGCAAATAGTCACTCCAGCAAATATTCTTAACTTCAATTCTGTGGTACCAGTTTCTTACTGAACTAGACTCTGCTAAAAATTTGTGTCCTTTCGCATTGAATTTATGGCCTAATGGATTACTTTACAATTAAACTGATTTTAAAACTTATACAGATAAATACATACACAAACAATCATTTGTGCACTCTTTAATGTCTTTGAAAGGTGCAGGCCAAATTGGGTGCTACAACAACCTCATCCCACATGGCCCATAGTAAGATATCTCAAAACTCTAACCAATAAGAATAATAATACTTATAGCAAAATTAGAGACAGTGTGATAAAGGAGCTCTTTTCCTTTCTTCTTGACCAACTTATTGTATCACTTTGGACAATGTACTTTATGCCTCTGAGTATATTTCTCCATCTGTAAAATGGGTATGCAGATAATACTTTTTTCATTAGAATATTTTGAAATAATTTTGAATAAGGTTTTATATTTACATTACACTTTCACAATTATTACCTAATTAATTAATGTGCTCATTCTTTCATCAAATATCATTGAGAACCTACTGGGTGCTTGGCTTTATGCTGGGTTCTGGGGTTCCAGTAGGTCTGACCCTCAAGAAACTGCTACTTTAGTTAAAAAGACAGGTAAGTAAAAAAAAAATTTGAAGTACAATGTAACAAATGCTATGAGAGGCACAAGTGTAGGATGCTGTGAAATCCTTGCAATGGCTCTGTGAGACAAGCAAAGAAGCAGTGATCATACCAGTTTTACAGATGAGAGTCTGAGATTCAACAGATGACATGATTTGCCAAGATCACATAGCTAGTTCATGGTAGCCTGAGAACTTGAACTCAGCTCCCCTGGAGTAATCTGTTTTCTAGTGCAGAACCCTATCTCGAGTGTTTTCCAAAACAATCAAATTGAATTATGTGTATTGACAGTGCATAGTCCATCTAATACACAATCTTGTAGGACTTACAAAAGAACTAGTGGGATAGAAGCATGAGTAGAAGATATATATATACTTGAAATAAATTGCAGAATCATATGGTAAAATATCACTTGGTGATATCTTATGACTGTAGCACTATGAGCCCCAAAATATGTAGGAATGCTCATACATTTGGGTTTCTGGGCTAGACTGGAAATAAAATAAAAAAAAACAATATGGTCCCTGCTCCACTTGGGGATTAGGGGCCTTTATCAAAGGCATATATTTTGGACTTTACATACATATGTATTTTGGGGAATGAGAAGCAAAAGGAAGTGGAAGGAAAAGAGAAAGATGTTGGGGAGAGAATGAACCACGCCTCCTCCTCCTTTCATTACAAGGAGAAGTGGGAGGTGCTTGAAAGTAGGAAAGAGGGAGAAAAAAGAAAATAGGAAAGGGGATGGCTTGGCAAAATAAGGGAAGATACTTGTCTCCAGGTAGAAAGAATGACTCTGAGATGAATGGGAATTTTAATGACAAATCACTGGTAATTGTAGCTGAGCGGGTTAAAGGAGGTAGACAGGGAAGAGTAGCATCCTAAATTATTTTCCTAAACAAGGCAGTGAGGCCTAGGCATAATCACAGTTTTAAAAATGTACACTGAAATTCTCCTTCTTCTATAGGCTATGGCCATTTGCACTTTTGTCATTTTCATCCTCCTCCTAATATTTTAGGGCTCTAATAATTTACAAAGCACTTTCTAATGAATGCTTTCATACAATACAACAATATTGTCAGGTAGTTATGAGCCTTTACCATATTTCAGATGAACATAGTGAGTCTCAGAGAGGTAAAAAAAATTACCCAATGTCACTCGGCAAGTAAGTGTACGACTCCAGCTCTTATTGACTACTAATCTAATTAACAATTCTGAGATCACAGCAGATCCTAAATGCATAACATTTTGATTGGCATCTTCCTGAGGAAATTTTAGGGACTTACTTTCATTTCATTTTCAAGTAATCTGTTAGGGTTGGTTGCTTCTGAAAAGATTTACACAGGTGGCTAATCCCATCTATTTTGTTTTCAATTCTTATTATCCCAATAAGAGTGATACTGCCTGACCTTGTCACCCAATTCTGAATACCAATCCTATAAGGAGGCTTGTAGCCTTCTATCCCTGACTAACTTGCCTGCAAATATAAGGTAGTGAAATTATTTTAATGATGAATTTTGAGAATACCCTCTGTTTCACCTTTTGTTACATGCTGTATTCATTAGTGATACAGCTAACCTGATGCTGGAAAAATACAATTTAAGCTCTGTAATCTCTTTCTTGCCCCACTGACCACACTGAATAATTTTCAGCTCTTCCTTTTATGATTTCTCCTCAGATATTTAGAGACAAATATCCTGCACAGTTACCAACTTTCTTCTCAGCTGCACAGGTCAAATTATAGTCCTGGCAGGGACCAAATGTCCTAAAAATGACCAATTACATCCTGATGATAAGAATGATATCTTGCATTGCATGAGCTCAGCCCATATAACTTTTATAGATGTTTATGATGTTTGTAGTATTTATAGTCAGCTTATAGGATGTCCAATGCTGTGCTAGCCAGAGTCTGACCTAAAGGCTTATTCTTAAAGATTAATCTCTATCAGCCTTCCTAGGTAGAGGACTGGATGAAGAGGAATCTGAAATGCCTGCTAGAGCTCTGTATTTTTTAGATGTGTGCTGCTCAGAAGTCAAACAACAATTCAAACTAATCATTGCATTCTAACCTGGTTTTCCAAGTGATGATAAATTCCCATATGTGGGGATTTTTTTGTCTTAGGATTCTGACTGATGAAGAGTGAATCCTCGACCCCCCACCCCTATTTATCCTTTTATTGAAAAAAAAAGTTTATAATACTTGATTAGGAAGCAGCATGGCTACCTAGGACAAACACAAGAGACTTCATTTTATTTACTAGAACAAACTGTGGGAAATAAAAGGGGATATATGTAATACTTTAAACTGTTTATTGTTTAGAAAGCCACAGTATTGTCTGAAAAGAGGGCAATAAATACAAGCAGGTGGTTGATTTTGGAGGCTTTAGCAGCTGGCAACAATTTGAAATATATATGGAGCCATTTTGAGGAGACCTATAAACATGTGAAAGGCTAAAAGGAAAGGTTGCAGACCAGGAGGCATGAGAACTAAATGAAGAAAGGCTTGTTAACTGTTTTCACATTTGGGATGGAGTATAACAGCACCAGGTATTTGCTGTAGATTAGGTAAGAACTAGAGATCACAAGAGGAGAAGCTTGGGGAATTCATTCTTGAGCTCTGTTGTGTATTGGTTTGTTATGATTTCAAATCCTTTGTTTATGACTTAAGTAAAGTTGTTTTGATCTAAAAGTGAATTTGTTTACATTGAGGAAGCTGTGCCAGGATGTTATCATAGACATCTGTTGTTGTCTAAAGCATTCAGTAGCTCAGCTGTTGATGAGCACCACTGGGGACTTATGGATAATAACATATGGAAGAGTGGCTATGATGTAATGGTCATTTAAACTTTAAATACCAAAAGTCAATGAGGACTTACTGAGAGTGTTTGGACTGGGCAAAACTAATCTTTGCTGATCTAAATAGCTCTCTGAAGATCTTGAGACACTTGCTCCTACATGGCCAGGCTCTTGGTCAGCAATGGTGTTAAACCATGCAGTACTTACAGGAAGAAAATGAATATCTGTTCCTGCCTTTGTGAGGCTACTCCTCATAGGCAGTTGCACAAGCCGTGTAATGGTCTCTGGAGTAATAACCTTTGGAGCACCCCACCATGCCTTCCAACACCAGTCCCATCGCCTGCTAGCTACGTTTCCTACTAGTGAGGGACCTAAGTCAGCAGCTGATATTCAGATTTTAGTTGGAAGAACTGACTCCTCCAAGAAGCAACTTTTAGAACAGGACACCTCAACTAAATTTTGACTTTATTTCTTTCATCTCCCCTTTGCCTGGAACAGTAGTGTAATTAGTCTATCATTGGTTTGGAATATGGTACATTATTTTTATTAGCTTATTAAGAGACATTATCCTGTGTACTATTGGCTTATGAAATTATTATAAATTACAATTCCTGAGTGAATCTGTGTGAAATAAATTATTGGCAAAGACAATCTCAGTCTCTGAGCATAATTTTGCTGTCAACGAAACCAGCACTACTATGAGTCAAGCATTCCACTAGTGGCTTTATATCCATAATCTCATTAAAATCACTTATCTGGATGGCACTATTATTAACACCATTTACATATGGAAAAAACAGCTTTGGAGAGGTAAATAATTTGTTCAAGACAATATAGCAAGAAAGAGGTCCAGAGAATTCCAACTCAAGTATGACTGACTCCTTAGCAAACTGAGCAGCTGATCTAGAAAGGTTTCACATTGCCCCCAAAATCACTGTGTATCTTTCTCTTCTGGACATTGAAAGATCAGAGTAGCTGTGGCCTAAGTGCAGCTTTTTCTAGCTCTTTAGTACCTGGGCAGAGACCAAAAACATCCTGGTCCAGTTTCATACAATTTTGCCTTTAGGAGTTTTAGGCTTTATATCAAGTGGCCTGGATTGATGGTTTTTACCAAAGACAAAAATGTATGAGAATCAGAGATTTTCTAAAATTCTGCCACCTACTGGCTTTTTCTCCCAGAATAATGTAAACCAATAATGAAAATAAATTTCAGAAATACTGAGATATAAGAGATATTACCTTAAAGTGTTAAATTGCTCAGCCAAACATTCTCACTGGCTGAACAGCCTTACTTTAAAATCTATAACCCTCTCTTGCTCCTGGATGGAGTGAAGTTGTTTTGGGTGTCAGTGACAACTTCCAAGACAGAAGAAGTTTCTGAGGGCCCCATATTCAGGAAAGCTATACAGACTGCTTAAAAATGCAATTTAAAAACAACAACAAAACATTTCCAACCTGGGAGGCCATGATTCTGGAAGCACTCTCACTGTGTCAGACATTCTATCAGCTCACCAATTTAACAACACCTCTTCCTCTTTGGCTGCAGCAATTCTGTCCTCAAATTGGTCTACAGCTGTGTTAGATGATACCCAAATAAAAATGATGAACTCTTCATAAATGAATCTGGATCCAAGTTTCCTGTGGCTTCATATGGGCTTGTGTGGGACTGAAATGATGTATTCATATTCTTTTTTAACTTTATTTTTGTTGTTGACATTATAGAGATCCTCTTTCTGCCTCCTTTGCCCACCTCCACCCAGCTTCCACCACCCCTTCCCTCTAGCCATCACCACATTGTTGTCTATGTCTATGGGTTATGCATGTATATTTTTTGGCTAATCCCTTCACTTTCTTTCATCCAGTCCCCCCTCCCCACTGACATTTGTCAGTGTGTTCCATGTATTCATGCCTCTGTTTCTGTTTTGTTTGTCAGTTCATTTTATTTATTAGATTCCACATCTAAGTGAATCTTTCTTTGACTTGCTTATTTCACTTAGCATAATAATCTCCAGGTCTATCCATGGTGTCACAAAGGATAAGATTTACTTCTTTTGTGTTTCTGCATAGTATTCTGCTGTGTAATTGTACCACAGCTTTTTTATCAATTCATCTACTGATGTGCACTTGGACTGTTTCCGGATCTTCGCTATTGTAAATAATGCTGCTATGAACATAGGGGTTCTTCTTTAATTAGTAAGAAAAATCTTCTCTCATTACTCTTCTAATTCATTGGACAGCCTTTTATCATGGGAATACTATGTGTCTGGCACTGTGTTCAGCACTAGGAACACAAAGATACCAATATGACAACATTTCTGTCTTCAAGGGCTTACAATCTAATTGGACAACATGGATACACCCAGACAAGTATAATAGCATGTTACAGGGAATGTTAAAATGACACAAGAATCAAACTAAAATAGCTCCTATGTATAACACTTGAAAAATTGGGCAACAAAATAAAGTGTAATAGTATCAGACTATAATCCAGAGTATAAAATACACATCAATTTATATGGATATAAATAAATAATTGAATAAATAAATTAAGAGAAGGGACAAATGTTCTGTTATTTGTTTTTTTTCTTTACATGCAATAAACATTAATATTTCAAGAAAAATGAGATAAGGACACATGTAATACCTTAATCAATAAAAATAAATAAATTAATTAAAAAAATAAAAAATAAAAAGCAAAAAAAGAAAAACAATTTTGAATATAATAATGTTACATGAAATAAACATTAATATTTCAAGAAAAAATATTTCAAATATAATAATAATAGTAAAAATGTACAAACATAGTATAATATCACAAAAGTTGTAGGAATTATTAAAAATATGCAAATAACAGGATTACTTCTATTATATTCTAAAATATTTTTCCCTCTGGCTCAATTTTTGTTCATTAGTTTATGTTGTTCATTAAATTCCACATATGAGTGAGATCATGTGATATTGACCTTTCTCCGACTGGCTTATTTCCCTTAGCATAATGCTCTCCACGTCCATCCATGCTGTTGCAAATGCTAAGAGTTCCTTCTCTTTCACAGCAGCATAGTATTCCATTGTATGGATGTACCACAATTTTCTAATCCACTCATCTACTAATGAACACTTAAGCTGCTTCCAAATCTTAGCTATTGTAGATTGTGCTGCTATGAACATAGGGGTGCATATGTCCTTTCTGATTGTTGTTTCTGATTACTTGGGATATAGTCCTAGAAGTGGGATTACCAGGTCAAATGGGAGCTCCATTTTTAATTTTTTGAGGAAACTCCATATTGTTCTCCACAGTGGCTACACCAGTCTCCATTCCCACAAACAGTGCAAGAGGGTTCCTTTATTTCCACATCCTCGCCAGCACTTGTCGTTTGTTGATTTGTCGATGATAGCCATTCTGACAGGTGTGACATGGTACCTCAGTGACATTTTGATTTGCATCTCTTGGATTATTAGTGACTTTGAGCATGTTTTCATATGTCTCTTGGCCTTCTGTTTGTCCTCTTTTGTTAAGTGTAGGTCATTTGTCCATTTTTTGATTGGGTTGTTTATCTTCCATTTGTTAAGTTGTATGAGTTCCCTACAAATTTTGGAGATTAAATCCTTATCAAAGATAACATTGGGAAATATGCTCTCCTATGCAGTGGGCTTTCTTGTTGTTTTGTTGATGGTTTCTTTTGCTGTGTAGAAGCTTTTTATTTTGATGTAGTCCTATTTGTTTATTTTCTCCTTAGTTTCCATTGCCTTAGGAGCTGTATCGGTGAATAAATTGCTACGACATATGTCTGATATTTTGCTGCCTATGGATTCTTCCAAGATTTTTATGGTTTCCCATCTTACATTTAAATCCTTTATCCATTTTGAGTTTATTTTTGTGTATGGTGTAAGTTGGTGGTCTAGTTTCATTTTTTTGCATGTATCTGCCCAATTTTCCCAACACCATTTATTGAAGATACTGTCTTGACTCCATTGTATGCTCTCGCTTCCTTTGTCAAATATTAATTGAGGATAATGACTTGGGTCTATCTCTGGGTTCTTTGTTTGGTTCCTTGGTCTATATGTCTGTTCTTGCACCAGTATCAGGCAGTTTTGAGAACAGTGGCTTTGTAATACAGCTTGATATCTGGTATTGAGATCCCTCCAACATTGTTCTTCTTTTTTAAGATTGCTGCAACTATTCAGGGTCTTTTTTTATTCCATGTGAATTTTTGGAGAGTTTGTTCTAGGTCTGTGAAATATTCCATTGGTATCTTAATGGGGATTGCATTGAATCTATACTTGCATTGATTGCATACTTTGGATAGTATGGACATTTTAATGATGTTGATTCTACTAATTCATGAACATAGTATATTCTTCCATTTGTTTAAGTCTTCCTCTATCTCTTTTTTCAACGTCCTGTAGTTTTCTGAGTACAGATCTTTTACCTCCTTAGTTAAGTTTATTCCTAGGTATCTTAATTTTTTTTTTGTTGCAATGGTAAATGGGATTGCCTTTTTAGTTTCTATTTCTGTGAGTTCATTATTGGTGTATAAAATAGCCATTGATTTCTGGATGTTAATATTTTATACTGCTACATTGCTGAATTCATTTATTAAGTCTAGTATTTTTCTGATGGTCGTTGGGGTTTTCTATGTACAATAACATGTCACCTGCAAATAATGGTAGTTTTACTTCTTATTTTCTAAATTGGATGCCACTTATTTCATCTTCTTGTCTGATTGCTATGGCTAGCACTTCCAGTACTATGTCGAATGGAGGTGGCAAAAGTGGGTATCCCTGTCTTATTCCTGTTCTTAGGTGAAATGGTTTTATTTTTTGCCTATTGAGTATGATGTTGGTTATAGTTTTGTCATATAAGACTTTTATTATGTTGAAGTATGTTTCCTCTATTCCCACTTTGCTGAGAGTTTTTATCAGGAAAGGGTGTTGGATTTTGTCAAATGCCTTTTCTGCATCAATTAATATTATTACGTGATTTTTGTCTCTCAGTTTATGTAATGTATCACATTTATTGATTTGTGGATATTGTACCAGCTTTGCATCCCTAGAATAAATCCCACTTCGTCACAATGTATGATCTTTCTAATGTAATGCTGGGTTTGATTTGCTAGTATTTTGTTGTGGATTTTAGCATCTATGTTCATCATAGATATTGGCCTGTAATTCTCTTTCTTTGTAGTGTCTTTAACTGGTTTTGGGATTAGGGTAATGCTGGCTTCGTAGAAAGAGCATGGAAGTGCTCCTTCCACTTGAATTTTTTTGAAATAGTCTGAGAATGATAGGTTTTAGTTCTTTGAATGTTTGGTAAAACTCCCCTGTGAAGTCATCCAGTTCAGTTCTTTTATTTGCTGGAAATTTTTTGATTACTGTTTCAATTTCATCAATAGTTATTGGCCTATTCAGGTATTTTGATTCTTCCTGAATGAATTTTGTTTATCCTTTCAAAGAACCAGCTCTTGTTTTCATTGATATTTTTGTAGTTTTTTGTGTGTGTCTATGTTGTTTATTTCTGCTCTGATCTTTATTATTTCCTTCCTCTGCTTATGCTGGGCTTTTCTTGTTGCTCTCTTTCTAACTCTTTGAGTTGTATGGTTAGATAATTTATTACCATTCTGCTTGTTTTTTGAGGTAGGCCTGTAATGCTATGAACTTCCCTCTCAGGACTGCTTTCACTGTGTCCCATAGATTTCTGATTGTTGTGTTTTCATATTCATTTGTTTCCAGAATGCTTTTTATTTCTTCTTTGATCTCTTTAGTAACCTAATCATTGTTTAATAGAATAATATTTAGCCTCTATGTGTTTGATACTTTTTCATTGTTTTTATTGTAGTTGATTTCTTATTTTATGCCATTGTGATCTGAGAAAATGCTTGATATGATTTCTATCTTCTTGAATTTGAAGAGACTTTGCCTGTGTCTTAATATGTGTTGTATCTTTGAAAATGTCCTGTGTGCACTTGAGAAGAATGTATATTCTGTAGCTTTGGAGTGAAATGTTCTGAAGATGTCAATTCAGTCCATCTGATCTGGTGAGTCATCCAAGATTGCTCTTGCTTTGCTAATTTTTTGTTTAGAGGATTTATCCAGTAGTGTCAATTTGGTATTAATGTTTCCTACTATGACTGTATTGCTTTCAATATCTCCCTTGATATCTTCCAGAAGTTTTTTTAAAAATGTATTTGGGTGCTCCTGTATTGGGTGCGTATATTTTTAACAGAGTTATAGCCTCTTGTTGAATTGTTACCTTTAGCATTATGAAGTGGCCTTCCTTTTCTCTTGTTATGGTCTTCATTTTGAGGTCTAATTTGTCAGATATAAGTATTGCTACTCCAGGTTTTTTCTCATTTCCTTTTGCCTGAATTTTTTTTTTTCTATTTCTTCACTATCAGTCTGTGTGAGTCCTTTGTTCTGAGGTGGGTCTCTTTCTAGACAGCAAATATATGGGTCATATTTTCTTATCTATTCAGCTACTCTATATCTTTTGATTGGAGCATTTATTACATTTACATTTAAGGTGATTATTGATAGGTACTTGCTAGTCACCATTTTTCTTCTTTATGCCTGTGTTCCTTCTTCCCTTCATATTTCTTCTTTTTACAGCAGTCCCTTTAGCATTTCTTTTTTTTTAGCTTTACTTTTATTTATTTATTTTTTTAATTTAATAAATCTTTATTGTTCAGATTATTACAATTGTTCCTCTTTTTTTCCCCCATAGCTCCCCTCCACCCAGTTCCCACCCCATCCTCTGCCCTTACCTCCCCCCCATTGTCCTCATCCATAGGTGTACGATTTTTGTCCAGTCTCTTCCCACACCCCCCACACTCCTTTCCCCCTGAGAATTTTCAGTCCACTCCCTTTCTATGCCCCTGATTCTATTATATTCACCAGTTTATTCTGTTCATCCGATTTTTAATTCACTTGATTTTTAAATTCACTTGTTGATAGATATGTATTTGTTGTTCATAATTTTTATCTTTACCTTTTTCTTATTCTTCCTCTTCTTAAAGAATACCTTTCAGCATTTCATAGAATACAGGTTTGGCAATGATGAACTCCTTTAGCTTTTTCTTATCTGTGAAGCTCTTTACCTGACCCTCAATTCTGAATGATAGCTTTGCTGGGTAGAGTAATCTTGGTTGTAGGTTCTTGCTATTCATCACTTTGAATATTTCTTGCCACTCCCTTCTGGCCTGCATAGTTTCCGTTGAGAAATCAGCTGACAATCAAATGGGTGCTCCCTTGTAGGTAACTAACTGCTTTTCTCTGGCTGCTTTTAATATTCTCTCTTTGTCTTTTGCTCTTGGCATTTTAATTACATGTCTTGGTGTGGTCCTCTTTGGATTCCTTTTGTTTGGGGTTCTGTGTGCTTCCTGGACTTGTAAGTCTATTTCTTTCACCAGGTGGGGGAAGTTTTCTGTCATTATTTCTTCAAATAGGTTTTCAGTATCTTGCTCTCTCTCTTCTTCTGGCACCCCCATTATTCTGATGTTAGTACGCTTGAAGTTGTCCCAGAGGCCTCTTACACTATCTTCAAATTTTTGGATTCTTTTTTCTTTTTGCTTTTCCCATTGAGTGTTTTTTACTTCTTCATATTTCAAATCTTTGACTTGATTCTTGTGATCCTCTAGTCTGCTGTTGGGTCTCTGTATAATATTTTTTATTTCAGTCAGTGTACGTTTAATTTATAATTGGTCCTTTTTCATATCCTCAAGGGTCTCACTAAATTTATTGGTCTTTTCTAGGAAGTTCTTGAAAAACCTTATAACCGTGGTTTTGAACTCTATATCCAGTCATTTGTTTTCCCCCATTTCTTTCGTTTGTGATCTGTTTCTTTGTCTCTGCATTTTCGCTGCTTCCCAGAGTTGGTAGGGTAGCTTTGTGTGCTAGGTGTCCTATATGGCCCAGTGGCTCAGCCTCGCCAGTTACCTGAGGTGGACACTCTTGGTGCACCCCTTTGTGGACTGTGTGTACAGCCTTGTTGTAGTTAAGTCTTGATTGTTGTTGGTATCACTGGGAGGAATTGACCTCCAGGCCAATTGGCTGTGAGGATCAGCTGTGTCTATAATGGGAAAACTTCTGTGCTGGAGACACCCTTAGGAGACAAGACTTGCAAAAGCCTCTGTGCTCAGCTTGGATGGGGCGGAGTCTCAGGACTGAGCAGACAGTCTTGGCTTCTTGTCATCCCTGTCCTATGAGGCCCCTGTGTCTCAGTGTCCCTCAGTAATTGCTGCAAGCACCTGTAAGAGTAAGCCGCCCTTGAGTTTCGCCCACTGCCAGACAGTCCAGTCTCTCCCCCAATGAATCTGGATTCCCAGATTCTTGCCTGGAACTGGAGTTCAGCACAGTGGGGAGCTTCCATTTCCCACCAGCTAAAGAAAGCCAGCAGCGCACTCAGCAGTTAGTCCTCTCTTCGTGCACTCGCGCGCACCTCCAAACCTCTGTCTTTCGCGGCTCTCCTGAGTTTCCGCCTGACAGTCCAGATTTCCCCCATATAAGCCTGGGTCCCCAGGGTCTCACCTGGTACTGGGATTCAGTGCAGTCGGAACTGGGGTTCAGCACAGTTGGGAGCTTTTGTCTCCTTCCTGCTAGAGAAAGCCAGCCAGGCACTCAGCCACCCGCACGTGTGTCTCTATACCTCAGCCTTTTGCAGCTCCTCTGATTCTCTGTGTGCTTTCCTCTTTCCTTCTAGTTGTAGAATTTCCACTCAGCCAGCTTTCCTGTGGTTCTGGATGATGTTCGTTTTGTCTTTTAGTTGTAGTTTTGAAATTGTTGTGCGAGGCAGCAGTTTAGGTGTTTACCTATGCCGGCTTCTTGGTTTCTCTCTCCTTTCAGCATTTCTTGCATTGCTGTCTTGGTGGTAATAAACTCCGTTAGCCCTTTTTTGTCTGTGAAGCTCCTGATTTCCCCTTCAATTTTGAATCATAGCCTCTCTGGGCATAGTATTCTTGGATTCAGTCCCTTGTTTTGCATCACTTTGTTTATTTCATTCCATTCCATTCTGACATGATGTGTTTCTGTTGAGCTATCAGTTGATATTCTAATGGGATATCCAATGTAGGTAACTTCTTGTCTCCCTCTGGCAGCCTTTAAAACTCTTACTTTGTTGTTGATGTTTGCCAATTTAATTAGTATGTGTCTTGTTGTCGGTCTTTTTGGGTTCATATTGTTTGGGACTCTTTGAGCTTCTTGGACTTATGTGGCTTTTTTCTTCCCAACATCAGGGAAATTTTCTGTCATTATTTCTTCAAACAGCTTTTCTATTCCTTGTTCTGCTTCTTCTCCTTCTGGCTCCCCTATTATGTGAATGTTGTTTCTATTCACGTCATCTCAAAGCTCCTTTAAGCTCTCCTCCTGCTTTTTAAGTTTTCTTTCCCATTGCTGCTGTGTTTGTGTGGCTTTTCTACCTTGTCTTCTAACTCGCTGACACAGTCCTCAGCTTCTTCTAGTCTACTGTTGACACCTTCCATTGTTTTCTTTTTTGAAGGTATGTCATGCTTCATTTCCTCTTGATTTCTTTTCATGTTGGTGACATTCTCATTCAGCTCCTTATAATATTCATTGAGTTCTGTGCATTTGTCATACAGACATTTGAGCATCCTTATAACCTTTCCTCTGAATTCTTTCTCTGACAAGTTACTTGCCTCCATTTCATTTCATTTAATTTCTTTTCTGGTGATTCCTCTTTTTCTTTTTTTGGGGGGATTGTTTTTTTGTCTCCACATTTTTTGCTATAACGTTTTAATTATTTCTGTGTCTTAGATCCAACTGCTTTGCTACCCAAGTTCTTTTGGGGCTGGTGCTATGTAGTTGGTAATTTTTGGGACCCAGTGGTGCAGTCTCACAGATCCCCTGGGCTTGGTGATCTAGTGGAGCCCCCTACTTGAGCTATTTGTGTTCTCCTGATGTTGTTGGGTCTTGAATGTTAGTTTCTCATTCATGGATGAAGTCTCACCACAGATTGTCTGCTAATGTGACTAACCTCCATCTTCGTTGTGCAAGCTGTTGTGAATGTGATCATGGTTCTGGCTCTTGTGAAAAGGGTTTCCTGAGGTCTCACTGGTATGTGCTCACAGTGAGTTCCTGGAGTCCACGGCCTGGGAGGAATGGGTCTCAGGGCCTGAGGCTCAGTACTGTGACTTTGGCCAATTTTGTGTGACTCTTGCTTGGGTAGTGTCACTCTGCAACTCACTATGAGGGTCCCGGAGACTGTGACAGTGGGGGGCTGCTGTCCTGTAGTCTGTGGTTGAGGCAGAGGGACTCTGGCCATAGTTATTTCCCTCTGCAACTCACAAGGGGGTTCAGGAGCCAGCAGCTGGGGATATGGGAGTCTCAGAGTCTGTGGATGAGAGTGTGACCTTGTTCAGGAAAGCGAGTTCTCAGTAACTCACCAAGGTGTCCAGAAGAAGGCAGCCAGGAGGGGGAAGTTGTAGATACTGCTGAGGAAGCTGTGCGCCCTTGGTTAGAGAGACATGCACCCAATGGCAGTTCACAGAAGGGCTCAAGAGCTTTCTGCCACGCCTGTCTACTCATGGAGCCCACAGGCTGGAGCAGCTTGACCACAGAGACCAGTTTCTGGCAGCCGGGGAGGTGCAAGACCCAGCTTCTGCTGCAGGAGCCATGCACCCTTGGTTGGGTATGCTCGTGCCTTGCAGCAACTCACAGAGGCAACTGGGAGCTGCTTGCTGGGACAGCAGGCTAGAGGGACTTGCATGCTAGAGGGGCCTGTGTGCTGGAGCAACATGAGCATGATGTCCAGAGGTCAGCCACCGAGGAGGGGGAGGTCCCAGTCTCTGTTGCAGGAGCCACGGTCTTTAGTTGGATACACATGTGCCCAGTGGCGGCTCACAGAAGTGCCCTGGAACTGCTTTCTGGAGTGGCAGACTCTCAGGGGACCTACATACTATAGCAGCTCAACCACAGCATCTGTGAGCTGGCATCCAGGAAGGGGGAAGTCCGAGTTTCTGTTGCAGGGGCTTGAACGCCCTTGGTTGGATATGTGCGCACTCAGCAATAGCTCACAGAGGCGCCGGGGGTTACCTGCTGGGGTAGCGGACACTTGGGGGCCCCGTGTGCTGGATAGGTGTGACCGCAGTGTCTGTTGGAAGGCAGCTGGGAAAGGAGAAGTCTGAGTTTCTGCTGCAAGAGCCATGCACCCTTGGTTAGATACCCGTGTGCCCAGTGGTGGCTTACAGAGATGCCAGGGAGCCGCTTGCCAGGTTGGCTAGCTGGGGGGGCCTGCATGCTGGATTGGCACAACTGCAGTGTCTGGAGGTCAGCAGCTGGGGAGGAGGAAGTCCCAGTTTCTGCTGTGGGAGCCATGTGCCCTTGGAGGTGGATGTCCTAAGGTCTGCAGGTCTGTGGACGAGGCAGGAGGACTTTTGCTGGTGTAGCTGCAGGGTCCCGGACAGTGTCCACGGCCAGTCTGGATGATGGTGATATTGAGTTCCTAGAGGAGACTGCTCTCCCCTTCAAGATGGCATGGGCTCTGTGCCCAATTTTTGCAGCCTGGGAGTGCCCACAGTGGTGGCTGGGGCTCCCTGTCCAAGAGAGCCTGGTCTGCCAGCCCCTGCTACTCCTGCAAGGTCTTACTGTCCCTCACTCACTCACACACACACACCACACATCCACAAACTCCCCTTTCACCTCTTCACTCACTCACACCCTCTCCCTCACCTCTGTCCTGCCAGCCACCATCTTCTTCTCTCCCACATTCTATTATTTTAATGTAAAAATCTTATGGAGATTCAGGAGTTATTGTTGCTACTAGTGTGTGCAGCTCCATTGTTTCATTCTATATTGCATACATAGTGAATCCAGGGAGGAGGGCTGGAAATCATTAGATCATAGAAACATTCCAAGGAATTCACAACAAATGTACTTTCTTGATGTAGAGAAAAAGCTAGAAGAATCATGGTAACTTAAAAAAAAATCTTCTGCTGGCCCTAACAAGTTTGGCACAATGGATAGAGCGTCAGCCTGTGGAGCAAAGAGTCCCAGGTTCAATTCTAACCAAGGGCATGTGCCTTGGTTGCAGGCTTCTTCCTGGCTCTGGGCCCTGGACTGTGATCAAGCAGGAGGCAACCAATAAATGTGCCTCTCTCACATCAATTTTTTTCTCTGTCTTTCCCTCTCTCTAAAATTCAATGGAAAAATATCCTCAGGTGAGGATTAAAAAAAACAAAAACACAAAAAACAACAACACACCTTTCACTGATTTACAAAGGATAGGGTTATATAACTGTGTATTCTATTGTCACTCTAGCTAGAATATCATAGTATCTCAAATTCAGCATGTATCAAATGAACCTGTCATCATTTCCTTGAAACCTTAAACCCCTATTCTTTACTTCATCTCAGCAAATTAAATCTCTGTTTACCCAGGGCCTCAACCAGCAAACTGACTGTCATCCTAGGCTCTTTCTCCCTCCCTATCACATCAAATTCATGACCAATTCTTCTGCCTCCAAATTATCTCTAGACTACAATCACTTATCTTCAACTTCACCACCACTTTCCTAGTACAAGGTAGCATCATATCTTGCTTAAACCACAGTATTTTTCTGTTACTAGTTCTCCATGCTCTACCCTCCCAATTAAGTTTCTACTTTGTAGTCAGAATTATTCTAAAGTGAAAATTTTGTCTCTTAATAGCTCTTCATTTCCCTGAGGATAAAGTCCTCAGTTCCTTGCTTGACTTATAAGATCCTCACAGATTTGGACTCTATTTGTCTCTGTAGTTTCAACTTGCAAACTCTCCTTCTTCACATGGGTTGTGCACTCTAGGCATACTCAACTGTTTGACAACTGTGATGATTAATTTTATGTGTCACTGGCTTGACTACGGTACACAGATATTTGTTCAAACATTATTTTAGATTTTTCTTTAAGGTATTTTAAAGATGAGATTAACATTTAATTAGTAGACTTTGAGTAATGCAGATTATCCTCCATAATGTGGGCGAGCCTCATCCAATCAGTTGAAGGTCTTACTAGAAAAGACTGACACTGAATAAGAAAGAATTTTGCTAGTATATTACCTTCAGATTTAAACTGTAGCAACAACTCTTCAATGCATCTACCCTGAAGGTTTGGATTTGCCAGTCTCCACAGTTGTATGAGCCATCTTTTAAAAAAAAATCTCCTTTTCCTTTCCGTTCCCTTCCCTTTACTTCCTTTCCCTTCTATTCTCTTTTCCTCTATTTTCTTGTCCTAACTCTCATTCTCAAGAAACCACCAAGCTGTGAGGATGGCCAGGCTACAGAGTTGTATTCTGGTTGGGCATCCAAGCTTGGCTGTTAACTTAGAGCCAGCATCAACCACCATAGATGTGGGTGAGAGAACAAGACTTCAGATAATTCTAGTCACCAGTGTTCAAGTCTTATAGTTTTCCAGCTGAAGCTCCAGGCATTGTGGAGCCTCAACAATGATAGATACTGAATTATAGCACAGTGTCTCTCCAGAAGGGCCTTGGTGATTGGAGCAGACTAAATTTCAGCTCTCATTTTTCCCCTCAGTTAGACACCCTCATTCAGTGAACAACCTGAACAACCATATGCAGCCACCTTTACTGTCCTTATCTAAGCCCATGAGATCACACTTAGATTATGACAATAGCTTTTCAGTATGTTACCTGATCCTGCCTCCACTTTCTACTACCCTTCAATTTACCGTGCATGCTTCTGCCAAAATACAAATCTGATCATGGTACTCTGGTGCCGGGAACCAATTCCAGCATGTATTAATTACAATAGTTCCGTCAAAGGGTTGATGGGACTCGGTGGATTCAACAATGGCTGAGCCACATATGTAGTTTACCTGTTGGAAACGGCTAAATGGCACTTCCCCCAAACCTGAATAGGATTGTTAACTGCCAGACAGCTCAGGGCATTCTATTGCCTCCTGTTGGCCAAACACTTGAACAGCTGTAGGCTATTCCCCAATCTGACAATACCCTTTGATACCTTACCTTTTGAAGTGTATCATTTCCACCTTGCCTTAGAACAAATTGTGTTGAATAAAAGCATGGGTCCTTGGTCAAGGTAAGAGTCTTTAGCTCCTTTAGCTGAAGATCCTCTGACCCCCAATGCTTTTCAAAATTATCTTTCATCTCCGGACTCTTTAATCATCTATGCACAGCCCCTTTCTCCAGAATGCTGAACCCTTTGTAAGGCTGGGACAAGAACCCCGGCACTCTGGTACCTGAAATTCTGTGATGATCACTCTCCATTTTGTAGAAGATACATTCCAGATTCTTTAGCTTAATCCAAGGATCCTCCATGAGCTGAGGATCCTCTAGCCTTATCTCTGTGCCTGACACTCCAAGTTCTTGTAACATCAAAACTTAAAGTTCTCCATATGCTTCCTGCTGTTTTATGCTTCTCAGCCTTTGTTCCTTCTGATTCCTCTACATAGAATGTCTCATAGTCCCATACATCTCCTCTCCTTTAACTAAATTCTATTTATATTTAAGTTTCAGTTTGGTGTTACCTCCCCCAGAAATATTCTCCTTGACAATCCAGCTTGTGTTAAGGAAGGCATGAAGGTGGGGTGCTCCTCTGTTGTGCTTCCTTAGTTCTCAATGCATTTCTCTATCTTTTCACCACCATTATGGGACAGACCACATGGAATGTCAATGTTCTACTTATGTCTCTCTCTCTTCCCAACTAAATGGTCAGTAAAGATAAGGGTTTTTTCTTAATACTTTTCAAAAATATGTTTTTATTGATTTTTTTTAGAGAGAGAAGAAGAGGGAAAGAGAGAGTGAAACATCGATATGAGAGAGAAATATCAATCAGCTGCCTCCTGCACACTCCCTACTGGGGATCAAGCCAGCAACCTGGACATGTGCCCTGATCAGGAATAGAACCTGTGACCTCTCAGTTCATGAGAAAATGCTCAACCAACTGAGCCACACCAGCCACGGCAACTGGTGTATTTCACATTTTATTCCCAGCAAATAGCAGAGTGCCTGCCACATATTATGGGATTAAGATGTGTTTATTGAATGAAGTAATGAATAAATAAATGGAGAATCTTAGAATGCTAGCACCAAAAGGGATTTAATAAATCATCCAGTCTAATTTCCTTATTAAGCCCATGAGAAAACAGGACCAGACATGGTAAATAACTAATGAAAGTTACATAGCTAGTTAAAAATTAATCCAGGTTTAGGATCAAAATTCCTTCTCTCCCTGTCTTTCCATTTTCTATACCAGCCCTAAGCTTATTATCTGTTAAATATACAACCAAATAGACAGGTACTTTTCTTAAGAGAATTTTCAATTTATGAATCTCAGTTCAAATGCTTTTCTTCCCAATTTTCTGATAAATACCATCTGTCAACTGATATTTTATGTGAATGAAATAACAGAAGGTTTGTCCTCTTCATAAAGTGTTAGAAGTTAATACTTCCCGCTGTGATCCATATTTGGTTGCTTAAAGAGAAAGAGTCTTTTTCAGCATGAATAAGAAAAAATCTACTTAAAGATTAACTAATGCTTTTACAAACTGGTTGAATACAAAGTTGGTTTGATCCATATGAAACCTTTTTGAAAGTGCGACATGTTGGTTTTTTTTTTGTTTGTTTGTTTTTGAATAACTGTATCCCCTAAAAGATATCAGAAAAAGATTGACAATATTATCTTTGAAGCTATTGACAAATTTTCAAGGGATAAATGGATGATATACCAGTAGACACCATAAAAAGTAAATTTCTATATACACATAAAATTGTTAAAATAATAAGGCAAAAACAGACAAGAAAAAATTACTAGTAAACATGACAAAGAGTTAATATCTATATAATCCAAGAAGCTCATAAATTTCTAAGAAAAACATAAAGACATTCAATAGATAAGTGGGCAATTAAGATTAGCAATTTATAAAAGGAAGTGCTATTATTCAATAAGCATATGGGAAAATATTTAAAACCTCTAGCAATATATATATATAAAAGGCTAATATGCTAAGTGTCTGTCTGGGTAATGACGTCACGTAGCAATGCCCGGCTTCCTCTTTCTAGCGACTAGCCTTCTTGCAGTTTCTTAAGCCCAGGAACATGACTTGCTTTAGATCCAGGGGGAAACATTTCACACTGTAACCAAATGTCTGTGAAGCATTTTTCCATGCTTCATCTCATTTGATCCTCACAGAAGTCCTGGAAAGGTAGATAGGAGACTCGGTGGAATCTTATTTTCTTTTCATTAGCTGGAAAATGGAGATTTAGAAAGCTTAGAAACTTTGACCAGACTTAAAAGAAGTAAGAAATGGTGGAACTTGAAAACGACTTCAGGTTTTCTCACTGTGAAGAATATAGTCAAACACTGCAGCAGTTAAATATTTTACCCTTTGTTCTCCCTGCGTGTTTTATAATAATAATCTGCTTCGTGTTGATATTTACTGCTGTGTTGCTGACAATTACCTGAAAGAGAAGTTGGGTGCTACATTGGGCTGGAAAAAGTTTAGAAAAATCAGAAAGGAGGTCTAATTAAGCAAGTTTATTATATATATATATATATATATATATATATGTATATATATATATATATGCATATACATATATATATGTATACACACACACACACACACACATATATATATATATATATATATATATATATATATATATATATATATATATATATATATATATATATACACACACACACACATATATATATATGGCTAAGTTGACTCACGCATGCATGGTACATATAAAGCTCTTGCTGGCACCAATCACATGCATGTGTTCCCATCTGTCATTGTCAATCGTGAATTTGGTTGACACTTCTATTATAGAAAAAGGGCAAATATCGATATTAAAATATTTCTTCTAATTAATTTCCTTTCAATGTGCATGAATTCATGCACTGGGCCACTAGTTAAAGAAATAAAAAAGAAAATGTGAATGAGGTGTTTTTTATAGCTGTGAAATTAGGCAAAACCAAAATGTTATTGATCATCTATGATGTTCACAAGGTTGTGGGAAAACTGGCACCTGTTTATGTTACTGGTGGCAGTATAGGTTGGAATAAACATTTTGGGTTTGGATATGTATGACATATGGCTTGCTAAACTTACTTCTTAGAATTCAACCTCAGGAAATATTCAAAAAGAGAAAATAAGGTATAGCCATAAAAATGTCCATTTAAGTTTCATCTGAGATAGAAAAGTAAGAAACCACTTACTTTAATAAAGTAAATTATCTGGTGAAATAGTAATTATCTAAATGATGAGGAATTATACAATTATTACAATTATGATTTGGAAGACAATGTAAATGACACAGAAAATATTCATGACATAAATAGTGAAAAAAAGTATAAAGTAAGAATGTATATAACTATAGGATAATCATGGCTCCTCATATTCCCATGAAAGAGCTTTTGCTCCACTCCCCAGGAGGAAGTAGTATCAGAGAGAAATTTTAGGCCTTCTTTTTATCTAGTACTTTTCCCTCTCCTGGGGAGGATTTATATAATTAATAAGATATGTTTATTACTTATTCTATTGTGGGGCACTTGTTTTTCTCTCTACTCCTGCTTCAACCTATGATAAGGATATCCGGATCAAAACTCAGGACCTAGTTTCTCCAGCAAGCCAGCAAGTCTCCTGTTTTTTTGTCCCTCTGATTCCTGCTCATTCAGGGGGTATACCTTCTGTATAGCTAACTGGGTAAATGCCTTGTCTACAGACCCAACTCTCCAAATATGTAAGTCCAATGATATTAACTTGAGAGGAAGTAATCTGGAACCTCCACTTTGGCAACCAGTCCAAACCACTTCTTCTAATCTATCTTTACACTATAAGCAAATAATTATTTTTTATATGGTTCCTATGTCTACTTCCAGACTACTTTTAAAAATAAGAGAGAAGCCGAAACCGGTTTGGCTCAGTGGATAGAGCGTCGGCCTGCGGACTCAGGGGTCCCAGGTTCGATTCCGGTCAAGGGCATGTACCTTGGTTGCGGGCACATCCCCAGTGGGGGGTGTGCAGGAGGCAGCTGATTGATGTTTCTCTCTCATCGGTGTTTCTGACTCTCTATCCCTCTCTCTTCCTCTCTGTAAAAAATCAATAAAATATATTAAAAAAAAAATAAGAGAGAAAAAGGCTGAGTAATGAGCTCCCTTCAACCCCAAAACGGGAGCCTGTGGGGAATCCAGAAAAATTAAACCCATTTGATTTTTTAGAAATACAAATATGATTTTTAATTCTTTCCCTTTTCTTCATTTGGTTTTCCATTAATCTTGTTTCAGATATGAATAGCTCCAAACTCTAGGCAGGTAGTAGCTACTTCTCCTGAACTTAGTGGGTGCACCCCTGTGTGGGCTGTGTGTACTGTCTTATTGAGCCTTGATTGCTGTTGGCATCAATAGGAGGAATTGACCTCCAGGACAATTGGCTGTGAAGACCAGCTGTGACTACAGTGGAACATCCGCTGTTCAGGAGACACCACTATGGAGCAGCACTTGCTTCAGTGGAGCTTTGGTGCTCACTAAATCTGCCTTTTGAGTGTGTTGCTGGTGGATATGGTAGAGTTGTAATCTGGTATGGTCTGAAGCTGTCCACCAGGTGCACTGGCTCTGGGGCCACCCAGTAGATTCAAAGTCAGGCACTGCCTGTGCCCTGTCTGGGGCTACCTGCATGAGCTACAGAGAGAGCTGCAGATGGCTGCTGCTTGTGTTTGGCTTGGAGATGACCAGGAGAGGCCAAGATGTGAACCTAAGCAAGCTGCTGCTAGTGCCAGGCCAAAGGACACTTATGGAGGGGTATGGGGCACACTGAGTCCAGCTGCTACTTTCTTGAAAGATTTTAGGAGACTCTGAAGTCTGAGCCAGGACAGGTCATTCATATGTAAAAACTGCTGCAAACAGTTTGGGTGGGGCTGCAAACTGTGTGGAGCAGGATCTCAGGGAATCACCAGGAGATGCAATGTGGCTGAAATAAACCCAGAAGCCACTCTTTTAGGTCTCTGCAAGCTTTGTGAAGGCATGAGTAGTCATATTCCCCAGAGGTAGCTCTCAAGGGACCATTTATTTATATAAAAGTTGTAACTTTACCCAAGCTAATCTGAGAGAATAAAAGTGATGTAGAAACTGATTGGTAATGGAGAAAAAGAGTATAATTAGGGGATGATGAAATTCCTGGGCCTAGTCATTGCTCACAACCAGCAATACACCTGCTTTTCTACTTGGTAACTTAAACCAATAAATTCTCATCTTTCATAAGTTGGCTTGATTTGGAATCTAGCCAGAGTGTGACAACTGCAGATGGAAACTGTGTCTGAAACTGTATTCCATTAAGGGGTGCTTTTGTGGCAGTAATGAAGCTGCCCTGATTGTCATCCCAGCCTACTTAGGAAAATTGTACCAAATCCTATAATTAAACTTAATCTTTATCAGACAAAGACTATTCTGCATACAATCCATAAGAAGTCATATTTTAAATATCAACACCAAGTTTTGTTTTTTCACAAGATTAAGTCAAAATTGTTCAAAATCATCCACTGTTGTATTTCATCAATTCTGTTAGAATCACAGCAGGTATAAATGAGTAGCAAATTCATGAATTGTGCATTAGTTTATATCTTTTCCTCAAGGCTAATTGTTTGCTTTATTTTTTCTTCTATTAAAGCTGTCAGTACATAGTGATATAGGGTGAGCCTCAAATCTTGATGAGAAACAAGAACATTTTAAATATGTATATAATTATACAATGCCATAAAGTTTGTTTCTTTTTCCTTCTCACTAGCTCTCATCAAGAGTTTTCAAAAATTAACACAACCAGCTAGGGGAACAAATATGTCAACAAACATAGTTTATGCATCTACTGACTGCTCTCTTCATGAAGAATATTATCCAGAGCTGACCTTTAGCTATTAAGTGGTACAAATATTAAATTTTGTGTGTGTGGGGGGGCCTGAAATCTACACTGCAGGTTGTTTTTTAATCTGAGAGCTCCCTTTCCTGACCTACATGGCTGTGGGTGATGATTTTAGACACTGCACCTGGAGAATGAATTTGTTTTTCCTCAGCACACTGGAGAGTCTTTGCTTTTACAAAGACTACTAGATAAACCCTTCAGATGGCAGTCAATATTTACTTTGCCTCAGGTAAAATTCTGTTTCTCTTTTACTTTAAGTATCATTTGAGAATACAAAGAATATTGACCATGACCAGAACCTCCACATAATACTGTCAGGTATTTATTGGCAGAAACTGGACTTCCATACCCATTTTATAAATGAATGGGATTAGGTTCTAAATAATATCTTAAATATGTTGGAATGAAAAAAAATTGACAATCACAGGTCTATTCCTCAAGGTCTTTTTGTAAGTTTCATTTCAATACAAGTTTTATTTCCCTTTCCTTTCCATGATTATCTCATTAAGAAAAGGGGAAATCCAGATGTATTTTGTTCTCTAATCTGATGCACCTTTTCCATAACTATGACACTGACGTCAAGCTAATCTCCAGAATTTTGACTCATGCTCTTTTATTTTCCTCACAGATCTTATATGCTTCTAGTGAAGACTGAAGAGAAAGTGTAATCTCTCTAGGGTGTATATGTGTCAGGGGATATAGGCTGATGGGAAAGTTATATACATACTCTCAGATTCTGGCTATTAGTGAACAAAGGCATCCACAATGTCAATAAGCATGTGGCAAAAGGTTTGTTTATCATATTAGGAGGTCACTTACTCATTCAAGAATGCCATGTGCTCAAAATACAGATGAAGGTTATCAATAAAAATATTAATGAACATTTGTAAGGTGTGGATACATAGAAATGTGTAAAGTGGAGTTCCTAGTTATGAGTATTAGGAAGTGATATTTGTATATAATCATTTTACATAAACTTAACAGTTTGCAAAGCACCTTCATTGTAATCGGGTAAGATCAACAATGTTACATTTCTCTGCTCCTGTTCATAGCAAAATTCCTAAAAATTATTGCCTTCCTTCACTGTCTCTTCATTGACAGGCCAGTAGAGGACATTTGGCTCAAGTGGACTAGAAAGTCCTGAATGAGAAAGTGGCCCCAACCTCATTTCCTGGAACAGCCACTGGTTACCCTATCCAGCACAACAGGAGGCAGCTGCACTGAAGGGCCAGACAGCAGGCTAACAATAACAATGGCCACCTACAACCCATAGCCTCAATGGCCAGCACTAATCCGTCTGAAGGACAAAGAACTCCATCTAATCAGACTAGAACACTTACATCCCCTAGCCCAGTGGTTGGCAAACGGCAGCTCACGAGCCACATACAGCTCTTTGGCCCCTTGAGTGTGGTTCTTCCACAAAATACCACGTGTGGGTGCGCATGTACAACTTCGTGGCCCATGCGCAGAAGTCGGTTTTCGGCCTAAGTGAGTCTATTTTGAAGAAGTGGTTCTAACACTGAGCTACACTCAAGGGGCCAAGGAGCCACATGTGGCTCGCAAGCTGCGGTTTGCCGACCACTGCCCTAGCCTCTGCCCCTTGCGGTTTTTGCTCATAAAATTCAACCCCAAGGACAGCGGAGGCTGAGTCCTAATCTTCCCTGGTTGTGGCTCTATCCCCCATCCCCTCTAATAAACTCCCCTCTTGCTAGCTGTGTCAGCCTATTTCCTTGAGCAACTCCAATCTTACAGTCTTTACCTTTCATTGTCTCCTCAAACAACTCCGGCAGGCTTTTATCACACATTCTTCATCAACCACCTTTATTATATTTCTCAGTTAACTCCACATGACTATGTCTGTTGGTCAATTCTAAGTTCTTATTTTACTTAATCTCTCAGCAAAATTTGTTATTTTATCACTTCTCTCCCACCTTGAAACACTTCTTTCTGAAGCACTACTCTCTCTTCTCCTCCAGGCTCACTAGCCCTTAATTCTCAGTTTCTTTTGTTGATTTCACCTAATCTACTTAAATCTTTTAATGTAGGAGTGACCAAGATTAGATCCTTGGACTTCTTCCCTTCTTCAACTACACTTTGTTTTTAGGAGGTGATTTTCCTCTTTCATGGCTTCAAAAACCATCTATACACTAAAATTTCCAAATGCACCTCTCTATATCTAAGCACTCCCTAAGTACCAAAGACATTTTTTTTTTCAACTGCTGAGTACACATTTCTACTTAAATAGCTAATAAGAATGTTGAATTTCCATGTCTGCAAGAACTTACTATTCTCCCCCCAAAACAAACAAACAAACAAAAAACTATGACCTCTCAGTCTTCCCTATCTCAGTTGATGTCAATTTGAACCTTTAGCTTGATCAGATCTAGAGCCTCAGAATCATTTTTAGCACTCCTCTTTCCCTCACACACCATATATAATCCATCAAGAAATTGTGTTGGCCCTGCCTCCAAAATATGTCCCAAATTTGACTGTGTGTGTGTGTGCATGTGTGTGTGTGTGTGTGTGTGTGTGTGTGTGTTTACCTAGAATGTCCTCTGTGATTGTGCCATATTTTCCACTGCTTTTGATTTTCTTTTTTTAATGGTATAAATGCTTAATCTGTTTTTCCAGATTAATTAAATGAAAACATTTAAATCTTTAATTTCCTGGAACATGTCTATGTTGTTTTCTTTCAGATTATCTTTTTACAATTTGATTTTTTAATTACAGTTTACATTCTATATTATTTTGTATTAGTTTCAGGTGTACATATAATGGTTAGACAATTGTACAAAGTGATTCCCCCAATATTTCAAGTACCCACCTGTCATCATACATAGCTATTATTATATTATTGACTATATTCCCTATGCTGTACTTTACATCCTTGTGACTATTCTACCACTGCCAATTTGTACTTCTTAATCCCTTCATCTCTTTCACCCAGCCCTACACACCTGCCCCCTCTGGCAACCATCAGTCTGTTCTCTGTGTCTATGAGTCTGTTTCAATTTTTATTTTGTTCTTTAGATTCCACATACAAGTGAAATTATTGGTCTTTCTCTGTTTCAGTTAGCATAATATGCTCTATATTCATCGATGCTGTTGCAAATGGTGAAAGTTCATTTCTTTTTATGGCTGAGTAATATTCCGCTGTATCTGTACCACTACTTTTTTATCCACTTATCTCTTGATGGGCACTTGGCTTGCATCCATAGCTCTTTGCTATTGTGAATAATGCTACAATGAACATAGGGGTGCATATATTCTTTTGAATTAGTTCTTTGTGTTTCTTCAGATATATATCCAGAAGTAGAATCACTAGGTCATAAGGTAGTTCCAGCTTTAATTTTTTTATGAAGCTTCATACTGTTTTCCATAGTGGTGCACCTATCTGCATTCCCACCAAAAGTATACAAGGGTTCCCTTTTCTCCACATCCTAACCAATATTTGTTGTTAGTTGATTTATTGATGATAGCTTTTTTTTTTATAGGTGTGAGGTGATATCTCATTATGATTTTAATTTGTATTTCTCTGATAATTAGTGACATTGAACATCTTCCCATATATATATTGGCCATCTGTATGTTCTTGCCTGAACCTCCAACATATTAGGCACATTCACCTTAGAGTCTTTGTGCTATCTCCCGCTGCATGGAAAGCTCTTCCCTTAAATCTTTGAATGGCTGAATTCCTTATTACATTTTCATCTCTGCTCCGAAGTCCCCTTCTCGAGGAAGCTTTCATGGAACATTCTATCAAAAAGATAGATCATCCATTCTATCTGTCCCTCTCTATTCCTTTATTCTGCTTTATTTTTTTTCGTAGACCATACTACTTTCTGAAACTACATATTATAGTTTTGTTTCTACATTTATGGGCCACCTCTCCACTTAGAGTAAAAGTGGCATGAAGTCAAGGGCTTTGTTTTGTTCACCATGACAACCTTAGTGCTGAGCATATAATAGGTATCACAAAATACCTGTGGGATGAATAAATCAAACATCCTAATTTACATAAGAGAAAACTAAGGCATGGGAGATTAACTTGCCCAACGTCACAGGGACAGAGCTTTACTTGAAGTCATACTTCCATGGTATTTACTCTGGTTGAAATTACCCATACATACACACAATGCTTGAATAGAAAACCTCTGAGGTAAGGCCATATCACAAAGCTCTTTCATTATATACTAGTATATCAACAACATACTGCATAACACGAGGCAAAACCTAGCAGACTAGCATGCAGTAAATTTCTAATGAACACACCAATAGATGAGATTTAATACATAGATTTCTAAAGACAAGCCTATCACTGAACTAAAACTTCAACTTATGATACTTGTATTTATCCTTAAACATGTTATTTTTTAAATGAATGAGTTGATTACAAATAACTCATCTTTTAAGACTGTTCATTATTTAGCAAAAAAAAAAAATGGAGAGATGAAGCCAACATCCTTCTCTGCCTTCTGAAAATGGAAATGAGGCTCAGATATCCAGGACTGCACATTAATTTGACTTTTTAAAAATAGGTACTGACAACTTTAATAATTCAAGGCATAGATGTCGCTATCTTTGACATTAACTTTTTAATCTTTGGAGACTAAGATAGAAATACTTTCTTTTGTACAAAGTACAATAAAGTTTTCTTTAATTGCAGTATTTTTTAGATAACTCTGCTTCATGGTGCATTAATTCAAAACAGTGTTTTCTTTTCCTGAGAAAAAGAATGCTCTGTAGTCCTAGATCTGCACTATTGTCCATAAAATGCCTTTCAATTTATATAAAGTTCTAAGATGTCTGATTCATTTCTTTGTATTTCTTAGATCTTAGTCTTCAATGAGTTCTCCCTTTCAATGCAAATATACTAGGACAGAGTCCCCTTCCTCCTCAAGCAGCTCTACACTTTAAAGGATCTGTGAAATCCAAAGGGATCTGTTCTATCCACGGTGCTTTTATGGTACGAGTGTTGGCAAAGAATCACTTGTATCTATAAGTGGTATCCGTATAGGCAAGTTCTTCAACTCCTGATTAAACTGATTTTTTCTGAGTCAGAAGTTTGACATTGGTATGATTCTTCCTGGATTGACCCTATTTTTAGGACAGAGCCAAACATTGTATTGAGGGAAGGGGAAATGTGAGCTTTTGTGCAGAGAAAGCACCAGGCTCTACTTTGGAAGGGGAGCTACCAACCAGAACCATAAAGTCAAATTTTACATCTTTGAACAACTATAGAATTATTTGAAAATACTTTCATGAAATGAGTCATTCTTGGAACCCACCTTCAGTCTGTCTTCTACTTTAGAACAACATAGTTAATAGTTTTAGAGTCAAGAGAGCTGGGTTTGAACCCCAGGTTATTGGTTATTTGACCTTATGCAGGTTACAGAACTTTTGTGTCTCCATTTGCTTACCTGTAAAATGGGGATAATATTAGTCCCAGCCTCATAGAGTTTGTGATGTTAAAGGAACTGATGCTTATAAAATACTTAGCATGGTTCCTGACACATAATGCAATTCAGTAAATGGAAACTATTGCTGTTGGTGGTGTTGCCTTCATTAAGTGGAATTTTGTTTTATCTTTGGCACTTATCAATTGTGTGACTTTAAGCAAGTCAATTCACATCTCTGAATCTGAATTTCCTAATTTTTAAGTAGGGATACTAACAGTCTACCTGAAATGGTTGTTGCAATAATTACATAGGATAATCACTGTAAAGCACATAGCAAAATACTTGTATAAATAAACAAATAAATATTGATATTTTTGTTGCTTTCCTCTCTTCTTGACAACCCACATCTTTCCCTGGAATAAGAAATCTCTTAACAAGGAGGAAAAATGAATGTATGAGCTTGGCTGGTGTGGCTCAGTGGTTGAACATCAATCCATGAACCAAGCGGTCTCAAGTTTGATCCCTGGTCAGGGCACATGCCCAGGTTGCAGACTCGATTCCCAGTAGGGGGTGTTCAGGATGCACCCAATTGATGTTTCCATCTCTCTATCCCTTTCCCTTTCTCTCTCTCTAAAAACAATAAAAACATTAAAAATATAGAAGCATGGGAGGCAGGAATCTGACTGTGTTACAGGAATATCTGTATACAGAGGAAGGTGAGGAACTGATGAAACATAAGATATCATGACACAACTACATAATCCTATCTAATAAAAGGGTAATATGCAAATTGACCATCACTCCAACACACAAGATGGCCGCCCCCATGTGGACACAATATGGCTTCCACAAGATGGCCAGCAGGGGAGGGCAGTTGTGGGTGATCAGGCCTACAGGGGAGGGCAGTTGGGAGGGACCGGGCCTGCAAGAGAGGGCTGTTGGGGGGCACCAGGCCTGTAAGGGAGGGCAGTTAGGGGTGACCAGGCTGGCAGAGGAGGGCAGTTGGAGGTGAACAAGCCAGCAGGGGAGGGCAGTTGGGGGTGACCAGGCCTCTAGGGGAGGACAGTTGGGGGGTACCAGGCCTACAGGGGAGGGCAGTTGGGGGGTCCAGGTCTGCAGGAGAGGGCAGTTGGGGGGGACCTGGCCTGCAGGGAATGGCAGTTGGGGGGGTCCAGGTCTGCAGGGGAGGGCAGTTGGGGGGGACCAGGCCTTCAGGGGAGGGCAGTTAGGGGGAACCAGGCCTGCAGGAGAGGGCAGTTAGGGGGGATCAGTCCTGCAGGGGAGGGCAGTTGGGGGTGACCAGGCCAGCAGGGTAGGACAGTGAGGGGCAATCGGGACTGCAGGAGAGCAGTTAGGCATTGATCAGGCTGGCAGGGGAGTGGTTAGGGGGCAATCAAGCTGGCAAGCAGAAGCAGTTAAGGGCAATCAGGCAGGTAGGCAGGTGAGAGGTTGGGAGCCAGCAACCCTAGATTGTGAGAGGGATGTCTGACTGCCCATCTGGGCCCGATCCCAGGCATTCAGGCATCCCTCAAGGGGTCCCAGATTGGAGACTGTGCAGGCTGGGCTGACGGACACCCCACCCCACCCCCGTGCATGGATTTCATGCACCAGGCCTCTAGTCCTATATAATAAAGAGCTAATATGCTAATTAAACCGAACAGCAGAACGACCATCTGGATGACCTTCTGGACGACCATCCAGATGACCTTCCAGATGAAGCCAGGGCTGCGAGGGCCCAGCCTCTTGTATGAATTTCGTGCATCAGACCTCTAGTTTATACATAGGAAAAGAATTTAAATTTAATTAAAACATTGAAATACATTTTTAATTTTATGTTGTAGGAAAGGACAACGTAATGCATCAAATTTGATTAAGAATGAAATTGAGATTAGAAATAATTCCACAAAGTGATGAAACTGGAAGATTTATTAGGGGAGATTATAACAATTAAATTAATCCCCTAGCTCTTTTTAGGAATTAAAACCCCTGCCCACTTTGAAGTTATTGGAAAGGAGTACTTGATCTCATGTGACCATTGGCACAGCATAATTCTTCTGTATCATCTTATTACATAATCTTCGTATGTAAGAGTTTTGAATGCTGTTCATAGATCAATTTCCCCCAAAGTAGGTACTCAGTGTAGACATATGAAGTGTTGCTGTTTGTGCAATATATGAAAAAAATTAATAAAAAGGCCCTATCCTATATAATAAAAAGCTAATATGCAAATTGTCCCCTCAGGAGTTTGACCAACTGGGAGTTTGACCGCTTGCTATGAAGTGCGCTGACCTCCAGGGGGCAGCACAGAATGAAGGAAGGCCCTGGCCTGCAGCTGGCAGCCAGGGGAAGGAAGGCCCCAATTGGTCCTGATCGCCAGCCCAGCCTACGGACCCTACCCATGCAGGAATTTTGTGCACTGGACCTCTAGTATAAAATATTCAAATGTGCACAATCAGAACTTCCAATCTCATGACTTTTATAGAATATATTTTTAGAAATTGAAATCTGGTAATGTTTAGGTATGTGTCAGATATCAATGCTCTAAATGTCCTCGAATTGTTTTTTAAATAACTTTTAGAACCTGTATAACAAATGCTTCAGACATTCTATGTGCTAATTCTAATCAGTAGCCTAAGTATCTAAATAATATCCTATCTAATAATAGAGTAATATGCAAATAATCACTCCGCTACACTCACAAGCCATGCCCACCAGCCACGCCCCAGCCACGCCCACCATCCAATCAGCGTGAGTATGCAATTAAACTGAAAACGTGGCCGCAGCCCCGCCCCCCAGCATCTCCCGGTCTCTGGGAGTTAGAGAAGCCAGCGCCTGAGGCTGGCTGCAGCCACGGAGACCAAGAAGCTGCCTGCCCCGTGATCTCAGGCCTCAGCCAGCCGGAGAAGCGGTTCACCCCAAGTCCTGGGGGAGACAAGAAACCAGGTGCCAGTGCCTGAGGCTGGCTGCAGCCTGGGAGATGAACAAGCCACCTGCCTTGTGATCCCAGGCTGCAGCCAGCAGCAGAAACCTCAGGTCCGCCTGCCGCACCTCCTGGGGGAGACTGAGAAATGGGGCCTCAGCGCCTGAGGCTGGCTGCCACCTGGGAGATGAAGAAGCCGCCTGCCCCATGATCCCAAGCTGCAGCCAGGTGGAGAAGCCACCCTCCCCACATCCTGGGGGAGACAAGAAACCAGGTGCCAGCACCTGAGGGTGGATGCAATCTGGGAGACGAAGAAGCCGCCTGCCCTATGATCCCAGGCTACAGCCAGCTGGAGAAGCTGCCCACCCCATGTCCACCCACCCCACGTCCTGGGAGAGATGGAGAAACCGGGCCCCAGTACCTGAGGCTGGCTGCAGCCTGGGAGATAGAGAAGCCGCCTACCCTGCAGTCCTGGGCACCAGTACCTGCGGCTGGCTGTGGCCTGGGAGACAGAGAAGCCGCCCACCCTGCAGTCCAGGTGCCAGCACCTGCAGCTGGCTACAGCCTGGTAGATGGAGAAGCCGCCTACCCTGTGGTCCTGGGTGCCAGCACTTGCAGCTGCAGCACAGGCGAAGCCCCCTGTCCACCATCCCCTGAGGCTGCAGCCAGCCTGGGCGCCTATGGCTGACCAGAGGGAGGGAAGCCCGGATCCTGGGTGCCTGTGGTCAGCTGAAGGAGGGAATCCTGGGTACCAAATGCAGGCCAAGGCAGAGGTGGTTAGGGGCAATCAAGCCAGAAGGGGAGCAGTTAGGGACAATCAGGCTAGTAGGCAGAAGCAGTTAGGGGCAATCAGGCAGGCAGGTGAGCTGTTAGGAGCCAGCAGTTCTGAATTGTGAGAGGGATGTCCAACTGCTGGTTATCCCATGAGGGGTCCCAGATTGGAGAGGGTGCAGGCCAGGCTGAGGGACACCCTCCCCGCTGCCCCCCGTGCATGAATTTCGTGCACCGGGCCTCTAGTAAATATATTTCCAAATGCTTAAATGGCTTAGTTATATGGGATGGTGGGTTTTTAGAAAACTTGTATAACATGGTTTAAAATAGCATTTTCCTAGAGTGTCAGAAAGTTTGATGTGCTTAAATTGTTACTTAAACTATTATTCTAAAAACTCATATTCCGGCCCTGGCTGGTTTGGCTCAGTGGATAGAGCGTCGGCCTGCGGACTGAGGGGTCCCGGGTTCGATTCCAGCCAAGGGCACATGCCTGGGTTGCAGGCTCAATCCCCAGTGGGGGATGTGCAGGAGACAGCCGGTCAATGACTCTCTCATCATTGATATTTCTATCTCTCTCTCCCTCTCCCTTCCTCTCTGAAATCAATAAAGAAATATATTAAAAAAATAAATAAAAAAAATAAAAACTCATATTCTGAATTCTCATTTATGACTGCTCAGATGTACATATTTATGGTATTGATTTTTACCAAGAATAGTTTTATAGGAAATTTGTGACTCAACAGATTCCAATTTTTTAATAATTTTGCTTCTGCTGTTATTAGGTTTTGATGCCTAGACTGGTTAGAAATAAAAAACTAAAAATAAAACTGAACCAATTTAGGTAATTTATGTGAAAAATAATTGGACAATAACACAAGTCACAAGTCATAACTTAGCAGATGCTCAAAACAATCTTGGGGATAACCAGAAGGGTTTGATTTTAAATGGTTATTTTTCAGTAGTAACAATCAGTTTGTAAGATGCTATTTATCTGTATTCAAATCTTTGATTTATTTATTTTTTCTAAATTGCTTTTTACATACAAACAGAGGCTCTTACTTTGAGGAGTCTCAAAGTAATTTTAAATTAATTTTCACTATATTTGGGAAGGATGTGAATGTTTTACCAGAAAACAAGTGATTAGTGAAGGGGATGTGTATGGATTCCCAGAGCTGCTATACACTCACTAGTGGTATTAAAATGTGGTTTCTAGCTTTGATATTTGTTTTTTGTTTTTTTTTCGGGGGGGTGATGATTATTAATTAAAAGGAAATATCACACTTTAATGTATGCTTTTTACTGGTTACCACTAATGTAACCATTTAGAAATAAGGACAAAAATATTTGTTACATATTTTTATTTACACATTACTTTTTTATTGTTAAATGATACGTGGTACAGAGAATACATAATGGATGTAATACTGCCACCTCTTGGTTATGTAAATAAGTTGCTCTGCAATCATAATTCTCCCTATTCAAATAGTAAAATGCAAGTACTTACAAGTCAACCAAGTCTTTACTATTGTGGTTTAACAAAAACAGTTGTAAATAAATATACATGCATGTGTGAATGCTTTAAGAGCCTCTAAAAGGTACATTATTTATGCACTAAAATATACCTGTGCTTATGAAATGACAGTGACATTTTGTGCTGCATCATTCCAGAAAGCAATTTTCGGAGTTGGAATAACTTTACAGTTGTTCAGAGTATCCTTTATTCAGTCAAGATCAAGTTAATCCAACCTATGGTTAAGTATAATCAAAAGCATAGAAATACAATTCTTTTCTTTCTTTTACTTATTTTTATTTATATTTATTGTAGACAGTATTACAGATGTCCCCCATTTCCCCCACCTTTGCCCCCCTCCACCCAGTACCTTTTTCTTTCTTTTAAAAATGCATGTGCTCATTTTAATCACTTTAGCAAAGTGTTAGATAACCAGAGTACACACCAGAAAAGCTGGCATTTTCTTATTAAAGAAGGTCTAAAACCTTGACTGAATTAAGTGTCCCAGGAACAAAAAGTCGATATGACTATTCTTTTTCCCTTCACTGAAGTAGGGAGTAGCTTATAAAGAAAACATGCAGGGTAATATTCCTGTGGATGGGTGGTTACTAAGATAAAATACTTATTTCTGCAAAAATGGAAAGAACTAACCATTACATCAGTAGTGCCATTTGGATAAATATTTTACTATTTTAATAACAGCTCTTATTTCTACTATACTTTATATTTTACACAGCCCCTCCACATTTATTAGCACATATGATCAGATAGTCAGTTTACTTGACAGTGGGAGCACACAATGCAGTCATGAAGGATCCACTGCCATTTTGTCTGTCAGATAGTCAGTGGTGCTCTTATTCAAGTCAAGCAATAGTATAAATATGGTGTTGTGCAGACACAACGGTGACTGGTGACACTGTCAGCAGAAAGGATACACACTTGGTGACTGGTGAGAGCAGTAAGGATGGTCATACATATCTGTTTTCTTGTTTTACCTGGCAACCAAACACTGGACCATGATTGGGGACATCATGTGTTACTCTTAAATAAGTTATATTATATGCAAAAGTTTTAGGGAGGAAAGAACAAATATCAAAACCCAGGAGAGACCCTCAAGACTATCTAGTCCAACTGTCTTTAAAAATGGAAAAACAATGGTCCTTCAGTCCTTAGAAGACATATAAATGGCTCACCTAGAATATGGGTGGCAAAGCAGAACCAGAAGCCTGTTGCCTAACCACAGGCCAGTCCCCTTCCACCCCAATGTGGTATCTTTGGGCTCTTTAGTCCTGGTTTCAGCCTTCAGATGTCTTCAATTGTAGGAATTAAGATCTGTTTTCTTCAGAGTGGCTTTCTAGTTATAAGTGCTAAGGGCTTTTAAGCCACACTCCCTTATTCAATGCCCCAATCAGTGAATCCTATCGATTTTAGGAAATTATTACAAGTATAGGGGGAATACCTAGGTCAGGTGTACTTTTAAAATCCAGTACATAACCTCTTATAATTTTAGAAATAAGTGGGTACACCTCAAATGATAATTTCAGACAACTCACCAAAGAGGAAGTTAAAAAACAGGCCTATAAAGCTTTACACAGACAATGGAAAACCTGCTACCCAGAGAGAAGTGGAGAAGTGTCTTGAATAAGTTCTCACAGCAGGATTGCGGTCTAGTGATGGCTGGTACTTATTCTGCAGCACATTAATACGTGTATTATTGCTCTAGTACATCAACTGACAAGGCATTGGGAGGAAGAGTTTTTAAACAGTAAAAGAAAATTTGAGACTAGCGGGTGCTCCATAGAGGTTCATTGACCCTGAAGGGATTGTGTAGAGTAACAGCTGGAAGAAGGGATACTCATTTTCTTAAATTGAATTTCCATCAAATAGCAGTCTTTTTTCTGTTTCCCACTGTTCTCATTGACTGACCTGAGACCTGAACTAGTGTTGAGGAGAATTTAAAATAATCCAAATAAGTTAGAGACCCAGCTATGCTATGTTTTACTGACCCAATAATTAGTATCTGTACCTCAAACTATGGAATAAAATAATACGTTTGTCAGAAAAACTTGGTTTACATAGGCCACAGAAGCAACAAAGAGGCTCAGGCAAGGGACTATAGATCACTCACGTTTCATGTTATAATTTTGCATTGACCTCTGAAGCAGCAACTATTGCAGTGATTGGGATCCAGGAAGGGATTCTTTCTGTCATTTGGCAGTCATACAGAGTTGGAAATAGAAGAGCTTTGAACTTCAGGTAATGAAGGTTTCTCTCAGTCAGTTAATGTGAGACATTCTCAACCGAATGACTTGTATGCATGCATATAAGAGACATTGTCATTTGCTTGGCAACCAGTTGGATCGGGGCCATGCAAGGCCAGCCAGAGCACATCGCTTCCATTAAGAGAGGCAAGGCACATAGTGCTGTGGAGGAAGTGGCCTTTGGGGGCTGAGCCACTATCCTAAAACTGCATGTTGTAAATATTATTGCATTTAATTACTGGAACAAGCTAGATTGAGAAAGTATATGTGAGATTGTATTTTGAATGATGCATGGAAATGTGATATTGTGGGCCTGCATGTGCTATGTGTCTGTGGATATACTTTGTGGTTTGTGTAAAGCACTGTGAAGGGATGGGCACTATAGGGTATGTGTGATGTGTATGTTGAGGGCAACAGCGGGGCATTCCATTCACCAATAGCTCAGCTAGGTGAAGAGGATAGTGAGCTAGTATTGAGATCACTGAGGGGCAATGAGGAAACTGATATTTTGAAATTTCTGGGACTTAAGACCAGACATCACCTTAATCAGAAATTTTGGACCTCTATTAGCTTTCAAACCATGGCTAATAATAATAGTTACAATTTATTGAGCATTTACTGTGTACCAGGTACTGTGCTAAACTTTTTCCATGTATGAGTTCATTTCATTTTTTTTTTTTTTTTGGTTTGAGTTTATATCTCTACTTTGTTTTTTTTTCATTTTTTTATTAAGGTATTATATGTGTACATATCTTACCATTGCACCCCCAACACACTCCCATACATGCCCTCACCCCCCAGAGTTTTGCGTCCATTGGTTATGCTTATATGCATGCATACAAGTCCTTCAGTTGACCTCTTATCTCCCCCACCTCTCCCTAACCTTCCCCCTGTAATTTGACAGTCTGTTTGATGCTTTACTGTTTCTGTATCTATCTTTTTGTTCATTGGTTTATAATGTTCTTTATTATCCATAAATGAGTGAGATCATGTGGTATTTTTCTTTCATTGACTGGCTTATTTCACTTAGCACAATGTTCTCCAATTCCATCTGGGTGGCTGCAAATGGTAAGGATTCCTTCTTTTTTATGGCAGCATAGTATTCCATTGGGTAGATGTACCACAGTTTTCTGATCCAGTCAGCTGCTGACGGGCACCTAGGTTGTTTCCAAATCTTAGCTATTGTAAATTGTGCTGCTATGAATATAGGGGTGCATATATCCTTTCTGACTGGTGTTTCTAGTTTCTTAGGATATATTCCTAGGACTGGAATTACTGGGTCAATTGGGAGTTCCTTTTTCAGTTTTTTGAGGAAACGCCATACTGTTCTCCACAGTGGCTGCACCAGTCTGCATTCCCACCAGCAGTGCAAGAGGGTTCCTTTTTCTCCGCATCCTAGCCAACACTTGTCGTTTGTTGATTTGTTGATGATAGCCATTCTGACAGGTGTGAGATGGTACCTCATTGTCGTTTTGATTTGCATCTCTCGGATAATTAGTGACTTTGAGCATGTTTTCATGTGTCTCTTGGCCTTCCTTGTCTTCTTTAGAAAAGATTCTATTTAGGTCTGTTGCCCATTTTTTTATTGGATCATTTATCTTCCTTTTATTAAGTTGTATAAGCTGCCTGTAGATGTTGGAGATTAAACCTTTAACAGTGATAATATTTGCAAATATGTTCTCCCATACAGTGGGCTTTCTTGTTGTTTTGTTGATAGTTTCTTTTGCTGTAAAAAAGCTTTTTATTTTGATGTAGTTCCATTTGTTTATTTTTTCTTTAGCTTCCCTTGCCCCAGGGGCAGTATCAGTGAAGAAGTTCTTTCGGCATATGTCTGAGATTTTGCTGCCTGTGGATTCCTCTAGTGTTTTTATGGTTTCCCGTCTTATGTTTAAGTTCTGTATCCATTTTGAGTTTATTTTTGTGTGTGGTATAAGTTGGTGATTTAGTTTCATTTTTTTGCATGTATCTGTCCAATTTTCCCAACACCATTTATTGAAGAGACTGTCTTGACTCCATTGTGTGTTCATGCCTCCTTTGTCTAATATTAATTGAGCATAGTGGTTTGGGTCAGTATCTGGATTCTCTATTTTATCCCATTGATCTATATGTCTGTTCTTGTGCCAGTACCATGCTGTTTTGAGAACAGTGGCTTTGTAATACAGCTTGAAATCTGGTATTGAGATCCCTCCTACTTTATTCTTCTTTCTCAGGATTGCTGTGGCTATTCAGGGTCTTTTTTTATTCCAGATGAATTTTTGGAGAGTTCTTTCTGGGTCTGTGAAATATGCTGTTGGTATTTTAATGGGGAGTGCATTGAATCTATAGATTGCTTTGGGTAGTATGGACATTTAATGATGTTGATTCTACCAATCCATGAACATGGTATGTTCTTCCATCTGTTTACATCTTCCTCTATCTCTTTTTTCAGTGTCCTGTAGTTTTCCGCGTATAGGTCTTTTACTTCCTTAGTTAAGTTTATTCCTAGGTATCTTAATTTTTTTGGTGAGATGGTAAATGAGATTGCTTTTTTAGTCTCTCTTTCTGTAAGTTCACTATTGGTGTATAGAAATGCCATAAATTTCTTCGCATTAATTTTGTATCCTGCTACATTGCCAAATTCATTTATTAAGTCTATTAGTTTTTTGATGGAGTCTTTCGGGTTTTTTATGTACAATATCATGTCATCTGCAAATAAGGACAGCTTTACTTCCTCTTTTCCAATTTAGATGCTTTTTATTTCTTCTTCTTGTCTAATTGCAATGGCTAATACTTCCAGTACTATGTCGAACAGGAGGGTTGAGAGTGGGCATCCCTGTCTTGTTCCTGTACTTAGGGGAAATGTTTTTAATTTTTGCCCATTGAGTATGATGTTTGCTGTGGGTTTATCATATATAGCTTTTATTATGTTGAGGTATGTATGATCCTTCTATTCCTACCTTGTTGAGAGTTTTTATCAAGAAAGGGTGTTGGATTTTGTCAAATGCTTTTTCTCCATCAATTGATATGACTATGTGATTTTTATCTCTCAATTCGTTTATGTGATGTATCACATTTATTGATTTGCAGATATTGTACCACCCTTGCATTCCTGGGATAAATCCTACTTGGTCATGGTGTATGTTCTTTCTGATGTACTGCTGTAGCATATTTGCTAGAATTTTGTGGAGGATTTTGGCATCTATGTTCATGAAGGATATTGGCCTGTAATTCTCTTTCATTGTGTTGTCTTTATCTGGTTTTGGTATTAGGGTGATGCTGGCTTCATAAAAGGAGCTTGGAACTGTTCCTTCCTCTTGAATTTTTGGGAATAGTCTGAGGAGGATAGGTTTTAGTTCTTCCTTGAATGTTTGGTAAAACTCTCCTGTGAAGCCATCTGGTCCCGGGCTTTTGTTTGCAGGAAGCTTTTTGATGACTGCTTCTATTTCTTCCATAGTTACTGGCCTATTGAGCTGTTTAGATTCTTCCTGATTGAGGTTTGGAAGGTTATATTTTTCTAGGAATATGTCCATTTACTCCATGTTGTCCAGTTTGTTGGAATAGAGCTGTACATACTATTTTTTAACAATCCTTTGTATTTCGGCGGGGTCTGTTGTTATTTCACCTCTGTCATTTCTGATTTTGTTTTTTTGGGTCCTCTCTCTTGCTTCTTTGTGAGCTGGGCTAGAGGTCCATCAATCTTGTTTATCTTTTCAAAGAACCAGCTCTTGGTTTTGTTGATCTTTAGTATTGATTCTTTGGTCTCTATGTCATTTATCTCCGCTCTGATCTTTGTTATTTCCTTCCTTCTGCTTACACTGTGCTTTTCTTGTTGCTCTTTTTCTAACTCTTTGAGTTGTAGGGTTAGGTAATTTATTACCATTGTTTCTTGTTTTTTTGCAGTAGGCTTGTAGAGCTATGAACTTCCCTCTCAAGACTGCTTTCGCTGTGTCCCATAGATTTTGGATTATTGCGTTTTCATTGTCATTTGTTGTCATGATGTTTTTATTTCTTCCTTGATCTCTCTGGTAACCCAATCCTTATTTAATAGCATGCTGTTTAGTCTCCATGTGTTTGATTTCTTTGAATTGTTTTTATTGTAGTTGATTTCCAGTTTTATGCCACTGTGATCTGAGAAGATGCTTGGTATGATTTCTATCTTCTTGAATTTGAAGAGACTTTGCCTATGTCCCAACATATGGTCTATCTTTGAAAATGACCCATGTGCACTTCAGAAGAATGTATATTCTGTGGCTTTGGGGTGAAATGTTCTGAAGATGTCAATTAATTCCATCTGGTCTAGTGAGTCATTTAGGATTGATGTTTCTTTGCTGATTTTTTGTTTAGAGGATTTGTCCAATGGTGATAGTGGGTTATTAAAATCTCCTACTATGATTGTATTGCTGTTATTCTCTCCCTTGATATCCTCCAGGAGTTTTTTTTTATGTATTTGAGTGCTCCTGTATTGGATGCGTATATGTTTACCAGAGTTATTTCTTCTTGTTGGATTGTTATGTTTAGTATTATGAAGTGGCCTTTCTTATCTCTTGTTATGTCCTTCACTTTGAGATCTAATTTGTCAGATATTAGTATTGCTACCACAGCTTTTTTCATTTCCGTTCTCTTGGAAAACCTTTTTCCATCCCTTCACCCTCAGTCTGTATGCGTCTTTTTTTCTGAGGTGTATTTCTTGTATACAGCAGATTTATGGGTCTTGTTTTCTTATCCAATCTGTTACCCTATGTCTTTTGATTGGGACATTTAATCCATTTACATTTAAAGTTATTATTGATAGGTACTTGTTGTCGCCATTTTTATTCTTTACCCCTGTGTTCCTTCTTCGCTTCCTACTTCTTTTTTTTTTACAGCAGACCCTTTAGCATTTCTTGCATTGCTGGTTTGGTGGTGATAAATTCCCTTAGTCCTTTTTTGTCTGTGAAGCTCCTGATTTCACCTTCAATTTTGATTGATAGCCTTGCTGGGTACAGTATTCTTGGATTCAGCCCCTTCCTTTGCACAACTTTGTATATTTTATTCTATTCCCTTCTGGCCTGATGAGTTTCTGTTGAGAAATCAGTTGCTTGTCTGATGGGGGCTCCTTTGTATGTAACTTTCTGTCTCTCTCTGGCCGCTTTTAAGATTCTTACTTTGTCGTTGGTGTTTGCCAGTTTAATTATAATGTGCCTTGGCGTCGGTCTTTTAGGGTTCATTTTGCTTGGGACTCTGTGAGCTTGTGGATTTGTGTGGGTTTTTTCTTCCCTATATCAGGGAAGTTTTCTGTCATTATTTCTTCAAACAGGTTTTCTATTCCATGCTCAGTTTCCTTTCCTTCTGGGACCCCTTATTTTGCGGATATCATTTTGTTTCATGTTGTCCCAAAGTTCCCTCAGGCTCCCCTCCTGCTTTTTAATTTTTTTTTTCTAGAAGCTGCTCTACTTGGGTATTTTTTCCATCTTGTCTTCTAGCTCACTGATGTGGTTCTCCGCTTCTTATAGTCTACTCTTGATGCTTTCTATTGAGTTCTTTGTAGCAGTGATGTCATTTTTCATTTCTTCTTGGTTCTTCTTCATTTCCTCTTGGTTCTTACTCATATTGTCGAACTTGTCTTCCATTCTTTTCAGTCACGTTATGACCATTTCTCTGAATTCTCTCTCTGATGGGTTGCTTACTTCTATTTTGTTTACTTCCTTTTCTGGTGATGCCTTCTTTTCTTTCCTATGCAGGCTGTTTCTTTGTCTCCCCATGGTCTCTCTTCTCAGGATGTCTGGTTATGTAGTTTTCTCTCTCCTGCCACTTCATTTAACTCCTTCAGAACCGGTTCCTCCTCAGCACTGCAACTTTCAATAAAAAAGAAACAACACTTAAATTGTGTTTTGTGTATTATTCATGTCCACATCCACTTTACAGAGTTAAGTCCCAGAGGGAGTTAGAATAGAGGGACAGAGAGGCTGGAGCAGAGACCAGGACAGATGGGGACCAGGCCCATTTCATTCTTATAACAATGCTGTGAGGTAGGCAATATTATTACCCAGTTTCTGTGGATGAGGAAACTAATACACAGGGTGTTAAAGTAATTTGCCCAAAGTGACTCAACTAGTAAATTAAAGAACCAGAATTTGAATCCAGGCAACCTGGCTACCTAGCCCATGCTTTTCTTTCACTGTTCTCTACAGTCTTTTATCTCTCACCTCCCTATAAAAATCCAGTTATTCTGAGGAATCCAACCCTTTCCTTATACAAATAAGGAAATGGAAGCCAGGAGGGGAAGAGCAGCTTGCATTGGGCCCAAGTGGCCATTGGTAGAGCCCACTCTCACATACACCTTGTTCTTTCTTTGATACTGGTCCACCAACTCCCAGGTGGTGTTGGGGGGGCACCTTCTCCATGAGCAGCAGGCACAATTCTGGTCCTAGTGTCATCAGCATTCTTCATTTCAAGGAGTTGAGCACAGTTGTTCAGGAAAATAATTATTTTTGCTGGTTTGAAAGCAAAAGGAATAATTCCATTTTGTCTCCCTTTGTCATTAATGTTGTGAATGGAGTATATTTTGTTCAAGGCTGCATGCATATGCACCTTTCAAAGTACTCCAGTCTAGTAGGATTTAAATGCTTGGGGGAATGATTGACAAATCTAGTGAAACACCCCAGAGGGCACTAATCCAGGAGAGGAACATTGATGTGAGAAACATCCATCAGTTGCCTTCTATATGCATGCTGACCAGGGATTGAACCTGGGACCTTTCAGTGTATAGGATGATGCTCCAACCAAGTGATCTACACCAACCAGGGTCTTTCTTTAATAGTTAAAGTACTAAGGAAGGATCTGTGCTAAGACTGGAGGCTAAGCCATAGGAATATGAAGATTCACTTATGAATGGCTCTTGGTGATACAACAAAATGAAATGAAGTAGATGGAATTGCAAAATGCCTTTTAACTTTAAACTTTATGCCATATATGTGTGATAAGAAAAACAAGACCACAAATGATTGATCAATGTTTCTGACCGTCTTAATAGACAAATTATATGGACTGCTTAGATGCTAGAATCATTTATGCATGAATTAGGTAAGGCTGCCTACCTAAAAATGAGCTGGCTGCAGATGAAGTAGCCCTAGCAGTGGTTGTGAGATATTTCCTCCCTAAATTTTTGGAGCAGCATATGGCACATCTAGTTGTCTACTAATTTGGAAATATGGTGTTTTTAACCAAGAAGCAAGTTCTAGACTTGGAAGAAATAGAAACAAAGCTCAGCTTGTAAATCAGGAATGCACATTATGCAATTTACACTGGAAATGTGGCAAATGAGCCCCAAAATGAACTCACTGTATAAATCAGTGGATGAAATAACTTTCCATAAAAATGTCAGAATAGCTATAGAGAATAAGAGGAAGCTTATGTAAGAGTTCAACCTTCAAAAGTGGTTAGGCTCCTTACCTTGAACCAGGAAACAGGACAGAAGATTGACAGTTCTGGAGGGTACAGGCTCCTCTGGTTAAAAAAAAAAATGAATAGAAGTTAAACCATATGGTTCTGAACTTTTTTATTTCACTCATATGTGAAATATAAAATTGAAAGCAGCAAATGAATAGACAAGACAAACAAATAAAACTCATAGACACAGAGGATGCTGGAAGATGGTGACTGGCAGGAAGGTAGGGAGGAGAGAGTGTGAGAGAGTGAGGGAACAATAGAGGAGTGTGTGGACGTGTGTAGTGTGTGTGTGTATGAGCTAGAGACAGTTAGATCCTGCAGGTCTTCCAAGTGGCTGCCAAACCAGGCTGTCTTACACGGCAGAGCCCTGCGGCCACCGCAGACACACCAGGGGCGGCCAGCGCAGGCACAGAGACCACGCCATCTTGAAAAACAGAGCTGCTTGAGACTAGGATCCTGGCCTCAGCACCACCCAGTCTGGTCTCAGACGCAAACCAGGACCCTGCAGCCACTGGGGACAGAGACCTGTGACCACAGTTGCAGACCCACAGACACCAAGAATCCAGACATCCCGGCCACAGATTTCTGTGAGTCACAGAGTCCATCCCTCTCCCCACAGGCTCGCAGCAGAGTCAAAGGAACTGCTAGACCTGCCCCTCTCACGGGCCTCACCACAGCTGAAGGAATTTGAACCTTGGAGCACGCAGACACTGGGAATCTGTTCCCCACAACACAATAAGCGACACCTGACTTCGATTCTGGGCAAGCGCACATGGAAGTCTGTTTTCGACAGTGCAAGAGTGGACCTCCTGCCGACACAGTGCTACAGTGCAACTGATCCCCCAAACTGACCAGGACCCTGATTCTCCAGGTGAGAGGCAGCACTGAGCATCAGTGACTTGACTCTGTTTCTCATCGTGTGCGCCTGGGATCCCTGATTTCCAGTGCATTCACACTAAGAGTAAGTGACTCCAATTCTTGGTGCATACACACACAGGGACCCTGATTCTCAGCGCGAGGCTGCACCAAGCAACAGAGACTCTGATACTCGATTCTTGGTGCAGGCACAGGGGAACATGCCAGGGGAGGTCTCTGTTTCAGCGTGGCGTAGGCTGGGTCCCTGATTCTAGGTGCATGCATGAGGCCACACTGAACACCAGTGACTCTGATCCTGGGAGAGCGTGGCTCCCACCAACTCACAGCAGCCACAAGTCTTGGTATCAGAGCTCTTCAGTGACACTCGGGTGATCCGAAGCTCCCACTGCACATGGCCCAGGCCCATGCAAGTCAACATTTGAACCTTCTGGTGATAGTCAGAATGGGGAGATGACACAATCCCCAGAGGAAAGAAGATGAGGAGTCACCAGAAAGGAAATTAGTGAAATGGAAGCATGCAACATGACAGAAAAAGAATTCAGAGTAATGGTCATACAGTTCATACACCAGATGGATGAAAAAATCAACAACCTATGCAAAAATCAGGAAGAAATAAAAAGTGATATAGCTATGATCAAAAACACCATGGAAGGTTTTAACAGTAGACTAGAAGAAGCAGAGGACCGAATTAGTGAGTTAGAAGATAAGGTAGAGAAACAAGCTCAATCTGAACAGCAACTGGAGAAAAAAATTAAAAAGCAGGAGGAGAGCCTAAGGGAACTTTGGGACAACACAAAAGGAAGTAACGTATGTATAATAGGGCTGCCAGAAGGACAAGAAGAGCAGCAGGGATTAGAAAATCTATTTGAAGAAATAATGAGAGAAAACTTCCTAGATAAGAGGAAGAAAAAAGTTACATAAGTACAGAGAGTCCCAAGCAAGATGACTCCCAAAAGATCCACACCAAGAGATATCAAAATTACAATGGCAAATGTTAACAACAAAGAGAGTCTTAAAGGCTGCAAGAGAGAGACAGAGAGTTACCTACAAAAGATCCCCCTTCAGATTATCAAATGATTTCACAACAGAAACACATCAAGCTAGAAGGGAATGGAAGGAAGTATGCAAAGTGAATCAAAGCAAAGGACTGAATCCAAGAATACTCCATTCAGCAAGACTATCAATCAAAATTGAAAGGGAAATTAGGAGCTTTGCAGACAAACAAAGGCTAAGTGAGTTTATCACTACCAAGCAAGCAATGCAAGATATGCTACAGGGAATGCTGTAAAAAGAAGAAATACAAAGGGAGGAAGGAACAAAGGCATAAAGTACAGAAATGGCTACAAACAAGTACCTATTAATAATAACATTAAATGTAAATGGATTAAATGCTTCTATCAAAAGACATCAAGTGAGTGAATAGATAAGAAAACATGACCCATATATATGCTGTCTACAGGAGACACACCTCAGAACATGGGACTCACACAGACTGAAAGTGAAGGTATGGAAAAATATCTATCAGGTGAATGGAAATGAGAAAAAAAAGCAGGGGTAGCAATACTTATATCTGACAATATAGACCTCAAAGTGAAGACCATAAGAAGAGACAAGAAAAGCCACTTCATAATTCTAAAGGGATCAATACAACAAGAGGATATAACTCTGGTAAACATTTATACACCTAATGCAGGAGCACCCAAATACATAAAACAACTTGTGGAAGATATCAGGCGAGAGATAACAGCAACACAATCGTATTAGGAGACTTTAATACCCCATTAACATCACTGGATAAATCCTCTAGACTAAAAATTAGTAAAGATACATCAATCTTAAATGACTCAATAGATCAGATGGACTTAATTGACATCTTTAGAACATTCCACCCCAAAACTATAGAATATACATTCTTTTCAAGTGCACATGGGACATTTTCAAAGATAGACCATATATTAGGACACAGGCAAAGTCTCTCCAAATTCAAAAAGATTGAAATCATATCAAGCATCTTCTCAAATCACAATGGTATAAAATTAGAAATCAATTACAGTAAAAAGAATTACACACAAAAACAATTGGAGGATGAATAGCACACTATTAAACAATGAGTGGGTTACCAAAGAGATCAAAGAATAAATAAAATACATGCTGTAAACAAACGACAATGAAAACACAACAATTCAAAATCTTTGGGACACAGTGATAGCAGTCCTGAGAGGGAAGTTTATAGCCTTACATGCCTACCTCAAAAAAAAAAAAAGAAAGAAAGAAAGAAAGAAAGAAAGAAAGAAAGAAAGAAAGAAAGAAAGAAAGAAAGAAAGAAAAAGAAAGAAAGGAAAACTGGTAATAAACCATCTAACTCTGTAACTTGAAGAACTAGAAAGAGAGCAACAAGAAAAGCCCAGTGTGATCAGAAGGAAGGAAATAATAAAGATCAGAGCAGAAATAAATGACATAGAGACCCAAAAAAACAATACAAAAGATCAATGAAACCAAGAGCTGGTTCTTTGAAAGGATAAAAAAGATTGATGAACCTCTAGCCAGGTTCACCAAGAAGCAAAGAGAGAATATCCAAATATACAAAATCAGAAACAAAAGAGGTGAAATAACAACAGACCCCTCAGAAAAATGAAGAAACATAAAAAATACTATGAGCAACTCTACTCAAAAACTTGTCAACAAAGAAGAAAGGGACATATTCCTAAAAAAATACGACCATACAAAACTCAACCAGGAGGAATCAAAAAATCTGAATGAGCTGAAAATGATGGAGGAAATTGAAGCAGAATAAAACAAACAAACAAACAAAAAAAACTTCCAACAAAAGCAGTGGACCAGACAGCTTCTCAGGGGAGTTTTATCAAACATTCAAAGAAGAAATAAAACCTATCTTCCTCAGACTATTCAAAAAAATTCAAGAGGAATGAGCACTTCTAAGCTCTTTCTATGAAACCAGCATTACCCTAATCCCAAAATCATATAAACACAATACAAGAAAGAGAATAGCAGGCCAATATCCATCAAGAACATAGAAGCCAAAATCCTTAACAAAATTCTAGCAAATCGAATCCAGCACTACATTAAAAAATCATACACCATGACCAAGTAGGATTTATCCTGGGGATGCAAAGATGGTACAACATCCACAAATCAATAAATGTGATACACCACATAAACAAACTGAGAGATAAAAACCATATAATCATATTCATTGATGCAGAAAAAGAATTTGACAAAATCCAATGCCCTTTCTTGATAATAACTCTCAGCAAGGTAGGAAGAGAAGGATCATACCTCAACATAATAAAAGCCATATATGACAAACCCACAGCCAACATCATACTCAATGGGCAAAAACTAAAACCATTTCCCCTAAGAACTGGAAGAAGAAAGGGATACCCCCTCTCTCCACTCCTCTTTGACATAATACTGGAAGTACTAGGCATTGTGATCAGACAAGAAGAAGAAATAAAAGGCATCCAAATTGGAAAAGAAGAAGTAAAACTATCCTTATTCGCAGATGACATGATATTGTACATAGAAAACCCCAAAGACAGTATAAAAAAACTGCTAGACTTAATAAATGAATTCAGCAATGTGGCAGGATAAAAAATCAACACCCAGAAGTTTATGGCTTTTATATACACCAGTGAACTAATGGAAAGAGAAATTAAAACAGCAATCCCATTAACCATTGCAACAAAAAAATTAAGATACCTAGGAATAAACCTAACCAAGAGATGAAGAACCAATACTCAGAAAATTTCAGGATGCTAAAAATAGAGATAGAGTAAGATATGAACAAGTGGAAGAACATACCATGTTCATGGATTGGTAGAATCAACATCATTAAAATGTCCTTACTACTCAAAGCAATCTATAAATTCAACAGAATCCCCATGAAAATACCAATGGCATATTTCAAAGACCAAGAACAAACTCTCCAAAAATTCATCTGGAATACAAAAAGACCTAGAATAGCTGCAGCAGTCTTGAGAAAGAAGAACAATGTTGGAGGGATCACAATACCAGATATCAAGCTATTATACACAGCCACTATCCTCAAAACTTACTGGTACTGGCACAAGAACAGACGTATACACCAGTGGAACAGGACAGAACCCAGAGATTGACACAAGCCAGTATGCTCAATTAATATTTGACAAAGGAGGAAAGAGCATAAAATGGAGAAAAGGCAATCTCTTCAATAAATGGTGTTGGGAAAACTGGACAGATACTTGCAAAAAAATGAAACTAGACCACCAACTTACACCATACACAAAAATAAACTCAAATGGATAAAGTACTTAAACGTAAGATGGGAAACCATAAAAATCTTAGAAGAAGCCATAGGCAACAAAATAGCAGACATTTATTGATAAAAGCTCCTAGGGCAATGGAAACTAATGAGAAGATAAGCAAATGGGACTACATCAAAATAAAAAGCTTCTGCACAGAAAAAGAAACCATCAACAAAACAACAAGAAAGCCCACTGCATGGGAGAACATATTTGCCAATCTTATCTCTGATAAGGGTTTAATCTCCAACATTTACAAGGAACTCATACAACTTAACAAAAGGAATATAAATAATCCAGTCAAAAAGTGGACAAAGGACTTAAATAGACACTTTTCAAACATGAACATACAGAAGGCCAGGAGACATATGAAAACATGCTCAAAGTCACTAATCAAAACAACAATGAGGTACGATCTCACACCTGTCAGAACAGCTATCATCAACAAATCCGCAAATGACAAGTGCTCAAGAGGATGCGAAGAAAAAGGAACTTTCCTGCACTGCTGGTGGGAATGCAGACTGATGCAGCCACTGTGGAAAACAGTATGGCATTTCCTCAAAAAATTAAAAATGGAACTTCCATTTGATCCAGTAATACCACTTTGAGGAATATATCCCAAGAAAACAAAAACACCAATCAGAAAGGATATATGCACCCCTATGTTCATAGCAGTGCAATTTACAATAGCTAAGATTTGGAAATGGTCTAAATGCCCATCAGCAGATGAATGGATTAGAAAACTGTGGTACATCTACCCGATGGAATACTATGCTGCTGTTAAATAGGAGAAATTCTTACCATTTGCAGCAGCATGGATGGATCTGAAGAGCATTATGTTAAGTGAAATAAGCCAGTCAGTGAAAGATAAATACCACATGATCTCACTCATTTATGGATAATAATGAACATTAAAAACTGTTGAACAAAAATAAACAGAGGCAAAGAAGCATCAAACAGTCTGTCAAACTATAGCAGGTAGGTAGGGGAGGGTTGAGGGAGGTAAAAGATAAACCGAAGTACTTGTATGCATGCATATAAGCACAACCAACAAGCTCAAGACACTGGGGGTGGGAGGAAGAGGGCAAGTGCTGGGGGTAGGGGAGACTGGGGTGAGGTCAATGGGGAAAAAAAAGAGAGACATATGTACTACGATTTGTAATACCTTAAACAATAAAATTAAAAAAAAACACCTCATAGACACAGACAACAGTATGGTGATTACCAGAAGGGAAAGGGTGTGGGAGAGAGAAAGAAAGGTAAAGGTGAGATTAATTGTGAGGGATGAAGATTTGACTTTGGGTAGAAATCACACAAGGCAATATACAGATGATGTATCATAGAATTGTACAATTGAAACATATATAGTTACCAATGTCACCCCAATAAATTTAATTAAAATTGATTATTAAAAAAGTTATACAAGGCTAATTGGCCATAGCTGGCTGAAAATGGGGGTGGCGGGGGTGCGAGGGAGATTGACAGTGCCTTCTGACCTATGGGAGGAATACAATTGTAAACATTTCTTTATTTCTTCTTTAAAAACAACAATAACAAGAATTTAATACTAGCTGTCAACAAATAGAATGACAGGAGGAAGATGCATACAAAGGATTTGGAAGATAGACAATAGGTACAAATTCCTCCCAAATATTTTCAGTTTTATTTTTGAAGTGTTAGGCCAAGCATGTCAAACTCAAGGGCTAACCTGGGCCAAATAAACAATGTTTAAATTTATGTGGGCCACAAAAATAAAAGAAAAGCTTCAATTTTCATAGAAATGTAGGTTTATGAGATCCAAGAGGGCTGCCGACAGAAAAGCAAGCTGCAAGATAGTGTGTGAGTGAAAGAATGAAAGGAGAGTGCGGTGGATGTGTGGGTAGTGTCTGTTTTGTGAGTGTGGGGTAGTTATATTCCAAGGAATTGTTGAGGACTGCTGGACAAGGTTTCCTTGGCCGGGCAACCTCTACTGCTGCTGAAATCTCTCCTGGAGCGGCCGGCTCTGCTGCAGAGATCATGCCATCTTGAAGGGGAGAGAGGCAGTGATCTGAAGCCCAACCTTACCTTCAACCTGGACCTTGGATACCTCCCGGGACCCTACAACCACAATGCCCAGGGACAAGCTACCTCAGCTGTGAACCCAGGAACACCAAGACTCCAGCCTCTCTGACTGAGGGTGCCTAGAAAGTCTGTCCAGAAAGAGACAAAGTGGCATGAATATGCGAATGAGCCCTGCACCTTCTCACAGAGAAGAGAGAAGGAACAGCTGAATCAACTAATATCCACTCAGAATTGGCAAATTAAACACAGGTCAAATATCTCCTAGGGAAAGGTGAGATCTGAGATCCAGGCTGGAGGGAGAAATGCATGCAAAAGACGTGCAGCGGGAACTAAAGTCTCAGAGGAAGACTGTGCCACACAAAATCTGTGGTTACTGGGGTCAGTGTAGCCCTCAAATGTGGAAGGGGGTCCACAGGGATGCTGGCAGAAAGGGACTATAGAAATTAACCCATAGCAGGGCTAGGCCCAGAAAGACATCCTGAAGTTCTATCAGCATACCAGCTGTGGAGTGCCAGGGGAAAAAGATGTGAGTCTGGGTGCGTCCTGTGGCATTTTTTTCTTTTTCTTTTTAAATCCTTGATTTTGATTGCTAAGTCCAGTACATAAGATCTTCCAATTAAAAAACACTCACCGAGACTGCAGGGAAAGTTGTTTTTGTGGAACCTGTGTTTCAGAGTGGGGAGAGATGAGCAGAAAATCAGCTCTAGGTCAGTTTATCCCACCAACCCAGTATTGAGTGCTGCAGGGAAAGCAATCTAAACACTGGGTAAGGGGAGGGGTCTTTTAGCATCAGATATCAATACAGAAACAATGCCACGCAGGGGCTGTATCAGAAATTGACTCTTGTGTAAGTACAACTAAAGGCAGGCTGAAAAAACAAAGAGCTCCTGACTGCTTATGACACAGAGCAATGGTGGAGCACAGGAACTGCAATACTGTGCTGTCTACCTGACAGGAAACAGACCTGCCAATCAGAACAGTAGAGGAAGTGAATGATGTTCACTACTTCACATTTTTATTTTTTATCTTTTACTTGAGAAACTTGTTTTCTCACTTGATTTTACTTTTTTTATTTTATTTTTATTCTTAATTATTATTATTATTGCTATAATTTTACCTTTTTAAGTTCTATTTTATTTATTTATTTATTTATTTTATTTTGGGATTAGTGTTCTACATTCTATTATTATTTTTCCTTTAGCATTATTTTACGCTATCTCAATTTTTTCTTTATGCCAATGCTCTCTTCCTCACTATCCTCTTTTGTCCTTTTTCTCATACCCTGTACCTGCTTTAGTTTTTCTCTATCTTTTCACTTTACTCCCTGTCAAAAATTGATCTTACTCATATATCTAATTTCTGCTCCCCTGGTCCAAGTCCATACACATTCTCTCTTCTATTTCTTCCCTATCCAAATTTTCATTTTTCTTCCTTTTTTTGCCTTTTTCTTTTAATCTGCCTTGTTGTTGTTTGTTTGATTGTTGATTCGTTTGGTTTCTATTGTTTGTTTTTGTTCTTTTTTTTTTTACTTCTGTTTCTCCCCTCCACGCTTCTTCTCTTCTCCTACTAATAGCTTAACTACTTCCAATCACAAATTCAGGCCTATCTACTCTCTATTCAACTTTTCCAATAGTAAACAAATGCATAGATAGATAGATTAAAGAAGGGGAAAGGTTTTGTATATATATATATATATATATATATATATATATATATATATATAAATTTTCTTTTGTATATATACTTTAATAAACATATTTTTTTCTTTTTTTGTATTTCTTTTTTTACTTTTCTTCTTATACACTCATTCTCTATCCACCTCCTCTATACCGAATTGTGGCTATTTCCCCATTCATCCAATTTCTTGAACTTACCTTCTGGAAATAAGCTCTGCTTCCTCAGATTCATCTGGCTGTTTGTTTTTTGGGGGTTTGTAGTTTACATATTTTGGATTAGTTGTTGTTTGTAGTTTGCATTCATCTCTGGGTGTTTGTTGTTTGCATTTTTTGGATTAGTTGTTGTTTTATCCCCATATACATATATTTCCCCCCTTATTTTTTCTTCTCTTTATTTCCTCTCCTACATTTTTGCCTTTTCACATGATCATTTTTGCACTAATTTTTATCCCCTAACTCTCTTTTCTCTGGTGGTCACATTTATTTGGGGTTATTAGTATTGTGAATACATTTGTGTTTGGTGCCCTGTGCGTTGTGTCTGTTGTGTTGTATTTTGTGCCTTTAATTCAACACAGGAGAGAAAGAGCTACATAACCAGACATCCAGAGATGAGCAATCATGGGGAGACAAAGAAACAACCCACATATGAAATAAAAGGAGGAGTCACCAGAAAAGGAAGTAAATGAAATGGAGGCAAGCAATATGTCAGAGAAAGAATTCTGAGCAATGGTCATAAGGTCTCTAAAAAGGATGGAAGACAAATTCAAAAATATGTGTAAGAACCAAGAGGAAATGAAGAAGAACTTAGAAGAAATGAATAATGACATCACTGCAATAAGGAACTCAAAAGAAAGCATCAACAGTAGACTAAAAGAAGCAGAGGACTACATCAGTGAGCTAGAAGACAAGGTAGCAAAAAATACCCAAGCAGAGCAGCATCCAGAAAAAAAACAAAAAAACTTTAAAAACTGGAGGAGAGCCTAAGGGAACTTTGGGACAACACAAAATGAAAAAAACATCCACGTAATAGGGATGCCAGAAGGAGAGGAAACTGAGCAAGGAATAAAAAACCTTTCTGAAGAAATAATGAGAGAAAAGTTCCCAGATAAAGGGAAGAAAAAACTCACACAAGTCCAAGAAGCTCACATAGTTTGTAACAAGATGAACTCGAAAAAGACCAACACCGAGACACATTATAATTAAATGGGCAAACACCAAGGACAAAGTAAGAATCTTAAAAGCTGCCAGAGAGAGACAGAAAGTTACTTACAAAGGATCCCCCATCAGACTAGCAACTAATTTCTAAACAAAAACACAACAGGCCAGAAGGGAATGAAATGAAATATACAAAGTCATGCAAAGGAAGGGACTGAATCCAAGAATACTGTACCCAGCAATGCTAACAATCAAAATTGAGGGTGAAATCAGGACCTTCACAGACAAAAAAGGACTAAGGGAGTTTATTACCACCAAACCAGAAATGCAAGAAATGCTAAATGGTCTGCTGTAAAAAGAAGAAACAGGAAGTGAAGAAGGAACACAAGCATAAAGAAAAAAACTGGCAACAAACAAGTACCTATCAATAACTTTAAATGTAAATGGATTAAATGTCCCAATCAAAAGACATAGTGTAGCTGAATGGATAAGAAAACATGACCAATATATGTGCTGTCTACAGGAAACCCACCTCAGAACAAAGAACTCACAAACACTGATGGTGTAGGGATGTAAAAAGGTTTTTCAGGCCAATGCAAATGAAAAAAAACACAACAAAACTGGGGTAGCAATATTTATATCAGACAAATTAGACTTCAAAATGAAGGCCATAACAAGACATAAAGAATAATACTTAATAATACTAAAGGGAGCAATTCAACAAGAAGATATAACTCTGGTAAACATATATGCACCCATTACAGGATCCCCCAAATACATAAAAAACTACTGGAAGATATCAAGGGAGATATTGACAGCAATACAGTCATATGGGGAACTTTAATACCCCACTAACACAACAAGACAAATCCTCTAAACAAAAAATCAGCAAAGAAAGAGCAAGCCTAATGACTCAAAATATCAGATGGAATTAATTGACATCTACAGAACCTTTCACCCCAAAGCCAAGAATATATATTCTTCTCAAGTGCACATGGGTCTTTTTCAAAGTTAGACCACATATTGGGACACAGGCAAAGTCTCTTCAAATTCAAGAAGATAGAAATCATATCAAGCGTCTTCTCAGATCACAATGGCATAAAACTATAAACTACAATAAAAACAACAAAAAAATCAAACACATGGAGGCTAAATAGCATGCCACTAAACTATGATTGGGTTACCAAAGAGATCAAAGAAGAAATTAAAAGTATCATGGCGCCGAAACCGGTTTGGCTCAGTGGATAGAGCGTCGGTCTGCGGACTGAAAGGTCCCAGGTTCGATTCCGGTCAAGGGCATGTACATTGGTTGCGGGCACATCCCCGGTGGGGGATGTGCAGGAGGCAGCTGGTCGTTGTATCTCTCTCATCGATGTTTCTAGCTCTCTATCCCTCTCCCTTTCTCTCTGTGAAAAATCAATAAAATATATTTTAAAAAAAAAGTATCATGGCAACAAATGACAATGAAAACACAAAAATTCAAAATATATGGGACACAGTGAAAGCAGTCTTGAGAGGGAAGTTCATAGCTCTACATGCTTATAAAAAGAACAACAAACAGAAACCATAGTAATAAATTATCTAACCCTACAACTCAAAGAGTTAGAAAGAGAGCAACAAGAAAAGTCCACTGGTAGAGGTGCAGAAAATGTAACTAAGACCTTGTCTATACATAAAGAAATTGACAGCCAGTTTGAAATGGAATTGCCATGGCCTAGAGCAAAGAATATCCTTACATGATATTATTCTACAATGTCATAATTTTTCCCAGATTTGTGTTACCCCCATTACCTATAATAGTACCTTACACCCTTGGGAATCAATAAAAAATCATCTTTTTGGTGTTTGGATACAAAGGTAACACATCTCTTGATATTTTAAAATTACAACAGCATAATATACAATTATCCCAAACAAACTTACAAACTAAATCTTTGAATGTCTGGCAGCAATTTAAAAAGGACATGAAAGGATTTAATCCCTTCCATTGTGTAGAGGGCCCCCTGGGAAAGCACCTGAGCATTCTATATTGGTCCCAATTGCCCTTTTGGCCAAGAGAGACCCTCTTCTCACAATCCAATTGCCCACAGCTATTGCCTGAGATTTCTGTTCATGCCTAGGTTGAAGCCTCATGATGACTGGTACCATGGATCTGTCTCTCGCCCAGTGGGGTGAGCTGGCCCTCCCTGGAGAAGAAACCCGTGTTCCTCAAGATATGTGATCAGTGCTGGGGCCCCACCAACAGGCGAGGGGATCACAAGGCAGATGCTGGGCATGGAGGCCATGGGGGCATAGGCTACCAAGGAGACAGAACTGAACCTCACATCACCCTGCTTGGCCCCAGAGGATGGCTGGTTAGCGAGAGATGGGTAAGATTCCTCAGGGAAGGAACAACCTAAGACAGGCACAGTCGCAGAGGGGCCATCAGGAGAGAACTTGGGGGTCAACAGAGTTGGGGCACAGACCCACACCCCCCCCAAAACTGCAGGGGCCTGAACCCTCACCCCTTCTGAGGCAGGTCTCCTGCCCCCATGGTTGCTTAACTTCCCATACCCAGCTCAAATGAGGACCTAGGTAACAGACCGAGACTTGGCCAACAGCAGATGCCCTCTCACTGCAACAAGACTTGGTTGAATTGTCTTGTACCTATGGTGTGGGGAAGTGGGTTTTTGATACCTAAATCCAGCCTACCACCAGGAATGCTCAGGGCCTACTCAAGAAGGCAAATAATCTTTTCCACTAATATTTACAGGGTAAAATAAAATTGTTGATAGAGTATTAAATTTGACAGTAAAATAGTAGTCAAGTTTCAGGCTAATTTAAATTGGCTAATTGAATAAATGAATATTCTAGAAAAATTAATTGTACTGGACAGAAAGCTGTTCCTAAAGTGTTAACTAAAATTTTTATTGGTAGTTCTCATGGTAAAATTGCATACCATGTAATGAACCTAAAGCAGTCATATTATAGTGCAAAAAAATAAAATTTAAATGCTATCAAGACTACATTATCAAATTTTTAAAAGCCTCCTAATATTTAAATCAAAAAAGGGGGGATAGTAGAAGAATATCATGTAAGGAAAAATATCCTGTAAGTAACTTACATCTAGAAAATTTTTACTTTAGAAAATTAACTTTCATTTGTAATGCTAACAGCAAGACACCCATGTAAATCATACATGGGGTCAAAACAAGCCAAAGGAAAATCATTTGGGCAAAAAATGAAAAAGGAACGCAAGTCAAATTTATAGAAAAGATTCCTTTATTAACTTTTGGTCGAGAATACCTTTGTATATTTTCAGAAAACCATTCCAAGACCATGTAGATTCCTGCAACAGAGAGGAATTAACAGGACTACTCCAGCCATGAAGACAGAAGAGAAGCAGTCCAAAGATGGAAGATGCTGACGACACCTTGCCATACTACCAATCAGCAGCTGTACGTCCCTGCAGGTTGCCCAGGACCAAACCAGAGAGGGTCAGACCTGCATTACCACCATTTGTCCACCATCCAGAACTGAAATATCATTGCTGACATGTACACATAAGGAACTGTTTGACATTGAAATTGGGACTCAAGAGAACTGTTGGCCCAGAAAGAAACTCACTACAGACTGATTCATTTGCCTTTCAGCATAACCATTATTGCTTGTCTCATTTTCAGTTCTTATAAGTGTATTTCTAGTATCACATGATCTCATTTATCTAGGGGAAATGATGAACAACATAGACTGATGAACAAGAACAGACCCGGAGACAAGGAAGCATTTATCAGACTGTCGGACCTCAGAGGGAAGGTTGGGGAGGGTGGGGATAAGAGGTAGAGATCAACCAAAGGACTTGTGTGCATCCATATGAGCCTAACCAGTGGTCACGGACAACAGGGGAGTGGGGGCATGTGTGGGGAAGGGTTGGGATAGGAATGGGGGTATGAGGATTAATATGTGATACCTTACTCAATAAAGAAATTTAAAAAAATAAATAAATGAAATAAAAATGATTTTGATGTTGAAAAAAAAAAGAAAAATTCCAGCAAAAGCAGAAGGAAGGAAATAATAAAAATCAGAGTGCAAATAAATGACATAGAGACAAAAAAATAATCTACAAACCAAGAGCTGGTTCTTTGAAAGGGTAAAAAAGATTGATGAACCTCTAGCCAGGCTCACCAAGAAACAAAGAGAGAGGACCCAAATAAACAAAATCAGAAATGAAAGAGGTGAAGTAACAACTGATCCCACAGAAATACAAATAATTATGAAAAAATACTATGAACAACTCTATTCCAACAAAATGGACAACCTAGACGAAATGGACATATTCTTAAAAAAATACAAGCTCCCAAAACTCAATCAAGAAGAATCACAAAATGAGAATAGGCCAATAACTACCAAAGAAATTGAAGCAGTGATCAAAAATCTTCCAGGAACAAAACCCTGGTCTGGAAGGCTTAACAGGGGAGTTCTACCAAGCATGCAAAGAACTAAAATCTATCCTCATCAGACTATTCCAAAAAATTCAAGAGGAAAGCACACTTCCAAGCTCTTTCTATGAAGCCAGCATTACCCTAATTCCAAAACCAGATAAAGACACCACAAAAAAATATAACTACAGGCCAATATCCCTGATGAACATATATGCTAAAATTCTCAACAAAATTCTAGCAAATCAGATTCAGTATTACATTAGATAGATCATACACCATAACCAAGTGAGATTTATTCCAGGTATACAAGTATGGTGCAATATCCGCAAATCAATAAATGTCATACATCACATAAACAAACTGAGAGATAAAAATCACATAATCATATTAATCAATGCAGAAAAGGCATTTTACAAAATCCAACACTCTTTCTTGATAAAAACTCTCAGCAAAGTGGGAATAGAGGGTTCATACTTCATCATAATAAAAGTCTTATATGACAAACCTACAGCCAACATCTTACTCAATTGGAAAAAACTAAACTAATTTTCCCTAAGAACAGGAACAAGACAGGGATGCCCTCTTTCACCACTCATGTTTGATATAGTACTAGAAGTGGTACCCATAGTGATCAGACAAGAAGAATATATAAAAGGCATCCAAATTAGAAAAAAAAGAAGTAAAACTACTTGTTTGCAGATGACATGATATTATACATAGAAAACTCCAAATACTCCATCAAAAAACTACCAGCCCTAATAAATGAATTTGGTAATGTAGCAGGATACAAAATTAACACCCAGAAATCTATGGCCTTTTTATTCAACAATAATGAACCCACAGAAATAGAAACTAAAAATACAATCCAATTTACCATTGCACCAAAAAATTAAAGATACGAAGGAATAAACTTAACTAAGGATACCTAGGAATAAACTTAACTAAGGAGGTAAAAGACCTGTACTCAGAAAACTTCAGGACATTGAACAAAGAGATAGAGGAAGACATAAACAAATGGAAGAACATACCATGTTCATGGACTGGTAGAATCAACATCATTGAAATGTCCATAATACCCAAACCAATCTACAGATTCAATGAAATCCCCATTAAAATACCAATGCATACTTCAAAGATCTAGAACAAACTCTCCAAAAAATCATCTGGAATAAAAAAAAAGACCCCAAATAGCCATAGCACTCCTGAGAAAGAAGAACAAAGTTGGAGGGATCACATTACCAGATATCAAGCTATATTACCAAGCCACGGTTCTCAAATCTGTCTGGTACTGGCACAAGAACAGACATAGACCAATGGAACAGAACAGAGTACCCGGAAATCAACTGTAGCCATTATGCTCAATTAATATTTGACAAAGGAGGCAAGAGCATACAATGAAGTCAAAACAGTCTCTTTAATAAATGATGCTGGGAAATTTGGACAGATACATGAAAAAAATTGAAACTTGATCACCAACTTACACCATACACAAAAACAAACTCAAAATGGATAAATTACTTGAATGTAAGATGGGAAACCATAAAACTCCTACAAGACTCCATAGGCCATAAAATAGCAGACATATGTCGCAGCAATATCTATACAGACACAGCTCCTATGGAAATGGAGACTAAGGAGAAAATAAACAAATGGTCCTAAATCAAAATAAAAAGCTTCTGCACAGCAAAAGAAACCATAAACAAAACAGCAATAAAGCCCACTGCATGGGAGAACATATTTGCCAATGATATTTCCACTATGGGCTTAATCTCAAAAATTGAGAGAGAACTCATACAACTTAACAAAAGGAAAATAAACGATCCAATCAAAAAATGGGCAAAGGACCTAAATACACACTTTTCAAAAGAGGACATACAGAAGGCCAAGAGACATATCAAAACATGCTCAAAGTCACTAATCATCTGAGAGATGCAAATCAAAACGTCAATGAGATACCATCTCAAACCTGTCAGAATGGCTTTCATCAACAAATCAACAAAAGACAAGTGCTGGCAAGGATGTGAAGAAAAAGGAACCCTCTTGCACTGCTGGTGGGAATGCAGACTGGTGCAGCCACTGTAGAAGACAGTATGAGTTTCCTCAAAAAGTTAAAAATGGAACTCCCGTTTAACCCAGTAATCCCACTCCTAGGACTCTATCCCAAGAAACCAGAAACACCAATCAGAAAGGATGTATGCTCCCCTATATTCATAGCAGCACAATTTACAATAGCTAAGATTTAGAAACAGCCTAAGTGCCCATCAGCAGATGAATGGATTAAAAAACTGTGGTACATCTACACAATGGAATACTATGCCGCTATAAAAAAGATGGAACTTTTAACATTTGCAATAACATGGATGGAACTTTAGAACTTTATGCTGAGCGAAATAAGCGAGTCAGAGAGAGATAAATGTCACATGATCTCACTCATATGTGGGATATAATCATCAACATAATTTGATGAACAAGAATAGACTGACCAATAATTTGATGAACAAGAATAGACTGACCTAGAGACAAATGTTAGGAAAGTGGGGATTAGAGAGCAACCAAAGAACTTGTATGCACGCATATTGGCATAGTCAATGGACACAGGCACTGGGACAGTGGGGGCTTGCCTGGGGTGGGAATGGCTGGGCGTTGGGGTCAATTGGATGAAAAGGAGACATATGTAAAACTTTAGACAATAAAAAAATTAAAAAATAGAAATGTACGTTTATTTTGATAGAGACATGCTGAATACAAAGGGCTGAAATAAAAGAATAATTGTTAACATAAAATAATATTACATTTTAATAACAATTAATATTTTTTCTTGAACATTAACTTACCAGACACTGAATATCTGTACAAATTCATAAGAGTAACACAAATAAACCTATTTTTCTTGTTCTCTAAAAGTGAAATATTTCCTGTTGCCAAACAAGTCAGTATAAAACTAATGATGTGGCAATCAGATGCTAAAATAGTCGCTGCTAGTATTAGTGGAGAGAAATTTGTGTGCCTACATGTAAGGTGTGTAAGGGAGATGAATGCAAGATGATTATACGAATCAGTCATTAGGGAATGTTGTAGTTCATTATTAATAACTAGTGGCCCGGTGCACAAAATTCGTGCATGGGGGTGGGGTATTCCTCAGTCCAGCCTGCACCCTCTCCAATCTGGGACCCCTTTAAGGATGTCCTACTGCCAGTTTGCAGGGATCGGGCCTAAACCGACAGATATCCCTCTCACATTCTGGGACTGCTGGATCCAGCCGCTCACCTGCCTGCCTGCCAGCCTGATTGCCCCTAACCACTCTGCCTGCTGACCTGCTCACCCCCAACTGCCCACCCCACCAACCTGATCACCCCCAACTGCGCCCCCTGCTAGCCTGTTTGCCTCCAACTACCCCCCCATGCTGGCCTGCTCACGTCCACCTTTCCTCCCACTGGCCTGCTCACCCCCAAATGCCCCCCTGCTGGCCTGCTCACTCCAAACTGCCTCCCCCACTGTCCTGATCACCTGCAACTGACCCCCACTGACGGCCTGCTTACCCCCAACTGGCCCCTCTGCTGGTCTTCTTACCCCCAACGGCCCCTGCCATCCCATCTTTGCCTGATCACCCCCTGGCAACCCAAGGTACCAGCCCTTCCTTTTTTATCTTTTTTTTTTCATCACTTTCTTGAGCGGAGGCCAGGGCCAGCTGGAAGCAAGTATCTAGGATTTATTTATCTTCTATAATTGAAACTTTGGAGCCTTGAGCAGAGGCCAGGGCCCGCCAGGGTGGGCGGGAAGCTTGGCTTCCTCCATCGCCAGGGGCAACCCAAGCCTCCTGCTTGCTCCATCACCATGGCCGCTGCCATTTTGTTGGGATTTATTTATCTTCTATAATTGAAACTTTTTAGCCTTGAGCGGAGGCCAGGGCCGGCCAGGGCAGGTGGGAAGCTTGGCTTCTTCCATTGCTGGGCCAACCCAAGCCTCCTGCTTGCTCCAGCTCTGTGGCAGGCTGCCATCTTGGTTGGGTTAATTTGCATAATCACTCCTGATTGGCTGGTGGGCGTGGCTCCGCTTAGCAGAGTGATGGTTAATTTACATGTTTCTCTTTTATTAGTGTAGATTATGGATAACAGGATATTATAAAAATTAAGTTACAAAATTTTTATTAAAACATTTCTTACGCCGAAACCGGTTTGGCTCAGTGGATAGAGCGTCGGCCTGCGGACTGAAAGGTCCCAGGTTCGATTCCGGTCAAGGGCATGTACCTTGGTTGCGGGCACATCTCCAGTAGGGGGTGTGCAGGAGGCAGCTAATTGATGTTTCTCTATCATCGATGTTTCTAGCTCTCTATCCCTCTCTCTTCCTCTCTGTAAAAAATCAATAAAATATATTAAAAAAAACCCAAAACATTTCTTACATAATGTTATATTGGATGGGCTGCAAAAATACTCGTTGTGGGCCACATGTGGCCTGTGGGCCGCGAGTTTGACATGCTTGTGTTAGGCTAATGTGCATAAAGATAATATATTTGTAGCTGAGAAATAATGCTCCTGAGATCTTAATTGTTATCTTATATAATAAAAGGTTAATATGCAAATCGACCTAACAGTGGAAGGACCAGTTGCTATGATGCACAATGACCACCAGGAGCAGACACCCAACACAGGAGCTGCCCCCTGGTGGTCAGTGCATTCCCACAGGGAGAGCTCAGCTCAGCCAGAAGCCAGGCTCACTGCTGGCAAGTGCAGAGGCAGTGGCAGGAGCCTCTTCCACCTCCGCGGCAGCACTAAGGAGCAACGAGTTGAGCAGTAAGGAGCAGGGAGCAGGTGGGCAGTAAGGAGAGTGGATTCCTGGACATCCCCCAAGGGGTTCCAGACTGTGAGAGGGCACAAGCCAGGCTGAGGGGCCCCTCACCCCCAATGTACGAATTTTGTGCACCAGGCCTCTAGTTTAAAATAATAACTTGAAAATATCATGCTGATTAGTTAATCACTTGGATAGCTTCCAACACAAGAAATGTCATGTATTCTCTGCAAGGTTTTAAGTTCTTTTTGATCCATTTCTTTGTGCATTTCCTAACTCCTACAGCTTTTTAAAAGATAATCACTACCGCTTATTCTGTTAAATAGGCAAAAATTCAAGCTGTTGTGTATAAGCCTTGGAAAGAATATACAATTATAGTGATTTCAAAAGTTTGAATAACAAACAATGGCATCCAAATACATTATATCATTTGAGTCTCACAAACCCCCTTTCAGGTTTGTAAGACAGACATTGTTATTTCAATTTTATAAATAGAAAACTGAAGGTCCAAGATATTAAGTTACTTATTAAGATTATGTTGTATGTGGTAGTGCTAAATGTAAACCAGGTCATTAACTTTACCATTCTATAGCTGCAGTATGTTTGCCTGTATAGCAATTTACAAAATATAATATAACTGAAAGATGTTAACACTGGTTGTTGGACATTCATCTCCCTTCTCTCCTTCAATCCAAGATGGGGGCTCTACATGAGGCTAGGAAGAATTGTTTCTGTGAGTACAGCTCCCCTTGGCACAGTGGGTCATGGCCCCATCCATAACCAGCTACCAAACTTGTGTGGACAAGGGAAAAATGAAAATGTGGGATGCTTTGTTAAAAAATTATTAATAGTTTCAAGACAGTGCCAGCAGAGCATTCAGCCAAGTCTGGGGCTCTTCTAAGCACAGGCTTTTTTATAAGGACATAGGTTGCATGCCCAGGGAGCTGGATTTCATCCCACCCACAGCACAGATTTTAAGAGTTTAGAAGACTTCTTTTCAGACACTGTTCTATCTGGAAGGTGACCAGAGAGAGCTTGACATGGCTAGCTCAGAGTGTCTAAGAGAAACTACTGAGGAAGTTTCTGTTTCTCCAAATATAAAGTAGAGGAAAGTAAGATGAAAAAAATAATTGAAGCTCCAATGAAAGAAGACATCTGTGCAAACTCAAATGAGAGTGACAAGAGTCAAATAAAGATGATATCAGACATATATGAGGTACTCAAAGAATATTTGTCAAAAGATAGTGGGGTGGAAGTTGTGCTTAGACACATAACCACTCCTATTCCCTAACCCCAGCAGGTATTTTAATACAGAAATATAAGAAGACATGAATCATGCAAGTAAGTGATTCCCAGCATCTCAGAATCTGGGATCAATATCTTTGGAGTAAGATGCAATTTTCTACTAGGTAGAATCCTCAAAAGGCTTTTTCTCAACATTCCCACTTTCCCTGGGATTCACGAAGTTAATGACAGCTACAGGGTTGGTCGCAACCTACTGATGGTTCCTAGCAAGGATTCTGTAGGGCTGCTGGCACTGAAACAAAATGTTACATGAGAGTGAGCAAGATGGTGTCCAGCAGGATGGCAGTTGTGGAGACAGTGAGAGAGTGAAAGGGGAGTGTGTGGATGTGTGCAGTGTACTGTATGTGTGTGTGTGTGAGTGAGGGGCAGTTAGGTCCTGCAGGACTTTTGGGGGTGGGCAGACCAGGCATTCTTAGACAGGGAGCCCCTGATACCCCTGTAAGCACTCCTAGGTTGCCGATGCTGGCACAGAAGGGCAGAAATGCTGTGACTAGGATCCCAACCCCACTACTACCAAGACTGGCCTCAGCTGCAAACAGATACCCTACACCCTCTGTGGAAAAAGACCTGCTACCACAGCTGCAAACCCACAGGTATCGAGATTCCAGCCATCCAGGCCACAGGCTCCTGTGAGTCCCTAAGCACATTCTCCTCCCACCTATTACCACAGCAGCACAGGTACCACACATTCTGGGCAATCCAGTGACTTTATGCATGCACGGGGCTCCTGTTGACCCACTGCAGCTGTGCACCCTGGATCCCAAGCTCACCCATGACTCTTGGCATGCGTCAGACTACTGCCAATCCATTGCCGCTGCACATCTTGGTTCTGGAACTCTCTTGTGATTGCCCCGTGCAACTCCGAACCTGAATCCTTCAGTGACACCAATAATGGGGAGACAAAAAAACAACCCCAAAAGGAAAAAAAGGAGGAACTTCCACAAAAGGAACTAAATGAAATGTAGGCATGCAGTATGTCAGAAAAGGTATTCAGAGTAATGGCCATACAGTTCATAAAACAAAAGGACAAGAAAAATTAACAACCTATGTAAGAATCAAGAGGAAATCAAAAGTGATATAGCTACAATAAAAATATTATAGGTTTCAACAGTAGACTAGAAAAAGTGGAGGACTGAATTAGCAAATTAGAAGATAGGGCAGAAAAAAAAGCCCAATCTGAACAACAATTGGAGAAAAAAAATTAGAAAGCAGGAGGAGAGCCTAAGGGAGCTTTGGGACAATATAAAATGAAGTAACATACCTTTAATAGGGGTTCCAGAAGGAAAAGAAGAGCATCAAGGATTAGATAAATTATTTGAAGAAATAATGAGGGAAAACTTCCCAAATAGGGAAAGAGAAAGGTCACACAAGCACAGAGTCCCAAAAAAGATGAACCCAAAATAACCCACATAAAGACACGTTGTAATTACAATGGCAAACGTTACTGACAAAGAGAGAATCTTAAAGGCTGCAAGAGACAGACAGAGTGTTACCTAAAAAGGATCTCCCATTAAATTATTAATTGATTTCTCAATAGAAGCACTTCAGGCCAGAAGGGAATGGAATGAAGTATACAAAGTGATGCAAAGCAAGAGACTGAATCCAAGAATACTCTATCTAGCAAGGCTATCATTCAAAATTCAAGAGGAAATCAGGAGATTCACAGACAAACAAACAAACAAACAACAAAAAAAAAACAAAAACAAAGGCTAAGTGAGTTTATCACTATGAAGCCAGCAATGCAAAAAATGCGAAAGGTACTTGTGTAAAAGGAAGAAATAGAAAAGAAAGAAGAAACACAGACATAAAGAATAGAAATGGCTACAAATAAGTAACTATCAATAATAGCCAGAAACATAAATAGATTAAATGGTTCAATCAAAATACATAGAATGGCTGAATGGATATGAAAACATGACCCATATATATGCTGTCTACAAGAGACCCACCTCAGAACAAGGGACTCACACTGACTGAAATTGAAGGGATGGAAAAAAATTTTTTTTCAGGCAAATGGAAATGAAAAAACAAGCTGGGGTAGCAATACTTATATCTAACAAAATAGACTTCAAAGTGAAGACCATAACAAGAGACAAGTAAGGCCACTTCATAATACTAAAGGGATCAATACAACGAGAGGGTATAACCCTAGTTAACATATATGCACCCAATGCAGGAGCACCCAAATACATAAAAAAAAAAAAAAAACTTCTGGAAGCTATCAAAGGAGAGATAAACAGCAATACAATCATCATAGGGGACTTTAATACCACATTAACATCACTGGATAAATCCTCTAGACAAATAAATCAGAAAAGGAACAGCAATTCTAAAGGACTCATTAGATCAGATGGATTGACATCTTCAGAACATTCCACCAAAAAGCTACAGAATATACATTCTTCTCAAGTGCACATGGGACATTTTCAAAGAAAGATCACATACTGGGACACAGGCAAAGTCTCTACAAATTCAAAAATATTGAAATTATATCAAGCATCTTCTCAGATCACAATGGCATAATATTAGAAATAAACTACAATAAAAAATCACAAGAACTCAAACACTTGGAGGTTAAATAGCGTGCTATTAACCAGTGATTGGGTTACCAAAGAGATCAAAGAAGAAATAAAATACATCTTGGAAACAAAAGACAGTGAAAACACAACAATCCAAAATCTATGGGACACAATGAAATCAGTCCTGAGAGAGAAGTTCATAGCATTGCAGGCCTACATCAAAACAAAACAAAACAAAATAAAAAAAAAAAACTGGTAATAAATTATCTAACTCTACAACTTAAATAATTAGAAACAGAGCAACAAGAAAAGCCCCGAGTGGAGTGAGGGCATGTATGGGAGTGGGGTGGGGAGGTGGGGGCAATGGTAAGATATGTACACATATAATACCTTAATAAAAATACGAAAAAAAAAGAAAAGCCCAGAGTAAGCAGAAGGTAGTAAATAATAAATATCAGAATGGAAATAAAATATATAGAGACAAAAGATATGATACAAAAGATCAATAGAAGCAAGAGCTGGTTGTTTGAAAGGGTAAACAAGATTGATGAACCTCTAGCCAGGCTCACCAAGAAGCAAAGAGAGAGGACCCAAATACACAAAATCAATAATGAAAGAGGCAAAATAACAACAGACCCCACAGAAATGAAAACAATGTAAAAGAAAAAAAAAATATGAAAAACTCTATTCTGAAAAACTGTTCAACCTAGAAGAAATTGACATAATCCTAGAAAAATATGAGCTTCCAAAAGTCAGTCAGGAAGAATAAAAAAATCTTAATAGGCCCATAACTATGGAGGAAATTGAAGAAGTAATAAAACACTTTAAGCAAACAAAGACAGCTTCACAGGGGTGTTTTACCAAACATTCAAAGAAGAACTAAAACCTCTCTTCCTCATACTATTCCAAAAAAATCAAGAGGAAGGAACACTTCTAAGCTCTTTCTATGAAGCCAGCATTACCCTAATACCAAAACCAGACAAAGATACTACAAAGGAAGAGAAATACAGACCTTCTTCTCTGAAGAAGATAGATCCTAAAATCTTAAACAAAGTCCTAGCAAATTGTACCCAGCATTACATTAGAAAGGTCATACACCATGTCCAACTGGGGTTTATTCTGGGGATGCAAGAATGGTACAATATTCACAAATCAATAAATGTGATACATCACATAAACAAATTGAGAGATAAAAACCATATAATTATATCAATTAATGCAGAAAAAACATCTGGCAAAATCCAACTCACTTTCTTGATAAAAATTCTCAGCGAGGAGGGAATAGAGGGATCATACCTCAACATCATAAAAGCCATATATGACAAACCAAAAGCCAACATCATACTCAATGGGCAAAAACTAAAATCATTTCCCCTAAGAACAGGAACAAGACAGGGATGCCCACTCTCACCACTCCTGTTTGACATAGTACTGAGAGTGCTAGCCCTAGCAATTTGACAAGAAGAAGAAATAAAAGGCATCCTAATTGGAAAAGAAGAAGTAAACTGTCATTATTTACAGATGACATGACATTGTACCTAGAAAACTAGAAAAACTCCATCAAAAAACTACTAGATTTAATAAATGAATTTGGCAATGTAGGAGGACACAAAATTAACACCCAGAAATCTATGGCTTTTTTATACACCAATAATAAACTCACAGAAAGAGAAACAAAGAAAACAATCCCATTTGCCATTGCAACAAAAAATTAAGATACTTAGGAATAAACTTAACTAAGGAGATAAAATACCTGTACTCAGAAAGCTACAGGGCATTGAAAAAAGAGATAGAGGAAGACATAAACAAATGGAAGAATATACCGTGTTCATGGATTGGTAGAATCAACATCATTAAAATGTCCATACTACCCAAAGCAATCTATAGATTCAATGCAATCCCCATTAAAATACCAATGGCATATTTCACAGACCTAGAACAAACTCTCCAAAAATGCATATGTAATAAAAAACCCTGAGTAGCTGCAGCAATCTTGAGAAGTTGGAGGAATCACAATACCAGATATCAAGCTATATTACAAAGCCACTGTTCTCAAAACATCCTGGTACTTGCACAAGAACATATATGCAGCCAATGGATAAGAACAGAGAACCCAGAAATGGACCCAAGCCATTATGCTCAACTAATATTTGACAACAGTCTCTTCAATAAATGGTGTTAGAAAAATTGGAGATACATGCAAAAAAAATGAAACTAGAGCACCAACTTACACCATACACAAAAATAAACTCAAAATGGATAAAGGACTTAAATGTAAGATGGGAAGCCATAAAAATCCTACAAGACTCCATAGGCAGCAAAATAGCAGACATATGTCATAGCAATATCTTTAGAGACAAAGATCCAAGGGCAACTGATACGAAGGAGAAAATAAACAAATGGGACTACATCAAAATAAAAAGCTTCTGCACAGCAAAAGAAACCATCAACAAAACAACAAGAAAGCCCACTGCATGGGAGAACATATTTGACAATGTTATATCCAATAAGGACCTAATCTCCAAAATTTATAGGGAACTCATACACCTTAAGAAAAAGAAGATAGCCCTAACTGGTTTGGGTCAGTGGATAGAGCATCAGCCTGTGGACTGAAGGGTCCCAGGTTTGATTCTGATCAAGTGCATGTACCTTAGTTGCGGGCACATCCCCAGTGGGGGTGTGCAGGAGGCAGCTGATCAATGTTTCTCTCTCATTGATGTCTCTAACTATCCCTCTCCCTTCCCCTATAGAAAAATCAATAAAATATATTTTTAAAAAAGAAAAATAATACAATGCAATAAAAAAATGGGCAAATGACCTAAATAGACACTTTTTTGAAAGAGCATATACAGAAGGCCAAGAGACATATGAAAACATGCTCTAAGTCACTAATTATCTGAGAGATACAAATTAAAACTACAATGAGATACCATCTCACATCTGTCAGAATGGCTGTCATCAACAGTTCAACAAATGACAAGTGTTGGCAAAGATGTGGGAAAAAAGGAACCCTCATGCACTGCTGGTGGGAATGCAGACTGGTGCAGCCACCGTGGAAAACATTATAGAGTTTCCTCAAAATATTAAAAATGGAAGTCCCATTTGACCCAGTAATCCAACTTCTAGGACTATATCCCAAGAAAGCAGAAACACCAATTAAAAGGGACATATGCATCCCTATATTCATAGCAGCACAATTTACAATAGCTAAGATTTGTAAACAGCCTAAGTGCCCATTAGCAGATGAATGGATTAAAAAACAGTAGTACATCTACACAATGGAATATGATGTTGCTGTAAAAAAGAAAGAACTCTTACCATTCACAACAGCATGGGTCAACCTGTAGAGCATTATGCTAAGCGAAGTAAGCCATTCAGAGAAAGAAAAATATTACATGATCTCATTCATTTATGGAATTTAATGAACAACATAAACTGATGAACAAAAATAGATACAGAGACAGAGAAGCATCGAACAGACTGTAAAACTTCAGTGGGAAAGCAATGGGGTTAAGAGATCAACCAAAGGACTTTTATGCATGCATATAAGCATAACACAATGAACACAGACACTAGGGGGTTGAGGGCATGTGCTGGGGGGTGGGGGTGGCGGGAGGAGGTCAATGCGGGAAAAGGAGACATATGTAATATTACATATAATACGTTAAACAATAAAAAAGTTACATGGGACCTCGGAGCAAGGCACTAAATAATAGGAACAAAAGTAGCTACTTTCCTATTAAAATTGAAAATAGTATGTGAGAGTCAAAAAATATTTCAGACACAGGATTGAGGCTTAACTTTGAAATCCTCCTCTGCTCCTTATAAACTTTGTGATCTTGACTAAGTCACTAGTCTTTTTAATATCAGTTTCCTTCCGTGCAATATGAGGATACTTCTTATCCTATTAGGATGTTGTAAGGAATCAATGAGATCATTAATTTATATAAATTTCTTAGCATAGTGCTTGGCAATTGGTAGGCATACAATAAATGAAACTTCTATTATTGGAATAATTAAATAATATTTCCACTATTAGTGTTATATTGTAAATCAGCAAGCTAAACAGAAGACGTCTTAATCAATAAGCCAAATTAATTTGGAGCCTTTATTACACTAGCGGTCTCAGAGGGGTTGTCTCCCAAAGTCTGAGCCAAATAACATGGAGGAAATTTTCCCTTTATACCTTCCTACCTTATTTTTTTAAAATGTAATTTTTTTATTGTTTAAAGTATTACATATAGTAGTACATTTATCTCCTTTTTTCCCCATTGACCTTCCCCCAGCCTCCCTTATCCCATGTAGCATGGCCTCATCCCACCCCCCCAGTGTCTTGTGTCCATTGGTTGTGCTTATATGCATACATATAAGGCCTTCGGTTGATCTCTTCCAGCCCCCCTCAACACTCCCCAGCCTTCATGCTAAAATTTGACAGTCTGTTCAGTGCTTTACTGCCTCTGTATCTATCTTTTTGTTCATCAGGTTATAATGTTCTTTATTTTCCATAAATGAGTAAGGTAGTGTGGTATTTTTCTTTCATTGCCTGGCTTATTTCACTTAACATAATGCTCTCCAGGTCCATCCATGCTGCTGCAAATGGTAAGAGTTCCTTCTTTTTTATAGCAGCATAGTATTCCATTGTGTAGATGTACCATAGCTTTCTAATCCACTCATCTGCTGATGGGCATTTAGGCTGTTTCCAAATCTTAGTTATGGTGAATTGTGCTGATATGAACATAGGGGTGCATATATCCTTTCTGATTGGTGTTTCTAGTTTATTGGGATATAATCCTAGAAGTGGGATTACTTGGTGAAATGGGAGTTCCATTTTTAGTTTTTTGAGGAAACTCCATACTGTTCTCCACAGTGGCTGCACCAGTCTGCATTCCCACCAGAAGTGCAAGAGGGTTCCTTTTTCTTCGCATCCTCACCAGCACTTGTCCTTTATTAATTTATTGATGATTGTCATTCTGACAGGTGTGAGATGGTACCGCATTGTCGTTTTGATTTGCATCTCTCGGATAATTAGTGACATTGAGCATGTTTTGATATGTCTCTTGGCCTTCTTTCTGTCTTCTTTTGAAAAGATTCTATTTAGGTCCATTGCCCATTTTTTTATTGGATCATTTATCTTTCTTTTATAAAGTTGTATAAGTTCCCTGTAGATGTTGGAGATTAAACCTATATCAGTGATAGCATTTGTGAATATATTCTCCCATATAGTGGGCTTTCTTGTTGTTTTGTTGATGGTTTCTTTTGCTGTAAAAAAGCTTTTTATTTTGATGTAGTCCCATTTGTTTATTTTCTCTATAGTTCCCATTGCCCTAGGAGCAGTATCAGTGAAGATATTGCTTCGGCATATGTCTGAGATTTCTCTGCCTGTGGATTTCTCTAGTATTTTTATGGTTTCTTGTCTTACGTTTAAGTCCTTTATCCATTTTGAGTTTATTTTTGTGTATGATGTAAGTTGGTGATCTAGTTTCATTTCTTTTTGCATGTATCTGTCCAATTTTTCCAACACCATTTAATGAAGAGGCTGTCTTAACTCCATTGTATGTTCATGCCTCCTTTGTCAAATATTAATTGAGCATAGTGGTTTGGGTCGATATATGGGTTATTTATTCTATTCCATTGGTCTATAAGTCTGTTCTTGTGCCAGAACCAGGCTGTTTTGAACAGTGGCCTTGTAATACAGCTTGAAATATGGTATTGAGATACCACCTACTTTGTTCTTCTTTCTCAGGATTGCTGTGGCTATTCGGGGACTTTTTTATTCCAGATGAATTTTTGGAGAGTTTGTTCTAGGTCTGTGAAATATGCCGTTGATATTTTAATGGGGTGTGCATTGAATCTATAGATTGCTTTGGGTAGTATGGACATTTTAATGATGTTGATTCTACCAATCCATGAACATGGTATGTTCTTCCATTTTTTATGACTTCCTCTATCTCTTTTTTCAGTGTCCTGTAGTTTTCCACTTATAGGACTTTTACCTACTTAGTTAAGTTTTTTCCTAGGTATCTTAATTTTTTTGGTGCGACCGTAAATGGGATTGCTTTTTTAGTCCCTTTTTGTAAGTTCACTATTGGTGTATAGAAATGCTATAGATTTATTGGCATTCATTTTGTATCCTGCTACATTGCCGAATTCATTTATTAAGTCTAACAGTTTTTTGATGGAGTCTTTCGAGTTTTTTATGTACAATATCATGTCATCTGCAAAAAAGGACAGCTTTACTTCTTCTTTTCCAATTTGGATGCCTTTTATTTCTTGTTCTTGTCTAATTGCAATGGCTAGTACTTCCAGTACTATGTCAAACAGGAGTGGTGAGAGTGGGAATCCCTGTCTTGTTCCTGTACTTAGGGGAAATGGTTTCAGTTTTTACCCATTGAGTATGATGTTGAGTATGGGTTTATCATATATAGGTTTAATTATGTTGAGGTATGATCCTTCTCTTCCAACCTTACTGACAGTTTTTCTCAAGAAAGGGTGTTGGATTTTGTCAAATGGTTTATTTTTCTGCATCAATTTTTATGACTATGTGATTTTTATCTCTCAATTTGTTTAAGTGATGGTTCACGTTTATTGATTTGCATATATTGTACCATCCTTGCATCCCTGGGAAAAATCCTACCTGGTCATGGTGTATGATCTTTCTGATGTACTGCTGGATCCGATTTGCTAGAATTTTGTTGAGGATTTTGGCATCTATATTCATGAGGGATATTGGCCTGTAATTCTCTTTCATTGTGTTGTCTTTATCTGGTTTTGGTATTAGGGTGATGCTGGCTTCATAGAATGAGCTTGGAACTGTTCCTTCCTCTTGAATTTTTTGGAATAGTCTGAGGAGGATAGGTTTAGTTCTTCTTTGAATGTTTGGTAAAGCTCCCCTGTGAAGCTGTCTGGTCCTTGACTTTTCTTTGCCAGAAGCTTTTTGATGACTGCTTCAATTTCTTTCATAGTTATTGGCCTATTGAGATGTTTAGATTCTTCCTGACTGAGTTTTGTAAGGTTGTATTTTTCTAGGAATATGTCCATTTCCTCCAGGTTGTCCAGTTTGTTGGAATAGAGTAGTTCATAGTATTTTTTTAATAATCCTTTGTATTTCTGTGGGGTCTGTTGTTATTTCTCCTCTTTCATTTTTGATTTTGTTTATTTGGGTCCTCTCTCTTTGCTTCTTGGTGAGCCTGGCTAGAGGTTCATCAATGTTGTTTATCCTTTCAAAGAACCAGCTGTTGGTTTTGTTGATCTTTTGTATTGTTTGTTTGTTTGTTTGTTTGTTTTGTGTGTATTTTTTTGTCTCTATGTCATTTATCTCCGCTCTGATCTTTATAATTTCCTTCCTTCTGCTTACAGTGGGTTTTTCTTGCTGTCTCTTTCTAACTCTTTGAGTTGTAGGGTTAGGTATTTTATTACCATTGTTTCTTGTTTTTTGCAATAGGCTTGTAGAGCTATAAACTTCCCTCTCAAGACTGCTTTCGCTGTGTCCCATAGATTTTGGATTGTTGTGTTTTCATTGTCGTTTGCTGCTGTGAGGTTTTTTATTTCTTCTTTGATCTCTCTGGTAACCCAGTCATTGTTTAATAGCATGCTATTTAGTCTCCATTTGTTTGATTTTTTTGGATCGTTTTTATTGTAGTTGATTCCAGTTTTATGCCTGTTATCTGAAAAGATGCTTGATATGATTTCTATCTTCTTGAATTTGAAGAGACTTGGCCTGTGACCCAATATATTGTCTAGCTTTGAAAATGACCCATGTGCACTTCAGAAGAATGTATGTTCTGTGGCTTTGGATTGAAATGTTCTGAAGGTGTCAATTAATTCCATGTGGTCTAGTGAGTCATTTAGGATTGATGTTTCTTTGCTGATTTTTTTTTTAGTTGATTTGTCCAATGGTGATAATGGGTTATTAAAGTCACCTACTATGATGGTATTGCTGTCAATCTCTCCCTTGATATCTTCCAGGAGTTTTTTTTTTTATGTGTTTGGGTCCTCCTGTATAGGGTGCGTATATGTTTACCAGAGTTATTTCTTCCTGTTGGATTGCTCCCTTTAGTATTATGAAGTGGCCTTCCTTATCTCTTTTATGTCCTTCACTTTGAGATGTAATTTCTCAGATACAAGTATTGCTATTCCAGATTTTTTTTTCACTTCCATTGGCCTGAAAAACCTTTTTCCATCCCTTCACCCTCATTATGTGTGTGTCTTTTTTTCTGAGGTGTGTTTCTTGTAGACAGCAGATAGATGGGTCATGTTTTCTTATCCAATCCATTATCCTATGTCTTTTGATTGGGGAATTTAATCCATTTACATTTAAAGTTATTATTGATAGGTACTTGTTTGTCGCCATTTTTATTCTTTATCCCTGTGTTCCTTCTTCGCTTCCTATTTCTTTTTTTTTACAACAGACCCTTTAGCATTTCTTGCATTGCTGGTTTGGTGGTAATAAACTCTCTTAGTCCTTTCTTATCTGTGAAGCTCCTGATTTCACCCTCGATTTTGATTGATAGCCTGGCTGGGTACAGTATTCTTGTATTCACACCCTTCCTTGCATGACTTTCTATATTTCATTCCATTCCCTTCTGGCCTGATGTGTTTCTGTTGAGAAATCAGTTGCTAGTCTGATGGGGGCTCCTTTGTAGGTAACTTTCTGTCTCTCTCTGGCCACTTTTAAGATTCTTACTTTGTCGTTGGTGTTTGCCAATTTAATTATAATGTGCCTTGGCATTAGTCTTTTGGGGTTCATTTTGCTTGAGACTCTGTGAGCTTCTTGGATTTGTGTGGGTTTTTCCTTCCCTATATCAGGGAAGTTCTCTGTCATTATTTCTTCAAACAGGTTTTCTATTCCATGCTCAGTTTCCTTTCCTTCTGGGACCCCTTATTTTGCGGATATCATTTTGTTTCATGTTGTCCCAAAGTTCCCTTAGGCTCTCCTCCTGCTTTTTAATTTTTTTTTCTCGAAGATTCTCTGCTTGGATATTTTTTGCTACCTTGTCTTCTAGCTCACTGATTCAGTCCTCTGCTTCTTCTAGTTTACTCTTGATGCTTTCTATTGAGATCTTTACATTAGCAATGTCATTTTTCATTTCTTCTTGATTCTTCTTCATTTCCTCTTGGTTCTTACACATATTGTCGAATTTGTCTTCCATTCTTTTCATCCACCTTATGACCATTTCTTTGAATTCTTTTTCTGACAGGTTACTTGCCTCCATTTTGTTTACTTCCTTTTCTGGTGATGCATGCTTTTCTTTCATATGTGGGCTGTTTCTTTGTCTCCCCATGTTCTCTCTTTGTCGCATGTCTGCTTATGTAGTTCTCTCTCTCCTGCATTGATTTAAAGGCACAAAATACAACACCAAGGCACAATTCACAAGGTACTAAACACAAATGTATTCATGATATTAATAACGCCAAATAAAGGTGACTACCAGAGAAAGGTGAATTAGAGGATAAGAAAGAAAGAAGAAGAGAACAAAAAGGAGTGCAGAAATAAAATTGGGAAAAGGAAAAAAAATAAGAGAAAAAAGAGAGAGAATAAGAAAAACTAGGGGAAAAAAACTATATATATGGGGAGAAATCTCCAATAGAAGAGCCACTAATCCCAATACATGCCAGCAACAAGTACCTGGAAATGAATGCAAACTACAAACAACTAATATCAAGTGAGACAAGGGAAATCAGAAGCAAAAAACAAACAAAAACAAAACAAAAAGAGAAAAAGCAAAACAATCTCACAAACAAGCATAAAAAAATCGATATACTCAACAATCAAGCAAACAACAACAAAAGAACAGAGAGAAAAAAAATTTTTGGATAGTGAAGAAAGAGAAGAGAGAGGTGTGTATGGACTTGAAGCAGGGGGTTGGAAATTAGACATATAAGTAGGGTGAAATTTTAACAGGAGGTAAAAAGAAGGAATCTAAAGCAGGAATAGGATAAAGAGAAACAGGACATCAAAAGGGGAAAAGTGAGGAAGAGAGTGATGGCATAAAGGTAAAGTTGAGATAGAGTAATATGATGCTAAAGGAAAGATGAAAATAGAATGTAGAACACTAATCCCAAAGTAAAATAAAGAGAAAATAAAATGACACTTTTTAAAAAAAAAGGTAAAATAGTAGTAGTAATAAATCTGATTGAAAATAAAAATGTAATAATTAAAAAGGTAAAATCAAGTGAGGAAAAAAGAAAAAAAATTTAGTCTCTTAAGTAAAAGAAAAAATAATAAAAATAAAAATGTGCAGTAGTGAAGGTCATTCACTTCCTCTACTGTTCTCTTTGGCACTCCTGTTTCCTAGTCAGGGCAGTATTGAAGTTCCCTGCATTCCACTGCTCCTCAGTGTTGTAAGCCAGTCCTGATTTTTAAGCAGGCAGTTTATTTGTGTTTACACAAGAGTCAATTTGTGATTCAACCCCTGGGTGGCAGTGTTTTTGGATTGACCTCCGGGTCTATAGTCCTCTCTAGCCAGTGCTTAGATCCTGCTTTCCCTGTGGAACTTAATACCGGTTTGGTGAGTGGGTTGCCCCAGAGCTGGTTCTCTGATGGTTATTCTCAGTTCTGATCCCCAGGTTCCAGTAAAACAACTTTCCCTTGCAGTCTCTTAGAGTGTCCCCAATTGGGTGATCCTATGTATTGGGCTTAGGAATCAGAAGCAAGGATTTAAAGAGGAAAAAGGGGGGAAAAAGAGCCAGAGTTAAGTGTGCAAACTCCAGGGCTATGCGCAAGTCTGTGCTGTCTTTTTTCCCCTCGGGTATAAGCAGCTGGTGCACTAAAAAATTTTAGGCTGTTCTTTTGTGCCCAGATAAAAATAGGTTGCTTTTTAGAGTCCCCTTCTGTTAGCAGCTCTGTGGACCCCCTCCACATTCACGGATCACGCCAACCCCAACAGCCATGGATTTTTCTAGGCACAGACTTACCCAGGTCTCCAGCTCCCACGTGTGTATTTCTCTCTCTTGTTGGGACCACAGACCTCACTATCCCAGGCGAAATCTGACCTTTCCATGGTGGAGTGTAGAGCTCCTCTGAATCCGTGTGCTTGCTCCACTTGGGGACCGATGTTCTTGGGTTCACAGCTGTTCAGTGGGTGCTATAGCTGTAGATTCCCCGGGCTTTTCAGGCATCCGATAACATCCACTTTTCCTTCAAGATGGCATGGTCTCCGCATCCAAGCCGGTTGCTTCGGGAGGGAACCCAGCAGCAGTGGGGGCTGCCTGGTCAGGGGAACCCCGTTCAACAATCCCCCACAGTCTCCTGGAGTATAGCTGTTCCTCAACTCACCAGCACACACTCCCTGTGCGACCACACACTCTCCCTTTGTTTTCTCACTCACATGGTATCTTGCAGTCTGCCTTCCTGTCGGCAGCCATCTTTGTTTTCCTTCCTACTTTCTTTGTATCCCAAGTATGGAATGGGACTTCAGACCTTTCACAGGATTTGCAAAAAACAAATAAACAAACAAAAAAACCCTATGTGCTGGGATGGGGCAGTGAGACTATATCTCAAGGCCTGGTCTGGCACCCGTATTGATAACTCCGTCTGGGGGTTGTATGGTTTATGGCCTTCCAAAATGGGAGCATTGCTTAAGTAAACAGGTCTTGCAGAACCAGATAAGTGAGCTCATTTTCCCTATGATGCAAGCAAGCGTGCTTAGAGAAACCAATAATAGCAAAGTTAATTCACAGAACAAAGGACCATTTTAATAGAAAATTTCAAACAGTAGTTTTTACAACATAGAGGTTACTGGAACAAGATGGCCTATCCTTCATTAGTACCAGATCTTAAAGCCCATTTTATTTCCTCATGAGAAGTATAATGATTTTAAAAATATCAACACCTTATGTTCCTGAGATGACAAATCTCAGGCTTATAAAATATATAAGTGGACCTTCTAGCAGCTTAAATTACTTTTGGTATAGTTTAGAGAGAATAAGAAGTTATAACAAAATTGTGTCAATGCAGCATTCATTTTATTTTATTTATTTATTTTGTCAATGAATAAATGAGTGGAACAAATTAGTGTTCTCTCAAATCTATAAATACATAAGCATTTATTTTTAATTGTATTTCTTACCTAGTATTTTTTAATAATTCTTTATTGTTGAAAGTATTACATATGTCTCTCCTTTTCCCCCATTGACTCCCTCCAACTCAGCCCACCCCCGCCCCCACCCCAGGCCTCCTTTAGCACTTATTGTCTGTGTCCATGGGTTATGCAGATAGTCATACAAGGTCTTTGGTTGATTTCCTCCCACCCACCCACCCTCCCTTGCCTTCCCCCTGAGATTCCAATGCAACATTTATTTTAAACTCAATTTAAAATGTTTATTTTTATGAGTTTTCATTTAAAATACATTCAGTTAATATATAGGTTTTAATGACAGTTATATAAGTAACTAATGACAATCATATAAAATAAATTATACACTAGAATCAAGTCTGAGAGGGAACATCTATATATATAAAGAGGTAATACGCAAATTAGCCAGGATACCTTAACCGTCACGACCGGCTCAGGAGGATGTTGCACGCACAGATGGGCGGGAGGGGACTGCATGTGCTGTGAGGAAAGCCATGGATGGCTCAGCCCTGGAACTGAGAGGTGGAGTGGTGTGCCCAAGCCATGGCTGCCACCTGGCCCCAGCTCAGGCCCGGTACTGGAGAGGCAGGGGGCATGCCCAAGCTGCAGCCATTGCCCGGTGCCAGCTCAGGCCTGGGAGCGGAGAGGGAGGGGGGCGTGCCCAAGCCACCCTGCCCCAGCTCAGGCCAGGGAGTGGTGAGGCAAGGGGGCATGCCCAAGCTGTGGCCATCACCTGATGACAGCTCAGGCCTGAGAGAGGAGAGGCAGGGGGATGTGCCCTAGCCAGTTTGGCTCAGTGCATAGAGCCTCAGCCTGTGGACTGCAGGGTCTGGGTTCAATTCTGATCAAGGGCATGTACCTAGGTTGCAGGCTCCTCCCTAGCCGGGGCCCAGGTCAGGGCTCATGCAGGAGGCAACCAATCAAAGTGCCCCTCTTACATTGATGTTTCTCTCTGTCTTTCCCTCTCTCTTCCATGCTCTCTAAAAATCAATGGAAAAATATCCACAGATGAGAATTAAAAAAAAAGAAAGAAATGTCATATCCTATGAAAGAGATATATTGAAAATGCCTAAAGAAAGTTGTTATTTTTTCATGTTGAAGGGACTGGAGTCTGTGTTGATGAAAACACCTTGGCGGCAGGCAGTGGCAGCAGCAGCAGGGTGATGGGGATGGTGTCTTCCCCTGATCAGCCCACAGAGGGAGGCCAAATTGGGAGCAGGCCTAAGCCGTTAGTAGGACATCCCCTGAGGACTCCCAGACTGTGAGAGGGGGAAGGCTGGGCTGAGGGACCCCCCCCACACACACACACCAGTGTATGAATTTCATGCACCAGGCCTCTCATGGTAAATAAAAAGGGTTGTACTGTCAGGAACAAGAGCTTATTTTTAAAAATTTACTTTAATGTTGTATAATTGTTAATTTAGCAATAAATAGTATTTTAGGCTTAAAGAAGGAAATAAATTCATAGGAATATAAGATTCTTTTACTCATGCATAATTAAAAGAAGAAATCAATATTCACTTTGTTCTTATATTTCCTTTAAAACATGAAACTAGAAGAAGAGTTCAAGTGTCCCAAATCACTGAAGACTTGCTTATTGATTTTAACTGAATAATATCCTTTGATCTTTGCTTTTAAAATGTAGTATATTGTTTTCAATAAATACCCCCCAAAAATGACTTTAGTTTTACCCATTTCTTCTTCCTAAAATTCATATCTCCAGGCTCTGGCTCCAGATGTACATCTACATAATCATTTCCCCACTATCACTACCACTAATAACCCACACTTGGAAGTCAAATGAATATTTCTAAAAAACTTCTTACAAAATTTATCCCTCTCCTCTTCCTTTCAAGACCCCCTCATTGTATCTAGGTTGCTGTAAGATAAAGTTCAAACTCCTGACTTAATGTGTCATCCATGGCCTTTTACAGTTAGGTTCCTCTTTTTTCAATATTATGTCCTACACCCTTGGAGTAAACTAAACGCCCTTTCTCTGTGATTGACATACCTGCTGTTTCTCTGTTTTCTAAATATTCTTCAAGGAGCAGCTTGTAACCAGCATTCTTTAGGAAAACCCTCCCTTCTCTTTAGGCCCTTGGGATGTCTGCTTTCACCATCTACTCTGCACACCTATGTACCTGAACATTCTTGGCCCTGAGCACTTGCTGCCTGATGCATGGATTTGATCTCTGTGCTGACATGGATGTCTCCTTTTTACCCCATCCAGCAGAGCAGGCACACTTCAGTATTTGTTGATGATAATGGTAGAGCAATTGTGAAAAAAATCAATGGAGAAATAGCCCTCATTGTTTCCCTTAATGGACCCTAATCTGTTATCTACACCTTCTATTTAAAGTATAGGATTGTGTACTTGCTGGCATGTTACTTTTAATTGCTCTCAGGTTGTTTTCTCACATGTGTGCTATCTTCCTAACAAGAATCTCAGCTCTCTGAAAGCAAGACTCACTTTCTTTTGTTTTTCTTCGTCTTGTATAATATGGAACTTGGTAGGGCTAATACAGAAGCTCAGTTAAGATTTCTTGCCTAAATAACCATATGTAATCAAGAAGTAAGGCATGGGAAGCACCTGAAAGAATAAGGGTATTTGCCAAACTCCTTAGATACCTCCTTCCAAGTTTGATTACTTTCATTGGTAATGGTAATTTCAGTAGGTTGTCACAAAGACATTTCTTCCTTAATAAAATATTAATTTTCCTCTCCTTATTGGTGTGTGAGTGTGAGTCATGGTGGTAGTGGGATTTTTTTGGAAGCTAAGGTGTTAAACTAGAGGTAGAATGCAACTGAGGTTGAAATGCATTTAATTAAGGAAAGCTTTCCAGAGAGAGTGAGATCAAAGGTGGGATTGTGGTACCAGTATCCTATATAATAAAGAGGTAATATGCTAATTGATCATCACACCCTCGCAAAGATGGCAGCACCCACAGCCAATAAGGAGGGAATATGCTAATTGACTGCCATGCCCTCAAAGATGGCAGCGTCCACAGCCACAAGATGGTGGCACCCAGTCCCTTCAGCCCCCCAGCCACCCAGGGCCAGCCTGAGGCTCAGGCAAGCCACAGATGGCAGCTACCCAGCTTCCCAGGCCGGACCTGAGGGATGACCAAACAACTGAACAAGCAGGCTGCATGGGGTGACCAGGCCAGCAGGGGGATTAGTGAGGGATAACCAAGTGACTGAACAGTAGACTGCGTGGGGCAACCAGCCTGACGGGGGTGCTGTGAGAGGCAACCAGTCTGGCAGGGGGAGCAGTTAGGGGTGACCAAGATGGCAGGGGGGGCAGTTAGGAATGAACAGGCTGGCAGGAAGGGGGCAGTTGGGGGTGACCAGGTAGGCAGGCAGGTGGGTGATTAGGAGCCAGCGGTCCAGGATTGTGAGAGGGATGTTCAACTGCCAGTTTAGACTGGCTGTTGGACATCCCCCAAGGGGTCCCAGATTGGAGATGGTGCAGGCTGAGCTGAGGGGATCCCCCCCCATGCATGAATTTTGTGCACTGGGCCTCTAGTGTTAAAATTTAAAAAGTCCTAGACTAGAAGTCAGGTAACCTGGGTTTTTATCCATGTTCATATGCTGACTGTATCTCCTTAAATATCTAGGTTATTTTTTTAATTTGTAAAATGAGAGGGTTGGTCTTATTAAGGTTTATGGGATCCCAGAATAATTTTTTGGCACACATAGATTTTTCTATTTTTTATTTTTTAAATTTGTTTAATTTTTCAATTATAGTTTACATTCAATATTATTTTTGTATTAGTTTCAGGTGTACAGCATAGTGATTAGACAATAATATGCTTTACAAAATGTTTCCCCTAATATTTATTTCCCTATCAGATATTAAAAACCTCCCTCCAACATCTACATCAATGAGCCATTGAGCTACCACTAGTGTACTTCTGTGAAGGAGATCTCATAAGCTATCTAGAAAGCCCACTAACTTTGCATGTAACTTTAACTCTTGGGCAATCTTATTTCCTCAAATGATGTCCTTTCTACCTGCAAACTCCTGAAATTGAATGAGATAACTGGGGTAATCTGGCAGATGAAACTGAAAGCCATGTTAGGCATAGGAAAATGGACAATGTGGTAGAGGGGGGAAATCAATACCCTTAAAAAAGTGAGTTTACAAAAGGGAAAAAGAGGACATAAATATCAGATTTGATACAGAGAGGGTCAAAAGGCAAGACAAATGTGGAGAAGAATCATGCCATGGAGAAGCCTCTAAGGCCAGGAGGATCAGAACAAAAAGAGAGCTACATTTCATTGACATGGTGTGTACTACGAATGTCCTCAGTGATAGCAGCAGGTACTTCCATGTCCCCTATTTTCTTTGCATATTGCTGACTGAGCATGTATCAGCTCTCAAAGAAATCGGAAACCTACGACCCAGATATGTGCCCTTGACTTCCTGTACTGTGTAAATAACCAGGTTTTATTCCTGCCGTGATGTCTCTAATTTGGCAAGATATCTAAACAAAAATCTTGAAATATTCCAACAAATTTAGTCTCAGCAAAATCTCCAATCACCCAAACTGCACCTTTTCAGCTTGCTGAAAACAATAATCAATGGGCACGTGGGCTCACAGTAGTTATTTCTGCCTTCAGACTACCTGTAATCTTGTCATGGTTTCCATCAATCTGCTGACACTGTCCCTGAATCACTTGCCATCTGAATGTACACACCAGCTGCATGATAGGCAGTCCCTAGAGGTGCTAAAGGAAGACAGCCTGAAATGAAATATTTGCTACAGCAATCTGAACAGGACTATCTGGAAGGTGGTGGGGCTATTTGTGTGCCAGGGAAAAGGAGCAGGGGAGAGAGAGGGAGCTAACATTTACTGAAATCCTTGCTGTTGGTAAAGAGGACAAAGGGGCTTGGCAACTCATCATGACATTGAATTATCTAGTAGGTACCGTATTTTCCGGCGTATAAGACGACTGGGTGTATAGAAGATTATCCTGGGTTAAAAAGTCATCTTATACACTGGAAAATATGGTAGTTCCATCCATTTGTCTTCTAGTGCAGGACTCTGCTTTGTAAGAGTATATACTATTTTGGCCTGTTGCTTTGACAAAGCCACCTTGAGGAAGTACCTCTAGTCCCTAACTAAGCCATTTGATTGACTTACAAAGAGCTAGTTTGAGTGAATTTGTCCTTTCTAGCACTTGCTTTAGGTTTCTGTAGAATTCCACAGCCAGGGAACTCAGTAAAGTCAAATGGATGCTTTCCCCCCTCCTAGCTCTATGAAGCTTGGAGGCCTTCAGGCTGTTCAGACAAAAGGGGTCCAAACTGCAGTTTAAACATGAAGGCTTCATTAGCTTAGTCATAAAAAAATTGGCAACTGCTACTAGGAGCTCTGCTCTTCCCTCCATGAGGCTGGCATTGACCCAAGCCATACCTTAGCAAACTTCAAGCTTATAAAGCTGTGGAATGAGTGAAATAAAGCCCAATGCCACTGCCTGCCTTGAAGCTTAGTCTTGGCCATGGCCAGTCTTTGTGGCATTTGGTCAGAGCTTTGATGGAAGCTATAAGTTATAGTGTCCCTCCCTCCCTTACCAGCTCAATTAGAATCAAGAATCTGCTGGTGTGAAAAAATCCAAGGCTTAAACCAGTTGCCAAGGTACAAAAAGCATCAGTTCTACTAAAGAGGGCTCTGGGTAAAAGAAGATAGTAATCGACAGATGCTACAGGTCAATGGTCCACAACTATTGTGAGAACAGGGACTACTTCTAATTTCTGTAAATTCTTAGAATACTGATGGAAGATGAGTAAGGTCATGACTGAGAGGAGAGACCTTAGCTGGAAGTCCCTGAGCAGGGTCAGAGAAGTCAATGAGTGGGTCAGGGGAGCAGAGAGGACCTGGGACTTCTGAGGGATCCTGCAAGGGCATGGGGATTGCCTCATGCTTAGAGACTGTGCCAAATGCTAGACACATCATTTTATTTAATTCTCCTGTCAACTCTATGGATGAGCTCTTTTTATCTTAATTTTTTAGATCAGAAAAATAAAGGCTCAGAGATATGAAGTCATTAGCTCAAGGGCACAAAGCTAGTGAATGGCAGAGTAAAATCCAAATCTGTCTTACATTATAGTCTTTTCACTGTATGAGTTGCTTTAAGAAAAGGGAGCTAAAAGTGCTGAAACATGCACACCTCCATCCTGAGTCCCATAGTAACCACTGAGAGAGCAAGAGGGAAACATGCAGAGTAGGAGGTAGGTAGGATAAGGCAGAGTAGCTTAAGAATGCTAAGAGATCCCCAGCTGGTTTGGTTCAATGGATAGAGCATTGGCCTGCAGACTGAAGGGTCCCAGGTTCGATTCCAGCGAAGGGCACATGCCCAGGGTTTCAGGCCAATTTCCAGTAGGGAGTATGCAGGAGACAGCCAATCAATGATTCTCTTTCATCTTTGATGTTTCTATCTCTCTCTCCCTCGCCCTTCCTCTCTGAAATCAATAAAAATATATTTTTAAAAAAGAATGCTGAGAGAATTCAGGCTAGTAAGTACCCGTTACTTCCTAAAGGCCTCAAAATTCTCAGGGAAAACACAGAAAAAGGCCAAGGGAATTTGCACTCAATATTGGAAAAGCAGGAGCAAAAGTGTGATGTCAGTAGCACTTTCCTGGCCATTTTCACATAGTTCCTGCTGCAGGAAGAGAATCCTTCACATCTCAGATGTTGGCCTTATGACAGTACATACCAATGCAGCAAAGGGCTCTCGAATCAATAGTGCTTTCTGGCACACACTTCCTTGGTAAGCACTTTTGCATGGTGGACATAAAAATAAATGTGCAATGTAATATTTAAGAGTAACCTTTAGTTGTTAAGCTGATTGCTTAACAAGCTGTTACCTTTGCAATAGAAGCTTAGTAACTTAAGCTCACATAAAATCCCAACAGGCAGGTACTTCATGCAAAACACCCTAAATTGGCTGCCAAGAGAAGAGAAGGGGGTGGCAGGGATAAGGGTAGGAAGGGTTTGTGGCTTTAACTCAAGAAGCACACCATAAAGAACTTCAGTCTCTGACTTTTCATTGTCCTAATAAACAGCAGTAAAAAATTTATTGCCTTTTTGTGTTTCTGCATTTATGTGTTTGCCCATTTTTTCATATGAAACAGTCTGCCACAGTCCTTTCAGTCCCTACCAGGAATCAGCTGAACTTAAGGAACCTTACAAATAAGCCCAAAGCTCAGAAAGCTGGTATCAGAAAATGAAAACTATTTCCGTGCTTTTATCAATCAATTCTTCATGCAGAATACTATCTGACCCAACAGCTACTCTCATTTAAAAAAAATATTTTCTTGCTAAGGCAAATATTCTCCCAATACTTAATTATCACCTTTCTAGCCTTTGCCCAGAGACCTTTGAGGATTTTTGATATAGCACATTAAAAAAATGATGTGACATTTTCTTTTAGTAAGCGGAGATGGCAAATCCTGAATTTATCCTTAGTCCTTCAGCTGGCCTAATGAGCAGGGGCATTTGAAACAACTATCCTATGCATGAGTACTTCAGTTGACAGTCTCTGCTCAGATACTTAAAACTGAATTGAATGTTCAGTTAATAAGAAGCATATTTTTGCCTATTATATGCCTCAGCAGTCATTCATGATTTTTTCATTTTAATTTTTTACTGAGGTAACATTGACTAATAACATTATATAAGTTTTGGATTAATAACATTATATAAGTTTTCCATTTTATATCTATAGACATTATATTGTGCTCACCACCAAAAGTCTAATTTCCATTTATCACCATACAATTGACCCCTTTTACCCATTTTGCTCACTCCATCCCTCCCTTCTCCTCTCGTAACTGAAAACTTGTTTTTGTGTTTATGAATTATTTCTTTTGTCTCATTTCTTCATTGCTTTTTTTGTTTTATATTCCACATATGATATTCAACATCACTAATTACTAGGGAAATGTAAATCAAACTACAGTGAGATATCACCTCATACTTGTCAGAATGGCTTATAAAAATGATGATATATAAGTGTTGGAGAGCATGTGGAGAAAAGGAACCTCATTCACTGATGGTGGGAATGTACACTGCTTTAGCCACTGTGGAAAACAGTATTGCAGTTCCTCAAAATATTAAGAATAGAGTTACCATATGATCCAGCAATCCCTCTTCTGGGCATCTACCCCAAAAAACTCAAAAACATTTGTTCACAAAGATATATGCACCCCTATGTCCATTGCAACATTATTCACAGTGGCCAAGACATGGAGTCAACCAAAGTGTCATTCAATAGGGGATTAGATAAAGAAAATGTCACACATATATACTATGGAATACTACTGAGCTATAAGAAAAGATGAAATACTGCCATTTACAACAACATGGATGGACCTTGAGAATACAGGGTGTCTCCCCCAAAAAATGTATATGCACTTTAAATGATTTTAAAGTCAGTGTTCATTATCATACAGTTCATTTTCAAAATTTAAAGAATCTACAGAAATGATTAACTTTGTTAACAATGCCTGTTTTCAAAATGATGACCTTCTGGTCCAGGAACTGCTGATAACATGATGTGCCTCGCCAAAAATGTTGCCCCGCCTCTAGCTTAATTAAGAATGCAGGCGGCTATGGGCTTTTTGTCATTTTAAATTCTGCTGTTGGATTATAAGAGATATTTAGTTACTTCATTTTGCCCTTCTTAGAGGCCAAAACCTTCATAACATTTAAAATATATTTATTAATCTTTATTTGATAAGGCTTTCCATGCAATTTCAAGTATATTAGATCTGTTAAATTTAAAAAGATTTCCTTTAAGAAGAGAGAATAAATTTCTTGTATTACTCCAGGCCCTTGGAGCTTTTGAAGAATCATCTCTGTTAAAGCCTTGAAATTTTAACATGGAAAAAACCATCAAACAAATATCTATATATGATTTAAATACTATAATACTTTTTATAATTATCATAAGATATCAATTAGATTTTAAACTAGTTTTTGCATAGAAAAATTTTGGTTGGGATCACAGAATTAATCCTCTTTTTTAATTAGACAAATAATAAGAAACTTATTTTGAATTCCTAATTATTAGAGAGAACACAACATTTTATTTTCTCAAAAATAAGTTCTTATACTTTAGGCATTTAATTACCACAACTATATAATTTCTCCCAATTTAATTTGCACTTTGAACTTTTAAAGCTGGCAAGTCAAATATATTTAGCATTTCCTAGATTAATAACACTCTACATTTTTAAGAAAAATACAAGACATAATCAATTAGTAGCTTCAATTCTGTCTTCTAGGTTTTTTATGAGGCAAATTTAAACTTTACTTTTTATTTGCCAGTGGCTCTGGAAAACTAGGTTTGGTTTATTCGAATGTAAATAACCACATTTTTCAAAGATGTTTCCTGGCAGGAAATTAGATTACCTGTCTGCTGGGGGAAGGGCATCTACCCTTTCCTCCATTAGCAAAGGGCGTAGCCAGTTACCTGGGCTATTTAGACCTTTATAATTAATGCATTATTTATCTACATTTCAACAATTTTTTGAGATTCAAATCCAATTCCAATTATTTTAAGGCACTTACTTTGGATAAATTCTATAACAGAGAATTTACTGGTTTTCTTGAAGGCCTTAAAAGTTAACTTTTTAACAACGTTCATTAGTATTTTGAAAACTACTCTTTATTATGGAAATGTGAATCCTGTTGCTGGAATTAACTTGAATTTCTTTTGAGAAGACTTTTTCGCCGTTTTTCTTAGGAAAAAGAAACAACAGTTCTGGGTTTTTCATTTTCTATAGCTTTTGCAGAGAGATTCCAGCTTAAGACAATCTAAATGTCTGAAATCGGACCATGAGCACATTCTGTCTTACAGCTAGGTTCTCTCCCCATGAGCACAGAAATTCCAGACACATTTCTAAATTTTTAAGACTTTTTCATGGCGAAAAAGGAAACTTTAAATTAGCCTACTGAGAGAGTGGGCTTCCATATTGGATCGCCATGTGTTTCCCTTCCCCCACATCCTGCTTACTTTGGGAGAAGTTTCAGCAATAGATCTGGACGAATTTCTTTTCATGCTTAATAGATAAAGACAGATCTTAAATTTTTTCTTTTGTTTTCACTTTCCGAAGTAATAACTAATCACCCAATTTGGCCAAGATTTGCATTTCCCTGCCACATTCCTCCACTCCCCTTCTGGAGTGGGCTTTAGGCAGTCCTGAATCAGGGACCACAGACTGAAAGTAGAGGCAGGCATTTCCTCTGGACCTTCAGCTATAAAATGATCGCGGAGTTATTTTTCTACCTTTTCCCATGCCTCTATATTTACCTTTTCTTCCTCAGAAAACATTTTACTCACAAAATCCAAAAAATTGAAAAGCTGTTCATACCTCACAGAATAGCCCCTTGCTTGGAGCATAGCCTTAAGCATGGATATGCGTACATTCTTTCCCTGTGATCCTGAATTTCCCATGTTTTACACCTAGCTAGTACTACACTCCTACCTTACTTACTGCTTGCACACGCCTTGGGCCTCCTTTCACCTGACAATTGCAGTTCCCTCACACTTAGGTCTGCATTGAGTGCCACTTGGGCCAAACTCAGCCCCGCATTGAGTGCCACTTGGCCGTGCCAGCACAGCCACGGGTTCGGCGAGCCTGAGGGAGGGCCGGTGAAGGATGAAAAAAAGACAGACAAAGAGAATAAGCTGGGTCTAGGTGGATCTTCTTTGCCTTGCTGAGGCTATAGAACAGATCCAGACTGCAAGCTGATGGTTTATTTTATAGTCAAAGGTAAACAAGGTAATTTACAATGTTCTGGTAAGTTTCACTTGTTTTGGCAGCACTTGCTGCACCTCTCACAGCCCATTAGCTACCCAGGAAAGATCTAGGGAGCAGTCACAAGATCAAGCTTAATTATGCTTAGAGGGCTGTGCCCTTCAAGCTGGGACTTGTTTGCAACTTTTCCAGCAGATCAGTCCAAGGCTTAACCCTATAACTGCTCCCTACAATGTGACATAATGGAAACACAAACGTCAAAAATCATTTTGTTCAATATTTTTGAGCCCTCAATTCATCAACTGTTGCCAGTTTTGTACCATAAACTTTATCTTTTATATATCCCCATAAAAATGTCTAGTGGCACTTTAGGATAAATTTTCTTTGTTCAAAGCTCAGTCTGCCTTCACCCATATTTTAAATCAGCTAAACCTGAAAAGGAGTGAAAATTCAGTGAGTTATCAGCTGTTAAAGTATGCATACAGTTTTGGAACAATCTATATTATGCTAAGTGTAATAAGTCTATCAGAAAAAGCTAAGAACCCTATGATTTCACTCATATCCTACCTAATAATAGACAAATATGCAAATTGACCATACCTTCGCTATGCCCATGATTGGCCAGGAGGCGCTGCGGGGCTGGACTCGGGGTGGCCAGGGTAGCTGATTGGGCCCGCGGGATGCTGAGCTGCTTCGCCAGCAGCTGCACGAGCTCAGCGTCTGCGCCATGGCTGTGCTGCAGCACAGAAGGGGCCTCTGGGGCAGCGAGCTGACATCCCGCCCCTCGGACCATCAAAAGCAGGGGAGCTGAGTGCATGTCCACTCAGGCAGCAGGCCTTTCAGAAGCCTCCGCCACGCCAGAGGCTTCTGAAAGGCCTGCTGCACCAGCGATGGAAAGGAAAGCGTGGGAGCTGGGTGCCTGTCCCACTCAGGCAGCAGGCCTTTCAGAAGCCTCCACCATGCCGGAGGCTTCTGAAAGGCCTGGTGCACCAGCGATCGAAAGGAAAGCACGGGAGCTGGGTGCCTGTCCGCTCAGGCACCAGGCCTTTCAGAAGCCTCCACCACGCCGGAGGCTTCTGAAATGCCTGGTGCACCAGCGATCGAAAGGAAAGCACAGGAGCTGGGTGCCTGTCCACTCAGGCACCAGGCCTTTCAGAAGTCTCCGCGGCGCTGGAGGCTTCTGAAAGGCCTGGTACACCAGCGGACAGGCACCCAGCTCCCCGTGATCAAAAGCAAAAGCGTAGGAGCTGGGTGCCTGTCCACTCAGGCACCAGGCCATTCAGAAGCCTCCGCCATGCCAGAGGCTTCTGAAAGGCCTGGTGCACCAGCAATGGAAAGTGAAAGCGTGGGAGCTGGGTGCCTGTCCACTCAGGCACCAGGCCTTTCAGAAGCCTCCTCCATGCCTGAGGCTTCTGAAAGGTCTGGTGCACCAGCGATTGAAAGCAAAAGCGTGGGAGCTGGATGCCTTTCAGAAGCCTCCGGCGCCTGGTGCACCAGTGGACAGGCACCCAACTCCCCATGATCGAAAAGGAAAGCATGTAGGGGACCCTACACATGCATGATTCAATCATGCACTGGGCCTCTAGTATAGAATATAAAACTGAAACTCATAGACACATCCAACTGTATTGTGGTTACCAGAGGGAAGAGGGGGCAATAAAGGGTAAAGGCAGCTAAATATATGGTGACGAAAGATGATTTGAATTTGGGTGGTGGGCACACAAAGCAACATACAAATCATGTGTCACAGAAATGTATACTTGAAACCTACATGATTTTATTAACCAATGTCATCCCAATAAATTTGATTAAAAAAAAAGATGTTTGTGATCTCATGTTCATTGCAGCATTATGCACAATAGTCAAGATATGGAAACAACCTGGATGAATGGATAAAGAAGATGTGGCATATACTAGTATATATACAATGGAATATTACACAACCATAAATAATTATGAAATGTTGCCATTTGCAACAATATGAATGGACCTTGAGGGTTTTGTGCTAAGTTAAATAAGTCAGATGGAAAAGGCCAAGTCTCTCGTTGATAGCCCCAACATGCATGCATGCATGCATACATACATACATAAAGATATGCAATATTACATAGAAGGCAACCATTACTTTCAGACTGGAAAAGGGTATGGATTCTAAGTGTCATACCAGGCTAGTTGTGCTGTATGAAATAATGATTAGAGCACACATCTGTTGAACATATATTATGGACCAAGTAAATTATCAAAATATTTTTCTAACATTACTGAATTTGATCTTCCCATTGTACTTATTACCAGTTCATATATGAGGGAAATTGAGATGCAGAGAGTCTAAGTAATTGGCCCAAGTTCAGAAAACTAGTAAGCAAAAGAACTTGGCCTGCAGCTCAGGTTTCCCTGATCCACTGTTCACAATCTATTTTTTCTTTTCAGATGAATTATATGTTGCATATTTTATTTTTAAGAAATTTGGCAAATCGTTTTCAAATAGTCATTTTTATTTTTTTATTTTCATTTATTTATGTATTTACGTATTTATGTTTTTACTTATTTATTGTCTAAAGTTTTACATGTGTCTCCTTTTTCCCTGATTGACCACCTCCCCTCTCCCCAGCCATTCCCACCCTGGGCAAGCACCCACCACCCCAGTGTCTGTGTCCATTGGTTATGCTAATAAGCATGCAGACAAGTGCTTTGGTTGCTCTCTAGCCCTCCTCCCCTGCCATTTGTCTTTGGATCTATTCCTGTTGATCAAATTATGTTGATCATTATATCCCACATATGAGTGAGATCATGTGATATTTATCTTTCTCCGACTGGCTTATTTCACTTAGCATAATGCTCTCCAGTTCCATCCATGCTGTTGCAAATGGTAAAAGTTCCTTTTTTTATAGCAGCATAGTATTCCATTGTGTAGATGTACCAAAGGTTTTAATCCATTCATCTGCTGATGGGCACTTAGGCTGTTTCCAAATCTTAGCTATTGTAAATTGTGCTGCTATGAACATAGAGATGCATATATCCTCTCTGATTGGTGTTTCTAGTTTCTTGGGGTATAGTCCTAGAAGTGAGATTACTGGGTCAAAGGGAGTTCCATTTTTACCTTTTTGAGGAAACTCCATACTGTCTTCCACAGTGGCTGCACCAGTCTGCATTCCCACCAGCAGTGCAGGAGGGTTCTTTTTTCTCCACATCCTTGTCAGCACTTGTTGTTTGTTGATTTGTTGATGATAGCCATTCTGACAGGTGTGAGATGGCATCTCATTGTTGATTTGATTTGCATCTCTAGGATTATTAGTGAAATTGAGCACATTTTCATATGTCTCTCGGCCTTCTGTATGTCCTCTTTTGAAAAGTGTGTATTTAGGTCCTTTGCCCATTTTTTGATTGGAACGTTTATTTTCCTTTTGTTAAGTTGTATGAGTTCTCTCTCAATTTTTGAGATTAAGCCCTTATCTGAAATATCATTGGCAAATATGTTCTCCTATGCAGTGGGCTTTCTTGTTGTTTTGTTGATGGTTTCTTTTCCTGTGCAGATGCTCTTTATTTTGATGTAGTCCCATCTGTGTATTTTTTCCATAGTCTCAATTGCCCTAGGAGCTGTGTCTGTAAAGATATTGCTACAACATATGTCTGCTATTTTATGGCCTATGGAGTCTTGTAGGATTTTTTATGGTTTCCAGTCATATGTTTAAGTCCTTTATCCATTTTGAATTTGATTTTGTGTGTGGTGTAAGTTGGGAATCTAGTTTCATTTTTTTGCATGTATCTGACCAAATTTCCCTGCACCATTTATTGAATAGATTGTATTGACTCCATTGTATGCTTTTGCCTCCTTTGTCAAATATTAATTGAGCATACAGGCTTGGGTCAATTTTTAGGTTCTCTGTTCTGTTCCATTGGTCTATATGTCCATTCTTGTGCCAGTGCCAGGCAGTTTTGAGAACTGTGGCTTTGTAATATAGCTTGATATCTGGTATTGTGATCCCCCAACTTTGTTTTTCTTTCTCAGGATTGCTGTGGCTATTCTAGGTCTTTTTTTATTCCAGATGAATTTTTGGAGAGTTTGTTCTAGATATTTGAAATATGCCATTGGTATTTTAATGGGGATTTCATTGAATCTGTAGATTGCTTTGGGTAGTATGGATATTTTAATGATGTTGATTCTACAAATCCATGAACATGGCATGGTCTTCCATTTGTTTATGTCTTCCTCTATCTCTTTGTTCAATGTCCTGTAGTTTTCCGAGTATAAGTCTTTTACCTCCATAGTTAAGTTTATTCTTAGGTATCTTAAATTTTTTGATGTAATGGTAAATGGGATTATTTGTTTAGATTCTATTTCTATGAGTTCATTATTGGTGTATAAAAAAGCCATAGATTTCTGAGTGTTAATTTTGTATCTTGCTACATTGCTGAATTCATTTATCAGGTCCAATAGTTTTTTGATGGAGTCTTTTGGGTTTTGTATGTATAGTGTCATGTCATCTGAGAATAAGGACAGTTTTACTTTTTCTTTTCTAATTTGGATGCCTGTTATTTCTTCTTCTTGTCTGATTGCCATGGATAGCACTTCCAGTACTATATTGAACAGGAGTGGTGAAAGTGGGCATCCTTGTCTTCTTCACATTCTTAGGGGAAATGAGTTTAGTTTTTGCCCATTAAGTATGATGTTGGCTGTAGGTTTGTCATAAAAGGCTTTTATTAAGTTGAGGTATGATCCCTGTATTCCACTTTGTGAGAGTTTTTATCAAGAAATGGTGTTGGATTTTTTTCAAATGCTTTTTCTGCATCAATTGATATGACTATGTGGTTTTTGTCCCTCAATTTGTTTATGTGATGTATCACATTTATTGATTTGCAGATATTGTACTATCCTTGCATCCCTGGAATAAATCTAATTTGGTAATGGTGTATGATCTTTCTAAAGTAATGTTGGATCCGATTTGCTAGAATTATGTGGAGGATTTTAGCATCTATGTTCATCAAGGATATTGGCCTGTAGTTCTCTTTTTTTGTGGTCTCTTTATCTGGTTTTGGAATTAGGGTAATGCTGGCTTCATAGAAAGAGCTTGGAAGTATGCCTTCCTCTTGAATTTTTTGGAATACTCTGAGGAGAATAGGTTTTATTTCTTCTTTGAATGCTTTGTAAAACTCCCCTGTAAAGCCATCTGGACCAGGGCTTTTGTTTGCTGGAAGATTTTTGATCACTTCTTCAATTTCTTCGGTAGTTATCAGCCTATTCAGGTTTTTTTATTCTTCCTGATTGAGTTTTGGGAGCTCGTATTTTTCTAAAAATATGTCCATTTCATCTAGGTTGTTCATTTTGTTGGAATACAGTTGTTTATAGTATTTTTTCATAATCCTTTGTATTTCTGTAGGATCAGTTGTTACTTCACCTCTTTCATTTCTGATTTTGTTTATTTGGGTCCTCTCTCTTTGCATCTTGGTGAGCCTGACTAGAGGTTCATCAATTTTGTTTAACCTTTCATAGAACCAGCTTTTAGTTTTGTTGATCTTGTGTATTGTTTTTTTGGTCTCTATGTCGTTTATTTCCACTCTGATCTTTATTATTTCCTTCCTTCTGCTTATGCTGGACTTTTCTTGTTGCTCTCTTTCTAACTCTTTGAGTTGTAGGGTTAGATAATTTATTACCATTGTTTCTTGTTTTTTTGAGGGAGGCCTGTAAAGCTATGAACTTCCCTCTCAAGAGTGCTTTCACTGTGTCCCATAGATTTTAGATTGTTTGTATTTTCACTGTCCTTTGTTTCCATGATGCTTTTTATTTCTTCTTTGATCTCTTAGGTAATCCTACCATTGTTTAATTGCATGCTATTTAGCCTCCAGGTGTTTGATTTTTTTCATTGTTTTTATTGTAGTTGATTTCTAATTTTATGCCATTGTTATATGAGAAGATGCTTGATATGATTTCTATCTTCTTGAATTTGAGTAGACTTTGCCTGTGTCCCAATATGTGGTCTATCTTTGAAAATGACCCATGTGCACTTGAGAAGAATGTATATTCTGCGTCTCTCAGAAATTTTCTGAAGATGTCAATTAATTCCATTTGATCTAGTGACTCATTTAGGATTGATATTTCTTTCCTGATTTTTTAATTAGAGTATTTATCCTGTGGTGTTATTGGGGTATTAAAGTCCCCCATATGACTGTATTGCTGTCAATTTCTCCCTTGATATTCTCCAGTAGTTTTTTTATGTATCTGGAGGCTCCTGTAATGGGTGCATATATGTTTACCAGAGTCATATCTTCTTGTTGAATTGCTCCCTTTAGTATTACGAAGTGGCCTTCCTTATCTCTTGTTATGGTCTTTACTTTGAGGTCTAATTTGTCCAATATAAGTATTGCTACCTCAGCTTTTTTTCACTTCCATTGGCCTGAAAAACAGGCCACAGAATCTCATCAGCTTTTACATCTGCCTGTCAAAATATTGTACAGCAGGCAAAACAAATTATCAAAAAAAAAAAAGTCCCCCTTACATGTTACATCTGTCTCAAGGGCCTCTAAAATCCCAACTTAAAAAACAAAATGGGGAAATAGTGGAGAAATCTCCTATAAGTAAACTACACCAAGCCTTAATTACTTTAAATTTTTTCACTTGTAATACTGATGGCAAGACACCCATGGAATTACACTGGTCTCAGAATAAGCCAAAGAAAATGGTCTGGTTAAATGGAAAGATCCAGAGTCTGGTTTATGGAAGGGTCCCTTTATTAACCTCTGGTCGAGGATATGCTTGTGTATTTCCAGAAAACTCCTCCAAGCCTGTGTGGATCCATGCAACATGAATCTGAGAGAGGATCTTGTACCCTGAGCCTCACCCTGTACCTGTGGTTGCAGACAATCGACTACTCCAACCACAGATAGCAGTAGCCCCAAGAAACATGCTGAAGAGACAGAAGAGAAACAGTCCAGAGATGGGGGATGGTAAAGATGCCTTGTCATGCTAGCAGTCATCAGCTATGCATTGGTGCAAGTTGCCCTGGAAAAAGCCAAAAAAGGTCAGACCTGCATTGCCATTGCCCACTGTTTGTCCACCATCCAGAACTCAAATATCATTGCTGTCATGTCACAAGGGGACAGTGATTGGGAAAGGGACCCATAAAGAACTGATGGCTCAGAACAAAGCCTTCTATGGACTAATTCCTTAAATACCTGACAACAGTTTTTAAAAGGACATGAAAGGACTCAATCATTTTCATTGGATATTTCTAGTCTGCAGATGCCGAATGAAAAGTCTTAAAAGGACTCACCCTGCAAATGGCATACACTTTTCTAAATTTATTAAGAAAACAAAAAGGGGGAAATGCCAAAGGCTAAGACCAACAAGTAGTTATCATATTAATGAAATATTCAGCAGGGCTGAAAATCAGCATAATATTGCCCTGCTGTTGGCCAAATGGCTGAAGGCAATTCCTTAACCTGATAATCCTTTTACTGCTTACCAAACTTTACCTTTGATATGCCTGTTTGAATTCCTAAAGGGCAAATGTGTATTTAAGTGAATAAAAGCAAAGGGGACCCAGAATTCAGAGAGCCTTTCTACTAGAGAAAGATCTCTGCCTGGCTCCCCCATGCCTTCTAAATTTATATTTCTTACCTAGTGTATTCATTTGTGCATCAGCCCCTTCTCCAGACCTTGAACCCTAGCCACAAATGGATGCAGTGCTCACAAATCCTTACATTGGAATTGAGTGGAGAACCCCTTTTAATTATTTAGAGAGTTATTAGTGTTAGATGTAGTAGGGGGGTTGGCAGTGAAGACAATAAAAAAAAATCCAGTGGATTCCAGAGTTTCTCCTTTACACTGAGTGGCCAGATTATTATGATCTCTGAATGCATAATAATCTGGCCACTCAGTGTATATCCTATATAATAAAAGGCAAATATGCAAATTGTTCCCTCGACCAGGATTTTGACCAGCAGGCAGGCCGGCCAACTGGCCTGGCCAGGCTGGCCGGACCCAACCGATGCACGAATTCATGCACCGGTCCTCTAGTATATATATATATATATATATATATATAATATATATACTAGAGGACCGGTGCATGAAATTCGTGCACGGAGGGGGGTTGTCCCTCAGCCCAGCCTGTACCCTCTCCAATCTGGGACCCCTCGAGGGATGTCCGACTGCCCGTGTGGGATCGGGCCTAAATGGGCAGTTGTACATCCCTCTCACAACCCAAGATTGCTGGCTCCCAACTGCTTGCCTGCCTGCCTTCCTGATTGCCCCTAACCGCTTCTGCCTGCCAGCCTGATCACCCCCTAACCACTCTGCTGCCAGCCTGTTTGCCCCCAACTTCCCTCCTCTGCCAGCCTGGTTACCCCTAACTGCCCTCTCCTGCAGGGTTGATCACCTCCAACTGCCCTCCCTTGCAGGCCTGGTCCTTCTCAACTGCCCTCCCTTGCAGGCCGGGTGCCTCCCAACTGCCCTCTCCTGCTGGCCATCTTGTGGTGGCCATCTTGTGTCCACATGGGGGCAGGATCTTTGACCACATGGGAGGCAGCTATATTGTATGTTGCAGTGATGATCAATCTGCATATTACTCTTTTATTAGATAGGATAGAAGCCTGGTACAGGGGTGGGGGCCAGCTGGTTTGCCCTGAAGGGCGTCCCGGATCAGGTGGGGGTTCCCTTTGGGTGTGGGGCGGCCTGAGAGAGGGGCCTGTGGTGGTTTGCAGGTGGGCCACGCCCTCTGGCATCGCAAGTGGAGGCCCTGGTATCTGGGATTTATTTTCCTTCTACAATTGAAACTTTGTAGCCTGGAGTGGAGCCAAGCCTGAGGCTCCCTCCGAGGCCGGTAGCCATTTGTGTTGGGGTTATAATTGAAACTTTGTTGCCTTAAGCAGGTGGGCCCGGCCAGGGTGTGCGGAAAGCTTTGCTTCCCCTGTTGCCAGCCACAACCCTGGCCTGCTCTCTCAAGCTCCATTCTGCTGCCATTTGTTTGAATTTGTTTACCTTCTATAATTGAAACTTTGTAGCTTGAGTGGAGGCTTAGGCCTGGCAAGGGCAGGCGGAAAGTTTGGCTTCCTCTGTTACCTAAGAAACCTTGCTCTCTGTGGCTGTAGCCATCTTGGTTTGGGTTAATTTGCATACTCGCTCTGATTGGATGGTGGGCGTGACTTGTGGACGTGGCTTGTTAGTGTGTCGGAGGTATGGTCAATTTGCATATTTGTCTATTATTAGGTAGGATATATATATATATATATATATATATATATATATATATATATATATATATACACACACACACCTACACACACACTGAGTGGCCAGATTATTATGCGTTCAGAGATCATAATAATCTGGCCACTCAGTGTATATTATTCAATTAACAGAGAAGATTGAGACAAAGAGAAGGGAGGAGACTTTCCCAAGTCATACTGTGAATTTGCAATAGACATGCCAGCTTAATAAATGAACCAAAAAAGATCAAAATGGGGGAAGAGATAACAAAAGAAAAATGTTTGGGGGATTTCTGTATGGAGGGTAGTGAGTGTTAGGCCACTCCTATGGGATGAGTTGAGAAGTGCTAAGGGTTATTTCTCTTTCTTACATTATTTTCTTTCAGCCTACTGAGAAACCTAAGCTCTCAACAGACGGCTTTGGAGTGCTGCCAATCCCTGGCCCATACCATTCAGTCAACCTGCTGGAACACACTGATAACAAAAGGATGTTAATTACTGGAGATTTGTTTTCATATGGAACATGTAACTTTCTCGTTATTAGAGGATTTTCATCAGTTAAATTATACATATTCTTCATGATGACAGAACATGCTCATTTGATTGGGTTGTACAAACACTGCATGGATGCCTTACCTCCTAATTGGCAGCAAAGGGGAGACCAGACTGAAGCAATAAAAACTTGATGGGAGGTCAGGTTGTATTCTGGAATTTTCTGGTTACATGAAGAGAATAAAGAAGTAGAAAACAAGCCCAGGCAAAAACTGGGATATAAACCCCAAGAAAGAAATTGCTCTCAGTCTGTCCTTAGGATAAGACAGGGAACATGAAGGAGATGGACAACTATTAGTTAAGTGTCTACCATGTGTCAAATCCCTTATATATATTTGAGTCTCATCATAATCCTATTGAGAGGGGCATAAGGGTTGTTATTCCCAGTCTCAAAATGAGAAATCTGAGATTCTTGGAGATGAAGTGACATCCCAAGGTCAACAGCAGATCAGTGGTATGCCCAAATCCAATGCCAATACTATTTCTAATATACTATTTCTAAACGTAGTAAATGCCTAATACAAGAGAGGGGCACTCCAGTATGGACTTTAAACTCCAGAGATAATTTTCATCCCAGTTTCTGGTCTGCAGAGAAAAGGAAGTGCTGAGTGAGGCTGTGTTTTTCATACTTATTTTAATCTAAAATGTTTGACAGGTATTAAATACTATGGAGGATAAAAAGCCCTTTGAAAAATGTGTCTGTATTATATGCTTAGTTGGAGCCTCTCTGAACATCAGAATTGCATTTCATTTAATATGGTATGGGAGAAAAAGCAAGTGCAGACTTGCTCTCTAAATTGTTCCTGGGCCTTTAGTAGTCAGAAAAGATTGTTTGTTTTAGGGTTGGGCTAGGGAAGATGAATAGCCATCAGTGCTCCCTCTGTCTGCCTTCCTTCCTGGCTGAGGAAATTGCATGTCTGAATACAACTTCTGTCTGTCTTATTTTTCCCCCAAAGCATTAATTTTTATAAAATTTAAAATACAGTAATCTCTCCCCAGTCATAGGGTTATGTTCCTGAGAGAGGGAATGAATTGAGAATCTACAAAGAAAGATAGTACATTGTTGCAAAAGAGACCAACTCAAGGAGATTGGGGCAGGGGTCTACAGGGTTCTCTCCTTATTCTGGTCATTTTGAGGGTAGATGTAATAGCCAAGCAGACTGTGAGCTTCATTAGGTCTTGAAGTCTATAATACAAGGATTTACTCACCACTCTCTGTCTAGCACTTAGCATGTGGGCCTGGCACATAGTTGGCAGTTGGTAGGTATTTGTTCCACAGACAAAAGAATTCCCTGTCATCTTGTGAGATATAAGTAGATTATGAGCTTCTTTAAGACAGAGACAGTGTAATATTTGTGTGGTTTTCCATATCTGGCACAACATTGGTTCTCAATCAATGCTCGATGAATAAAACCTTTTGCCAGAAAATCTGACACCAGCCAACACCTCTACTAAATCTAATTTGTCTACCATTTGATTCTCTCTCCCCAATCTTCTAACTCCACTTTGCTGTCTGTTATGCCCAGAGTTCAGAGTCCCCAATAATCAACCACCAGGGAGCCTTTTCTCCGATGCAAAGCAAAGAGTCTTTATTCAAACCCGGGTTTGGCTCCCGGCCTCTTTCTGGCATAGCAGTGAGACCAAAGAGAGCGAACCCCGGGAGAGCGGTAGGTTATAAAGGGTTGGTCATTTGGGTGGGCTTAGGGAAGTGACGTGGGTTACAGAGATTGCCTAATTTGGACTGAGTCTACTTCTCTACATTCCTATTGGCAGGTTTATGCAACTGTTACATTCTCGCGGTTTTCTCAGAAAAAGGAGTCATATACATAGTTACACGGGGTGGAGGGTACAGTACATTTTGTGCTGTCCTGATCTGCCCTTTCATTCCCCCTTTGTCTTGGGACACCCGGCTCAATCATGAGACGGTTTGCATTTCTACTTTGTCTCTTATTTCTAGCTAAGGCCTCTAGTACTACAGTCCCCAAAAGTACTGTCCACAGTGAATTCCAGTTCCTCTCCTGTAGGTTTTGAGTTTCCTCCTAGCCTTCGTGGAGCCCAGGCTAGGGATCTCACGGGTGGTTGCCAGGATCCAGGCCGTTTCCTGGTGCAGGAGCTGGGAGTGGTATAGCCAGGTCTGGACGCCTCCTACTTTAATAGCCGTGGGCGTGCTCAGGATAACAGTGTAGTGTCCCTTTCAGGTTGGGGTGAGTCCTTGGGCAACTTCTTTACCCACACTGAGTCCCTGGGCTGGAAGGGATGTACAGGGTCTGCAGTGGGCACTGGCAGAGCATCGCGAACAAGCTTATGGGTGGCTCTCTGGGTATACTGCAGAGCCTGTAAGGACTTGAGTAAGGGAATGGTTATGAATTCCAGCTTTCAGTTTCTCCCTGACCCTGGAAAGGAAGTGGCGGGGGGAGGTCTATCATATATGATCTCTAAAAGGGGGAAACCCCTACCGGTAGGGGGTACACCTGGCCCATAAGAGGGTGAAGGGCAGGAGGTTGGTCTAGTTTTCACCAGTTTCTAGGATAAATTTAGTTAAATTCTTTTTTTGAGTCTTGCTCATGCCTGTCCTAAGGCTTGAGCTATATTTTGAGATATCTTGGCTACAAAGGCGGGGCTGTTATCTGATCCTATGACTACTGGCAGCCTGAATCTAGGTATAATCTCCTAGCAACTGTAGAGGTAGTTTCTGTCCTAGTGGGGTATGCTTCAACCCAACCCGAGAAGGTGTCTATGAGAGCTAGCAGGTACTTGTACTCTGATGCTGGTGGCTTAATTTCTGTGAAATCTACCTCCTAATGCTCTCCTGGGGAATTTCCCTGGGGCCTGAATTTCCAGGGGGACCTTCTTACCTTGCTTAGTATTTATCTGTGCACAAACTGTACTTCTAGTGACTATGCTTTTAATTATTTTATCTAAGAGTACCTGCCTTGCAGAAGTTCAGAAGTCTTGGTGACGCCAAGTGGGTAGCCTGGTGTAAACTGGGTAACTAACATCCGACCTATAGCCTCTGGGACCAACAGTCATCTGGTAGGGTACACCAACCATCCGGTCCTTTAATGGCTTGCTTCTGTTCTGCCAATTCCTCCTCTTGTTTGGTGTAAGAAGGGGTCTGCGTAGGTCCAGGTATGGCACGGTTACTAAAACTTGTAAAGGCCCCACTGGTTTTTGGGCAGCTTCCTTGGCAGTTTGGTCTGCGGCTCTATTTCCTCTGGCTTCAATTGTCTTCCCTTTCTGATGTCCTTTGCAGTGCACCATTGCTACTGCCCTTGGGAGCCAGATGACCTTTAATAAGGCTAAAATTTCTTCCTTATTTTTAATGTCCTTTTTCACTGCAGTTGGTAGCCCTCTTTTCTGGTGGATGGCACTGTGTCCCCATCAGAAGGCCTGGATTAAGACCAAAAGCTCGACTTTTTGTGCCATGGTTCCCCTATTCAGGGACTGCACCCAAATGGTGCAGTCCAGGGTGACTACCGCTGCTCCTGCATATCAGATGCCATCCTGAACATAACTGCTCCCAACCGTGAACAGTACCTTGTCTGGTGATGATAGTGGGGCATCTGTCAGGTCTGGGCGAGCCATTTGTACTGCGTCTGTTACCTCTGTGCAGTCATGAATGGGTTCCTTCAGGTCATCATCTGGAAGCAGGCTGGCAGGGTTGATGGCCAGTGTCTTATGGAAACCGGACGCAGGGCTGGTCCAGGAGAAGAGCTTGGCACTGGGTGATCTTGGTGTTTGATATTTATCTCTCCAGAGCACCTCGAAGGAGGGCCTCCACACCATGGGGTGTTGTCAGGGCTAGTTCTTGGCCCAGAGTCAGCTTATCTGCCTCCTTTACCAGCAATGCTGTGGTGGCCACTGCCCGGAGGCATGCTGGCCACCTTGCTACCACGGGGTCTAGCCTCTTAGACAGATAGGCAACAGGTCTCTTCCAGGGACTTAGAGTCTGAGTGAGAACCCCTTTGGCAATGCCTCTTACCACACTCACGTGGAGGTGGAAGGGCTTCGTGACGTCTGGTAAGGCTAGGGCAGGTGCTGAGACGAGAGCCTTCTTTAGCTCCTCAAAGGCCCATTGTTCTACTTCGGTGTGGTTCAGCGGCTGCGTTCCCCCAGTACTTGAGTCTAGAGGTTTAGCAATCTCCGTGAGCCCCGGTATCCACAGGTTGTAGTATCCAACTGCCCTTAGGAATTCCCGCTCCGTCCCCCTCAAAGGATATGATGGCAGTCCAAATAGTTTCTGTAGGAGGTCATGTCTACACAGGGGGTATGGGCATTCTGGCATAACCAGAAATGAATGCGTTACCGTGTTCTTTCCGAGGTCCATAGTTCTTTTTGATGTCTAAGGAAAACAGGCAATTTGTCCGGTGGCTTCCTGGACTGCTGTCTTCTTAGAGGTTACGGGTCCCATCGGCTCTGCCAAGACTGAATAGGCTGCTCCAGTGTCCACCAGGAAACTAACAGTTTTGCCCCCGACTTGTAAGGTTACTCTGGGGGCTTAATGGAAAGGAACCCCGGTCCTGTCAGTCCTTTTCCTCTAAGTTAAAGACCCTTGGAGTCTGAGTCTCCCCTTTCTGCTTCTCTAGCTAACCTGCCAGGACATTTTCTCTTCCAGTGCCTCTGCTTCTTACAATCAAACTGTCATATTTTTCCTACAGATAAGAATCTCAGATTCTGATAAGCCTGGAAAGGGGAATTGCTAGCTGCTGCCTTTAAGCCCCCTAACAGAACACGGTGAAAAGTGTCCAAGGAGTCGCCGAGGGTTCTTGGGTCTCATTGGGGTGGAGGGGGTCACAAGGGAATTTCCCTCCTCGTTGCTGCCTCTAGCCACTTAAAACAACCCCTGGAGGGGATGGACACTGGATGGGCGGAGGCAGGGAGTGCGGCGCGGGTCCCAGGGGGCGAAGGAAGGGTCCCACGGAGACGTTTTCATCTGGCAGTCCACTCTCTGTTCCCACTGGGAAAAGCGCTTGCCTCCTGCTAACGAAGGTGGCATGGGGGAACCGGTGACCCCTACACTATAATCAGACTCCCTGACCTTTCTGAAAAGCCACTCTGCTTGAGTGTGTTTCTATTAAAAATTACTGATTTCAAAATTATAACTTAAAGAGTTGCCACACACACACAAGGACCAAGTGGCCTACAAAATATTTTCCTTTTCCTTTAAAGGTTTTACAATGTACATTAATCACATCAAACTTAATGGCTAATTGAGACAAACACTTCTGAGACGGGTTCCTCCACCACTGATTAAGACTGGGTGGTGGCAGGTGTCAGAAATAAGATTCATTTAGGTTTTGAGCTTGCTGGGCAGACTTGGTGACTTTGCCAGCTCCAGCTTCCTTCTTATAGTTAATTTTCGAATGTGGTCCCTGCTTTAAATCTCTTTGGACTACAATTGTTATAACTTCATATCTTCAAATAAATAAATATAGACAGAAATGTTGTTAGGCAGGCCGATTCCCCCTCTGACAGAGAGAAAACACCCCTGGGGAAAAAGAATCCCAGTGGCCACTCAGGGGGGTTGCTACCCGTCAGAGCACTCAGCCTTAAACAAATTAAATGTGTGTTTTTTTCCTTCTATATATGAACAAATAATTATAACCAGGCAGACAACAAAATATCAGACAAACGTGTGTCCTTATATCATTTCAGTAAATAAGTGTTCTTACATTCTTAGGATCTAAGCAGATAACAGGAACACTGCCTCTAAGTCCCCTGATGGGGGCCTCCCTTTCCTATAGTCGCTTTTTCTGGCTTCTGCCATAGGCCAGTGGGCTGGACCAGTGTGTTGAAGGAAAAGTCATCCTGCAGTCCGGCTCGGGGAGGGACAGGTTACACATAGAGCGTTATTTCAGGAGAGGCAAAACCTTGATAAAAGCTCAGTAATCCAATCACACAGTCAAAGGTTAAACAGGAAGGGAAGAACCACTCAATGTCCTCTAAGAGGATTTTAACAAACTGATAACAAACTGACAAAACCTTGACAAATCAAAACTCAACAAATAATATATATATAGGATCCAATTATGACAGAAAATATAAGACAAAAAGACAAAACAAACAGTCCTGATACCAACATGACAAAACACAAAAAACAAACACCTGTTGAGAGGGAGAGCCTCCAGCCCCTTGGGGGGGTCCCTCTCTCCTCTCGCAGGAGGAGATTTCTTGTGAGCTGAAAGCCTGGATGGCCTCCTGAAAGAAAAGATTTTTAATCCAGTTACAGATGCTATTAGAATCAGAATGAGAGAGGAAGGGAAAGATCAGGTTATGTCCTCTATGAGGATCCTAGTAACTGAAAACAGTAAGTTAAAAAAAACGGTTTAACGGGATCTATAAAGAGTTAATAGTAACTTCAACCTTAGTTCCACATTGGACTATGATGTCACAAGGCAGGGACAGGGCCTGTAAATCTCTCCGCCCTGTGAAGCTGTTAGCCAGGAGTCTCCGACCACCAAAAGAGATAAAGGAAGCTGGAAATAAAAGTTCTTTTGTTCTTTGAAATGTTATAAATGGATACTTTTAAAATCAACCCTAGGACTTTAAAATTCAAATTTAATACAATAAATTCACAAATCAGAGCAAAACTGAAACCTTCATTTATACAAACAGAGGAATTTTTTATTATCTAAGTGGGCTGATTCCCTTCTCTGACGGGGAGAACAAAGGATTCTGAGAAAAAGGTGTCTCAGCAGCTGCTAAAGACCTTTTGTATTCCGCCACAGCAGGTCCGCCCTATCTTTAAATAAATTAAACAGCAGAAAGAGATAACAAATACTTTCAACATTTATATTTATATACTAAAACAGTCTGAGTTTTTTGACTCCTACTAGATATTTACCAGAGTTTTAAACAGTCACCTGATTAATTTGCCTGAGGAAAAGCTCTATGGCCTCCAAGGGGGGCGGGGAGGAGATTAAGCTCCCCTTTCCACTCACTTGGAGTGGATTGAGTCTGTCCCATAATGTCCGTCCAGTAAGTCCACAGAAGTACACAGAAAGACACAGAAACCAAACAGACTAAGACACTGAAAAACTGGATGATGGCCCTGTGCCAACCAGCGGGAGCGACCCGCTTCGTCCCAGAGTTTTGAGGGGAAGCCACTCCCCTCTATATGGGGGTTTTTACGCCCCTCCAGACGGAGAATCAGAGCGTCTTCTGACCCTCCTACCCAAGGTCCACCTGTGTGTCCACTTATCATGCCTGTCCTAAGGCTTGAGCTATATTTTGAGATATCTTGGCTACAAAGGCGGGCTGTTATCTGATCCTATGACTACTGGCAGCCTGAATCTAGGTATAATCTCCTAGCAACTGTAGAGGTAGTTTCTGTCCTAGTGGGGTATGCTTCAACCCAACCCGAGAAGGTGTCTATGAGAGCTAGCAGGTACTTGTACTCTGATGCTGGTGGCTTAATTTCTGTGAAATCTACCTCCTAATGCTCTCCTGGGGAATTTCCCTGGGGCCTGAATTTCCAGGGGGACCTTCTTACCTTGCTTAGTATTTATCTGTGCACAAACTGTACTTCTAGTGACTATGCTTTTAATTATTTTATCTAAGAGTACCTGCCTTGCAGAAGTTCAGAAGTCTTGGTGACGCCAAGTGGGTAGCCTGGTGTAACTGGGTAACTAACATCCGACCTATAGCCTCTGGGACCAACAGTCATCTGGTAGGGTACACCAACCATCCGGTCCTTTAATGGCTTGCTTCTGTTCTGCCAATTCCTCCTCTTGTTTGGTGTAAGAAGGGGTCTGCGTAGGTCCAGGTATGGCACGGTTACTAAAACTTGTAAAGGCCCCACTGGTTTTTGGGCAGCTTCCTTGGCAGTTTGGTCTGCGGCTCTATTTCCTCTGGCTTCAATTGTCTTCCCTTTCTGATGTCCTTTGCAGTGCACCATTGCTACTGCCCTTGGGAGCCAGATGACCTTTAATAAGGCTAAAATTTCTTCCTTATTTTTAATGTCCTTTTTCACTGCAGTTGGTAGCCCTCTTTTCTGGTGGATGGCACTGTGTCCCCATCAGAAGGCCTGGATTAAGACCAAAAGCTCGACTTTTTGTGCCATGGTTCCCCTATTCAGGGACTGCACCCAAATGGTGCAGTCCAGGGTGACTACCGCTGCTCCTGCATATCAGATGCCATCCTGAACATAACTGCTCCCAACCGTGAACAGTACCTTGTCTGGTGATGATAGTGGGGCATCTGTCAGGTCTGGGCGAGCCATTTGTACTGCGTCTGTTACCTCTGTGCAGTCATGAATGGGTTCCTTCAGGTCATCATCTGGAAGCAGGCTGGCAGGGTTGATGGCCAGTGTCTTATGGAACCGGACGCAGGGCTGGTCCAGGAGAAGAGCTTGGCACTGGGTGATCTTGGTGTTTGATATTTATCTCTCCAGAGCACCTCGAAGGAGGGCCTCCACACCATGGGGTGTTGTCAGGGCTAGTTCTTGGCCCAGAGTCAGCTTATCTGCCTCCTTTACCAGCAATGCTGTGGTGGCCACTGCCCGGAGGCATGCTGGCCACCTTGCTACCACGGGGTCTAGCCTCTTAGACAGATAGGCAACAGGTCTCTTCCAGGGACTTAGAGTCTGAGTGAGAACCCCTTTGGCAATGCCTCTTACCACACTCACGTGGAGGTGGAAGGGCTTCGTGACGTCTGGTAAGGCTAGGGCAGGTGCTGAGACGAGAGCCTTCTTTAGCTCCTCAAAGGCCCATTGTTCTACTTCGGTGTGGTTCAGCGGCTGCGTTCCCCCAGTACTTGAGTCTAGAGGTTTAGCAATCTCCGTGAGCCCCGGTATCCACAGGTTGTAGTATCCAACTGCCCTTAGGAATTCCCGCTCCGTCCCCCTCAAAGGATATGATGGCAGTCCAAATAGTTTCTGTAGGAGGTCATGTCTACACAGGGGGTATGGGCATTCTGGCATAACCAGAAATGAATGCGTTACCGTGTTCTTTCCGAGGTCCATAGTTCTTTTTGATGTCTAAGGAAAACAGGCAATTTGTCCGGTGGCTTCCTGGACTGCTGTCTTCTTAGAGGTTACGGGTCCCATCGGCTCTGCCAAGACTGAATAGGCTGCTCCAGTGTCCACCAGGAAACTAACAGTTTTGCCCCCGACTTGTAAGGTTACTCTGGGGGCTTAATGGAAAGGAACCCCGGTCCTGTCAGTCCTTTTCCTCTAAGTTAAAGACCCTTGGAGTCTGAGTCTCCCCTTTCTGCTTCTCTAGCTAACCTGCCAGGACATTTTCTCTTCCAGTGCCTCTGCTTCTTACAATCAAACTGTCATATTTTTCCTACAGATAAGAATCTCAGATTCTGATAAGCCTGGAAAGGGGAATTGCTAGCTGCTGCCTTTAAGCCCCCTAACAGAACACGGTGAAAAGTGTCCAAGGAGTCGCCGAGGGTTCTTGGGTCTCATTGGGGGGGTGGAGGGGGTCACAAGGGAATTTTCCCTCCTCGTTGCTGCCTCTAGCCACTTAAAACAACCCCTGGAGGGGATGGACACTGGATGGGCGGAGGCAGGGAGTGCGGCGCGGGTCCCAGGGGGCGAAGGAAGGGTCCCACGGAGACGTTTTCATCTGGCAGTCCACTCTCTGTTCCCACTGGGAAAAGCGCTTGCCTCCTGCTAACGAAGGTGGCATGGGGGAACCGGTGACCCCTACACTATAATCAGACTCCCTGACCTTTCTGAAAAGCCACTCTGCTTGAGTGTGTTTCTATTAAAAATTACTGATTTCAAAATTATAACTTAAAGAGTTGCCACACACACACAAGGACCAAGTGGCCTACAAAATATTTTCCTTTTCCTTTAAAGGTTTTACAATGTACATTAATCACATCAAACTTAATGGCTAATTGAGACAAACACTTCTGAGACGGTTCCTCCACCACTGATTAAGACTGGGTGGTGGCAGGTGTCAGAAATAAGATTCATTTAGGTTTTGAGCTTGCTGGGCAGACTTGGTGACTTTGCCAGCTCCAGCTTCCTTCTTATAGTTAATTTTCGAATGTGGTCCCTGCTTTAAATCTCTTTGGACTACAATTGTTATAACTTCATATCTTCAAATAAATAAATATAGACAGAAATGTTGTTAGGCAGGCCGATTCCCCCTCTGACAGAGAGAAAACACCCCTGGGGAAAAAGAATCCCAGTGGCCACTCAGGGGGGTTGCTACCCGTCAGAGCACTCAGCCTTAAACAAATTAAATGTGTGTTTTTTTCCTTCTATATATGAACAAATAATTATAACCAGGCAGACAACAAAATATCAGACAAACGTGTGTCCTTATATCATTTCAGTAAATAAGTGTTCTTACATTCTTAGGATCTAAGCAGATAACAGGAACACTGCCTCTAAGTCCCCTGATGGGGGCCTCCCTTTCCTATAGTCGCTTTTTTCTGGCTTTCTGCCATAGGCCAGTGGGCTGGACCAGTGTGTTGAAGGAAAAGTCATCCTGCAGTCCGCGGCTCGGGGAGGGACAGGTTACACATAGAGCGTTATTTCAGGAGAGGCAAAACCTTGATAAAAGCTCAGTAATCCAATCACACAGTCAAAGGTTAAACAGGAAGGGAAGAACCACTCAATGTCCTCTAAGAGGATTTTAACAAACTGATAACAAACTGACAAAACCTTGACAAATCAAAACTCAACAAATAATATATATATAGGATCCAATTATGACAGAAAATATAAGACAAAAAGACAAAACAAACAGTCCTGATACCAACATGACAAAACACAAAACAAACACCTGTTGAGAGGGAGAGCCTCCAGCCCCTTGGGGGGTCCCTCTCTCCTCTCGCAGGAGGAGATTTCTTGTGAGCTGAAAGCCTGGATGGCCTCCTGAAAGAAAAGATTTTTAATCCAGTTACAGATGCTATTAGAATCAGAATGAGAGAGGAAGGGAAAGATCAGGTTATGTCCTCTATGAGGATCCTAGTAACTGAAAACAGTAAGTTAAAAAAACGGTTAACGGGATCTATAAAGAGTTAATAGTAACTTCAACCTTAGTTCCACATTGGACTATGATGTCACAGGCAGGGACAGGGCCTGTAAATCTCTCCGCCCTGTGAAGCTGTTAGCCAGGAGTCTCCGACCACCAAAAGAGATAAGGAAGCTGGAAATAAAAGTTCTTTTGTTCTTTGAAATGTTATAAATGGATACTTTTAAATCAACCCTAGGACTTTAAAATTCAATTTAATACAATAAATTCACAAATCAGAGCAAACTGAAACCTTCATTTATACAAACAGAGGAATTTTTATTATCTAAGTGGGCTGATTCCCTCTCTGACGGAGAACAAAGGATTCTGAGAAAAAGGTGTCTCAGCAGCTGCTAAAGACCTTTGTATTCCGCCACAGCAGGTCCGCCCTATCTTTAAATAAATTAAACAGCAGAAAGAGATAACAAATACTTTCACATTTATATTTATATACTAAACAGTCTGAGTTTTTGACTCCTACTAGATATTTACCAGAGTTTAAACAGTCACCTGATTAATTTGCCTGAGGAAGCTCTATGGCCTCCAAGGGGGGCGGGGAGGAGATTAAGCTCCCCTTTCCACTCACTTGGAGTGGATTGAGTCTGTCCCATAATGTCCGTCCAGTAAGTCCACAGAAGTACACAGAAAGACACAGAAACCAAACAGACTAAGACACTGAAAAACTGGATGATGGCCCTGTGCCAACCAGCGGGAGCGACCCGCTTCGTCCCAGAGTTTTGAGGGGAAGCCACTCCCCTCTATATGGGGGTTTTTACGCCCCTCCAGACGGAGAATCAGAGCGTCTTCTGACCCTCCTACCCAAGGTCCACCTGTGTGTCCACTTAGACCGTTTTTGGGCACTTCAGGCTTCAGAAGTGAGCTCGCACAGAACAGAATAAACAATACAGAGAATAGACAATACAGACACTTACTGCGGTCAGTGAGCAGTCAGACTCTTCGGATCAGGTCCCTCGTGGGTATTGGGGAACCCCGGGTGAGCCCCCAAATGTTATGCCCAGAGTTCAGGGTCCCCAATAATCAACCACCAGGGAGCCTTTTCTCCGATGCAAAAGCAAAGAGTCTTTATTCAAACCCGGGTTTGGCTCCCGGCCTCTTTCTGGCATAGCAGTGAGACCAAAGAGAGCGAACCCTGGGAGAGCGGTAGGTTATAAAGGGTTGGTCGTTTGGGTGGGCTTAGGGAAGTGACGTGGGTTACAGAGATTGCCTAATTTGGACTGAGTCTACTTCTCTACATTCCTATTGGCAGGTTTATGCAACTGTTACATTCTCGTGGTTTTCTCAGAAAAAGGAGTCATATACATAGTTACACGGGATGGAGGGTACAGTACATTTTGTGCTGTCCTGCTCTGCCCTTTCACTGTCCAGTGTTCTTTGATACCCATTTCATTTAGTAGTTTCATTAGGGGCCAAACTTTACCCAGGACATTTGGCACCTTGACAAGAAATGAGAAGGTGTTTTTATAAACTTGTATTTTTCATCATTGGAGAAAAATTGGATTTGCTGGAGGTCTGTCTTTGCTATATGCAGAACAGACTTTCATATTGGAGAAATTACTATAGGATATGGAAGTAGCTTTTGTGAACACTGAAGTATACTCCCAACTTGATGATTCTATTTGCATTTGAGAGTCTGATTTGTATGTCTGTGTGTGCTATGCCATGTTCTGCAAAGGGTGTTAGAGTTTAGTCTGGGTGCAACTACAACCTAGAACCACTAGTTACACTGGAATCACTGATAACATTTGTAAGCCACTGGTAAATTTTTGCTCTGTGCAAATAGAGAGCTTAAATAGGATAAATCAGCCTGGGGAAAAATAAATTTATGGGTTAATTCTTTAGTCTTAAGCATGTTACTTAGTCTGTCTGTGCCTCACAGTTTTGTCTGTAAATGTGTGTATTTAACTCTCATGGATCTTTCTAAAGATGTAAATGAAATATTTGACTTTATTAGTTAGGTTTCTCCAGAGAGACAGAACCAATAGGATATGTGTGTGTGTTTACAGCTTATGCATATGTATGTGTGCACATGTTCATGTGTTTAATTACCAGCTTTCTCTAAGGTTCAGGTGTAGAATCCTGCTTTAGCAAAACAAAAGGCAGTAGATATCAATAGCAGTTGTGAGACTGGTTTTCCAGAGTTGGTCGAATAAATTCAGTGAATAACTTCCAGAAAGATCATTCCCTTTTTATGTTTATACTAGTAGCCTGGTGCACGAAATTCGTGCATGAGGGGGGATTCCCTCACCCAGCTTGCACCCTCTCCAACTGCTGGTTTAGGCCCGATCCCACAGGGCAGCAACAGAAGGAAAACTTTTACAAGGCAATCTGGGACTGCTGGCTCTTAACCGCTCACCTGCTTGCCTGCCTGATCAACCCTACCTGCCTCTGCCTGCCTGCCTGATTGCTCCTAACCCCTCTGTCTGCTTGCCTGATAACCCCTAACTGCCTCTTCCTGCCTGCTTGATTGCCTCTAACTGCCCTCTCCTGCCGGCCTGATCTTGCCCCCAACTGCCCTCCCCTGCCAGCCTAATCTCACCCCCAACTTCCCTCCCCTGCTGGCCTGGTTGTCCCCAACTGCCCTCCCCTGCCAGCCTGATCTTGCCCCCAGTGGCCATCCCAGGCTGGCCTGATCTCACCCCCAACTGCCCTCTCTGCCTTGGCCCCCACCACCATGGCTTTGTCCAGAAGGAAGTTGGACTTCCAGAAGATGGCCAGTCGACCTGGTCTAATTATCATATTACACTTTTATTAGTATAGACTAGTAACCCTGCACACGAATCCATGCGCCAGTAGCTCTCTGCAGGGCCTGGTCGCTCTGCGCCCGCTGCCCAGAGGCTCTCCATGGTCCAGAGGCCCATCCACACTCTGGCCTGGCCAGAGGCCCATCCATTGCCAGGTGTGGAAAATGCTTGCCTGGTCACCGGGGCAACGATGCAAGCATTCCCCCACCCAGCCGCTCCGTGCCCACTGCCCAGAGGCCCTCCGCAGCCAGGGTGGAATGCTTGCCTCATTGCCGGCAACGAAGCAAGCATTGCGCCGGGCCACTCATGCTGTCCGCTCTCAGTGGCCGTCCCCCTGGGACTGGGGGACTCTGGCGGAGCTGAGAGGACTGGGTGCCGCCATCTTGTGGCTATGGGCACTGCCATATTTGTGATGGAGTCACGGTTAATTTGCATATTACCCTTTTCTTAGATAGGATAGATTATATAGGATAGGATTGCTTAAATGGGGGGGGGGGGAGCCTTTTTCAGCAGGAGAAGATGCTCTTGGCAGACAAATATACATAATTCCTATATCTGGACTGCTAGCCAGCTATATTCTAGTGCTTCCAAACTGGTCATTAAAAAATTGAACTGCTTTCTTACACCTTACACCAAATAGCTGTTGCCCTTAAAACCCCTCCTCAGCCCCCACCTTAGGTTCTGATTGGTCGGTTTCTATCAGTCAGCGTCAAAAGCTCTGCCTCCTAGGTAGCCATTGGCTCCTCACAGGGATTTGGTTCTGATTGGTTGTTTTCTATTCCAGTCAGCGTCTCCGGGCCTATCTCTGGGCCTGATCAGAGAAGCGGGGCTGATTAGTAGCACCCCCACGAAGGAACAGAGAGAAAGAGAGGTGCGGCTGCTGGCCAGGTCTGGAGAGAAAGAGAGAGGCAAGGGCTGATCAACAGCTGCCACAGAGGCTATGGATCAGACCCTGCTTCTCTGTCTGGGCCTCTCTCCAGGCCTGATCCACAGCCTCCTTTGCAGTCAGTGCTGAGTCATCATGCGTGCAACAGCAGCAGTCAGTGCTGGGTCACCACGGCAACCCAGCACTGACTGCAGGACTGACCTCTGGTTGATGGAGCCTTCAGTCATTTATATATTAGGACTAGAGGCCTGGTGCACAAATTCATGCACCAGTGGGGTCTCTCGGCCTAGCCTGCGGGATCTGGCCGAAACCAGCTCTCAGACATCCCCTGAAGGGTTCTGGATTGTAAGAGAATGTAGGCCTGGCCAATCAGGGCCGGGGAGGGATGTGAGAGGTTTGCCAGCCGGGGAGGGACCATGGGAGGGCTCCAGGTTGTGTCAGGCCCATCTCGTTCAGTCCTGATCAGCCAGACCCCAGCAGCAAGCTAACCTACCGGTCAAAGCATCTGCCCCCTGGTGGTCAGTGTACATCATAGTGACTAGTCGAATGGCTGACTGGCTGCCCCCTGGTGGTCAGTGCACATCATAGCGAGTGGTTGAGCAGCCTTAGCATATCATTGGCATATTACTCTTTGATTGGTTGAACGGATGACCAGACACTTAGCATATTAGGCTTTTATTATATAGGATGGAAAAGAATGGCAGAAACCCAAGACTTTTGCATTAGGAGACTACTTACTTCTTTACTGCCTATAACACCCACTGCTTTTAAAAAGAAGGAAATAAAAAGATATGTGCTCTTTTATTTTCTAAATACTTGGAAGGCAGAAACTGTGCTAGCACTTTCCATGGATTGGTCATTTAATCACCATGGCCCTAAATGGTAGGTTGTGAAAATGTTCCCATTTTACAGATGAAATTCTTAAAAACATTTTTACAGAAGTTCATGGAAACTGGTGACTTGCTCAAAGTCACAACCAACTAGTAAGTGGTAGAACTGCATATGAACTCAGATCTGTCTAACTCCATAGTCTCCCCCTATGAAAGTCTGCCTGTATTCTATTCCTGCCATTTCAGACTTGGTTGCCCTTCTCTGTACCCCCACAAAAACCCTGTGCCTCTTTCAGTCACTGTACTTATTGCATGACAGGGTAATTTTCCATGTATATCTCTATCTTATGCCACTGTGAACCCCTACAGGGCAAGGACACAGTTCTGTTCACCAGTGAATATCCAGAATTCTTTATAGGTGCTTATTGAATAAATGAATGGGTCCAGGCAGATTATAAGCTACAGTTGGATATTTCCAACCTGAAAGATTTTGTGGTTATGTTAGGACTTCTGCACTATAGTTGTGTATGATTCTTATTCACAATTAATAATTTTAGCCCCAAATTGTACACTAGCTGTAAAGACCTCTCACTGAAATGAGACCTCTTGCTCATTTCTTGTCTGCATTTTATTGCTCTCTGTTATAATAAACCCCTTTCACATTTCAATGATCCTTTTTATTAGAGAAAAGTTTCCATGAACGAAGCTGAGCCCATTTTCATTTTTTGTTGTTGTTGTTAAATGTATTTTTATTGATTTAAGAGAGGAAAGGAGAGGGAGAGAGAGATGGAAACATCAATGATGAGAAAGAATCATTGATCACCTGCCACCTGCATACCCCCACTGAGGTTCTAGCCCAAAACCTGGGCATGTGCCCTGACAGGGAATCGAACTCTGACCTCCTGGTTCATAGGTTTGTGCTCAACCTCTGAGCCACACTGGCTGGGTCTATTTTCCTTTTATCAACCTTATCTCCTTCTATCTTTCCCTTTTGTAATTTTTATTTGTCCCCTGGAACTCATTTAAATAGTTAGTCTCCATTCTGGTTGTTAATCATTCATGTTTGGTATGCTGGCTTGATCTGGGTTTGTTCTGAAAAATATTCCATATTGATTTTAAAATGTAGAACTTGTGTTTTCCACATTTATCAACTCTGTCAGGTACAAAAATTCTTCCTTCCTGTCATGGCAGATTAATAACTAATAAGCTTTCCAACAGGTATAAAATGGGCCCTACCTCATGGATAATGCATTGTCATTTGGCCTTCATTTTGAGTTAGTTTTTACTCCAAATAAATTAATTATTGGTAATTAAATCTTCACATCCAATCTTTGAATGATAGACATATGCCTTCTTTGGCATTTTCTCTGAGCACAAACTGGTACCTGAGCTCAGGAACTATAAACATTGCTTTAATGCTGATTTTTTTTTGGGAAAGGGGACAGTAAATGGGGAAACATATTGTTCATTTCTAAGAAACATCATGTTGAAAAGCTGATATTTAAATTTTATTTATAATCCCCCACATTTTATAATTTATGACTTTGGGCCAAATAAACTCAGAAAGGTTACTCTATAAAAGAGGGGTCCATCCTAAATTGGTTCACTAGCTTATGTTTGGCAATTAACTTCTCCCCTTCTTTCATTCCCTTGAGATGACTTGAAATTCCTGAGGAAAGTGTGGCCAAAATGTTTTGCATTATTTAGTAGGGTGATTACCGACAGTCTGTCAACCTGAAAGTCATCTAGAATACCAGATAATAAATCTCCAAAGCTTCCTTGGAACACAATTCCTGCATCTTTTCAATAAAAACAGTCTGACTGACACTTTAGTCCAAGCTCAAAGAGCCACCCTTTTCTCCACCAAACTAGCCAAAAGCAAACTCTATGTCTTAGCCTTTTGGCTTTGAACACTGATGGAGGCCTTTAATTTTGGTTTGTTGGATGAGAAAGCAAAGCACTCCATGAGTCAACAGGAAGCAGCCATCAATAATTCCAGGTGTGTTGTATGCCATGTGTTTGCTGCAGGCTCCATCTAACTGTCCTGGGATGGAGGAGACAGCTGCTGGAGTTGTATGAGGAGACAGGCTCCAGAGGCAGTGCTTAATCTGAGTACAGAAGTTCTGTAGTTAACAGCAATTGGAATACGGAGTCTGAGCTTGTAGCTCTGTCAGGGCAGCTGCTTGAGAAAGCAGATGCTGGGCAGGTGGCTATAACAGGTGAAGGCTGTCTCCTCTCAGTTGTCAGAGAAGTAAACCCTACAGTCTTCAAAAGTCAGACTGCCACTTCTGAGATGCTTTTTCTCCACCAGCTCCAACACCTGAGCTGACATTCTCCCCCTTCTCATATGCTTCAGTCTCTGGCAGTGAGCCCACAAAAGGACTTGAGCTCAGTTTTTGGGATTCAGTGAGGACAGGCCTGCCATCACACAAATGCTGCTGTAACTCTGAATGGAAGGTGGAAATGATCACTTTATATTCTGAGTGCTAGCTGACCAAATTCAACTATACCATTTACACCACTAGACCCCTGGTTCTCAAACTTATTGCACTTCAGAATTATTGAGGGGAGGGGATAATACAGATACCGGTGCCCCACCTTCATAAATTCTGATTTAGCAGGTCTCTGGTGGGGTGCAAGAATCTAGTTTATTAACAAACTGGTTCCTAGGTCATTCTTGAACCAGAATATTGAATTGGAAGAGTTCTTAATGACCATCTCAGCAAAACTACTATTTTACAGATGAAGTAATGAGGTCCAGTGAGGAAAGCTTGTCTGAGGTCACATGATGATATGATGCCAGAGCTTGAACTAGAACCAAGGTTTCAAATCTCATACCTGTTATACTTTTTCCATAAGGAGAAGGAGACAGGTTAAACCACGACTCTGTATTTTTTTTTTTTTTTTTTAATATATTTTATTGATTTTTCACAGAGAGAAAGGGAGAGGGATAGAGAGCTAGAAACATCGATGAGAGAGATACATCGACCAGCTGCCTCCTGCACACCCCCCACCGTGGATGTGCCCGCAACCAATGTACATGCCCTTGACTGGAATCGAACCCGGGACCTTTCAGTCCGCAGACCGACGCTCTATCCACTGAGCCAAACCGGTTTCGGCCACGACTCTGTATTCTTCTGTATTTTTCTAAGTATAGCCTGGTGTAGCCTGCAGTGGTTCTAAATGGGACATGTTGACAATTCAAAATGTGGGATTATCTAATTTCCTGCAGATCCCTGACTATTAATGCCAGTAACATCCTTACTGTGAGTTAATCTGACTGTCCATGAACCCTTGGTGGTGGTAAGGAGACATTGCTGCCTCCAGTTAAGAATCACTGGCAAGAAAAGGAGCTCTAGTTGATTATTCATCCAAGGAAGTCTGATTTTGAGTTTTCATTTTTGCCATTAATTTACTGTGATCAGAAGGCATATCCCTGACCCAACTGCTGAGACTCCACACTCCTATTACTTCAACTACACCAGCAATTTTCAACCTTTTATATCTCCTGGCACACATAAACTAATAACTAAAATTCTGTGGCACACCAAAACCTATATTTTTTGCTGATGCAACAAAATGTAGGTATAATTTTGATTTGTTCACACTGGATAGCTATTGTTTTGTTGGCTGTTGCCATTTTTTATTTAACATTATAAGGGAAAAGAGGTCAGTACCCCTGACTAAACTGTCAGGTATTGCATGTTTTAAAAATTATTGTGGCATACGGGTGTGCTTCTTATGGCACATAAGTTGAAAATTGCTGAACTACACAATTGTGGGGGGAGGGTCAGCAAGATCTCTTGGGGCCTGCCCAGATGACTTTCTCAATCTGACAAAAGGAATTGTCTTGTGGCTCATGATGCACTGGTGGAGGCACAGGGTGTGAACATTCAGGTTCTTTCACTTGTACTGCTGCAGTCAGCACAGGTCATAAATAATACTGTCATGAAATGAGTCCATTTCCAAAGGAGACCAGTAAGGGTTCACTTCAGGGCCTTAAGCCCAACATTTGGAGCCACTCATCAATCACTTTAAAGTTTCCCAAACCACACAGTTGGCTTCACACCTTCCACCCTTTGTCTTTAAGAGAATATGACTTGGTTGTGTTCATCCTGTCAGCTCTGGGTTGGCAGGAGAGAGAGATTCAGTGTTCAGAAGTGTTGTGGACTCCCATCACAATTCTAGCTGAGAAGATTAGTTCCTACAATCCCCAGCCAACTGCAGAGGTTTTAGCTACCTCCGCTTCTTTCTTTATGAAATTGGAAAGGCTATACTTGTTGTTTGAGAAGTAGCCCAAATTCTCCAGTGCATTATGGAGGCACTCCATTTTATTCATGGGGAGGGGAAAAAGCTCTCAAGGAGAATGTGCATGTATGTGTGTGGGGGAATAGGGAAGTTTCATGTCTTTCACCTAGCTCTCAATATGGAAACCTATGATTACTTATATCCCAGTCTGCAGCCACATTCTGTGTTAGGAGAGGCCCCCAAACCATCACTCTTTGGCTAAACTAAGGGCAATTAGTGTTCTCTCAAAAGAACATAGAGCTCTTTACTTCTTAGAATTGCAATTTGGCTCCTTTGGCTATCTCCTGCAGGAGAAAGGCAGTAGATTAATTTCTAGGATAACATGATTAATGAAAATAATAAGCTGTCTTAATTATTTTTCATCTACCAGTTACTGCCTTTTTAAAGAGTTCTGCAGCAAAGTTTTTGACCAGGGTAGTTATTTACTCTCAGTTTATTTCATAGTACTTCATAGTAATTATGTCATAGTGGTTTTATCCCCAGTTCATTTTCCTAGAACAGAATACCTGAAAGGATCGGAGCTCATTAAGCCCAACTTCCTTACTTTATAGTAGGGAAACTGAGATTTATTAGAAGGATGAGACTTGCTAAGGGTCACATAGCTAGTTAACAACAGAGATAAAACTAGAATAGAGGCCTTCTGACTCTAATGCCCCTTCTATACTTGAATCCCTCCTGAAGGTTGCCTTTAACAAAATTCCCCATTTGAATTCTGTTTCTAAGTCTTCTAGACCAAAACTTGCCAACAAAACTCCCCAGTCCCATACACAGATACATACCAAGTATTGTGCTGTGGCCAAACAATTTCAACTAACAAATTCCCACACTTCCATCCTGAAGGCTACCATTGATAAGAAATTCCAGACAGAAGTATTTTTATCTTTTCTTTGGTAATGTGCTCATTCATATTGCTACTTGATATAGTGTTTGGGATGTGGTGCCATTCTGCCTGAACTTAATTGCCATAATGGTGCTAAAAAGGAACCTCTAAGAGAGTGACAATCTCAAAATTTCAAGGAGTTGCAGATGAAGTAGGCTTGGGTAGATGAAAGACAAACCCTATACCCACATCTATGAGCTGAGATAAAGAATTGATATTGGGTGAAATATTCCCCAAGTACATTTTCTCTTTCATCCCTTTTGAAACCTCAGGACATTTCTCAAGCATTGGAATTCTTGAAGATAGAGGGACTAGACACTACCACACACACATACCTGGTTTAACTCTCACCATGTCACACTACAGACCATTCTCAGTTTCTACTCACCCTTCAAAAAGACCCATATTCTTTTTTTCTCAGGATATGATACATAAACAGACATCCTGTGGCAGAAATGAGGCAAGAAACTTAAAGATAGGCAGTCAGCTCCTTTGGCCACCTCTGGAGTTTCACAGTAAGTCATGCCTTACCAGGCTTCCAATCCTTATTTAGGAGTCTCTGTACTTGGCTTAAACTCCTAGGTTCCCCCATCAGTGAATGGCATCACCATCCACTTAGTTGCCCAAGTCAGAGGGCTAAAGTTAATCCTTGTTATTTTCCCTTTGTCCTTATCTCCAATCCATCAACATATCTAGTCTAGTCTTCTTTTTTAATATTTCTTTGATTCCTCCATTTCACTCTTTCTCTGAGCAACCATCACCACTTTACAACAACCTCTTATACCAGGTTATGTACTAAACTAGGGATACATCAGTGAATGAAGGGGACTATTACACTGTCCTCATTGAGTTTGAGTATGTATTCTAATTGGCCATTTATTCCTTTGCCTCCTTCAATGGACCATGAGCTCACTGAGAGAATGGGTCAAGTCTAATTCACCTCTATATCTCCAGAATCTACCAAAGTATCTGGTGCATATTAGGTATGAAGTAAGTAAATGTCAATGGATGAATATTCAACTTTCACTACTGTGTAGCAACCTCAGCATGGTTCTGCTTGTCTTTCATGAGCCCAGCAAACTGCCCAGTCTTTCCTTCTTTCCACCCCTTCCCTATTCCTCCATTTCAGCCTTTTTGGACACCCATGTTATCCTACCCATTTCTTCACATCATATGCTTTCTGGAGCTCTGGACTGTGCCATTTTCTCTGGAGAGCCTGCTGAAGTTTCTTGCTCCTCTTTCCAGGAAAAAATTATACCAGTCCCGCCCCTAGTAGCCCACCCAACAGATACAGCCAGTTGGGCTCAAGGCTGAGGTTACAGGGTTAATCACAATACCTAAACAGAGAAGATATAAAAGATAGACAACTCTTTCCTCAAACTGGAAACTCCAGTCTCCAATCAGCTTTCAGACAAAAACATCTTCCAACACACACTCAAACTCTATGTTCACTACCAGAACAAAATCTTTTTCTACTTTTTTTCTATTGAATTTATTAGGGTGACATTATTTAATAACATTACTAGTATATAGGCTTCAGCTGTACAATTCAATCTTACACCATTTGCATATTGTGTGTTCAACACCCCAAAAATCTGTTTTTAGGTCAGGTCAATATTATCTTAAGACTTGGGTAAAATTTGTGTTATTCAAAAGGATGGGCTAAAATAGCAATTCTACAATAATAGCATCAATGCCCTTCTATTTCTCCAATTCAGGGAGGGAGGATGGAGATTACCTCTACTTTATTGGATACAAGATGTAAAAGATCAGAGTCTGTTCTTATCTATCATTGTAGTCTCAGTGACTAGCTCATAGCAGCATCTCAATAAATATTTCTTTATTATTATTATTTAAAGTATTAAAAATAGAAGTAGAAATGTCTCCTTTTTTCCCCATTGACCTTCCCCCAGCCTCCGCTACCTCCCCCCCAGCACAGGCCCTCACCCCCCTCCAGTGTCATGCATCCATTGGTTATGCTTATATGCATGCATACAAGTCCTTCCGTTGATCTCTTACCTCATACCCAACCTTCCCCAGCCTCCCCACTGTAGTTTGACAGTCCGTTGGATGCTTCTCTGCTTCTGTATCTATTATTGTTCATCAGTTTATAATGTTTTTTATTAGACATAAATGAGTGAGATCATGTGGTATTTTTCTTTCACTAACTGGCTTATTTCACTTAGCATAATGCTTTCCAGTTCTATCCATGCTGTTCCAAATGGTAAGAATTCCTTCTTTTTTACAGCAGCGTAGTAGTCCATTGTGTAGATGTACCATAGTTTTCTAATCCACTCATATGATGATGGGCATTTAGGCTGTTTCCAAATCTTAGCTATTGTAAATTGTGTTGCTATGAACATAGGAGGGCATATATTATTTCTGATTGGTGTTTCTGTTTTCATGGGATATATTCCTAGAAGTGGTATTACTGGGTCAAATGGCAGTTCCATTTTTAATTTTTTGAGGAAACACAGTACTATTTTCCACAGTGGCTGCACTAGTCTGCATTCCCACCAGCAGTGCACGAGGGTTCCTTTTGCTCCGCATCCTCGCCAGCACTTGTCGTTTGTTGATTTGTTGATGATAGCCATTCTGACAGGTGTGAGGGGGTACCTCATTGTTGTTTTGATTTGCATCTCTTGAATGATTAGTGACTTTCAGCATGTTTTCATTTGTCTCTTGGCTTTCTGAATGTCCTCTTTTGAAAAGTATCTATTAAGGTCCTTTTCCCATTTTTTGATTAGATTGTTTATCTTCCTTTTGTTAAGTTGTATAAGTTCCCTGTAAATGTTGGAGATTAAACCCTTATCAGAGATAACATTGGCAAATATGTTCTCCATGCAGTGGGCTTTCTTGTTGTTTTGTTGATGGTTTCTTTTGCTGTGCAGAAGCTTTTTATTTTGATGTAATCCCATTTGTTTATTTTCTCCTTCATTTCCATTGCCCTATGAGCTGCATCATTAAATATATTGCTACGACAAATGTCTGCTATTTTGCTGCCTATGGCTTCTTCTAAGATTTTTATCATTTCCCATCTTATGTTTAAGTCCTTTGTCCATTTTGAGTTTATTTTTGTGTACGGTGTAAGTTGGTGGTCTAGTTTCATTTTTTTTTGCAACTATCTGTCCAGTTTTCCCAACACCATTTATTGAAGAAACTTTCTTGATTCCATTGTATAGTCTTGCTTCCTTTGTCAAATATTAACCGAGCATAATGGCTTGTATAGATTTTTGGGTTCTCTGTTCTGTTCCACTGATCTATATGTCCTTGTGCCAGTACCAGGAAGTTTTGAGAACAATGGCTTGGTAGTATAGATTGATGTCAGGGTTCTTGTTCTGGCATTAAGAAGGGTTCAGCAATTGGGAGAAAGTACCTTTTAATATTCCAATTTCTTTATAATTTTGCCTTTTAACCAAATTTTCCCCAATTATAATCTGGCTTAAAACAAGAGATTTTCCTTGCCCATTCTGGTTTCGCGAGTTTTCCAAAGCTAGTACAAGCGTTACACACAGTTCAATCTTACCACCATACTGGTGTTGTTTCTGCTCAGGCGAATCCTTCTTTTCCAGATGCCCAGAGTTCAAGCGCCATTAATGCTGGGGTTCTTGTTCTGCCATTAAGAAGGGTTCAGCAATCTGGAGAAAGGCTGCGTGTAACTTAAGTAAGAGTCCAGAGATGAAAGATAATTTTGAAAGGCATTGGGGGTCAGAGGAGCCTAGCTAAAGAAAATAAGTTCTCCTTGTCTCAGGACCTCTTGCTTTTTATTAACACAAATTGTCTTAAGGCAAGGTGGAGATATACACATCAAAAGGTAGGGTTTCCATACAGAAGCATTGTCAGGTTGGGGAATAGCCTAGTTCAGGTGTTTGGCCAGTAGAAGGCAATAACATGTAGATTAAGGTGCCCTGAGCTGTCTCACAGCAAACAATCAATTTATTGCATCCTTTTCAGGTTTGGGGCAATGCCTTTAGCCATTCCAGCAGGTGATAACATATGTGACTCAGCCCTTGTGGAGTCCCCAAGGTCCTTCAACCTTTTGATGAAACTCTTGCAATTATGACATGCTGGAATTGGCTTCCGGCAGGTTGATATCTGGTATTGTGATCCCTCCAACGTTGTTCTTCTTTCTCATGATTGCTGCAGCTATTCGGGGTCTCTTTTAATTCCAGATGAATTTTTGGAGAATTTGTTCTAGGTCTTTGAAGTATGCCATTGGTATATTAATGGGGATTGCATTGAATTTATAGATCGCTTTGGGTAGTATGAACATTTTAATGATGTTGATTCTACCAATCCATGAACATGGTATATTCTACCATTTGGTCTTCTCTTCCTCTTTCTCTTTTTTTTTTGCATCCTGAAATTTTCTGAGTACAGGTCCTTTATTTCCTTGGTTAACTTTATTCCTAGGTATGTTAATTTTTTGTTGCAATAGTAAATGGGATTGTTTTCTTTCTGTGAGTTCATTATTGGTGCATAGAAAAGCCATAGACTTCTGGGTGTTAATTTTGTATCCTGCCACATTGCCAAATTCATTTATTAAGTCTAGTAGTTTTTTGATGGAGTCTTTGGGGTTTTCCATGTACAATATCATGTCATGTGTGAATAAAGGACAGTTTTACTTCTTCTTTTCCAATTTAGATGCCTTTTATTTCTTCTTCTTGTCTGATCGCAATGGCTAGTACTTCCAGTACTATGTCGAACAGGAGTGGTGAGAGTGGGCATCCCTGTCTTATTCCTGTTCTAAGGGGAAATGGTTGTAGTTTTTGCCCATTGAGTATGATGTTGGCTCTGGGTTTGTCATATATGGCTTTTATTATGTTGAGGTATGATCCTTCTATTCCGACCTGGCTGAGAATATTTATCAAGAAAGGGTGTTGGATTTTGTCAAATGTGTTTTCTGCATCAATGGATATGATTATATGGTTTTTATCTTTCAGTTTGTTTAGGTGGTGTATCACTTTTATTGATTTGTGGATGTTGTACCATCCTTGCATTCACAGGATAAATCCCACTTGGTCATGGTGTATGATCTTTTAGTCTAATGCTGGATTCGATTTGCTAGAATTTTGTTGATGATTTTCGTGTCTATGTTCATGATGGATATTGGCCTGTAATTCTCTTTTTTTATTGTCTTTATCTGGTTTTGGGATTAGGGTAATACTGGCTTCATAGAAAGAGCTTGGAAGTGCTCCTTCCTCTTGAATTTTTTGGAATCATCTGAGGAAGATAGGTTTTATTTCTTCTTTGAATGTTTGATAAAACTCCCCTGTGAAACCATCTGGTCCGGGCTTTTGTTCGTTGAAAGTTTTTTTTTTGTTTGTTTTTTATTACCGCTTCAATTTCCTCCATAGTTATCGGCCTATTCAGTTTTTTTGATACCTCCTGGTTGAGTTTTGGAGGGTCATATTTTTTCTAGTAATATGTCCATTTCTTCTAGGATGACCAGTTTGTTAGAGTAGTACTGCTCATAGTATTATTTTATGATTCTTCGTATTTTTGTGGGTCAATTGTTATTTAAACTCTATCGTTTCTGATTTTGTTTATTTGGGTCCTCTCCCTTTGCTTCTTTTTGAGTCTGGCTAGAGGTTCATCAATCTTGTTTACCCTTTTAAAGAACCAGCTTTTGGTTTCATTGATCTTTTATATTGTTATTTTTGTTGTGTGTGTTTTTTGTGTGTGTGTGTGTGGGGGGGTTTGGTCTTTATTTCCTTTATTTCCACTCTGATCTTTAATTTTTCCTTCCTTCTGCTCACACTGGGCTTTTCTTGTTTTCCCTTTCTAATTCTTCAAGTTGCAGAATTAGATGGCTTATTACCAGTTTTTCTTGTTTTCTGAGGTAGGCTAGTAATGCTATGAACTTCCCTCTCAGGATTGCTTTCACTGTGTCCCAAGATTTTGGATTGTTGTGTTTTTATTGTCATTTGTTTCTAGGATGTTTTTTATCTCTTCTTTGATCTCTTTGGTAACCCACTCATTGTTTAATAGTATGTTATTCAGCCTCCAAGTGTATGAATTTTTGTGATTGTTTTTACTGTAGTTGATTTCTAATTTTATGCCACTGTGATATGAAAAGATGCTTGATATGATTTCAATCCTTTTGAAATTGGATAGACTCTGCCTGTGTCCCAATATGTGGTCTATCTTTGATAATGTCCCATGTACACTTGAGAAAAATGTATATTCTGTAGTTTTGGGGTTGAGTGTTCTGAAGATGTTGATTAAGTTCATCTTATCTAGTGAGTCGTTTCGGATTGAAGTTTCTTTGCTAATTTTTTGTCTAGAGGATTTATCCAGTGATGTTAATGGAGTATTAAAGTCTCCTACTATGATTATGATGCTGACAATCTCTTCCCTGATATATTCCAGAAGTTTTTATTTATTTATTTGGGTGCTCCTACATTGGGCACATAAATGTTTACCAAAGTTATATCCTCTTGTTTTTATTGATCCCTTTAGAATTATGAAGAAGCTTTCCTTGTCTCTACTTATGGTCTTCACTTTTAGGTCTATTTTGTTAGACACCAGTATTGCTACCCCTGCTTTTTTTCATTTCCATTTGCCTGATAGATATTTTTCCATCCCTTCTCTTTCAGGCTGTGTGAGTCCCTTGTTCTGAGATGGATCTCCTGTAGACAGCATGCATATGAGTCATGTTTTCCTATCCATTAAGTTACTTGATGTCTTTTGATTGGAGCACTTAAAGCATTTACATTTAATGTTATTATTGATAGGTACTTGTTTGTAGCCATTTCTGTACTTTATGCCTGTGTTCCTTCCTCCATTTCTATTTCTTCTTTTTACAGCATTCCCTTTAACATTTCTTGTATCACTGTCTTGGTAGTGATAAACTCCCTTAGCCTTTGTTTATCTGCGAAGCTCCTGATTTCCCCTTCAATTTTGATTGATAGTCTTGCTGGATAGAGTATTCTTGGATTCAGTCCTTTGTTCTGTATCACTTTGTGTACTTCATTCCTTTCCCTTCCAACTTGATGTGTTTCTGTTGAGAAATAATTTGATAATCTGATGGTGGATCCTTTGTAGGTAACTCTCTGTCTCTCTCTTGCAGTCTTTAAGATTCTCTCTTTGTCATTAACATTTGCCATTGTAATTATGATGTGTCTTGGTGTGTGTCTTTTGGGGTTCACCTTTTTTGGGACTCTCTGTGCTTTTGTGACTTTTTTCTTCCCAACATCAGGGATGTTTTCTCTCATTATTTCTTCAAATAATTTCTCTAATCCTTGCTGCTCTTCTTGTCCTTCTGGAAAGCCTATTATGTGTATGTTACTTCCTTTTGTGTTGTCCCAAAGTTCCCTTAGGCTCTCCTCCTGCTTTTTAGTTTTTTTCTTCAGTTGCTGTTCAGATTGGGCTTGTTTCTGTACCTTATCTTCCAACTCATTAATTCGGTCCTCTGCTTCTTCTAGTCTACTGTTGAAACCTTCCATGGCATTTTTGATTGTAGCTTTATCACTTCAGATTTCTTCCTGATTTTTGCATAGGTTGTTGATTATCTTGTCCATCCAGTATTTGAACTGTATGACCATTACTGTGAATTCTTTTTCTGTCATGTTGCATGCCTCTTTTTCACTTATTTCCTTTCCTGGTGATTCCACTTTTTCTTTCCTCTGGGGATTGTTTCATTGTCTCCCCATTCTATCACCAGAAGGTCAAATCATTGAGTTTTGGGAGCCTGGGGCATGTGCAGTGGGGGCTTCACACCACCTAAGTGTCACTGAAGAGCTCTGACACCAGGATGTGTGGCTGCTGTGGGTTTGTGGCAACCACACTCGCCCAGGATCAGAGTCACAAGCATTCAGTGTGGCCTCATGCATGCACCTTGAAACAGGGACCCCACCTGCACCATGTTGAAAAAGAACACCCCGCTGTTGTATGCTGAAAATCAGAGTCTTCTAGCGCATGCCAGGAGTCAGTGTCCCCCTCTGCCTGAACCGAGAATGAAGTATTGGAGTCTCTGTCACTTGGTGTGACCTCATGCCATGAATCAGGGTCTCTGTATGCTCATGTGCCAAGAATTGGAGTCACTGGTTCTTAGTGTGTGTGTACTTCGAATCAGGGATCCTGTGCATGGGTGATGAGAAACAGAGTCATATCACTGGTGCTTAGTGCTGCCTTTCATGTAGAGTGTGAGGGTCCCCAGTATGCTTGGGGAAGTGGGTTGCACAGCTACCCTGTGTCAGCAGGAGGTCCACTCCTGTGCTGCAGGAGACAGACTTCCGTGTGCCTTCACCCAGAATCAAAATCAGGTGGCACAGCTGCCCTCTGTGGTCCTGGGGTCTGGTCACATGAGTGTGTACTGCAGGAAACAAATTCCCTGTGTCCGCTCACCCAGGCTCAAATTCAGTGCAGCCTCCTTGTGTAGGCATGGAGTCTGGTCATGGGAGTGCATGCTGTGGGAAACAAACTCCCCATGTCCACACACCCATTCTCAAATTCAGGTAGTGTTGCTGCTGTGTGTGGGCTAGAGGCCTGCTTTCATGGAGAGGTTGTAGTAGTTCCTACGCCACTGCCACAGGGCAGTGGGGATGGGGATGGGCTCTCTGACTCACAAAAATCTGTGGCCAGAATTCCTGGAGTCTTGGTGCTTGTGGGTCTGTAGCTGTGGTCGCAGGTCTTTTACCTGAGTGGCTGTAGGGTCCTGGTTGGCGTCTGAGACCAGATTGGGTGGTGGCGAGGCTAGGATCCTATTCTCAAGTGGTTCTGTTCTTCAAGATGGTGTGGTTTCTGTGCCAGTGGTGTCCTCCCCAGAGTGGTGGCAGCAGAGTTTCACTATCTAAGACTGCCTGGTTTGGCAGCCCCTGGAAGACCTGCAGGATCTAACTTTCCCTAGCTCACATACGCACATACCACAGATGTCCACACACTCCTCTATCACTCCCTGACTCTCTCACACACTCTCCCTCCCTAACTTCTTGCTGGTCACCATCTTTTTTCTCAAAAAATATTTCTTGAACAAATGAATGATGAGCATCATGGTGACTGTATTATTAATTTGTAACAAGTGGTTGGGAAAAGGAGTCTTAGAGTACATCAGATTAAAATTTTTTATTGTATAAATGAGAAGACATGGATCAAGAGTGACTGAGTAACTCAGCAAAAATCATACAGCTAGCTAGTGGCAGAGCCTGGACTCAAACGTGGCTTTCTGATCCCACTGCTCTTTCCCCTGCACCAAATGTCCCACACTAGGTTTAAACCCAAATAAGAGTTCCCATTAGGATTGATGAAAGTCTGGCCTCTTAGTACACATTCTGATTATACATGTTTTGATGAATTTTTTAAAAGCATTAACACTTAGACTTGTAAGTGAGAGAGTTTTTCCCCTTCACTCCCATTCATGTTCCCATATACAGCTATTATTATCAATGAAATCAAACTTTTAATGGCTCTGTGTTTTTAACACATACCAATGAAAACTATCAAAGCTATGTGCAATGGATAACCATCCTAATATATAAAAAGCCTGGGACCGTCATGACCTAAATGACCAGACAGATGACTGAACAGCAGGCTGCGTGGGGCGACCAGACTGGCAGGAGGGTTAGTGAGGGTCTACCAAACAACTGAACAGCAGGCTGTCTGGGGCGACCAGGCCAGCAGGGGGGCAGTTGGGGGTGACCAGGTTGGCAGGAGAGGTAGTTGGGGATGACCAAGCTGGCAGGGGGGCAGTTGGGGGTGACCAGGCCAGCAGGGAGCAGTTGGGGGTGACCAGGCTAGCAGGGGGACAGTAAGGGGCAAACAGGCCAGCAGGGGGGCTGTTAGGGGTGACCAGGTAGGCAGGGGGGCAGTTGGGGGCAACCAGGCTGGCAAGGGGGGAAGTTGGGGGTGACCAGGCCAGCAGTGGGGCAGTTAGAGGCCTTCATGCCAGCAGGCAGAGGTGGTTAGGGCTGATCAGGCTGGCAGGGGGGCCAGTTAGGGGTGATCATGCAGGCAGGAAGGTGAGCAGTTAGGAGCTAGCAGTCCAAGATTGTGAGAAGGATGTCTGACTGCTGGTTTAGGCCTGATCCCTGGGATCAAGCCTAAACCAGCAGTCAGACATCACCCAAGGGGTCCTGAATTGGAGAGTGTGCAGGCTGGGCTGAGGCCCACCCCACCCCCAGTGCACGAATTTTGTGTACTGGCCCTCTATTAGATAAATAATTCACTTGCTTTAGTGTCACAGAATTCTGATTGCTTGGTCCTGATTTAATACACTTGGGAGGAAATAAACAAGAGAATTCAATAATGAGCATCTGCTCTTTCCAATAAACTTTCTGGGAAATAACACAAAGTGAAAGCAATCAATTTAGATATAAATGACAGAACAACCAGCCAGCCTAATGGGAAGGCTTAAAACTGCCCTAGCTTTGTGTACAACCCTTTGTCCTCTTCTGTCCTGGTCCCTCTACATCATGAGGGATCAGTGTTCTATTTTAGTTATAACATTTTCATCTATGCTGAAAAGCATACCTCTCATGTTCTTGGCTTCCTTGGATAAATAGATCTGTGGCAATTTAACTTTTTACAAAATGCTTTCATGTTTATTGGTCTTTTGAATGTCTTCTCATGACAGTCCCATAAAGTATATAGGGAATGTGTTGTCACACCAGAGAGATGAAATTACCTGTGAGAGGTCACTGGGCTTGTCAGAGGCCAAGACAAGGACAAAAAGCCAGGGCTTCAGACACAGAGTATAGTCTTCTTCTATCAATGCCATTTCATCTCTGAAGGAGACACTCTTTAAGGTGATTTCTTTTTTGCATGGAGATACTTATTATTTGGTGCTACAAAAAGTTGGCCATATAAATAATTTTCACATAGGCTAAAATCCATCTCAATGATTCAATATAGCTGTACATGGTGTCAGGATGCTGAGCTTTCCAGAATCGACTCTTGCTTGTTCTCAGAATTACATTTATTCCAATAGGAGAAAGAAACTCAAGGCACCAATTATGTACATGAATGTTCACTGATCTACTATGGAGAGGTAGCTCAATGAAGGTAGATCTAGTAGCCAATAGTTCCAGGATTTCCTAAACCCATGGGTTGGAAATGATTAACTGCTTAGAAAAATGGTATAACGGGATAAAGTTAAAGTGGTACGTTTTTGTTGTTATTTCCTTAGGCAAAAACTGCTGTCTATGAGTCTGTCTCTATTTTGCTTGGTAGTTCAGTTTGTGTATTACATTCCACCTATGAGTGAAATCATATGGTACTTGTCTTTCTCTGACCTGCTTATTTCACTTTGCATAATGGTCTCAAATACATTTTAGAATTAAGTTGTCAAGTTCCTCAAAAACCCTGTTAAATTGTGATTAGCTCTGTAGTTAAATTTAAGAACCGACATTTTATGATACTGAGAGAAATAGAACATTGATGAACATGGTCTATTTCTCTTTATATTTGTATTTAAAAATCGCTTTCAATAAAGTTTTAAGCTTTCGTTCCATAGTATTTTGAATATTATTGTTTAAATATTTGTTGTATTTATATATTTTTATATTATAAATACTATATTTTAAATTATGTTTTCTAAATTTATAACTGGTATATATTGGCACGTTTATTTTTTAAAATATTGTTATATTCAGTCACTTAAGGCAATTTCTTTATCACAAAATTTATGAGGTGATATATTCTAGGGGGAGTAATTAAAGGGACACAGGTTGGCATCACTTCAGTTCAGTGTTGGCAATATGGAGCTCTGAAAGAAATGAGATTGATTTATTCATTTCTTCCCTCTTTCATCATGGGGATGAAAGAAATGAGATTGATTTATTCATTTCTTCCCTCTTTCATCATGTGGTACCTGAGATGACATTTCCCAGGAAATATTTGGACACCAAAGCTTTAAAAACAGTAATATTGTATTCATGGGCCACAAAGTTCTAGTTTTTTTATGCTGCACACCAGGGGTCGGAAAACTATAGCCTATGGGTCAAACCAGCCACTGCCTCTTTTTTAAATAAAGCTTTATTGGAACACAGCCACAGCCATATTTATATATGGTCTGTGGCCACTTTCACATAATAGATTGACTGAGTAGTTGCAAAAGAGATGGTCCTCGAAGCATTAATTATTTATTATCTGTCCTTTTACAAAAAAAGTTTGCTGACCCATATGTTAGAGAAATCAAACACTAACTCCACTCATGAGGAAAGCTCTTCTCATGACAGGGAAGCTCTGTTCAGAACAGAAATTGTTAGGACATTGATACTACACATTGCTGAAAATCCCTGAGTAGGGTTGTGAGGATGGGTATTTGGCTTGGAATGCCATAAATATTTTTCTTGACATTCTTTATTAAATAAGTCATGAGCTCTCATTATTTTTACTGTGAAAAGATATATTATATTGACTTCCAATCATTTTATTCCTGGCAAGATTCTCTCTTCATTACTAGTAATATAATAGCAACCCAGTGCCAGAGGGTTAAAGGACAGTGGAATCACTATCCTGCAGCAGACATTGCAGATTATGGATGTTTTCCCCTTAAGTGTCCTGTTTCTAACTTGTTCCATCAAGCAGGGCTGCCAACATATGATGTGTGAGGTATCTGGCTTTGTGGGATTTTCTAAAGTTTATCTCCATAATAAAGAGCCAGGGTGTAACACTGTTACCATGGAAGCTCGACCAGACCGGAAGTCAGTGCTGGGTTGCTATGGCTGACCAGCAACCACGCCTCCATTTCTCTCCAGGACTCCACCTGATCAGCACAGCCTTTCTGATCAGGCCCTGTTGATAGGCGCAGAGACACTGACTGGCATAGAAACTGACCAATCAGAACCAAATCTGGGGGCTTAGAGGTGTTTCTGTCCAGGGAGAGCATCGACCCCACAGCAGCTCCAGCAATGGCCTTAGCAAATCTACAGAAAGTGCTCATCAGTGACAGCCTGGACCTTTGCTGCCAGAAGATCCTGCAAGATGGAGGGCTGCAGGTGGTGGAGAAGCAGAACCTGAGCAAAAAAGAGCTGATAGCCGAGCTGCAGGACTGCGAAGGCCTTATTGTCCACTCGGCCACCAAGGTGACCACGGATGTCATCAACACAGCAGAGAAGCTCCAAGTGGTGGGAAGGGCCAGCACTGGAGTGGATATGGAGGCCGCCAAGAGGAAGGGAATCCTGGTCATGAACACTCTCAATGGGAACAGTCTTAGCACTGTGGAGCTCACCTGTGGGATGATCATGTGTCTGGCCAGGCAGATTCCCCAGGCGACGGCTTCGATGAAGGATGGCAAATGGGATCGAAAGAAGTTAATGGGAACCGAGTTGAATGGAAAAACCCTGGGAATTCTTGGCCTGGGTAGGATCTGGAAAGAGATGGACGTATGGATGCAGTCCTTTGGGATGAAGACTGTAGGGTATGATCCCATCATCTCACCAGCAGTCTCAGCCTCCTTCAGCATTCAGCAGCTGTCCCTGGAGGAGATCTGGCCCCTCTGTGATTTCATCACTGTGCACACCCCTCTCCTGCCCTCCACAACAGGCCTGCTGAACGACAGCACCTTTGCCCTGTGCAGGAGGGCGTGTGTGTGGTGAACTGCGCCTGCAGAGGGATCGTGGATGAGGGCGCCCTAGTCTGGACCCTGCAGTCGGGGCAGTGCATGGGCGCAGCGCTGGACGTGTTCACGAAGGAGCCGCCTTGGGACCGCACCTTGGTGGACCACGAGAACATCATCAGCTGCCCCCACCTGGGGGCCAGCACCAAGGAGGCCCAGAGCCTCTGCGTGGAGGAGATCGCTGTCCAGTTTGTGGACATGGTGAAGGGGAGAGCCCTCGCAGAGGTCATGAATGCCCAGGCCCTTACCAGCGCCTTCTCTCCGCACACCAAACCTTGGATCGGTCTGGCAGAAGCTCTGGGGACTCTGATACGAGCCTGGGCAGGGTCCCCCAAAGGGACCATCCAGGTGGTAATGTAGGGCTTATCTGTGAAGAATGCCGGGAACTGCCTGAGTCCCGCAGTCATTGTCAGCCTCCTCAAAGACACTTCTAATTATGCGGATATGACCTTGGTAAACGCCAAGCTGCTGGTGAAGAAGGCCGGCCTCAATGTAACCATCTCCCATAACCCCACTGTGCCAGGAGAGCAAGGATGTGGGGAAGGCCTCCTGAGTGTGGCCCTGGCAGGTGCCCCCTACCAGGGTGTGGGCTTTGTGCTGCAGGCACTCAACCGAGCTGCCTTCAGACCAGAAGTACCTCTCCGCAGGGGTCTGCCCCTGCTCCTGTTCCGGGCTCAGCCTTCCAACCTTGCCATGCTGCCTACCATGATTGGGCTCCTGGCAGAGGCAGGCATGCAGCTGCTGTCCTACCAGACCTCAGTGGTGTCCGATGGGGAGAACTGGCATGTCATGGGCATCTCCTCCCTGCTGCCCAGCCTGGACGCCTGGAAGCAGCATGTGACCGAGGCCTTTCAGTTTCATTTCTGACCTTGGGGCTCACCAGGACCAGCCTTGGGGGCTTTGTGATCAACATTGACAGGTCACATTCCTGAGGCTGACACCACTTACGTGGTCTGACCCCTGTAATAACCACTTAATAAACAGACCCCCCCCCCAAAAAAAAAAGAACCAAACCTGGGTCAACTGTGAGGAGCCAATGGCTGCCTAGGAGGCGGAGCTTTTGATGCTGACTGGCATAGAAATTGACCAATCAGAACTAAATTGGCCAGCAGAGGGGGCCAGTTGGGGGTGAGATCAGGCTGGCAGGGGAGGGCAGTTAAGGGCAAGATCAGGCCGACAGGGGAGAGCCGTTGGGGGTGAGATCAGGCCAGCAGGGGAGGGCAGTTGGGGGCTACCAGGCTGGCAGGGGAGGGCAGCTGGGGGCCATCAGGCCAGCAGGGGAGGGCAGTTGGGGGCGAGATCAGGCCGGCAGGGGAGAGCAGTTGGGGGCAAGATCAGGCCAGCAGGGGAGGGCAGTTAGGGGCGATCAGACAGGCAGGCAGGCAGAGGGGTTAGGGGCGATCAGGCAGGAAGGTGAGCAGTTAGGAGCCAGCAGTCCCATATTGCGAGAGGGATGTCTGACTGCCGGTTTAGGCCTGATCCCCAAGGGGTCCCCAATTGGAGAGGGTGCAGGCTGGGCTGAGGGAACCCCCCTCCATGCACAAATTTTGTGCACTAGGCCACTAGTCTACATATAAATACCTGGGCAACATTGGCCTAGGAGATGCCACAGAGTGTGTGAAATGCCTGCAGATTTCTTTGTAAGGGACAATTGCCTCTAAGTAGCTGCTCCACACACTTTGATCCATTTTGTGGGCCTGGATATTAGCATTAACAAGGAGAATCAAGACGCTCACTTTCCTCTCGTAGAAAATCACTGGTTCCTTCAGAAACCCCTTGGCAGGGTTTTTCAAGAAGGAAGCTATGTCTTCAGAATGCCGGATTGGGTGAAAGTAGAAAAGGCCAAGATGGAATACCAGCAATAATGCCCACCAGGATCTGTAAGGTTTTCTTTTTACTTTCCTTTTTTTGAATTTTTTTATTAAGGTATTATATTTGCCTTACCATTGCCCCCCCCACCCAAATCCCATATATGCCCCACCCTCCAGAGTTTTGCGTCCATTGGTTATGTTTATATGCATGCATACAAGTCCTTTGGTTGATCACTTATCTTTCCTACCTCTCCCTAATCTTCCTGCTGTAATTTGACAAACGGTTTGATGCTTTACTGCTTCTGTATCTATCTTTTTGTTCAAGTTTATAATGTTCTTTATTATCCATAAATGAGTGAGATCATGTGGTATTTTTCTTTCATTGACTGGCTTATTTCACTCAGCATAATGTTCTCCAATTCCATCCAGGTTGCTGCAAATGGTAAGAATTCCTTCTTTTTTATGGCTGCATAATATTCCATTGTGTAGATGTACCATAGTTTTCTGATCCAATCATCTGCTGATGGGCACCTAGGCTGTTTCCAGATCTTATCTATTGTAAATTGTGCTGCTATGAACATAGGGGTGCATATATCCTTTCTTATTGGTGTTCCCAGTTTCTTAGGATATATTCCTACGAGTGGGATTACTGGGTCAAATGGGAGTTCCATTTTCAGATTTTTGAGGAAACTCCATATTGTTCTCCACAGTGGCTGCACCAGTCTGCATTCCAACCAGCAGTGCACGAGGGTTCCTTTTGCTCCGCATCCTCGCCAACAATTGACGTTTGTTGATTTGTTGATGGTAGCCATTCTGACAGGTGTGAGATGGTACCCCATTGTTGTTTTGATTTGCATCTCTCGGATAATTAGTGTCGTTGAGCATGTTTTCATATGTCTCTTGGCCTTCCTTGTCTTCTTTCGAAAAGATTCTATTTAGGTCCGTTGCCCATTTTTTTATTGGATCATTTATCTTCCTTTTATTAAGTTGTATAAGCTGCCTGTAGATGTTGGAGATTAAACCTTTATCAGTGATACCATTTGCAAATATGTTCTCCCATGCAGTGGGTTTTCTTGTTGTTTTGTTGATAGTTTCTTTTGCTGTAAAAAAGCTTTTTATTTTGATGTAGTCCCATTTGTTTATTTTCTCTTTAGCTTCCATTATCGTAGGGGCAGTATCGGTGAAGAAGTTCTTTTGGCATATGTCTGAGATTTTGCTGCCTGTGGATTCCTCTAGTATTTTATGGTTTCCCGTCTTATGTTTAAGTTCTGTATCCATTTTGAGTTTATTTTTGTGTATGGTGTAAGTTGGTGATCTAGCTTCATTTTTTTGCATGTATCTGTCCAATTTTCCCAACACCATTTATTGAAGAGACTGTCTTTATTCCATTGTATGTTCATGCCTCCTTTGTCAAATATTAATTGAGCATAGTGGTTTGGGTCAATATCTGGATTCTCTATTCTGTTCCACTCATCTATATGTCTGTTCTTGTGCCAGTACCAGGCTGTTTTGAGAATAGTGGCTTTGTAATATAGCTTGAAATCTGGTATTGAGATCCCTCCTACTTTATTCTTCTTTCTCAGGATTGCTGTGGCTATTCAGGGTCTTTTTTTATTCCAGATGAATTTTTGGGGAGTTCTTTCAAGGTCTGTGAAATATGCCGTTGGTATTTTAATGGGAAGTGCATTGAATCTATAGATTGCTTTGGGAAGCATGGACATTTTAATGATGTTGATTCTACCAATCCATGAACATGGTATGTTCTTCCATCTGTTTACGTCTTCCTCTATCTCATTTTTCAGTGTCCTGTAGTTTTCCGTGTATAGGTCTTTTACCTCCTTAGTTAAATCTATTCCTAGGTATCTTAATTTTTTGGTGCGATGGTAAATGGGATTGCCTTTTTAGTCTCTCTGTCTGTAATTTCACTATTGGTGTAAAGAAAGGGCATAGATTTCTTGGCATTAATTTTATATCCTGCTACATTGCCGAATTCATTTATTAAGTCTATTAGCTTTTTGACGGAGTCTTTCGGATTTTTTATGTACAATATCATGTCATCTGCAAATAAGGACAGCTTTACTTCTTCTTTTCCGATTTGGATGCCTTTTATTTCTTCTTCTTGTCTAATTGCAATGGCTAATACTTCCAGTACTATGTCAAACAGGAGTGGTGAGAGTGGGCATCCCTGTCTTGTTCCCATTCCCAGGGGAAATGGTTTTATTCTTTGCCCATTGAGTAAGATGTTTGCTGTGGGTTTATCATATATAACTTTCATTATGTTGAGGTATGAGCCTTCTATTCCCAACTTGTTGAGAGTTTTTATCAAGAAAAGGTGTTGCATTTTTTCAAATGCTTTTTCTGCATCAATTGATATGACTATGCGATTTTTATCACTCAATTTGTTTATGTGATGTGTCACGTTTATTGATTTGTGGATATTGTACCATCCTTGCATTCCTGGGATAAATCCTACTTGGTCATGGTGTATGATCTTTCTGATGTACTGCTGGAGCCGATTTGCTAGAATTTTGTTGAGGATTTTGGCATCAATGTTCATGAGGGATATTGGTCTGTAATTCTCTTTCATTGTGTTGTCTTTACCTGGTTTTGGTATTAGGGTGATGCTGGCTTCATAGAAGGAGCTTGGAAGTATTCCTTCCTCTTGAATTTTTGGGAATAGTCTGAGGAGGATAGGTTTTAGTTCTTCCTTGAATGTTTGGTAAAACTCTCCTGTAAAGCCATCTGGTCCCGGGCTTTTGTTTGCCGGAAGCTTTTTGATGACTGCTACAATTTTGTCCATAGTTACTGGTCTATTGAGCTGTTTAGATTCTTCCTGATTGATTTTTGGAAGGTTATATTTTTCTAGGAATATGTCCATTTCCTCCAGGTTGTCCAGTTTGTTGGAATAGAGTTGTTCATAGTATTTTGTAACAATCCTTTGTATCTCAGCGGGGTCTGTTGTTATTTCACCTCTTTCATTTCTGATTTTGTTAATTTGGGTCCTCTCTCTTTGCTTCTTGGTGAGCCTGACTAGAGGTCCATCAATGTTGTTTATCCTTTCAAAGAACCAGCTCTTGGTTTTGTTGATCTTTTGTATTGTTTCTTTGGTCTCTATGTCATTTATCTCTGCTCTGATCTTTGTTATTTCCTTCCTTCTGGTTACACTGGGCTTTTCTTGCTGCTCTTTTTGTAACTCTTTGAGTTGTAGGGTTAGGTAATTTATGACCATTGTTTCTTGTTTTTTGCAATAGGCTTGTAGAGCTATGAACTTCCCTCTCAAGACTGCTTTTGCTGTGTCCCATAGATTTTGGATTGTTGTGTTTTCATTGTCATTTGTTGCCATGATGTGTTTTATTTCTTCCTTGATCTCTCTGGTGACCCAGTCCTTGTTTAATAGCATGTGTTTAGTCTCCATGTGTTTGATTTCTTTGGATTGTATTTATTGTAGTTGATTTCCAGTTTTATACCACTGTGATCTGAGAAGATGCTTTATATAATTTCTATCTTCCTGAATTTGAAGACACTTTGCCTGTGACCCAGCATATGGTCTATCTTTGAAAATGACCCGTGTGCTCTTGAGAAGAATGTATATTCTGTGGCTTTGGGATGAAATGTTCTGAAGATGTCAATTAATTCCATCTGGTCTAGTGAGTCATTTAGGATTGATGTTTCTTTGCTGATTTTTTGTTTAGAGGATTTGTCCAATGGTGATAGTGGGGTATTGAAGTCTCCTACTATGATTGTATTGCTATTAATCTCTCCCTTGATATCCTCCAGGAGTTTTTTTTATGTATTTGGGTGCTCCTATATTGGGAGCACATATGTTTACCAGAATTATTTTTCTTGTTGGATTTCTCCCTTTAGTATTATGAAGTGGCCTTCCTTATCTCTTGTTATGGCATTTACTTTGAGGTCTATTTTGTCAGATATAAGTATTGCTACCCCAGCTTTTTTTTCATTTCCATTTTCCTGAAAGATATTTTTCCATCTCTTCACTTTCAATGTGAGTGAGTCTCTTGTTCTGAGGTGGGTCTCTTGTAGACAACATATAGATGGGTCATGTTTTTTTATCCATTCATCCACTCGATGTCTTTTAATTGGAGCATTTAGTCCGTTTACATTTAAAGTTATTACTGAAAGGTATTTGTTTGTAGTGATATCTATTTTTGTGTCTGTATTCCTTCTTACCTGTTTATTTCTTCTTTTTACAGTATTCCCTTTAGCATTTCTTGCATTGCTGGTTTGGTGGTGATAAACTCCCTGAGCCTTTTTTTGTCTTAGATGGACTAGATTTCCCCTTCAATTTTGATTGATAGTCTTGCTGGATATAGTATTCTTGGATTCAGTCCTTTGCTTTGCAACACTTTGTATACCTCCTTCCATTCTCTTCTAGCTTGTTGTGTTTCTGTTGAGTAATCATTTGACAATCTGATGGGTGTTCCTTTGTAGGTAACTCTCTGTCTCTCTCTTGCTGCCTTTAAGATTCTCTCTTTATCATTTATATTTGCCATTGAAATTATGACATGTCTTGGTGTGGGTCTTTTGGGGTTGATCCTGCTTGGGACTCTCTGTACTTGCGTAACTTTTATCTTTCCCATATCTGGGAAGTTTTCTGTCATTATTGCTTCAAATAGATTTTCTAATCCCTGCTGCTCTTCTTGTCCTTCTGGCAGCCCTATTATACGCATGTTACTTTGTTTCATGTTGTCCCGAAGCTCCCTTAGGCTTTCCTCCTGCTTTTTAATTTTTTTCTCCAATTGCTGTTCAGATTGAGCTTGTTTCTGTATCTGATCTTCTAACTCACTAATTCGGTCCTCTGCTTCTTGTAGTCTACTGTTGAAACTTTCCATGGTGTTTTTGATTGTAGCTATATCACTTTTCATTTCTTCCTGATTCTTGCATAAGTTGTTGATTTTCTCATCCATCCGATGTATAAATTCCATGACCATTACTCTGAACTCTTTTTCGGTCATGTTGCTAGCTTCAGTTTCACTAATTTCCTTTCTTGGCGGACTCCACATTTTCTTTCCTCTGTGAGTTATTTCGTTTCCCCATTTTGACTATCACCTGAAAGCTCAAGCTTCAGTTTGCGTGGACCTGGGCAGTGTGCTGTGGGGACTTCGCTCCACCCGAGTTTCACTGAAGTGCTCTGACACTAGGATGTGTGGCTGCCTTAGGTTGGTGGCAACCAGACTTGCCCATGGTCAGTGTCCCCAGTGTTCCGTGTGGTCTCATGTGCACACTTAGAATCAGGGGCCCTGTCTGCACCACACTGTTGGTATGTGCCAAAAATGAGATCCTTAGCAAGTGCCAGGAGTCAGAGTTTCCCTGTGTCTGCACCAGGAATCGAGTGTCAGAGTCTCTGTTTCCTTGTGCGGTTTCTTGTTGAAAATCAGGGTCCCTGTGTGTGCATGCACCAACAATTGGGGTCACTGGCTCTTAGTGTGAATGCGCTGTGAGTCAGGGATCCCAGGCAGCTGTGTCCGGCGTGCCAAATTCCCTGAAGTGGAGCTGCATCCTGTGTGTGCTCTCTCTACTGAGACAAACTGGCTAGGGCTTTGCACACTCTCAAATTCCTGAAGGTGAGCTGCCTCCGAGTACTTTCCCAGATTCCCCGAAGGGGGACATAGTCCGTCCTGCATGCCAAATTCCCCAAAGGGGAGCCCCTCTGTGCACGCTCTAAGTCCCCAAAGGGGATCTGTGACCCGCAAGCCAAATTCTCCCAAATTCCCCGAAGGGGAGCCCTCTGTGCGCACTGTCAGATTTCCCCGAAGGGGAGCTGCTTCTGTCCCGTGCACCAAATTCCCTAAAAGGGTGTGTATCCCTGCGCAAAGCTCTGCAGCTTGGGCGAGGGGCGGGTCTATGAGTTACTATGGCACTATCTGCGAGCCTGCGGGGAGGGGGATAGGCTCTTTGACTCACAGAAATCTGCCGGGAAGTCTGGATTCTTGTTGTTTGTTGGTCTGAAGCTGTGATAGCAGTTCTCTGTACCCAGTGGCTGCAGGTTCCTGGTTTGTGTCTGAAGCCAGGATCCTAGTCTCAGGCAGCTCTGTTTCTCAAGATGGCGTGGTGTCCGTGTCCACACCAGCCGCCGAGAAGTGTCCCCTTTGTGCGCTGGGCTCTGCCATCTAGGATTGCCCGGTTAGGCAGCCCCTTGGATGACCTGCAGAATCTAACTGACCGTAGCTCATACACACCACACACATCTATACTCTCCTCTATGGGTTCCTCACTCACACTCTCTCTCTCCCTACCTTCCTGTAGGATATATAAGGTTTTTAGTTCTCTCCTTTGGCCCTCTCCTTGCCTGACCTTACTGTATTAATTTGCTAGAGCTGCCATAACAAAATACCACAAATTAGGTGACTGAAACAACAGATATGTATTGCTTCACAGTTCTTGAATCTAGGTGTCTGAGATAAAAGTATCAGCATTGTTAGTACCTTCTGTGGGCTGTGAGAGAAGGACATGTTCCATGTCTCCCTCATAGCTTGTGATGGTTTGCTGGCAATTACTCTAATCTCTGCCTTCATCTTCACATGGAGTTCTCCCTGTGTGTGTTTGTCTTCAGATTACTCCTTTTTATAAGGACCACAGTTATATTAGAGGTAGGTTTCACCTTACTCCAGCATGATTTCAATATAAGTAATTACAACTGTAATGACCCTGTTTACACATAAAGTCACATTTTGAAGTACTGGGACTAGGTCTTCACCATATACATTTGGGGGAGGCAGGGCACAATTCAACCCATAACACCTACCCACCAACTCTTTCATCTCCCACTCCTACCTTTTCAGGGTTCTTCTCTGCCTTAAATTCTGGGTATGTGCCAATACCACTAGAAGTTGTCATAAGCCTAAAACTGGAGAGCATAATGTATATAGTCAACCCTTATTAGAATTCAGTTACTTCTTAAGTACATGAAGCTAGACATATTACATAATTTTTAGGCCTCATTTGCTGCATTGGTAAGCTTGGAAGAATAACATTCTTGACTTCATGGGATGGTTGTGTGGGCTATATTACATAGCCTGGCCCATGGCATGGCTCAATAAACAGTTACTGTTATTTTATATAATAAAGAGGTAATATGCAAATTGACCACACACCCTTACAGGATGGCTGCCTATGACCAAACTGGCAGGGGGGTTAGTGAGGGATGACCAAACGATTGAACAAGCAGGCTGCGTGGGGCAACCAGGCCGGCAGGGGGTTAGTGAGGGACGACCAAACAACTGAACAAGCACACTGCTTGGGGTGACCAGGCTGGCAGAGGGGTTAGTGAGGGATAATCAAATGACTGAACAGTAGTCTGTGTGGGGCGGCCAGGCCAGCAGGGGCCCGTGAGGGGTGACCAGGCCAGTAGGGGTGCAGTTGGGGGCAATTAGGCTGGCGGGGGGGCAGTGAGGGGCTACCAGGCCAGCAGAGGGGGGAAGTTAGGGGCGATCAGGCCGGTATGCAGAGGCAGTGAGGGGCAATCAGATCAGCAGGGGGGGGCAGTTAGGGGTGACCAGGCAGGCAGGCAGGTAAACAATTAGGAGCCAGCCGTCCAGGATTGTGAGAGGGATGTCCGACTGCCGGTTTAGGCTCAGTCCCAAGGATCGGGCCTAAACCGGCAGTCGAACATCCCCCGAGGGGTCCCATATTGGAGAGTTTGCAGGCTGGGCTGAGGGGACCCCCCCCTGCCATGCACAAATTTCATGCACTGGGCCTCTAATAATTATATGCAGCAGCTAACTATGTCTTTAGCTCTGGGGACAGCTTTGGCATTAGAAAAAAGGAGAAAGCTGAAGAGAACAGTTCTGATAAGGGTTCATTCCTTTGTCCAAAGAATGTTTATTGAGCTAGGCACTCTTTTGGGGCCTGGGTATTTAGCAGTGAAGACAACAAAGTTCTTGTTATCAAGGGGCTGACAATCCAATGGGAGAGATGGACAAGATACAAAAAGAGTAAATATATCTGATTAAATCAGATAGTGATAAATACTCTGAAGAAAAAGAACATAGGGTAAAAGGATAAATGAAAAAGCAGTATCTGGCTTTGTGGGATTTTCTATAGTTTATCTACATATAAATACCTTGGTTGGGTAGGAAATAGACTTGAGAGGGGATAAGAGATTGCTTAAGGGACAGGGGACTGACTAGGTGATGTTCGCCCACATGCCCACTGGGCTGGGCTGACTCTGGCTTTAGTGAACACCCAAACAGACAACTCTGCTGTATGCTGTAGGAGTAACTATGCTCATCAATTAACTTAGGTGTGAATATTGATTCCGATCCCTCCTTTCTGTCTGTTAAACTGTTATGTCTCTTCAAATAAGTACCATACCATTGAACACTTAATTATACACAGCCCAGCATTCCTCATTGTTATTTCTTCCATGCTAGTCTCTTCCACTTGACTGTTGGCTTCTTGGAGGCAGGACTCATCTCATACTTCTTTTGTAAAGGTCTAACTCTTAGTACAGTACTGAAACAGGTCATAGTTTTTCCATAATACTTATGAATTAAATAACTTACAGAGAAAGATAAAGTTCTCCTACTTATATAGGAGACAAAGAGTGAGTGGAGCAGAACTCCTAAGTTTATTATGCTGTTGTTGAAAGAAAAAGTAATCTCTGCCTACTGGGATAACCATAGTCTGATAGGCTAGAATCATCTGGATACTGTTGCCGGAGACACAGTATTCCCCATGGCACATTGTGATTTATGTAATAGCACTAACCACATGCCAGGGGTGTTCTAAATGCACTTTAATTCTTGTCACCACCTTTGAGGTAGGTAATGTTATCCCCATTTTACAGATGACACTGAAGCCCACACACTTGAAGTAACTTGCTCAAAGTTTCATTTTCTAAAGCAGCGGTTCTCAACCTGTGGGTCACGACCCCTTTGGGGGTCAAATGACCCTTTCACAGGGGTCACCTAAGACCATCGGAAAACACATATTTCCAATGGTCTTAGGAACCGAGACACTCCAGGCGGGTTCTATCCATCTCCAGGCGGGTTCTCACACATGCAGATACGCCCACATATGAGTACCCAGCGTGATGACATCATCGCGCCAACCCATCACATACACCCCGTACAAATAGAGGTGTATGTGACAAGGTTGGCGCCATAATGTACTTATGCGGACCAGTCACAAATGTGTAGACAGCAGCTACTGTGTAGAAAGCAGCTGCTGTGCTGAAAGCAGCTATTCGGTTAAAAGCAGCTACTGTGTTGAAAGCAGCAGTATTGGAGGTAAAACGACACTTCATGAATTATAATTACTGGGTAAATGTAAAATCATGTACTGTAAAATCATCAACTACTGCAAAAAAAAATCTGTACTATGGGAACTTAATCTGGATGCTCATCGGTCTTTTTATATTCAGCTGTCGTTGATGTGAATACTGTCCCCTTGTGATAGTAACAGGTATGTAAAAAAAAACAACACAAAGAATGGTAAATCATAGGAAACTTAAATGAACTGTATTGGCTGAACTATGCCATGTATCATCTTTTGTATTATTAAAGCTATTGTTATATATTATTTTTATTAGCAAACTATCCCATGACAATGGATCATGTGGAGAAGAATGTTAAGAAAATATAGTGAGGATTTTTTACAGTATGGTTTTTACCTCAATAATTACAGCAGGAATTGAGAAACCGCAATGTGTTATTTGTTGTGAAGTTCTATCAGCCGAATCTATAATGCCGAACAAACTAAAATGCCATTTTGACAGCAAGCATCTGAGCTTTGCTGGCAAGGATACCAACTGTTTTAGAAGCAAAGCTGATGGACTCAAGAAAGCCAGACTTGACACTGGTGGCAAGTACCACAAACAAAACGTAGCAGCTGTTGAAGCTTCATATTTGGTGGCACCCAGAATCGCCAGAGCTATGAAACCTCACACCATTGCTGAGGATTTACTGCTGCCAGCGGCCAAAGACATTGTTCGAGTTATGATCGGAGACGAATTTGTTATGAAATTGAGTGCAATTTCCTTATATAATGACACTGTCTGCAGAAGAATAGATGACATGTCTGCTGATATTCTTGATCAGGTAATCCAGGAAATTAAATCTGCTCCACTTCCAATATTTCTGTATCCAGCTTGATGAATCTACAGACATTGCAAACTGTTCACAGTTACTGGTTTACGTGAGTTATATTAATGATGGCAACTTTAGGAGAGGACCAAGATGGTGGCATAGGGGGGACGCCTGATTGTTGCCTACCACAACAATTTTGAAACTACAACTAGAAAACAGAGCAGACACCATCCAGAACCACTGGAGGGCTGGCTGAGAGGATGCTCTACAACTAGAATAAAAGAACAGGGGACACGGGATGATGCTGATGCTGGTGAGCCAAAGATCACACTTTAAGAACTGGCTCTGGGAGACCGAACCAAGATGGCGACAAAGTTAAATAAATGAACTGTGCCGTGCACAGCAATTTCAAAAATACAACTAGAGGACAGAGCATCTGCCACCCAGAACCACAGGAGAGCTGGCTGAATGGTGGATTTACAACTAAGAGGGAAGAGGAAAGAGCAAACGCCGAGGGGCTGAGGTGTGGAGGTGCATGGGTCGGGCTGGTGTCGGGGGAAGGGACGTGCGGCTTTTTTTCCAACCCTAAGGGAGATAAGCTCCCCATCACTCTGAAATCCAGTTTCTGGGGACGCGTGGGAGACCCAGATACCTACGTGGAGAAGCTGGACTCTCGCCATCGTGTTGGAAAGTGAGAGCGACTTTTTTGCAGAGGTGTGCCCAGCAATCAGTGTTTACTGCGCTGGAGCACGGGACGCGGGGACTTGGAAAAGGGGAAAGGCAGAAAAAGCAGACTTGCAGCCATTGCTGTTTGCCACGCCCTAGTCTAGTGACACCCTGAGACCCTGCCCCACCCTGAGACCCGCCCCACCCTGAGACCCGCCCTGCACATTCCACAAACCCACCCAGGCTCCAAACAGCAGCTTTTGCATATAAGATCACACTTTAAGAACTACAGCTCTGGCGACACGATGGTGGCCTGGAACGTGCTCGGCGCAGTTCCCCCAGCGGTCTCCGGCTGAGGCGACAGCTCCACTCGCTGCCGAGCACGAACAGACGAGCCCTGGGAGACATGGGGTGGGAGACCCCACACTTGCTGACCTCCGAGTCCTTCGAGAATCTCAGCGCACCGGAAGCGGCCAGGTGTGCACACCCGGCGACTGGCCGCCGCTGCAGACCCAAGCGCCGATGCAGCGACCTCGGACCAGCCCGTCGCCGCACACCGGGCGCACCGGAGCTTCGCCAAGCCCGCTGCCCAGTGAGTTCCATGGCAGCCGCCCCAGAGCTTTGAGAAAATAGCCAGAGGAATTGCTGAGAAGGAATTGACCGATGAGAGTTGGGATCGGGAAGACGAGGCCCTGCTGGGTCCTGGATCCAGGAGCGCTCGCCCGGCGACTGGTTGTCGCTGCGGACCCGAGTGCCTCCGCAACGACCTCGGACCAGCCTGCCGTCGCGCACTGGGTGCACCGGAGCTTCACCGAGCCCGCCACCCAATGAATTCCGTGGCAGCCACCCCGGAGCCTTGAGAAAATGGCTGAAGGAATTTCTGAAAGGGAATTGACCGACAGGAATTGGATCAAGAAGATGAAGCCCCGCTGGGTCCCGGGTCTGGGTGAGGCCACGTGCCCCTGGGTCCGGGCGAGGCTGGGACCCGGGTCAGGGTGAGGCTGAGTCCCGGGTCCGGGTGAAGCTGCACGCCCCTGGGTCCAGGCGAGGCCACACGCCCCTAGATCCAGGTGAGGCCATGTGCCCCGGGGTCCGGGTGAAGCTGGGTCCCGGGTCCGGGTGAGGCCGCGCGCCCCTGGGTCCGGGCAAGGCTGCATGCCCCTGGGTCCGGGTGAGGCTGGGTCCCGGGTCCGGGTGAGGCTGCGCGCCCCCGGGTCCACGCAAGGCTGCACACCCCTGGGTCTGGGTGAAGCTGGGTCCTGGGTCTGGGTGAGGCTGTGCGCCCCTGGATCCGGGAGAGGCCACGCGCCCCTGGGTCCGGGTGAGGCCACACGCCCCTGGGTCCGGGTGAAGCTGGATCCCAGGTCTGGGTGAGGCCGTGCGCCCCTGGATCCTGGTGAGGCTGGGTCCTTGGTCTGGGTGAGGCCGCCCTCCTGGGTCCGGGAGAGGCCATGCGCCCTGGGTCCGGGTGAGGCCACGCACCCCTGGGTCCGGGTGAAGCTGGATCCTGGGTCTGGGTGAGGCCGTGTGCCCCTGGATCTGGGCGAGGCTTGGTCCCGGGTCCAGGTGAAACCATGCCCCTGGGTCCTGGAGAGGCCACGCTCCCCTGGGTCTGGATGAAGCTGGGTCCCGGGCCCGGGTGAGGCCACGCGCCCCTGAGTCCAGGTGAAGCCGTGCCCCTGGGTCCGGGCGAGACCAAACCAGAGGGAGTCGGACCTACATTACCACCATTTGTCCACCATCTGGAGCTGAAAAGTCAGTGCCGACATGTACACATAAGGAACTGGTGGACATTGAAATTGAGTCTCAAAAGAACTGTTGGTCCAGAAAGAAACTTACTACAGACTGATTCATTTGTCTGTCAGCATAACTATTATTGCTCATCTCACATTCGGTTCTTATAAGTATATTTCTAGTAACACATGATCTCACTCATCTAGGGGAAATGATGAACAACATAGACTGATGAACAAGAACAGACCCAGAAACAAGGAGGCATCGATCGGACTGTCAGGCCTCAGAGGGAGGGTAAGGGAAGGTGGGGGTAGGGGGGAGAGATCAATCAAAGGACTTGTGTGCATGCATATGAGCCTAACCAATGGTTAAGGACAACAGTGGGGGCATCCGTGGGGAGGGGTGTGGGATGGGAATGAAGGGATGAGGACAAATATGTGACACCTTAATCAATAAAGAAATTTTAAAAAAATGATGGCGACTTTAAAGATGAGTTTCTTTTCTGCAAACCTTTTGAAACAACAACTACTGCACGTGATGTATTTGACACAGTTGGTTCATTTCTGAAAGAACATAAGATCTCTTGGGAAAAGGTTTGTGGTGTTTGCACAGATGGTGCTCCAGCTATGCTAGGATGTCGATCTGGATTTCAACGTTTGGTTACTGAATGAGTCACCAAAAGTCATCGGAACTCACTGTATGATTCATTGGCAAATATTAGCAACGAAGACACTTCCACAAGAGTTACAAGAAGTAATGAAAAACGTCATAAGTTCTGTCAATTTTGTAAAGGTGAGCACTTTAAACAGTCGACTGTTTTCACAACTGTGCAACGAGTTGGATGCGCCAAACAATGCTCTGCTATTTCACACTGAAGTGAGATGGTTGTCAAGAGGAAAATTTTTAAAACATGTTTTTGAGCTTCGTGATGAACTCGAAACGTTTTTTAATCAGAAAGCAATGTCACAAGTAATGCTGTATTCTCATTGGGTGCCATCAGGTGGTTTAAGAACAAGCAAATTATAGGGCTACCCACTGTAGTTAGCTTCTCAATCAGTTTCATCAGCAGTTGTAACAAACATTTAGCATTGAACATTGTGCTCAGTATGCACAAAGTATTCTTAACAGCTACTTGTGATGCCTCCACACTAAAATATACTGGAAGTATGGTCTTAGCCTATTGTTATAGCTTCACCTCCTATGAGACCTATGGCCCCCCAGGTACCTATACCAACTTCTCTTTCTTCCAAATGCCTGGGAACACTTTCCCACCTCTGCCTCTGCCCATGTGGTTCCCTTTGCCCTTCATACTCACTCCATTTCTGCCCATCTTTCATGGCAAAAGCTGACTTGTCCTTCAGAGACCACTTCAAATGCTGAATTCTCCATGAAGGTTTTTCACAATCCCCTATCCCAAACTTGGAATTTCATCTTTCCTCTAATGTACTAGGTGTAGCGGTTAATAATGCAGATTTTTTTCAAAAGATGGAGTTACACATATGTTGATATATATGTGATTTGATGTGTATGCTATTTTGTTGTATTGACAGCAAGTTTCAAAACTTCATATGTCAAATTTTCTGAAGGTGTTAACATCATAAATATTTTTATGCTTAAAAATGTCGAATTTCGTGCCAAAAAAAAGAGCATTTGCAGGAAGTTTTAGTTCACTAATTTACTTTGAAGAAAAAGTTATCATATACTTCGGGAAGCTTATGGTGAACATGCTCCATCTCAAGATACTTGTAAACGCTGGTTTAAACACTTTAAAAGTGATGATTTCGATGTGAAAGACAAAGAACATCCAGGTCAATCAAAAAAGTTTGAAGATCAACAATTACAAGCATTATTGGATGAAGATGTGTGTCAAAAACAACTTGCAGAAAGATTAAACATTGCTCAGCAAACAATTTCTGATCGTTTACAAGCAATGGGAAGGGTTGTAAAGGAAGGAAAATTGGTGCCACATCAACTGAACAAAAGACATATGGAAAACTGGGAAGTCATCAGTAAAATGTTGCTTCAAGAGCATGAAAGAAAGTCTTTTTTGCATCGAATTGTGACTGGTGATGAAAAGTGGATTTATTTTGAGAATCCCAAATGCACAAAATCATGGGTTGATCCAGGTCAACCATCAATATCCACTGCAAGGCCAAATCGCTTTGGAAAGAAGGCAATGCTCTGCATTTGGTGGGATTAGGAAGGTGTGGTGTATTATAAGCTTCTAAAACCAGGTGAAGCCATTAATACTGATCGCTACTGACAAGAAATAATCAATTTGAACAAGCTTTGATTGTGAAACGACCAGAATGTTCCAGAAGACATAGGAAAGTAATTTTGCTTCATGATAACACACCATCACACACTTCAAAACCAGTTAAAGACACGTTAAAAGATCTTGCCTGGGAAGTATTAACTCACCTTCCATATTTACAAGACCTTGCTCCTTCAGATTACCACTTGTTCTGATTGATGGCACACACACTTTCTGAGCAGCACTTCAAAACATATGAAGAAGTGGAAAATTGGGTCTCTGAATGGTTTGCCTGAAAACAAGAAAAGTTCTATTGGGATGGTATCCACAAATTACCTGAAAGATGGTGAAATGTGTAGCTTGTGATGGACATTACTTTGAATAAAGCACCTTTGATGTTTCTCTTGAAATTACCATGTTTTCTTTGATTACAAAATCCACACTATTAACTGGTACACCTAGTATTTTGCCTGTTTTATTATAATAATCATATTATCCCTTATACTAAAGTTGCATGATAGGTTGAAAACACCTTGCAAGCAGTACCTTTGCATTATCCACTTCGGTTTTACTCCTAATTTTATCCTGTTCTAACCCCTACCCCAAGGACTATTTGATATAATGCTGTGTGTATAATAATATCTAACATTATTGACGCTAACTATGCATTGGGCACTGTCCTAAGTTGTCTGCATGAATTATCTCATTTAATGCTTAAAACAGCTTCATGAATTAGGGGCTTTCAATGTACCCATTTAATAGAAAGTAACTGAAAAATAACAGAAAATAAAGAAATATAATCTGATAGAAATAATAAGTTTATGAACTAAAAAGTAATTAACAAAATGTATTATATTGTGATATCCTGAGTGTCCTCTAGCCGCTGGTCTTGAAGACACTGTTTCTAATTTGAGGATAAGATTCACCATTGGACAGGAAAATCTATATCTAAGCCAATGAAAAATGAAAGTCAGAAGCCACGGAAGTTCATTTGGAAATAGAGAAAAAAACAAAAAGCGGGTGAGGAGTACAAACCAAAGCCCCAAGAGATAGGTAAGGTTGCAACAAATGGAGGTAAGTGCCTTACACCACAGAGAAATCCCAAGCACAACAGACTACAGCTCAGCAAGGAGAGCTATGTCAACATGGAGAAAAGGGAAGATCGTTGGGGTCCTGTGGCTTTTTAGAATTGCCTTAGGAGTAGCACCTCCAAGGGCCATTTGGAACATAGAAACCACAATAATCTCATACCCAGAGTTTACTCTTTTATGTTTCTGATCAATAGTCCACATGTCCAGCACTGGACAAGTATGCCTCAGTATACTCAGACAAGACAACCCAGTAAATGGGTGGCTAAAGTGTGGGAATTTCAGGGAAAGTATCCTCTGGCAAGTCACTTTACCTGTGTGAGCCCCAATTTTCATATCTATAAAATGGTATTAAAACACACACTGCCAATCTCATGGTGACTGTACAAGCACACATAATTGTTAGCTTATTAGATTGAACCATTACTGTTCATTTCTTATGTATACACAGAGCAATTTTATATGGTTCAACTGAACAGGACTCAAACTGTGAGGTCCTGTTTATCTCAGTATTCCCAGTAACAAGTATATTGTCTGACACTTGAGAAGCATCCAATAAACATTTTAGCAGATTTATCAAGGTAAAATTGACATACAATAAACTGCCCATATTTCAATTATACAATCTGATGTACTTTGATATGTATACACCTGTGAAACCAAAACCACAATCAAAATATAGTGAACATATCACTCCCCAAAGTGTCCTCATTGTAAAAATTTGTTGGGGAAATAAGAAAAAACACATGGCTGTTATACTGCTCTGGAGACTATAAAACACCAAGGGATAACTGCTGAGGCCCAAAGAGGAGATTCTTATTCCTCACTTCTATAGCCAGGGTGTAGTGCCCTGAGGGAGAGAAGGCAGGGAAATCCTGGGCCATGATGGGTTTTGGAGTCACAAAGACTGTGGTTTTCTTGATAGCAGAACCTTCTGAGTGTTTGGAAGAATTAATACACTGATAAGGCTCTAGGTCACATTCCAACTTTGGTGTAAACTCTAACTTCTAACCTTGAGTGGTTTTCTTTGCCTAATTCTTCTTTAAAAAGCCTTATTGATTAGAAAAGCATTTTAGAGCTGATTGGATAACTTTAAATCTCATTCTTTTATGAGATTTTCTTTTTACATAGTTTTGAGGAATAAACTTTGACAGAGTTGGATAATATAGAGTGCTAAAATGAAACTAAATTGTAATTTCAAGTTATTTCACAGCCAATATGGGTTACTTTACTCATATTTATGACAGTATGCAGTATTGGAAACTTCCACAGGGATTAGGGGCTGCCTAATTGGCTGGAGAATTGGAGATTGTCCAGGCCTCATCTAAGTGAAGCAAGCCTAATAGTTCACCTCTGCCTCAAGTGTCTTAGAAATAAAAAACAGTCCTCATTTCACCCTAAACTTTTGCTTTGCTTTACCCAATATATTGAGTCTAAGGCATAAACTTACCTAGGATCTTCACATGTTTATTTCACCATGGTCCAGGCCATATCAACCTGACTTTCTGTGTAGAAGTAAAAACACCATGAGCCATGGGAAATCCAGAAATGTCTATTTCTATAATGAGACCAAGAACAACTTGTATTATTTCAAACTCTCAGGGCATATGAGAAATTGATACTCTTTAGTAAAAGGGCCCAACATATGCTTAACTTTTAGTATTTTCTTGTAGTGACTGAATATTGTGTAGAATGTTGGAAACTATAGATCTTTGAGATTATTAAATATTTTCAACTTTCTAGTGGCAGAAATATTTACATGGGAACTCAATATATATAACATATAAGAGCAAACTAGATTTGCTTGAAATTGGGGGTGGGGTGTCAAGATATCTACCCTGTCAATAACTCCAGGGTTCCAGAGAATCTCTCTCAACTCCAATTCAAGTACCTTTCAATACACCACAGTTGTTCCCCCTCCCTCTGTTGAAACTGTGAGAATAAAAAAGGTGCCTGCTTGTCATTGCCTCTGAGATGCTATCTAATTGAATTTTGAGAACAGAATAAAGGAGGTTGCCCTCTAACCATCACATAAATAAGAAGTAACCTGGGTGTTTTTGAAGCACAGATAATCAGTTATGTTAGTTGTAAGTCATCTTAAATCCATAGATTACTAAATTCATAGAGTCTAAATGACAGTGATGGTCTTCCAGAGAGCCTAATGCACCCAGACAGAGAGCAATTTAAAAGTGGGAGGTCAGTGGGGGGAAAAATGAGACATCTGTACTACTATTTGTAATACTTTAAATAATAAAATAAAATTTAAAAAAGTGGTGCTGCTTATGAAGTCACATAAAGCATTCTGTACCACCCTGCATCACAGCAAAACCATTAATCAAGGCATGGATGTCAAGCGACTTCCAAAATGGAAAAACCCTTACATATGTGATCTGACTATATTTGTCTTTGAACATGGCTTTGGTTTCATTTCTAAACTGAATAATCCTTGCCCATAAGCATTTGATTAATTCAGGCAAATAAGAATGAGAAGAACCCAAAATGAACCCTATTTTAATAACATATTTTTATCACTGTATAAGTGTATCTAAAGTAGCTCAAGAACCTCTTCTGCTGTCCCTCCATATCTTCAGTCATTGTTTTCAAAAGACAGTAATTAATATGTCATCATTATTCAATATGTGAAGCGTTCTCACTCTCCCTACACCAAAGTAGAATGTGATTTATAATCAAATAAGAGTTTAATTTCCATACTCTGAGAGATTTGTATGTAGTGTGGAGCTAGGCAGCTCAAAGGGAGGGTTGGCTTTTCTCTCAGCCAGGCCTCCCTGCTATTGCATTATAAGACCATCTTGTCTATAATGGAGATGCCTTGCATATTGGTTAGAAACTCCTCAGGTATGCCAATAAATTGTACCAGTCCTGTCAATAAGCACAGATAATCTATCCCATCACTTTTCTGTGAAGCCAGGGCCAATGCTTTCCATGTTTGTACAAAATATATATTGACCTTGATGGATGATTATAGATGACATTTTTTTAAAATTACAAACATAGAAATCCATGGAATCAAATGGAATTGCAGATAGAATTTAGATGTGCAAGTGAAACTAATACAAAATACTGTACTTTCCGGAGTATAAGATGACTGGACGTATAAGATTTTCCTGTGTTAAAAAGTCGTTTTATACGTTGTAAAATATGGTATATTGGACTATATTGATGGGATTAGATATAATGGATTAGATATATTAGACTACTGTATTTTCAGGCGTATAAGACGACTTTTTAACCCAGGAAAATCTTATACGCCCAGTCGTCTTATACACTGGAAAATACGGTAATGTTGAATATAAATTGTAATTTTAAAAATTTTAATAAAAAATAATGTAAAATGTATGTTAAGATGTAATGAAAACCTCAAAAATAGTAATAAACAAAATGACTGAACTTAAGCACAAAACATTCCTTCTTCTTATTTGTCATCCTGGATCACTTGTAAGTGCAAGAATAATAGCTTGTGTATTAATCAATAATGCCTGTCTTAGCACCTGCACTAATACACTCATTTTCTCTATAAATCAGCCCTTTATTTAATCTGAGGAAAGAAGTTTCAGATTTATGAGTCACATAAGTCTTTAGATGTTATTCTTAAATTCCCCTGTCCAATTTTATTCACTTTTCTTTGGCTATTATCTACACAGTTGAGTGGGCCTACCATCTTAACTGAATTGATTAGTCAATTCAGTTAAAATATCAGAGGGTATTTCATTTATCCCAGTGGAGTCACACTAGATATGGAAAAGTATAAATAGATCAGAAAACCCCTCTGTACTGGCAAAAGCTCAGCACTTCTGTGGCTGAAAGTGGAAGGCCAGGAATATAGCATTTTATCAACAACCCAGAATAAAGGAGGAACATCCAGCTCCTTAGAGGCCTTCTTATGCTGCTAGCAAGTGACATCTCCACTCCCCACCCCTCTGTTTTAGGCCAAGCAGACCTTGAGCTGAAAATCTTTATGCAGGCATTTTCTTGGATTAGTGCTATCAGAAAAGCACCATAAAGGAGGGGAGGAAGCTTAGCAGAGAGAGTTTTACTGAGATGCAGTTGCAACAGAGCTCATTGATCCTATGGAAAGTTTTAGACCTGGATCAGACCTGGGGTCCTGGCTTTGTACACCCACAGTGCCAGGCATTGGAAGTGGGCTGTCCCTGAGGAGTAAGAGTAACCTTGAGTGAGTCATTTCCCTTTGGCTGATGCTGATTCTTAGTAAGAAACTCAGTTTGGATCCAGCAGCAGCTAACACCATATATATATATATATATATATATATATATATATATATATATATATATATATATAAAATTTATTTATTTATTTATTTATTTATATATACAGTATATGGTAATGAGTGCCTCATTCCTGATGTTGGACTCTGAGGACCAACCAAACATCTATTACACCTTTGTTCCCTTAAGCCCCCTTGTGTGACCCCCTCTGTAGACAGTGTCTCCTCTGGATCATTCCAATAGAAAGAGGAATCTTAAAAGGAGACCTAGACTTTTATTCCCGTCCCCCATGACACATACATAAATCCTTCTTTTAACTGGTACAGTATTTTTCAAAGCTGGCTAGCTAGGGTTAATATGAAGTTTATATCTGAAAGACACAGAAAAAAGTGAATAGTCCCTGTGTGTGTTTGAAGTTCCTTGCATTATTTAAGGAGCTTTCATTTGCTATTCAGTTATATAAAGGTTAGAAGACAAACTGGAGTCAACAAAAGAAATTAATCATTTGAATAGCATGATTGCCATTCTGTAGTGATCTGAAAAATCCAATATTGCCATTTAAATCAGATTCACTTTCATTTAGAGAAAGGGACTTGACCTTTTTTCAGTGGCCACTTAAATAGAAAGTCAGACAGAAAATGCTTCAACCTGCTCTGGGTTTCCTTTCATTCTTCTAGCCTTCCTTTCTTCCCATTTATTGTGCATTTTTAACTCTTTTTTGCACTAAAAGTCTGTTTAACGGATGTCTACATGAAGCCAAAGTAGTATCTGAAAATAAAAATCTCATTGGTTTATTTAGTTGAAATAGTGTACATTCCCTTTAACCTTGTTGGCTGAGCTCAAATAGGCATGTGTGCAGGGGCACAGACATTAAAGTTATGGGAAAATTTTAGCATACCATCCTAATATATAAAAATCCTGGGTCTGTCACATCTGCAATGACTGGGAGGCTCGACCAACCGGAAGTCAGTCCTGCAGTCAGTGCTGTGTTGCTGTGGTGACCCAGCACTGACTGCTGAAGGGGCTGTGAATCAGTCCTAGAGAGAGGCCTGAAGAGAGAAGCAGGGACTGATCCATAGCCTCTGTGGCAGCTGTTGATCAGCACTTGCCTCTCTCTTTCTCTCCCAGCCTGGTCAGCAGCTACGCCTCCATTTCTATCCAGGCCTACACTGGAGCTGCTGATCAGCCTTGCCTTTATGATCAGGCCCTACTGATAGGCCCAGAGATGCTGACTGGCATAGAAACTGACCAATCAGAACCAAATCTGGGCCAACTGTGGCCCAATGGCTGCCTAGGAGGTGGAGCTTTTGACACTGAATGGTATAGAAACCGACCAATCAAAACCAAATTGGCTGGCAGAAGAGGGCAGTTGGGGGCAACCAGGCTGGCAGGGGAGGGCAGTTGGGGGCGATCAGGCCAGCAGTGGAGCAGTTAGGTGTTAATCAGGCTGGCCGGGGAGCAGTTAGGGGGTGATCAGGCTGGCAGGCAGAAGCAGTTAGGGGCAATCAGGCAGGCAGGCAGGTGAGCGGTTAGGAGCCAGGGGTCCTGGATTACAAGAGGGATGTCCAACTGCTGGTTTAGGCCCAATCCCAAGGGGTTCCAGATTGGAGAGGGTGCAGGACGGGGTGAGGGATACTCCCTGCAGTGCACTAATTCTGTGCACTGGACCTCTAGTATTTTATACATGTCTTTATGTAAGGTATTGCTTTCAAGCCAGAAATTATAGTTTACCAAGCTAAAGAAGCAAACTTGGAGTGCAATATTCTTGACCTATCTTCCTGTGTTTTAGTATTCAGTGTCAAAGATCATTGGTCCAAGCAGCCTGGTTCATAATTTTTCACTAAAATTCATGGCCCCCTCAAAAATCAAAATGGTATGTTAACTATTGGGGCATGGGGTGGGGGAATGAAGGCAAGATAGCTGCCATTTTTGAAGGTGAATTTCTTCTTAATTTGGTTTATATTAAAAGGCCCACCATAAGAAAAAGAACACATTTAGAACTTCACATTCCTGGCTTCTAATTCTAGCAGGAGCATTTAACTAGAAGTTAGATATTTAGCCTTAAATGAAGCATTTTATGAATACTAACCTTATGCCATTGAACCAGTTTATTTACTAACAAGAAGTGGTTCTTGTTTGAGGGGGAAGAAGAGATTGTTAGAGTAGTAGATTCTTCCTATGAAATAAATCAATAATTTTATTTTTGAAATGCCAAATATACTTTTGCAAAATTATCTAGTTATGCGCCCAAAAATCTTCTGGCTGTGGATATGTTGACACATCTTTAGGATATGATTACATCAAAGATTTGTCTTCAATACCTGTCAATACATCATATTTCTGCATCTCAGTTTGTATATATTTCAAGAAAACTATCAACATTTGTTTTGTTACATAGTACATTTGAAGGAGTAATGAGAAGTGAAAGTAAAACTGCATTGTTGGAGGTCACAGTAACTTCCTCCTTTGGTTTTAGTTGGCACATCCATTCACACATTCCTTGAAATTCCTCCCACCTTTAGGCTCCTGGATACTGTAGGTTAATTCCCTTTTGATTTAATTCTTGGTCTCATATGATGATGTCTGTTTTTCACTCTCTAGTGAAACCATAAGCATTTTTTAAGGTTCAATCATCAGCCTGTGCTTTTCTGTCACCATAGACACTTTTGGGAAAGGTGATCTAAGACCATAGTTGCTAATCCATCTCAGAACTCTCCCTAGCAATCCAATCCTGTATTTTTATATCAAGGTCTTCTATCTTCATTGAGCACTCAAGTCCTATGACATTTTCTTCTTATGAGTGTTCATCATACTGTCTATGTATATTTCTCTCTCATTTATTAAACAGTTTTATCACCTGCCAAATGGGGATAGGATAACTACAGCACTTATTTCATAGAATTAAATGCTCAATAAGTGCTTGCTATAATAATTATTAAAAATTCAAGCTCCCAGAATGTCTAGTGTAGAGTTCCCAATATTCTGATTACTCACAGATAGAGTGTCCCTGAAATATACCTATACACATTATGATACTAAAATTTTGTCTTCTTCAGAATATTAGCCAGTCTGAAGAGCCTTATCAGTCCTTATTTCACATCATGCTTCACCTTTACATTACTCCTTTCAGCCCCTTCCTCTAGCAAGCCTTTTCCCTATGTTTTCTCTCTTTCAACCTGCTTCACACATGCCATTTCCCCTACTGAGCATAAACTTTATTGTCCCTCACTTCTCACCATTATTAGGTCTTAGCTTAGATATCACTTCTAATAAGTCATTTATTATGCCCCAATCCAGGTTAGATTCCTTTTCTAGGCACTCTCATAATACCCATAACTGTATAGCGTATTACAATTGCTTATGTATCTGTTTCTATTTCTCACTAGGTTGTAAATTCTCTAGGTCAGAGACTTTTTCTGTCTAAATTAGTACTATAATCCCATTGTCTAGCCCAGTTTCTGGTACACAACAGGTGTTTAATAAATAAATGAATGTTGCTTTTGTAATATCTTGCCAACACAAACATATACATAGTTTCCCCTTGTGAACTGTTTTTGCAATTCATTTAAACCTGATTCTGCTATAGGAAAGTTTGAAATAGGAGCATATACTAACCTACAGTACCTCAGGAAGGGTGTTTACTCATAGTGAGTATAAAACTAGAATTTCTAAGGTCTTTGAAGCCTCTTATAGTCCTGATTAGCTGTAGCCATTACCAGAGTCTGGCTTTTTTATCCCGCCAAGGTGTTCCAGTTTCACCTGTTCAAGGCAGTGCCAATTTCAAACCATAAGACAATCTCAGAGCCAACCATCAAAAGGGAATTACAGGAAGAGGACAGAAGAGTTAAGCTAAACCCTGTCATTTTTCATAGGGTTTTCTGCAACTAGGATTAGTTAATACTGGTATCTTCGAATTCAGAGAGCCTTGTATTACCTGATTATCTTGTTGGAAAATGAGTTAAATAATGATTAAGGGAAAGTTCCAGCTACTGAATCGCCAAAAGGTACAATTATCACCAAACCTGATGCTTTAGGTCACAGTGGTTCTCAACCTTTCTAATGCCGCCACCCTTTAATACAGTTCCTCATGTTGTGGTGACGCCCAACCATAAAATTATTTTTGTTGCTACTTCATAACTGTAATTTTGCTACTGTTAATGAATCATAATGTAAATATCTGTGTTTTCCGATGGTCTTAAGCTCTACAGCAGCGGTTCTCAGCCTGTGGGTCGTGACCCACAGGTTGAGAACCACTAGCAGGGTCGCCTAAGACCATCGGAAAACACAGATATTTATATTACGATTCATTAACAGTAGCAAAATTACAGTTATAAAGTAGCAACAAAAATAATTTTATGGTTGGGTGTCACCACAACATGAGGAACTGTATTAAAGGGTGGTGGCATTAGAAAGGTTGAGAACCACTGCAGGAGAAGCAGAGTGTCAAATTGCACCAGATACTATTGCACTTGCCATGTTTTTTTCCCTATAAAAGTAACTTAATAAATTTGCTGTTCTTCAAGGAGCTCACTTATCTTGCCAGAGAATTAACATCTTAGGGCCAAGGCGAAGGACTATGAAACACTTGGGACAATTGAAGGTGAGTAATCAACACATTACCAACTTCTGGAGTTTAGGGCTTTAATAAAATCAGAAATTACTAAGAAAATAAGTCAACAGCATTTCTCATATCCAAATTAGTTAGGAAGTTTTGATATCAAGGAATGAATGCATCACACAGCAGATGAGCTTCAAGGATGAATTTGATTAATTCTACACAATAGCATAATTGCATAATAAGATGGTGTTGCTTAAGGCCTTTTCTTGCTTTGGAGTTGGATAATCTAAATTGTGCAACCTCTAGTAGATTTCCACTCCATCACATATCAGACATCATCCCTGAAGATAGAAAGATATTTTCTATTGTAATGCATGTGACCTTAGTGGGAAGGGTAAGCACTGTTGATTAATGTACTTTATGGGATTTAGCACCCTGGTGACAGGGAAATGCTAGAATCAGTGACACTTCAAATATGGAAACACAAAAATGAGAAGGAGGGAGCTCTGTCAAATAAGGGGGATTTTGGTTACAATCCTAGCTTGACTACTAACTTGTTGTGTGGCCTTGGGCAAGTCATTTGCTCCCTTTGGGCCTCATTTTCTGCTTCTGCACAGTGAGAGGGTAGATGTCTTCCTTGATGATCTCTAGTTTCTTTCTACCTCATGAAGACCAATAACTCAATTAGTTAAATGTTTCGGATGATAGCATGTAGGCCCCACATTAATAGGATGGTCTTCTCAATTCTTCATTTAGTTTTGTGTTTGGCTGCCTTACACCAAATATCTGGAAGGATATTTTTTTTTCCACTTTTCATCCAGATTTTTGACTGCCAAGTAGATGTTGCATTTGTGGATCTAATATCAGTTGAAAGAAGGGCTAACTATTTGCCTACAGAATATACAATTCCTAGAGCAAATTTTACCATTTCTTTATATTGGAATCTGGTCTATGTTTAATATTTGGCAGCAATATAAGTATTTTACCCTTAAATTATGGCGTAACTAAATTGATTTTTATTATATAAACAGCGTCATTTGGACTGAGACTATATCAGACTCCAAAGAGAATAGATTTTAAAAGAAGTTGTTTTCCTCTGAATATGCTTTTATTACTTTCTTTTATTCACCCAACATGGGTATATGGTTATGAGTGCAAATGTTTATTGGTGGTAATGCCTGAAAGGTCAAAGGAGGAGTGAGCAGAAGTGGGTAGAGAAATATTTCAGATTATAATGTTGATGAGATTCTTTTTTTTAAAAAATATATTTTATTGATTTTTTTACAGAAAGGAAGGGAGAGGGACAGAGAGCTAGAAACATCGATGAGAGAGAAACATTGACCAGCTGCCTCCTGCACACCCCTTACCGGGGATGTGCCCGCAACCAATGTACATGCCCTTGACCAGAATTGAACCTGGGACCCTTCAGTCCGCAGACCGACGCTCTATCCACTGAGCCAAACCGGTTTCGGCAACTGATGTGATTCTTGCTGAGAGAGTCAGACTAAGGTTCAGATCGCACAAAGCCTTATCCAACCCAATGGAGAGCTCCCAAGCAAATTTTCCTATTAAAGGAGTCTTATGGTAGGGAGAGAGAGAGAGAGAGAGAGAGAGAGAGAGAGAGAGAGATGGCCAGGCCCTAATACCCCTACTATGCTTAGTTATTGGCTAGAAAATTGCCACGAAGAGCATGGCTGAGGCAGAACCTGAAGGTGTTAATAGGTTAAGACTATCAGATAAATGCATTCTCACAGCTGAATGACAGGTTTTTTCTTGAAGTAATAAAAGCATAGTCAGAGTTTTGCTTTTTAAGTCTAAACTACTGTCTAATTTCACATGGAATGAAATATTTAGAAATAAATTTTACAAAAAATACAAAACTTATATTTTGAAAACTACAAAATATTGTTGAAAGAAATTACAGTAGTCTCCCCTTATCTGTGAGTGATATGTTACAGGATCATCAGTGAATGCCTTACATCATGAATAGTACTAAATCCTATATATAATATGCTTTTTTACTACACAGTCATACATATGATAAAGTTCAATTTACAAAATAGGCAGTAAGATTGATGACAATTACTAAAATAAAATAGAACAACTATGACAATATCTATCTATCATCTATCATCTATCTATCTATCTGTCTATCTATCTATCTATCTATCATCTATCTATCTATCTATATAAAAAGGCAGCTACTGTAAAGGCCATAACGACCTAACAACCAGTCGCTATGATGCCCACTGTGGCCAGTGAACCTCATGGCCCCTCCCCACTGCCAGCCTGCCCCTGATCAGACTCTCACACCCCAATCAAGAGTGGGGCCTGCCAGCCAAACACCTCCTCCTTTCCTTCCTGATCAACCCGCCCCACCATGATAGGCCTGCAGCCCCTCCCCATGACTGGCCCCACCCTCAATTAGCCCTCCAACCCCAATCAGGTGTGGGACCCACTGGCCAATCGCCATGGCCCCTTCCCCCAGCTGGCCCAGCCCTGATTGGGGGCCTTGATTGGGCCCTGATCCAGGTGGACTGGCGGCCAACCTCCCGCCATCTCCTCCTCCCGACAGGCCCAGCCCTGATCTGCCCTGATTGGGGCCAGGCTGGCGGAACCCCACCCATGCATAAATTCATGCACTGGAATTCTAGTCATAATAATAAAAGGCCAAGAGGCATCACGACCAAAATGACCAAATGACTGGTCACCAGGAGGTGCGTGGAGCACCTCTTGGCTATAACGACCTAACAACCAGTCACTATAACACCACTGTTTCCAGGGAATTGGCCAGATCAGGGGTTGGGGCCGGTGGCCAACCTCATGGCCCCTCACCCCTGCTGGCCTGCCCCTGATCAGACTCTCTCACCCTGATCAAGAGCTGGGCATTTAAGAAAAAAAAAGCCGGGCCTGCCCACTGCCAGATGTGCCCCCATTAGCCTGCCCCACCATGATGGCCTGTGGCCCCTCCCTCTGGTCAGCCTGCCCCTGATTGCAACCCCCCACCCCTATAGGGGGAAGGCTGGCCAGCCAATGTCCTGAAACCCCTCCCCCCAGCTGACCACACCCCCAATCAGACCCCACCATCCTGATCACCTCGCAGCCCCTCCTCCTGACCAGCCCCGCCCCTGATCACAACTCCACCTCAATAAGGGGTGGGGCTGGGCAGCCAACTTCCTGTAGCCCCTCCCTCCACCTGGCACCACCCCAGATCAGCCCCCCCACCCCAATCAGGGACAGGGTTGGTCGGCCAACCACCAATTGCCCCTCCCCCAGGCTGCTGACCCCCAATCCAGCAACCCCCACCCACTCCATTTTGGGGCAGGGCCAGCCAGCCCACTGCCAAAAGCCCTTCCCCATGGCCAGCCCCACCCCCAATCAGTGTTCCAACCCCAATCGGGGTCAGGGCAGGGCCCGCTGGCCAATTGCCCACGGCCCTTTCCCCAAGCAGACCCGGCCCTGATTGGGGGCCCTGATTAGGCTCTGACCCAGGCAGGCCAGCCTGCCAACCTCCAGCCATCTCCTCCTCTCGACAGGCCCAGCCCAGATCTGCCCTGACTGGGGTCGGGCCAGCCGGACCCCACCCGTGCATGAATTCTTGCACTGGGTCTCTAGTATTGTAATAAAAGTTATGTGAATGTGGTCTCTCTCAGCAAATTAATACAAATTTATTTTCCCTCTTTACAATTTCATGCATAGAAGACTCATTCTTACTGTAGATCTTAGTAACCTTAGCAAACAATTTTTTATTTCCTTATTAAGTGGATAATTTTTACCTTTTCATTTTTTTAAATTTCTTTATTGATTAAGGTGTCACATATTTGTCCTCATCCCCCCATTCCCATCCCACACCCCTCCCCACAGATGCCCCCACTGCCCTGTTGTCCTTAACCATTGGTTAGGCTCATATGCATGCACACAAGTCCTTTGGTTGATCTCTCCCCCCTACCCCCACCCTGCCCTACCCTCCCTCTGAGGACTGACAGTCCGATCGATGCCTCCTTGTTTCTGGGTCTGTTCTTGTTCATCAGTCTATGTTGTTCATCATTTCCCTTAGATGAGTGAGATCATATGTTACTAGAAATATACTTATAAGAACCGAATGTGAGACGAGCAATAATAGTTATGCTGACAGGCAAATGAATCAGTCTGTAGTGAGTTTCTTTCTAGATCAACAGTTCTTTTGAGACCCAATTTCAATGTCCATCAGTTCCTTATGTGTACACGTCGGCACTGACTTTTCAGTTCTGGATGGTGGACAAATGGTGGTAATACAGGTCCGACTCCCTCTGGTTTGGTCTCACCTGGGCCCAAGGCGCGGCCTCACCTGGACTCAGGGGCGCGCGGCCTCATCTGGGCCTGGGACTCAGCATCACCTGGGCTCCGGGGCCCGTGGCCTCACCTGTACCCAGGGGTGCGTGGCCTCACCAGGACCCAGGTGCGTGTGGTCTCACCCAGACTCGGGATCCAGCCTCACCCAGACCCAGGGGCACTCGGCCTCACCCGGACCTGGGCTCCAGACTCACCCTGACCCAGGGGCACATGGCCTCACCCGGTCCCGGGGGCGCATGGCCTCACCTGGTCCCAGGGGTGCGCGGCCTCACCTGGATCCAGGGGTGCTCAGCCTCACCAGGACCCAGAGGCATGTGGCCTCACCTGGACCCAGGGGCGCGTGGCCTCACCCAGACCCAGGGGCGCATGGCCTCTCCCGGACCCAGGGGCATGTGGCCTCACCCATACCCGGGGCGTGCGGCCTCACCTGGGCCCAGGACCCAGCCTCACCCAGACCCAGGGGCGCACAGCCTCCCCCGGACCGGGATCCAGCTTCACCCAGACCCAGGGGCGTGTGGCCTCTCCCGGACCCAGGGGCACGCGGCCTCACCCGGTCCCGGGGGCGCATGGCTCATCTGGTCCCAGGGGCGTGTGGCCTCACCCGTACCCGGGGGCGCGTGGCCTCTCCCGGACCCGGGGGCACGTGGCCTCACCCAGTCCCGGGGGCGCATGGCTCATCTGGTCCCAGGGGCGTGCGGCCTCACCCGGATCCAGGGGCGCGCGGCCTCCCCCGGACCCAGGGGCATGTGGCCTCACCCGGACCCAGGGGCGTGTGGCCTCACCCGGATCCAGGAGCACATGGCCTCGCCTGGACCCAGGGGCGCGCAGCCTCACCCGGACCCGGGATTCAGCCTCACCCTGACCCAGGTCCCAGACTAGCCTTGACCCAGGAGTGCGCGGCCTCACCCAGTCCCGGGACCCAGCGGGACTTCGTCTTCTTGATCCCAATTCCTGTCGGTCAATTCCCTCTCAGCAATTCCTTTGGCAATTTTCTCAAAGCTCCAGGGCAGCTGCCGCGGAACTCGCTGGGCGGCGGGCTCAGCGAAGCTCTGGTGCTCCCGGCGCGCGGCGGCGGGCTGGTCTGAGGTCGCTGCGGTGGCACTCAGGTCTGCAGCAGCGACCAGTCGCTGGGCAAGTGCACCTGGATCTGGGACCCAGAGGGGCCTCGTCTTCCTGATCCCAAATCCCATCCGTCAATTCCTTCTCAGCAATTCCTCCGGCCATTTTCTCAAAGTTCCGGGGTGGCTGCCGCGGAACTTGCTGGGTGGCAGGCTTGGCGAGGCTCCAGTGTGCCCGGTGTGCAGCGGCGGGCTGGTCTGAGGTAGCTGCGACAGCGCTCGGGTCTGCAGCAGCGGCTGGTCACCGGTCGTGCGCACCTGGCCGCTTCCGGGGCGCAGAGATTCTCTAATGACTCGGAGGTCAGCAAGCGCGGAGTCTCCCACCCCATGTCCCCCAGAGGCTCGTCTGTCTGTGCTCGGCAGCGAGTGGAGCCATCCCCTCAGCCGGAGACCGCCGGGGGAACCGTGCCAAGCACGTTCCAGGCCGGTAGCTCAGCTTCCCCAATCTCCCTAGGTGGTCACTCTTGGTACCCCTTTTTGTGGGCTGAGTGCAAAGTCTTGATGTTGTTAAGCCTTGATTGCTGTTGGTACACTGGGAGGATTTGACCTCCAGGCCAATTGGCTGTGAGGATCAGCTGTGTCTACGCCAGGAGACAGCCTTACTCAACTAGACTTGCAAAATTGTAAAAGCCTCTGTGCTCAGCTTGGATGGGGCGGAGTTTCAGGGTGGAGCCTACAGCCTTGGCTTCCCGTCAGCCCCGCCCTATGAGGTTGCTGGGTCTCAGTGTCCCTCAGTGTCCCTCTGTACTCCCTGCAAACACCTCTGAGAGAAAGGCGCCCTGGAGTTTTGCCCGCTGCCAAACAGTCTAGTCTCTCCCCCAATGAATCTGGATTTCCAGATTCTCGCCTGGAACTGGGTTTCAGTGTAGTCGGAACTGGGGCTCTGTGCAGTCCGGAGCTTTTGTCTCCTTCCCACTAGGGTAATTCAGTGGCATTCAACAGACCATCCTCTGCGCGCGTTCCCGTTCGCGCCTCCGGAGCTCTGCCTTTCATCGCTCCTATGCATTCCTGCCTTACAGCCTAGATTTCCCAAGTTTGAGCCTGGGTCCCCAGGGTTTCGCCCGGAACTGGGGTTCAGTGCAGTCAGAACTGGGGTTCAGCGCAGTCCGGAGTTTTTGTCTCCTTCCCGCTAGGGCAATTCAGCGGCCCAGGCAACAGTCCATCCTCTGCGTGCATTCACGTGCGCGCCTCCAGAGCTCTGCGTTTCAGCCTTACAGCCCAAATTCCCCCAGTATGAGCCTGGCTTTCCAGGGTCTTGCCCAGAACTGGGATTCAGTGCAGTCGGAACTGGGGTTCAGCGCAATCTGGAGCTTTTATCTCCTGCTCGCTAGAGAACGCCGGCCAAGCACTCAGCCGCCCTGTCCTCTCCGGCTCCATCCTCCCTGCCCGTGTCTCCGCCTGTGTCTCCATACCTCAGGCTTTTACGGCTCCTCTGATTTTCCTTGTGGTTTTCTCTTTCCTTCCAGTTGTGGGCATTTCAGTCAGCCAGCTTTCCTGTGGTTCTGGATGATGTCCGTTTTGACTTTTAGTTGTATTTTTGAAATTGTTGTGCCAGGCTACAGGTTAGGTGTTTAACTTATGCTGCCATCTTGGTTTCTCTCTACCTTTTCATTTTAAAAAAGTACTTAATCACTTCTGTTTGGCATCTCAGAATTGCCATCATCACTACTCTTGGGCTTTGGGCCATCATTAAGTAAAATAAGGGTTACTTGAACACAAGCACTACAATATCATGACAGTTGATCTGATAACCAAGATAGATATTCAGTGTCTAAATGGGCAGGTAGCATATATAATGTGGGTACACTAGACAAAGGGATGATTCATATCCTGGAAGGGATGGTGTATGATGGCACAAAATTTCATCATGCTACTTAGAATTGCATGCAATTTAAAACTTATGAGTTGCTTATTTCTGGAATTTTCCATGTAAAATTTTCAGACCATGGTTTACCACAGGTAACTGAAACCATGGAAAGTGAAGTTTCATATAAAAGAGGAATACTGGGAAGACCTAAATAAATGAAAACCAATGTTCATGGATCAGAAGACTTAGTATTGTTAAGATTGTAGTAATACCAACATTGACCTATACTGGTAGACTCAATGCAATGTCTATCAAAATTCCACCTGTCTTTTTTTTTTTTTTTCAGATATAGACAAGCTGATTCTAAAATTTCTATAGAAACTCGAGGGATCTTGAATAACCATGACAATCTTGAAAAAGAAGAATAAAGTTAATGGATTCACATTTCCTGATTTCAAAATTACTGCAAAACTAAAAATAATCAAAACTGTCTGGTACTAGCTTGAGGATAGATATATAAATCAATGGAATAGAATTTAGAGTCCAGAAATATACCCATTCACTTATTGACTATTGACTAGGGTGCCAAGACCATTGAATGGTTGAAAGGATAGTCAAAAGAATATTCTTGAGTGATTCTGTGACAACTGGATATTCATATGCAAAAAAATGAATTTGGACCCCTACCTTATAATACAAAATTAGCTCTAAATGAACAAAGACCTAAATGTAATAGCCAAAACATAAACACTATTAAAAAATCATATGGGTTAATCATTTGATCTCAAATTTGGCAACAGTTTCTTAGATATAACACTGAAAGGATAAACAACAAAAGCAAAAACAGGTAAATTGAACTTTGTCAAATTTTAAAAAAAAGTGCTTCAAGGAACATTATCAGCAAATTAAAAAGTCAACCTCTAGAATGGAGAAAATATTTGCAACGTATCTGACAAATATATAAAGAACTCTTATGACTCAACAGTAAAAAGACAAATAACACTATTAAATGTGTGCAAAAGATTTTTATATTTTTGAAAAGAAGATACAAAATGGCCCTAACTGGTTTGGCTCAGTGGGTAGAGTGTCAGCCTGCGGATTGAAGGGTTCCAGGTTCGATTCCAGTCAAGGGCATGTACCTTGGTTGTGGGCATATCCCCAGTGGGGGGTGTGCAAGAGGCAGCTGATTGATGTTTCTCTCTCATCGATGTTTCTAACTCTTTCTCTCTCTCCCTTCCTCTCTGTAAAAATCAATAAAATATATTTTTTTAAAAAGATATAAAATGGCCAATGAGCACATAAAGAGGTGTTCAATACCATTAGTCATCAGGTAAATGAAAATCAGAATCACAAGGAGATCCCATTTTACACCCAAAAGGATGGTTATACAAATAATTTTTAAATGGAAAATAACAAGTTTGGGTGAGGATGTGGAGAAATTGGAACCCTCAAATATCATTGGTAAGAATGTTAAATGGTGCAGTGACTGTGTGAAACAATTTGTCATATCCTCAAAAAGATCAACATAGAATTACCATATGACTCAGCAATTACATTCCTAGTATTATACACAAGAAAACTACAAGCACGTGTCCACACAAGAACTTGCATATGAGTATTCTTAACAATCTTATTCTTAATAGATTCCTAAGTAGAAAAAACAAAAATGCTTATGATGAATGGATAAACAAAATGTGCTATAGCCATAAAATTGAATATTATTTGGACATAAAAAGGCATGTTTTTATAAATGCTACAACATGGAAAACCCTTGAAAACATTATGCTAAGTGAAAGAAAGCAGACATATTATATGGTTTCATGTGTATGAAGCATTTATAATAGGAAAATCTATAGACACAGAAAGCACTTGCCAAGGGATAGGATTAGAGAGGGCATGAAAATGATTGTTATAGGTACTGGATTTCTTCTTGAACTGATTAAAATATTCTGGAATTAAGAAATATACTAGTGAATATACAAATTAGTAATGTACTAAAACCGACTTAATCATAGACTTTAAAGATGAACTTTACGGTATGTGAATATCACCTCAATAATACAGGTAAAAAACAAACAAACAAGTACACAGAAGAAAAGCTGGCCATAATGACAAACTAAGATTTTAATAACAGAGAACTTACCACAAATGAATTATATCCAACTAGAGGCCCGATGCACGAAGATTCGTGCAAGACTGAGCTTTCTTGCCCTGGCTGCCGGCACTGCCTTAGCTCCGGCTGGAGCCGCCTTTCCACCTTCCCATGCTGCCCAGAGGCCCAGAGCGGCTGGGACAGTGTGGCACGCCTCTGTCGTCGCCATGACGATGATGCAAGTGTCCCGCCCCTGGCCGCTCAGAGTCTGTGTATGCAAATTAACCCACCAGTTTTGTTGGGTTAATTTGCATATTCACTCCTGATTGACTGGTGGGCATCATGAAGGTATGGTCAATTTGCATCTTTCTCTTTTATTAGCGTAGATAAGCAACACAGTAGAATGCAGGCTTGAAAATATCATAGAATCCAAGTAAGGTGGTAAATCAAACCAATGGACTTCATATATTCATTCAAAATAAACTTATTGATTACTATTCTGCTCCAAGTGTATTTTAGCATCTTGGATTATGGACAGGGACAAAATATGGTATCTGCCTTTAAGGATATCACTGCTTAGAAGCAAATGAGAAAACAGGCAATTTCAATATAACATAAGTGCTATGATTACAAGGAAGCAGGATCTGCCCTAAAGATAGTCAAAAGAAGCTTTCTGGAGGATACTTAATATGAGCCAAGCTTTGCAAAGTAAATAGGGTTTAGCTAAATTAAGGTGGATAACAGCAGTGGATGGGGGAAGATGGTAGAGACAGGCCTTACAGCAAAACAAAATAGCTTATTCTCAAAAAGCTCAAGAGTGTGAGAGAAAAAGAATAGTAGGTTTATGGGACTGCAAGGGTTTCAAGATGATCTCTTGGGTACAGGGTGTATATGAAGACATGGTGAGAGATGGGGATGGAAAGGTTGTGGGTACCAGCTCATGAAGAACCTTGTGTGCTAAGCTAAGAAGAACAAGCCAAAAACATACATCATAAGACATGATTCCCAAATGGGAAAAGTACACAAGACTTTTAAAATCATTGATAGAGTTCTTCCTCCCCAGGAACATAACTTTTCAAACATCTATCTATTTTCTCTAGTTTATTATTTCCTTTGGGCACTAGACAACTTGCTTTTCTCAGACACAGTGGCTCTATTTAATATGGAGACAAAGGCAAAGGTCAATTTGTTGAGTCTCATGGCAATATTAAAGACACTGAGACTAGAATTCTCAAAGACAACCACAGCTCTTGACCTTTTCCAGGAGCATCTCTCCTGATGCCAGGAATAGAAAAGGTCTGTCTTAGTTCTTGTATCTCTTTGTGCACCCAGAATAATGTTGCTTTCCTGCCAGGCATTTTGATGATGGCTGCTGTGGTCCCCTATCCCCTCTTCTCATTTATTCAATACATTGAGACATCAAGTATTCCAGCACTTAGGTTTTGAAATAAGGTGTTGTGTCATTTTATTCCAGGTTAGACATGGTAACAGAAAACTGAGAAGGAAACTGGATAAGATAGAGCCAGCCTTATGGGTATAAACAGCACTATTCATTCTCTAATTAAGAACACTACCTTGTCAATGGGGAACAAATGCAGAAACAACTGCAGAGGCTTAAAATAGAGCATTTTAGGCTGTGTGTACAACACAGCCTCCAAAGTGTTAAAACTGATTATTATTTTTAAAAGTAGAGTGATAATTTGGTGCTTGATACCCTATACATTTTTCCCACTTAAGAGGCACAATAGTTCATGTGCTCTGGTTTCAGCTTCCCTGCTAGTTACTTGCTTGACCAGTAACTGAATCTGACTAACCACTGTTGCCTACTCTCTCAACTTGAAACACTTTTCCATTTAACTTCCAGAAAGTGCCCACACTCCTAGATTTCCTCATATCCTATTGACTACTCATTTTTAGTCTCTTTTGCTGTTTTTTTTTTTTTTCTCTGCTCAGCCTCTAAATATTGAGGGCCTCTGGGCTTAGCACTAGTCATCCTTCTCTTCTCTATGTGACAATTCTCCCTAGGTTAGCTCATCCAATTATATGGCTTTGATATTTTCTATTAATTAGTGGCTCTCAAATTATATCTTTAGGCTTGGCCTGTGTTCCAGTTTGCAAAATCTTGTACATGCAATTGCCTCTTTGTATGTCTATTAGGAAGCTAAAATTTTATTTTTATAAAAATATATATTTTTTTATTGTTGACAGTATTACAGATGCCCCCTATCCAGCCCCTACTCCCCCTACCAAGGCCTTCAACACACTATATTGTCTGTGTCCACGGGCTATGCATATCTACACTAATAAAAGAGAAAGATGCAAATTGACCATACCTCTGTGATTCCCACCAGCCAATCAGGAGTGAGTATGCAAATTAACCCAACAAAAATGGCAGGTTAATTTGCATATGCAGGCGTGGAGCAATGACTGAAGGCTTCGCCCCGAGTGAAGACTGAAGACTGAAGACATCTGAAGACTGAAGATGACTGAAGACTTAAGACTGAAGAGGCTTGGCTTCTCCACTGCGGCTGGAGTGGAGAAGCCAAGCCTTACTGCAGCCGGAGTGTAGAAGTCGAGAAGCCAAGCCTCACTGCATCCAGAGTGAAGAAGCCTAGCCTTGAGGTTTGGTTTCTCCACTGCAGCCAGAACGAAGGTCTGGGTCCTGGGTGCCGGAGGAAAACCAGGGCTGGCAGCCAGGGAAAGGAAGTCCTATTTAATGAATCTTCAAGCAACAGGACTCTAGTCTATATATATAAAAGGCTAATAAGCAAAGTGTCCCCTCAGGAGCTCGACCGGGAGACTGGGAGTTCGCTCACTTGCTATGATGTGTTCTGACCACCAGGGAGTGGCATGGAATGAAGGAAGGCCCCAGCCAGCAGCTGGAAGGCCCTGATCAGCCCTGATCGCCGGCCAGGCCTAGGGACCCTTACCAGTGCACGAATTTCATGCACTGGGCTTCTAGTAATGATATAAGTTCTTTGGTTTATCTCTTCCAGTGCTGTCCCTGTCCCGCCCTGCTGAGATATGTCTGTTCCATGCCTCCATGCCTTGGGTCTTATTTTGTTGGTCAATTCATTTTGTTCATTAGATTCCACAAATAAGTGACTCTCAAATCATGTGGTATGTTCCAAACAAAACTTTTGATTTCTATCTTTCTTGCCCCCAATCCTGCTTCTTTCCTAATCTCTCCCAACTCAGCCAATAATATCAACACATACCAGTGGCTCAAGCTTAAAACCCTAGATTTCCCTCTTTTCCTTTCTTATCCATTAACAATTTCTATTAATTCTACTTCCAAAACACATGCTGAATCCATCCATTACTATCTATCTCCACTGTTATCACCCTAATTAAAGCTGCCATTATCTCACTTGAACTAGCTAGTAACTAGTCTTCCACTTTTACTCTTCTTCCCTACACCCCATTTACCACACAGCAGCCAGCATTTCTCCAATAGCATCATCCTATATGTAGAATAAAATTCAAACTTCTTACCACAGCTTTTAAGGCCCTATGTGATCTGACCACTGTTTACCTATCTCACTTAAGCTGGGATCACTCTTGCATTGCTCACTATATACCAGCCACACTGGACCTTTTATTCCTATAAAACACTAAACTAATCCATGATTTAGGACTTGATTTTGCTGTTCACTTTGCCTAGAAGACTCTTTCCATTTTATGGGTCTGTTTTGTAAATAAAGTTTTATTATAACACAGCCATACCCATTTGTTTGCTCTTGACTGTGGCTACTTTTGTTGAGTAGTTGAGACAGATATCATATGACTCACAAGCCTTTTAAGCAAGGTTGTCTAACCTGGCTGGATATTTGCATGGCTGCCTCCTTATTTAGGTTTTTGTGCTAATATCACTCCCTCAGAGTGGCATGTCTTCTCTCCCATACTAGTCACTCTTTCACATTATCCTCTTTTCTTCATAGCATGTCTCTAAAATTATCTTATTCATTTGATTAGTTATTGCCTGTTAATTGCACCAGATTATAAGTTTCTCCATCATATTCCCTGGTGGGTCCTTAGGTCGTAGCACTATATATGGCAGTCTATAGATTCTCAATAAATATATGTTAGATAAATTAATATTTGAATGTAGGTGGGGCATCAAGTTGTTTACATAATAATGGTTTGAGTTAGGATTCCACATATATATGAGCTATAAAGTTTATTTAGATCAAGTTTATGAGAAAATGTATGCTCAGGAAAAGAAAAACCTCTTAAAATAAAGGTACATGAGCATTAAAGGATGGAGAATCACTGTGTAGTAAAACCAGCTTCAAATCCTATATAATAAAAGGGTAATATGCAAATAGACCAAATGGCAGAACAACCGAACAACCAATCAAAGCATAATATGCTAATGATATGCTAAGGTTGCCCAACTGCTCGCTATGAAGTACACTGACCACCAGGGGGCAGATGCTCTGACTGGTAGGTTAGCTTGCTGCTGGGGTCCAGTTGATAGGGACTGAGCGAGATGGGCCAGACATGCCCTGGAGCCCTCCTGTGGTCCCTCCCCGGCCCAATTGTGCACAGGTGGAGTCCCTCAGCCTGACCTGCACCCGCTTGCAATCCCTCAGGGGATGTCGGAGAGCCAGTTTCAGCCCAATGCTGCAGGCCATTACCCTTGGGAGGGTGCCAGACACAGGGCTCATGGCTGGTGAGCACTGCTTTGGCAGTTCGAATCTCTCCCAATTGGGACTGATTGGACGCAAGCCCACAGCAGTCACAGTGGGGCTGAGATGAGTGGGAGTGGCAGGTAGTAGCTGCAGGTGGCGTTGGACTGCAGGTTTTGGCCAGATCCCTGCAGGCCACCCAGAGGGATTCGACCTGTGCACAAATTTGTGCACCGTGCCTCTAGTTAATTTATAATTAATTAATTTGATCCTCTAAGAGCACATATCTATATATGTAAAAGGCTAATATGCTAAGTGTCTGACCATCCGACCAGTCGCTATGATGTGCACTGACCACTGGGGGCAAACACTCAATGCAGGAGCTGCCACGACACACACTGGCACTGTGGACCTGGTGCCCACAAAGCAACACTTGGCTTCCCCCAAGTGGGACACAGGCCCCACCATCACCCCAGAGCAACAGCCCACCAAATCACAGCCGACACTGCCAAGACTCCATGGTGCAAAATGTGGCCCACAGCTCAGCCCAGCCTGGAAATGGTTGCTGTGGGCACCGGGTAGTGACGTCACATAGCAATGCCTGGCTTCCTCTCCTTAGTGACAACTAGCCTCCTTGCAGTTTCTTTAGCCCAGGAACACGACCTGCTTTATAGCCAGGTGCAAACATTTCATACTTTAACCAAATGTCTGTGAAGCATTTTCCCATGCCTCATCTCATTTGATCCTCACAGAAGTCCTGGAGTAGGTAGATAGGAGATTCAGTGGAATCCTATTTTCTTTTTATTAGCTGGAAAACGGAGATTTAGAAAGTTTAGAAACTTGACTTGACTGAAAAGAAGTAAGAAATGGTAGACCTTGAAAATGACTTCAGGTTTTCTCACTGTGCAGAATATAGTCAAACACTGCAGCAGTTAAATATTTTACCCTTTGTTCTCCCTGTGTGATCTACAATAATAATCGGCTTCATGTTTATATTTACTGCTGTGTTGCTGACAATTACCTGAAAGAGAAGTTGGGGTGCTTCACTGGGCTGGAAAAAGTTTAGCTACATTAGAAAGCAGGTCTAATTAAGCAAGTTTATTCTTTATATATAAAAGGCTAAGTTGACTCGCACATGCGCAATATATATAAAGCTCTTGCTGGCACCAATCTCAAGCCTGTGTTTCCATCTGTCATTGTCAATCATGAATTTGGTTGATACTTCTATTATAGAGAAAGGGTGAATAGCGATATTATAATATTTTCTAATTAATTTTCTTTCAATGTGCATGAATCCGTGCACTGGGCCACTAGTTTTAAGATATTTTCAGAGCAACAGTTAAAGGAATCAAGTAGAAAGTTTCAAAAATTGCTTAGCTACTTTTTCCATTCATCTGAAAATGGATGCTAATATTACCTCGTTGAATTCATTCTAATCAGCAGATGAAAGGAAGTGTGAGCGGTAAGAGTGGGAGTTGAAAAATGACCCTTTTAATTGATTTCAAAACTTGGCTTCATTTATGTCATCTCTGCACTTTTTCAGTAATTATTTCTGCTGCTGACTTTCTTTCTAGTTATGTACAGTCTTGAACACCCTCCCACCCCTCCAAAAGCTCTCATTCTCCTGTGTTTCTGCAGTTTCTCATTTTGTCTTTGAGCTCCCTCTGTTGGCACTAAGAATGCTGCAGTTGGTTTCTTCTGAAATACATAACATTGAGTATATAGGATGAAAATAAGCATATTAAAAGGTCAATCTTTTCTCCCTTTCAGTTATAGAAAATTAAATGGCATATTGATTCAGACATTTTAGTGAAACCAGAAAGTGGGACATTTATCAGGCACAGTCTGAGTGACTGATTCAATCAGAACCCATGTTAACAAAAGAGTAATGTTGTTACTTTATTTTTTTCATCTTAAATATTGGATCTTTGCAAAAGTCCATGTAGCCTGTACATATTCTCTTGATTTCTGGTTTGGACACAATTATATGTGTACACATGTATTTTCAAAGCAACAAAGATTTATGTAATGCATGGTAGTGCATCTATCTACCCCTTTCACCTTCTTTTTTTTAGATTCCTTTAAAAGTGTGTTTGAGCGTATTAATAGTTAACATATTCAACATAACTGATCATTTTTTTCTAATAACTTCATATTGACTAGAAAATATTGATCAAGGATTGATTTTCCAGATAAATTGAGATAGCACCAAGTTGAAGGCGATGGTGAGAGTTACAGGTTCCCCCACATATAACTTTAGCAGCTGTAAGTACTCTCCTGTTTGTTCTGAAATGCAACTGAGCTGGCTCTATGGCCTTGGGAAAGGGACTTAACTTTTATGGATATATTTCATTAATTATAGAAGGAAGAAATTGTAGAGGCCATCTCTAATGATCTGGTGTCAATTGATATATTATCCACATAACAGTTTTTCCAATGAAAGTAGTCTAGAAAAGATTTATCTGAACACTTTTTAAAACTTGGATGTTTTATGTTTTGCATGTGAAAGAAATATTCAAACAATGACTTCTATGAAAAACTTAAAATATCATTAGCAGTATAAATACTAGTTATATACATTACCAGTATATACTTTAGTTATGTACATTTGATTAGTTTATGAACAGTCTCCAAGAGGTTAAAAACAGCTAATGATGTGGAACCAAAGTAGACATGCAAGAGTTAAAAGGGTGAAATAGGAAACTATCTGAAACGAAATTTTTTATTCTTGAAATTTGCCTGTGAGTAGAAGCAGCTGGCTATTGGAAACCACAGCTGGCTATTTGAAACCTTACCTGAAGTTACCTATCCAGCAGGATGACATATTATTAATAAGATTAAAGTGTCTTCCTAGGAAGCAGCCAACCTCAAATGCAATTAGTATAAGTTATCATCCTGGAAGTTATAAAAGGTACTAAAATCTATTTAAACAAGAAAAATGATGTAATAAGAAGTACCAATTGTAGGGCAATCATGTTCAAGTCCAGAAAAAGATTTTTTGGAGTGGGCCCTTGTCAGTCTCGCCAGCTATGCCAAGGAAGCTAGTACCTTGAGAGCACTTGGAGTGGAGGGAGCACTCCCTTGTCACCAGAGCCTATGATGTTTCTGCATCCTTCCTCAACCAGGACATCATCCTCAACAAGCTACCTTTAGATCTTATGATCTTCCTTCTGGGAGGAGATTGGGCTTATTTGGCCAACAGAGACATTTCTGATTCCTTGTAACTTTTATTTATAATTCTAAGTGAATACATTCAATGTTATTGATTTATCAACAAGTCTAATGAGAATTTAGGCAATGTGAGCTGGATCATTCTTTCCTGAGATGATCATCACAATTTCAGAAAAGTAGGGCTCAAAGGTGAAAGACCAGACCTTCCACAAAAGAGGTAGCATCTCTTATTGCCTACCCAATTCCCAACTCTTTCAATTCTAAAATATTCCTATGTCATCAATATTGAGTGTGTAAGACCACAACATGGACTTCATAATTACAAAGAATTGTTTTATTTCTTAAATCTCTAATGTTAATACCAGTCTCAGAGTTACCTTTTATATAGCTCTCTCACTAATTTTACCACTGTTCTTCACCCTTACTAAAAACTGTTTCATTGACTCCTTCATTTGCTTCCAGTTTTGCAGCCCCACAGTCTCACTTGTTTTCCAGTGCTGCCTAGAACCCATGGTCAATAACATAAATTTATGTTTCATCATTCCTCTCAACTCCCTCCCACCTCTGTTTTAGTTTAATGTCTAGCTAATGTTTATTGAAAACTTACTAAGTGTCAGGAAATTTGCATAGATTCTTCCATCTAATTTTACCAACCCTATGAGCATTCTGCCCCCATTTTATAGATGAAGAACTTAAGTTTTTGAAAGGACAAGGAGGCTGTCTAAGCTTACATTCTTTGTAAGTAGCAGAGCCAGGACTCAAAGCCATGTGTATGTCTAAAATCTCCACTCTTAACCACAACACAATACTGCCCCCTGCTGCTGCACCTGCCCTACAAATTCTTAGCATACAATCTGCTTTTCTTTTAAAATATATATATTTTTATTACTTTGATAGCATTACAGATGCCCCCCATTTACCCCATTTTACCCCCCTTTTCCCGTCCCCTACCCACCCACCCCAGGTCTTCACCACCCTGTTGCCTGTATCCATGGGCTATGCATATAAGGATTTAAGTTCTTTGGTTTCTCTCTTCTCATCCCCCTATCCTCACATTGAAGTATGTCAGTCTGTTCCATGCTTCAGGTCTTATTTTGCTGGTCAATTCATTTTGTTCATTAGATTCCACACACAAATAAGTGTGATCATGTGATATTTGTCTTTCTCAGATTGGCTTATTTCACTTAACATACTATTCTCCAGGTCCATCATGCTGTCCCAAAGGGTAAGAGATTCCTCTTATTTATTTTTAGAACCAGAGAGCTGGTAAGGGGAATCTTACAAAATTACACATATGAATGCCTCAACAAATCCTTGATTTCTTACCTCAATTGAGTCCTTCACAGTGCATATCCATACCTTTACTTATTATTAGTTCATCCCTATTTCTCAAAATAAGAATTCCAAATCTGTACCTTTCTACTCAAAATTTCTACCCAGCTCTCAACTCTCTGACTCTCAAGGAATCTGCTGGGGTGAAATCCTTCATTCCCAGTATTCTACCTATAGTTTTTCTTCTCTGCACCCTTTTATTCTTCTTCCCAATTGTATGAGCCTGAGTGTTTCTCTTCCTATTGAAAGTCAGCCTGTTCACTTGTGCCATATGTTGTTTCTTCCTAAAACTTGCTCCTTCATGTGCTTTGACTCAGCACTTGATTTCAATTTTTAATCTATTATCTCCTCATTCTCAGCATATAAATGTGTTTAAATGCTTTCTAATCCTAAAGAAAAGTCACTCAATTGATGTTGTAGTCATCAAACCTTTAAAGAGTAGCATATTTTGGATTTTTATTTCTACATCTCATTCCTTTGTGAAATTAAGCCTCCAACACTCCACTTCACCTTTCATTTGCCATCATAATGCCATGCATAAGAATACCATTTCTTCTTTATTTTGCTGGCCAAATGCTAGGCCATTTGGCCTCTATCTCTTTTTAAAACTCTTATTTTCCTTAGTTTACATGACAGCAGTTACTCCTGGTTATTTTTCCTTATCTCAGTTTATGTCTTTTTGGTCTTTTCTCATGGCCTCCTCTAAGTCTGTCTGCCCTTTAAATATCACTATTCCCAAAAGCTTCAACCTTGAATTTCTTCTCTTCACTTAAGAAGGTATGTAAAATGAGAGACCATCAACTTCCATCATTTTAAGTTTCATCTATGTGCTGTTTTCAGTTGATGGCATTACCTCTTTCTTTAATGAAATAATAGAAACTACCAGATGAGAAATTATTTTTCTTCCCACTGAAAATCTGAAGCCACAACTTCTCCAAGCCAAATAAAGAATAAGACATTTCCACATAACTATGCTACAGGTCCTCAAAGTCAACACGCTCTGAACTCAATTTAGTCTTTCTACCAAACCTGGCTTTACTATTTATAATTTCACTCAACAAGTATTCATTTAATTCCTATCCATTCACTGAGGACTTCAATAAAAAGGGCAAACTTTTGTTCATATTGTCCATAAGCCCATTATGTACATTAAACACATTAACATCATGCCATATTTGTTTTGTGTATATTTTATTCATTGAAGTATTCTAAAGTATAGATAGCATGAAATTTTATCCTGAAATACTTTAGTATACATCCATTTAAAAAACCAAAACATTGATAATCATATTTCCCTAATATTTCCAAAAATTTATTTTATAGTGTTTTTGTATAGAATTAAGGTCCATGTATTGCATTTGATTGTTAGGCTCTTACATTAATTTTAATGTAGTACAGCTCTCCAACCCCCATCCTTTTTTTCCTATGGCATTAACTTATTGAAGAGCCTGAACCAGTTATCCTGAAGAGCTTTGTCTGATAATTTCCTTGTGTCATTTAACTAATTCTTTCATCCACTGTATTTTTTAAACTGGAAATTAGAAATAATGGCTTGATTAGATTGACATACATTAAAATAAATCACTCTGGATGAATCACTGATCACCCTGGAGAATATGCTCTGGAATGGGAGCAGGGACAAGGAATCTTGTCAGGATGTTGTTGTAATAGTCCAGGTAAGAGATGATGGCTTGGATTAGGATAGTAGTAGTGGAGTTGTTGAGGAATGGTCATATTCTGTAAGTGTCTTGATGGTAGAAACAACAAAATGTACTGCCAGATGGGTTGTGGCAAGTGAAAGGAGAAAGATAAGGAATTATTTTGTAGTTTGAAATTGGGTAACTGGAAGTTGTCATTTACTGAGAAGGGTAGACTGATGTAGGAATAGATATGGTGTAATATACAGAATTGATATTTGGACATGGTAGTACTTATGGATCACCTTGACACTTCTCTTTCCCTCATCTCCCCATATTTAATCATTAATATTTTTTGATCTTACCTACAAAGCACACCAAATTCATTCTTTCCTGTTCATCTCAATTACTACTGCCATAACCCCTGTTATTATATCTCTACTGGATTATTACCATAAACTACAAACTTGGGTTCCCTCCATTCCCTCATCAGTAGGTCACCTGCGTGGTCTTTCTACAAAAGAAAAATCAGCTCATATCACTCTCCATCACATATCACATCTCCCCTTAGTGATGCTCATTTGCCTTCATGTCTGTGCACTTCAACAAAACCCATCATTCCATGATTTGCTCTTAATTATTTTTTGTTATTCCTTCACTCCCTCCACCTCCTTTTACTCTATGTTTTGCCCATAGTGAACTCCTGTATTTAATCAATAAAGCATGCTTCTCCATAACCCTGGGACTCTGTATCTGCTGCTCTTTGTATTTAGATGTCCTTCCTCTCTCTAAAAAAAACACACAAAACATAAGCAATGTCTCATTTAAATTTGAATCTTCAGAATTTAGCACACGTGACAACTGACTAAGAGGTAGTCAGTTACTTCTGACCATTGAACTGATGTACCCTGAGAAAACATACAAGTTACTTTTAAGCTTTATACCAAAATTCACAAGGCTATACATTACCTTTTATCATAGAGTATCACCCAAATGACCCATATAAAATTCTGGATTCAGATAAATGTCATACATACTGGTTAAACAAAATCTAGGCTGGGCACTATAGAATTGGAGCTTTAGTATCTCTTGGGACTTTCTTTGAACTGTCATTTTGTATCAGTTTTGAAAAGTCATATATTTTCCCTCTAAACTTAGAGAAATTAAAATTATGAGGAGTACACAGGAAAGCATTATACAAAGTAAAATTGTAAGGTGTCATTATTGCTACTATAATAGTAATTGCCTTCAAATGAAAGAGTCTATCAAAAGCAGAGCATGCAAATTAGTGATTGATTTTTTTATGTGTATTCAGGGCCAATTTGCCATGAAGAGAGCAGGGCTTTGTGATTCATGTCTCTGATTCACGTGGACACTCAGCTTGTGGATTCTGTCTAATTTAGCACTAAATGTATTACATTTTATTTTTCCTTGGCCAGGACTTACTTGACCTTGGATTGCTAAATGAGTGCTGATTCACCTTCCACGAAGCCAATTATCCAGAGAAAGAGCACTTAGTTGATGCTCATCAGACTGTTATTTATTTCCTCTTCATTGCTGGAAAATTTGGATTGGAAAGTTGAAGGAATCATTCTCCTGGCACCTAGAAGAGCAACAAGACTGTTTCTAGTTCTTCACTAATCCAGAGGAATGTCAAGAAATTCATTTTTGGATTTTCTTTGTGAAAAACCATGGCAGAAAAGACTGAGAACAAAAGATTTCTCAAGTGTTCATATTTCACCTGTTGACAAATCCCCAATACTATAATCCAAAGTAAAAGAAGAGGTTTATCTTTCAAAGACAGATTTTCCCCTCTCACTCATCTCTGACTTCCCATTTGAATGATTTCCTAACATAGCACACACTACACTAGTCATTCTAAATGTAAAAAATGACTACTATTTGGAGATTTCTTAAAGAATAAACACTATATAGACATGATGAATTACAGGTGCCTGGTCTCATTTTTTCAACAAACCACATAAGTTCTCAGTACATTGGTCAAATTTTATCAGCATGGGTGCTCTGTGCTTGGTATGAGGACTGGACTAGGGATCAGAAACTCAGATTCTAGTCCAATTCTCCTACAAACGAACTTGCTGGTCTATCTCTTTTACTTTCCTTGGATCTCAATTTTTTGAACTGTGAAAATAAGTTAGGCATGAACTTTAAATGTTCTTCTACAACCTAAGTTTCTTTACTCTTATCAAGCATGGATGTATCTTAGGCCCTCTTTGATCCTCAACTCCAAAGTCCAGTTTAACAAGCTTTTCTCGGTAAGATATATGATATATCTATTAGAATAATTATCTGTGAATTTTAATGTTTCCTGCTCAGAAAGAAATTAGGGCTTGTTAAAAGAAAAAAACTATTTCAAAAGTTTATTTTCTTTTCTCTCATTTCTGTTCTCTATTAAATAAAATGGTGGGTTTTTCTTACCATTACATACTTGAAAAACAATAATAAATACAACTCAGATACTTCACTTAACTGGTCACTGTAAAGGTCTAATAAAGAAAATCAACCTCTCTAATATCTACCACCTAGTAGAATGCTAAGCTCAATAGTAGTCCCTAAACCAATGTTTTTAGGTCACATGGAGAAATACCCTTGTTTCCACACATTAACTTTAGTATTTCAACAGGAAAGCCATAATTTCACAATAAATAAAATCAAATATAATGAAGCATTTCAGCTCCAAACAAACTTCTCATTAAATAGGATATTTATATATTACATATATTTTTCAGAAATTATCAGAAACTTTAGGACTCTGGTTTTATACCATGTTATCTGGTCAAAAAGGCTTATTCCTGTTTCTTGGAATGTAAAAGAGCAATCTAAAAAAACAGAAAGGAATTAGGCCATTTCTATACCAATCAATTGACCTTCAGTCAGAGTGTTTTTGATTTTAAGTTATTTGGTTGCATTCAGTTATTTAAAAAATAACCAATTAACAGTTGACTGACTGAATACAACTGGTGGTTTGCAAATTACCAATCTTTTTTACAAAATTCAACTTTCTTGTTCTTCTTTGACATGGTTTGTTTAACTCAATTCAAGCAGGGGATTTTTATTCTTCTCCCTACTATGAAACTTGTATATATAAAGAGCAGTGCCTGAAATATAATAGGTTCTCAATAAATATTTGAAATATAAACCAAAATTATCAGTGGCCTATTCATTAAAGTCAGATGGACATCTATTTACAATTGTGATGACTGCCTATTTTATTCTTGACATTTTTGACACTATTCACTATAGTCACTATGCTAAGACAATTATAATTAAGTTAACTGCTCACTGCCAAACTTGGTTTCAAATTCTCAACTTCAGGAGAATCAATGAATTACAGAATTAAAAGGTGTCATTCAGGATAATTGGTTCTTACAGAAAGACTTATCTCATTGCTTCCACAATAAGCACAAAAATAGGGATAGTGAAGATTAAGTATTTCGTGAAGTTAAGTCATTAACAATGGACTAAGAATAGAATCCAATTTCCTCCTCTATCCATGATATATTAAGCATCACTATCACCTTTTCAATAATGAGGAAAAGGGTATTCTATTTTGTTTCCTTTGTTGATAACATCCTGATGACTAAGTGGATATTTTAATAGAGTCCAAATTTTAATCTAGGAATGCATTTAAAGGTTACATCTCTCCTAAGAAATGGAGGCCTATTTATCTATGCAAAAACCAGTCAAGACAAACATTGAATATATACTTAAGATATGGATTTAATAGTGTTCCTTCCCCCCTCTCCTTCGTGATATTAAAGTTCAAATTTGGAATCCAGTTGTTGGTTAGTCCCATGCTCAACATAACCAGACCACATTCCACAATGTCCTCTGTTGTGCTTTACATATTCAAATCAGCTACCATTAGTTTTCATTAATTCCATGGTAGCTCTTCACCATCTGTCTCTATCCTCATTGGTTGGGAACTAAATAACAAGTGGGGTTTGACCTATCTATGCAGATTATCAGTGGATAATCACTCAGAACACTCTAATCCTAGCTTTGTGTACTAGCATCTAAAAAATTGTCTCTTTCCTGGCAGTGACAGATGATGTTTGGAAAGGCAATGAACCAGAGACTCAATGTCATGAACCAGAATTGTCATGCACCAGCTTTTGTCAGTCCAATGGGACTTCAGATTGAAATGCAAATATGAAAATTTATTTAAAGGCAGAATCAGCTCTTGGGAAAAATTCCATCATTTTTTCAATATAATTTTATGTTAATATATTATTCTATTTTCGTTATTGTTTAAATTCTCACCCAATGATATTTTAATTTATCTGAGAGAGAGAGAGAGAGAGAGAGAGAGAGAGAGAGAGAGAGAGAGAGAAACATCGATGTGAGAGAGAAACATCTATGGAATATCCCCCATATGCACCCAGATGGGGGATCAAATCCATAACCTAGGCATGGGCCTGGACCAGGAACCGAGCCTACAACCTTTTTGGTGCACAGGATGATGCTCCAACCAACCAAACCAACCAGCCAGGAAATATTATCCTATTTACTTAAAACTCTCTTACCCAAACTAAAAATTTGCTCTAGAAAAACATCCATTACCCTGGTGAAGTCTTTCACTCTTTCTAAAGTCAAGATAAGTGACATTAAAATATGAAAAACAGGTGCATGCCCTAGATAAGTTTATTCAATTTCTGCATCATTTTTGCTTCCAATAATTCTGAATATAGCAGGGCCAGAGAAATGATGAACTTTTAATTTTGAATGACAGTCAACAATTGGCTTAGTATTTCATAAGGAAGAAAGGGTCTAAAAATATATATTTCAAAGAGTAAGTGGCTTGCAAATGTTTTGCTTGTGATGTAGTTCATTTTTAAGTATGTTCTTGGAAATGGTCTTCTAATTGGGAAAGGAGTTTTAAAATATGGGAAAAAATAAACTGAAATTAACCAACATCTAAGTCTCTAATTGTCAAATGGGCTGAGAGTCAGGATGTGTGTATAAAATATGTAATTTTTCTTATACTGAAACTTAAGACAGAATAGTACATACAATGAGAAATCAACTAGAAAGCAAACAACTGGATTTTTGTCTGGATTCTGCCCCCCACTAGCTATATAACCAAGAGCAAATGGTAACGTCTTAATTTGCGCATCTGTGCTATGCTTACCTCACTGAACTATTATGCAAACCCAATGAGATATGGAATGAAATATGAAAAGGCTTTGTGAACTGTGGACTGCTGTAAAAATGAATAGTTATACTTAAGACTTTTGTAAACTATAGAGTACTATGGACACAAAGACTTAGAAATCATCTACAATCTCTCTTCATTACCAATGAGCAGAGACAATCAAAAGTAGAGTCTTGAGATACTTCATTTTGACTGTTTCAAATTATTATTTCCATATATATTAAAAGTTAAAACATACCAAAACATATTTATAAGAATCTGGGTGATTTTGATATTTATAACATACACACAACATACTTGTGTATATAATCTCTTTTGCAACTATGTCAAAAGTCTAAATTCGAGGTCATTTGCAAATTAGACACCTTGGCCAAATGGCTCTTCTGGATCGCTCCTTGTAATAGGTTCTGCCAGGGAGTTTTATATTGGTGACATTCCTGGTGCTTTCATACTAATTATCTGTTCAAGGTTAAGAAAAGAAAAAATGAAATCAGATTAAAGTTTTCCTTTTTGCTACTGAACAGACCATGCACATATTCTAAGTTTGTGGCAAAGACTAGAAATGTGGAGTGAACTGAAAAGACTGAGAGCCTTGAGTGTCTAAGTAAATATCAAAAAACTATCTTGTTTCCTCTACAATGATTCTGCAAAAAGAAGAAGAAGAAGAAGGAGAAGAAGAAGGCTATGCCAGAAACTACACTGAGGGATCCTAACTCTAGAATGAAACTAGATTATAGTTTGTCCCCTTGTACAAAAATTAATTCAAAATAGATCAAAGACATATATAAGATCTGAAACAACAAATGACCTAGAAGAAAACATAGGTACTAAACTTATGGAACTTGGTAGTCAAAAACATTTTATGAATTTGACCCTGAAATCAAGGAAATAAATGCAATAATAAATAAATGAGAATTTATCAAACTAAAAAATTCTTAACAGCAAACAAAACGGACAACAAACGAAAAGGCAATCAACCAAATGGAAGATGATATTTGCAAAAAACAGCTCCAACAAGAGGTTAATATACAAAATATATAAATAACTCATACAACTCAACACCAAACAAACAATCCAATTAATAGATGGGCAGTGGACCTGAACAGACACTTCTCCCAAGAACACATACAAATGGCCAACAGATTAATTAAAGATTAAAGGGGGACAAATACATGGTGACAGAAGATAATTTGAATTTTGGTGGTGGGCTCACACAATGTAATATACAGATCATGTATCTTAGAAATGTACACTTGAAACCCATAATCTTATTAACCCATGTCACCCCAATAAATTTAATAAAAAAGATAAAACACATACAAACATGAAAATCTTTCATGTAAACAAGATATAGGCTTAATTTAAGTATCTGATAAAAAAAGAAAAACAAGCAAAAGTTGTTCATTTTTAATTGCAAGTAATTTACTTCCAACACATCTTTGATTGAATTCCCACAAATTCTCTGGGCTTAATTCTCATTAAGAAGTATTGTTTTTCATGCTTGTTTATCCTATATAATAAAAACTTAATATGCTAATGTCTGGTCATCCGGCTTCCCGTTCAACCAATCAAAGCATAATATGCTAATGATATGCTAAGGCAGCTCAACTGCTCACTATGATGCGCACTGACCAGCAGGGGTAGACGCTCAGACCAGTAGGTTAGCTTGCTGCTAGGGTCCGGCTGATCGGGACTGAGCAAGATGGGCTGGACATGGTCCCTCACATAGTCCCTCCGCAGCTGGCCAACCTCCTGCATCCCTCCCTGGTCCCAATTCTGCACCGGTGGGGTCCCTCAGCCTGGCCTGCACCCTCTTGCAATCCATGTCCCCTTGGGGGATGTTGGAGAGCTGGTTTTGGCCTGATCCCACACAGGCCAGGCCGAAGGATCCCACTGGTGCACAAATTCATGCACTGGGCCTCTAGTTACAATATAAGAATAAATACATATGCAAGAGTGTGTGAAATTGATTTGCATTTCTGACAAAACACTCCAAGCACTGTGATAAAATTTCATTAAAATTAATACTTATTAAAAAAACAAAATTGTGATTCAGTTTCAGAGTAGTGTCACATTCAAAGAAACATACTAAGCAACCAAACTCATTTCAAAAAGTAATCCTGAATTTTACTCAAACATTTCAAAAAGCATTAAAAGGGCTATAATTCAGAGCCCCCAAAACATTTTTAAAAGTTTTGTCCTCTCCATTTCTTCCATAACCTCCAGCTCCTACAAGCACTCTCAACTCTTCAAGAAACCATAGCCTCATGAGCTCTTCTAGTTATTTTCCCCTTTGCCAAATCCATTTTTTCACCTGTCTTACTGTTGCAAGGTAAATATATATGACAGAGTCTAATTGGAATCTCAAAGAAACAATGACAGTTTATTGATATAAGCATGTCCCGTGCAATTTTGGTGACAAATGTATACTAACATTATTTTCTATTTTTATCTGAAATTCAGATTTAATTGCATGTCCTGTATTTTTATTTGCTATGTATGGCAACCCTAATCTGTACCCCAGAATGACCACTGATGCTATGCTTCCACCTACTGGCCCCAATGTATCATCTGAAGGTTCCATGTCCCCTGGTTTGCTGTTTTTCTTTTTTTAAATCCTCACTGGAGGATATTTTTTTTCTATTAATTTCTAGAGATGGTGGCCAGGGAGAGGCCAATGGGGCAAAAAGGAGACTTATGTAATACATTAAACAATAAAGAATTTAAATTTAAAAAAAATGTTCTAGAGAGAGTAGAAGCGGGGGAGGAGGGGAGAGAGAGAAACATCCATTGATGTGAGAAAGACACATCAATTGGTTGCATCTAGCATGTGCCCCTACTGGGCTGCGGAACCTGCAATCCAGGTATATGCCCTTGACTGGGAATCAAACCTGTGACCCTTCAGTCCACAGGGCGATGATCTAACCACTGAGAAAACCAGTCAGGGCCCCTAATTTGCTCTTGATCACAGTGGAGGCAAAGGCATAAAGTCTCTCAGGAGGCATAATTTCCCTCTCTATTTTTTTCTACAAAGAATCCTCATGGAGAATTCTGGTGAATAAGATTGCCACTATATTATACAATATATCACTGGAGCTGAACTCAAAAGGGTTAGAAAAAATCCCTAAAGGGGCCTGCAAGAGAATTGAGGATAAGGAAATCCTTGATCAAATTTATCCAAATATGAGCACTCTCTGAGTAGTTAGTGATATGAAATAATTATCATTATATTTTTAGTCAACATAACAGTCTTGTGATAATGTTTTACAAAAGGAAACCTTACCTTTTAGAGATGCATACTGAAGTAATTACAGACAAAATCGTTTGTGTCTAGAATTTGCCTTAAAATAATCCAGTAAAGGGGTTGAGTGAATACATGGGGGTTTGTTGTATTATTTTCTCTACTTCAGTATATGCTTGAATTTTCTATAATAAAAAGTTATTAATTAAGCCAGTTTAACATCTATATAGGATCTTTCTTAGAAAATGATGCTGGAAACAGACCTACATCATTTCAGCACACCAGAGAGAAAATGCTACTATAAAGAAAACATTGGCTGATCTAAAACTAACCACAGCCCAAATCAACTCTTCCATTTGGCCATTTCAGTTGAAAAGGGCTCTAATTTATTTGATATTTGAATCTTCAAAATAGATTCTGCCATAGTCAATCGGAGGTTTCTGTAAAAAAATATATATATACATATATATATATATATATATCCGCCAACCCACCCGTGCTTGCATATAGAAAGCAAGATTTAGATCAAAGGTTTGGTGGGTAGAACCTGTGTAGTGCTGTGTAAAAACAGTTTCTCGTCAAACCTGGTATTTGGCTGGAATCATAAATTACATTGCTGCCATTTCAGTCCACTATTTTTACAAAGGAAAATATTCTTGTCATGATGAACATCCAGGGGAAAAGCCAAATCCTGACAGCCGCAGAAACCGTTGTTGTCCTGAATAAAATATACCTAGAAAAATTACATGAGTTGTATACAATAACTTCTCAATTGCGTAGGCAAACTTAGTTTTATCTGGCTCTAGCCTCCTTTCTTCAATTCACTTAACCCTCTCACCACACACACAGTTTTGGACGTTTTGCATAATAATAGAAGCACAAATTAAAGATGCTTTTTTCATTAAATAGGAAATTTTTAAAAATGCAAGCAAATTCAAAATATTGTTGAGTATAGAAATAGTGCTGATAGGCAGGGATTTGTTTTCATTCTATTCAACTATAACGTTTATTGAGTATCATCTACATGCCATGTAATGAATTCTGGAATTTCTTTTTTGAAACAAGCCATGTATTATACAAATTAAGGAGATAGTTAATGGTGCCTTACAATTTACCAGGCATCTTCCACAGATTACAGGAAAAGTAAGGGTCCTCAGACTTTCCTCATTTTGCTGAGTGTCACTTGATTAGGATGAACTTGGAAGCCTTGTTAGCAGCTTGGGTAAGACTGTCAGATTCATGGCAAACTTGACTTTTTTATGGCTACACAATATCAAAATTGCTGTCTGAAAATTGAAATGTTGATATATTTGATTATTAGATCTATCAACCAGATGTTATATCTGGAATACACACACTGTGATAATAAGGTCAATGCATTGGAGTTCGACATATGAGTTGGAATTCTTGTTCCACCAATTCACTAGATCCTTGACCTCAGAAGAAGTTAGTTAACATTGATGAATCTCAGTTCCCTCATCAACACATGAGGGGTAATAATGCAGTCATTGAGAGATTGTTGAGGTGACCAAATGGTGTTACAAATGTTGCATCTTCTGCTTAGAATTTCTTTCTTCTGTCTCTCATAGTTAACAGCTATGTGCTCCTTCACCAATCTAGGATCAAATACTTTTACCTTTAAAAACAATGACTCTTGAAGATGGTGACATAGGTAAACACCTGAAATTGCTGCCTCGCACAACCAATTCAAAACTACAACTAAAAGACAAAATGTACATCATCCAGATCCACAGGAAGGCTGGCTGAGTGGAAATTCTACAACTAGAAGGAAAGATAAAAGAACACTGAGACTCAGAGGAGGTGCGGAAGTAAAGTGCAGAGGTAAGGAGGCGTGCACGCGAAAAGGGCTGGCAACTGAGTACGCAGTTGTCTTTCTCAATCGGGAGGGAGACACAAGCTCCCGACTGCTCTGAACTCCAATTCCAGGCAAGACTCTGGGGACCCAGACTCATACGGGGGGGGGGGGGTGGGGGGGGACTGGACTGTCTGGCATCAGGCCAAACTCGAGGGCGGCTTTCTCTCAGAGGTGCTTGCAGTGATTACCGTGGGACACTGAGACCCAGGGGCCTCTTAGGGCAGAGCTGAGGATCAGCCATTGCTGTTTGCTCCGCCCTGTGGGTTCCCTGAGACCCGCCCCACCCAAGCTGTGCACAGAGGCTTTTGCATATGAATGGCTTGGCCCTTTGCAATCTAAAATTACCTAACGAACTGCAGCTGGGTCAGAGAGACCCAGAACATCCAAAAGAAGGCCCAAGGCCCCACAGAAGCTTGCATTGCTTCACAGCTGGGCCTCATCTGGGCACCTCCAAAACCCAAAAAAGAAGAGGAATCTGAAGATCTCTCCATAGCTCCTGCTGGGTGGCCTCAGGCAGAGGCTAAATTATCACCTCCTTAGAGATCCAAGGGCCAGTGTACCCAATGGTCAGAGTGGGACCATCCAGATTACAACTCCTCAGATCCATAAGGGACACACTCAGGGGGAAGACTCAGTGAGCACCAAAGCCCCACTGAAGCAAGTTTTGCCCCATAAGGGTGTCTCCAGCACAGAAATTCTCCCATCGTAGACACAGCTGATCCTCACAGCCAATTGGCCTGGAGGTCAATTCTTCCCAGTGATACCAACAACAATCAAGGCTTAGCTACAACAAGACTATGCACACAGTCCACAAAGGGGTGCACCAAAAGTGTCCACCTCAGCTAACTGGGGAGGCTGAGCACTGGGCCCTATAGGACACCTAGCACACAAAGCCATTCTATCAACTCAGGGAAGCAGCCAAAATGGGGAGACAAAGAAACAGGTCACAAATGACAGAAATGGAGGAAAACATATGACTGGATATAGAGTTCAAAACCACAGTTATAAGGTTTTTCAAGAATTTTCTAGGAACTGCCAATAAATTGAGTGAGACCCTTGAGGATATGAAAAAGGACCAATTAGAAATTAAGCATACACTGACTGAAATAAAGAATAATATACAGAGATCCAATAGCAGACTAGAGGATCGCAAGAATCAAGTCAAAGATTTGAAATACAAAGAAGCAAAAACCACCCAACCGGAAAAGAAAAAAGAAAAAAGAATACAAAAATATGAAGATAGTGTAAGGAGCCTCTGGGACAACTTCAAGCATACCAACATCAGAATTATGGGGGTGCCAGAAGAAGAGAGAGAAAATACTGAAAACCTATTTGAAGAAATAATGACAGAAAACTTCCCCCACCTGGTGAAAGAAATAGACTTACAAGTCCAGGAAGTGCAGAGAACCCCAAACAAAAGGAATCCAGAGAGGACCACACCAAGACACATCATAAATAAAATGCCAAGGGCAAAAGACAAAGAGAGAATCTTAAAAGCAGAAAGAGAAAAACAGTTACCTACAAGGGAGTACCCATATGATTGTCAGCTCATTTCTCAACAGAAACTATGCAAGCCAGAAGGGAGTGGCAAGAAATATTCAAAGTGATGAATAGCAAGAATCTACAACCAAGATTACTCTACCCAGCAAAGCTAGCATTCAAAATTGAAGGTCAGATAAAGAGCTTCACAGATAAGAAAAAGCTAAAGGAGTTCATCACTGCCAAACCAGTATTATATGAAATGCTGAAAGGTATTCTTTAAGAAGAGAAAGAAGAAGAAAAAGTGAAGATAAAAATTATGAACAACAAATACATATCTATCAACAAGTGAATCTAAAAATCAAGTGAATAAAAAATCTGATGAACAGAATAAACTGGTAAATATAATAGAATCAGGGGCATAGAAAGGGAGTGGACTGACAATTCTCAGGGGGAAAGGGGTGTGGGGGGTGCAGGAAGAGACTGGACAAAAATTGTACACCTATGGATGAGGACAGTGGGGGGGTAAGGGCAGAGGGTGGGGTGTGAACTGGGTTGAGGGGAGCTATGGGGGGGAAAAGAGGAACAACTGTAATAATTTGAACAATAAAGATTTATTAAAAAATATAATAAAAAATAAAAATAATGACTCAGCACCATTTTGTCACCATGAGAACCTATTTCACTCCACCACAGGGTCATTCCTACTGGAATAATCCCACTTCTCATTTCTGGTAGCTCTCACTTGGCCTCTTAACTTGCAAATCTGGTATGCCCCCTTGACACTAGAGAATGCTATCACCACCACTAGAACATGCTTGCTATAGTGAGGCCAACTAGACTATGCCATCATGCCAAGGATTATAATGTAATAGGAATTCCAAAGAAACTTGCCATCATTATTACCACTAAAATATTGGCACTACTCCCAGGAGCATGTTTTCTGACAGGCCAACCCCAATTCTTCTAAGTACCATATAGAACAAACAAATGTGCTGTCACAGATATATTGTTAAAAGTAAACCAACCTGCATACCATTTTTTTTTTCACCATTCATCACTGTGATGGCTTCACTGCTACTTTCCATGGTTTGGAAGAAGAAAAGGAGAACTATAAAGTCTCTTCCTTAGATTTATAATCATCTATGCTGTTCAGCACCTTCACCCATGGTTTAGGCTTTCTGTCTTATACTCACACACTCTTAAATAGCCAATAATCTGAAAGCATACCTACAATGCATTGGAGGCAAGGGTAGGAGCACTTTTTAACCTCCCAACATATTGTGATAGAAGAAGCTTCTCACCTTAGAGGGGTATATAGGCTCAACTGCTAAACTTGGGCTGCCAACCCATATTCCATATTCCCCCAAGATTAATTATTCCTTAAAGGACTGTTTCTTTGTTCCTGCCCATTGATCTCTGTAGAAAACATCTAATCTCAAACATCCAAGATGTCCTAATAACATTTAATCTCAAAAGGAAGAGGCTTTGGAGTCTTCATCTCTTCTTTTACTTTTATATTGTGGAAAAATAACAATTTACCTTTTTAAGTGTGCAGTTTTGTGGTGTTAAGTACATTCACATTGTTCTGCAACCATCACCACCATCTATCTCCCAAACTGAAACTCTGTACATCCTATTTAATAAAGCGGTAATATGCAAATTGACCATCACACCCTCACACAAGATGGCCACCCCCATGTGGTCACAAGATGGTCACCACAAGATGGCCTGCAGGGGAGGGCAGTTGGGGGTGACTGGGTCTGCAGGGGAGGGAGGGCAGTTGGGGGGACCAGGCCTGCAGGGGAGGACAGTTGGGGGCAACCAGGTCTACGGGCAGGGGGCAGTTAGGGGTGACCGGGCTGTCAGGGGAGGGCAGTTGGGGCAATCAGGCCAGCAGGGGAGCAGTTAGGCATCGATCAGGCTGGCAGGGGAGTGGTTAGGGGGTGATCAGGCTGGCAGGCAGGCAAGTGGTTGGGAGCCAGCAGTACTGGATTGTGAGAGGGATGTTCGACTGCCAGTTTAGGCCCAATCCTGGTGATCAGGCCTAAACCGGCAGTCATGCATCCCCTGAGGGGTCCCAGATTGGAGAAGGTGCAGGCTGGGCTGAGGGACAATCCCCCCACCCCCAGTGCACGAATTTCATGCACTGGGCCTCTAGTTAAAAAATAATTCACCATTTTCCTTTACCCCAGCTCCTGTTAACCACTATTCTACTTTTTGTCTCTATAAATGTGACTACTCTTATTACCGCATGTAAGTGGAATGATACATTTGTTTTTTTGTGACTGGCTTATTTCACTTAGCATTAAATCTTCAATATTCATCCATGCTGCAGCATGTGTCATATTTTTCCTTTCATTTAAAAGCTGAATACTATTCCATTATATGTATACTGTATACTACATTTTGTTTGCCCATTCATCTGTAGGTGGATACTTAGATTGTTTCCACCTTCCTGGCTATTGTAAATAATGTTGTAGGCCTATGGACCATACCCATGCAGGAATTTCGTACATCAGGCCTCTAGTTTGTGTACAATATATCTTTGAGTCCTTGCTTGCAATTTCTTTGGTTATATATCCAGAAGTAGAATTGTTGGATCTTTAATTGTTTTAGCTTCATTCCTTTCTTACCACAGGTTTTAGTACTCTCAGTGTAAATTTTGATTATACTTTCCCTAAGTATTTCTTCTTTAAAACTTAGTTCAAGGTTTCTGTAAGAAGCCTGCCCTTGTCATCCCAAGACTTCCAACTTTGTTAGGTATTCTCCTTTGTATGCACCTATAGAATACTTAGAATGCCTATATCTTATTACTTACCAGATTGAATTACAGAATTGCTTACTTGCCCATCTTCTCCTCCATTAGTCTACAAGCTCTATCAGGGCAAATATTTCCCCTATTTAGCACTGCATTCTCAGCTTCGAGCATTTCTCCTGGCATTAATGGGTTCACAGGAAATGACAGGCCCTTCTCCAGAATTCCAAACAATTAATTTCGGTTGCTTTTATACCTACCCCGTAACAATGAACTTATTTGGTTGTTTTATCCAACTGTTTCCTAAAAGTGTTACCTTTAAGGGATTTCTACAATATTAGTATCTTTCCTGCCCTCACATCCTTTCTAAAATGTCAAGAGATATTTTGGGGGCAATTTGTTCCCATCTTTAAAAGCTATATCTAGACATTTCTAAAAACTGATTAATTTGTGACTTAGTTAAGTGGAAAACTTAGTCATGTTAATGCAATATATTTTGAGTTTTGAATTTCAAAATCACCCCTCAATTTTAATGATATCCCAATTTCATCTGATCTGCTTCTTGAGCTGTTAGTCTCATAAGTTCAAGGTTAGGCTTGTTTTATTGTTTAGTGAAAATGAAAGTTGACAGCTCTATCCATATTAATCAAATTAATGAGAATTTTTGGAACAAGCAATAACAAAGCAGCTCACTCCCTACATTGTGTTGGCATTATGGGACAAAAGGATATTGCCTATTCATCCTGTGTTTCCCCTGCAATATATAATTAAGAAAACAGCACCAGAAGAAGAATGGGATGCTTCTGCATAATGTCCAAGTTAAAGTACAAAATTATAGGTGAATTCCTTTATTAGGCAAACTTCTTAGAAAACAACAGTCACAGTTTTCCAGTAGAATCACTTTAACAGACACAAATAGTTTCTCCCCAAGTAGTTCTAAAGGGAAATGTAGATTTATTAGAATCATGAAGCCCCTCCAATGAGGCAGGAGTCACACAGACACTTGAGTCAGAGGAATTGTGATCAATCAGAAATGAGACACGGCAAGGTAGAACACAGAGTTTTTTTTAACTTTTCCAGCCACATTCCCCCACAGAGGAGTAGACTTTAGTATATTGCTTTGAGATATTATATTTTATCATCTAAATTCATTCAAATATCGCATTCCAGTCAAGAACATGTTCATATTTGTTTAAATTTATGGTTTATTTTCTTTGAAATATTCATGTATCATTGAAACTAATGATGATGATGGTAATAATAATAATAATAATAATAATAATAATAATAATAAAATAATAATCCTAACATATAAATAGCCAAGGGCTGTAACGACCAAAACAAATTGATGGATGACTGAACAGTAGGCTAGGGAGCTGACGGAGCGGGATGAATGGTCACTATGAGGGGACCCCCGCCTGGATCAGGGGCATGGTCTCCTGGGTCATGTGCTTGCACCACTGCCTCACTCACCCTCAAGCTCCCTGAGTCCTGACAGCAATGTGTGTAGGGCATCCTGCAGGAGTTGTGCCATTCTGGGTGCTTTTCCACAAAGACACCCTTTGGGATGAATTCAGCGCCACAGCTCACTTCCATAAGAGTGGAAGAATCATGTAAAAGGAATTCGACAAAAGCTTTCCGCATCTCTGTTTATTCTTTTGAATCCATAAAATGACCTTAAAAAAAGCATTCAGGCCACCTAAGAGAGAATGCACTTTCTGGCCAGAGCATGCAGGATTCTTTTGCCCAACAGGTTAAAGGAAGCAGAGAGCTGGCACAGTGGAAATAGCCGAGGTGCCCTATGAGGAGACCATGGGAATGGGGTTGCAGAAATTCCACAAGCCTCTTGCTACCTTTTCCTTCGCAAACCACACCATCCAGATCCGCCAGGATTGGAGGCAACTGGGAGTCGCAGCCATGGTTTGGGAACGTGGTAAGCAAATCCTGGGGGGCCTCTGAAAACATCTGCAATTGATTATAAGACTGGTCTTTATTCAAAAAGAAATAAAAGAACAACTTTGTTGAGATATAATTCATATACTGTACATGTCACCTAAAGTGTACAATGAACTGTTTTTTTTAAAGTAAATTCAGAGTGGTACAACTATCACCATGCTCAATTTTTAAATATTTTCACAACCCCACCCCCTCCAAAAAAAACCTTCTACCCACTAGAATAACTTTCTTGATCATCTTCCCCAAAATAGAATGCATTTTAAGGATGAGTAAAGGAAAGTTGAGGGAAGTTAAAATACTGCAAAAAGGATATTGTAAAATGACAAAGCCCAAAGTGAAGATAATGTGTTTTCTTTTTTAAAAAATATTTTTATTGATTTCATAGAGGGAGAGAGAGATAGAAACATCAATGATAAGAATCACTGATCAGCTGCCTCCCACAGGCCCCCTACTGGGGATCGTGCCCGCAACCAAGGCATGTGTCCCTGACCAGAATCAAACCTGTGACCCGTCAGTCCACAGGCCGATGCTCTCTCCATTAAGCCAAACTGGCTAGGACCATGTGTTTTCTTTAAGTTCTGCTTGGTTGTAATGGTCCCCAAATCTATACTAATAAAAGGGTAATATGCTAATTAGAGTGGACATCTTCCGGACATCCTTCCAGACAAAGCCGCAGCACCTGCAAGGTCCGAGGCTTAGGCAGCTGTGGGTGGCTGTGAAGGGCTGAAACTCAGGCTGGCAGTGGCAGCAGCAGCGGGGTAATGGGGGCGGTACCTTCCCCTGATCCTCCAGGTCGCCTCCCACAGAGGGAGGCCAGACTGGGGGGCTGAGGCAGAGGCAGTTAGGGGCGATCAGGCTGGCAGGGGCAGGGGGCAAGGTAGGCAGAGGGATTAGGGGCAATCAGGCAGGCAGGCAGGCAGTTAGGAGCCAGCAGTTCCGGATTGGGATAGGGCCTAAACCAGCAGTCGTACATCCCCTGAGGGGTCCCAGATTGGAGAGGGTGCAGGCCGGGCTGAGGAACCTCCCCTCCATGCATGAATTTCGTGCACCAGGCCTCTAGTAATAATAATAATTCATTGAGACTACTATTACCACTTGCTAATATTTAGTGAGTGTTTACTATATGTCAGGCACTGTTTTAAGCACTGTATCTGGATTAACTCATACAACCCATTTTTTCTGTAATGAACTAAGACATAAAGAGGTTAAGCAACTTGCCTGAGGTCACAAAGCTAGAAGATGGTGAAGTTGGGTTGGTTGATGCATCATATTTCTCTTTTCATGGTTTCATGTATCTTCAGGGGGTAAGTACTCCAGTTGAAGATTCACTGTGTAGTGGAAAGATAAATGTACTAAGTAAAAGTCAACAAGCTTAATGTCACTACTGCCTTTCTGTAAGATCCTTTGGAATATTAATTTCCAGTTCTAAATTTGAAGGTGTATGGTATCCTTAAGGCTTTTCCAGATCTAATCTGTTTTATCACTTAAGCAATTTTAAATTACTATTAATAATGAGAACTAGATATGAATAAAGTCTATACTTACAGTTTTACCATTATTCCTTCCAATTTTCAATGAAGAAACATGGTGACTTTCAGTGTTCTTACAATAATAATCAAAATCAAGATCATTTTCTTAAACATGACTGTAGACCAGAAGTCAATTAACTTTTTATATAGAGATACATGTAGCAAATATTTAGACTTTGTGACTCTGTCATTTTAGACAAAAGCATCAAAGATGACATGTAAAGGAATGGGCATAGAAATGATTCAATAAACCTTTAGAAAAACATGTGCTGTGCTGGATTTAATCCAACTGGGCTCTAGTGTGTGGAACCCTGCTAGAGACAAAGAATTATGAAGAACTGGGCCTTGTTCTCCACCAGTTTAAATAAATGAAGTCATTGTGATATCCAATATGTTGACAAGCATAGTGTTAAATAGCAGATTTGCTCCAGTGATGTATTTTTAAAATATTTTAGTTTAAATAGGTTAATGCATAGGACTATGTAAGGTTGCATTAAATCCATACCTAGGGGAAGTTAGCTATAATATAAAGTTTCCTGATCAGAATACACACTCTAGAACTGCTTAGTGAACGTTCAGCATTTGAAGGACCTTAAATCAGGGGTCTATACTGCAAAGTGGGCTAGACTAAGTGCTTCAAATAGTGTTATCTAAATCTACACTGGAGACTATTAATTGGCATAAAAGGTGTTAGAAAGTTATTACTGACAAAATGAATGTTGTTCAAAATGTGTGGTTGAGCCCTGGCTGATGTGGCTCAGTTGGTTGGAGCATCTTCCTCAAATGTTTGAAGGACTAGACACTTTCTTTTACCTCTGAAGTACTGAGGTAAAATCCTGAATACATATCTGCTAAGCAAGACTTATTATCTGGATTGGATTTAAGAATTTATTTATCTTGAATGAAGTATTTCCTAACTAGACTTGTTCAGTGTTCTGTCACATGGGGTTGTCCTTTGTAACCTGCCTTAGTCCAGTACCTGCATTTGCTCTGTCTGGTGCACACTTTCATCAATTTATTTATGTCAGTCTGTCAATGTATATTAGGAATGCCTACCATGTGCTTTGTATTGATAAATAAATAAGATATGGCTCTTGTCTTCAAGGAGCCCACTAGATAATGGTAAAGACAGACACAGAAATATACCATTACATTAATTCAGAGACCAATAATAGTCATAAGGGTAAGAATCAGACTAACCTGAGTTTGAATACTAGCTCAGCTATTTTTAGCTCTCTGATCTTGGGCAAGTTACATATCATCTTTTAATCTAAAATCAAACTACAAATTTAAAAATGGATATGAGGTTTACTTCAGAATGCTATAGTGAGGATTAGAGTTTGGGATATAATAAATGCTTAATAAATGGTATCTAGTGCTATGCTTATCCTATCTAATAAAAGGGTAATATGCAAATTAAATGCCACTCCTTCACAAATATGGCGGTGCCCATAGCCACAAGATGGCGGCGCCCAGTCCCCTCAGCCCCTCCAGAGTCCCCAGTCCTGTCAGCCCTGCCGCTGGAGTCCCCTGTCCTGTGCATGGTGGGGAGGGTTATCCCTCAGCCCAGCCTACACCCTCTCCAATCTGGGACCCCTCGGGGGATGTACAGCTACTAGGGGATGTCCCTGTGAGATCGGGCCTAAACTGGCAGTCTGGCAGTCAGACATCCCTCTCACAATCCAGGACCACTGGCTCTTAACCACTTACCTGCCTGCCTGTCCGATTGCCCCTAACCACTCTGTCTGCCAGCTTTCTTGCCCCCTGCCGGCCTGATCGCCCCCAAATGCCCTTCCCTGCTGGGCTCATGGCCCCCAATTGCCCTCCCCTTCCAGCCTCATGGCCCCCAACAGCCCTCCCCTGCCAGCCTCATGGCTCCCAACTGCCCTCCCAGGCCAATATATATATATATATATATATATATATATATATATATATATATATATATATATATATATATATATATATAAAATATGTGAGCGTGAGGCAGTCCAGGTTTCTGAAATTCAATGACATGAATCTTAGCTATTACTTTGCCAAATAAATGGAATTTACCTATATAATTTAAAAGAGCATTTAGCTTAATATTAAAAACTTTGGCTACCAAGTCAGGTCTGTTTTCAACTTTTTGCCAGCGTTGTAAATTGTTTGTAATATCTGCCCCATTTGGGGTTGCATGTCATGGTTATGAATAAATCGGACTTGCCATACTTCGTTACAATTGCCATAGCATCCTGATATTGCTGCTGCATATTTCTGGGAATACCCTCAAAAGATGATGGAAGTATTATCATTTTACCAATCAGCACAATGTCATTTTCAGATCTAGATTTGAGATAATCCATCAAACCACTATATTTTTCAACTCTCAACTTTAATTGGTTTGCTTTAATGAAATTTATCCGATTGGCCTCCATTTTTTAATATGAATCCACAATAAACTGTTGAGTTAATTTTCCTGCATTTAAAATAGGATTGAACGTGTCCCACAAAGAGAGATGAAATCCATAATACTGCATTTGTGTGACTTGGTCCTTACATTTTGTCTAGTATTATTGTTGATTACACTGTTGTCTCTGAGTCTTAACCTTTTGCACTTGGATGTCGAGTGTGACTCGACACGGTTAGCATTAGAATAAAGGAATCGAGAAAAAAGCAAGCGAGTGCAAAGGGTTAATGCAATTTCTGTTCCCCAGCCTTTTTCACCATGTGGAAAAAGAATAGGATATGTCATTGTATCTAATTTAGGAAACAGGATACTGATTTGTTTCATTTTAGTGGCATTTGGGTTATTGGCATCTGGTTTAGAATGAATGAGCAAGTCCCTTTCAAAAGGAGGTTCTCCATATTCCTTTTTGAATATGACAGCATCCTCGGTTACACAGGGAGAATTATATCTACCCAGATCACTATTACAATCATATTTAATCACCATTGCTACTTCAATGGGAGCAATACCTTTGCTGCTGCTTCAGATTGGGCTTCCTTTTCTACCTCGTGTAGCATCTTGTACGATTTTGTTAATTCATTTGTTTCATGCATGAGGTTGTTGATGTTGATCATGAGTCTTTCTGAGCAGCCCTGGTTTTCTGGCATTGTTCATCTTTTACTTGTTGCTTCGGCTGTATTCAAAATATAGAGGTGAGCAAACTTCCGAGAAACACCATCCAAAGGAAGTAAAGTTCCAGTATGGTGATATAAACTTGTCCATGTATTCTAAAACAGTATGGCCCATATCCTGAGTGTGATACAGTATTTGCACCCATGGAAGCAAAAGCAAAAGAATTATTTATGGAATGAATATTTTCCATGAATTTTTTACTGTCAGAATCTTTGTCATTAATCTTTTTAAATATGCCAGGTATTCTAGAAAATGTATGTAATTTGGATAGACTTTACCTTTGCTACAACATTGAGTAAATTTCCCATCGGATGGTTTTTCATCAGAGAAATTTAGTGATAGGCAAAATTGACATCTAAAAGTCATTCCACCACAACTATGTTCAAGAATTGCATCATCATGTACTCCATTTTCACTGAGAAGGCAGTTCCTACCAGTATTGGTAGTACTTGATGACTGTTCTTTAGACATATTCTGTCGACGCTGCCACGTTCTTTCAAGTTCAGAGGCACGTTGGCCTTTAGACATTTTCTGTCGATGATGCTGGCTTCTTTTGGCTTCAGAGCTAAATTGTATCAGTAGTTGCTCTTTTACCCTAACCGGTTTGGCTCAGTGGATAGAGCGTCAGCCTGCAGACTGAAGGGTCCTAGGTTTGATTCCAGTCAAGGGCATGTACCTTGGTTGCAGGCATATCCCCAGTAGGGGGTGTACAGGAAGCAGCTGATCGATGTTTCTCTCTCATCGATGTTTCTAACTCTCTATCCCTCTCCCTTCCTCTCTGTAAAAAATCAATAAAAATATATTTAAGAAAAATAGTTGCTCTTTAGACATAGTCCTACCTCCCTGTTGTCAGGGTCTGAGATGCAGGTGAATGAGAGTCCTGGCTGTCAGGCTGCTGAGAACTGTCTGACCAATGGCTGATTCTGGCTGATTCTGTGGAGGTGGGACTTCCTCCTTTCTGCTATAAGAGTCTGGGCCGGCACCCAAGGGGACACAGCATCAAGTCCCCCTGTGCCGGAAGACCCAGAGTCAAGTCCCTGCCAACTTGCGTGTGCCCGCTGGACACAGCATCCAGCCTCATGGAGGGGCTGAAAGGAGTGGATCCAGCCCACACTGTTCACCCGCCGCCCTCCCCCCAGCAGGGCTGACAGGACCAGGGACTCTAGTGGCAGGGCTGAGAGGACTGGGCACCACCATCTTGTGGCTATGGGCACCGCCATATTTGTGACAGAGTGATTGTTAATTTGCATATTACCCTTTTATTAGATAGGATTTTCTCACCCCAGGATTTACTGTCTAGAAAGATTATTACCTCTCTCCAAACAATTGGTTGGATTTGTTTGCCTCTCTAATTAATATATATATAGCATCTCCCAAATCATATGATTATTCTTCAGAAAAACAAAAGTGTTTTCTCTCAAGAGAGAAATAAACAATAATGGTTTAGGATATGCTTTTATGAAACAAACAGGGGTAAAGCAACTATATTTAAAATGGGTCTTCAGGAGAAGAAAAGTAAAAACAATTGGAATTGGGAGTGAAAGCAAATATTCTAGAATCTTAGCTCCCTTTTATAGCCTCAAGGGCTGGACAACCAACAGCTGGATTTTTATTTATTTTACTTTATTTTATTTTTTATTCTTTATTAGTGCCCTGGTGCACAGATTCATGCACATTGAAAGGAAATTAATTAGAAGGTGGGTGGCAGGGTGGGACTGGGCAAGATTGGCCAGACACAGCCTTTAGTCAACTTCCCACGGTCCCTCCTCAGCCGGGCTCACCTGGGTGGCACCACAGCTTGAAGGGTGTCTGCGGAGTGAGTGGGGTCCCTCCAGCAGGTGAGGTCCCTCTGTCTGGCCTACAGGGATCGGGCAGAAACTGGCTCTCTGACATCCCCTGAGGGGTCCTGGATTGCGAGAAGGAAGTTCTCAGGTGACGCACCCTGGAATCGGGCTCCCTCCTCTCTGATTCCAGGGTGCATCACCTGAGAACCCCCGCTGCCAAGTCACTGAAGCTCAGCAGCTCCTGCATTGAGCATCTGCCCCCGGTGGTCAGTGCATGTCATACCTACTGGCTGGTGGACGGGTCGGACAGTTGCTTAGCATATCATATATATAGATTCTTGGAAGTTTTACATATGTCCCCTTTTTCCCCCATTGACTTCTCCCCACTCCCCGCTCAGCAATGCCTCCACCCCCTTATTGTCTGTGTCCATTGGTCATGCTCATATGTATGGATACAAGTCCTTTGGTTGATCTCTTACCTTCCCCACCATCCTCTGCCTTCCCTCTAAAGTTTGACAGTCTGTTTGATACTTCTATGTCTCTGGATCTATTGGTGTTCATCAGTTTATGTTGTTCATTATATTCCACAAATAAGTGTGATCTTGTGATCTTTATCTTTCTGACTGGCTTATTTCACTTAGCATAATGAAAGGTCCATCTAAGCTGTTGCAAATGGTAAGAGCTTGGATGGTCCAAGCTGTCCATCCAATGGTAAGAGCTTGGATGGTCCAATGGTAAGAGCTTGGATGGTCCTGGATGGTCCAGGTCCATCCAAGCTGTTGCAAATGGTAAGAGTTCTTTCCTTTTTACAGCAGCATAGTATTCCATAATGTAGATATACCATGGGTTTTTAATACAATCATTTCATTTACTGAGTGTATTAAAATCTTAGCTATTATAAATTGTGCTGCTAAGGACATGGGGGTGCATATTTTCTTTCTAATTGGTGTTTCTGATTTCTTGGCATATATCCCTAGAAGTGGGATTACTGGGTCAAATGGGAGTTCCATTTTTAATTTTTTGAGGAAACTCCATACTGTTTTACACAGTGGCTGCACCAGTCTCCATTCCCACCAGCAGTGCACGAGGGTTCCTTTTTCTCCTCATCCTCGCCAGCACTTGTCATTTGTTGATTTGTTGATGATAACCATTCTGACAGGTGTGAGATGGTTGTTTTGATTTGCATCCCTTGATGATTAGTGACTTTTAGCATGTTTTCATATGTCTCTTGGCCTTCTGTATGTCCACTATCAAAAAGTGTCTAGGTCCTTTTTCCATTTTTAAAATTGGATTGTTTATCTTCCTTTTGTTAAGTTGTATGAGTTCCCTGTAAATGTTGGAGATTAAACCCTTATCAGAGGTAACATTGGCAAATATGTTCTTCCATGCAGGGGGCTCTCTTTTTGTATTTTTGATGGTTTATTTTGCTGTGAAGAAGCTTTTTTATTTTGATGTAGTCCCATTTGTTTATTTTCTCCTTAGTTTCCATTCTCCTAAGAGCTGTATCGGTAAAGATATTACTTCAACATATGTCTGATATTTTGCTGCCTATGGATTCTTCTAAGATTTTTATGGTTTTACCATCTTATGTTTAAATCGTTTACCCATGTTGAGTTTAATATATAGTGTAAGTTGGTGTTCAAATTTCTTTTTTTTTGTATGTATCTTTCCAATTTTCCCAACACCACTTATTGAAGAGACTGTCTTGAATCCATTGTATGCTCTTGCCTCCTTTGTCAAATATTAATGGAGCATAATGGCTTGGGTTGATTTCTGGATTCTCTGTTCTATTCCATTGGTCTATATATCTGCTCTTGTGCAGATACCATGCAGTTTTGAGAACAGTGGCTTTGTAATACAGCTTGGTATCTGGTATTGTAATCCCTCCAACTCTGTACTTCATTGTCAGGATTGCTGTGGGTATTTGGGGTCTTTTTAAATTCAATATAAATTTTTAGAGAGTTTGTTTAGGTCTGTGAAATATTCCGTTGGTATTTTTAAAAATACATTTTTATTGATTCAGAGAGGAAGGGAGAGGGAGAGAACGAGAGAAACATCAACGATGAGAGAGAACCATTGATCAGCTGCCTTCTGCATGCCCCCTACAGGGAATTGAGCCCTCAACTTGGGCATGTGCCCTTGACTGGAATTGAAGCTGGGACCCTCAGTCCACAGGCCAATGCTCTATCCACTAAGGCAAGCCAGTTAGGACACCATTAGTATTTTAATTGGGATTGCATTGGTTCTATAAATTGCTTTGGGTAGTATGGACATTTTAATGATATTGATTATACCAATCTATGAACGTGGTATATTCTTCCACCTGTTTATATCTTCCTCTATCTCCTTTTTCAATGTCCTGTAGTTTTCTGCATTCAGGTCTTTTATTTCGTTAGTTAAATATATTCCTAGGTATCATAATTTTTTTGTTGAAAAGGTAAATGAGGTTGTTATTTTAGTTGCTTTTCCTGTGAGTTCATTATTGGTGTATAAAAATTACATAGGTTTCTGTGTGTTAATTTTGTATCCTTCCACATTGCCAAATTAATTTATTAAATCTAGTAGTTTGTGTTTGTTTTTTTTTATGGAGATTTTAGGGTTTTCTATATACAATATCATGTCTCTGTAAATAATGACAGTTTCCTTCTTCTTTTTCAATTTGGATACCTTCTTCTTGCCTGATCGTTATGGTTAGCACTTCCAATATTATGTCGAATAGGAGTGGTGAAAGTGGGCATCCCTGTCACATTCCTGTTCATAGGGGAAATGGTTTTAGTGTTTGCCCATTGAGTATGATGTTGGCTGTAGGTTTTTCATATAAGTTTTTTATTATGTTAAGGTATGATCCCTTTATTCCCACTTTGCTGAGAGTTTTTATCAAAAAAGGATGTAGGATTTTGTCAAATGCTTCTTCTGCATCAATTGATATGATCATGTCATTTTTGTCTTTCAATTTTTTTATGTGATGTATCATGTTTATTGATTTGCAGATATTGTACCAGCCTTGCATCCCTGGAATAAATCCCACTTGGTAATAGAGTATGATCCTTTTAATGCATTGCTGATGCGATTTGCAAATCTATGTTCATCAGGGATATTGGCCTGTCATCCTCTTTCTTGGTAGTGTCTTTATTTGGTTTTGGGATTAGGGTAATGCTGGCTTTACAGAAACAGTTTGGAAGTGTGCCTTCCTCTTGAATTTTTTAGAATAGTCTAAGAGGGATAGGTTTTAGTTCTTCTTTGGATGCTTGGTAAAACTCCCCTGTGAAGCCATCTGGTCCAGGGCATTTGTTTGCTGGAAGGTTTTTGATTACTGTTTCAATTTCATCAGTAGTAATCAGCCTATTCAGGTTTTTAGATTTTTCCTGACTGAGTTTTGGAAGCTTTCTAGGAATATGTACATTTCATCAAAGTTGTCCAGTTTATTGGAGTAGAGTTGTTGGTAGTATTTTTTTATAATCCCTTGTATGTCTGTGGGGTCAGTTGTTACTTCACCTTTTTCATTTCTGACTTTGTTTATTTGGGTCCTCTCTATTTGTTTCTTGGTGAGCCTGGCTGGAGATTCATCAATCTTGTTTATCATTTCAAAGAACCAGCTCTGGGTTTTATTGATATTTTGTATTGTTTCTTTTGGTCTGTACATCATTTATTTCCACTCTGATCTTTATTATTTCCTTTCTTCTGCTTACTGTGGGCTTTTCTTGTTGCTCTCTTTCTAATTTTTTTAAGGTGCCGTGTTAGATAGTTTATTAACATTTTTTTCTTTTTCTTTATTTCCGGTAGGCCTGTAGAGCTATGAACTTTTCTCTCAAGACTGCTTTCACTGTGTCCCATAGATTTTGGATTGTTGTGTTTTCATTGTCATTTCTTTCCAGGGTGTTTTGTATTTCTTCTTTGATCTCTTTAGTAACCCAATCATTGTTTAATAGCATGCTATTTAGCCTCCAAGTGCTTGATTTTTTCATTGTTTTTATTGTAGTTGATATCTAATTTTATGTCATTGTGATCCAAGAAGATGCTTGATATGACTTCAATCTTCTTGAATTTGTAGAGACTTAGGCTGTGTCCTAATATATGGTCTATCTTTGAAAATGCCCCATGTGTAATTGAGAAGAATGTATATTCTGTAGCTTTGGGGTAAAATGTTCTGGAGATGTCAATTAAGTCCATCTGATCTAGTGAGTCATTTAGGGTTACTGTTTCTTTGCTGAATTTTTGTCTAGAGGATTTATCCAGTGGTGTCAATGGAAATGTAAAGTCCCCTACTATGATTATATTGCTGTTGATCTCTCCCTTGATATCTTCTAGAAGTTGTTTGTTTTTTTTTCTTTTTAATGTATTTGGGTGTTCCTGTATCGGGTGCATATATATTTACCAGAGTTATATCTTCTTGTTAAATTGTTCCCTTTAGTATTATAAAGTGGCCCTCCTCATCTCTTATTATGGCCTTCCCTTTGATGTCAGTTTTGTCAGGTATAAGTATTGCTACCCCAGCTTTTTTTTTTTTAATTTCCATTTGCCTGAAAAAAATTTTTCCCATCTCGTCACTTTCAGTCTGTGTGAGTCCTTTGTTCGGAGGTGGGTCTCTTGTTGACCCCATATATATCAATCATGTTTTCTTATCCATTCAGCTACTGTGTCTTTTGATTGGAGCATTTAATCCATTTACGTTTAAGGTTATTATTTACCAGAGGCCCAGTGCACGAAATTTGTGCATGGATAGGGTCCTTAGGGCTGGCCAATGGTCAGGACTGGGCCAATTGGGACCCAAATGCCCTGGTGAGATTGGGAGAGGAGTTGCGGTAACTGGGCTGGGCGTGGAAGGAATGAATGCTGGATGCTGCCACTGCTATCATTGACACCCTGCCACTGTGTGGTTCTCCACCTCCCCCTCCTTCTTCCCATGCCACCACACTGCCACCAGGGTCTGCTGGTTGTGGGGGAGATGAGGCCTGCTGGCTGGGGGAAGGAACAGGGGAAGAGACCATGGGAGGTTTGTAAGCTGGGGGGAGGGACCGCGGGAAGTTGGCCACTGGCCCCAAGGAGGGATCTGGCCCTTGGACCTCATGGGAAAGAGGCCACATCCACCGCCACTCACCCCCAGTTCCCCATCCTAGCCCAAGTCCTGCCCTGATGGGGAAATTGGGGCCTGCTTGCTGGGGGGAGAGACTGTGGGACGCTGGCCATCAGGGGGAGGTTGGCTGTGGGAGCGCACTGGCCACCAGGTCTAGCTCCTGCACTGAGCATCTGCCCCCTGGTGGTCAGTGCACATCATAGCAACTGGTCTTTCCAGTCGTTCTAGTTGTTCAGTTGTAGCAGTCACTTAGGCTTTTATATATATAGACTAAAGGCCTGGTGCATGAAGTTCTTGCACAGGTAGAGTCCCTAGGTCTGGCTGGCGATCAGGGCTGATCTGGTTCCCTGCCTCCCAGCCTCCCTGCTTCCTCCTTCCCTCCATCCCTCAGTGCCCTGCCACCACCAGTTGCCCGCCATATTCCACACTGCCCCCTGGTGGTCAACGCATGTCATAGTGAGTGATCAAACTCCCAGTCTCCCAGTCGAATGCCTGAAGGGACAATTTGCATATCAGCCTTATATTATATAGGATAGGTACTTGTTTGTCATTATTTTTATTCTTTATGCATGTGTCCCTTTTTTCTGTTTCTATTTCTTCTTTTCACAGCAGTCTCTTTAGCATTTCTTGCATTACTGGCTTGGTAGTAATAAATTCCTTTAGCCTTTTTTTCCCTACAAATCTCCTGATTTTCCCTTCTATTTTTAATGATAACCTTGCTATATAGAGTAGTCTTGGATTCATTCCCTTGCTTTGCATCACTTTGTACATTTCATTCCATTCCCTTCTGGCTTGATGTGATTCTGTTGAGAAATCAGTTAATAGTCTAATGGGAGATCCCTTGTAGGCAACTTTCTGTCTCTCTCTGGCAGCCTTTAAGATTCTTACTTTGTTGTTGATGTTTGCCAATTTAATTATGATGTGTCTTGGTGTTGGTCTTTTGGGGTTCATCTCATTTGAGACTGTGTGCTTCTTGGAGTTGTGTGACTTTTTTCTTCTCAAAGTCAGGGAAGTTTTCTGTCATTATTTCTTCAAACAGGTTTTCTATTCATTGTTCAGCTTCCTCTCTTTCTGGCACCCCAATTATGTGGATGCTGTTACATTTTGTGTTATTCCCAAAGCTCCCTTAAACTCTCCTCCTGCTTTTTAAGTTTTTTTTTCTTCCAGTTGCTGCTCTGCTTGGGTGTTTTTTCTACCTTGTCTTCTAACTCTCTGATTTGGTCCTCAGCTTCTTCTAGTCTATTGTTGAAACCTTCCATTGTGTTCCTATTGTACCTATGTCGTTTTTCATTTTCCCTTGATTCTTACACATGTTGGTGAATTTCTCATCCAACCTTTCCAGCATCCTTATAACCATTATTCTGAATTCTTTCTCTGAAAATTTCTTGCCTCTATTTCATTTATTTCCTTTTCTGGTGATTCCTCCTTTTTTCATATGGGGTTGTTTCTTTGTCTCTCCATTTTTTGTTGTTCCTTTGTGATTGTTTCTATGTATTATATCAAATAACTGTGCCCACCATATTTTTTAATTTGTCTTATGTAGTAGATGTTTTATGGGAGCCAGTGATTCAGTCTCTCAGGTCTTCTCAGCTGGCTATTTTAGGTATTCCCCCTACTTGAGATATTTGTGTGTACACAAGACACCTATAACCCCAGTAGAAGTGATCACTAGAGAAAAGAGAATTATGAGTGAGAAAGGAGAGCAAAAATGATAGCGAGAAAAGAAAAAAAGAAAAGAAAAAGAGAAAGAATATGGGGAGACAACACAAAAAAGCAAGCAAACAAACTAAAAAGCACAAACAAAAGAACACCTAGAAGAAGTGGGGGCAGAATCTGTGGGGGCAGAGTTTAAATACAGAAAATCGGGTTAAGAAATTGGATGAATAAGGGGAAGGACCACATTTATTATAAAGGAGAGAGAAAGAGAATGAGTGGATAAGAAGAAAAATAAATAATAAAATTATTTATTTATTTATTTATTTATTTATTTATTTATTTATTTATTTTGAAATGGAGATAGAGGAGAGAGCAGATAGGCCTGAATTTAGGAAGTGAAACTAATTAAAAAATTAGGAGTCAAAAACAACAAGTGAGGGGGGGCGGGGGAAGAAGAAGAAGAAATTGAGTAGTGAAGAAAGAGAAAAAAGAAGGGGGAAATGGAGTAGGAGCAGGGAAGAGGAAATTACATATGAATAACCAGACAGAGAGTACAATAATAATAACACATCAATGCCAAAACCGGTTTGGCTCTGTGGATAGAGCGTCGGCTGCGGACTGAGGGGTCCCAGGTTCGATTCCGGTCAAGGGCATGTACATTGGTTGTGGGCCCATCCCCTGTGGGGGGCGTGCAGGAGGCAGCTGGTCGATGTTTCTCTCTCATCGATGTTTCTAGCTTTCTATCCCTCTCCCTTCCTCTCTGTAAAAAATCAATAAAATATATTTAAAAAAATAATAATAATAACACATCAATAAAGCAGATAAAGAACATCACTTTTTAACAAGGGGTAAAAAGAAAGAAAAGGGAAAAGCTAAAGCAGGAAAAGAAGAAGAAAAGTATGAAAAAGGGAGATGTGAAGAAGAAAAGGTTGAAAAACAATAAAAATTAAGATAAGGATAATACTAAAAAAATTAATATTTAAATTAAAAAAAAATGTGAAGTGTCATTTGCTTCAGCTGCATTTTAATGCCCCATGTGGGCTGGTTTGGGTTTCCGCTCTTCTGTTCTGTTTGCCAATTCTGGGCTCCCTGTTAGTAGTTAGGTGCTGACCACTGTCAGGCACTGTCTTTGGTATTTAGCACTGTGTTGAAGCTCCAAGGGATCCACCACTCCTCTGCTTGTGTCTGTCTTCAAAGGCCTTGGCTGAAAGCAGGTGGGACCAATATGCCTGCGTTTCCTCTCTTACAGCTGTCAATCTTACTCAAACATCTGTTTCTGTCAAGGCTTTAGGTGGGGTTGCTGTTTTGATATCCAGCGATCAGATAGATGTGTTTTCCCAGAAGCACTCCTCTGTGAGTGGCCCAAAATATAACTCTGGCCTTGGTTGGTCAGAGATCCTTGTGTGGAGACCAGTGGGGCTGGCTAGCAATCAGGAGTTTTTATCAGTCTGATTCCAAGAATAGTGGGGTGGACCATCCCCTCTTTCAACCTAGCCACTGAGGGCTCTTTGGGGTTATTCAGAGCCTTTGTTTCCTTTGTATAGCTCAAAATGCAGGCAAGGTGTGGCAGGCTGTATTCCCTACATTGAGGCTATTGTGTTGTCTCCTGATATTCTCTCTCCTTTTCCCAATAGCTATTCTGGGGAGAAATGGCCGCTTGGATTTAGAGGGTTATGAAGAGTCCTGGCCACGTCTTGCTGTTCTGTCTCCCTCCCCAGCCTCTCCTCAGGCTCCACAAATCCATACCTCTCCCTGCACTGAAGCTGCAGGTGATTTTTGCAACTGAAAAGTCCTATATTCTGGGTTTAGCAAATAAAAGCAAACACAAAACAAAAGCAAAAAACAAACAAACAAAACAAACACAAAACTGCATATTTCTCTCCCCCAGCCCTCAGCCACTCAGGCTGCTTTTCAAGCCATCTTTCGTGGTACAGCCCCTCTCCCCCCTCTGCGGCTGTGGTCCCAGCTCTAGATTCCCTTGGTGCCATCAGCCCTGCAGGTTTTCCTTTTCACAATTGGGCATTATGTCTGTCACCATGGGACATGGCTTTGGTGAAATTCAGCCTCCACCTCACCCTCTTGGCCTGGGGGCCAGGCATTCCTCTCCAGATCCCCACTCCTATCATTCTGCAGGCATCCTCTGCCTTTTCTTATTGAAAATTGTCTCCTCATCTGTGTCTAATTTGTTAATTCTGGGTGAATGTTCTATGATTTAGTTGCTTTTCAAGTCTGGCCCCGGGAGGAAGTGTGTGACACATCTGCTTATTCAGCAACCATTTTCTTCTCCCTCCAAACAGCTGGATTTTTAAAATTCCAGACCCATAGGACTCATAATCAGAAAGGTTTTCATATATTATTCAATCAAATTATTATCAAACTATTATAAGCATATAAATCCTTGTTAACATAAAATACTTTTTGGGAACCCACCATCTAAAAGATATACAAAAAGTGATGCAGGGGTAGGAAGCTCAGAGAGCTGCTATCTCCATAGCTTTTCTCCCATTCATAACTCCACAGACTATTCCTTTTGGCTCATAAAATAATTCTGCAAAGCAGTTTTTTGTATGGAGAAAATGAGTCCCAGAGAAAGGAAGAACCTTATTGAACCTCACTAATCTACTCAGTGACAGAGTTGTGACTAAAACCCAGGTCTTTTAGCCTAGTATTTTCTGCCATATCATCTTTCTGAAAAGTCTACAAAATTTTCAAAAAACAATAATAAATTTATTTTCATATACATCCACATACTTGGGTGGTGGGGGTATGTGTTACTGCTCTCAATTCTAAATCTTGACCTTTTTATCTCATTTCCTTTGCTCACCTTTTAGTTGGGTTTCTTATCTTGCATGGATAGAAGTCAGGGATTGGAACAGAAACATATTTCAGGGAACAGCACATCCTAGTTAAAAAGCTTTCCTGAGGAGCAAAAGATTTATCATTGTAAATGATAAATTGGCACTTAATTTGATAATAAAAGGTCTACTAGGATAGACTTTGACACTTAGTAGATGTTAAATAAGTGTTAGTGCCCTTTTAATCTCTTCTTTATTTAAGAAAATGTACATTGGAAAAACAGAGAAAGATGGCGACCTGCAAGAAGGTAGGGAGAGAGAGAGTGTGAGTGAGGAACCCATAGAGGAGAGTGTAGACGTGTAGACGTGTGTGGTGTGTGTGTGTGTATGAGCTAGGGTCAGTTAGATTCTGCAGGTCTTCCAAGGGGCTGCCTAACCAGGCAGTCCTAGATGGTGGAGCCCCACGCACAAAGCGGACACTTCTCAGCGGCTGGTGCGGACGCGGAGACCACACCATCTTGAGAAACAGAGCTGCCTGAGACTCGGATCCTAGCTTCTGACACAAACCAGGACCCTGCAGCCACTGGGGACAGAGAACTGCTATCACAGCTTCAGAGGAAGAAACAACAAGAATCCAGACTTCCCTGCAGATTCCCGTGAGTCAAAGAGCCTATCCCCCTCCCCGCAGGCGCACGCAGATAGCGCCAGAGTAACTGATAGACACGCCCCTCACGCAAGCTGCAGAGCTTTGCGCAGGGACGCGCTCCGCCATAGGGAATTTGGCGCGCAGGACAGAAGCAGCTCACCTTCAGGGAAATCTGTCAGTGCGCACAGAGGGCTCCCCTTTGGGGAATTGGGGGGAATTTGGCTTGCGGGTCACAGCTCCCCTTCGGGGAATCTTAGAGCGTGCACAAAGGGGCTTCCCTTTGGGGAATTTGGCATGCAGGACGGACTCCGCCCCTCGTCGGGGATTCTGGGAGAGTGCACAAAGGCAGCTCACCTTCAGGGATTTGAGAGTGTGCGCCCTAGCCGGTTTGGCTCAGTAGTGAGAGCACACACAGGACGCAGCTCCACATCAGGGAATTTGGCACACTGGACACAGCTGCCTGGGATCCCTGACTCACAGCGCATTCACACTAAGAGCCAACGACCCCAATTGTTGGTGCATGCACACACAGGGACCCTGATTCTCAATGAGAAACTGCACAAGGCAACAGAGACTCTGACACTCGATTCTTGGTGCAGATACAGGGAAACTTTGACTCCTGGCACATGCTAAGGATCTCATTTTCGGCACATACCAACAGTGTGGTGCTGACAGGGCCCCTGATTCTAAGTGTGCACACGAGACCACACGGAACACTGGGACACTGACCCTGGGCAAGTCTGGTTGCCACCAACCAAAGGCAGCCACACATCCTAGTGTCAGAGCACTTCAGTGAAACTCGGGTGGAGCGAAGTCCCCACAGCGCACGGCCGAGGTGCACACAAACAGAAGCTTAAGCTTCCTGGTGATAGCCAGAATGGGGAAACGACATAACTCACAGAGGAAAGAAAATGTGGAGTCGCCAAGAAAGGAAATTAGTGAAACTGAAGCTTGCAACATGACGGAAAAGGAGTTCAGAGTAATGGACGTGGAATTTATACATCGGATGGATGAGAAAATCAACAACTTATGCAAGAATCAGGAAGAAATGAAAAGTGATATAGCTACAATCAAAAACACCATGGAAAGTTTCAACAGTAGACTACAAGAAGCAGAGGACCGAATTAGTGAGTTAGAAGATCAGGTACAGAAACAAGCTCAATCTCAACAGCAATTGGAGAAAAAAATTAAAAAGCAGGAGGAAAGCCTAAGGGAGCTTCGGGACAACATGAAGCGAAGTAACATGCGTATAATAGGGCTGCCAGAAGGACAAGAAGAGCAGCAGGGATTAGAAAATCTATTTGAAGAAATAATGACAGAAAACTTCCCCGATATGGGAAAGATAAAAGTTACGCAAGTACAGAGAGTCCCAAGCAGGATCAACCCCAAAGACCCACACCAAGACATGTCATAATCTCAATGGCAAATATAAATGATAAAGAGAGAATCTTAAAGGCAGCAAGAGAGGGACAGAGAGTTACCTACAAAGGAACACCCATCAGATTGTCAAATGATTACTCAACAGAAACACAACAAGCTAGAAGTGAATGGAAGGAGGTATACAAAGTGTTGCAAAGCAAAGGACTGAATCCAAGAATACTATATCCAGCAAGACTATCAATCAAAATTGAAGGGGAAATCAGGAGCTTCGCCGACAAAAAAAGACTCAGGGAGTTTATCACCACCAAACCAGCCATGCAAGAATTGCTAAAGGGAATACTGTAAAAAGAAGAAATAAACAGGTAAGAAGGAATACAGACACAAAAATAGATATGACTACAAACAAATACCTTTCAGTAATAACTTTAAATGTAAACGGACTAAATGCTCCAATCAAAAGACATCGAGTGGCTGAATGGATAAAAGAGCATGACCCATATATATGCTGTCTACAAGAGACCCACCTCAGAACAAGAGACTCACTCACATTGAAAGTGAAGAGATGGAAAAATATCTTCCAGGCAAATGGAAATGAAAAAAAAGCTGGGGTAGCAATACTTATATCTGACAAATTAGACCTCAAAGTAAATGCCATAACAAGAGATAAGGAAGGCCACTTCATAATACTAAAGGGAGAAATCCAACAAGAAGAAATAATTCTGGTAAACATATACGCTCCCAATAGAGGAGCACCCAAATACATAAAAAAACTCCTGGAGTATATCAAGGGAGAGATTAATAGCAATACAATCATAGTAGGAGACTTTAATACCCCACTATCACCGTTGGACAAATCCTCTAAACAAAAAATCAGCAAAAAAACAGCAATCCTAAATGACTCACTAGACCAGATGGAATTAATTGACATCTTCAGAACATTTCACCCCAGAGCCACAGAATATACATTCTTCTCAAGTGCACATGGGTCATTTTCAAAGATAGACCATATGCTGGGTCACAGGCAAAGTCTCTTCAAATTCAAGAAGATAGAAATTATATCAAGCATCTTCTCAGATCACAGTGGCATAAAACTGGAAATCAACTACAATAAATACAATCCAAAGAAATCAAACACATGGAGACTAAACACATGCTATTAAACAAGGACTGGGTCACCAGAGAGATCAAGGAAGAAATAAAAAACATCATGGCAACAAATGACAATGAAAACACAACAATCCAAAATCTATGGGACACAGCAAAAGCAGTCTTGAGAGGGAAGTTCATAGCTCTACAAGCCTATTGCCAAAACAAGAAACAATGGTAATAAATTACCTAACCCTACAACTCAAAGAGCTAGAAAAAGAGCAGCAAGAAAAGCCCAGTGTAACCAGAAGGAAGGAAATAACAAAGATCAGAGCGGAGATAAATGACATGGAGACCAAAGAAACGATACAAAAGATCAACAAAACCAAGAGCTGGTTCTTTGAAAAGATAAACAAGATTGATGGACCTCTAGCCAGGCTCACCAAGAAGCAAAGAGAGAGGACCCAAATAAACAAAATCAGAAATGAAAGAGGTGAAATAACAACAGACCCCGCTGAGATACAAAGGATTGTTACAAAATACTACGAACAGCTCTATTCCAACAAACTGGACAACCTGGAGGAAATGGACATATTCCTAGAAAAATACAACCTTCCAAAAATCAATCAAGAAGAATCTCAACAGCTCAATAGGCCAATAACTATGGACGAAATTGAAGAAGTCATCAAAAAGCTTCCGGCAAACAAAAGCCCGGGGCCTGACGGCTTCACAGGAGAGTTTTACCAAACATTCAAGGAAGAACTAAAACCTATCCTCCTCAGACTATTCCAAAACATTCAAGAGGAAGGAACACTTCCAAGCTCCTTCTATGAAGCCAGCATCACCCTAATACCAAAACCAGATAAGGACAACACAATGAAAGAGAATTACAGACCAATATCCCTCATGAACATTGATGCCAAAATCCTCAACAAAATTCTAGCAAATCGGCTCCAGCAGTACATCAGAAAGATCATACACCATGACCAAGTAGGATTTATCCCAGGAATGCAAGGATGGTACAATATCCGCAAATCAATAAACGTGATACATCACATAAACAAATTGAGAGATAAAAATCACATAGTCATATCAATTGATGCAGAAAAAGCATTTGACAAAATCCAACACCCTTTCTTGATAAAAACTCTCAACAAGGTGGGAATAGAAGGTTCATACCTCAACATAATAAAAGCTATATATGATAAACCCACAGCAAACATCATACTCAATGGACAAAAGCTAAAAAACATTTCCCCTAAGAACAGGAACAAGACAGGGATGCCCACTCTCACCACTCCTGTTTGACATAGTACTGGAAGTATTAGCTATTGCAATTAGACAAGAAGAAGAAATAAAAGGCATCCAAATTGGAAAAGAACAAGTAAAGCTGTCTTTATTTGCAGACGACATGATATTGTACATAAAAAATCCGAAAGACTCCGTCAAAAAACTAATAGACTTAATAAATGAATTCGGCAATGTAGCAGGATACAAAATTAACGCCAAGAAATCTATGGCCTTTCTATACACCAATAGTGAACTTACAGACAGAGAGACTAAAAAGGCAATCCCATTTACCATCGCACCAAAAAAATTAAGATACCTAGGAATAAACTTAACTAAGGAGGTAAAAGACCTATACACGGAAAACTACAGGACACTGAAAAAAAGAGATAGAGGAAGACGTAAACAGATGGAAGAACATACCATGTTCATGGATTGGTAGAATAAACATCATTAAAATGTCCATACTACCCAAAGCAATCTATAGATTCAATGCACTCCCCATTAAAATACCAACAGCATATTTCACAGACCTTGAAAGAACTCTCCAAAAATTCATCTGGAATAAAAAAAAGACCCCGAATAGCCACAGCAATCCTGAGAAAGAAGAATAAAGTAGGAGGGATCTCAATACCAGATTTCAAGCTGTATTACAAAGCCACTATTCTCAAAACAGCCTGGTACTGGCACAAGAACAGACATATAGATCAATGGAACAGAATAGAGAATCCAGATATTGATCCAAACCACTATGCTCAATTAATATTTGACAAAGGAGGCATGAACATACAATGGAATAAAGACAGTCTCTTCAATAAATGGTGTTGGGAAAATTGGACAGACACATGCAAAAAAATGAAGCTAGATCACCAACTTACACCATACCCAAAAATAAACTCAAAATGGATACAGGACTTAAACATAAGATGGGAAACCATAAAAATACTAGAGGAATCCACAGGCAGCAAAATCTCAGACATATGTCTGAGACATATGTCAACTTCTTCACCGATACTGCCCCTAGGGCAATAGAAGCTAAAGAGAAAATAAACAAATGGGACTACATCAAAATAAAAAGCTTTTTTACAGCAAAAGAAACTATCAACAAAATAACAAGAAAGCCCACTGCATGGGAGAACATATTTGCAAATGGCATCACTGATAAAGGTTTAATCTCCAACATCTACAGGCAGCTTATACAACTTAATAAAAGGAAGATAAATGATCCAATAAAAAAATGGGCAACGGACCTAAATAGAATCTTTTCCAAAGAAGACAGAAGGAAGGCCAAGAGACACATGAAAACATGCTCAAAGACACTAATTATCCGAGAGATGCAAATCAAAACAACAATGGGGTACCATCTCACACCTGTCAGAATGGCTACAATCAACAAATCAACAAACGTCAAGTGTTGGCGAGGATGCGGAGAAAAAGGAACCCTCGTGCACTGCTGGTGGGAATGCAGACTGGTGCAGCCACTGTGGAGACCAGTATGGAGCTTCCTCAAAAAACTGAAAATGGAACTCCCATTTGACCCAGTAATCCCACTCCTAGGAATATATCCTAAGAAACTGGGAACACCAATAAGAAAGGTTATATGCACCCCTATGTTCATAGCAGCACAATTTACAATAGCTAAGATCTGGAAACAGCCTAGGTGCCCATCAGCAGATGACTGGATCAGAAAACTATGGTACATCTACACAATGGAATATTATGCTGCCATAAAAAAGAAGGAATTCTTACCATTTGCAGCAACCTGGATGGAATTGGAGAACATTATGTTAAGTGAAATAAGCCAGTCAATGAAAGAAAAATACCACATGATCTCACTCATTTATGGATAATAAAGGACATTAAAAACTTGAACAAAAAGATAGATACAGAGGCAGTAAAGCATCAAACAGTCTGTCAAATTACAGCAGGAAGGTTAGGGAGAGGTGGGGAAGATAAGAGATCAATCAAAGGACTTGTATGCATGCATATAAGCATAACCAATGGATGCAAAACTCTGGGGGGTGAGGGCATATATGGGAGTGGGGTGGGGGGGGCAATGGTAAGATATGTACACATATAATACCTTAATAAAAAAATTGGAAAAAAAAACCACAAAAAAAATGGTGTTTGGAAAATTGAACAGTTACATGCAAAAAAAAAAAATGAAACTAGATCACCAACATATACCATACACAAAAATCAAATCAAACTGGATAAAGGACTTAAACATAAGACAGGAAACCATAAAAATCTTGGAAGAAGCTAAAGGCTGCAAAATAGCAGACATTTGTTAAGCAATATCTTTACCAATACAGCTCCTAGGGCCATTGAAACTAAAGAAAAAATAAACAAATGGAACTACATAAAAATAAAAAGCTTCTGCATGGCAAAAGAAACCATCAAAAAAACAAGGAAGCCCACTGCATGGGAGAACATATTTGCCAATGTTGTCTAGATCACCAACATATACCATACACAAAATCAAATCAAACTGGATAAAGGACTTAAACATAAGACAAAGAGATAGGAAATGGACTTTGACTAAAGGGCTCTGCCTGTATTGGAGTCCAAGACAGGATGGCTAGGGTTTTGTGGGTTTACTTTTTCTTTAAAACATAAGAGTTGGAATTAGAGCAGGGGAAGGAAATGCGGGTTCACCTACAAGATCAGTTATCAAGAAATCACAAAAATTCTGTGTTTAATTCCAAATAAACTTTGCTCTCTAGATATAAAAAAAAAAAAGAAAATGTACATTGGAAGGCATATTCTCAAGTGTCAGGACAAGCAAAGCACTTACAAAACAATATGATAATGATTGTGTAGACGAACACCTTACCTGGGTTCCTCAAGGACATGGGAGGTCTTGAACATTTTACATAATGACATACAAGCAGCACAGCCAGTGTTGTTCAGTGGTTGAGCTTCAACCTATGAGCCAGGAGGTCACGGTTTGATTCCCAATCAGGGTCTATGCCCCAGTTGGGAGCTTTATCCTGAGTGAAGGGCCTGCAGGAGCCTGCAATGATGATTCTCTCTTATCATTGATGTTTCTCTCTCTCCCTTTCCCTTCCTCTCTGAAATCAATTTAAAAAAAGAAATTAAAAAAAAAGAAATACAAGAAAATGACCTTGCTCTAGTCAGTTTGGCTCGGTGGGTAGAGTGTCAGCCTATGGAATGAAGGGTCCCAGGTTCAATTCTGATCAAGGGCACATGCCTGGGTTGAGGGCTTGATCGCAGGAGGCGGCTGATCAATGATTCTTTCTCATTATTGATGTTTCTATCTCTCTCTCCCTCTCCTTTCCTCTCTGAAGTCAATAAATATATTTTTTTAAAAAAGAAAAGGACCTTATATATTTCTCTTCCCATCTGGCATCTCTGCAAATACTCTGTCTCTGTGGTGTGTATTACAGATTTTTAAAAAATGCACAAAAAAGATGAGTTAGTCCTGCTTAAGAGCATTGTTGTATTAATGAAATTAATCAGTCACCATGGCAGCCATAGAACAGCAGGGAAACTAACAAAATGGTAGCAGTTAAAAATTGCCTGCTGGAGAGAAGCAGAATGCAATCAAGGATGAAATAAAGCAAAGCAAGATTGTGTTTAAAACAAAGCAAAACAAAACAAAAAACCTCTCAGCAATCTACTGTCAATAGGGCCTTGGGATAAAGAGAAAGGGAATTATTATTCAAACTCTAATGAAGAAAGTGTTTGCAGAGATTGTGGTTCCCTTACTGTTTCATTGTTTTTCACCATAGTTCCAATTTCTGTAAATCTCACAAATAGAAAAAAAATATTTCCCATTCATTGTACAAATATGTGACCATGTTCACATGGTATAATTTGGTAATCAGAAAAACAGACTGAAGTACAGGGCCTTGGGTTCCGCTCTGCCAGTTGTCAGCCTTCCAATGAGAAAGTCCTTTTCTTCTTTTAAGCCTCAGTTTCCTCATCCAGTGAATGACAGGGTAGACTTATACACCTAACACAGATAGATACTTCTAGTGCTAACATGACAAAATTCTATGTTTCTGAAGTGCAGCTTCAGGTCCCTTGTCAAGCCCTGCTGGGCAGCAGGGTGCAGCCTCTGGTCCCCTGGCCAGGCTCTGGGTGGAGGGCACAACCTAAGGTCCCCCAGTGCACCCTCAGGTCTTCCAGCTTGGCGCCAGGGTAAGGGGCAGGGCCTGAGGTCCCCTGACCCAGCACCGGGGCGGGGGCAAACCTTGAGGTACCCCGTCAAGCCCTGCCAGGCAGGGGTTGCGACCTGAGGTCCCCTGGCCTGGTGCTGGGGTGGGAGATGCAGCCCGAGGTCCCCCAGCCTCGGCTAGTGGGAGAGCCTTGAGGTCCCCTGTCAAGCCCCACTTGGGAGGGGGCACAGCCTCAGGTCCCCCATAAAGCCCCACTGGGTGGGGGGTGAAGCCTCAGGGCCCCCGTCAAACCCTGCCTGTTGGTGGGTGCAGGACCCCATCAATCCCCACTAGGCTGAGGCATAGCCTCAGGTCCCCTGGCCCAGCACCGGGTAGGGGCACAGCCTCAGGGGGTGTGACCTGAGGTCCCCTGGCCTGGAGAAGGGGGAGCAGCCTGAGGTCCCCTGTCAAGCCCCACTGGGCAGGGGGCGCAGGCTCAGGTCCCCTGCCCCAGCCCAGCGCCACACAGCCTCAGGTCCCTGCTGATTGTTCCTTAAGGCTCGTTACAGGAACTACGCCTCCACTGTGGGTGCAGCCATCTTGTGTTACAGAAACCCCGCCTCTGCTGTGGGTGCAGTCATCTTGTGTTATGGAAACCCTGCCTCCGTTGTAGGCACCGCCATCTTTGTGATGGTGTGAAGGTCAATTTGCATATTCCTTCTTTATTAGATAGGATAATTTTAAGTGTGTGGTAGATACTCTTCTAAGGTGAGCAACTTGAGTCCAAAGTACTAAGCTCAATTTTCTTAATGATCTTATGGGATATTCATATATTTGAAATAAAAAAGATCCCATGAAGCAAATGGATTAATGGGTATCTAAAAGTGTTTTTTCTGAATGCTATTTACATCTTGTTTTTCATCCCTAGACCTCAGCCACTATCTCTAGGGATAGTACTTCTAACATTTTTCCAACTCCACAGCTAATTGACTTTACTGCCAGGAAGCTTCACACGTTGCTTATCCTAAATTTTCTGTCCTGCAATTTCACCCATTTTCTCCTTTTCATGACTACAATCTCTCCCTGCCAAGTACCAACAGAAAGATGTTTAGTTTCTTTTTATTTTTTCAAACTGGTCTATAGTAGCTTGAGAAGGTACTGGGAAATTCAAGACAAAGTTTTTCAAGATTAAATAGGCGGGGAAAGGTAATAGCAAGTAATAAACCTTTCTCTGGTCCACCTGAAGCTAGAAAACCACTGTTTTGATTCACCCACCTTAAATCCAGTTGAAGAAAATTAGTTCATTGAAGGGAAAGAGGATGAAATGTATGAGGTTCTTATATCTTTCAGCATGACTAATAAATCCAGATCTGGTTACAGTCTCTGAAGGCTATTGGCTCCTGTGATGCCTCTAGTGAATATTTGAAATTTGGGTTTAAAGAAAATTTACCGTATTTTCCAGCGTATAAGACAACTGGGTGTATAAGATTTTCCTGGGTTAAAAAGTCGTATTGTACTCCGGAAAATACGGTAGTCCAATATATCTAATCCATTATATCTAATCCCATCAATATAGTCCAATATATCATATTTTCTGGCATATAAAACGACTTTTTAACCCAAGGAAAATCTTATACGCCCAGTCGTCTTATACGCCGGAAAGTACGGTATGTAAGAGCTCTAAAATAAAATTTCATCTGTGGGGAGGAGGATCCAAGAGTAGGTGAAAGAGTAGGTGAATGTTACACTCACCATCTACCAGGACCAAACTGGTATTACAACTACAATATAGAATAATCAACCTGAATAAACCAACTGAAGACTAGCTGAACAGAAGTCTTATAACCAATGATTTACAGAAGAAGCCATGTTGAGACTAGTAGGAAGAGTGGAGACAAGAGAATGGTTGGCCCTGATTTCACCAACAGTGGCTTAGATTCTGGAGGGATATCTCAGTTGCAAAGGTTCCCTCTGAGGAGTGTGGGGTCTCAACTCCATGCAGGCTTCCCAGCCCAGAGCACCAGAGCCAGGAGGTGACCACATAACATCTGGCTGTGCAAAGGAGCAGAATTATATCTACATGGGAGGGATAGCAGACAGCTAGAGATACAGGTACTCTCTTAAAGGGCCAACACACAAAATCTCATTCACAGCCATTCACCATGGGTTCCAGTGAAGAAAGGTCAAAGCAGGCAAAAGCCATGTGAGGAGAGACAGAGGTTTGTGCCCCTAGGGAGAAATCTGAAGGGATATCCGCCAGGATCCCTAAGCTGAATTTTTCTCCCACACCCCAGACACCATCTTTCATGGGTGGAGCACTCTCCTACTTAGGGCATCAGCCTAGGAAATGCAATAATTCCACACTCTGAACTCCCTGTCTTCCCACCCTACAGAGGTCACACCCTACTGAAGAGTCAGCTGTCTTGACCAGGGTAGAGAGGTCTAGGCAGACTCAGGGGATTTCTGTTACTGAGTGCTATGGCTTTGTGGTTATGGCCATTCCTCCGACTTACCCATGAACCTGACTGGTGCTTCTCCCTCATGAGAACCCATTAACTTCACCTTAACGGCTCCTAGTGGCCCCACCCTCTCAACTCCTGGTGTCCCCAACATGCTGAGGATTGGGCACTATCTGAGACAGACTGAGTTGTGTGGCTCTGAGGTGGAGGCAACTCCTTCCACCTTTCCCCAAACCTAACTGGCACCTCCTCCTCACAGAAGATCTGTTAGCCTCACCCTCTGACTCCCAGCAGTCCTGCCCTGCTGAGCTCAAACTCCTGACAGAATCTTGGATAGTCTGAGTTGTGTGGCTCTAAGATGAGGGCCATTTTTCCCTTGCATGCTCGACCAGTGCAGAGCTCTCCCTTCACATGGCCAAATCTTGGTCTGTTTGGGTCTAATAAAATATGATGGTCTCACCTTGATGACTCTCCCTGATAACCTGCCCCACCACAAATATCTGTGGGTACCAAATGAGTGGCAGCTAGATTTGGTATACTGGAGACATTCACTGAGTGGCCTCAGACTCAGTACTGGTACTGAGTGTGAACCTATATCAATCTGGTGAACACCACATAGTCCTAATTGGTGACTGATTGACAACATACCTCATGCAACTCAAGTATCACCAGAGGTTCTTTCAGTAACTTAGCTCTCAAAGTCGTGTGTTGGGGTGAGGGTCTCAGGAAGTCATCAGGGTGAGGTCATCAGAGTTTATGAGGCTCAAATAGACCAATATTTGGCCATATGAAAGGAGGGCTCTGTAGTGCTTGCACATGTGAGGGGAAAATGACCCTTGTCCTAAAGCCACACAAATCAGTCTATCCCAGATTCTGCCAGGAGGAGCCTGAGCACTGCAGGGTGGGGCTTCTGGGAGTTAGGAGGATGGGGCTAGTGGAATTTCCATGAGGGGGAGATGCCAGTCAGGCTTCAGGGAGCCACACAACTCAGCCTGTTCTGAATTTTGCCCATTCCTTGGCAGTGTGAAGCCACCAAGAATAGGGCAGTTGGAGCCACTGGGAGCTTGGATGGTAGATCCACAGGATGGGGCTAGTGGATCTCCCTTTAAGGAGAAGCATGAGTCAGATTCATGGGATTTTGTGGGGAATGGCCCCAGCCCCAAGCCACACCCCTGAGTCACTGACAGCCCCTGAGTCTGTCCAGACCTCTACATCCAGCCAAGGCAGCTGACTGCTCAGCTGAGCATAAGCTCCGCAGGTTTGGGTAAGAGGGAGTCCAGACGGTGGAGATATTGTTTACCCCTAGGCTGATCCTGTATGAAGGGGAATGCTCCACCTCAAAAAATGGCATCTGCAATATGGAGAGTGGCTCAGCACATAGATTTATCTCCCTAGAGATACAAATCCAGACTCTCCTCATGTGACTCTAGTCTGGTCTGCCCTCCCTGTATAGGAGCCCAGGGTGAGTGGTTACAAAGAAATTTTGAGTGTTGGCCCTTTAAGAGGGCACCTGTGTATCTAGCAGACTCTTATCTTTCCTTGATGGGCAGAATCCATGCTTATTTTCACAGCTAAAAGTTATGTAGCAGTCTCTTCCCAGCTCTGGTGCTCTGTGCTGGGGAGCCTGGCTTGGAATTGAGACCCTAACAATTTTCAGGGAGGACACTCCCCTGCAGCTGATATACCTCTCCTGAATCTCAGCTGCTGCCTGTGGAAGCAGTATCGTGCATTTTCGTTTCTGCACCCCTCCTACCAGTCTCGTGTAGCTTCTTTCATAAATCCTTGGTTAAAGACTTCCCTTCAGCTAGTGTTCAGTTGGTTACTCTGGATGATTGTTCTATATGTAAGTTGTAATTTCAGTTTCATCGTGGGAGGAGGTGAGTGTACCTTCCACCTACTCCACCATCATCTTGGAGCTCTCTCAATAATGACTTTAAATGAAAATGGCTTAAGTGCTCCAATCAAAATACATAGAATAGCAGAAAGGGTAAGAAAATAAGACCGATATACACTATATACTGTCTAAACCTACTTCACAAAGAAAGATACACACAGACTAAAAGTGAAGCAATGGGAAAAGATATTTCATGCAAAAGAAAATGAAAAATAAGATGAGGGAGCCATACTTATATGAGACAAAATACACTTGAATACAAAGGACATAAAAGAGACAGAGGAGAATATAACATAATGCTGAAGAGATCAATCCAACAAGAGAATATAACCTTTGTAAACATTTATGCACATAACATAGAAGCACCTAAATAAATAAAGCAAATTTTGATGGACATAAAAGGAGAGATTGTTACAGTATCCACAAATCAATAAACATGATACACCACATAAACAAAATAAAGAATAAAAACCACATGATCATATCAATAGATGCAGAAAAAGTATTTGATAAAATTCAGCACCCATTTTTATACAAACTCTCAGCAAAGTGGGAATAGAGATAACTTACCTCAACAAAAGAAAGGCCATATCTGACAAACCCATAGCCAACATCATGCTCAATGAGCACAAACTACAATTGCCTTAAGGTCAGGAGAAAAACAGGAATGCCTACCTTCACCACTCTTATTCAACAGAGTACTGGAAGTCCTAGCCACAACAATCAGACAAGAAGAAAAAAAATAAAATGCATCCAAATTGGAACGGAAGAAGTAAAACTGTTATTATTTGCAGATGACATGATACTGTATATAGAGAACCCTAAAGATTCCACCAAAAAAAAACTACCAGAACTGATCGATGAATTCAGTAAAGTAATGATAAAAAATAAATATCCAGAAATCACTTGCATTTTTATACACCAATAATGAACTATCAGAAAAGGAAACTAAAAAAACAATCCCATTCACAATTGCTTCAAAAATATACCTGGGACTAAGTTTAACCAAGGATGTAAATGACGTGTACTCAGAAAATTATAAGACACTGAAGAAAGGAATTGAAGAAGATGCAAATAAGTGGAAGCATATATCATGTTCATGGATAGTAACAAATAACCTCATTAATTTATCATACTACCTAAAGCAACCTATAGATTCAATGCAATTCCCATCAAGATACCAATGCACATTTCACAGAACTAGAACAAATATTCCAAAAACTTATATGGAACCACAGAAGAACTCAGAGAGCCACAACAATCTTCAAAAAGAACAAACTTGGAGGAATCACACTACCTGATATCAAACTATACTACAAGGCCATAGTAATCAAAACAGCATGGTACTGGCATTAAAATAGACATCTAGCTCTACGAAACAGAATAGAGAGCCAAAAAACAAATCCAAGCCTTTAAGGTCAATTAATATTTGACAAAGTAGGCAAAAACATACAATGGGGTTAAAGATAGTCTATTCAATAAACAATGTTGGGAAAATTGGACAGATACATGCGAAAAATAAAATTAGACTGTTTTCTTACATCATACACATGAATAAACTAAAAAATGGATTAAAGACCTAAATGTAAGACTCAAAATCCTAAGAATCCTAGAACACATAGGAGTAAAATATCGGGCATCTCTCATAGCAATATTTTCTCTGCTATATCTTCCAGCAAGGGAAACAAAAAATATATAAATGGGACAACAGCAAACTAAATTTTTTTCAAAGCAGAGGAAACCATCAACAAAATGAAAAAGCAACCCACGGAATGGGAGAACATATTTGCCAATGATACATGTGATAAGAGGTTACTATACAAAATGTATGAATAACATATTCTACTCAACACCAAAAAACAAAAACAAAAAAATCCCCCACAAACAACCCAATTAAAAAAGGGTAAAGGACCTGAATAGACACTTCTCTGCAGAGCACATACAGATGGCCAATAGATATATGAAAAGATGATCAACATCACTAGTCAACAGAGAAATGTAATTTAAAACCTTACACCTATCAGAATGACTATTATTAATAAATCAACAACCAGTGTTGGCAAGGATATGGAGAAAATGGAATGCTCATGCACTGCTGGTGGGAATGCAGATTGGTGCAGACACTGTGGAAAAAAGTATGGAGTTTCCTCAAAAAGTTAAAAATGGAACTGCCTTATGATCTATCATTTCTATTTCTGGGATTATAGATGCAGGAAAAGTATCTGAAGAAACCCAAAACACTAATTGGAAATCATATATGAACTTCTATGTTCATTGCAGCATTATTTACAATAGCCAAGATTTGGAAGCAATCCAAATGAACCATTGGTAGATGAGTGGATAAAAAATGTGTGGTACGTTTACACAATGGAATACTACTCAGCATTAAAAAAGAAGGGAATTCTTACCTTTTGTCATAGTGTGGATATACCTAGAAGGTATTATACTAAGTGAAATACACCAGTCAGAGAAAAACAAGTATCATATGCTTTCATTCATACATGGAATCTAATTAATCTAGATCAGGGGTGGGGAAAGTCTGGCCCAAGGGCCATATAAGGCCTGTGAAATAATTTGATCTGGCCTTGCCAAGGCATTAGGGGTGAGTGAATTAAATGTCCGTCCAAATGTAGGAGGCTAATTTTTAAATTGATAATTTTGTATGGCCTGCAAATGATGTTATAAACTTCATCAAATGGCCCATGAACCAGATGAGCTAACAACCAAAAAGAGACAGACTCATAGAGAGAATGCTGAAAAATTTTTTGGGGGAAAGCTAGGTTTTGGGGGAGGGGTGGAGGAGTTGATCAAAGAAGAACAAAACAGAGAAAAAACTTATAGACATGGACAACAATGTGCTGATTTCAAAGAAGAGGGTCTGAATGGGAGATGGAGGGGTGAATGAAAGGGATAAATTGTGATAGAAGGAACCTTGACTTGGGGCGATGAACACACAATACAGTGTGCAGATAATGTGTTGTGGAATTGTGCCCCTGAAACTTGTTAACCAGTGTCACCCTGATAAATTCAATAAAAAGGAAAAAAAAGAAAGAAATAAAGTCTTCTTTTTTCCAAACCCAAGGAAATATAAGAAAGTTTAACAAAGACCTCAGGGCAGCTGCTATCCTTTAGCCTGCCCATTTCAGTCTCTCCAGGAGTATACGATCATATTTTGCTTTAATAAATCTTAACACTGTTGCTTAAAACTCCTCCTACATGAATGTCCCTGAAATTCCTTTCCTGTGACACTGCAGATGAGTCTATTTCCTCTGGTAACACATATACTCTCATAAAAAAATGAAAACATGGGAAAGCAAAATTTCCACTCCTTGTCCCCCCAATTTCTCCTTTCCCCAGCAGTAATCACTGCTACAAAATTTTGGGGTATCCATAGAGACTGTTTCCTTTGCATTTACTTATAGACATATGGACTGAGATGAATAAATAGCTTCCCCCCTCAACATTTTATTATGAAAATTTCCAGACATACAGAACAGACTGACAGCTGTCAGAGGGGAGGAGGTTGAGGGTCTAGGTGAAAAAGGTGAAAGGATCAGACAAAAAAAAACACAAAAAAAATCCCTCATGACTTCATGTACACAGCTAACAGTATGGTGTTAACCAGAGAGAAAGTGGGGTTGGAGGGTGGTAGAAGAGGGTAAAGGGGGGATAAATGGTGACAGAAGGAGACTTGTTTGAAGTGGTGAACACACAATACAATATACACATGATGTATTATAGAATTGTAGACTTTAAACCTATATAATTTTATTAACCAATGTAATCCCAATAATTTCAATAAAAATTAAAAATAGTAATAAAATAAGTTTAAAAAACAAAAATAATTTTATTTGAATAAACCTAGAATTGGCAATTTTTCCTTTGTGTAACAGAAAAATTAAACAAATGAAGTGGTGTCTACTGGATGTATCATTGTTTGAGCTACATTTTGAAGTGGTCTTGGAAGGTAGCTTTTGAGGCAGAAATTTACCAATGAATAAAGAGTGATATGATAAGATCTAAGGCCCAAGAACAGGGAGGAAAAAGTCAGTCATTAAACACATTATAACTGAAAAACAATAAAATGAAAAATTAGAAACATTTAAGGAAAGAATAATATGAAAGTCAGTGAGAGCAGATAAAAGTCTCAGATGAACATACTGTCATTGTTTGTTTTGTTCCCACAAAACCTGAAGAGTTTACAATGTAAATTCAATATGCTTAACTTAGTACTTTCAGGGGTTTTATAAGTACTTAATCAGATTACAATTTCTGGGCGATGTCACAGTTTTACAACAAGAATAAGGTAATGTTGACTAATTCTGTTTTATCAAAGAAGCATCTTGGTAGAATAAATTCATCCTTCTGCTCAGAATCTGATTGTAGTGTCCATTGCCTAAGGATTAAGGCCAAACTCCTTAGGCTGCCAGAAGAATCTTTACCATCAAACCCCAAGCTATCTCACCTCCTCCTGCTATCCCCTTCTTCTAGCTCTATTTCCCAGCCCCAGGAAGTTTATCTTAATTCTCTGTAAAAACAATGCTTTTGCAAATACTATTTCCTACACCTGAAATTGTCTTTATTTTTTGCCATATAATAAACTCATTAATCTTTTTCCAGTCTAAAAGAAATGGCATGTCCTCTAGGAATATCTAGCCACACTTCCCATTCAGTAAGATTTGGTTGTGTAGACATTAGAGCACTGTTCACGCAATTGTAATTTGTCATTCTCTCTTTATGTTCCAGTTTCTCTTTACAATATTGTCTCCTTAAGGGACCAAGTGATCATTTTTTATAGCCATATTTCCTAGAAGAAAACCTAACATTTGTAAATTAATTGTTCAAAATCTATCTTCTTCCTTTTTCAGCCTTTATCAATGTTATTTTTTTATTTTTAATTGAATTTATTGCTGTGACATCCTATCTAATAAGGAGGGAATATGCTAACTGACCCTCACACCATCGCAAAGATGGCAGCGTCCACAGCCAATAAGGAAGGAATATGCTAATTTATTGCCCTACCCTGAAATATGGCGGCACCCACAGCCACAAGATGGTGGCACCCAGTCCCCTCAGCCCCACCGTGCGCCTGCCTCCCAAGTCCCCCAGTCCCCTCAGCTCCCCAGCTGCCCAGGACCGGCCCGAGGTACAGGCAAGCCTTGGATGGTGATTACCCAGCCACCCAGGGCCGCCTGAGGCTCAGGTAACCAGGGCTGGCTGAGGCTTGCGTTGCCGGCAGTGGCAGCAGCAGAGGTGTGATGGGGCATCGCCTTTTCCTGATTGCCATGTTGTCTCCCGCCCCTGATGGCTCCCAGACTGTGAGAGGGGGCAGGCCGGGCTGAGGGACCCCCCTCCAATGCATGAATTTTCATCACCGGGCCTCTAGTTGGTTAATAAAATAATATAGGTTTCAGGCATATATCATCTGTATATTTTATTGTGTGTGTTTTTAAAATATTGAAATTACAGTTTACATTCAATATTATTTTGTATTACTTTCAGGTGCACAATATAACAATTAGATAATCATATACTTTACAAAGTCTTCCAACCAATACTTCCATTACTTACCTGGCACCATACATAGTTAATACAATATTATTGACTATATTCCTTATGTTGTATTTAACATCCCCATGAGCATTTTGTAACTGTGAATTTGTAATTCTTAATCCCTCCACTTTTTTACCTAGTCCCCCAACCCCCTCCCCTCTGACAACCATCAGTCTGTTCTCTGTATCTATGAGTCTATATCTATTTTGTTTATTTTGTTCTTTAGATTTCACGCATAAGTGAGATCATATGGCATTTGTCTTTCTCTGGTTGATTTATTTCACTTAGTATAATATCCTCTATGTCCACCCATGCAGTTGCAAAAGGTAAGATTTCATTCTTTTTTAAGGTAGAGTAATAGACCACTGCATATATGGTATGCACCACCACATTTTTATCCACTTGCCTATTGATGATCACTGGGTTGCTTCCATAGTTTGGCTATAGTAAATAATGCTGCAATGAACATAGGGATGCATATATTCTTTCAAATCAGTGTTTTGGGTTTCTTCAGATATATACCCAGGAATGGAATTGCTGGGTCATAAGGCAGTTCCATTTTTTTATTTTTTGAGGACCCACAATACTGTTTTCCATAATAGCTGCACCAATCTGTATTCTCAGGAACAGTGCATAAGGGTTCCCTTTTAAAGACTCATTATTTAACAGCTAATACTAATTTACTTACTTTTCTTTAAAGACTTTAGAAGATGTCCCAATATACAATCTATAGCACTCCTTATTTATATCTTCTTTCTTCTAGCCTTCTAGCTTTCTGCTGTCTTTTTCTTCTCTATCCCTCAAAATTTTATTATGTAGATAAACAGCTTCACTTCCAGCAAGAAATAATTGTTTCTTTTTAGAATTTTGAGAGGAGGGAGAAATTAGATGACAATTATAAGATTCTCTTTGGAGGGTTAGTGAATGAGGGTCTGTAAACATCCCCTTGTAAAATGTTCATTCTGCCACATATGGATGTGGAACTCAGGAACATAATCTTTATTATTAACTTTGAGAATCATTTGCACATAGAAAAGAATGAAATCATGTGAATGTGATCAATCAGAGAGTTTTTACACGTAGACGAAAAGTGAGCCAAGCATGAATCTCTGACAAACCAGTTTAATCAGCCATTAAAGACTCTGAAAAGTAGAAGCAGTCTGAGAATTTAAACTAGTAGAACCAGGAGAGAAGTATTTTAGAAGTGAAGAAAGTAGAGACAGTCTTGAATATTGCACAGAGCTTTAGTAAAATAGAATCTCAAAAGTATCTGTTGGATCTTGCAATATAAAGTTCAGTGGGAACCTTGTCTAGAGCATGTTCAATGTAGTGGTGACCTCCAAAATTGTAGTGGGTTGATTAAGATCTTGAATTTGCAGACAGTGTGAGTATAAACAACTGGATAAATTAATGATCATATGTAAAATCTTTACTACTTCTTGGCAATCTCAAAGACATGCCCTATTTTATATTTCTTAACTTTTATTATTTCTATTATTGAGTTTGAACCTATCTCTCATAATTCAAAATAAGAAACTTTGAAGCAGTTTAAAATGTAAATCTATATGCATAGGCACTTAAAATAATAATACCAGATTCTTAAAAGTATCTATCCATGTTGTTACAAATGTTAAAAGTTCCTTCTTTTTTATAGCGGCATAGTATTCCATTGTGTAGATTACCACAGTTTTTTAATCCACTCATCTGCTGATGGGCACTTAGGCTGTTTCCACATCTTAGCCATTGTAAATTGTGCTGCTATGAACATAGGGGTGCATACGGATGGAACTGGAGAACATTATGTTAAGTGAAATAAGCCAGTCAGAGAAAGATAAATATCACATGATCTCACTCATATGTGGGATATAATGATCAACATAATTTGATGAACAAGAATAGATCAATCTAGAGACAAATGGTATGGGAGTGGGGGTTAGAGAGCAACCAAAGGACTTGTATGCGTGCATGTTAGCATAACCAATGGATACAGACACTGGGGTGGTGGGGGCTTGCCCGGGGTGGGAATGGCTGGGGGGGTCAATTGGGGAAAAATGAGACATATGTAAAACTTTAGACAATAAAAAAGTATATAGAGCAAATTGATAGTTTATTTTACCAGAAACTCTAAATTATATATTTCCTGCAATTGATCAATAAATTGCATTTGCACTTCCTGGCTTTTAAGACAAAACATTAAACCCAGTTGTTTACACAGCTCTTATTCTCTCAGAGAATACAGCTTCATTGCAAAAGAGCATTTGAGGTCATTAAAATCTTGAAAGAGTCTGGAATTAATTTTTAAACTAACTTCAGCTTTATTTATATTCTTATCCCCTTTTCTCTTGTTTTCCATAAATCTTTTATAAACATGAATAAACATTCTTAGAAAATGGGTATTTTTACCAATTAATTAATATTTGTAAACATCCTGTAAGTTTCCCTTTCTTTATATTTTTATGCAGACAAAATAACCAGCCCAATGTTCAAAATACATTTTTATGATGATGAATATCAATTAGATTTAAACTGTGTTTTTGTTTCTCTAATGACTTAGAGGGAAAAAGATCTGGTTTTTAAACTAGATGATAATTAAAAAAAGGACATAAGAATCCCAAGAAACAAATCAGAAAGAATATATATTCATAGCAGCATTATTTACAATAGCTAAGATCTGGAAACAGCCCAAGTGCCCATCAGTAAATGAATGGATAACAAAGCTATGGCACATTTACACAATGGAATAAAAAAGAAGGATCTCTTACCCTTTGTAATAGCATGGATGGACTGAAGGCCATTATGCTGAATGAAATAAGCCAGTCAGAGAAAGACAAATATCAGATGATCTTACATGTGGAATCTAATGAACAAAATAAACTGACAAACAAAATAGGTCCAGAGGCATGGATGCATGGAACAGACTGACAGATCTCAGAGGGGGGTGGGGTGGAGGAAATGGGAAGAAATAAACCATATAACTTATATGCATATATGCTTAGCCCATGGACACAGACAATAGGGTGATGAAGGCCTAGGGCAGGGGATGGGGGCTGGGTGGGATGGGAAGGGGAGGATATAAGGGACATCAGTAATAATGCCAACATAAAAAAACTTAAAAAAAAATGAAATTGGTATAGGACTTTTCCTTCTGCCATAATAAACAACTAGAAAGCAGAAGAATATATATGAAATAATTGTTTCAAATATTGGACAACAGGCAAGTCAGAGCTATAATACCTAAGTGAAAGCTCTATAATTGTCCCAGTTTTTTCATGTTGGTATTTTATGGACTATGGCACAGAGAGGAGATTCCAGTCTCACTGAGCTGAGGAGAAAGATATAAGGGTTTAGGGACACTGAGGTGGCTAGAATTTGCTGGGTAAAATACTAGGGAAGATGGAGCCCTCAAGAGAAATCGATTCATCAATTTATCTAGAGGTTCTTTTAAGACACGTTGCTGAGTATTAAATTGTGCATGCATATAGAGACACTCTAGAAATTTAGTAGTGAACCCAGGAAGTTCAATCTATAGTGGTAGGCCTAAACTAGCCCAAGAGTAAAAGATATTCCAGATCTGTGCTAGCAAAGCCTAAAAGCAAAACAAGATTTTTCTTCTGGCCAAGTTGAATTTCAGGAACCATAAATACATTTCCACTATAAAAACTGTTTTTAGACATTGAGCCACAGCCATATTAAGACTGTGATTCCTGGCAGAATAAAGAAAGCTTTTTTGATTGTGAAGACATGAATCTTTAAGCGGAATATTGGAAAAAAAGTTTTGTGTGGCCAGGTCAGCACAATAGTAGTTTGGGGAAATCTTGTAATAGTTCTCAGCTACATGTCTCACTCGTTTCAGGCTGTCCTTAAAAAAAAAAAAAAAGTTTATAGTTAAAACACGGAGCAAAAACAAATTTAGGACCCAGATTTTGAGGACCCTGCTTCTTTAAAAATATCTGAAAACAATTGAAGGACCAGATGACTCAACATTTTGGGCTGCAAGTGAATCTAGGTAGAAGAATGTGTGATTATGTTCTTCCTAATTACCAGGGTTGTAGTGAATGATATGGAGAAGACTGTAGTGACCATCAGATATGACCTTTAGTGCATGAGGCACAGAGAGGTCAAGAAACACATTCAGAGTCACACCGCTATTTGGTAAAAAATTGTCTCTACGATTCCTAACTATTGGATTGGTAAGATTTTCACTACATCATATTCATTTAGTCTGTAATAAAATCATTATCTTATACAATGGCTGCAACTGGTCCATACAATGTAGTGGACATTGAGGGGGGTAGTATACCACAGGAAAGGTAAAAGGAGAATTTACCTAAAGTCTTAAGCGTTCAGTATTTGAAGAAAAGTTACCTTAATTCTTTGGTAGACAGAGGTAGAATAATTCCCATGTATTTATAACCAAGCCAAGCAATGCTAGGCTCAGAATGTTTACTTAACCATTTGATTGAGGCTATATTTTTATTGCAAGTTATTGTGTAAAAAATGTTTAAACTAATTTGGGAAGCTAATGGGTTAAAGCCCGCCCCCCCCAAAAAAAAAAACCTAGAAAAATATATGCCATTAAAAAATAAGCTTCTGCCTCCTTTGCCTTGTCAGCTGCTGCATTTGTGCAGACACCAGCAACCTCAGACTGCACTGTCTCTGCAGAAAGGAGGACCTGCTATGCAAATTAAGAACTACTCAACCAGTGCACTTGTTTTTTGCCAGGGCTATTTCGTCATTGTAAGTTCCTCGGGACAGAAAAACACTTAACAAAGCAAAAGGCAGTCAAATTATTAGATGCGAGGTTATGGGTGAAGAGTTCATTTAATCTATGTATGCAATTGCTAATGTGTAGTGCATTGCAGTTTCCCCAAAATCAGACACAGCAACCATGTGCCCAAGAGTTACTGAGGCCCAATTCACCAGTCAGCTAACAGCATACCAACTAAGAGACCAACACAGAGAGGGCGCCTACAGGGCTGAAAGGCTTATACAAGCTGTATTCTCCCCTGAAACCATCTTTGTACTGGGCACGAGACTCCTACAATGTGCGCACAAATCCAGGTAGGAATGGAAATTACTGGAGATTCCCAAGATTCATCTGAGATTCCAAAAGGGGAAGGCCTCTTAACTAACATCAGCTGGCTTCCTCTAATCCCCACTTCAACCCCTTCACCTGCAAAGTCTCTATTTCTACTGTCTGCAGAGCAATGGACTGAGCAGAGGAGGTAAACTAGATTAGCAAGGGAGATCACATATGCCTGTCTGTGCCAAGTACTTACAGGCTTTTCCATTTGATCCTCAAAACAGCCCTGGGAAGTGCAGATTATTAATATCTCTATTTTACATATGAAGATGCAAAGGCTCCAAGAAATGAAGGGACCTGTCCACAATCATGCAGTTGGACTAGGAAGAGGAAGAATTTTAATCTAAGTAGTCTGATGTTAATTCACATATTCTTTCTACCATATCAGTCAGGTTGCCTTTCAAATGGGGTAGCTCCAATATCATCTCCTCCATATAGTTCTAAATTTCCTATACTTTCAGTGTATTTAGATGGCATTGTTAGTTTGCCTCATAATATCTTAAAGGTCTGTATGTATGTATATGTGTGTTTCTCTGGGAACGCTTGGAAAGCAGGGTTTGTTTCTAATACTGATCATAGGCTCTTAGATGTCCATCACAGGGCTGGTATGGAACAGATTCTTATTAATATTGGCTGGACTGAAGTGAAATTTTGTCTTTTTAAAAGTTCTTGTTATTAAAATAAGATTTGAATAACACAGAGTTTAACCAAATACCTGGGCACATCATGATCCAGTCAGGTTGACACATAAAATTAATCAGCACAAATATATCAATTTTCCAGTTCTTTGTGTGACTGAATAACATTTCATTGTATACATATATTCAATTTTATTAATTCATTCATCAGGTGATGGATAGTTAGGTTGTTTCCAACTTTTGGCAATGGCGAATAGTACTGTCATGAACATTAATGTATAAGGATATGCTGTAATACTTGTTCTCAATTATTGTAGGGTGCATACCTAGGAGATGAATTGCTGGGCTCTATACTTAACATTTTAATGATGCACAAAACTGTTTTTCCAAAGTGGCTGCAGCATTTTACTTTCACACCAGGAACGAATGAAATTTCCTATTTCTCCACAGTGTTGCTGACACTTGTCTCTTCCTTTAAAAAAATTATCACCATTCAGTTATGTGTGAGGTGCTATATTATTGTGGGTTTTATTTGTATTTTAATAATAACTAATGATGTTGAGCATATTTTGTATGCTTATTGATCATTTATATATATTCTTTGGATAAATGTCTATTGAAGTCCTTAGCTCATCAAAAGTGTTTTTTTCTTTTGTCATTGAGTTGTAAGAGATCTTTATGTTCTGAAAATTAAATCCTTATCATATATATGATTGGCAAATTTTCTCCCATTTTATGTTGTCTTTTCATTTTCTTGATAATATTCTCTGATGCACAATTTTTTTTAATTTTCATAAAGTACAATATATCTATTTTTTCTCTTGTATGTGCTTTTGGTGTCATATATAACAATCCATTGCTAAATCTAAGATCATTAAGAATTATTCCTGCTTTCATCTAAGAGTTTTACAGTTTTAGCTCATACATTTAGTTTATGCCTCATTTTTAGTTTATTTTTGTATGTAGTGTGAGGAAGGGATCCAACTTCATTATTTTGCATGTGGATTTACCTATGTATCTAACTTTATCATTTTAACTTTTTCCTCTGAATGATTTAAGGTTTCAGTCCAGTGTACTTTCATTTTAGTTGTAGGATTCCCTTTAGCATTTCTTGTAGGGAAAGTCTGATAGTGACAAACTCCCTCTGATCTGTCTTAATTTTTCCTTTATTTTTGAAAGGTAGTTTGACAGAGATTTATTTATAGACAGTTTTTTTTTTCTTTCAGCATTTTAAATATATCATCTCACTGCTTCTGGCCTTCATGGCATCTGCTGAGAAATTGGATGTTAATTTTACTAAGTACCCTTTGTATGTAATTAGTCACTTATTTTTTGTTGCTTTGAGAAAATCTTTCTTTGTTTTTGTCTTTTGACAATTTGATTATAACAGTGTCTTGGAATGTATCTATTTTAGTTTATTCTGTTTGGAGTTTGTTGAACTTCTTGGATGTGTAGATTTTTGTAAATAATCAAATACAGAAAGTCTGAAAATAATTCTTCAAATATTCTCTCTGCACATCCTCTGAGACTCCTATTGTACATATGTTTGTATGCCTGCTTGTGTTCCACAGTAATTTTAAGCTTTATTCATTTTTCTTCACTCTTTTTTAAAAAATATATTTTATTTAATTTTTTTACAGAGAGGAAGAGAGAGGGATAGAGAGTTAGAAACATCGATCAGCTACCTCCTGCACACCCTCTACTGGGGATGTGCCCACAACCAAGGTACATGCCCTTGACTGGAATCGAACCTGGGACCTTTCAGTCCACAGGCCAACACTATCCACTGAACCAAACCGGTTAGGGCATTTTTCTTCACTATTTTCTCTTCCTGTTCCTCAGACTTAAAAATTGATCTTTCTTTAGGTCTATTAATTCTCTTCTTTGTCTGCTCAAATCTGCACTTGAAACTCTCTAATGAATTTTTATTTCAATTAGTATAGTATTCAGCTCCAAAATTTTTAAGTTTTTTTATTTTTTTAAAATATATTTTTATTGATTTCAGAGAGGAAGGGATAGGGAGAGAGAACTAGAAACATCAATGATGAGAGAGAATCATTGATAGGCTGCCCACTGGGGATCGAGCCTGCAACCCAGGGCATGTGCCCTGACCAGGAATCAAACTGTGAGCTGGTTCATAGGTCGATGCTCAACCACTGAACCACACAGGCCAGGCTTTATGTGTTTTTTAAAAATAATTTTTATCTCTTTATCATTATTCTTTGGTGAAAATAATCCTTTTGATTTCCTTTAGCTTTTTGTCAATGGTTTCTTATTTTTAGCTCTTTGAGTATATTCATGACAGTTGATTTAACATATTTTTAAATTGAATTGATATTGGTTAATAAAATTATATAGTTTTCAGGGGTATAATACTATAATACATCTTCTGTGTATTGTATTGTGTGTTCACCAAATTTCTTTTCATCATCATTTATCCCCCCTTTATCCTCTCTTACCTCAATTTGACATATCTGTTTATTAAGTTCAATGTCTCATTTTCCTCATGGACAGGACCTATTAATTTTATTTTTCCCAATGAATGGATCACTTTTTCTTGTTTCTTTGTATGCTGCATAATTTTGTGAAAAACTATTCATTCTAAATATTATAATGTGGCAACTGTGGAAATCAGATTCTCCTTAGCATTTGTTGTTACTGCTGCTTATTTGTTTAGTGATTGTTCTAAAATATTCTTGTGAAGTGTGTATTTTTTGTCATGTATTGTCATTGATGTCTGGGTTCTTTTAGCTTAAGGGTCAGTTTATATTTTGACAGAGTTACCTTAAACACCTGTAGCTAAAAATAAAAGAAAAAGAAAGTAGAATAAAAAAGAAAAAAATATCAATCTTTGCAGATTGACTCTTTGTTGGGTACTTTATTGTTTAGCCAGGCTGTTTACAACTCTGCCTTTGCCTGTGTGACCTGTTTGTGTAGAACCTAAAGGCCAATTACAGGTGAAATGTTAGGGTATTCTCAGTCATTTTCTAAGAGAGTGTTTAGTTTTGAATATGCAGATGGCCTTCTCAATTCCCCATTATAACAATATTAAATATTAAGGCTTGAATATAATCTTCTTTAACTTGATGTTTTCCCCTATGGGGTAGGGGTTCTATTTTCTGAACATACTGTGGCATTTCTATCCCCTTAGCTGTGCTGGACACATCACACATGGGAGCTCTCCTGAGCTGGAATTGTATGCCTGTGGCTCTACTGATCTATTGTTTGGCTTGGTCCTACTTACATGGCTTTTCTGGGCAGGGCTCTGGCCTCCATTGCTATAGCTCTTATCTTCCCTTTCTGAGCTGTCATCAGACTTGCTTTTAACAGTCCATTCAAAGCAATATAGCCTTTTTCTAGTATATACCTCAAAACTCTTCTGGCCTCTACGCATTACCCAGTTCCAAAGCTACTTCCGCATGTTTTAGTTGAAGCCAATTTTGTGTCTTAGTCCATTTGGACTGGTATAACAAAATATTTAGTAGCTTATAAGTAATAGTAATTTACTATGTTCATCATAAACCATTGTGAGATCATATGACAAGGGATGACATATTTATACTGGAAAAACAAACACTGTCAACCAAAAATCCTATATAAAGAAAAGCTCTCTTTCAAAAATGGAGATATTAAGATATTACCAGATAAAAATTGATAGAATTAACTGTTCTCAAACCTTCTCTATTAAAGCACTAAAGACAAGTAATTAATTCAAGGGAAATTAATGGAGCTTTATAGAAGAACATTTTTGAGTGTCCTTAAAATAAGTGGATAGTAATCTAAAGGAGGTTGCTATAAATTAACATTTTAATTATAATCTTAAGGACAACTGCTAAGAAAATAACTCATAAATGTATACAGTAGTCCTCCCCCCAATCTGCACTTTCACTTTCCATTGTTTCAGTTACCCATGGTTTGCAATATTAAATGGAAAATTCCAGAAACAATTCATAAGTTTTAAAGATCATGACATTCTGAGTAGCATGGTGAACGATCGAGCTGTCCTGGCTCTGCCATGCCTGGAACATGAATCATCCCTTTGTCCAGTCTCTCTATACTATATATGGTCTCCATCTATTACTCAGGACAAATATTGTATGATTGTACCTGTATAAGGTTCATGGATTAATCAGGTTTATAGATATAGAGAGTAGAATAGTGGTTGCCAGGGGCTGGGGTAATAAGGAATGAAGAGTTATTGTTTATTAAGTTCAATGTCTCATTTTCCTCATGGACAGGACCTATTAATTTTATTTTTCCCAATGAATGGATCACTTTTTCTTGTTTCTTTGTATGCTGCATAATTTTGTGAAAAACTATTCATTCTAAATATTATAATGTGGCAACTGTGGAAATCAGATTCTCCTTAGCATTTGTTGTTGCTGCTGCTTGTTTGTTTAGTGATTGTTCACTAAACAAATACACCAGGAATTCATTTTACACTGCCAATAACTCTTATTTCTCATAAGGTGGGAGAAATTTCCTAGGCATAGAGGCCAAAATGATAATACTGACCTCTATGCCTGGGAAATTTCTCCCACCTTATGAGTCGGAAGTATAGCCATCTCCCAGTGTACAAGATTAACAGCTGGCCTTGCAGCTAAGGCTTGGGCAGGTAATTTATGCACCACACATATTTGTGGAGTGTCCGGATGACTGTCACATGAGCTAATTCACCACATGGCTAGGAGATAGTGGGATTGATTAGTATTTTTGCAAATCTTTACCTCCTTACCTGAAAAGAATGGCTGAATGAAGGTAGGACTGTCAGGCCCTGCCTAAAATATAGATGAAGCAGATAAGCCTTCCAATAGCCTCATAGGCTATATTATGGAATCAACCTCTCCCTTAACCCACATTTAAAGGTTCATTCTGCTACTTGGGACTATATCATCAATAGTCCCTTCCCCACTTTGTGGTACCAGTAACATTCAGAGTGTTGCTGTTGTTTTTGTGGGGTTTTTTTGCCTGAGGCCCAGTTGGGATTCAACAGTTTTAATAAAGGCCAGATTCAGCTATTAGGGCACTCAGCAGAGAGCAGGTCAGTCCAGGGCTTGTCTACCCTGGTTATATGGGATCCTTTGGGCAAGTTGTAGTCTACAAGCAGTCTTTAGGCTTCAGATACTTCAGGGGCAAGGTTATGCCAGCAAAAGTATTGCCACATTGGTTCACAGTTTGGGTGTGGGTGTCACTCAGATGGAGCACAGGAAGCTCCATGCTAATAGGCTGACTAAAATACTCCAGATCCTAGAAGTCTGGGGGTAATTTAAAACCATGCAGCAGGCAAGGCCAGTAATATTTTCTCAACATGTTGCTTTCTGTCAGCATCTCCTAGAGGACTTCCCCTGGCAGAAGCAAGGAAGAGGGGAGGCTGGTGGCCATGTTTGTGGCTGTGATGAGTACTCATTACAGGGTTCCCTTTGAAGACTCTCCTTCATGTTGATTATCTCATCCATGACTGAAGGATGGATGAGATGAGAAACCTGTTACTTGGTACAGGCTTGGCTTAGAGCTTTGAGAACTCAGAGAGCATGCCCCCCAAAAATGGCAAAGAACTTCCCACCTTTTTCTTCTTTTTATAACTTTGCTCAGGAGGAAATTCCTAAGGAGAGCTGGCAGGGAGGGATGAAGGAAAATTATAATGCTGAGCAGAGAGCATAGAAATAGAGTCAAACATGCCTGAATTGCATTTCCAACTGTTATTTACAAGGAAATATTGGACAAGTCAACTCCTCCTTTTGAGTTTTAATTTTCTCATCTACAACATGGACATAACTCTATTTTTTAACATTGTTGTGGGCATTAAAATAAAAAATAAGGTGCCAAGATAGGTGTCTGGTATATACAAAATACTCTACAAATATTAGTTTCTATCTCATTTGATAGGCCCAGCTTGTTAGGCAAGGAAAGTCTTTAGCAGAGGTAAAAGCAGCAATTATGTCTCCTTCTTGCAACAGTAGTTGCACAAACAGATGAAGCAAATATACCAGGAATTCATTTTACACTGCCAATCATCTCTACTTTCTCACCAACCTCCACCTATTCAGTGATCTTTCAAACAAGTCTGACCTTTCTATCTCTTCCTTATGCACATCCTCAAAAGGGCAAAATCCCGAAAGAAAAACATTGGAAGGAACTTTAACATTCTCTAACTTCAGTTTCACATCAAATGTAGGAATCACCTCTTATTTCTTCTTGAATGCCTCTGGTGATAGGTCGCTCTGCACATTGATGTAGTCCCTTCCATTTCGGAATAGTTCAGCTATTAATTACACAGTCCTTCTAAAGAAGGAACCCCCAAATTAGCAGATGTGATGTACCTGCTGACAATCTTCTGAGCTTCAGATGGGTATACATGGACTAAAAATGTACTGAACATTTGAAATTGGTACAGTAAGGGCAAAACCAGAAAATCTGTTTAACAAGGAATTATACAAGCCATAAAAAGGGAAACAGAGGAAATGGGATAATCTTAGAACAAACATTTAAATGATTGAGGACAACAGGCTTAGTCCCTAAATGGCCTCAGATAAAAGATAAGAATTGGAGTATAAGAAAAGTGTGTGTATGTGTATGCACACATGCACATTTTTACCCCCAAAAAAAGTTGCAAAAAAGGCACTAGAATTTTCTCACAGAGGGTTCACAGTCTAACTTTTGGGCTGTAACTCTAGAGCCTGTAGTACCCTTGGCAGATCTATCAACTTAACAATATTGGCCATTATCCAAAGCTCTGCCTTTTGACCCTAAGATCTTTTTGATCTCTGCCCTACCCCAGTGTCAGACTATGCACTGAAATACACCAAGATGTTAAGTGCTGGAAATGGAAGCTCAATCATTTCTATTTTTGGAGTGTTGAAAGACCATGCCTGACTTAGACATGATTTGAGTCTGTAGTTATTTCTGAGACAAACTTCTTTTGGTCTGAAGAGGAAGATGTCCAGAGTGATGGGGCTGAGGATAGAGACTCTTATGCCAATTTTGACACCCTTTCCTCTCCTTCCAGTTAGTGTCTTTTGGGGCCATGACCACTACTACCCCACAGAGAACTGATTTCTTCTTTTCTTGGTGAAAGCCATTCCAGTATTGGAGTTTGGTTCTTCACACATTATTTTGCTCTATCAAAGCTATTTCAAAAGAAGTGTTTATTGGAGCAGCCTGAACTTTTCTCTGGAAACAGTGGGTGCATAAACACTCTACATGAATCACGTGTGGTTTGAAAGTGCTTATGATAGCATTCTCCAGTTTAAAAAATCAATAAACTCGTATTAAATATTGATGCTAAATTGTTTCCTGCTACTCTGTGTGTAACTGAGCTTCTGAAAAGATTATGCATTACCTGCGATGGTTGCTTAAAGTCAAGATAACAATGAAACACTATAACTATTCCCATCTAAACACATAGGCCAATGCAGGTGTGTGGTGTTTTTGTACTTGCTTAGGTTGAGCTCTCAATTGCTTCACCAAAAAGGCAATTACCAGTTGGCTGTAGGATTGCTTTATGCCAGTTCAGACTTTAAATGAACTATAGTGAAATTCATTTCCTAGTTGTAGCTTTTTATCACAAATTCTGAACCTTTAAGTTCAGTTTTTATAAGGGCTGATAAAATAAAACTCTGACTGGGTTGTTACTTAAAAATAAACCCTTTTTACTCTTTTAGGATTATTCTAGGAGGAACCACTTAACTCTATATATCATTGAAATTCCCCTTTATAGATAAATATTAGCTTTTGAAAGAGTTAGAGTCCCAAATATAAGCACTTAAGCCCCAGCTCTGTTCTTACTAGCTATATATTACTACCAGTAAGAACCTCATTTTACCTTTCAGTGTGGGCCTTGGCTTTCTCTTATGAGAATGAGGAAAACTAACTATACTTTAGAGTTATCAGACGTAGAGTTATCAAGAAGAGTAAATGGAATAAAATTTGCAAAGCACCTATAATATAGAATTTGATACATAGTAGGAGCTCAATTATACTAGTTACTTTCTATGCAGTTTACATGTATGTGTTTTATTAAAAAACTCAGGTCACAACACAATATGGCCACCACCTTTAAGCACTAATGGAAATTGAAACGGCTCATTGTGGTTTCTATACATTTTGTTTTCTTCTTTTAAGGGATCTATTTTTAGTTGAATAATATCCACAGGGGTCCAGAAATTCCTTTGATTAGTGGTTGTTTGTTTTCTACTAATCTATATTTGATGCAGTTAATTTTGGATCTTACTCTTAAACATCATAATATATCATTCCATTATGTGTTTTTTTTTCTTGTTTTAGCTTTTAAGACAAAGGAATAAGATTCTTGCTTTTATTTTCAAGGGGTTGGACTTTAAAATGTTCCTGAGAAGTGCTATGAGTCCTTTATTAGAGCCTAATATTAAGATCACAGAATAAAATGAGGGGGAGTCTTGTTCTGAGAAATTTGCTGTGATATTAAAAATAAGGAGAAAACTTGCTGAGCTTAAGATGGCTAGGGTATGTTCTATGGATTCATATAAAACCCATAGAACAGAAGGGGTCCAGTACAAGGGTGATGATGAGAGCAAGATTTAGAGTACAAGATGATCAAGGAGAGAGAAAATTGAGCTCCTGCAGCCAGCCATGAAGGAAAAATTCAGTGAAGGTGAAAAGTGTGATATGTCCTTCAGTAGGAGCTGGGCCTAAAAACGATGGAGCCTGGAAAAGTGGGTGTTTCTTAAGACAATTCAGTTTCAAGATTATTCTGGAAGGGCAATCAATACCAACCCATCCATATCAAGGGTAGGAATGGGGGATGCTAGAAGGAAGCAGCAAATATCAACTAGCCAAGATTCTGGTTTTCACAGATATGCTATATAAAGATGAATCAAAGAAAGCCTCAGGGAAAGAAGTCAGAAGGCCTCAGTACTCAATTCTGCCACTCACTAACTGTGGGATATTGGACAAGTCATTAGTCCTCTGTAGGCTTCTGTTGCCCTATCTATAAAATGAGAGTTTTGAATGAGATGATCTTTAGGGGGGTCTTCCAACTTTATCATCATTCTGTGTTTTCTCAATCCCAGAAGATAAAAACACAGAGATGTAAAGTCAGGTTTGTTGTTATTATTTGTTTCTATCCCATCCTTTAAAGAGTAAAAATTGGGTTATTTCTATGTAAGAACCTTGGGGAAACATTGGTTATGTAGAATTCAGTAAAAAACTAAATTTAAATACTTCCCACCTCTACTTTGATATCTGTACAAACTGTGACTTTGCTACACTATCATGGGCTTAAACAGCATGGTTTTCTTATAACAAAATAAAATTTAAGTATTTGAGCTTGGAAATTTTTTAGAAAGATTTATCCTTGGACTAAGAGTCTGGGTTTATCTGTGATCACAATCACAGAGGTGCTGGGGCCCCTCCCACTGATTCTAGCACCTCTCTGAAGAGCCTAGCAAATGTTCAAGTGTGAAAATTCCCATAGAATCCTGATCTTTTTAGCAGAGTTGTGTTTTCAAAGCAAGCTCGAGACAACAGGAGTTACTGGGCTTAGTGTGAACCATCACATTCTGAGTAAACACACTCACCCCCCACCCTTCATCTCCCTTTTTCCCTATGGGTTTTTCTATCTATTTGGGAACTGCCCTTTAGTTTGGTTTGGAGGACCACCTTTTGAGCCAGAACCCTTTGGTTCAGAGGACCCCCTTCTGAGCCAGAACCCTCTGGAGATGTCAGAGCCCACAATAACTTTAATGTTTGTCATTGCCAAGGTGTTGTTTGAAGTTGCTAACTTGCCCTTTGATGGGTATGGTAAATATAGATGGAAAACAAAAGACCATAATTTCTTTCCAACTTTCCCACTAGGCCAAACCAAAGATACATACTTTGTTTGGAGTGACAAGGTGTCACGAGGCAGCTGTAGCAGAAGCTGCTGCAGGATCAATGTCATGAAGCTATCTGGCCTCAGGCCTGCTTGTTCAGGTCACATCCTACATCAGAATTCTGAAGTTCTGCCATACTGAGGGTAGACCATGCATCCTGGATTTTTCAGAATTCTCTTTTTAAGTGTTCCACTCCACTCATACTCGTGTCCTGATCCTGGATTTGAAAATGTGGTTTCTCCATCCATTTGTCATTGGCATGACTGAGATTTTACATGTGTATACTGTTTTAACTTTGGGCAATCTTAAACAATTGAATAATTAAATCATGTATATGTTTAAATTCTTTCTTCCTTCAGTGGTACACACTTGTGAAGTTGGAAGGTCAGTAGAGAGTTTATATCTCTGTAAAATCCCCTTCCCAGGCAGTCAAATGAGAATGGGAAAGATGCTTAAACTGTCTTCATGCTGTTATATCCTTTGACATTGACATTTGAGACACAGAATGTAAGAGCTACAAAGAGCATTAGAGGTCATCCCACTCCCACCTTTTACACATAGTCACTGAGAATCAAAAGAGGAAGTAATTTTTCCAAGGTTAAACATGAATTCGGTGGTTGAGATGGGGTTCAAACCTGTATTTCTATTAAAACCTGCTAATATTTATCAAACAAAAAGGAAAAGGTCCAAGAGATTAAGGAAACATAAGGATATAAGATAAGAATGAGCTTAGGGCTTACAAACTATCTAATACAAAAAGGCTGTCTTGCCTTAAAGGCCTATCTCCATCAGGTGTAGCTAAAGAAAATTGAAGAGAGAGTTGTGTGTTCAGAGGAGATCAGACAAACTCATTGTTATGGACAGCACCCTCATACTGTTTAGGGAAATTGATAAGAAACCTGGGAAAAGGATTTGTTTTTTCAGACACTAATGAAAACAATTCTGCCTCTGAACTAAATCATGGAAGACATAGGTTGTAATGGCAGGGAAGGTCAGAGTGACCCTGCAGATGGGATGACAAGAGGGGTCAAATGACCCAAGCAGGGGACAAGAAGGGCTTGAAGGAACATAAGTAAGACTGAGACTGAGTCATTAACATGGAACTATTCTGTATAGGAAATAAACCCTTAGATATCACAAACAGTAGATGAATCCTTCAGGCAGCCGTATCTAGGGTGGCCCACTGTATTACAAAAGGAGGCTTATAGTGTAATGAATAAGAGTGGCGAGTGTGGAGTCAGACATACTTGAATTTGTATCCTGGTTGTGCCTTACCTTTTGTATGACCTATGACACATTGCTGATCTCCTATGAACCTCATTTTCTTCATATTTAAAATTAAAGGAACATCAAAAAAATTATTATCAATATTCAATATAATAACATTTATTAATGATCAACTGAAAGTTAAAAGGTCTACAGAATTCAGATACAAAGTGACTTAGCTCACAAGTGTGTCTGCTTTTCCTTGATGGAAGTATAAGAGCACTTTAATTCTCTGAACTGTACTCTTCTGAGTTACAAAATGATAATAATAATAACAACAAAAATAATAACTGTGCCTGAAGGTTGTTATCAGGGTCCATAGAGATGTGTGTATAGTGTATGATCCATCAAGGTAGTTATTATTATTAAATTGGGGTCACAGTTTCCATAGATGAAAAGAGAAATGAAGAGCCAAACCTAAAAGACCTGATATTCTTTACCCATTTCCTAATAGTGGCAGTGTAAAGATGCCAATATACCTACAGAAACATGACAGAGGCTTTTCTGTTGGGCTTGTCCAGGCTGGCTTAAGCCAGAAACCACTAAAATAATTACAAATACCCCCTTCCTCTTTGGTTCACTTAGAGTTACAAGCATTCTAGCAGAATTGCTGGCTCCTCTTGTGTGCCTCCATGGCAATCCCAGGCTTTTCACACCACAGTTACACCTATGGTGGCCACAACAACACTTATCCTGTGGTCCCATCAGTCATGTTGATCATGTTGACATGAATCACCTCCTGAGGTTTTGCATCAGAGAGCCTACTTATACTTTTGGTCATTTTGTTTTGAGTCCTAAGCATCAATAGAGCCCCTACTGTGTGTAAAACTTTGTACCTGGCTCAGAATAGGCACTCAAATATTTGTTGATGCATGGATTGATTGATTAGAGGGATTACCAAAGTTAGTAAAACACTCTTTACCTTCAAGGTACTGATATCTAGTGAAGAAGACTGATTCATACAAAGCTAGTTTGCAGTCAGAGTAACCTGTGATAAAGGCTATATAAAAAGTGCCATTGGAACAATTTCCAATTGGAGGAAACTGGGAAAGCAATTAGGAGAAGGAAGCATTTGATATGGAACTTGGGGGCAAATTGAAATTTTAACAGTCAAGAGAAAGGACATTTCAGTCACAAAGAACAGAGTAACTACAAAGAAGCAAAAAAGAGCAGACCTTCTTTTTGGCAAATGATAAATAGTGGTGCATGCGTGTGTGTGTGTGTGTGTGTGTGTGTTGGAGTCAGATCATGGAGAGCCATGATATCCATGCAAATAATTTTGGTCTTCACTTTTATAAGTGATTGGAGATCTGGGGAAGATTTTGAGCAAGGGAGTGATAAAGTTGACGAGATATTTTGGGTTTTATTAGTAGACTAGTAGCCCTGCACCATGAATCCATGCACCAGTAGCTCTCTGCGGGGCCTGGGCACTCCACGCCTGCTGCCCAGAGGCCCATCTGTGGCCGGGCATGTAATGCTTGCCTCATCGCTTGGGCGATGATGCAAGTTTTCCACACCCCGGCCTGGCCAGAGGCCCATCCGTGGCCAGGTGTGGAACTCTTGCCTCATTGCCAGGGCAATGACGCAAGCATTTCCCCCCTCCCCCGCCACCGGCCACTCTATGTCAGCTGCCCAGAGACCCTCTATGGCCAGGGTGGAACACCACAGAGATGAAGCAAGCATTCTGCCAGGCTGCTCACGCTGCCTGCTCTCAGTGGCCACCCCACCCCCCGGGACTGGGGGACTCAGGCGGGGATGAGAGGACTGGGAGCTGCCATCTTGTGGCTATGGGCGCCACCATCTTTGTGAAAAAGTGACGGTTAATTTGCATATTACTCTTTTATTAGATAGGATAATTACACTTCAAAATTACTTAGATGCAAATTTCCCATCTAAGGCTGATGGGATCAGGAGAAAAATTAGAAAGTCGCCAGAGTTTATTCAGATGAATACACAATTGAGAATATCTTTGAGGAGAAAGTAGTTGAAAATTTCTGGGAGCTGGTCTCCCAGACTAACCAACATCAACATAATCCTTGATTTTTAAATTTTACATGACATCAGCTGTCAACATCAGGATTAATACTTGCTGCAGCAGAGGTCACTGCTGGCAGGTGCCCACCAAACACTGGTATTCAGTTTTATTTGGACTGAGTTGGAAAAGAAGAGACTGCTTTCTAGAATCCACCAGAGGTAATGCATTGTAGATAAAGATGATAACACTGGTATGAATGCCATAAAACACAATTTCTGCCAGTTGTTGTAACTAGGTTTAAACATTTTTAAAAAGGGTCCTGTGGTCAAACAAGTTTCAGAAATGTTCATTCAAGAAAAGTTAAACTAGTTTCCTTGCTACAGGAATTCTCAGAGCCTTCCCTACGCTGATGTGTATTGTGACCCTCCTAGAAAGAGCTAGGATACACATCATTTTCCACACTTATTTGGCCTCAGAACCATTTTGTTTTTGGATCAGTACATGGAACAACAATTCATTGGAACTCATGTATGTTGGGTAATGCTATTGCAAAGAGCAGGATTAGATTCAAAACAGCATTTTAGGCTTGCATTTTACAGATCACTGATGATGGTGTTTGTTATTGAATGTTTGTCTCCTCAAAAATCATATGTAAAAACCTAATCCCCAATGTGAGGGTATTTGTAGGTGGGCATGAAGCCACCCCCCTTTGATTACACCCAAGGAAAAGGGTTACTTTCTCAATTAATTAGGAGCATATTGTATTAATAAGAAACCATTTATACTGGCACATCCTATTGGTATTTGTATGCATGTTCAGATCCTGGCCTTGCAAATTCCTCGCTATGTGAGATTGGGCAAGTCACTTAAACTCTCTCAGCCTCAAATTCTCATTTGAAAATTGGGACAATCATAGCCTCTACCAACAGGGTAGTTGTGAAAATCAATTGAAGTAATACATGTAAACCAGTGGGGTAGCTTAATCTATGCCACTTAATATTATATTATAAACTTACAATATAAGCTTCTTGAGGAAAGTAACTGAGCCTGATTCTCTTATGTGTCCCTGGAACTTAGCTCAATCTTCTGGCCCTGGCAGGCACTTATGTTTTTGAGTGAATTACATGTGATTGGTCATGCTTCCTTTCCTCTACCATAATGCCCAATTGTGAAGCCAGAGTGAAGTTACCCTCCCTACCAGGCTAAACATAGAGATCTACCTATAGTTCACCACTGCCTTTTAGTTTCAAACACAACTGCTTGGAAGTTCAAGAATAAAATGAGTTTTAATTTTAAAAATAACTCAGAAAAGAAAAAACAACTCATTAAAGCACAAATGAAATCTCACTATTGTACATTGTTTCAATCCTGAGTCATATAAAAATTAATCAAAATGTCTCCTTTTATATACAGCTATCTACATATTTTTTTCCTTTACTGTTACTGACTTATTTTCAAAGAGTAAATGTTATTCCCTTTATGATAAATTGATCAAGACTGCCACCTATTCATTATTTGGCTGAAATGCCACACACATTGTAGTCTTACCATACCCACTAAAATCTAACAAATTCCTTCTGAGAAGCTACCATTCACCTCAATCCAGTGAGCCTATCTGGGGATGAGCATGAGCATAGGAATCCAGGTTAGAGATCTTGTTTTCTGATGTAGAGAAAAATATAATTCCATTCTTACTGAGATAAATACAGATGTGTTTAAGGTAATAAAATCATATTTTAGTCATAAACCCAAATATTAAAACCATATCTGTGCTTGTTGTTGTCCAATTGTTATTTCCAGATAAAACACAGGATGGCAAGTAAAATTTAAATATCAGAGAAACAATGAATAATTTTAAAAATACAAGTATGTTTCAAATATTGCATGGGACATAATTATACTATATTAAAAAGTTTTCATTGTTTATCTGAAATTCAAACTTAATTGCAAACCCTGTAATTTTATTTGCTACATCTGGCAACCCTACTCCAGTCCCCATTTACTCTCCACCTTTGGGCTTCCAGCTCTGTGTCCTAGGGAGCTAATCACAGATTGCAAAACTTGGGATCCCCTTGCCCTCTGACTTTCATTTGAGTTTGGCCAATGGGAAGTACTGAAATGAGATATAAGGGTAAAAGGAGAAAGAAGCCATATATTTATTCCCCCACCTCATGCTTCTGGCAGTGACTACATTCATCATTGGCCGTAAATCCTGGATGGTACTCTCTATTTCATGGCCTCAAGTTCTCTTTGGGTTCTGGTAATCCCATTTTTTCACTTGTCCCTTTGGGCTTAGGGATGGAAAAGCTACCCACAGTTACAGATTCATGTTGCTTCAGCCATCCATTATGTATCTTTAATCCTGCCCATCATTCTATAACTATTATCTTCATGCAGTGGTTTACAACTAAACTCTTTGAATATGTCATTTATTTCCAAATTGATACTAGTACACTCTTGAAATGGCATAGGATACCTCCACCACATGAATCACTTTGAATCCATAAAATTAAGGAACCTATAAACCCAAACCATATTGTTTTTGAGCATAAGAAATTTTTACCTTGACTTCTGGAGAGTGGCAACAGCATAGAGGCATAAAGCAGCCAGGTGGACTCTGGGGACTATAAATAGCACAGTAGGTATATGGAAAGCATGTATTAGAAGATATGAGCTGGAGAGATAGGTAAGAGGACCCCATCCTGTAGGTCCTTGTGTTCTATACATTAAATAATAATAATAATAATAATAATAGGAAACATATGATTCTTAATGTGTACCAGGCACTATTCTAAGTGTGTGTGTGTGTGTGTGTGTGTGTGTGTGTGTGTGTGTGTGTTTCACACAGTAATCTCAAAATAACCCTATGTGGTAACATTTTTACCCTTATTTTACAAGTGAGGAAACTGAAACACAGAGAGATTAATTAAGTTCACATAATGATTAAATGGCACAGCTGTGATTCAAACTCAGGCAACTCAAGCTTAATATTTTTAAGTAATGGAAAGCACTTTTCAACAATAAACAGTTTTTATGACCCTACAAACTGTGTCTACAAGGAACTTACTAGAATGCCAACTTCATTTAATCCTTCATTTGTTAAAAAAAAAGGACACACTTTACTTCAATTGGTATTAGGTACTAAGTTAAATGCAATTCAATATTAATGTTTTCTAAAGTTAATTTAACTTTAAGCAAAACAATGTCAACAATGATTACTGCATCTCATTTACTTATATGTTTAAGCTTTTACACTAGATTTTTACAAGCTGGTGAACACTGACAAATTATTTCTCCCACAGAACTGTAACCACACATTCCAAGACAGTATAAATATATGCTTGAAATAACATCAATATACATCAATAGTTTATCAATTACATAATAAAACAAATTACCAATTATTCCAATATTAAATTACACATCTCAAAAAGCATATAAAATATTAGATGTCTACCCAATTCATTAGCAGAAACTCACTTTTTTTGCAAGAGAGGGTGGCAAAGAAAAATAATCACACTTCAAACAAAAATAAGTTGGTAAACAACTTTAGAATATATGAAAAATTCAAGAATTTCAGAATTTTTATGATTAAGAATTGTTTTAGCTACAACAAAGCATGTCTACCTTTAAAAAATATTTACTAAAGAACATATTATACATGTTCCACACAGGACAAAGGGAACACTTTACTAAAAATACTTAATAGCCCCTCCCATTCTTTTGTCAGGCCTTCCTTATAAGCTGTACCCGCAAGTGCAAACATTTAAATTAACTTAAAGCTTTTTGTCTTGAAACATAAAAGACGTGCTTCTGTGCAATGTAGACTTTCACAAATGAGACTTTCCATAATAGCACAAAATGAGGTTTATAGAAATACATTAAATAATCACTAAGACTTGATATACGAGTAAAAATAAAAAAGTTGATCAAACCTAATGTATACTTGTTTGAATGTGGGAGATATAAACATAAAGTGATCAGGAAAATAACCATAGAGGCCCTACTTTCTGTTTGAAATGTCCTAAGGGATAAACCACATAAGGTCCAGAGGGTTCATAGTTCCTGGTATTTTAGTTCTGTATGATACTAAAAATATAATAGTATTGTGCTGGGTATTTTGGCACCTAATCTTTCTAAATCTCTTATCTATATCTATATCTATATCTATCTATCTATCTATCTATCTATCTATATATATATATATATATATATATAAAACCCTAATATGCAAATAAACTGAACGGTGGAACAACCGGACAACTGGTGGCTATGACATGTGCTGACCATCAGGAGGCACACACTGAACATGGATGGCATAGGCCACAGCGGGATGGTGGAGCACGTGAGTCGGGGTGCCAGATCAAGGCGAGGCACCAGTCACTATCATTGGGGCAAGACTCTGGTGGTTACTAAAAATTCTTTGCTCCCACATGCCATGGTCCCACCCGGTGCTCGCACTTGCTATGGCACTGGAGCTGCCACTTGCACCCACTGCTGGTGCCCGGCACCAGCCCCTATCACTCAGCACCATCAGCAGGTATCAGCGGCGGCTGCCAGCCCTAATCACCCCCTCAGGCTTCTCCACCTCCCCCTGCTCCTGAGGGGTGATCGGGGCCAGCAGCTGCCTCTCACACCCGCTGCTGGTGCCGGCCCCAATCGCTCTGTGCCACTAGTGCATGGAAGCGGTGGTGGTGGGAGCAGGGCTTCTGGCAGAGAAGGGATGGGGACTGCTGCAGGAGGGGCTGGGTGGGGGTGCAGAGGATGGGCTGAGACCGACCCCTGTGCCCACAGCAGCCTCACGGCCCACAGTTCCTTTCAAGGTGCACGAATTCGTGCACTGGGCCCCTAGTATATTGATAAGATTCTGGTATGGGAATAGATTTAAAGACATAACTCAGTATTGCATGATTTCAGGAAAAGTCAATTGGTACAAATAATAAGCACATTTTAAATGTTGAGCAGTAAGAATCTTTTGTTAAGTGTCAAAATAGGTTGATCAGAATTAAACATAGAGGCTGTAATTCTGTCATACTTGTGGACCAGTAAAACTGCTTTTCAATACTTCTATGGAAGCATCACTAGAGTTATTCACCAAGCCAACATGTTGGCTAACATGTATGACAAATTAGGTCTTATCTCTAAATTCTACTTCCAAGGCAATGGCATCAGGCACCCGTTTTATTGAATGCAACAGTTGTTTCTATTACCATCGGAGTCTTTGAAGTGCAACTGTATTTTAGGACAATACTTCTCCAAATACGGAAGTTGCTTGTTGTTAAAAGCTCCATGCTGCTTTTGTTTTATGAACTGTACTGCATCTTCATATTTCATTCCACCTTTGATTAATACTAGAGCAACAAGCACTAGAGCTCAAGGACTGCAACACAATGAGCAGCAATACAACAACCAGGTTTTTCAGGAACCTTAATTTTTATAAGACTCAAGCAGTCATCAGCAATCTGGTTAGATGGTGGTACACCATCACCAAAAGGCCAATCAAGAACATGGATTCCTTCTTTCTCCACAAGAGTAGTGTCCTAAGTTGCTTCACATACTCTTACTTATTGTGGTAACCCCATACTTCTTAAGCTCCTCTATGAATTTGTTTAAGGTTGCATTGGTTGGATTGTGATAAGAAATCTCTTGTTCTTGTATGTGACTTCCACAGGAGCTGGGTGGTTCATTTGAGCTATGATAATTTAGTTAAAATACACTCAATAGGGTTATGAAAGAATTTAAACATTGAATACAGAAATGATACAAAGAAACTGACTCTACTTCAATATTCTCCACTTGAAATTCCCAGTGCTTTGAGTGAAGTTGTGAGTAATGGAAAATGAAATGAACCTCCTGACAAGAAGCAACAATTCTTCAATCTAGTAATATTGAGGCAATAAAAAGGAAGTGCACTGAGGCTTACCTCATCCAGGTCAGAACTCTTATAAAATGATCTGCAGATTTCAGTTCAACACTTCTGTGTCCAGGTTAACCACTCATATGGTGGTTTCTTGGTGGAATAGTGATGAATTTCTACAGTTCACTTGTCTACAAAGAAGTCGTGCTGTTCCTGGCAATAATCTCCACTGCCCTTCAGAAACTCCATAAATATGTGACCAAGAATACCACAGAACTGAGGGATATGTTTACTCACGAAGATTATGCCTAATCATGCAGCTGGTCCCCAGGCAGCAGCAACACAGATGGCAGCAGGGGTGGCAAAGGTTGCAGGGCAGGGGAGGCTTTGCAAATGGCGGTGGAGGCACCAGACTCTACTATGCCAAAGATTAATATTCTTAACCACTATGCTTTTACTATGTTCCAGACATTGAGGAGATAAAGGAAAAAGATGAGATCTTTGCTCTCAAGGATGACAAAGCTTAAGGGGGAAACAATCTCAGAGGCATGTACTGTATTTTTCCATGTATAAGACGCCCCCATGCATAAGACGCCCCCCTAACTTTTCCAACCCAAAATTAAGAAATCAATATTTCAAACATAAAACACATTTTTATTTAGTAATTACCGCAGGTAATGTTTACATACTAGTACTATGATATTATGCAGCATATCACTTTATTCAGCCTCTGTTGCATCACTGCTCTCTTCTTTATCACTATTAGTTCCAGACATATCAATTTCTTCAATTTCTATTGTATCACTGCTGTCTTCTGAATCAATGTCTATATACGTGAGATCATCCTCATAAACTGGTGGCATTTTCTGAGCTAACTTTGTTCGTGTTCTCATGGCCAACCCTTCTCTCCTCATGAAATGGAAGCACCATGTTGCCTTTCCTGTAAAATCAACAATGTTCATTTCACTTGCAAACATTCTTGCCTGATATTGAATAAGCTTGGTTGACACACATAAGCCACTGTGGTGCTGCTCCATAATCCAAGTCTTAAGCCTCTGCTCCAAGTTTGTCCATTTTGCTGGTTTTCCTCTTAAGGCCTTATTATTTATTTATTTATTTTTGGCATCTTAAGGAGTTGTTCTTTCTGTTTTCTCCACTGTCTGATCATATACGCAGTGGGAGGAAGTCCAAATTGTCTCTCTGCAGCTCTATGCCCATGCTCTTTTGCATAGCTGATTGCATTCAGTTTGAATTTTGCAGAGTAAGACAATCACTTACCAGTATTTGTCTTTTTTTTTTTTTTTTTGGACATCTTTATGGGCTCAGAATGCTGTAGTCCCTGTTGCATCTGTGCACTCTCCACCTCCACCTCCAATTACAGCATCAGCTGACGTCAATAGCAATAAGGCTTGTGATTGGAGGAAGCCTGTTTGACAAGGTATGGGCAGCTATGCACCCACATGGCTCCCTCCTTGGCTGACTTCCGTGTATAAGACACCCCTAGATTTTCAGTCTAACGATTTTAGAAAAAAATAGCGTCTTATATATGGAATAATATGGTATTTATAGGACAATGTGATACTGCAAAACCCTCTCCCTTGCTTTAGATTTCTCTTACTTTAAGCCAATCCCTTTTCAATCCACCAAATCTTAGCTTGTTGACAATTCCTCTAATAGCCTTCTTTTCTGTTTACAATCTGGTGCCTGCTACTTTGAACAGAATAATTTGCATGTGCTCGCTGGTGTGCATAGATGATAGATCCTCATGTGCTTTGGCCACTAAGCATTATACCACTGGCTCTTCCTGCTCCAGACTCTAATCAACCCCTCAGGTACCCATCCCTGGCCCAGAACCACTGGCTGGCCAACTAGCTTCCTCCCCTGTGAGAAAGATATTTGTACATTTTCTGTGAACAACTAATTCCACAGGAACTCTTGTTACCATAGCAACAAAAATAAGTTGACAACTGCTTTTTAATCCCTTAGCCTGGTGAACATGGAAGTGACAGAGAAAAACACAGACCTTCTTTCTGAAGTTGGATGAGGAGGGGTGAAGCTGCTCACCCTGTGCTTCTGAGGGCTGAAGTATCATCAGCTTTGTCCCCTGTTTCCCTGTAGAAAGAAAAATATGAGCAATGTGTAAAACTGCCTCTATTGTTTTAAGCAGCCTCAATTCTTTATGGTCACCAGGAAGCATATTTTGGTGGTGGTGGTAGGACTGCAAATTAAGTAATTTGTGCTTTATTTACAAGGTCAAACAAGACAATGATAATAATAATAAGAACTAACATTTGCTCACCATGTGCCAAGCACTGTACTAAGCATATGTTATTGTTTTTCTTTAACCTTCAAAAGTTTTTACAATGTAGATATTATGATTCTTCCCCATTTTACGTATGCAGAAAGTGAGGATCAAAGATGTTAAGTCATATATCCAAAATGACACAGCTAATGACTGGAAGCAGTAGGGATTCAAACCCAAATCTGTCTGACCTCAAAACCCATGTTCTTAACCTCTCTTCTGTATTGAACAATCTCAAAATTCCTGCTGGGAGAAATACACAGGGATTTTGTTCAATTTGGGAGTTATTTGATGATACTGCCTGGGAAAAAATAATATAATTAGTTGATGGCTCTGCCTAGGAAAGGGAACAATTATGTTCTGTGCCTCATGCTTCACATGGTGGATACTGTGTCACACCATGTAGACCACCTGGGGCATATAGTCCCAATATGCTTAATTTGGGGATATGCTACAGCCAGCCAGTATCAGAAGAACCTGGGTACTTCAGTCCTTGATCCAGACAGAGTGTACTTCCTAAACTGGCCAATGCACATATTGGCTGCTAGTCATACTCAAAATGGCTGGACTTGCTAGTGGATTCTGGGGTATCGACCAGTTTGGTGGCCCAGTTCATTTCAAGCCCCCATCCATGGATAGGTAGGATAGATGGAGCAAGGGGAACCTGCCCGTTGTAAGCCACCCTTGTATACTTAAACTTGAAGGATTGTTCAGAGTGAATAATGTCACCATCCACATTCTTATCAGCCTTCTGTGGCTGGAAACCCACAATGTTCCACTCCACTATATATGTGGGCAGCAAATGGACATTTAGCTGCTTAGCATCCGCATCTCATTCTTATGTTTGGCAAATCTCCCACTGTTGGTGTCAGTGGGGGTGGCAGGGCTCCAGATCCCTTGAATAAGATTTGAAAGCAAGATACTTACTCTTCCTGACCATGGGATTAGGTAATTGAGATATAATCTGTACTAGACCAATCAAATACCTCAATCTCTGAAGCGAATGGCACAAAAAACAGGGGTATTTTGGAAACTACCCAGTGGTGGGAGCAATAGCAAGAATATCACCAATGAGAACATCAACCTAAAAAATTTCTTCTTGGAGCATGACCTTAAATGGTCAGGATAGATGGACACTTGTGGCTGGGGAGCCCTGTCAGTCACAGGTCATCCTTGAACAGCCCAGCTTGAGGAAACCTTCAAGTTACTGTGGCCAATTTATATCTACCTCCCACATTCCACATTATCTTTGGTTTTACCTGGCTGGAAGCCCACAATGGACCACTCTATTATGTACTATGTAGCAAGGGATGTGGTTGACTGCCCAGCATCTATACTCCATTCCTAAATTAGCTGGGACTCTGACCACTGAGCTTCACTTACTTTTTGTCACACCCTGGTTTGCCAGCATTGACATTGATTCCTAACATATTTCCCATAAATCCTTTCCTTCTTAACTCAATCAGAACTAATTCTGTTATTTACATTCAAGAATCCTGACTAGGCTTTGCAGATGCGGCCCCCCCGAAGCTGCCTGTGACCTGCCATGGTGAACCCCACCATGTTCTTCAGCATCACCAATGACAACAAGCCCTGAGGCCAGGTCTCCTTAGAGCTGTTTGCAGACAAAGTTCCAAAGACAGCAGAAAACTTCCGTGCTCTGAGTGATGGGGAGAAATGATTTGGTTATAGAGGTTCCTGTTTTCATAGAATTATTCTGGGATTGATGTGCCAGGGTGGTGACTTCACACAACATAATGGCACAGATGGCAGGTCCATCTATGGGAGAAATTTGAGAATTAGAACTTCATCCTGAAACATACAGGTCCTGGCATCTTGTCCATGGCAAATGCTGGACCTAACACAAACAATTCCGTTTTTCATTTGCACTGAGAAGACTGAGTGGTTGGATGGCAAGCATGTGGTCTTCAGCCAGGTGAAAGAAGGCATGGATATTGTGACAGCCATGGAGTGCTTTGGGTCCAGGAATGGCAAGACCAGCAAGAAGATCACAATTGCTGACTATGGACAACTCTAATAAATTTGACTTGTGGTTTATCTTAACCACCAGACCATTCCTTCTGTAGCTCAGGAGAGCACCCCTTCACCCCAATTTGCTTGGAATGTTCTATAATCTTTGTCCTCTTGCCAGTTTATTGGGTTCCATAATTTTCTTACCCCTTCCCAGTGTAGCTGGATTGTAGAGTTAAGTTTATGATTATGAAATAAAAACTAAACAGTTGTCTGTCAAAAAAAAAAAAGAATCCTGACTAGATGGTCGGAAAACCTAGCTTTGCATCTGATGATGCCTGTATGACTCTTTCCCCAACTCCGTGACATTCCTGGAATCTTGAAACAAATACTCTGAAAATTGGCAGATTATTTTGAACTAAGAAAACGGCATTTTCCCACCCCAGTATTTCAATTAACTTAAGGGTATATTTACTTTCCATTTCCTCCTTTCCCCTCCTCCTTTCTTCCAACATTGCTCCCTATGCCAGCCCACAATTAAAACTTTAGCTTAGATTTCTCCCCCGCCCTCCCTGCCCAGGAACTTTCTCTCACTGAGCATAGGCTGAATAAGGTGGTCCTCTCCCCCAGGGCCTTGAGATTGACTATTTTAGCACACTATTACACTGGTGTAATTTTATATTTAGCTTACTTAATTGACTTTCATATGAGACTGGTTGCTCCTTAAGGGCAGAATTGTGTCCGATTCATTGTTATATTCTTATATGACAAAGGACTGTGCCATACAAATACCTCCAAATAGAATCACTGCCAGAGTCAGAAGGCCAAATCCTCTGGAATAATATGAAGAAGCATTCATCAGATTCTCAGCCTCCTTTGCTGTTCTGTTAAGCAGAACAGGGAACTTCAACTATGGCAGGACCGTTGCAGCCTTCACATCATAATCTTTGGGGGCTATATTAGTTTTCTCTTGTTACTGTAACAAATTACCACAAACTTAGTCTCTTGAAATAACAAATATGTTATCTTACAATAGTAGAGGTCAGAAGTCCAAAATGGTTCTCACTAGATAAAAATCAAAGTTTCATCAGGGCTATGTTTCTTCTAGAAGCTCTCAGAGAGAATCTATTTCTTTGCCTTTCTAGCTTTTAGAGGCTACTCACATTCTTTGGCTTATGGTCTTCTTCCTTTATTGTTTGTTAAGTCAGCAATATAGCATTTTCAAATTTCTCTCTCACTCTGACCCTCCTACTTGGTACATTACAAGAACCCTTGTGATTAGATTGAGTCCACACAGATAATCCAGAATAATCTCCCCACCCCAAAATTTTTAGTTTAATCATACCTGTTAGATTCTTATTGCCATGTAACAGTAACATATTCACAGGTGCTGGGGATTAGAACATGAACATTTGAGGGGGAAATCATTATTCTGCCTATCAAAGGAACCATTGTCTGTCAATTAAACCTTTGTCTATCAGAAACACCTAGAAGAACCTCAATGCTCACAAAGCTGGATCTCTGGATGTGCCTAGAATTTGCTTGTCAATGAGTGAATGCATATTTTCCAGAAGTGTCAAAGTTGATCAAAATATCTCATGATGTCTCTGGCATAGTTTATACTATTTTTCCTGCCTTATTGAGATATAATTGACAAATAAAATTTTAAATATTTAAAGTGAACAATGTGAAGATTGTATATACGTGTACACTTTGAAATGATTAGCAGGATAAAGTTATTAACACATCCATCACATAGTTAATTTTACAGTATTATTAATTATAGTTAGCATGCTGTACATTATATCCCAAAACTTACTATCTTAGTACTAAATGTTATACCCTTTGTCCAATATCTCCATATTTCCCCCAAGCCTCTGGTAGGACATGCTTACCCTTTTACTCTGTTTCGATTAGTTGACTTTTTCTTCTTTCATTCCACAAATAAATGAGATCATACAGTATTTGTTTTTCCTTGTCTGTCCTATTTAACTTAACATAATGTCCTCAGGGTTCATGCTATTATAGGAAATGGTGGGATTTTTTTCTTTTTATGGCTAAATAATATTCCACTATATATATATATACCATATTTTATTTATCAATTCATTCATCTATGGACACTTAGGGTATGTCAATATTTTTGTTATTATGAACATGAAAATGCAAATTTCCTTTTGAGATACTGATATTTTTTCCTTTGGATATATACCCAGAAAGGGTATTGCTGGGCCATATGGTAATCCTAAGAAATATTTTTTGTTAATTTTGAAAGAGAGAGGAAAGGAGAGGGAGAGACAGAGAAACATCGGTAGGCTGTGTCCTGCACACCCCCTACCAGGGATCAAGCCCAAAACTCCGGGTATGTACTCTGACTGGGAAACAAACCAGAAAACTTTCCATGCTTGGGCCGATACCCAACCAACTGAGCCACACTGGCCAGGGTGGTAGTCTTATTTTTAATTCTGGGGGAGTAATATACACATTATGGGAGTCCCAGAAGGAGAAGTAAAAAAAAAAATGGGCAGAAAACTTTTTTTAACTGTATGGAAAAGTAATCCTGGTTATTCTAACATATGCCAATTAATATACTTACTGGTTTCTGGGTGCAAAAGCAACAGAATTACTAAATAAGTTTCACAGGAAATTTCCTATAGAGAAGGCTGTCCACTTTAAGAATGACAGGAAACTGAAATGGAATTTAGGAAAACAAAACTAAAACAGAAACAAGCATAGGGCTGTTCTGAGGACTATGAGATGTTTCCCCTTCCCTTTGTTTTATTTTTAAAATTAAATCTTTATTGTTGAAAGTATTACATATGTCCCCTTTTCCCCCCATTGACCCCTTCTATCCTGTCTCCATTCCCTACCCCATACCTTCAGTGGGCAGAAAACTTTAAAAAAAATAATGGCTGAGAACTTCCCAAATCTGGGGAGTGATATAAACATTCAAATACACAAAGCTTATACAGATTCAACCCAATGAGGTTCTCAATGAAACACAAAACTGACAAAAAATTTAAAAATAGAGAATTTTGAAAGCAGCAAGAGAAGAGAATCTTCTCACAACAAGGGCACTCTTATAGGCTGTCCCATGAGATATCTCAGCAGCAATCTTGCAGGTTTCTAATGAGAACAGGATTCACATTTGTGTCACTAGTTGCTATAGTCTGACTCTCTAACACAGTAACTATACACAATGGGAAATCAATAGATGTTTGTTCAATACATTAATTAATGCAACAACTAACCCATTTAAATCACCTTACCAGTAATGCCTACAACAGGAAAGTAAAGTGAAATAAATACTATTATTCCCATCAATGTCATTGCCAATTGTAATATATGACTTACTTCACTGGGAAGGGTATGGACCAGAAATTAAAACAATAAGCCTCCCTTTTCTAAAAGGCCTTGGAATATATTTCAGCCTTTCATCGAGGAAGGCTAGGCACATACTACCTTTCAGGGGTTGAGACTAGAACATAGCAATCTCCTTTGGTTCTGTGCCTTTAAGCCAATTTGGTACTTCCAAAACCTAGGGGTCATCAAAAAAACAAACAAAAATAACCAAACATCATCAGGCCCTTCTTTACTTATTTCAGATTCCCTCTCCCCACTTGTAATCAATCTCCCTTCCATTTCACAGCTCTTAGTTCTGATATTTCCCATATTTCTTGCTTTATACATTAGTATTTTGCATATATGCTTTTTTGTGTGTGTGCTCCTAATGTTAAGTTTGATCTGTAGGACATAGGCTTGGACTTGCCCCACTGGTTCTCTCTACTTGTGGCTACATTAGATAATGTACCCTCTATATTATTCAGGGTTTTTATGGTTATAGGTGTGTGTGAGATGAGAGAGAGAGAGAGAGAGAGAGAGAGAGAGAGAGAGAGAGAGAGACCCATCCCATTCAAATCAGCTTCAAACATATAAAATGGTTGAAATGCTATACCCATGGTTTGATCTCTGTCTTTATCTCATTGTATCTCTTTGCTCTTATTCTGCCTGCTTAGGGTCTACTTTTCAAATAAGCTTTATTCACATGTCACGGAAGATGGCTGTCCTCACATCTGCCCAGTTTAGCAACTACAGAGGATAAGGGAATCTTTCCTGCTAATTACAGGAGAAAAGTCTCAGGAAGAATTATGATTGGCCCTCTATGGTTAATAAGATTATTGAACCAGGACACTTCTCGGCGGCTGGTGCGGACGCGGAGACCATGCCATCTTGAGAAACAGAGCTGCCTGAGACTAGGATCCTGGCTTCAAACACAAACCAGGACCCTGCAGCCACTGGGGACAGAGCACTGCTATCACAGCTTCAGACCAACAAACAACAAGAATCCAGATTTCCCAGGAGATTTCCATGAGTCAAAGAGCCTATCCCCCTCCCCGCAGGCTCTCGGATAGCGCCATAGTAACTGATAGACCCACCCTTCACCCAAGCTGCAGAGCTTTGTGCAGGGAAATGCTCCCCTTTAGGGAATTTGGCACGCGGGACAGAAGCAGCTCCCCTTTGGGGAAATCTGACAGTGCGCACAGAGGGCTCCCCTTTGGGGAATTTGGGGGAATTTGGCTTGTGGGTCACAGATCCCCTTCGGGAAATCTTAGAGAGCACACAGAGGGGCTCCCCTTTGGGGAATTTGGCATGCAGGACAGACTCTGCTCCCTTTCGGGGATTCTGGGAGAGTGCATGGAGGCAGCTCACCTTCAGGAATTTGAGAGTGTGTGAAGCCCTAGCCTGTTTGGCTCAGTAGAGAGAGCACACACAGGATGCAGCTCCACTTCAGGGAATTTGGCACGCCGGACACAGCTGCCTGGGATCCCTGACTCACAGCGCATTCACACTAAGAGCCAGTGACCCCAATTGTTGGTGCATGCACACACAGGGACCCTGATTTTCAACAAGAAACTGCACAAGGCAACAGAGACTCTGACACTAGATTCCTGGTGCAGACAGGAAAACTCTGACTCCTGGCACATGCTAAGGATCTCATTTTCGGCACATACCAACAGTGTGGTGCAGACAGGGCCCCTGATTCTAAGTGTGCACATGAGACCACACGGAACACTGGGGACACTGACCATGGGCAAGTCTGGTTGCCACCAATCTAAGGCAGCCACACGTCCTGGTGTCAGAGCACTTCAGTGAAACTCGGGTGGAGCAAAGTCCCCACAGCACATGGCCCAGGTCCACGCAAACTGAAGCTTGAGCTTTCTGGTGATAGTCAAAATGGGGAAACGAAATAACTCACAGAGGAAAGAAAATGTGGAGTCTCCAAGAAAGGAAATTAGTGAAACTGAAGCTTGCAACATGACCGAAAAAGAGTTCAGAGTAATGGTCGTGGAATTTATACACCGGATGGATGAGAAAATCAACAACTTATGCAAGAATCAGGAAGAAATGAAAAGTGATATAACTACAATCAAAAACACCATGGAAAGTTTCAACAGTAGACTACAAGAAGCAGAGGACCGAATTAGTGAGTTAGAAGATCAGATACAGAAACAAGCTCAATCTGAACAGCAATTGGAGAAAAAATTAAAAAGCAGGAGGAAAGCTTAAGGGAGCTTCGGGACAACATGAAACGAAGTAACATGCATATAATAGGGCTGCCAGAAGGACAAGAAGATCAGCAGGTATTAGAAAATCTATTTGAAGAAATAATGACAGAAAACTTCCCAGATATGGGAAAGATAAAAGTTACGCAAGTACAGAGAGTCCCAAGCAGGATCAACCCCAAAAGACCCACACCAAGACATGTCATAATTTCAATGGCAAATATAAATGATAAAGAGAGAATCTTAAAGGTGGCAAGAGAGAGACAGATAGTTACCTACAAAGGAACACCCATCAGATTGTCAAATGATTACTCAACAGAAACACAACAAGCTACAAGAGAATGGAAGGAAGTATACAAAGTGTTGCAAAGCAAAGGACTGAATCCAAGAATACTACATCCAACAAGGCTATCAATCAAAATTGAAGGGGAAATCAGGTCCTTCGAAGACAATAAAAGGCTCAGGGAGTTTATCACCACCAAACCAGCCATGCAAGAAATGCTAAAGGGAATACTGTAAAAAGAAGAAATAAACAGGTAAGAAGGAATACAGACACAAAAATAGATATGACTACAAACAAATACCTTTCAGTAATAACTTTAAATGTAAACGGACTAAATGCTCCAATCAAAAGACATCGAGTGGCTGAATGGATAAAAAAACATGACCCATATATATGCTGTCTACAAGAGACCCACCTCAGAACAAGAGACTCACACAGATGGAAAGTGAAGGGATGGAAAAATATCTTTCAGGTAAATGGAAATGAAAAAAAAAGCTGGGGTAGCAATACTTATATCTGACAAAATAGACCTCAAAGTAAATGCCATAACAAGAGATAAGGAAGGCCAATTCATAATATTAAAGGGAGAAATCCAACTAGAAGGAATAATTCTGGTAAACATATACGCACTCAATATAGGAGCACCCAAATACATAAATAAACTCCTGGAGGATATCAAGGGAGAGATTAACAGCACTAAAATCATAGTAGGAGACTTTAATACCCCACTATCACCATTGGACAAATCCTCTAAACAAAAAGTCAGCAAAGAAACAGCAATCCTAAATGACTCACTAGACCAGATGGAATTAATTAACACCTTCAGAACATTTCTCCCCAAAGCCACAGAATATACATTCTTCTCAAGTGCACATGGGTCATTTTCAAAGATAGACCATATGCTGGGTCACAGGCAAATTCTCTTCAAATTCAAGAAGATAGAAATTATATCAAGCATCTTCTCAGATCACATTGACATAAAACTGGAAATCAACTACAATAAATACAATCCAAAGAAATCAAACACATGGAGACTAAACACATGCTATTAAACAAGGACTGGGTCACCAGAGTGATCAAGGAAGAAATAAAAAACATCATGGCAACAAATGACAATGAAAACACAACAATCCAAAATCTATGGGACAAAGCAAAAGCAGTCTTGAGAGGGATGTTCATAGCTCTACAAGCCTATTGCAAAAAACAAGAAACAATGGTCATAAATTACCTAACACTACAACTCAAAGAGTTAGAAAAAGAGCAGCAAGAAAAGCCCAGTGTAACCAGAAGGAAGGAAATAACAAAGATCAGAGCAGAGATAAATGACATAGAGACCAAAGAAACAATACAAAAGATCAACAAAACCAAGAGCTGGTTCTTTGAAAGGATAAACAAGATTGATGGACCTCTAGCCAAGCTCACCAAGAAGCAAAGAGAGAGGACCTAAATTAACAAAATCAGAAATGAAAGAGGTGAAATAACAACAGACCCCGCTGAGATACAAAGGATTGTTACAAAATACTACGAAAAACTCTATTCCAACAAACTGGACAACCTGGAGTAAATGGACATATTCCTAGAAAAATATAACCTTCCAAAAATCAATCAGGAAGAATCTAAACAGCTCAATAGGCCAGTAACTATGGACAAAATTGAAGCAGTCATCAAAAAGCTTCCGGCAAACAAAAGCCCGGGGCCTGACGGCTTCACAGAAGAGTTTTACCAAACATTCAAGGAAGAACTAAAACCTATCCTCCTCAGACTATTCCCAAAAATTCAAGAGGAAGGAACACTTCCAAGCTCCTTCTATGAAGCCAGCATCACCCTAATACCAAAACCAGATAAGGACAACACAATGAAAGAGAATTACAGACCAATATCCCTCATGAACATAGATGCCAAAATCCTCAACAAAATTCTAGCAAATCGGCTCGAGCAGTACATCAGAAAGATCATACACCATGACCAAGTAGGATTTATCCCAGGAATGCAAGGATGGTACAATATCCGCAAATCAATAAACGTGATGCATCACATAAACAAATTGAGAGATAAAAATCACATAGTCATATCAATTGATGCAGAAAAAGCATTTGACAAAATCCAACACCCTTTCTTAATAAAAACTCTCAACAACGTGGGAATAGAAGGATCATACCTCAACATAATAAGAGCTATATATGATAAACCCACAGCAAACGTCATACTCAATGGACAAGAACTAAAAACATTTCCCCTAAGAACAGGAACAAGACAGGGATGCCCACTCTCACCACTCCTGTTTGACATAGTACTGGAAGTATTAGCCATTGCAATTAGTCAAGAAGAAGAAATAAAAGGCATCCAAATTGGAAAAGAACAAGTAAAGCTGTCTTTATTTGCAGACGACATGATATTGTACATAAAAAATCCGAAAGACTCCGTCAAAAAACTAATAGACTTAATAAATGAATTCGGCAATGTAGCAGGAAACAAAATTAATGCCAAGAAATCTATGTCCTTTCTATACACCAATAGTGAACTTACAGACAGAGAGACTAAAAAGGCAATCCCATTTACCATCGCACCAAAAAAATTAAGATACTTAGGAATAAACTTAACTAAGGAGGTAAAAGACCTATACACGGAAAACTACAGGACACTGAAAAAAGAGATAGAGGAAGATGTAAACAGATGGAAGAACATAAAATGTTCATGGATTTGTAGAATCAACATCATTAAAATGTCCATGCTTCCCAAAGCAATCTATAGATTCAATGCACTCCCCATTAAAATACCAATGGCATATTTCACAGATCTTGAAAGAACTCCCCAAAAATTCATCTGGAATAAAAAAAGACCCCGAATAGCCACAGCAATCCTGAGAAAGAAGAATAAAGTAGGAGGGATCTCAATACCAGATTTCAAGCTATATTTCAAAGCCACTATTCTCAAAACAGCCTGGTACTGGCACAAGAACAGACATATAGATCAATAGAACAGAATAGAGAATCCAGATATTGACCCAAACCACTATGGTCAATTAATATTTGACAATGGAGGCATGAACATACAATGGAATAAAGACAGTCTCTTCAATAAATGGTGTTGGGAAAATTGGACAGACACATGCAAAAAAATGAAGCTAGATCACCAACTTACCCCATACACAAAAATAAACTCAAAATGGATACAGGACTTAAACATAAGACGGGAAACCATAAAAATACTAGAGGAATCCACAGGCAGCAAAATCTCAGACATATGCCAAAAGAACTTCTTCACCGATACTGCTCCTAGGGCAATGGAAGCTAAAGAGAAAATAAACAAATGGGACTACATCAAAATAAAAAGCTCTTTTACAGCAAAAGAAACTATCAACAAAACAACAAGAAAGCCCACTGTATGGAAGAACATATTTGCAAATGCTATCACTGATAAAGGTTTAATCTCCAACATCTACAGGCAGCTTATACAACTTAATAAAAGGAAGATAAATGATCCAATAAAAAAATGGGCAACGGACCTAAATAGAATCTTTTCCAAAGAAAACAGAAGGAAGGCCAAGAGACACATGAAAACATGCTCAAAGACACTAATTATCCGAGAGATGCAAATCAAAACAACAATGGGGTACCATCTCACACCTGTCAGAATGGCTATCATCAACAAATCAACAAACGACAAGTGTTGGCGAGGATGCGGATAAAAAGGAACCCTCGTGCACTGCTGGTGGGAATGCAGACTGGTGCAGCCACTGTGGAGAACAGTATGGAGTTTCCTCAAAAAACTGAAAATGGAACTCCCATTTGACCCAGTAATCCCACTCCTAGGAATATATCCTAAGAAACTGGGAACACCAATCAGAAAGGATATATGCACCCCTATGTTCATAGCAGCACAATTTACAATAGATAAGATCTGGAAACAGCCTAGGTGCCCGTCAGCAGATGACTGGATCAGAAAACTATGGTACATCTACACAATGGAATATTATGCTGCCATAAAAAAGAAGGAATTCTTACCATTTGCAGCAACCTGGATGGAATTGGAGAACATTATGCTGAGTGAAATAAGCCAGTCAATGAAAGAAAAATACCACATGATCTCACTCATTTATGGATAATAAAGAACATTATAAACTTGACCAAAAAGTTAGATATAGAGGCAGTAAAGCATTAAACAGTCTGTCAAATTACAGCAGGAAGGTTAGGGAGAGGTGGGGAAGATAAGAGATCAACCAAAGGACTTGTATGCATGCATATAAACATAACCAATGGGTGCAAAACTCTGGGGGGTGAGAGCATATATGGGAGTGGGGTGGGGGGCAATGGTAAGATATATACACATATAATACCTTAATAAATTGAAAAAAAAGAAAAAAAAGATTATTGAACCAATCCCTTAATTTGGGGGTACTTTGTGAAGATCTAGGCCACATTCACAGCCAATAGCTTAGGGTGGCAAGTAGGTAGCTGTAACTGTGGTTAGTAGCTATTCTCAAACCACATAAAGTATAGGAAGAGTGCTCCAATAGAACAAAATGTTGTTATTAGAAAAAGGATGAGGGAGATAAGAATATACCTCTGACAAAACATCAGCTTTCACTCTCCTCTAAAATATTCAATACATTTGTTTACAAAACCAGATCACTGGATTGATCAAGCTCACACATGTATTAACATAAATAAATAAACAATTAGTTTTCCTTAAAGGGTGTGGTACAGAGCAGACAACATGGAAAGGATACTCAATAACTGAAGGAGCCTTAATCATGCCAGCCAAAGGAGTCCTGAGAATCTCCAAGATGTTCTGAATTTCCCTTCTCCATTTAGCAGATGTAGCAGGAATGAAGATAAGGAATCTAGAAAGATAGTACTTTAATTCTACTAGAAACAGCATGGAAGATTACCTTTTGCTCTGCAGTTGCAGTCAGTGAATGACCTACCTAAGTTTGGGATTTTATAGGTGTAAAAGTATTTGGTGGTAGCAAAGTCAGCAGGCTGACCATAGGAATAGCTGAACTGAAACAGAAATAAGGCACACTCACTAAAGAGGAGCGGAAACTGTCTAGTCAGTTGTCTGTGTGGACAGTGAAGTATTAGAGGATAATGACAGCACTTAGGACAATGAAGAAGGTTGGGAAACTTGAATGAATATGGTGAACAGACTAGGAAGTTACTAAAGACAAACACAAGGAAGAGTAAGAAGTAATAGAGCTAGACAGCATGTGCCTGAAAAGAGAAGAAACTTTGTATATCAGTGGAAGAATATTAGTTAGAAGTCAGTGATACTGGAAATCTACTGTTTTAGTTTGCTAGAGCTGCTGCAGAAAAGTACAACAAACTGAGTGACCTACTAGTAAACAACAGAAATGTATTGTCTCATAGTCCAAGGTGAAGTCCAAGGTCAAGGAATTGGCAGGGTTGGTTCTTTCTGAGGCTGTGAGGAAAAGATGTTTCTCCAGGCTTCTCTCCTTGGCTTGTAGATGGCTGTTTTCACCTGGGGTCTCTTCACATTGTCTATGCATGTCTCTGTGTCCAAATTTCCCCCTTTCCATAAGGACATCAGTCAGACTGGATTTGGGCTCACACTCATGACCTCATTTTAACTTGATTACCTTTGTAAAGAATCTGTCTTCAGTGTCACCTTCTGAGATAACTGAGAGTTTGGGCTCCAACATATTTTTTCAGAGGACATAGGTCCACCCCAAATACACCCTTTACCTCTCCTTCAGGAAGGGAGTCTTACTCTTCAGTCTTCCTTAGCAGTGGTTTTTAACCTAGGGCTGCATATTAAAATCACCCTGGAGGTTTTAAAAAATCTAGATGCCCAGGTCATACCTCAGACCATATAAACCAAAATCTCCAAGGAAAATGCATCCTAACAACAACATTTTAAAAATCTCCTTGGGTATTCCTAATGTGTGAAGTTGAGAACCACCCCTTATAAAACTGAGAGATATCTTGCAAAGACACAGCCGGATTCCAAGTAGTCTGCCAGGCAGTGTACATTTATTCAGCTTACTCCCAGGCAACACTGGGCCCAATTATGAATTTTTATCATCTAAAATGTACATTTAATCATAGATCACAGAGGGAAAATCAGTTATGTATAAGAAATAACTAAGTAATACCCTGCATATAACTTAATCTCTCTTCTCAATTTCTATGACTTTGAATGGACTGCCTGATAGTGACATCATAAGGCAAATGAGAAGAAGGGTGGCTCTGATTTTTCAATTTTGAAATAAATGTGGTTATGGACACTAGCCTTCAGAACACTTTTAGAATAAAAGTACAAAAGATTGTTAAATAAGCACTCTTTATCCCATTGCCATGGCTAAGGGCCTATGCCACCTCAGCCAATGGAGACACATCATGAGCATGCTCATATAGCTAAGTATTTTCCTAAGAAGCTATGTCCCCACAAAGCAATATCCTACATAGCATCTACTTCTAACCCAAAATCATGAGTTGGTAAATGACTAATGTTCAAGAAAACTTTCTGCATATGAAATGAAAGAATCCATGTCTCTTATGACTACATAACAGAGTAATATGATGTACAATGAGAAAGAAAAAGTGGTCAAGAATGAGCTGCTTAAAAGGCATCTAATAGGGGACTTCTTATTTTTTAAAATTTATCTTTATTGTTGAAAGTATTACAGATGCCCCTCCCCCCTTTTTCCCTGTTGATCCCCTCAACCCCACTCCTGACCCCTCCCCAGGCCTTCACCACACTATTATTTGTGTCCATGGGTTAAGCATATATGCATATAAGTTCTTTGGTTAATCTCTTCCCACCCCACCCCTTTTCCTTCTGAAATACATCAGTCTGTTGCATGCTTTAATGTCTCTGTATCTATTTTTCTCATCAGTTATTTTGTTCTTTAGATTCCACAAATAAGTGAGCTCATGTGATACTTGTCTTTATCTGGCTGGCTTATTTCACTTAGCATAATACTCTCCAGGTCCCTCCATGCTGTCTCAAAAGGTAAGAGATCCTCCTTTTTTTACTGCTGCTTAGTATTCTATGGTATAAATGTACCACAGCTTTTTTTATTATTATTATTGATTTTTTACAGAGAGGAAGGGAGAGGGATAGAGAGTTAGAAACATCGATGAGAGAGAAACATAGACCAGATGCCTCCTGCACACCCCTTACCAAGGTACATGCCCTTGTCTGGAATCGAACCTGGGACCCTTCAGTCCGCAGGCCGATGCTCTATCCACTGAGCCAAACCGGTTTCGGCAACCACAGCTTTTTTATCCAGTAATCTACTGATGGGCACTTGGGCTGTTTCCAGATCTTAGCTATTGTAAATAACGCTGCTATAAACATAGGGTGCATATATTCTTTCTGATTGGTGTTTCAGACTTCTTAGGATATGTGTAAGAGGGGACTTCTTGTGACTTTCTCTCCTGCAGTTAGAAAAAGAAATTTCACACAGACATTCTCTGATATTAGCCCATCCACCACTACACATTATAAACCTGAGCATGAGGAAATTACAAAGAAGGAAGAATATACCATCAGGAGAGTATATTAGCAGACAGTGGATACAGTTGCATTTGGCCTTTTTGTTTTCTGAGTTCAGGCTTGGAGGTAAGAAGAAGCCACAGCGCCCTAGCCAGTTTTTATCAGTGGTTAGAGTGTTGACCTGCAGACTGAAGGGTTGCAGGTTCCCATTCTGGTCAAGGCCACATATTTTGATTGCAGATTCAATCCCAGCCCAGGCGGGGCACATGCGGGAGGCAACCAATCAATGTTCTCTCTCACACTGATATTTTTCTCTCTATGTCTCTCCCCCTCTCTTCCATTCTATCTAAAAATCAATGGGAAAAAAATATCCCCAGGTGAGAATTAATGAAAAGAAAAGAAAAAGAAGACACCACACAAAGGGCATCCAATATAGTCTTATTAATCTGGTATAAAGCTAAAGGAAACTCCCTTTTAATCATTACTCTTAGGTAACATAATACCTATGAACTAATATGCTGATATTTGTTTATTATTTTTTAAATATTTTTCTTTACTGATTAAGGCATTACATATGTGTCCTTATCCCCTCATTGCCCCCCCCAACTCCCCCTCCTGCTTGTGCCCTCACCCCCCTGGTGTCTGTGTCCATTGGTTAGGCTTATATGCATGCATGCAAGTCCTTTGGTTGATCTCTCCCCCTTACCCCCATCCTCCCCTGCCTTCCCTCTGAGGTTTGACAGTCTGATCCATGCTTCTCTGTCTCTGGATCTGTTTTTGTTCATCAGTTTATGTTATTCATTATATCACACAAATGAGTGAGATCATGTGATATTTATCTTTCTCTGATTGACTTATTTTGCTTAGCATAATGCTCTCCAGGTCCATCCATGCTGTTGCAAATGGTAGGAGTTCCTTCCTTTTTGCAACAGCGTAGTATTTAATTGTGTAGATATACCACTGTTTTCTAATCTACTCATCTGCTGATAGGCGCTTAGGCTGTTTCCAAATCTTAGCTATGGTAGGTACATTGTGCTGCTATGAACATAGGGGTGCATATGTCTCTTCTGATTGGTGTTTGTTGTTTCTTTGGATATATTCCTAGAAGTGGAATTACTGGGTCAAATGGGAGTTCTATTTTTAGTTTTTTGAGGAAATTCCATACTGTTCTCCACAGTGGCTGCACCAGTCTGCATTCCCACCAGCAGTGCATGAGGGTTCCTTTTTCTGCACATCCTCGCCAGCACTTGTCATTTGTTAATTTGTTGATGGTAGCCATTCTGACAGGTGTGAGATGTTACCTCATTGTCGTTTTGATTTGCATTTCTCAGAGATTATTAGTGAACTTGAGCATGTTTTCATATGTCTCTTGGCCTTCTGTATGTCCTCTTTTGAAAAGTATCTATTTAGGTCTGTTGCCCATTTTTTGATGTTGATTCTTTATCCTAAACATTTTACATGCATAATATTATTTAATCTTCAGAGCCCTATAATGTGTATTTTATTGTAGTTGTTATTATGTAAATAAGAAAACTGAAATTGATTGCTCAATTAGTAAGTGATGAAACAACATTTGAAGCCAAGACTCTGGACTCTTAGCCAACATTTTCTACTGCCTAAGAAACACTTTCTCCATGTGTTCTTTTCCATCTCTGGGATATGTGTAAGATACACTTAAGGGAGATGTATATCCCCATTTAAAAACTACAATGTCCATGTATAAAAACTGAGGGATGTAGAACACATATTCACTCAATTTTATCCCTTTGTCCAGCATTCTCCATTGGTTTATGACCCTAAGTAACAGTCAATGAAAGCCCAAGCCAACTCATTGTGTCCTGAGGACAAAGGTGTACCAGAGGTTTTACCACAGGAAATGAAAACAGTATAAACAAGTAATTGTGCAGCTATTTAGTCAAGGAACAAAATCAGGGATTAGAGCCAAAGCAGTTATTTTAAAATCAGGTCTAAGGCAAAACCATGCACCAGGTTGAGAACCTCAGAAATATATTAGGAAGCAGAGGGCAAAATTGGCCTAAGTAAGCCACAAGGAGTACAAATGTTCTGGAGGCCCATTTTTATGTGAAATAGCCAAAGCTGGAAGTATTAAATTAAATATTCTGGTAAGAATCACAGCAGGTATAATAAAAACAACCAATGCTGTGTGTATCTACTCTTACTAGAGGGAGAGTAGAACTTAACTGAGAAAATACGATTGGACAAAATTTAGCTTTGACTTTCAAAATACATATTTTATTTTTATATTTTAAACATTTACTTATATAATTGTGGTAAGAACACTTAACATGCAATCTACTTTTTTAACAAAATTTTAAAACTCATGAACAGAAATTATAAAAAACAGGTAGAAGGATATATAAAATGACAAGATGCCTTGAGTTTACTTAACTCCAAACCCTCAAGTGGGAAAACAATCTTAGAGTAAGGTTGAGAAAGCATGGTGCTGCACAGTAGAATAGAGCCTGGATCTATAGATATAATTTCCTGCATGTCAGAGAAAGCATGGGAGTGGATAAGCAGTTGGGGGGAGATGATGGAAATAGAAGGTGCTGACCCTTAGAGAAGCTTTAGGGAAGTCCTTATTTTTTCATAGCAGCTGACTCCACAGTGAACTCTGAAGCAGAAATGGCTCTTTAGAATTACCGTGACTTGAGGCAAGGATGCAGGTCTTTATAGTCCAACATCAGTCAGTCATTGCATGTGTGTGGAAGTCTAGGAGGTCAGCCTAACCTTGGGTAGAGCAGCTTTCTCCAGATGAAGAAAATTACTAGATAGGACTGATGACTGAGCAGTATGCCCAGTAGTTGGAATACAAGTTCTTTCACTCTGGAAGTGGTCTCACTGTCATATTCCATCTTCCACTAGTCTACATCTTATGGTGCTCAGATCTAGTTCTTCATATAAATTCCGGAAACAACTCCTCCAGGATTCTGTTGGGACTCTATTCCTGGGGAAATTTAGAAGAATAATGTTAGATAAACTGCAGTGCTGCTGCAACTGGACTCAAGGCCATAATGATGTTCATCTTCTCCCTCCTCTACTACCAGTTCTAAATTTTCCTCTCCCCCAATTAACAACTCTGCAAGTCTAGATGGTTGATTGGTGGCATGACCCAAACCATCCCTTAGTGGTCACCATAACTTTTTCAGGCCATAGATGCAACATTTGTCTATTTATCCTCAAATTGACACTCAAAATTGTACCAAGAAGTGTATCATCTAGGTGTCACACATATTCATCCCTGTCCCCATTAGATAATAGTAGCTCTATGTTCTTTCCTAATGATCAGAGTCAATTACCCCTGTCAAAACAGTGACTTCTCACCTGCTGGTGCCTGGCACAAGGATACCAAAGTGCCTAAACATCAGTTGTAACTTTAGTTCAATGAGAGTCTCGCTGCATTCCAAGATGGTAGCATCATCTTTTGGGGACTATAACATCTAATCCCACAGAATCTATAATTACAAAGATGGGAAATATAACTATCCTAATGTGAATTACTGGAAGTGATGATAAGCAGGGACACTCATACTTATACACTTTGATTGCCAGACTCATGTATTCCACCAATTGGGAACACAATGTCTTATCAATGTCTTTTATTAAGAGTATATACCATGAGAGACAAAATAGTGGCAGAATAGATTGACGTGTCCCGAGCCTTGTCCGGGAGAAGATAGAATGAACAACTAAATCGAATAACATCCTCCCCGAATTGGCAAAGTAGACACAGCTGGTGAGACAATTTGCAGCCAGGAAGAGGAGAGGACACCTGGAGAATGGTAAAATCATGGATCTGGGCTGGGAAGAAGTGCGAGACCTCCAAGCCCAGAGGGTCAGAGGGAAACTGCATGGCACAGAGGCCACGTTCCTTGGGTCAGCTACAGCATCTGTCTGTGGAAAGGAGGTCCGCAGGACTGCTGGTGGCAGGGAATTCTAGATCTGGGTCCACAGTCATGACAGACTGAGCCCAAAGGAGGTATTCAGGATGGCTGCCAAGACTGTGCAGTGCTGGGAGGAGAGGGGCTTGCAGAGGTGCAGCTCTTTCCCTTCTTTGTGGTCTTTGCTGTTCTTCACTGAACCTAGTTCATAGGACCTTTCAGATATGGACACTCACCCATGGCTGAGGTGTGGACTTGTGGAGTCTGGGGAGAGGCTGGGGATAAGACAGTGTCCGGGAGAGGTGGCCACGAGTCTGGTGCTGAGTCATACCTGACCCATGGGACCTAGGCAGTCATTTCTCCTGAAGAGATAGCCCCTCCCTGCGGTCTCCAGGAAACCAACACAGCCACACCCAGACTACACCCTGAGTGGTACAAAGGAAAAAAAAATCTGAATAGCCTTTGAGAACCCACAGGGACTGGCCTGAAGAGAGGCCTTCAGTCCCAGCAACAGGAAACTGAGAAGCCACAGACAGTACACAAGAATGGGATCTTAAACCAGCCAAAGGAATGACACTTCACTTTTTCATTTTTATTTTTTTTATTTTATTATTATTTTGTTATCTCTTTTTTTCTTTCTTCTTAATTCCCTTTTTTTCATTTGTTTCTTTATTTTCCTTTTGCATTATTCTTCCATCATTCTAATTTATTTATTTTATTTTTTATCCTATATTTTAATCAATTTTTTAAATTTATTATTATTATTATTATTATTATTATTATTATTATTTTCTCTTTCTCTTTCTTCTTATCCACTCATCCTCTTTCTACTCCCTCTATACTGAACTGAGGTCTTGTCCATATTCATCCAATTCTTAACCTTACTTTCTGTATAAAAGATTCTGCCCCCACCCTCTTTACTGGGAATTTGGTATTTGTAAGTTTTGGTTTACCTGTTTATTCTCTGGTGTTTTCCCCCCATATATTTTTTTTCCTTTTTCTTCTTTTTTCTTCTTTTTGCTTTTCTCTCATACCATTTTTTCTCTCTTCAATACCATTTGTGTTCTCTTTTCTCTCCCCTAATTCTCTTTTATCTGGTGGTCTCTTTATACTGGGGTTATCGGTGTCGTGAGTACATTTGTGTTTTGTTCCCTTTATGTCGTGTCTTGTCAAGGTGAATTGTATCCTATTTGGCCAATGTGCCAGAGAGTGAGCCACATAACCAGACACCCAGAGAGGAGACTCCATCCATGAACAGGTCAATAACATCCAGACCCAACTACAGAGGCAGGAAGAAGGCAGCAGTAAGGGAGAGAGCGTGAGTAAGTGAGGGAGCAAAAGAGGAGTATATGGTTGTGTGTGGGGTGTGTGTGTGTGTGAGACGGAAGCACGGTTAGATCCTGCACGACCTTTGGGAGCAGGCTAACCAGGCTTGCTTAACCAGGCAGCCTCTGCTACTGTTGCAAACAGTCCTGGAACAGCTGGCTCTTCCTCAGAGGCCTCAGGTTTTTGAAGGGGAGAGCTGCTGTGACTGGGATTCCAGCCTCATCTCCACCCAGGGTACCCTCAGATAACACCCTGGACTCTACAGCCACACCCACCAGGGACCTGCTACCTTGACTGTGGTTCCACGGTCACCAATACTCCAGCCACCCTCGGCTGAGGCTTCTGTGAGTTCTGAAGTGCACTCCCCTCTGACTGTCCCAACGTTTTAGCCCAGGGCACTGCGACCACGCAAGCAGCAGCCCCACAAGCAGCCCAACCCAGGCCGAGGAGCAGCCTGCCCCCATCCAAATAGCAACATCTATGTAAGCAGCCCACCCCAGTCCAAGGAGCAGCCTGCCCCTCTCCCAAGGAGCAGTAGCCACATGAGCAGCCCACCACCATCTGAGGAGCAACAGCCACGCAAGCAGCCTGCCTGCACTTGAGGAGCAGGAGCCGTGAGAACAGCCCGACCCCATCCAAGGAGCAGTAGACGCATGAGCAGCCCCACGTCTGAGGAGCAGCAGCCTTGCATGCAGCTCACCCTCATCTGAGGAGCAGTAGCTGCACGAGTAGCCTGCCCCTTTCCAAGGAGCAGCAGCCACATGAGCAGCCCACATGCTTCTGAGGAGCAGCAGCTGCGCAAGCAGCCTTCCCACAAAAGCCAGAGAAACCACCACTGCTGTGAACAGTGCCCACCAAAGGATCTGCTGCCAACTGAGGAGCAGCTGCTGCTACCAACTGAGGAGCACCTGCCACCCGAGGAGCCACTGCCACCTAAGGAGCAGCCCCTGTGTGACTCAACACCTAAATTCTTTGGTGAGAACAAAAATGGGTACACAAAGAACCCCCCAAATGAAACAAAAGGAGGAATCTCCAGAAAAGCAGCTAAGTGAAATGGAGGCATGCAATATGTCAGAAAAAGAATTCAGAATAAGTGTCATACAGTTCATAAACTGGATGGATGAAAAAATTAACACCTTATGTAAGAATCAAGAAGATATGAAGAGTGATATAGCTGCAATAAAAAACAACATGGAAAATTTCAACAGTAGACTAGGAGACATGGAGGACCAAAGTAGTGAATTAGAAGACTGGGAAGCAAAACACACCCAAACTGAAATATAAATGGAGAAAAAAAATAAAAGACAGGAGGAGAGCCTAAGGAAGCTTTGGGACAAAATGAAATGAAGCAAGATACGAATAATTGGGATGCCAGAATGACAGTAAGAGGAACACAGATTAGAAAATTTATTTGAAGAAATAATATCAGAAAACTTCCCTGATGTGAGGAAGAAAAAAGTCACACAAGCACAGAGTCCAAAACAAGATGAACCCAAAAAGACCCACACCAAGACATGTCACAATTATGATGGCAAATGTTCAGGACAAAGAGAAATCTTAAAGGCTGCAAGAGAGAGACAGGAAGTTATGTACAAAGATCATTAGATTATAAAATGATTTCTCAACAGAAACACATCAGGCCAGAAAACAAGGAAATTTATAAAGTGTTGCAAAGCAAGGGACTGAATCCAAGAATACTCTATCCAGCAAGAATATCATTCCAAATTGAAGGGGAAATAAGGAGCTTCACAGACAAAAAAATGCTAAGGGAGTTTATCACTACCAAGCCAGCAATGCAAGAAATTCTAAAAGGACTGGTGTAAAAAGAAGAAATAAAAAGGGAAGAAGGAACACAGGCATAAAAAATAAAAATGGTTACAAACAAGTACCTATCAATAATAACTTTAAATGTAAACAGACTAAATGCTCCAATCAAAAGACATCGAGTGGCTGAATGGATAAAAAACAAGACCCATGTATATGCTGTCTACAGGAGACCCACCTCAGAACAAGTGACACACACAGACTGAAAGTGAAGGGATGGAAATATATCTTTCAGAAAAATGGAAATGAAAAAAAGCCTGGGGTAGAAATGCTTATATCTGACAAAATAGACCTCAAAGTGAAGGCCACAACAAGAGATAAGGAAGGCCACTTCATAATACTAAAGGGATTGACACAACAAGAGGATATAACCCTGATAAACATATATGCGCCCAATAAAGGAGAACCCAAATACATAAAAACACTCTTGGAAGATATCAATGGAGAGAGTGACAACAATATGATCATAGTAGGGGATTTTAATACACCACTGTCATCACTGGATAAATCCTCTAGACAAAAAGTCAGCAAAGAAACAGCAATCCTAAATGATTCACTAGATCAGATAGACTTAATTGACATCTTCAGAACATTTCACTCCAAAGCCACGCATTATACATTCTTCTCAAATGTCTATGGGACATTTAAAAGATAGACCACATATTGGGTCACAAGCAAAGTCTCTCCAAATTTAAGAAGATTGAAATCAGATCAAGCATCTTCTCAGATCACAATGTCATAATATTAGAAATAAACTACAATAAAAATAATCAAAAATATTCAAACACGTGGAAACTGAATAGCATGCTATTAAACAATGATTGGGTTACCAAAGAGATCAAAGAAGAAATTAAAAACATCCTGGAAATTAATTACAATGAAAACACAACAATCAAAAATCTATGGGACACAGTGAAAGCAGTCCTGAGAGGGAAGTTTATAGCTCTACAGGCCTACCTCAAAAAATAAGAAAAATGGTAGTAAATCATCTAAGTCTATAACTTAAAGAATTAGAAAGAGAGCAACAAGAAAAACCCAGCATAAGCAGAAGGAAGGAAATAATAAAGTTCCGAGTGGAAATAAATGACATAGAGACAACAACAACAACAACAAAACTGTACAAAAGATAAATGAAACCCAGATCTGGTTCTTTGAAAGAATAAACACGATTGATGAACCTATAGCCAGGCTCACCAAGAAGCAAAGAGAGAGGACCCAAATAACCAAAATCAGAAATGAAAGAGGAGAAATAACAACAGACCCCACAGAAATACAAAGCATTGTTAAAAAATACTATGAACAACTCTATTCCAACAAACTAAACAACCTGGAGGAAATGGACATATTCCTAGAAAAATACAACCTTCCAAAAATCAATCAGGAAGAATCTAAACATCTCAATAGGCTGATAACTATGGAAAAAATTCAAGCAGTCATCAAAAATATTCCAGCAAACAAAAGTCCAGCATCAGACGGCTTCACAGAGGAGTTTCACCGAACATTCAAGGAAGAACTAAAACCTATCTTCCTCAGACTAATCCACAAAATTCAAGAGGAAGGAACACTTACAAGTTCATTCTATGAAGCCAGCATCACCCTAATACCAAAACCAGATAAAGACAACACAATGAAAGAGAATTACAGGCCAATATCTCTCATGAACATAGATGCCAAAATCCTCAACAAAATTCTAGCAAATCAGATCCACCAATACATCAGAAAGATCATACACCATGACCAAGTAGGATTTATCCCAGGAATGCAAGGATGGTACAATATCCGCAAACCAATAAACGTGATCCATCACATAAACAAATTGAGAGATAAAAATCACATAGTCATATCAATTGATGCAGAAAAAGCATTTGACAAAATCCAACACCGTTTTTTTTTTTTTAAATATATTTTATTGATTTTTTACAGAGAGGAAGGAAGAGGGATAGATAGTTAGAAACATCGATGAGAGAGAATCATTGATCAGCTGCCTCCTGCACATCCCCCACTGGGGATGTGCCCGCAACCAAGGTACATGCCCTTGACCGGAATCGAACCTGGGACCTTCCAGTCCGCAGGTCAATGCTCTATCCACTAAGCCAAACCTGTTTCGGCCAACACCGTTTCTTAATAAAAACTCTCAGCAAGATGGGAATAGAAGGATCATACTGTAACATAATAAAAGCCATATATGACAAACCCACAGCCAACATCATACTCAATGGGCAAAAACTAAAACCATTTCCCCTAAGAACAGGAACACGACAGGCATTCACACTTTCACCACTCCTGTTAAACAAAGTACTGGCAATACTAGCCATTGCGATCAGACAAGAAGAAGGAATAAAAAGCATCCAAATTGGAAAAGAAGAGGTAAAACTGTCCTTATTCACAAATGATGTAATAGTGCTCATAGAAAACCCTAAAGATTCCATCAAAAAATTAGTAGACTTAATAAATGAATTCAACAATGTAGCAGGAAACAAAATTAATGCCAATCTATGGCATTTCTATACACCAATAGTGAACTTACAGAAAGACAGACTTAAAAAAACAATCCCATTTACCATTGTACCAAAAAAATTAAGATACCTAGGAATAAATTTAACTAAGGAGGTAAAAGACCTGTACTCAGAAAACTACAGGACACTGAAAAAAGAGATAGAGGAAGACATAAACAGATGGAAGAACATACCGTGTTCATGGATTGGTAGAATCAACATCATTGATTCTACCAATACTAAACATACTATCCAAAGCAATCTATAGATTCAATGTACTACCCATTAAAATACCAACATCATATTTCACAGACTTAGAATGAACTTTCCAAAAATTCATCTGGAATTAAAAAAATAATAATAAAAAATAAAAATAAATTTTAAAAAAAGACCCCGAATGGCTGCAGCAATCCTGAGAAAGAAGAACAAAGTAGGTGGGATCTCAATACCAGATAGCAAGCTGTATTGCAAAGCCACTGTTCTCAACACTGCCTGGCACTGGCACAAGAACAGACACACATATCAATGGAATAGAATAGATAACACAGAAATTGACCTAAACAACTATGCTCAATTAATATTTGACAAAGGAGGCAAGAACATACAATGGAGTCAAGACAGTCTCTTCAATAAATGGTGCAGGGAAAATTGGACAGATACATGCAAAAAAATGAAACTGGACCACCAATTACACCACACACAAAAATAAACTCAGAATGGATGAAGGAATTAAACATAAAATGGGAAACCATAAAAATACTAGAGGAATCCAGAGGCAGCAAAATCTGAGATATATGCCAAAGCAATTCCTTCACCGATACAACTCCTAGGGCAATGGAAACTAAGGAGAAAATAAACAAATGTGACTACATCAAAATAAAAAGCTTTTGTTCAGCAAAAGAAACCATCAACAAAACAACAAGAAAGCCCACTGCATGGGAGAACATATTCGCCAATGTTATCACCGATGAGGGCTTAATCTCCAAAATTTACAGGGAACTCATACAACTTAATGAAAGGAAGATAAACAACCCAATCAGAAAATGGGCCACGGACCTAAATAGATACTTTTCAAAAGGAGACAGAAGGAAGGCCAAGAGGCATATGAAAACATACTCAAAGTCACTAATCATCCGAGAGATGCAAATCAAAACGTCAATGAGGTACCATCTCACACCTGTCGGAATGGCTATCATCAACAAATCAGCAAACGACAAGTGTTGGAGAGGATGCGGAGAAAAAGGAATTCTTGTGCACTGCTGGTGGGAATGCAGACTGATGTAGCCACTGTGGAGAACAGTATGGTGTTTCCTCAAAAAACTAAAAATGGAACTCTCATTTGACCCAGTGATCCCACTCCTAGGAATATATCCTAAGAAACTACAAACACCAATCAGAAAGGATATATGCACTGCTATGTTCATAGCAGCACAATTTACCATAGCTAAGATTTGGAAACAGCCTACGTGCCCATCAGCAGATGAGTGGATTAGAAAACAGTGGTACATCTACCCAATGGAATACTATGCTGCAGTAAAAAGGAAGGAATTCTTACTATTTGCAACAGTGTGGATGGAACTGGAGAGCACTATGCTAAGCGAAATAAGCCAATCAGAGAAAGATAAACATCACATGATCTCACTCATTTATGGAATATAATGAACAACATAAACTGATGAACAAAAACGGATCCAGAGACAGAGAAGCATCGATCAGACCGTCAAACCTCAGAAGGAATGTAGAGGAGGGTCGGCGTAAGGAGGAGAGATCCACCAAAGGACTTGTATGCATGCATATAAGCCTAACCAATGGACACAGACACCAAGGGGGTGAGGGCATGAGTGGGGGTGGGATGAGGGGGCAATGGGGCAATAAGGACACATATGTAATACCTTAATCAATAAAGAAAAAACATTATAAAATAAATAAATAAATAAATAAATAAATTTTAAAAAAGGGTATATACCATGGCCTGGAGGATAGTGCCCCATCTTACAAGGCACCAAGCTGGTGCCTTTAAGAGTCCAATTGTTTCTGAGTTTTATGGTATACTAGAGGCCTGGTGCGTGAAATTCGTGCATGGGGGTGTGGGTCCCCAATCCCGGCCTGCACCCTCTCCAATCTGGGACCCCTCAGGGGATCGGACCTAAACCAGTAGTCGGACATCGCTCTCGCAATCTGGGACCACTGGCTCCTAACTGCTCACCTGTCTGTCTGCCTGATCGGCCCTAACCACTCTGCCTGCTGGCCTTCTCATCTCCAACTCCCCCCCCCCCCCCGCCAGCCTGATTGCCCCCAACTGGTCCCCCCTGCCGGCCTGCTCACCCCCAACTGCTCTCCCCTTCTGGCCTGATCGTCCCTAACCACCTCTGCCTCAGCCTCACCACCATGGCTTTGTCTGGAAGGATGTCCGGAAGGTCTCCCAGAAGGTCTCCTGGTCTAATTAGCATATTACCCTATTATTAGTATAGATAATTTCATGGTAATATACTCACTGTTGCTGTGAAGAGGGTCACTCAGTCCCATGCAATGTTATGTGGGATCTCATGTCAATAGATCAAATGCAATTGCAGACTTGTAGGCAGGAAAGACTAACTCATACCAAGAATGTCTGTTGATTCTAGTAAAAATAAACTTCTGCCCCTTCCAGGATTGAAGGTGTTCAATATAGTCAAATTGCTATCAAGTAGGTAGTGGCTTTCCTCAAGAGAAGACATTATATTAATGGTTCAGAGTTAGTCTAAAAGGGTTGGCATTTTCAGCAGAAGTAGCAAGATTGATCTTGATGAGTGGGAGCTTGTGCTTTTGGGCCCATAAATATCCTCCATCCTCGTCATTGTGGCTATTCCTTGTATGCACCCATTTTCCAGCACCAGAGTGGCTGCTGACAAAGATTCACTACCATCATCTGGCCAAATTATTTCATCCACCTGATCATTTAATGTCTCTTCTGGAGTCTATGCTCTCTTCTGGTGTTTTTTTTTTTTTTTTCTTTATTGATTATGGTATCACATAATTGTCCTCATCCCCCCATTCCCATCCCAAACCCCTCCCCACGTATTCCCCTACCGCCCTGTTGTCCGTGACCACTGGTTAGGCTTATATGCATGCATACAAGTCCTTTGGTTAATCTCTCCCTCTTTCCCCCACCCTCCCCTTCCTTCCCTCTGAGGTTTGACAGTCTGATCGATGCTTCCCTGTCTCCGGGTCCGTTTTTGTTCATCAGTTTATGTAGTTCACCATTTCCCCCAGATGCATGAGATCATGTGATACAAGAAATACACTTATAAGAACCGAAAATGAGACAAGCCATAATGGTTATGCTGAGAGGCAAATGAATTAGTCTGTAGTGAGTTTCTTTCTGGGCCAACAGTTCTTTTGAGTTCTCTTCTGGTTTTAAACATGTGACACTAAGACATTCATACTTCATACCTACTACTAAAAGTCCATCCCTATGGCTCTACCCTTGACCTTCTGCACTTAATCTTCCATTCTTTTCCTTCCCAGGCTCCTGACTTGCTAACAAAATGACTTGACACTGTTGATACATCCATATACATTCTAACCTTAAGCTTCTAAACTTTGTTGTACACACAAAGTAGATGGTTAGATGCATCTCCCTAACTCTGCCCAATGGGAACATTTCTTCTTACTACTATCAATCAAGGCCACCTTTGAATGGGGTTGTACAACAACCTATTTGGTTGCCCTACATACCAAGATGACCCAAATATGACCTAATCTTGGCCTTTTCCCTACTCCATTGGCCATAAGTATGAATAGAGGTAAAGGAGCTGGTGTCATAATAGTGAATAACATGGGAGTCTGGGAAACCTGTTCATTCAGCTTACTTGTGCTCTCTGGCCCTGCTCATGCCCAATTCCAGATGTATCACTTTCAACTTATGATGAACTACTTGGCCTGCCCAAACTTTAAAATTAATGGGACAGATAGAATGCAGTTCGTGATGCAAAGCGCTGGTCACATGGTCACTTGATAACTTCTAGTATTCATTTGGTTTTTGTGGAGATGAGACTAGGTAATTAAATGGAAATCTATGAATCACCAACCCTGAATTCTTTGTTATTAAATGTGTCATTTATTTCTTTCATTCTAGTACTACCAAACAACATGGGAATTTTCTTTACTACCTTAGTCAAGTATAGTTATGTGGAGGTACATTTCAGAGTTTTCCATTTGGCCTTTCCTACTACAAGAGCTCTTACCTCACAGGAATTTTACCAATTCCCATGTGTCCCAGTTCTCATTATATACTTGGAAATAGGGGAATGATCAATGGGTGGGTCCATGGTCCTACCTTACTCCCTTTGAAGTAGTCCTAGGTCAAGAATCCATTTATTATCTGGCTTTCATTTATCCCCTCTCCAACAATGGGGCCATGATGATACTTTGGATTACTAGATATCAATATTAACTTGAACAATGTGTCCATTCTTCTTCAAAATGTCTGAGTGATTACCTTTTCCCAATATACAGTTCCCCAAGTAAGTGGCCATGTGTCCTTTTGGGGGAAGGACTGTAGGAATTCACACAGTATACATTTTCATGATATTCCAGTGTCTTTCCTTCTAAGGAACCAGCTTTTCCTTCAGACAGGTTCTGTGTCAGAAACCAGTCCTACATCTGGAAACTAGGCATAGGATTGGGCCCTTTTATATATTAAGGTAGCTTACCTCACCTTCCTTATCATTCATCTTTGTTGTTTGATTCTATATATTGAACAATACCTGGCTATAAATCTGTCTTGCACTAGGAATATTGTATGCAATTAACCATTTTCATAGCTCTGTGATGGTCAGGGCCCTTGACTGCTACTCTGACCTTGATGTTCATTGTGATAATTGCATCTACCTGGCTTCTGGAAGTTAAGTGCCAGTCTCTTTGATTATTTCAGAGTTCTATTATCTTATTCCATTGGTGAGCTCAGTTTTGTGACAGCCTCACCTACCATCAGTCCTGGCCTACAGAGAAGAGCAACCAGTGAACTTCTGATTAATGCTGACACATCTCTTACCAGTCCATTTTTTATTGCCTTAGTAAAAGGAGTATCCTTTGGGTTCACCTGTGGAACATAGTTTTCTATCCTTATATAAATATATCTAGGAGGCCAATATCTCTGGTTTTTTAATACTTTATTTTATGTGGGCCATCATTTTCTCAAGACTTCTAATAGTAATCTTAGTAATATGTTTACTCTGTGTCCCAGAGTTCTTGACAAATTGTTAATTCCTGTATCCTGGAAGCGTGGTTCCCTATTGTTAAACTCATCTTTATTCAACTGTATTTCCACTATTCTAGATTCATAATCTAGATCTTTCAAAACCTAGTTCAATACATACTTCACTGGTACATATAGCCATTAAATGCTAGCTAAGTCCTATATAGCTCCTTTGGGACATATTCTTTTTTTTTTTCTTTTTAGCAAGCATGTCCTAGCTGATTTATGTTGTGAGTGACCCTATGTATTATCCCAATTGATATAAGGTAAGATGGGTCAGATCTCTGGGAAGAAGAAGTTTTCTTCATAAGGAGAAGCCTCTGAATAGTCTTCAAATAAGGGGAAAGCACTATCCCTTAACAAAGTGGAGTGTCTCAGAAGGTTCCAGAGAATGTCAGGATTCAAAGTTTGAAATGTATCAACCCAAATGTCCCTATGTCAAGAATGTGGTATGACCTTGGATAAGGTCTTCAACTGAGGGAGGTTCTTAGAGAGTACTGGTAGCTAAGAACAGACAGTGAAAAGCCCTCCAAGCATCTAGGGAAATAGGTTCTTCAGTCTTGAAGGGGAATCTTGGTGGCAAAAGCCAAGCATTCTTTACTTCTGCCTTTTAATCAAACTTCTCAGGTGTTTCTGATGCACACTAAAGTTTGAGAAGAACTGCTCCAGGAGATCAAATATACACTGAGTGGCCAGATTATTATGATTTCTGAACGCATAATAATCTGGCCACTCAGTGTATATCCTATATAATAAAAGGCTAATATGCAAATTGTCCCCTCAACCAAGAGTTCAACCAGCAGGCAGGCCAGCCAACCGACCATGTCCTCTCCCCCTGGCCAGGCTGGCTGGACCCCACCCATGCAAGAATCCATGCACCAGGCCTCTAACTTCTAATACATAAATACACACACACACATACACTGAGTGGCCAGATTATTATGCGTTCAGAGATCATAATAATCTGGCCACTCAGTGTATATTTGCCTCCACTTACTTTAACACACTTCTAGCCTGGCCAGTGTTGCACAATGGTTGAACATCTACCCATGAACCAGGAGGTCAGGGTTCGATTTCTGGTCAGGGCACATGCCTGGGTTGCGGGCTCAATCCCCAGTAGGGGATGTGCAGGAGGCAGCCAGTTAATGGCTCTTTATCATCCATCATTGATGTTTCTCTCTCTCCCTCTCCCTTCTTCTCTCTGAAATCAATAAAGAAAACATAATTAAAAAGCCATATTTCTGTAAGTGTTGAAATCTCAGGCAAAAATTGAGGACAATATGGGATTTCAAAAATACACACTTTTTTATGTTCAATAGTATGCAAATAGTGAATGTAAATCAATAAATCAACAAATAACAAGTGCTGGTAGGATGTGGAGAAATGGGAACCCTAGGGCACTGTTGGTGGGAATGCAGAATGGTGCAGCCACTGTGGAAAACGCTATGATGTCTCCTCAAAAAATTAAAAATGGAAAAGTGATCCCCCTTCTAGGAATATATCCTAAGACTCTGGAAACACCAAACAGAAAGAATATATGCACCTAAATGTGCATAGCAGCCTTATTTACAATAGCCAAGATTTGGAAATAGCCTACGTGCCCATCAGAAGATGAGTGGATTAAAATCTGTGTTACAGCTAGCATGGCTGTAACAAAGAAGGAATTTTTACCCTTTGAGACAGAATGGATGAACCTGGAGAGTATTATGCTAAGCAAAATAAGGCAGTCAGAGAAAGACATACACCATATGATCTCAATAATATGTGGAATCTAATAGACAAAATAAACCGACAAACAAAATAGAACCAGATGCATGGATACATGGAACAGACTGACAGATGTCAGAGGGGAGGGGTGTTGGGAAGGACTAGATCAGTGGTTCTCAACCTTTCTAATGCCGCAACCCTTTAATACACTTCCTCATGTTGTGGTGACCCCCAACCATAAAATTATTTTTGTTGGTCTTAGGCTCTACAGCAGCGGTTCTGATGGTCTTAGGCTCTACAGCAGCAGTTCTCAACCTGTGGGTCGCGACCCACAGGTTGAGAACCGCTAGCAGGGTCACCTAAGACCATTGGAAAACACAGATATTTACATTACTATTCATAACAGTAGCAAAATTACAGTTATGAAGTAGCAACAAAAATAATTTTATGGTTGGGGGTCACCACAACATGAGGAACTGTATTAAAGGGTCACGGCATTAAAAAGGTTGAGAACCACTGGACTAGATAAAAGAATGTGAAAAGATTAGCCAAAGAACATGTATGCATAACCCATGATACAGACAACAGTGTGGTGAAGGCCAGCAGAGGAGGATGTAGGGGTTGGGTGGAGGTGGGCAAAGCAGGGGATGGGAGGGGAGAAATGAGGGACATCTGTAATAGTGTCAACAATTTTTTAAAAAGTTTTAGCAATTTAAAAATTTGTTTCTAAAAGTAAATTGTTGCTTGAATTCTACATGGAATTAGGGTTTCTTCATTAAGCAAAATTAGAACAGAGTTTTCATCCCCCAAAAATCTTATTCTCTAACCTGTCATTAAATCTGGAAATTACCTGGAAATGTCATTTTGATAACATATATGATAGCCTTTATAGCAAGCATGTCAAACTCACGGACCATGGGCTGCATGCGGCCCACAAGGAATATTTTTGCAGCCCAGTCAATATAATGGCATGTAAGAAACGTTTTAATAAAAATTTCATAACTTAATTTTTACAATATCCTGTTACACATAATTATTAATAACGAACTACAATGTTCGCTAATGACTGATTACTGTAATCGCTTTGCATTCATTTCCCTTACGCGCCTTATGCACAGGCACACCATTTCTCTCCACTAATACTTGCAGTGAATATTTTAGCAGCCCATTGACTTGTCATTAGTCTTGTACTGACTTGTTTGGTGTGCGCAACAGGAAATATTTCGCTTTCAGAGAACAAGAAAAATAGGTTTATTTGTGTTACACTTATTAATTTGTGTAGTTATTCAGTGTCTGGTAAGTTAATGTTCAAGAAAAATATAAATTTTTATTAAAATGTTCTATTACTTTATGTCAACAATTACTCATTTATTTCAGCCCTTTGTATTTAGCATGTCTCTGTCAAAATAAACCTATTTTCCTGTGAAAATTAAAGCTTTTGTGTGTTTTTTTTGTGTGTGTTTTTTTGTGGCCCACATAAACTTAAACCATGTTTATCTGGCCTGGGTTAGCCTTTGAGTTTGACATGCTTGCTTTAGAGTCTCGTCTGCCTACATTTCAACCATAGGTTTTCCTCTGTAATCACATATTCTCTTATTTGACCACTAGTGGGCACTGTTGAGCTTCCTAACTTAAAGCTCTGATAAGATGGTGAAGAGGAAAAAAAAGAGACAGGAATGAAGGAATAAAAATGAATACAACAACAATCTTTCTACAATCCTGTGTATTCATTCATGGTGTAACATGATAATACATGTTTATGTCAATCATGTTTCTAATAAAAACAAAGTCAGAAACAGCTAAACTTGCATTGCTCATGGAGAATATTTTTACAGCAGGGAAGCACTGCTTGATGGCTAATGACATAACTAAACTACAAAACAGTATTCTATTCCTCGGGGAAATAATGTGCTTCCTTTTTATGAAAAATTATTTTTGTTTTTCTAGTTTTCTTTTCTTCAGAATACATCTTTGTTATGAGAGTTTTGACAACCTGTTCATCAAGTTTCAAACCAAATACGAAAAGTACAAGATAACGAACTATCACTAAAAGGCGAGTTTGTGATCAGAATTTGGGTGCAAAATACAATGAATGAATTTTAAGTAATTTATTATTTATTTCATTTTACTGAATGAAATTTTGAGCTCATCATGTGGATTATAAGAACTTCTGTAAAGAGAATCCAAGATCATTTTATTCTCTGAGCTATTGTGATATTGTGGTAGCAATCACTTCATAATGTTGGAGGCACCATCTATAATAGTAAAAGTGTAATACGTAAATTGACCAAACTACCGAACAGCAGAACAACGGTCCGGATGACCTTCTGGATGACCACGCTGTGACACCCACTGGCACCAGGCCAGCTGAGGAGGGTGCGATGCGATTGATTGGTCAGGGGCCTGGCCATCACCCCATGATTGCCCTGTAGAGGGAGGTCCAGGCCACTGGCTGGCAGGGCAATAGATCAATCAGGAGGCTCCACGATTGCCCCAAAGAGGCATGTCCAGGCCACTGACCGGCGGGCTACAGCAGGTGCGCAGGGCCTCCCTCTGCAGGGGTGATTGATCACAGGGCTCCCTGACTGTGAGAGGGCACAGGCTGGGCTGAGGGACCCTCCACCCCAAGTGCACAAATTTTGTGTACTAGGCCTCTAGTTTTTTAATAGGAGGATTATTAGCCCTGGAACAAAATCAAGGAATGAACTCCATTCCTGCTGCTTACTTGCTGCCTGACACTGGGCAAGTTGCTAGACCTCTCTGATTCTCCATTTCCATATGAATGGGGATAAATAATACATCCTAGTAGATTTACTGTGAGAATTAAGTGAGATTAAGCATTGGTGGGAAAGCCCAGTAAAATTCCTGGTGCAAAGGAGATTGTTAGTAAATATTAGTTTTATTTACATCACATAAAAGAAACCAGAATTAGAGAGCTCCTCTTTTGTCTTTCTTTTTTAAAAAAAAATATATTTTTATTGATTTCAGACAGGAAGAAAGGAGAGAGAGATAGAAACATCAATGATGAGAGAATCATTGATCAGCAACCTCCTGCATGCCCCCTACTGGGGGTCAAGCCCGCAACCCAGGCATGTGCCGTTGAGCGGAATTGAACCTGGGGCCCTTCAATCCACAGGCCAACACTATCCACTGAGCCAAACCAGCCTGGGCAAGCTCCTGTTTTAAGATGGGGCAAAAGCCCTGGGCTTTCAAATGAGCACAGACATCAGCAATCAATGGGTGTCAAATGCTTTTCCCTTTCTAGTATATACATTCCATGAAGAAGACTCTGAATGTGTTTTTGCTTACTATTAGATCCCCAAACTACGTGGTATATATATTGAGGGCTTAATCCATATTTATTGAATGAATGAATGAGTACATTACTGAAATACAGAAAACAAGCGTAGTTCCTGTGACAGGGAAATTGTACTCTTATAGCAATTAAGAAGTGATAGTGATAAAGTACTGCAGGATGTTATGACAATGCTAAGCCATGCATACATAGGAACTTGTTGACTATACTTAGCAATGCTTTCAATAAGTTCTCCAGATCGCCAATCCAACTAGGTTCTCATATGAGAGTCAAGGGAGGCCTAGAATCCGACAGGGTCTCCCTCCTACCTGCAGACTTTGCCATGTTTGAACACTACCTGCAAGCCATCCTGCAGTGGATTGCCCCACTACCTTAAATATGCCACACTTGAGAAATACAAGATCATCCAGACATCAGGTTCTTGGGTTTCATTTTCCAAAAAGAAAATTAGCCAATGTACCAAAGTATTATTGGTATCAAGAGTGTGGTTTTGTCCAAGTATAGTGAGGTCACAATGACTTTTGAGTATTTTTCAGAGAAAAAGTGCAATTCTCTACAGCTTACCATACTCATCAATTTCATTTCCAGTTGTTTCAAACTATAATGAAATTACTTCCTATTTTGGGAATCTGTTTGGTCTTTCTGCATTTGAAATCCATCTATGCAGTCAGAGAAGGGCTTTTGGTTCACCACACTCTTTCCCTTTGGTATAGGTTTTGCTAGTACTTTTCTTAGCCTTTGATTTATGTATACACAGAAAGCTATATCATGGAAACTAAATCAGAGGTGTAAGAAGTATCATGTAATTCAAAGAAAGTTAGACTAAGACAAAGCTGGTTCAGATTCCCAGCTCCTCCATTTCCTACATGTGTCACTGTAGGCCTCAGTTTTCTTGCTTATAAAATAAAGTTGCTTATAAAATAATGATGTTTACTCTATCTACTTTATATGGCATACAAAGGACCATGGGACAACAGGTAGAGTGTATATTTTATCCAACAGCTTCAGGAAATACTCTTCCCCTGAAGCCTAGAGGTGCTTTACTTAATCTCTGCTCTTTCCAGAGTGCACCAAAAAGCGGTATCATGTCATTTTTGTATTCTTGCTGGAAACACTTGCAGTCAAGTACTCTGTGCCACGAAATCTCTCTTGGTGGACACAGTAATTTGCAAGAATTTCTGGAGGCCTGATATATCATGTATATTACCATGAAACATGAAGCCTGAGCCAAGGGGTCCTTTCCCAAAATAATCCAAGACCACATAAATTTCAGTTACTTCACTTAACATTTACAAATTGTTCATTGGGTGTAAAGAACTCTTCTAGCACTTTACATGCATTAACTTATTGAATTCTTACTTCAATCCTATGATGATGATACTATTATTATCCCCCATTTTATAGGTGAGGAAACCCAGGCACAGAGAAGTTATGTAACTTATCAAAGATCACACAGTTGTTCAGTGGTAGAGCCAAGATCCATGGTCATAGTCACTATATTATATTTCTCTATCTTCATTTTTATTTAAGTTGACTTTGAGACATAGACTAATCATGGGTTTGAACTGAACTTGTCCTGCTCATGTGTACATTTCTCTTGGTACTTAGCATGATGAACACAGACTGTGTCTGCTCTTATTTCCTAGACAATCTAACCCCTGTTCCATGTGAGAACTTAACTTTTATTTCCACTTTGGTGATATCAGCCTATCTTATCAGTTTGACCCTGATAAGATAAGACAGTGGCTACATTATCTTTTTTGCTTTGAAAAGTATACTAAAATTACAATTCATTCAGCACCTATGTAATAGACAGGAGTTTAGCAGGAATATAGATGACACGTTCAAGAGGAGTAATTGAAGAGAGTTTAATCCAAGGCTATAGGGATATGATCCAGGGAAGGCAAAGCACCCAGAGGTGGGAAGAGCTGGAGCCAAGGAAAAAGGGCTGCTTGACAGCAACTGTGGCCTTAGGTAGATTAACATATTCATTGTCAACTACACCCCAGCAGAGAGGGAACTGTAAAAACAAATACTCTAAACTCTCTCTTAAGGCCTCTGATTTTTTTATGGTACTCTCTTTGGCCAAACCCAACAAGAAGCCAGAGGGCAATGGAGCCCACTGATGTAATCCATAAAAGTCTACCTCCCAGGGCACAATGCAGGGCAGAGCATGGTATAGAATAGATCCAGAGAAAATACTGAGAATGCCAAGTACAATTTTATATGTGTCATACTATTTTCAGATTCATTAACTCACTCTCCCCTGCAACCCAGGGAGGTAGGAAATAGTGTCCTCATTTTACAAATAAGGAAACTGAGACTCATAGAAATTAAAGATAAAGTGACTTGCCCAAGGTCACACAACTTATAAATAAATAGCAGAGTCATTCATTCTCATATTTTTTTATTCAAGACCATACTCTTAACTACCATGCAATAATGCCTCCCTCTCCAATGGTACAAATCCAAACAACGACATTAGAAATTAAGATCTTACAAAAGACATGTTAAGTTAGCTTATTTTTTCATATCCACTAAAGTTGACTTTTACCACAGAGACCTGAATTTTTCACTGAACTAATAGTTCCATACCCACTCATATTTGGCTTGAATACCCTTATTTTATTGTATTATATTATATTTTATTTATTGTTGACACTGTTACAGATGTACCCCATTCCTCCACCTTTGCTCCCACCACCCAGTCCCACCCCTGGCCTTTACTACATCGTTGTTTGTGTCTATGGGCTATGTATGTATGCATATATGTGCTTTGGTTAATCTCTCCCAGGGCTCCCATACCATCCCCTCTGAGATCTGTCAGTCTGTTCTGTGTATCCATGCCTCTGGTCCTATTTTGTTCATTAGATTCCACATATAAGTGAGATCATATGGTATTTGTGTTTCTCTGACTGGCTTGAGGTTTTTGTTTGTTTTTGTGTTTTGTTTTGTTTTCAATTTAGATAAAAGCATAGATCTAAATGATGTCAGTGAACACGGCAGAGTTAGTAGCTCCAAGGGTTAATCCTTCCATAGAAACATTGAAAAATCAATAAAAAATAATCAGAACAAGCTTTATGAGAACTCTGTAAATAGTCAAAAGTTTGTAGCAACAAAGTGAATGCTGAATTAAGTAAAAGGCAACTTTAAAAGAGTAAGAAAGTGTTGTTGTGGCATTCTTACTTGCCTCTTATCCACCTCTTTCCTCTGGCTAAGCATCAGTCTTGAAAACAGCAGCCCATATTCACTGTTTGGGACCCTAGTCCCTAGTTCCAGAGGGAGAAGAACATACCTTCATCTCAAAAAATTGTGTTTCGGTTCCAACCTGTCTGGGGGCTACCTGAATTACTGACCAAAGGTGCTTGTCTTTATTTTGCCTAACATGGATTTCAGTCAGATCTGAAAAGCAATAAGCAATCCTTGAAAGCATTATAAAGCAAAGGACAACCCATTGCTGCCTGAGGCAAAAGATTACAGTCCAGGAAAACAATAGGACACTGAAAGCCTGGGAGGAACAGCTGAAGAGAGAGTTTCTTTGGGAAACTAGGGCATTCCCAAGTGTATGCTTGGGAATTTAGCAAGCCACATTCATGCCCAGGGCAGAATGCATGCTCAGAAAAGATCTGAGGAGACCTTGAACTTTCATTCCTAGAATTAGTGTAAAGAAGTGAAGGTTAAGGCATAGTTATAAACAGCCCTTAAACTTAGAATATTTGAGAGATTTTCCTTCCTTGGACTAGATTTTCACTTTATATTTCTATATTTATTATTAGTTCAGTGTAACTGTTTTTGTTATAACACAAAATATTTTGTGGCTAAAAGCAGGGCCCAAAATATGTACATAAATTAAATAAATATGTTCTCGGCTTCCAAGATGACAGAGTAGGTAAATGTGGTACTCACATCCTCTCACAACCGCATCAAAATTACAACTAAACTACAGAACAACCATCATTTAGAACTACCTGAAATCTAGATGAACAGAAGTCCTAAAAATAAGGGTATAAAGAAGAAGGCTGTTGTAGTAACATATAGAAATGTTTTAAAATGTCTAAAAATGTTTAAAAAGGTTTTAAAATGTTTTAGTTAACTTTCCTGAAACTTAAAGCGTGATATTAAGGACACATACCCCACTACGCTGAACGTGTGTATCCCATAGATAATGATTTGAACTTCGATTACTGACTTAGAGTGACTTGCTATGATAGGCATATGTTCATCTACGTAATTACTGATTAACACTTGTAGCCCTGATGTAGTTACAAGATAAACACTTGGACTGCTGTGGGTACAAACAGGCTATAAAAACGGATCCCCGAAGAGAACTCTTCGATCATTGCTTGATCGCTGGACACCTTGCCTTCGCTGATCGCTTTAATCCCTGCGCTGTGCTGGTGGCTTGATCGCTGGAAGCTTGCCTTCACTGATCGCCCTCAGTTTGGGTGCAGTCCTCCTCCCCACTCTGCTCCGCTCCATGCGCTCCATGTGGAAGGCAGACGAACGGCCAAGCCTTGGATCAATCTGTGTCATGTACAGGGATCTCTGATGGTGACGCTGTCCCTGAAACTGAAACTCTGTTCCTGACCTGACTTGCCAGCCAGAGAAGGCGCCCGCAGCTGCTGCCGCGAGAGGAGAGCCACATCTTGGGATCCCATTAAGCCTGTACCCACAGCACCAGGAATTTATGTAAGTAATAAAGTGCTGTGTGAATTGCAACTGCATATATTTGTGTGGCATAATTCCTCCGGCAGTGTCTATAAAAATACTCACATGTTTTAATTATAAGGTCAGATATTAATGCCTACCCTCGGTTCTGTCTGCTCAGAACAGTCTCTTTGCTGGCAACTACTTGAAAGGTCCGAACACCTGCATGGTTAAGTTTATCCGAAGGGATGCCTCGGATAACACCCCTCCTTTCTGGACAATGGCACATGGAGAATGGTAGGAGGGGCGAAGATGCAGAACAAGCTGCTCCCACAACTACCTGTGGTGGTTAAAAATCAGGACGGATGCCCAGCCAGTGTGGCTCAGTAGTTGAGCGTCAACCTATGAACCAGGAGTTCACAGTTTGATTCTCAGTCAGGGCACATGCCCAGGTTGTTGGCTCGATCCCCAGTAAGGGGCATGCAGGGGGGCAGCCGATCAATGATTATCTCTCACCACTGATGTTTCCATCTCTCTATCTCTCTCCATTCCTCTCTGAAATCAATAACAAAAAAAAAACATACTTTAAAAAAATCAGGAAGGATGTCTCAGCTGCAGAGGTTCCCCCTGAAGAACAAGGATTCACAGGCCTTAAGGCCCAGAGTTCCAGTATCAGGAAGAGAAGTCCCCATAACTTCTGGCTATGAAAACCAGTGGAGATTGTTCCTGAATAAACCAGAGAACTGCTGGAGTCCCAGGCACTCCTCTTAAAGGGCCCAGGTGTGGACTTACTTCGACTCACTCACTCTGAGCTCTAGCATTGGGGCAGCAGCTCAAAAGGTGCCAAGTACATATGGGAGGAATTGAATTGCCTGGCATTACAGTGAGGACTGGAGGGGCAGCTTTCTCCCAAACAGAAGTACTGGCAGAGGCCATTGTTCCTTTTCTGAGCCCTCTTTCTCCCCACAGAGCCAGCAGGCAGGCATCATATTTGAATCTCTGTCAACTTGGTTATCACTGTTTGCTGCACCCTGGGGATACCCTGAAACTCCACCCCACCCAACTTGTGGGGCCCACCCAAGCCATTTGCAGTGGCTTTTCCATACAAATGGTCTGTCTTGGCTCATGATGATGCAAACTTCCCAAAAAATATCTCTGACAAGCAGTATCTGGTCTCTATGTGCCTTGTACCTCTTGCCAAGTAGCCCCAGGTCTATCACTAGTGGCAGCCTGCTTTGGTTCACAGTGGCCTCTCCCTGGGTACCTGTAAGCTCAATACAAGTAGCAGCCTTTTGCAGCTTTGTAGCTCATTCCCAGTGACCCCAGGCCCAGGACCCAGTCAGCAATTGACCTTGGCCTGCACCTCCTGGGAGGCCCAAGAGGCAATGCATCCAATTGACTGCTTCAGACCACATCCAAGCACCACTCAACCACATCCACAAGCAACACACTCAAGGGGCAAACTCAGCAGACACCAGAGCTCCACTGAAGTGAGTCCTGTTCCATGGAGTTGGCCCCTGAACAGCAGATTCTCCATGGTTTCATGGTGAGTTCTTGCAGCCTATCAGCCTAGGGGTCAATCTCTCCCACTGATGTGTCAACAGCAATCAAGGCTCAACTATAATAGGAGGGTGCACATAGCCACGGGGGGGAGGGGATGGAGGGTAGGGGGGTGCACCTGGAATGCCCAGCTTGGGTGACTGGGAAGGTTGTGACACTGGGCCCTATAGGACACTTACCACATAAGGCCACTCTTCCAAGACCAGAAGATGTAGCAGTTCAACCTAATACATAAAAGAACAAACATAGGGACAGCCCCAGACATGCAGAGAAAGAAAACCTAGGCCTTCACAAGAGTCATGGTAAAGATCCTAAGTGTTACAATGGGATTGGGACCCCCACTAGCAGAGGGATTCAAACAGAACTCCATTCTATTCTTAGCTCTGGGAGGCTGCAGAAGAACCATTATTGGTTGCACCTTTGTGATCTTAAGGAAGAAAGGCCCTGGTTTTGGAGGAGACAACCCCAGTTCTGCAGAAGGAGAAGTCTTGGCCTTAATGAAAGTGTGAAGATGAGGACCTTGAGAGCTGAAGAGGAAACTGATTCTTAAAAATGGAGCCCCACCGAGACCTTTCCCTGCTGTTAGGCTTATGAGGTTCAAGAAGGAGTAGTTATGTATTGCATAAATAGATGTCTCCTCTAGGAACTCAGGAATGTGAGGGCTACCTTCAGAGATTGGTGGACTCATATGACTAGAAGAGGAAATCCAAGGGTGTGATAGACACCAGGTGAGGACCCTGAGTGAGGACCTAAGGTCCACTGTCTCCTAAACAATGGAGTTCCACAGAGCCCCACCTTGGCTTTCAGCCCTCAGGCACCCTGGGCAGCTCAGTTGGATATGACTCACTGACTTCTGCTTTGGAGCCAGGACCTTTTTCTGGTGTGTGCAATGCAGCTATTCCACTGAGGAAGGATTCTAAAAACTAACATGGAGTCAAGGTGCCCAAATCACCTGTCTACTGGCCCACTCTGCAATCCTCAACAACAACCATCATGCTTCATGGTCAGAAGAGTATGCTCCACGTTTGTGAGAAATGTGGTCATAACAGAGTTGAGAGTCAAGAGTGCTCAGGTCACTACAGGAGAGGAAGAAGAGGCCACTTGTTCCTCCTCTTTTTTGGAGGGATGCTCCTCAAACTCCACTAGTGCTGGTACTCTCTAGGTGCCCATGAGTGCCCCGACACCACCAGAGTCACTACAGATGTTTCTGTTATAAAAAAAAATCTGCTATAAATGCCAAAGGCCATGTTCAGAAAAGTAAAATTCCTTCTGGGCCTCAACTTCCACTGGGAGTTCTGGCCAAGATCTTCTAACTAGGAAGGTGAGTTGGTGCAGTTCCTATTGTATATGTATAAAATGAGGGATCTCATTAAAAAGGCAGATACGCTGAAGCTAGTCCACAAAAGGTACAAGGAAGACTTCCCTGAGATCCTCAGGAGAGCATCTGAATGCATAGGTTTGTTCTTTGGCCTAGAGTCGAAAGAAGTCAAGCCCAACAGTAACTTCTACACTTTTGTCCCCTTGTCGGCAACCAAGATGACACCAGCAATGGGAGTCTGAGTGTGGCTGGAGATTTCCTATAAAAGGGATTGTGAAGCCTCCCCTGGGTGTGATCTTCTTGAATGGCAACTGCACCTCTGAGGAGATCTTGGAATTCCTTAATATTATGGGCATCGATGATAAAAAGAATCACTTCATTTTTGGGGAACCCAAGAAGCTTATCACTCAAGATTTGGCAAGGCAAGTGCCCAACAGTTATTCCCCCATGCTACAAGTTCCTGTGGGGTCTAAGAGCCTAAGCTGAAACAACCAAAATGCAAGTCCTGGAGTTTTTGTTCAAGAGAGAAGAATCTATATGGGAGTGGAACACTGATCATCTGTCTTCTGCATGCCCCTACTGGGAATCGAGTCCACAACCCAGGAGTGTGCACTGACTGGGAATCGAACTGGCAACCTTTTGGTGCACAGGACAATGCCCGACTAACTGAGTCACACTGGCCAGGGCTTTAATGCTATATTATTAATCTTACTCATCTATAACCTGATCTTTCTTTGCATTCTTTCTAACTTCTTTTACTTCCATATAGCTTCCTTCCACTTTCCTCTATGTTTTCTATGGCATAGTTATAGCCTCCTTAAAGTCTCTGCTTCCTTATGACTTCAGCATGCTCCTGGGTCCTCAAATCTTCTACATGGGCCTTTTAGACCTTTGAATTCCACTGCTATTTAGTTTTCTTTTTACTTCCAATAGCTAGAACCTGACTGGTCTAGCTTGCTTTTGTAGGATAGAGCTGTCTGTGCTCTACCACCTCATAGGCTAATGGCTGGTTTAATGTATGGCTGTCCTCTGGCCAAGTTTCTACCTGCTGTTCAATAAGCTATAATGTTGGGTGGGAAGAAAGGTTAGGGATCTCATGGCATAAAACCTGCTTACTTAGGGCTGGCTCACTAGCAAGGTCTATATAAAGAAGGTAATTTATAAGACAATAGCACTGTGAAAATGGCAGAAACTATGATTGTTCAGTACAGAAGATCTGTTAGACTCCTTCCCTCCCCCCCCCCCCCCCCCCCGAGTCTTTGCAGCCAAAGGTAGTATCCACAAAGCACCTGGGCCTGGAAGGCACCCAGATGACTCAGCCCCACCAGCTAGTGGAGCATAGTATTAGTCTTGTGACCCTAAGCTCAGACACCCTCACGCCCAAGTCCTATCCACTGCCATGTGTTTCTAATCCATAAATCTATGTAATAATCTCAGCTATAAATTTATACTGTAATCCTACTAGGCAGTGAGATCTATCCTGACCAAGAACTCAGTTGGTTAGAGACATGACCATTGACCCTGCTCTTGTTAGCCCTCCTACCTAGAGGGATGGTCCTGCTTCCGTTTATCCAGGCACAGTCTGAATCCCTGCTACAGCAAAACCAGACTATCCTGCACTACTTTGCTACCCCTTTTCTCACTTTGAGGACCAGTATTGTCTGAGATTTCTGTTGTCATACTCCACTGGGATTTTTTAGACAGTAACACTGGCCTGGAAGGAGCCCAAGTCCACTTTCTGTAATACTTTAGGTTGCACTCAGTCAGTGCCTGGACAGAAAAGGACTTCCCTTTGCCAACGTTCTAAATAGATGTGCTAAACAGCTTGGCCCTGGATTAGGAGATAAACCAGCAAGATAGAACAAGTGGCCAACAGGAAATAAAACAATGGCAGATTTGAAGAGAATGAGTGATATTTTAGCCCAAGTTAAATAAACTGAGTAGCATGAGGTCATAATTTCATCTGCAATTTATTTGGGATAAAGGAGGAGATAGAAACTAGCATTTATTAAGCAATGATTCTAAGCTGGGCAACATGTCAGTTGCTTTGCACATATGTTTTATTTAATCCCCACAACAACCCAATAAGTATTACCATCACTCATTTTACAGATGAGGACATTGTGGTACAGACAGAATTTGTGGCTTTTCCATGGTAATATGGACAGGAAGTGGCAGTGCAGAAATTTAAATCCTGTTCTATCAGATTTGAAAAAAATGTACTTTGCTCAGCACTTTACCACAGCCAGGTATGTACTGGTACTATGAACAAGTTATAGTAGCAGTACATACCTGGCTGTGGTAAAACTGTTTTTGGATGACTGCCTACACCACCTATATGTTCTTCTAATGACAGGAATACTCAAAAGAGTAAAAGGCAAAAGTTGTCACTCATAGAAGCTGGGTATTTTGGGCAACTATCTCTTCCTCTCTCTCAGATTCTTCTCTGTGTAGTGGCAGCAGAAAGGTACCCAAACAGGATGTGGAGATACCTGCTCAATGAGCCATTTAGAGACAATCCTAGGGGTAGGTAGCATTGTCACTATGCTTTCATTTTTAATCTCTTAATCACATTTTCTTATGTTGGACAACTGTCTTATATTTTTTCCCAGGCACTTATTTTTAAATATGGTGTCTTGAACACTTACTATGTGCCTGCACTATTCCAAATGTTTTACATGCACAAACTTTATTGGCCCTCCCAACAATCCTATGAGGCAAGAGAAGGAAAAGAAATAAATCTAAAACTAAACAGGTAAATGAATGGCACATGCAGGTAGCATTATTCTTCCCATATTAAAGATGAGAAAGCAGAAACACAGAGCAGTTAAATAACTATTTGAGGTCATACAGCAAGGAAGTGGCAAATCAGGATTTATACCCACCCAGATAGACTGTCTCTGAGGCCATGCTCTTAATCATTGTTTTTACTGCCTCCTTGTCTTTACATCCTCAGCTTCTGATCTCTTGCTTCAACTCTTCACTGTAGCCTCTCACTCGACTATGGCTCTAAAAGTGGATGTTGTCCTGGCGGTCGTGACCTGCAGTTTTCTTAGTCTGTTAAGATACAATCTGCTACTCCTAGGTTATTCCCAAGTCCAACTCAATGCAGTCTCTCCATTATACCCTGGCCACAGCCTGTGTAGTTTTTCTCAGTCTTGTACTAGGGACCAAACAAAGCCCAAGCTTTCCCTTTTAGATTTCTAAATACTAGCTCTTCCTGTTTCCCACCAATCATAGTTACTGCTCAGAAAATTGTGCAAGGAGAAGTTAAAGGCAAAGAGATCCACCAGCCTACATAATAGGTTGTTTGTGTGTGTGTTTTGTTTTTTTAATAAAAAGTTATCATAATGGTACATTGACTGCTAAACTATTCCTTTGCAACTAGGAGCATTAGCACAACCCACAACTTTAAATTTTTCAATAGAGAGAAACTCAAAACAAGTCAAAGTCGCAATCCCTTTTTAGTAGTCCTGTTGTAGCCAGACAAGCCTTTAGGGTGGGAAGAAGTTAGTTCTTTAACAAGGGCCAGCTTTTAATTACTCTGCTTCCAGGAATGCTGAGGCATGGTCTGCATTTAACAGTGCTCCGGAAGACTGGCAGTGGACTCTTTGTCATCTAATCGCCTGGTAAGAACATCATCTTTGCTTAGTCTTTCCAGACCCTCTGAATGGTCAACGTTTGGAGTAAGTATTGCAGAACAGAGAGGGGATTGTTAATTATTTTGTGGGCCCTGTCTTCCAGACCACAATAGATCAGGCTGTATGTTTATTGAGTGGTGGGAGGAGGGGGGTGGTGCAGTGGTTTCAGGATGGCCTCCAGGTCACAAGGTCAGGTTTCTGAAAGTTATTGTACAGACTGCTGTTAGTAGCTCTGCTTATTAGAGAGAATTATATCCTTTGTGTTGTTTGTAAAAGCGAGAAAGTCCCGACCAGATTCTGGCTTAAGTGAAACTTTTATTGCTGTTAGTCACATGACCCCTCTAGTCTGAATCCTGTGTGAGAGTTCTTGAAAAGCCAACTACCATTCCTCTTCACAGATCTGTCTTGGTAGACCCAAAACACTTCAGAGAGCAGAGAATTCCTTGTCATGGCTATACAGGTATTTTTCATGAGATGACATGTTTAGACAGTTCTTAAAAGTGTGGGTTGCAAGAATTGTTAGCTCTCATCACCCTTTCTTATAATTACTTCTGTACTGCTTGCCTACTCTACTAGACATAAAATCTATGAGAGAAAATACCACATCTTTTTTGTTCCCTGCTTTATGCTCAGGGTCAAGCATAGAGCTTGGCACACAGTAGAAAATAAATATTTGTTGAATAAAAACAAACATTTATATGTCACTTAATATGTGCCTGCCTAGAGTTCTAAGTGAGGCTTCCTCTCTCTCTTTCTCTCTCTTTCTCTCTCTCTCACACACACTTACATATTCTCTATATAATACATATTATATACACTGAGTGGCCAGATTATTATGATCTCTGAATGCATAATAATCTGGCCACTCAGTATATATACATTAGAGGCCTGGTGCATGAATTCGTGCATGGTTGGGGTCTGGCCAGCCTGGCCAGGAGGAGGGAACATGGGTGGTTGTCCAGCCTGCCTGCTGGTCAAACTCCTGGTTGAGGGGACAATTTGTATATTAGCCTTTTATTATATAGGATAAAAACTGAGTGGCCAGATTATTATGCGTTCAGCGATCATAATAATCTGGCCACTCAGTGCATAATGTAGCCTTCCTATATAATAAAGAGGTAATATGCAAATCGACCATCACTCCAACACAAGATGGCCGCCCCCATGTGGTCAAAGATGGCTTCCCCCATGTGGACACAAGATGGCCACCACAAGATGGCTGACAGGGGAAGGCAGTTGTGGGCGATCAGGCCAACAGGGGAGGGCAGTTAGGAGGGACCAGGCCAGCAGGGGAGGGCAGTTAGGGGTGACCAGGCTGGCAGGGAAGGGCAGTTAGGGACAATCGGGCCAGCAGGGAAGCAGTTAGGCATTAATCAGGCTGGCAGTGGAGTGGTTAGGGGTAATCAGGCAGGCAGGCAGGCCAGCAGTTGGGAGCAAGCAGTCCTTGATTGTGAGAGGGATCTCAGATTAAAGAGGGTACAGGCTGGGCTGAGGGCACCCCCCATGCACAAATTTCGTGCACCAGGCCTCTAGTGTGTAATAAAAACTCTATGTACTCGTTTCAATTATTAATTCCAGTTTACAGATGAGGAAAGTGAGACCCATTAACGTTAAGTTACAATATTCCCAAGGTCACAGAGCCAGTTAGTGGCAGAGCTGGGATTTGAATCCAGGCAGTTGGGCTCCCGTGTCCTGTCCATGTTCCCCACTATGATCTATGTTAAGGATAGTGTAGAAATCAAGACTGGAAATGCAAGGACTTTTGTAAAGTGGAGAGCAATAAGGCTGAAAGATCACCACAAGGTGTATCTATATCAGGTTTACTTTAAACAAAGAAACAAATGTCCTCATTCCCTCAAGGCACTCAGTGAAAGGAGGAAGATACTAAACACAGTGGGCAAGCAAAAGCATGGAGTGAATTCTGTGGGAACCTGGGAAGGCTGCCTTGGAGATCACAAAAGCAAAGAGAAGGGAAGCAGGGCCATAAAGAAACAAAGGGTGGGGGAGGGGTGAAAGATTGGCAAAACGGAGCAGCAGCCTCCTTAATTGCTTTAAGAAAGGATGATCATCTTGAGCAGCAAGGTAGCCAGAGTATCACAGCAAGATCAAGGGTGGCATCATAATAAACAGTTCTGAGTGTCTCCCATTGGAAAGGGGGAGACAGCCAATTCCCCAAGCCTGTCCCCTCCAGCAAACAAGAAAGGGGCTTTGGCAAAAACTCAGGACCAGTCCTGTTTCCTCATTCACCTTAACAACTAAAGCACTCATATCCTTATTACCAAATTTATAGAACTCCATTCTATTGCTGAAGAAAACAAATGAGAAAAAAAGAGAAAATTCACAGGCATTCTAAGGAGACAGAGAACTAATAAAATTGCTCATATTACTTAGGTGATACTACATCTTACACTAACAGTGTTCATTTAGTTCCCCAGTGTCCCATGGGATATGAACTCAGAGCTGTTTAAAATACTCATTTACTTTAAATCTGGTTATACATATTTACATTTTGGTGTACCATATATTCAATAATGCATTTAAATATTCTATTAAAATGGATTCATTGTCAAATAACATAGAATCTGCCAAAGTAATAGCTAACATTTCAGCACTAAGCCTTCATCACAGCTACGTCAAACCCTTGATACCCCCTTCATTTCTTTCCAATTCTGGCTCCTGTAACCATAGCAACATACACTGAAACCTTTCAAGCAGAACAGAACTGACAATCATACTAACAGCACAAATACCGGAGCTGAGAAAAGAGAGGGGCAGCCCAAGGAGGTAGTTGTTGAAATTAAAAGCTAATGACAAGAAAACAGCTGGAAACAAGTGCCAGCTCACACTGCTGCCTCCTAGCAGATGAATGGTATGTAGAGCCCAATTTGATTTATGGTGTTTTTTAGTGATGGTGCTATCAATGAATACTTAATTAGGCATCATTTCAACAAAGGAGTGGAGTAGAAACTTAAGAAAAGTTGTTTGGAGGAAAATTCAAGGGCTGCATCTGTTTGCAAAGAATTTGCTGCCTGTATGCTTTCTACTCATCCATGTATCAAGAGAAAGAAAAGTGAGCCCCTCTTATTTAATCCTTTCAAAATGTAAACACGTGTCCGTAAACTACAAAGAATTGTCTGCTATTGAGAAAAGACTTTCATTAGCCAATTAGAGTAATTACATGGATTAAGATTTCTTGTTTTTGGTGGCTTCTTTTTTCCCCGTTTAATCCCTAATTCTTTCTTGCCCAGGAAAGGAACGAATAAACAGCTTATACAGCCAGAGAAGTAAATGGGTGAAAACTAGGGCATTGTCATTTTCAGATCCCAAAATGTAATTGAAATTTTATGCTTACCTCAACATAACAACATGTGATGATTTCTGTGCAAGGAAAGGCATAAAAGGTCATGTTTGCCTAAGACTTCAATTACAGTAGCTTCTATCTTCCCTAAAACAGCATTTGGTCTCAGAAAATTGCCTTTAATGGTGCAGGTGTTTATTGAGAGTATCCATCATATTTAGTCCCAAGCACTCCATATTAATTCACCACTTTCATTAGCAGAAGCCTTTTCTTCCAGATGACAATGAAAACTAAACATAATTTCAAACAGATGTGCTGTTTTTCTATGAATCAGAAAGGAAAAAAGAAGCTGGCATTGGCTGGAAACAGAGGACATGAGACTCCATTTCTTAAATGCAACACAGCATGGATCTCTGGAGCATATTTTGAACTTGGATTCACATGCACCACCCCCCCCGCCCCCCCCCGCCTCCCCCGGCCCCCCCCCGCCCTCCCCCCGTGCATCACAAGGAAGTCTGCCCATGCCCAAGCAGCCACTTACAAGCACCACCAATACACCAATACCTACTAAGCAGACTATTTTCCCAACTCAGTGCAAATGATGGACATTATTACTATTAAGAAAAGTGACTGAAATGCCACTGAAAACAACATAGCCAGATTAAATTTTCACTATTTCAGCTGGTAATGTTTCACTAGCCCTTCAAAAAATCCCAATAATGAATTGCTGACTATATTTGCAAATGTTTCTATGTGCATGCATACAGAATGCCACATCCAGAAGTCACCTCTCTAGGAGCCTCACTTACCCATGATATAGCCAAGAACTAGAGTCAGAAAATAAAGGCCTGTCTACTTAGAATTATTTAAAGTAAATTTTAACAACCTGTGTTCATTATAATTCAATAAATATCTGTGTTGTACTCTTGAGCCATAATTATAAAAGCAGGAAAGAGTTTGGGCTTAGTTTCCTACTGTTGCCAGTCTCTGTTTCCAGAGCAAAGAAAGACTTTTCTGTATGTTTTGGCCTGCAAAGGGTGTTTGCTAATTAACAGGCCCTCCATTCCATCGAGATAAGTTTCTTAGTGATGCAGAAGCTGGTTGTTAGCAGTCATCGCCTCTAAAAATCCCTTAGAGCACGGGTGGGGAATGTCTAGCTCATGTGCTGAATAAGGCCCGAGAAATCATTTGGTCTGGCCCTGCCAAGGCATTAGGGGTGAGTTAATTAAATGTTTGAACAAATATATCAGGCTAATTTTAAGTTGATAATTTTGTATAGCCAGGGAGTGATATTATAAATATCCAAATTGCCCTTGGGATAAAAAGGTACCCCACCTCTGCCTTAGAAGGATCTGTCTTCTCAAAGAATTACTATGTTCTGCATAGTCTTGTATTTATAGAAATATGCAGAGCTTCTGTTTATGAGAGGCATCAGTTCTAGCACTTCTAGGTTAGGAATGATGACCTTGCAAATAATTTGCTGTTAGATGAGGAAGGTCATTGGAAGTCATCGACTGCACTCACTTACAGATGATTAAAAAAAAAAAAAAAAAAGGTCAGAGAAATGAAAGAACTTGAATTCCTTGAACACCAGACTGATCATTTTGCTTCCCAGTTAAAATACCATTTTGGCTCCCATGTCCTCCAGGACAGAGACCAAACTCCTTAGCATTGATTATAAGGCTTGCATAACTGAGCCTAGCCAACATTTCCAGTCTCTCCTTGCCACCACCCTTAACCCTCACCTTCCATTCACCAGCCACATTGAACTTTTAAGGCAATGGGTATCAACTTTTGTCACACATTGTAATTAGCTGGCATACTTTGAAACATCCTGATGTCTAGGCTATACCTCAGATGAAGAGATTCTGATTTAACTGATCTCATTTTAAGACCCAGAGTTTGGTATTTTCTATAAACTCCCTTGAGTGTATCTACATTTTACCAAGGTTGACAACCTCTGAGTTGGGTAATCTTCCAGCTTTGTGAACCTGAGATCCCTTTCCATGGTGGGGGTGGGGAGCAGAGTTTGTTAATAAGGATTAATCCTATACAATAAAAGCCTAATATGCTAAGTGTCTGGTTGTCTTGTCATCCGTTCAACCAATCAAAGCGTAATATGCTAATGATATGTAAGGCTGCTCAACTGCTCACTATGACATGCACTGACCACCAGGGGGCAGATGCTCCGATCAGTAGATTAGCTTGCTGCTGGGGTCCAGCTGATTGGGACTGAGCGAGACAGGCCGGACATGCCCTGGAGCCCTCCTGCGGTCCCTTCCTGACTGGCCAACCTCCCGCATCCCTTACCCAGCCCCAATCATGCACCTGTGGGGTCCATCGGCCTGGCCTGAGCCCTCTTGCAATCTGGGACCCCTTGGGGGATGTCAGAGAGCCAGTTTTGGCCTGATCCCACAGGCCAGGCTGAGGGACCCCACTGGTGCATGAATATGTGCACTGGGCCTCTAGTTTAAGTATAACTGTAAAAGTTAGTTAGAATTTTACCCTGGCTGGGTAGCTCAGTTGGTTGGAGCATTGACCCATACACCAAAAGGTTGCAGGTTTGATTCTCAGTAAGTACACATACCTACATTTGGGCGAGTTCCATTCCAGGTCATGGCATATAAAGGAGGTGGCCGATCAATGTTTCTCACATCAATGTTTCTCTCTCTCTCTCTCTCTCTCTCTCTCTCTCCCCCCTTCTCTCTTACTAAAATCAATAAAAACATATCATCCAGTGAGGATTTTTAAAAAGTTAGAATTTTAATAGGTAGAAAAAAGGAATATGAAGCATAGAAAGTCAAGTCTCATGGCCCAGCTGAGCAGGTAATGGCATGGGAATACAAATATTCTTCTTTATGCTCTTATATGGTTTGGTTTAGATGGATGATAAGAATGTGATTCAGAGTCTCTATTTTTATCCAGTTGTATTTATGTTTTGTCTAACAAATATTATGACTGCTCCCAGTATGAATCAGCATAGATACTTCAGGTTATAATTGTAAAAGCAGATATTCCTCTAGATTTGGAAACAAGCTCTGTGCATTTTTAGTCTAGAAAGCCACGAAGGGTCAACTCCAAGTCAACATAAACAATAGCAAATAAATCTTTATTTTCAAATAATTACAGGATTCTCTACATTCATCAGAGGGTAGTGGTAGTGGTAGTAGTAAAGTAAGACATTTATTTACTAATGTTCATATCTATTTTTTTGTAGAGATATAAGTTTACACATGACATTTTAGTAGTCAGTTTCTATGATTTCCCTTGGCAAATTAATTGAAATATGAACTGGATATAAAACCATTTTGTATCATTGCGGGGTAACATGGGGATATATTTCAGTTCTGAAGTAGAAGGGAATAAAATATCTAATTTTTTTTTCATAATACATTTATGGTGATGCAGTTGAGATATAAAGACCCCAAAAGACCAGGATTCTATATGCATGGTTTATAAAAGACTCAGTTAAAGACATTTGAGTGATTATCTAACAAAAGCTGTAATATTTGATGAGGTTAAAAGTGAAATGACAGAATAAATATTTAAAAGTAAAATATCTAATCAATCTATTCATTTATTCAACAATCATGGCACATTGCACAAGGCATTTGTGGCACAACAGTTGGGTAGACAACATCTTTACTTTCTGAGTACTTGCAAGTCCAATGGAAAAGATAGCAAATGACAACAATATGATAAATGCTAAGTTTCAGTAAAGAACAGGGTACAGTGGAGCAAAGAGCAGAGTCAATTGACCATAATCATGGGAGAGAAAAGCTTCCTGTAGTGACATTTGAAACCTAAAATATAAATGTTTTAAGACCTAAAATATAAATGTTGTGTGTGCCTTAAGTTGTGTAGAGAGCATCACTCATTCTGGAAATCAAAATTTCATCCATTTAGGATATGGAGTGTGATTGTGTAGTGTGACAATAGTGGAAGCTAAATGGATAGAGGAAGCCAGACTGAGTCCTTTCATAAGCATTCCATCATGACATCCTTATTATTGAGTGGAACCAGCTTTAAGAAAAAATTAATTTATTCAGACAATGTATACACAGGACACAGCATGTGAATTAACTGGTTTGGAAAGAGTATCTTGAGAGATGCTCTAGCACAGTCACTTAGTTGCTTAATTTCACTATGTGAACCTGTCTGAATAATACTGTGTGGAAGTGAGCTGAACTATGAAAGGAGAATAAAGTATTAACCTTAGGGAGGGGGGCTTCAAACCTTAACTCACTTTTGTTTCTTTTTTGGTCTACGAAAAGCCAAATGAGGGTCAGCTTACCCTGACCCTGGCAGACAGAAGGAGGCAGAGAGTGTCATAAAATAGATTCTTAATGTACAAGACTCTGCCTCAAACCTCATGAAAATTTGAATAACACCAAGGAGTGTTGGCAATAGAGAGATACTCTCCGGCTAACAAAGTAAAGTGACTAATTTGACTCACGGTTGACATGGTGCTTGCTTCCTTGATAAGAAATACCTCAGAGATAGGATGCGATTTTGTTATGTCATAAAGTGCTTTGAGTTGCTTATACTCAAGGTGTAAACAAAATGCAAGGTGATTTTGTAACAAACACTCAAATGCTTCTAGAATACCACAGGGTTAACAAATTCAAGGAAATTTTGAACGGTATTGGCAAAATGCTTGATTTTTCTTTTCTTTTTCTTTCTTTTTTCTTTTTTTTCTGTTTTCAGTGTCTTTGCCAGGGGGAAAAAAAGCATAACTGAATAAACCCTAGAATTAAGATCTCTTTTGAGTGACAATTTCTTTAGTTCTACACAGTTAAGAGAACCCCTATGGGGTTAATAGAAGACTGCCTCCTCACCAGTTACATATTCCATTTAAAACTCTGGATAACAAATCATTACCAGGTATTTTAAGATGTAATTTTTAATGTCTTTGGAACCTCTTTCTGGAAGCAGAGTATTATCCTGGTACTACACAGGAAGTGGGGTGCTGCTAGACCCTGCAAGACATCCAGGGTGATTGTCATGTATGGGAGCAGACAATGTTACTCCAAAAAATGAGCCAACCTTAGATTGTCAGGACTGAAAAGAACAATTGAAGTTATCTAGTGCAACTGCCATTACTGTGCAAGTGGAAACATAGGCCTAAGCAGCTTACTCAAAACCATGGAACTAGTCCGAAAGCTGGAACTAGAACTCAGTTATATCTATCTTTTGTTTGTATGTTTTTTAAGCAGTAAAAGTAAGTTTAAGTCTGAATAACAACAGGTAAGAGTTGATATTTGCTAAACATTGACTATGCCCAAAGAACAATGATAAACTCTTAACATACATTAGCACATCTAAGACTCACAATATTCTTGGGAATTAGAGACTATTATCATTCCCATTTTACTGACTAAGTAACTTGCTCAGGGCTACACAACTTGCAAGAATCAGAGTCAGAATTCTAACTCAGACCTATGTGAGTGAATAGCCCTTGCCATTGTGCTTCTAGAATATGGTGAATAAGAAAATACCGAGTTAGAACTATGCTCTTACCGTAAGTATCCTTGACGAGGTATTTAAAACTTTGACTAACAAAAAGTGCCTTGCTAAACCTGTAGTCTAATTAGGACTAAAATACCTCTCCAAATGTAGTAAACATAAATTTTTGTTGGAGAACATTGCATCACTAAGCAGGCTAGTAGCATGGACTTGGTCACTTTGTCACTCGGATATTTTTGGATTTTTGTTGCAAAGACACATGTTATAAGAGGCTTTAACTTGCAGTTATCTAACATTGGTGAAGGTAAATGAAACAAAAGATAAATAAAATAATTTGTTCCAAGACAGCCCTGGCTTGTTCGTTAGTTGTTTCTCAAAGCACTAACTTTTTCAGTTTCTCCTTCTATTTGAATGCTTAGCACATCTCAGTGTAATTTTTTGTTCACAAATCTTTCTCTTTTGATAGAATTGTCTCCCTAAGAGTAAGAACCTTGTATTTTATCTTTGCATTCCTGGTGCCAAGTAGTATATGACACATGGTGGATGTTCATTAAAAGGTTTGTGAAACGTAATACATTTTTGCTGAATGAATACACTGTAGGTCATCCTGAAACCTACAAATGAGGCTTTGGTAGAATATGAAAGACCATGAAAGTCCTAGAAGTCTCCAAGACTACTTCATCTGAAGAGACTGAATGTGAGCCTGATTCATTCAGTTTTGGGTATTAGGCTTGGCTATTGGGAAAGCAATGCAGTATCTGAAGTTTGAAAGAGCATTACATAATTAAAGGATCTATTACATGCACTAGATTGGCCTGAATCGGAGACTATACAACAGAATTTTGTCTAAAACTTTATATCATGGCAATACACAGTGATCAATGAGACCCAGTAATTTAAAACAACAAAACCTAGCTCAGATAGAATAGCAGAAAAAAAAACAACAAACAAAAAGAGACCAGGTTTACTTGCACTTTGCTTTACATTTGATGGTTTCAAGGGCTGCAATGTCAAGTGAAACATCAAGGTGTAAGCAAGTTGCTTCCCCAAATACTCTCTTTCTGTGTTCATCTCTAGCTCAAATGCCCCTCTAAGTGGAATTCTAAATCAGATCTTCCCTGTTTTGAAAGCTAAGGTACTATATGAGAAAGAGGGAGGTACAAAAGTGTTCAGATAGCTCTGAGTGTTCAGTGTGCTGCCTGGAATCTCTCCATGCAGCCTCATCTCATTTAAGAGAAAAGAGAGCTGTATGTCATTTATGAGCATGTAATGTCTCAGCATAGAAAGTCTCAATCAAAAATGTTTTTACCAACATGGCAAGAGTAACATGCTATTTTTAAATATATGAATCTATGATTTAGAAAGAGGCAATTCAAATAAGTGGCTAGTTTCCCATTAGCAGATTTTTTCAGCTATATCCAGATCGGGGGGTTAAGAAAATTAACAGGAATCATAGGGCTCCCTCCATCTTGGGTACTAATGTTCTATTGACGAGTTATAATGAGGGCTTCTCTGTCCCAGAGTGAGGAATAGGCTCATTAAAACTTGGAACAGGAACACACGCTTTCAACTCCCTTGTTTTTTAAACTTCACTGGTTTTTAGAAATACTAAATGAATTGCCTGACAAAATGATGTTATTGATTTCAAAGTGTGTCTGCTTTCTTGTGCTTGCATTTGCATTTGAATCTGAGCTACTTAAGAGTGTCAGTTGTTGTTTAGAAGAATGGAAATGACAGTTCTGTGGTGGGTTCAAAAGGCTGATGTGTTGACTCTTCCACTTAGTCACTGTGGAAATAAGCCTCATACTAACCTTGGCTTCGTCTTGATCAAAACACATCAATTAGCATGGTTTGAACATTGCTTTCTTCTGGGTTGGAAGAAAGGAGGATCCCAGATTTTAAACCATTAAATAAAATGGCTGTTCCACAATGTAACCCTATTAAGATGCCAGACAGTAACTCCGGAAGGGCCTGTTAATGTACACTCTCAAAGATCCAAATCCGAGCACATACTATGCTGAAGTAGTAAATAATAAAATAAAATAAAAATCACTTAGACTTGGTCCTAAGAATGCACTATGTGATTTGTGTGTATGTGTGGCAGGTGTGGCTTCCTAATTACTTTTTCTTATGCTAATATTGTATGCCTCAAGTACATAATTGGTGGCAGAAAGAGGGAGAAGTCAAAGGCCATAAGAAGTAGCTTTAAGAAAGGACAATGTTTTAGATATGTTGATTTGGAGCTGAAACTGGAAGACCAACTCAGTGAAAATGTCTAGTCCTGAGGACTGACTGGAGCTCTATATCTTCCACAGAGGGTATATAATGGACTCTCAGGGAATAGCCACCATAAGGGATAGCTGGGAGCAGGGGGAAGATAGAAAAGGAATAACAGAAGGTGCAATCTTTGAGATAAGAGGATAATCAGCCTTTTTCTAAGCCCCAGATTTGTACAGAAAGGAAAATTTTGAAGAAGAGCACCACCATTGCTATGAAAAGCTGAATAAGATATTCAAGAGGGGTGGACTGCAATAAGACCAGTAGACTGGATTTTGGAGATTATTATAACTCTAAGAGTAGAGGAGAATGCTCAAGGATCAGATTGCAAGGGGACATGAAAGGGGGGGGGGGTGCGGTAACATATGCAGACTAGATGGAAAGGGGTTGAAAGAGAATGAGAAAAATGAACCAAAGTAAAGCTGAAGCTAACCTGGTGAGTGGGAACATGTAAAACTGTGATTGCTTGTCTGTTGTAAAAGAAAAGTGTCCTGTGCCTTTTAAAATTTATTTTGTAAGAGAGACTGAAGATAGCTGACAAAGGAGGTAACTAGAGAAGCACGGTTTTGAAGGTAGTGAGACACAGTGGCATTAGGAACACCAGTTATATAGAGTCTCAGAAAGAAGAATCACATTCTCCTCTGAGACTAGTTGGGAAGTGAGAAGAGAGTAGGTATGTGGAGAGACATGTTGTGCAGGTAGAAGTAGGAGCTGGAATCATCATACAGTAGGAGGTGAGGCGTGGGATTGCAATTGTGAAAGGGGGGTTGGAATGATTAGTAGCAGAATTGTCTTTGGAAATTCAAATTAACCAAATAAAAAGACTGTTGAGCAACAATGGGAGTCCTGGTAGAGTGACATTATCACATTTCTATTTTACTAAATCTGCCCAAGTTGAGCAATATTTTTTGGCCAAGAATAGAATCAAGTCCAGAATCATGGAGAAATGTTCTAGAAAGGCAAATGAGTTGGGCTTGATCTAGTGAAAGAGAAGGTACATGGAATAATCCCAAAGTGTCTTTTTCTTTAGGATTCCCAAGATGCTGCTGCAGCATTGTTGCTGTAAGATACTGTCCTCAGGAAAAAGCCCATTCATCTTTGCATATACATAGAAACTGAGAGAGCTGTCAAAGTTTGTTTTGAAAGAAAACATGGAGTTTTAACTAACAACAGACAAAAATATGAGGCCAAAAATATGAAGAGGCAAAGAAAAAGAAGGGGAATTTAAGGAACTTGGTATAATTTTTTAAATCACATTGAAGACTGAATTTTTTCACATTTCACATTTGGATGAAAAATTAATCTAAATTTTCCTATGGAAGATAGCATAGGATATGAGCACATGTTTGGAACTCCTCCTATTATTCTATGACTAATATCTCATGATTAAAAGAAGTTGTATACTGTAGTAGATGAGAATTCTGGAGGCCAAGTATATGGGTTTAAATCCAAGTTGTTGAAACCTTAGACAAATTATTTATCCTCTCTGTGCCTTAATCTTTTTCATGTGAGAAACACACAATAACTGGCTATGCCTCATAGGTCTGTTGTAAAGAGTAAATACATGAGACTTTATTCATTTAATATGTAAACTACTTATAGTAAACTGGCAAAAGTTAACCATTGGTATTATTCATTGTTTTTGCCCAGTATTTTCACTGAACATGACTTATATAACTATTAACATGCATATACAATTCTTTTCTTTTTTTATTTGTGTATCTTTCTCATGTCTGGCTTTGTATTGTGAGTTCCTGGCGGGCAAAGCCCATATCTTATATATCTATTTCATGATGGCTTGATGTTCAGTTCTGTGATGCAAATGATGGGTGGAGTAATATGAACACCTGGGGACTACAATAGCTGGAGCTGGAGGATCCACTTCTAAGGTTGGTTCATTACTCACATGTCTAGTGCCTGGGCTGGAATTGCTGAAAGACAAACTCAGTTGGGACTATCCATAGGAAAGTCTACATGTTATCTTGAAAATGCCAGTCACAAAGGTCCTGGTTGGGAAAAAAAATGGTGGCCAAATAGGCAGCACCTCCTCCTAGGGCCAGGCCAGAAAAGCAACTAAATTGGAGAACATCCACCCTGAATTACAAATTAGACACAGCTGAGGAGATAATTTTCAATAATGAAGGGCAGATAATGCCTAGAGAATGCTGCTTGCCAGCCATAACCCACGTGGAACCACCACCGTGCCCCAGCAGTGAGTGGTGCAGTAACTGTTGGCAGACTCCCAGATGTCTGCAGGGAGTGATCACCCCCAGATTGAGCTCCTGCAACAGCCTTCCTCACCACCCTGATGGGACACAGCATTCTAGGATCTGGCCCCAAGATCCCACAGTGAGTAAAAGCCAGGGGGAACCCTGTGCCACCCCCGTCCAGGACCCCAGAACCATGCTAATAGCCTGACCCAAAGCCACCTGGAAACTGCTCCACCTCCAGCACCAGGAACTCCTTTCGGATCAACCCAGAACAACCCAGAGCATGCCACAGGGGAGCTCTGATGGTGCAACCCAGAGCAACCCACACTTGCTCCACCCTAGCCCCCAGGACAGTCCTGCTGGGGCCATCTGGAGGAACCCAATACACACCTCACTCCTGGCTACAGGGGAGTGTGGACTGAGTGACCCAGGGCAACCCGCCCCAGCTTCACACTGAGGAGGGGTGAACTGGAGCAACCCAGCACGTGTCTCACTCTGGGCTACAAGAAAGCAGGGAATGTGCGATCCAGAGCAACCAGCTGCCACTCCACCCTGAGCCCAGGGTCTTGCTTCCAGGGACCTAGAGCGCCACCCTGCCACAGGTGCTGGGCTACACAGCAAACTGCATGCCAGAGGGCTCTTTGTCCTCACAGGGAATCGCACATCAGAGGAACTGTGCACACGTTCCCACCACCTCGAGCATCTGATGCAAACAACTCAGGGACCAGATCAGTGGGAGAAGGGGATAGAATTCAGAGCAGAGACAACAAAGGTGTGAGACTCAAGGCAGACCCAGCATCTGGGCTAACAATTTCCGGACCATTGCCCTGATAGGGTCTTCAACCTCTCAAACCCCAACCATGGTGCCCAGAACCAGAAGGAGAACAGCAAAAATGGGGAGACAAACAACCACCCAAGGAAAGAAAAGGAGGAATCACCAGAAGAGGAACTAAATGAAATGAAGCCATGCAATATGTCAGAAAAAGAGCCCAGAGTAAAGGTCATACAGTTCATATACCAGTTGGATGAGGAAATCAACAACTTATGTAAGAATCAAGAGGAAATTAAAAATGATATAGCTACAATAAAAAACATGTTGGAAAGTTTCAACAGTAGACTAGAAGAAGCGGAGGACCGAATTAGAGAGTTAGAAGCCAGGGAAGAGAAACATACCCAATCTGAATGGCTATTGGAGAAAAAAATTAGAAATCAGGAGGAGAGCTTAAGGGAGCTTTAGGAAAACATGAAAAGCAGTAACATACATATCATAGGGATGCAGAAGGAAAAGAGGAGGAGCAAGGATTAAAAAACCTATTTGAAGAAATGATGACAGAAAACTTCCCTGATTTGGGGAAGAAAAAAGTCACACAAGCACCGAGAGTACCAAACAAGATGAACACAAAAAGACCCACAAAAAGACAAGTTGCAATTACAATGGCAAACTTTAATAACAAAGAGAGAATCTTAAAGGCTGCAAGAGAGAGACAGAGAGTTAGCTACAAAGGGTCTCCCATTAGATTATCAAATTATTTCTCAGCAGAAACACATCATGCCAGAAAGGAATGGAAGGAAGTATACAAGTGATGGAAAGCAAGAGACAGAATCCAAGAACATTAAATAAAGCAAGGCTATCATTCAAAATTTAAGGGTAAATCAGCAGCTTCATGGGCAAAAAAAAAAAAAAAGAGGCTAAGGGAGTTTATCACTACCAAGCCAGCAATGCAAGAAATGCTAAAGGAAATGTTGTAAAAAAGAAGAAATAGAAAGGGAAGAAGGAATACAGGCATAAAGAATAGAAATGGCTACAAACAAGAACCTATCAATAATAACCTTAAATGTAAATGGACTAAATGCCCCAATCAAAAGACATAGAGTGGCTGAATGGATAAGAAAACATGATCCATATAAGTATATGCTGTCTACAAGAGTTCAACCTCAGAACAAGGGACTCACACAGACTGAAAGTGAAGAGAAGGAAAAATATTTTTCAGGCAAATGGAAACGAAAAAAACAGCTTGGACTGCAACAATTATATCTGACAAAATACACCTCAAAGTAAGGCCATAACAAGAGATAAGGAAGACCATGTCATAATACTAAAGGAATTGATACAACAAGAGGATATAACTGTGGTAAACATATATTTCACCCAATGTGGGAGCACAGAAACATATAACAAAACTTCTGGAAGATATCAAGGGAGAGATTGACAGCAATACAATCATAGTAGGAGACTTTAATACCCTATTGACATTACTGGATAAATCCTCTAGACAAAAAAATCAGCAAGGAAAGCGCAGTCCTAAATGACTCACTAGATCAGATGGACTTAATTGTCATCTTCAGAACATTTCACCCCAAAGATACAGAATATACATTCTTCTCAAGGGAACATGGGATGTTTTTAAAGATCGACCACATATTGGGACACAGGCAAAGTCTCTTCAAATTCAAGGGGATTGAAATCATATCAAGCATCATCTCAGATCACAATGGCATAATATTAGAAATCAACTACAATAAAAATGATAAAACATCAAACAATTGGAGGCTAAATAGCATGTTATTAAATAATGTTTGGGTTACCAAAGAGATCAGAGAAGAAATAAAAAACATTCTGGAAACAAATGACAATGAAAACACAACAATCCAAAATCTATGGGACATACTGAAAGCAGCCCTGAGAGGCAAGTTCATAGCATTACAGGTATACCTCAAAAAAACAAGAAAAACTGATAATAAATTATCTAACACTACAACTTAAATAATTAGAGAGACAGGAAAAAGGAAAGCCCAGAGCGAGCAGACGATAGGAAATAATAAAGATCAGAACAGAAATAAATGATATAGAGACCAAAAAAAAAAAAATACAAAAGACAGATGAAAACAAGAGCTTGTTCTGTGAAAGGATAAATAATATTGATGAACTGTTAGCCAGGCTCACAAAGAAGCAAATAGAGGGGACCTAAATAAACAAAATCAGAAATGAAAGAGGTGAAATAACAATAGACCCCACAGAAATACAAAGGATTGTAAAAAAAAAATACTACGGACAACTCTATTCCAACAAACTGGTCAACCTTGAAGAAACAGACATCTTCCTAGAAAAATACAACCTTCCAAAACTCAATCAGGAAGAATAAAAACATCTGAATAGGGCAATAACGATAGAGGAAATTGAAGCAGTGATCAAAAAACTTCTAGCAAGCAAAAGCCCTGGGCCAGATGGCTTCACAGGGGATTTTTACTAAACATTCAAAGAAGAACTAAAACATATCCTCCTCAAACTATTCCAAAAAATTCAAGAGGAAGGAACACTTCCAAGCTCATTCTATGAAGCCAGCATTACCCTAATCCCAAAACCATATAAAGATATTACAGAGAAAGATAATTACAGGCCAATATCTCTGATGAACATAAATGCTAAAATCCTCAACAAAATCCTAGCAAATTGTATCCAGCATTACCTTAGAAAGATCATACACCATGACCAAGTGTGATTTATTCTGGGGATGCAAAGATGATACAATATCTGCAAATCAAAAATGGTGATACATCACACAAACAAACTGAGAGACAAAAATCACATAATCATATCAATTAATGCAAAAAAAGCATTTGACAAAATCCAACACCTTTTCTTAATAAGAACTCTCAGCAAAGTGAGAATACAGGCATCATACCTCAACATAATAAAAGCCTTACATGACAAACCTACAGCCAACATCATACTCAATGGGCAAAAACTAAAACCATTTCCCCTAAGAACAGGAACAAGACAGGGATGCCCACTTTTACCACTCCTGTTCGACATATTACTGAAAGTGCTAGCCATAGTGATCAGACAAGAAGAATAAATAAAAGGCATCCAAATTAGAAAAGAAGAAGTAAAACGGTCATCATCATAGTGATTAGACAAGAAGATGACATAATATCGAACATAGAAAACGCTAAAGACTACATCAAAAAACTACTACATTTAATAGATGAATTTAGTAATGTAGCAGAACATAAAATTAACACCCAGAAATCTATAGCTTTTTTATACCCAATAATAAACTCACATAAAGGGAAACAAAAAAAACACAAACAAAACAAAAAAAATCCCATTTACCATTGCACCAAACATAAATAAATAAATAAATAAATAAATAAATAAATAAATAAATAGATACCTAAGGATAAACTTAACAAAGGAGGTAAAAGACCTGTACTCAGAAAACTACAGGACACTGAAAAAAGAGTTAGAGGGCAATGCAATGGAGCAGTTAAGAGCAGCGCAGCTCAGGCTCCCCTTCCCCCCTTGCTGGGCAAGAGCTTAATAATTACTCTTTCAGTACTAGCGTTTAATCTTCCAAGCACATCTAGTGTCTGTCAGTTTCTGAGTGGCATGTGTGTAAGCCACTCTGGCTGAAGAACCTTTCAAACCAGCTTTACACCCTTCTGGAAAAATCCCTTGTTTGTGACTGGACGTTTATTGTCTTCCAGGAAACTAGTCTCCAAGATGTTATCACTATAGTTGTTTTATGATGGTACACTTCCCTTGAACTGCTTTTCATTCCATCACTGTTCACCTTATTTTAATTTTTTAAAATTTTATAGCCATACTTATGAGCTCTTGATTTACTGGCTCCAAAAATCAAATTCATTAAAGTCCAAAGATAATAAACTTTAGGTATATTTTGTACCAGATTAAATTAGACAAAAATTATGCTTTCATAGTTGTTACAAAGATAAAGAATGGAGAGATTTGGTGCACAAAAAAATACAAATGTATATATATACTGTGTATATATATAGTTAATATATAGGAGTATAGTGTTTGTTTATTTTTTGCGTTTATATCTTTGCAATCTATTTTATATATATTGCCAAAAGAGACTGTGAAATATTTAGCCATACAGAATATGTGACTAGACAAGAGCATGTGTAGGAAGACATTTTGGTAATCATTAACTCTACTCAGAATGATGAACTGCAATGTAATGTGTATGTTATCTACACTTCAATCAGTAATATTAGCAAATCTCAAATATTAGCCACATTGGTTTGTTTTCCTTGTACATTTCTTTATTTTTGATATTACAGTGCTGTAACTGGGTGGTCCTTTTTAAACGAAACATTATTTGCAAAACAGAAGGTATTATTTGTTTTTAAAACTTTTGTAAATAAAGGCTTCGGAAATGTTTTCTTATTTAAAAAAAAGGAAAAGAAAAAAGAGAGAGGAAGACATAAACAAATGGGAGAATATAGCATGTTTATGGATTGGTAGAATCAGTATCATTAAAATGTTCATACTACCCAAAGCAATCTATAGATTAAATGCTATCCCCATTATAATACCAATAGCATATTTCACAGACCAAGAAAAAACTCTCAAAAAATTCATCTGGAATAAAATAAGACCCCGAATAGCCACAGCAATCTTGAGAAAGAGCAAGATTGGAGAGATCACAATACCAGATATCAAGCTATACTACAAAGCCACTGTTCTCAAAACTGCCTGGTACTGGCACAAGAACAGACCTATAGACCAATGCAATAGAACAGAGAACCCAGAAATAGACCCAAGCCATTTTGCTCAATTATTATTTGACAAAGGCCGCAAAAGCATACCATGGAGTCAAGACTGTCTCTTCAATAAATGATGTTGGAAAAATTGGACAGATACATGCAAAAAATGAAACTAGACCACCACCTTACACCATACATAAAAATAAACTCAAAATGGATAAAGGACTTAAACGTAAGATGGGAAACCATAAAAATCTTAGAAGAAGCCATAGGCAGCAAAATAGGAGACATATGTTGTAGCGATGTCTTTACCAATACACCTCCTAGGGCAATGGAAACTAAGGAGAAAATAAAACAAATGGGACTACATCAAAATAAAAAGCTTCTGCACAGCAAAAGAAACCATCAACAAAACAACAAGAAAGCCCACTGATGGGAGAACATATTTGCCAATGCTATATCTGATGAGGGCATAACCTCCAAAATCTATAGGTAACTCATACATCTTAACAAAAGGAAGATAAATAATCCAATAAAAAAATGGACAAAGGACTTAAATAGACACTTTTCAAACGTGGACATACAGAAGGCCAAGAGACATATGAAAACATGCTCAAAGTCACTAATCATCCAAGAGATGCAAACCAAAATGACAATGAGATACCATCTCACACCTGTCAGAATGGCTATCATCAACAAATCAACAAATGACAAGTGCTAACGAGGATGTGGAGATAAAGGAATCCTCATGCACTGCTGGTGGGAATGGAGACTGGTGCAGCCACTGGGGAAAACAGTATGGAGTTTCCTCAAAAAGTTAAAAATGGAACTCCCATTTGACCCAGTAATCCCACTTCTAGGAATATATCCCAAGAAATCAGAAACACCAATCAGAGAGGACATATGCACCCCTATGTTCATAGCAACACAATTTACAATAGCTAAGATTTGGAAATAGCCTAAGTGTCTATCAGCTGATTAGTGGATTAATAAACAGTGCTACATCTACACAATGGAATACTATGCTGCTGTAAAAAAGAAAGAACTCATTATTCGCAACAGCATGGATAGACATGGAGAGCATTATGCTAAGTGAAATAAGCCACTAGGACAGTGATGGGTAACCTTTTGAGCTTGGTGTGTCAAACTTCGCCAAAAAACTGAGCATAACTTGGGTAGTGTGTCACTTTGAGGAAAAAACATTATTTCGCAAATAAAGGAGCAGCAAATGTTTCATCCTCGGCATGCAGCCACCTCAGCGACCGCTTGTCATCAGAAATGGCTACGTGTGTCAGTGTTGACACGCGTGTCATAGGTTCACCATCACTGCACTAGGAGAAAGATAACTATCACATGATCTCACTCATTTGTGGAATATAATAAACAACATAAAATGATGAACTTAAATAGATCCAGAGACAGAGAAGCATCTAACAGACTGTCAAACCTCAGAGGGCAGGCAGGGGGAGTGGGGGGCAGGTAAGAGATCAACCAAAGGACTTGTATGCATGCATAAAAGCAGAATCAATGGACACAGACATTAGTGGGGTGAGGGCATGTGCGGGGGGATGGGCATAGCCAGTTTCAAGGTAGTTTGCCACCCTTCATGGTGGCTCAGAGCTCCAAAAGCAAGTGTTCCTGAGAATAAGATAGAGTCATTTTGCCTTTTATGACTGAGCCTCGGAAGTTACACCATGTCACTTATGTCAGACTCTATAGGTCAAAGCAGCCACAAACCCACCTACATTTAAGGGGAGGAGATAGACACTCTACTTATCAATGGCAGGAGTCTAACAGAATTGTGGTCATTTTGATAAACTGCCACAAGCCCCTTCCATGGTACCTTCCAAAAGTTTATAATACCTCAACATCTCTTATAACTGTTTTCTCCTTTCCATCCCCTCTGCCACTTCTCCAGTGCAGTCCCTTTTATTTACTCATTTAGAATACTGTAATCATTTTCTAAATAGTCTCTCTGCCTCTACTGCCTCCTCTAATTTATCCATTTTCAATAGAGAAACCAGAGTGAATTTATAAAAACAAATCAGATGGTGTCATTCCCTTCCTTAAAATACCTCAGTATTTCCCCATTTACATTAGAATAACATCTAAACTTCTTACTGCTGCTGCTTAACTCTCTGATCTCCTCTCTTATCAATCTTTGTCTCATGTTTACACCCTGGTCACTCTGACTATCTCTTGATTTTCTTTCTCCAGTATTCTCCATCTAAGCAAATGGAACCTCAAAAAATTAAAAATGTAACTGCCATTTGACCCAGTAATACCACTTCTAGGAATATATCCCAAGAAAACAGAAGCACCAATCAGAACAGATATGTGCACCCCTATGTTCATAGCAGCAAAATTTACAATAGCTAAGATTTGGAAACAGCCTAAATGCCCATCAGCAGATGAGTGGCTTAGAATACCGTAGTACATCTATACAATGGAATACTACGCTGCTGTAAAAAAGAAGGAATTTTTACCATTTACAACAGCATGAATGGAACTGGAGAGCATTATGCTAAGTGAAATAAGCCAGTCAGTGAAAAATAAATACCACATGATCTCATTTGTGGAATATAAAGAACATTATAAACTGACGAACAAAAATAGATACAGAGGCAAAGAAGCATGGAACAGACTGTCAAACTACAGCAGAAAGGCAGGGAAGGGTTGGGGGCGGGGGTAAGAGATCAACCGAAGGGCTTGTATGCATGCATATAAGCATAACCAATGGACGCAAGATACTGGGCATGTGCTGGGGTGTAGCAGAGGCCGGGGGGAGGTCAATGGGGAAAAAAAGGAGACATATGTACTACTATTTGTAATACTTTAAACAATAAAATAAAATTTAAAAAATGTTTAATTCTTTCCTCTTCACCTCCACCACTCTAGTCCAGACTCCCATCATCTCCTTTTTACCACAGTAGCAACCGCCCAGCTTGTCTCCTTGCTTCTATCCTTGCCTTCTCACAATTTATTCTCACACTGCTCTATAGAGAGCTCTTTCTAAAATTTCTATGTGTATCCTATAAGGACTTCAAACTCAAAAGTTTCCAAACTGAGCTCAAATATGACCCCAAACCTGTTCCTTTTTCTGAATTCTTTCTTTCAGTTACTGGTCCCCAGTTCTCAAATCCAAAACTATGGGCTTGATTCTTGACCTCTACTCTGTCCTCACCACTCATGATTAGGCAACAAGTTCTTTAAATCATACAATGTAAAGTATAGCATAGCACTTAGAAGATGACAGTCTTGGGTCTAAGTTCAGGGTCTGCTATTTTCTTGCTATATAATTTGGGGAAAGTAACTTCTCTGAGTGCTGATATTTATGTCTTTAAAATTGAGAATGTAAAAATATATATTTCTCAGAGCTGATATGACTTTTCAAGGAAATAATTCTTGAAAACTATTTGCATCATGACTCCCATTTAAAAAGATCAATAAGAGCTCTCTAAAGGTTATTCTGTTTATTAAATTGGATTCTTAATCTGGTTTGAATAAATAAGGTAGAAAAAACATTTGTAAAACTGAAAAAATTTTAAAATTATGGTTATTAAATGATATTAGGGAATTACTTCTATTAGATGTATAAAGTAAATTTTTAAGAGATTTTTATGGATATATTTATGGTTTAAAGATTATTATATTGCCACAAGGAAAAATAGATGATGCATTTATGACAAAATATTAACAACTAGAGGCCCAGTGCACGAATTCGTGCACAGGTCAGGTCCAGCCAGCCCACCCTGACGAGGGCCAATTGGTCTCGGCCAGTGGGGGGAGGGGCTGCAGGAGGCTGGCCATCCAGCCCCGACCCCGATTGGGGTGGGGGGGGTGATTGGGGGTGAGGCCGTCTGGGGGGAGAGGCCTATTGGGCCCTGATTGGGTCTGTTGTCAGCCACAGTGTGCATCATAGCGACCAGTCATTCCATCGTTTTGTTGTTCCAGTCATTTGGCTTTTATATATATTATTGTTAAATTTAGATGATGGGTATTCAATATTCAATATTCTATTTTCTATTTTAATTTATATTTAAACATTTCAATAAATAAGAACTAAAATTTTTAACACAAGATTACAAAGTTCATTTGTGATATAATCTAGAATCATACACTTCTCTTCATTCCCATTGTTCTAGTAGAATTTGGCAAATTTTTCCTGTAAGGTGCCAGATAGTAAATATTTTAGATTTCATGGGCTGTATGACCTCTACAATAACTACTCAATTCTGGCATTGTAGCACTAAAGCAGCCATTGACAGTACATAAATGAATGGGCCTACCTCTTTTGCAATAAAACTTTATTTATAAAAACAGGTGGTGGGCCATATTTAGCCTGTAGGCTGTAGTTTTCTGAATGCTGCTCCAATTGAAGCTACCATCAACTCTAACCCAGAGTATAAGTACTCTTACAACACTCTAACCCATCTTCTTTCCTTTAAATGTGTCCCTTTTCTAATCCATCCCCTACAGAGCGAGAGTAGCAGAGTTTTTCCACTGCTTAGAATTTGGCAATAGTTCCTCATCACCTTTTCACCCTCACTACCTCTCCAACCTTGACTATCATAATCAACACCCAGGAACCCCTGTCCCTCCATATACACACTTTTTTCATACATGTCTTTATTGTTATTCTTTTTTAGCTTTATTTTTATTGTTGATACTATTATAGAAGTCCCCATTTAACCCCCCTTTTCCCACCTCCATCCAGCCCCTGCCCCCTTCCCTCTGGCCATCACCACGCCATTGTTTGTGTTTATAGGTTATGCATATATGTTCTTTGACTAATCCCTTCACCTTATTTTATACATCCCCTCTCTCCCCGCACCTTTGACAGCTATCAGTTTGTTCCATGTATCCATGAATCTGGTTCTATTTTGTTCTGAGTTTATTTTGCTCATTAGATTTCACATATGAGTGATATTACATGGTATTTGCCTTTCTCTGACTGGCTTATTTTACTGAACATAATATCTCCAGGTCCATCCATGCTGTCACAAAGGGCCATGTTTCCTTCCCTTTTTATGACTGTGTAGTATTCTGTTGTGTAAATGTACCACAGCTTTTATATCCACTTATCTAATGATGGGCATCTTGGCTATTGTAAATAACATTGCTATGAACATAGGGGTACATATATTCTTTTGAACTGGTATTTCAGAAATTTTAGGATATATTCCCAGAAGTGGGTCACTGGGTCAAATAGCAATTCCATTTTTAATGTTTTGAAGAAACTCCATATTGATTTCCACAATGGCTGCACAGGTTTGCAACAGTGCATCAGGGTTCTTTTTACTCCACATCTTCACCAGCACTTGTTTGTTGATTTACGGATGGCAGCCATTCTGGCAGGTGTGAGGTGACATCTCATTGTGGCTTTAATTTACACCTCTCTGCTGATTAGTGACTTTAAGCATTTTTTCACATATCTCTTGGAATCTCCAGAGAAGTGTCCCTTTAGGTCCTTTGCCCATTTTTAAATTGGATTGTTTGCCTTCCTGGTGTTGAGTTGTCTGAGTACTTTATATATTTTGGATATTAACCCCTTATCAGATATATCATTGGTGAATATGTTCTCTCATATAGTGAGTCCCCTTTGCATTTTGTTGATGATTTATTTTGCTGTTCAGAAGCTTTTTAGTTTGATATAGTCCCAATTGTTTATTTTGTTTGTTTGTTTCCCTTTTCTTATGAAATATATAGGCAAAATATTAGCAAGTTATAGTATTTTCAATAAATGCACTGGAACAACTAGATAATCTGATTGTACTACTTTAGCATTTCCTTCTATTTTTCCTCTTTCCAATAATTTTTGTGAAGTGATACAGCTTTTTGTACAGGATCATTTTGTGGACAATGGTCCTGGATTTTTTCAGATCCAGACTAACATATCCAGAACAAGGAAAAATTTCCAGAAAAGTGTATTCAGTAGCCAACAGCCAGATGCATAGGGCAACATCCTGAACAGAGGAATGCCATTCTTCATGGAGTTTGGGACCTGGCTTAGTGGCCTTTATTTTTACTCTTTAAAGAACTTTATTAAGCTATTAAGCTATCTTGACATATAAAAATTGTATATATTCAGGTATACAACTTGAATATGAAAATATATAGTGAAAAGCTCACCACACTCAAACTAAATAACTTATCCATCACATCTACATAGTTACCATTGTGTGTGTGTGTGTGTGTGTGTGTGTGTGTGTGTGTGTGTGTGTGTTGGTGAGAAGATTTAATTTAAGATCTATTCCCCTTCCCCCTCCACACACACACAAAGGTGAGGTAATTGATATGTTAATTAATTTTATTGTAGTAAACATTTCACAATGTATAGCTATGTAAACACATCATATTGTATACCTTAAATATATACACTTTTCATTTGTCAATTATACCTCAATAAAACTGGGGAATTATTTTATAATAGAGCATCTGGAATTGCTAAAAAAAAAAAAAAAAGAAAAAGAATCGCTAAGGGTAATAAAAGATATTATTAATGAGAGTGTGTGAATGGAGAGGGGGCAAGATTAAAAGCTTAAGATTCACAGATACGATAATTGTCCTAAGAGAAAATATATGATATGAAGTGCTATGATATCTTAAAAAAACTTTTTTATTTCAAAATAACAAAAAACAACATATGTTTGGGGATCTTAAGAGAGAGATGAGGTTGGAGATAAACTTCAAAAGATCAATAAAGAGGAGAAACCAAGATGGCTGCATAAGGTATACACTTGTACGTGCTGCCTCTCACAACCACACCAAAACTACAACTAAAACACAAAATGTCTATCACCCAGAACCACAGGAAAGCTGGCTGAGTAGAAGTTCTACAACTAGAAGGAAGGAGAAAAGAGCATTGAGACCAGGTAGGACGTGCACAAGCACGGAAAAGCAGAGGTACAGAGGTGCATGAATCGGGATGGTGGCTGGTGACTGGGCGTGCTGTTTTTTTCAACCCAAAGCGAGACAGAAGCTCCCAATTGCTCTGAACTCCAGTTTCCAGCGAGACTCTGGGGACCCAGACTCCTACGGGGAGAAGCTGGACTGTCTGCCATCGGGTCTGAAAGTGAGGGTGGCTTTCTTGCAGAGGTGTGCGCAGGAATCATTGTTTACTGCTCTGGGGCACGGGACATGGGGACGTGGAAATGCAGGGATGTGGAAACATGGAGACGCAGAGATGGCTGACTGGAAGCCATCATGGTTTGCCATGCCCTAGTTATTCCCTGAGACCCCGCCCCACGCAATTTACAAACCCACCCAAACTGTGCACAGCGGCTTTTGCATATAACTGGCCTGCCCTATTGCAGCTTAACCTAACAAACTGCAGCTCTGGTCAGACAGCTCCAAAACTTCCAAACCCCAAGCAAAGAGGAGAAATCTGCAGATCTCGCTGTAGCTCCTGCTGGGTGGCCTCACACAGTAGCTGACCTGCACCCCATTGGAGATCCAGGAGCCAGTGTACCTAGTAGTCAGTGTGAGATGACACCAGATTTCAACTCCTCACATCCATAAGTGACACATTCAAGAGGCAGACTCAGTGAGCACCAAAAACAAGTCCTACCCCATAAGGGTGTCTCCAGCACAGCAGTTCTTCCATTATAGACACAGCGGGTCCTCACAGCCAATGGGCCTGGAGGTCAATTCCTCCCAGTGTACCAACAGCAATCAAGACTTAACTACAACAAGACTGTGCACTCAGCCCACAAAGGGGTGCACCAAGAATGTCTACCTCAGGTGATTGAGGAGGCTGAACCACTGAGCCCTATAGGTCACCTACCACAGAAGACCACTCCATCAACACAGGGAAGCAGCCAAAATGAGGAGACAAAGAAACATGTCACAAATGAAAGAAATGGAGGAAAGCAAACTACTGGGCATAGAGTTCAAACCCACAGTTATAAGGTTACTCAAGAATCTTCTAAAAACCTCTGAGGAACCTAGTGAGACCTGTAAGGATCTTAATGAGAATGCCAAAAAAATGGAAAAGGACCAGTCAGAAATTAAGCATACACTGTCTGAAATAAAGAACATACAGAAATTCAACAGTAGACCAAAGGACCTCAAGAATCAAACCAAAGATTTGAAATATGAGGAGGCAAAAAACACCCAACCAGAAAAACAAAAAGAAAAAATAATCCAAAAATATGAAGATAGTGTAAGGAGACTCTGGGACAACTTTAAACTTACCAACATCCGAATTATGGGGGTGCCAGAAGAAAAGAGAGAGCAAAATATTGAAAACCTATTAGAAGAAATAATGACAGAAAACTTTCCCTACCTGGTGAAAGAAATAGACTTAAGTCCAGGAAGTGCACAGAACCCCAAACAAGAGGAATCCAAAGAGGACCACACCAAGACACATCATAATTAAAATGCCAAGGGCAAAAGACAAAGAGAGAATCTTGAAAGCAGCAAGAGAAAAACAGTTAGTTATCTACAAGGGAGTACCCATACGACTGTCAGCTGATTTCTCAACAGAAACTATGCAGGCCAGAAGGGAGTGACAAGAAATATTCAAAGTGATGAACAGCAAGAACCTACAACCAAGATTACTCTACCCAGCAAAGCTATCATTTAGAATTGAAGGTCAGATAAAGAGCTTCACAGACAAGAAAAAGCTAAAGGAGTTCATCACCACCAAACCAGGATTATATGAAATGCTGAAGGGTATTCTTTAAGAAGAGGAAGAAGAAGAAAAAGGTAAAGATAAAAATTATGAACAACAAAGTGACAACAAATACATACCTATCAACAAGTGAATCTAAAAATCAAATGAATAAAAAATCTGATGAACAGAATAAACTGGTGAATATAATAGAATCAGGGGCATAGAAAAGGAGTGGACTGACAATTCTCGGAGGGAAGGGGGTGTGAGGGGTGTGCGAAGAGATTGGACAAAAATCTTACACCTATGGATGAAGGCAGTGGTGGGGGGTAAGGGTATGAGGTGGGGTGGGGAATCAGGTGGAAGGGAGCTATGGGGGAAAAAAGAGGAACATCTGTAATAATCTGAACAATAAAGATTTATTTAAAAAAAAGATCAATAAAACTTTACCAGTGTATGTTGAAAGCATTCAAAATAGAAAGAATAGCAGAGGCAAAGTCCTAGAGGTGCGAAAATGCAGGTAAAAGTGTTCAGGGCAAGGCAATGATTGTGTTTAAAAAGCAAGTTATGTGTAGTATATAATAGAAGATCACTCAGGGTCGATAAGTAAGCCTTACCCTTGACCTCCAGATTATGATTTCTTTTTTTTTTTTTAATTTCTATCCGACATTGTTCTGGGCATTTCCATTGTCTGGCTCAATCTCAGGTAACTTCTGGATTGAAAAGAAACACATTTACATCATTAGGCCCCACATATTTCTCAAGTTTTGTTCCAATTTGCATAAAATTGATATTAACATTAATGTCAAAATTGAGAGATGTTGTAAAGTAGTGATTCAAAACAAACTTGATCCAGACTGCCTGGATCTGAATTGTAGCTTCACCACTTACTAGCTTGTTACATTAGAACTGTGATGTTAGTGTTATGGGTTGAATTGTGTCCCCCTCAAATTTATATGATTAAGTCCTAACTTCCGGTACCTTGGAGTGTGACCTTATTTGAAGAGAGGATCTTTACAGCGATAGTCAAGTTAAAGTTACAGTGGGCTCTAACCCAATATAACTGATGTCCTTATAAAAAGTGAGAATTTGGACAGAGGCAAATATCAAAGAAAGATGATATGAACAGATGTAGCAAAAAGACATACACCTATAAGCCAGGGAGAGAGGCCTGGAACAGATTCTTACCTCAGCCCTAAAAAACAAACAAACAAAAAAAAAAAAAACAATCTTGCTAAAACTATGATCTCAAATTTCTAAATTACAGAACTATGAGTCAATTAATTGCTGCTGTTAAAGCCTCTCAGTTTGTGGTACTTTGTTATAGAAGTCCTAACAAACTGTTTCCTCTCAGGCTTCAGCTTCCCCAATGAGTATAATAATAACTGCTTTATAGGATAGTTATAAGAAATAAAACATAAAAACACAAAGTTCTAAGATTCATCCTCAAAATATAAGTGTGTGCTATTAATTTTATAGGTTTTTTTTCTCCATCAAACCATTTATCTTTCTATGTCCAGGTTACTTTCTTGTTAATATACTAGTAAATAATGCTTAGATATTTCCCCTTTACTTCAAACAAGCACCTGTTAGCTTGTAATCATCGTCCCACTTTAAATTTGCTTCCTAAATACATTTTATACTTTGCCTTCCAATCAAACTTTTTCTCAATGCAAACATACGTCTTTTGTTAAGCATAATAATTTATTTCACTCATGGTGCATGAACTCCTGTGACCCTATTAAACAGACTTCCCACAAATTCCTTATCCTAGTATCTCTTTACAGGATGCACTCTCAATAACACACCTGCTTTCCATTTCTACCTGCAAATAGTGAAACAATATCAACTGGTAGAGATAGCTACCTACCAGTGAAAGGAAGTGTTATTTCTTTCTACTGAGATGCAGTGCAATAGAGTCAGGTTATATTAAGTAGCTTTATGTCACATGACAGTGTGAAATGAAACATGCTGTGCTTCTGGATTAGATCTTGGGTCACAAATCTAAAGAAACACTTTTATACAGAAGCAAGTACTAGTGGCTATAACAAACCTATTATTCATTTTTTTCCTATGTGCTTTTTTTTTTTTTTTTTTTTTACTTTATCAGGGCAATAAGGGTGTTGAAATTAATTATGTAATTTAGCCACATCTGTGATGCTAATTTTTAGCTGTTTTGAGTAATTTAGTTCCTATCTTTGCATGACAGAGGGAGAAAGACCCTTACAGTGAGAGACTAATGTCTTGGAGTTTAATTCTGTCTTTGCCTATTGAAGAGCATATGACCTGAGGTGAATTCCCTTCTTTCTTTTGGGTATCAGTTTATCCATTTGAAAAATTAAAGTGTTGGACTAGATTATCTTACAATTTCACCCAGCTCTAAAATGCTATAATATTCTTAATTTCTGTGGTAATATGATGTAAGATCCTGTAAAGGCATAAAGGCCAGCTAACTTTGGATTCTCCCAGTAGAATTTTGTCTTTCTATCTGAAGTTTATTGCATTTTAAAGTCCACTTTAGCTTTCCACAATGTATTACTGACAGTGTCAGAATTAGAGACCTGAATATCTTATGGGTTCCAATGATTATACAATGAATACAAATATGTTACCAGAAAGTTATTTCACAAGGTAAGAAACATTTGCTTTCAATGACAGGCTTCAGCCAGGCACTGATGTTAGGACTAAAGAATAATCCTATATAATAAAAGCCTAATATGCTAAGTGTCTGGTCATCTGGTTGTCCATTCAACCAATCAAAGCGTAATATGCTAATGATATTCTAAGGCTGCTCAACCGCTCACTATGACGTGCACTAATCACCAGGGGGTAGACACTCCGATTGGTAGGTTAGCTTGCTGCTGGGGTCTGGCAGATGAATCGGGACTGAGCTAAACGAGCCAGACATGCCCTGAAGCCCTCCTATGGTCCCTCCCCAGCTGACCAACCTCCCACATCCCTATTGTGCACCTGTGGAGTTCCTCAGCCTGGCCTGCACCCTCTTGCGATCAGGACCCCTCAGGGAATGTCAGAGAGCCGGTTTCGGCCCAATCCCGCAGGCCAGACTGAGGGACCCCACCAGTGCATGAATTCATACACAGGGCCTCTAGTTACATATAATTAATTGAGGTTTTCAAGTGTGAGATGAACAACTCCAATTTCAATTATATGTGAAATTTAATCATCCTCCTTTTTTTGCAGTATAAAAAGTTATCTTATGTATGTTATATATAAACTAGAGGCCCAGTGCACGAAATTAGTGCATGAGGGCGGTCCCCTCAGCCCAGCCTGTACCCTCTCCAATCCGGGACCCCTCGGGGGATGTCCAACTGCCAGTTTAGGCCCAATCCCAGGGATCGGGTCTAAACCAGCAACCAGACATCCCTCACACAATCCTGGACCGCTGGCTCCTAATTGCTCACCTGCCTGCCTGGTTGTCCCTAACTGCCCCCCATGCCAGCCTGATTGCCCCTCACTGCCACCCCTGCCAACCTGGTTGCCCCTACCATCCCCCCACTGCTGGCCTGGTCACTCCTAACTCCCCCCCCGCTGGCCTGGTCACCTCTTACTGCCCCCCTGCTGGCTTGGTCTCCCCTTATTGTCCCCCATGCCAGCCTGGTCACCTCTTGCTGCCCCCCCTGTCAGCCTGGTCGCCCCCAACTGCCCCCTCCACTGGCCTGGTCATCCCCAACTGCCCCCTTTCTGGCCTGGTCACCCCTAACTGCCCCCCCGCCAGCCTGGTTGCCTCTTACTGCCCCCCCACCAGCCTGGTCACCTCTTACTGCCCTTCCTGCCAGCCTGGTCACCTCTTACTGCCCTCCCTGCCAGCCTGGTAGCCCCCAACTGACCCCTCTGCTGGCCTGGTTGCCCCTAACTGGCCCCCCCCTGCCAGCCTGTTCCCCCCAACCGCCCCCCCTGCTGGCCTGGTCACCCCCAACTGCCTCCCCATGCTGGCCTGGTCGCCCCATGCAGCCTGCTATTTAGTTGTTTGGTCATCCCTCACTAACCCCCCTGCTGGGCTGGTTGTAGGTAGCCATCTTGTGAAGGTGTGATGGCCAATTTGCATATTACCTCTTTATTATATAGAATGTGGGTACCTGAAAGTATTCATCTCTAATGAGACAGAATTTGACTAGCAGAGAAGAGAAAAAAATGGATCAAGAGGTTGGGGGGGTCAGAAAGATGGCTTTGGGATACTCTGCTCACATACTCATCCTAAGAGGACTGAGCAGATATGGTGGCAAAGATGTTACAAGTGCAATAAGAAACATTTGTTAAAATTTATCTTTATTGTTGAAAGTATAGCAAATGTCCCCCTGTTTCCCTCATTGACCCCTTCCTCCCCATTCCTGTCCCCTCCACAGGCCTTCACCCCACTATTGTCTGTGTCCATGGGTTATGTACATATGCATGTAAGTTCTTTGGTTGAACTCCCCCCAGCCTTTCCCTCTGAGAATCCTAATTTTGTTGCATACTTCCATGTCTCTGGATCTATTTTGTTTGTTCTTTAGATTCCACATTTAAATGAGATCACATGATACTTGTCTGTCTCCGTGTGGCTCATTTCACATAACACAATACTCTCCAGGTCCTTCCATGCTGTCTCAAAGGTTAAGAGATCCTTCTTTTTTATACCTGCATAGTATTCCATTGTGTAAATGTGCCACAACATTGTTATCCATTTATCTACTGATGGGTACCAGATCTTAGCTATTGTAAATAAGGCTGCTATGAACAGAGGGGTGCATATATTCCTTCTGATTGGTGTTTCAGGATTCATAGGATATATTCCTAGAAGTGGGTCAATGGGTCTAATGGTAGTTCCATTTTTAATTTTTTGAGGAAAATCCACACTATTTTCCGTAGTGGCTATACCAGTCTACTTTCCCATCAGTAGTGTACTAGGATTCCTTTTACTCCACAACCTCACCAGCATTTGTCATTTGCTGATTTGTTGATGGTAGCCATTCTGTCAGGTATGAGCTGATACCTCATTGTTGTTTTAATTTGCATCTCTCTGATGATTAGGTGACACTGAGCATTTTTTCTGTTTTTTGTTTCTTTTTTAAAAATCTTTATTGTTGAAAGTATTATATATGTCCCCTTTTCCCCCCATTGACCTCACCCAGGCTTCCCCTGCCCCCCCCCCACCCCAAACCTTCAACACCCTATTGTCTGTGTCTATGGGTTATGCATATATGCATGTCTCTTGGCCATTTGTATGTCCTCTTCTGAGAAGTGTCTATATAGGTCCTCTGCCCATTTTTTTATTAGATTATTTATCTTCATTTGTTGAGTTGTATGAGAACTTTATGCATTTTGGAAATTAACCCCTTATCAGTTGTATCATTGGAAAATATGTTCTCCCATACAGTGGGTTCCCTTTTCATTTTGATGCTGGTTTCTTTTCTGGGAAGGAGCTTTTTATTTTGTTATAGCCCGATTTGTTTATTTTTTCCCTTTGTTTATCTTGCCCTAAGCATTGTATCAGTGAAAAGTTTGCCACATGAAATGTCTGATATTTTGCTGCCTAGGTTTTCTTCATGGATTTTTATGGTTTCACAGCTTTATTTAAGTATTTTATCCATCTTGAGTTTATTCTTGTGCATGGTGTAAGTTGGTTGTCTAGTTTCACATTTTTTTACACGTACCTGTCTAATTTTCCTAACACCATTTATTGAAGAAACTGTTTTTACTTCATTGTATGCTCTTACCTCCATTGTTAAGTATTAATTGAGCATAATGGTTTGAGCCAATTTCTGGGTTCTCTGTTCTGTTCCATTGATCTATATGCTTGTTCCTGTGCCAGTACCTGGATGCTTTGATTACTGTGGCTTTATAGTATAACTTGATATCCAGTATGGTGATCCCTCCAAATTTGTCCTTCTTTCTCAAGATTGTTTTAGCTATTTGGGGACTTTTATTTTTGGTTCCACATAAAATTTTAGAGTGTTTTAGGTCTGAAAAATATGCCATTGGTATTTTAATAAGGATTGCAATGAATCTATAGGTTGCTTTGGATAGTATAGACATTTTAATGATGTTAATTCTACCAGTCCATGAACACAGTATATTCTTCCACTTGTCTATATCTTCCTCTAACTCTTTTTACAACATACTGTAGTTGTCTGAGTATAAGCCTTCACCCCCTTGGTTAAGTTTATTCCTAACTATCTTAATTATTTTGTTGCAATGGTAAATGGGATTGTTGGTTTGTTTTGTGTTTTTTGTTTGTTTATTCATTTGTTTTTTGTTTTAGTTTCTCTTTCTGAGAGTTTAGTTTTGGTGTATAAAAATGCCATCAATTTCTGGGTGTTAATTTTGTATCCTGCTACATTAGCAAATTCATTAATTAAATCTAGTCAGTTTTTAGTGGAGTCTTTAGGGTTTTCTATGTACAATATCATGTTATCTGCAAATAATGACAGTTTTATTTCTTCCTTTCTAATTTGGATGCCATTTATGTTTTCTTATTGTCTGAAGGCTGTGGCTAAGACTTCCAGTACTATGTTGAATAAGAGTGGTGAAAGCAGATATCTCTGTCTTGTTCTTGTTCTTAGGGGAAATGGTTTTAATGTTTGCCCATTGAGTTTGCTGTTGGCTGTAGGTTTGTCATATAAGGCCTTTCTTATGTTTAGGTATGATCCCTCTATTTCCACTTTGCTGAGTTTTTTTGTCCAAAATGTGTATTGTATTTTGTTGAATGCTTTTTATGTGTCTACTGACATGAACATGTGATTTTTGTCTTTCGATTTGTTTATGTGATATATAATGTTTATTGATTTGTGAATATTGTAACAACCTTGGATCCCTGGAATAAATCCCACCTGGTCATGGCATATGCTCTTTTTGAATACATTGCTGGATCTGATTTGCTAATATTTTGTTGAGTATTTTAGCATCTATGTTCATCAGGGTTATTGGGCTGTAATTATCTTTCTTTGTAGTGTCTTTATCTGGTTTTAAAATTAAGATAATGCTGGCCTCATAAAAATACCTTGGATGTGTTCCTTCCTCTTGGAATAGTTTGAGGAGGATAGCTGTTAGTTGTTTTTTGAATGTGTGGTAAAACTCCCCTGTGAAGCTGTCCACACCAGGGCTTTTGTTTTCTGGGAGTTTTTATCATTACTGCTTCAATTTCATCAGTAGTTATCAGCCTATTCAGGTTTTGTGATTCTTCTTGATTCCGTTTGGAAGACTGTATTTTTATAAGAATTTGGCCATTTCATCCACATTGTCCAGCTAGTTGATCTATAGTTTTTCTTACAATCCTATGTATTTCTGTGGGGTCAATTGTTACTTCATTTATTTTGTTTCTGATTTTACTTATTTGGGTCTTCTCTCTTTGTTTCTTGATGAATTTGGTTAAAGGTTCATCAGTCTTGTTTATCTTTCCAAAGAATCAGTTCCTGGTTTCATTAATCTTTTGTATTGTATTTTTCATCTCTATGTCATTTATTTCTGCTCTGACCTTTATTATTTACTTCCTCCTACATACTCTGAGCTTCTCTTGTTGTTCTTTTTCTAATTTTTTAAGTTGTATGGTTAAATAGTTTATTAACTATTTTTCTTGTTTTTTGAGGTAGGCTTGTAGGCTTCTAGTGCTATGAACCCTCTCCAACCCGGGACTACTTTACTGTGTCCCATACATTTTGGTTTGTTGTGTGTTCCTTTTCATTTGTTTCCAGGAAGGTCTTTTTTATTTCTTTTTTTTATCTCATTGGTAACCCATTCATTGTTTAATAATGTGCTACTTAGCCTCAGTGTGTTTGAATATTTTTGAGTGTTTTACTGTAGTTGATTTCTAATTTCACACCATTGTGATCTGAGAAGATACTTGTTATGATTTCAATCTTCTTGAAATTGTAGAGGCTTGTTTTGTGCCCTAATATGTGGTCGATCTTTGACAGTGACCCATGTGCACTTTGAGAAGAATGTATAGTCTGCAGCTGTGGGTGAAATATTCTGTAAATGTCAATTAAATCCATCTAATCCAGTTTGTCATTTAGAGTGACTATTTCCTTGTTGATTTTTTGGTCTGGAATATCTATGCAGTGAAGTCAGTGGAATGTTAAAGCCCCCTAGTATGACTGTATTGTTGTCAATCTCACCCTTAAAGTCCTCCAGAAGTTTTTTTGTTTGTTATTTTGTTTTATATTTATGTGCTCCTATATTGCATGTATATATATTTACCAGGGTTATATCCTCTTGTTATCTTGTTAGATCAATCTCTTTAGTATTATGTAGTGACCTTTATTGTCTCTTGTGATGGCCTTCATTTTGAAGTACGTTTCATAAGGTGTGACTATTACTACCCGAGCAATTTTTTATTTTCTGTTTTCGTGGAAAATTTTTTCCATTCCTTTATTCTCATCTTGTATGAGTCATTTGTTCTAAAGTGGGTCTCTTGTAGACAGCATATATTTGGGTCATGTTTTTGCATCCATTCAGCTACTCTATGTCTTTTGATTGGAGCATTTAACCCATTTACATTTAAGGTTATTATTGATAGATACTTATTGCCATTCTAATTCTTTATACCTATGTTTCTCTATCTCTCTATTTCTTCTAATTACAGAAGTCCCTGTAACATTTCTTGCAGTGCTGTTTTGGTGGTTTTAAACTCCTTTAGCCCTTTTTGTCTAGGAAGCTCTTTATTTCACCATCTATTTTTGAATGACAGCCTTGCTGGATATAGTACTCTTGGTTTCAGATCATTGTTTTTCATTTCCTTAAATTCTCCATGCCATTTATTCCTGGCCTGTAGAGTTTCTGATGAAAACTCAGCTTACAGCCTTATGGGATATCCTTTGTATGTAACAAATTGCTTTTCTCTTGCTGCCTTTACAATTCTCTTTATCTTTAATTTTTGGCATTTTAATGATGATGTGTCTGGGTGTGGGGCTGTTTTGTATCTTCTTGCTTGGGACTCTGTGTGCCTCCTAAACTTGCATGACATTTTCCTTCACCAGGTTAGGGGAGTTTTCTGCCATTATTTCTTCAAAAAGTTTCTCTATCCCTTGCTCACTTTCTTCACATTCTGGTACTCCTATGATGCAAATATTGTTAGGTTTCATGTTGTTCCACAGCTCCCTTAAGTTGTCCTCCTGTTTTATAATTGTTTTCTCTTTTTTTGTTCTCTGATTGAGTGATTTTCTACCCTGTTTTCTAAATCACTGATTTGATCCTCAGCTTCCCCTAATCAGCTGTGTATTTCTTCCAACCTGTTCTTTATTAGTGCAATGTCATTCTTCATTTGTTATTGGCCCTTTTTCATAGTTTCTATATCTTTCCTCCTATTGTTGAGCATCCTTATAATCATTATTCTGAATTCAATATCTGGTAAATTTCTTATCTCCATTTCATTTATCTCTTCTTCTGGATAATTCTCTTGTTCTTTCATTAGGGGCTTGTGTTTTTTTTGTTTTTGTTTTTTGTTGTTGTTGTTTTGTGTTTTCTTTTTTGAAGTAAACAGAATAAACTGTTTATTAAAACACTGTATAATAAAATAAACTTTTTTTGACCCAATGCTATAGTGGTAAACATTTTCCCCTTATTAATAGTCCACCTGAAATACAGTTAAATTATACCATAATCTGATTAAAACTTGAAAATACCCCTGACCTTTCCCATTGAATGACTGAACAGTGAGGTGTGCAGATCTAGGTTTCGTTGATGAGTCAATGATAGAAGATGATAACCTAAAAGATAAGCAAAATCCCATACACCCAAAGATGAAATCTTATTTACCCTGCTCTCTGGCCCAAACTTAAAATTGTCATATCAAATAAATATTTAATGAATCACCCCCTTTCCTGTCTAAAATAAATACCAGGTACAAATTAAGGATAAGAGTTGGGTTTTAAACTGCATTTTATTTGTTACTATAACATTGTCTTTTTTTTTTAACTTGTCAACCTTAAGCATGCAAAAAGTTCTCTTCAGAATGGAACTGCTTCCACAGCCCCTCAGATATCAATAAGTAAATTTGTAAAGGTCATTCAATTTGTGGATCTTTCCTCCTTTGTAGCACTTCTGAGCAGTGTGACACATACCACAGAGATAGGAAAAACCATCTTTAATAAATTATCTTCTTAATTGTAGAGAATTTCTGAAAATAAAACTGACAAAATGCTAACCCAATGCCTTTGATGAGTCCTCAAAGACCAAAGATCCATCACTTCCTACTTGAAGACTTAGTCCTCCGGAGTGTCCTGGGCATTGTAGGGCACTTGATAAGGTGATCCACCTGGGTTCTGGACAAATGCACTAAGAAGCTCTTTCACCACTCTCATTTGCCGATTCTTTGGACCATCCAGTCTTGCTGGCAGAGAGGGCAGTGATTGTTCTGTTTCACCCTCAGGGACATGAAGCAGTTGTGGAAGAAATGATTGCATTCTCCCCAAACCAATGTGTAAGGTTTGTTCTTTGGGGATGTCCCACCACAGCTCTAGAATCTGTGAATGATGTGGTGGCCCCAGATCCTGTACAGCTCCATATGCTGTCTTCCAGCACAATCCTCTTGTTTATTTTCAGCTTTACATCTAAGACAGGCATCCATCACCTGGACTCTGCAGATGGTGCACATATCTCACTCCATGTGCCAGCTCCACATGGCCACTGTGTTCCACTTCTTGAGAGAGAACATTTTGTCACCTCCCGACTTGGAGCCTGTGCTCCCATAGTGAGAGGACAGAGCACAGGGCTCCTCACCATCTTCCAGGTCAGTCATGGCGGCTGCACAGAGCAGGTGTAGAGACACTGGGTCAGGCAGGGCTTATTTTTTTGTCTCCCTATTTTGGCTGCCTGTTTGGGTTTGTGTCTATGTATTAGGTAGATCTGCTGTGACTTACAGTTCATGGTGTAGGACAATGTAAGATGCTATTTGTGACTGGCCATGAGTATCATTTGGAGCTATCAGCACTCCACAGCTTATGGCTCCCTTTTTTGGGCCTGAGTGCCTTTGGAAAGGTCCAAGATGTGCACCAAGGTCTGCTTTTCCTAGCCATGGGTCCAGAAAGAGATCAGGCAAAGACTCAAAGCTTCCAGAGATCTGCCTCTACCTTCAGTTTTATTGTTATTCTCAGTCTTAATTAGCTTCAGGTTATCAACCTCAGCGAGGTGTAGACTCCACAGGGTGGGGTGAGAGGTTTTCCAACAGGGTGGGGTAATTGCTTCTCATCAACTTCCAGGCAAAAACTGCCTGGATAGTAAAGGTCTGCCAGAGAAATATGTCCTTTGCAATATGAGGGAATGATTCAGCATAGGGAATCAGGGTGGCTGCCTTCTGAGCTCTAACCTCTGAATCTCCAACCCTGGATTCTCTTCACACAGTTCTAGTCCACTCTGCCCTTTCTCTGCTGGAGCCCAAAGTGAGTGTCTGCAGAAGAAATTTTATACATTGGCCCTTTAAGAAGGAGCCTAAATTTCCAGCCATCTCTCCCTGGCAGAGAGCAACTTTACTGCTTTTCACAGCCAGATGCTATGTGGGCACATTTCTCAATTCTTGTGCTCTGGGCTGGGAAGCCCAACTCAGACCCAAATGTTCTCAGTGGGAACCTCCCACAGCTGATATATCCATCTGGAACTTCAGCTTCTGGCTGTGGTAGCCTGGCTAGCCCTCTCACAATTTTGCATTTCCTACCAGTCTCTATGAGATCTCCACTTTCCATCCTTGATTATTAGGATTCTCTCCAGCTAGTCTTAAGTTGATTATTAGGATGGTTTTTCTGTATTTTAGTTATAACTCCAGCTTGGTCCTTGAAGAATGTCAGTGTAACTTCCACTTACTCTGCCACCATTTTGGATCCAATTTTTAAGATATCTGATTAGGAGGAAGGATTAAATTCAGACTAGAAAATCAGGAGAAAAAGGCAATAAAAGCTGTCCTAGGCTGGGCATGACAAAGACTGTGGGATTAAGGAGAGAAAGTGACTGGTGTGTGTGTGTGTGTGTGTGTGTGTGTGTGTGCGGTTGGGTGGTTGGGTGTGTGTGTGTGGTTGTACAGGAGGAAATATGGCAAGTAAATGTTTATGGAGAAAGTAGTTAGAAAGGAACTGTCTTTTTCTTTCTACTAGTAGCTGAGGAAAAGAGGATTAAAAAGCTAGTATTTTTAATCCAGCCATAGCAAATTTTACTCTGATATCACAGAGTAGTGATTTACAAATGTATCCATCCATGTCATATTTGGAGATGAAAACTGTCACTCTACTCTGAAGTATAATTTTTTCTCTAAGTGGCTGGAGGGGCACTAGGAGTAGTGCCATTTAAGAAAACCAAAGGGCTGGAGAGTCTCTGTTTTGTTTGTTTTTTTTTTTACTAAAGAGGGAAACCCCTTTAATCTCAAGATGCCCAAACCATGGAACTTGGAAGAAAAACTGATCATGTGATATATACGGACAACAAACATAATGTTTCCCCTATACATGTATGCCACCATTTTCCACTATTTTTTTGTTTTGTTTTTCAAATAACTGTTTATCCCTTTGGGATTCATAAAACAAGACTCCATGTTAAGATAAATATACCCATGATATGCAGTTATATTTAGGTGTTTTGTATTTTATCAATCACCAGATCATGTGGAATTACAGACATTTTTAAAAAGGGATCTTCATCCTGGAAGTGTTTGGGAACTCTCCTTTAAAGTCTTAGAAGGTGGCAATGGACAAGTCTAACAAAATATCCTAGTAAAGGATTGCCTTAGTGCATTGGCTACAATGTCTATGACAAATTCAGAAAACTTAGGGATAGTATTGGAGAAAATTTCTTAGAGAACCTGTTGTTTCTTTTTCTGGGGTGATGGATACAGTGGGCCTTAGAGTGTCTGATATCTCCAGAGCAAGGCAAAGACTATGAAAAAGAGTGAGAGACATGAGTTTTCTGCATTGTATGGGCAGCACTGGATGGAGAGAACAATAAGTATAAGAAAGTAGTCTCTCTTGAGAGAGAACTAAGATGGGGGTGTAGTTAAACACAGTACTTATTACCTCCCGCAAACACATCAAAATTACAACTAAAATACAGAACAATCATCATTCAGAACCACCTGAAATATGTCTGAATGGAACTCCTACAACTAGAGAAGTAAAGACTGGTAGGAGGGGCAGAGGTTGAAAATGGGCTGGTCTGACAAACACATATGGCTTTTTTTATAAAAAAAATCAGGAGAGATATCTAGGCTGTGGAGGTCTCCTGTGAAGACCAAGGTGTCTCAGCCCCACACCAGACCTGTTAGCACAGGGTCCAGGTCCTGGGAGGAGAAGTCCCATAACTTCAAGCTATAAAAAACAGTTGGGGTTGGGGCTGAGGGACACAGAGGCTGCTGGAGTCCCTGGAATTTCCTCTTAAAGGGCTTGCACATGGACTTATCTGACTCACTCCTTCTGAGCTCCAGCAGTGGGGCAGTGTCTTGGGGATATCCAGAAACATACCAGGAAGAACTGGACTCTCTGGTACTGGGGCAAGAACTCGGGAGAAGCTTTCCCCCAGACAAAAGTGCTGCCAGATGTTCCTATGCTGAGACCTCCCCCATCACAGAGCTTACTGGCAAATACCATATCTGAGTCTCTATAAGCCCAGTTTACACTGTTCATTCTGCCCTTGTGATACTCTGAAATCCAAGCCCACCCAATTTGCAGGCACACCTAAGCTGTTTGCAGGGGCTTTCCCATATGGATTTCCTAAAATATCTCAAACAAGCATCAGTTGGCATCAGCATGCCCCATACTTCTCAATAAGTCACCCCATACCTGATACTCGCAGCAGCCTGCCTTGTTTCACAGCTTGGCCTCTTCTGGGCACTTCCAAGTCCAAAAGAAGTAGCAGCCATCTTCAGATTGCTCAGTAGCTCATGACAGGTGGCCCCAGGCAGGGCACAGAAAATGGCTGATTTTGCACCCCCAGGGGGTCCCAGAGCCAGTACACCCAGTGGACAGCTTCAGACCACACTAGATTACAACTCTTCACATCCACAAGTGAAACACTCAGAGGGCAGACTCAGTGAGCACCAAAGCACCACTGAAGCAAGTCCTGCTCCGTAGAGGTATCTCCTTCACAGCAGATCCTCCACTGTAGTCACAGCTGGTCCTCACATCCAGTTGGCCTGGAGGCCAATTCTTCCCAGTGATGCCAATAGCAATCAAAGCTCAACTATAACAAGACTGTGCACACAGCCCACAAAGGCACATCTAGAGTGCCCAGCTCAGGTGACGGGAGGATGAGCCATTGGGCCCTACAGGATACCTACTACACAAGAACACTCTACCAATTTCAGGAGACATAGCAGCTCTACCTAATACATAGAAACAAACTCAGGGAAGCATCCAAAATATGGAGATAAATAAACATGGCACAAATAAAAGAATAGAAGAAATCTCCAGAAAAAGAACTAAATTAAATGGAAGCAAGCAAATGACTAGATACGGAATTCAAAGCAATGATTAGAAGGATGCACAAGGGTCTTAATGAGAGCTTCAAGGGACTTAATGAGAATTCCAAGAAAATTCATGAGAAGATCAAAGACATAAAAAATGAGCAATCAGAAATGAACGATACACTAACTGAAATGAAAATTAATTTACTTGGCAACAGTAGAGTAGAGAATTCCAAGTATCAAATCAACAATTTGGAATATGAGGAAGTGAAAAACAACCCATCAGAAGAACATAAAAAGAAAAGAATCCAAAAATATGAAGAGAGTATAAGGAGCCTCTGGGACAACATCAAATGTACCAACATTCCACATCATGGGTGCCAGAAGGAGAAGAGAGAGAGCAAGATATTGAAAACCTATTTGAATAAATAATAACAGAAAAAGTCCTCTAGATCCGGGAGAGGTGGATGCAAGATTGGCGCTGAGTCATACCTGAAGTGCGGGACCCAGGCAGCCATTCTCTGCTGAAGAGATAGGCCCTCTCTGCAGTCTCCAGGCAACCAATACAGCCACACCCAGACTACACCCTGAGTGTTACAAAGGATACAAAAAAAAATCTGAATAGCCCCTGAGAATCCACAGGGACTGGCCTGAAGAGAGGCCTTTAGTCCCAGCAACAGGAAACTGAGAAGCTGCAGACAGTACAGAAGAGTGGGATTTTAAACAAGCCAAAGGAATGACACTTCACTTTTTCTTTTTTATTTTATTACTAGAGGCCCAGTGCACAAATACATGCACAGGTGGGGTACCTCTGTGTGGCTGTGGAGATTGGGCTGAAACCAGCAGTCCAACACTACCTGCCACTCCTGCCTGCCACTGCCACTTATCCCGGCACCACTGCGCCTGCCACAGGCTTGCGCCCAGTCAGTGCTGATCAGGTAAGGCTTGTGCTGCTGTAGCTGCACTGGCCAGCTGTGAGCCCTATGTCTGGTGCCCATCCAGAGGGTGATGGGGGGGAGGTAGGACGTGATCTGCCCTCCAGGTGGGTGGTGAGACTCCCTTGCTGGCCCGGGAATCTGGATCCTTCCAGCTGACGTTTGCACTGGTTGTTGGGAGCTACCTGGCAGCCACTTTTATATCATTTCTTCCTTGTGGGGCATCTAGGGAGGAGAAGTGACTGCGGTGGTTGAGGCCAACTTCCAGGAGGGAGGCAGCACTATCAGGATTGTGTCGTCAGCACTGGTCCATCAGTGCCTGGCCCGTTCTCTGGAGATTGGACCTGCAGGACTACTGAGGGAGTGAGTGGCTGCCACTGGGCTGGTGGGCTGCCAGACAGGTTGGTCATCTGAGTGGCACTCCCATTGTGGGAGCACAGACCACCAGTGGGTAGCTCCTGTGTTTAGTGCCTGCCCCTCTGGTCGTCAGTGCATGTCATAGTGACTGGTTGTTCAGCTGTTCCATCACTTAGGCTTTTATATAGAGAGATTATTCTATTATCTCTTTCTCTTTTCTTTATTTTCATTTTTCATTTCTTTATTTTCTATTTCTTTTCACATTATTTTTTCATCATTCTAATTTATTTCATTTTTTATCCTATTTTTAATCAGTTTTTTAAAATTTATTATTAATTATTATTATTATTCTCTTTCTCTTTCTTCTTATCCACTAATCCTCTTTCTACTTCCTCTATACTGAACTTAAGTCTTCCCCATATTCATCTAATTCTTAACCTTACTTTCTGTATATAAGATTCTGCCCCCACCCTCTTTACTGGGTATATGGTCTTTGTATGTTTTGGTTTATCTGTTTGTTCTCTGGTGTTTTCTCCATTTATATATATTCCTTTTTCTTCTTTTTCTTTTCTCTCGTACCATTTTTTCCTCTCTATTATATAATTTATGCTCTCTTTTATCTCCCATAATTCTCTTATCTCTGGTGGTCACTTATACTGGAGTTATCGGTGTTGTGTGTACATTTGTGTTTTGTTCCCTTATGTCATGTCTTGTCAAGGTGAATTGTATTTTGTTTGGCCAATGTGCTAGAGAACAAGCCATATAACCAGACACCCACGAACGGGTCAATAACACTCCAGACCCAAGTACAGAGGCAGGAAGAAGGCGGCAGTGAGGGAGAGAGTGTGAGTGAGAGAGGGAGCAAAAGAGGCGTGTGTGGTCATGTGATGTGTGTGTGTGCATGTGTGAGTGAGGCATAGTTAGATCCTGCAGGACCTCCGGGGCAGGCTAACTGGGCTTGCCTAACCGGGAAGGTTCTGCTACCATTGCAAACAGTCCTGGAGTGGTCGGCTCTTCCTCAGAGGCTTCACCTTTTTAAAGGGGAGAGCTGCTGTGACTGGGAGCCCAGCATCGACTCCACTCAGGGTGCCCTCAGATAACACCCAGGACTCTACAGCCACTGCTGCCAGGGACACGATGCTTCAGCTGTGGTCCCACCATTGCCGAGACTCCAGCCACCCTGGGCACAGGCTCCTGTGAGTTCCGAAACATGCTCCCCTCTGACCAGCCCAACACTTTAGCCCAGGGCACTGCAACCACATGAGCAGCAGCCGCATGAGCAGCCTGCTCTTGTCCAAGGAGCAGCATCCCTGCAAGCAGCCTTCCCCAGGCCAAGGAGTGGCAACCTCACATGACCTGCTCCTATCCAAGGAGCAGCAGCTGTGCAAGGGTCCCATCCCCACCCGCATCCTAGGAGCAGCAGTCTGTGAACAGCCCACCTCCATCCGAGGAGCAGCATCCTCACGAGCAGCCTAGCCCCATCCAAGGAGCAGCAGCTGCATGCAGCCCTCAACCATCTGAGGAACAGCAGCTGCACAAGAAGCCCGCCGCCATCTGAGGAGCAGCAGCCCTGTGAGCAGCCCACCCCCGTCTGAGGATAGGCAGCGGTGTGAGCAGCCTGCCCCCGTATGAGGAACAGAAGCCACACACAACCCACACCCATCCAAGGAGCAGCAGCCGTGTGAGCAACCCACCCCTGTCCAAGGAGCTGCAGCCCTGTGAGCAGCCCACCCCCATTCGAGGAGCAGCAGCTGTGCGAGTGGCCCCCGCAATCTGAGGAGCAGCAGCCTCACATGAAGCTCACCCTCGTCCAAGGAGCAGCAGCCTCGCAAGCACCCCCCACATCTGAGAAGCAGCAGCTGTGTGAGCAGCCCACCCCATCCAAGGAGCAGCAGCTGCACGAGTAGCCCATCCCCATCAGAGGAGCAGCAGCTCTGCAAACAACCTGCACCCATTTGAGGAGCTGCAGCCATGAAAGCAGCCTGCCTCTGTCCAAGGAGCCTGCCCTCATCTGGGGACAGCAGCCATGCAAGCAGCCCACCCCTGTATGAGGAGGAACAGCAGCCCTGTGAAAAACCTGCACCCATCCAATAAGCAGCAGCCTCACAAGCAGGCCGCCCCCATCTGAGGAGCAGCAGCCACCATGAGCAGCCCACCCACATCTGAGGAGCAGCAACTTGCAAGCAGCCTGCTCCATTCCAGGAGCAGCAGCAGCGCAAGAAGCCTGTTCCTGTCTGAGGAGCAGCAGCCTTGTCAGGAGCCCGCCTCCCTCCGAGGAGGAGCAGCTGCATGAGCAGCCTGCCCCCACCAGCCAGAGGAGCCACCACTGCTGTGAACAGTGCCCACCAGAGGTGCCATTGCCAAATGAGGAGTAGCTGCTGCCGTGACTGCCCTAGGAACAGCTGCCACTCAAGCAGCCACTGCCACCCAAGGTGCATCCCCTGCACGATTCAACAACTAGATCCTTTTGTGAGAGAAAAATGGGTAGACAAAGAAACCCCCAAATGAAAGAAATGGAGGAAATGCCAGGAAAGCAGCTAAGTGAAACAGAGGCGTGCAATATGTCAGAAAAAGAATTCAGAATTAGGGTCATACAGTTCATAAACAGGATGGATGAAAAAAATCAACAACTTATGTAAGAATCAAGAAGAACTAAAGACTGACATAGCTGCAATAAAAACACCATGGAAAGTTTCAATAATAGACTAGGAGACATGGAGGAGAAAATTAGCAAATTAGAAGACAGGGAAGCAAAACACACCCAAAATGAACTGCAATGGGAGGAAAAATTAAAAGAGAAGAGGAGAGCCTAAGGGAGCTTTGGAACAACATTAAACAAAGCAACATATGAATAATAGAGGTACCAGAACACAGGAAGAGGAACAAGGGTTAGAAAACTTATTTGAAGAAATAATGTCAGAAAACTTCCCTGATGTGGGGAAGAAAAAAGTCACTCAAGCACAGAGAGTCCCAAGCAAGATGAAGACAGAAAGACCCACACCAAGTCACATCATAATTATGATGCCAAACTTTCAGGACAAAGAGAGAATCTTAAAGGCTGTGAGAGAGAGACAGAAAGTTATATACAAGTGATCTACCGTTAGATTAGCAAATGATTTCTCAACAGAAACACATCAGGCCAGAAAAGAATGGAAGGACATTTACAATGTTATGCAAAGCAAGGGACTGAATCCAAGAATGCTCTATCCAGCAAGGCTATCATTCAAAATGTAAGATGAAATAAGGAGATCACAGACAAAAAAATTCTAAGGGAGTTTATCACTACCAAGCCAGCAATGCAAGAATTGCTAAAGGGACTGGTGTAAAAAGAAGAAATAAAAAGGTAAGAAGGAACACAGGCACAAAAAATAAAAATGGCTACAAACAAGTACCTATCAATAATAACATTAAATGTAAATGGACTAAATGTTCCAATCAAAAGACATTGAGTAGCTGAATGGATAAAACAAAAAAACATACATATGCTGTCCACAAGAGACCCACCTCAGAACAAGGGACTGGACAGACTGAAAGTGAAGGGATGGAAAAATATCTTTCAGGCAAATGGAAATGAAAAAAAAAAGCAGGTCTAACAATACTTATATCAGACAAAATAGACCTCAAAGTGAAGGCCATAACAAGAGATATGGAAGGCCACTTCATAATACTAAAGGGATTGGTACAGCAACAGGATATAGCCCTGATAAACATATATGCACCCAATAAAGGAGCACCCAAATGCATAAAAAAAAAACTCCTAGAAGATATCAAAGGAGAGATTGACAGCAATACAATCATAGTAGGGGACTTTAATACCCCACTGACATCACTAAATAAATCCTCTCAACAAAAGATCAGCAAAGGAACAGCAATCCTAAATGACTCACTAGATCAGATGGACTTAATTGACATCTTCAGAACATTTCACTCCAAAGCCACGGAATATATGTTATTCTAGACTGCACTTGGGACCTTTTCAAAGAGAGATCACATAATGGGTCACAGGCAAAGTCTCTCCAAATTTAAGAACATTAAAATCATATCAAGCATATTCTCATACCACAATGGCATAGTATTAGATATAAAGTACAATAAAAACATTCAAAAAATTCAAACACTTGGAAGCTGAATAGCATCCAATTAAATACAGATTGGGTTACCTAAGAGATCAAAGAAGAAATTAAAAACATCCTAAAAATGAATGACAATGAAAACAACAATCCAAAATCTATGGGACACAATGAAAGCAGTCGTAAGAGGAAAGTTTATAGCTCTATTGGCCTACTGAAAAAATAAGAAAAAAATGGTAGTAAATCATCTAACTCTTTAACTTAAAGAATTAAAAGGAGAGCAACAAGAAAAGCCCAGAGTGGGCAGCAAGAAGGAGATAATAAAGATCACAGCAGAAATAAATGACAAAGCAGACCACAAACCACCACCACCACCACCACCACCACAACAACAACAACAAAAAACCACAAAAGATCAATGAAACCCAGAGCTGGTTCCTTGAAAGGATAATCAATATTGATGAACCTCTACCCAGGATCACCAAAAAACAGAGAGGACCCCAATAAACAAAATCAGAAATAGAAGAGGAGAAATAACAACAGACCCCAGAGAAATACAAAGGATTGTTAAAAAATACTATGAATAACTCGATTCCAACAAACTAGACAACATGGAGGAAATGGACTTATTCCTAGAAAATACAACCTTCCAAAACTCAATCAGGAAGAATGTAAACATCTCAATAGGCCGATAACTATGGAAAAAATTCAAGCAGTCATCAAAAAGCTTCCAGCAAACAAAAGCCCGGTGCCAGACAACTTCACAGAGGAGTTTTACCAAACATTCAAGGAAGAACTAAAACCTACCCTCCTCGGACTATTTTAGAAAATTCCAGAGGAAGGCACACTTCCAAGCTCATTCTATGGAGCCAGCATTACCCTAGTACCAAAACCAGATAAAGACAATGCAATGAAAGAGGCCAATATCCCTCATGAACATAGATGCCAAAATCCTCAAAAAAATTCTAGCCAATCGGATCCAGCATTACATCAGAAAGATCATACACCATGACCAAGTAGAATTTATCACAGGGATGCAAGGATGATACAATATCCACAAATCAATAAACGTGATACATCACATAAACAAATTGAGAGATAAAAATCACATAGTCATATCAATTGATGTAGAAAAGGCATTTGACAAAATCCAATACCCTTTCTTGATAAAAACCCTCACCAAAATGGGAATAGAGGTATCATTCCTCAACATAATAAAAGCCTTATATGACAAACCTACAGCCAACATTATACTAAATGGGAAAAAAAACTAAAATAATTTCACCTAAGAACAAGAATGAGACAGGGATGCCAACTTTCATCACTCCTGTTTGACATAGCTCTGGAAGTGCTATCCATAGCAATTAGATAAGAAGAAGAAATAAAGGGCATCTAAATTGGAAAACATGTAAAACTCATTATTCTAAGATGACATGATACTGTATATAGAAAACCCTAAATACTCCATCAAAAAATTATTAGACTTCATAAATGAGTTCGGCAATGTAGCGGGATACAAAATTAATGCCAAGAAATCTATGGCATTTATATACACCAAGAGTAAATTTACAGAAAGAGAGACTAAACAATAACCCCATTTACCATTGCACCAAAAAAATTAAAATACTTAGGAATAAACTTAACTAAGGAGGTCAAAGACTGTACTTGGAAAACTACAGGACACTGAAAAAAGTGATAGATGAAGACATAAACAGATGGAAGAACATACCATGTTCATGGATTGGTAGAATCAACATCATTAAAATGTCCATACTACCCAAAGCAATCTATAGATTCAATGTACTACCCATTAAAATAACAACGGCATATTTCACAGACCTAGAATGACCTCTCCAAAAATTCATCTGGAATAAAAAAAAGTAGAAGAAAAAAGACCCCGAATGGCTGCAGCAAGTCTGAGAAAGAAGAACAAAGTGGATGGGATCTCAATACCAGATATCAAGCTGTATTACAAAAACACTATTCTCAAAACTGCGCGGTACTGGCACAAGAACAGACATACAGATCAAAGGAATAGAATAGAGAACCTAGAAATCGACCCAAACCCCTATGCTCAATTAACATTTGACAAAGGAGGCAAGAACATACAATGGAGTCAAGACAGTCTCTTCAATAAATGGTGTTGGGAAAAATGGACGGATACATGAAAAACAAAACACCAACAAAACCGAAAGTAGACCACCAACTTACACCGTACACAGAAATAAACTTAAAATGGATAAAGGACTTAAACATAAGACAGGAAACCATAAATATGTTAGAGGAATCCATAGATTGCAAAATCTCAGACATATGCCAACCAATTTCTTCACCAATACAGCTCCTCAGGCAATGGAAACTAAAGTGAAAATAAACAAATGGGACTACATCAAAATAAAAAGCTTCTACACAGCAAAAGAAACCATCAACAAAACAATAAGAAAGCCCACTGCATGGGAGTACATATTTGACAATGTTATCACTGATAAGGGTTTAATCTCCAACATTTACAGGGAACTCATACAACTTAACAAAAGGAAGATTAACAACCCAATGAAAAAATGGGCGATGGACCTAAATAGATACTTTTCAAAAGATGACATAAGAAAGGCCAAGAGACTTATGAAAACATGCTCAAAGTCACTAATCATCCAAGAGATGCAAATCAAAATGACAATGAGGTATCATCTCACACCTGTCAGAATGGCTATCATCAACAAATCAACAAACAAGGAGAGGATGCAGAGAAAAAGGAACCCTTGTGCACTGCTGGTGGGAATGCAGACTGGTGCAGCCACTGTGGAGAACAGTATGGCGTTTCCTCAAAAAAAACTATAAATGGAACTCCCATTTGACCCAGTGATCCCACTTCTAGGAATATATCCTAAGAAACTAGAAACACCAGTCTGAAAGGGTATATGCATCCCTATGTTCATAGCGGCTCAATTTACCATAGCTAAGATTTGGAAACAGCCTAAGCGCCCATCAGAAGATGAGTAGATCATAAAACTGTGGTACATCTACACAATGGAATACTATGCTGCAGTAAAAATGAAGGAATTCTTACCATTTGCAGCAGCATGGATGGACCTGGATAGCATTATGCTAAGCGAAATAAGCCAGTCAGAGAAAGATAAATATCACATGATCTCACTAATTTATGGAATATAATGAACAACATAAACTGATGAACAAAAACAGAGCCAGAGACAGAGAAGCATCGATCAGATGCTCAAACCTCAGAGGGAAGGTAGGGGAGGGTGGGGGTAAGTGGAAGAGATCAACCAAAGGACTTGTATGCATGCATATAAGCCTAACCAATGGACATAGATACCAGGGGGGTGAGGCCAGGAGTCGGGGGGCGGGTGTGAGAAATGGGGGGATAAGGACACATATGTAATATCTTAATAAATAAAGAATAAAAATAATGAATACATCCTCCACTTGGTGAAATAACTATACTTACAAGTCCAGAGAACACAGAGCGTCCCAAACAAGATGAACCCCATAAGGCCAACACCAATACACATTATAATTGAAATGTTATCCCAGTCATCATGGCTCAGTGGTTGAGCTTCAACCTATGAACCTGTTAGTCATGGTTCAATTTTTGGTCAGGTAATATGCCCAGGTTATGGGCGTGATCCCCAGTGTGGGATGTGTAGGATACAACCGATCAATGATTCTCTCTCATCATTGGTGTTTCTATCTCTCTATCCCTCTCCCTTTCTCTCTGAAATCAATAAAAATATTTTTAAATGTCAAAGTTTAAAAAAAAATCATAAAAGCAGCAAGAGAAAAGCATTTAGCTACCTACAAGAGAATTCCCATATGACTGTCAGCTGATTTGTTAACAGAAACTGTAAGCCTGAAGGGAGTGGCAATAAATTTTAACAATGATGAATAGCAGAGACCTACAACCAAGATTACTCTACCCAGCAAAGCTATCATTTAGAATTGATGGTCAGATAAAGAGTTTCCCAGACAAGAAAAAGCTAAAGGGAAGAAGAAGAAAGAAGAAGAAGAAGAAGAAGAAGAAGAAGAAGAAGAAGAAGAAGAAGAAGAAGAAATGTGAATGAATAAAATCAAACCACAGGCATGGAAACATGAAAACTGACAAATTTCATAGGGAAGGGGGATGGGGGGGGGGGGCAGGAAGATATTAACCAAAGAACTTATATGCATATATGCATTACCTATGGACACAAACAATAGGGTGGTGAAGGCCTGGGGCAGGGCAGGAACCAAGTGGAGGGCGGTTATGGGGGAAAAAGGGGAACATCTGTAATATTCTCAATAATAAAAATTTAAATGTTAAAAAATAAAGTACAGTGAGCAAATAATCAACTAAAAAAAAAGAAAGTTTTCTTTATTTTTTTATTTTTTAAATAATTCTTTATTGTTGAAAATATTACATATGTCGCCTTTTGAAAGTTGTCTCTGATTAGAGGGCATTAATTGCACGAAATAATTAAGTTCCATCAGTTCTACCATTTGGCATTCTTGACGGATGACTATCATTCAGCTTGGGCTGCTATAATACAATATAATAGAACGGGTGACTTATAAACAACAGAAATACTGTATATTCCTCACAGTTCTGGCAGCTGGAAGTCCAAGATAAAGGTTCCAGCCTAGTTGGGTTCTAGTGAGAGCCTGCCTCCTGGTTCATAATATCACATTGGGGATTAGATATCAACATATGAATTTTGGAGCAACAAAAACATTCAGTTAATAATAGTGATCTTCTCACTAAATCCTGGCCTTTCTCTTCTTTGAAGTTTTTGCAAAGTTCCCATGCTTTCTGGAGGAAAGTCATTATGCACATACTTTTAATTACTCATACACACATATGCACACACATATGGTACTTGGGGTTTCAGGCATGAGTGGGGTCACTTGAAATATGTAACATAAATGCTTTCCTTAATTCCACCATCCTTACCCTCCACTCAGCCTCTTTGTGATCAGAAGAGTTTCTTTGTTCAAGTTTCTGACTGAGTAGTAGTATATCAAAAGAGTACTGCTATAGTTAAATTTTGAACTATTCATTGAAATGTGGTTGTGAATGAGCCAGAAATATAGACTTTATGTACACTGGGGAAAATGCTACCCAGTCCACTCATGGTAAAAAGCCCAACTACTTCCAAATATAAAAAATGAATTTGTTACTGCTTCACATCAAAGGACTGGCATGTTCTCAGAGTAATAATAATGAACAGTGATTTTATTTTTGCAAAGATTTATTTTCAAGAGTAAAAGGAAAGCTAGCCTCTTTGGTTATACAACTCCATCAATGTTTAGAAGAGAGAAACCTCAATAATCCAAGAATGACTTGACGAGTAAGGTGATGATAAAACTTGAAGAACACATTCATTTAAAAGAAACAATGAAAGAAGAAAAACCTTGCCTCCCAACCCACAGCAGATCATACATTACAGAAACCACAAAGAAGAAAAAGAAAACTAGGATGCAAGAAATTCTTTTCCATACCAAAATCCTTCTAAAAGGTGTAGGAAAGATTTTAACTATAATGAGAAGGCTAAAAAGGCTAATTCCAACATAACCCTGATATTTGGGGGGCTAGAAATCTGAGTCTGTGCCAGCAAGCCCAGTGTACATTCTTGATAACCTATAATTAAGTCACTTCCTTTTTCCCAGAAACTTGCTGTGCAAAACCTGTTACCTAAACAGAGGTCATAAACTCTGAACAATGCACAGCCCTGAAGGGCGGGGGTTATTAGTGCTGGTGCCAGGCCCTGAGGCCTTTTTGCAAAGCCCACAAAGGGACTGGAAGCATAATCCATATTTGAGGGACAAAGAACCCAGAAAGATATAAAAAAGAAGCCCTCTGCATGTTACTTTACTCAGATTTGGGAAGTTATTCCGCTGAGTCTGCCAGTGTAATAAACAGTGTAACTCCTTTTCTCTAAAGTGTTGCTTGGTTTTTCTCTGGTCTTCTGCAACAACTGGTTTCCTGACCGAGAAGCCAACCACGCTTGGCCTTTTTGGCCTCTGGTGAGTGGACCGGGCTTGGGGCCCAGGGGCGCAGGATAGGCTTCTGCGAGGCGTGCCCTGCTGATTTTAGCAGAATTGAACTGGGGGACTCCAGGCACTCCCAGACCTCAGCCTAGGACCTGGCTGGCATCTGGAGAAAGTGGACTGACACCTCTGGACCTGTTGACAGAAATGGTAAGGTAGGGGCCCCATGTAGTTAGTCCCACTCCAAGAGAGTAGAAGGGGAGCTTGATCACCTCCCAGGAAGTAATACGACTTCATCAGTTAAATTAGTCAGGAATCGGGTGGACTGTTTAAACTCTGAATGAATGTCTGGTGAAAGTGTGTGAGTGTGGAAGGAGATGGCCTGCCATCTCCTATCCTTGTGTGGCTCCACGACCATGGTTACAGAGTCTGAGTGGGCCCAAACCTGCAGGTCTGTGATTTGTCATAAGGCATAACAGTGACTCACCCCCACATGGAAGTGATCAGGCCCAGGGTTTATATGGGTGGTCCTTAGCTAAGACAAATCTAAGCTCCCAAGGGACGTGGCCAGGTGGGCATCTGAGTGGATCTGTGAAAACAGGTGACCCCCTTCCCTTGTCTGTCTCTCACCACCAATCATCATGGGGTGGGGACAAAGTAAACCCACTGTCCTCAATTGCATGTTGAAAATTTTTAAAAGGGTTTCAATGGGAATTATGGTATTAAAATGGATCCCAAAACACTGAGGAAATTCTGTGAATTAGAATGGCCAGCCTTCAGGGTCAGCTGGACCTTAGAAGGCTATTTAGATGAAGGACAGGTCAGTGCAGTCTGGCATGTAGTCACGGAGGACCCTGGACACCCATATCAGTTCCCCTACATAGACAGCTGGTTAGAAATTGCTCAAACCTTGGCACCTTGGGTCCGATTCTGCATGTGTAAGAAGGGACAGAGTAAGGTTTTAGTAGCAGGAGAAAAGAAGCAGGCAGGACAGGAGAAAGCAGAAGAAAAGCAGGCAAGACAGGAGAAAGCAGAAGAGAAGAAGGCAAGAGAAAAGAAACAGGTCCCTCAGAAGGGAACTCAACCCCTTGTTCTGCAAGGACCTCCTGAGGAAGTCCTGCCATTTACCACCTCCATATGTGCCACAGGCAGCACCTAGTGCTTCCCCCCGCTGGTCTGGAAGGTCCAGAAAGTCTAGAAACACCACCCCCTCTGTCTCACCTCAACCAGGCTCTCCAGAACCAGTTGGGTGGGGCTTGCATTCAGCCGATCAAAGGCCCGAACCACAACCGGCACGTCAGATGCCTCTCAGGGAGATTTGGGGTACCAAAGTACTTGGCAAAGATGGGATCTTGCAAGAGGGAGGGCCAGTCTATTATTATCAGCCCTTTACCACAAGTGACATCCTGAATTGGAAACATCACACCCCAGCTTATTCTGAAAAACCTCAGGCCATGGTAGACCTCCTAGAAATGATTTTCCAGACCCAGAAGCCAACCTGAGTGGGCTGCAAGCAGCTCTTTTTCATGTTCTTTAACACTGAGGAGCACATGAGAATAGTAACAGAGGCTCGGAAGTGGCTCCAGATCCAGGCCCCGGCAGGGACATTAGATACAGACAGATGGGCAAGGGAGGCCCTCCCAGATGAGGAACCTGATTGGTCCCCGAACTCAGAAGACGAAAAGACCAGGGTAGAAAGATATCAGCTGGCTTTCCTCCAGGGGGTCAAAGCTGGAGCCAAGAAGCCCACCAATATGGCTAAAATTTCTGAGATTTTCCAGAAGCCTGATGAAAGTCCAGCAGCTTTCTATGAGAGACTGTGTAAGGCATACCGGATCTACATCCCCTTTTAACCCTGAGGCCCCGGACACTCAAACCATGGTAAATGCCACTTTTGTAGGCCAAGCCCAGCCTGATATCAGGAGAAAGTTACAGAAGCTGGAAGTGTTTGCAGGAAAAAAAAATGCTAGTGAACTGCTAGAGATAGCAAAGTAGGTTTTCATCAACCAAGACAGTGCAGCAAGGAAGGAGGAATAAAAGACAATACAAAGAAGGGCCAATATAATAGCAGCGGCTTTTAGAGGCTTGGGTTCCCAGACAGATCAGAAAGGGAAGCAAGAATACAGATCAGGGAGAGAAACCAAGATGGTGGCATAGGTAAACACCTGAACTGCTGCCTCGTACAACCACTTCAAAACTACAACTAAAAGACAAAACGGACATCATCCAGAACCACAGGAAGGCTGGCTGAGTGGAAATTCACAACTAGAAGGAAAGAGAAAAGCACACTGAGACTCAGAGGAGCTGCAGAAGTAAAGGCAGAGGTATGGAGGCGCGCGCACGGAGAGGGCTGGCAACTGAGTATGCGGCTGTCTTTTTCAAGCGGAAGGGAGACAAAAGCTCCCGACTGCTCTGAACTCCAGTTCTGGGTGAGACTCTGGGGACCCAGACTCATACGGGGAGAAACTGGACTCTCTGGCAGTGGGTGGAACTTGGGGGCGGCTTTCTCTCAGAGGTGCTTGCAGCAATTACCGAGGGACACTGAGACCCGGGTGCCTCTTAGGGCAAGGCTGACGGGAAGCCATTGTTGTTTGCTCTGACCTGAGACTCTGCCCCATCCAAGCTGTTTGCAGAGGCTTTTGCGTATGAATGGCCTGGTCCTTTGAAAACTAAACTTACCTAACACACTGCAGCTGAGTCAGTGAGACCCAGAACATCCAAAAGAAGGCCCAAGGCCCCACAGCAGCTTGCATTGCTTCACAGCTGGGCTTCATATGGGCATCTCCAAAACCCAAACAAAGAAGAGGAATCTGCAAATCTCTCCGTAGCTCGTGCTGGATGGCCTCAGGCAGAGGCTAATTTAGCACCTCCTTGGAGATCCAAGAGCCAGTGTACCCAGGGGTCAGAGTAGGACCATCCAGATTACAACTCCTCAGATCCATAAGGCATACACTCAGGGGGGCAGACTCAGTGAGCACCAAAGCCCCACTGAAGCAAGTCTTGCCTCATAAGAGTGTCTCCAGCACAGAAGTTCTCACATCATAGACACAGCTGATTCTCACAGCCAATTGGCCTGGAGGCCAATTCCTCCCAGTGACACCAACAACAATCAAGGCTTAACTACAACAAGACTGTGCACACAGCCCACAAAGGGGTGCACCAAGAGAGTCCACCTCAGGTAACTGGGGAGGCTGAGCCACTGGGCCCTATAGGACACCTAGCACACAAAGCTACTCTATCAACACAGGGAAGCAGCCAAAATGCAGAGACAAAGAAACAGGTCACAAATGAAAGAAATGGGAGGAAAGCTTTACTGGATATAGAGTTCAAAACCATGGTTATAAGGTTTTTCAAGAATTTTCTAGAAAAGGCAGATAAATTTAGCAAGACCCTCGAGGATATGAAAAAGGACCAACTAGAAATTAAGCATACACTGACTGAAGTAAAAAATAATATACAGATATCCAACAGCAGACTAGAGGATCACAAGAATCAAGTCAAAAATTTGAAATACGAAGAAGCCAAAAACACACAACTGGAAAAGCAAAGAGAAAAAAAATATCCAAAAATATGAAGATAGTGTAAGGAGCCTCTGGGACAACTTCAACCGTACCAACATCCGAATAATGGGGGTGCCAGAAGAAGAGAGAGAGCAAGATACTGAAAACCTATTTGAAGAAATAATGACAGAAAACTTCTCCCACCTGGTGAAAGAAATAGACTTATAAGTTCAGGAAGCGCAGATAACCCCAAACAAGAGGAATCCAAAGAGGACCACACCAAGGCACATCATAATTAAAATGCCAAGAGCAAAAGACAAAGAGAGAATATTAAAAGCAGTTTTGAGAGAAAAGCAGTTAGTTACTCTACTCCAGGGAGCACCCATTTGATTGTCAGCTGATTTCTCAACAGAAACTATGCAAGCCAGAAGGGAGTGGCAAGAAATATTCAAAGTGATGAACAGCAAGAACCTACAACCAAGATTACTCTACCCAGCAAAGCTATCATTCAGAACTGAAGGTCAGATAAAGAGCTTCACAGATCCAGGCCAATTGGCTGTGAGGACCCGCTGTGTCTATAATGGAAGAATTGCTGTGAAAAAGCTAAAGGAGTTCATCACCACCAAACCAGTATTATATGAAATGCTGAAAGGTATTCTTTAAGAAGAGGAAGAAGAAAAAGGTAAAGATAAAAACTATGAACAACAAATACATATCTACAACAAGTGAATCTAAAAATCAAATGAATAAAAAATCTGATGAACAGAATAAACTGGTGAATATAATACCCATCAGGGGCATAGAAAGGGAGTGGACTGACAATTCTCGGGGGGAAAGGGGTGTGGGGGTGCAGAAAGATACTGGACAAATATCGTACACCTATGGATGAGGACAGTGGTGGGGGTAAGGGCAGAGGTGGTGTGGGAACTGGGTGGAGGGGAGCTATGAGGGGAGGAACAGTTGTAATAATCTGAACAATAAAGATTTATTGAAATGAAAAAAAATAATATAGATCAGGGGGAAAGGAAGAGTGAGCTTGAGATGAGACCAGTATGCCTATTGTAAGGAAATAGGACACTGGAAGAATGAATGTCCCAAATGGCAAAGTAAGAAAACTGGGCCCCTTTTTGCGCCCAGTCGCTATCAACCAGAGCCACCTAAAGCAGATCTCATTGGGCTAGCAATGGCTGATTCCAACTAGGACAAACTGGGCTCTTTTCAGCTGGGCACCCATGAGACCATGGTCCGAATGAAATTTGGGGTCCAGTCTATGGACTTTATGGTTGATACAGGAGCTGAGCACTTTAGTCACACAGAAAGTAGTGCCTCTCTCAGGAAAGGAGGTCACCATTATTGGAGCTACTGGGTACCAGACCCGTAGTCCATTCTGCTGAACTCGCTGATGCCAACTTGGCAGCCATAAGTAATTCACGAATTCCTGTACTTGCCAGACTGTCCAGTGCATCTAATGGGTAGAGACCTTTTAGCCAAAATGGGGGCAGAAATCACTTTTTATCCAGATGGCTCAGCACAGCTTCACCTAGGTGAGGAGACCTCCCCAATGAAACTGTCCTTAGCAGTGCTAAGGGAGGAAGAATGAAGATTTTATACCCCCAGTCAAAGGCCTCACCATTAGAACCTGAATTAGAGAAAGAATTCCCGCTGGTCTGGGTGGAAGGGAATCCTCCAGGTTGGCCAAGGACCACACCCCGGTGTTAATCAACTTAAAGCCTGGGGCACAGCCTGTTAAAATCTGCCAATATCCAATTCCAAGGGAAGCATGCCTAGGAATCCAGGTCCACTTAGACTGGCTGCTCCAGTGGGGGCTTCTTAAATGATGCAGGTCTCCATGGAACATGCCTCTCTTGCCTGTCAAAAAGCTTGGGACTAATGACTACCACCTCGTGCAGGACCTGCGGGCTTTTAATGAGGCTGTTATAACCCTGCATTCAGCACTGCCAAATCCCTACACTCTTCTGGGACTCATTCCATCAGAGGTGAAATGGTTTACATGCCTAGATCTGAAAGACGCCTTTTTCTGCCTTCAGTTGGCACCTTCCAGCCAGCCTCTTTTCACCTTGAATGGGAAAACCAAACTATAGGGGCCAAGGAGCAGTTCACCTGGACCAGACTGCCACAGGGGTTCAAGAACTCCCCTACTTTTTTTTAGTGGAGCACTAGCATCTGATTTGTCTAAGTTCCTAGGATAGGACTTGGGGTGTGTTCTACTCCAATATGTAGATGACTTCATACTGGCTAGCTCCTCACGAGCTCAGTGCTGGGAGGGAACACAAGCCCTTCTGAGACTATTAACTGAAACAGGTTATTGGGTGTCTAAGAAAAAGGCACAGATTTGTCAGAAAGAAGTCAAGTTACTAGGTTTCCAAATCACCCATGGGAAACGAAGGCTAGGGACTGAAAGAAAGCAGGCAGTGTGTGCCATCCCAGTCCCTTGCACCGGGTGGCAGATTTGGGAATTCCTGGGAGCGGCAGGGTTCTGTAGAATTTGGATCCCAGGGTTTTCAGACCTGGCTAAACCTCTCTATGAAGCTTTAAAAGGGGAAGAGAAGGATCCCATCAACTGGGGTCCTAAGCAGGAGAAAGCATTCATCACCATAAAGGCAAAGCGCACTGAGGCCCCAGAACCAGGGTTTCCAGATGTGATGCAGGACTTTAATCTTTTCGTTCATGAGAACAGTGCGGTAGCCCTAGGAGTTCTAACCCAGGAGTTTGGATCCTGGCAAAAAACAGTAGCCTATCTCTCCAAGCAGATTGACTCGGTTGCCTCTGCCTCTGGGTGGCCCCCATGTCTCAGGGGCCTTGCAGCCATGGCATTGTTAGTCAAGGAAGCAGATAAGTTTACCTTAGGACAAATCTTAAATGTAAAAGTACCTCATGCTGTTGTCACCTTGATGGAAGCAAGGGGGCAACACTGACTGACTCATGCTGGAATGACTCAATATCAAGGGCTGTTATGTGAAAATCCATGGGTATGATTAGAAGCAGTGAGAACTCTTAATCCTGCCACCTTTTTACCCATCACTGAGGGGGCCCCTGAGCATGATTGCCTGGAAATCCTAGGGGAGGTTTACTACAGCTGGCCAGATCTAACAGACAAACACCTGCAAAACCCAGACTTAGTATTGTTCACGGATGGCAGTAGCTTCTTAGATGAAGGAAAAAGATGAGCCGGCTATGCAGTGGTATCAAACTTTGAGACAATCGAGGCACAGGCCCTGCTTGAAGGATGGTCTGTGCAGAGGGCAGAACTAGTAAGAGCCCTAAAACTCAGTAAGAATAAGCATGCCAACATCTACACTGACTCACGCTATGCCTTTGCTACCCTGCATATCCATGGGGCCATATATAAGGAAAGGGGGTTCCTGACGGCTGGAGGAAAAGGAATAAAAAAACAGAATGAGATTTTAAAGTTGCTAGAAGCAGTCTGGGAGCCCAAGGAAATAGCCGTCATCCATTGTAAAGGTCACCATAAGGGGAAAGACTCAGTGTCAGAAGGAAACCGATGTGCTGACGCCGCAGCCAAGCTGGCTGCTAAGGAATAAGTAGCACTGTCATGAATCATGTTGGCCCCCGAATTACCTGAACCTCCAAAATACACTCCTCAAGAAGAGGAATGGGCCCAGCAAGAAGAAGGCAAGAGAACGAAGGAAGGCTGGTGGATATTCCCAGATCATAGGCTCTATGTCCCAGAATAGTTAGCCCATAAGGTAGTCCTCCAGCAGCATGAACTTACTCATTTAGGGAAGACCACCCTAGAAGCTTTGTTAGGCAGATACTACCTAATTGCCCGTCTTCCCTCCTTGTGTGCCTGTCTCTCAGTGTTGCCTCCTCTGTGTGAAGAACAATGCCAAACAGGGTCCTGTGAGACTGACAGGAGTTCAGCACTGTGGGCAAGCTCCCTTTGAGGACTTAGAGATAGATTTTACAGAAATAGGGCCTAGCAGAGGAAATAAATACCTACTAGTCTTTGTTTGCACCTTTTCAGTCTGGGTCGAGGCATATCCTGCTCAGGCTAGAGAAGTCACTAAGGCATTGCTGAAGGATATAATTCCCGATATGGAATTCCTCTGGCCATAGGGTCCAATAATGGCCCAGCCTTTGTAGCAGAAATAGTACAACAAGTAGCTAAGGCTTTAGGAATTAAATGGAACCTACATACAGCTTACAGGCCTCAGAGTTCAGGGAAAGTAGAGTGCATGAACAAGACTCTAAAGCAGGCTATGACTAACCTATGCCAAGAGACAACCTTACCCTGGACAGATATCTTGCCTCTTGTACTCCTGCGGATACGCTGTGCCCTGAGGGCCAGGGTAGGTTTCTCTCCCTTTGAAATTCTATATGGTAGACCCCTCCCTTAATTTGGCCAAAGGGAGATTTGGGGGAAATAGGGAACTTAGAAATCCAGAAGCAATTACAAGGACTTGGGAAAACTGTCTTTGAGGTTCACAGATGGGTTACTGAACAGTTACCCACTTCTCTAGGAATAGTCAGCCGTACATCCTTATAAACCTGGAGACCAGGTTTGGTTAAAGGATTGGAAAAAGGAGCCCCTCAAGCCTCCCGGGAAAGGACCCTATCCAGTCATATCAACCACACCCACAGCTCTCAAGGTTGCAGGACTGAACACTTGGATCCATCACTCCTGGGTAAAAGCAGCCCACCAGCCAAGTGACACCCAGCCTGAGTGGAAGGTGACCTCTGACCAGAAACACCCCCTGCGAATCACCCTCAAGAAGACAACTGACCTGGCTGATCAACCTGCTCCAAGGAATTCAGAAACACCCTGCTGAATTCTTTCTTACACTAATATTTATTTCTTATCTTCTCCTAAAGGTAATATGCTCTGGTATTTCTGGATAATCATTGTTTTTATCTTTATAATAATTCATATTTTGTCTTTTTATGAGTGCCGCCAGAAACTGAGACTAGTACCAGGAGGAGAACTCATCTGCCCTTGCTGGGACACAGAAGCACCATAAAATTACTGCTTCCCACACAGCAAAGGAACAAGATGAAGCTAAGGCTAATTCTTTTACTGTTACTGAACTCTCTTAATCTCGACCACTCCCAGGTCTACGCTCTGCCTCTTGAGAGCCTCCTAAGTCCTCACTATCTCTACCGAACACTTAACCTCACCCTCTCCCTCTTAAATCAGACCAACCCAGCCTTAGCCAGGGAGTGCTGGCTCTGCCTTTCCCTCTCTTCTTCAGCATATCTAGCCATCCTTACACCCTCTTAGGTGATTATCCTACTGCCCAGGCAAATCAAGCCTCCCTTCTCTTTCATACCTATGTTCAATCTCTTGCTAAAGTGGCTTCATCCTCTCTCCAAGTTACAGGCCCTATCGTGCTACACACCCCACTACTAGCTCAGGCCCCTTTATGCTTTACAAGATCACAGGGCAATACATCAATGGGTGACCTCCCATCCTCTGCTTGCAACACCACAGTCAAATTAGAACTACCAAATACCTATTGGTCTCAACGGATTGACTACCAGGTCTCCCCAGAAACCAATGGTCATTTTTTATGACCAGTCAGTTTTACTTCTTATCCAACAGTCCAGTCCCGAGGCTTCAATTGTTCTTTCCTTCCCTTTTACTTTTTCTTTGGATAACACCTCATGCTAGTATTCCTGCCCATTTTCACTGCAAGAGAGTCTCAACCTCTCATCTGTCACCACTTATCAGAAGTGCCATGGCAGCCACCTTCTCGGTTTGGAGCACAGAATCAGGACAGAGACCCCATACCCTGCAACTCACCTTTTTTCTTTACATCTTTAAGCTTGTCTCCATAATCAGGGAATCTTCCTCTGTGGACAAAACACATATATCTTTCTCCCCACAAACTGGACAGGGACTTGCACTCTCATCTATCTCTCACCCAACGTAGACATAGCCCCCAACAATCATTCTTTGCCTATCCCAGTAACACGCCATATCCAATACAAAAGAGCAGTCCAGCTAATCCCTCTCCTTATAACACTCGGCATTACAGCAGGTGTTAGCGCTGGAATAGGGGGACTGGCAACTTCCCTCTCCTACTATGAGAGCTTATCCAAAGACCTTGCTGACAGCTTAGAAGAAATAGCCCAAAGTATTTTTGTTGTACAGGATCAGATTGACTCACTGGAAGCTGTTACTCTCCAGAATCAAAGAGGACTAGACCTTCTCACAGCAGAGAAAGGAGGATTGTGCCTGCTTCTTGAGGAAGAGTGTTGTTTTAATACCAACCAGTCTGGTATTGTAAGGGATGGGACCAAGAAACTAGCTGATCAAGCTTCAAAAATAAGACAGGAGTTATCTGAGACCTGGGCTGCATGGGGGTGGGGGTTGTCTGGAAATGGCTCCTTCCATTGACAGGACCACTGTTAATGCTACTCATAGCCGTAACCTTAGTACCATGTCTTCTAAATCTGTTAACTTGCTGTATCTCATCTCAACTAGATGCCTTTAAACTTCAAATTGTCCTACAAACTAGAAGAATTCCCTACAAACCCCTCTGAGAGGAAGAAACATGTTGCTAACCCCTTGGTTATCACCCCTCATCAGCAGGAAGCAACTAAGAGCAGTCATCGTCCCTGTTCATCATAACATTCCATAGTGGTTGTACCTCAAGGCTAAGAGAAGCTTGTGGGATAAGTGTGTGTGTGTGTGTGTGTGTGGTGGGGGGATGAGAATGCTAAAAAGGCTAATACCAACATAACCCTGATATTTGGGGGGCTATCAATCTGAATCTGTGCCAGCAAGCCCAGTGTACATTCTTGATAACCTATAATTAAGTCACTGCCTCTTTCCCAGAAACTGGCCTTGCAAAACCTGTTACCTAAATACAGAGGCCATAAACTCTGAACAATGCACAGCCCCGGAGGGCAGGGGTTATTAGTGCTGGCGCCAGGCCAGACCATCAGATATGGTCTCAAAACCCCCAACACCTGGGGCCTTTTTGCAAACCCCATGAAGGGACCAGAAGCATAATCCATATTTGAGGGACAAAGACCCAAGAAATATATAAAAGATAAGCCCCCTGCATGTTACTTTACTCAGATTTGGGAAGTTATTTTGCTGAGTCCACCAGCATAATAAACAGTGTAACTCCTTTTCTCTAAAGCATTGCTTGGTTTTTCTCTGGTCTTCTGCAACAATACAACCTGCCCAGATTCTCCAACTGTATTGTCAGATTTTTGCCATTTTCACCACTCTCTTCACAATTATTAAGTATTATTTCTGCATTTGCCACAAATGCTTTGCTTTTAAGGATTTCACTCTTAAAGCTGAAGTGCCCAAGTGTTTATTTTTTCTAGTATATAGCATATTCTAATGTTGCCCTTTAGCCAATGCTGCAGCCACCTCATACCTAATTTCCACTATTAGTCATTATTTTAAGATGTGTAACTTGTCTACAGAAAATTGCTCTATAAAGACACCTAAACAACAAGTTCTTCTATGAGCAAGGAAATCTTAAGATGATGAAATGTTTATAAAAAGATAATGAATAGTCTTTAATAGCTTTGACTACTTTTCTAGGCTCGTAAAAATTAAAAAAAAAAAAGAGTTGTTGAGGTTTTGCTATTTTTCCCCCCATTTTTTTCTCTTCTGTTTTGTGGAAATAAAAGACAACCTATTAGGCCTCCATCTAGAGCAGACCTCTTTCTAACTTCTTTGCCCTTATAAATCAGGCAATAAAGAGGTGAGAATCAGCTCCAGATTTGTTGCACCTTTCTCTCCTAGAGTCATTGGCTTTAGAAGAAAATACAGTGCTGTTTGTAGTCATTAGTTGTTAAAGGAAGGTCTCATTAATGTTCCCTTTTAAAATTCTGCCCTTGGGGCATTAAGTGGTGAAAAGAGCATGAGCTCTTGAGAGAAAGCACAAAATTCAAATCCTGACTCCAGATTCAGCCTAGTTTTTCTTGGGCCTACAATAGGGACTACATGCATTCTACGGGTAAGAGGGGATAAGGCACAGGATATTACTTAACACGGTGTCAGGTACCTAGTAAGCACACAATAAATAGTAGACAAAGTCATGATGATGGTGGCTAGGATTTCTTTCTTTGAGATCAAAAATATAAAACTCATCAGGGCCAAATAGTTTGGCAGAATGTGTAAATCTGTGTAAGGCAAGGTTCTTATTAATCTCATTCCATGAATGGTTGGGAAACAGAGACAGACTCACAATTAACCTTTGATCTTTCTGAGTCCTAGGTTTTCTGAACGTGGTAAAAGGGAAGGAAGATATAATAATCAATGCAAAAATAACTTTCCCTATTGGCCAGATTCCTGTGTTAATACCAACTCAAAGTACATTTATATACGTAGTGCCTAAAGGAAAGCCACTAAATAAGTATCAAGAGACGTCTAGTGGCCTTACGATAGTATGTGAATAAAACCTCACAGAATAATGCTATAGATAACCCCACTCCCCCATCAAATATCATTCCAATCCCTATCACCAGGAATAACATAAATTTTTCTAACTTATTTGATCCAACCTTAAGTGATACAGAGGATGAGTTTGCATATAGCACTATTGTGCTGAAAGACCTTGGCACAGAAGAACAAGATGATGATGTTCCCTAGTTAATCAACCATTCTGGTCATCTTGTGGATGTGTGTTGATACAGTTCATCATGTATTCCTTGTATATACTTATATAATTCATCCTATTTAGCCAGCAACACTAAAATGAATTCTTGAGAGTGACTCAGGTTGGTTGTTGCATTTGCAAGCAAAACACACTCCACTTCCTCAATATTGGCTGCTTTAGTGGAGGCTCTTAGATCTGACAACAAAACAGAGAACTTCATAAAGAAAGTCTCATGATAGCTGTTATTTATTATGCAAATTCTGCCTGCCATGGCAACATTGCATCCAGGAGTTTGCTTTATTTGCACTAGGACATGGCCTGCATATTCAAATGAATGCAGCCATACATTATGCCTACATATTACAAAGATTTTGTTTTCCTTGACACTTACAGGAGAATAAACTGCAATTAATATAGCCTGTTTAAGCAGACAGCACCCAATTAGTTATCATCCATTTTCAGATTGGGATGCTAGACAAAAAACATGGAACTGGGCTCCTTATTCAAAAGGAAAATACATCCAAACTACAGGTTTTCAAAGACACATTTAACTCACAATGGCAAGGATACTCACTTAGCCTTTAATGTGAAATGGAGTGTTAATTTTTCTCTGTCACCTCTTAATTGCTTCCTTATTATACTGTTCAAGCAGTTAATTGCTAGACTGAGTGAAAGAGTGTTTTCAGGGGGAAGGAAATGCCACAGCATGAAAAAAAAAAATAGAAGCAGTTCACTAAAGTAATTGGGTCTGATATAACATTGGCTATGGTATTCCTTTTAATGGTATCTACAAAAATTAATAGGCAAAGAAATTGTTTGTGATTGGGAAGGTAGAGAAAGATTAAATCTGTTGGCATGCCTGCATGTGACTTTCATCGCTGTCATTTACCAATCAAGCAAGCAAACTCTCGTATGCCATTCCCACTTGGCCCATATGTAGGCTTCTTTCCCCATGTGTGATGCAGATGGGGACATCTCTACAAGCCAGCTATTCCTAGTGCAGAAACTGGTTCCAGGGAGTCGTGTGGACATTTTCTTGCTGCCTTCCCTGGGTTAACTCTTCACAGTATAACTGAGAGGGAAGAGAAGGCTGAAAACAATTGTATCCTATGCTTCTCACGGCTTTGGAGCTTTCTGTACAATTCCATTTGTCCCTTACAGAATTGACCCTTCCTTTTAGTACAATAAAAAAATGGGAGTTGACACTGTCAGAGCTCGATTTGGCTTATTCAGTGAAGAAATGGATGACCAGAAGAAAAGGCAAAAATTACAGACATTTATCTACACAACAAAACATAGATCACTGGCTTTAATGAGGATGTTTTCATGCCAGTATTAGAGAATACATAACAAGTATTGTTTTCTACATCCTTTAATTTTATTACAGTAGAGCAATTATTAATGAAGAAAGATGGTAAAGAAAACACTTGCTTTAATAATGAAGTTAGAATAGAGATTTTTATTTGTATTGCATTTTAATTATGATCAAAAGAAATAATGTTGAATCTTAAATTTAACTTCCCAAAGAAATATAGGAAAAATGTAAACCATTTACTGAATTGTGTTCATTACTGTTTACTCAATGATTAATTCATTAGTCTCACTCTATTCTCTGTTCTTGTTTGTTTACTGTATTCAAGTCTGCCGATTATCCCCTGGTTGAGGGACGGAGAAAGTGATCAGGGGTGGGTTCCTTCTATGATTGGAACAATAATATGAAACTGAACCAATAACCCACTTCCAAAGATGCGGAAGTAGAGTAAATTCAATCCTGAAGTAGACAGTGCTCAATTATAAGATAATGAACTATTAAGCAAGTAAATAATATATTCAATATAAACATCACAAAGAAAATTGTCTAGGCTTTGAATTCTTCTGCATATAATTGCAGGGTAAATTATCTAGAACAGTGGTTCTTAAACTGGGATCCATTTATGTTAATCAGGGGTCCATATACAACATAAAATATTGCATTAAAATTGTATGTGTATGTCAGTCACTGTATATTTTTTCACAGAGAGGGTTCATAGCTTTCATATTAGTTTCCATGCTGTATAAAAATTACCACAAATTGAATGGTTTGAAACAACACAAACATTTATCTTATAGTTTCTCATGGTCTGTAGTTTGCACATGGCTTACCAGGATCCTCTGTAAGAATGCTATCAAGGTGTGAGCCAGGATTCTGTTCTTATTTCCAGGCTTTATTGGAGAAGGGTCTGCTTCCAAGTTAAATGTGATTGTTGAAAGAATTCATTTTCTTGTGGTTTTAGCAGTCATGGCAGCTTGATTAATCAAAATGAACAAGAGAGTGAGACCCTAGATTCAGTCTGAAAGTAAGAGGGAGTCTTATATAAGGTAATATAGTCACTGGAGTGACAGCTCATCAATTTTGCCGTACTGGTTATAAGCAAGCCACATGTTCTGCACACACTCAAGAAGAAGAGAGTATATGAGGCTATGAACACCAGGAGGCATGGAAAATGGAGGCCACTTTAGCTTTTTCAATTTCAAATGAATCTAAGATTTTTAAAAAGGTTCTAAACCACTGGTCTTGTCTACAGAGCATAAGTGTATTCATTACCTAGTTCCAAGTCACAGATAACCACAAAACCTAGTGTCTTGAAATAAATATAATCACTTATTATCTCTCATGGTTTTTGTGGGTCAGGAATTTAGACAAAGCGGTGTAGATGGCTTACACCTGATCCACAATGTCTGAGTCCTTAGCTAGAAAACTCAATGACTAGGAGCTGAATTCTTCAGAAGGTTCATTCACTCCAGTGGTTCATGCTTGTTATTGGTTAGGGGCCTTGGTTATTCTCCACATGTGTTTTTCTGTATGGACTCTTTATGGGCAAGTCTGGGTTTCCTCACATCATGGTGCCTGAATTCCAAAAGTGATCATTTCAGGAATGAGCCAGAGAGAAAATGAGAGAGACAAACAGAGAGAAACAGCAGAAGCTATATCATGTTTTCCTGACCTAACAAGAATTCCCATAGCTTCACCTGTAATGAATTCTATTGGTGTAAGCAGTTAAAAAGATTCACTCAGTTCCAAGATAAGAAAACACAAGCTTCACCTCTTATTGGCAAAAGACATGGGATAAAAATGTGTGTGGGGCCATTTTGGAAAACACAATAATCACCAACAAATGAATGAAAGCCTTCAATAAATATTTACTGGGCTCCTACCTTTTGCATAGGTAATTTCAACAAATATTTATTGAGCTATAACTCCAAAACTCAAAGCATCCTAGATAAATCTCAACACTAAACAGATACTTATAACTTGTAACTGAAACCTCAGTATCTCACAGACATCTGCCCTTTATCAGGGCCTTTTACCTTTATCAGACACAGACTTTCCAATATCACAAATAAATGATCTTTATCTTACAGTAGAAATGCTCCATAAATGATTCCTCTGCATTTTGTAGTTATAGTAAACCAATGATCATATGATTCATTACTTATTTCCTTATTCAACACATGTTTATTGAATGCATACTACATGCCAGGTACTGTTCTGTGCACGGGGATCACAATGATGAACAAGGTAGACATTGTTCCTGCTTTCACTCCAGTGGAGGAAACGGAAAACTAAACAAGAAATTATAATACACTGTGATAAATGATATGATGAGGGAAATATAGAATGCTATGGACTTGGGTCAGAAAAAGACTTCTAAAGGAAATGATGATTACCTGAAAATGTAAACTCTAGGTCAGTGATGGGCAACCTTTTGAGCTTGGTGTGTCAAACTTCGCCAAAAAACTGAGCATAACTCGGGTAGTGTGTCACTTAGAGGAAAAAACTAACTCCAAGACTCTAGTCGCAAATGTTTCATCCTCAGGAGCAGCAAATGTTTCATCCTTGGCATGCGGCTGCGTGTCATCAGAAATGGCTATGCGTGTCAGTGCTGACACGCATGTCATAGGTTCGCCATCACTGCTCTAGGTTCTATAAAGGCAAATACTCCCTACATTATATAATACTAGAGGCCTGGTGCACAAAATTCGGGCATGGGGTGTGTGTGTCCTTCAGCTCAGCCTGCACCCTCTCCAATCTGGGACCCCTTGAGGGCAGTCAGACATCCCTCTCACAATCCAGGACTGCTGGCTCCCAACTGCTCGCCTGCCTGCCTGCCTGCCTGATTGCCCTTAACTGCTTCTGCCTGACAGCCTGATCAACCCCTAACCACTCCCCTGCCAGCCCAATTGCCCTTAACTGCCCTCCCTTGCCAGCCTGGTTGCCCCCAACTGCCCTCCCCTTCAGGCTTGGTTGGCCCCAACTTCCCTCCCCTGCTGGTCTTGTCACCCCTAACTTCCCTCCCTTGCCAGCCTGGTTGCCCCTAACTGTCCTCCCCTGCTGGTCTGGTCACCCCCAACGGCCCTCCCCTGTTGGTCATCTTGTGGCAGCCATCTTGTGTCCACATGGGGGCGGCCATCTTTGACCACATGGGGGTGGCCATCTTGTGTGTTGGAGTGATGGTCAATTTGCATATTACCTCTTTATTATAAAGAATAAGCACTTAATGACTGTTTAATAAAGCATTAGTTAATAGGTTAAATCCTATCACTCTCTTTTAAAACCTTCAATGGTGCACAACTATTTTAGTAGGACATTTAGCGACTTATGTGACTTGGCATTGCCCTTCTTTTCCAGCCTCATTCATTACCACACCCTTCTAAACACACTGTACTCTCACCATTCCTAAAACATGGTATGCATTTATACACTGTTACAACCATTTTCAACAATGTTACTGTAGCCTAGTATGAACTTTCTCCTTTGTACATGTTGCATGTCCTACCTTATTAATTCCAAAATGATTAATTAAAATGTTATGTACCTGAAGCCTTTCTTGACCAACTATACCTGAGCTGGAGTTAACTGCATAATTTCATTGGTTCCCACAGCACTAAGTTTATACCACTTGTTTCACTTTGATTGGCATTATAATTACTTCTGTATGTCTACCACTTCACTTATTCATTCATTCCCTTGTAAACAAATATCTATTCAGTATATGCTATATATTATACACATTATGCTAGATGCTGGGTTATAATGTAGAAAAAATAGGCAATTTTGCTGCCCTTAGGAAACTATCCCACTGCTCTTAGGACAATAATTCATTCAATGCAGAAGTGCAATGTTGAACAAATAAATGAATTGTTATTGGGGTGAATGTTTTGAATCTTGAGTTCTGTCTCTCTCTTTGTGTGTCTCTCTTTGTGTCTCTGTCTCACTATGTCTCTATTTGTCTCTGTCTCTCTTTCTCTGTATATATATATACATATATACATATATACATATGTATCACACAAAGATTATGATTTGAAACTAAGAAGATATATTATTTCTTAGATGGATCAATTGGCCCAAGTAAAATGAGCCCAAGATGGATTGTTTTAAAGGTTCTGGTAATTATCATTTTAAAGAATAGCTACATTGTCCTATATGAGTTGAAATGTATCATTCATATGAGTAGCTTCATTCACTCTAGCAAGTTATCATTCTGTGTATTACAGCTAGTCTACAGTTTTGCTAAACAAGTAGCACTGTTTGCATACATATATTTTCTCTAGTTTTATTGAGAAAACAATTGGCATGCATTACTGTAGAAGTTTAAGGTGTACAGCATGATGGTTTGATTTATGCATATTGTGAAATGATTACCACGGTAGGTTTAGTTAACAACCATTAGCTAATATATATGCAATAAAAAGAAAATGAATATTCTCCTTGTTATGAGAATAATCACAAATCTTAAAAACACATAAATGCAGAATGATATGTACTAGTTCTTCCCAATGATTTTCTTTCCTTCAGATGATAAATCCATGGACTATTTATCTTACTGTACATGTCATATTTCCTTCATTTTCACAACAAATTGTTCCTACTCTGTGGCATGCAATGCATTAGGCACAGCCTTAAATAAACTCCCTCCAGAGATTGACTAGGAAAACAATGGAAGTTACTCCCATTAAACTATTATGAAGCAATAGCAACAGAGACAGTGCTTCTTTCACCTCCTCTCTAAAATAATTAAGGAATCAATCCTTATATCTTGATAAGTAGCAAAATGTCTCTCCTACTCATCCCCTCTTCTGTATTGGCTTTGGTGTGGTATTTCTGCCAATATGTGTGGTATTTCTGCCAAATGGGTCAAACAGGATAAGAAATTAATAAGCAAACATATATAGGACAAGATCAGTTTCATAAAAATAGGTTTCCTTCAATATACCACACTAGTGTGTCGTGCCACCCCATGCCCTTGTCCTTGAAATATCCATGAAATTAACATCCAGAAAATATGACCTGTGCTTCCATTGATAAATGGCATCATTATAATTTTCAGAGATCCAAGTCACTATGCTCCTGACACCAAAGGAAGCACAACAATTGCAGCTAATGGCTAGTCCATTGTGTTAGGCAAGCACATGGCCCCAAAACACACTGTCATTACAGATCTCTTCAAAGTCTCATCCTAACCCCTATCCAAAGTTTTTTTAAATTAACAATCCTTTTAACTACTGAACTTCTGATCAACATGTCCAAACCAACCAGCTATTAGGGCCTGACACCTCACTCATTAGAAGAGGTGTTTTCTGAGCAGTTATGCAAAAAATTGATAATGTAGCTAGTTACCCATTCTATCACTTATCTTTTTAGTTTGTTGGTTGACTGAATTATTTAATACAAAGCCATTAACTGACAGGTTGAAATCCTGAATTGCATACTGTAGGTTTTCAAAGCTTGCAGGAGTTTCTGGTTCCTAGAAATTGTGTCCCTGGATTCATATGGGTTTAACAAGCTAATAAATACCATCTGAACCTCTTTGTGACTTTTTTTTTCTTCTGGCTAGAACATGAAGTTGGCAAGGCTAGCTGAATATAAAACCACAAGAAAAACCTGTGGTTGTGGAAGTTAGTATTTGGGGAAAAACTCTGGCTATTGGCTATTAACCAGGCACTTTGAATGGAGAAAGGAAAATATAGGCCCAGGAATTCCTAATATATTTCCACTAGAAGCCTGGTGCATGAAATTCGTTCATGGGGGGTGTTTTCCCTCAGCTCAGCCTGCACCCTCTCCAATCTGGAACATCCCTCTCACAATCCAATACTGCTGGCTCCCAACTGCTCACCTGCCTGCCTGCCTGATTGACCCTAACCGCTTCTGCCTACCAGACTGCTCACCCCCTAACCACTCCCCTGCCAGCCTGGTCGCCCCCAACTGCCCTCCCCTGCCAATCCAATTGCCCCTAACTGTCCTCCCCTGCAGGCCTGGTCACCCCCAACTGCCCTCCCTTGCAGTCTTGGTCCCTCCCATCTGCCCTCCCCTGCAGGCCATCTTGTGGTGGCCATCTTGTGTCCACATGGGGGCGGCCATCTTTGACCACATTGGGGTGGCCATCTTGTGTATTGGAGTGACAGTCAATTTGCATATTACTCTTTTATTAGATAGGATTGTTCCAGAGAAGTTCTCCCAACTAACCACCAATTGTATCTGTCTAGTTTGTCAAAGGGATTTTCTTATCAAAATTGTTGAGAAGCATCTGACTGTGTAATTTTTTTTCAGTGTATGACCACTTAATAGTAGTGTGGACAGGGATTATAACAATAATGGAATCAGTGCTTAGAGCCCATCACACAACCATTATTTTATTTTTGGTGTTAGAGAGTTAGAGTTCCACAATAAACTGATATTTACAACCTACCCCTCTGCTCTCTCCCTCTTCTCAAACTCAGCTCATTCTATCTTTATAGTTTAAAACATGTCTTCCTCTACTATATAGATGTAAAATCTTTTGAAAGCAGATGTCTTATTCATCCCAGTGTTCTCTCCCTATGTAGTAACATCTGGCACAGTGCTTTGGACATGATAACTGTTCAGTAAATTGCTTTATCTGTTTGTTTTAAAATTAATTAAAGGCAGAATGAACTATATGGGATAATAAAGGCATGAATCAAGACCCTAGGGACTGTGGAGGAGGGAATAATGCTCAAGTAAATTTATAATGGGAGTAAAATGGGAGGGGAAAACCCTTAAGGAAACAATACAATAATAGAGGATTTAGTGAATTCTAAAGGACTAATGAGATGTTATGATTTTAAGATGAATTAGTTTATTGGGTTTGAACATCTGTGTGGATCATAATGTTGCACAATGGTCATTGCTCAAAATGTTGCTACTGATTCCCATCAGGACATGAACTTTGGGTCATATTTTCGAATGTTGGTCATTGGTCTCTCCTGTGACACATGAGTTCTTTTATGAATAACTATCCATTTGGCAAACAACAAACTAACAGGTTCAAGTTAGTTATAAAATCTGTAGCCAGGAGAAATAGTTTGTCTTTGGTCTTCAATGCAAAAGGTTACTCTCATATTCCAAATTCTTTAACTCTAGAACCAAATTTGGGTTCCCATTTATAAATAAAAAGAGAGTGCAAATGAATAAATCATGTCTTTCCATAAAGCTAATGATACAGAGAAGGAGAAGGGAGAGCAGTTTAAAAATAAGCATCCAGACTCTGGATAAACTGGTGTTCATTCTCTTTCTAAACTTTATCAGCATATACTAAAACTAATCACTGTTGTTTTTTAATCTACCTGCAAGTATGTGTCCATGGGTTATACACATATGCATACAAGTTCTTTGGTTGATCTCATTCCACCAATCCACTCACCCCTACCTTCCTTCTGAGATTCAACAGTCTGTCCCATGCTTCTATGTCTCTGGACCTATTTTGTTCATTCCACATATGAGTGAGATCATGTGATATTTGTCTTTCTCTGATTGGCTTATTTTATTTAGCATAATACACTCCAGGTCCTTTCATCCTGCCTCAAAAGATTTGAGATCCTTCTTCTTTTTTTTTTTTTAATATATTTTATTGATTTTTTTACAGAGAGGAAGGGAGAGGGATAGAGAGTTAGAAACATGGATGAGAGAGAAACATCGATCAGCTGCCTCCTGCACACTCCCTACTGGGGATGTGCCTGCAACCAAGGTACGTGCCCTTGACTGGAATCGAACCTGGGACCCTCCAGTCTGCAGATCGACGCTCTATCCACTGAGCCAAACTGGTTAGGGCGAGATTCTTCTTTTTTACTGTTGCATAGTATTCCATGGTGTAGATGTGCCAGTTTTTTTATCCACTCATCTACTGATGGGCATTTGGGCTGTTTACAGGTCTTTAAAAAAATACAAAATATCAATGAAGCCAAGAGCTGGTTCTTTGAAAAGATAAATAAGATTGATGAACCTTTAGCCAGACTCATCAAGAAACAAAGAGAGAGGACCCAAATAAATAAAATCAGAAGTGAAAGAAGTGAAGTAACAACTGACACCACAGAAATACAAAAGATTGTAAGAAAATACTATGTACAACTATATGCCAACAAGCTGGACAATGTGGATTAAATGGACACATCCCTAGAAAAATACAATCTTCCAAAAATCAATCAGGAATAATCAGAAAACCTGAATACACCAATAACAACTGATGAAACTGAAGCAGTAAAAAACCCCACAAAACCAAAAACCTCCCAGGAAACTAAAGCCATGGCCCACAGGGGAGTTTCACCAAACATTCAAAGAAGAACTAACACCTATTCTTCTCAAACTACTCCCAAAAATCCAAGAGGAAGGAACACTTCCCAGCTCTTATTATGAGGCCAGCATTATCCTAATTCCAAAACCAGATAAAGACACTACGAAAAAAGGGAATCACTGTTCTTTTAAATCCATGTTGTCACCTTCTATCTTCAAATAAGACCTCTGACAAATTTTTAAATGATCCTCATCTCCCAGCATAATCTTAATAATTCTAATAATACAAGCTGATTTACATATGTAGAAATTTCAAAACATGGAATTTACTCTTAATACCCTGATTGACGTGGCATTTACTCTTAATATAATTATGTATTCCATGAATTCCTTCCTGTAGTATAGCTGTTTTAGGATCTCACACTGTCCCATATTTGAAATAAAGAATGAAATTTTATATGGCTGGTGCAATTTGAAAGTAAAAAAATTACTAAGGATGGCAGATAATTAAATTGAACAATCTGATGTCTGATTTCTATACAAATCAATTTTTATTAAGCTATGGATTCATTCCCACTTCTCTGCATAAGTTCTTTACTTAAATCTCTTTATTTTTTGTTTTGTTAAATTTCAGTTCTCTGTTGTCTAAGAATACAAAGTCCCCTATAGGCTTGACATCAATTTAGCAGACAGCCCTTTGGTAAATTTTATAATCTGCAACATTTGCATTTCTATACAACCCTTTAATTCACAAAGAATCATACATCTCCAGAGAAGACTGAAAAATGAAGCTACAGAAATATAAAAATCTTCTATAACTTGGAAAATGATTTAAAACATCCTATCTAATAATAGAGTAATATGCAAATAACCATCACTCCGCTACGCCCACGATTGGGTTGCGGGAGTCTGGGGGGGCGGGACTCGGGGTGGCCTCTCAACGGCTGGATTGGTCACCACTGAGGGGAGACCCCTCAGCGTTCACAGGTCACAGCTGTGGTGGCGCCCTGGACTCGCGAACGCTGAGGGGTCTCTCTGGGGGGCGGCAGCGGTGGTGGCGGCTGCAGCGGCGGCGGCACCCGGACCCGCCCCCATCAGCGTTTGTGGGTCTGGGGGTGGCGGCAGCGACGCCCGGACCCACCTCCATGCACCTGCACTCAGGGAGGGCCTGGTCAGCAGCGGCCGAGGCTGCTTCAAGGGCCAAAGAGGGAGGCAGGGCCAGACCCCAGCGGCCACAAGTGCTGCGGGGCCCGGGGAGCCAGGCAGGGCTGGACAGATAACTTCAGGGTGGGCCTGGGGGTGGGTCCAGCAGCACAGCTTGACAGCAGACAACAGGGCCTGCTTGGCCGTAGCTGCCTGTGACCCACAACAGGCAAGTGGGCCTGCAGTCAGCACCCAGCAGGGCCTGCTTGGCTGTTGCCATGGCGACCTGGGAGCAGACCAAGAGCAGCTGCAGGCAGTACGCAGCAGGGCTTGCTTGCCCATTGCTATGGTGTGGAGCAGGCAAGCCCCGCAGAGAGCAGAGAACCACAGGGAGTGGGCATAAGCCATCAGCAGGACATGCCCTGAGGGCCCTCTGATTGGAGAGGGTACAGGTCGGGTTGAGGGACCCCCGTGCATGAATTTCATGCACCGGGCCTCTAGTCTATTCATAAAAATATAAATGATCTCTTTTTGTTGCTTGCTTCTAAAGGCTTCATTTTTAAAAATATGTAGAAGGTCCTCATTAAATCACAAAAGAGTCAAGGGAGATAATTTTTTTTTTTTTTTGGCCAGCCCATAAGTTTATATACTTTCTCACAGAGTTGGAAATTGCTGCTAACAATCTCTCCCTGAGATTCCATCTCTATATACTTTATTTGATGTCTTCTATCACCAACTCAAATATAGGTTGTTATAAAAACCAAATAAGAATAAACACAGACAGGTCATGCAAAAGTGGGGCTCTTCGATTGTTTCTCCCCTACAAGCCCAAATTTACTTTTTTTTCTGTATAATAATTAAAAAAAAGTAACAATAAACATATTTCAAAATGTTTCTTTTAATAGGCTATTTTAAATCATCTTTAATAAGTTATTGGAGGAAAGGATATCTGTAAATTCAAATTACCAATAACTGTAAGAAATTCTAAAAAGGCCAAAGAAAGAATAAGAACAAATAGTGGAGAAGAGTAAATGGTAGATGTCCAGGATCAACACTAGGACATTAATCTTTCTGTAAATAATCGGGTAAAAGTATAGTAAAATCCCCATGAGTATTGGTGATACAAATCATTAATTTGTTTCTCAAAAAATACTCAGTGTTTACTATATAACTTTTTTAGATACATAGAAATGAAAGACAGCCCCTGCCTCAAGGAGGTCAAGTGGGTAGGGTAGAATCATAATCAGTGCAATGACTGCCCTGGTGAAGGGATGCGGGGATGGGTGGCATGAGATCACAGAGTTAGGGCACCAAACTCTGCCTTGGAAGTAAGGGAGGGCACAGTCAAAAAAGGGAATGAGGAGAATCTGTGGTTAAAATCAGTATGTAACCTTTTCAGATTCTTCCACTTAGTAGTATACATTAAAGGTTCCTTCATGTCTTTTCAAGGCTCAGTAGCTCATTACTTTTTAGTGCTGAACAATATTCCATTGGCTGAATGTAAGAGAGTTTATTTATCCATTCAACTATTGAAGAACATCTTGGCTGCTTCCAAATGTTGGCAATATTAATAAAGCTGCTAAAAACATCCGTGTGCAGGTTTTTGTGCAGGTAGATATGTCTTTCAACTCCTTTGGACAAATATCAAGGAGAATGATTACTGGATTTTATAGTAAGAACACGTTTAGTTCTCTAAGAAACTGCCTCACAGGCTTCCAAATTGGCTATACCATTTTGCACTCTCAAAAGCAATGTATGAAGCTTCCTAATTGCTCCACATCCTCACCAGCATTTGCTGTTGTCAGTGTTCCAGATTATTCCATTCTGATATATGTGTAGTGGTAGCTAATTGTGGTTTAAAATTTTTTTTCTAATAAATCTTTATTGTTGAAAGTATTACATATGTCCCCCTATTACCCCAATTGACCTCTTCTAGCCCGCCCCCTCCCTCACCTTAGGCCTTCACCATAGTATTGTCTGTGTCCATGGGTTATGAATATATGCATACAAGTTCTTTGGTTGATCTCTTCCCATCCACCCACCCTCTCCCACCTTCCCTCTGAGGTTCAACAGTTTGTTCCATGTTTCTATGTCTCTGGATCTATTTTGTTCATCAGTTTATTTTGTTCATTAGATTCCACATATGAGTGAGATCAGGTGGTATTTATCTTTCTCTGACTGGCTTATTGTGCTTAGCATAATGCTCTTCAGGTCCAACCATACTGTTGCAAATGGTAAGAGTTATTTCTTTTTTTACAGCTGCATAGTATTCCATGGTGTAAATGTACCACAGCTTTTTTATCCACTCATCTGCTAATGGGCACTTGGGCTATTTCCAAATCTTATCTTAGTATTATAAATTGTGCTGCTATGAACATAGGGGTGCATAATTTCTTTCTCGTTGGTATTTCTGATTTCTTAGGATATATTCCTAGAAGTAGGATTACTGAGTCAAATGGGAGTTACATTTTTAATTTTTTGAGGACAGTCCATAGTCTTTTCCACAGTGGCTGCACCAGTATGTATTCCCACCAGCAGTGTACTTGCATTCCCTTTTCTCCACATACTCACCAACACATGTCATTTGCTGATTTGTTTCTGACAGGTATGAGCTAATAACCTCATTGTCATTTTAATTTGCATCTCTCTGATGATCAGTGACTTTGAGCATTTTTCCATATGTCTATTGGCCATCTATTTAAGTCTTTTGCCCAATTTTATTGCATTGTTTGTCTTCCTTTGGTTAAGTTGTATAAGTTCTGTATATATTTTGGAAATTAACCCCTTATCATATGTATCATTGGCTGCTATGTTCTCCCATGCAGTGAGCTCTTTTTTCATTTTGTTGATGGTTTCTTTTGCTGTGCAGAAGCTTTTTATTTTAATGCAGTCCCATTTGTGTATTTTCTCCATAGCTTCCTTTGCTCTAGGACAGTGGTTGGCAAACTCATTAGTTAACAGAGCCAAATATCAACAGAACAACGATTGAAATTTCTTTTGAGAGCCAAATTTTTTAAACTTAAACTATATAGGTAGGTACATTGTTATTAACTTAATTAGGGTACGTGGTATTTTGTGGAAGAGCCACACTCAAGGGGCCAAAGAGCCGCATGTGGCTTGTGAGCTGCAGTTTGCAGACCACTGCTCTAGGAGATGTATTGATATTATATTGCTACAAGAGATGTCTGAGGTTTTGCTGCCTATGGTTTCTTCTAATATTTTTATGGTTTCACAACTTACATTTAAGTCTTTTATCCATTTTGATTTTATTCTTGTGTATGGTGTAAGTTAGTTGTCTAGTTGCATTTTTATTTTGCACATACCTGTCCAATTTTCCCAACACCATTTATTAAAGAAGAGATTGTCTTGAATCCATTGTATGCTCTTACCTCCTTTGTCAAATATTAACTGAGCATAATGGCTTGGGTCACTTTTTGGGTTCTCTGTTCTGTTTCTTTGATATATATGCCTGTTCTTGTGCCATTATCAGGCTGTTTTGAGTACAGTGGCTTTGTAGTTTAACTTGATATCTGGTATTGTGATTCCTCTAACCTTGTTCTTTTTCAAGATTGCTACGGCTATTTGGGATCTATTTTGGTTCCATATAAATTTTTGGGGTATTTGTTCTAGATTAAATAGTATGCTATTAAACAATGAATGGGTTACCAAAGAGATCAAAGAAGAAATAAAATCATCCTGGAAACAAAAATGAACATACAACAAACCAAAATCTATTGGACACAGTGAAAGCAGTCCTGAGAGTGAATTTCATAGCACTACAGGCCTACTTCAAAAAACAAGGAAAACTTTTAATACATTATTTAACCCTACAACTTAAAGAACTAGAAAGAGAACAACAAGAAATCCCAAGAGTCACTAGAAGGAAGGAAACAATAAAGATCAGAGTGGAAATAAATGACTTAGAGACAAAAAAACAAAACACAAAAGATCAATAAAATCAAGAGCTGGTTCTTTGAAAAGATAAACAAGATTGATGAACTTCTAGCCAGACTCATCAAGAAACAAAGAGAGAGGACCCAAATAAACAAAATCAGAAATTAAAGAGGTTAAGTAATAGCTGACACCACAGAAATACAAAGGATCATTAAAAAATACCACGAATGACTATATTCCAACAAATTGGACAACCTGGACAATGTGGGCATATTTCTAGAAAAATACAATATTCCAAAATTCAATCAGGAAGACTCACAATATCTGAATAGGTCAATAAAAACAGATGAAATTGAAGCAATAATAATAATAATAATAATAATAATAATAATAAAACTTCCATCAAACAAAAGCCCTGGTCCAGACAGCTTTAGAGAGGAGTTGTACCAAACATTAAAGAAGAATTAAAACCTATTCTCCTCAAACTATTCCAAAAAATTCAAGAGCAAGGAACACTTTGAAACTTGTTCTATGAGACCAGCATTACCCTAATTCCCAAACCAGATAAAGATGTTACAGAGAAAATTATAGGCCAATATCCCTAATGTACATAGATGCTAAAATCCTCAACAAAATATTAGCAAATCAGATCCAGCAATATATTTAAAAGATCATACACCATGACCAAGTGGGATTTATTCTGGTAATGAGAGGCTGGTGCAATATTAACAAATCAATTAATGTGATGCATCCCATAAACATATTGCAAGACAAAAATCACAAGACCATATCAATTGATGCAGAAAAAGCATTTGACAAAATCCAACATCCTTTCTTGATAAAAACTCTCAGCAAAGTGGGAATAGAGGGATCATACCTCAACATAACAAAGGCCATATATGACAAACTTATAGCCAACATTATACTTAACTAGGAGCCCGTTGCACGAAGTTTTGTGCAATAGACTTTTCCTTCACCTGGCTGCCGGCACCAGTTATCCGCCAGCAGCAGTTTTCCTCTGGCCACCCGCCGATCAGAACGCCTCCCGCCAGCACGATCAGCCACCCCGAGAGGAACTCCAATCGGGAGGAGCTCCGATCAGGAGGCGCTCCGATCGGGCAGGTGGCCAGAGGAAAACTGCTGCTGGTGGAAAACTGGTGCCAGCAGCCACGCAATCGGCCACCCCGAGTTCCGCCACCAGCGTCTTCCCCAGCGCCGGCCGTTTAAGCCGGCGGGAGGAGCAGGGGTTGGGGACTTGCGAGTCCCCGCCCCCCTGCGCCTCCAGCCGGCCCAATCGTGGGCATAGCGGAGTGATGGTAATTTGCATATTACCATTTTATTAGGTATGATAGGCAAAAACTAAAACCATTTTCCCTAAGAACAGGAACAAGACAGGGATTACCACTTTCACCACTCTTGCTCAATATAGTACTTCAAGTCCTAACCATAGCGATCAGACAAGAAGAAAAAATAAAAGGCATCCATTTTAGAAAGGAGGAAGTAAAACTGCCATTATTTGCAGATGACACAATATTGTACATAGAAAACCCTAAAGACTCCATCAAATACCTACTAGATTTAATAAATGAATTTGGCAATGTGGCAGGATACAAAATTATCCCCCTAGAAATCTATGGCATTTTTATACACCAATAATGCACTCTCAGAAAGAGAAACTAAAAAAAAATCCCATTTACCATTGTAACTATAAAATTGAGATACTTAGAAATAAACCAAGGATGTAAAAGACCTGTACTTGAAAAGCTACAGGATGTTGAAAAAAGAGATAGAGGAAGATATAAACCAATGGAAGTATATACCATGTACATGGATTGGTAGAATCAACATAATTAAAATGTCCATACCACCCAAAGCAATCTATAGATTCACTGCAATCCCTGTTAAAATTCCAGTGGCATATTTCATAGATCTAGAACAAATACTCGCTGTGGTTTTAATCTGCATTTCCCTGATGACATATGATATGGAACATCTTTTCATATGCTTACTTGCCATATGTACATCTCCTTTGGTGGGGTATCTTTTAAAGTGTTTGTCCCATTTTTTTTCTTAAATTGTTGGTTTCCTTATTGTTGAGTTTTAAGAGTTATTTGTATATTTTGGATAACTGTCCTTTATATATATAGATGTGTCTTTTGCAAATATTGTCTCCCAATCTATGGTTTGTTTGCTAATCCTCCTGACTTTGTCTTTCACAGAACTCAGTTTTTTATTTTAATGAAGTCTATCTTATCAATTATTCTTTTCATAGATCATGCCTTTGGTCTTATATATAAATTGTCATGGGCATACCAAGGTCATCTAGATATGCTATGTTATCATCTAGGAGTTTTATAATTTTACTAGAGGCCCAGTGCACGAAATTGTGCACTGGTGGGGTCTGGCCAGCCTAGCCCCAATTGGGGTGGATTGGGGCTGGGCCAGCTGGCCCTACCCCCAAATGGGGTGAGGGGTGCCAATCAGGGGCCAGCAGCCTGGTGTGGGGGGCTGATCTGGGGTGGGACCGGGTCAGGGGAGGGGCTGCTGGAGGTTGGCGGGCCGACCCCACCCCCTATTGGGGTAGGGGATGCAATCAGGGTTGGGGCAGCCAGGGGCAGGGGCTGCGGGCCTATTGTGGTGGGGTGGGCTGATCAGAGGTGGGGTTGTCTTGGGGGAAGGGAAGGGGCATTTGGCTTGTGGCCAGCTCTTGATCTGGGTGGGAGAGTCTGATCAGGGGCTGGCCAGCAAGGGTGAGGGGCCGAGAGGTTGGCCAGCTGGCCCCACCCCTGATTGCTGGTTCGCTGGCCACAGTGGGTGTCATAGCAACCTGTCGTTATGGTTGTTATGGCCATTAAGGTTGCTGGCTTTTTATATATATTACTAGAGGCCCAGTGCACAAAATTTGTGCACTCAGGAGGGGGGGTCCCTCAGCCCGGCCTGTGCCCCCTTGCAGCCTGGGATCCCTTGAGGGATGTACGACTGATGGCTTAGGCCTGCTCCCCAGGGGGGACGGGCCTAAGCCGTCAGTTGTACATCCTTAGCACTGCCGTGAAGGCGGCAGAAGCTCCTGCCACCACCACTGCGCTCGCCAGACGTGAGCCTGACTTCTGGCTGAGCGACACTCCCCCTGTGGGAATGCACTGACCACCAGGGGGCAGTTCCTGCATGGAGCATCTGCCTCCTGGTGGTCAGTGCATGTCATAGCAACCATTCCACTGTTCAATTGATTTGCATATTAGCCTTTTATTATATAGGATAGATGTTTTACATTTAGGTTAATTATCTATTTTGAGTTAATTATTATTAAAGATTTAAGGTCTGTGTCTATATATTTTTTTTTTGCATGTGGATGTACAATTATTCCAGCACTGTTTGTTAAAAGGACTATATTTGCTTCATTGTATTACCTTTGCTCCTTTGTCAAATATCAGTTGACGTATTTCAGTGAGTCTACTTCTGGGCTCTCTATTCTATTCCATTGATCTGTCTATTTTTGCACCTGTAACCCACTATCTTGATTACTTTTACTTTATAGTAAATCATGAATTCAAGTGTCAAACCCTCTGACTTTGTTCTTCTCCTTCAATAGAGTTATGTCTTTAGCTTCTCTACATACATTTTAGAATCAGTTTGTCAATATTGATATAACTTGCTGGGATTTTGTTATAAACTGTATTGATTCCATAGACCAAGTTAGGAAGAACTAACATTTTGACAATACTGAATCTATTCATAAATATGGAATATCCATTTATTTAGTTCTTTAATTTCTTTATCAGAGTTTTATAGTATTCTTAATATAGATATTATACATATTTTGTTAGACTATGCATAAGTATTGCACTTTTGGGAGGGATGTGATAATATAAATGGTATTGTGTTTTTTACTTCAAATCCCATGTGTTCATTGCTGGCATATAGGAAGGTAATTGATTTTTGTATATTAACCTTTAATTGTGCAGCCTTTCTATATAGTCATGCAAACCATAATAACATTTTGAGTAACAAAGGGCTACCTATATGAAGGTGGCCCCATAGGATTATAATGGAACTGAAAAATTCTTATTGATACTGTTATAATTAGCTAGTTATTAATAATGGAAGCAAAGGAGGAAGCCAGACATTATAGATGTGTCATTTGAGCAGCTTCACCAGAAAGCTGAAATTTTGCACTCCCCAGGGAACCACCAGCCTCTTCCCTGCAACACATTGGGGGAGGTATCCAACAAAGGGAAAATAGACATATGCCCAATAATGTTGGGGTGACATAGGGAAGATACTTGCCTTTCAATAACACCTAGGAACAGAGATCATTGCCAAAATGGGCATAGCCACAGCAATCAAATGATAATTTAGGAATACATAATCCCCTAAATAAATGAATTCTCTCTCTTGTTGCTCTTGGCATGTTTGGCTTGTGACTTGTGCTCTTGGCTCATGTTTTGCTTCCTTGCATTTACCCATGTTTCCTCCATAACCATGTGGCCATGTGGACCTCACATGCAATGGACTGGTGGACTGCAGCTGGATACACAAACTAAGCTAGCCTAATGCTGTACTGGACACTGCTTCAACACGGAAAGGAAACTTTATACACTGACTCTGATTTTAGCTCTACTGAAGCCCCAGCTACACTTTTTCTATGAGTGGACAAAGGGAAATGGGACTTTGTGAAACTAGGAGTGTAATTCCACTGAAATAAAGCTTTCTATGATGTCACATCCTCCCATGTGAGTCTGAAGAAATTTTTTTTTTAATTGGGATATTGTAAGAATTCCACTCCGATGAGCAACTGGGGAAGACAAGTCCTTCTCTCCTCCATTAACACTATCACCTAGTGACATCATAGCACATTAGAATTGCCTACAGTTTCCAGTATAATAACATATTGTATAGGCTTGTAGCCTAGGAGCAATAGGCTATGTCATACAGCCTAGGTATATAGTAGGCTACACCATTTTGTTTCGGTAAGTGCACTCTGTTATGTTCATACAATGATGAAATCGCATGATGACACATTTCTCAGAATTTATCCTGGTTGTTAAGCAACTATAATCACTCATTAGTTCCAAGAATATTTTTTTTGATTGTTGATTCTTTCACATTTTCTACATAAATGATCATGTCATCTGTGAACAAAGGCAGGTTTTTACATTTCTTCCCAATCTGGATAACATTTAAAAAATATATATATTTTACTGACTTTTTACAGAGAGGAAGAGAGAAGGATAGAGAGTTAGAAACATCGATGAGAAAGAAACATCGATCAGCTGCCTCCTGCACACTCCCCACTGGGTATGCGCCCGCAACCAAAGGTACATGCCCTTGACCGGAATCAAACCCGGGACCCTTCAGTCCGCAGGCCGACACTCCATCCACTGAGCCAAACCAGTCAGGGCAAATCTGGATAACTTTTATTTCCCTTTTTTGCCTTATTGCATTAGCAAGTACTTCCACCATGATTCTGAAAAGGGCATCCTTGCCTTGTAACTGAATTTAGTGGGAAAGTGCTTCAGTAGATTTTCAAATTAAACAGTTCTCAAGGGTTAAACTAGATAACCATTGGACTCTATGCTTTGGACGGTAGCTGAATAAATTCTTACAACATATTTTTAGTAGAACTTAGAACACAACATGAAATGTCAATGCTGAGTCAGGGGAATCAATGCCAATATAATTGGTTTAACTTCTGAAATTCACAAAACAATGACCAGCATGTATTTCACATCTAGTATATACCAGGTATCATGAGAAGTGATTTATATACCTTCAAGCAGGTTAATTAAGGCGGCTTATTAGCAAAACAAATAATTATCTTAAATCATATTAGCATGTTACCAGAGACATCAATAACACTGCCCTAGATTTATATCTTCCCTGTTTCTAACTAAGCACTCTTCCAGAGACTACTCTCAATGCCTTAGGCAACTTACAACTTATAATTAATCATATTATCCATCACAGCATTTCTATATTAACTTGATTTTGACAGAGATGAACCTAAATTTCTTAAAAAAATAAAACACAAAACAATTATATGACTTCCCATTCCTTCACACAACATATAGTCTTTAAGTATTTACTGTGTGCCAGCCCAGATTGCTATGAGAGTATCATGTATAAAGCATTTCATTTAGTACCAAATGTTTTCTTTCACTCTGGCTTATATACATGGCATGTGACCAAACATAAGAACCAGTTTAAACTGAATTTGGAATATACTGATGAGCAGGTCTGAACAGGAACATCTTTTGATAGAACTTCATGAGCAATGTGGAGAAGAGATATTATAGTCAGGTGGGTATAGAGAAATCAGCTGACAATAAGGCAAGAGAGAGGAGTCAGCATAGCCTTTCTTCCAATAAATATGGTCATTTCAACTTTTTTTCACATATTCACTAGGAGGACTGCTTTTTATCCCTTTCACCTTAATAGTCTCTCCAGCTTTTTTACTTCTATGTTTTATATAAAGACCATCATGCTGAATGCTGGATTGTATTTAATAAAGCCCCTATTAATGCAGAATATAGGGAAGAATATAATTATGCTCTGGCTTTTGTACATTATAATTCTGTTCATAAACCTCAGATCTTTAAACAACTGCCTTGTCTTGTTTCCATTTATTCAAAGTGTGATTCAGAGTGATGGTTTCACCAGCCATTCCTCAGCAGGTATTCATGTGGTTTGGATTTGGGAAGCACATGGATTGCCCGGCACTGTCCCTGTTGAACATCAAACATCAGGTTTTTTTCTGACAGAACATTTTTCTAATTGGTCAAGGTCACCTTGGATTCTGTTCTTGCCTTGCAAGGAATTTTCAACTTTTATTTCCTCTGCCCTCCAGCCCCATTTCTTAACATGGTGTCTTGTAGAAATTTAGGAGGATTTTTCTTATTTCTCTCACTTCAGACCTTGCAAATAAATAAATAAATAAATAAAAAGTTCTGGAACAAGCCTATGTGGTTTCAGGGATATGTTGTTCCAGGTTCCTACTATAGCATTTTTAGTGCCCTTGGAATAAGACCCATATAATAGTACAGCCCAGGCTTGATGTCCCTAACCCCTTAATAGAAATGCCTTCCAGATCCACAAAGCTTTAGTGAAGTCCAGATGTGTCCCACACTGATTGCTCTCCTCTTTGTTCAAGACCTGCAACTCTGTGGCAGAATAAAATTAAAGTAGTTTAACAGAAGTTGCCCATCATAAAGAAAGTACCTTGGGATCTTTTGTTAGCAAATAGCTTGCTTGGTTTTTCTTCTATTATCATCATATGCATTAAAATGAAAATGGCTTAGTATAAGGAATACATTTCTAATTGTTAGAGCTATCCTGAGATGGAGTAGCTGCTTTGAGGAGGTGGTAAAGAATATATCAATGGAAGTACTCAAACAGAACGTTAAGAGGATATTCTTGTATTGGTTAGGACATTGAACTGGGTAACTCTCAGGATTACAATCAATGCTAAGTTGCGGCAATTCTGCAATTGTTTTGTATTTCCCATTAATATGGCTTTTTTTTCATTTTTAAAAGATCACTTTTTCAATTGTTTCATTTCAAAGATATTCTTAGACTTCCGCAAAACAGTGACTAGTTTTTTCTTTTTTTCCTATATTCCATGCCACAACACATACACCATAGAATTGTAAATGAGCAGAGGTTTCCCAGTGACTAAAAATTTGGAGATTTACAACTGTAGTTAAAAAATAAAATAATAAAATGATTAGACATCATTTACTTGGGAGCAAAGCAGACAAAAGGAAGCAATGCTTTTCCTTCTTTTATCTAATCTTTAAAGATTAAAGTAGTAGAAGTTGACCTATAAATTCAGAGTTCTAGGGACTCATAAAGGTGACATAAATGACTAAGTGAGTTATCTGACTTTCCACATAGTTTCTCCTCAGAAGGGCATAGGACACTTGCTCACCCAAAGCCTTTTCTAGCACTGAGAAATAGCAAGTCACAAGCCTAATAAAATACAAGCCAAATTTGATCAAGTTATATTCTTCTCAGAGCTCAAGATAAATTAGATATGTACTTTCTTCCCTATGACAGCCTTAGGAGAAACAAAGCACCCCATAATACACTGACACAGCTGAATCCCCCAACTCAATTAATATAGAATGAGTTGCTAAGGCTTCTAATAACCAAAAGCCTCACTAGATTTGTGAAGCTGCACAATGGAATAATTTTTAATATCCTGTTCTTCATGCACTAGAATACATTTAGAATTGATTCTTAGGAAATTAATGGAACAAAAATGAAAAATATCAATGTTGCACTGGAGCCAGCCTTTGTTCAATGTCTATGACTTATGACAGAAAAAAGAAACTTGTGAAGGGAGACCCAGATTGAACGACTGTGTTCCTGTCGTGTGAACTGGGAAGAGCAAGATTGCCTGTACTTTGACCACGCACTTAATTCATTAATTTTTTTAAAATGTCTACATCATGAAAAAATGCTCTTTTTTTTTTTTTTACCTAAGTTACATTCCATCTAATAAACCCTCATTTCACAGGAGAAAACAACAAATCTTACAAACTTTAGGCCAAGTCTCAAGGTGAGGCTTGTGCCGGAATCCGCTAATTATTTAAAAGATAACTGCAATTGTAATGGTGATGAAATATCCCATCCCCAAAATATATTTGGAGTTCAATGTTCCTGTCTAGGAGAACCTCAAATTCACTTAAATATAACAGTGGGTTTGTGTATTGTAGTATTTGACCCAAATTACATCATGTACTTGTCTGTACCTTTCTCAAGGAAGGAAAATAAGGTTGACCTTGTATACTAGAGGCCTACCACCCTCTGCCTAACTGACTGAAATCAACTACAACTCTGCCTAGCTGTCTGAAATTATGTCATTATTGCCTTACTTACTTATTTTTATAATGCTGATATTATAGAGGAGTGAGAGGGCAAGAAAAAGCTAAAAGGAGCAACAGAAAACAACATTCAGAGTGACAGCTCTACCCTTCTAGTTCTTCTTTAGAAAGGGAAAAAAAAGGAATTGTGAAGAGAAAAATAAGAGTTTTATTTTAACATATTAGTTAAGTGGTTTCTGATTATTTTCCACACATCTTATTTTACTATCTTAGTTTGAGTTACCCTCACCAAAACAGATCCTGAAATAAGGATTCCAGTGCAAGAAGTCTGTTGGGAAGTGATCCCAGTAAGCACTGATAAGGAAGAGGACATGTGTGACAGCAAAGGAAAAGAAGTCAATGAAGTCTGTGCTATCAAGCCAGTTGTGGACAGCTGGAGTTCAATCCTTCTGAGGACCGCTAGAAGATAGCGCAGAATAGAACAGTGTTATCCCAACTGAGGGACAAGGCATCTGCAGGATATATCCACTGACTACCCATTTGTCATTAGTTTAGGGTTATTTCCCAGGGCTTTAAATTTGTAGCATTTCTGCTTGCATTGCCAGCAGGCTGAGCCTGATCCTTTGGCAAGAGAGAAAAAAAATCCAGCTTCTAGAGATCAATGCTGAGTCAACATGGGCAGGGCACTGACACTGATTCTGTCATAAGATTCAACTTGGGATATGATCAAAAGTCTGTAAGCTTATTGCTTTCATAAATAGATGGTGGGCTATTTAAGTAAAGAGATTTAGTAATTTTTATAATGCTGATATTAGTAAAAGATAAAATATGTACTCTAATTTATTAACTGGTGTGTTTAAATATATCGTACAGTCACTCATTCAACATTGAATGTTCAGTTAATCTGTGTCAGAACCTGTCCTAGATCTCAGGTCTAACAATTCTTTGGCCAATAGAAAGGTCAAAAACCCTTATGCAATTATCCTAGAACATGGTATTCTTCATAGACAGTTACTACCACTTCAAGGCCATTCTCCCATCTAAGAGACTAATAATAGGCCAACTTACGTATTTCAATCTGCCCACTCCCAGTTTAACACACTTATCCCCCTTTATTATCCTCAAGATAAAACCCACCTTCACTTATCTTCCACCAAAGGAAGACATCATTAATAAAGCCCTTTAGGACCTCTCAAATTGTTCTCTTCTGTGGCCTCCACTAATAAAATAATAGCTATTATATACTTGAGAAATTACCATTGGCATACTGTTTAAAGCACCTGTATGTATTTACTCATTCAGTCCAAACAATAATGCTACAAGGCAAAAATGTTATTCTCATTTTACAGATGGGTAACTAAGACAAAGACAGGTTAAGTAACCAGCCCAAGGTCACCTAGATAGTTGCAGAGTAGAGATTCTAAGCCAGGCAATCTGGTTCTAGAATGTATGTCTTAACTTCCAAACTATTAGAAGCACTGCTGTTTTATTTCCTTATTGATATTGTTTTAATTCTAAATCTAAATTTTATCTTATATGCCCTGGCTGGTTTGGCTCAGTGGACAGAACGTCTGCCTGAGGACTGGAGGGTCCCAGGTTCGATTTTGGTCAAGGGCATGTACCTTGGTTGCAAGCACGTCCCCAGTAGGGGGTGTGCAGGAGGCAGTTGATCAATATTTCTTTCTCATTGATGTTTCTGACTCTCTATACCTCTCCCTTCCTCTTTGCAAAAAATCAATAAAATATATTTTTTAAAAAACTTTAAATTTTATAATACATAAAAAAAATAAAACAAAATACAGAAACATCTCAGTAACTTTGGAGGGGATTGGACTGAATTAATTAAAAGATTGAATTTGAGTATATTTTTTGTTGTGATTTATTTTAAAAAGGCTTATGGAGTTTCCTCAAAAAACTAAAAATGGAACTCCCATTTGACCCAGTGATCCCACTTCTAGAAATATATCCCAAGAAACCAGAAACACCAGTCAGAAAGGATATATGCACCCCTATGTTCATAGCACAATTTACAATAGCTACGATTTGGAAACAGCCTAAGTGTCCATCAGCAGATGAGTGGATTAAAAAACTGTGGTACATCTACACAATGGAATACTACATATGCTGCGGTTAAAAAGAAGGAATTCTTACCATTTGCAACAGCATGGATGGAACTGGAGAGCATTATGCTAAGCAAAGTAAGTCAGTTGGAGAAAGATAAATATTACATGATCTCACTCATTTGTGGAATATAATGAACAACATAAACTGATGAACAAAAACAGATCCAGAAACAGTGAAGCATCGATCAGACCGTCAAACCTCAGAGGGAAGGTAGGGGAGGGTGGGGGAAACGGGGGGAGATCAACCAAAGGACTTGTATGCATGCATATAACCAACGGACACTGACAACAGGGGGGTGAGGGTATGAGCAGGGGGATGGGCGTCAATGGAGGGATAAGGACACATATGTAATACTTTAATCAATAAAGAAAATTTAAAAAAAAATAAAAAGGCTTAGTTCTTTCAATTGCACAAAAAGAATGAAACTGGCTAATAAGTAGAAGTTCTTAGGAGAGCTGTTTTTAGGAACAGATAAGAATGATTTATGCCCACTTTCACTTATATACTAATATTTATGGACATTATAACTATTATATCCATGGATGGAAAATGTTTTTTGCATACCACGGGCATCCAATGATGGGTGCAAAGTGGTCCATTTGTAGCAAGAAAAGCATTACATTGAAGTAGCAATGCCTGGTTTTTGTTAGGCCATTCATTAAGGATAAAATCCAAGCTTCTGTTCTTTATGAAGTTCTCCTTAAAACCTCAGAGTCAGTTAGACAAATAGCCAACAGTGTCCCTGACCAATCTAAATAGGGAGAACATTGCCAGGCCACAGGCTAAGCTCAGCTTTTCTCCATCTCCCTTCTATTAGAAAGAACTTGGGATATAAACAAGAGTAGGTCCAAATTTTGGTTTCACCACTTACTGGGTCTGTGTCTATTTTCTTATCCTATATAATAATCTTATATAATAAAGAGGTAATAAGCAAATTGGCCATCACTCCAACACACAAGATGGGCGCCCCCATGTGGTCAAAGATGGCTGTCCCCATGTGGACACAAGATGGCCAGCAGGGGAGGGCAGTTGGGGGGGGGGACCCAGGCCTGAAGGGGAAGGCAGTTGGGGGGACCCAGGCCTGCAGGGGAGGGCAGTTGGAGGCAACCAGGCCTGCAGGGGAGGGAATATGGGAGGGACAAGGCCTGCAAGGGAGGGCTGTTGGGGGTGACCAGGCCTGCAGGGGAGGGCAGCTGGGGGAGACCAGGCCTGCAGGGGAGTGGCGTTGGGGGAGGCCAGGCTGGCAGGGGAGCCGTTAGGGGGTGATCAGGCTGGCAGGCAGAAGTGGTTAGGGGCAATCAGGCAGGCAGGCAGGCAAGCGGTTGGGAGCCAACAGTCCTAGATTGTGAGTGGGATGTCCCAGATTGGAGAGGGTGCAGGTTGGGCTGAGGGACACCTCCCCCCCGCACTCCCTACCCCATGCACGAATTTCATGCACTGAACCTCTAGTATTTTAAATAAGGATAATAATAAGACTAACCTCATAGAATTATTGTGATGATTAAGGGAGCTGGTATGAATAAAGCATTTAAGGCAGTGCTTAGTACGTGGCATGTGAGAATAAGTGGTAATGTTTAATGATTGTCATTAAGTAACCTTGATAGTGGTTAAATGTCCAAACTCTAAAATCAAACTGTCTGGGATGTAATCTTAGATCTGCCACTTAGACAATTCACTTAAACTCATTGAGGCTCAGTTTTCACACCTGGAAATTTAGTTTATAATAGTTATTGTGAAGATAAAAGAAGAAAACATAGGTAAATTGACTAATATAATACCTAGCACCATGTATGTGCCAATTTTAGCATTTTTTCCCCTTTTAATTTTAATTTCTTCTTTGTCTTTACCTCAGGATGGCAATTACCTTTGGCCATCTACTCTCATACCTCATACTCCAAATTCAATAAAAAAGAATACATATTTCTGGGGCATTTGTAGGATTCCATGGAACAGTTTAGGCACTGTGAGTGTCTTAGAATTGTTGATGGATTTCCAAATTCTACCACAGAGAAGTGATTTTGCATAGTGCTAAGAGCATGGACTCAGGCCTACACTGATTGAGTTTCTATCCTGGCTCTGTCACTGTGTGATCATGAACAAGTTATTTAATCTCTCTGAGCCATAGTATTTTTAAGTGTAAAATGGGGATAAAAACAATGCCTTTAAGGATAATAAAAAACTACTATGAGAAAAAAAGATCATCACACAAAAAAGAGAGACTACTATGAACAACTATATGCCAACAAATGGGATAATCTAGAAGAAATAGATGAATTCATGGGAACATACAGCTTACCAAGACCGAATAAGGAAAATCAGAAAATATAAAAAGAACAATAATGAATATGAATATTGAATCAGTATTCTAAAACCTCAAAACAAGGGAAATTCCAGCACCAGATAGTTTCACCGGTGAACTATAAAATATTTTTAAAATATATTTTTATTGATTTCAGAGAGGAAAGGAGAGAGAGAGAGAGATAGAAATATCAATGATGAAAGAGAATCATTGACCCACTGCCTCCTGCATGACCCCTACTGGAGATTGATCCTACAACCTGGGCATGTGCTCTGATCTTAGCACAATGAAGGTCATATACGACAAGCACACCATTAACATCATATAGTCTCAATGGCGAAAGGTTCAAACTTTTTCTCCAAGATTAAGAACAAGGCAAGGGTGTCCACTTTCACTGCCCTTATTCAAGTTAGTACTAAAAGTCCTAACTAGAGCAATCAGGCAAGAGAAAAAAAAGAAGGCATCCAAATCAGAAAAAAAGACAGAAATTTGTCATTATTTTCAGATCATGTATTATATACAGAGAAGACTCCACACACAAAAACCTGTCGCAATTAATCAATGAATTTAGTAAAGTTATAGGATATAAAATCAACATACAGAAATAATTTGCATTTCTATACACTAACAGCAGAATATCTGAAAAAGAAATAAAGAAAAGAATCTCATTCACAATAGTAACATAAAAAATGAAATTCTTAGGAATAAATTTAAACAAGGAAGTGAAAGATCTGTACACTGAAAGCTATGAGATCTGATGAAAGAAATTGAAGAAGACAAAAGCAAATGGAAAGATATCTCATGTTTACATATCAGAAGAATGAATATAGTTAAAATATGTCCATACTACTCAAAGCCATCTACCTATTTATATAATCACTATCAAAATTCATTTTTGCCACAGAAATAGAAAAAAAATATCCAAAATTTGTATAGAATCACAAAAGACCCCAAATAACTAAAGCAATTCTGAAAAAAAAAAAGAACAAAGTATGACACTTCCTGATATGTAACTATACTACAAAACGATAGCAATCAAAAGAGTATGATACTGACACAAAAAAGAACATATAGATGAACAGGATCAAAGGCCCTGAAATAAGCCCTGCAATATACAGTCACAGCACATTTGACAAGGTAGACAAGAATACTCAATGCAGAAAGGATAAGTCTCCTCAATAAATGGTTCTGGAAAGAGCGGGAAAATAAAATTGGACTTTTAATTCATACCACTCATAAAAGTTACCTTAAAATTGATTAAAGACTTAAATGTAAGACCTGAAATTCTAAGATCCTATAAGAAGACATAGGGGTAAAGCTCCTTGACTAGGTCTTGGCAATGATTTTTTGTATGTGACATCAAAAAATACTAGCAGCAAAGGTAAAAATAAATAACTGGAATTACATCAAAATAAACAGTTTCTGCACAGCAAAGGAAATAATCAGCAAGATAAAAAGGAAACTTATGGAATTGGAGAAAATATATACAAACCATATATCGAATGAGGAGCCAATTTGCAAAATATATAAAGAATTCATACAACTCTATAACATCAACAACAAAGTCTGATTTTTTAAAAAGGGCAAAGGAACTGAATAAATATTTTTCCAAAAAGAGATACAAATGTCCAACAGGAAGATTACAAAGGTGGTCAACATCACTAGTCATCAGGGAAATGCAAATCAAAACCACAATGAGATATCACATTATACTTGTTAAAATGGCAATATTTGAAAATACAAGTGGTAACGCATGTTGGCAAGAATGTGGAGAAAAGGAAACGCTTGTGCACTATTGGTATGAATGTAAATCAGTAAAGCCACTATGAAAAACAGTATGGATGTTCCTTAAAAATATTAAAAAATAGAACTACCATATAATTCAGCAATTCCACTTCTGGATAATTTTTCAAAAAAGTATAAACAGAATAATGACGAGACATCTGCATCCCCATGTTTATTATTCACAATAGCCAAGATATGGAAACAGCCTAGGTGCCCGTCAATGGATGGAATGGATAAAGAGGATGTGAATATATATATATATATATATATATATCAGAATATTAGTAACCATCAGAAAGAACAAAATCCTGTCATTTGTAACAACACGGATAATCTTTGAAGAGATTATGCTGTTTAATAAGTCAAACAAAGACAAATCCTATATATCCCTTATATGTAGAATCTAAAAAAAGCTGAACTCATAGAAACAGAGTAGAATGATGGTTATTTACCATGGGCTGGGGGTTGGGGAAAAGGAGGAGAGGTTCGGCAAAGGATACAAATTTCCAGCTAAATGATGAATAAGCTCTGGCAATCTAATACATAACATTGTTTTTATATACAACAATACTGCCCTAGCTGGTTTGGCTCAGTGGATAGAGCGTCGGCCTGTGAACTGAAAGGTCCCAGGTTCGATTCCTGTCAAGGGAACATGCCCAGGTTGTGGGCTTGATCCCTAGTGGGGGACTTGCAGGAGGCAGACAATCAATGATTCTCTCTCATCATGGATGTTTCTATCTCTCTATCCCTCTTCCTTCCTCTCTGAAATCAATAAAAATATATTTAAAAAACAACAAAACAATACTGTACTACTGTATCTACTGGAAAGTTAATGGAATAGATCTTATATGTATTTACTACAAAAAACATGGTAATTATGTGACGAGATGGAAGTGTTAGCTAACACTATGGTGATAATAATACTGCAATGCATAAATGTACCAAATCAAAAAGATGTACACTTTAAAGCTACACAATGTTACATGTCAATTATCTATATATATAAAAGCCTAAGCAACCAGCTGACTGGCCAGTAGCTATGTCATGCAATGACCACCAGGGGGCAGATGCTCAATGCACAGGTATGGAAACATGGAACAGACTGATGAATCTCAGAGGGAAGGGGGGAGGGGAGAGGGTGGGAAGAGATTAACCAAAGATCTTATATGCATACTAGAGGCCTGGTGCATGGATTTGTGCACTAGTGGGGTCCCTTGGCCTGACCTTCAGGGATCAGGCTGAAACTGGCTCTCCAACATCCCCCAAGGGGTCCTGGATTGAGAGAGGGTGCAGGCCAGGCCTAGGGACCCCACCGGTGCACAAATCCACGCACCAGGCCTCTAGTATAAAAATAAAGTTGGAAAAAATAAAGTTAAGGGAAGAGTTGGCAAAACCTACATCTTAGAGTTATTGTAATATAAGTCTTAAATGAGTTAATACATGGAAAGTGCATAGTATAACACTTGGCAAACACTAAGAGCTTGTCATTGTTACTACTTTAGAGTAGGCTATTGTACTTGACTATTAAGGAATAAAAGACAGTCCATGTGTCATCCCAAACCATTATCCTCAATTAATATTTCACAAAGAAGGCAAAAGCATACAATGAAGTAAAGACAGTTGCTTCAATAAATGGTGTTGGGAAAATTGGACCGATACATGCAAAAAAATTAAACTAGACCACCAACTTACACCATATACAAGAATAAACTCAAAATGGATAAAAGACTTAAGTGTATGTCGTGAAACCATAAAAATACTAGAAGAAACCATAAACAGCAAAATTTCAGACATCTCTCATAGCAATATGTTTACTGATACATCTCCTAGGATAAGGCAAATAAGGAGAAAATAGACAAATGGGACTACATCAAAATAAAAAGCTTCTGTACAAAAGTTTCATCAACTAAATGAAAAGAAAGATCACATATTTGCCAATGATACATCCGATAAAGGATTAATTTCCAAAATATATAGGGAACTCATACAACTTAACCAAAGGAAGACAAACAGTCCAATTAAAAAATGAGCAAAGGACCTAAATAGACACTTCTCCACAGTGGACATACAGAAGGATAAGAGACATATGACAAAATGCTCAAAATCATTAATCATCTGAGAGATGTAAATTAAAGTGACAATGAGATATCACCTCATACATGTCAGAATGGCTACCATCAACAAATCAACATAACAAGTGCTGGTGAGGTTGTGAAGAAAAGTGAACCACAGTACACTGCTGTTGGGAATGCAGACTGGTGCAGCCATTATAGAAAACAGTATGGAGTTTCCTAAAAAAATTAAAAATGGAACTACCATTTGACCTAGTGATCCCACTTCTAGGAATATATCCTAAGAAACCCGAAACACCAATAAGAAAGAATGTATGCACAATTTACAATAGCTAAGGTTTGGAAACAACCGGAGTGCCTGTCAGCAGATAAGTGGATAAAAAAGCTGTGGCATATTTACACCATGGAATACTATGCAGCTGCAAAAAAGAAAGAACTCTTACCATTTGCAACAACATGGATGGACCTGGAGAGTATTATGCTAAGTGAAATAAACTAGTCAGAGAAAGATAAATATCACATGATCTCACTCATATATGGAATCTAATGAAGAAAACAAAGTGATGAATAAAATAGATACAAAGACATAGAAGCATGGAACAGCCACAAATTTCAGAGGGAAGACAGGGGAGGGGGAGTTGGAGGGGAGTTATTAACCATGGAACTAATATGCATATATGCAAAACCCATGGACACAGACCATGGAGTGGTGAAGGCCTGGGAGGGGTGATGGATATGGGGTGGAGGGGGTCAATGGGGAAAGAAACACAGACAAAGGGGACATCTGTAATACATACAACAATAAAGATAAATTTTATTTAAAAGCGGGGGTGGGGGCAGTCAGTGTGATTGGCTGTTTGACAGACTGGAAGCCTGTGTAAACCTCTGTATGATTCCCATATGTGTATACCTGACACAAAGGTATTCTTTGGCTAAGGCAGCCATGGACTAGTCCTGCAAGAGAGGATGGAATTAAAATTCTACTATGAAAAGAGATTGAATTTATTATATTTTATTTTTTGCGTTTTTTTATTTTTTAATTTTTTAATTTTTTTAAACTTCTATATTGATTAAGGTATCACATATTTGTCTTCATCCCCTCATTCCCATCCCAAACCCCTCCCCATGCATGCCCCACCCCCCTGTTGTCCGTCACCACTGGTTAGGCTCATATGCATGCACACAAGCCCTTAGGTTGACCTCTCCCCCTTATCCCCACCCTCCCCAACCTTCCCTCTGAGGTCCAACAGTCTGATCTATGCTTCCTTGTCTCCGGGTCTATTCTTGTTCATCAGTCTATGTTGTTCAACATTTTCCCTAGATGAGTGAGATCATGTGCTACTGGAAATACACTTATAAGAACCGAAAATGAGACAAGCAATAATGGTTATGCTAAGAGGCAAATGAATCAGTCTGTAGTGAGTTTCTTTCTGGGCCAACAGTTATCTTGAGTGCCAATTTCAATGTCAAACAGTTCCTTATGTGTACATGTCAGCAATGATTTTTCAGTTCTGGATGGTGCACAAATGGTGGTAATGCAGGTCCGACCCTCTCTGGTTTGGTCCTGGGCAACCTGCAGTGACGTACAGCTGCTGACTGCTAGTATGGCAAGGCATCGTCAGCGTCTTCCATCTCTGGACTCTTTCTCTTATGTCTTCATGGCTGGAGTAGTCCTGTCAATTCCTCTCTGTTGCAGGAATCCATATGGTCTCGGAGTTGTTTTCTGAAAATATACAAAGATATTCTCGACCAAAAGTTAATAAAGGTATCTTTTCTATAAATTTGACTTGTGATCCTTTTTCATTTTTTGCCCCAACGATTTTCCTTTGGCTTGTTTTGAAACCATGTATGTTTTACATGGGTGTCTTGCTGTTAGCATTACAAATGAAAGTTAATTTTCTAAAGTAAAAATTTTCTAGATTTAATTTACTTACAGGATATTTTTCCTTACATGATATTCTTCTACTATCCCTCCTTTTTTTATTTAAATATTAAGAGGCTTTTGGAAATTTTATAATGCAGTCTTTTATATATACATACATATATATATATATATATATATATATATATATATATATATATATATATATATATATATTATTGATTTTTTACAGAGAGGAAGAGAGAGGGATAGAGAGTTAGAAACATCGATGAGAGAGAAACATCGATCAGCTGCCTCTTGCACACCCCCTACTGGGGTGCCCGCAACCAAGGTACATGCCCCTGACCGGAATCGAACCTGGGACCCTTGAGTCCGCAGGCCGACGCTCTATCCACTGAGCCAAACCGGTTTCGGCTATAATGTAGTCTTGATAGCTTTTAAATTTTAATTTTTGCACTAAAATATGGCTGCTTTAGGTTCATTACATGTTACACAATTTTACCATGAGATGAACTACCAATAAAAATTTTAGTTAACACTTTAGGAACAGCTTTTTGTCCAGTACAATTAATTTTTCTAGAATATTAGCTTATTTCAATTAGCCAATTTAAATTAGCCTGAAAACTTGACTACTATTTTACTGTCAAATTTAATACTCTAACAACAATTTTATTTTACCCTGTAAATATTAGTGGAAAGGATTATTTGCCTTCTTGAGTAGGCCCTGAGCATTCCTGGTGCTAGGCTGGATTTAGATATCATAAACCCACTTCCCCACACCATGGGTACAAGATAACTCAAACAAGTCTTGTTGCAGAGAGAGGGCAGCTGCTGTTGGCCAAGTCTCTGTCTGTTACCTGGGTCCCAATTTGAGCTGGGCATGGGAAGCTAAGCAGCCATGGGGGCAGGAGACCTGCCTCAGAAGGGGTGAGGGTTCAGGCACCTGCAAAGTTGGGGGGATGAAGGTCTGTGCCCCCCTCTCTTGACCCCCAAGTTCTCTCCTGATGGCCCCTCTGTGACTGTGCCTGTCTTAGGTTGTTCCTTCCCTGAGGAATCTTACCCATCTCTGGCTAACCAGCCATCCTCTGGGGCCAAGCAGGGTGATGTGAGGTTCAGTTTTGTCTCCTTGGTAGCCTATGCCCCCGTGGCCTCCATGCCCAGCACCTGCCTTGGGATCCCCTCGCCTGCTGGCGGGGCCCCAGCACTGATCACATATCTTGGGGAACCCGAGTTTCTTCTCCAAGGAGGGCCCAGCTTGCCCCTCTGGGCGAGAGACAGATCCATGGTACCAGCCATCACGAGGCTTCAACTTTGGCATGAACAGAAAGCTCAGGCAACAGCTGTAGGCAATTGGATTGTGAGAAGAGGGGCCAATATAGAATGCTCAGGTCCCTTCCCAGGGGGGCCCTCTACACAATGGAAGGGATTAAATCCTTTCATGTCCTTTTTAAATTGCTGCCAGACATTCAAAGAATTAGTTTGTAAGTTTGTTTGGGATAATTGTATATTATGCTGTTGTAATTCTAAAATATCAAGAGATGTGTTACCTTTGTCTCCAAGCACCAAAAAGATGATTTTTTATTGATTCCCAAGGGTGTGAGGTACTATTATAGGTAATGGGGGTAACACAAATCTGGGGAAAATTATAATGACATTGTAGAATAATATCATGTAAGGATATTCTTTGCTCTAGGCCATGGCAATTCCATTTCAAACTGGCTTTCAATTTCTTTTTGTATAGACAAGGTCTTAGTTACATTTTCTGTACCTCTTCCAGGAGCAAGTAGTGATAGTCCCTTTCTTCGGTGTCCACACAAGCCAGAACCTCTCTTTAATTTTACACACAAAGGGGCAGTGGTTTGATTTTGTGTCATACAAAAGGGAAGCTGGGTGGAGACCCCTGTGTAATTATACTTCCTTGTCCCACACATGGACCTTCTGGATGACCAAGGTGTTTGGTATTATTGGTGACTACATTAGGCAGGGGATCAGCCCATGTAAGGGCTCTTACCCATGAAGGGTCAGGAACATAAGTCCAAAATACTTCCCCATTTGCCCCAGGTAATACAGCTGATGATTGCTAGCATGGTAAGAAAGATGTTCTCAGGCATTCTTGGGTTTCAGATTGAGTTTAATATCAAAAGATTCACATTTAGTGCTTGTTCTGTTGCCTACTAGTTTTGCAGCCTTGTGAAACTCACCTTCATTGAGTCTTAATTTATCCAACTATAAAATGAGCACTATAAGTCTGATGTTACAAGCTTTTTCTGAAGACCATAATAGAAATTAAAAAAAAAAAAGAAAAGAAAAGCTTGGCAAATGAGTAAGTGCTATGCAAATAAAATGCCTTTTCTCTCATTTGTTTTCTCAGTTGTTGCTATTGTAGTTGCTGTTTTATAAATATGTATGTCCTTTTCATGCCCAATTTTAAAATGGGCTTTTGCCTTGGGGCTTTGTAGCACCATCTGCTTAGATCTGGAAGGTGGGGGATCTGGACCTGGGGTGGTCAGAACTATTGAAACAGTTTAAGGCCCCTGATTAAACTTGATGCCAGTGTCCTAACAATTACACTTGTACTTAAACTTGGGTTGTTGTGAATATAGGTATGGTCACTAATCAACCAGGTGGCTACCCGCTGCCCGAAATATGGGCAATTAAGTAAAAGGGCCATTTTTATCAAGAGGGTTTGCTATTTCATAGCCAATTACCCAGGCAGCTTCACCCCACTTTGAACTTTGTGGGAAGTAAGGGCAGCATATGCATTTGCAACCTCAATAGCTTCCCTGTAGTTCCTGCCATCAACCCTATTCATCTCATTCTAAAGGAGCTTCAGCATACACCTGCCTTTCAGTATTTAACTCCTTAATTTAGAAAGAAGCAGCAGGAAATTGGAACCAAGAGCTATTTTATCTTTATAATGGCAAATGCAATTTTAACACTATATCCACGTCATAATCTGCATTTCTGCAATCTGCTATATTTTAAAATATCAAAATCAAGAATGAATGCCTTCTCAGGCATTCATATGTCTTTCCGATGCAATTTTTTCCTAATTAGAATAGTGCTCAGTTAAGAATAAGACATTTAATGTTATTATGTCCCTAGAGCAAATGGAAATTTTACTGATGACCAGTTGTACTCAGCTTTACCAAAGAAAATTCAGCTTTATGGCATGAGCTTATTTGAAAAGATACTTTACTATTAAAATGCACTAATTAGGCCTATAGCATTAAAAAAGTCCTAAAGTGGAAGCTTATTTGTGGAAATGCACATCCAAAAACAGAGTGATATGCACACTAAGCTGCCTGCTAGTGGTTTGTCCCTCTGACCCCCGCCCACCTCCTGAGGTTATTCAAGGGAAGAAGAGAGGGATGTGAAGTAAGGTTGTAAATGACATCTTTGTGTTCATTATACCTATCAGTGGAATTAGAACTCTGATCATCCCCACATTTTATTACTCCTCAGTTGCTTATATTACTTCTCTGAATCTTTCCCTTATACTCAAGCAAAGAGAGCCCTCCCTCTCTATCCTCCCATCACTATTCTCAGAGTAGCCTTCCCAGGCCCTTAGGACACTAGAAATGGCTTTCAAAAGAGACAGGAAGATGATAGGGAGAATTATTGCCTTCAGAGCCTAGTTCCAGGCATCTTCTTAACACCTTTCTTGCCTTCTCCTTAGAGCATTGACGATCTATATAAGAATGTCTCTAACATTACTATGTATACAAGTTACCAGAGGATCTTATTAAAGTGCAGGCTCTGATTCAGCAGGACTAGGCTGGTGGCCTATGATTCTGCATTTCGGTTGGAGTCGCAGTTTATCCTCCAATCTTGTTTATCCTTTGTTCAGCAACCTTTGAAAATGTTGCTGATCCACAGGCTGTATTTTTTTTTATTGATTAATGTATTACATATGTGTCCATATCCCCCCCCCCACTCCCATACATGCCCTCACCCCCACCCAAGTGTCTTGCATCCATTGGTTATGCTTATATGCATGCATACAAGTGCTTTGGTTGATCTCTTACCTCCCACCCCCATCCCCAGCCATCCCCCTATAATTTGACAGTCTGTTTGATGCTTCTCTGCCTCTGTTAATCAGGTTACAATGTTCTTTATTATCTATAAATGAGTGAGATCATGTGGTATTTTTCTTTCACTGCCTGGCTTATTTCACTTAGCTTAATGCTCTCCAGTTCCATCCATGCTGCTGCAAATGGAAAGAATTACTACTTTTATAAAGCAGCCTATTATTCCATTGTGTAGATGTACCATAGTTTTCTAATCCACTCACTTGCTGATAGGCACTTAGGCTGTTTCCAAATCTTAGCTATTGTAAATTGTGCTGCTATGAACATAGGAGTGCGAATATCCTTTCTGATTGGTGTTTCTAGTTTCTTGGGATATATTCCTAGAAGTGGGATCACTGGGTCAAATGGGAGTTCCATTTTTAGTTTTTTGAGGAAACTCTATACTGTTCTCCACAGTGGCTGCACCAATCTGCATTCCCACCAGCAGTGCACGAGGGTTCCTTTTTCTCCACATCCTTGCCAGCACTTTTCGTTTGTTGATTTGTTGATGATAACCATTCTGACAGGTGTGAGATGGTACCTCACTGTCATTTTGATTTGCATTTCTCGGATGATTAGTGACTTTGAGCATGTTTCCATATGTCTCTTGGGCTTCCTTATGTCCCCTTTCGAAAAGTATCTATTTAGGTCTGTTGCCCATTTTTTGATTGGGTTGTTTATCTTCCTTTTGTTAAGTTGTATGGGTTCTCTGTAAATGTTGGAGATTAAACCATCATTGGAGATAACATTGGGAAATATGTTCTCCCATGCAGTGGGCATTCTTGCTTTGTTGATGGTTTCTTTTGTTGTGTAGAAGCTTTTTATTTTGATGTAGTCCCATTTGTTTATTTTCTCTTTAGTTTCTATTGCCCTAGGAGCTGTATCGGTGAAGATATTGCTTCGGCATATGTCTGAGGTGTCTCTTCCTGTGGATTCCTCTAATATTTTTATTGTTTCCCATCTCACATTTAAGACTTTTATCAATTTTGAGTTTATTTTTGTGTATGGTGTACGTTGGTGGTCTAGTTTCATTTTTTTTGCATGTATCTGTCCAATTTTCCCAACACCATTTATTGAAGAGACTGTCTTGACTCCATTGTATGTTCTTGTACCTTTGTCAAATATTAATTGAGCATAGTGTTTTGGGTCGATATCTGGATTCTCTATTCTATTCCGTTGGTCTATAGTTCTGTTCTTACGCTAGTACCAGGCTGTTTTGAGAATAGTGGCTTTGTAATACTGCTTGATATCTGGTATTGAGATCCCTCCTATTGCTCTTCTTTCTCAGGATTACTGCAGCTATTCAGGGTCTTTTTTATTCCAGATGGATTTTTGGAGAGTTCTTTCTAGGTCTGTGAAATATGCCATTGGTTTTTAATTGGGAGTGCATTGAATGTATAGATTGCTTTGGGTAGTATGAACATTTTAATGATGTTGATTCTATCAATCCATGAACACAGTATGCTCTTCCATTTATTTATGTCTTCCTCTATCTCTTATTTCAATGTCCTGTTGTTTTCCGAGTAGAGGTCTTTTACCTCCTTAGTTAAGTTTATTCCTAGGTATCTTAATTTTTTTGGTGTGATGGTAAATGGGATTGTTTTCTTAGTCTCTCTTTCTGTAAGTTCACCGTTGGTGTATATAAATGCCATAGATATCTTGGCATTAATTTTGTATCCTGCTACATTGCCAAATTCATTTATTAAGTCTAATAATTTTTTGATGGAGTCTTTAGGGTTTTCTATGTACAGTATCATGTCATCTGTGAATAATGACAATTTTACTTCTTCTTTTCCAATTTGGATGCCCTTTATTTCTTCTTCTTGTCTGATTGCTGTGGCTAGCACTTCCAGTACTATGTTGAACAGAAGTGGTGAAAGGGGGCATCCCTGTCTTGTTCCTGTTCTTAGTGGAAATGATTTTAGTTTTTGCCCATTGAGTATGATGTTAGCTGTAGGTTTGTCATATAAGGCTTTTATTATGTTGAGGTATGATCCCTCTATTCCCACTTTGCTGAGAATTTTTATCAAGAAAGCGTGTTGGATTTTTGTCAAATGCCTTTTCTGCATCAATTGATATGATTATGTGATTTTTGTCTCTCATTTTGTTTATATGAAGTATCACATTTATTGATTTGCTAATATTGTACCAGCCTTGCATTACTGGAATAAATCCCACTTGGTCATGGTGTATGATCTTTCTAATGTAATTCTGTATTTGGTTTGCTTGAATTTTGTTGAGCATTTTAGCATCTATGTTCATCAGGGATATTGGCCTGTAATTCTCTTTATTTCTGGTGTCTTTATCTGGTTTTGGGATTAGCGTAATGCTGGCTTCATAGAAAGAGTTTGGAAGTGTGCCTTCCTCTTGAATTTTTTGGAATAGTCTGAGAATGATTGGTTTTAGTTCTTCTTTGAATGTTCGGTATAACTGCCCTGTGAAACCATCTGGTCCAGGGCTTTTGTTTGCTGGAAGCTCTTTTATTACTGTTTCAATTCTATCAGTAGTTATTGGCCTATTCAGGTTTTTTGAATCTTCCTGATTGAGTTTTGGAAGCTTGTATTTTTCTAGGAATGTGTCCATTTCATAGATGTTGTCCAGTTTGTTGGAGTAGAGCTGTTCATCGTATTTTTTACAATCCTTTGTATATCTGTGGGGTCAGTTGTTACATCACCTCTTTCATTTCTGATTTTGTTTATATGGGCTCTCTCTATTTGTTTCTTGGTGAGTCTGGCTAGAGGTGCATCAATCTTGTTTATCCTTTCAAAGAACCAGCTCTTGGTTTCATTGATCTTTTGTATTGTGTATTTTTGGTCTCTATGTCATTCGTTTCTGCTCTGATCTTTATTATCTCCTTCCTTCTGGTTACTGTGGGCTTTTCTTGTTGCTCTCTTTCTAGTTCTTTAAGTAGCAAGGTTAGATAATTTATTACCATTTTTTCTTGTTTTTTTGAGGTAGGCCTGTAGAGCTATGAACTTCCCCCTCAGGACTGCTTTCATTGTGTCCCATAGATTTTGAATTGTTGTGTTTTCATTGTCATTTGTTTCCAGGATGCTTTTTATTTCTTCATTGGTCTCTTTGGTAACTCAATCATTGTTTAATAGCATGCTATTTAGCTTCCAAGTGTTTAATTTTTTTCATTGTTTTTATTGTAGTTGACTTCTAGTTTTATGCCATTATGGTATGAGAAGATGTATGTTATGATTTTTATCTTCTTGAAATTGAAGAGACTTTGTGTACTAATATGTGGTCTACCCTTGAAAATATTCCATGTGCACTGTAGAAGAATGCATATTTTGTTGCTTTGGGGTGAAATGTTACGAAGATATCAATTAAGTCCATCTGATCTAGTGAGTAATTTAGGATTGCTGTTTCTTTGCTCATTTTTTGTTTAGAGGATTTGTCCAGTGGTGTCAGTGGGGTATTATAGTCCCCTAATATGATTGTGCTGCGATCAACCTCTCCCTTGATATCTTACTGAAGTTGTTTTTTGTATTTGGGTGCTCCTCTATTGGGTGCATATATGTTTACCAGAGTGATATCCTCTTGTTGAATTGCTCCCTTTAGTGTTATGAAGTGGCATTCCTTATCTCTTGTTATGGCCTTTACTTTGAGGTCTATTTTATCAGTTTTAAGTATTGCCACCCCAGTTTTTTTCTCATTTCCATTTGCCTGAAATTTTTTCCCATCACTTCACTATCAGTCTGTGTGAATCCTCTGTTCTGAGGTGCGACACTTGCAGACAGCATATATATGGGTCATGTTTTCTTATCCATTCAGGTACCCTATGTCTTTTGATTGGAGCATTTAGTCCATTTACGTTTAATATTATTATTGATAAGTACTTGTTTATCACCATTTTTATTCTTAATGTTTGTTTTCTTTCCTGCCTTTCTGTTTCTTCTTTTTACAGCAGTCCCTTTAGCATTTCTTGCATTGCTGGCTTGATGGTGATAAATCCTCTTAGCCCTTTTTTGTCTGTGAAGCTCCTGATTCCATCTTCAATTTTGAATGATAGCCTTGCTGGGTATAGTATTCTTGGATTCAGTCCCTTGCTTTGCATCACCTTGTATATTTCATTCCATTCCCTTCTGGCCTGGTGTGTTTCTGTTGAGAAATCCATTGATATTCTAATGGGAGATCCCTTGTAGGTAACTTTCTGTCTCTCTCTGGCAGCCCTTAAGATTCTTATTTTGTCATTGATGTTTGCCAATTTAATTATGATGTGTCTTGTTGGTCTTTTTGGGTTCATCTTGTTTGGGACTCTATGTGCTTGGACTTGCATGGTTTTTTTCTTGCCAATTTCAGGGAAGTTTTCTGTCATTATTTCTTCAAACAGGCTTTCTATTCTTTGCTCAGTTTCCTCTCCTCTGGCACCCTTATTTTGTGGATTTTTTTTTCATTTTTCATTGTCTTAAAGCTCCCTTAGACTCTCCTCTTTCTTTTTACGTTTTCTTTGCAGTTGCTGCTGTGTTTGTGTGTTTTTTCCTACCTTGTCTTCTAATTTGCTGATGCAGTCTCAGGCTCTTCTAGTCTACTGTTTAAGCTTTCCATTATGTTCTTTTTGCAGCTATGTCATTCTTAATTTCCTCTTGGTTCCTTTTCATGTTGGTGCCATTCTCATTCAGCTCCTTATAATTCTCATTGAGTTGTGTGTATTTGTCATGCAGCCATTTGAGCATCCTTGTAACCATTACTCTGAATTCTTTCTCTGACATGTTGCTTGCCTCCATTTCATTTAATTCCCTTTCTGGTGATTCCACTTTTTCTTTCCTTTGGGGACTGTATTTTTTATCTCTCCATTTTTTGCTATAACATTTTAATTATTTCTGTTTCTTAAATCCAACTGCTTCACTACCAAGGTTCTTTTGGGGGTGGTACTAGAGGTGTGATCTCAGGTCTCCTAGGCTTGGTGATCTAGCAGAGCTCCCTACTTGAGCTATTTGAGTTCTCTTGATGGTTTTAGATCTTGAATGTTAGTTTCTTATTCGTGGATGAATTCTTGTCTTGGGTTGGCAATGTGACTCACCCTCAGCTTCATTGTGCACACTGTTTTGGATGTGATTGTGATTCCGGCTCTTGTGGCAAAGGTTGTCTGAGGTCTCACTGGTATGTTATCACTGTGGGTTCCCAGAGTCCACAGTCTTGGAGGAAGGAGTCTTGTGGCCTGAAGCTCAGGTACTGTGACTTGGGCCAGTGTGATGTGACTCCTGCTGGATTTGCGTCATTCTGTAACTCACTGCAAGGGGCACTGAGCCTGTGACAGTGGGGGGCAGGTGTCTTGTAGTCTCTGGTTGAGGCAGTGGGACTCTGGCCAAAATGATTTCCCTCTCTGAATCACAAGGGGGGTCAGGATCCCATGGCTGGGGATGTGGGAATCTCAGGGACTGTGGCTGAAATAATGTGAACTTGTCCAGGGAGGCAAGTACTCAGTAATACAGCAAGCTGTCCAGAGGTAGGCAGCCATGAGAAGGATGTTGTGGATCCTACTGAGGGAGCCATGCACCCCTGGTTGGAGAGGCACATGCCCAGTGGCAGCACACAGAGGGGCCCAGGCGCCTTCTGCTGGGGGTATGATATTGTCAGGCCCACACACTGGTTCGTAATGATTGTGTTGTGCCACTAGACCCATGTAGGAAAAAGTCTCGGTTTCTGCTTCGGGGGATGAGCTTCCTTGGTTGGATATGCATGCCCAATGGCTGTTTACAGAGGTGCCTGGAGCCATCTGCTGAGGCAGTGGGCTAAGGAGTCTGTTGTGCTGGAGCGGCACTACCATGGGGACTGGATGCCAGCAGCCAGGGTTGTGCCTTGTGGCAGTTCTGAGAAGCACCTGGGGGCCATTTGTCAGGACAGTGGGCTCAGGGAGCTTGCACACTGGATCGGTGCAACTGCAATGACTGGACGTCAGCAGCTGAGGAGTGGGAAGTCTGAGTTTCTGCTGTGAGATCTAGAGCCATTGGTTGGATACAAATGTGCCTAGAAAAACCGAGGGAGATAGGAAGATGGCTGCCAATGAGAAGGCAGACTGCAAGATAGTGCATGAGTGAGAGAATGAAGGAGAGTGTGTGGTCACACAGGGAGTGTTTGTTTTTGAGTTGAGAGACAGCTATATTCCAGGGGACTGTAGGGGATTGCTGGACAGGGTTCCCTTGACCGGGCAGCCTCCATTGCTGCTGGGATATCTCCCAGAGTGACCGGCTCTGATGCAGCAACCACACCATCTTGAAGGGGAGAGTGGATGTTGTCAGAAGCCTGAAAATCCCTGGAATCTACAATGGCACTGAGTGAACTGCTGTGAACTTGGGAACACTGGTCTGCAAGTGGCATGAGCAAGCGGATTCAGAGGAGCTCTGCACCCTCTAATGGAAAGGTCAGATTTCACCTGGGATAAGGAGAGAGAACTCCATAACCAGACACCCGGAGAAGAGAGACCATGAGGAGGCAAAGAAACAGCCCCCATAGGAAAGAAAAGGAGGCATCACCAGAAAAGGAAGTAAAGAAATAGAGGCAAGCAACCTGTCAGAGAAAGAGTTCAGAGAAATGGTAATATGGTGGATGAAAAGAATGGAAGACAAATTCAACAATATGTGTAAGAACCAAGAGGAAATGAAGAAGAACCAAGAAGAAATGAAAATGACATCGATGTTATAAACAACTCAATAGAAAGCATCAACAGTATACTAGAAGAAGCAGAGGACCACATCAGTGAGCTAGCAGACAACGTAGAAAAAAATACCCAAGTGAGAAGCTTCTAGAAAAAAAAATTAAAAAGCAGGAGGAAAGCCTAAGAGAACTTTGGGACAACAAAAAAAGAAACAACATCAACATAATAGGGGTGCCAGAAGGAGAGGAAACTGAGCAAGGAATAGAAAACCTGTTTGAAGAAATAATGACAGAAAACTTCCCTGATATAGGGAAGAAAAAACTCACACGAATCCAAGAAGCACACAGAGTCCCAAACAAAATGAACCCTAAAAGACCAACACCAAGGAACATAATTAAATTGGCAAACACCAGTGACAATGTAAGAATCTTTCAAGTGGCCAGAGAGAGAGAAAGTTACCTACAAAGGATCCCTGATCAGATTAGAGACTGATTTCTCAACAGAAAAACATCAGGCAAGAAGGGAATGGAATGAAATATACAAAGTCATACAAAGGAAGGGTCTGAATTCAAGAATACTGTACCCAACAAGGCTATCAATCAAAATTGAGGGGGAAATCAGGAGCTTCAGAGACCAAAAAGGACTAAGGGAGTTTATTAAAAGCAAACCAGAAATGCAAGAAATGTTAAAGTGTCTGCTGTAAAAAGAAGAAATAGGAAGCGAAGAAGGAACACAGGGGTAAAGAATAAAAATGGCGACAAACAAGTACCTATCAATAATAACTTTAAATGTAAATGGATTAAATGCCCCAATCAAAAGACATAGCGTAATGGATTGGATAAAAAAGCATGACCCATATACCTGTTGTCTACAGGAAAACCACCTCAGAAAAAAAGACGCAAACAGGCTGATGGTGAAGGGATGGAAAAAGGTTTTTCAGGCGAATGGAAATGAAAAAATAAAGCTGGGGTAGCAATACTTATATCTGACAAATTAGATCTCAAAGTGAAGGACATAAAAAGAGATAAGGAAGGCCACTTCATAATACTAAAGGGAGCAATCCAACAAGAAGTAATAACTCTGGTAAACATATATGCACCCAATAGAGGAGCACCAAAATAAATTAAAAAATTTCTGGAAGATATCAAGGGAGAGAATGACAACAATACAATCATAGTAGATGACTTTAATATCCTACTATCACCATTGGACAAATCCTCTAAACAAAAAATCAGAAAAGAAACACCAATCCTAAATGACCCACTAGATCAGATGGAATTAATTGACATCTTCAGAACATTTCACCCCAAAGCCACAGAATATATATTCTTCTCAAGTGCACATGAGTCATTTCCAAAGATAGACCATATATTGGGTCACAGGCAGGGTCTCTTCAAATTCAAGAAGATATAAATCACATCAACAAACCAGCAATGCAAGAAATGCTAAAGGGTCTGTTGTAAAAAAATATATAGGAAGCGAAGAAGGAACACAAGGGTAAAGAATAAAAATGGCAACAAATAAATACCTATCAATAATAACTTTAAAAGTAAATGGATTAAATGCCCCAATCAAAAGACATAGGGAAACGGATTGGATAAGAAAACAAGACCCATATATCTGCCGTCTACAAGACACCCACCACAGAAATAAAGACGCACACAGACTGAGGGTGAAGGGATGGAAAAAGGTTTTCCAGGTGAATGGAAATGAAAAAAAGCTGGGGTAGCAATACTTATATCTGACAAATTAGATCTCAAAGTGAAGTACATAACAAGAGATAAGGAAGGCCACTTCATAATACTAAAGGGAGCAATCCAACAAGAAGAAATAATTCTGGTAAACATATACGCACCCAATACAGGATCACTCAAATACATTAAAAAAAACTCCTGGAGCATATCAAGGGAGAGATTGACAGAAATACAATCATAGAATGAGACTTTAATACCACACTATCACCATTGGACAAATCCTATAAACAAAAAATCAGCAAAGAAACATCAATCCTAAATGAATCACTAGACCAGATGGAGTTAATTGACATCTTCAGAACATTTCACCCCAAAACCACAGAATATACATTCTTCTCAAGTGCACATTGGTCATTTTCAAAGATAGACCATATGCTGGGACATTGGCAAAGTCTCTTCAAATTCAAGAAGATAGAAATCATATCAAGCATCTTCTCAGATTACAGTGGCATAAAACTGGAAATCAACTACAATAAAAACAATCCAAAAAAATCAAACACATGGAGACTAAACATCATGCTATTAAACAATGATTGGGTTACCAGAGAGATCAAGGAAGAAATAAAAAACATCATGGCAACAACTGACAATGAAAACACAACGATCCAAAATCTATGGGACACAGCGAAAGCAGTCTTGAGAGGGAAGTTCATAGCTCTACAAGCCTACTGCAAAAAAACAAGAAACAATGGTAATAAATAACCTAACCCTACAACTCAAAGAGTTAGAAAGCAAGCAACAAGAAAAGCCCAGTGTAAGCAGAAGGAAGGAAATAATAAAGATCAGAGCGGAGATAAACAACATAGAGACCAAAGAAACAATACAAAATATCAACAAAACCAAGAGTTGGTTCTTTGAAAGGATAAACAAGATTGATGAACCTCTAGCCAGGCTCACCAAGAAGCAAAGAGAGAGGACCCAAATAGACAAAATCAGAAATGAAAGAACTGAAATAACAACAGACTCCACAGAAATACAAAGGATGGTTAAAAAAAATGCTACAAACAACTCTATTCCAACAAACTGGACAACCTGGAGGAAATGGAAATATTCCTGGAAAAATATAACCTTCCAAAACTCAATCAAGAAAAGTCTAAACAGCTCAATAGACCAATAACTATGGAAGAAATTGAAGCAGTCATCAAAAAGCTTTTGGCATCCAAAAGCCCGGGGCCAGTCGGCTTCATAGGGGAGTTTTACCAAACATTAAAGGAAGAACTAAAACCTATCCTCCTCAGACTATTCCCAAAAATTCAAGAGGAAGGAACACTTCCAAGCTCCTTCTATGAAGCCAGCATCACCCTAATACCAAAACCAGATAAAGACAACACAATGAAAGAGAATTACAGGCCAATATGCCATATCAACAAAGATGTCAAAATCCTCAACAAAATTCTAGCAAATCGGATCCAGCAGTACATCAGAAAGATCATACACCATGACCAAGTAGGTTTTATCCCAGGAATGCAAGGATGGTACAATACCCACAATTCAATAAACGTGATATATCACATAAACAAATTGAGAGATAAAAATCACATAGTCATATCAATTGATGCAGAAAAAGCATTTGACAAAATCCAACACCCTTTCTTGATAAAAACTCTCAACAAGGTGGGAATAGAAGGATCATACCTCAACATAATAAAAGCTACATATGATAAACCCACAGCAAACATCATACTCAATGGGCAAAACTAAAACCATTTTCCCTAAGAACAGGAACAAGACAGGGATGCTCACTCTCACCACTCCTGTTTGACATAGTACTGGAAGTATTAGCTATTGCAATTAGACAAGAAGAAGAAATAAGAAGCATCAAAATTGGAAAAGAAGAAGTAAAGCTGTCCTTACTTGCAGATGACATAATATTGTACATAAAAAACCCAAAAGACTCCATCAAAAAACTATTAGACTTAATAAATGAATTCGGCAATGTAGCAGGATACAAAATTAAAGCCAAGAAATCTATGGCATTTCTATACACCAATAGTGAATTTACAGAAAGAGAGACTTAAAAAGCAATCCCATTTACCATCGCACCAAAAAAAATTAAGATACCTAGGAATAAACTTAACTAAGGAGGTAAAAGACCTATATGCGGAAAACTACAGGACACTGAAAAAAGAGATAGAGGAAGACATAAACAGATGGAGCAACATATCATGTTCATGGATTGGTAGAATCAACATCATTAAAATGTCCATACTATCCAAAGCAATCTATAGATTCAATGTACTCCCCATTAAAATATCAATGGCATATTTCACAGACCTAGAAAGAACTCTCCAAAAATTCATCTGGAATAATAAAAGACCCCGAATAGCCACAGCAATCTTGAGAAAGAAGAATAAAGTAGGAGGGATTTCAATACCAGATTTCAAGTTGTATTACAAAGCCTCTGTTCTCAAAACAGCCTGGTACTGGCACAAAAAAGACATATAAATCAATGGAAGAGAATAGAGAATCCAGATATCGACCCAAACCACTATGCTCAATTAATATTTGACAAAGAGGCATGAACATACAATGGAGTCAAGACAGTGTCTTCAACAAATGTTGTTGGGAAAATTGGACAGATACATGCAAAAAAATGAAACTAGACCGCCAGCTTACACCATACACAAAAATACACTCAAAATGGATAAAGGACTTAGATGTAAGATGGGAAACCATAAAAATATTAGAGGAATCCACAGGCAGCAAAATCTCAGACATATGCCGAAGCAATATCTTCACCGATACTGCTCCTCGGGCAATGGAAACTAAAGAGAAAATAAACAAATGTGACTACATCAAAATAAAAAGCTTTTGTACAGCAAAAGAAACCATTAACAAAACAACAAGAAAGCCCACTGCAAGGGAGAACATATTTGCCGATGTTATCACTGATAAGGGTTTAATCTCCAACATTTACAGGGAACTCATACAACTTAATAAAAGGAAGAGAAATGATTCAATAAAAAAATGGGCAACAGACCTAAATAGATACTTTTCGAAAGAAGACAGAAGGAAGGCCCAGAGACATATGGAAACATGCTCAAAGTCACTAATTTCCTGAGAGATGCAAATCAAAACGACAATGAGGTATCATCTCACACCTGTCAGAATGACTATCATTAACAAATCAACAAACAAGTGCTGGAGAGGATTCAGAGAAAAAGGAACCCTCGTGCACTGCTGGTGGGAATGCAGACTGGTGCAGCCACTGTGGAGAACAGTATGGAGTTTCTTCAAAAAACTAAAAATGAAACTCCCATTTGACCCAGTAATGCCACTTCTAGGAATATAGCCCAAGAAACTAGAAACACCAATCTGAAAGGGTATATACACCCCGATGTTCATAGCAGCACAATTCACCAAAGCTAAGATTTGAAAACAGCCTAAATGCCCATCAGCAGATGAGTGGATTAGTATACTATGGTACAGCTACACAATGGAATACTATGCTGCTGTAAAATGGAAGGAATTCTTACCATTTGCAGCAGCATGGATGGAACTGGAGAGCATTATGCTAAGTGAAATAAGCCAGGCAGTGAAAGAAAAATACCACATGATCTCACTCATTTATGGGAAATATAGAACATTATAACCTGATGAACAAAAAGATAGATACAGAGGCCATAAAGCATAGAACAGATTTTCAAATTACAGTGGGAAGGCTGGGGAATCATGGGGAGGGTGGGAAAGAGATCAACTGAAGGACTTGTATGCATGCATATAAGCATAACCAATGGACACAAAACACTGCGGGGGAGGGTGGGATGAGGGCATGCGACAGGGGGTAGGGGAGGCTGGGGGAAGGTCAATGGGAAAAAAGGAGATATATGTACTACTATGTGTAATACTTTAAACAATAAAATAAATAAAAAAATTTAAAAGTAAAAAAAAAACAAAAACAAAAACAAGTGTGCCTAGTGGCAGCTCACAGAGGCACCCAGGAGTTGTCAGCTGGGGCAGTGTCCTCAGGGGTTCTGCATGCTGAAACCACGCGAGGAGGTGTCTGATGTCTGTGGGTAAGCAGCCAGGAAGGGGGAAGTCCGTATTTCTATTGCTGGGGAGCCTTATGCCCTTAGTTGTGTTTGAGTGCACCAAGTGGTGGTGCGCTCAGGCATCCAGAGGAGCCCTGGCACTGAATCCATGTGACCGAGGTGGCTTTGGGGAGGTATCCAGGAAGGGGGAATCCAGAATTTCTACTGCTGGGGAAGTGGGCCCTTGTTTGGGTAAGAGTGTGCCTCGCGGATGCACCCACTAGTGGCCTGTGGAGTGGCAGGCTCAGGCAGCCTGTGAGCTTGAAAGGCGCAACTGTGGTGTCAGGAGTTAAGCCACTGGGGAGGGGAAAGTTGCAATTACTGCTACGGGAGCGTGCACCCTTGGAGGTGGAGGTCCCAGGGTCCATGGGTCTGTGGGTGGGGCAGCAGGATTTTGGCTGGAGTGGCTGCCGAGTCGCAGGCAGTGTCCAAGTCCTGTCTGGGTGGTGGCGTTGATGAGTTCCTCCAAGAGGCCGCTCTCCCTTCAAGATGTCATGGACTCTGTGCCCATGGCAGAGTCCTGCAGTCCCAGGAGTGCCCACAGAGGTGGTAGTCTCTTCCTGTCCAAGAGAGCCTGGTCTGCCAGTCCCTGCTGCTCCTGCGGGATTTAACCGTCCCTCACTCACTCACACCCTCTCCCTCACCTCTGTCCTGCATGCTGCCATCTTCGACGAATCTCCACAGACTGTTTTTAAGAATACAAGTCTATAACTCACAATTTAAAAATTAATTCTAATCTATTTTACCTCTCCATATAGTTTATCAAGTCCCTGAGGCCAGGGATCCTATCTTATATTACTTGTATAGAACCTCATAATATTGAGCTCATAATTGGGTTCACTTAAGTGATTCTGTATTAAATGATTGTTGTAAGAAGGGCTTTGACCTCAGAAACCTGAACTGAAATCCCAATGCTCTCCTTATACACTGTGAAACTTTGGGCAAGTTATTTATCCTCACTGAACCTAACTGTGAAGATTATAAGAAGTAAATATTACTTCTGTGTTGCTTTAGATTTCTCATAAAAATAATTTAGGATGATTAAATCATTTTATGAATGTCAGCTGAAATTAAGATAGAAAAACACTAAAAATATGTGTTTCTGAAAATGTTTGTTTGAATGCTTTTTCTTAATCCCTACTGTCTTTTGGGATTTTTAAACTAATTTTTCTTTTATTTTTCTTGCATTTCACTTTAGTGTAGTGAAAAAGATCCCTGAACCATCTAATTACAAGACTGTTAGGTTTCCCCCGGTAGAGGTGCAGAAAATGTAACTAAGACCTTGTCTATATAAAAAGAAATGGACAGCCAGTTTGAAAGGGAATTCCCATGGACTAGAACAAAGAATATCCTTGCATGATATTACTCTACACTATCATAAAAATTTTTCCCAGATTTGGATCACCCCCAGTACTTAATAGTTCCTCGCACCCTTGGGGATAAAAAAAAAAAAAAAAAAGTCATCTGTTTGGTGCTTGGAGACAAACTTAACACATCTCTTAATACTTTAGAATTACTACAGCATAATATACAATTATCCCAAGCAAACATACAAACTAATTCTTTGAATGTCTGGCAGCAATTTAAAAAGGACATGTAAGGATTTAATCCTTTTCATTGTGTAGAGGGCCTCCTGGAAAGGCACCTGAGCATTCTATATTGGTCCCTCTTACCCTTTAGGCCAAGAGAGTCCCTCTTCTCACAATTCTTTTTTTTTTTTTTTTTTTTAAATATATTTTATTGATTTTTTACAGAGAGGAAGAGAGAGGGATAGAGAGTTAGAAACATCGATGAGAGAGAAACATCGATCAGCTGCCTCTTGCACACCCCCCACTGGGAATGTGCCCGCAACCAAGGTACATGCCCTTGACCGGAATCGAACCTGGAACCTTTCAGTCCGCAGGCCGACGCTCTATCCACTGAGCCAAACCGGTTTTGGCTCTTCTCACAATTCAATTGCTCACAGCTGTTGCATGAGCTCTCTGTTCATGTCGAGGTTGAAGTCTCGTGATGACTGGTGCCATGGATCTGTCTCTCACCCAGTGGGGCGAACTGAGCCCTCCCTGGAGAAGAAACCCGGGTTCCAAAAGATATGTGATCAGTGCTGGGGCCCCGCCAGCAGGCGAGGGGATCCCAAGGCAGGTGCTGGGCATGGAGGCCACGGGGGCATAGGCTACCAAGGAGACAAAACTGAACCTCACGTCACCCTGCTTGGCCCCGGAGGATGGCTGGTTAGCCAGAGACAGGTAAGATTCTTCAAGGAAGGAACAACCTAAGACAGGCACAGTCGCAGAGGGGCCATCAGGAGAGAATTTGGGGATCAACAGAGGTGGGGCACAGACCCTCACCCCCCCAACATTGCAGGGGCCTGAACCCTAGCCCTTTCTGAGGAAGGTCTCCTGCCCCCATGGCTGCTTCGTGCTTCCCATGCCCAGCTCAGATCAGGACCCAGGTGACCGACAGAGACTTGGCCGACAGCAGCTGCCCTCTCACTCCAACAAGAATTGCTTGAGTTGTCTTGTACCCATGGTGTGGGGAAGTGGGTTTACGATATCTAAATCCAGCCTACGACCAGGTATGCTCAGGACCTACTCAAGAAGGCAAATAATCCCTTCCACCAATATTTACAGGGTAAAATAAGATTGTTGTTAGAGTATTAAATTTGATAGTAAAATAGTAGTCAAGTTTTCAGGCAAATTTAAATTGGCTAGTTGAAACAAGCGAATATTGTAGAAAAATTAATTGTACTGGACAAAAAGGTGTTCCTAAAGTGTTAACTAAAATTTTTATTGGTACTTCATCTCATGATAAAATTGTGCACCATGTAATGAAACTAAAACAGTAATATTATAGTGCAAAAAATTAAAATTTAAAAGCCATCAAGACTACATTATAAAATTTTCAAAAGCCTCCTAACATTTAAATCAAAAAAGGAGGGGATAGTAAAGGAATATCATGTAAGGAAAAATATCCTGTAAGTAAATTACGTCTAGAAAATTAATACTTTAGAAAATTAATTGTAAGGCTAAAAGCAAGACACCCATGAAAAACACACAAGGTGACAAAACAAGCCAGAGGAAAATCATTTGGGCAAAAAATGAAAAAGGATCCCCAGTCAAATTTATAGAAAATATTCCCTTATTAACTTTTGGTCGAGAATATGTTTGTATATTTTCAGAAAACAACTCCGAGACCATGTGGATTCCAGCAACAGAGAGGAATCGACAGGACTACTCCAGCCATGAAGACAGAAGAGAAGCAGTCCAGAGATGGAAGACGCTGATGTGGCCTTCCCATACTAGCAGTTAGCAGCTGTGCATCACTGCAGGTTGCCCAGGACCAAACCAGACAGAGTCGGACCTGCATTACCACCATTTGTCCACCATCCAGAACTGAAATGTCAGTGCTGACATGTACACATAAGGAGCTGTGGGACATTGAAATTGGGTCTCAAAAGAACTGTTGGCCCAGAAAGAAACTCACTACACACTGATTCATTTGCCTGTCACCATAACCATTATTGCTTGTCTCATTTTCTGTTCTTATAAGTGTATTTCTAATAGCACATGATCCCACTCATCTAGGGGAAATAATGAACAACATAGACTGATGAACAAGAACAGACCCAGAAACAAGGAGGCATGGATCAGACTGTCGGGCCTCAGGGGGAGGGTAGGGAAGGATGGGGATAAAGGAGAGATCAACCAAAGGACGTGTGTGCAAGCATATGAGCCTAACCAGCAGATAAGGACAACAGGGGGGTGGGGGCATGTGTGGGGAGGGGTGAGGGATGGGAATGGGGGGATGAGGACAAATATGTGATACCTTAATCAATAAAGACATTAAAAAAAAATACTGTTAGGTTTGCTTGAGCAATTGAGTTGATACCCTTCTCCGGGGAACTGGCTTTTCAGGTCATTTCACTAGGGACATTGCCTTTGCTGAAGACCACATTTCCCTTGCAGTGACCACATTCCATTATCTCCCCTCAGGGTATGCATAAAGAAGTCTCTGCCCAGAAAAATTCTGCCAAAAGTCCTTTGAAAGCCTCTGACTCCCCTCGCTGGGTGCTGGAGCCATCCAGGCTCAGCCACCTGGTGTGTGGATGATTGAATAAATTTGTAATCCCTCACCACTCTGGCTTCCTGCTTTCCTCCTTCAGCGACCTAACAAAAACCTAGCTTCCCCATTCTGTTATTACCCAGAAGACATTGAGTAAAAATCTTAACTTCTCCAAGCTTTAGCTCTCTTGTTTGTAAAAGAGAATTGATAACATCCACCTTGCCAATTGCTTGTATATGAACACTCTTTTTAAACTATAAAACACTGTGTATATGTAAAAAGGTTGACATCTGGTTCTATAAGCTGTTATTTATCTTATGTATTGATCTATCCATTTTCACCTTTATATCTACTTTCTGTCCTATAATCTTAGGTTTATAATAGCCTTGGTATTTATCCCCATATCCTTTTGGAAGATGAAGTTTCTCTGAAAGCGTTCATAAAGCCTTTTGACACTCTGCTATTATCTCCATTGTATAAAGGGGTAAAATAACTCAGGAAACAAAAATGCAACTTGAAAAACTCATCCATTAAGTTCCACATATGTGTGAAAACATATATTTAATGAACAAACTGAACTAACAAGCATAATAGAGACATAATCATAGATAGAGAGCAGGCAGACAGCTCTGGTGGGGTGGAGGATGGAGGGATTGAGAAAACAGAGCCCTGGCCAATGTGGGTCAGTTGGTTGGGTGTTGTCCCACACACCAAAAGGCTGCTGGTTCATTTTCAGGCTCAATTGCCCAGTAGGGGAGGCAACTGACAGATGTTCCACTCTATCATTTCTCTCTCTCTCTCTCTCTCTCTCTATCTATCTCTCTCTCTCTCTCTCTCCCTCCATCCCTCCCTTCCTCTTGAAAAACAGTATGATTATTTCAGGGGGGGAGACGGTTTGCAGGGAGGTAGAAGAGGGTATCCGGGGAATGAATGGTGATGGAAAAAAATAAAATAAAGAAAAAATCATCCAGCAAGTTATAAGCAGGTTTATAAAGAAAAAATATTTTAGTTAGAAAAAAACTTTAGAATGTCTTCCTCAAAGCTGAAAGCAAGCTGTTCTCTTTTAAATTACATTAAATTGTAAAATCTATCTGAAAAACAAATTCCAGATAATACTAGTTTCATACTTGGATATAAAAAAATCATTTTCATGGAGTCCCAATCAAAGCAGCTCAGAATTCAGGTCAAAATTTATTACTATACCAATCTATTATCCCTGTTCTAATGTACTTTTCAATGTAACCAAATGTCATTATCACAAAAGGAGTTGACTGTGACTTATAATTGTATATGATGGGTATTTTATTTTATTTATTTATATTTTTTATTGATTAAGGTATTACATGTGTCCATATCTCCCCATTGCCCCCCCCACTCCCATACATGCCCTCACCCCCCAGTGTCTTACATCCATTGGTTATGCTTATATACATGCATACAAGTCCTTCGGTTGATCTCTTACATCCCCCCTCCTCCCCAACCTTACCACTGTAATTTGACAGTCCGTTCGATGCTTTACTGCCTCTGTATATATCTTTTTGTTCATCAGGTTATAATGTTCTTTATTATCCATAAATGAGTGAGATCATGTGGTATTTTTCATTCATTGACTGGCTTATTTCACTTAGCATAATGTTCTCCAGTTCCATCTATGCTGCTGCAAATGGTAAGAATTCCTTCTTTTTTAAAGCAGCCTATTATTCCATTGTGTAGATGTACCATAGTTTTCTAATCCACTCATCTGCTGATAGGCACTTAGGCTGTTTCCAAATCTTCGCTATGGTGAATTGTGAAACTATGAACATAGGGGTGCATATATCCTTTAGGATTGGTGTTTCTAGCTCCTTGGGATATATTCCTAGAAGTGGGATTACTGGGTCAGATGGAGCTCCATTTTTAGTGTTTTGAGGAAACTCCATACTGTTCTCCACAGTGGCTGCACCAGTCTGCATTCCCACCAGCAGTGCACGAGGGTTCCTTTTTCTCTGAATCCTCACCAACACTTGTCGTTTGTTGAATTGTTAATGATAGTCATTCTGACAGGTGTGAGATGATACCTCATTGTCGTTTTGATTTGCATCTCTTGGAAAACTAGTGACTTTGAGCATGCTTTCATATGTCTCTTGGCCTTCCTTATGTCCTCTTTCAAAAAGTATCTATTCAGGTCTGTTGCCCATTTTTTTATTGGATCATTTCTCTTCCTTTTATTAAGTTGTATGAGTTCCCTGTAAATGTTGGAGATTAAACCTTTATCAGTGATAACATTTGCAAATACATTCTCCCATGCAGTGGGCTTTCTTGATTTATTGATGGTTTCTTTTGCTGTGCAGAAGCTTTTTATTTTGATGTAGTCCCATTTATTTATTTTCTCTTTAGCTTCCATTGCCCTAGGAGTAGTATCGGTGAAGAAATTGCTTTGGCATATGTCTGAGATTTCTCTGCCTGTGGATTCCTCTAGTATTTTTATGGTTTCCTGTCTTATGTTTAAGTCGTATATCCATTTTGAGTTAATTTTTGTGTATGGAGTAAGTTGGTGATCTAGTTTCATTTTTTTGTATATATCTGTCCAATTTTCCCAACACAATTTATTGAAGAGACTGTCTTGAATCCATTGTATGTTCATGCCTCCTTTGTCAAATATTAATTGAACATAGTGGTTTGGGTCGATATCTGGATTCTCTATTCTATTCCATTTGTCTATATGTCTGTTCTTGTGTCAGTACCAGGCAGTTTGAGAACAGTCGGTCTTTTGGGGTTCATTTTGCTTCGGACTCTGTGAGCTTCTTGGATATGTGTGGGTTTTTTCTTCCCTATATCAGGGAAGTTTTCTGTCATTATTTCTTCAAACAGGTTTTCTATTCTTTGATCAGTTTCCTCTCCTTCTGGAACCCCTATTATGCAGATGTTGTTTTGTTTTGTGTTGTCCCAAAGTTTCCTTAGGATCTCCTCCTGCTTTTTAATTATTTTTCTAGAAGCTGCTCTACTTGGGTATTGTTTCCTACCTTGTCTCTAGCTCACTGATGCGGCCCTCTGCTTCTTCTAGTCTACTTTTGATGCATTCTATTGAATTCTTTACAGCAGTGATGTCATTTTTCATTTCTTCTTGGTTCTTCTTCATTTCCTCTTGGTTCTTACACATATTGTCAAATTTGTCTTCCATTATTTTCAGCCACATTATGACCATTTCTCTGAATTCTTTCTCTGACAGGTTGCTTACCTCCATTTTGTTTACTTCCTTTTCTGGTGATGCCTGCTTTTCTTTCATATGTAGGTTGTTTCTTTGTCTCCCCATGGTCTCTCTTCTCCGGGTGTCTGGTTATGTAGTTCTCTCTCCTGCATTGATTTAAAGGCACAAAATACAACACAACCAGGTACAATGCACAAGGCACTGAACAGAAATGTATTCACGATATTAATGACCCCAAATAAAGGTGACCACGAGAGAAAGGCAAATTAGAGGATAGGAGAGAAAGAAGAAGGGAGAAAAAAGAATGAAAGGAGTGCAAAAATGAAATTGGGAAAAGGAAAATAAAAGTAAGGGAGAGAAGAAAGAGAATACAAAAGAAGAGGGGAACAAACTATATACATGGGACAAAACTCTGATAGAATAGCCACTAATCCCAACAAATACCAGCAACAAGTACCTGGAGATGAATGCAAACTACAAATAACAACTAATATCAAGCGAGGCGAGGGAAAACAGAAGCAAAAAACAAACAAACAAACAAAAAACAAAAAAAAGAATAAGCAAAACAATCTCACAAACAAGCATAAAAAATCGATATAATAAAAAATCAAGCAAACAACAACAAAAGGACAGGGAGAAAAACAATTTTTTGGATAGTGAAGACAAAGCAGAGAGAGTTGTATATGGACTTGGAGCAGGGGATTGGAAATTAGATATATAAGTAGGGTGAAATTTTAACAGGGTGTAAAAAGAAAGAATAGGGAAAATCTATAGCAGGAAAAGGGTAAGAGAAACACACAACCAAAGGGGAAAAGTTTGGAAGAGAGTGATGGCATAAAGGTCAAGTTGAGATAGAGTAAAATGATGCTAAAGGGAAGATGAAAATAGAATGTAGAACACTATACCCAAAGTAAAATAAAGAGAAAATAAAGTGATACTTTTTTTAAATAAAGGTAAAATAGTAGTAGTAATAATACTGATTGAAAAAAAAATGTAATAATTAAAAAGGTAAAATCAAGTGAGAAAAAAAGAAAAAAATTAGTTTCTTAAGTAAAAGATGAAAAAAATAAAATAAATAAAAATAAAAATGTGCAGTAGTTAAGGTCATTCACTTCCTCTACTGTTCTGTTTGGCATGCCTGTTTCCTAGTCAGGACAGTATTGCAGTTGCTTGCGTTCCGCTACAACTCAGTGTTGTAAGCCAGTCCTGATTTTTAAGCAGGCAGTGTGTCTTAATTTCTTGTATTCCTTTATTTGTGTTTACACAAGAGTCAATTTGTGATTCAACCCCTGGGTGGCAGTGTTTCTGGATTGACCCCCGGGTCTATAGGTCCTCTCTAGCCAGTGCTTAGATCCCGCTTTCCCTGTGGCACTCAATACCGGTTTGTGGGAGTGGGTTTCCCCAGAGCTGGTTCTCTGACAGTTATTCCCTGCTCTGATCCCCAGGTTCCAGAAAAACAACTTTCCCCTGCATTCTCTTAGGGTGTCCCCAATTGGGTGATCCTATGTATTGGGCATAGTAATCAGAAGCAAGGATTTAAAGAGGAAAAAGAAAACAGCCAAAACCAGTTTGGCTCAGTGGATAGAGCATCAGCCTGCGGACTGAAAGGTCCCAGGTTCGATTCCGGTCAAGGGCATGTACCTTGGATGCGGGCACATCCCTGGTAGGGGGTGTGCAGGAGGCAGCTGGTCGATGTTTCTCTCTCATCGATGTTTCTAGCTTTCTATCCCTCCCCTTCCTCTCTGTAGAAAATCAATAAAATAAATAAATAAATAAATAAATAAATAAATAGGAAAAAGAAAACAGAAAAAAACAAACAAAGAAACAAAAAAAAAAGAACCAGCGTAAGTGTGCGAACTCCGGGGCTGCGCACAAGTCTCTGCAGTCTTTTTTCCCCCTTGGGTATAAGCAACCAGCACGCTTTTAAAATCTTTTGGCTGTCTTTTTGCGTCAGATCAAAATGGGTTGCTTTTTAGAGTTCCTTTCTGTTAGCAGCTCTGAGGACCCACTTCCTCATTCACGTATCATGCCAGCCCCAACAGCCACAGTTTTTTTCTAGGTGCAGACTTCCCCTAGTCCTCCAGCTCCAGCAGTGCATGCATTTCTCTCTCCTGCCAGGACCAGAGACCTCACCTTATCCCAGGCGAAATCTGACCTTTCCATGGTGGAGGGTAGAGCTCCACTGAATCCGTGTGTTTCCACCATTTGGAGACTGGTGTTCTGGGGATCACAGCTGTTTGGTGGGTGAGGTAGTTGTAGATTTTCAGGCTTCCGATAACATCCACTTTCCCCTTCAAGATGTCGTGGTCTCGCCAAAACCGGCTTGGCTCAGTGGATAGAGCGTCGGCCTGTGGACTCAAGGGTCCCAGGTTCGATTCCGGTCAAGGGCATGTACCTCGGTTGTGGGCACATCCCCAGTAGGGGGTGTGCAAGAGGCAGCTGATCGATGTTTCTCTCTCATCGATGTTTCTAACTGTCTATCCCTCTCTCTTCCTCTCTGTAAAAAATCAATAAAATATATTTAAAAAAAAAAATGTGGTCTCCACGTCCAAGCTGGTCCCTCTGGGAGGGAACCCAGCAGCAGTGGGGGCTTCCTGGTCAGGGGAGCCCCGTCCAGCAGTCCCCCACAGTCTCCTGGAGTATGGCTGTCCCGCAACTCACCAACAAACAGTCCCTGTGCAACCTTCAATTGTTCTTTCTATCTGCTCCGGGACAAGGCTTGGGATACGTCTGTCTACTCAGTCGCCATTTTTTCTTCAACCTATGTCATTTATTTCTGCTATGATCTTTATTATCTCCTTCCTTCTGGTTACTGTGTGCTTTTATTGTTGCTGTCTTTCTAGTTCTTTAAGTTGCAAGGTTAGATAGTTTATTACCATTTTTTCTTGTTTTTTGAGGTAGGCCTGTAGATCTATTAACTTACCTCTCAGGACTGCTTTCATTGTGTCCCATAGATTTTGGATTGTTGTGTTTTTATTTTAATTTTTTCCATGATGCTTTTTATTTCTTTTTTGGTCTCTTTGGTAAATCAATTGTTGTTGAATAGCATGCTATTTGACTTTCAAGTGTTTGATTTTTTTTCATTGTTTTTATTGTAGTTGATTTCTAGTTTTACGCCATTATGGTATGAGAAGAGACTTGTTATGATTTATTTTTTAAAAAAATAAATCTTCATTGTTCAGATTATTATAATTGTTCCTCTTTTTTCCCCCATAGCTCCCCTCCATCATGTTCCCACCGCACCCTCTGCCCTTACCCCCTCCCACTGTCCTCATCCATAGGTGTAGGAATTTTGTCCAGTGTCTTCCCACACCACCCACACCCTTTCCACCAAGATTTGTCAGTCCATGCCCTTGCTATGCCCCTGGTTCTATTGTATTCACCAGTTTATTCTGTTCATCAGAATTTTTATTCACTTGATTTTTAGATTCACTTGTTGATAGACATGTATTTGTTGTTCATAATTTTTATCTTTACCTTTTCCTTCTTCTTCCTCTTCTTAAAGAATACCTTTCAGCATTTCATATAATACTGGTTTGGTGGTGATGAACTCCTTTAGCTTTTTCTTATCTGTGAAGCTCTTTATCTGACCTTCAGTTCTGAATGATAGCTTTGCTGGGTAGAGTAATCTTGGTTGTAGGTTCTTTCTATTCATCACTTTGAATATTTCTTGCCACTCCCATCTTGCCTGCATAGTTTCTGTTGAGAAATCAGCTGACAATTGAATGGGTGCTCCCTTGTAGGTAACTAACTGCTTTTCTCTGGCTGCTTTTAATATTCGCTCTTTGTCTTTTGCTCTTGGCATTTTAATTATGATGTGCCTTGGTGTGGTCCTCTTTGAATTCCTCTTGTTTGGAGTTCTCTGTACTTCCTGGACTTTTAATTCTATTTCGTTCACCAGGTGGGGAAGTTTTCTGTCATTATTTCTTCAAATAGGTTTTCAGTATCTTGCTCTCTCTCTTAATCTGGCACCCCCATAATTCGGATGTTGGTATGCTTGAAGTTGTCCCAGAGGCTCCTTACACTATCTTCATATTATTGGATTCTTTTTGCTTTTTGCTTTTCCAGTTGGGTGTTTTTTGCTTCTTTGTATTTCAAATCTTTGACTTGATTCTTGCAATCTTCTAGTCTGCTGTTGGATCTGTATATTATTTTTTATTTCAGTCAGTGGATGCTTAATTTCTAGTTGGTCTTTTTTCATATCCTCAAGGGTCTCGCTAAATTTATCAGCCTTTTCTAGAAAATTGTTGAAAAACCTTATAACCGTGGTTTTGAATTCTATATCTAGTAGTTTGCTTTCCTCCATTTCTTTCATTTGTGACCTGTTTCTTTGTCTCTGCATTTTGGCTGCTTCCCTGAGTTGATAGAGTGGCTTTGTGTGCTAGGTGTCCTATAGGGCCCAGTGGCTCAGCCTCCATAGTTAACTGAGGTGGACACTCTTGGTTCACCCTTTTGTGGGCTGTGTCCACCGTCTTGTTGTAGTTAAGCCTTGATTGTTGTTTGTATCACTGGGAGGAATTGACCTCCAGGCCAATTGGCTGTGAGGATCAGCTGTGTCTACGCTGGGACAACTTCTGTGCTGGAGACACCCTTATGAGACCAGACTTGCCTCTGTGCTCAGCTTGGATGGGGAGGAGTCTCAGGACGGAGCAGACACAAATGGCTTCCTGTCAGCCCTGCCCTAAGAGGCCCCTTGGTCTCAGTGTCCTGCAGTAATCTCTGCAAGCACCTCTGAGAGAAAGCTGCCCACGAGTTTCGCCCACTGCCAGACAGTCCATCCTCCCCACAAATGAGTCTGGGTCCCCAGAGTCTTGCCCGGAACTGGAGTTCAGAGCATTCGGGAGCTTTTGTCTCCCTCCCAGTTGAGAAAGCCAGCCATGCACTCAGTTGTTAGCCCTCTCCGTGTGCACCCCTCTGTACCTCTGCCTTCCACAGTTCCTCTGAGTCTCAGTGTGCTTTTCTCTTTCCTGACAGTCTAGTTTCTCCCCTTATGAGTCTGGGTCCCCAGAGTTTCACCCAGAACTGGAGCTCAGAGTAGTCAGGAGCCCTTGTCTCCCTCCCAATTGAGAAAGCCAGCCACGTACTCAGTTGCCAGCCTTCTCAGTGTGCACACCTCCATACCTCTGCCTTCTGCAGCTCCTCTGATTCTCAGTGTGCCCTTCTCCCTCCCTCTAGTTGCAGAACCTCCACTCAGCCAGCCTTCCTGTGGCTCTGGATGATGTCCGTTCTGTCTTTTAGTTGTAGTCTTGAAATTGTTGTGTGAGGCAGCAGTTTAGGTGTTTATCTATGACGCCATCTTGGTTTCTCTTCTTGTTATGATTTCTATCTTCTTGAATTTGAAGAGACTTTGCCTGTGTCCTAATATGTGGTCTATCTTTGAAAATGTCCCATGTGCACTGGAGAAGAATGTATATTCTGTAGCTTTGGGGTGAAACGTTCTAAAGATGTCAATTAAGACCAGCTGATCTAGTGAGTCATTTAGGATTGCTGTTTCTTTACTGATTTTTTGTTTAGATGATTTATCCAGTGGTGTCAGTGGGGTATTAAAGTCCCCTACTATGATTGTATTGCTATCAATCTCTCCCTTGACATCTTCCAGAAGTTGTTTTATGTATTTGGGTGCTCCTCTATTGGGTGCATATATTTTTTTCCAGAGTTATATCTTCTTGTTGAATTGCTCTTTTTAGTATTATGTAGTGGCCTTCCTTTTCTCTTTTTATAGCCTTTACTTTGAGGTCTATTTTATCAGATATAAGTATCGCAACCCCAGTTTTTTTTCTCATTTCCATTTGCCTGGAATTTTTTTTTTTCATACCTTCACTCTCAGTCTGTGTGAATCCTTTGTTCTGAGGTGGGTCTCTTGCACACAGCAAATATCTGGGTCATGTTTTCTCATCTATTCAGCTACCCTATGTCTTTTGATTGGTGCATTTAATCCATTTACATTTAATGTTATTATTGATAAGTAGTTTCTTGTTGTCATATTTTTCCTTAATATTTGTGTTTCTTCTTGCCTTTCTCTTTCTTCTTTTTACAGCAGTCCCTTTAGCATTTCTTGCATTGCTGGCTTGGTGGTGATAAATCCTCTTAGCCCTTTTTTTCTGTGAAGCTCCTGATTCCACCTTCAATTTTGAATGATAGCCTTGCTGGGTATAGTATTCTTGGGTTCAGTCCCTTGCTTTGCATCACTTTGTAAATTTCATCCCATTCCCTTCAGGCCTGTAGTGTTTCTGTTGAGAAATCTGTTGATATTCTAATAGGAGATCCCTTGTAGGTAACTTTCTGTCTTTCTCTGGCAGTCTTTAAGATTCTTTCTTTGTCATTGGTGTTTGCCAATTTAATTATGATGTGTCTTGGTGTTGGCCTTTTGGGGTTCAACCTTTTTGGGCCTCTATGTGCTTCTTGGACTTGCACAGGTTTTTTTTCTTGCCAATTTCAGGGAAGTTTTCTGTCATTATTTCTTCAAACAGGTTTTCTATTCCTTGCTTCACTTCCTCTCCTTCAGGTACACCTATTATGCGAATGTTGTTTCGTTTTGTGTTGTCCCAAAGCTCCCTTAGGCTCTCCTCTTGCTTTTTAAGTCTTCTTTCCAGTTGCTGCTGTGTTTGTGTGTTTTTTCCTACCTTGTCTTCTAATTGGCTGATGCGGTCCTCAGCCTCTTCTAATCTACTGTTTAAGCCTTCCATTGTGTTCTTTTTCCAGCTATGTCGTTCTTCATCTCCTCTTGGTTCCTTTTCATGTTGGTGCCATTCTCATTCAGCTCCTTATAATTCTCATTGAGTTGTATGTATTTGTCATTGAGTTGTGTGTATTTGTCATCCAGCCGTTTGAGCATCCTTATAACCATTACTCTGAATTATTTCTCTGATATGTTGCTGGCCTCAATTTCTTTTAACTCCCTTTCTGGTGATTCCTCTTTTTCTTTCCTTTGGGGATTGCTTTTTTGTCTTCCCATTTTTTCCTGTAATGTTTTAATTGTAGATTCGATTGCTTTGCTAACCAGGTTCCTTTGTGGATGGTGCTACTGGTGTGATCTCTCAGGTCTCCTGGGCTTGGTAATCTAGTGTAGCTTCCTACTTGAGCTATTTGGTTTCTCTTGATGTAGGCCTGCGAGCTGGAAAGGCTCAACTGTGGTGTCTAGAAGTCAGCAGCTGTGGAGGGGGTTGTCCCAATTTTTGCTGTCTTGCACCCTTGATTGAAATCACACTTGCCCTGTGGCAACTCACAGTGGCACCCAGCAACCATCTGCTGGGGTGATCGGGTTCAGGGGGCCTGCGCTCTGGAGAGGCGTGACTGTGGTGTCCAGAGTTCTGTAGTTTTGAGGTGGGCAGACTCAGCTTTTGCTGCTGCACCTGTGGTGGATATGCTCACACTCCCAGTGACGGCTCACAAGGGCATTCGCAGTGTGTTTGCCAGCCAGGCACACTGAAGCACTCTGAAGGAGCCTGGCACTGAAGCCGCATAATTGAGGCATCTGTGAGCAGGTATCCAGGATGAGTGAATTCCGAATTTCTACTGCCACGGAGGGGTTGGAGGGAGTGCCTCCCTGTTTGTTCAAGATCACACCAAGCAAGAGCTCACAGATTCTCCCAGGAGCGCCCTGTGGATAGATGGGCTCAGGGTGCCTGCCTGTTGGAAATGCACAACTGTGGAGGTGCATTTGCCGGTGCAGAGCTCTGATGACTCTGAGGGGCCCTGGCACTGAGGTTGAGCAGCTGGGGTGACTGTAGGCAGTTATTCAGGAAGAGGGAATTCAAAATTTCTACTGTGGGGCAGTGTGCCCTTGTCTGTGCAGAATCACACCTGGCAGAGTCTCACAGCTACTCCCCAGAGCATGCTGTGGATAGATGGGCTCAGAAGGCCTGCTAATTGGAAATGCGTGACTGTGGTGGTGCGTTTGCCTTCACAGAGCTCTGACATACTCTGAGGGGCCCTGGCACTGAAGTTGCACAGCTGGGGTGTCCGTGGGCAGTTATTCAGGAAGAGAGAGTTCAGAATTTCTACTGTGTGGCAGCACGACCTTGTCTGTACAAATTCACACCCAGTGGGGGCTCCTAGTGGCTCCCAGGCACTACCTATGGAGTGGTGTGCCTTGGATGCTTGCATGCTGGAAACGTGTGAATGTGGTGTCCAGAGTTCCGCCGCTGGGGAAGGGAGAAGTTGCACTTACTGCTGCTGGAGTGATACACCTTTGGAGGTGGAGGTCCCAGGGTCCGTGGGTCTGCAGGTGGGGCAGCAGGAAGTCAGTTCCAAGGCCTGTCTAGTTGGTGGTGCTGATGAGTTCCTAGAAAAGGCTGTTCTCCCCTTCAAGATGGTGTGGTCTCCACGCCCGAGTCCCGCAGTTAGGGGAGTGACCACAGTGGTGGTAGTCTCTCCCTGTCCAAGAGAGCCTGGTCTGCTAGCTCCTGCTGCTCCTGAGGGGATTTAACTGTCCCTCACTCACTCACACACTCACCATACACATCCACACACCCTCCTTTCATCCCATCATTCACTCACTTCCTCTCCCTCACCTCCATCCTGCCAGCTGCCATCCTCTGACAAGTATTTTAACCAGAATCATTATTTTCAAAGGTCCAAAGCAATTGCTAATGAGTCAAACCTAGTTTAGGTACTGGTACTGTACTCACCACTCTTGTAAGAAAACTCAGCTCAAAAGTAGCTCATCAGAGAGCATAGTCCAAGATTATCTTTCTCTGGATGCTAACATTTTTGCAATTTTTCAAATAGCTATACTTTTATGCTGAAATGAAAATAACATTCTATATGTATACATTTGGCAACATTTTTAGACAATTAAAATCACTAGCCAGTGATTTACCTCTGACTTGGAGTTGAAAAGTTGTAAATACCAATATAGCTGTTTTAATATCATTGACAAATGGGACCAATGTGGTCCCAGTTTCTTCAGAGTATATTATGACAGATAAGAGGGTTAATATAGCCTGAACAAGACTAAAAATGAATACTACTGTCTGTCCCATATGAATATGAACTGTTTTTTTTTTATTATCCTTCCTGATAGGAATGGAAAATAATGCATTTACCATATTCATGGCCATATACCATGCACCTGAAACTATGTTAATGTGCTCTATTAAAGGTATCTAGTCCAGCAGGGATAATTTGGGCTATTACTTAATTAAATTTACCAGAGTCCACTGTTATCCTCCAGTATCCATTTGGTTTTGTAGGGGCCAGACTGGTAAATTAATGAGATATGATGAAGACTACCATTCCTGCATCTTTCAGGTTTTCAAGGTGGCACTAATCTCTACTGATCCTCCAGGATGCAATTTTATTTATTTGTATTTGTAAATATATATATTTTATATTTTTTGTTGATAGTATTACAGATGTCTCCCACTTCGGCCCCCCCTTTACCCCCCACCTCCCAGTCCCTACCCACCCTCCAGGTCTTCATGCCCCTATTGTTTGTGTCCATAGGCTATGCATATAAGTATGTAAGTTCTTTGGTTTATCTCTTCTCATCCTCCAATCCCCACACCAATGTATGTCAGTCTGTTCCATGCCTCCAAGCTTCAGGTCTTATTTTTTTAATTTAATAAATCTTTATTGTTCAGATTATTACAATTGTTCCTCTCCTCCCCCCCCCCCCATAGCTCCCCTCTACCCGGTTCCCACCCCACCCTCTGCCCTTACCTCCCCCACACTGTCCTCATCCATAAGTGTATGATTTTTGTCCAGTCTCTTCCCGCACCCCCCACACCCCTTTCCCCCCGAGAATTGTCAGTCCACGCCCTTTTTATGCCCCTGGTTCTATTGTATTCACCAGTTTATTCTGTTCATCAGATTTTTTATTCACTTGATTTTTAGATTCACTTGTTGATAGACATGTATTTGTTGTTCATAATTTTTATCTTTACCTTTTTCTTCTTCTTCCTCTTCTTAAAGAATACCTTTCAGCATTTCATATAATACTGGTTTGGTGGTGATGAACTCCTTTAGCTTTTTCTTATCTGTGAAGCTCTTTATCTGACCTTCAGTTCTGAATGATAGCTTTTCTGGGTAGAGTAATCTTGGTTGTAGATTCTTGCTATTCATCACTTTGAATATTTGTTGCCACTCCCTTCTGGCCTGCATAGTTTCTGTTGAGAAATCAGCTGACAATTGAATGGTGCTCCCTTGTAGGTAACTAACTGCTTTTTTCTTGCTGCTTTTAATATTCTCTTTTTGTCTTTTGCTCTTGATATTTTAGTTATGATGTGTCTTGGTGTCGTCCTCTTTGGATTCCTCTTGTTTGGGGTTCTGTGCACTTCCTGGACTTGTAAGTCTATTTCTTTCACGAGGTGGGGGAAGTTTTCGGTCATTATTTCTTCAAATAGGTTTTCAGTATCTTTCTCTCTCTTAATCTGGCACCCCCATAATTCGGATTTTGGTATGCTTGAGGTTGTCCCAGAGACTCCTTACACTATCTTCAACTTTTTGGATTCATTTTTCTTTTTGCTGTTCCAGTTGAGTGTTTTTTGCTTCTTTGTATTTCAAATCTTTGACTTGATTCTTGCAGTCATCTAGTCTGCTGTTAGGTCTCTGTATAATATTTTTTATTTCAGTCAGTGTATGTTTACTTTTTAGTTGGTTCTTTTTCATATCTTTGAGGGTTTCGCTAAATTTATCTGCCTTTTCTAGGAAATTCTTGAAAAACCTTATAACCGTGGTTTTGAACTCTATATCCAGTCTTTTGCTTTCCTCCATTTCTTTCATTTGTGACCTGTTTCTTTGTCTCCGCATTTTGGCTGCTTCCCTGAGTTGGTAGAGTTGCTTTGTGTGGTAGGTGTCATATCGGGTACAGTGGCTCAGCCTCCCCAGTTACCTGAGGTGGACACTCTTGGTGCACCCTTTTGTGGGCTGTGTCCACCGTCTTGTTGTAGTTAAGCCTTGATTGTTGTTGGTATCACTGGGAGGAATTGACCTCCAGGCCAATTGGCTGTAAGGATCAGCTGTGTCTACCCTGGGAGAACTTCTGTGCTGGAGACACTCTTATGAGACAAGAGTTGCAAAATTACAAAAGCCTCTGTGCTCAGTTTGGATGGGGCGGAGTTTCAGGGCAGAGCAGACAGCCTTGGCTTCCCATCAGCCTTTCCCTATGAGGTCCCTGGGTTTCAGTGTCTCTCAGTAATCGCTGCAAGCACCTCTGACAGAAAGCTGCCCTCGAGTTTTGCCCACTACCAGACAGTCCAGTTTCTCCCCGAATGAGTTGGGGTTCCCAGAAACTTGCCCGGAACTGGAGTTCCATGCTGTTGGGAGCTTTTGTCTCCCTCCCGCTTTAGAAAGCCAACCACGCACTCAGCTTCTCTGCATGTGCGCGCGCCTCTGTACCTCTGCCTTCTGCAGCTCCCAAGTCTCAGTTAGCTTTCCCTTTTCCTGACAGTCCAGATTCCCCCTGAATGTCTCTGCTTTCCCATTGTCTCACCCGGGGCTGGAGTTCAATGCAGTCAGGTGCTTCTGTTTCCCTCCTGCTTTAGAAAGCCAGCTGCGCACTCAGCCTCCCGTGCACACAGCTGCCCGTCCTCTCTGCGTGCATGTCTCTGTACCTCAGCCTTTCGCAGCTCTTCTGAGTCTCAATGTGCTTTCCTCTTTTCTTCTAATTTTAGAATTTCCACTTAGCCAGCTTTCCTGTGGTTCTGGATGGTGTCCGTTTTGTCTTTTAGTTTTAGTTTTGACATATTTGTACGAGGCAGCAGTTTAGGTGTTTATCTATGCCGCCATCTTGGTTTCCACTTCAGGTCTTATTTTGCTGGGCAATTCATTTTGTTCATTAGATTCCACAAATAAGTGAGATCATGTGATATTTGTCTTTCTCTAGCTGGCTTATTTCACTTATCAAAATAGTCTCCAGGTCCATCCATGCTGTCCAAAGGGTAAGAAATCCCTCTTTTTTACTGCTGCATAGTATTCCATTGTATAAATATCCCACAGCTTTTTTATCTATTCATCTACTAATGGACACTTGCAATTTTATTTTTTATTTACTTTCTTGACCGGCAACAGAAGAGAAAAGGAGTGATTAGGAGGCTCACACTTGGCCTTTTCACTATGATATTTCTTACTCTACAAGTCAAGGACCCAAAGTTTGGGTTCTGTCAAGTATGTAACAAGTATTCTAATTATTCATTTGTGTACTGGAGGAATGACCACTAGGTGAATCCATGAATAAACAGAGTGGACTGACCATGAGCTAAACCTGGGTCAGGGCTTCATTTATTACCTGCTCTTATACACACCCTCACTCTAACAGAGGAACCATGGTGACACTTATAGTTTCCAGGAATCAATGCCAATTGATCCTAACAATTCTCAAAATACATGGTATTTCCTTTTCCCCAAATAGATGGTCTTAACTCTCTTTAGGGAAAGATTGGAGGAAACAATCTACCTTAGTGTTGGATATGAGAATAGGCTCAGGGCTGGAAACTGGGCAAAGTATAATGATCGGGAGATGCCCTTTCTGTAAATCTACTTTTGATTTTTTTAGTTGTATAGTGAAGGAAAGAGCTTGTTGGATTCCCATCTATCTTGCACTTAGGTACACCATGTTCTATTAACCATTGCCATACTACGCTGTAGGTCAGGACCCCTTGGTTGCCACTCTGACCTTGCTGTTCATTACAATAATTGCATGCACTTTGCTCCAGATTGTAAATCACTGACATCTGGCCTCTATTATTTCCAGATCCTATCATCACCTTTTCCATCAAGTAGCCCGATTTTATTATAGCATTTCCTACTATCAGCCCTGGCCTGCATAGGAAGGACAATAATGGTGGTTCCCCTCTCACCACCACCATTCTTTATTGTTTTGTTAAATTGAATGTCCTTTGACACTTTCTGCAAAAAATATTTGACTGTTGGGTTTTCTGGTTTTGCAGTGTATTCCCTTTCATTGGCATGATCAATTATGGAGACATTTTATTTCTTCCACCACCATCTTCCACAAAATTTCTGGGATTTTTATTTCACTTTTTATGAATTATCACTTTCCCCATGTTTCTAAGAGTCATCCCAGTAGCACATTAGCACTGTCTCCCAGGGTCCTTGGGAGAGTGAGTCTATATTATAGAAAAGTAATGTTATATCAATAAATTGTCATTTATTCAACTTTATGTTTTGCTCCCCTTGATCCAGCATACTTAGGATCCAGTCCCATATATACTGCCCTTGCTTCTGTTAATATATATTGTCTAGGTCATGCATCTTTTTTGGTATACAGCCCATTTTCTTTCTTAAGAGGTCCAGCATTTCCCTTCAAATGAGGATAATGTAATTTAAATTTAGTCATGAATCTTGTGGCCAATTGGAAGGTTGGGGGTAGATTCTGTCAGGGGAACATACATGTTTACTTGCAAGGCAGAATATTTGTAACTCAGCAAGGAGAGAGCACTAAATTTTAACAAGAATGAGTAGGCCACTTCTATAGACATAGAGAGTTTGGGGACATCTTGGAAGTCAAGAATTTAGAGTGCATTGACCCAGATGCCCATATCATGCCTCAGAGTCCCAATTCTTCCCATCATTCTTCCCATCAGTGCCCTGACATTGGCATACCTGACTTGCTAGGGTTGAGAATTCAACCTTATTGGAGATCCAAGATCCTAATAATTAAATCCTAAACTTGAGCTTAACATTTTTCTGTCTTCCAGCTGAAAGAGATAAGCATTTCTTTATATATGGCCAAGGATATTTGGCATTCACACTCCACCTTAAATCAGCAACTGGTCCTCGTTAGCCTTTTATTGGCTTTTTCAAAGGCATCAATGACATCTAAGAAAATCCATCCAATTCTCAGTCCTTATGATTGCTACTTCACCCAAACACTCAAACTTACAAGATGTTGCTCCTGCCAATATGCTCACATCCTTTGATATTATATCCCAGATTACAGGTGATAAAAGTCTATACAATTTCACAGCTACAGAATGCCAAAAATATTAGTATTATATTCACTGTCAGTGAAATGGTTCTCATTCTAAGCTTGTTGGTGAGTAATCTACTTCCAAAATACCATTTTAGAGTTTTCTTCCTATAACCCAGTTTTCAGGTCACATTCCTTAGGAAACACACTCTGAGATGGATATCTATATACAAGAGGGTGTGGATTATTTTTTGGTGGGGGCATTTCCTCTCACAAATAACACTTCTAAGAGAATTATAGAAGCATGATTGGATACAGGAAGGATTTAAATTACCGTGCACTTGCAATGAAGGCTTCAGCCAATCCTAAAAGAGTTCTGATGTTGGAATGACCTTCAAAGTTGTTCTAAAATGAGGCAGGGGGACCAGGCAGCTACATCAACCAGTCACTAGGTATGGGCTGCTCTCCAAAGGGAGAATGTAACACTGGGTGAGACGGTTCCCTTCAGATGAGGCCAGATCCTGGAGGATGACTCAGCTATAAGTCGTTAACAGCCAAGGCTCCTAGCAGTCTAATGAATGAGTAACTCATTACTGAATGGGAAATTTGGGTGGCACATCATAACATCCACTATAATTCCCCTCTTCTTTGGGTTAATGATGATGTTTATGTGGAATTATGACAAAGGAGTATTAAATATGGTGCTTAGTTGGAGGGGGTCTCTAAACAGTAAATAATTTCCCACTATCTTCATGCTGGTAATGTTTCTCATTAGAACTTGGCAGACAAAGTATGAAAGGGAGTATTGAGAAAAGGTTGCAGGAGTCTCCATAGGAAACCTATCACTCATTAGGTAACATTTCATTCATTATGGGTAGAGTACTAACAGCTTTTGGCATGCCATAGCAGTGAAAATGTTAAGATTTTTACCAGTGGTGAACCTCAATTGCAGTTTGTCCTCTGGATACTCACTAATACAGAAGGAAACTCTCACCTCGATATAAAAGCAAATCTATATGCATTATTCAGATCATTTATTAATCCAGTATTCATTTTTGCATTAAGCCTATGTGTACTGGTAATAATGCCTCCTACATTACATTCATTTATGTATTCATTCAACAATACTGATTGCACACTATAACTACTATATATCAGAAACTGTTCTATGTGGTAGGGATGTAGCAATTAATAATGTAGACAGTTCCTGTCTTCATGGAAAACACATCCCAGAAGAAGAATGGGGAGACAATAAATAAGGAACAAATAAATAAGAAAATTTCAAATAGCTATGAGTGATGTAATGGTAATAAAAATCATGATGCAACAAGTAATTGACTTTTAATATGTGTAAAACAGAAAGAAAGGTTACTATAGATATAGCATAGAAAGTAAGTTTTTCTAAGGAGATGATTCCTGAGATGAGATCCATGATAAGGATCTAGTTATGTGAAAATCTAGAGGCAGAAGTTCACTTGAGCTGAGATCAGAGTGAAGTGAGGAAGCAATCCATGAGAAGGTATGGGGACAGTAAATTTGAGAGAGAATAATTAATACAAATACCCTGAGTTAAGAATGATTTCGGTGTGTTTGATAATCAAAAAGAAGACCAGTGTGGCTGGAGCTTAATGAACAGACAGAAAAAATAATACAAAATAGAATTGAAAACTAAGTATGGAGCAAATTATATAGGGTATTAGAGGCCAAAGTAAATAATTTATTATATTTCTAAGAAAAATGGGAAGATTAGAGCAAATTCTGAGCAGAGGAGTAACATAATATAACTTATATTTTAAAAGAATTACTCTGGCAGCTATGTATAAAATAAACTTCAACAATGGAAACAGGAAAGCCACTTAGGAAATTACCACAGTAATTCAAGAGACATGATGGTGGCTTGGACCAGGATGGTAGCCATAGAGATGGTGAAAAGTGGTCAAACTCTGGATAAATTTCAAAAGTAAAGACAAAAGGATTTGCTGCAAATCTAGATGTAGGATGTGAGAGAAAGATAGAACTTGTATTAACAACACTATAACTAAGGCTAAAGTGTCAAGTGGGTGATTTGGACAATAAGTTCATTGGAGGTAGAGTTCATTGGAGGGTTTCAGCCCTAAAAACGGAAGTGTGTGTGTGTGTGTGTGTGTGTGTGTGTGTGTGTGTGTGTGTGTGTGTGTGTGTGTTTTGAGTGAGAGAGTACAGAGATACAGAAATATAGGGAGCCATTATTTTATTTAAGCTAATCTTAGTGACAATTTACTTCTAGGATTAGCCAAAACCAATGTTATCTGTTTTGACTGACTAAAATAAGGAGGTCTTCATTTTGTCAAACTACTACTAGAGCTGACACTCCAACACATACTAAGGTACTACCCATTTGGTGGCTTCTGAAGTAGCAATGATTGTTATACTAGCAAGGTCTCAAGTTGTGCTTAAGAGGAAGATGGTGCTTGGGGTATCTGCATGCACTGTGCAGATGTAAGAGAAGAATAAGAACAAATCTAATCATAGCTGTAGCTAGAAAGCCTGCCTGACCATTAGAGATCCTTTTGCAGTTCACATGCAGGGGGGTAGTTTGCAAGCAAAGCCAACCTACAAGTGCTGGGCTGGAGCACAATAGATTTCCTTTGTGGAACTAGCCACAGAGAAATCCTTCATGTGTGCTTCCAGACTCAGTGGCAGTTGCAAGTTGATGTGAAGTGCTGACACATAGCACGGAAGTGTTAGTATTAGAACATTTTGGAATTTCAAAGCATCACCTGATGAGAGAGATTGTAGAAAGCAGGTACTAATCATCTGGCCTGACAAAATAGTGGTTAAAGAAGGGAAGCGAGTTTTCACAAAGGGAAAAAGAGAGTTATAGATTTTTAAATCACACTGTATTGTCATTTTCCTCTTTAATGTTTCCTCTTTAATGTATCCCAGAATTGATCTCTTTTGTTCATCATCAGCAGAGTGACTGCCATATAGTATATGCTTTAGAAATATTGTGGATGAATGAATAAACAATTGAACTTAAATCAACCTCAGCATCCCTGCCAATGGAGTCATGCTGTCCAGCAAATACACAACTCAAGTTCCAATTTCTGTTCTTATGTTTGGTCCCTGGGACACAATCAGAACATGGCTAGGCAGCACTATCAGAGCAGTTAGTTTTGTGGAACTTGAGAAAATGAACCAGCCAAATGACTGGGCTGGTTTAATTGGTGTATTGTTTCTACTCAGATGCCTAGTTTTTTGTCTGAATTGAAAAAACAAACAAATTTTAAAAACATGCTGGTGTCTGATGTAATTGCATCCCTGTCCTGAGCTGTGACCATCAGCATGAACCTGAGAGACTGAACAGTGTGGTAAGGGGCTGTACCTATAACTAATACTATTAGTCACCTCGGGGCTGGGGGTGGAAAACAGCCAGATCAGATGTTAGATATTATGAATTCAAAATGCCCAACTGATTGACTCAATTTTTCACTACTTACATAATCAAGGCTCTTGTATAATCAGCATCCTCTCTCTATATAGGGCTTTTTGTCTCCTCTCAAATGTCCCCTTTTAAAGACTACAAATATTAGATACCTGAAGTTATTCCTGTTTGGAGATTTTCCCAACTAAGCCTCTCCAACCATTTTCTACACCTCTCCCTACGTTGACAGATGTGTAACCCCCAAAGATTTTATTTCTAATCAGGGCTGAAATCCATGTTCAATTTTTTAGTAACCAAACATGGGGCTGTTTGTAGTGGCAAACAATGTTTTTCCCAGTCAGTCGTGATTTGATGAACTGAAGTTTTCTACAGACTTTCCCAAGTGCCAGCTGCTTAAGCTAAATAACAATACCAAATGAAATCACATCCCAAACAAAGGAACATCAGGAGGAGGAACAAGATTATTCTGATGTCATGAAGGCTGCCTCATCTGAGGAGGGCATAGGTATATTTGCATAAGCCATTACTAACACAAAGTAAAACAGGAAAAAACACACGAAGACCTGAGATGACACCTGAGATGAAAAATAAATTTAAATTGCATATGAATTTGTTAATTTCTAATCATTCACTATAGGCGGACTCTATTTTTTGCCATTTTCCTGTTTGGTATATAATCTTCTGTAACAAACATGTAGTTTTAAACAGTAATTTTTGGTCTAATAGAATATTTCTATTAGTTAAAAGTATAATAGCTGTGCCCTGGGGTATCATAACCCTACCCTGTCTTTCCCAATGATTGAAGAAAATGGTTTTATACCATCAGCTTTTACTTCCAGTTATAATAGAGTTCTGTTCATCACCAGCAGCCTGCAAGTATAAAGAGTAAAACATTCAATGAATTTGCTCTCATTAAAGGATGTATACCTTCTAATGCTGAGGAAGAGAAAGATATAACTCACAGTTTGAATGGTCCTAGAACAAACTTAACAGCAGCTTGTTAACAATCAAACTGAGGAGTATTACACTGTTTCAGCAGTTGGGAAGAAATTTATTTAGTCTCGCCATTGCACTTTTTGGCCCTATGATATAATCCACCCATCAGAAAGCTTTATCTCAGCTGGAATTCTTATTTTGTTTTCTGAAACCCCAATTCTTTTTTTCAAATATATTTTTATTGATTTCAGAGATGAAGGAAGAGGGAGAAAGAGATAGAAACATCCATGATGAGAGGGAACCATGGATCGGCTGCCTCCTGCACGTCCCACACTGGGGATCAAGTCCAAAACCTGGGCATGTGCCCTTGGCTGGAATAGAACACGGGACCCTTCAGTCCACAGGCTGATGCTCTATCCACTGAGCCAAACCAGCTGGGGCCCCAATTCTGTTTTCTTAATTGATTTTTTTACAGAGAAGAAGGGAGAGAGATAGATAGTTAGAAACATTGGTGAGAGAGAAATAATGATCAGCTGCCTCCTACACACCCCCTACTGAGGATCATGCCTGCAACCAAAGTACATGTCCTTGACTGGAATGGAACCTGGGACCCTTCAGTCTTTGGGCTTATGCTCTATCCACTGAGCAAAACAGTTTAAGGCTGAAACCCCAATTCTTTACTAAATTCTAAGTACCTTTAAAAATTTGAAATGCTCATGGTTGACATTTATTCTTATAGGTAAAATACATAATTACATTCATATTTTAGAAGTATACATTTAAAATTCACACCTTGTTTATAGCATAATTAAAAATGATCATTTTTCCCTCATTAGTTTGGCTTCAACTTGCATATCAGGTTTCATGTTTACTGTCTATCAAAAATTACACTCTTGTGCCACATATCCAAAGAGAGAATGACACCATCAACAAGATACTTGAATTGTTTTCTTCACCATTGGTCATTATGATTCAAAATGCCACTGAAGTTTCTGGGAGATGTATTTCTCATTTTTACTTAATTAATAGGTATAAATGTGCTTGAACCAAAATTTATAAGGAGGGCACATTTTGATATTCTTACAAGTAAAGAAACTGGGTTTTAAAAAAAGGGATGGAGAAAAGGTCACCAAATGATTTATTTTCTACTGATTGACTATAGTATTTTTTATTCCTTTCATTTTTAATGGTATAACTGAGACAACATAAGGTGATTCAAAAATAATTGAACACTTTCAGAAGTGTTTATTCACTAACTAGATTCAATATGAAATTGTACAATGTACCAAGTTGTAGAGTTACTCTTCCAAGTGTCTAGCCATTGGAGAAATACAATTTTAGACTGCATGTTCATATATAACCTGATTCCTGAATAATAAATGTTTGAGAGTGTTCTATTATTTTTGATGACTCTACAATTACTTATTGTGGAAAGCTTGTATGGATACCCTTCAATTAAAGTATAGGCTGCAAAGCCATAAAAAATATTTTAAGTCCTTATAAAAACTTTCTTAAATTATCCATCAACAGATGGGTATTATGTTTAATACATAGTTTCCTTCCATATTTTCAAAACAAATTTGATATCATTAAGGTCAGCTCCCGAACTACTACAAGATAGTCAGGAATACAAATAAAAGCGTGGACAAAAGTAGGTTAATAACAATCTATAATACTAAAAGCGTAATATGCTAATTAGACCAAACATCCTTCCGGACAAAGCCGGGGCTGCAAGGGAAGCCTGGGTCCCGGGTGCCAGAAGGAAGCTGGTGCCGGTAGCCGGGGGAAGGAAGGCCTACTCTTGCACAAATTTTGTGCATCAGGCCTCTAGTAATAAATAATACAATAGTTAAATAATACATGAATAAACTCTGTTTACCTTACAACTGTAAACCCTCCATATATATATGAAACAAAGAAGTCCAATTAGTCTAGTGTGATATTTAAAATCAATAGATAGATGATAGATGATAGATATGTAGATGATAGATAGATGATAGATGATAGATAGATAGATAGATAGATAGATAGATAGATAGATAGATAGATATAGAATGCAGGACTAAGGACTAGACATATAAGGATTAAATACAGGTTGTCAAAGTGTCTCTGAAAACGATCCTGACTGGGTCTATACAAGCTTACCAAATTGGCAGTTTTAACTAAATTGACCAGTCAATTTAATGAAACAGCCATTTAACTCCTTCCCACTGCAATCTGACCAAAACCACCTGTTAAGGGACATGTGGGTAGTTTTATTTTTCTTCTCTTTCCAAAAGTCAATTCTTTTCATTGCTCTATTCACTTGTCTCCTCTGAGCAGCCCTTTACTGATCCATTTGTTTTCTCAATTGTGATTGGAGTTAGGAAATAACTATTTGTTCCCCAGGACACACATTTTCCTGGGATTGAACGAGTTACAGTAATCAACTGAGCTGATGGCTGCCCTGAGCAGAACCATTTGAAGGCCCCCAAGGAGCAGGTTAAACTCCTGAGTGCTCCAAGAATTCTGCATCAGTCTACTCTTTCATAGCTTGCACTCTGCTTCTGAGATAGCATTCTGAAATATTCATTCAGCTACAGTTTCTCCTAGGGCTAGCCAATAAACTGAGCAGGTCAGGCCAACTCATGATTCTTCAAGAAATAGCCACCAATGGAAAGACACAATAGTTTATTGTTCTGGCTGAATGCTTAAGTTTAAAAATATGTGGTGAGAAAGGAAATAAAATTGTGCAATTTTTAATTGAGATGTGATAATTTCGTTTTAATCCTTACTACACTTCTCTAGAGGAAACAGTGTATCCATGACAATCCTCAAGAGAGCATGCAAGAGTCTAGGAGAATCCCTTGCCTTTTTTCCTGGGCATGAGATACCCATTATCTTCCACAAGATGGCAGGCAGTTTACATTTTACTGTTGCTGATCAACAGGAAATAGCTCCACTCTCAAATGATGGTAACCCCAGGTAGCTAGAGTGACATTTGCTTTACATTATGATACACACTAATTAATCATTAGTGATCCCAGAAGTAAGTCTGCTAAAAATGCTTTGCTACAGCTTCTCACAGCATGGGCTTTCAATATTGATACTATTACATGCACATATGTTCAGCCAATACATGTTATTCTCATTCAAGGCTTTAAGTTTTTAAGGTGTTTTAATTAACATTGCCTAGATCAATACATCTTATTTGGAAGGGTAAATGATGAAGCTAGTAAAATAAATACAGAAAGAAAAAGCTGTAAACAAAACTTTAAAAAGCTAAAGGCAACTTTGGAGTTTTCAGTTGGAGGCATCTTTGTCCTCTAGCATTTGTTGACATCTTTAACTTTTTCCCAGGCCCCACCATTACACATTTAACTTTTGTCCTACAGTCATAAAACAGATCACCTCCTGGAGGAATTTAATCTATTCTATCAAGTAACTGGAAATATTTACATTGCCTTCCAACATGATTCCATTCAATAACAAGAAAACTCATTATTATAAGCAACTCCACCCAGGCCTCAGCCACAAACCCATTTGCAGACAATGATCACCAATGTTCTTATTACGTAAGAAGAACCTTCCAGGAAGGTTTACCAACTGCCTGAGCAGCCAAAGCCAACCCAGTTCTCTCCACCACCTGAAGATTACCCAGGACCAAAAAAAAAAAAAAAAAAAAAAAAAAAAAAAAAAATCTGCCTGGATCCACCCAAATAGTGGTAGAAACTCAAGCAGTTAAGTTCATACCTAGTTTGTTCCAATTAAAACTGGTCAGTTCTCCACTTAGGTCAGCTCCACCCACACCTAAGTCTTTTTAACAAATCTTTTGAAAAGTTTCTTTTGCTTCTTCACTAAACTTTATCTTTCCTCTTTTAATAACACTTCCTTCAGTGCTTTTTAAATTTTAATCTGGAAATTTTGATAAAATGCAGATTCTGATTCAGTAGGTATGGAGTAGGAACTGAGATTCTGCATTTCTAGCAAGCTCCCAGGTGATTCCTAGATGCTGCTGGTCCACAGGCCACACTTGAATTAGTCAAGCTTTATAGTTTTTCCATTCATTCAAACTCTATATATCCTGGGGTAAAGAATACTAATAAGAGTTTTCAGACTCCACAGTGTATCTTCTAGACTTTCTTTCATCAATAACTCCTCCTCATCATCTGATTGATAAACCCTCTTTATGATCATGCCCAGATCTCTCTCCCAAGCATTCCATTGCATTCATTGAACATTCTGGAGCCCAGATGATCACCTTTTTTTCCATCATGGTCCCTCTTGTCTTTTTGAAAAATTTCAACCTTCATGTGGATGACTCATTCATGATTGTGGCCTTCACATCCTTTATTTCAATAACCTTCATCCACTTTCTACTTTAGCAATGAACTCAGTGGCCACACCATTACTTTGTTATCACCTGAAATTGTCCTAACCTTGAAATATTAAACCTTAAAATATCCCTCTTATTTGAGTTTCTAATAGACTTCCAGCTGTGCTGTCACTCCCACCCCATTGGACTTTTCACTCACTGGATACCTTCTTATTCTTTTCTCCTAACATCACTTGCTTTCACTTCTATTTCTATCAATGTTAGGAAACTAGAGTCAACCATTTCTACACTACTCAACAATAATCTATTTTCCCTAATTTCATCCTCTTCTGACACTACTGTTCTAAACTCAATCCCGGATGTGCTCACACTATTGTTTCAATCTCCCCCACCTATAAAGATCCTAGTGAACACACACATGCAACTCATCATGCTGATTCCATTACACACTCATGTACACAACCTCTGGCCCACAACACTGCTGGCTGAATCCTTTTTATTTATTTTTCTTATCCTTTTTATGCTTTTCAAACAGTCAAATTATAAAATAATAACATTTTCAGTTCCCATTCCTTTCCACTATAATCTTTCCATATCGTCACTCAACTTTTCCTTGTCTCCTGTTATTTTTGCTTTTTCTTCCAAAGTAAACACCAGCACTTTTATTAGTTTTAAAATATAAATTCCTGTTTTGCTCTTAATTCTACCTTCATGCATTAATTTCCCATTCTTTTAAATTGTCTCTCTCTTCCCTTTGGGTCCTTTCTTTCAGAGAGCAGACACTCTCAAGTTTCTGCACTAATCCCCTCAACCAAAAATGCTCTCCATAATCTTATTTCTTGCAAGCTTGAGATACAAGCCTAACTCCACCTTTTATTCAATAAACTTTAAAGGAATTGACTTTATTCATCATCTTTACTTTTTTGTCAGTATCCCAAAGGGTCTGCCCGTGGTCCTCCATGCTTCTCTCCTTGAATTCCTCTCTTTTGGGGCATTCCCTCAATCTCATTTGTTGTTTTTCCCATATCACTTATCATGTTCTGATTTATGAGAAATTTACTTAATTATTATTTTCATTATGCCCACTTCACCTCACCCCTGTTAGAATGTCAGATCCCTGAAAGAAGGATATTTTGTCTGTTTGTTCACTGATACACACCAAGCATCTGGAATAGTGCCTAGAACAGTGCCTGGAATAGTACATGCTCAACAGACTTTATTAAATAATAACAACTGTATCTAGATCTCTAAACCTAACCTCTCTCTTGATTATACATCTCTATATGATTATGTTAACAACACCTTAAGATTAACATGGCCCAAACTGAAGCCCTTTCCTCTTCCTGCAACAAACTTACTCTTCCAGCAGTGGTTCTTATCATGACATTGCAAGCCCACATGTTTGAAGTCAATTTAACTCCTTTATCTTGCTTTACCACACAGAGCCAATTAGTCATCAAATCCTGTGGCTTCTAACCTCTCCAATAGCTTGCATTGCCCATGCCCTCTCTTTATTCATCCTCACATCCTATTTCTTCCCTTACCTGCAATCTTAACCTTTTGCACTCGGATGTCAAGTGTGACTCGACACGGTTAGCATCGGTAGCAGCTCGTGTGTCGAGTCACACTCGACACGTAGTTTCACCACGGGGGAAAGGGGGATTTTTGTCTATTTTTCCAGTATCTTTTCTTGTTTTCATTAGCATGAAAGGACAAGTAAAATGTAAATGCCATCTCAACTGATGCCACCACCAGGTTAATATTATCTCCTAAAGTTATCCTTTTACCAGGTCTTCATGTGGGTGAATGTTTCAAAAAATATCACACCATGAAAAATTATAGAGATTAAAATTACTCTTTGAATGTATCAATAATTTGAAATATAAAAAAATCCAAATAAATAAGTTTGTATGAAAAGAAACTCCAGTTTTTTATTCTACTGCCGCGCTTTGTAAAATCTGGGGTACTTAAAAAATTAAATCCCGAGTAGAATAAAGGAATTGAGAAAAAAGCAAGCGAGTGCAAAGGGTTAATATTATCTCCTAAAGTTATCCTTTTACCAATATTTTCTCAGCACTATATATCCTACACAATCTTGTCTGACATATTTCCTGAGAAAATGAATCTGATAGCATCACTTCTCTCTTGAAAAGTCTACAAAGGCTGCCTTTTCAACAAGTTTAAGTCTGAGTTCCCCGGCCTGAACTTAAAGTTTCTCTATCATCTGCCTTCAAATCTCCTTTTGCTGTTTCATATCCATTGTATTTTTCACAGTTCTTATGCTCTAGATATTTCTTATCTGAATCATATGTCCAATGAACATAAGATTCTAAGAAAATACAGATGAGAAAAAAAATGGTTACTTGTTTAAAGACAAAATGACAAGACACTAGACCAGTGGTCGGCAAACTGCGGCTCATGAGCCACATGCGGCTCTTTGGCCCCTTGAGTGTGGCTCAGCGTTAGAACCACTTCTTCAAAATAGACTCGCCCAGGCCGAAAACCGACTTCTGCACATGGACCACGAAGTTTCAATCGCACTGTATGTGCGAGCCCACACATGGTATTTTGTGGAAAGGCCACACTCAAGGGGCCAAAGAGCCGCATGTGGCTCGCGAGCTGCAGTTTGCCGACCACTGCACTAGACAAAAAGAGTGGGTTAAAATTATCTTATAATGAGGAATTGAGATCTGAAAAATCACTCAAGACAAAACTCTGATAAAAAAAATCTCTTCTTGAGTGCCTAGATGCGGTTTCCAAAATGGATCCACGAACCATATGCATCAGAATCCTCTGGAGGAGGCATCTGCAGTGAGCACACACCAGAGAGACCTCCCATGCTATGCTTCCTGGCCCATGTGCCAGACCCCAAATCCCAGGCATCTGCAGCCAGTGCACAAAAGAAACCTCCTGCACTGTGTTTCCTCGCCATCACACCTAGACCCAGCATCCTAGGATCCCATGCTGACAAGGCTGCCATAGCGACACAGAGCTTCCTGGTTACCACCCCAACCCCAGACCCAGATCAGCACTGCAGTAGTCACTGGGTGCCACCCAGCAACTGCCCCATCCCTGGCACCAGGTCAATGCTGCCAGTGGAACCCAGAGCCACCTGGTGGTTACCCCACCATGAGCCCCAGGACCATGCTACTGGTGAGACCCAGTGCACCAAGCCATGGATCACAGGACTGTGCTGCAAGTGTGCTGCCAAAGGGTCCTAGGGTGTCACCCTGTGGCGGGTGCCAGGGCCTCACAGCGACCTGCATGCCAGAAAGCTCTGGGTCCTTTCAGGAAGTCACACACCAGAGTAACTGTGCGAGTAACCCTGCCACCCCTGAACATCTGAAACAGAGAAAGGAAGGACCAGATATGTGAGAAAAGGGGGTACAACTCAGAATAGAGGCAATAAAGGTGTGAGACTCAAGGCAGACCCAGCCTCTTGGCTAATGAGTCTTGGACCACTGGACTACGAGGGGCTTCAACCAATTGAACCCCAAGCAGAATGGGAGACAAATAAATAATCTGCAAAGGAAAGAAAAGGAAGAATCACCAGGAAAGAAACTAAACAAAATGGAAGCAAGCAATATGAGAAATAATTCATAGTAGTGGTTATAAAGATGCTCAACCATCTGGATGGGAAATTCACCAGCATATGTAAGAATCAAAAGGAAATGAGGAATGATATAGCTTCAATAAAGAACACAATGGAAAGGTTTCAACATTAGATAAGAGGCAGAGGACCAAATCGGCAAATTAGAAGACAGGATAGAAAACACCCAAGCTGAACAGTGAATGGGAAAAAAAAAATAAAAAGCAAGAGGAGATTTTAAGGGAGCTTCAGGAAAACATAAAACAAAGCAACATACACATAATAGGGCTGCCAGAAGGACAAGAAGAGGAGCAAGGATTAGAAAACCTATTTGAAGAAATAATGACAGAAAACTTCCCTGACTTGGGAAGAAAAAAGTCACACAAGCACAGAGAGTCCCAAACAAGATGAACCCAAAAAGACCCATATCAAGACATGATGGAATTACAATGGCAAACATTAATGACAAATAAAGAATCTTAAGGGCTGCAAGAAAGAGACAGAAAGTTACCTACAAGGGGATCTCCCATTAGATTATCAACTGATTTCTCAACAGAAACACATCAGGCCAGAAGGGAATGGAATGAAATATACAAAGTGATGCAAAGCAAGGGACTGAATCCAAGAATACGTTATCCAGCAAGGCTTTCATTCAAAATTGATGGTTAAATCAGGAGCTTCCCATACAAAAAAGACTAAGGGAGTTTATTACCACCAAGTCAGCAATGCAAGAAATGCTAAAGGGACTGTTGTTAAAAGAAGAAATAAAAAGGGCAGAAGGAAAACAGGAAGCAAGAATTAAAATGGCAACAAACAAGTACCTATCCTATATAATAAAGAGGTAATATGCAAATTGACCATTACACCAACACACAAGATAGCCGCCCCCATGTGGTCAAAGATGGCTGCCCCCATGTGGACACAAGATGGCCACCACAAAATGGCTGGCAGGGAAGGGCAGTTGTGGGTGATCAGGCCAGCAGGGGAGGGCAGTTGGGAGGGACCAAGACTGAAAGGGAGAGTAGTTGGGGGTGAACAGGCCTGCAGGGGAGGGCAGTTAGGGGTGACTGGTCCAGCAGAGGAGGGCAGTTGGGGACAACCAGGCCTGCAGGGGAGGACAGTTGGGGGGACCCAGGCCTGCAGGGGAGGGCAGCTGGGGGGAAGCAGGCCTGCAGGGGAGGGCAGATGTGGGGGACCAGGCCTGCAGGGGAGGACAGTTGGGGGGACCCAGGCCTGCAGGGGAGGGCAGCTGGAGGGAAGCAGGCCTGCAGGGGAGGGCAGATGTGGGGGACCAGGCCTGCAGGGGGGACAGTTGGAGGCAACCAGCCCTGCAGGGGAGAGCCGTTGGGGGTGACGAGGCCAGCAGGGGAGGGTAGTTGGGGGTTACCAGGCCAGCAGGGGAGAGCTGTTGGGGGTGACGGGGCCAGCAGGGGAGGGTAGTTGGGGGTTACCAGGCCAGCAGGGGAGGGCAGTTGGGGGCAACCGGGCCTGCAGGGGAGGGCCATTGGAGGTAATTGGGTTGACAGGGGAGCAGTTAGGCATTGATCAGGCTGGCAGGGGAGTGATCAGGCATGGAGGCAGGTGAGCGTTTGGGAGCCAGCAGTCCCAGGTTGTTAGAGGTATCAGGCCTAATCTGGCAGTCAGACATCCCCAGAGGGGTCCCAAATTGGAGAGGGTGCAGGCTGGGCTGAGGGACAGCCCCCCTCCCCAGCGCACGAATTTCATGCACCAGGCCTCTAGTCTATAATAATAAAAGCATAATATGCTAATTAGGCTGGACAGCCAAATGACTTTCCAGACATTCTTCCTGATGAAGCTGCAGCAGCAGGGGCCCAGACAGAGGTGGTTAGGGGCGATCAGGCAGGCAGGAAGTGTGGTTAGAGATGATCAGGCAGGCATGCAGAGCAGTTAGGGGAGATCAGGCAGGCAGGCGAGTGGTTAGGTTTGATCAGGCAGGCAGGCAGAGTGGTTAGGGGCAATCAAGCAGGGAGGCAGGCCAGTGGTTAGGAGCCAGTGGTCCTGGATTGCAAAAGGGATGTCCGACTGCTGGTTTAAGCCCGATCCTGTAGGAATCCCGACAGGCAGTCGGACATCCCCTGAGGGGTCCTGGATTGCAAGAGGGTGCAGGCTGGTCTGAGGGACCACCCCTTCCCCCCTCCCCATGCACGCATTTCATGCAATGGGCCTCTAGTCAATAATAACCTTAAATTTAAATGGATTAAATGTTAAAATCAAAAGACATAGGGTGGCTGAATGGATAAGAAAACATGACCCGTATATATGCTATCTACAAGAGACCCACCTCAAAACAAGAGACTCACACAGACTGAAAGTGAGGTGATGGAAAAATATATTTTAGGCAAATGGAAATGAAAAAGAAAAGCAGGGGTAGCAATACTTATATCTGACAAAATAGACCTCAAAGTAAAGGCCATAGCAAGAGATAGGGAAAGCTACTTCATAATACTAAAGGGATTGACACAAAAAGAGAATATAACTCTGGTAAACATATATGAACCCAATATAGGAGCACCAAAATACATTTAAAAAATTTCTGGAAGATATCAGGGAGAGATCAACAGCAATACAATCATAGTAGGGGACTTTACTATCCCATTGACATCACTGAATAAACCTTCTAGACAAAAAAAAAAATTAAAAAAAATCAAAGAAACATCAAGCCTAAACGACTCACTAGAGCAGATGAAATTGACATCTTCAGAGCATTTCACCCCAAAGCCAAGGAATATACATTCTTCTCAATTGTACATGGAAAATTTTCAAAGATAGACCACATTTTAGGACACAGGCTAAGGCTCTTCAAATTCAAGAAGATTGAAATCATACCAAGCATCTTCTCAGATGACAATGGCATAAAATTAGAAATCAACTATAATAAAAACAATCAAACACTTGGAAGCTAAATAACATGCTATTAAACAATGACTGGGTTACCAAAGAGATCAATAAAGAAATAAAAAGCATCCTGGAAACAAATGACAATGAAAACACAACAATCCAAAATCTATGGGACACAGTGAAAGCAGTCCAGAGAGGGAAGTTCATAGCACTACAGGCTTACTTCAACGAAAAAAAAGAAGAAAAACTGGCAATAAATTACCTTATGCCACAATTTAAAGAATTAGAAAGAACAAGAAAATCCCAGAGTAAGTTGAAGGAAGGAAATAATAAAGATCAGAGAGGAAATAAATGATATAGAGACCAAAAAGTAATACAAAATATCAATAGAACCAAGAGCTGGTTCTTTGAAAGAGTAAACAAGATTAATGAACCTCCACCCAGGCTGAACAAGAAGCAAAGAGAGAGGACCCAAATAAACAAAATCAGAAATGAAAAAGGTGAAATAACAACCAACCCCACAGAAACACAAAGGATTTTAAAAAATACTACAAACAGCTTTACTCCAACAACCTGAACAACCTAGATGAAAGGGACATATTCCTAGGAAAATATAATCTTCCAAAACTCAATCAGGAAGAATCAGAAAATCAGAATAGGCTGATAACTACTGAGGAAAATAATGAAGTAATCAATAAACTCCCAGCAAACAAAAGCCCTGGTCCAGAGGGGCTTCACAGGAGTTTTACAAAATATTCAAAGAAGAACTAAAAACCTACCTTCAGACTATTCCAAAAATTCAAGAGGAAGGCACACTTCCAAGCTCTTTCTATGAAGCCAGCATTACCCTAATCCCCAAACCAGATAAGGACACTATAAAGAAACAGAATTACAGGCCAATATCCCTGATGAACATAGATGCCAAAATCCTCAACAAAATATTAGCAAATCGAATACAACAATACTTTAAAAAGATCATACACTATGACCAAGTGGGATGTATTCTGGGGGTGCAAGGCTGGTACAATATCTGCAAATCAATAAATGTGATACATCACATTAACTTAAAACACAAAAATCAGGTGATAATATCAATTGATGCAGAAAAAGCATTCAACAAAATCCAACACGTTTTCTTGATAAAAACTCTCAGCAAACTGAGAATAGAGGGATCATATCTCAACATAATAAAAGCTTTTTTTTTAGTTCTTGAATACATTTTCTTTTTTTATTGTTTAAAGTATTACAAATAGTAGTACATATGTCTCATTTTTTTAAAATAAAAGCTTTATATGGCAAACCTACAGCAAACATCTTACTTAACTAGAGGCCTGGCACACGGAATTTGTGCACAGGTATGGTTCCTAGGCCTGGCCTGCAAACAGGGCCATCTTCCCCGGCTCCTGCTCCCCACTGCCACCTACCCCTGGTTCCCCGTTTCCCCATCCAGCAATCAGAGCCTGCCGGCCAGGGGAAGAAACCGGGAGATTGGCTATTCCTGCCCCTCCACCACCCGTTGCCCTCTGTCTGTGGGGCAACCAGTGGGGCAGAGGCCTTGGCCTGGCACCACCAGCCTCTGCTGCCACCCACCCTGGTTTCCCATTCCTCATCAGGTGATTGGAGTCTGCCAGCCAGGGGGAGGAACCGAGAGCTTGGCCAGCAGGGCCTGATCAGGCAATCAGGGCCTGCAGGCTGGGGGCAGCTCCTGAGTTGAGCATCTGTCCCCTGGTGGTCAATGTGCATCATAGCAACTGGTTGTTCCACTGTCTGGTCAATTTGCATATTACACTTTTATATATATAAATGAGCAAAAACTAAAACCATTTTCCTGAAGAACAGGAACAAGACAGGGATGCCCATTTTCAACACTCCTGTTTGACATAGTACTAGGAGTGCTAGCCATAGCAATCAGACAAGAAGAAGAAATAAAAGGCATCTGAATTGGAAAAGAAGAAGTAAAACTGACATTATTAACTGATGACATGGTATTGTAAATAGGAAACCCTAATGACTCCGTAAAAAATTACTTGATTTAATAAATGAATTTGGTAATGGTAGCAGGATACAAAATTAATACCCAGAATTCTATGGCATTTTTATACACCAATAATGAATTCAAAAATAACTTAAAAAAATCCCATTTCCCATTGCAACAAAAAATTTAAGATACCTAGGAATAAACTTATCTAAGGAGATAAAAGACCTCTACTCAGAAAACTACAGGACACTGAAAAAAGAGATAGAGGAAGACTTAAACAAATGGAAGAATATACTGTGTTCATGGATTGGTAGAATCAACATCATTAAAATGTTCATACTACCCAAAGCAATCTATAGATTCAACTCAATCCCCATTAAAATACCAATGGAATATTTCACAGACCTAGAACAAACTCTCCAAAAATTTATATGGAATAAAAAAAAAAGACCCCAAATAACCGCAGCAATCCTTAGAAAGAAGACCAAAGTTAGAGGGATCATAATACCAGATATCAAGTTATACTACAAAGTCACGGTTCTCAAAACTGCCTGGTACTGGCACAAGAACAAATAGACCAATTGAACAGAACAGAGAACCCAGAAATCAACCCAAACCATTGTGCTCAATTAATATTTGACAAAGGAGGCAAGAGCATACAATGGAGTTAAGACAGTCTCTTTAATAAATAGTGTTGGGAAAATTGGACAGATATATGCAAAAAAAATTAAAACTTGACCACCAACTTACATCATACACAAAAATAAACTCAAAATGGATAAAGGACTTAAACATAAGATGATAAACCATAAAAATCTTAGAAGAATCCATAGGCAGCAAAATATCAGATGTAGCTCATAGCAATATGTTTACTGACACATCTCCTAGGACAATGGAAACTAAGGAAAAAATAAACAAATGGGACTACATTAAAAAAAAATGTTTCTGCACAAGTAAAGAAGCCATCAACAAAATAAGAAAGCCCACTACATGGGAGAACATATTTACCAACGTGACATCTGATAAGAGTTTAATCTTCAAAATTTATAGGAAACTCATACAACTTAACAAAAGGAAGATAATCCAATCAAAATATGGGCAAAGGACCTAAATAGACACTTTTCAAAAGAGGACATACAGAAGGCCAAGAGACACATGAAAACGTGCTCAAAGTCACTAATTATCTGAAAGATGCGAATCAAAACAACAATGAGGTACCTCCTCACACCTGTCAGAATGGCTATCATCAACAAATAACAAGTGCTGGCGAGGATGTGGAAAAAAGGGAACCTTTGTACATTCCTGGTGGTATTGCAGACTGGTTCAGCCTCTGTGAAAACAGAATGCAATTTCTTCAGAAAATAAAAATGGAACTCCCATTTGACCCAGTAATCCCACTTCTTGGAATATATCCAAAGAAATCAGAAACACCAATCAGAAAGAATATATGTACCCCTTTGTTCATAGCAGTGCAATTTACAATAGCTAAGATCTGGAAACAGCCTAAGTGCCCATCAGCAGATGAGTGGATTAAAAACAGTGGTATATTTACACAATGGAATACTACACTGCTGTAGAAAAGAAAGAACTCTTACTATTTACAACAGCATGGATGGACCTGGATAGTATTATGCTAAGTGAAATAAACCTGTCAGAGAATAAGATTCACATGATCTCACTCATTTGTGGAATATAATGGACAACATAAACTGATGAACAAAAATAGATCCCAAGATATAGAATCTTTAAACAGACCATCAAACCTCAGAAGGAAGACAGGGGAAGGTGGGCGGGTTGGGGGGAGTGTTGATGGGGTAAGAGATCAACCAAAGAACTTATATGCATATAAGCATAACTGATGGACACAGACAATAAGGGGTGGTGAAGGCAGGGATTGGGGGGCATGGGTAGGGGCAGGCTGGGAGAAGACAATGAAGAGAAAAGGGGACATATATAATACTTTCAACAATGAAGAATCAATTAATTTTAAAAAAGAAAAAAAATCCTCTGGAGGCTGGCCCTGGTATCTCTCAGAAGACTCACATACATATTCAAGGTTGAGAAAAGCTGACTTAGGAAATAAAATAGACATTTTCTATTTTTGTAGGGGATAGAAGGAAATACTTGTTTTTTTATTACCAGTGGGTAGCATGGAAAGGACACAGGATTAAGAATCAGGAAAGCTGATTGCTTTTCTTAGCTTTGATTCTCACTTGCCTATGTCCTTGGACAAATCATTTACCACCATATGCAAATACATGGGCTGGAAGAGATGATCTCACAGGACATTTGCCTTCATAGAAGTTAATTTTTCCATTGGAGCCATGCCTCATCACTGCACATCCTATAATTGCCTGCTACCATACTGAAAAGCATTCACTCTGACCAAGAGCTGTGAGTTAGGAAATGGCTAAGAAAGTTACTCAAAAGTCACCTTTTCAGTAAGGCCTCCCTTGTGAACCTTATTTATACATATAAAGAGGTAATATGCTAATTTGTCCATGGCGGTGTCCCCATAATGACCAATTTGCATATTGATGCGTGTGCAGCAGGGCGTCGGGCGGCTGGAGCCAAGTTCCCAGGGGTCTGAGGAGACTGCCTGACAGGAGCCCAGACTGCAAAGAAGGAAGAGGAAGCGGCCAGGGGAGCTCTTCCAATCCCCCTGCACAAACACCCTACCCAGCCCCCACATCCCGGGGGAACGGGGAGGCTGACTGGATGGGGAGAAGACCCAGCCTCAGGGGTAGCTGCAGCCCGCACTTCCGACTCCCAATCCCTTCCCCCACCACCCCTGCCAGGGGCGCCCACAACAATAGCATGCTGGTGACTACCCGTCAGCACCCCCAGCGCCCACTGGGGCTGGGCACACCTCTCCTCCCTACAACTCCAGACCCGGGTGGTGGCAGACCTGAGCAGTCCCCCAGGGTCAGACCCTTCCCCACCCCACGACAGCAGCAAGCCATCTCAGCAGAGGAAGCGTGCTGAACCTCGCTGGGGGCATGGCTAAACCCGTCCTCCTAGCCTGCCTGGCTCCACCCTGGCCCGGCCTCCACCCTGCTTCAGGAGATTGGAGCCCTGCCCTGAGCAGGTACAGCTGTGAAACAGCCACATACAATTTAAAGAATGGCGCCAAGCGGGAAGGTTTGACAGTTACTTCCCCTTTGGCCTAGCTGCCCCACTAACGCCCCCCTAATGCCCCGCCCCCCGCCAGCACTGCCAGGGACAACCACTGCTACAGGGCTGCTGGCCAGAGCCTGCCCCTCCAAGGCCTGCAGAACCCTCTGCAAAGCTTCCATAGCTACAGTCCAGGGAAACAATCATGCCCTCCTCCCCTAATCAGCACCTGCTACCTGAGAGGGTACCCGTGGGCTTAAAAATAACAATCCCTTCCCATTTAGACATCACTTACTTGATGAAACATTTCTAGGTTTATTAGCTCAGAACCTCCTCATGACAACCCAGTGAGGTAGGCAGAGAAGAGATTACAATTCCCATGGTATATGCGTGTGTATTCAGAAATGAAGCTCAGAGAGGAAAAGTGTCAAGCCCAGTGGTTCCCAAGGTGCAGCACACGCCCCATGGGGAGGGGGCAATTTGATTTTAAATGGGGGCAATTCGAGAATGAGTTAACTGAATTTTTTGCATTTTTTATGGTTCTAGGGGGCCTCATCTACAGCGTATCCTACATAATAAAAGGCTAATATGCAAATGACCGAATGGTGGAATGGCCAGTCACTATGATGCACACTGACCACTAGGGGGCAGACACCCAATGCAGGAGCTGCCCCCTGGTGGTCAGTGCACTCCCATAGGGGGAGCGCCGCTCAGCCAGAAGCTGGGCTCATGGCTGGCCAGCACAGCGGCAGAGGTGGGAGCCTCTCCTGCCTCCATGGCAATGCTAAGGATGTCTGACTGACGGCTTAGGCCCACTAAGCTGTCAGTTGTACATCCCCCCAGGGCTCCCAGACTTCAAGAGGCAGTCTTGAATTAAGTGCCAACCAGGCTGAGGGATGCCCACCCCCCCAAGTGCACAAATTTTGTGCACTCGGCCTCTAGTTTAAAATAACAAGCCCCTGCATGTCATTCTTCTTGACTAATTTATTTTTCTCCATTGCACTTACTATGTATTTCAGTTAGTTATCTTGCTTACTGTCTATATTCCCCTACTGTACTGTAAGCTCCATGAGAGCAAAGGTTACATCTACTCAGTTTTGTTTTCTATGTTATGTGGAATCTAAATATGACTGGCTTATAACAAAGTATAACCTTTATATAAGCTTTTCCTTATTTCCTTGGTTCTCACTCTCAGCTTCCCTTCCCTTTCTCCTCCTCCTCCTCCTCCTCCTCCTCCTCCTCCTCCTCCTTTCTCTCTCTCTCTCTCCTCTCTCTCTCCTTTCATTGTTATGTATCCTGACCACTTCATTACCATTTACACTTGTGACAAGCAAGAAGAAATTGTGTACATATGGATAATGGAGGATAATTTCTTTTTAACTTCTCAGTTTGTTTCAATGAATCTCAGAGGAAGGAAAATCTCATCCAAAGAAGTTTTGGAGAAAATATATTCCACATCTGAGAATTTCAGCAGAGTTTTTGTTTGTTTGGACTAAGGATACCCTGACCTCTGAACTTAAGTTTAGGGAATAATGCTGATGACCTTTGTAAAACCAGCACCACTAATCCACTTATATCACAGACAAACAAACAAGAAAAAACATTTACTTCAAGCAAAATAGCAGACAATGGTCTGAAAATATGGATTTCCTTGAATATGAGCCTACAGTTTATTCAGACTACATTTTGCTTTCCTCTGAGAGAGGCTCATCCACAGGGTTATCTTTAAGCAAATTTATAAGGTAGATTATATTTTTTTGTGGCTCCACCCTACAGGGATCTTTTCCATTTCCTCTTATCCCACAGTTGACCACTCAAGTATTCTACCCTCTATCCCCCCACTCATGTGGCATTAGCCATCTTGTCTCCACAGAATCCCTTCAGACTCTAAGCTCCCACCTAGCTCAGTAAATCAAGAAATCTGGGTCACCATGTTAATAGAAATAGTAAAACATATTTTGGCCACCTTGGGCCCCCTACAAAAAAAGATAATGCTCCCTCCTTTGCTATTGACCTGTTGCTGATGCTAAGGATGGGGATTTTGAGCCTGGGGTTGTGGAAAGTGATATTTTCGGATAGATGGGTTTTCTGTGTCCCTCCAGCACAGCCATGGAGGCAGTTGCCCACTCTGACAAAAAGAAGGTGGAAGCATTTTTATAAGTCTTGAAATCAAATTCAGTGCTCAAAGATTCTGATGCCATTTAGCCAAATACAGGCTTTTCTGGGATGGATTAAGCAAACTTTGTGAGCCAGTAGAAAAGTCCCAGGGCATGGCAGGGTACTCTGTAAATATGTGATTTAAAAAGCCACAACCTAAGTCTAATGGAAGGCTGAGCCTTTACATAAATATTGGCTGATACAGTGAGCATAAAGCAACAGGTAATGATGTGGTTTCAAACTGTAGAAGGGCCAAAGAAAAATACAGATTTATATTTTCATCTAAAATGAATTGAACACTATCCTTTCTCTCTCTTGGATCCCAAGCCAATTTCAGGTTTCTCGGGACTGAACCAAGATATATAGTAAAACAAGTTTAGTGTAAGCAAAGAGCATCTCAGCCTCTCAGCTTCCCAGGAGATTCTCCTGTTAAGAGCTTAGCAGTAAGTAAATGTTTTAAAAAGGGGAGACCATGTGGCTGGTCAATTTTTACTCTGTTAGCTGAGGAGTTAGCTTTTACCCTTTGTTTAAATTACATTTTGGAGAAGATGTAAGTCACTAAAAGGCAGAGTGGGGAAACTCATAACCCTCCATTCATGAATACTGATGAGAAAAAGACAGCTGATATGAACCTTATGTATTCTTAGATTTTATGGTCTCTCTGTTTCCCTGTCCCTTACCCAGTTGGGCTGGTTAAAAAATAGTTTAACAAATAATTATTAAGTGCCAACTAGGTGTCAGGCACTTTGCTAGATGATATTTGTTCCATCCATCCAACAAATATTTATTATCTACAATAGCAAGGCCATATATTATGTGCTAGACAAAGCAAGATGGTCCCTATTCTTCATGTAGATTATAACCAAATAGTGGATAATTCTGCTGAAAAATTTGACTAAATATAAAAAATAAATTAGCCCTACCTGGTTTGTCTCAGTGGATAGTGTTGCCATGCAGACTGAAGGGTCCCAGGTTTTGTTCCAATCAAGAGCACATGCCTGGGTTGCAGGTTAGATCCCCAGTAGGGGCATGCAGGAGGCAGCCAATCAATGATTCTCTCTGATCATTGATGTTTCTATCTCTGTCTCCCTCTCCCTTCCTCTCTGAAATGTATATATATATATATATATATGTATGTGTATATATATATATATATATGTATGTGTATATATATATATGTGTGTATGTGTATATGTATATATATATATATATATATATATATATATATATATATATATATATATACTAGAGGCCCAGTGCATGATTAAATCATGCACGTGTAGGGTCCCCTAGGCCTAACCTGCCATCCAGGCCATATCCACTGCCCCGCAAAGCCTAGCATGCTCCGCGGACACTGCTAGCAGCCTGCTCCCAGCTTTTGATGGCAGGGGGTCCGTGGGTGCTGGAGCGGACACACAGCTCCCCACTTTCGATCGCGAGGGAGCTGGCTGTCTGTCCGCTGGTGCACCAGGCCTTTCGAAAGCCTCCAGCGTGGCGGAGGCTTTCGAAAGGCCTGGTGCCAGAGTGGACAGACAGCCAGCTCCCCCACTTTCGCTCCCCGCTTTTGATGGTCTGCAGCAGGACGTGGGCTCGCTGCCCCAGAGGCCCCTTCTGTGCCGCAGCACAGCCATGGCGCAGACACTGAGCTCGTGCCGCCGTTGGCGATGCTAGCTCAGCGTCCTGCCAGCCCAATCAGCCACCCTGGCCACCCCAAGTCCCACCCCCTGTGCCTCCCGCTGGCCCAATCGTGGGCATAGCGGAGTAATGGTAATTTACATATTACCCTTTTATTATTATGTAGGATATATGTGTGTGTGTGTGTGTATATATATATATATATATATATATATGTATATATATATATGTATATATATATATATATATGTATATCTTATCTAATAAAGAGGGAATATGCAAATTGACCATCATGCCATCACAAAGATGGCTGCATCTACAGCAGAGGCTGAGTTCCTGTAACGAGCCTTAATGAGCAATCAGCAGGGACCTGAGGCTACAGGGAACTGAGGCTGCATGGTGCTGGGCTGGGGCAGAGGACCTGAGGCTGCGCTCCCTGCCCAGTGGGGTTTGACAGGGGACCTCAGGCTGCACCCCCTGCCCCGGTGCCAGGCCGGGGGAATTCAGGCCCTGCCCCCTGCCTGGCAGGGCTTGATGGGGGACCTCAAGTCGTGCTTCCGAGCATGGCTCTGGGCCAGGAGACCTGAGGCCACACCCCCCACCCAGCAGGGCTTGACAGGAGACCTCAAGGTGCAACTCCCGCCCTGGTGTTGGGCTGGGCCACCTCAAGCTACTCCCCCCACCTGGGGCCGGGAGACCTCAGGCCGCACCCCCCACCCAGCAGGGCTTGACGGGGGACCTGAGGCTGTGCCCACTTCCTGGTGCTTAGCCGGGAAACCTGAGGCTGCACCCCCAACCCGGCAGGGCTAGATGGGGGATCTCAGACCACATCCCTCACCTGGAAGGGCTTGATGGGGGCTCTCGGTCTGCATCCTCCACCCAGTGGGGCTTGACAGGGAACCTCAAGGCACACCCCCTGTCCCGGTTTGGGCTGGGGACCTCAGGTTGCATCCCCCGCCCCAGCGCCAGGCCGGGGGACCTCAGGCCATGCCCTGGCCCAGCAGGGCTTGATGGGGGACCTGAAGGTGCACTGGGAGACCTGAGGCTGCTCCCCCACCCAGCATGTGCCAGGGGACCTGAGGCTGTGCTCCCTGCCTGGAGCCAGACTGGGGGACCTTAGGCGGTGCGCTCCACCCAGTGGGGCTTGATGGGGGACCTGAGGCTGTGCCCCCCTCCCTTCAGGGTCTGATGGGAGCAGTGAGGCTGCACCCCCCACCTGGCGGGGCTTGATGGGGGACCTGAGGCTGCAGCCCCTGCCCAACAGGGCTTGACAAGAATGGGGCCTGCTGGGTCTGGATCTCATCCAATGGGGGTGGAGCTGGCTGGGTCTGGGTCTCACATGATTTTGAGGTGCCACAGGTGGGTGGGGACTTGACTCTGGGTCCCGCTTCATGCCCCAGACTCTGACAGGAGGAAGATTTTCATATACATTTTACTAATTTTCTTTCATCTCTGACATTTCTATTATATAGAAAGGGCAAATAACAATATTAAAATATTTCATCTAATTAATCCCCTTTTAATGTGCACAAATTTTGTGTACTGGGCCACTCGTATAGTAACTCATACCTTCCTCCAGACCAAAAAAAAAAAAAAAAAAAAAAGGCTAAAGGAGTAAAGGAGTACATTACCACCAAGACAGCATTACAAGAAATGCTAAAGGGATTGCTGTAATGAGAAGAAGAAACAGAGAGAGAAACTTAGCCATACAAAATTAAAATGGCAATACATAAGTACCTATCAATAATAACCCTAAATGTAAATGGATTAAATGCCCCAATCAAAAGGCATAGGGTAGCTGAGTGGATAAAAAGTGACCCAACTATATGCTGTCTACAAGAGACCCACCTCAAAACAAAAGACACACAGAGGATGAAAGTGAAGGGATGGAAAAAAAATTTTCATGAAAATGGAAAAGAAAAGAAGAAGTTGGAGTAGCAATATCATATCTGAAAAAATAGACTTTAAACTGAAGGCCATCACAAGAGACAACAAAGATCACTAATAATACTAAAGGGATCCACCCAACAAGAGGTTATAACACTGGTAAACATATATGCACCCAATATAGGAGCACCTAAATATATTTTAAAAATATCTTCTAGAGGACTTTAATGGAGAGATTGACAACAATACAGTCATAGTTGGGGACTTTAACACCCCTATGACTTCACTGGATAGATCTTCCAAAAAGTTTTATTTAATAAGGAAACAGAGACTATAAAGGACACACTGGATCAGATGGATTTAATTGACATTTGTAGAACATATCACCCCAACACAGAAGAATGTACATTCTTCTCCAATGCATATGGATCATTCACAAAGATAGACCACATCTTAGGACAGAAAACAAGTCTCTACAAGTTCAAGAAGATTGAAATCATATCAAACATCTTCTAAGATCACAGTGGAATGAAATCAGAAATCAACTACAGTAAAGACACCGAAAAACATTCAAACACATGGAGGCTAAATAGCATGTTATTAAACAATGAGTGGGTTACCAATGAGATCAAGAAAGAAATAAAAACTTCCTGGAAACAAATGAAAATGAACACACAACAACCCAAAATCCATGGGACATGGCAAAAGCAGTCTTGAGAGGGAAATTCATAGCACTAAAGGCATACTTCAAAAAAACAAGAAAAATCAGCAATAAACTATATAACCTTATAACTTAAAGAACTAGAAAGAGAATAACAAGAAAAACCCAGAGTAAGGAAAAGAAAGGAAATAATAAAGATTAGAGCAGAAATAAATAACAGAGACTAAGAAAAAAAATACAAAAAATAAATGAAACCAAGAACTGGTTCTTTGAGAGGATAAACAAAATTGATAAACCATTAGCCAGACTCATCAAGAAACAAAGAGAGTGGACACAGATAAATAAAATCAGAAATGAAAATGGAGAAGGAACCACTAACACCACAGAAATACAAAGGATTGTAAGAAAATACTATGAAAAACTATATGCCAACAAGCTGGACAATGTGGATGAAATAGACAAATTCCTAGAAACATGTAATCTCCCAAAACTGAATAAAGAGGAATAAGATAACTTGAATAGTCCAATAACAAATGATGAAATAAAAGCAGTAATAAAAAAAAAAAACAACTCCCACCAAACAAAAGCCCAGGTCCAGATGGCTTCACAGGGGAGTTTTACTAAACATTGAAAGAAGAACTAACACCTATACTCCTCAAACTATTTAAGAAAATCCAAGAGGAAGGAACGCTTCCAAACTCTTTTTCTGAGGCCAGTAATATCCTAATTCCAAAACCAGAAAAAGACATTACAAAAAGAATTACAGGAAAATATCCCTGATGAACATAGATGCTAAAGTACTCAACAAAACATTAGCAAATCACATCCAGCATTATATTAAAAAGATCATACACCATGATCAAATGGGATTTGTTCCAGGGATGCAAGGCTGGTACAATATTCACAAATCAATAAATGTGATATGTCACATAAACAAATCGAAAGACAAAAATCACATGATCATATCAATAGACACAGAGAAAGCCTTTGACAAAATCCAACACCCATTTTTGATAAAAAACAAACAAAACTCTCAGCAAAGTGGAAATAGAGGGAGCATATCTCAACATGACAAAGGACATACATGATAGACATACAGCCAACATCATACTTAATGGGCAAAAACTAAAACCATTTCCCCTAAGAACAGGAACAAAACAGGGATCCCCACTTTCATCAATCCTGTTCAATACAGTACTTGAAGTACTAACCATAGCTATAAGAGAAGAAGAAGAAATAAAAGACATCCAAATTGGAAAAGAAGTAAAACTGTCATTATTCACAGATGACATGTTACTGTACATAGAAAACCCTAAAGACTCCAACAACAAACTACTAGATTTAATAAATAAAGTTGGCAATGTAGCAGGATACAAAATTAACACCCAGAATTCTGTTTTTTTTTTATATATATACCAACTAGAGTCTCAATGAACAAAATTCGTGCAAGGGCAGGCCTTTGGAGACCCCGCTGCCTCGGCCCTCACAACCCTGGCCACCTCGGCAGCTGTCTAGCAGCCCTGGCTTCCTCGGCTGCTGCCTCACAGTCCTGGCCGCTTGGCTGCCTCTTGGCCCTCGCAGACCTGGATGCCTTTTGGCCCTCGCAGCCCTGACTGCTTCGCTGCCCCAGCTGTCGAGCCACCCCACAGCACCACACTCCAGCCCACTGGTCAGTCTGGAAGGTCGTTCTAGAAGGTCATTCTGGAAGGTCGTGCCGCAGTCCAGTCAAATTAGCATTTAGCTCTTAATTATATAGGATAATGAACTCACAGAAAGAGAAACTAAAAAAAAAAACAAAACCCATTTACCATTGCAACAAAAAAATTAAAATAATTAGGAATAAACTTAAATAAGGATATAGAAGACCTATACTCAGAAAACTACAGGACGTTGAAAAAAGAGATAGAGGAAGACAAAAACAAATGGAAGAATATACTATGTTTATGGATTGGTAGAATCAACATCATTAAAATGTCCATACTACCCAAAGCAATCTATAGGTTCAGTGCAATCCCCATTAAGATACCAATGGCATATTTTACAGACCTATAACAAACTTTCCAAAAATTCACATGGAATAAAAAAAGACCCCAAATAGCTGCAGCAATCCTAAGAAGAACAAAGTTGGAGGGGTCACAATACCAGATATCAAGCTACATTACAAAGCCACTGTTCTCAAAACTGCCTGGTACCGCCACAAGACCAGACATATAGACCAATAGAACAGAACATAAAACCCAGAAATCAACCAAAACCACTATGCTCAATTAATATTTGACAAAGGAGGCAAGAGCATATAATGGAGTCAATACAGTCTCTTTAATAAATGCTGTTAGGAAAATTGGACAGATACATGTAAAAAAATGAAACTAGACCACCAACTTACACCACACACAAAAATAAACACAAAATGGATAAAGGACTTAAATGTAAGACTGGGGAACCATAAAAAGCTTAGAAGATTCCATAGGCAGCAAAATATCAGACATACGTCATAGCAATATCTTCACGATACAGCTCCTAGGACAATGGAAACTAAGAAGAAAATAAACAAATGGGACTATATTAAAATAAAATGCTTCTACACAGCAAAAGAAACCATCAACAAAACAACAAGAAAGCCCACTGCATGGAAGAACATATTTGCCAATGTTATCTCCAATAAGGGTTTAATATCCAGAATTTACAGGGAACTCATACAACTTAACAAAAAGAAGATAAACAATCCAATCAAAAAATGGTCAAAGGATGTAAATAGACACTTTTCAAAAGAGGATATACAGAAGGCCAAGATACATATGAAAATATGCTCAAAGTCACTAATCATCCGAGAGATGCAAATCAAAACGACAATGTGGTACCATCTCTCCTGTGAGAATGGCTATCATCAACAAATCAAAGAACAAGTGCTGGCAAGGATGCAGAGAAAAAGGAACCCTCCTGCATTGCTGGTGGTAATGCAGACTGGTGCAGTCCCTGTGAAAAACAGTATGGAGTTTCCTCAAAAAATTAAAAACGGAACTCCCATTTGACCCAGTAATCCTACTTCTAGGAATATATCCCAAGAAATCAGAAACACCAATCAGAAAGAACATATGCACCCCTATATTCATAGCAGTGCAAGTTACAATAGCTAAGATTTGGAAATAGCCTATATGCCCATCAGCAGATCAGTGGATTAGAAAACCGTGGTACATCTACATGATGTAATACTAAGCTGCTGTAAAAAAGAACGAACTCTTACCATTTGCAACAGCATGGATGGACCTGGAAAACGTTATGCTAAGCGAAATAAGCCAATCAGTGAAAGGTAAATATCACATGATCTCACTCATTTGTGAAGTATAATGAACAACATAAACTGATGAACAAAAATAGAGCCAGAGGAAAAAAATATTTTAGAATATAATAGAAGTAATCCTGTTATTTGCAGATTTTTAATATCTCCTACAACTTTTGTGATATTATACTATGTTAGTACCATTTGGGTAATATTATATTTAAATCTTTTTTCTTTAAGTATTAATGTTTATTGCATATAAAAATAATTTAAATTAAAAAAAGAAAAGAAAATGGATTGTATAATTTTAATCTTCCCTGTGGAATGACTTTTTTTTAATCCTCACGTGAGGAGTGAGTATATTTTTTCCACTGAATTTTAGAGTGGAAGTGTGTGGGGAGGAGGAGAGAGAGACACACACACACACACACACACACACACACACACACACACACATACACACACACACACAGAATGATTGGTTGCCTCCCACTCTTGCCCTGACTGGGACTAGGGATTGAACCTGCAACTGAAGTGCATGCCCTTGTTCGGAAATGGAACCCACAACCCTTCGGTCTGTGGGCCAACGCTTCAACCACTTAGCCAAATCAGCCAGGGCTCAAATGACTTTTAATTGGGCATTTTCCCTCCTATAACTATTCTAGATGCTAATCAAGAAGAATAAAAAAAAATGGATATATAGTATTTATGAAATCATCAGCCTGCAACTATTCATTGAGTTCGGAGGCCACTGTGATGGGCTTTTCACCACCTTAGTTGAAGTCTTCTAGTACTGTAATCTCTGAGGTGAAGAATTGTACTCATTTATAGATGGACTGTGCCCTTGGTATAGTACAAGAAGAGAAAAAGATAGCATCTTTCCAACCAGGATTTTATTAACACAACACTACTCATTCATGGGGCTGGGCTCCAGAGTAAGTATCTATCCATACATATATCCCAGGCCCTGTAGTCTGGAAGGCTTTTTCTGTTTAGTTGTAAAAATCTGACCCTTCCATAGGGACACAACTAAAATTACACCTTTTCCAAGATGACTTCCCCTACAATTTCAGTGAAAATCAATCCCTCTCTCTTTCCCTCATAAACCTGTCAGAACCAGCTTTTATCAGAATTTGGTTCAATAGGTATTTTTTTCTTCTGTGAGATTATGAGCTCCCAGAAGTCAGCAGTTTTAGCCTGTTTTTTTTTTTTTTTTGTATCCCTCTCCACATCCAATATAGTATGTAGCACTTGCTTTACTAAATATCAAATGTTTATTAAATCACATTTGACTGAATAATAAAAAATTAAAATGTATTATTTCCAGACTACAATCCCCACCCCCAACACCTACCTGGGTCCTTACACTCAAGTGTCGGGGACACAGCATAATTGCCAATACTTTTTCTTTGACATCAGAACAACCTGCATTCAAATCCAGCACTGGAACTTCCTATTTGTGTAAACCTAGGCAAGTGACTTCATTCTCTGACTCTCAGTTTTTGTTGTTTTTACAATGGGATATAACAACCCTCATAAAGTTATTGAAAGGAATAAATGAGGTAGATATATGTGTGTAAGCCATAAATTTCACACACACAAACCTTAGTTTCTCTTCCAATTTTAGGGTAACAAAGGCCCAAGATGAGAAAAATAAACATTAATCCATACTATCAAGGGTTTTCAATCTACAAGTGGCCAAATGGATTGCTATTTACTGTGCCCCTACACTGTGCTAAGTTCTATAGCAGAGACAAGAGACTATCATAAAAAGCCTCTGCCTTCACAGTGCTAGCAATACTAGTATATTGGTAGAAGTAAGAAAATCACGAGAGACACACTTTAAGAATCTCAGCAGGCATATGATTAATTATTCCAAAGGTGAACAGACAGTAAATACCAGAGGTGTTCAGAGGAGGAATGGGTTCAAATGGGCTGACAGACTTGGGGAAGGCTTAAATGCTTTTGAAGAATAGTTTGGGATATAATGGAAGGAAGGAAAATGAGCATCCCAGTCAGAATAAATTACTTGTGTGAAAATGTAGGGGTGGAGATATACTCAGCAGGGTTGGAGGACAGCCAGGTACTAAATCTGGATCCTCAGAGATCAAGCAAGAGAAGCAGAGGGGCATGTGGAGTGTTGGATGGTGGAGGGGTTTTAGTGCTAGATTGAGTAACATCACTAGTCATTGGCAAAGAGCAATCTATAGAGTGGCCTTATTGTTAAACTGATCTCCAATTTTGGAAACATTCCTCCTGAGGCCATGCCCTGCAGAGATATAAAGTGACCACTATAAGAAGCAGCCAAGACCACTGTGTTACAGGAAGGATGCTGGAAGGTTAGTTATCCAGCATCAATCTCTAGAGTCAAGGAGTCTCTGGGTCTTTTGTATCTGACAGTGATGATGAGTGGCCCTTCCCCCACTGAAGCTGCCCTCACAGCATGCTGGGGACTGACTCCCCCAGAAGTACAACAAAGCTGCCCCAGAGAATCCAAAGGGGCAGGCCTCAGCAAGGCTCTCTTCTTTTCTTCCCTGTCCAGCCCCAGGCTGCACAGTACACACTTCACTGGCAGAGCTGAAGCTTACCAGCAGAGCCTCAGAATGGCTTGCTGGCCATGGCTCTAGGGCAAGGTGGCCTGCTCCACTCATTTGCCTGGGGTAGGGACTAGAGGCCTGGTGCATGAAAATTCATGCACTGGAGTGGGGGGATCCCTCAGCACAGCCTGCCCCCTTTCACAGTCCAGGAGCACTCAGGGGAAGGAGGCTACCCAGTGATCAGGGGAAGGCGCCACCCCATCACACCTCTGCTGCTGCCACTGCTGGCAGCACAAGCCTTGGCCGGCCCTGGTTACCTAAGCCTTGGGTGGCCCTGGGCGGCTGGGCAGCTGCCATCCAAGGCTTGCCTGCGCCTTGGGCTGGCCCTGGGCAGTTGGGGGGCTGAGGAGACTGGGGGACTCCAGAGGCAGGCACACGGAGCAGCTGGGCCTGCCTTGGGCGTGGCCAGCTTTGCCACGCGCCTGCCACCCCAGCAGGGTTGAGGGGACTGGGTGCTGCCATCTTGTGGCTTTGGGCACCACCATCTTTGAGGATGGGGCAGTCAATTAGCATATTCCCTCCTTATTGGCTGTGGGCGCCTCCATCTTTGTGATGGCATGAGGGTCAATTAGCATATTCCCTCTTTATTAGATAGAATGGGAATCTTTACCAGTGAAGTCATGAATTGAATATCAGAAGTGGAGGAGACAAGGTTTGTACCACACTGTCCCCACCACCACCTGCTGGGCATGAAAGTTTTAGAAATGGTGAATGGGGAAAGGCAAGGTGGTATAATAGTTTGCTCTGGGAGGCTAGCTTGAAAGAGTGCAGAATTGTGAATCTCTGGCTCTGTGTGGTCAAGCAACAAAGGAACCCTTATCAGGTGAACTCAAGTGCCCATCAACTCACTCCATCAACTCTATCCCTCCTCCCTCTAGCACCCTCAAGCTGTTTATCTATCTATATAAAGAGGGAATATGCAAATTGACCATCACACCATCACAAAGATTGCGGCGCCCACAGCGGAGATGGGCTTTCCATAACACAAGATGGCTGCACTCACAGCGGAGGCCGACTTCCCATAATGAGCCTTAAGGAGCAATCAGCAGGGACCTGTGGCTGCATGGCACTGGGCTGGGGCAGGGGACCTGAGCCTGCACCCCCCACCTGGTGGGGCTTGACAGGGGACCTCAGGCCATGCCCCCACCCCAGCACCAGGTGACCTGAAGCTGTGCACCCCACCTGTCGCTGGGCCAGGGGACCTGAGGCTGTGCCCCCACCAGGAAGGGCTTGATGGGGACCCTGAGGCTGCACCCCTCACCTGGTGGGGCTTGACAGGGGACCTGAGGCTGTGCCCCCCTCCCGGTGCTGGGCCAGGGACCCTGAGGCTGCCCCCCGCTGCCCAGTGGGGCTTGAAGGGGGATCTCAGACCGCACCCCCACCCAGCAGAGCTTGATGGGGGATCTCAGGCCATGTCCCCCACCCAGGAGGGCTTGATGGGGGACCTCAAGGTGCACCCCCCGCCCAGTGGGGCTTGATGGGGAACCTCAGGCCACACCTCTGGCCCGGCAGGGCTTGACGGGGTACCTCAAGGCATGCCCCCCACCCCGGTGCTGGACCGGGGGACCTCATGCCATGCCCCCTGCTCTGGCATGATGCCAGGGGACATGAGGGTGCGCTGGGGGACCTGAGGCTGCTCTCCCTGCCTGGTGTGGGCTAGGGGACCTGAGGCTGTGCCCCCGCCCAGTGGGGCTTGACAGGGGTGGGGCTGGCCGGGTCTGGATCTCGCCCAATGTGGGTGGGGCTTGACAGGGGACCATCTTGTGTTACAGAAACCCTGCCTCTGTGATTTTGAGGCACTACGGGTGTGTGGGGACTTGACTCTGGGTCTCGCAGCGCACCCCAGACTCTGACAGGAGGAAGATTTTCTCTTTTTCTTTAAAGGATTTTTAAAAAATATATTTTATTGATTTTTTACAGAGAGGAAGGGAGAGGGATAGAGAATTAGACACATCAATGAGAGAGAAACATCGATCAGCTGCCTCCTGCACACTCCCTACTGGGTATGTGCCCCCAACCAAGGTACATGCCCTTGACCGGAATCGAATCTGGGACCCTTCAGTCTGCAGGCCAACGCTCTATCCACTGAGCCAAACTGGTTAGGGCAGGAGGAAGATTTTCATATACATTTTACTAATTTTCTTTCATCTCTGACATTTCTATTATATAGAAAGTGCAAATAGCAATATTAAAATATTTCCTCTAAATAATCCCCTTTTAATGTGCCCAAATTTCATGCACCAGGCCACTAGTTTTGTTATAAAATGGGAGTCTGCATGTCAGCTCATTTGCATTCTTTAGTTTCAAACAAAACCGTATTAAAGTGCCTTGAAGAGCTGGATAACTGGGAAGGCTGCTTGCCTTGGAGGAAAATAAGTCCTTACATTGGAAAGTAATCAATGTAGTATTCTATTTTCATGTCAAATATAATGCTTGCATTAGGGGGAAAAATTCCCATTCATTCTGATCAGCAAGCCTAAATGTGATGGCTAGAAAAATAATAGCTTTTTCAAAAGCCTTTAGATATATTATTTTGTGTTTTCTTAATTTTTACCAACTTTTTTTGGAAACATGTAAATGTAGCCAGAGAACAAAAGTAAATAAGGGAGTAGCAGTTCAGCAGGGCCTGGTATCCTTCATGAAACATGGATGCAGTTCCTGTTCTTATTTGGGAAACAGATGGTGTTTTATGCTTAACACAATCAGCACTGCCTCTCTATCTGTGCCCTAACCATCTCCACCTGTGTGAAACCCAATCAGCACTTAATGAACACACTTGGAACTGTCTGGATGGAATTAAGTCCCAGTAGGAGCCAACCTTCCGGTACCAGGCACTCTCTTAAAGCTGGGTAGCTGCAAAAGACAAGAAATATTTACATCAGGGATAATTAAATATAGGTATGCCTCTGCTAAATTTGTGTTGCCTCCCCCCCCACAAAGTAGACATGACTCAGGGTATTACATTAAGCTATGCTGACTCCTCTCCTTACTGCAGCTATGGGTAAATGTTTGTATTTTGAATTTCCTCTAAATTCATGAGACATCAAATACCTTTTCAGTCATTCCCACTGTTGGTATGGGTGGTTTTCTTTGGATCATACTCTCCTTTGTGCCAATGTATGCACACCAATGAAGGTGATGTTCATTCCAAACTCACCAAAGAGCTGCCCATCACTTCCTTCCTTTGATAAATATATTATTTTTGTCCCAAAAGAATGAAGACAGGAATTGACCTTAGTGCTTCCTTAAACACACACACACACACACACACACACACACACACACACACACACACACAGTTGTGTTAGCAAATTTCTATTGACACATTTGGAATTTTACGAAGAACAGGCTAGAGGCTTCTGGGTAATGTGTGAATCACCAGGAAGAAATCCACCATTTTCTGGTCAAAAGCTGTTCCTTTTGATGACATAACAAGGTCAACAGATCATGGTATCTCCATTATCTCACATTGAGTTGAACACTTCTGATGACATATCACAGTATAAATAATCATGGATTAGCCAGAATGTCCCTCCTCTCACATTACCCCCATTTCTTTAGAATTTTGAAGGAATATGGACCCACGGATTTTGTTCCCACTTTCATTTGCCTACAGATTTCAATGGAGGATCATGCTTGTGCTCCTCACTTATCATGGTTGGGATCAGAAGGAGCTGCATGTTCTGTACCAGGATAATTTCCTTGTCGTAGCCTGAACTTCTATCAATCTCCAAACTGGAAGTCTACACCTACTGTATAGCCATTGGACCAAATTCTTCCTGTCGCCCATTTTTATAAAGTTTTATTAGAACATATCCATGACTATTTGTCTATGTATAGCCTATGGCTGTTTTCCCAGTACAAAACTGAAATTAAGTGGTTGTGACAGAGATTGAATGGGCCACAAATCTTAAATATTTACTTATGTAGCTCTTTACAGAAAAAGTTTGCTGACTTCTGTTCTAAGACTTTGTACTGTAGAGTACTAGTTGGGCTATGCTATTTTTTTGGAGCTACTTTTATTCATATTTTGAAAGCTTGGTGGTTACCTGCCTTTACCTAAACTTGCCTCAGCACCTATTTACCCTCAATTTACAATAGGTGGGCAACTTAAAAATGAAACAGTGGCTATTTTCCATGGTCCTTAACCAGATCCAGAGAGGAATGAAGCTTATGCTATGTGCCCTTCTACATCCTGCCCTGTCTTATTGGAAAAGGTGTGAGAAGAGAATTTGAACTCTTCCCTTTCAGATCTAGGAGGCACACAAGAAAACATGATTCACTTCTGGCAGAAAGAGCAGGTGATGAAGATGCTTCAGAGGACAAAAAAAAACAAAAAATAACAGGAATAGAAGTCTTCTGAGACAACCTGACTCAAAACACACTGATTTTTAAAAAATATATATTTATTGATTTTTTACAGAGAGGAAGGGAGAGGGATAGAGAGTTAGAAACATTGATGAGAGAGAAACATCAATCAGCTGCCTCCTGCACATCCCCTACTGGGGATGTGCCCACAACCAAGGTACATGCCCTTGACTGGAATCGAACCTGGGACCCCTCAGTCTGCAGGTCGACGCTCTATCCACTGAGCCAAGCTGGTCAGGGTAACACACTACTTTTTAATGGCCCTGAAACATCTCCAGAAACCTCAACATCCCTTTTTGCCACAGCCTTAGCTAACGTGGCATTAAAGAGCATTTCCTGAACATTGTTCCCCATTTCTGCTTGCATCTGTTCCTCAAGAACCTGTAGTAACTGAAAGTCATTGGAAAATAGATTTAAATATACATCAGCAAAAAGGCAAGTTAATTTCCAAGCCAGAAAGAATTTGTACCCTGCATGGAAGGCTTTGGCTACTAGGTAACTTTATTTTTCTTAAACATTTGCAGAAACTTTTATTCAATATGAAAATAATTGCTCTTTTTAACCAGAAATAGAATCATAATGATACATGATACTAAAACAACAATGGTAGCCCTGGCTAGTGTGGCTCAGTTGGTTGAGTGTTGTCCCGTGCACTGAAAGGTCACTGGTTTGATTCCCAGTCAGAACACATGCCCAGGTTGTGAGTTCAGTCCCCAGTTGGGTTACATACTGCAAGCAACCAGTCAATGTTTCTCTCTCATCTCTCTCTCTCTCTCTCTCTCTCTCTCTCTCTCTCTCTCTCTCTCTCTCTCTTTCTCTTTCTATCTCTCTCTCTCCCCCCCCCCTCTCTCTCTCTCTCTCTCTCTTTCTATCTCTCTCTCTCTCTCCCTCCCTCTCTCTCTCTCTCTCTCCCCCATCCTCCCTCTCCTTTTCTCTCTCTCCCTCTCCCTTCCTCTCTAAATTAAATAAAAACATTAAAAAAAACAATAATGGTAAAAATGTTAGAGAACCTACTATGTGCCAGCCACTATTCTAGTTGCTTTATATGTATCACCTCATGTAATCCTCACAACTCTGATATTTTTATTTTTTATCCTATTTTAAAATTTAATTTAATTTTTACTGTTACTTTTATTCCCACTTTACAGCTAAAAACACACACACACACAAAAAAACAACCCTGAATTCAGAGAGGTCAAGTAAGTTGCCCAAAGTCCTGACAGCTAGTAAGTAGTTGAGATTGGATGAAAATATCACTTACCCTGATCCTCCCACCAAAAGAGGAGCCCATGTGCCTTGAGTTCTCCTTCAAGTAATTTGAATACATTTGTCTGAGCCATCCATACTCTCAGACCTGCCTTTCTAGTGTCCAACAGTAAGTGTCATGAGACATCTATTTGAGTCCCTGTATTAGAGCAAAGCTCAGCAATTCTAGCTGGGTTCCAGCTCATGGACATATTTACAAATTCCATTCAGGAGAGGCAAAAGAGAGGGCTGCCTACATGGGATAAGCATCGGAGGGGGTACCTACCACTGAAAAAGTTCCCCACCACAATTGCTACAGTTGTTTCTTAATATTTAATATTTCTTTAGGCCAATGCTCTGGCTTAAAATATTATTTCTTCAAAACACATTCTATAAAACATATTAGTTTTCCACTGAACAAAAATAACTGAAGGCAAGGACGAGATAGCAGTTAGAAGGTTGTCGTGTAGACCAGGAGGGACAAAATGAGGACCTTAATGGTGGCAGAGCTAATGGAGAGGAGCCAGAACCAAGATATTATGAAAACTTAAATAACATTTTAACTATATTGGTGAGGATGGGTTAACTGCTGTAACAAGTAAACTCTGAAGTGTATACTTATTCAAACCCCATACAAATTTTATTTCTTGTTAATATAATAGTACTGAACACTTGAAGAAGTAGGCATGCCAGCCCTACTCCATACATCAGGCTGACAGCAACTCTGCCATTTTTAATATGTGGGTTCTCAGGTTGCCTTGGGGGCCATCTCCACTCCATCAGCTAAATACCCCCTTCTCTGAAGCCAAATACCTTTCTGCTAAGAACAGCAATTTAATAAGCTGCTGTTTATCAGATAGTTCTTCTGTACCACTCTCTAATCTATTTTCTCATAATACTCTGGACGTATCTCTCTCATAGTTGTTATTACACTATACTGAAATTGTAAATTTACCCCTTGCCCCACTAAAGTGTGAGTTCCTTGAGGGCAAACACCATGTCTTATATTCTCCTCTATATAGCTAGTGCCTACCACTATGCTGGGTACACAGTAAATGTCAGTTGAAAAAGTGAGTGAATGAATAAAAGCATATCTACTTACCAACTCTTAAAGGTACACAATATCCATGGCCTCATCATCTCCTCAGTATAAAAATATTAGCCTTTCTAGAATCTACACTTAGGTTGTACAAACTAGCCCGCACCACAACAGGGTATAAGTCAACTCACAATAAATTGAAAATGAAAGTAATAATCTATCCATGGTATTTTTCCATCTTCCTAATTATTCAGATTCAAAACTGATTTTGACCAATAGAAATACTGATGCTGTCCAGTAAGAAATCCTTTGGAAGATGGAAAGCTAAACCTCCCCTGGATTTGGTTGTTATACCGGGAATAATTGAATACTTTAAAACGTATCTGCCTTGTGACTTGGCCAGCCTTTATAACAATGAAAACTCACAATTGTGTCTAGGGAGTCATTTATGCACTGGAGTACCATATAAGAAACCCAACTGCATATAATGAAGTGTATAATGCACATAAACTTTTAATTAAGAGTAAAAGCATTGCCAGGCCTCTCCAAGAGCAGCCCTTGGCTCATACCCTCCCCTGAGATCCCCTACAGAAGGAAAGGGTTAACCCAGCTTTTTAACCCCTGCAGAAACAGAAGGACCTAGGCCAGCTGCAGATGGTGCAGAGGTAGGAAATGAGAGAGCAAGGCATGTGCTGAATTGCAGTGAATGTTGAGGCTCATCCACCGGCATTCAGCAATAATGGCCTCAATGGTCCAGTATGATTTCACCCAACAAGAAAATCAGGTCAGCAATCGTAGACTTCAAGGTGGCTGTGTAATATTGTGCTTAAGTATTTGAGTTATTGAGTCAAGTAGGTAAGGATTTGAATCCTGGCCCTACCACTTATTAGCTGTGTTACCTTGCACATGTAACTTAACTTTTCTAAATCTCAGTCTGTAAAATGGAAGCAATACTAATCCCTATCTCTCTGGGTAGTACTGAGAATTCACTGAGATAATGCAAATAAAAGTGTCCAGGCTATACTAACAGCTCAAGAAATGATAGCTGTTATCATTCACATTTATCCTATCTAATAAAGAGGGAATATGCAAATTGTCACGGCATAACAAAAATGTCTGTGCCCACAGCGGAGTCAGGGATTCTGTAACACAAGATGGCTGTGCCCACAGCAGAGGCTGAGTTCCTGTAACAAGCCTAAACGAGCAATCAGCAGGGACCTGAGGCTGCGTGGTGCTGGGCCGGGGCAGGGGACCTGAGGCTGCAAGCTCCCCCACCTAGTGGGGCTTGACAGGGGACCTCAGGCCATGCCCCACGCCCAGCGGGGCTTGACGGGGGACCTCAGAGCATAACCCCCGCCCCTGTGCTGGGCTGGGGGACCTCAGGCTGTGCCCCCTGCCCCAGCGCGAGGCTGGGGGACATCAGGCCATGCCCCCTACCCTGGCGCCAGGCTGGGGGACCTCAGGCTGTGTCCCCCACCATGCGGGGCTTGACGAGGGACCTGAAGGCATGCCCCCCACCCTGGCCCGGGCTGGGGGACCTGGGGCTGTGGCCCCTGCCTGGCAGGGCTTGATGGGACCTCAAAGCATGCCCCCTGCCCTGGCCCAGGCCAGGGACCTCAGGCCACGCACCCCACACTGACGCCGGGTGACCTCAGGCAGCGCCCCCTGGCCTGGGCCAGGGGACCTCAAGGCACACCCCCTGGCCTGGGCTGGGGGACCTCAGGCTGCATCCCCTGCCCCAGCGCTGGGCCAGGAGACCTGAGGCCATGCACCCCCACCCAGCAGGGCTTGATGGTGGAGGGGCCGGCCAGGTCTGGATCTAGCCCAATAGAGGTGGGGCCGGCTGGGTCTGGGTTTCGTGCGATTTTGAGGCGTACATGGGTGGGCAGGGACCTGACTCTAGTTCCCATGGCGTGCCCCAGACTCTGACAGGAGGAAGATTTTCATATACATTTTACTAATTTTCTTTCATCTCTAACACTTCTATTATAGAGAAAGGGCAAATAGTAATATTAAAATATTTTCTCTAATTAATTCCCTTTTAATGTGCATGAATTTCATGCACCAGGTCACTAGTTAGATTATAAAGTCAAAAATATTTATTCTATATTTTTCTTCTAAGGTTTTTATAGTTTTAGCCTTACATTTATGCCTTTGATTCATTTGAGTTTATTTTTGTATATGGTATAAACTAAGTCCAATTTTATTCTTTGCATGTGGCTATCCAGCTGTCCCAACACAACTGTTAAAGAGACTATCCTTTCCCTTTTGTATGGTCTTAGCATCTTTACAAGAAATCAGTTGACTTTAGATGCATGGCTTTACTTCTAGATTCTTAATTCTATTAGATTGATATATATGTCTATCCTGCTGGCTGGCCTTCTATGATTCCAAATTTTAGCCATGGAATTAGAGCTCTGCCTTCTACTTCAAGAGAGCTCCTTGGACAGTCCTTCTTAAAAGATGATTCCAAGATAACTTTTACCTACTGATCCACTTGACCCATAGCACAAAAACCAAATCATCAACAATAACAAAAGAATGCACTTCCCTTTCTCCCTCTATTGTTTTTACAAATAATCTTGCACTCTCTTTCCCTCTTCCCCTTCTCTTCATCCTCTAGTCCATAGACATAGACTCTAGATTTCTCAGACAAGAGTCAGATATCTATGTTTTTCCCCCCTTTATTGATTAAGGTATTACAAACGTGTTCTTATCCCTCCATTGCCCCACCCCCCATCACCACAGTCATGCCCTCACCGCCCCCCCCCCCCGGTGTCTGTATCCATTGGTTAGGCTTATATGCATGCATACAATTCCTTTGGTTGATCTATCCCCCTCAGTCCAGCCCTCCCCTGCCTCCCTTCTGAGGTATGAGCATCTGATTGATGCTGGTCTGTCTCTAGATCTATTTTTGTTCATCTGTTTATGTTGTCCATTATAATCCACAAATGAGTGAGATCATGTGATATTTATCTTTCTCTGACTGGCTTATTTCACTTAGCATAATGCTCTCCAGCTCCATCCATACTGCTGCAAATGGTAGGAGCTCCTTCCTTTTTACAGCAGCATAGTATTCCATTGTGTAGATGTACCAAAGTTTTTTAATCCACTCATCTGCTGATGTGCAATTAGGCTGTTTCCAAATCTTAGCTATTGTAAATTGTGCTGCTATGAACATAGGGGTGCACACATCCTTTCTGATAAGTGTTTCTGGTTTCTTGGGATATATTCCTAGAACTGGGATCACTGGGTCAAATGGGAGTTCCATTTTTAGTTTTTTGAGGAAACTCCATAATGTTCTCCACAGTGGCTGCACCAGTCTGCATTCCCACTAGCAGTGCACGAGGGTTCCTTTTTCTCAGCATCCTTGCCAGCACTTGTCATTTGTTGATTTGTTGATGATAGCCATTCTGACAGGAGAGATGGTACCTCATTATTGTTTTGATTTGCATCTCTCAGATTGGTGACTTTGAGCATGTTTTCATATGTCTCTTGGCCTTCCTTCTGTCTTCTTTCAAAAAGTATCTATTGAGGTCCTTTGCCCATTTTTTTTATTGGGTTGTTTGTCTTCCTTTTATTAAGTTGTATGAGTTCCCTATAAATGTTGGAGATTAAACCCTTATCGGAGATATCATTGGCAAATATGTTCTCCCATGCAGTGGGTTTTCTTGTTGTTTTGTGGATGGTTTCTTTTGCTGTTCAGAAGCTTTTTATTTTGATGTAGTCTCATTTGTTTATTTTCCCTTTAGTTTCCATTGCCCTAGGAGTGGTATCGGTGAAGAAATTGCTTTGGCATATGTCTGAGTTTTGTTGCCTTTGGATTTCTCTAATATTTTTAAGGTTTCCCATCTTACATTTAAGTCCTTTATCCATTTTGAGTTTATTTTTGTGTATGGTGTAAGTTGGTGGTCTAGTTTCATTTTTTTGCACGTGTCTGACAAAATATCCCAGCAGCATTTATTGAAGAGACTGCCTTGACTCCACTGTATGTTCTTGCCACCTTTGTCAAATATTAATTGAGCACAGGGGTTTGGGTCAATTTCGGGTTCTCTATTCTATTCCATTGATCTATATGCCTGTTTTTGTGCCAGTACCAGGCAGTTTTTAGAACAGTGGCTTTGTAATACAGCTTGATATCTGGTATTGACATCCCTCCTACTTTGTTCTTCTTTCTCAGGATCGCTGCCACTATTCGTTTTTTGTTGTGTTTTTTTTTTTTTATTCCAGATGAATTTTTGGAGAGTTCTTTCTAGATCTGTGAAATATGTTGTTAGTATTTTAATGGGGAGTGCATTGAATCTATAGATTGCTTTGGGTAGTATGGACATTTTAATGATGTTGATTATATCAATCTATGAACACGGTAAGATCTTCCATCTGTTTATGTCTTCCTCTATCTCTTTTTGCAGTGTCCTGTAGTTTTCTGAGTAAAGGTCTTTTACCTCCTTAGTTAAGTTTATTCCTAGGTATGTTAATTTTTTTGGTGCCATGGTAAATGGAATTTCTTTTTTAGTTTCTCTTCCTGTAAGTTCACTATTGGTGTATAGAAATGTTATAGATTTATTGGCATTAATTTTGTATCCTGCTACATTGCCATATTCATTTATTAAGTCTAATAATTTTTTATGGAGTCTTTAGGGTTTTCTATGTATAGTATCATGTCATCTGTGAATAAGGACAGTTTTACTTCTTCTTTTCCAATTTGGATGCCTTTCATTTTTTCTACTTTTCTGATTGCAATGGCTAGTATTTCCAGTACTTTGTCCAACAGGAGTGGTGAAAGTGGAATCCCTGTCTTGTCCCTGTCCTTAGGGGAAACGGTTTTAGTTTGCCCATTGAGTATGATGTTGGCTGTGGGTTTATCATATATGGTTTTTAGTATGTTGTGGTATGATCCTTCTATTCCCACCTTGCTGAGAGTTTTTATCAAGAAAGGGTGCTGTATTTTGTCAAATGCTTTTTCTGCATCAATTGATATGGCTACGTGATTTTTATGTCTCAATTTGTTTATGTGATGTATCACATTTATTGATTTGCAGATATTGTAACATCCTTGCATCCCCGGGATAAAACCTACTTGTTCATTGTGTATGATCTATCTGATGTAATGCTGGATCTGGTTTGCTTGAATTTTGTTGAGGATTTTGGCATCTATGTTCATGAGGGATATTGGCCTGTAATTCTCTTTCATTGTGTTGTCTTTATCTGGTTTTGGTATTAGGGTGATGCTGGCTTCATAGAATGAGTTTGAAGTGTTCCTTCCTCTTGAATTTTTTGGAATAGTCTGAGGATGCTAGGTTTTAGTTCTTCCTAGAATGTTTGGTAAAACTCCCCTGTGAAACCATCTGGCCCCAGTCTTTTATTTGCTGGAAGCTTTTTGATGACTGCTTCAATTTCTTTCATAGTTATCAGCCTATTCATGTTTTTAGATTCTTCCTGACTGAGTTTTGGAAGGTTATATTTTTATAGAAATATGTCCATTTCCTCCAGGTTGTGTAGTTTGTTGGAATAGAGTTGTTCATATAATTTTTTAAATAATCCTTTATATTTCTGTGGGATCTGTTGTTATTTCGCCTCTTCCATTTCTGATTTTTTTTAATTTTTATTTTTTAATTACTTTATTGATTAAGGTATCACATATTTGTCCTCATCCCCCCCATTCCCATCCCAAACCACTCCCCATGCATGCCCCCACCCCCCTGTTGTCCGTGATCACTGGTTAGGCTCATATGCAAGCACACAAGTCCTTTGGTTGATCTATCTCCCCTATCCCCAGCCTCCTTTAACCTTCCCTCTGAGGTCTGACAGTCCGATTGATGTTGTTCTTGTTCATTAGTCTATGTTGTTCCTCATTTCCCCTAGATGAGTGAGCTCATGTGATACTACAAATACACTTATAAGAACCGAAAATGAGACAAGCAATAATGGTTACGCTGAGAGGCAAATGAATCAGTCTATAGTGAGTTTCTTTCTGGGCCAACAGATCTTTTGAGTCCCAATTTCTATGTCAAACAGTTCCTTATGTGTACATAACAGCAATGATATTTCAGTTCTGGATGGTGGACAAATGGTGGTAATGCAGGTCCGGCCCTCTCTGGTTTGGTCCGGGGAAACCTGCAGTGACATACAGCTGCTAACTGCTAGTATGGCAAGGCATCATCAGCGTCTTTCATCTCTGGACTGTTTCTCTTCTGTTTTCATGGCTGGAGCACTCCTGTCACTTCCTCTCTGTTACGGGAATCCACATGGTCTCGAGTTGTTTTCTGAAAATACACAAACATATTCTGGACCAAAAGTTAATAAAGGGATCTTTTTGATAAATTTGACTTGCTATCCTTTTTCATTTTTTGCCCAAATGATTTTCCTTTGGCTTGTTTTGACACCATGTATGTTTTACATGGGAGTCTTGCTGTTAGCATTACAAATGAAAGTTAATTTTCTAAAGTAAAAATTTTCTAGATGTAATTTATTTACAGGATATTTTTCCTTACATGATATTCTTCTACTATCCCCCCTTTTTTGGTTTAAATATTGGGAGGCTTTTGGAAATTTTATGCTGTAATCTTGATATCTTTTAAATTTTAACTTTTTGCACTAAAATGTGACTGCTTTAGGTTCATTACCTGTTACTCAATTTTACCATGAGATGAACTACCAATAAAAATTTTAGTTATCACTTTAGGTACAGCTTTTTTGTCCAGTACAATTGATTTTTCTAGAATATTCACTTATTTCAATTAGCCAATTTAAATTAGCCTGAAAACTTGACTATTTTACTGTCAAATTTAACACTCTAACAACCATCTTGTTTTACCCTGTAAATATTAGTGGAAAGGATTATTTGCCTTCTTGAGTAGGCCCTGAGCATTCCTGGTGCTAGGCTGGATTTAGATATCAAAAACCCCAGTTCCCCAGATCATGGGTACAAGACATCTCCATCAAGTCTTGTTGCAGTGAGAGGAGAGCTGCTGTCAGCCAAGTCTCTGTCTGTTACCTGGGTCCCGATTTGAGCTGGGCATGGGAAGCTAAGCAGCCCTGGGTGCAGGAGACCTCCCTCAGCAGGGGTGATGTTTCAGGCCCCTGCAAACTTGGGGGGGTGAAGGTCTGTGCCCCCCACTCTTAACCGCCAAGTTCTCTCCTGATGGCCCCGCTGTGACTGTACCTGTCTTAGGTTGTTCCTTCCCTGAGGAATCTTACCCGTCTCTGGCTAACCAGCCATCCTCTGGGGCCAAGCAGGGTGATTTGAGGTTCAGTTCTGTCTCCTTGGTTGCCTACGCCCCCATGGCCTCCACACCCAGCACCTGCCTTGGGATCCCTTCGCCTGCTGACAGGGCCCCAGCACTGACCACATATCTTGTGGAACCCAGGTTTCTTCTCCAGGGAGGGCCCAGCTCACCCCACTGGGTGAGAGACAGATCCATGGTACAAGCCATCACGAGGCTTCAACCTCGGCATGAACAGAAAGCTCAGGCAATAGCTGTGGACAATTGGATTGTGGGAAGAGGGTCCCTCTTGGCTCACAGGGCAAGAGGGGCCAATATAGAATGCTCAGGTGCCTTCCCAGGGGGCCCTCTACACAGTGGAGGGGATTAAATCCTTTCATGCCTTTTTTAAATTGCTGCCAGACATTCAAAGAATTAGTTTGTAAATTTGTTTGGGATAATTGTATATTATGCTGTTGTAATTCTAAAATATCTAGAGTTGTGTTACATTTGTCTCCAAGCACCAAAAAGATTATTTTTTATTGATACCCAAGGGTGCGAGGTACTATTATAGGTAATGGGGGTAACACAAATCTGGGAAAAATTATAATGACATTGTAGAATAATATCGTGTAAGGATATTCTTTGCTCTAGGCCATGGCAATTCCATTTCAAACTTGCTGACAATTTATTTTTGTATAGACAAGGTCTTAGTTACATTTTCTACACCTCTCCCAGGACCAAGTAGTGATAGTCCCTTTCTTTGGTGTCCACACAAGCCCAAAACCTCTTTTTAATTTTACATACAAAGGAGCAATGGTTTGATTTTGTGTCATACAAAATGGAAGCTGGGTGGAGATCCCTGTGTAATTATACTTCCTTGTCCCACCCATGGTCCTCCTGGATGACCAAGGTGTTTGGTATTATTGGTGACTGCATTAGGAGGGGGATCAGCCCACGTAAGGGCTCTTACCCATGAAGATACAGGAACATAAGTCCAAAATACTTCCCCATTTGCCCCAGGTAATATTACCGTACAGCTGATGACTGCTAGCAGGGCAAGAAACATGTTCTCAGGCATCCTTGGGTTTCTGGTTACCTCACAATTTCTATTTTATTTTTTTTTAATATTTTATTTTTATTATTATTATTTTTTATATGTGTCCTTATTCCCCCATTACCCCCCACCCCCAATTCGTGTCCCACCCCCCTGTTGTCTGCGTCCATTGATTAGGCTTATTGCATGTACACAAGTTCCTTGGTTGATCTTTCTCCCTTTCTCCCACCGACCCCCTCCTTCCCTGAGGTTTGAAGTTCTGATCGATGTTTCTCAGTCTCTGGATCTGTTCTTGTTCATCAGTCTATGCCGTTCATTATATTCCACAAATGAGTGAGATAATGTGATATTTATCTTTCTCTGCCTGGCTTATTTCACTTAGCATAATGCTCTCCATCTCCATCCATGTTGTTGCAAATGGTAGGAGCTCCGTCTTTTTTACCGCAGCATAGTATTCCATTGTGTAGATATACCACAGCTTTTTAATCCACTCATCTGCTGATGGGCATTTGGGCTGTTTCCAAATCTTAACTATGGTGAATTGTGCTGCTATAAACATAGGGGTACATATATCCTTTCTGATTCATGTTTCTAATTTCTTAGGATACATTCCTAGGAGTGGGATCACTGGGTCAAATGGGAGTTCCATTTTTAGTTTTTTGAGGAAACTCCATACTATTCTCCAAAGTGGCGGTACCAGTCTGCATTCCCAGCGGTGCAAAAGAGTTCCCTTTTTTCCGCATCCTCGCCAACACTTGTTTTTTGATTTGTTGATGATAGCCATTCTGACAGGTGTGAGATGGTACCTCATTGTTATTTTGATTTGCATCTCTCTGATGATTAGTGACTTAGAGTAGATTTTCATATGTCTCTTGGCCTTCCTTCTGTCTTCTTTAGAACAGTGTCTATTTAGATCAGTTGCCCATTTTTTGATTGGGTTGTTTATCTTCTTTTTGTTAAGTTGTATGAGTTCTCTGTAAATGTTGGAGATTAAAACCTTATCATTTATATCATTGGCAAATATGTTCTCCCATGCAGTGGGCTTTCTTGTTGTTTTATTGATGGTTTCCTTTGCTGCACAAAAGCTTTTTATTTTGATGTAGTCCCATTTGTTTATTTTCTCTTCAGCTTCCATTGCCCTAGGAGCAGTATCAGTGAAGAAGTTCTTTTGGCATATGTCTGAGATTTTGCTGCCTGTGGATTCCTCTAGTATTTTTATGGTTTCCAGTCTTATGTTTAAGTCTTTTATACATTTTGAGTTTATTTTTGTGTATGGTGAAAGTGGGTGATCTAGTTTCATTTTTTTGCATGTATCTGTCCAATTTTCCCAACACCATTTGTTGAAGAGATTGTCTTGACTCCATTGTATATTCATGCCTCCTTTGTCAAATATTAATTGGGCATAGTGGTTTGAGTCAATTTCTGGGTTCTCTATTCTATTCCATTGATCTATGTGTCTGTTCTTGTGCCAGTACCAGGCTGTTTTGAGAACCATGGCTTTGTAATACAGCTTGAAATCTGGTATTGAGATCTTATCTACTTTGTTCTTCTTTCTCAGGATTGCTGCAGCTATTCAGGGTCTTTTTTTTTATTCCAGATGAATTTTTGGAGAGTCCGTTCTAGGTCTGTGAAATATGCCATTGGTATTTTAATGGGAAGTGCATTGAATTTATAGATTGCTTTGGGTAGTATGGACATTTTGATTATGTTGATTCTACCAATCTATGAACATGGTATGTTCTTCCATCTGTTTATATCTTCCTCTATCTCTTTTTTCAGTATCTTGTTGTTTTCCATGTATAGGTCTTTTATTTCCTTAGTTAAGTTTATTCCTAGGTATCTTAATTATTTTGGTGTGATGGTAAATGGGATTTCTTTTTTAGTCTCTCTTTCTGTAAGTTCACTATTGGTGTATAGAAATGCCATAGATTTCTTGGTGTTAACTTTGTATCCTGCTACAGTGCCAAATTCATTTATTAAGTCTAATAATTTTTTTATGGAATCCTTAAGGTTTTCGATATATAGTATTATGTAATCTGCGAAAAAGGACAGTTTTACTTCTTCTTTTCCAACTTGGATGCCTTTTATTTCTTCTTGTATGATCGCAATGGCTAGTACTTCCAGCACTATGTTGAACAGGAGCGGTGAGAGTGGGCATCCCTGTCTTGTTCCTGTTCTTAGGGGAGATGGTTTTAGTTTTTGCCCATTGAGTATGATGTTGGCTGTAGGTATGTCATATATGGCTTTTATTATATTGAGGTATGATCCTTCTATTCCCACCTTGCTGAGTGTTTTTATCAAGAAAGGGTGTTGGATTTTGTCAAATGCTTTTTCTGTATCAATTGATATGACTATATGATTTTTATCTCTCAATTTGTTTATATGATGCATCACATTTATTGATTTGTGAATATTGTACCATCCTTGCATCCCTGGGATAAATCCTACTTGGTCATGGTGTATGATCTTTATGATGTATCAGAGCTGGATCTGATTTGCTAGAATTTTGTTGAGGATTTTGGCATCTATGTTCATGAGGAATATTGGCCTGTAATTCTCTTTCATTGTGTTGTCTTTATCTGGTTTTGGTATTAGGGTGATTCTGGCTTCATAGAAGGAGCTTGGAAGTGTTCCTTCCTCTTGAATTTTTTGGAATAGTCTGAGGAGGATAGGCTTTAGCTCTTCCTTGAATGTTTGGTAAAATTCCCCTGTGGAGCTGTCTGGCCCTGGCTTTTGTTTTCTGGAAGCTTTTTGATGACTGCTTCAATTGCTTCCATAGTTATCAGCCTATTGAGATTTTTAGAATCTTCCTGAGTAAGTTTTGGAAGGTTGTATTTTTCTAGGAATGTGTCCATTTCCTCCAGGTTTTCTAGTTTGTTAGAATATAGTTGTTCATAGTATTTTTTAACAATCTTTTGTATTTTAGTGGGGTCTGTTGTTATTTCACCTCTTTCATTTCTGATTTTATTTATTTGGGTCCTCTCTCTTAGCTTCTTGGTGACCCTGGCTAGAGGTTCATCAATCTTCTTTATCCTTTCAAAGAACCAGCTCTTGGTTTTTTTTTTTTTTTTATTGTTTTTTTTGGTCTCTATGTCATTCATTTCTCCTGTGATCTTTCTTCTTCTAACCGTGGGCTTTTCTTGTTGCTCTCTTTCTAATTCTTTGAGTTGTTGAGTTAGATGATTTATTACCATTTTTTCTTGTTTTTTGAGGTAGGCCTGTAGAGCTATAAACTTCCTTCTCAGGACTGCTTTCAATGTGTCCCATAGCATTTGCAATGCTGTGTTATTATTGTCATTAGTCTCCAGGTTGTTTTTAATTTCTTCTTTGATCTCATTGATAACCCAATCATTGTTTAGTAGCATGCTATTCAGCCTCCAAGTGTTTTGTTTTTTTGGAATGTTTTTATTGTAGTTTACTTCTAATATTATGCCATTGTGGTCTGAGAAAATGCTTGATATGATTTCAATCTTTTTGAATTTGGGGAGACTATGCTTGTGAACCAATATTTGGTCTATTTTTGAGAATGTCCCATGTGCACTTGAGAAAATGTATATTCCGTGGCTTTGGGGTGAAATGCTCTGAGGATGTCAATTAGGTCCAACTGATCTAGTGTGTCATTTAGAATTGCTGTTTCTTTGCTGATTTTTTGTATAGAGGATTTATCCAGTGATGTCAGTGGTGTATTAAAGTCCCCTACTATGATTGTATTGTTGTTGATCTCTCTCTTGATATCATCTAGGAGATTTTTTATGTATTTGTGTGCTCCTGCATTGGGTGCATATATGTTTACCAGAGTTATATCTTCTTGTTGAATTGCTCCCTTTAGTATTATGTAGTGGCCTTCCTTATCTCTTATGATGGTCTTTACTTTGAGGTCTATTTTATCAGATATAAGTATCGCAACTCCAGCTTTTTTCTCATTTCCATTTGCCTGAAAATGTTTTCCATCCCTTCACTCTCAGTCTGTGTGAATCCTTTGCTCTGAAGTGCGTCTCTTGTAGACAGCTAATATATGGGTCATGTTTTCTTATCCATTCAGCTACCCTATGTCTTTTGATTGGTGCATTTAATCCATTTACGTTTAATGTTATTATTGACAAGTACATGTTTGTTGTCATATTTTTCCTTAGTGTTTGTGTTTCTTCTTGCCTTTCTCTTTCTTCTTTTTACAGCAGTCCCTTTAGCATTTCTTGCATTGCTGGCTTGGTAGTGATAAACTCTCTTAGCCCTTTTTTGTCTGTGAAGCTCCTGATTCCACCTTCAATTTTGAATGATAGCCTTGCTGGGTATAGTATTCTTGGGTTCAGTCCCTTGCTTTGCATCACTTTGTATATTTCATTCCATTCCCTTCTGGCATGGTGTGTTTCTGTTGAGAAATCAGTTGATATTCTAATAGGAGTCCCTTTGTAGGTAACTTTCTGTCTCTCTCTGGCAGCTCTTAAGATTCTTACTTTGTCGTTGGTGTTCGCCAATTTAATTATGATGTGTCTTGGTGTCGGTCTTTTGGGGTTCAACTTGTTTGGGACTCTATGTACTTCTTGGACTTGCATGGTTTTTTTTCTTTCCAATATCAGGAATGTTTTCTGTCATTATTTCTTCAAACAGGTTTTCTATTTCTTGCTTCTCTTCCTCTCCTTCTGGTATCCCTTTTAAGTGAATATTGCTTCGTTTTGTGTTGTCCCAAAGCTCCCTTAGTCTCTCCTCTTGATTTTTAAGACTTCTTTCCAGTTGCTGCTGTGTTTGTGAGTTTTTTCCTACTTTGTCTTCTAATTCACTGATGCGGTCCTCAGCCTCTTCTAGTCTACTGTTTAAGCCTTCCATTGTGTTCTTTATTGCAGCTATGTCATTCTTCATCTCCTCTTGGTTCTTTTTCATGCTGGCGACATTCTCATTCAGCTCCTTATAGTTCTCATTGAGTTGTGTGTATTTGTCATCCATCAGTTTAAACATCCTTATAACCATTACTCTGAATTCTTTCTGTGAAAAGCTGCTAGCCTCAATTTCATTTAACTCCCTTTCTGGTGATTCCTCTTTTTCTTTCCTTTGGGGATTGTTTTTATGTCTTTCCATGTTTTCCTGTAATGTTTTAGTTGTAGATCCACTTGCTTTGCTACCCAGGTTCTTTTGTGGATGGTGCTACTGGTGTAATCTCTCAGTTCTCCTGGGCTTGGTAATCTAGTGTAGCTCCCTACTTGAGCTATTTGGGTTCTCTTGATGTAGGCCGGCAACCTTGTGCGGCACAACTGCTGTGTCTAGAAGTCAGCAGCTATGGAGGGGAGTGTCCCAGTTTTTGTTGTCTTGCACCCTTAGTTGAAATCGTGCATGTCCAGTGGGGAATCACAGTGGCACCCAGGACCCATCTGTTGGTAGAGCTCACAGTGGTTCCCACTAGCTCCCTTTGTATTTAGATGGGCTCAGGGTGACTGCCTGTTGGAAATTCGCATCTGTGGAGGTGCGTGTGCCTGCACAGAGCTCTGATGCACTCTGAGGGGCCCTGGCACTGAAGATAAACAGCTAGGGTGTATGTGGGAATTTATTCAGGAGAAAGGAGTTCAGAGTTTCTTCTGTGGGGCAGTGCTTCCTTGTCTGTACAGAATCACACCCAGCAGGGGCTCAAAGCAGTTCCCCAGAAAACCCTGTGGATATATGAACTAAGGGTGCCTTCCCTTGTCTGTGGCCATGCGTTTTCTGGCTTTGGGAGTGTGCGCATGAACTGGTGTTGCGTTTGCCTCCGCAAAGCTCTGATGCACTCTGAGGGGCCCTGACACTGAAGTTGCACCACCGGGGTGTCCATGGGTGGTTATTAAGGAAGATGCAGTTCAGAATTTCTACTGCAGGGCCGTACGCCCTTGTCTGTGCAGAATCACACCCTCGGGGGCTCTCAGTGGTTCCAAAGCCCTGCCTGGGTAGTGGAGTGCCTGGGTGCCTAGGGGGCTGGGAACGCGGCGAATCCTGAGTTCTGGCACTGGGGAGGAGGAGGTACTTACTGCTGTCAGGAGGCGCACGTTTGAAGGTGAAGTTACCAGGGTCCACGTGTCTGCAGCTGTGGTGGCAGGTCTTCTACCAGAGTGCCTGTAGTGTCCTGGTTTGCTTGTGAGACCAGACTGGGTGGTGGTGAGGCTAGGATTCTAGTCTCAAGCAGTTCTGTTCTTCAAGATCTTGATTTTGTTTAATAGGTCCTGTCTCTTTGCTTCTTGGTGGGCCTGGCTAGAGGTTCATCACTCTTGTTTATCCTTTCAAAGAACCAGCTCTTGGTTTCATTGATCTTTTGTATTTTTTTTGGTCTCTATGTTATTTATTTCTGCTCTGATCTTTATTATTTCCTTCTTTCTGCTTACGTTGGGCTTTTCTTGTTGCTCTCTTTCTAATTCTTTAAGTTGTAGACTTTGATAATTTATTACCAGTTTTTGTTTTTTGAGGTAGTCCTGTAGAGCTATTAACTTCCCTCACTAGACTGCTTTCATTGTGTCCCATAGATTTTGGATTGTTGTGTTTTCATTGTCATTTGTTTCCAGGATGCTTTTTATTTCTTCTTTGATCTTTTAGGTAACCCAGTTATTGTTTAACAGCATGCTTTTTAGTCTTCATGTGTTTGATTTTTTTCATTGTTTTTATTGTAGTTGATTTCTATTTTTATGCCATTGTGATCTGAGAAGATGCTTGTTATGATTTCTATCCTCTTGAATCTGAAGAGACTTTGCCTGTGTCCTAATATGTGGTCTATCTTTGAAAATGTCCCATGTGTACTGGAGAAGAATGTATATTCTGTAGCTTTGAGATGAAATATTCTGAAGATGTCAACTAAGTCCATCTGATCTAGTGATTCATTTAGGATTGCTGTTTCTTTGCTGATTTTTTGTTTAGAGGATTTATCCAGTGGTGTCAGTGGAGTCCCCTACTATGACTGTATTGCTATTTATCTCTCCCTTGATATCTTCCAGAAGTTGTTTTATGTATTTGGGTGCTCTTTTATTGGGTGCATATATCCTTACTAAAGTTATATCTTCTTGTTTAATTGCTCCCTTTAGTATTATGTAGTGGCCTTCCTTATCTCTTGTTGTGGCCTTTACTTTGAGGTCTATTTTGTCAGATATAAGTATTGCTACCCCAGCTTTTTTCTCATTTCTATTTGCCTGAATAATTTTTTTTCCATCCCTTCTCTCTCAGTCTGTGTGACTTCTTTGTCTGAGGTGGATCTCTTGCAGACTGAAAATATATGGTTCATGTTTTCTTATCCATTCAGCTACCTTATGTCTTTTGTTGGAGCATTTAATCCATTTACATTTAATGTTATCATTGATAAGTAGTTATTTGCTGTCATTTTTATTCTTAATGTTTTTCTTTCTTCTTGCCTTTCTGTTTCTTCTTTTTACAGCAGTCCCTTTAGCATTTCTTGCATTGCTGGCTTGGTGGTAATAAACTTTCCTAGCCATTTTTTGTCTGTGAAGCTCCTGATTCCACCCTCAATTTTGATTGATAGCCTTGCTCGGTATAGTATTCTTGGATTCAGTCCCTTGCTTTGCATCACTTTGTATATTTCATTCCATTCCCTTCTGGCCTGGTGTGTTTCTGTTGAGAAATCCAGTGATATTCTGATAGGAGTCCCCTTGTAGGTAACTTTCTGTCTTTCTCTGGCAGCCTTTAAGATTCTTACTTTGTCGTTGGTGTTTGCCAATTTAATTACGATGTGTCTTGGTGTCAGTCTTTTGGAGTTCATCTTGTTTGGAACTCTATGTGCTTCTTGGACTTACGTAGTTTTTTTTCTTGCCAATATCAGGGAAGTTTTCTGCCATTATTTCTTCAAACAGGTTTTCTATTCCTTGCTTCTCTTTCTCTCCTTCTGGTACCCCTATTATGCAAATGTTGTTTCATTTTGTGTTGTCCCAAAGCTCCCTTAGGCTCTCCTCTTGCTTTTTAAATATTCTTTCCAGTTGCTGCCATGATTGTCTGTTTTTTCCTACCTTGTCTTCTAATTCACTGATGCGTTCCTTAGTCTCTTCTGGTCTACTGTTTAAGCCTTCCATTGTGTTCTTTACTGCAGTTATGTCATTCTTCATTTCCTCTTGGTTTATTTTCATGTTGATCACATTCTCATTCATCTCCTTATAATTTTCATTGAGTTGTGTGTATTTGTCATCCAGCCGTTCAAACATCCTTATAACCATTACTCTGAATTCTTTCTCTGATATGTTACTAGTCAATTTCATTTAACTCCCTTTCTGGTCAGTTCTTTTTTTCTTTCCTTTGGGGATTGCTTTTTTGTCTTCCCATGCTTTGCTGTAATGTTTTAATTGTAGATCTGTTTGCTTTGGTACCCAGGTTCTTTTGGGGATGGTGTTACTGGTGTGATCTCTCAAGTCTCCTGGGCTTGGTAATCTAGTGTAGCTCCCTATTTGAGCTATTTGGGTTCTCTTGATGTAGGCTTGTGAGCTGGAAAGATGCAACTGTTGTGTCTAGAAGTCAGCAGCCATGTAGGGGGGTGTCCCAATTTTTGTTGTTTGCTCCCTTTGTTGAAATTGCATGTGCCCAGCAGGGATTCACAGTGACACCCAGGGACCGTCTGTTAAGGTGGTAGGGCTCAGAAGGCCTGCGCTCTGGAAAGGCGTGACTGTGGTATCCTGAGTTCTATAGTTTTTGGGTGCACAGACTCAGCTTTTGCTGCTGCTCCTGTGTTTGGATATACATGCCCCTAGTGGTGGCTCACAGGGGCACCCATGGTGCATTTGCCAGCAGGGTGTACTGATGCACTCTGAAGGGCCCTGGCACTGAATCCACGGGATTGTGGTGTCTGTGGGAAGGTATCCTAGAAGAGGGAATTCAGTGTTTCTACAGTCCAGCAGTGCACCCCTGTTTGTATAAGTGTGTGCCCAGCAGGGGCTCACAGCAGCGCTCAAGGGCTTCTTTGGAGGGATGGTCTTGGGAGGCCTGCGTGCTGGAAAATTATGTGTCTGTAGTGTCCAGAGTTCTGCAGCTGTGGGGTGGGAAGACTCAGTTTTTGCTGTTGCACCTGTGGTTGACTAGGTGCACTCCCAGTGGCGGCTCACAGGGGCACCCTTGGTGCATTTGCCAGCACAGCACATTGAGGCACTCTGAAGGGCCCTGGCACTGAAGCCACGTAATTGAGGCATCTGTGGGCAGGTGTCCAGGATGAGTGAATTCAGAATTTCTACTGCTGGGGGTGTGTGTCCCTGTTTGTCCAAGATTGCACCCAACCGGGGCTCATAGCGGTTCCTCAGCGTGCCCTGTGGATAGATGGGTTCAGGGGGCCTGCTCTTTGGAAATGCATGACTGTGGCAGTGCCTTTGCTGGTTCAAAGTTCTGACACACTCCGAGGGGCCCTGGAGCTGAAGTTGTGCAGCTGGGTTGTCTATGGGCAGTTATTCAGGAAGAGGGAATTCAGAATTTCTATTGCGGGGCAGCGCGTCCTTATCTGTACAGAATCACACCCAGCAGGGGCTCACAGCAGCTCCCCAGAGCACCCTGTGGATAGATGGGCTCAGGGGGCCTGCTCTTTGAAAATGTGCAACTGTGGCGGTGCGTTTGCTGGCACAGAGCTCTGACACACTCTGAGGGGCTCTGACACTAAAGTTGTGTGGCTGGATTGTCTGTGGGCAGTTATTCAGGAAGAGGGAATTCAGAATTTCTATGGCAGGGCAGTGCACTCTTATCTGTACAAAGTCACATCCAGTGGGGGCTCACAGTAGCTCCCAAAAGCTGCCTATGGAGTGGTTTGCCCTGGAAGTCTGAACACTGGAAATGTGAAAATGTGGTGTCTGGAGGTCCACCACTGGGGATGGGAGAAGTTGCACTTACTGCTGCGGTAGCAGTGCACCTTTGGAGATGGAGGTCTCAGGGTCCTCAGGTGTGCAGATGGGGCTGCAAGATTTTGGTTGGAGTGTCTTCCAGGTTGGTGGCAGTGTCCAAGGTGTGTCTGGGTGGTGGTGCTGATGAGTTCCTAGAAGAGGGCACTTTCCCCTTCAAGATGGTGTGGGCTCCGTGCCGAGTCCCACAGTTTGGGGAGTGGCCACAGCAGTGGTAGTCTCTCCCTGTCCAAGAGAGCCTGGTCTGCCAGCCCCTGCTGCTCCTGCCAGATTTAACTGTCCCTCACTCACTCACACACCACACACATTCACACACTCTCCTTTCATCCCCTCACTCACTCACATCCTCTTCCTCACCTCTGTCCTCCCAGCCGCCATCTTTTCAATCTCTCAGATATCTATGTTTTGTATCTCCTAAACTTCAAGGGACACATATAAAGCTCTCAGTGTTGTCATTTCAAGTCCTGTATAAAAGAGTCCCACTTTAGAATTGGGGATGTTATTCTCAGCCTTTTGGGGCCTCAGCTAAAACTGAGATATAAAAAGTTTCCGTTATAAATAAAGAATGAATGAATGAATAAAGAAATAGATGGATAGATGTTAACACATTGTGGACCAGTAGTTTTTTTGCTAGCTTTACCCAGTGGCCAGATAAATTTCTATTGAAAGAGTACAAAAAACGTTTTACATAAATGTTAAAGTGATGCTTTAAAATTAAATACTCATTGCATTTTGAAGTTATTTATTACATATTCTTACAAGCTAATATCTTTTTAAAGTATGATACTTTGTAAAACACTGTGTAATATAAAGCGAAAATTCTCATGATCCATCCGCAATGTGTTAATTTCTCCCACTCTCCGCCACCTTTTAATTTAATTCATTGGCCAGCTCTCAGCAGTTAAAGTTAATTAATGTTGAGAAACAATCTACTATAGCAGTCTGAGAAATCAAGTCCTGACAATGATAATATTTTAAAAATCCGTAAGTATAATCTCTTCTTTTTTATATATATATATTTTATTGATTTTTTTACAGAGAGGAAGGGAGAGGGATAGAGAGCTAGAAACATCGATGAGAGAGAAACATCAATCAGCTGCCTCCTGAACACTCCCTATTGGGGATGTGCCTGTAACCAAGGTACATGCCCTTGACCGGAATCGAACCCGGGACCTTTCAGTCCGCAGGCTGACGATCTGTCCACTGAACCAAACCGGTTTCGGCCATAAGTATAATCTCTTAATATCTAACAAGCAAATGTTTTTTTAGAGTTGAATATATTTCTGATTATAAGAGGATAGAAATATTTCTGTCCCCTTCTCTTGAAAAACCACACAAAGCCATCAATACAACCTCTATCTTCAATAAAACTAGATATGGTAGCTACTCTGTAAAGATGATATCTAACAATTTCTCTCCTTTCTCTGTGCTCCTGCTGTACCTCACATCAACAGACGGATCTTAATTTCTTTTCCCTTGAATCTTGGCTGGACTTAACTGCTTTTGACCAATAGAATAAAGCAAAGTTTATACTCTGATATTGCTGAACGAAAGTTTTAAAAAGACTGGCATCTTCCACTTCCTTCCTTTTGGAAACTAGGTGCCACCCAATCATAGTTCAGACTAAATGTAAATGCCACATGGAAGAGAATCAAAGTGCCTCTGGTTGAAAGCTCTAACTGAGATCATAGTCAACAGTCAACACCATTGCCAGCCATGTGAGTGTACCATATTAGACATTCTTCTACAGTCAAGCATCCAGATGAATAGTCTCAAATGACTTCTCATGGAAAAGAAACCAGTCAATGCACAGAACGTTGAGAAAAAAAGAACATGGTTATTATTTAAATCCACTATGCATTGTGGTAGTTTGTCACATAGCAATAGATAATGAAATACTAGACTATATCACCATATCACAGCATTTAGAGGTGAAAAGTAAGTGGATAAATGATAATTGGCTCATTAGAGAGCAGGAAATTAAAACATAACTAGGAGAACGGTAATCAATACTGGAAGAATAATGCATTCAAAATGCATCTGAGTGAAGATAATTCTCAAATTAAAATTTTGTGTGTGATCAAATTATAAGAACAGTCTCAGATGTGAAAGTGCAATATTTATCTTCCATAAATTCTTTCACACTCAAGAAGCTTCTACTGTCACATGTGAGATGTGTATGGATCTTGAGCATGTCATGCTATGCGAAGTAAGTCAGACAAAAAATGTCAGGGACCAAATGATTTCACTTATATGTGGAATATAAAACTGAAAGCATCAAGGACACTCATAAACATAGATAACAGTATGGTAGCTACTAGAGAGAAAGGGGGTGAGGGGAGGTAGAAAGGATAAAGGGGGTCAAATATATGGTGACAGAAAGAGATTTGACTTTGGATAGTAGGCACACAGTGCAAAATACAGATGATGTATCATAGAATCGTATACCTGAAACCTATATAAGTTTATTAACCAATGTCACCTCAATAAATTTAATAACATTTTAAAAAGAAGCTTCTGGATGATGTGTTTTACAAAAGGAGAGTACAAACCAAGAAAATAGAATATATGGGAGCCAAGAAACAGAAAATCCAATGGATAGGAAATGAAGGTAAATCCCAAGATATCAGCTATGAAGTAAGCAGTCAGTCCATACTGGAGCAGGAAATTTGAGGGTTTCAGAATGGATGCTTCCAGGGACAAAATGGAAATGATATTATTTTTATTTTTCATTAAATAAGTATCTATGGAGAACTTATATTTTAGAGCCTTTTTTAAGGCATTGAGGACACAATTATGAACAAAACAAAGTTTCTAACTTCTTAAAATTTGCATTCTAGTGAAGTTCAAAGATGAACTATGTTATCTGACAAGTTATGGAATATTATTATAAATCTCTCCACAGAACTGTTGAAGCATGCTAGAAAATTTTGTCAAATGTAACACAAAACAAAATTTAAAAAGCCATAAAAGTCAATAAGTAACTCCAAGAAAATAAAAAAGTTGAAAAATAAACTAAATGTCTTTGTTCACTAATTGGCTCAGCAGTGAATGATTATCTGTATAAACAGAGTAGTAAAAGTATAATATAGATTTAAACAAAAAACAAGATATATTGCAAAGGTGTGGCATGAGGGAGGGGAGTATATGTGTGAGCTAAAATAAAAATTTAACAAAATATTAGCAGAAAATGTCTAAATGTGAATTAAAACTGTGTATGTGTGTGTAAGTTAGAAGAATGGAGGTTAAGTATGGGAAAAAATAGCTATAGATTTAAAAGTGATTGCCTCTCAACCCACAGGTTGAGAACCGCTGCTGTAGAGCCTAAGACCATCAGAAAACACAGATATTTACATTACAATTCATTAACAGTAGCAAAATTACAGTTATGAAGTAGCAACAAAAATAATTTTATGGTTGGGGGTTACCACAACATGAGGAACTGTATTAAAGGGTCGCGGCATAAAAAGGTTGAGAACCACTGCTCTAGGGGATGAGACAGGCAGAATGGGGCAAAACACTGATTTTTCATTATAAGCCTTTTAGAATGATTGGACTTTAAAAATAAACTGTTTGTAAATAACACTTTAATGTTTAAAATTTTATCTCAAAAAATATCTTAATATGTCAATTTATTGGAACTTCTTTCTTGACCTATGCAAAACATATGATGACTATTAACATTGTCAAAGGTGAGATTTCCCTACAACTTAAAGGTGACCGTTGACTATTCTACATCAGACTTCTATGCAATCTACACTATTAGCCAACAATTCCATTTTTAGTTGGGTTACCATTGTTCTATTATTTTATTAAAATGACTCTAAATGAAAATGAGAATCTCATTAATATAACCCAGTTTAGGCAAAGATCATTAGACAAACCCAAAATGACAAATCTTTACATTCTGATATGTATTTGGCTTAATTTTAGCCAAAGTTGTTTCAATTATTAATTTAAAATTCAATTTTAAATATGTATAAAATTCTAGCCATATTAGCCATTTAAGAGTGTTCTAAAGGCAAAATATAATTATCAAATAAGTAATATTTTAACTTTCTGAGAACAGAACCACACTAATACCATGCAAACCAATTGCTTGACTTTTGCACAGTGGACTCTCACCCAAATTTTCAGGAAGACATTATATAAGAAAACTGGGAGCTGAAAATTGGTAAGTGGAGACTTAGATTTTGAAGCAGGTTTAAACCTGAGTCCTATCTCAAGGCCCTAAAAATCTAGGCATATACTTGTTTTCCTCTTAATTACCATTATTTCAAAATGAATAAATTAATGAATAAATAAGAAACCTGGAGATTTTCCCAACTAATGTTAATGACAGCACATATCCCTTGCTGACTAGAAATAAAAAGTCAGCATAACCAATGGATGCAAGACACTGGGAGTAGAGTGAGGGCATGTGCTTGGTGGTAGGGGATACTGGAGGAAGGTCAATTGCGGGGGGGAGGAGGCATATGTACTACTATTTGTAATACTTTAAACAATAAAAAAAAGAAGAAAAGTCAGCAAGATAACCCTTCAGAAAAAAAAAATTATTCAGGAAAAATAAAGGATTCCAAGCTGGTGTGTGCAGGCAGGGCAAGCGACATACAAGAAGAGAAATAAACAACAAATAGGAAGCTCATTTATAAAGAGAAAGAGAAAGTTAGGGATGGGGGTGTAACTGCCCTCAAGTTCTATTATAACCATAGAGTTCTTCCTATAGGGCTTTCAGAACCAACATAGGCTATGAGAGCTCCTCCTTATAGGCCTTCTTGATTCCTATCTTGGTTAAGATTCGTCATAAGTTTTGACATTTTCCCCTTTTGATCAAAATCTTTGAAAGAATCGTTGATCAACATTTAGGTCTTTCTATTTCGGCAGACTTTCGTCCCTTGATGCCAGGAAGAACCTTTTCTGCGTACTGTGTACCACATTGGAAGGAAAATGCATGGTCTAAAAACTACTTGTGTGCAGGTTTAACAAGCATCAGGACCAGAGTTGATAGGGGCCCTTCTGGCAAAGCTGAAGGGATTCTTCTTGGAGGTGTCTTTTTAGTAAACAAAATCTTCCGGTCACAGGGTGTGGTGTTTGGAGTGTTTATCATCTCAGAGTGCACTGGAAAAGATTATTCTACCAAAGCATGGTGATTTTCAATAAAAGCAATGAAGCCTTTACAATATTTAAGTATGCCTCTCTTTATCAACTGAGAATCAAAAGAAGCAGGATACAAACGCATGGGATATCCTGTAATTATCTCAAAAGGTGAGATTTTATTATCTTAGAAGGGGTAGATCTCAGATTTAAAATAACTAATAGCAACACTTTTGATTAAGATATTTGAATGGTCTCTACAAGTTTTGCCAATTGAATCTTAATAATATTGTTTGTATGTTTGACTAAACCTGAGAATTGAGGGTGGTAAGCACAGTTAAAATGTAAAACCAGCCAAATATCACAAATTTGTTGAAGCAACTGACCAGTAAAATGGATTCCTTGATCACTGTGGAGTTTGAATAGAGTTCCCAGGTAGGGATGAACTTTTATAACAGGATTTTAGCCACATAAGAGGCCGTAGTTTGTCTACAAAGGAAAGATTCTGTCCAGTAAGAAAATGTACTGATCATGATTAAAACAAATTTATATCTATGAGATGTGGGAGGCTGTATGAAATCCATTTGCCAAACCTCAAATGGTCCATTAGGCAATTTAAACTGTCCAGGGGCAGTGGGAATGGAGCAGTGTGAACAATCTGGGTTATATTTTGGATAGGTGGGACAAGTAAGGTAGTCTTTTTTAATGGTCTTATTAATATTTCCCCACAAATATTGATTTATAAATGCTATCATTTTGTCAGTGGACCAATGTTTTAATGCATGTACAGTGGTTAAGAAGGGGAATTTTAGAGCCTATGGTCGGACTGGGTTGTTATTTAGTCCAAATTAGAGCTTTTTTTTATTAAACCAATAATTGTTGTATTCAAAATCTTGTTTCTCCTTTTTTGAAGTCAATTGTTGGGCTTCTCTGGCCCATTTTTCTAAGTTATCAGCTGGGAAAATAGCTCCTTGGACCATAGCAAAGGTTTGACTCCTGTTAGTTCCTTTGAGGGCAGAATTCCTGGCTGAAGTGTCAGCAAGGTGACTACCCTTAGCTTGCAGAAAGTCAAGTTTAGAATGCCCTGGTATCTTAATAATAGCTAGAGCAGCAGGTAAAAATATAGCATCTAAAAATCCCTAAATGTATGGGCCATTTTTTAAAATGTCCACTAGAATTAAAGAAATCATGTTGCTTCTATAACATTACAAAATCATGAGCTACTCTGAAAACATATTTACTGTCAGTATAAATATTGGCAGTTTTGTCCTTGACTAAAATACAAGCCTGAATAAGACCATATAATTCAGCTTGTTGAGCTGAAGTAGCCAAAGGTAAAAATGATGCCTCAACAACTTCAAAAGTTGCTACAATAGCATAACCAGAACAGTACTTACCATTTTCACTCTTTAAATATAATCTATAAACCATGAGAAGTCTGTGTTATCTAGAAAAGTTTCCTCAGATCATCATGCAGGTTCAGGAGATGATTCTTTAGTATTAAGCACTTTTGAAGAGCTTAGGGAAATTCTTTATCTATGGATCACCATTCAGCATTAATTCAGGTAATATATGAAACTTAGGCTTTATTAGGAACCTCAGAAGGCTTAACTTTAAAGGGATGGGTATTGATGGGTTCAGAGTAGGAGTGAGAGGAGATTTGGAGGAGAATGGCACTAGAAGTGGAGTTGGAGGCGAGGAAGTCAGGAGTGGAGGGCAAGATGTTGCAAAACTGGAGACTGCAAAAAAGAAGTCTATGGGAAAGGGTAAGAAAGTGATGGAAACAAGGAGCACAAGGCTTCAAAAGTCATTTTATATTTCTTTAAAATGTGTCAGTCTCAATTATTTCTAAAACTATATTTCACAGAGAGGCAACTTTAAATCCCTGGTAACATTTGGAAGCCTGAAAATACCACTCGAAATAGGTGCTCCATTAAGTTTTCCAATTTCAGAGCTATGATTGTCAAACTCATTTTTTTTAAAAGCAAGTGTGGGGATCTCAAATGTTCTCCATAATGACCATAGGTTTTATAAATTACTAGAAGCCCGGTGCACGAAATTCGTGCACAGGGAAGGGGGGTTGTCCCTCAGCCCAGCCTGTACCCTCTCCAATCTGGGACCCCTCAAGGGATGTCCGACTGCCCGTTTAGGCCCGATCCTGGTAGGATCGGGCCTAAACGGGCAGGTGGACATCCCTCTCACAATGCAGGACTGCTGGCTCCCAACTGCTTGCCTGCCTGCCTTCCTGATTGCCCCTAACCACTTCTGCCTGCCAGCCTGATCACCCCCTAACCACTATGCTGCCAGTCTGGTTGATGCTGAACTGCTCCCCTGCCAGCCTGTTTGCCCCCAACTTCCCTCCTCTGCCAGCCTGGTCACCCCTAACTGCCCTCTTCTGAAAGGTTGATCACCTCCAACTGCCCTCCCTTGCAAGCCTGGTCCCTCTCAACTGCCCTCCCTTGCAGGCCTGGACCCTCACAACTGCCCTCCCTTGCAGGCCGGGTGCCTCCCAACTGCCCTCTCCTGCTGGCCACCTTGTGGTGGCCATCTTGTGTCCACATGGGGCAGGATCTTTGACCACATGGAGGCAGACATATTGTGTGTTGGAGCGATGGTCAATCTGCATATTACTCTTTTATTAGATAGGATAGAGGCCTGGTGCATGGGTGGGGCCAGCTGGTTTGCCCTGAAGGGTGTCCCAGATCAGGGTGGGGTTCCCTTTGGGCGTGGGGCAGCCTGAACAAGGGGCCTGTGGTGGTTTGCAGGCCAGCCACGGCCCCTGGCAACCCAAGCAGAGGCCCTGGTATCTGGAATTTATTTTCCTTCTACAATTGAAACTTTGTAGCCTGGAGCGGAGCCAAGCCTGCTGCTCCCTCCAGGGTGGCAGCCATTCCTGTGGCAGTTAATTCACCTTCTACAATTGAAACTTTGTAACCTTAAGCGGGTGAGCCCCGCCAGGGTGTGCGGAAAGCTTTGCTTCCCCTGTTGCTGCCGGCAACCCTGGCCTGCTCTCTCAAGCTCCATTCTGTTTGAATTTGTTTACCTTCTGTAATTGAAACTTTGTAGCTTGAGTGGAGGCTAGGCGTGAAACAGCTATGGAAAGCTTGGCTTCCTCTGTTACCTGGGAAACCTTGCTCTCTGTGGCTGTAGCCATCTTGGCTTGGGTTAATTTGCATACTCGCCCTGATTGGCTGGTGGGCATGGCTTGGCTGGTGGGCGTGGTTTATGTAGCGGAGTGATGGTTAATTTGCATATTACCATTTTATTAGAGAGGATATTTGGTTGGATCAGTCCATTTAGTTAAAAATGTATGCTAGGAGGGACCACAGTTTTTAAACATAAATCCATCCAGGGTCTCTGTCTGAGGATGCCCTGAAAATATTTAGATAACCGAGACCCCATTTTTTCAGAGACTTTTCTCTAGAGCCATGGTCAGCAAACTGCGGCTCGCGAGTCACATGTGGCTCTTTGGCCCCTTGAGTGTGGCTCTTCCACAAAAATACCATGGCCTGGGCAAGTCTATTTTGAAGAAGTGGCATTAGAAGAAGTTTAAGTTTAAAAAATTTGTCTCTCAAAAGAAATTTCAATCGTTGTACTGTTGATATTTGGCTCTGTTGACTAATGAGTTTGCCAACCACTGCTCTAGAGCAAGAGCCTAGATATCCTAAACAACTCAATCAGCTTAAAATAGTTTAAACAACTCAAACAGCTTAAATTACCTAAGTTTCCTGCAGGCTTACTATCAACCAGTTCCACTAGAACAGTCCGATTCCAAGGGCTCAGGCTGATGGCTGAAACAACATAATTCTAGTATAACAGCCTGCTCCTGAATAATCCTAGCCAAAAGTCAAACAACAGAGTTTCAATGTGACAGTCCAATCCCAAACAGAATCAGAACAACAGCCAGCACAAATGACCCAGTTCCAAAAGAATCAAGTTGACAGCTAGCACAGTCCCAATAAACAGCCAGATCCCCTAGAGCAGTGATGGGCAACCTTTTGAGCTTGGTGTGACAAACTTCGTCAAAAAACTGAGCATAACTCGGGTAGTGTGTCACTTTGAGGAAAAAACATTATTTCGCAAATGTTTCATCCTCAGGAGCAGCAAATCTTTCATCCTCGGCATGCAGCCACCTCAGCAGCTGCGTGTCATCAAAAATGGCTACGCGTGTCATAGGTTCGCCATCACTGCCCTCGAGACTCAGGCCAAAGTGCCAAACAAGAGCTCACAAACAGGTAAGGCTTTTTAACAGAAAGAGGCAAGGCAAGGTGAAAAACAAAACCTATAAATATTAGATCCCAATAAAGCCCAGAGAGCTTCAAAATGAAAAAAAAAAAAGTGGATGCTCAGATCCTGTAGAAAACTTACCTTTCAAGCTCCTGAGTGAGGGAGAAAAACAGTGAGGTCAAATGGCTCTGTGCGTGCCACACCTGTTTGCTCACCATTCTTGGAGCTATTGTGGGGTCTTTTCTGGATCCAAGACAGCCTCCAAATATGCCAACTGCATACAAGGAATCAGCCAGGTATTTCTTCAGCAAATAGGATTTATTCAGAAAAAAAGAGAGGATTGTAATCTAATACAGGCAGTCATGGTGAGCCAGGTGTAAGTCCCCAAAACAGGGAAGAGAAAGCTCTTTTATAGAGGAAGTGAGAAATTTAGGGGAGGACTGTCATGACCATAGAGCTGTGTTATAAACATAGAGTTCTGTTATAAAGAGAGTTCTGTTATAACCATAGAGCTTTTCCTGTGGGGCTTTTGCAACCACATTGGGTAAAAACTCCTCCTATAGACCCTCCTGATTCCTGTTTTAGTTAAGGTCTTTGTTATAAGTTTTGACACCCTCATTAACAAATATACATGTATATAACACTGACAAATATAGGCTATTTCAAAAGTCATGCACAGGTCTTTAACCTTTTGCACTCGGATGTCGAGTGTGACTCGACACGGTTAGCATCGGTAGCAGCTCGTATGTTGAGCCACACTCAACACGTAGTTTCACCGCAGGGGGAAGGGGGATTTTTGTCTATTTTTCCAGTATCTTTTCTTGTTTTCATTAGCATGAAAGGACAAGTAAAATGTAAATGCCGTCTCAACTGATGCCACCACCTAAGCTTCACCAATGGCATCTTCAAAGGCTATTTGTTTCTAAGACACATCAGTCACGTGAAAAAGGTTAGACCAGTACACTAACTTCCAGGGGTAGATATTATCCACTAACTTAGAGCAACGTTTAGGTGGAAAGCTCCATATAATCACACCTCACCCTAACAAAAAACACAAAGATTGTGTTATTTGTTCTAACAGAAAAATCAAAGGAGGAAGAAGAGAGATGATTTATATTTGCGAAACATGTGAATGTAAACTAGGTCTTCATGTGGGTGAATGTTTCAAAAAATATCACACCATGAAAAATTATAGAGATTAAAATTACTCTTTGAATGTATCAATAATTTGAAATATAAAAAAATCCAAATAAATAAGTTTGTATGAAAAGAAACTCCAGTTTTTTATTCTACTGCCGCGCTTTGTAAAATCTGGGGTATTTAAAAAATTAAATCCCGAATAGAATAAAGGAATCGAGAAAAAAGCAAGCGAGTGCAAAGGGTTAAATGTAGTAAAAAAAAAATCACTGAATTGTACATTTGAAATGGATGAGTATATGGTATGTAAATTGCACCTCAATGAAGTTTTTAAAAAATCATACACCATAGGAATCTCAAAATTGGATTTAAGTCATTTATTTACCTTCTTTCTTAGTAAAGACCAACTACCAGTTACCCAAAATGAGAGAATGGCACCGGCATTAATAAGTTATATGAGAAGCCAGTATTTTTATAAACAATTGGATCCTAGTAAAGTCTTCTAAGAAAATTACTGAGGCTTCCCATAATCCCTCTGTATATGCAAATAAGCCAAAAGGAGATACTCTTTAAAAATATAATTCTAAGCTTAATAAAAAGGAGAAATTTTAAAATTTTGAAATCTCTTCCACTAATATTTACAGGGTAAACTAAAGATTGTTGTTAAAGTACTAAATCTGACAATAATTACTGTCACCATAAATTAAAAATCACTTGCGGCAGTGTTTGTTAAAATCTCAAAAAGCAACCATGTTTGTTACATTTGTTGCTTGGTAAAAAAGAAAGACAAAGAATTTTAAAAGAAACTCTCTAAATGTAGCCTAAAAATTATTCTGGAAGGAAATAAAGAGAGGTTTCCTTCAAACATCTGAAGAACTATAATTAAAAGTCAATATATTAGGCCTCATAAACTAAAGTAAATAATTTGTATTTTTGCCTCCCTGACAAAGCTAATGTATAGTTACTCAAAGACTAATAGCAGAAATTTAATTAATGTCATTTATTGTCCATGGCCAAGGACAAGTAAAAAAAATAAACTTTATTTCAGACTGATTTAAATTGGCTAATTGAAATAAGTGAATATTCATAAAAACGTAATTGTACTGGGCATGAAACTGTTCCTGGAACATTAACTAATTTTTACTAATGGTTCAAAAGCTACTTATAATGCTATGAGTCCAAAGCAGTCATATTCCTGTGCAAAAAATAAAATTAGAAAAGTTATCAAGACTGCATTGTAAGATTTCCAAAAGCCTCTTTCTATTATTTAAATCAAAAAAGAGGGGATAGTAGAATAATCCCCTGTAAGAAAATTTCCCCTGTAAGAAAATTTCATCAAGCCTTAATTGCTTTAAATTTTTTACTTTGAAAATTAATTTTCACTTATAATGCTGATAGCAAGACACCCATGAAGACACACATGGTGTCAGAATAAGCCAAAAGAAAATTGTTTGGGCAAAAAAAAAAAGAATCCCAAGTCTAATTTATATAAAAGATTCTTTTATTAACCTTTGGTCAAGAATAAGTTTGTATATTTCCAGAAAACTCCTCCAAGCCCGTGTGGATTCCTGCAACAACAGGTCCCAGAGAGGAACTGACCAGATTGCTCCAGCCACAGAATAGCAGTGGCCCCAAAACAACACACTGAAGACAAGAGGAGAAACAGTCCAGAGATTGAGATGGTGAAGATGCCTTGCCATACTAGCAGTCAGCAGCTGAGCATTGCTGCAGGTTGTCCAGGACCAAGCCAAAGAAGGTCGGACCTGCATTGCCACCGTTTGTCCACCATCCAGAACTAGAATATCATTGCTGGCATATACACATAAAGAACTGTTGTACATTGAAATTGGGACTCAAAGAACTGTTGGCCCAGAAAGAAGCTTACTGTAGGCTGATTCCTTTGATGCCTAGCAGCAATTTAAAGGGACATGTTAGAACTCTGTCCTTTACATTGAATTTAAAAATCTTAAAATATACATTATTGTTAGATTTATAAAATCAAAAAGCGTGAGATGCCCTCAGCCATTTCCAGATGATTCAGCCCTGCTGACAGGCTGGAATTGGCTTCTAGCAGAATGGTGATGGTTTTAGTGAATGGCTTTTAAGTACACTATATTGTTTATCTTCCATCAAATGCTGCATATGCACATGTGCGTGCGCACATACACGCATGCACACACACACAATGTGGAAAACCCTTCATTAAAAATGTAGTCAATAAGGGGATATTGTTCACTTTTATAAATTTAAGACCATAATCTCATATTTTTCTTGGCTTTATGCCTATGGTTTACTTTGTAAAGAGATCTTTTTGAGCATACTGGTATGTCCTAATAGAATAGGAAGGGATCTGGCTATCAAATTCATCCAGGGGTTCTGAACTTGGTGTGTATGTCGTTTGGGGGCAGGGAGTAATGTTATGTGTATGCATTTGTCAGCAACAGGCTGTAACATTCATCAGCTTCTCAGAGGTGTTCATGACTCAGAAAGGGTAACCTTTGAGGCCAAGGAGGAAGAGTGATTTTCCCAGACACATAGTAACTGAAATGGAGCTAAAACTTATTTTGCCTAACTTCTGTCCCCCACACCATGAAGCCTAGCCCCAAGTCCATATGCTTCTATTATGCCTAATTGCATGGGACATACTTAAAGGGAATTCAACTCTTTACTGATGAGAATAAGGAACATAACATTTTAATATAAAGCAATAGTAAAAATTTGGTGGTGCATGTGCATGACTTCCTTCCACTAAGACAATTTCTTTTCTAAGATTGCCAGAGGTCTCCCTCATCTATTGTCATAATAAAAATTTCCCTTAGTGAGAGATATAAAACATTCTTGAATTCTGACACTGAAATATGCACTTATGTATCAGATATTTTCAAACAAGAGTAGAATAATGGATCCCCATCCTGTTTCAAATCTGCCTCAATTTAAATCCTGGCTACTTAATTGCTTCTCAAAATTGCATAATCTCTGCCCATTCAATGTTGACTTTTTTTTTTTTTTGGCAGGAACTCCTACCCAAGATCTTTATTTCTGATCGTGCAGGTTTTTTGAATACAACCATGCTGCTTGGGCTCATGGAATTAAATGTTACAATCCATTCATTTCTTAAGAGGACAACGTGTACATTTGAGATGAACATAATTTTTGGTGTTTGCTGCTCACACTTGATTTAGGCCAAGTGTGCTAAATATGATAGGTTGTGTATCTATTCCAAAAGCCCTACAATCCAATGTACTTAACAGATAACACTTTAAAAAGGTACAGTTTGGGTATATCTAAAAGCACAGCTCAATTAGATGATTTTATATTATTAAGTCAAATGAAACTCTTTGAAAAGAGATTTTGCAATTTTTTTTTTTTGATTTCCGTAAAGTAATTAGTGTCTTATACAATATTTATTGCTCTGGGCTTAGCTTTGTATTTTTAACTCTCTTTGTTTCATGACATGCTATAATTATATGCTCAAACCATGGTCTAAATTTATCTTATTGTAGTTTTCTGGTAAAATACTATGTACTACATATAACATTTATATTATAAAGTCTTTGATAGAGGCAGAAAGAGGTTTGTTTAGACCTTTAAATTGGGGTGTGAGACAGAGAAGAGACAGAAGAAGAAAATTTCAAGAGAATTCTGTGTCAAGGGTATGTGTTAAATGCTCTTATAGATGTCAATGCATGATATGATAGGATAATTATTTATTACCATCTCTTTTATGCTGATATTGTGGAGTCAGAAACCCTAGGTTCTGTTCCTGGCCTTGCCACTAACAACCTGACTGCTGAAGTTTGAATGCCTCATTTGTGAAATAAGGTAGCTGCATTAAGTAATCTTGAATCTACCTCCTAGATATAAAATTCAGCAATATTGCCCAGCTGGTGTGGTTCAGTGGTTGAGTGTTGACCTATGCACCAAGAGGTCACCGGTTCAATTCCTGGTCAGGGCACATGCTGCAGTTGCCAAATCGATCCCCAGTAGGGGGCATGCAGTAGGCAGCTGATCAATGATTTTCTCTCATCATTGATGTTTCTATCGCTCTCTCCCTCTCCCTTCCTCTCTCTGAAATCAATTTGAAAACAAGAGAGAATTTAGAACTCTATTTGAATTATATAATAGTCTAGAAACTGACCAATCAGAACCAAATCTGGGTGCTGTGGGGAGCCAATGGCTGCCTAGGAGGAGGAGCTTTTGATGCTGACTGGCAAAGAAACTGACCAATCAGAACCAAATTGGCTAGCAGAGGAGGGAAGTTGGGGGTGAGATCAGGCCAGCAGGGGAGGGCAGTTAGGGGTGATCAGGCTGGCAGGTAGAGGCAGTTAGGGGCAATCTGGCAGGCAGGCAGATGAGCAGTTAGGATCCAGCGGTCCCAGATTGCGAGAGGGATGTCCAACTGCCAGTTTCTGATATCTGCTTAATATGACATTACTAGAGGCCGGGTGCACAAAATTCATGCACTGGGGGGGGGGGGGGTTGTCCCTTAGCCCAGCCTGCACCCTCTCCAATCTAGGACCCTGTGGGATCAGGCCTAAACTGGCAGTTGGACATCCCCCAAGGGGTCCCCAATTGGAGAGGGTGCAGGCTTGGCTGAGGGAACCTCCCTTCCATGCATGAATTTCATGCACTGGGCCTCTAGTATATAAATAATAATACAAGAATAAACTGTGTTTTGCATACTCACAACCTCAAACCTACTTTTGCCAACCCTTATACAAAAATTAACAATAATAGCAAATACTTTATGAATGCTTACTATATTTCAGGCCCTGTTCTAAGAAATTTACATGCATTAACTCATTTAATTCTCACTACTTCCTGAGATTGGTAATATTTCAAACCCCACTTACATATGAGGACATGGAGGCACATGGAAGTTAAATAATTAGTCCAGGAATTACAAAACCTGGATTCAAACCCAAGCAGACCCTGTTCTTAAGCCTTATGCCATCGTGTCTATGAAAGGCATTAGTTACAGCAATATTTATATTTGTGAACAAGTGTAAATAATCTAAACAAACACCAATAAGGACTCATTTAAATTAATCCTATGTTATGTGGAATAAAAGAACTTATCAGATATTAATGAGGGTGCTTTATAAGTGAAGGGATTCACGGTGATTACTACTTTTTTCTTTGAGTTTTTCTGTAATTCCCAAATTGTGTGCAAAGGATCTGTATTATCTTTATAATCAGAAATATATATTAATTTAAAATCCATTTAATGAAATGGAACCGTTGAACTATTTTCAGTATTGTACTAAAGTTTTACCTTCTTATTTTTGTACTATTCTCTTTACTTGGGATTCATCTGCCACCCATCAGCTGTGTCCTTTCTCCTGGCTAACTTCTACTTATTCCTTTAGCTTCTGCTCAGGCTCATACCTCTGAAAAGTCTTTGGTGACTAACCACATTCCCATCCCTCTCCCCAGGCTAAATTAGGTACCTCTCTTCTGTGCTCCCATAATAACCTGTGCATATCCCCAGTATCCCACTTGCCACATTTTTTATCCACTTGTTCCCTACCTCCCATCCCTATTAATGTCACAGATAATTCTCTTTTTAGCCCTTGCAAAGTATCTGGCTCATAATAGTTATCTAACAAGTATTTATGAAAAGAATGAAATACTTTTTTGGTGAAAATTAGAGAGAAGAAACTTATTTTATAAAATAAAGTTTTCATGGGTTTGTTTGAGAATTGGTGGAGAGGTTTAGGTTTGGGGCTCAGCTTTATAAAACTCACTACAATAAGTCACCCTGGTATTAGTCCTTTCAACAGCCTAGGTCTTTAATGCCTAAGGATAACCCCCTTTGTTGCCAGTTTGCCATCATCCTAACCTTTATCATACTGTAGTATCCCAGTAGATTATGAGATCCTTGAGGGCAGAATCATGTCTTTTGCTTCTCTGTGTGTCCAGATTTTAGCACAGTGCCTGATACCTCCTTGCTGACATCCACTGACTAATCACAAACCTTTTCTTAGTAGATGGTTGTATCAAAAGGCCTGAATTCCTTTCAAATGAAGTGATCTGAACAGCACCAGAATTTGATGTGCCCCTTTCTGTGCCCTGGTATAGACAGCCACCTCTACTGTCTGTGTTGAGAAACCACCATGCAAATTTACATTAGAAATTGCTTTCCCTATTTTAAACAGCAAACACAAAATTTCCACTTCTAGTATGAGGAGAGGTGGGGACATGAAAGAATGTCGTAAATTTCATATTATGTCCAGACCACAAGAACTAATTGAAAGAGTAGTTGTTTTTCTCAGAATTTCAAGTCAGACTGAGTGAAACTATGTAAGGAAAAAGTATGTTTATAAGACACCAGAATAATAGATTGAAAAGCAAGTACTTCAAATTCTAAATCTTCAAGTTTTATATATTTTTCTTCCAACATTGGTTAACCTCAAAGTAGGCTTCTAACCCTCTCAGTCAGGCCACCATCTTTGGTTAATTGGTATAAAATGCAAGTTTGTCATAGTCCTCCCCTCTTACAGAGCTAACCAGGTTTCTGCTCTCTCCAGGTGCACACTCCTCTGAAAACCATGCACCTGAAAGACCAATTACCTACAGTGTATTAGGCTCCTGACCTTAGGCAGTTTGGATTCTTTATAGCCTTGGCAAAAGAGCAGTGACAATTTGCATCCCTGAATGCTTCACTTCCCAGCCCTTCTGATGATGGCCAAGACCCAAAGCAGAATTTTCCCAATACCACAAGAGTGCAGTTAGATCAGTGTCCCATGTGACTCAAAGGAAACTGGAAACCTCATCAGAGAGGTAGCTGGTAAGATTTCCAACCTCATTTCCAATAATCATTCCCTATGTTCATAAACACTTCATATACCCTGTGTGGACAACATTCCAAAAGAAACTGTGGATAAGAATCTGCTTGAAGCAGTATATTTCATCTATGGACATTTTTTGAAGGCTCACCTGTGGAGACCTGAAATATGACTGGAAAGTTAGCCAGCTATAACATGATATAAACACTCAAAGAACTAAAAAAAAAAAGCCTTTTACTAAATGACTTATTTCCGTTAGGTTAGAACCCAGTAGAATATATTCCAACATAGAAAAATCACATAGAACAGTTACAAAACTATAGAGATTAAGAGGTTCAGCCTGCAGTCAGAAATACCCAAGTTCAGAGTAGCTTTAGAATTCACTTACTAAATGATTTAAAGCTCAGGTTCTTCATCTTAAAACAGGGCTAAAATAGTGCCCACCTAATTAGGGTTGTAAGGCTTAAAAAGATAATGCATATAAATGCACTTAGCACAGAATCTGGCACAGAAGTATCTCAAAATGTTAATTACTGTCTGTGGCAGAGACTATTTTATCAATGTGAATGTTCTCCTCTTTTGCCTGGCATTCAGCTAGACTACATTTCCCAAACTCCAACTCCCCCCCTTGAAGTTAATAGTTAATAATAGTCATGTCTAGCTAATGAATAGCAGACAAAATTATGTACAACTCTTCCAGGCATGGCTTTTCCATGAACAACCCTCTATGCCAAGCATATCAAACTCAAAAGCTAACATGGGCCAAATAAACAAGGATTAAGTTTATGTGGGCTGCAAAAAAACCCAAAAACTTCAATTTTCATAGAAATGTAGATTTATTTTGATAGAGACATGCTGAATACAAAGGACTGAAATAAATGAGTTATTCTATATAATAAAAGCCTAATATGCAAATTGTCCCCTTGACTGGGAGTTTGGCTGGGAGTTTGACTGCACAACCAGTCACTGTGATGTGCACTGACCACAATGGGTAGACGCTCCGACCGGTAAGTTAGCTTGCTGCGGGCGCTGGTGGGCTGGACTGGAAAGTGAGGTGAGGTGAGAGGTGAGAGCCATCAGAAGCTCCCATGGTTTGGCCTGAGCTCGGGGCGGAGTCAGGCAGGGGCAGGAGCCAGGAGGGACCAGGTGGCATGGGAGGCTGCTACGCATGATCCAAGAGCCGTGGACTGTGCAGCCCTCTGTAGCCTGTGGCGTTCTCAGTGCATAATTTATAATCTTCAGAGCTGCTTCTTTTTATTTGTTAAGTTTCACTAACTACTCCAGGAGAGTGGGTAGCACCATTACGGGGGGATGGGCCAGGCGCACCTGCTCAAGGCCAAGTGGCGGCCTCGGGCTCCCAGGATGCAGCAGAGAGGAGGGCAGGGCTGAGTCAGAGAAACTGAGTCCAAGACTTGAAAGGAAACAGGAGGCAGCAAGGGGCAGAGGGTGACAGCTGAGTAGGGGCCTAGAAAAGCTGCTGGGTGGGGGCAGCCCACAGGACAGGCTCCATGTCCCTCCTCCTCCCCGTGACCCGTCACCCCAACTCTCCTCCGAGGCCCTACCTGGGCTCACCCTGCACAACCACACCCATACTGCCTCACCTGCACTGCCTCACCCTCCCCACCCCACACAGCCCTGCCCCACCCCACTGAGCCCCGCCCCCAGAGGAGAAAGGGGGAGGCTGCAGATAGGAGGTTGCAGGAGGAGGGGGCAGAGCAGGGACCACCAAGTTAGATGGAGGGGAGGAAGGAAGAGACCCCACAGGATTCGGGATAGAGATGGGCAGGGAAGGAGGTCCATACAGAAGCATTGCCTTTGGTTGAAGTAGAAATCTTGACCCCATTTTACAGACCCCAGCAGAGTGTGTGTGTGTGGGGGGGATGGGGGACAAAGACAAAAGAGGGTTATGAGGGGACTGGATGGATGGAGAGCAGCGATGTTTGATTCATGACCTATTTATTTTTAATTTTGTTAATATATTTTATTGATTTCAGAGAGGAAGGCAGAGGGAGAGAGAGATAGAAACATCAATGATGGGAGAGAATCATTGATCAGCTGCCTCCTCCATTCCCCTTACTGGGAATTGAGACTGAGACCCAGGAATGCACCTTTGACTGGAATCGAACCCAGAACCCTTCAGTCTTCAAGCTGTGGCTCTATCCACTGAGGCAAACCATCTAGTGTGACCCATGGCCTATTTAAAACCACTGCAGTAAGCTGAGCAGGGGTCTTACCATGATGGTGTTACCTGATAATGAGGGTTTCTCTCCATATGTTGGGGTAATCAGAACTGTAGTGAAGTAAAGACACACCCATGGAGCCTGCAAAGGGTTTCCATGCACACAATGCAATTTACTCCTTTTAGCCCTGAAGAGGGTGAGCAGAACCTTGGAAGGACATGAGGTCTCCAAGATCAGGGCCTAGAGAGAAAGTGCATGCCGAGCATTCTGCGCTATGAGTTACAATCTATATATATAAAAGCTTAATATGCTAAGTGTCTGATCAAGGGGTCAACTGACTGGTTGCTATGACGTGCACTGACCACCAGGAGGCAGATACTCTGACCAGTAGGTTAGTTTGCTGCTGGGGTCTGGCCGACCAGAACTGGACAAGATGCATATAAATGCACTTAGCACAGAATCTGGCACAGAAGAAGTATCTGAAGTAACCGCTGGCTCTACAGCAGCAGTTCTCAACCTGTGGGTCACGACCCACAAGTTGAGAACCACTAGCAGGGTCACCTAAGACCGTCGGAAAACACAGATATTTACATTACGATTCATTAACAGTAGCAAAATTACAGTTACGAAGTAGCAACAAAAATAATTTCATTTTTGGGGGTCACCACAACATGAGGAACTGTATTAAAGGGTCGCGGCATTAGAAAGGTTGAGAACCACTGACCTATGCAAAGAGCCATCAGAAAAGGATTAAAGGATATGACCGTGGAGGATAGACTTGCTTTTCCTGTCATACAGATAGCTAATCCACAATTCCCTAATCAAATAATAAGACAGCATGAAAGATTTGACTTTAAAATGATAAAGGCCTTGCATGATAGTGTAATACAGAACGGCGATAATGCTCCATTTACTGGAGAAATTATAACTAACATTTATGAAGCATTCCTAGCTTCTTATGATTGGTATTCTCTAGCCCATGCAGCTCTGGATAGAGGAGATTATTTGCCATGGAAAGCAGAATTTTTAAAGAAATGTCAGGAACAAGGTTCTTCAAATCTCAGACAGAATATTCTCATAACTTTTGAGATGCTTGCAGGATAGGGACAATTTAGTGACATCCATAATCAGCTCCAATATGTCCAGCAGGCATATGAGCAAATTAGACTTTGTGGAAGAAAAGCCTGGTGGACTTTATCAGCAAAAGGGAACTCTGAGGGAGCCTTTAGTAAGTGCATGCAGGGGCCCACTGAATCATTCTCTAATTTTGTAGCTCGCCTCACTCGAGCAGTGAGACGGCAGATTCAACATGAGATAGTAGGAGACATTTTGACTCAGCAATTAGCTTATGAAAATGCCAATGCTGATTGTAAGAAATGTCTAACGCCTCTAAGAAAAAATAGTACCATTACAGAAATGATTCGAGCATGTCAGAATGTGGGGTCAGGCATTTTTTAGGCAAGCTTACTAGCTGCCGCAATTACAACAAGAAACAAATTATGTTTCAATTGTGGACAACAAGGACATTTTAAAAAGGAATGTAAGCAACCAAAAAGGACACAAGGTGACACTCAGGGAGAAGGCGTAAACGTTCCACCTCCCAACTCAGGTAATGCAAGATGTATGAAGGGGAATCATTGGGCCAATCAGTGTAAATCTAAATTTCATAGAAATGGCCAGCTGTTAAATCAAGACAGGAAATGGCCATCTGCAAGGAAATGGTCGGAGGGTCTCCCCCCAGCTCTGTTATTAAATAAGGGGAAGTTCCACCCTGCCAGGACCACAGTAGATTCCCTCCTTCAAGTCACACCAGAAAGAAATGCTGGCTTTGATCTTAATAGCACAATAACAATCACCGTGATCCCCAATATGACTAGAAAAGTTGTTCCTATAGGAATTTGGGGACCTGTGCCACCAGGAATATTAGGTTTAGTCCTAGGAAAGAGTGAAAATATGCTAAAAGGACTAACTGCTTTTCCTGGAGTCATAGATTCAGAATATGAGGGAGAAATCAAAGTAATTTTAGAATGCAAACATACTATGCAAATTATTCCAGGACAAAGCATTGCTCAGCTCCTGCTTTTGCCTTATATTCAGCAAGGTGAAATTATGAATAGGAAGGGAGGGACACAAGGATTTGGAAGCTCAGATATATATTGGCTACAGGAAATTATCAAGACCCGTCCTATGATTAATCTAAGAATAGAGGGAAAACTGTTTAAAGGATTAGTAGACACTGGAGCAGATATTAGTGTCATCAGTCAAGAATTCTGGCCTCCAAGTTGGTCCATGGTAGAAGCTATAGGCTCTATCATGGATGTTGGAATTCCTGATAACACGCAACGCAGCGCTGCAGTGTTAAAGTGGAAAGATGAGGAAGGACAAACAGGATGGTTTCAGCCCTATTTAGTCTCTGGAATTGCAGTCAACTTATGGGGACGAGACGTTTTAGAAGGTTTACAAGCTTGTATTATTACCTGCAAAGGACAACAGTTAATAACTCAGATGGTATATCAAACTGGTCAAGGTTTAAGAAAAGATAATCAGGAGATTAAAGAACCCATTCAGGCCAAAGAAAACACAGGAAAACAAGGATTAGAATATCAGCCTTTTTAGGAGTGGTCACTGCTCAATCTCCTCACCCCCATGCTGAGCCTATACAATGGAAAGATGATATGCCCATATGGGTGGATCAGTGGCCATTAACCAAGGAGAAATTAAATCATACTCATGAATTAATACAGGAACAAGTAGAGGCTGGTCATATAGAACCTTCCAATAGTCCTTGGAATACTCCTATATTTACAATACCTAAGAAGGTGGCAGGAAAATGGCGATTGTTACATGATCTTAGAGCAGTTAATGCTACTATGCATACCATGGGAGCTTTACAGCCTGGACTCCCAGCGCCTTCACAAATCCCTCTAGATTGGTCTCTTATAGTAGTAGATCTTTTTTTTTTTATGACTTTTTTTAAAAATATATTTTATTGATTTTTTACAGAGAGGAAGAGAGAGGGATAGAGAGTCAGAAACATCAATGAGAGAGAAACATCGATCAGCTGCCTCTTGCACACCCCCTACTGGGGATGTGCCCGCAACCAAGGTACATGCCCTTGACCGGAATCGAACCCGGGACCCTTGAGTCCGCAGGCCGACGCTCTATCCACTGAGCCAAACCGGTTTCGGCTAGTAGTAGATCTTAAGGATTGTTTTTTCACCATTCCCTTGGCACTGCAAGATAAAGAAAGATTTGCCTTTTCAGTGCCATCTATTAATAATATAGAGCCTATGAAAAGATATCAATGGAAAGTTTTGCCTCAAGGAATGGCCAATAGCACTACTTTATGTCAAAAATATGTAGCTCAAGCTATTCAGCCTTTAAGGGACAAATATTCCCAGTGTTATATTGTCCATTACATGGATGACTTGCTCCTAGCGAGTCCACGGGAAGAACAGACTTTAGCAATGTTTTCTCAATTAGAAAAGGAACTTCCTAAATGGGGCTTAAAAATTCCTCCAGAAAAAGTACAGAAAGAAATGCCTTTTAAATATCTAGGTACCATAATTGAAAACCAATATATTAGACCTCAGAAGGTAGAAATAAGGAAAGACTGCCTTAAAACCTTAAATGACTTTCAAAAATTATTAGGGGACATTACTTGGGTAAGACCTTATCTAAAAATCTCTACAGGAGAAATGACAAATTTATTTAATATACTTAGAGGTGACTCTAATCTTTCCTTACCCCGAGTATTGACAGATGAAGCTAAGAAGGAGTTACTAAGAATTGAGCAGGCAAACTCCTTAGCCCAAGTGGCACAAGTACTGCCTGAATTGCCTTTATTGGGACAGATTAATCCTACTGCAAATAGTCCCACTGGAATCGTCTTCCAAAATAAAAACTTTCTTGCTATTATTGAATGGGTCCACCTAGGACATCAATCCTCTAAAACTGCAGTTACATATATAGAACTTATGGCTCAGTTGATATTTCAACTTATAAAGTGCTGCAGACAGCTTAGAGGACAAGAACCCCAATGTATTTACCTTCCCCTTACTGGGAAGCAATTAGAAATGTTATTTCAGACTGATTTAAATTGGAAAATTGGACTGAGTGGATATTCAGGGGAACTTAGTTGTCATCTACTAAAAGACAAATTATTAAAATTTTTATATTATACTCCTATTATTATACCAAAAAATACTAGGCAGGAACCTATTCCTGAAGCATTAACTGTTTTTACTGGTGGATCATCAAATGGCAAAGCTGCTTATCATACAATGAATTTAGACCGAGTCATCCAAACTAGTCATACTTCTGTACAAAGAATTGAGTTGGAAGCTATTAAGGTGGCATTACAGGATCTGCAAGAGCCTCTTATCTCTGACTCTTCTTACGCTGCAGGTTTATTAAATAGAATTGAAACTGCTCATTTAAAATGGCTCAGTGACCAAAGTTTATTTTTACTATTTAAACAAGTTCAGCAGATTGTACAACAAAGACAATTTCCCTTCTATATTACTCACATAAGGGCTCACAGTTTATTACCTGGCCCATTGGCAAAAGGAAATGCACATGCTGATCAATTGGTTGCTTTTTTAAAACAGGCCTCAGAATCTCATCAGCTTTTACATCAGCCTGCCAAAATGTTGTCTAAACAATTCTCAATCTCTCCACAGCAGGCAAAACAGATTATCAGAGAATGTCCCACTTGAATCTACCTGAAGGGCCTAATGCAGGAGTCAACCCTGGAGGTTTACTAAGGGACTATATCTGGCAAATGGATGTGACACATTATACTTCCTTTGGATGCCTTGGGGCATTGCATGTCTCTGTAGACACATTTTCAAAAGTCCTATGGGCTACTGCATCTACAGGGGAAATGGCAAAACAGGTTATTAATCATTGCCTAGATCAGTGATGGCGAACCTATGACATGCGTGTCAGCACTGACATGCATAGCCATTTCTGATGACACACGGCCGCATGCCAAGGATGGAACATTTGCTGCTCCTGAGGATGAAACATTTGTGACTAGAGTCTTGGAGTTAGTTTTTTCCTCAAAGTGACACACTACCCGAGTTATGCTCAGTTTTTTGGCGAAGTGTGACACACCAAGCTCAAAAGGTTGCCCATCACTGGCCTAGATGCTTTTGCCGTCATGGGAATTCCAAAAATTATTAAAACTGATAATGGGCTTGCTTACACAAGCTGTCATTTCCAGCAATTTTGTAAAAAGTGGAAAATTCAGCACATTGCATTTGTGCCATGTAGTTCCCAAGGACAGGCCATTGTTGAGCGACAGCATCAGCGGCTAAAATCCCAACTTAAAAAAACAAAAAGGGGGGATTATGATGGAAAAATCACCTGTGGGTAGGCTGCACCAAGCCTTAATACTTTAATTTTTTTCACTTGTGATGCTGATGGCAAGACACCGATAGAATTACACTGGTGTCATAATAAAACAAAAGAAAATGGTCTAGTTAAATGGAAAGATCCTGAATCTGGTTTATGGAAGGGACCCAATCCATTATTAACCTTTGGCAGAGGGTATGCTTGTATATTTCCAGAAAATTTCTCCAAACCCATGTGGATTCCTGCTAGATATATTAAACTGCAACATGGATTCGAGAGAGGAACTAGCCAGATTAATGAGGACCTTGCGCCTGGAGCCACGCCATGCAGCTGTAGACAATAGGCTACCCCAGCCACAAACAGCAGCCCTAGGAAACACACTGAAGAGAAGGAGTGGAAGAAGAACACGGAGGATGATGAACAGCCCAGAGATGACTTGGGGAGTGATAAAGAAGACGGTCCAGAAAGCTGAAAGAATTTGTGAAGAGACCAAAACCCCAAGAATGCCTGAAAATGTCTTTCTTGCCATGCTGGCAGTAACCAGCTGTGCGGTAATTTCACCAAGGGCTAATGGGGATGTCCTCCCTGGGTAAAATCCTTTACCCAGACTGACCCCCCACCTACTATAGTAAATATATGGGCAAAGTATAATTACACTGGTGTCTCCACCCGGCTTCCCTTTTTTATGTGACACAAGAATCAAACTACTACTCCTTTGTGTGTAGAATTAAAGCTGGCTAGCATCACACCAAAGGAGGGGGAAGCAAAAACCTAAATACAATTACTATCACTGCTTGCTTCTGGGAGAGGCAAAGAGAATTTAACATTACTAAGACCTCCCCCCACTAAGCCATTATGTAAAAAGTCTTATGAATGGCACCCACTAGCAGCAAACTTAAGAACAGTTTTTCTTTTGTGTATTGAAGCCCCTATGGGTCTGCATATAGTAATAATCAATGAAACTCAGCTGCTGCAATTGCACCAGAAAAAAATGATATAGTTTAAAATGATAACTTCAATGAAAAATCACCTTCTTGGTGCTTAAAGTAAAAATAACACCACCCTTGATATTTTGGAATTACAGCAGCATATTGTATAATTATCCCAGGCAAACTTACAAACTAATTCCTTAGCTGCCTGGCAGCAACTTAAAGAATTTGCTCCTTTACTTTTGCCTTTTAGCATGACCACTATTAATTGTCTCATTCTTGTTCTTATTTGTTTAATTTTAGTCTGTAGATGCAGAATAAAAATCTTAAAAGAATTGAAACTCTGCAAGTGGCATATCAACATCTACTAAGAATTTAAAGAAGGGGGAAATGCTGGAAACCAAGATCAACAGTAATTAATATAAATGCGAGAAGTCCATCAGAAGGCTGAGTTTGGACTCCTTTGATAGTCACAGGGTGAATTTGCATTTTATTACCTACTGCTGACTCAATGGCCTGAAGCAAACTCCCTCATAACCTGATAATCTTACTGTTTACTAAGCATTACCATTGATATGTCTGTTTTCATTCCTAAAAGGCAATTGTGTATTCTAGTAAATAAAAGCAGCTGGGAAAGGAGACTCAGTGGAACTTAACTACTACAATTAAGCTCTTCCCTGGCATCCCCCCATAATTTCAAAATTAATTTTTCTTGTCTTGTGTGTCAATTTGCACGTCAGCTCTTTCTCCAAGCCTTTGAACCCAAAAGCCATGCTGGCCATGGGTTTTCACAACCAGACACTGAATAACTCCACAAATTAATAAGTGTAATGCAGAGACCGTGCCATCTTAAAGGGGAAAGAGGCTGTGACTGGGAGCCCACCCTCACCTCCACCCAGGAAGACCTCAGACACCACCCAGAACTCTACAGCCATACCAGCCAGGGATCAGCTGCCACAGTTGTGAACCCACAATCACTAAGACTCCAGCCTCCCTGGCCACAGGTTCCTAAAAAGTTTATCCAGGGGGAAACAAAATGGTGGCTGAATAGGCAAATGGGTCTAGTGTCTTCTCATGGAGCAGATAGAAGAAACAGCTTAATTGAAAACATCCACCCAGAATTAGTGAATTAAACAGCTGGAGAGACAATCCATGGACAGAAAGGTCAGAGGTAGCCAGGAAACTGGTGGGATCGGGGATCTGGGGTGTAGGAAGAAACATGCACAGACTGGACTGCGCTGAACCAACATTATGTCCCTTGGGGACAAGTGTAGTGCTGGACTGTGGAAGGGTGTCCACAGGGCTGCTGGCAGCAGGGGACTCTAGGTCTAAGCCCACAGCCATGGGTGGCTATGCCCAGAAAGGCAGCCAGAATTTCTGCACCAGCTGCCCAGTACTGGGGGGAGAGAGACACAGTGGTGCGGTTGCTCTGTCTTTATAATATCCTTGCTTTTACTCGCTAAACCCAGGGTTTTTCAATTACAAACACTCACCATGGCTGCACTGTAGGGGAAGGTAGTTTTGTGGAACCTGGGGGGACAAAATAGGGAGAGGCAATCAGGAGGCCACCTTTGGGACAGTCTGATCCCTCCAACCCTGAACAGCCATTTTTCTCCTGAAGACCACGCCCCTCCTAGCAGCACAGCCACACCCAGCCTTGAGTTCAGCAGGGAAACAAAGCTTCAAAATATCCCCAGGGAGCCTGTAGGGACTAGGTTGAGGGGCCATTTGGTCCCGGAAACTAATACAGAAACACTGCCACCTGGAGGCCATGTCATAAATAGACACTTGTATAAATATGACTGAAAGCAGGCAGACAACAAAGCAGAGAGAGTGGTCCCGCCTGGCTGAAACCAAGGCTGTGGCATCTAACACATAGGAGCACTGCATCGCTGGGAGCTTCAATACGGTGCTGACTATCTAGCAGGAAGCAGAGATGTGGCAGACAGTGAACAATAGGCTGTAACAGGATATAGTGTTTACAGGATATTCATCTTGTTTCCTTATCCTCTATTTTGTGTTACCTGTGAGAACCGCTGTTTAAATTTTTTCCACTGAATGCAGGTGTCATTGTGCTGTCATTGTGCCATTAAGCTCCAGGAAATACCAATCCCCTGATGTGCTTGCTGAATCCCACTGAATCCTTAACGTTGCTTAATTTAGCTTCTGTAATATGCTTAGTTAAGCACAGCTTCCCCCCTTTGTTCTAACCAGGATATAGTTTTTGCCTTTATAAGGTAACCTCTGAGCTCATTTGGGGCCGTGAGGTTTTGGAGAGACATCGGTCCTCTCTCGGTTGCCGGTGCTTGAAATAAAGGCTCCTAGTTTGGCTCTTTTGACTTCAGCATCTTTTGTCTAGCTCGCGGAATTCCAATATGACATTTGGAGGCCCCAGCAAGATCGTGCCTACCAGCACCCGGTTTTGGACACCGAGGGCGGGCGGTCTCCCCAAGCCTGGCTGCTAGACGCCTGAAAATCTTTAGGGGAGGTGCCACCTGAGACGTTCCAGGGCCCCACAGACGTTTTGTAGTGTTTCTGATGGCCAGATGTGAGATGCTTGCCATGCCCATCCATTTCTTTGGAGTCCCCAGAAATACCTCCGGAGGTAAGTGAATTTCTGTTCACTCCTGTATCTGTGACCAGTCGATCTGATGCCAAGAGAAGGATTGGACCCAGTCGTGACTTCCTTGGCAGATTCTCTGACTAAGACGTTAGTTGAGAGTCCTGGGAACTAGCCTCACATAAATTTGTGAGCACTATTCAAACTGAAACTGTTTGATGGGCCCTATTTGTCTTGTCTGTCATTTTTGTGTCTTTGCACGGATTCTCCTTGAAGACATAACTTGTTTTTTTCCTGTTTCTCTGACCCCCGATTCTATCTGTTCCTAGATAACTGACCTTTTTTACCAAGGTTCCTTCATGGACTTCAGTCCACTAGAGGTCACCCTCCATACATTTTTCCTCTTCAGTATCCTTTCCCTAACCAAATAAAGTCATTTCTTTCCACAGGTTGCTCCCCAGCCTCCAAGAGGGAGGCCTTCTACTGCCTCTGGTCCTCCCCAAAGATCCTGCTCTTTCTCTCTCCTCTCAGTTGGGATTGTTTCCCTCTGTCTCACTATGGGAGGGGGACCAAGTACAGCTAAGACCCCCTTAGGATGTTTGCTGAGACATTTCAAGGAAGGTTTCTCAGATAATGTTTATGGCATAAAATTCTCGAAGGGAAGGTTGAGAACTTTATGTGAGTTAGAGTGGCCCACATTCAGGGTGGGCTCGCCCTACATGGGATCTTTTGACCCTCTTATCACCAAAGCTGTCTGGGATGTAGTCACAGGGGATCAGGGGCACCTAGACCAATTTCCCTATTAGATCAATGGTTAGACTTAGTTCAGACTCCCCCACCATGGTTAAAGAATTGTGCTCAACAGATTGGGGCTTGAGTATTAGTAACTGGCCCCAAGGGAAGCACCAGAAGGGGAGCGCCATCCAAACACCCCTCTCCGTCCCTCCTACTCCAGAGGAAGCAGACCTGTCTCCCTCCTGCCCTTCACAAAGTAAAGAGAACTCTTCCTGGGGCTCCTGCCAGCTTCTCCGGGAGACGGACCTCCTCCCCCCCCCCCCCCCATATAACCCCTGGGCGCCACCGCCTTCACTCTCGCCACAATCTCCCTGAGTGCAAAGGGAGGGGGTTCCCAAGGCCTCAGCGGAGGGGAAACAGTCTCTCTCATTCTCGCCACTTACAACTAGGAGTTGTGCCCAGGCTAGGGAGGGTGGCTCCAGGGACCCCCCCACCTGAGGGAGTCTCTCTTACCCTTAAGCGAGGCACCCTCCCCTGAGGGAAATCCATGAGGAAAGCCTTTCTTAAGTCTATGTCCCATTCTCCACAAGCGACCTTTATAATTGGAAAACCCCAAACCCTCCATTTTCTGAAAAAAAACCCAGGTCCTAATCACCTTATTAGAGTCTGTTTTTCCTACCCATCGGCCAATGTAGGATGATTGCCAGCAACTCCTAGTCACCCTCTTCACCACTGAAGAGAGGGACAGAATTCGGTTTAAAGCAAGAAGGGCCACTATGGGCCCAGGAGGAGGGTCGCTCGAGGAAAATCGGGACCGGATTGAAGAGGTTTTCTCGTCCTTAATGCCCCAGTGGGATCCTAACTTGGCGGGAGAAGGGGACTTCCCTGAACACTTTTCAGCATGTTCTCCTATCAGGTATTAAGGCAGCGGCCAGAAAACCTATCAGTTTATGTAAAGTTACCGAGGTTACTCAAGGACCCCAGGAATCTCCCACTGCTTTTCTGGAGTGCCTTTGTGAGGCATACAGGGTCTATACTCCTATTGGCTTCACCCGCCAGTAATCCCTCTGCATACCTAAAAAAGCTACAGGAGCTTTTCCCCACTGTATGGGCAGAGAGCAACCCTCTGGGACTGGCATGTCACCAAAACCCCTGTCGTAGTCCAACTGATGGCCCCCACCACACAGGCTCAGGTAAGGCAGTATCCTATGAGCCTAGAGGCTAAGCGGGGCATTGCCACACACATCCACAGACTAGGAGAAGCAGGTATTCTTATCCCTTGCCGGTCCCCTTGGGACACCCCCTTACTCTCGGTCCTAAAACATGGAACAAAAGACTATAAGCTGGTACAGGACCTGAGGGAAATAAATAAGCAGGTTGAAACCATACACCTGACTGTCCCCAACCCTTACATTCTCCTGAGCTTCCTCCCTCCTGAGCATCAGTTCTACACCATCCTAGACCTGAAGGGTGCATTCTTCAGCATCCCCCTGGCACCCGTAAGCCAAACCATTTTTGCATTTGAATGGACGGACCCTGAGGCGGGGTTCTCAGGGCAGTTGACTTGGACCCAGCTACCACAAGGGTTCAAGAATTCCCCCACCTTATTTGAAGCCCTAAGCTCAGACCTGCTCACTTTTCAGCATGTAACAACACTGAAGTCAAGTGTTGGGAGGCCATTGAATGTCTTCTAGATACCCTACAAACCTTAGGATACAGGGTATCAGCCAAAAAGTTTCAACTCTACACCCATACAGTCACATACCTAGGATAAAACATCAGCCAAAGAACATGAACTCTTTCCCTCAGTCGGGTTGAGGCAATCCTGCGAATCCCCACACCTAAGACCAAAAGACAGTTACGAGAGTTCCTAGGGGCAGTTGGATACTGCCGCTTATAGATCCCGGGGTTTGCAGAGATCACTAAACTCCTATACTCCAGCACAGGGGGAATGCAGCCATTAGAGTGGCTTGAGATAGAGCAACGAGCCTTTAAAAAATTAAAGACTGCCCTCACATCAGCTCCTGCTTTAGCACTACAGGATGTGACCAAGCCCTTCCACCTCTACATATGTGAGACAAGGGGCATAGCCAAAGGGGCCCTCACCCAAAGTCTTGGGCCTTGGAGAAGGCCAGTAGCATACCTGTACAAGAGGCTAGACCCCGTTGCATCCGGTTGGCCTGTGTACCTTCAGGTGATAACAGCCACCACTATACTTGTCAAAGTAGCTGATAAGTTAACTCTAGGACAGGAACTAATCCTAACCACTATACATCTGGTTGAGACCCTACCCCAAAGCACGTCAGAATGTTGGATATCTAACGCTCGAATTACCCAGTTCCAGGCTCTCTTACTTGACCAACCCCACATCAGATTCCACAAGACGCTTGCCATTAACCCAGCCAGCTTACTCCCAGAGGACGACCCAGAAGAACCTATACATGACTAGTTAGAGGTCATAGACATAGTACAGATGACTCGCCCAGACCTGACTGACACTCCACTGGTATTGCTGGATGAGGTATTGTTCACAGACGGGAGTAGCTATGTCCAAGAAGGAATCAGGTATGCGGGGGAAGCAGTAGTTACTCTGGACAGCATTATTTGGTCCCAGGCTCTTGCTCGCGGGACATCAGCACAAAAAGCTGAGTTAATTGCCTTAATCCAGCCTCTTCAGTGGCAAAAGGCAAGTCGGTAACAATTTACACCAACAGCAGATATACACTTTCAACAGCGCATGTACACAGTGCTATTTACAAGGAAAGGGGACTTTTAACTTCAGCTGGGAAGGACATCAAAAATAACAGATTCTGGCCCTACTATAAGCCATCTGGCTACCCAAGGTGGTGGCATTAGTACACTACAACGGACATCAGAAAGGGACTCCCTAGAAGCAACAGGAAACCAGGCTGCAGATGAGGCTGCCTGGGAAGCTGCCCTAAAACCAGTGGGGCTCCTACAGATCCTAATAACCTTACCCAACCCTGATTTACCTACCTCACCAACTTACTCAGAAAAGGAACAAAAACTAGCTACACAAAAACAAGCCTCCCCAAACCAGGAAGGATAGTGGATCTTACCGGATGGCAGACTTTTGGTTTCTGAGGCTCTAGGTCAGACAATAGTTAGCCAGTTACATCAGGCTACTCACTTAGACCACACTAAGCTTACAGAGCTTCTAAGAGATAAGTACTATATACCCAATCTGGACAGTATAGCAGATAGCACTGTTTCTTGGTACATCACTTGCGCTCAAGTAAATGACAAACAGGGCAAAAGACCCCCAATAGGAATCTGGACGTGGGGAGGCTCTCCAGAAAAACATTGGGAGGTTGATTTCACAGAAATCAAGCCCACAGCAGCAGGACATAAGTACCTCATAGTCATCATAGACACCTTCTTGGGATAGGTTGAAGCTTACCCTACTAGGACAGAAACTGCTACCAATGTAACTAAAAAGTTACTCCAAGAAATTATCCCCTGATTTGGCCTGCCTATAACTTTAAGTTCAGACAATGGTTCAGCCTTCACAACAAAGGTTTCACAGGACATAACAAAAGCATTAAGTATTAATTGGAAGTTACATTGTGCCTATCAGCCCCAAAGCTCTGGGCAGGTAGAATTCATGAACTGAACCCTTAAGGAGGTTCTAACTAAATTTACCCTAGAAACTGGTGAAAAATGGGCCACCTTACTCCCCTTCTCCCTACTCAGAGCAAGGTGCACCCCATACCTGAAGGGGTTCTCCCCATATAAAATTATATTTGGGAGACCCCCTCTCATACTCCCCAAGCTCCAGGAAGAAATAAAAGCTGAAATCCATAACCAATCTTTACTCAAGTTCTTACAGGCCGTACAGTCCACCCAGAAAGGAATTCATAAAAGTGTTCAGATGCCCTGCCTGTACCAACTTCTGATCCGGTTCACCCCTTCCAACCTGGTGACTTTGTATGGGTAAAGAAATTCACCACCTGGAGAGATCCAAGATGGCTGCTGATGGGACAGCAGGCTGCAAGATAGTGTGTGAGTGAGAGAACGAAAGTAGAATGAGTGGATGTGTGGGGAGTGTCTGTATTTGTGAGTGAGAGACAGTTATATTCCAAGGAATTGTTGAGGATTGCTGGACAGGGCTCCCCTGGCCAGGCAGCCTCTACTGCTGCTGAAATCTCTCCCAGAGCAGCCAGCTCTGCCACAGAGACTGCACCATCTTGAAGGGGAGAGTAGCGGTGAGCTTAAGCCCAGCCTTACCTTCAACTGGGGAGACCTCGGATACTTGCCGGGACCCTACAACCACAACCCTCAGGGACAAGCTGCCTCAGCTGCGAACCCAGGAACACCAAGACTCCAGCCTCTCTGACCACAGGCACCTAGAAAGTCTGTCTAGGAGGAGACAAAGATGCGCTTATATGTGGATGAGCCCTGCACCTTCTCACAGAGCAGATAGAAGGAACAACTGAATCGATTACATTGATTACATCCACCCAGAATTGGCGAATTAAATACAGCTGGTGAGGAAATCTGTGGACAGAAAGGTCAGATATTGCCTAGGGAAAGGTGAGATCTGGGATCCAGGCTGGAGGGAGAAACGTGTGCGAAATGTGCGTGAAATATGCACAGCAGAAAATAGAGTTTCAGAGGAAGTCTGCGCCCCACGAAATCCGTGGCTGTTGGGGTCAGTGTAGCCCTCGAATGTGGAAGGGAGTCCACAGGGTTGCTGACAGAAGGGGACTATAGAAATTAACCCACAGCAGGGCTGGGCCCAGAAAGGCAGCCTGAAGTTCTACCAATATACTGGCTGTGGAGTTCCAGGGGGAAAAAAGACGCTAGTCTGCTAACATCCGGTGGCTTTTTTTTCTTCCTTCTTTTTCATTTTAAATCCTTGCTTTTGATTGCTAAGTCCGGTATATAGGATCTTCCAATTAAAAAACACTCACTGAGACTGCAAGGGAAAGTTGTTTTGTGGAACCTGTGTTTCAGAGTGGGGAGAGAAGAGCAGAAAACCAGCTCTAGGGCAGTCTATTCCACCAACCCAGTATTGAGTGCTGCAGGGAAAGCAATCTAACCACCGGGTAGGAGAGAGACCTTTTGGCACCAGATATCAATACAGAAACACTGCCACCCAGGGGTTGTATCAGAAATTGACTCTTGTGTAAATACAACTAAAGGCAGGCTAAGAAACAAAGAGACCCCAACTGCTTGAAAACAGGGTTGTGGCTTATGACATAGAGGAATGGTGGAGCACAGGGAACTTCAATGCTGTGCTGTCTACCTGACAGGAAACAGACCTGCCAAGCAGAACAATAGAGGAAGTGAACGACCTTCACTACTTCACATTTTTATTTTTTATCTTTTACTTGAGAAACTAATTTTTTTCTCACTTGATTTTACCTTTTGTATTATATTTTTGTTTTTAATTATTATTATTAGTAGTACTATTATTTTATCTTTTTAAAAAGATTTATTTTATTTTTTCTTTATTTTATTTTATTTTATATTGGGATTAGTGTTATACATTCTATTTTTCTTTTTCCTTTAACATTATTTTACACTACCACAATTTTTCCTTTATGCTAACATTCTTTTCCTCACTTTCCTTCTTTGTCCTGTTTCTCTTACCCTGTTCCTACTTTAGTTTTTCTCTATCTTGTCTCTTTACTCCCTATTAAAAATTGATCTTAATCATATATCTAATTTCTGCTCCCCTGATCCAAGTCCATACACGCTTCTCTCTTCTCTTTCTTCACTATCTAAATTTTCTTTTTCTTGTGTTTTTGTTTGTTTGTTTTTTGTTTTGTTTTGCCTTTTTCTCTCTATCTGTCCTGGTTTTGTTTGTTTGGTTGTTGATTAGTTTGGTTTTTATTGTTTGGTTGTTTTTTGTTTGTTTGTTTGTTTTTGTTTTTGTTTTGTTTTGTTTTTTTTACTTCTTTTCCTCTCCTCACTGGTTCTCTTCTTCTACTAATAGCTTAACTAATTCCAATCACAAACTTAGAACTATCTACTCTCTATTCTCCTTTTCCAATAGTAAACATATACATAGATAGATAGATTAAAGAAGGGGAAAGTTTTATATATAGAAATATTAATTTTCTTGTGTATATATATTTAATATACATATTTTTTCTTTTTTGTATTTAGTTTTTTACTTTTTTTCTGATATACTCATTCTCTTTCTACCTCTGCTATACTGAATTGTGGCTATTTACTCATTCATTCAATTCCTTGACCTTACTGTCTGGAAATAAGCTCTGCTAACTCATATTCATCTGGGTGTTTGTTGTTTGGGGGTTTGTAGTTTACATATTTTGGATTAGTTGTTGTTTGTAGTTTGCATTCATCATTGGGTGATCCTTCTTTGCATTTTTTTTGGATTAGTTGTTGTTTTATTGGAGTTTTAGCCCCATATACATATATTTCCCCCCCTTTTTTCTTCCCTTTATTTTCTCTTTTACATTTTTTCCTTTTCTCAATATCGTTTTTGCACTCTTTTCTATTCCCTAATTCTCTTATCTCTGGTGGTCATCTTTATTTTGGGATATTAGTATTGTGAATACATTTGTGTTTGGTGCCCTGTGCATTGTGTCTAGTTGTGTTGTATTTTATGCCTTTAAGTCAACACAGGACAGAGACAGCTACATAACCAGATATCCAGAGAGGAATGATCATGGTGAGACAAAGAAACAGCCTCCATATGAAAGAAAAGAAGAAATCACCAGAAAAGGAAATAACCAAATTGGAGGCAAACAATATGTCAGTGAAAGAATTCAGAAAAATGGTCACAAGGTTGCTGAAAAGGATGGAAAACAAATTCAACAACATGTGTAAGAACCAAGAGGAAATGAAGAAGAACCAAGAAGAAATGAAAAATGACATCGCTACTATAAAGAACTCAATAGAAAGCATCAACAGTAGACTATAAGAAGCAGAGGACTGCATCAGTGAGCTAGAAGATAAGGTAGGAAAAAATACCCAAGCAGAGCAGCATCTAGAAAACAAACAAACTTAGAAAACAGGAGGATAGCCTAAAGGAAATTTGGGATAACACAAAAAGAAACAATATCCACATAATAGGAGTGCCAGAAGGAGCATAAACTGAGCAAGAAATAGAAAACCTGTTTGAAGAAATAATGACAGAAAACTTCCCTGATTAGGGAAGAAAAAACTTACACAAGCCCAATAAGCTCACAGAGTTCAAAACAAGAAGAAACCCAAAAGAACAACACCAAGACACATTATAATTAAACTGGCAAACACCAATGACAAAGTAAGAATCATAAAGGCTGCCAGAGAGAGACAGAAAATTATCTGAAGAGGATCTCCCATCAGACTAGCGACTGATTTCTCAACAGAAACACATCAAGTCAGAAGGGAATGGAATGAAATATACAACGTCATGCAAAGGAAGGGTCTGAATCCAAGAATACTGTACCCAGCAAGGCTATCAATCAAAATTGAGGGTGAAATCAGGAGCTTCACAGACAAAAAAGGACTAAGGGAGTTTATTACCACACAACTAGCAATGCAAGAAATGCTAAAGGGTCTGCTGCAAAAAGAAGAAATAGGAAGGGAAGAAGGAACACAGGCATAAAGAATAAAAATGGTGACAAAAAAGTACCTGTCAATAAGTTTAAATGTAAATGAATTAAATGCCCCAATCAAAAGACATAGGGTAGCTTAGTGGATAACAAAAAATGACTTATATATCTTCTGTCTACAGGAAACCCACCTCAGAACAAAGGACTCACACAGACTGATGGTGAAGGGACAGAAAAAGTTTTTTCAGGCATATGGAAATGAAAAAAAAGCTGGGGTAGCAATACTTATATATGACAAATTAGAGCTCAAAGTGAAGGCTATAACAAGAGATAAGGAAGGCCACTTCATAATACTAAAGGGAGAAATTCAACAAGATGATATAACTCTGGATAACATACATGCACCCAATACAGGAGCACCCAAATACATAAAAAATCTTTTGGATGATATCAAGGGAGAGATTGACAGCAATACAGGCATAATAGGGGACTTTAATACCCCACTAACACTACTGGACAAATCCTCTAAACAAAAAATCAGCAAAGAAAATTAAATCCTAAATGACTCACTAGAGCAGATGGAATTAATTGACATCTACAGAACATTTCACCCCAAAACCACAGAATATACATTCTTCTCAAGTGCACATGGGTCATTTTCAAAAACAGACCACATATTGGGACACAGGCAAAGTCTCTTCAAATTCAAGAAGATTAAAATCATATCAAGCATCTTCTCTGATCACAATGGCATAAAACAAGAAATCAACCACAATAAAAACAATTTTAAAAAAATCAAACACCTGGAGGCTAAATAGCATGCTATTAAACAATGATTGGGTTACCAAAGAGGTAAAAAAAGAAATAAAAAGCATCATGGCAACAAGTGAAAATGAAATCACAACAATCCAAAATCTATGGGACAGAGTGAAAGGAGTCTTGAGAGGGAAGTTCATAGCTCTAAAAGCCTATTTAAAAAAACAAGAAACAATGGTAGTAACTTATCTAACCATACAACTCAAAGAGTTAGAAAGAGAGCAAGAAAAGCCCAGTGTAAGCGGAAGGAAGGGAATAATAAAGATCAGAGTGGAGATAAACAACAAAGAGACCAAAAATACAATACAAAAGATCAACTAAACCAAGAGCTGGTTCTTTGAAAGGATAAACAAATTTGATGAACCTCTAGCCAGGCTCACCAAGAAGCAAAGAGGACCCAAATATAAAAAATCAGAAAGAAAAGAGGTGAAGTAACAACTGTTCCCACAGAAATACAAATGATTATGAAAAAATACTATGAACAACTCTATTCCAACAAAATGGACAACCTAGATGAAATGGACATATTCTTAGAAAAATACAAGCTCCCAAAATTTGATCAGGAAGAATCAAAAAAACCTAAATAGGCTGATAAATACTGAAGAAATTGAAGAAGTGATCAAAAATCTTCCAATAAATAAAAGCCCTGGTCAGACGGCTTTACAGGGGAGTTCTACCAAGCATTCAAAGAAGAACTAAAACCTATCCTCCTCAGACTATTCCAAAAAATTCAATAGGAAGGCACACTTACAAGCCCTTTCCCAAAGCCAGCATTACCCTAATCCCAAAACCAGATAAAGACACCACAAAAATAAGAGAACTACATGCCAATATCCATGATGAATGTAGATGCTAAAATCCTTAACAAATTTCTAGCAAATCGGATTCAGCATTATATTAGAAAGATCATAAACCATGACCAAGTGGGAATTATTCAAGGAATGCAAGGATGGTACAATATTCAAAAATCAATAAATGTGATATATCATATAAACAAACTGAGAGACAAAATTCACATAATCATATCAATCAATGCAGAAAAAGCATTGACAAAATCAAACACGTTTTCCTGATAAAAACTCTCAGCAAAGTGGGAATAGAGGGATCACATCTCAACATAATAAAAGCCTTATATGACAAAACCACAGCCAACATCATACTCAATGGGCAAAAACTAAACTCATTTCCCCTAAGAATGGGAACAAGACAGGGATGCCCACTTTCACCACTCCCATAGCGATCAGACAAGAAGGAGATATAAAAGGCATCCAAATTGGAAAAGAAGAAGTAAAATTGTCCTTATTCGCACATGAGATGATACTAAACATAGAAAAACCCAAAGATTCCATCAAAAAACTACTAGACCTAATAAATGAATTTGGCAATGTAGCAGGATATAAAATTAACACCCAGAAATCGATGACCTTTTTATACATCAATAATAAACTCACAGAAAGAGAAAAAAACAAACAAAAAAACACAATCCCATTTACCATTGCACCAAAAAGATTAAAATACCTAGGAATAAACTTAACTAAGGACATAAAAGACCTGTACTCTGAAAATTTCAGGACATTAAAAAAAGAGATAGAGGAAGACATAAACAAATGGGAAAATGTAACATGTTCATGGATTGGTAGAATCAACATCACTAAAATGTCCATACTACCCAAAGCAATCTACAGATTTAATGCAATCTTCATTAAAATACCAACAGCATATTTCAAATATTTAGAACAAACTCTCCAAAAAGTCAACTGGAATAAAAAAAGACCCCGTTAGCCACAGCAATCCTGAGAAAGAAGAACAAAGTTGGAGGGATAACATTACCAGATATCAAGCTATATTACCAAGCCACGGTTCTCAAAACTGCCTGGTACTGGCTCAAGAACAGACATATAGACCAATAAAACAGAATAGAGAACCCAGAAATCAACCCAAGCTATTATGCTCAATTAATATTTGAAAAAGGAAGCAAGAGCATACATTGGAGTCAAAACAGTCTTTTTAATAAATAGTGCTGGGAAACTTGGACAGATACATGCAAAAAAAATGAAACTAGAACACCAACTTATACCATACACAAAAACAAACACGAAATGGCTAAAGTACTTGAATGTAAGACAGGAAACCATAAAAATCCTACAAGACTCCATAGGTAGCAAAATATCAGACATACTAGATGCCCGGTGCATGAAATTCATACATGGGGGGGGGCTGTCCCTCAGCCCAGACTGCACCCTCTCCAATCTGGGACCCCTTGAGGGATGACCCCACTGGGATCATGCCTAAACAGGCACTCGGACATCCCTCTCACAATCCAGAACTGCTGGCTCGAATCTGCTCGCCTGCCTGCCTGACTGCCCCTAACCGCTTCTGCCTGCCAGCCTGATCAACCCCTAACCACTCCCCTGCCAGCCTGATCAATGCCTAACTGCTCCCCTGATGGCCCGATTGCCCCCAACTACCCTCCCCTGCCAGCCTGGGCACCCCTAACTGCCCTCCACTACAGGCCTGGTCCCCCCAACTGCCCTCCCCTGCCGGCCCAGTCACCCCTAACTGTCCTCCCTTGCCAACCTGGTCACCCCTAACTGCCCTCCCTTTCAGGCCTGGTCCCTCCCAACTGCCCTCTCCTGTTAGACTGGTCACCCACAACTGCCCTCCACTGCTGGCCATCTTGTGGTGGCCATCTTGTGTCCACATGGGGATGGCCATCTTTGACCACATGTGGGTGGCCATCTTGTATGTTGGAGTGATGGTCAATTTGCATATTACCTCTTTATTATATAGGATGTCGTAGCAATATCTTTACAGACACAGCTCATAGGGCAATGGAAACTAAGGAGAAAATAAACAAATGGGTCTACATCAATATAAAAAGCTTCTAAACAGCAAAAGAAAACATCAACAAAACAAAAAGAAAGCATGGGAGAATATATTTGCCAATGTTATCTCTGATAAGGGTTTAATCTTCAACATTTACTGGGAACTCATACAACTTAACAAAAGGAAGATGAACAACCCAATCAAAAAATGGGCAACCGACATAAATAGATACTTTTTGAAAGAGGACATAAGGAAGGCCCAAAGGCATATGAAAACATGCTCAGAGTCACTAATCATCTGAGAGATGCAAATCAAAACAACAAATGAGATACCATCTTACACCTGTCAGAATGGCTATCATCAACAAATTAACAAACAAGTGCTGGCAAAGATGTGGAGAAAAAGGAACCCTCCTACACTGCTGGTGTTAATGAAGACTGGTGCACCAACTGTGGAAGACAGTATGGAGATTCCTCAAAAAGTTGAAAATGGGACTCCCATTTGACCCAGTAATCCCACTTCTAGGACTATATCCCAAGAAACCAGAAACACCAATCAGAAAGGATATATGCACCCCTATGTTCATAGCAGCACAATTTACAATAGCTAATATTTGGAAATAGCCTAAGTGACCATCAGCAGATGAGCAGATTAAAAAGCCATGGTACATCTACACAATGGAATACAATGCCACTATAAAAAAAGGAACATTTTACATTTGTAGCAGCATGGATGGAACTGGAGAGCATTATGCTAATCAAAATAAGCCAGTCAGAGAAAGATAAATATCCCATGATCTCACTCATATGTGGGATATAATGATCAACATTATTTATGAACAAGAATAGTTCCAGAGACAAATAGTAGGGGGGGTTTAGAGAGCAACCAAAGGACTCGTATGCATACATATTAGCATAACCAATGCACACCGACACTGGGACAGTGGGGGCTTGCCCGGGGTGGGAATGGCTGGGGTGGGGTCAATTGGGGAAAAAGGAGACATATGTAAAACTTTAGACAATAATAAAAAAAGTACATTAATCCCCCCCAAAAAAGAAAAGAAATTCACCACCCTGGGATTGACTCCCACCCTGAAGGGACCATACACCGTCATCTTGACTACCCTCACCATAGTAAAGGTCAGCAGCATCCTGATGTGGCTCCACCATACCCGACTCAAGGCAGCTAGAGCAGAATGGAAAATCCAGGACTCCTCATCAGACCCTCTAAAACTAAGACTCTCGCATGTGCTGCGATCTTAATTTTTTTTATAGATTGGGTAAATAGAAATTCCCATAAACCTCCTCATAAGTGGGTATGAGAATGCAGAAATAGAATCACTAGAGAAATACTTACTAATGTAACTGAACCAAGCTGGGGAGGCATATTTCTCACTACAGATCTCTGTACCTTATTCAGAGAAATCATTCCTGTACCCCAGAATACACCATGAGTAAGTAGAGGAGGGAGGGTAGGAGTAAGGGAATGGGGATATAATACTCAGAAACAAGAAAGAGGCTTACAGAACTTAGGTATCTAAGAAAAGCATATACCCCACCCTGAAGGCCCATAGGCCCTCTTTTGGAGCTAGCTCTACCCATCCCAGTCGGTCCTGCCCCTGACCAGACCACCCCAAATTTCACCTCTTCCAACCTACCCTACTGCATCACCTTCCCAACCACCTTACCCTACTCCTCCCCAAGAACCTTCCCTTCTTACCGTATTGGCAACTATGCATCAGTTTGTAAATACTTCACAATCAGAACTATGTGCCGATTGCTGACTATAATTGAACTCCAAATCCCTGTATTATATGGGTATAGGGGTCCCTGAACTTCCCCGCCTTATCATAGACCCTAAGGAATACCAATGGGTACAGCCGAGATTAACCCTAGGGGACATCCAGGGGGAAGGTGCCTGTTTAGTGTCTACCTCTTACAACTTACAAGCTTCTCCCTACTCGGACCTCTACAACTCCACTCTTCTAGTAAATAGCAGCACCGAGGCCTTTTATCAGGCACCAAACCATACCTGGCTAGCCCACACAGACAGCCTCACCCAGAGTGCTTCTACCCTAAGGTTCAGCAGAAACTCAAAACTCTTACTCTGTATCCTTATATATATACCAGAGGCCTGGAGCATGAAGATTCGTGCAATAGGCCTTCCTTCCCCTGGCTGCCTGCACCAGTTTTCCTCTGGCACCCGGGACCCAGGCCTTTGTCCTGGCCGCCGCCTTCAGTCTTCACTCCAGCCAGAGTGCTGCTCCCTGTAGCTCCCTCCGCCCTCCGCCCTCCCCTCATGGCAGGCGTCCCGCCCCACCTGGCCACTCTGCACCTGAATGCGTGCTGCCCAGAGGCCCAGAGCGGCTGGGGGGCGGGGCCACCTCCATATTTGTTGGGTTAATTTGCAAACTCACTCCTGATTGGCTGGTGGGCATCGTGAAGTGACAGTCAATTTGCATATTTCTTTTATTAGTGTATATACTTCCCCAAGTATTCCTATACAACGGGGATAAGGGCAGAACAATAATCTATCCTCCGCCATCCCTACCACAGTGGAAGAGGACCCCAATCATAGTCCCCCTCTTAATTATATTAGGAATTGAAGGTTCCACAGCCATTAGGACATCAGCCTTAGTAAAAGGGGACCTTAGTATAGGAGAACTCACTAGGGAAGTAAATGCTGACCTAAGCCACCTCGAAAGCTCCATCTCCCAGCTAAATGAGCAAATAAACTCTCTAGCTGAGATAGTTCTCCTAAATAGATGGGACCTAGACCTCCATTTTCTCCAGCAGGGAGGACTCTGTGCTGTGCTAGGAGAAAATTGCTGTTTTTATGCCAACTACTCAGGGGTAATACAAGAAAGCTTATTCCTAGTAAGAAAGAACATAGAAAATCGTGAAAAAAAATCTAGAACAATCTAAAAATTGGTTCCAGAGATTATTTAATTGGTCTCCCTGGCTAACAACCCTCCTATCTGCCACTATAGGACCTTTAACTGTAGAGGGCCGCCTGAGAGGCACCTGGGCATTTCTTTTAATTATCATCAGCTGAACTCAGGGTGTAGGCAGAGCCATGCCCTGGGAACATGCTTCCCCAATAAGGCTGGACATGTTAATCAGTTCTGACTTCATAGCAGCCCAGGTGTCAGCAGGGGTGGGTCTAGATATGTAAATCTAGTAATGCTAGGGCCTAGTTAAGAATGCAAATAAGCTCCTTTGATCCTAAGTTTTGGTGTTACTTCCTGGATTTTTGGGGTATAAAATAAACCTGCTGTGTGGCTCAGGTCGTCGTCATCATGCAGCCTCTCCATCAGAGAGGAAAGATGGCGTCCCACCCAGCCCCAGCTTTGTGAATCTATTTCTGTGTCTTGTTTTCTTTATTTCTATTATTTCTCAATCCCTGGCCGCCTCCACTTAGAACCGGTTTGTTCATCTCTCTTTCCGCGCGGGACGTGGAAAAGGGAGATCCCCGCCATGTTTGGCCCCCGCCACATCAGGCCCCCGCATTTTGGCAACCAACGTGGGCCGCGAAAGAGGCAACAAGAGGTATGGGTCAAGGGATCGCTCCCAAGAATTGCGCGCGCCACAGATTTAAGAAAGTGTAAGGTACGGGGAGTGTATTGTTGTGAATTGATATGAATTAGCTGGGTGTAAAACGTGGGTAATCCTCAAAAATGCTTTAAACTATGCTCTGTTAAGCATACTCAGATTCTTGATTTCTTTTTTAAGTTTTGTTGATGAAATCTGGGAAAAGGTTAGAAAGCAGTTGTGTGACCAATATTCAGCAAAAGTCCAGAGAAAATTCCTATTTTAATTGGTGATGGCCTTGATTCAGCACAGGAGAGTTTAAGAATGTCTAAGTGGGGTGCAGCCATGGCCTTACAGCCTGGAGTGGAAGGGTGCAAGTCTCTAAGAATACCATCTGCACCTCCTCTGCCTCCACGTGTAAACTACTTGTAACCAAGTAGAAAAGGATAAATTTCTCAGCAACTGCCAATAATTCTTTATCTTAAAAATCTTTTCTTTCCTTAAAAATAAAAATAAATAAAAATTGAAAAAATAAAAACAGTAGATGCCAAACGATTGCTGAATCTTCCCACTAAGAAGCAAGGAGGTGGGAGAAGGGAGACAGGTGGCGATCCAATATGGACGTCACTCTCCAAGAAAGCCACTTCTTCTTCTCATCTTCACCATCTTTTTTTTTTTTCCAGCTGATGACTTAAAGCTTTTACAAATTCATAAATGCATCCGGGATTTCTGTGCACATGTAAAGGGAAAAGGCCAGTTTAAAAACGAGTGCGCATAGTTTTTTGAGCTGGGTTTAACTCTTTGCGGTGTACAGAATGAAAACCCGATACTGTTTTTAGCCTTAAAAATGGCAGATTTGACCAAAAGGAAAGAACAAAGGCTAGTTCCAGCAGCAGATTGGCATTTCCATAATAAAGAGTAGTTTTAAAATGCTAATGAAGGGTGTTAAAAATTTAACCTTAAGGTCTTCAAGACAGAATTTATCCAAAGTAAATGCCCTTAAATAATTGGAATTGGATTTGAAACTCAAAAATTGTTGAAAAACATATTATAAAGTAGCCCAGATAAAGACTGGCTATGCCCCTTATTAATGCAGGAAGGCGTAGTCGCCTTTCCCCCAGAATTCAGGTAGGCAAGTTCCAGCCAGTAGCCATTTTTAAGAATGTAATTTACATTTGAATTAACCAAATCTGTTTTGCCATCTTTAAATAGGCTTGGCTTTGGCAGCTTAAAAATCTTAAAAGTTTGCTTAATTATATACATAATAAAAGTTTATTAAATATCTAGATATTTTGAAATGAAAAAACGTTGAAATATTAATCTAAATTTGCCTCATGAAAAATTTAGAGGACACAATTTAATCTATTTGATTATGTCTTGTGTTTTAGAAATTTATTATTAAGAATATAAAAGAGTTGTTAATCAAGGAACTGCTAATATTTGACTTGCAAACTGAAAGTTTAAGGTTCAGATTGAATTGTGAGAAATTATAGAATTGTGGTAACTAAATGTCTAGAGTATAGGAACTTAATTTTTGAGAAAATAAAATGTTTTCTCTTAAATAATTAGGAATTCAAAATATGTTACTTCTTGGTCTGATTTTAAAAAGAGAATTAATTTTGTGATACAGTTTAAATTTAGTTGATATTCTTTAAGATAATTTAAGTATATAATCTTTAAATCATATATATAAATATATATTATATGTTTGATCTTTCCAAGTGTATTTCAAGGTTTTGAGAGTAGCTTTTGGACATTTCATTGGGCCCCGAAATATTACAAAAGTCTGTTCTCTCTTAAAAGAAATATTTTTTTAATTAAACCGATTGATACTTGAAGTTGGATGGAAAGCTTTATCAAATTAAAATTAATTAATATATTTTTACTTACATACATATATATTAAATGTTATGAAAGTTTTTGCCTGTAAGAAGGGCAAAAACAATATATTTCTTAAATATAGTCAAAATTTTCAAAAGCAGTAGAATTTCAAGAAAGACAAAAGCCTCAAGGAGCCTGCATTTTTGAATCAGCTGGGGGTAGGACACTATTTATGCTTTTAGATCGGACCAATAAAGTATCAAACCTGTAAGTTTTACTGAATAAGTTTCTTTGCCTTTTTTTAATTAAAGATACTTACTTAGGTTGCTTTATATATTAGCCTTTTAAAATATAATCAATGTCTCATATAAATTAAGTTACATGAGAAGCCAATATTTTTATAAGTAATTGAATCCTGACTCATAGCCACCTGCATTCTTAATTAAGCTAGAGGTGGGACAACATTTGCGGCTTGTGAATTCAGAAGCAAATGTGCCCAGTGGGGTGAGCTGGGCCTCCTTGGAGAAGAAACCTAGGTTCCACAAGATATGTGATCAGTGCTGGGACCCTGCCACCAGGCGAGGGGATCCCAAGGCAGGTGCTGGGCGTGGAGGCCATGGGGGCATAGGCAACCAAGGAGACAGAACTAAACCTCACATCACCCTGCTTGGCCCTGGAGGATGGCTGGTTAGCCAGAGATGGGTAAGATTCCTCAGGGAAGGAACAACCTAAGACAGGCACAGTCGCATAGGGGCCATCAGGAGAGAACTTGGGGGTCAACAGAGGTGGGGCACAGACCTTCACCCCCCCAAGTTTGCAGGGGCCTGAACCATCACCCCTGCTGAAGGAGATCTCCTGCCCCCATGGCTGCTCAGCTTCACATGCCCAGCTCAAATTGGGACCCAAGTAACAGAGACTTGGCCGACAGCAGATGCCCTCTCACTGAAACAAGACTTGATGGAGATGTTTTGCACCCATGATCTGGGGAACTGGGGTCTATGATATCTAAATCCAGCCTAACACCAGGAATGCTCAGGGCCTACTCAAGAAGGCAAATAATCCTCTCCACTAATAATTACAGGGTAAAACAAGATGGTTGTTAGAGTATTAAATTTGACAGTAAAATAGTAGTTAAGTTTTCAGACTAATTTAAATTGGTCAATCAAAATAAGCAAATACTCTAGAAAAATCAATTGTACTGGACAAAAAAGCAGTTCCTAAAGTGTTAACTAAAATTTTATTGGTAGTTCATCTCATGGTAAAATTGCGTAACATATAATGAACCTAAAGCAGTCACATTTTAGTGCAAAAAAGTAAAATGTAAAAGCTATCAAGATTACAGCATAAAATTTCCAAAAGCCTCCCAATATTTAAACCAAAAAAGGGGGGATAGTAGAAGAATATCATGTAAGGAAAAATATCCTGTAAATAAATTACATCTAGAAAATTTTTACTTTAGAAAATTAACTTTCATTTGTAATGCTAACAGCAAGACATCCAGGTAAAACATATATGGTGTCAAAACAAGCCAAAGGAAAATCGTCTGGGCAAAAAAATGAAAAAGGATCGCAAGTCAAATTTATAGAAAATATTCCTTTATTAACTTTTGGTCGAGAATATGTTTGTATATTTTCAGAAAACAACTCAGAGACCATATGGATTCCTGCAACAGAGAGGAATTGACAGGAGTGCTCCAGCCATGAAGTCAGAAGAGAAACAGTCTAGAGATGGAAAACGCCAACCATGCCTTGCCATACTAGCAGTCAGCAGATGTGTGTCACTGCAGATTGCCCAGGACCAAACCAGAGAGGGTCGGACCTGCATTACCACCATTTGTCCACCATCCAGAACTGAAATATCATTGCTGTTATGTACACATAAACAATTGTTGGACATAGAAATTGGGACTCCAAAGAACTGTTGGCCCAGAAAGAAACTCACTATAGACTGATTCATTTGCCTCTCAGCATAACCATTATTGCTTGTCTCATTTTTGGTTCCTGTAAGTGTATTCCTAGTATCACATGAGCTCACTCATCTAGGGGAAAAGATGAACAACATAGACTGAAGAACCAGAACAGCATTGATCAGACTGTCAGACCTCAGAGGGAAGGTAGGGGAGGGTGGGGACAAGGGAGATAGATCAACCAAAGGACTTGTGTTCTTGCATATGAGCCTAACCAGTGATCACGGACAACAGGGGGATGGGGGCATGCGTGTGTGTGGGGGTTTGGGATGGGAATGGGGGGGGTTGATGACAAATATGTGATACCTTAATCAATAAAGTAATAATAAAAAAAGAAGCAAATGTGCTTTATTTTTTAAATGAAGATACCTACTTTAATTACTTAAATAAATTAGATTATTAAATTATAATCAAGGTTTTCAGCTAAATGAAAAGCCAAATATTTTATAAACAATTCTAATAAAGACCAGAAACAGCTAGTGATTATCTGCAATATGATTTTTGATCTTTTTTAAAAGAACAGATTGAGCAGCCGCCATGATGGCCACATGTCTTACTGCTCACAAGGCTTATTGCTCGCCATCTTGAAATAACAAAGGCCAAACCCCTTCCTTTAAATAAGCCAATGTCTTTGTAAGCAATTTAAATAAGTCTTCTAAAAGGGTTACTGAAGCCTTCCCATGATCCCTCTGTATATGCAAATAAGCCTAAAAGGATACCTTAAAAATATAATTATAAATTTAATAAAAAGGAGAAAATTTTAAAATTTTGAATTCTCTTTCACTAATATTTACAGTGTAAACTAAAATTGTTATTAAAATGTTAAATCCAAAAGTAAATTAGTAGTCACCCTTACTGCCAGAGTGCTTGTAATATAGCTAGCTAGTTGCCTGAGGCTTGCCTTTCAAGCTACAACCATACAGGTTGCTTGTTGTGAAAAGAAAGACAAAGATTCTTAAATGAAACTCTCTGTAGCCTGAAAATTATTTTGGAAAGAAATAAAGAGAGGTTTCCTTCAAATATCGTAGGGATTGTAATTGATAGCCAATGCATTAGGCCTCAGAAGGTAGAGATAAGAAAAGATTGTCTTAAGACTTTAAATGATTTTCAGACACTATTAGGCGACGTTAACCAGTTAAGACCTTGTCTATACAAAAGGAAAATGGCAGCCAGTTTGAAATTGAATTGCCATGGCCTAAAGCAGAGAATATTCTTACATGATATTCTACAATTTCATTATAATTTTTGATATTTTACAACAGCATATTGTACAGTTATCCCAAACTTACAAACTAATTCTTTGAATGTTTGGTAGCAATTTATAAGGACATGAAAGGATTTAATCCCTTCCACTGTGTGGAAGGTCCCCTAGGAAAGCATTTGAGCATTCTATATTGGCCCTTCTTGCTCTTTTTGCCAAGAGGGACCCTCTTCTCACAATCCAATTGCCCACAGCTGTTGCCTGAGTTTTCAGTTCATGCTGAGGTTGAAGCCTTATAGTGGCTGGTACCATGGATCTGTCTCTTGCACAATGGCATGAGCTGGGCCCTCCCTGGAGAAGAAACCTGGGTACCCCAAGATCTGTGATCAATGCCAGGGCCGCACCAGCAGGCGAGGGGATCCCAAGGCAGGTGCTGGGCATGGAGGCCATAGGGGCATAGGCTACCAAGGAGACAGAACTGAACCTCACATCACCCTGCTTGGCCCCAGAGGATGGCTGGTTAGTCAAAGACGGGTAAGATTCCTCAGGGGAGGAACAACCTAAGACAGGCACAGTCACAGAGGGGCCATCAGGAGAGAATTTGGGGGTCAACAGAGGTAGGGCACAGATCCTCACCCCCCCCAACATTACAGGGGCTTGAACACTCGTCCCTTCTGAGGGAGGTCTCCTGCCCTATGGCTGCTTCGCACTTCCCATGCCAGCTCAGATCAGGACCCAGGCAACATACAGAGACTTGGCCCAGATCAGATCTGGACCCAGATAACAGAAAGAGACTTGGCCCAGCTTGGATTGGGACCAGGCAACAGAGAGTTGGCCAATTGCAGATGCCCTATATCTAAATCCAGAAATGCTCAGGGCTTTCTCAAGGATGCAAATAATCCTTTCCATTAATATTTACAGGGTAAACTAAGATTGTTGTTAGAGTATTAATTTTGACAGTAAAATAGTCAAGTTTTCAGATTAATTTAAATTGCCTAATTGAAAATAAGTGAATATTCAAGAAAATTTAATTGTACAAAAGGCTGTTCCTAAAGTATTAACTAAAATCTCTATTGGTAGTTCATCTCATGGTAAAATTGCTTATCATGCGATGAACCTATTTTTGTGCAAAAAATTAAAATTTAAAGTTATCAAGACTGCATTATAAAAAAAAAAATTTCCAAAAGCCTCCATTAATTCAAAAAGGGGGGTAGTAGGGCAATATCATATAAAGAAAAAAATATCTTGTAAGTAAATTACATGTAGAGAAAAATTTTTACTTTGAAAATTAATTTTCATATAGCAGGACACCCATGAAAAACACACATGGTGTCAAAATAAGCCAAAGAAAAATGTTAAGGACAAAAATCAAAAGGATCCCAAGTCTAATTTATAGAAAAGAGTTCTTTATTAACCTTTGGTCGTGAATATCTTTATATTTCCAGAAAACTCCAAAGTCCATATGGATTCCTGCAACAACGGATCCCAGAGAGGACCTGATAGGACCACTGCAGCCACAGAATAAGCAGTGGCCCACAAGAACAGAGGAGAAATAGTCCAGAAATAAAAATAGTGAAGATGCCTTGCCATGCTAGCAATCAGCACCTGTGCATTGCTGCAGGTTGACCAGGACCAAGGGCAAGGAAGGTCAGTGTGCACGCTTACAGACCATGTGTGCACACCCTTCTGCATAGAAGTCAATGTTTGATGTTTTGTGTTTTTACCAGGACCCCTGACTTGGGGTCTTGCCTTATTTCTAACTCAGGGAATGGTATTAACTGCCACATTAAAAGAAATATTATACCTCAGGCATTAACCATTTTTACAGATGGATCCAGTTCTAGAAAGGCTAGATCTACTGCAGCAGGGAAACAAAGATCCTTCAAACTTCTTATGTTTCAGTAGAAATACAAACACTTATTTATGCCTTAACAGATTTTGCTATGGAGCCCATCAATCTATAGTAATAGTGCTTATGTGGTAAGTATGGCAAAAATTATTGAAACAGCTACTATAGAGCACACTAATTCAGAGAAAACTTTTCATTTAATTTTCAGCCTTTAAAATGTTATTAGAGAATGACAATTTCCATGTTTTATTGGAAGCAGTGTCCTCAGTGTGTTATCCACCTTTCTGTGCCAACTTTAGGGGTAAATCCTAATCAAATCTGGTAAAATGGATATCATTCAATAGTGGAAAGAGCCAATCATACTCTTAAAATCATTTATTAAAACAAAAAGGGGGAGACAGATGTTATGTGTCACCTCAAAAGAGGCTCAGTCATGCTTTATACTTTAAAACATTTTTGAATTGTGATGCAGAAGATGGTACAGCAGGTGAAAGGCATCAGGCCTCCTGTACAATAGCCTCCACTGAGTTAGCTAGGTGGAAGGAAGCACAAAACCAGACAAAAGTTTTATCAGATTCAGTAATAATGTGGGGAAGAGGTTGTGTTTTATATCTTTCCAGAAGGAGCAATGCAGCCAATTCGGGTGCCAGAGCATTACATCCGTCACCACAATGGACCCAGAGAAGCTCCTGTGTCCCTTCACTCAAAAGGACTGAGAGCTGCCCCATGACAGCAAAGAGGTAGAAGAAGAAGAAAACTGAAAGCTACGCAAGGGACTGAGGTGCCAACATGGAGTCAGCTGAAGAAGTTAACGACTGAAGTGCAGCAGATTGTGGAAAAGCAAGAAGTTGAAGCTACTTCTTCAACCATGTTCCTGCTCATGCTAGTGTCTGCTAGCTGCCAGTCTTCTGCAAAGTCTTGCGCAGCCAAGTCCAAGGACTCTTGAGTAAATATACACCAGCAGCAAAAGAGACTTTCTTTCATTTAGTAGCTAAAAATGTTAACATGTCCATAGTTCTGATTTCTCTCATTGTTGTTTTGCACTGGTATTGTTTTGTTATTATTTAGTAGCTATTATTTAATAGCCAGAGTTTTGCTCTTGACTTTCAAGTTTTGAAAATGATAACATGTATGTAGTTTAGTTTTGCATTGGCATTGTTTGCAATTGTGTTAATATCAGAGCTTTATTATTAATGTTTAGATTACTTTTATTATAGTAGCTTAAAAAAAAAGAAAGGGTGAGATGTAGAGGGCCGCCTGGGAGGCACCTGGGCATTTCTTTTAATTATCGTCAGCTGAACTCAGGGTGTAAGCAGAGCCACGCCCTGGGAACATGCTTCCCCAATAAGGCTGGACATGTTAATCAGTTCTGACTTCATAGCAGCCCAGGTGTTAGCAGGGGCGGGTCTAGATATGTAAATCCAGTAATGCTAGGGCCTAGTTAAGAATACAAATAAGCTCCTTTGATCCTAAGTTTTGGTGGGTGTTACTTCCTGGATTTTTGGGGTATAAAATAAACCTGCTGTGTGGCTCAGGTCGTCGTCATCATGCAGCCTCTCCATCAGAGAGGAAAGATGGCGTCCCACCCAGCCCCAGCTTTGTGAATCTATTTCTGTGTCTTGTTTTCTTTATTTCTATTATTTCTCAATCCCTGGCCGCCTCCACTTAGAACCGGTTCGTTCATCTCTCTTTCCGCGCGGGACGTGGAAAAGGGAGATCCTCGCCATGTTTGGCCCCCGCCACATCAGGCCCCCGCATTTAACCTTATTACTTCTTACCCTCATTATGGGTCCCTGTCTTATAAATTGTTTTACCAACTTTATTCAGCAGAGAATTAACTCAGTCAAACTAATGACCCTCAGGAGTCACTATGATCCACTCCCTAACAATAACTTTAAAGAGTCAATGATTTGACTCAAGTACTTAAAACCAGTGGGGAATGAACAATAGGTGGTAACAGGATATAGTGTTTACAGGATATTCATCTTGTTTCCTTATCCTCCATTTTGTGTTACCTGTGAGAACTGCTGTTTAAAATTTTTCCACTGAACACAGGTGTTATTGTGCCGTCATTGTGCTGTTAAGCTCCAGGAAATACCAACCCCCTGATGTGCTCACTGAATCCCACTGAATCCTTAATGTTGCTAATTTAGCTTCTGTAATACTCTTAGCTAAGCACAGCTTACCCCCTTTGTTCTAACCAGGATATAGTTTTTGCCTTTATAAGCTAACCTCTGAGCTCATTCGGGGCCACGAGGTTTTGGAGAGACATTAGTCCTCTCGTGGTCACTGGTATTTGAAATAAAGGCCCCTAATTCGGCTCTTTTGACTTCGGTGTCTTCTGTCTAGATCACTGAATTCCAATATAACAACAGAACAGTGGAGAGGGGTCTTAGACCAGCCCCCATAGGACTTGACATTAAATACTCAGCTGAAGCAAATGAAATTCACTACTTCACATTTTTTATTTATCTTTTACTTAAGAAACTAATTTTTTTCTTTATTTTATTTTAATATTTTTATTTATTATTATTTTTTTAACCTTTCTTTTTTTGTTTTGTTTTTGGATTAGTGTTCTACATTCTATTTTTATTTTATTTTATTTTATTTTATCATTACATTACTCTATCTCATTTTTTCTTTTATGCCAACCCATTCTTCCTTACTTCCCCCTTTCCCAGCCTGTTTCTCTTCTGCTCCTGCTTTAGTTTTTCTCTCTCCTTTCTTTTAACTCCTTGCTAAAAATGGATCTTCTTTATCTGCTTTATTGATGCATTGCTATTATAGTAGTCTCTATTGGCTTACTCATATATCTAATTTCCTCTCTCCTGCTCCAAGTCTAAGCACCCTTCACTTTTCTCTTTCTTCGATAGCCAATTTTTTTTGTTATTATTGTTGCTTGTTTTATAGTTTGTTATATTGTTTCTTTGTTTTTGTTTTTTATTTTGTGCTTTTGTTTTTCCTCTCCTTGCTTGTTCTTTTTTTCTACTAATAGCTTAATTAGTTTCACTCACCAAATTCAGACCTGTCTGCTGCCTACTCTATTCTCCTTTTCCAAAAATAGATGAATATACAGATAAATAGATCAAAGAAAGGGGAAAATTTATATATATATATATATACACACACACACACACACACACACACATATATGAATATATATATATTAATTACTATTATTTTTAAATTATTATTTATTATTTTTTAATTTAGTATTTTGTTTTTATGTTTCTTCTTATACACTCATTCTCTTTCTACCTCCTCTATATTGAATCATGGCCATTCCCCAATTTTGTCAATTCCTTTAACTTACCTTCTGGAAATAAGCTCTGCCTCTTCAGATTCAGCTCCTCTCCTGTTTTTCTCTGGGGGTTTGTTGTTTGCATTAGTTGTTGGTTTTGTGGAGTTTTCTCCCTGTATACATATTATTTTCTATTTCTTTATTTCCCCTCATTTTTTTCTTTTTCTTTTTTCTCTTACCTTTTTTTTTCTTTTCTCAATATTACTTTTGCACTATTTTCTCTCCTCTAATTCTCTTTTCTCTGGTGGTCACTTTTATTTGTGGTTATTAATGTCATGAATACATTCATGTTTTGTTCTCTCTGTGTCATATCTTCTCGAGTTGTATTTTATACCATTTGGTCAATGTGGTAGAGATTGAGCCATATAACCAGACACCCTGAGAGGAGTGAAAATGGAAAGACAAAGTAACAGCCCCCATATGAATAAAAAGGAGGACTCACCAGAAGAGGAAGTAAACAAAATGGAGGCAAGCAATTAGTCAGAGAAACAATTCAGAGCAATGGTCATAAGGAAGCTGAAAAGGATGGAAGACAAATTTGACATGTGTAAGAATCAAGAGGAAATGAAGAAGAACCAAACAATAAATGAAGAATGACATAGCTGCAATAAAGAAAACAATAGAAAACATCAACAGTAGACTAGAAGAAGCTGAGGACCACATTACTTATTTAGAAGACAAGGTAGGAAAAAACACCAAAGCAAAACAGCAACTGTGGGGGAAAAAAACTTAAAAAACAGGAAGACAGCCTAAGGGAGCTTTGGGACAACAAAACAGAACAACATCCACATAATAGGGGTTCCAGAAGGAGAGGAAACAGAGGAAGGAATAGAAAACCTGTTTGAAGAAATAATGACAGAAAACTTCCCTGATATTGAGAAGAAAAACCTCACAGATGTCCAAGAAGCTCACAGAGTCCCAAACAAGATGAACGCAAAAAGACCGACACCAAGACACATTATAATTAAATTGGCAAACACCAACGACAAAATAAGAATCTTAAAGGCTGTCAGAGAGAGACAAAAAGTTACCTACAAGGGATCTCCCATTAGTCTATCAACTTATTTCTCAACAGAAATACAGCAGGCCAGAAGGAAATGGGATGAAATATTCAAAGTGATGCAAAGCAAGGGACTGAATACAACAATATTATACACACCAAAGCTATCATTCAAAATTGAAGGTGTAATCAGGAACTTCACAGACAAAAAAGGGCTAAGCAATTTTATTACCACCAAACCAGCAATGCAAGAGATGCTAAAGGGTCTGCTAAAAAAGACAAAATAGGAAAGGAAGAAGGAACACAGGTTTAAAGAATAAAAATGGTGACAAACAAGTACCTATCAATCATAACCTTAAAAGTAAACAGATTAAATGCTCCAATCAAAAGGCATACGGTAGCTGAATGAATAAGAAAACATGAACCATATATCTGTTGTCCATAAGAGACCCACCTCATAACAAAGGACTCACACAGACTGATAGTGAAGGGATGGGAAAAAAGGTTAAGGAGAAAGGAAATAAAAAAAAAAAGCTGGGGTAGCAATACTTATATATGACAAATTAGACTTCAAAGTGAAGGCCAGAGTAAGAGATAAAGATGGCCATTTCATAATACTAAAGGGAGCAATTCAACAAGAGGATATAACTCGGGTAAGCATACATGTACCCAGTGCAGGAGGACCCAAATACATAAAAAAAAAAAAACTTCTGGAAGATATCAAGGGAGAGATCAACAGCAATACATTAATAGCAGGGGACTTTAATACCCCATTGACACCACTGGATAAATCCTCTAAACAAAAAATCAGCAAAGAAACATCAATCCTAAATGACTCACTAGATCAAATGGACTTAATTGACATCTTCAGAACATTTCACACCAAAGTTACAGAATATACATTCTTCTCAAGGGCACATTGGACATTTTCAAAGACAGACCACATATTGGGACACAGATAAAGTCTTTTCAAATTCAAGAAGATAGAAATCATAATAAGTGTCCTCTCAGACCATAATGGCATAAAACTAGAAATCAACTACAATAAAGACGATGAAAAAAATAAAACACTTGGAGGCTAAATAGCATGCTATTAAACAATGATTGGGTTACCAAAGAAAAAATAAAAAGCATCCTGGTAACAAATGACAATGAAAACACAACAATCCAATCTATTGGACACAGTGAAAGCAGCCCTGAGAGGGAAGTTCATAGCATTACAGGCCTACCTCAAAATGCAAGAAAAACTGGTAATAAATTATCTAAGTCTACAACTTAAAGAATTAGAAAGAGAGTAACCAGAAAAACCCAGAGTGAGCACAAGAACAGAGATAATAAAGATCAGAGCAGAAATAAATGAAATAGAAACCAAAAAAATAATACAAAAGATCAATAAAACCAAGAGCTGGTTTTTAAAGGATAAACAAGATTGATGAACATCTAGCCAAGCTCACCAAGAAGCAAAGAAAGAGGACCCAAATAAATAAAATCAGAAATGAAAGAGGTGAAGTAACAACCGATCCCACAGAAATACAAATGACTATGAAAAAGTACTATGAACAACTCTATTCCAACAAACTAGACAACCTGGAAGAAATGGACATATTCCTAGAAAAATATAACCTTCCAAAACTCAAACAGGAAGAATCTAAAAACCTGAATAGGCCAATAACTATGGAAGAAATTGAAACAGTAATCAAAAATCTTCCAGCAAACAAAAATCCTCATCCGTATGGATTTGCAGGGGAGGTCTACCAAGCATTCAAAGAAGAACTAAATCCTATCTTCCTCAGACTATTCCAAAAAATTCAAGAGGAAGGCACATTTACAAGTGCTTTCTATGAAGCCAGCATTACCCTAATTCCAAAAGCAGATAAATACACCCAAAAGAAAGAGAACTATAGGCCAATATCCTTGATGAACATAGATGCTAAAATCTTCAACAAAATTCTAGCAAATCGGATTCAGCATTACATTAGAAAGATCATACACCGTGATCAAGTGGGATTTATTCCGGGGATGCAAGGATGGTACAATATCCACAAATCAATGAATGTGATACATCAAATAAACAAATTGAGAGACAAAAATCACGTAATCATAGCAATCAATGCACAAAAAGAATTTGACAAAATCCAACACCCTTTTTTTGATAAAAACTCTCAGCAAAGTGGGAATAGAGGGATCATACCTTAACATAATAAAAGCTGTATATGACAAAACGACAGCCAACATCATACTTAGTGGGGGAAAAACTATATTAATTTCCCTTAAAAACAAGAACAAGACAGGATGCCCACTTTGGAAAAGAAGAAGTAAAATTGTCATTATTTGCAGATGACATGATACTGTACATAGAAAACCCCAAAGACTCCATCAAAAAACTACTAGACTTAACAAATGAATTTGGCAATGTATGAGGACCCTAAACTAACACCAAGAAATCTATTCCTTTTTTATACACCAAGAATGAACTCACAGAAAAAGAAACTTTAAAAAAATCGCATTTACAATTGCACCAAAAAAATTAAGAGGCCCAGGAATAAACTTAACTAAGGTGGTAAAAGACCTGTACTGGGAAAACTACAGGACATTGAAAAAAGAGATAGAGGAAGATATAATCAAATGGAAGAACATACTGTATTCATGGATTGGTAGAATCAATATCATTAAAATTTCCATACTACCTAAAACAATTTATAGATTTTTAATGCAATCCCCATTGAAATACCAATGGCATATTTCAGAGACCTAGAACAAACTATCCAAAAATTCATCTGGAATAAAAAGAAAGACCCCAAAAACCAAAGCAATCCTGAGAAAAAAGACCAAATTTGGAGAGATCACAATACCAGATATCAATACAATGCCACAGAGAACCCAGAAATACACCCAAGCCATTATGCTCAATTAATATTTGACGAAGGAGGCAAGAAAATACAATGGAGTGAAGACAGTCTCTTCAATAAATGATGCTGGGAAATTTGGTCATATACATATAAAAAATGAAACTAGATCACCAACTTACACCATATACAAAAACAAACTCAGAATGCTTAAGGACTTAAATGTAAGACGGGAAACCATAATAAATCTTAGAAGAAGCCATAGACAGCAAAATACCAGACATATGTCATAGCAATATCTTTACCGATACAGCTCCTAGGGCTATGGAAATGAGAAAATAAACAAATGGGATTACATCAAAATAAAAAAGCTTCTGCACAGCAAAAGAAACCATCAACAAAACAACAAGAAAGCCCACTGCATGGGAGAACATATTTGCCAATGCTATTTCAGATAAGAGTTTAATCTCCAAAATTTACAGGGAAGTCATACAACTTAACAAAAGGACGATAAACAACCCAAATGGGCAAAGGACCTAAATATACATTTTTCAAAAGAAGACGTACAGAAGGCTGAGAGACATATGAAAAACATGCTCAAAGTCACTAATCATCTGAGAGATGCAAATCAAAACAACCATGAGGTACCATGTCACACCTGTGAGAATGGCTATCATCAACAAATCAAGAAACGACAAGTGCTGGCAAGGATGTGGAGAAAAAGGAACCCTCGTACACTGCTGGTGGGAATGAAGACTGGTGCAGCCACTGTGGAAAACAGTATGGTGTTTCCTCAAAAAATTCAAAATGGAAAATCCACTTGACTCAGTAATCCCACTTCTAGGAATATATCCCAAGAAACTAGAAACACCAATCAGAAAGGATATATGCACCCCTATGTTCATAGCAGCACAATTTACAATAGCTAAGATTTGGAAATAGCCTAAGTGCCCATCAGCAGATGAGTGGATTAAAAAACAGTGGGATATCTACACAATGGAATACTTTGCTGCAATAAAAAAGAAGGAATTCTTACCATTTGCAACAGCATGGATGGAACTGGAGAGCATTATGCTAAGCTAAATAAGGCAGTTGGAGAAATATAAATATCACATGATCTCACTCATATGTGGGATATAATGATTAACATAAACTGATGAACAAAAATAGATCCAGAGATAAGGTAGCACTGAACAGACCTTCCAACCTCAGAGAGAAGGCAGGGGAGGAGGGGTTAGAGATCGACCAAAGGACTTGTATGCATGCATATTAGTATAACTAATGGACACAGACGCTGAGGCAGTGGGGACTTGCCCTCAGGGATGGGTGTGACAGGGGAGGGGGCGTCAATCAGGAAAAAAGGAGACATGTAATACCTTAAACAATAAAATATTAAAAACAAGAGAAATTAGGAAAAAATAATAAAATAAGTGTAATGCAAATTTTTCTTGTTCTCTGAAAGAAAAGTATTTCTTGTTGCACACACCAAACATGTCAGTCCAAGACTAATGATGTGGCAATTGGCTGCTAAAATATTCGCTGCTAGAATTAGTGAACAGAAATGGTGTGCCTGGGAGTAAGACACTTAAGGGAAATGAATGCAACACAATTATAGTAATCAGTCATTAGCCAATGTTGTAGTTTGTTATTAATAATTATGTATAACAGGATATTGTAAAAATTATGTTATGAATTTTTTATTAAAACGTTTCTTACATACCCTTATATTGGCTGGGCCGCAAAAATATTTGTTGTGGGCGCATGTGAGTTTGACATGCTTGCTCTATGCTCTTTCCCCTCCTACCTGCTGGATGTTGACACCAAGGGCAGCCTTGGATGCCTCCTAGTTTAAGATGTCAGAACCTCAACTTTCCTGGGTCCCTAAATGCGTACACAGAGCAAAGCCACATCATTACCAATGACAAGACACACTCATATTGGACCACTATGTAACCAATAAATAAACTTACACTATGTTAAGGCACTGAACTTTTGGTGTTTATTGGCTATAGGAGCTAGAATTATTCTAACTAATACAGACTAAGTCACAGAAGAGCAGATCTGAAAAGACCCTTAAAGACCTCCTCTATTGTGCAAGAAGTATTGAGGCTCAGGGTCATTGTCCAAGTTACTTCAACGGATCTTATGCTTTAGGACTCCTTCAACTAGTCCCTGACCTTTTACATATAATGTTAATTAAAAGCTGTACCATCAAAGTATTTTCTGTTTGTCTAGTTAAAGCCAGATCTATTCCTAGGGAAACTTTAGCACAGAAAGTAGGATACATAGACTCATTCTACTAGACAGCACAACTGAAAGAAATAAAGACAAGGGAGCCCTTTCTCACTGTTCTGTGGTCATAGCAAATACTTAAAATACTCTGTCCCCCTATCTCACAGGGGGTTGTGAGGCTATTATAATATTATACTTGTGAAGGAGTTTTGAAAAATAGTTATGTTATATATGGTATTATTACTCAGAAATTTTTATTTATTACTAATAATCCAGGAAAATTAAACTACAAGCATTTGTTAGGTAACTATTTTTTATGCTTTCTTAGCCCTATGTTAATCATTGTGGGAAACTAACCATCATACTCAAGAAGTTTACAATCTAGCTGTCATAGTTTGGGATTATATACCAAAGTACTATAGACTGGGATGCTTATAAACCACAAACATTCATTTATCACAATTCTAGAGACTGAAAGTCCAAGATCAGGGTACTGGCATGGTCATCTTCTGGTAAGGATTGCAAATGGCAGACTTCTTGCTGTGTCCCCACATGGCAGAAGTGGAGAGAGATCTCTCTGAGGCCTCCTTTATAAGGGCACTAATCCCATTGATGAGGGTTCCACCCTCATGACCTAATCACCTCCCAAAGTCTCCACCTCCAAATACTATCACACTGGAGATTAGGTTTCAACATACAAATTTTAGGGAGACAAAAACAGTTGATCTATTTACTAGCTGATACCATACAAAAGATTTTAGAAGTGCAGTTATATGGTATGAACAATGATAATTGAATAGGCATGTAGAGAAGGGAGAGATTGATAGAGGTTAGAGAAACAGGAGAAGACTCTCATGGAGATTTCAAAAGACTCTAAAGAGTTGTCTAGAGAGATAACATATATTGGCACATGGATAATTTGATCAAAAGGGCCTCTAGCCGTGACTGGTGCAGCTCAGTTGGTTGGAGTCATTTCATGCACCAAAGGGTCATGGGTTTGATTCTCCATAAGGGCACATACCTAGGTTGTGGGTTCGATCCCCAGTCAGAGAGTGTACGGAAGGCAATCAATTAATGTTTCTCTATCACATTGATTCTCATTCTCTCTCTCTCCCTCCTCTCTCTCTCTCTCTCTCTCTCTCCCTCTCTCTCTCTCTCTCTCTCTCCTCTCTTAAATCAATTAAAATTAAGATATTTTTTTAAAAGTGGAACTGATGCCTGGATTACCACAATAATTATGCCAGTGGATACCTTGCTTCTACTACAGTTCCTTTCCCACATTTATCCAGTAGTAATAATACCTGAATAATGAAACTTCACTATGTGCCAACAATTCTGTATGTGAAGCACTTCTCAGCCATTATCTAATTCTGCCTTCATTATAACCCTTTGAGTGAGGTATAATGTTTCCATTATACAGATGAGGAAACTCAGATTTTAAAGTTTTAATTGCCAAGTGTATCACAGTTAAAAAGTAGTAGAGGTAAAATTAAATATGGTCCTATACTCTTAATTGCCAACCTACACTTTCAACAATGTATTTGGAAAGATAGTTATGATATCTCCAAGGACAGAAATTCAAGGTAAGACAAAATGTGCAAAGAAAATTATATTCTTTCCCTAAATGGGCAAATAGAAACAGTATGACAAAAGTAGTAGATGAGTCAAAAGATTTGCATTAAAACCCTGGATCTACCACCAGCTAGCTATAACTTTAGGTGATTTATATTAATTATCTGAGCCTCAATTTCCTCAGTGGGAAATAAGAAAAAATATTTCCTACCTCATAAGACTGTTATGAAGATTAAATGAGATGTCATACATTTAAATACATTTGAGCTATTACTACTTTTATGGTAGAAATAGAGTCAAATAAAAATGTTTTTAGGACATAAGAAATAATCACAGGAAACCTTTAGACAAGAAGGCATTAACTCAGAGCTGAAAAGGCAGTCCTATACTACAGACTACTACAAAATATCCTATATAATAAAAGGCTAATATGCAAATCGACCGAACAGCAGAACGACCTGTCACTATGACGTGCACTGACCTCCAGGGAGTAGATGCTCAATGCAGGAGTGTCCCCTGGTGATCAGTGCGCTCCCACAGGGGGAGTGCCACTCAGCCAGAAGCCGGACTCATGGCTGGCAAGCATAGCGGCAGTTGCAGGAGCCTCTCCTGCCTCCGTGGCAGTTGGACATCCCCAGAGGGCTCTAGACTGTGAGACAGCACAGGCCCGGCTGAGGAAACCGCCCCCCAAGCACACAAATTTCATGCACTGGGTCTCTAGTCAAATAATATTAATGGATAGCACTTATGGGCTTCTTACTATGTGCCCCTCATTTTCATCCTAACAAAAACCCTGAGGTGGATCATAGATTTTGTCCAGGGAATTTGGTTTCATTTTATTTTTATTTAATTTTTGGCTGTTCAATACCTGGACAATCTTCTATTTTTTGAGTGAGTCTTGATGAAAGGCAGAGTCCCACTTCCAACTATCAATGCCATATCCAGACACTACCTACTCCTTGAGCTATAGCATTAGTAGGTGCCCTAAACTTGGCTGATTAGATAACCCCACTAAGGACTTGGCATCAGAAATGAGTAATGCCTTTTAGCCATTGATTTAGCAAGTGATCAGTGGTGGTGCTGCCAAAGCAGCTCCCAGAGTCTTAAAGCTATAGGAGCCATTACCTAACCTGGTCCTGCAGTTTCCCTTGGTTTCTGCTAGTTTCTGAACTTAACTTGTTAACCTTTCCAATACCCTTCCAATAGATTTCTGTTTTGCTTATGGTAACTGGAATCAGTTGCTGTTGTTTGTAAACAAGAATCCTGGCTGGTGCCTGGCTGGTGTGGCTCAGTGGTTGAGGGTTGACCTATGAACTAGGAGGACACAGTTGGATTTTGGTCAGGGCATGTGCCAGGGGTTGCATGCTCAATCCCCAGCAGGGAGCATGTAGGAGGCAGCCAATCAATGCTTCTCTCTCATCATTGATGTTTCTATCTCTCTCTTCCTTCCTCTCTGAAATCAATAAAAAATATTTTTAAAAATCCTGGCTGACAAAAGTGGCTCCTATTATTGTCCACATTTTATAAGTAAAAAAAGTGAGGGGCAGCTAAGAAATAATGGATCTGAGATTTGAACTCAGACAATATGACAATGGATATTCCACTAAGAAAAAAGGAGAATGTAGATACCATTCACCTAGAACCGTGGTTGGCAAACCGCGGCTCGTGAGCCACATGCAGATCTTTGGCCCCTTGAGTGTGGCTCTTCCACAAAATACCATGGCCTGGGCGAGTCTATTTTGAAGAAGTGGCGTTAGAAGAAGTTTAAGTTTAAAAATTTGGCTCTCAAAAGAAATTTCAGTCATTGCACTGTTGATATTTGGCTCTGTTGACTAATGAGTTTGCTGATCACTGACCTAGAATATCACTGCAACTAGATATATAGGGTAGATGATAGATAGATAGATAGATAGATAGATAGATAGATAGATAGATAATAGATAGATGATAGATAGAGCACACACATACACATGCACACTCACAGACTATATGTGTGTGTTCACATGTTCATGAATGTGTGAATAGATTCTGAATGCAATGCAGACTTCCTGGGTTCAAATTATGGCTCTTCTACTTACTAGCTATTTGGCCTTAGGAAAGTTAGTCAACTTCTCTGTGCCTCAATTTATTCATCTATAAAGTAAGGATGATAATAAGAACTTACACCTCAAAGCATTACTGGTAGGATTAAATAAGTTAATATGTGTAAAGCACTTCAAACGGTATCTGGGACAATGTCAGTATTTGTTATTATCATACTAGAGGCCTGGTACACAAAATTCGTGCACAGGTAGGGTCTCTAGGCTTGGCCAGCGATCAGGGCCCATCTTTGGGGCGACTGGCAGGGCGATGGTGGAGCGGGGGGAATGCTGGCACCTGCCTTGGCTGGCCTGGCGCCGCCTGCTTGCTGGCCCCACACCCTGCTGCCACAGCTGGTCACCTTCTTCTGCGGGGTGACTGGTGGGGCAATCAGGGGGCACCTGCCTTGGCTGGCCTGGGGCCTACGGGCTGGGTGCAGCTCCTGCATTGAGTGTTTGCCCCCTGGTGGTCAGTGTGCATCATAGTGACCAGTCGTTCCACCATTTGGTCAATTTGCATATTAGTCTTATATAGGATGATTCAAGTTTTTGGACTGTAGATCATACCTTTAATCCCTATCCAAAACAAATAATATTTATTTTTTTCAAAGAAATTACCTAAATCCATTCAAATAAGAAACATTTAATATTTCAATATACAAAGGCATCAATCAAAGGAAATACTAGAATCCTGGGAAATTTATATTAGCACATGGTTCAGCCTAAAATGTAATCGAAAGGTACTACTTTCACCTAAATTTCTTTTGATTTTTTGCATGAAAAATGTACAGATAGACCCAGTTGCTGTCAAATGACAAAGGAAGAACTTCACATCCTGCATCTAGAAAAGAGAACAATGAGAATGCTAGCATAAGAGACCCAGAGTACTTTCCTTACCCAACTACACCAGCTCACAGAGCCCAGGTTCAAGAATATCTTGAAAGCCTGGCCAGTGTTGCTCAGTGGTTGAGCGTCAACCCATGCACCAGGAGGTTGCTGATTTAATTCCTGATCTAGGGCGCATGCCCTGGTTATGGGCTCAATCTCCAAAGGGGACCATGCAGGAGGCAGCCAATAGGTTTTTTTTTCTCTCTCTCATTGATGTTTCTCCCTTTCCCCCTCCCTTCCTCTCTCTCTAAAAATCAATAAAAACATAGTTGAGGGAAAAAGAATAGCTAGAGAATTCAGCCCAGATGTAATAGGGACAATGAGGTACATAGCAAGAGAAACTAGCATTATTGGGGACACTCCTATGTGCTAGGCATTTTATATACATCACCTCATTTAATTATGACAACAACCCTTGGTAATGAATATTATTATTTATATTTTATAGGTAAGAAAACTGAGTTTCAGAAAAGGTGAGTGACAAGACTATTAAGTTACAGAGGTGTGATTTAAATCTAGGCCTGTTTCACTTCAAAGCACATTCTAAAACTCTAACATAAAAAGTCACAGGAGCAATGAGTTTATTGGGGAAGCCTGAAGTATAGAACTCCATAGAGAAGAAAAAGAAATCAGCACATGTTAGACCCTAATGCATATATACACTGAGGATTGATTCAAAGCATTATTACATGTATTATATCATATTAGCAGACTGAAGTTTAGTGGTAAAATGCCCCAGATACTTAGTGTTCCCTTGTACTTAATTAATTGTAAAGCCTCTTTTAATAGTTGAAAAATAAAAATATTAAAACCACTATGTTGTACTTCACAACAGGCACATGCAAGCCGGATAAGCCATGAATAAATATGACATCTTTTTGGAACATCTATCTGTTTTTCTGAAAGATCTGGAAGGAAAAGTTACATAATTTACCTGAAAATGTAAATATTTTGAAAAGTCAAAACAAACATGAACATATGGAGTAATATGCAAAAACCTATTATATTTTAAGATTAAAAAACAGGAGGAGGAGCTTAAGAACCTCTGCAATATTATGTCCTAAATAGGGATATTTCATGTTGTCTGAAAGTTTCACCAATTTTTATGTACATTTCAGTCCATCATCATTTTAGCAAAACAACCGTTTGTTTTTTTTAAGTTAGCCTTAGCTCATAAGTCTGGAGTAATTGAAAAAAGGATATAGTATAGGAGCCATATTTCTTTAAGCAAAGACTACCAAATCTGATATTGCAGATATTGGTAAAAATTTTAGCATAACAACTGTCATCCATATTCTGGCTGCCGTTATAGCTAAAAGGATGCATTACCCAGAAGGAATTGCTTGATGTTAGATATTACAAAGGATAAACAATGATAATTGGTTCAAGGATATGGACTTAGAAAACCCAAAAACTTGGACTTCAATTATTTCTCTAATATTGCTAATTTTGTGAAAATAATAGTAGATTTTTTTCCTCAAGTGAACTACCAAAATTACTGGATTAACCAACCAATAAATATCAAGCAGAGCTTCGATTTTAGCTGAAACACATGATCGTTTTAAACTCACATATCTATGTACTTTTATTAAAAACGTGTTACAGCCACTATCTATATGTTTAACTGTATGCATGAACCTTTACTTGGGAATTGTGTCACTCTAATAACTGCTTGAACATAATTTATACCTACAACACTAACTAGTGTGTTTGTTGCTATTCACCATCATTAAAATGAGCCTTAGTCTTATAGCCTTAGCCTTGATATAGCAAGCTTAAGGTTCAGGATCAACAGAAAGGCAAAGCTTTCCCGGAAGTGATATACTTCAGAAATGCTCATTCTGCAGTCAGCCTAATGGTAGCTCACCAAAAAACAGCCTTATTTTCATTTATTTGGAGAATATTAAGCCCCCAGTGAAATTGACTGCTGGCTCCTTTCTCTGGGAAGCCTGGCTCTCAGAATAATGGGACAATCACAAGCAGCCCACTTTGGGCTTCCCTGCTTACTATGAGGATTCAGAAGCAAACAATGATCCAATCTAGTCTAGTCAGAGACAGTTCTATACTTTTAAATGCTGGGCTTCAGTTGTTTGTCAATTCTCAATGCATGAGTTCCAGTTTTCTGCTCTGTGTTCTGCTTTATTTGTCCACAAGAATGTGTTATATAGCTTTCCTTATAATCCAATTGTTATAATTTTAAATAGAAAAAAAGACAGGTACAAAATTGATTTTACACTGGAAGTATAATTATGTAAAAATTATGTATACATATGGACAGGGACTGGAAGGGGATGAGAAAAAAATGAAAATTTGATTTGAAGAAGGTGGCAGGACTATGAATGAGGATTTTTTTTTCCTTTCATTTAGATTTCCATTAACATTCTCAGACACTTAAATCTGTAACCTTTTATAGATAAAATGTGGAACATCATTCTGTTAATTTAGTGTTTGCCTTACAAGGACAATGCGTCCCTTTCTACATCATCTGAAAGAACAGATTTTATCATAATTTAGAAAGTCTTTGCCAAGAAAATCAATAAAGACATATTTTTATAGAGCCTAGATTGGGCTGGTTTTCTCCAGGAATGTGTTGAGTTAATTGAAAAGGTTTTGGTTAAAGTTAGCCAGTCAGAGATCACAGTGTTGTAGACAACACATACTGTGAGTATGAACTTCGTACAACCTTTCAAATACCTTTGGGAAGGCAGGAAATTGAAATATTGTGCTATATTGGCAACTAGATGGCCATTTATCATCCATGCTAAGTTTGGAGCTGAGAAGAATGATTTGGAAATTCTCAAAGGGCCTTTATTAACAATTTCAAAGTTAGACCTGTATTTGTAGATTTTCACAGTATATTTGGGGAAGACGAAGAAATAACAACTGAGTCTACTATTAACATGGCCTCTCTAATAACAACTTTGGACTGTATTCACACCCACAAAACCTGCATTAAAATACATTAAGCTTGAGACACCAACTGACAAAAGTAAGGAAATTCACAGTTAAAGGGGAAACGTGCCATATGTTCCTCAATACTTAAGAACAACGGGGTGCATTTGGAAAGTCATTAAAGTGGCACCCAGTTGTGCCTAGGTATTGGAGAACATATGGAATCTTTTCCTCTGTGAGTGTAATTTTCCCTGCTCTCATTGAATGCATGTATCAGTCTTCATTTTTTGGTCATATAGGTTTTTGTTTGCTTAATTACCAGAGCATGTAAAATAAATACCTTCTCATTTTCGAAAATCAACACACACAACAGAAACTGGTTCTCAGCCTTGGCTGCCTGCTAGTTTCTCATTATGTTGTCTTCTTTCCCAAGGTGCCTAAGCCACATAGTTACAGCTCTCTGCTATTCTTTAAGGAGTACTGTTTCCTTTCCCCATTATGGTGATGCAGTCTTTGATGGTGGCCAATACTTGAATCTTTCATCAGAACCTCAGTGGGTCAACTGGCTGAAGTCAGAGTTCTGAGGGCCAAAGAACCCATTCTTCTGAACATTTGTTATTGAGATAAAGTCTCTTTTTTTCTTTAAGGGTTTAAACCTCTTATTTTGACAAAAGTAGCAGCCAGTGTGATATAAAGAGGTATTTATTAATATAATTGAGTCCCCTTTCTTACCATTTTTTAAATTAATTCATTTATTCAATCATTCAGTTGTTGATTACCTGCCATGTAATAGGCATTGAGATTAAGATGATGACCAAGACCTGGGTCCTACTCCCAAGTTGTTCATTGTCTATAGGGGCAGGCAAAACAGCAAGCAGTCAATTATCATCCAGTGTGATGAGTGCTGCTACAGGAGTCCGAGGGTAGGGCTGATGAAGCACAGAGGAGGGGTGCCTTACTCATACTAGGGTTTCTAGATTAAGAGCCTGAGAGTGAGTGATTGCCGTGATACATAGCCATTGTAGAGCCAAACTTATAGCTGAATTTATTCAATACAGTCCCACAAACTTTTATTGAGCACCTACTAAACACCAGGCCCTGGACTAGGCACTAGGAACACTGACAACATTTCTGCAGTTTTTAAGCAGGGGAGTGACAGGAATAAGTTGGTTCAATCATTGAAAATTAGGAACAAGAAGAGAAAGAAATGGGAAGCCAGATCATAAAAGCCATGCTTTATACTACAACAATAGAGGAACCACAGAAAGCTTACAACCTGGAGTATGATGTCAACAAATTAGTGTTTTAGAAAAATCACCCTGGCACCATTAAAAAGGGAATATTTAACAGGGTCAAGAGAATCAGCAAAAAAAATTAGGAGACTGATGAAAGATATTAAGACTCTCAATAAGGGGAATGGCAGCTGGGATTGAAAGGGTATGGGTAGAGATTTGAAGACAGTGGCATAGGTAAATGCCTGTACTCGCTGCCTCCCACAACCACCTCAAAATTACAACTAAAATACAGTACAACCATCATCCAGAACTGCTGGAAAGCTGGCTGAATGGAAGTCCTACAACTAGAGAAGTAAAGAAGAAAGCACACTGAGACTGATAGGAGGTGTGGAGGCGCGGAATGGGCTGATCTGGCACCCACATGTGCTGCTTTTTCAATGGGGAGGGAAATCGCATCTGTGGAGGCCGCCTGGAGGAGCACAGGGTCCCAGCCTCACACCAGACCCCCCAGCCCAGGGTCACAGAGCTGGGAAAAGCAGTCCCTATGGGTAAGAACCTCAGGCTGTAAAAACCAGTGTGGATTGGGGCTCAGTGACACAGAGGCTGCTGGAGACCCAGCTGTTCCTCTTAGAAGGCCAGCACCACGAACTGAACTTACAAGGTCCTGCTTCCTCCGAACTCCAGCTCCAGGGCGAGGTTTTGGGTGACACAGACACATATGAGGAGGAACTGGATTGTCTGGCATCAGGGCAGGAACTCAGGGGTGGCTTTCTCCCAGACAGCGGTCCTTACAGGGATCATTGTTCCTATTCTGGGACTTCCTCAGTTGCAGGGCTGACTGGCAGCCATTTCTGTTTGTTCTGCCCTGGTGATTCCCTAAGACCCCTACTCATCCAATTTACAACCCCACCCAAGCTGTGTGCAGCAGCTTTGGCATATAAATGGTCATTCCTTGCTCATGGTAAAATCTCTCAAACAAGCTGCAGATGGGTCAGTGAGCCCAAACCTATCAATAAAAGGCCCAAGACCTGGCACCAGCACCAGCCTGCCTTGCTTCACAGCTGGGCCTCATCTGGATACTTCCAAACCTGATACAAAGAGAAGGAATCTGCAGATCTCTCTGTAGCTCCTGCTGGGTGGCCCCAGGCAGTGGCTGACTTTTCACCTCTCTGGAGACCCAAAAGCCAGTGTACCCTGTGGTCAGTGTCAGACCATACCAGATTAAAACTCTACACATCCATAAGCGACTAATTCAAGGGGCAGACTCAGTAAGCACCAAAGCCTCACTGAGGCAAGTCCTGCTCCATAGAGGTGTCTCCTGCACAGCAGCTCTCCCACTGTAGTCACAGCTGGTCCTCATAGCCAATTGGCCTGTAACACCAATAGCAATCAAGTCTCAACTACAAGACTGTGCTTACAGTCCACAAAGGGTGCACCTAGAGTGCTCAACTCAGTTAACTGGGGAGGCTGAGCCACTGGGCCCTATAGAATACCTACTACACAAGGCCACTGTACCAACTCAAGGAGACATAGCAGCTCTACCCAAAACATAGAAAAAAACACAAGGAAGCAGTCAAAATGCAAAGACAAAGAAACATGTCACAAATGAAAGAAATGAAAGAAAGCAAACTACTGGATATAGAGTTCAAAACCACAGTTATAAGGTTACTCAAGAATCTTCTAGAAACTTTCAAAAAATGGAAAAGGACCAGTCAAAAATTAAGCATACACTGACTGAAATAAAGAATAATATACAGGGATTCAACAGTAGAGTAAAGGATTCTGAGAATCAAATCAATGATTTGAAATATATGAGGAAGCAAAAAACACCCAACTGGAAGAGCAAAAAGAAAAAAGAATCCAAAAATATGAAGATAGTGTAAGGAGTCTCTGGGACAACTTCAAGTACACCAACATTCGCATTATGGAGGTGCCAGAAGAAGAGAGAGAGCAAGATATTGAAAACCTATTTGATGAAATAATGACAGAAAACTTCCCCTTCCTGGTGAAAGAAATAGACTTACAAGTCCAAGAAGCACATAGAGTCCCAAACAAGAGGAACCCAAAGAGGACCACACCAAGACACATCATAATTAAAATGCCAAGGGCTAAAAACAAAAAGAAAAGCAGTTAGTTACTTACAAGGGAATGCCCATATGATTGTAAGCTGGTTTCTCAACAGAAACTATGCAGGCCAGAATGGAGTGGCAAAAAATATTCAAAATGATGAATAGCAAGGAGCTACAACTGAGATTACTCTACCCAGCAAAGCTATCATTTAGAATTGAAGGTCAGATAAAGAGCTTCACAGACAAGAAAAAGCTAAAGGAGTTCATTACCACCAAACCAGTATTAACCAGTATTATATGAAATGTTGAAAGGTATTCTTTAAGAAGAAGAAGAAGAAAAAGATAAAAAATATGAACAACAAATGGCAACAAATACATAGCTATCAACAATTGAATCTAAAAATCAAAATAAACAAATAAGTAATCTAATGAACATAATAAACTGGTGAATAAACCAGAATCAGAGGCATGGAAATGGAACAGACTGAAGGTTCACAGAGGGAAGGGGGTTGGGGGGAAGAAATTAAACAAATATCTATAATGCTTATGTGCATTACCTATGGACACAGACAATAGGGTGGCGAAGGTCTGGGGCAGGGTCGGAACTGGGTGGAGGGGGGCAATGGGGGGAAAAGAGGAACATCTGTAATAATTTCAACAATAAACATTAAAAAAAGAAAGGGTGTGGGTAAAGTTAAGTAATATTTAGAATAGAGTCAGCAGAGCTTAGTAATTGATTGAATCTTGGAATTGGAGAGGCATGATAGATCTGTGGGATGTGAACTCCACATACACTCACTAAATATTAGAGGAGAACTTAGAGATTATACAGTGAAATGTTCTCATTTTTATCTATAAGAAAACTGGAGGCCCAGACTAGTTTGACTGCCTTGTTGAAGCCAATCAATCCATTCTGTGGTAGCCCAGGGCCGAGGACCAAGATCTCCTAGTGGACAATAAAGTAGTTGTTCAATAAAGTTAATGTAACATCTGGGTTGATATAAAAATATTATACTTTAAAACCCCCAAAGATGAAATTTAATCTCAAAATTATTTGAACATTTCCCATATTTTCTTTGCTATGTAATCCCACAGCATTTGATCTGAACAACAATTTCTGCTTTCTACAGCTTCTTTCAGTCTCTGAAAAAATACAGAAGACCAAGTGTGGCTGTATGATATCCTCATGATATTGTGACTGTGAAACACAAATGCTTTATGCAGATACTTATATGTAATTAAAATTTAAGCATAATTGTCGCACAGAAATTCCACAAGATATATAGCAAACATTTTTTCTCCCTGGGTCTCAGTTTCTAACCTGTAACATAAAGACAATAAGATTTATGAACTGTACAGATAAACAATGTTAGAAGGCAAAGAACCTTGAAATGTAACAAATTCAGAAATGTTTGTGGATCAACCATCTCTTCAATAAGTACAAAATTATTACATTACTTTCCCCTACTCTCAAATACTAATAGTTGAATACTATGTCATTGACAGGACCAACCCAGAGGCTGAAGCAGAGGTGGTTAGGGGCAATCAGGCAGGCCGTGGATGTGTTAGGGGGCGATCAGGCTGGCAGGCAGAGACAGTTAGGGGTGATCAGGCAGGCAGTCAGGCGAGTGGTTAGGAGCCAGCAGTCCTGGATTGCGAGAGGGATGTCTGACTGCCAGTTTAGGCCTGATCCCTGCATCCCTCCAGGCCTCTAGTGTTATATAATGGATTTGCTACCCAGGAAGGGACAAACCCTTCCTATCCTGGGGGGATATGTTTTGAACAGATGAGACTACAGAGAAGATGCCCCATCCCTGAAAGGGTCAAAAACAGGAATCTATACATATATATTGAGATAATTTTGAACATACTGGGTGATGGTCTACTTTCATGGTCATGTTCTAATACAGAGAGATAAATTATGGTATACTGGAAACACTGAGTATGGCAGCACCAGCAGGAGGGACACCTATGTAGACAATTCTGAGATAACATTTTCTATTAAACCACAGCCTGTGAGTGGCAACGGATGGCCAACACTGAGAGAACTGATGAACTGAAAGAGGTCTGGCTTGGGAAATTCAGAGAACGCAAGACCAAAGGGGCTCTCAATTATTGCAGTGGGATCATACAGGGAAACATCCATATCACAGCAAACGTTAGCACTTGATGCCTCCATAAGTCAGAAGGATACAGAATATTCCAAGAAAAACTGTACCATAAGTTCATTGTCCTGCTGCTGCCACCACACACAGGCCTTCCTTTGCATGCAGACATCATCTTGGAGAAAGGGAAGAACCCCTTGATATATACCTGAGAGAGAATAGTGAATGAAATTACTACTGAAAAGAGTCTTAAACTAGAAGAAACCAAGTTGCCTTCAGTGGTAAATTTAAGTTTTCCACCATCAAGAGATTGGATATGCCAGAGCAAGATGTAAGTTTTAGGTAATACTGAATGTTACATATGGAGGCCATTTGTTTTTTCAATTTCAGCCCTGCTATATTGGCTTGTCAAAGAAATGATTAATCTTCCTCTTAAAACAAAACCAGTATCACCTCCTGAAATGAAGCCAGGACCCTCAAGTTTCTTGCAAAGCATTTTAAGAATGTATCTGGATTCTTAGGGAGAATAGAACTTACATTTCCTTATTTCCAGTTTAGTAATCTTTCCTCTTTTCCCTACTAACATAATTTTCCAAAACAGGTTTGAATATAGATAACATAAGAATAATTTGGTTGTCATTAAAACATCCAGGTTTAATTTCATCCTAAACCAAATCTACTAACTCTTCTAGCATAATAAAAATAGATCAGATAACCAGCTGTTAAAAGAGCCAAACCAGTTTGCCTATTGGCTGGTAGTAGCAAGCCGTAGAGTTTCTTACTAACTGCTGTGCTGATTGACAGGGGCCTCTGAAACAGTAAAAGAATATGGCAAACAACTACTTGTTTAAATCTAACTCAACATTCCTGAAAGGCTTTCATGAGGCCATGGCTGGCTGGTGTCTTCTTTGATGTGACAAAATTTCAGTTATTTTCAGCTGCAGTTATAATTGCTATGTACGGGGAGAGGTTAGGGGCTGACTATTCAGCATTATTTTATTGTCATTTTAATTCAATAGTAATATAATAACTTAGAGACTTAACAGGTCAGATAAAGAACAGAGGCCTATTGAGAAACTTTAGTCTAGTATTTTGATTTTGACATGGCATTCTTTTAGACATTTCTTCTAGGTGTTAAAAAAAAAAACCTATTTGGATTATTTGCATAAGAATATATTTTATTGTATTATGTGTAGGATTTTCATGGGGGAAAATCCAGGAAAATGAAAAGCATATTATCATTACAAACAATGATATTTAGAATAGAAACAGAAGGTCCTTAGTGATTTTTCAACCTGTCAACCAAATCATTGCTGAGAGAAAACTGTGTGTGTGTGTGTGTATGTGTATGCATGTGCACTTATTTATAAACCTGTGGCTGATGAGAGTGTATTACTGAAATATGGATTTATAATTTGCTACCACCAAAGGAAGCACTTTAAATGGCACTAAGTTAGCCAGAGAGCGGTGGTAGGAGGCAAGGGTCATAAACTCCAGTGCAAGTGTATGAATGTTTCACTTTTGTATACATTTTTCAATCTTAAAACAGCTTTTCTTGGTATTTAAGACTTTATTAAGGTCAAAAGGATTATATTAAGTTCATAGACATGTTTTTTTGTTAATTGAGTCATAAGTTCTGGCCATCTGCAAACACGTTTGAAAACAGGCATCAGATGGTTTCCATTTCCATAATAGATCAGAAAATCTACTAGTAAGTCTGTTTGCAGCTCTTAAAAGTTGGTGAATAAACATGTGTTTTGAACTATCGACAATTACCTGAGAAACAACTAGATTCTGTAAGTTGATTTGTTTATATTCCCAATACACTCTCTCTTGCCCCACTTCCTCCACTCTTATCATGGAGTTCCATTCACACCAAGCCATCCAAACCAGGGTGTCATAGGCGATCTTGCTTTAAAACATTTCTGTCTTCACCTTCACTAACCTGAAATATCAAGAGGAGTATTAACTAGTTTTTTTAAAAATGACTTACTATTTATGGAGGGGAGAAAATAGTGAATATAGAATAGGGAGAAAGAGATGGGGTTTTATAGATTATATACAAAAGAATATGTATAAAATATAAAGTATTCTAGATTTTAAAAAATATTACCATTACATTGGAAATCCCCTGTTAGCATCTTCACAAACTTACGTCCTCCCTCTCCACCCAGATGTAAAAACTGTCCTGAATTTTGTGTATATCTCCCTCTTGCTATAGTGTTTACTATATATGTTTGTATCCCTTAGCAATAAATTATTGAGTTTTCCATGTTTTGAACTCTGTAAAATGAAATAATATTTTATGTATTCTCTGAAACTTATTTCCTTAATTCATGTTCCCAATGTTGTTCCATGATGTGGCATGTAACTTAAATTAGCCACTTCTTTTTCCCTCCTAGCTTTGTTGAGATATAATTGACATATAACATCGTGTAAGCTTTAGGTATAGAATGTGATTTGATACACATATATATTGCAAATATTTACCAAAATAGGTTAGTCAATACATCCTTCACCTCACATAATTACCATTTTATTGTTGTTGTTAGAGTGAGAACATTAAGGCTCTACTCTTGTTGCAACTTTCAAGTACACAATACAATATGGTTAACTATAGTTACCATACTATACATTAAATATTCAGAATATATTCATTTTATAATTGACTAGATGTCCAGTGCACGAAATCATGCATGGATAGGGTCCCTAGGCTTAGCCTGCAATAAGGCCCATCTTCTGCCCATTCACCAGTCCCTGGGTCCCGCCCTGCCACCGCCACCAGCCAACTGGTTCCCCTGGCTGGTCCCGGGTCCCGCCCTGCTGCCAGCCACCTAATTCCCCTCTCTGGCCCTTGTCCCACCCCCCCACCATGGCCAGTCAACCAGTTACCCCGTCAGCCTCCCACCTCACAGCAACTGGTTGAGCAGTTGTTCCGGTTGTTAGGCTTATAGTCACTGGCCTTTATTATATAGGATATTTGTACCCTTTGACCACCCTTTCCCCATTTCCCCACCCCTCAGTCCCTGGTAACTACCATTCTTCTCTCTGTTTCTATGGGTTATGTTTTTATATTTTATGTATAAGTGAGATAATATGGTATTTGCCCTTCTCTCTATGACTTATTTCACTTAGCAGAATGTCCTAAATGTCCATCCACACTGTCACAAAAGGCAGGATTTCCTTTTTAGGGGTTGAATAATATTTCATTGTATATATGTACTATATTTTCTTTATTCATCCATCTAAGTACACTTAGATTTCTGTTTTCACATTTTGACTATTGTGAAAAATGCTGCAATGATTTCATTTCCTTTAAATATATACCCAGAAGTAGAATTGCTGGATCATATGTTATTTCTATTTTTAATTCTTTGAGAAATATCCATATTGTTTTCCATAGAAGTTGCATCATTTTACAATACATGAATGATTTTAAATGAGGAAACAATGCTTAGAAATTTACATGTAGGGTTTTAGTAAAGTAGATATCCTAAAGTAGTCCATGAAAGATAAATTAAGCTTGCTTTTTACTGTCATTAAAACAACCAGTTAAACAGTTTAAAATAAGCCAATCAATCCCCCTCATAAGTTGTCGCTGTGATATTATGAAGTCATGGCCTCTGTCAGTAAATATGTTTTATGGTTTCACTGCCATAATGCCATTACTATTTGGCTAAAACACTCTTATAGCTTCCTTTAATCTTCTCTATGTTTGTTTTTTACAATAATATCCACTATAGCAGTTTTGTGTTTTTAAATTAATATCTGAGCACTTACTGTGTGCTCAACATTGTGCTAACAGATTTAACTGTATCCTCATGCTATCCTTTAGAAGCAAATACCATTACTAGTCTTATCTTTTCAAATAAGGAAATAGACTGAGAAAACTTTAGGACTATGTTTTTCTGACCCTAAGAACACATTTCACATTCCTGAAATCAGGATGATTTTAAAATCAGTGGCATCTTACAATAACTATTGTCCAGAAAATAGCCTGGCATAATAGCTATTACCTGTGTGTGTGTGTATACTTGGTCATACTTGTTGATACTATTGTCAAGTCACTTGAATATATGTATTAAGTACAGTTGTAGTGCTAAACATGGTGAGTTTTATTTTAAATGTTTTCAAGAGTGCTCTTTCTGAATTGACATTGCAAGAAAATAGTACTATGTATGTTAAAAGGCACTGGAAACAGTGGCAGGGTGGCAACTGGATATTAGTGAAATAAGTATATGTCTCATTAGAGGAATATCCACAATTCCTTCTTTTCTTGCAAAGTGACAATTAAGTGATTTACAGGACCATATGGAAGAAAGATGCCCACAAAAAGAAAACTTTGTTATATTTTGTTACTGCTGTATCCAAAAGGATTTCCAAGCAAAGCAACCAAAAGCAAGACAAATTATCAAGTTACTCTACACAGAAATGCAAGAAATTTCAAGGCATGCAATGAGAGGCCTGTGTATACAATGAGAGCCAACTTATGCATTGCAAAGCACTATTGCTAAGGCATTCTGTCACTATTCAATTAAAAAGTTATTTTCTTACATATTGCTACCTAAAATAATAATGTGTCATATAATTGATGACATCTTAGAGTTGATGTCATTAGGTGCCTTGCCCAGAAAGGTAGAGATTCTTAAGGCAGGCCTCTGCTCCTAACAAGAAGGTTTTAGTGGAAATTCTTTGATTTTGTAACTTCTCCTTTACCTTTTAACAAACCTGTAACATTTCTTTTAAACTAAATATTACTTGTGTTTTATATTTTTTTTATACTTTCATGACCATCTTCGGGATCATTGTAGACTCCTTGGGAGTTTCTAAAACAGAGTCAGGAATCACTAAAAAGTAAGGAAAATATCAAAATAATTAGAAGCAGGTCACAGTGACCTTAAAGGGAAGGAGGAAAGGATCAGCTCCAGACATTTTCAAAGATAGACCACATATTAGGTCATAGGCAAAGTCTCTCCAAATTCAAGAAGATTGAAATCATATCAAGCATCTTCTCAGGCCACAATGGCATAATATTAGAAATCAACTACAATAAATAATAAAAAAATTCAAACACATGGAGGCTGAAAAGCATACCATTAAACAATGATTAGGTTACCAAAGAGATCAAAGAAGAAATTTAAAATATCCTGGAAATGAATGACAATGAAAACACAACAATCCAAAATCTATGGGACTCAGTGAAAGCAGTCCTGAGAGGGAAGGTCATAGCATCACAGGCCTAGCTAAAAAAAAACAAAAAAACAAAAAAAAAAATCCTAGTGATAAATCATCTAACTTTACAACTTAAAGAATTAGAAAGAGAGCAACAAGAAAAGCCCAGAGTGAGCAGAAGGACAGCGATAATATAGATCAGAGCAGAAATAAATGACAGAGACCAAAAAACAATACAAAAGATCAATGAAACCAAGAGCTGGTTCTTTTAAAGGATAAACAAGATTGGTGAACCTCTAGCCAGCCTCACCAAGAAGCAAAGAGAGGAAATACAAATAAACAAAATCAGAAATGAAAGAGGTGAAATAACAAATAGACCCTACAGAAATACAAAGGATTGTAAAAATGACAAAATACTATGAACAACTCTATTCCAACAAACTAAACAACTTAGAGGAAATGGACATATTCCTAGAAAAATATGACCTTCCCAAACTCAATCAAGAAGAATAAAAAAATCTCAACAGACCAATAACTGAGGAGGAAATTGAAGCAGGCATCTTAAAAACTTCCCGCAAACAAAAGCCCAGGGCCAGACGGCTTCACAGGGGAGATTTACCAAACATTCAAAGAAGAACTAAAACCTAGACTTGTATGCATGCATATAAGCCTAACCAATGGACACAGACAACAGGGGGCTGATGGCATGAGGGTGGGGGGGGATAGGGGGGTAATGGGAGAATAAGGACACATATGTAACACCATAATCAATAAAGAAATAAAAAAATAAAATAAACCTACCCTTCTCAGATAATTCCAAAAAATTCAAGAGGAAGACATACTTCCTAGTTCTTTATATGAAATCAGCATTACCCTAATCCCAAAACCAGATAAAGACTCTATAAAGAAAGAGAATTACAGGACAATATCCCTGATGAAATTTAAGTGTGTGCTCAACATTGTGCTAACGGATTTAACTGTATCCTCATTCTATCCTTTAGAAGCAAATACCATATTGGTCTAGATGCTAAAATCCTCAAAAAAAAAAAAATCCTAGCAAATCGGATCCAGCATTATATTAGAAAGATCATACACCATGACCAAATGGGATTTATTCCAGGGATGCAAGGCTGGTACAATATCCGCAAATCAATAAACGTGATACAGAAGAAGGTAGGGAGAGAGAGAGTGTGAGTGAGGAACCCATAGAGGAGAGCGTAGACGTGTAGACGTGTGTGGTGTGTGTGTCTGTATGAGCTAGGGTCAGATAGATTCTGCAGGGCTTCCAAGGGGCTGCCTAACCGGGCAGTCCTAGACGGCGGAGCCCCGCGCACAAAGCAGACACTTCTCGGCGGCTGGTGCGGACGCGGAAACCACACCATCTTGAGAAACAGAGCTGCCTGAGACTCGGATCCTGGCTTCTGACACAAACCAGGACCCTGCAGCCACTGGGGACAGAGAACTGCTATCACAGCTTCAGTGGAAGAAACAACAAGAATCCAGACTTCCCAGCAGATTCCCGTGAGTCAAAGAGCCTATCCCCCTCCCCGCAGGCGCGTGCGGATAGCGCCAGAGTAACTGATAGACACGCCCCTCGCCCAAGCTGCAGGGCTTTGCGCAGGGACGCGCTCTGCCTTAGAGAATTTGGCGCGCAGGACAGAAGCAGCTCACCTTCGGGAAAATCTGTCAGTGCGCACAGAGGGCTCCCCTCTGGGGAATTGGGGGGAATTTGGCTTGCGGGTCACAGCTCCCCTTCGGGGAATCTTAGAGCGTGCACAAAGGGGCTTCCCTTTGGGGAATTTGGCGCGCAGGACGGACTCCGCCCCTCTGCGGGGATTCTGGGAGAGTGCACAAAGGCAGCTCACCTTCAGGGATTTGAGAGTGTGCGCCCTAGCCGGTTTGGCTCAGTAGAGAGAGCACACACAGGACGCAGCTCCACTTCAGGGAATTTGGCACGCCAGACACAGCTGCCTGGGATCCCTGACTCACAGCGCATTCACACTAAGAGCCAACGACCCCAATTGTTGGTGCATGCACACACAGGGACCCTGATTCTCAACGAGAAACTGCACAAGGCAACAGAGACTCTGACACTTGATTCTTGGTGCAGATACAGGGAAACTCTGACTCCTGGCACATGCTAAGGATCTCATTTTCGGCACATACCAACAGTGTGGTGCTGACAGGGCCCCTGATTCTAAGTGTGCACACGAGACCACACAGAACACTGGGGACACTGACCCTGGGCAAGTCTGGTTCCCACCAACCAAAGGCAGCCACACATCCTAGTGTCAGAGCACTTCAGTGAAACTCGGGTGGAGCGAAGTCCCCACAGCGCACGGCCGAGGTCCACACAAACGGAAGCTTGAGCTTTCTGGTGATAGCCAGAATGGGGAAACGAAATAACTCACAGAGGAAAGAAAATGTGGAGTCGCCAAGAAAGGAAATTAGTGAAACTGAAGCTTGCAACATGACCGAAAAGGAGTTCAGAGCAATGGTCGTGGAATTTATACATCGGATGGATGAGAAAATCAACAACTTATGCAAGAATCAGGAAGAAATGAAAAGTGATATAGCTACAATCAAAAACACCATGGAAAGTTTCAACAGTAGACTACAAGAAGCAGAGGACCGAATTAGTGAGTTAGAAGATCAGGTACAGAAACAAGCTCAATCTGAACAGCAATTGGAGAAAAAAATTAAAAAGCAGGAGGAAAGCCTAAGGGAGCTTCGGGACAACATGAAGCGAAGTAACATGCGTATAATAGGGCTGCCAGAAGGACAAGAAGAGCAGCAGGGATTAGAAAATCTATTTGAAGAAATAATGACAGAAAACTTCCCGGATATGGGAAAGATAAAAGTTACGCAAGTACAGAGAGTCCCAAGCAGGATCAACCCCAAAAGACCCACACCAAGACATGTCATAATCTCAATGGCAAATATAAATGATAAAGAGAGAATCTTAAAGGCAGCAAGAGAGAGACAGAGAGTTACCTACAAAGGAACACCCATCAGATTGTCAAATGATTACTCAACAGAAACACAACAAGCTAGAAGTGAATGGAAGGAGGTATACAAAGTGTTGCAAAGCAAAGGACTGAATCCAAGAATACTATATCCAGCAAGACTATCAATCAAAATTGAAGGGGAAATCAGGAGCTTCGCAGACAAAAAAAAGACTCAGGGAGTTTATCACCACCAAACCAGCAATGCAAGAATTGCTAAAGGGAATACTGTAAAAAGAAGAAATAAACAGGTAAGAAGGAATACAGACACAAAAAATAGATATGACTACAAACAAATACCTTTCAGTAATAACTTTAAATGTAAACGGACTAAATGCTCCAATCAAAAGACATCGAGTGGCTGAATGGATAAAAAAGCATGACCCATATATATGCTGTCTACAAGAGACCCACCTCAGAACAAGAGACTCACACAGATTGAAAGTGAAGGGATGGAAAAATATCTACCAGGTAACTGGAAATGAAAAAAAAGCTGGGGTAGCAATACTTATATCTGACAAATTAGACCTCAAAGTAAATGCCATAACAAGAGATAAGGAAGGCCACTTCATAATACTAAAGGGAGAAATCCAACAAGAAGAAATAATGCTGGTAAACATATACGCTCCCAATATAGGAGCACCCAAATACATAAAAAAACTCCTGGAGGATATCAAGGGAGAGATTAATAGCAATACAATCATAGTAGGAGACTTTAATACCCCACTATCACCATTGGACAAATCCTCTAAACAAAAAATCAGCAAAGAAACAGCAATCCTAAATGACTCACTAGACCAGATGGAATTAATTGACATCTTCAGAACATTTCACCCCAGAGCCACAGAATATACATTCTTCTCAAGTGCACATGGGTCATTTTCAAAGATAGACCATATGCTGGGTCACAGGCAAAGTCTCTTCAAATTCAAGAAGATAGAAATTATATCAAGCATCTTCTCAGATCACAGTGGCATAAAAACTGGAAATCAACTACAATAAATACAATCCAAAGAAATCAAACACATGGAGACTAAACAGCATGCTATTAAACAAGGACTGGGTCACCAGAGAGATCAAGGAAGAAATAAAAAACATCATGGCAACAAATGACAATGAAAACACAACAATCCAAAATCTATGGGACACAGCGAAAGCAGTCTTGAGAGGGAAGTTCATAGCTCTACAAGCCTATTGCAAAAAACAAGAAACAATGGTAATAAATTACCTAACCCTACAACTCAAAGAGCTAGAAAAAGAGCAGCAAGAAAAGCCCAGTGTAACCAGAAGGAAGGAAATAACAAAGATCAGAGCGGAGATAAATGACATAGAGACCAAAGAAACAATACAAAAGATCAACAAAACCAAGAGCTGGTTCTTTGAAAAGATAAACAAGATTGATGGACCTCTAGCCAGGCTCACCAAGAAGCAAAGAGAGAGGACCCAAATAAACAAAATCAGAAATGAAAGAGGTGAAATAACAACAGACCCCGCTGAGATACAAAGGATTGTTACAAAATACTACGAACAGCTCTATTCCAACAAACTGGACAACCTGGAGGAAATGGACATATTCCTAGAAAAATACAACCTTCCAAAAATCAATCAAGAAGAATCTCAACAGCTCAATAGGCCAATAACTATGGAGGAAATTGAAGAAGTCATCAAAAAGCTTCCGGCAAACAAAAGCCCGGGGCCTGACGGCTTCACAGGAGAGTTCTACCAAACATTCAAGGAAGAACTAAAACCTATCCTCCTCAGACTATTCCAAAAAATTCAAGAGGAAGGAACACTTCCAAGCTCCTTCTATGAAGCCAGCATCACCCTAATACCAAAACCAGATAAAGACAACACAATGAAAGAGAGAATTACAGACCAATATCCCTCATGAACATAGATGCCAAAATCCTCAACAAAATTCTAGCAAATCGGCTCCAGCAGTACATCAGAAAGATCATACACCATGACCAAGTAGGATTTATCCCGGGAATGCAAGGATGGTACAATATCCGCAAATCAATAAACGTGATCCATCACATAAACAAATTGAGAGATAAAAATCACATAGTCATATCAATTGATGCAGAAAAAGCATTTGACAAAATCCAACACCCTTTCTTGATAAAAACTCTCAACAAGGTGGGAATGGAAGGCTCATACCTCAACATAATAAAAGCTATATATGATAAACCCACAGCAAAAATCATACTCAATGGACAAAAGCTAAAAACATTTCCCCTAAGAACAGGAACAAGACAGGGATGCCCACTCTCACCACTCCTGTTTGACATAGTACTGGAAGTATTAGCTAATGCAATTAGACAAGAAGAAGAAATAAAAGGCATCCAAATTGGAAAAGAACAAGTAAAGCTGTCTTTATTTGCAGACGACATGATATTGTACATAAAAAATCCAAAAGACTCCGTCAAAAAAGTAGCAGGATACAAAATTAACGCCAAGAAATCTATGGCCTTTCTATACACCAATAGTGAACTTACAGACAGAGAGACTAAAAAGGCAATCCCATTTACCATCGCACCAAAAAAATTAAGATACCTAGGAATAAACTTAACTAAGGAGGTAAAAGACCTATACACGGAAAACTACAGGACACTGAAAAAAGAGATAGAGGAAGACGTAAACAGATGGAAGAACATACCATGTTCATGGATTGGTAGAATCAACATCATTAAAATGTCCATACTACCCAAAGCAATCTATAGATTCAATGCACTCCCCATTAAAATACCAATGGCATATTTCACAGACCTTGAAAGAACTCTCCAAAAATTCATCTGGAATAAAAAAAGACCCTGAATAGCCACAGCAATCCTGAGAAAGAAGAATAAAGTAGGAGGGATCTCAATACCAGATTTCAAGCTGTATTACAAAGCCACTATTCTCAAAACAGCCTGGTACTGGCACAAGAACAGACATATAGATCAATGGAACAGAATAGAGAATCCAGATATTGATCCAAACCACTATGCTCAATTAATATTTGACAAAGGAGGCATGAACATACAATGGAATAAAGACAGTCTCTTCAATAAATGGTGTTGGGAAAATTGGACAGACACATGCAAAAAAATGAAGCTAGATCACCAACTTACACCATACACAAAAATAAACTCAAAATGGATACAGGACTTAAACATAAGACGGGAAACCATAAAAATACTAGAGGAATCCACAAGCAGCAAAATCTCAGACATATGTCAAAAGAACTTCTTCACCGATACTGCCCCTAGGGCAATGGAAGCTAAAGAGAAAATAAACAAATGGGACTACATCAAAAATAAAAAGCTTTTTTACAGCAAAAGAAACTATCAACAAAACAACAAGAAAGCCCACTGCATGGGAGAACATATTTGCAAATGGCATCACTGATAAAGGTTTAATCTCCAACATCTACAGGCAGTTTATACAACTTAATAAAAGGAAGATAAATGATCCAATAAAAAAATGGGCAACGGACCTAAATAGAATCTTTTCCAAAGAAGACAGAAGGAAGGCCAAGAGACACATGAAAACATGCTCAAGGTCACTAATTATCCGAGAGATGCAAATCAAAACAACAATGCGCTATCATCTCACACCTGTCAGAATGGCTATCATCAACAAATCAACAAACGACAAGTGTTGGCGAGGATGCGGAGAAAAAGGAACCCTCGTGCACTGCTGGTGGGAATGCAGACTGGTGCAGCCACTGTGGAGAACAGTATGGAGTTTCCTCAAAAAACTGAAAATGGAACTCCCATTTGACCCAGTAATCCCACTCCTGGGAATATATCCTAAGAAACTGGGAACACCAATAAGAAAGGAAATATGCACCCCTATGTTCATAGCAGCACAATTTACAATAGCTAAGATCTGGAAACAGCCTAGGTGCCCATCAGCAGATGACTGGATCAGAAAACTATGGTACATCTACACAATGGAATATTATGCTGCCATAAAAAAGAAGGAATTCTTACCATTTGCAGCAACCTGGATGGAATTGGAGAACATTATGTTAAGTGAAATAAGCAAGTCAATGAAAGAAAAATACCACATGATCTCACTCATTTATGGATAATAAAGAACATTATAAACTGAAAAACAAAAAGATAGATACAGAGGCAGTAAAGCATCAAACAGTCTGTCAAATTACAGCAGGAAGGTTAGGGAGAGGTGGGGAAGATAAGAGATCAATCAAAGGACTTGTATGCATGCATATAAGCATAACCAATGGACGCAAAACTCTGGGGGGCGAGGGCATATATGGGAGTGGGGTGGGGGGGGGCAATGGTAAGATATGTACACATATAATACCTTAATAAAAAAATTGGAAAAAAACAAAAAAAAAAAAAGAAAAAAAAAAACGTGATACATCACATAAACAAAATGAGAGACAAAAATCACATACTAGTAATCATCAATTGATGCAGAAAAGGAATTTAACAAAATTCAACACCCTTTCCTGACAAAAACTCTCAGCAAAGTGGGAATAGAGGGATCATACCTTAACATAATAAAAGCCTTATATGGCAAACTTAAAGCCAATATCATACTCAATGGGCAAAAACTAAACTCATTTCCCCTAAGAACAGGAATGTGACAGGGATGCCCACATTCACCATTCTTGTTAAACATAGTACTGGAAGTGTTAGCCATAAAGATCAGACAAGAAGAAGAAATAAAATTAGAAAAGAAGAAATAAAATTGTCATTCTTTGCAGATGACATGATATTGTACTTAGAAAACCCTAAAGACTCCATAAAAAAACTACTAGATGAAATAAATGAATTTGGCAATGTAGCAGGATAAAAAAATTAACACCCAGAAATCTATGGCTTTTTTATACACCAATAATGAACTCACAGAAAAATAAACTAAAAAAAAAAATCCCATTTTCCATTGCAACACAAAAATTAAGGTACCTAGGAATAAATTTAACCAAGGAGGTGAAGGACCTGTCCTCAGAAAATTACAGGATGTGGAAAAAGAAATAGAAGAAGACATAAACAAATGGAAGAATATACTGTGTTCATGGATTTGTAGAATCACATCATTAAAATGTCCATACTACCCAAAGCAATCTATACATTCAATGCAATCCCCATTAAAATACCCATGGCATACTTCAAAGGCCTAGAACAAACTCTCCAAAAATTCATCTGGAATAAAATAAGACCCCGAATAGCTCCAGCAATCTTGTGAAAGAAGAACAAAGTTGGAGGGATAACATTACCAGATATCAAGCTATACTACAAAGCCACTGTTCTCAAAACTGCTTGGTACTAGCACAAGAACAGACATATAGACCAATGGAACAGAACAGAGAACCCAGAAATAGACCTAAGCCATTATACTCAATTAATATTTGACAAAGGAGGCAAGAGCATACAATGGAGTCAAGAAAGTCTCTTCAATAAATTGTGTTGGGAAAATTGGAGATACATACAAAAAAATGAAACTAGACCACCAATTTCACCATACAAAAAATAAACTCAAAATGGATAAAGGACTTAAATGTAAGCCTAGAAACCATAAAAAATCTTGGAAGAAGCCATAGGCAGCAAAATAGCAGACATTTGTCATAGCAATATCCTTACTGATACAGCTCCAAAGGCAATGGAAACTAAAGAAAATAAACAAATGGGACTACATCAAAATAAAAAGCTTCTGCATAGCAAAAGAAACCATCAACAAAACAAGAAAGCCCACTGCATGGGAGAACATATTTGCCAATGTTATCTCTGATAAGGATTTAATCTCCAAAATTTATAGGGAACTCATACAACTTAAAAGGAAGATAAACAATCCAATAAAAAAAGATGGGCAAAGGACCTAAATAGACATTTTTCAAAAGAGGATATACAGAAGGCCAAGAGACATATGAAAACATGCTCAAAGTCACTAATCATCCAAGAGATGCAAATCAAAACAACAATGAGGTATCATCTGACACCTGTCAGAATGGCTATCATCAACAAATCAACAAATGACACAAATGACAAGTGCTGGCAAGGATGCATAGAAAAAGGCCCTCTTGAATTGCTGGTGGGAATGCAGACTGATGCAGCCACTGTGGAAAACAGTATGGTGTTTCTTCAAAAAGTTAAAAATGGGACTCCCATTTGACCTAGTAATCCCACTTCTAGGAATATATCCCAAGAAACCAGAAACACCAATCAGAAAGGATATCTGCACCCCTATGTCCTTAACAGAACAATTTACAATAGTTAAGATTTGGAAACAGCCTAAGTACCCATCAGCAGATGAATGGATTAAAAGCCTGTGGCACATCTACACAATGCTGCAATAAAAAAAGAAGGAATTCTTTTAAAAAAAGAAGGAATACTATGCTGCAATAAAAAAAGAAGGAATTCTTACCATTTGCAAAAGCTGGTAACTGTTGGATGGAACTGGAGAGCATTATGCTAAGTGAAATAAGCCAGTCAGAGAAAGATAAATATCACATGATCTCACTCACTTGTGGAATATTATGAACAACATAAACTGAGAAACAAAAATAGAACCCGAGTCATAGAAGCATCAAACAGACTGTCCAACCTATGAGGGTAGGCAGGGGGAGGGGTGTGAGGAGATAAGAGATCAACCAAAGGACTTGTATGCATGCATATGAGCATAACCAAAGGACACAGACCAGGGGTGGGGTATGGTGAGGGCATGTGCTGGGGGTTGGGGAAAGCTGGGGAGATGTCAATGGGGGAAAAAGGAGACTCATGTAATACATTAAACAATAAAGAATTTAAATTAAAAAAAGAAAAGGATCCCCTTTGCATCAAGCTCCCCTCAAAAGAGCAGTGAATGCACAATGTTTTCCATCATTTGGAAATATCAAATAGGAGCACAAATATTAGAATCAGTGAGGTTGGGGTCTTGTCTCTGTATAGTCTTGCTTTAAGGAGCTTAAAAAATAAAACTAAAAATTAAAATAAAATAAGAACTAATCATGATTACCTCAGGGTAGTAACCATGGCTTTAACAGTAATAAATAATTATATAGCACCTTATCATTTGTTACACCCTCTCAGTTTTATCTCATTTGGTCCTCAGAGCAATACTTTCTAGTGGTTAAAAACAAAATGCATTGGAAATCTTCATGCCATTTTCAAGTTTCAACCACTTATAAACTGGTTGACTTTGGGAAAAATCACTTCATTTTCATGAGTGTCATTTTTCTCATTTGTAAAATTAGGGTCTAATAATAATAACATATGCCTTGAATGATGTTATTTATGAGAATTAAATGAGACAATGCCTATAAAGCAATTCAACACAGTAACTGCTAACAAAAGGATGAATAAATGTAAGCTTCCATTACTATGAACAAACAACCCTTTGTGTGACTGAACAATTTTACAAATGAAGAAACTAACGTTCAGAGAGGTTAGGTAAATATCTGAGGTCACACAACTAGTAAGCAGCCAAGCTGGTACATAAACCCAGAACTGTACTTGCCTTGGGTACTGGCAAAGTTTGTAATAGAGATCCTCTCAAAATCTGTGCCAACTCAGTAATGACTATTCTTTTATGATTTCCACTTAACTTGACACATTGCTGAAAGAGCTATAAAAGCTTAAAAATTAATTTTTCCTTTTTTCATAAAGGCTACTGATGGGTAAAGATGGAAATAAAAATTGAGTTGACTTTGCTGACCAGTCAGAGTACATGGTTGTCAAAATGCCACAGGTCAATTTCTGTTATAACCAAATCTCTTTATTACAAAAAAAAATGGACCAAATCCTAGCTACAGTATCACAAATTAAAGACATATCTGATACAATTTTTTAAACAACAAAGAGTATAGACAGGGTGTCAGAAACTTAAAGCATCTGACCTGTACTAAAAGCCACTTAAATTTCCTATTACTCTAACCCATGGTGATTATTTGAATTTGCATGCAAGCTCTTAATCTGCATAATTAGTTCCAGTAGTTTACAGAAGCAGATTGAGACCTAATCAAGGAGGTCAAGAGTTAGACAAAAATGAGCTGCAGAGGAGAGGATGCTGTGTTAAACCCTGCTTTTAGGTGCTTCTTTGTTTTCAGGAACCACTGAGCTCAAAACAAAAGGGATGGCCCAGGGGTACAGAGAAAAGATAGAAAGAGCTCTAGTCTTGTCGATCTCTGGAGTTGTGAGCAATGCAGCAGAGGGTGGGGAAGCTGAAAGGGACTGAAATTCCAGATTAAATCAAGGGGATTGCTCAATAAGGAGCAGGTACCTGCATGAGTTCAACAGCTAAGAGAAAATCTGAAGCCAGTTCCCTAGAATGAAAGAGTGCCAGTAGAGAGCACAAAGCACATCACACCAGAGGGCAGAATACCACAGTAGAGCAAGAAAGCTACAACAAGGGCACCAAAACACCCCAGCACTAGACTACTAAAGCAGCTATGCCAGTGGAATGGGTAAGTCTCTCAAAGAGAGAAGCACAATCTAAACAAGTTAGGCAGTCCACCCTCACTGAGTAGCCAAATCAAGGCAAAATAGTTAGCTGAAGAACGGGGATCACCTTTGAACTGTGTGGAGAGACACTGTCCTAGAGCAATAGACATGATCTTCTCTAGCAGAAGAATTGGGTCCTGGGAGAGTTGGGAAGACCACATGCTAGGGGGAGCTGAAGCCATGGAGCAAGCTCCCCATCAGGGCAAGCATGTTGAAGAAAATCCAGAAGCTGCTAAAGACATCATGACTTTTATCAAGGAAATATTCTACCAAAGAGATCAGGCAGCATATTCCTTGTTGGGTTTTGCACAAATGAGGAGGTTTCTGAGTGGAATCTTGGACTAGGATGCATCAATGGATGGTAGTGACAACTACAGAAGACCATCTCCAGTCCCAGAAGTTCTCTCTGACAACAGGAGAGTAGTTGGCAACATGACAAATATGTAGGTTGACTCTAAGTTTTCTGTCCAAGTACTTTGGCATCCTAAAGATAAGAGCATAAGTATATTGCAATGAGAAATTCTGCTTTTTGTAAAACCATCTTTATTCTCATTTAAAACTTATAGAAAATTTTCTTCATAAAATATAAAATGACTTTATACACACTATAAGAGACTTATAGCATTCTCCTCTTTAGGTTACAAATTTATGAAGTGCTTCAGAATAAATTCACTAAATGGCAACTTTCTGTAAATTTAAAACTTAATGAATTGATTCCTTTCCACTAACAAACTAACAAATTAGCATTGCGTAAAACTCCAATATAGAGTCCATATTAGCATCATTGTAAATTCTGTTACATTGATTTATAAGCCATAAACTGTCACTGCTATGGAGAAAAGAGGCACTTAGACACCAAAATATGCATACATATGCATGTGCATATTCACACACTCACACACATTTGCATGTTCAAGCACACTCACACACCAACTACACGGAGGCTCATGCACACACACTCACGGAGGTTCATGCACACTCATACATGCAAAACACATATATACATATTTATACACTAAAACATACATTAAAATTACACATACATACACATTTAGCAAATACTATGCATAAATGAGCCACTTTTATTGAATCCACACAACACTGTGAGTTAAGTATTACTAACTCCAATGTACAGATGAGGAAATTGAAGCTCGGGAAAGTAAAACAACTAATCCAAGGTTATGCAGTTCCTTAGAAAAGGAAGGGTATGTCTGATTCCAAAATGTGTACAGCTGTTTGTAGAATTAAGCAAACCAAATTACTGTGTGACCTCTTAAGGATTTCACTACTTATATCATCATTTTTGTTAATAAAACTCAAAGCACATTTCATTAAAATACTTTCTCACTTAATTTTTGAACTGTGCATATTTTGTGGGAAATTTAATCCATATGCTTGTGAATCATTTACGCCAAAATCCTCCAAAACCTGTTTCTTAATAGGTATTTGATGTCAAAAGAAGACTTCTGAATTTTTCAGTGAGATTCCTAAGCTTTATACTTTATTAAAACAAGCAAAACCTTTGTCCCAAACTTGGGGATATTTGGAGGTATGTTTGAGATTTTGTGTGTGTACGTCCTGTCATTTTGAAGCTCATTTGCTATGTTTACTCAGTTATTTGAATAAAAACTAATTTGGTTCTTTTTTTTAAATAAATCTTTATTGTTCAGATTATTACAGGTGTTCCTCTTTTTTCCCCCCATAGCGGCCCTCCACCTGATTCCCCCACCCCCCACCCCATGCCCTTATTCCCTGCCACTGTTTTCATCCATAGGTGTACGATTTTTGTCCAATCTCTTCCCGCACCCCTCACACCCCCTTCCCCCTGAGAATTGTCAGTCCACTCCCTTTCTATGCCCCTAATTCTATTATATTCACCAGTTTATTCTGTTCATCAGATTTTTTATTCACTTGATTTTTAGATTCACTTGTTGATAGGTATGTATTTGTTGTCACTTTGTTGTTCATAATTTTTATCTTTACCTTTTTCTTCTACTTCCTCTTCTTAAAGAATACCCTTCAGCATCCTCGTTAATAAAATGGTAATATGCAAATTAACCATCACTCCGCTACATAAGCCATACCCACCAGCCAAGCCATGCCCACCAGCCAATCAGGGCAAGTATGCAAATTAACCCAAACCAAGATGGCTACAGCCACAGAGAGCAAGGTTTCCCAGGTAACAGAGGAAGCCAAGCTTTCCACCTGCCCTGGCCAGGCCTAAGCCTCCACTCCAGCTACAAAGTTTCAATTATTGAAGGTAAACAAATTCAAACAAATGGCGGCAGAATGGAGCTTGAGAGAGCAGGCCAGGGTTGCCGGCGGCAACAGGGGAAGCAAAGCTTTCCACACACCCTGGCCGGGCTCAGGCCTCTGCTTAAGGCTACAAAGTTTCAATTATAGAAGGTGAATTAACTGCCACAGAAATGGATGCCGCCCCGAGGGAGCAGCAGGCTTGGCTCCACTCCAGGCTACAAAGTTTTAATTGTAGAAGGAAAATAAATTCCAGATACCAGGGCCTCTGCTTGGGTTGACAGGGGGCGTGGCCAGCCTGAAAACCACCACAGGCCCCTCGCTCAGGCTGCCCATGCCCCAAGGGAACCCCCACCCTGATTTGGGACACCCTTCAGGGCAAACCAGCTGGCCCCCACCCATGCACCAGGCCTCTATCCTATCTAATAAAAGAGTAATATACAGATTGACCATCACTCCAACACACAATATGTCTGCCCCCATGTGGTCAAAGATCCTGCCCCCATGTGGACACAAGATGGCCACTATAAGATGGCCAGCAGGGGAGGGCAGTTGGGAGGCACCCGGCCTGCAAGGGAGGGCAGTTGTGAGGGACCAGGTCTGCAAGGGAGGGCAGTTGGGAGGGACCAGGCTTGCAAGGGAGGGCAGTTGGAGGTGATCTACCCTGCAGGAGAGGGGAGTTAGGGGTGACCAGGCCGGCAGAGGAGGGAAGTTGGGGGCAAACAGGCTGGCAGGGGAGCAGCTCAGCATCAACCAGGCTGGCAGCGGAGTGGTTAGGGGGTGATCAGGCTGGCAGGCAGAAGCGGTTAGGGGCAATCAGGAAGGCAGGCAGGCAAGCAGTTGGGAGCCAGCAGTCCTGGATTGTGAGAGGGATGTCCGACTGCCCATTTAGGCCCGATCCCATTGGGATCGGGCCTAAACGGGCAGTCGGACATCCCTCCAGGGATCCCAGATTGGAGAGGGTACATGCTGGGCTGAGGGACAACCCCCCACCATACACGAATTTCGTGTACCGGGCTTCTAGTTTCATATAATCCTGGTTTGGTGGTGATGAAGTCTTTTAGCTTTTTCTTGTCTGTGAAGCTCTTTATTTGACCTTCAATTCTAAAAGATGGCTTTGCTGGGTAGAGTAATCTTGGTTGTAGGTTCTTGCTATTCATCACTTTGAATTTCTTGCCACTCCCTTCTGGCCTGCATAGTTTCTGTTGAGAAATCAGCTGACAGTCGTATGGGCACTCCCTTGTAAGTAACTAACTGTTTTTCTCTTGCTGCTTTCAAGATTCTCTCTTTGTCTTTTGCCCTTGGCATTTTAATCATGATGTGTCTTGGTGTGGTCCTCTTTGGATTCCTCTTGTTTGGTGTTCTCTGCACTTCCTGGACTTGTAAGTCTATTTCTTTCACCAGATAGGGAAAGTTTTCTGTCATTATTTCTTCTAATAGGTTTTCAATATTTTGCTCTCTCTTCTTCTGGCACCCCCATAATTCTGATGTTGATATACTTGAAATTGTCCCAAAGTCTCCTTACATTATCTTCATATTTTTGTATTCTTTTTGCTTTTTGTTTTTCTGGTTGGGTGTTTTTTGTTTCTTCATATTTCAAATCTTTGGTTTGATTCTTGGGGTCCTTTGGTCTACTGTTGAATTTCTGTATATTCTTTATTTCAGACAGTGTATGCTTAATTTCTGTCTGGTCCTTTTCCATTTTTTTGGCATTCTCATTAAGATCCTTAAAGGTCTCACTAAGTTCCTCAGAGGTTTTTAGAAGATTCTTGAGTAACCTTATAACTGGTTTTGAACTCTATGCCCAGTAGTTTGCTTTCATCCATTTCTTTCATTCGTGACATGTTTCTTTGTCTCCGTATTTTGGCTGCTTCCCTGTGTTGATAAAGTGGTTTTCTGTGGTAGGTGACCTATAGGGCCCAGTGGTTCCACCTTCCCAGTCACCTGAGGTGGACACTCTGGGTGATCCCCTTTGAGTGCACAGTCTTGTTGTAGGTAAGCCTTGATTGCTGTTGGTACACTGGGAGGAATTGACCTCCAGGCCCATTGGCTTTGAGGACCTGCTGTGTCTATAATGGAAGAACTGCTGTGCTGGAGACACCCTTATGGGGCAGGACTTGCTTCAGTGGGGCTTTGGTGCTCACTGAGTCTGCCTCTTGAATGTGTCACTTATGGGTGTGAGGAGTTGAAATCTGGTGTCGTCTCACCCTGACCACTAGGTACACTGGCTCCTGGATCTCCAGTGGGGTGCTGGTCAGCTACTGTCTGAGGCCACCCAGCAGGAGCTATAGTGAGATCTGAAGATTTTTCCTCTTTGCTTGGGGTTTGGAAGTTTTGGAGCTGTCTGACCAGAGCTGCAGTTTGTTAGGTTAAGCTGCGATAGGGCAGGCCATTTATATGCAAAAGCCACTGTGCACAGTTTGGGTGGGTTTGTAAATTGGGTGGGGCAGGGTCTCAGGGAATCACTAGGGCATGGCAAACAGTGATGGCTGTCAGTCAGCTGTCTCTGCATCTCCGCGTTTCCACATCCTACCTGGTCTCAATGCTCTTTTCTCCTTCCTTCTAGTTGTAGAACTTCTACTCAGCCAGTTTTCCTGTGGTTCTGGGTGATAGACGTTTTGTGTTTTAGTTGTAGTTTTGGTGTGGTTGTGAGAGGCAGCACGTACAGGTGTATACCTTATGCTGCCATCTTGGTTTCTAATTTGGTTCTTATAAGTCCCTTCTGGTTTTGGTGTTACTGTATTAGCTAATGACATAATTACTTCACAATAATTATTTGACAACCTAAACTTAAACAATTGGATTATTCCAAAGGAATTTACAAGAATATTAAACTCTACCATTCTAGTGATAGATTCTTAGAAAATACAGAATTCACACAGAATAGTAAACAGATTTGGGGTAGAGGTGTGTGAGGACATGTGAATTCTACTAAGATGTGGTTATTTTGCTTCAAAATCACAGATGAACTCTGAGGAAATAATTACTTACTTTCTGAGGAGTAATGAGTACAAATTAATCATCTGAAATAATTTCTACCAGTGTTGTTCCTCTACATATTTTCTTTTATTAAAAACTTTAAGACACAAAATTACATAATTCTACCACATCAAAAGCATGCCCACTCTTTGAGAAACAGCTGAATCAGCTGATTTGCAATAGGAATAAAGCAGTTAATCATCTTCCTGAACTTTGAGACACAGAATTTATGGACAGTGATCACTTTTATGGGTGTGATTCTGATGCATAATAGTTAAATTGATATTTAGACAGGGAAATTTCTCCAGTAAGGATGCCTTTGCATGGAAAAGAGAAGTTGTAACAAAATCTAATGTTTGCAAACTATATCACAAGTCACACACATTACCTATAAGTCTCAAAAACACCACACTATGAAATAGATATTTATTCTTGTTGCTGTTGTTATTGTTATGATTATTATTAATATTACCCCTATGTTAAAGATGAACAAACAGAGGTTCAGAGTTGCCTAAGGCTATTATTATACCTAGGAGAGCACAAAGTAAAATAAAACTCCAAGGAGAGCCATCCAAATCTAGGCAAAATAAAGATTTGAGGCAAAAGCAGGATGTTTCTGAAGTTCGTGAAAAATAAAAGTACTAGTAAGTCATTAAAAAAACAGAACTTTTGGTCAACCAACATGAACCTTCATACCAAAGCCTTGACTGTGCCTCTTCAGGCTGCTGCCCAAATTAAGGCTGACCTATGGAGAACCTTTTGTTCTCATGTCCTCATGTTCTCTCTCCCCTCCCTTCTCCTCTCTTTTTCCTCCCTCCCCACTCTCCCTCCTCGCCCCCTCTCTGCTCTTCTATCCCTCTTCATCTTTATATCAATCTTTCCCTCTTTATCTCAGTCTCCCTGGCCTTTCTCTTTCTCTCAGTTTAAGATAGGCAGCTTTTAGGGGAAAATAATGGTTCTCTTTTTTTTTTTTTTTTTTTTTTTTTTTTTGCTTACAGGTTAGGTTTCTGTGTTCAACTGAATGCCAAAACATTAGATGCCAAAGTATGCCTGTAGTGGAACCAAATATATCGCCCTTATTCATAGAGTCAGCATGGAATAAATATGGGAAAATATGGAATTATGGGTTCTGGTTCTATTTTATATTGACTGTATACTTTTAGGGAAGTGTCCCAGTATCTCTGTGATTCAGCTTTATCATCTAAAAATGGTAATGCTATCTTCCATGATTATTGCAAGGATTAAATGAATGCATGTATGTAAAATACATAGTATAGTGCAGGCACAGAGTCAGTGCTCATGTAAGGGGATTGGGTCATGAAGTTTGGCTTCCATTATAATTAAATAGAGATTGTCTTTTTCATAATTTTGTAAGTATTTGTTTATTCCAGGGTGTTCCTAAGTAGGCTTATTACAGCAGATGAAAGGCACCACTGCCTTCCCTAGTCTCCAGGAAGTAAGAAAAACTGGTTATATTCTACTAAGCAAGCTCTATCTTGTTCCGTTGCTCACCAGCACTAGTCCCCAACACACACAGACACACACCTCTCTACACACACTGATAAAACCTACCTCAACATATTGAAACAGCACAGTGGAATGGGACTTCTTACTTAGTAGGGCTGATGCAAAATTTAAAGGTCATGTTATAAAATGCTAGCACAGCCCTAATAGATTTGGCTCAGTGGATAGAGCATTAGCCTATGGACTCAAGGGTCCCAGGTTTGATTACAGTCAAGGGCATGTACCTTGGTTGCAGGCACATCCCCATCAGGGTGTGTGCAGAAGGCAGCTGATCAATGTTTCTCTCTCATCGATGTTTCTAACTCTCTATCCCTCTCCCTTCCTGTGTGCAGGAGGCAGCTGATAGATGTTTCTCTCTCATCAATGTTTCTAACTCTCTATCCCTCTCCCTTCCTCTCTGTAAAAAATCAATAAAAATATTTTTTTTAAAATGCTAACACAATGTTTAGCACAAAAGTGAAGCTCAAAAGTTTAGCTATTAGTGTTGGTGTTTTTTGTTATCCAGAAATACTATGGGCTGTTTTAACTTCTAAACCTGATCAGAGCCTGAACTTGATTGAAATTTCTGAGGTTCTAGGCTATTTTGACTGCCATTTAATTGTATTCACTAACAGGGAAGAAGGAAATAAACGGTAAAGTCCTAAGGGGCCAGAATCATATATTTCAGCATTGTATGACTTCTCCCTCCCACCCTCATCCTGGTTAGCCCAGGTCATTGCACAGAATAGGAGCTCAGTACTGATTAAAAAATAAATTTAAAAATGGTGATGCATGTTCAGATGTCTCTCAGAACTTCTTTGTTATAGTTTTTGGTCAACAATAATGCTTTTCTGCTGTGTGCTTGTCAAATTCCCCAGTTCTTTCAAAAGAATAGATATGTTCCTAGCCCAGCCCAGCCACTTTATCCTGAATTTCAAGTCTCACTAGTCTTGAACCTACAATGCTTTCCTTTTCTTTTACTCATCTCCTCCAGGAGAAATCTTATCCTTGGAGATGCAGCATAAATACCACTTCTTCCATGAAGCCTTCTTTGATCTCTCCATCTGGAAATGATCTCACTCTCCTTTGAACATTATTGCCCTTTGTACTTCTCTTTTGGCACTTCTCCCATTCCACCTTATATTAGAATTGTAATCCTGCCTCAGCTCCCCTGCTAGCCTGTGAACTCTTTGAGGGCACAGAACTGATTTTATAAACTTTTAGTTTCCCCAACAATAACTAGCACTTCCTAGCTCATTGGTGCTCAATACACACTTGTGCAAATAAATGAATCCAAGCTAGGTGCATAGTATATGACTTGAGAAAAGTTGGCAAACCGTGGAAAGCCTGTCTTGACATGAAATACCGGAAAGGATAAAGCTGTATTATAAAAGAAGGCATAGTGCATGACCATATTTCTTTGTCAGAAACATTATTATTAGCCTGAAAATTGCCTACGGCAGGATATTAACTAAAGGAGATCTGATAGAAAAAAATAATGTTTCATTAACCCTCCCATAAAATAACATACATTTATAAAAAATTAAATCCTGATGACTTTTTAAATGATTGTAACAGCATGTCAGTAAATGACATTTTAAGAGACACAAATGCTCAATTGCAGCCTTGACAGAATTCATCCATTACCTCAACCTTGTTTGTTTCTAAAACTATTCAGAGTCAGCTGGTTTGACCATTTCCCCTACCTCCCTTTGACCTAAGCTCCCATGTTTGCTAGCTGGTGGGTTTGTAGTCAAAGCTAACTGACAGTTGTGGCAGTAAAAATGTTTTTTATAAACAGAAACTAAGACCATGTAAATACAATCCTGGCATCAGGTTGTATAATTAAGTACTAAGCTTAAGTACTCCTCGACTGCTAGACCATCAGCATGTAAAGGATCTACCTATCTTACTATGAGATCACTCATTCATTTGCTCCTGAGTTTTTTCCTGCTGTATGGAGGGTGGCTTAATTTTTTTAAAATTAATAAAACACTTTGTATGCACTACATAATCTGTACTATCATACTGGGTTTGCTGTTTCTTAGGCTTTGTGATCAATTAGTTTTCCTAATGGGTTATTTTTCATTGAGATATAATTGACATATACCATTATACTAGCTTCAAGTGTACAATAAAATGATTTTATATTTGTATATATTGTGAAATGATTGTCATAATAAGACTAGTTAACACCTATCACCACTCATGGCTACAATTTTTTTCTCATGATAAGAACTTTTAAGATCTACTCTCTTAGTAACTTTCAAATTTACAATACAGTATTATTAACTACTAGAAGCCTGGTGCACGAAATTTGTGCATGGAGGGGGGTTGTCCCTCAGCCCAGCCAAACCCTCTCCAATATGGGACCCCCGGTGGGATCGGGCTTAAACGGGCAGTCGGACATCCCTCTCACAATCCAGGACTGCTGGCTCCCAACTGCTTGCCTCCCTGCCTTCCTGATTGCCCCTAACCGCTTCTGCCTGCCAGCCTGATCACCCCCTAACCACTCCGCTGCCAGCCTGGTTGATGCTGAACTGCTCCCCTGCCAGCCTGTTTGCCCCCAACTTCCCTCCTCTGCCAGCCTGGTCACCCCTAACTGCCCTCTCCTGCGGGGTTGATCACCTCCAACTGCCCTCCCTTGCAAGCCTGGTCCCTCTCAACTGCCCTCCCTTGCAGGCCTGGTCCCTCACAACTGCCCTCCCTTGCAGGCCGGGTGCCTCCCAACTGCCCTCCCCTGTTGGCCATCTTGTGTCCACATGGGGGCAGGATCTTTGACCACATGGGGGCAGCTATATTGTGTGTTGGATTAATGGTCAATCTGCATATTACTCTTTTATTAGATAGGATAGAGGCCTGGTGCATGGGTGGGGGCCAGCTGGTTTGCCCTGAAGGGTGTCCTAGATCAGGGTGGGGGTTCCCTTGGGGCATGGGGCGGCCTGGGCGAGGGGCCTGTGGTGGTTTGCAGGCCGGCCACACCCCCTGGTGACCCAAGCAGAGGCCCTGGTATCTGGGATTTATTTTCCTTCTACAATTGAAACTTTGTAGCCTGGAGCAGAGCCAAGCCTTCTATTCCCTCTGGGGCGGCAGCCATTTCTGTGGCAGTTAATTCACCTTCTACAATTGAAACTTTGTAGCCTTAAGCGGGTGAGCCCCGCCAGGGTGTGGGGAAAGCTTTGCTTCCCCTGTTGCCGCCGGCAACCTTGGCTTGCTCTCTCAAGCTCTGTTCTGCTGCCATTTGTTTGAATTTGTTTACCTTCTATAATTGAAACTTTGTAGCTTGAGTGGAGGCTTAGGCCTGCAATGGCTATGGAAAGCTTGGCTTCCTCTGTTACCTGGGAAACCTTGCTCTCTGTGGCTGTAGCCATCTTGGTTTAGGTTAATTTGCATACTCGCCCTGATTGGCTGGTGGGCGTGGCTTATGTAGCGGAGTGATGGTTAATTTGCATATTACCATTTTATTAGAGAGGATGATAGTTTTTAATTTGACCTCTGTATACCCCAATCAGATAGGTTACTATGAATAGAGTACACTGTAGGATCAGCATAAGCTTTGGGCAAGGCTGCAAAGTCAACAATATTCCTGGATTTCTGGTTCACATAGTGGCACTTTCATTCCCATCTTAAAGTCCCTTTTCCTCCTGACCTACCAAATCCCATGCTCTCTCCTAGCTTTCCTATTTGCACTGGTCCTGTAAACTGCCCATTACCCTTCCTCTTAGCAGCTTCATTCATAACTTTTCTGTTCAGTGTCTTCATTTTACAAGACTCTTCTCTCAGCTAGATTTCAATGGTGGTAATGGGTCAATTCAGATTAATTGATGTGTCACTACCAAAGTAATCCAATGCTTTAGTCAATAAGATATACATGCTATCCAAACATTGATATATTCAGATGACCAGTAACATTTTGTTTCTATGAATGCATGATTCCCAGAAAACCCTTAGGATATTAATGTCAGGAATATCAGCCATATAGCAGGAATACTTTTCATTCTGATCTTATTCCCATCTTTAAATCTTATTAAAAGGGCTGCTTTCATGGTAACTGACAAGGCTAAGCCTCTCTACCATGGTCAGGAAAACTAGTGGAAAGGAAAGGTGGAAGAGGAATAGTTCACATGCACACCATTGAAAATGGTGCAAAGCTAGGTATATATCTGCTATGAAGTAAACATTTGTGTACCCACAAAATTCATGTTAAACCCCCAATCCCCAATTTGATAGTATTTAGAGGTGCAGCCTTTAAAAAATAATAATTGTTATAAAGATGGAGCTTTTGTAAATGGGATTATAATAAGAAAAAACACAAGAGAGGTGATCTTTCTCTCTGCCATGTGAGGATAAAGAAAGAGGGTGGCTGCATACAAATCAGGAAGAGGGCCTTCACCAAAATCAAATCAGCTGGTACCTCGATCTTGGATTTCCAAGCCTCCAGAACTGTGAGAATTCAATGTCTGTTGTTTAAGCCATTGAGTCTATGGTATTTTTGTTTTAACAGCCTACAATGACTAAGATAACACTCAAAATACATACATAGTGTACCAAAAATCAGGTATAATGTGCTATGTTATCCCATTTATATAAAGGGTAGACACAGTCTAAACTAATCTATGGTTTCAAATTCAGGATGGTGAATACCCTTGGGAGGAGAAGGTAATGACTAAGGGAGTCTTGTAAGTGCTATCCAGGTTCTGTTTCTTGATCTAGGTGTTGGTTCCATAAGTATGTTCAGTTTTTTAAAATTTATCAAGCTGACACAATTTTTTCACTTTCTGTATGAATATATGTTACATTTCATTAATAAGTTAAATAAAATAAAATACCAGTAAAACTACTGTATAAAGGGGAAGGGTAAATGCCGCAAAACAAAGACAGGAATAAAGTGATTGAACTTCTTGAAAAACCTGTTGGGAAGAAAAACAGAAGTAGAAGAGAGAGCCAGGTAAATAATTATTCTTGTAATTGTAACACTTTTTTCACTCAATAAATATTTCTTGAGCAGCCATAATATGATAGGCACCATTCTAAATGCTTGGGACATATCCATGAAGAAAACATGGTTCTGCCCTTGTGGCACTCACATTCTAGTCAGAGTCATATCCTATCAGTGTTAAGTGTGGTAATCTTTCAAAGGAAATATAAAGGGATCTCAAAACCTAAACCTCCAGCAACTGTGCTTTATACTGTGCTTTGCTTTACGTGACCAGTAGCTGTATCAAGACACTGAAATGACTTGTGGTAACCTATCTAGTCTTCCTAGATGGTTTCAGATGATTTGACAACAAGCGGCAATGCTCTGAATAAAATACAACATAAAATTGTGGGTTGCACTCTAAATGTGTTTTGAGTCCAGCTTAAAGGACATGTTGTGCTCTCTTAAGCTGACTGAGAAATAGGCGTTTCCCTCCTCCTACTAGATGCCCCTCACTCTGGCACCTGTCATCCATTATGAGACCTCCTACTGGGATCTTTCATCATTTAAGATATATGATGATTTTCATTACTGCCCAGGCTAATTGGTAGTGAGTATTCCTTTAAAATATATTCCCCTAAATAGTGGGTTTTCGACTTGCTTTGAAGTTTCTAACACCAACATGATTGGACTAAAGTCATAGATACTAATCACAAAAACGGAAAATTTTGGTGAAGGAAGAATCACCACCATGGTTTTTTTCTTATTATAGCCAGTTGGGCATTAAACACACAAGTGAAAGGAAATCTTACAAGCTTTAAACTATCCCATGGCTGTCTCTGATAGCAGGCTTGCTAGGCCCACTGTGTGTCCCCCTTATAAAATTACCATCTAAAAGGAAGTCTTTGATGTGCCCAGTTTGCTTTCCAAGTCAGCAGAATACATTAGATATTTTCTAAAGTACCTCATAGTGTAAGATTTCAACATGTGAAATAATATGTTGAATTTAGTATAATAAATACTTTCTAGAGAAGGATTGGAAATATTGTATAGTGCTTTCCTTTAATTAGTTGTTAGCATCTGACTTAATAAAGTGTTCAGGTTGGAAGGGAAAGATATCATGAAACACCTTCTGCAAACTTTCATTTTCAGGTTGAGAAACCAAGGCCCTAAAAGGGTCAATGAGTTGGTGGCAGTATCCAGTATTGAACACAGGTTTCCTGACTACCACCCCAGCACATCTTCTACTCTACTAATATTGTATTTATTCTTTTTTTTTTTAATATATTTTATTGATTTTTTACAGAGAGGAAGAGAGAGGGATAGAGAGTCAGAAACATCGATGAGAGAGAAACATCGATCAGCTGCCTCCTGCACACCCCCTACTGGGGATGTGCCCGCAACCAAGGTACATGCCCTTGACCGGAATCGAACCCGGGACCCTTGAGTCCGCAGGCCGACGCTCTATCCACTGAGCCAAACCGGTTTCGGCACTACTCTACTAATATTGTAAATAAAACCATGTCACAAGCTTAACGACTGTCTTCTACCCTTGCTATGCATATGCTGTATGTATTCATGTGTGTGTACAAAGAAAACATTCATAGCCTTAGCTGTTTTGGCTCAGTGGATAGAGCTTCAGCTTGCAGACTGAAGGGTCCTGGGTTTGCTTCCAGTCAAGGGCATGTACCTTGGTTGCAGGCTTGATCCCCAGCCCTGGTCAAGGTGAGTATGGGAGGCAACCAATGGATGTGTCTCTCTCACATCCATGTATCTCTCTTTCTGTCTCTGTCCTTCCCTTCCACTCTCCATAAAAATCAATGAGAAAATATTCTCCAGTAAGTATTAACCAAAAAAAAAAAAAGAGAGAGAGAGAAAGGGGGGAGAGAGAGAGAGAGAGAGAGAGAGAGAGAGAGAGAGAGAGAGAGAGAAGAAAGAAAGAAAGAAAGAAAGAAAGAAAGAAAGAAAGAAAGAAAGAAAGAAAGAAAGAAAGAAAGAAAGAAAGAAAGGAAGGAAGGAAGGAAAGAAGGAAGGAAGGAAGGAAGGAGAAAGAAAGATTCACAGAAAATAAGGCATTTCTGGAATGTAACATTATACTTTTAAACATACAGATTTTAAACTAGATTCTTTATTAAATTTATTTGGGTCACATTGGTTAATAACATTGCATATGTTTCAAGTGTACAATTCTTTTAATACATCATCTGTATTTTGCATTATGTGTTCATCACCTAAAGTCAAATCTCCTTCCATCACCATATATTTGACCCCCTTTATGCTCTTCTACCTCCCGTCAACCCCCTTTCCCTCCAGTAACCACCACACTGTTGTTTGTGTCTATGTGTTTGTTTTAAACTAGATTTTTAAACTGAATTATTGTTTACAATTTTAGGATAAATGTTGCAGTTTATTTTCTTTTAGTTGTAGGTTAAGTAGCTCTTTGATTTAGAATTCATTTTTTTAACATTAACTAGTTCTGTATTAAATATCATAAATCAGAAATATTTAACATTGTTCGTATAGTTAGTTGTTTAATTATGAAATCAGGAGTATGAAATATGATCTGTGTGGGTAAGAAAATAGACTCAAACTTCTATTAATGCTTATTTTTCATTTTATCAAAAATACTTGCTGTTGCAAATTATGGTTTATAATGTCTATGAGAGTAAATGATGTCATTTTGTTCACTACTGAATCCCCAGTACGTAGTACAGCACCCAGCATATAATAGGTGCTCAGTAAATATGTTGAATGAGTAAAAAAAACTTTTAGACACAAGCTAGCTATGTGATGTGCATCTCTTTTGTGGATGAAAAAGGAGCCACATACTAAACCTGACAAGCTCAGAGTAGGTCCACATGGAAAGCCTTACAAACTCAGAGACCTAAAGTAACCACATAGGATGGTATGAAATTAAAACTTTCTAAGTAAAAGCAAGTCATGGCATGTAGTCATGTCCTACGCCTTTATCTTCCTTGACAAAGGTCAATCTTTACCTTAACTGAGCCTGTCTATTGTCTATTTGCATCTAAGACAACATACCTTTAAAATGTCAGAGTAATCCCCTTTTCTAGACCCCCTTAGGGGCACAATCTCCCACCAGAACTTGAGAACGGAAAACCCATGGTTGTTATCTTCTTCTCCTATATACCATCTCTATGTGCCATAAATGTTAATTTTTAACTATCCTACACCTATCAATATCAAAGAAGTATGTGTCTATTCATTTTTCTCTTTATCCAATCTCAGAGATTTCCCCACTTTGCTTTCTCCTGCCTCCCTAATCTACAACCAATGAATTTTATGTAACCCCCTTACATTTTCCCCTTGGATTCTGATGTATAAAATAAGTGGCAAAACGGCCAGTTTCCAGAATATTTTCTCAATCCATTGAGATTTTGATTCCTAGCAATTGTTAGCAGTTTGGCTCAAAGAAAACTCATAAGAAATTCTTACAGTTTAGACATTTCTTACATCAACAGTATGATATTTGCTGTCACTGAAAATAGATTTAAGTCTCTAAACCCAAAGATCATGTTTGAAATTTAAATGAGTACTATTTACCTGATCTTCTCCCTCATATAATGATGGAATTAGGGGGAGGAGGGGAAAGTTAAGTTATCATCTGATCCAACTCCTTTCTTTTATAGAAAAGGAAAGAGCCTAGCCCATAAAGAGGGAAGTGACTTCCCAAGGATCATATAGCTAGCTAGCAAAAAAGCCCAGGTTAGAACCTAACATAAGACCATTGGCTAGTTACCTTCCACAAATTTATATTTTGTGTTGGCTTTAGTATCACTAGATCAGTGGATCTCAAACTAGTTCTCTCCTGATCAGTAGCATCAGCATCACCTAAGACCTTGTTAGAAATGTAAATTATTTGCCCACTTTGGACCTACTGAATCAGAACTTCTGGGGGTAGGGCCCAGAATGCAGTATTTTAATAAGCCTTCCAAGAGGATTCTGATGCATTCAAATTTGAGAAACTCTGGTCTACATAATCTTAACAACTCTTCTGATATTCTATGTCATTCCAACTTGATAAGTGTTTCATTTACATAAAAAGAAATGTACCTTGTGTATTTTTGTAATCAACTGAGATTGAGAAAGTCAAGAGTCATGTTGTTTTCATACAACCTACTCAGGTTCCTGACAAAATAAGTGTTCCTGGTAGTCAGTAAGTGTTTACAAAAGTCATCTTATTATATTGTCTCAATTTCATTGCCATTTTTATATGTACTAGATAGGCAATACAATGCACGGTCAATTACTTGGGTCTTGGAATCAGACTGACCTGGTTTTGAATCTCAAATCTACCAGTATCTAGTTGTGCCACCTTGGGCCCATTGCTTAAACCTTTCTGAGTCTCACTTTCTCATCTCTAACAACAGGTATAATTATATACCTATTCTTTAGTATTGATATGAGGATTAAATAAGAAAAATGCATGTAAAGAGCTTAATATAGAGAGGGAAAATGGAGGCTGGCAGGACGGAGGTGATGGAGAGGAAGTGAGTGAGTGAGGGGATGAAAGGAGAGTGTGTGGATGTATGTGGTGTGTGTGTGAGTGAGTACGGGACAGTTAAATTTCGCAGAAGCAACAGGGGCTGGCAGACCAGGCTCTCTTGGACAAGGAGAGACTACCACCACTGCAGGCACTCCCTGGACTGCGGGACTCCACCACGGAGCCCATGCCATCTTGAAGGGGAGAACGGCCTTTTTTAGGAACTCATCAGCACCACCAACCAGACAGGCCCTGGAACTGCCCCATGACCTAGCAGCCACCCCAGCCAAAATCCTGCTGCCCCACCCGCAGACCCACAGACCCTGGGACCTCCACCTCCAAAGGTGCGCCGCCCCTGCAGCAGTAAGTGCAACTTCCCCCTCCCCAGCAGCAGAACTCCAGACTCCACATTCTCGAGTTTCCAGCGTGCAGGCATCCAGGGCACACCACTCCGTAGACAGTGCCTGGGAGCCACTAGGAGCCTGCGAGGGTGTGATTTTTACAGACAAGGGTGCGCGGCCCTGCAGTAGAAATTCTGAATTTCCTCTGCCTGAATAACTGCCCGCAGACACCCCAGCTATGCAACTTCAGTGCCAGGGCCCCTCAGAGTGCATCAGAGCTCTGCACAGGCAAAGGCACCTCCACTCACGTGCATTTCCAATGAGCAGACCCCCTGAGCCCATCTATCCACAGCACTCCGGGGAGCATCTGGGAGACTCTGCTGGGTGTGATTCTGCACAGACAAGGGCGTGCTGCCCCGCAGTAGAAATTCTGAATTCCCTCTTCCTGAATAACTGCCCACAGCCACCCTAGCTGCTCAACCTCAGTTCCAAGGCCCCTCAGAGTGCATCAGAGCTCTGCACTGGCAAACAGATGCGCATTTCCAACAGGCAGGCACCCTGAGCCCATCAATCCACAGGGCGCTCGTGGGAGCCATTGTGAGCTCTCCCTGGGTGTGATCTTGGACAAAGAGGGGCACACTCTCCGCCAGCAATAGAAATTCTGAATTCACTCATCCAGGATACCAGCCCACAGACGCCACAATTACGTGGCTACACTGCCAGGACTCTTCAGAGTGCTTCAGTGTGCCTCGCTGGAAAATATACCATGGATGCCCCTGTGAGCCACCACTGGAAGCAAGTGCTAGCCACCACAGGTGCAGCAGCAAAAGCTGAGTCTACCCACCCCACAACTACAGAATTCTGGACACCACAGTAACGACTTTCCAGAGCACAGGTCCCCTGAGCCCAATCACCCAAACAGATGGTTCCTGGGTGCCACTGTGAGTCCCCGCTGGGCACACGTGATTTCAATCAAGGGTGCAAGACAGAAAAAATTGGCACACCACCCTCCACGGTTGCTGACTTCTAGACACGACAGTTGTGCCTCTCCAGCTCGCAGGCCTACATCAAGAGAACCCAAATAGCTCAAGTAGGGAGCTACACTACATTACCAAGCACAGGAGACCTAAGAGATTACAACAGTAGCACCATCACCAAAAGAACCTGGGTAGCAAAGCAAATGGATCTATAACCAAAACAATACAGTAAAATATGGGAATACAAAAAAACAATCCCTAAAGAAAAGAAAAAGAGGAGTCACCAGAAAGGGAGTTAAAAGAAATTGAGGCTAGCAACATACCAGAGAAAGAATTCAGAGTAATGGTTCTAAGGATGCTCAAACGGCTGGATGACAAATACACACAACTCAATGAGAATTATAAGGAGCTGAATGAGAATGTTGCCAGCATGAAAAAGAACCAAGAGGAGATGAAGAATGACATAGCTGCAATAAAGAACACAATGGAAGGCTTAAACAGTAGACTAGAAGAGGCTGAGGACCGCATCAGTGAATTAGAAGACAAAGTAGGAAAAATCTCACAAACACAGCAGCAACTGGAAAGAAGACTTAAAAAACAAGAGGAGAGCCTAAGGGAGCTATGGGACAACACAAAACGAAGCAATATTCACTTCATAAGGAAACCAGAAGGATAGGAAGAGAAGCAAGGAATAGAAAACCTGTTTGAAGAAATAATGACAGAAAACTTTCCTGATATTGGCAAGAAAAAAAGCATGCAAGTCCAAGAAGCACAGAGTCCCAAACAAGATGAACCCTAAAAGACCAACACCAAGACATATCATAATTAAATTGGCAAACACCAATGACAAAGTAAGAATCTTAAAGGCTGCCAGAGAGAGACAGAAAGTTACCTACAAGGGTTCTCCTATTAGAATATCAACGGATTTCTCAACAGAAACACTCCAGGACAGAAGGGAATGGAATGAAATTTACAAAGTGATGCAAAGCAAGGGACTGAACCCAAGAATACTATACCCAGCAAGGCTATCATTCAAAATTGAAGGTGGAATCAGGAGCTTCGCAGACAAAATAGGGCTAAGAGAGTTTATCACTACCAAGCCAGCAATGCAAGAAATGCTAAAGGGACTGCTGTAAAAGAAGAAATAGAAAACACAAACATTAAGGAAAACTATGACAATAAACATGTACTTATCAATGATAACATTAAATGTAAATGGATTAAATACACCAATCAAAAGACATAGGGTAGCTGAATGGATAAGAAAACATGACCCATATATTTGGTGTCTGCAAGAGACCCACCTCAGAACAAAGGATTCACACAGACTGAGAGTGAAGGGATGGATAAACATTTTTCAGGCAAAAGGAAATGAGAAAAAAGCTGGAGTTGCGATACTTATATCTGATAAAATAGACCTCAAACTAAAGGCCATAACAAGAGATAAGAAAGGCCACTACATAATACTAAAGGGAGCAATTCAAAAGAAGATATAACTCTGGTAAACATATATACACCCAATACAGGAGCACCCAAATACATAAAACAACTTCTGGAAGATATCAAGGGAGAGATTGAAAGCAATACAGTCATAGTAGGGGACTTTGATACCCCACTGACACCACTGGATAAATCAACTAAACAAAAAATCAGCAAAAAAACAGCAATCCTTTATGACACACTAGATCAGATGGACTTAATTGACATCTTTAGAATATTTCACCCCAAAGCTACAGAATATACATTTTTCTCCATTGCACACAGAACATTTTCAAGGATAGGGCACATATTAGGACACAGGCAAAGTCTCTTCAAATTCAAGAAGATAGAAATCATATCAAGCATCTTCTCACATTACAATGGTGTAAAACTGGAAATCAACTACAATAAAAACAATCCAAAAAAATCAAACACCTGGAGAATAAATAGCATGCTATTAAACAATGACTGGGTTACCAGAGAGATCAAAGAAGAAATAAAAAACATCATGGCAACAAATGACAATGAAAACACAATAATCCAAAATCTGTTGGACACAATGCAAGCAATCTTGAGAAGGAAGTTCATAGCTCTACAAGCCTACTGCAAAAAAACAAGAAACAATGGTAATAAATTATCTAACCCTACAACTCAAAAAGTTAGAAAGAGAGCAACAAGAAAAGCCCAGTGTAAGCAGAAGGAAGGAAATAATATAGATCAGAGTGGAGATAAATGATATAGAGACCAAAAAAACAATACAAAAGATCAACAAAACCAAGAGTTGGTTCTTTGAAAGGATAAACAAGATTGATGAACCTCTCGCCAGGATCGCCAAGAAGCAAAGAGAGAGGACTCAAGTAAACAAAATCAGAAATGAAAGAGAAGAAATAACAAGAGACCCCACAGAAATACAAAGGATTGATGAAAAAAATATTATGAACAACTCTATCCCAACAAACTGGACAACCTGGAGAAAATGGACATATTTCGAGAAAAATACAACCTTGCAAAACTCAATCAGGAAGAATCTAAACATCTCAATAGGCCAATAACTATGGATGAAATTGAAGCAGTCATCAAAAAGCTTCCGGTAAACAAAAGCCCGGGGACAGACAGCTTCACAGGGGAGTTTTACCAAACATTCAAGGAAGAACTAAAACCTATCCTCCTCAGACTATTCCAGAAAGTTCAAGAGGAAAGAACACTTCCAAGATCATTCTATGAAGCCAACATCACCCTAATACCAAAACCAGATAAAGACAACACAATGAAAGAGAATTACAGACCAATATCCCTCATGAACATAGATGCCAAAATCCTCAACAAAATTCTAGCAAATCAGATTCAGCAGTACATCATAAAGATCATACACCATGACCAAGTAGGATTTATCCCAGGGATGCAAGGATGGTACAATATTCACAAATCAATAAACGTGATATGTCATATAAACAAATTGAGAGATAAAAATCACATAGTTATATCAATTGATGCAGAAAAATCATTTGACAAAATCCAACACCCTTTCTTGATAAAAACTCTCAGCAAGGTGGAAATAGAAGGATCATACCTCAACATAATAAAAGCCATATATGACAAACCCACAATCAACATCATACTCAATGGGCAAAAACTAAAACCATTTCCCCTAAGAACAGGAACAAGACAGGGATGCTCACTCTCACCACTCCTGTTTGACATAGTATTGGAGGTATCAGCCATTGCAATTAGATAAGAAGAAGAAATAAAAGGCATCCAAATTGGAAAAGAAGAAGTAAAGCTGTCCTTATTTGCAGATGACATGATATTGTACATAGAAAACCCTAAAGACTCCATAAAAAAATTATTAGACTTAATAAATGAATTCGGCAATGTACTAGGATACAAAATTAATGCCAAGAAATCTATGGCATTTCTATACACCAATAATGAACTTACAGATAGAGAGACTAAAAAAGCAATCCCATTTACCATCACACGAAAAAAATTAAAATATCCAAGAATGAACTTAACTAAGGAGGTAAAAGACCTATACACAGAAAACTACACGACACTGAAAAAAGAGATAGAGGAAGACATAAACAGATGGAAGAACATACCATGTTCAAGGATTGTTAGAATCAACATCATCAAAATGTCCATACTACCCAAAGCAATCCATAAATTCAATGCACTTCCCATTAAAACACCAATGGCATATTTCACAGACCTAGAACAAACTTTCCAAAAATTCATCTGGAATAAAAAAAGACCTTGAATAGCTGCAGCAATCCTGAGAAAGAAAAACAAAGTAGGTGGGATCTCAATACCAGATATCAAGCTGTATTACAAAACCACTGTTCTCAAAACTGCCTGTTACTGGCACAAGAACAGACATATAGATCAATGGAATAGAAGAGAGAACCCAGAAATCGACCCAAACCACTATGCTCAATTAATATTTAACAAAGGAGGCGTGAACATACAATGGAGTCAAGACAGTCTCTTCAATAAATGATGTTGGGAAAATTGGACAGATACATGCAAAAAAAATGAAACTAGACCACCAACTTACACTATACACAAAAATAAACTCAAAATGGATCAAGGACTTAAACATACGACGGGAAACCATAAAAATACTAGAGGAATCCACAGGCAGAGAAATCTCAGACATATGCCGAAGCAATTTCTTCACTGATACCACCCCTAGGGCAATGGAAACTAAAGAGATAATAAACAAATGGGACTATATCAAAATAAAAAGCTTTTGCAAGGCAAAGGAAACCATCAATAAAACAACAAGAAAGCCCACTTCATGGGAGAACATATTTGCCAATGATATCACTGATAAGGGTTTAATCTCCAACATTTACAGGGAACTCATACAACTTAACAGAAGGAAGATAAACAACCCTATCAAAAAATGGACAACAGACCTAAATAGATTCTTTTCGAAAGAAGACAGAAGGAAGGCCAGGATACATATGAAAACATGCTCAAAGTCACTAATCATCCAAGAGATGCAAATCAAAAAGACAACGCGGTACCATCTCACACCTGTCAGAATGGCTGTCATCAACAAATCACCAAATGACAAGTGCTGGGGAGGATGCATAGAAAAGGAACCCTCATTCACTGCTTGTGGGAATGCAGACTGGTGCAGCCACTGTGGAGAACAGTATGGAGTTTCCTCAAAAAACTAAAAATGGAACTCCCATTTGACCCAGTGATCCCACTTCTAGGAATATATCCCAAGAAACTGCAAACATCAATCAGAAAGGATATATGCACCCTTATGTTCATAGCAGCACAATTCACCATAGCTAAAATTTGGGAACACCCTAAGTGCCCATCAGCATATGACTGGATTAAAAAACTATGGTACATCTACATAATGGAATACTATGCTGCGGTAAAAAAGAAGGAGCTCTTAACATTTGCAACAACATGGATGGAGCTAGAGAGCATTATGCTAAGTGAAATAAGCCAGGCAGAGAAAGATAAATATCACATGATCTCACTCATTTATGGAATATAATGAACAACATAAACTGATGAACAAAAAACAGATGCAGAGACAGAGAAACATTGATCAGAATGTCAAACCTCAGGGAAGGTAGGGGAGGGTGGGGGTAAGGGGAAGAGATCAACCATAGGACTTATATGCATGCATATACCAGTAAACCTAATCAATGGACACAGACAACAGGGGAGTAAGGGCATGCATTGGGGGATGGGGAGTAATGGGAGAATAAGGACACATATGTAATACCTTAATCAATAAAGAAATTTTTAAAAAAGAGCTTAATATAGTGCCTTGTATATAGTAATTGCTTAGTAATGGCAGCTATTATTATGATGATGATGATGATTAGCATAATAATTACCATCATCATCATCATTTGTTCTCAAGTAGGATGGATTATTCATTTGGACACAGATTTGGCATAAATTTCAAACTGGTAAATAATCTTTTTTTAGTATTTCAAATGTCATTGCGTCTATTAAAAATCTCTATTTTCTCTGTTATTTGAATGTTCTCAGGCTTTGTGAAAGTGAGTTTCAGGCACAGCCTAGAGAAATGTTGCCTAGGGTTCCTCAGATATAATTTACAATATAAACCTTTTAGATGAATTTGCCTATTGTGGGTTTTCCCTTCCAAATATGAAAACACATCAGAACACGAAATATCTCTGATATATATTCTCACTCATACACAGTTTTAATGAACGTGCTTCCTGCCTTCACTAGCCCTATATAGCAGAGGGAAGAATGGAAGGTCATGGTAATAAAAAACATATCTGCCTTGCTCCACATAAGCTATATGTTTTACCAAGTCCTCACAATCAGATGGAGACAATATAAATCTTGCTTAATCTTCTAACTTATGAATTGGAACAAAAATGATAATTAATATTTCTTCTGAGGCCAAAAGATCTCCTCTAATGTGACAGTCATGGCCCCTTTTCCAGATGTCTCGAGAATCACAGCAGAGCCCTGAGTACCCTCAACTTCCAGTCAGGGAGCCAGGAAAGTAGCCACACCTGGAGTGAGTTTGGGTGGCGGTGTCCCATGTAAATTCTCTTTTCAAGTCATTTTAAGAATTTCAATGCTGACAACTTTTATTAACAATTCTCCATGTTTCTGTCATTGAGAGAAAAGGAGGAAACAGTTTCCCTGGTGTATTTCTTGTCAGAGAGGCATGACTATATCACAGCCTCTCAATTTTTGAAGTAAGCAGCACTTCAAAGATGAAACATAGGTAACTTTTAACATCTGCCAAATGTTTTCAGTTCTTATATCAAAAAAAGTGAAATAAGCACAAATCCTAAAGAAAGAAATCAAGCTTTATAATTTATTCAATTAGAAGATATAAAATGCTGGGCTAAGTCTATTTTGACAAGGAAAATGTTGTCGACAGACACAAATGCTTTCAGGAAGAAGTGTCTTAACTGCAAGAGCCTTTTTGGTTACATTTCTAAAGCCTTTGAACTTAGCTCAGCTCCCTAGATGCTCTAGCAAATGTTTGTGAATTGAAGAAAACTTGTTGAGCTTTAGGGGAAAGAAGAAGAGGGAGCATTTGCAAACTCATCATGTGCATTTCTTAAAACAACCTTTGGTCCAAAGTTTATTTTCATGTAGAAAGGGTTACCAGAAAAAAAATTCTATTTTAAAAAATTCTTATCCTTTTGCAAGTCTGCAAAAATAAAGCCTATTTAAAATTCCACCCTCGTGGAGATGTGGCTTTAGGAAAGGAAGACCCATTAGACGCAGAGATGATTAATGCTCCCCTCGGAATCTTATTTGCTTCTTCAACTGATTGCTCATATAGAATCTTACTTACCAAGTACTTAAGTATTTAAGTGCCTTATCATTCTTGGAAATCACTACTGACTAGCCTGCCTTGGAGAAGGAGGAGAGGTACAAGCACACAATATTCCCTGAATAAGGGAAGCAGCCCAATTACTACAACCCTGCCCCACAATAGCAGCTCTACATCTGCCCCTTCCCCCAAATAATCTAGTCTTGAAATACTGATCCCTAGAACACTACTAGCCTATGCAATAGTTTCTGTAAGGCATCTAAATATTGGTTACTCTCTAATTTGTAGAACCACTTTCTTTCAAATGAATAGTAAACCTCGCAATGAGGGACTGGGAGAAGAGAAAGAATTATTAATAGATTATAATTTTTAAATGTCTGCTAGACATTTCTCCTTGGATATCCTCTGGCAAAAGAAATTTTATATGCTCAGATGCAAAACCATTATCAATCTTTGCACCACCTCCAAAAAGGTCTTGGCTCTTGATTTCCCTATTTCTATCCACACTCCACTGAAAATCTCAAAGGCATCCCTGACAGTTTCCTAACCTTCTTAAAATCTATCCCTTCATTTACAAATATTTCTTAGTAACTATTAGTAAATGCAAACACTTTAGTCTTTCTCTAATTTTCCATCTTTCTATTTTCAAAACCATAGCTTTGTTCAGGCCTTCAATGCACCTCCCATCACTAATCTGCTCCTCCATTGTCCCCCATCCTTGAATTTTCCTCCTGTAACTAGTCCTTTACATCCACCATGAGCCAGGGCTTGCTAAAAACACAGGCTTGATCATGACACTAAAAGCCCTAAGTAATAAAAGAAAAGAGGTGAGAGACTAAAGTTAAGTGGGGTTATCAGAACTCATGCTTTAGTGCTTAAAATGAATAATTATTTTGATTTTAAGTATACCTAAGTCATTTTCCTAAGAATAACAATCATTACAGTGAAACTCTTTTATCTAGTGGTTGTTGTCAAGACCATTATATATCTACTAGTGGCTCGGTGCATGAAATTTGTGCATAGGGCGGTGTCTCTCAGCCCGGCCTGCACCCTCTTCAATCTGGGACCCCTTGGGGGATGTCCAACTGCCAGTTTAGGCCCGATACGGCAGTCGGACATCCCTCTCGCAATCCGGGACTGCTGGCTCCTAAGGGCTCACCTGCCTGCCTGACTGATCACCACTAACCACTCTGCCTGCAGGACTGATGAACCCCAACTGCCCACTCATCCAGCCTGATCACCCCTAACTGCTCGCTCCTGCTGGACTGATCGCCCCCAACTGCCCCCCCTGCCAGCCTGCTCACCCCCAACTGGACCTCCCAGAAACCTGCTTGCCCCCAACTGCCTTCCCCTGCTGGCCTGATTGCCCCTAACTGCCTCTGCCTTGGCCCCACCACCATCACTTTGTCTAGAAGGACGTCTAGAAGGTCTCCCAGTCTAATTAGCATATTACCCTTTTATTAGTACAGATAGAGGCCTGGTACACAGGTGGAGGCTGGCTGCTCTGCCCTGAAGGGGTTCCCGGATCAGGGTGGGGGTCCCCTTCAGGGGCAGGGCCAGCCTGACCAAGGGGCTGGGGCTGTTTACAAGCTGGCCACACCCCCATCAGGGTAAGGGTCCCCAATGGGGATGGTGCCAGCCTGGGCAAGGGGCTGGGGTGGTTTTCAGACTGGCCAGACCCCCATTAGGGTGAGGGTTCCTGCTGGGGGGCATGGCCAGCCTGTGTGAGGGGCTGAGGGCTGTTTGCAGGCTGGCCACACCCCCATTGGGGTAAGGATCCCTGCTGGGGGGCATGGCCAGCCTGGGTGAGGGGCTGAAGGCTTTTGGGGGCAGTTTGCAGGCTGGCCAAGCCCCTGCTTTGTCTGAAAGGACGTCCAGAAGGTCTCCAGAAGGTCTCCTGGTCTAATTAGCATATTACTCTATTATTAGTATAGACTAGAGGCCTGGGGTCCCTCATCCTGGCCTGTGAGGATCAGGCCTAAACTGGCTCTCCGACATCCCCTGAGGGGTCCTGGATTGCAAAAGGGTGGTTTGCAGGTGACATTTCCCTGAATTGGGCTCTGTCCTCTCTGGTTCTGGTGCATAACCCAAAAACTGCAGCTACCAAGTCACCGCAGCTTGGCAGATCCTGCATTGAGCGTCTGCCTGGTGGTCAGTGTGCCTCATAGCTACTGGTCTAATCGTCTGCCCCCTGGTGGTCATTTTGCATCATAGCTACCGGTTGGACAGTTGAAGAGTAGGATGGTTGCTCAGGCTTTTATATATATAGATTTTATGGCCTTAACCACATTATGTCAGGAATTTATTGTATATACTCGTGTTTACAGAAATTTTATTTGACATAGTTTATCCAAACATATGCAGTGATTGCTTCTTATATTTGTGCAACAAACATTTATTGAACACTTACTATTCGTCAGATGCTGTGCTTTGTGCCTAGGTTACAAACATAGTCCCTGCCTTCATGAAACTTTATGTGACTTTCTGAAAGAAAAATAAAGCATGGAACGAATCTCCACTATCTATAGGGTAAAGTCTAAATACCTTATTATAAAACATATTAAACAAATATTTGTTGAATATCAGTCTGAGCAAGGACATTTACTAGGCCTCTTTCAGGAAGCCTTCTCTGAATACATCGGCTGCCACTGACCAGATACATTGTTCATGAGTAACATTTCCTGAGTTTTGCTTTTCCTTACCTATAAAATTGGGAGGACAATAGTATCTGCTTCATAGAGAAACTGAGGATGAACTGCAGTCCTGATGTAAAATGTTAAAAATCTTAGGATAGGGCCTGCTTGGTTCATAGTAATTGCTGAAGAAATTGTAGCTGCTTCATGTTACAGGATTTTTCTATAGGACACTTGTCTTTTGAAATGCAGATGGATTTTTGAGGAAGAATCTGTAAAACTCCTTCTAGGCTGACATTTATTACAGACTTTCCTACTTGAAAAAGGTCCCAAAGAGGGCACTGTGTACTGAGGCTAGGAAAAGACACAGAAAAAGAGGCCAAGGCCTGAGATTAATCAGCTCATACTTTCCAAGTTGATCTTGAGCCAGCCCTGTCCAGGCAAGGCCCACTGGTGGAAGTCCACCTCAGCTAGGGGTCCCTAGAGATCACCATCATGCCTACTAAATCTAAGAGAAACTGTAACTAGCAGCAGTTTCCACTTGAGAGTTTCCCCACAGCTTTTCATGTGAAAAAAGGCTGGGCATGACACTCTGGTTTGTGAAAAGCATTCTGAAATGCCATACTTTCTCTCTACCACTGAGCAAGAAGAGTCACATTTAGTATTTAAAAATCGTAAAGGGGAGATCCAAGATGGCGGCATAGATAAACATCTGGGCTGCTGCCGCCCATAACAATTTTCAAAACTACCACTAAAAGACAGAACGTCTATCACCCAGAGCCACGGGAAAGCTGGCTGAGCAGAACCTCTACAACTAGACCGAAAGAGACGGGATCAATCAAGGCGCAAACACTGAAAAACTGAGGTACAGGGGAGTGCGCGTGCGATACGAACTGGCGGCAGAGCCCAGCTGGAGGCAGGCATTGCTTTCTTCAATCCAAAGAGAGACAAGCCCCCAATCTTTCTGGAATCCAGTTTCTGGGGAGAGACTGGACTGTCTGACAGCGGGTGGGGGAGTGAGGGTGGCTTACTGGCAGAGCTGCGTAGAGGTAGAATTGTTGGCTGTGCCAGGGCTCAAGACAGCAGGGACGTGGTTGTGGGGACGCAGTTGGAGGCAGCTCACTGCCAGCCATTGCTGTTGGCCACACCCTAGCCTAGTGACGCCCTGAGACTCCTCTCTGCACAATCTACAAACACACCCAAGCTCCTAGCAGCGGCTTTTGCATATGAATGGCCTTCTCTATTGCAGTTTAAACTAGTAAACTTGCAACCCGGTACAGACAGCTCCAAGGCCTCCAAACTCCAAGCAGGGAGGAGAGAATGGCAGTTCTCGCTATAGCTCCTGCAGGGTAGCCTCAGACAGCAGCTGAACTAGCTAATGCACCTAGTGGGCAGCATGAGACACCAGATTTCAACTCCTCACATCCATAAGTGACACATTCGGGAAGCAGACTCAGTGAGCACCAAAGCCCCACTCAAACAAGCCCTGTACCACAAGCGTGTCTCCAGTGCAGCAGCGCCTCCATTATAGACACAGCAGGTCCTCACAGACAATTGGCCTGGAGGTCAATTCCTCCCAGTGTACCAACAGCAGTCAAGGCTTTTAACTACACCAAGACTTTCCACTCAGCCCACAAAGGGGTGTACCAAGAGCGACCACCTAGGGTGATTGGGGAAGCTGAGCTACCGGCCCCTATAGGTCACTGACCACACAAAGCCACTCCATCAACACAGGGAGGCAGCCAAAATGTGGAAACACCAAAGTATATCACGAATAGGAGAGATGGAGGAAAGTAAACTACTTGAGGACACAGTGTTCAGAACCACATTTATAAGGTTACTCAAGAATCTTCTAAAAACCACTGAGAAACTTGAAGAGACCTTCAAGGACCTTAATGAGAATACCAAAAAAGTGGAAAAGGACCAGTCAGAAATTATGCATACAGTGTCTGAAATAAATAATATACAGAAACTCAACTGTAGACCACCGTACCTGAAGAGTCAAACCAAAGATCTGGAATATGAGGAAGAAAAAAACACCCAACCAGAGAGGCGGAAAGAAAGAAGAATCCAAAAGTGTGAGGATAGCGTAAGGAGCCTCTGGGATGGCTTTAAGCGTACCAACATCTGAATTTTTGGGGTGCCAGAAGAAGAGAGAGAGCAAGATACTGAAAACCTATTTGAAGAAATAATGACAGAAAACTTCACCAACCTGGTGAAAGAAATAGACTTACATGTTCCGGAAGCGCACAGAACCCCAAACAAGAGGAATCGAAAGCGGACCACACCGAGACACATCATAATTAAAATGCCAAGGGCAAAAGACAAAGAGAGAATCTTGAAAGCAGCAAGAGAAAAACAGTTAGTTACCTACAAGGGAGTACCCATATGACTGCAGCTGATTTCTCAACAGAAACTATGCAGGCCAGATGGGAGTGGCAAGAAATATTCAAAGTGATGAACAGCAAGAACCTACAACCAAGATTACTCTACCCAGCAAAGCTATCATTCAGAAATGAAGGTCAGACGAAGAGCTTCACAGATAAGAAAAAGCTAAAGGAGTTCATCACCACCAAACCAGGATTACATGAAATGCTGAAGGGTATTCTTTAAGAAGAGGAAGAAGAAAAAAAAAAGGTAAAGGTAAAAATTACGAACAACAAAAAGACATCAAATACATACCTACCAACAAGTGAATCTAAAAATCAAGTGAATAAAAAATCTGAAGAACAGAATGGACTGGTGAATATAATAGAATCAGGGACATAGAAAGGGAGGGGATGGACAATTATCAGGGGGAAGGGGTCTGAGGGGTGCAGGAAGAGATTGGACAAAAATCTTACATCTATGGATGAAGACAGTGGTGGGGGGTAAGGGCATGGGGGGGAATCAGGTGGAGGGGAGCTATGGGGGGGAGGGGAAAGAGGAACACCTGTAATAATCTGAACGATAAAGATTTATTTAAAAACAAACAAACAACAACAACAACAACAAATAAATTAAATAAATAAAAAATAAAATAAAATAAATCGTACAAACACTGGGACGCTCCAGGGTGGCCAGCATTGGAACAGAGACCACGCCCTCTTGAAGAGCAGGACTGCTTGCAACTAGGACCCTAGTCTCACCACAACCCAATTTGGTCTCAGATGCAATCCGGGACCTTATAATCACTTGGGACAAAGACCTGCAGACCCACGGACACCAAGACTCCAGACATCCTGGACACAGATTACTGAGTCACGGAGCCCATCACCCTCCCTGCCGGCCTGCTGTAGCTGTGATGGCATAGGACCTGCCAGACCCGCTCCATACAAACAGGCTTCCTGCTGACACAGGGTGGCTGTGTGACTTAACTTTGACTCTGGGCACAGCACACACAAGGGAGTCTGTTTCCTGTGGCGCAGGAGTGGGCCTCCCGCTGACACAGGTTGGCTGTGTAACCCAGCCCCCCAAGCAGACCAGGGACCCTGATTCTTCATGTGAGAGGCAGCACTGAGCACCAGTGACTTGATTCTCAGGGAACACACGTGGAGACTCTGTTTCTCATCGTGCGTGCATGGGATCCCTGATTCTAAATGCACACACACTGAGAGCCTGTAACTGCAATTCTCAGGGAACCCACACACAGGGGCCCTGATTCACAGTGTGAGGCCTCACCAAGTGACAGACTTCTATACTGATTCTCAGCACATGCACACAAGGTCTCTGACTCCTGGAATGCGCTAGGAGACTCTGATTTTCTGCATACAGCCACAAGGACTTTTTTTCAGCATGGCACATGCAGGGTCCCTGATTCTACATGCATGCTGGAGGCTGCACTGAGCACTGGTGACTCTGATTCTCAGGGTGTGTGGCTCCAAATGGCCCATGGCAGTCACACGTCTCAGTGTTGGAGGTCTACAGTGACACTCAGGTGGCACTAAGCTTCCACTGCACACAGCTCAGCCCCTTTAACTCAGCATTTGGACCTTCTGGTGATAGTTAGAATGGGAAGACAACAAAACAACCCCCAGAGGAAAGAAAAAGAGGAATCACCTGGAAAGGAAATAAGTGAAACTGAAGCATGCAATATGACAGAAAAATAATTCAGAGTAATGGTCACACAGTTCATAAGCTGGTTGGATGAGAAAATCAACAACCTATGCAAAAATCAGGAAGAAATCAAAATGATATAACTACAATAAAAAACACTATGGAAGGTTTCAACAGTAGATTAGAAGAAGTGGGGGATCAAATTAGTGAGTTAGAAGATTAAGGTAGAGAAACAAGCCCAATGTGAACACCAACTGGAGAAAAAATTTAAAAAGCAGGAGGAGAGACTAAAGGAGATTTGGGACAACATGAAATGAAGTAACATACATATAATAGGGTTCCAGGAGGAAAAGAAGAGCAGCAAGGATTAGAAAATCTATTTGAAGAAATAATTACAGAAAACTTCCGTGGTATAAGGAAGAAAAATGTCGCACAAGTACAGAGAGTCCCAAGCAAGATGAATCCCAAAAGACTCACACCAAGACATGACATAATAATAATGGCAAATGTCAATGCAAAAGGGAGAATCTTAAAGGATACAAGAGAGAGACAGAGAGTTACCTACAAAGGATCCCCCATCATATTATCAACAGATTTCTCAACAGAAACATACCAAGCTAGAAGGGAATGGAATAAAGTATACGGATGATGTAAAGCAAAGGACTGAAACCAAGAATACTCTATCCAACAAGACTATCAATCAATATTGAAGGGGAAATCAGGAGCTTTGCAAACAAAAAAAAAGCTAAGGGAGTTTATTACTACCAAGCCAGCAATGCAAGAAATACTAAAGGGAATGCTGTAAAAATAAGAAATAGAAAGGAAAGAAGGAAGCATAAAGCACAGAAATGGCTACAAACAAGTACATATAACAATAACATTAAATGTAAATGGATTAAATGCTCCAATCAAAAGACATTGAGTGACTGAATGGATAATAAAACATGACCCTTAGAACAAGGGACTTGCACAGACTGAAAGTGAAGACATGAAAAATATCTCTCAGGCAAATATAAATGAAAAAAAAAAAGCGGGGGTAGCAATATTTATATCTGACAAAATAGACCTCATAGTGAAGACCATAAAAAGAGACAAGGAAGTCCACTTCATAATTCTAAAGGGATCGATACAACAAGAGGATATATATATATACTCAATACAGGAGCACTCAAATACATAAAAAACTTCTGGAGAACAGCATGTTATTAAACAATGATTGGGTTACCAAATAGATCAAAGAAGAAACTGAAAACAACCTGAAAATGAATGACAATGAAAACACAAAAATCCAAAATCTTTGGGACACAATGAAAAGAGTCCTGAGAGAGAAGTTTATAGTGCTGCAGGCCTACCACAAAAAAACACAAGAATAAATGGCAAGAAATGATCTAACTCGACAACTTAAAGAATTAGAAAGAGAGCAACAAGAAAAGCCCAGAGTTAGCAGAAGAAAGAAGATAATAAAGATCACAGCAGAAATAAATGACTTAGAGACCAAAAACAAAACAACAACAACAACAAAAAAAAAACACACCAAAAGATCAATGAAACCAAGAGCTGGTTCTTTGAAAGGATAAAAAAAGATTTATGAACCTCTAGCCAGGCTCATTAAGAAGCAAAGAGATAGGACCCAAATAAACAAAATCAGAAATGAAAGAGGCAAAATAACAACAAACCCCGCCGAAATACAAAGGATTATTTAAAAATACTATGAACAACTCTATTCCAACAAACTAGACAACCTGGAGGAAGTGGACATATTCCTAGAAAAATACAACCTTCTAAAACTCAATCAAGAAGAATCTAAAAATCTCAATAGGCTGATAACTATGGAAGAAATTGAAGCAGTGATCAAAAAGCTTCCAGCAAACAAAATTTTGGGGCCAGATGGCTTCACAGAGGAGTTTTACCAAACATCCAGGGAAGAAATAAAACCTATCTTCCTCAGACTATTCCAAAAAATTCAAGAGGGTGACTTATGGACAGAAAGATCGTGGCTGGCAGGACAGAGGTGAGGGAGAGGAAGTGAGTGAGTGAGGGGATGAAAAGAGAGTGTGTGGATGTGTGTGGTGTGTGTGTGTGAATGAGTAAGGGACAGTTAAATCCAGCAGGAACAGCAGGGGCTCACAGACCAGGCTTTCTTGGACAAGGAGAGACTACCACCACTGTGGGCACTCCCTGGACTGCGGGACTCAGGCATGGAGCCCACGACATCTTGAAGGGGACAGTGGCCTTTTCTAGGAACTCATCAGCACCACCACCCAGACAGGACTTTGACACTGCCCTCGACCCAGCAGCCACTACAGCCAAAATCCTTCTGCCCCAGCCACAGACCCATGGACCCTGGGACTTCCACCTGCAAAGGTTCACCTTTCCCGCAGCAGTAAATGCAAATTCTCCCCTCCCCAGGGGCAGAACTCCAGATACCACATTCACGCGTTTCCAGCACGCAGGCATCCAGGGCACACCACTCTGTAAGGAGTGCTTGGGAGCCACTTTGAGCCCCTGTTGGGTGTAATTCTGCAGGGTCCTCTGGGGAGCTGCTGTGAGCCCCTGCTGGTTGTGATTCTGTACAGACAAGAACGCGTGGCCCCGCAGTAGAAATTCTGAATTCCCTCTTCCTGAATAACTGTCCACAGACACCCCAGCTGCATAACTTCAGTGCCTGGGCCCCTCAAAGTGCATCGGAGCTCTGGTTCATCAAATGCACTGTCACAGTCACACGCATTTCCAACGGGCAGGCACCCTGAGCCCATCTATCCACAAGGTGCTCGTAGGAGCTGCTGTGAGTCCTCGCTGGGAGTGATCTTGGACAAACAAGGATGCACTCCCACTGGCAGTAAAAATTCTTAATTGTGGGCTCCCCTTTCCACATCTTGTGTGGTTCAGGGTCCCGGTTCAGGGTTCGAGTTCTGGAGAAGGGCTGCACACAAATGAAAAGATACTTGAAGAAATTTAATTTGGCAATATGGAGGGCCAAGCGGTAGTCCAACTCTAGTGGAAGAACTATTCACTGCTCTGGCCCTGCTATCCCTTCTATTGAGGGTATGGGGAAAACACCCATAGTGCTTAGGCAGGAAATAACAGAAATTTACATAGGACAAACAGAGGTGGAGGCTGCTTCAGCTAACAATGTCTCAACTAAACAGTGAGTGGTTAGAGCAATTAATGTTGTTGACCAGCCTTCCTGGCTTCCTGTTAACATCTCTCCTTTAGTGAAACTGATTGGTTTCCGGCACTTAATTCACTCATCCTGGATACCTACCCACAGACTCCTCAATTATGCGGCTTCAGTGCCAGGGCCCTTCAGAGTGCTTCAGTGTCCCTCGCAGTCAAAGGCACTGCAGGTGCCCTTGTGAGCCGCCACTGGGAGCATGTGCATAGCCACCACAGATGCATCAGTAAAAGCAGAGTCTTCCCACCCCACAACTACAGAACTCTGGACACCACAGTCACACCTTTCCAGAGCTCAGGCCTCCTGAGACCAATCACTCCAACAGACAGTCCCTGGGTGCCACTGTGAGTTCCCGCTGGGCACACGCGACTTCAATCAAGGGCACAAGACAGCAAAAATTGGGACACACCCCTCCATGGCTGCTGACTTCTAGACACCACAGTTGTACCTTTCCAGCTCACAGGCCTACATCAAGAGAACCCAAATAGTTCAAGTAGGGAGCTACACTAGATTACCAAGCTCAGGAGACCTGAGAGACCACACCAGTAGCATCATCCCCAAAAGAACCTGGGTATTAAACCAATCAGACCTACAATTAAAACGTTACCGCAAAATATGGGAAGATTTTATTTAACTCATTTAACACAATGAGAATTATAAGGAGTTGAATGAGAATGTCACCCACATGAAAAGGACCCAAGAGGAGATGAAGAATGACATAGCTGCAAAAAAGAACACAATGGAAGGCTTAAACAGTAGACTAGAAGAGGCTGAGGACCGCATCAGCGAATTAGAAGACAAGGTAGGAAAAAACACTAAAAAACAGCAGCAACTGGAAAGAAAACTGAAAAAGCAAGAGGAGAGCCTAAGGGAGCTTTGGGACAACACAAAATGAAACAACATTCGCATAATAGGGATACCAGAAGGAGAGGAAGAGAAGCAAGGAATAGAAAATCTGTTTGAAGAAATAATGACAGAAAACCTCCCTGATATTGGCAAGAAAAATAAACTATGCAAGTCCAAGAAGCACATAGAGTCCCAAAGAAGATGAACCCTAAAAGACTGACACCAAGACACATCATAATTAAATTGGCAAACACCAATGACAAAGTAAGAATCTTAAAGACTGCCAGAGAGAGACAGAAAATTATCTACAATGGATCTCCTATTAGAATATCAATGGATTTCTCAACAGAAACACACCAGGCCAGAAGGGAATTGAATGAAATATACAAAGTGAAGCAAAACAAGGGACTGAATCCAAGAATACTATACCCAGCAAGGCTATCATTCAAAATTGAAGTTGGAATCAGGAGCTTCACAGACAAAAAAGGGCTAAGAGAGTTTATTACCACCAAGCCAGCAATGCAAAAAATGTTAAAGGGACAGCTGTAAAAAGAAGAAACAGAAAGGGAAGAACCACAAACAGTAGGAACAAAAATGACAACAAACAAGTACTTACCAATAATAACATTAAATATAAATGGATTAAATGCACCAATCAAAAGACACAGGATAGGTGAATGAATAAGAAAACACGACCCAGATATTTGCTGTCTGCAAGAGACCCCCCTCAGAGCAAAGGATTCACACAGACTGAGAGTGAAGGGATAGAAAAACATTTTACAGTCAAATGGAAAAGAGAAAAAAGCTGGGGTTGTGATACTTATATCCGATAAAATAGACCTCAAAGTAAAGGCCATAACAAGAGATAAGGAAGTCCACTACATAATACTAAAGAGAGCAATTCAACAAGAAGATATAACTCTGGTAAACATATATGCACCCAATACAGGAGCACCCAAATACATAAAACAACTTCTGGAAGACATCAAGAGAGAGATTGATAGCAATACAGTCATAGTAAGGGACTTTAATACCCCGCTGACACCACTAGATAAATCCTCTAAACAAAAAATCAGCAAAGAAACAGCAATCCTAAATGACTCACTAGATCAGATGGACATAATTGACATCTCCAGAACATTTCACCCCAAAGCTACAGAATATACATTCTTCTCCAGTGCACAAGGAACATTTTCAAAGATAGACCACATATTAGGACATAGGCAAATTCTCTTCAGATTCAAGAAGATAGAAATCATAACAAGCATCTTCTCAGACCATAATGGCATAAAACTGGAAATCAACTACAATAAAAACAATGAAAAAATATCAAACACTTGGAGGCTAAATAACCTGCTATTAAACAACGATTGGGTTACCAAAGAGACCAAAGAAGAAATTAAAAGCATCCTGGAAACAAATGACAATGAAAACACAACAATCCAAAATCTATGGGACACAATGAAAGCAGTCTTGAGAGGGAAGTTAATAGCTCTACAGGCCTACCTCAAAAAAAAAAAAAAAAAAAAAACACAAGAAAAAACGGTAATAAATTAGCTAACCTTGCAACTTAAAGAACTAGAAAGAGAGCAACAAGAAAAGCCCATAGTAACCAGAAGGAAGGAGATAATAAAGATCACAGCACAAATAAATGACATAGAGACCAACAAAACAATATATAAGATAAAAAAAAACTAAGAGCTGGTTCTTTGAAAGGACAAACAAGATTGATGAACCTCTAGAAAGGCTCACCAACAAAGAGGGCCCAAATAAACAAAATCAGAAATGAAAGACTTGATGTTAAAACTGACCCCACAGATTTACAAAGGATTATAAAAAAATACTATGAACAACTCTACTCCAACAAATAGGACAACCTCGACGAAATGGACACATTCCAAGAAAAATACAAGCTTCCAATACTCAATCAGGAGGATTCAAAAAACCTGAATAGGCCAAAACTACTGTGGAAATTGAAACAGTAATCACAAGGCTTCCAGCAAACAAAAGCCCTGGACCAGATGGCATCACAGGGGAGTTTTACCAAACATTCAAGAAGAACGAAAATCAATCCTCAGATTCTTCAAAAAAATTCAAGAGGAAGGCAAACTTCCAAGCTCAATCTATGAAACCAGCATCACCCTAATACCAAAACCAGATAAAGATAACACAATGAAAGTGAATTACAGGCCAATATACCTCATGAACATAGATGTCAAAATCCATAACAAAATTCTAGCAAACCAGATCCAGCATTACATTAGAAAGGTCATACAACATGACCAAGTGGGATTTATTCCAGGAATGCAAGGCTGGTACAATATCCACAAATCAATAAATGTGATACGTCACATAAGCAAAGTGAGAGACAAAAATCACATAATCATATAAATTGATGCAGAAAAGGCATTGGACAAATTCCAACACCCTTTTCTGACAAAAATACTCACCAAAGTGGGAATAGAGGTATCATACCTCAACATAATAAAAGCCTTATATGACAAACCTACAGCCAACATCATACTCAATGGGCAAAAACTAAAATCATTTCCACTAAGAACAGAAACAAGACAGGGATGCCCGCTTTCACCACTACTGTTCAACATAGTACTGGAAGGGCTAGCCACAGCCATCAGACAGGAAGAAGAAGTAAAGGGCATCCAAACTGGAAGAGAAGAAGTAAAATTGGCAGTTATCGCAGATGACATGATACTGTACATAGAAAACCCTATAGACTCCATCAAAAAATTATTAGACTTAGTAAATGAATTTGGAAATGTAGCAGGATACAAAATTAATGCCAAGAAATCTATGGCATTTCTATACACCAACAGTGAACTTACAGAAAGAGAGACTAAGAAAACAATCCCATTTACCATCACACCAGAAATATTAAGATACCTAGGAATAAACTTAAATAAGGAGGTAAAAGACCTCTACTCAGAAAACTACAGGACATTGAAAAAAGAGATAGAGGAAGACATATATAGATGGAAGAGCATACCATGTTCATGGATAGGTAGAATCAACATCATTAAAATGTCCAAACTACCCAAAGCAATCTCTAGATTCAATGCACTCCCCATTAAAATACCAACGGCATATTTCACAGACCTAGAGTGAACTCTCCAAAAATTCACCTGGAATAAAAAAAAGACCTTGAATAGCTGCAGCAATGCTGGGAAAGAAGAGCAACGTAGGGGGGATCTCAATACCAACTATCAAGCTGTATTACAAAGCCACTGTTCTCAAAACTGCCTGTTACTGGCATAAGAACAGACATATAGACCAATGGAATAGAATAGAGAACCCAGAAATAGACCCAAAACACTATGCTCAATTAATATTTGATAAAGGAGGCAAGAGCATAAAATTGAGTCAAGACAGACTCTTCAATAAATGGTGTTGGGAAAATTGGACAGATACATGCAAAAAAATTAAACTGAACCACCAACTTACATCGTACACAAAAATAAACTCAAAATGGATAAAGGACTTAAATGTAAGACGGGAAACCATAAAAATATTAGAGGAATCCACAGACAGCAAAATCTCAGACATATGCGGAAGCAATTTCTTCACTGATACTGCTCCTAGGGCAATAGAAACTAAAGAGAAAATAAACAAATGGACCCACATCAAAATAAAAAGCTTCTGCAGAGCAAAAGAAACCATCAACAAAACAACAAGAAAGCCCACTGCATGGGAGAACATGCTTGCCAATATTATCTCCCATAAGGGTTTAATCTCCAACATTTATAGGGAACTCATACAACTTAAAAGGAAGATAAACAACCCAATCAAAAAATGGGCAACGGACCTAAATAGATTCTTTTACACAGAGGACATATGGAAGGCCAAGAGACAAATGAAAACATGCTCAAAGTCACTAATCATCCAAGAGATGCAAATCAAAAAGACAACGCGGTACCATCTCACACCTGTCAAAATGGCTATCATCAACAAATCAACAAATGACAAGTTCTGGCGAGGATGCGGAGAAAAAGGAACCCTCATGCCATGCTGGTGGGAATGCAGACTGGTACAGCCACTGTGGAGAACAGTATGGAGTTTCCTCACAAAACTAAAAATGGAACTCCCATTTGACCCAGGGATTCCACTTTTAGGAATATATCCCAAGAAACTGGAAACACCAATCAGAAAGGATATATCCACCCCTATGTTCATAGCTGCACAATTTACAATAGCTAAGATTTGGAAACAGGGTAATGCCCATCAGCAGCTGAGTTGATAAAAAAAACTGTGGTACATCTACACAACGGAATACTACACTGCTTTAAAAAAGAAGGAATTCTTACCACTTGCAGTAGCATGGATGGAACTGGAGAGCATTATGCTAAGCTAAATAAGCCAGTCGGTGAAAGAGAAATACCACATGATCTCACTCATTTGTGGACTATAAAGAACATTATAAACTTATGAACAAAAATAGATACAGAGGCAAAGAAACATTGAACAGACTGTCAAGCTACAGCGGGAAGGCTGGAGAGGGTTGGGAGGGGAGGTAAGAGATAAACTGAAAGACTTGTATGCATGCATATAAGCATATCCAATGGATGTAAGACACTAGGGAGCGGGGGGTAAGGACATGTGCCAGGGGGTAGGGGAGGCTGGGGGAAGGTCAATGGGGAGAAAAAGGAGACATATGTACTACTATTTGTAATATTTTTAAAAATTAAATTAAATTTAAAAAATTAAAAATAATAAAAAACAAACTAAAAAAAAATAAATAAAATAAAATAAAAATCATACAAACAGCCAAGTGTTATGATTACACTAAGTCAAACTAATTTCTAAGTCTCTTGAGTAAACCCTTATTGTATGCTTGCATATTAACTTGAAAGAATTCACAAAAGAAAGCAAAAATGTTAGTTATCATATTGAAATAGCAGTGCCTGGCACTGCTGCATTTATTTCACTGCCTTCTTCTGAGGTTGTATTTTATTATTATTATTATTATTATTATTATTATTATTATTACTATTAAATTTATTGGGGTGACATTGGTCAATATGAACATATAGGTTTCAGGTGTGGGTTTCTATGTTACAAAATCTGTATATTGCACCATGAGCCCACCAACCAAAGTCAAATCTTCTCCATCCACCATATATTAGGACCCCCTCTGCCCCCACACCTTTCCCTCTGGCAAACACCACACTGCTGTTTGTGTTCACAAGTTTCAGAATTATATCCCACATGTGAGTGAAATCGTATGTTTCTTAGCTTTTTCTGACTGACTTATTTGACTTAGCATAGTATTCTCAAGGTCTATCCATGTTGTTGCAAATGGCGCTATTTCATCCTTTCTTATGGCCAAGTAGTATTCCATTGTGTATATGGATCACATCTTCTTTATCCAGTCCTCTATCACAGGGCACTTTGGTTGTTTCCATGTCTTGCTCACCATGAATAATGCTGTAATGAACATAGGGGTGCATATATCTTTGCGTATAAATGATTTTGAGATTTTCGGGTATATACCCAGGAGAGGGGTTGGTAGCTCTATTTTTTTTATTTTTTATTGTTTAAAGTATTACATATAGTAGTACATATATCTCCCTTTTTTTCCCCCATTCTTAATTCCTTGAAGAATCGCCAGACTGCTTTCCACAGTGATTGTACCAGCCTACATTCCCACCAGCAGTGAGTGAGGGTTCCCTTTTTTTCCACAAGCTCTCCAACACTTGTTATTTCTTATCTTGTTGGTAATGGCCATTGTGATAGGTGTGAGGTGGTATCTCATTGTAGTTTTGATTTGCAATTTCCTAGTGGCCAGCGAGGTTGAACATCTTGTCATATACCTATTGGCTGTTCCTATGTCTTCTTGGGAGAGGTGTATTTTCAGGCCCTTTTCCCATTTTTGGATTGGGTTGTTTGTTTGTTTGGTGTTGAGTTTTATGAGTTCTTTATATATTTTGAAAATTAAACCTTTGTCTTGTCGGGACTTCTGTTTGTACATATCATCTCCCGCCTGGTTGGTTGCCTCTTTGTTTTCAGTTTCTTTTGCTATGCAGAAGCTTCTTCATTTGATATAGTCACATTCACTTATTTTTGCCTTTACTTCCCTTGCCTTTGGGGTCAAGTTCATAAAATGTTCTCTACTACCAAGGTCCATAAGTTTGTTACCTATATTTTCTTCTATGTAACTTATTGTTTTGGGTCTTATATGTAAGTCTTTGATCCATTTTGAATTAATTTTTGTACATGGGGACAAACTGTAATTCAGTTTCATTTGTTTGCATGTGGCTTTCCAGTTTTCCCAGCACCATTTATTGAAGACACTATCTTTACTAAATTATGTGTTTCTGGTAACTTTGTCAAAAAGCATCTGTTCATATACAGGTGGTTTTATAGCTGGGCTCTCTATTCTGTTCCATTGATCTGTGAGTCTGTTTCTCTGCCCATGCCATGTTGATTTGATTATCATAGTTCTGTAGTATAATTTGAAGTCATGTAGCTTCCTTCTTTTTTTCTCAGGATTGCTTTGGCTATTTGGGGTCTTTTGTGGTTCCATACAAATTTGATTTCTCGTTCTATTTATTTTAAAAAATGACATTGGTAAAGTACTCATTTTTGTTCATTGGTTTATTTTCTGAGGGGATTGAATTGCCTGTCTGTATTTTCTCACATCTCATTGAGTATTTCAGAATTGCAATCTTGAAATATCTGTCATTTATATCACCTTTTTCCATGTGTTCCACCCTGCTTTCTGGGGGTCTTTCCTTTTCTTTCTGATCATCCTTGTTACCATGGTTATTCATAGTTGTTGCTGTTCTCCTTTGCCTCGGCATTTATATCTGCCTATATTAATGAAGAAGTCTTTCTATTATTTTCCAGTAGATGGCACTGATGCTCAAGTTTTACCTCTGTGATCTTCCAGTCTTGATCTCCAGGGCTTCCATTAGACAGTACAGCTGTTCTGCTTGGAGGTGGGGTTTGCTTTGCCCTCACCATAATGATGATCCCTGACCTCCATGGGATGCCACCCCAAGCAACCCTCCTGGGGATCGGTCATAGAGGGAAACAACAGTTTTATTGCAACAACTCTTGGTTTACAGATAATATGGTCCTAGACCCAAATCCAAAGGCAATGGGAGGCAAGTTTTGGAAGTCCAAGCAGTGGTTGGACTCTGGTTCCATTTCTTTGTCTGAAACATCACTGCCAGATCTGACATTGGAAAGCCGCATGGCAGAACCCTGTGCCCTCTCAGGTGTTTACTGACTCAGACATTGTTCACTCCCTTGCCGCCCACCCTATTGGACTGCCCTCCACAGCTCTCTGTTCCTCCTGGCTGAAGGAAGTGCCTGCTACCTCTGGCTTCCTCCCTCTCCTAGCCAGGCTGAAAACAGAGATTTTTTTGTTGAATTATTGTTGGTTAGGTGGTTGGCATTTCAGGGATAGAGGCCAAGGGCACTCTCACACTGCCATCCCTCTGATGTCACCCATTAAAAAATCTCTTCTGAGGTTTAATGTACCTCATTTAATGAGGTCAAGTGACTTTATTCTGTGAGGGATGAATTTTTAAAAGTACACTTGCATAAATTATTTACTGAGCATTTTCTATGTGCCTGATATTTTTCTTTGTACTGGGAATATGGTTGCAGACAACCAAGTTCTTGCCCTAATGGAGCTTACTGCAAAGAGGACTGGGGTCAGATAATTGACACATAAATGGCTAAGTAATCTAGAGTACTATGGAGAAAAATAAAGCAATGTGTAAAGATGAAGAAAGCCTGGGGCAGGATTAGAAGGGCAGTTATCTTAAGACAGGCTGGACTCATCTCTGAGGAAATGGCATTGGAACAGATAGTTGAAGAAAGTGATGAATCAAGCCACAGGTTATTTGGGGAAAGAGTGTGCTAGGCAGAGGAAACAGCAATGACAATGGCCATGAGTCAGAGTTAAACTTGAAGTGTTCAAAGACCAATCCACAACATAAAGAGTGGGGGAATAGATGGTAAGGAATAAAGTGAAGAGGCATCCACATGACAGATATGTCAGCTCTTTGGAGGTCAGGGTAAGTCCTTCAAGTTTTATCCTATGATGGGGAGTTATTGGAAGCTTTTAAGTGGTGATACCACCCAATTTTCTTTTTTATTGTAATAAAATGTTGTATTATTTTTAATTGTGGCAAAATATGCATAACATAAAATTTGCCATCTCAATCATTTCAAGTGTATAGTTCAGGGCATTAATTATATTCACATTGTTGTGCAACTGTAACCACCATTCATCTCCATAATTTTTTCATCATTCCCAAACTGAAGTTATTTTATTTTATTTGTTTTTTTCAGTTTTGTTATTTTATTTAATAGGCAGTAATAGTTTAAAAAATCATTTTCTTAAAGAAAATATATGGCGGCGGAATAGACAGACGTGTCCCGAGCCTTGTCCCGGAGCAGATAGAAAAAACAGCTGAGGGTCACATTGGGAGTGTTTGTTAGTGAGTTGAGGGACAGCTATACTCCAGGAGACAGTGGGGGACTGCTGGATGGAGCTCCCCTGACCGGGCAGCCCCGATGGCTGCTGGGTATCCTCCTGGAGTGACTGGCTCAGATGCTGAGACTGCGCCATCTTGAAGGGGAAAGTGGATGTTATCGGAAGCCTGAAAATCTACAACTATGGCACCAACCGAACAGCTGTGAACCTCAGAACACTGGTCCCCAATTGGCTCAAACACACGGATTCAAAGGAGCTCTACACTCCACCACGGAAAGGTCAGATTTCACCTGGGATGAGGTGAGGTCTCTGGTCCTGGCAGGAGAGAGAAACACGCACACTGCGGGAGCTGGAGGACCAGGGGAAGTCTGCGCCTAGAAAAATCCAAGGCTGTTGGGGCTGGCATGATCCATGAATGTGGAAGGAGGTCCTCAGAGATGCTAACAGAAGGGATCTCTAAAAAGCAACCCATTTTGATCTGACGCAAAAGGACAGCCTAAAAAAATTAAAAACGTGCCGGCTGCTTAGACCCAAGGGGGAAAAAAAGACTGCACAGAATTGTGCGCAGCCCCAGAGTTTGCACACTTACGCTGGGTCTTTTTTTTTTTCTTTTTCCTCTTTAAATCCTTGCTTCGGATTACTAAGCCCAATACATAGGATCACCCAATTGGGGACATCCTAAGAGACTGCAGGGGAAAGTTGTTTTTCTGGACCCTGGGGATCAGAGCAGGGAATAACCATCAGAGAACCAGCTCTGGGGCAACCCACTCCCACAAACCAGTATTGAATGTCACAGGGAAAGCAGGATCTAAGCACTGGCTAGAGAAGACCTATAGTCCTGGAGGTCAATCCAGAAACACTGCCACCCTGGGGTTGAATCACAGATTGACTTGTGTAATCACAAATAAAGGAATACAAGAAATTAAGACACACTGCCTGCTTAAAAATCAGGACTGGCTTCCAACACTGAGGAGCAGTGGAACACAGGGAACTGCAATACTGTCCTGACTAAGAAACAGGTGTGCCAAACAGAACAATAGAGGAAGTGAATGACCTTCACTACTGCACATTTTATTTTTATTTTTTTACTTTTTTCATCTTTTACTTAAGAAACTAATTTTATTCTTTTTTCCTCACTTGATTTTACCTTTCTAATTATTACATTTTTATTTTCAATCAGTATTATTACTACTACTAATTTACCTTTTTTTTTTTAAAAAAAAGTGACATTTTATTTTCTTTTTATTTTACTTAGGGATTAGTGTTCTACATTCTATTTTCATCTTCCTTTAGCATCATTTTACTAGATGTCAATTTTACCTTTATGTGATCACTCTCTTTCTAACTTTTCCGCTTTTGGTGTCCTATTTCTCTTACCCTTTTCCTGCTTTAGATTTTCCTTATTCTTTCTTTTTACCCCGTTAAAATTTCACCCTACCTATATATCTAATTTCCAATCCCCTGCTCCAAGTCCATACACACCTCTCTCTTCTCTGAAATCACTGTCCAAAAAATTGTTTTTCTTTCTGTATTTTTGTTGTGTTTGCTTGAATGTTGACTTTATCGATTTTTTATACTTGTTTGTGAGATTGTTTTGCTTATTCTTTTTTTCTGTTTGTTTTGTTTTGTTTGTTTTGTGTTTCTGTTTTCCCTTGGCTCACCTGATATTAGTTGTTGTTTGTAGTTTGTATTCATCTCCAGGTACTTGTTGCTGGCATTTGTTGGGATTAGTGGCTGTTGTATTGGAGTTTTGTCCCCATATATATAGTTTGTTCCCCTCTTCTTTATTTCTTTTTTTTTTAATTTCTTTATTGATTAAGGTGTCACATATTTGTCCTCATCCCCCCATTCCCATCCCACACCCCTCCCCATGGATGCCCCAACCCCCTGTTGAACTTAACCATTGGTTAGGCTCATATGCATGCACACAAGTCCTTTGATTGATCTCTCCCCCCTCCCCCCACCCTTCCCTATCCTCCATCTGAGGCCCGATAGTCCAATAGATGCCTCCTTGTTTCTGGTTCTGTTCTTGTTCATCAATCTATGTTGTTCATCATTTCCCCTAGATGAGCGAGATCATGTGTCACTAGAGATATACTTATAAGAACTGAATGTGAGACGAGCAATAATAGTTATGCTGACAGGCAAATGAATCAGTCTGTAGTGAGTTTCTTTCTGGACCAACAGTTCTTTTGAGATCCAATATCAATGTCCACCAGTTCCTTATGTGTACATATCGGCAATGACCCCTCAGCTCTGGATGGTAGACAAATGGTGGTAATGCAGGTCCGACACCCTCTGGTTTGGTCTCGGCCGGACCCAGGGGCCCGGCTTCACCCAGACTCAGGGACACGTGGCCTCACCCGGACCCGGGACCCAGCTTTACCCGGATCCAGGGATGCGTGACCTCTCCCAGACCCAGGGGTGTGTGGCCTCACCCAGACATAGGGGCATGTGGCCTTTCCCAGACCCATGGTCATGTGGCCTCACCCAGATCCAGGGGTGCATGGCCTCACCCAGACCCAGGGGCGTGAGGCCTCACCTAGACCCAGGGGAGTGTGACCACACCCGAGCCCATGGGCATGCAGCCTCGCCCGGACATGGGACCCAGCCTCTCCTGGACCCAGGGATGTATGGCCTCACCCGGACCTGGGATCAAGCTTCACCCAGACCCAGGGGTGCGTGGCCTCACCCGGACCAAGGGGCGTGTGGCCTCACCCGGACTCAGGGGCGCATGGCCTCTCCCAGACCCATGGTCGTGTGACCTCACCTGGATCCAGGGGCGCAAGGCCTCACCCGGACCCAGGACCCAGCCTCACCCAGATCCAGGGGCACACGGCCTCACCTGGACCCGGGATCCAGCTTCACCTGGACCCAGAGGTGCACGGCCTCACCCGTACCCAGGGGCGTGAGGCCTCACCTAGACCCAGGGGCGTGTGACCACACCCGAGCCCAGTGGCACGCAGCCTCGCCCAGACCCGGGATCCAGCCTCTCCTGGACCCAGGGGCGTAAGGCCTCACCCGGACCTGGGATCCAGCTTCACCCGGACCCAGGGGCGCGTGGCCTCTCCCAGACCCAGGGGAGCGGCCCCACCCAGACCCGGGATCCAGCCTCACCCGGAACCAGGGGGGTGCGGCCTTACCCGGATCCAGGGGCATGTGGCCTCACCCGGACCCGGGACCCAGCCCCATCCTGACCCAGTTCCCAGCCTCTCCCGGACCCATGGGCGCGCGGCCTCACCCGGACCTGGGACCCAGCGGGGTTTCGTCTTCTTGATCCCAATTCCTGTTGGTTAATTCCCTCTCAGCAATTCCTTCGGGCATTTTCTCAGAGCTCCAGGGTGGCTGCCGCAGAACTTGTTGGGCTGCGGGCTCAGCGAAGCTCTGGTGTGCCCGGTACATGGTGGCGGGCTGGTTCAGGGTCGCTGCATCGGCCCTTGGGTCTGCAGCGATGGCCAGTCGCGGAGCGTGCGCACCTGGCCGCTTCCGAGGCGTTGAGCTTCTTGAAGGACTCGGAGGTCAGCAAGCGCAGAGTCTCCCACCCCATGTCTCTCAGGGGCTTGTCTGTCCGTGCTCGGCAGCGAGTGGAGCCGTCCCCTCAGCCAGAGACCGCCGGGGGAACTGCGCCGAGCACGTTCCAGGCTGCCATTGTGTCGCCTGAGCCGTAGTTCTTAAAGTGTGATCTTTCGGTCACCGGCATCAGCATCATCCCGTGTACCCCTCTCTTTTATTCTAGTTGTAGAGCATCTGCTCAGCCAGCCCTCCGGTGGTTCTGGATGGTGTCTGCTCTGCTCTCCCGTCATAGTCTCAAAATTGTTGTGGTAGGCAACAATCAGGCTTCTGCCCTATGCCTCCATCTTGGTCCTCCTTTGTATAGTTAAGTCTTGATTGTTGTTGGTGTCACTGGGAGGAATTGTCCTCCTGGCCAATTGTCCATGAGGACCCTCTGTTTCTATAAAGGAAGAGTTGCTGTGCAGGAGCCACGTTTGTGGGCCGGATCTTGTTGCAGCAAGGCTTTGGCGCTCACTGAGTCTGCCTCTTGAATGTGTCCTTTATGCGAGTGGTTGAAATCTGGTGTCATCTCACACCAACCACTAGATGCCCTCGTTTCTGGGTCTCTAATGGAGTGTAGGTCAGCTACTGCCTGAGGCCACTCAGCAGGAATTACAGTAAAAACTGCAGTTTCCTCCTCCTGTCTAAGCGGCCCTGGAGCAGTCCGACTAGAACCGCAGTTCATCTGGTCAAGCTGACACAGGGCAGGCCACCCACATGCAAAAGCCGCTGCTTGGAGCCCAGGTGGGCCTGCAAAACGTGTGGGGCGGGTCTGCAAAATGTGCGGTGCAGGTCCCAGGGCGGTGCGGGTCTCAGGGCAGGGCGAGGTCTCAGGGCACCGCCAGGCCATGGCATGGCGAATCGCAATGGCTGCAAGTCTGCTTTTTCTGCTTTCCACGTTTCTAAGCCCCCTCGTTCCGCACTCCAGTGCAGCAAACACTGATTGCTGGGCGCACCTCCGCAAGGAAGTTACTCCCACTCTCTGACATGAAGCCGAGAGTCCAGCCTCTCCCCGCAGGCATCTGGGTCTCCCGCGAGTCCCCAGAAGCTGGATTTCAGGGTGATGGGGAGCTAATCTCTCCTAGGGTTGGAAAAAAAGCCGCACGACCCTTCTCCCGCCACCAGTCCAACCCACGCACCTCCGCACCTTATCCCTTCCGAGTTCGGTCTGTCCTCTTCCCTCTTAGCTGTAAATCCACCCTTCAGCCAGCTCTCCTGTGGTTCTGGGTGGCAGACGATCTGTCCTCCAGTTGTATTTTTGAAATCGCTGTACGCGGCACAGTTCATTTGTTTAACTTTGTCGCCTTCTTGGTTCTCCTCTCTCAAAATGGCTAAAGGACTTGAATGTAAGACGAGAAATCATAAAAAATCCTCCAAGTCAGTGTTGGTGGCCACCGGGGCCCCGAGTATCTCACTGGGCAGCTCGGCCAGGTCGGTGACGTGGATGGGCCCGTCCTGCAGAAAGATGGTCTCTTCCTTCACTGAGAGCCACTGCTCCGAGTCCGCGGCTGCCACCATAGCAGCTGCCACGGCCACCCACAAGCTCATAGCCCCAGCTGAGGTGCTGACTGAGAGGAGCAGCCGCCTGGCCTTGGGAGATTCAAGCAGGAGTCGCCATGCTCACCAGTCCATCTTTTAGTTGTATTTCTGAAACTGCCATGCAAGGCAACAGATCAGCCGTTCAACTCCGCCGCCATCTTGGCTCCTCTCAGTTGTTAGCTCCCCTCTTTTTTCTTATTCTCTTTCTTTTCTCTCTTACATTTTTTTCCCTTTTCCGAATTGCATTTTTGCACTCCTTTCTTTCTTTTTTTTCTCCTTCTTATTTCTCTCCTATCCTCTAATTTGCCATTCTCTGGTGGTTACCTTTATTTGGGGTTGTTAATATCTTGAATACATTTCTGTTAAGTGCCTTGTGCATTGTACCTGGTTGTGTTTTATTTTGTGCCTTTAAATCAACAGAGGAGAGAAAGAACAACATAAACAGACACCTGGAGAAGAGAGACCATGGAGAGACAAAGAAACAGCCAGCATATGAAAGAAAAGCAAGCATCACCAGAAAAGGTAGTAAACAAAATGGAGGCAAACAACCTGTCAGAGAAAGAATTCAGAGAAATGGTCATAAGGTGGCTGAAAAGAATGGAAGAAAAATTTGATAATATGTGTAAGAACCAAGAGGAAATGAAGAAGAACCAAGAAGAAATGAAAAATGACATTGCTGAAGTAAAGAACTCAATATAAAGCATCAAGAGTAGACTAGAAGAAACAGAGGACTGCATCACTGAGCTAGAAGACAAGGTAGAAAAAATACCCAAGTAGAGCAGCTTCTAGAAAAAAAATTAAAAAGCTGGAGGAGAGCATAAGGGAACTTTGGTACAACATGAAACAAAACAACATCCGCATAATAGGGGTTCCAGAAGGAGAGGAAACTGAGCAAGGGATAGAAAACCTGTTTGAAGAAATAATGAAAGAAAACTTCCCTGATACAGGGAAGAAAGAACCCACACAAATCCAAGAAGCTCACAGAGTCCCAAGCAAAATGAACCCCAAAAGACCGAGGCCAAGGCACATTATAATTAAATTGGCAAACAACAACAACAAAGTAAGAATTTTAAAAGCACCCAGAGAGAGACAGAAAGTTACCTACAAAGGAATCCCCATGAGACTAGCGACTGATTTCTCAACAGAAACTCATCAGGACAGAAGGGAATTGAATGAAATATACAAAGTCATGCAAAGGAAGGGCCTGAATCCAAGAATACTGTACCCAGCAAGGCTATCAATCAAAATTGAAGGTGAAATGAGGAGCTTCACAGACAAAAAAGGACTAAAGGAATTTATTACCACCAAACCAGCATGCAAGAAATGCTAAAGGGTCTGCTGTAAAAAAAAATAAATAGGAAGCAAAGCAGGAACACAGGGGTAAAGAACAAAAATGGTGACAAATAAGTACCTATCAATAATAATTTTAAATGTAAATGGATTAAATGTTCCAATCAAAAGACATAGGGTAATGGATTGGATAAGAAAACAAGACCCATATATCTGCTGTCTACAAGAAACCTACCTCAGAAAAAAAGAAGCACACAGACTGAGATTGAAGGGATGGAAAAAGGTTTTTCAGGTGAATGGAAATGAAAAAAAAGCTGAGCCAGCAATACTTATACCTGACAAATTAGATCTCAAAGTCAAGGACATAACAAGAGATAATGAAGGCCACTTCATAATATTAAAAGGAGCAATCCAACAAGATGAAATTACTCTGGTAAACATATATGCAACCAATACAGGAGCACCCAAATACATAAAAAAAACTCCTGGAGGATACCTAGGGAGAGATTAGTAGCAATACAATCATAGTAGGAGACTTTAATACCCCACTATCACCATTGGACAAATCCTCTAAACAAAAAATCGGCAAAGAAACATCAATCCTAAATGACACACTGGACCAGATGGAATTAATCGACATCTTCAGAACATTTCACCCCAAAGCCACAGAATATACATTCTTCTCAAGTGCACATGGGTCATTTTCAAAGATAGACCATATATTGGGTCACAGGCACATTCTCTTCAAATTCAAGAAGATAGAAATGATATCAAGCATCTTCTCAGATCACAATGGCATAAAACTGGAAATCAACTACAAATAAAAACAATCAAAAAAAATGAAACACATGAAGACTAAACAGCATGCTATTAAACAATGACTGGGTTACCAGAGAGATCAAAGAAGAAATAAAAACATCATAGCAACAGATGACAATGAAAACACAACAATCCCAAATCTATGGGACACAGCAAAAGCAGTCTTGAGAAGGAAGTTCATATCTCTACAAGCCTACTGCTAAAATCAAGAAACAACGGTAATAAATTACCTAACCCTACAACTCAGAGTTAAAAAGAGAGCAACAAGAAAAGCCCAGTGGAAGCAGAAGGAACGAAATAATAAACATCAGAGCGGAGATAAATGACATTCAGACCAAAAAACAATACAAAAGATCCACAAAACCAAGAGCTGATTTTTAAAGGATAAACAAGATTGATGAACCTCTAGCCAGGATCACCAAGAAGCAAAGAGAGAGGACCCAAATAAACAAAATCAGAAATGAAAGAGGTGAAATAACAACAGACCCCACCGAAATACATTGGATTGTTAAAAAATACCATGAACAACTCTATTCCAACAAACTGGACAACTTGGAGGAAATGGACATATTCCTATAAAAATATAACCTTCCAAAACTCAGTCAGGAAGAATCTAAACATCTCAATAGGCCAATAACTATGGAAGAAATTGAAGCAGTCATCAAAAAGTTTCCAGCAAACATAAGCCTGGGGCCAGATGGCTTCACAGGGGAGTTTTAACAAACATTCAAGGAAGAACTAAAACCTATCCTCCTCAGGTTATTCCAAAAAATTCAAGAGGAACACTTCCAAGCTCCTTCTATGAAGCCAGCATCAGCCTAATACCAAAACCAGATTAAAACAACACAATGAAAGAGAATTACAGGCCAAAATCCTCAACAAAATTCTAGCAAATCAGATCCAGCAGTACATCAGAAAGATCATACAACATGACCAAGTAACATTTATCCCAGGAATGCAAGGATGGTACAATATCTGCAAATCAATAAACGTTATACATCACATGAACAAATTGAGAGATAAAAATCACGTAGTCATATCAATTGATGCAGAAAAAGCATTTGACAAAATCCAACACCCTTTCTTGATAAAAACTCTCAATAAGGTGGTAACAGAAAGATCGTACCTCAACATAATAAAAGCTATATATGATAAACCCACAACTAATATCATACTCAATGGGCAAAAACTAAAACCATTTCCCCTGGGAATGGGAACAAGACAGGGATGCCCACTCTCACCACTTCTGTTTGACATAGTACTGGAAGTATTAGCCATTGCAATTAGACAAGAAGAAGAAATAAAAGGCATCCAAATTGGTAAAGAAGAAGTAAAGCTGTCCTTATTTGCAGATGACATGATATTGTACATAGAAAACCCTAAAGACTCCATAAAAAAATTATTAGACTTAATAAATGAATTCGCAATTTAGCAGGATACAAAATTAATGCCAAGAAATCTATGGCATTTCTATACACCAATAGTGAACTTATAGAAAGAGAGATTAAAAAGCAATCCCATTTACCATCACACCAAAAAAATTAAGATACCTAGGAACAAACTTAACTAAGGAGGTAAAAGACCTATATGCAGAAAGCTACGGGGCACTGAAAAAAGAGACAGAGGAAGACGTAAACAGATGGAAGAACATACCATGTTCATGGATTGGTAGAATCAACATCATT